>CANTUQ010000009.1:0-2947500 GCA_947683425.1 Excoecaria cochinchinensis
TGCCCAACATAGACGCATTTGCGATTTATCGCAAGTTGTCAACGGACCCACAAATGCCCCGATCGCCCACGTGCGGGCGGTCGAGCTGGCGGCCGGGGGGATCCGGCGCGCGTCACAGTGGCGACTCTGCTGGGGACTTTTATGGTTCGAGATTTCAATTTGAAAATACCTCGCTTAACATTTATGATTAAAATTTAATTCATAAATTCGCTTTCTCTCAAAATTGCATTCGCATATCATTAGAGCCTTAGAATATGCTAGTTTGGTCCCTCTTTTAGACCCGGTGCGTTCCTGAAGCACGACCTCATTTTCACTCAATTTGGGGAAGTGTTAAGGATAATCACCAGCCCAAGCCACGTACCTCAAGGGTATATCAAAATGACGACCCGATCGGTCGCTATGCTCGTGATGAGCTAGACCTGTCGACAGGGATCATGCTTGGGTAGCCTTAAAGAAACATCTCCCTTGTCCAAAGCTCATGTAACGGCCGTAGCTATTTTGCACAGGTGAAATGAACCTTAATTCCATGCTTGCTGTATGGGTCCTCATGTATTGGGTGAGTCCACATGTATCGCTTGGTAACCTAGCCAAAGGCTATCATGCGCCGGTAGGGCCATGTTGAAATTTGTGGAACGTCCAAATACGTGACGATAATTATCCATCCGCTTGTACATTAGCATAGGAGTGTCATGCTGCCGGTTTTTTGCCGTGCACCATCCGTGTCCATTGGGTCGCTCGTTGACCCTTGGGCTAATCCCACCTAGGAAAGAGACTGGACGACCACATGTGTGGGAGAAATAAGGGCGGAAGGACCTACTTGCTTGCTTGTGCTCTGTAAGTGTTGCATATCAAGACCGTGCATTATACCTGCATTTCATGCATCATGCCTAATTTTTTGTCCCTGCAGCCATCATAGATCTGCCCAGGTGGACTAGATCACCAACCGGACAACTGATCCGAATTCCTACTCTCGAGCTGTCAGATAGAGAGGGTCTACCAGAAATCTTATCTGAAATCAGTGGTACAATATCTCAGATGGCAAACTCGCCTAGGGGGGAAGACGCCACCAGGGCCATGATTGCGGAAGAAGTGGGCCGCCGTTTTGAGGAATTCGAGGGTAGGATGATGAATATGTTGACCGCCCTGGCACAACAGAATGCTCCATAGAATCCTCCTCCTCCTGTGAGACAGAATGAGCCAAAAGAAGAAAGGGTCGAAAGACGAGAAGAGCCTGTTAGGCCACCTCCAGTAGAGTTAAGGTCAGTAGCTTTGGGAGAGCAGAGAAGAAGGCCTGTGCTGAGAATTGATGACGATAGAGATATCGAGGATGATAGGATGAGCATTGCATCTGAGAAGGGGAAGGCACCTCAAGCTGATGAGTTTATTCTGAAAAAGATGGAAGAGAGGTTCGAAGCCATGGCCCGTATGATAGGCAGAGCTCATGGGATGAACCCAGAGGATAAAGAGTTGGACGGAGAGGACCCGATCCCTTACAACTTCAAAATGCCAGATGTGCCGAAGTTTGATGGTACTTCTGTCCCGACCGCTCATGTGAAACAGTATTCTCTGGTCATGAAAGGGACCACGTTGTCTAAGAAGCAGAAGGTAGAATACTTTTGTCTAAATCTGACCTCTCATGCCATCGACTGGTATCATGGCCTTGACCGCCGCACTAAAGAAGATTGGGATTTGCTCACTGAGGAGTTTTTGAAGCAGTATGACTGTAATACTAGGATGGAGGTGACTCTAAAAGATCTTGAACTACTCCAGCAGAAGACCGGGGAATCTTTCCTTGATTATCTCACCCGATGCCGAAACCGAGTAATGGAGATGCGCAGGAAGCCGGACACCCAGGATCAGATTCGTTTGTTTATCAAGAACGCGAGCCCGTACTTGAAAGATGGGTTGAAGATGAAAGGGTTGAAGGACTGGGAGTCTCTCAAGGATATAGCCATCGAGGCAGAGGGAGAGTTCTTGACTAGGAAGGCTAACAGTGATAATTTTGCCAAAAGGGCTAACCCCGGTCAAGGAGCTGGTAGGCCAATAGGTCCCAATAATGGCACTAGAAGAACGGGTGAAGTGTCTGCTACCGAAGTGACCACCCAGAGGAAGTTCTCGAACTTGGGGAGACCATTATCTTGGGTCTTGAGAAGGTTAATGAAGGAGGGAAAATTGCACCCTCTGGCTCCTAGGCCAGCTTTGACGCAAGGGAAGCCTGGACACAAAGATAATGAATTCTGTGCGTTCCACCAGCACTCAGGCCACATCACAGATAAATGCAAAGCGCTCCGGAACTCTATCCAAGACTTGATTGATAGCAAGCAAATTTTTGACCCTGAAAAGAGGGAAACTAAGAAGAAGCCCGATTATAATGCCTTACCACCACCCGTGTTTATGATCGGATCTAGCCTGCCAGAGTGGTACGTGCTACAAGATCTATATGGGAGCAAGAAGTTTGCTACTGATTTTTCCAAGGATAGGAAGGAGAAGGCAGTTGTGGCGACCCTGGATTGCTGGTCTAGTAGTGAGAGCGGTGGAGAAGTTGAGGAAGAAGGGGAAATAAACCTTGATTTGTGGAGGTCCGATGGAGACGAAGAAGAGATAGGGGCTGTGACAAGGAGTGGAAGAGTGGTCCCTGAGATTACGAGACTACCTAAGCCAGTGCAGCCATCAGCAGAGAAAGAGCCAGAGGAAAGTCAGATTGTCAAGCAGTTGAAGAAAACTGCAGCTCAAATATCCATCTGGGATCTATTGAGACAATCCCCCTCTCATAAGCAGAAGGTAGTAGAGGCTTTGGTTGAGGCCACGGTCGCCACCACGATTTCCCCATCAGAGCTTTTGGGTCTAATAAAGGGAGGATCCGAGGAGAGATTGGTCTTTTCTGACGCCGACCTACCGGTTGAAGGCCGTAACCATAACCGACCCTTGTACATCAAAGCGCAGATTAATGACAAGCACACTGCTTGTGTTATGGTAGACGATGGGTCTTCTATCAATGTGTGCCCCCTGATAGCTCTACAGGCTTTTGGCTTAAACGAGGATATGCTCAGTGGATCAGATCTGACTATCACAGCCTACGATAATTCGAGGAGGCAAGCCTCGGGAACCTTTAAGACCTTGGTCAAGACAAGACCTACTAAAGTGGAGGTAGAATTTGTAGTGCTGCCCATCCCTGCTAACTTCTCAGCTCTACTTGGGAGACCCTGGTTTCACAAATTAGGAGGAGTGCCATCCACGCTGCATCAAATGATAAAGTTCCCACACGAAGGGGAGGTGGTGACTATCAAAGCGGCCAGGGAGAACCAGGTCTCAGCGCTGGAAATAGCTAATCAGCCATTTAGTGGCTTCCACGTGTCCATGATAAGGGAAGAATACGGGTCAGTGGATAGCCCAGCTGTGGTTAATATGATGAAGAAGATGCACTATCTCCCTGGGGCTGATTTGGGCAAAAACTCTCAAGGGTTGCAAATAGCGATCACCACTCGAGATCAGAAAAATCGGAAAGGTCTGGGGTACAGAGGTGGCTTCGGCAAGAAGAAGGCGACAGACAAGATCCCTCACATTTCAGAGAGCTTCATACCAGCATCCTCAGTTTGTGCTTACACTGGCAAGGACGAGCCGCAATGCGTAAATGGGAGGATTGTCCCTGGCTTCGAGATCTTTAATGATGTATTTGACTGGCGTGTCGGGTTTATCAAGACTGCTGAGAGCTTCTGGGATGAAGAGGTCATGACTCAGGGTATCACTTGGGACAGATGCGAACCTGAGGAGGTCGTTACCGAGAAAATGATAGCTGCCAGGCTGAAAGGGAAAGAAAAGATAGCAGAATCAGAGTTGAAAATGGGGGATTTGAAGATTTCTTCCGACATGCCTGGAGGGCCTCTGCTGAATCAGGAAGTCAGTGATCAAGCTGCAACGGCATCAACCTCGAGAGTGGCAGAAGAAGACTCTAGCTTAGACTGTCTTTTTATTCCAGAACTCTTTTATGATGTAAATGACAATTATAATATTATTAATAAGGCAAATAATTTCTCTTACTTGTGCGATGTTTTTAATGATTTCAACATGCATGAACATGATCATATTCCATCAATTTTTGACATTGATTCCACTGATACAACGCCTTTTAATATTGGAACCTCGGAAAATCTGAAAGAAATTCTAATAGCATCAAATATAACACCTGAGGAGAGGAAAAATTTTGAGAGAATAATAAGAAAACATGAAAAAGTCTTTGCCTGGACCTATGAGGACATGCCGGGAATTGACCGAGATGTGGCAGAACATGCTATCCCGACTTATCCGGATTACAAGCCTGTGAAACAGAAGTTGAGAAGGCTCAGACCAGAATGGGCTGACAAGGTCAAGGAGGAAATTCGACAGCAGATTAAAGCCAAGTTCCTTGTTGAGGTGCAGTATCCTACATGGCTGGCAAATATGGTCCCTGTAGCAAAGAAGAACGGAAAGGTCAGGGTGTGTGTGGATTATCGAGATCTGAACAAAGCTTGCCCTAAACATGATTTTCCACTACCCCATATCGATGTATTGATAGACAGTGCCGCCAATTGCGCGATGTACAGCTTTGGAGATGGTTATGTGGGCTACAATCAGATCCTGAACAAAATAGCTGACCGGGTTAAAACCGCTTTCATCACGGAGTGGGGGACCTATGCCTACCGGGTCATGCCTTTCGGCCTGAAGAACGCAGGGGCCACATACCAGAGAATGGCGACTAAGATCTTAAGTGACCTGATCCATAAAGAAGTGGAAGTGTATGTCGATGACATGATGGTCAAGTCAGCCACCCGGGAGGGACACTTCGAAGCTCTAGAGAAGTTCTTCACCAGGATTGATAAGTATAATCTGCGACTTAACCCCAAGAAGTGCCTTTTTGGAGTGACTTCAGGAAAGCTATTAGGACATGTCGTCAGCCAGAGGGGGATAGAAATTGACCCAGACAAGGTGAAGGCCATCAGAGAGATGCCCGTGCCACAAAAGGAGAAGGATGTAAGGAGTTTCCTGGGCAAGCTGCAGTATGTCAGCAGATTCATCGCCAAGCTCACTTCGATATGCGAGCCTGTTTTTAAGCTGCTTAGAAAGAATCAACCTGTGGTCTGGAATGAAGAATGCCAGAAAGCCTTTGACAGCATCAGGAAATACCTGTTGAATCCGCCAGTGCTAAGGCCTCCGCAACCGATCAAACCGCTTATCCTGTATCTGGCAGTAGAGGACAGTTCAGTGGGCGCCATGATGGCTCAAGAGGATGAATTTGGGGTGGAGTTTGTAATTTATTACCTCAGCAAGAAGTTCCTAGCTTATGAGATAAAATATGCTGAAGTAGAAAAGATCTGTCTCGCAGTAATTTGGGCGTCAAAGAAACTGAGACATTATTTCCACTCGTACAAGGTTCAAGCAGTGGCCAAGCAGAATCCGTTAAGATATTTGCAGGAAGCACCGTCTTTGCTTGGAAAGATGGGGAGGTGGCTGCTCTTGCTACAGGAGTTTGATGTGCAATACATCACCCGCAAGACTATTAAGGGGCGAGCCGTAGCCGAATTTCTTGCTGAGCATCCTATTCAAGGAGACACTCCCGAGTTCACCTTTCCTGATGAGAGCATAGTCGCAATTTCTGTTCAGGGATGGCAGTTGTACTTCGACGGGGCGGTAAATAACAGTGGAGCCGGAGTTGGGATCATCTTGACGACCCTAGATAATGAGAAACTTCCCCTCGCTAAGAAGCTGAGGTACAAAGTAACCAACAATGAAGCCGAATACGAAGCGTGCACCTTCGGATTGGAAGCTTTAGCGGCATTGGGGGGAAAGAATATAGAAGTCTTCGATGACTCATCCTTGGTGATTAACCAGATCCGAGGTGAGTGGGTAGTAATAGAAGAACGGCTGATTCCCTACGTTGAGTATTTGAAAGAGGTATGTGGGCAGTTCGAGACCTGCACTTTCCACTTCGTGCCGAGAGATAAAAACCGTCTGGCTGATGCGTTGGCGACCTCGGTGTCAATGTGGGATAACCCCGAAGGAGTGGCTATGAAGCCAGTGCTAATTTTGAGTTCTGATAAGCCCAGTTTTGAAACCGAGCCTGTGATGGAAGTAGAAGTGGCAGATTGGAAACCATGGTACTTAGACATCATGAACTACTTGGAAAATAATAAATTTCCAGAAGAAGCTACTGAGAAAGACCAGAGGATGATCCGAAAGCTATCTACTTAGTTCATATCCTTGGAAGGGGTGTTGTACAAAAGACGGTCGGACGGGATTCAGCTCAGGTGCCTGAATGAAAAGGAAGCCCGCAAGGTGATGGAGGAAACCCATGCAGGTGTCTGTGGGGCCCACATGAACGGTTTGACCTTGGCTAAGAAGATCATGAGGCAAGGCTTCTATTGGCTTATGATAGACAATGACTGCTCGAAATATGTTAAGCAATGCCAGTTGTGCTAGCAATACGCAGACTTGAGGCACCTGCCAGTATCAGAGCTACATAACCTCACATCACCTTGGCCTTTCGCTGCTTAGGGGATAGATATCATCGGAGAGATTTGCCCTACGGCATCCAATGGACACAGGTACATCATAGTCGCAATCGACTATTTTACCAAATGGGTAGAGGCAGAATCCTTCAAAAAGATTGACGCGAGGGACATGGCCAAGTTCATAGAGAGGAATTTGATCTGCAGATATGTCCTCCCCCATCACATAGTGTCTGATAATGGGGTGCAGTTCATGGGAGAAACCAGGAAGCTCCTCGAGAAGTATGGTGTCGAGCATCATAAATCCTCTCCCTACTGACCACAAGCGAATGGAGCAGTAGAAGCCGCTAATAAGAATATGAAGAAGATCCTGTCCAAGATGGTCCAAACCTACAGAGACTGGGCCGAAAAGTTACCCTTTGCCCTGTGGGGATATAGAATAACGGTTAGGACGTCTACAGGCGCTACACCATTTTCCCTGGTATACGAAACGGAAGCAGTATTGCCAGTTGAGATAAAGCTCAAATCACTGAGGGTGGTCATGGAAGCCCAAATTCCAGAGGCCGAATGGGCGCAGCAGAGGCTACAGCACTTGAATTTACTGGATGAGAGTAGGATGAAAGCTTATTATCATAATCAGATTTACCAGAAGAGATTAGCAAGAACTTTCGGAAAGAAGGTGAGAAAGCATCCGCTGAAGGAAGGGGACTTAGTGTTCAAGCAGATGAGGCCAGGCATACCAGATATTAGAGGGAAATTCAGACCGACCTGGGAAGGGCCATATATCCTTAAGAAACTGCTGTCCAAAGGAGCTGCAATATTGTCGGATAGTGACGGGAATGAATTCAAAGAGCCGATCAATGTTGACAGACTCAAAAGGTTCCACAGCTAAAGACCAAAATAAAAAGAAGAGAATAAAATGCCCTGCAAGTCGAAAACCGAAAAAAGGCAGCTGTGCTAAAATTGGGCGCCTCGACAGGGTGAAAATCGAAAAAAGGCATCCTGTGTAAAAATTAGAGGCATGAGAGAAAATGTCCGATCGTGAAAACCCGAGAGGGCCGATTGGTAACAGGAGTTGATGCTGTTAAAATTTGGTTCTTTGTGTTAACAGCACGTAAGCAGCTGAGTAAATGCCAAAACTGATCATGTATGCTGAAATTATATGAAAATGTACACAAATTCTTGAAATAGAATGAATATTATTCTTTTCATTTTTGTCATTCCCTACTTCTGCATTAAAAAGAAATGTAGCACCAAAAGAAATACATATATAGGCTAAGCTAAGTCCTGCTGCTGCTCTCGCCAACCAGATGCTTGAGCCCTCGAGTCCTGTTATCAGATGCTGGACTAAGGATCCACTTCTTGTACTCGTTAGTCGAAGACACAGAATGATTGCCGAACTTCGGGATAACAGTTTTCACTGGTAGTCTGCCCCACAGCTCATGATACCGAGAAGCAAACGCAGCCGAGAGTGCTCCTCCCCGGAAAGACAAGGGAACCCTCACTACGTCCTGGGTCGTCCTGAGCTGGCGTGTACATCGAGAGGTGATGCAGAAGGTGGCCTGACGGAGGCCGCAGAGGGGAACACACCCCGATGGCCCATCAATGACCACATGAGACAATGGGAGCCAGGCAGACGTAAAACTGATGTCGTTATCTGACAGCTCGCCAAATCTGGTAATGCCTTAACTAGTAGTGGCACACCCATAAAGTCGTCGACGTGGCAGAAAGTGGCTTGGCGAGTACTGTGGAGTAATGCGAGGGGGTGGTTCAGACAGCATCTTCAGTTTTTCTTGCAGCCAGATCTGAAAAAAAGAAAAAAAAAGAAAAAAAAAAGAAAAGAAAGAAAAAAAAAAGAAAAAAGAAAGAAAAAAAAAAGAAAGAAGAAAGAAAGAAAAAAAAGAAAGAAGAGAAGAAAAAGAAAAAAAGAGAAAAAGCCGCTGAAGTAAGTAGGGTTTACTTCAGGCAAAAATAAGGCACAGGGTTGTGTGAAAATCCGAAAGGATGCACCTCCCGCTAAGAAAAGCTAGTGTGAAAATCCATAAGGGACGCACTACCTTTAAAATAATGACGTACCTAGAGCAATAAGGGGCTGCCGGTGAAGGTTGTAGTGGATCCAGAGCTCACAGCGTCCAAGCCCAGAATGGTTTTAGCCAGAATGAGCGGTAAGGGTGATAATCCCAGATGAAAGTCGCCCAAGACTCCGAACAGGCGAGAGTCACCTGTCAAACCCCCTAAAACAACAGTAAGGAAGTTCACCATGCAAAACAAGAATGTAATGCTTACCCAGTAGGTGGGGATGTCGGTGAACTGATCCAGAGCCTCGATCAGTGGCCCCAGAGCAAAGAGAGAGCCCAGAGAAATCAGCCGGACAGCCTCAGATGAGGGTATGCCGAGCGCCATAGCTATATCCCGGGCCTGGAACAGGCCGCAGTGGGGGACGCAGGGCAGAGCGCTAGGAGGGAACCAAGCTCCGAGAATGGCAGCTAATTCTTCAGGCAAAGGGCACAGTTCCTGATAAGTGAACCGAAAAACGTGAAACCGGGGGTTCCAGAAGTGGGTCGCCGCCAGGAGGAGGTTCTGATCGACTTTCACCCGGCACAGGTATTTCAGCCCGGACAGAGAGGAAAGGGCGCCCTCTTCCCAAGTGTGTTTGTCATCTAAGATACGGTGCATCCTTTGGGCTAGAGAGGAAGACATTTTGAGAAATATGAAAGGCTCAAGGTGTTGGAAAATGAAGAGACTCAAGAAGAGCAAAAATTTTGGCAGAATTTATAGGGAAAGGTCACCGACGGCCTACCCGTCTCTCTAGAGAGACGGCCTACCCGTCGCCTGGCAGGCGCATGCGTCATCATTGCATTCACCACGCGCATTAAATCGCATTTATTGCATGACAGACGGCCAGCCCGTCGGTCGCTTCTACAGACTCCCAGCCCGTCGGTCACGAAATTCTATATAAGGGCGAGTGATAGACGGTGCAAACGCTGCTGTCCCTTTCTTCTTCCTCTCCCAAACCTTTTTTTAACCTTTTTTTTAGTGTTTTTTCAAGCATTCTTCATCTTTTTTCACGATTTCTTCATATTTTCGCATTATTTACTCACCGGGCGCTTTGATATTTATATTTTATTCAGTTTCTACACTTTTCGCGATTCCAAGTAAGTAAATAATTACTTTTTTCTTGAATTTTATTCAATTTATTTCTTCATTTCTTCTTCTTTCAACTTTAGAAATGTTTAGAAAATTTTAAAATGCCTTAGGAATTTAGGGGGAATGCTGCCCATTTTTTTTATTATTTATTATTACAATTAGAATTTTTGCATGAGCACATAGAAATAGAATTTTTCTATAATTTTGATGCTTTAGAATTACAGTCTTTAGCGCACTATTCTGTATAGATATTGCTTTTGAGGCCTGAGGCCATTATTTTGTGTTGTTGGGGACTCACTCTTGCCGGGGGGTGTCCCACTTACATGCGCATATTGTTGTTGAGGCCTGAGGCCTATTTGTATGCCTTTCCATGCAGGAGGTTGGGCATGCCCTTGCCGGGGTGCTGCCCAAATTTTTATTCAAAAATTGAATATTTTTGTACAATGCGTACCTTGGGCCTAGAAAGCTCAATTTTATTCACTTCAAATTTATTTCCATTCTAACTGCATATTGTTTTTGCCTCGATATGTGCAAAGCATGTGGGCAACCTTTGCCCTTTTCATTCATTATCAATTTTATATCTTGTTTTGGGTCGCCATTGCCCTGGTAAGGCCTAAATCGGCCTTCGCCTGGAGAATATGTCCGATAATATTTGTTTTGTCAAATTTTCGCTGTCTAATTTCTCCTCCTTTGCAGGATGCCTCCTAGACGTAGAGCACCGCAGGCCCAGCCCGAGCTTGTAGCTCCGGATTGGATGGATGATGAGTCGGCTCAGAGGTATAGAGCATTGGCTTAGGTAGAGCTTCGGGCCAGTCGCTTTGTGTCCCGACCTTTTCTAGAGGCCCTAGGGTTGGCCCCAGAGTTCGATTTACTTGCCGAGGGTGCTGGGTGGATAGAGTTCCTTGAGCCCTCCTTCTAGACTTTCCCAGAGGCTACTCGCCAGGTCCTGGCCACTCTTCGCTACGCCGGTTTTCAGAGTGCAGATACCGACCCAGGGGTGGTTCAGTTTTGGTTCGACGGCGACCACTTCAGTATTACCAGGCAGAGATTTGCACAGGCCATGGGGCTCCCTACAGAGGAGGGGGTCGAGATCCCACGGTGAGCTGTTAGACGCGCCCATTGGGCGGCTATTGCCCTACCGGGAGTGCTGTATGATCATGATACAGCGAAGAGCACTGTACTGGTGTCTCAAGCACTCCGGTATTTGCATAGAGTGCTATCCAGTTCGTACCTTGGTCGAGCTGGTAATCCAGGGTCGCTTAACTCGGCCAAGATCTGGAGCCTCTGGGCTATGGTGGCAGGCCAGCGTCTCAACATTAGCCACGAGATCTTGGCCAACTTGACCAGAGTCGGCAGAGGGTTGACACCGGTGGTAATAGTAGGAGGAGTTATCACCCGGTTACTTTTGAGGTTGGGGCTTAACCCTGACAGGTTGAGAGGATCTTTGGAGGAGGGGATCCATGTGGATGCCACAGCGGCAGTACAGATGGGGATGATCTCCCCCATATCAGGGCAGGCAGAGGCCTACAGGGTGTTAACCATTCATGAGACCAGGCGGATGTTCTCACTCCCGCCCTTGGGTGTAGACCCAGACCACCCGGAGGAGCAGCCTCCACAGCCCGAGCCTCAGCCAGAGCACCAGCCTCCTCAGCCACAGACTGTGCCACCACCACAGCAGCAGGAGCAGCCCAGGACTCCCTTGGACTTTGACTTCGAGTTCACGATGGACGACCTCTTCGCCGCTTCACCGGCATCCAGAGCGCCGACTCCAGCCCCATCACCAAGCACCAGGGTACAGAGGTCTATCCACGGGCCCTCCGAGAGATACCACCCCTACTCCCGAGGTGACCCAGGGGCATCCACCTCCTCGGCACCACCGCCTGAGCCAGCACCGCAGCAGCCAGCACAGTCCGACTTCTCTCAGCTCCTCACCTCCATGTTCGCGGCTTTAGAGCAACGACAGGATGAGAGGGATAGGGCTGTTCATGAGAGGTTGGACCGCCAGTAGGCTGCTATTCAGGAGCAGTCCCAGTCAGTGGAGCGGCTGGCCCGAGAGCAGGCCGGCTACATTGAGCATACGACTCGGGAGCAGGCTCGGGCCTTGGATGTTTTCATGGATGAGCAGGCTCGGGCCTTAGGGGCCTTCAAAGGTGAGCAGATGGGGCTGATTGAGCAGATTGCTCAGGGGCAGAGGGAGCTTAGGCAGCAGCTCACTCATGATTTGAGGACATCACAGGACCAGGCGTCTCAGAGGGTTGACATGACCCTACAGATGATCGACGAGTCGCTCGACTCTCTGAGATCCCGCGTCCAGGCGATAGAGGGGATTCTCCCACCTCAGTCTCAGGCCATGAGAGAGTTCAGAGAGCAGACGGAGCAGAGCCTAGAGCAGAGGAGAAAGGCCGCCAGCGAGCAGACCATTCAGTTGAGCCAAGCCTTCAAGAAGTTAGGAGACAAGGTTTGTGAGACCTTAGGGTTTATGAGCACCTGTACCCAGCCCTTCTTGGATTGCTACGCTCAGATCCGGTTCAGGCGGGCCCATGATCACGAGGCAGGACCTTCCACGGCTAAGCCAGCTCCACCTCCACCTCCGCTAGGGACCGTGCACATATCATACGACGAGGATCCCGATGAGCCCTCCGACTACACACCTCTCTGATCTTCAGGGAGTTATTTTTGTATCTATTGTTCATTTTCATTTTGTATATGCACTGTACAAAAATGATATTTCTAGTGAAAACTTTTGTTTCATTATTGCATGATCATTCGATTGTTAATTATTTAATCACATCACAGAAAGTGTATGTTCTCATATTTACTTATATGTCAATGAAAATGACAATATAACAAAAACGAAACAAAAATGATGAATAATAACTCAAATAAGAAAAGATAAAAAATGAAACATGACATAGCAAATAAAGCAAGATCACGCCATCAATAGATAGGTTAAAAGATGACCACTCAAACATGAACTAACAAAATCTTTCATCACGCAGGTACAGAGAAATACCGATCTGAACATAGACATCGATTAAAAAATCCCTTTTGGGATAAGGAACCCAGCGGGGTCTCCTCTTCTTCAGATCGAGATTGTAGCCAAAGCATGCTGCATCTCACAGATCGAGACTATAGCCAAAGCATGCTGCATCTCACAGATCGAAGCTGTGGTCAGAGAGTGCCGCACTTCACCAAATCGAGACTGTAGCCAAAGCATGCTGCATCTCATAGATCGAAGCTGTGGTGAGAGAGTGCCGCACTTCACCAAATTGAGACTGTAGCCAAAGCATGCTGCATCTCATAGATCGAAGCTGTGGTCAGAGAGTGCCGCAGTTCACCAAATCGAGACTGTAGCCAAAGCATGCTGCATCTCACAGATCGAAGCTGTGGTCAAAGAGTGCCGCACTTCACCAAATCGAGACTGTAGCCAAAGCATGTTGCATCTCACAGTTCACGCAGCAGCCAAAGAGTGCTACGCACCTTGCAGATCAAATGGGGGTTAGCAAGGGAACTTCAGATCGAAGTTGTGGTCAAAGCATACCGCACTCCAAACCGGGGTTGTGGCCAAAGCATGCTGCATCCCGCCGAGCCCTACAGGTCGAGATAAGACCGATGGGAGTATCTTCGCATCGCCGAATAGATCGAGATGAGGTCTAACTGGCATAAGGCACGGAGGATGAAAAGCCGTCACAGGTACGCTTCCTTTCTGACCTTCTCTGAGTTTTGGCTTATCTAGGCGCTTGTGCACTAGTTGCTCCAAAACTGGGGGCAACTTTAAGCACTGTGTCCCGGAGAGGTCCGGATCAGAGGTTACCCTATGATGAAATCAGTGCCCGAGCCTGTATAAAGGGCTGGATTTGGAGGTTTTAGTCCCACGTTCCACGAGAAATGAGGCTTTTTACCATTCCTGGGCAGAGGGGGAGAGAACAGAGGTTTTTTCGAGTCAAAAAGCTTTTTGTACTCCACAGACGGTCAGCCCGTTTGTGAAGTCAGCCCGTTGCTTCGAGTCACCGACGGCTGGTGGTATTTTTCGACGCCCGTCGGAAAGTCACCGCCCCTGTCAGAACGCCGCCTGGTTTCCCAGAGCACGCAACCCTTCCGACGCCCGTCGGTGGATGTGGCAGGGCCGTCGGACAAATCCTTGTGTCAGAAGGATTCTTCCGATGCCCGCCCCTATACACCGACGCCCGTCGGTCGTGTCTGGCTTATAAAAGCTCCGAATTTTCTAGAGAAAAGGGTTCCAAAAATTTTCAAAAGGGGAAACTCTGCCCAAATTCAAGCAAATTTTCTCTCTCCTCCAACAAAACACATTTACAAAGGAAATCTATTTGACCAAGGATCAAATCAATCAAAAAGGAACTAAAAACAATTAGTTTTCTTTAGATATTGATTCCAAAATCAATCTTTTGAGGGGTTGAAGAAGAAATAGCCCATTTTTCTTTCTTTGATCCTTCATCTTTTGCTTCTCGTGGAACGCGCGGGCCTCTAATCAACACAAGAATCTCACCCAAAGCGATTATCTGAGGTAAATATTCCGAATTCCTTCTCCTTATCATTTCATATTTATTCCTTATTTTGTGGGATTTATCAATATCTGTCATTATTTTCCTTTATTTTGACTCTCTTTATCTCCTTTTGGGATAAAACCCATTTTGTGGCTTTGGAAAGAATTTTCTCTCTCCTATTTTTTCGGAGACAGTGGTGACCGACGGGTCATCTTTATCACCGACGCCCGTCGGTCACCCCACCTACAGATGCCTCTCCTTGGGTGACAGACGGACATGTCAGTTACCTTAACCGATGCCCGTCGGCCATCTAAGGAAGGCCGTCTGTGGGTTCTGCCTCCATCCTTTTAAATCATTTTTTATCTTTTTCAAATCCTTTCGGTTTCCTACATGTTAATTTTATGTATATTAACATCTCTCAACTTTTCTATGAGTATATATTGATTTCTCTTGGACTACCACAAGCTTGAGCGGCTATCTACCATATTCGGAGGATTCCATCCGGTTCAGTTTCCTAACCCTCTCGATTATTTCCTTCATTTTGTTATTCATTGATTATTTCATATATATGGATATATTCTTCTCATATCTCGTTAATGTATAAAAATAATCTAATGATTTTATACTTAAATAAAAGTGAGGTTTGTATAAAATGCAAAAGGGGCCAAAGCCCTATTTTTATCCAATAAAATCATCATAAACAAAAATCTCCAATTTTAATAATGATGCATGCGAGGACCAAAGTCCTCAAAAATAAGCAATGCCTCGATTTATGAATGATTCGCACATTTATGAAAGGGAGTTGTATTTCGCTCCTTGTATTATTGTAATTTATCGCTTTCATTATCTATCTGATCATTTATCGCTTTCAAAATGTGAATAAATGCGCCTTTTAATCAATTGCATAGTGTGGAGAGAGAGCGAATTAATGACATTAAGATTTGATCATAAAATAAATGAGGTAGAAATAGATGAGAAATCCCGGACCCAGCTCTGGTCTTTGGGCTCAAGAGGTTAGAGGTTATCCTCCAAAATACTTCTTGGGTGACGAGACTTTAGCGCTAATCCTAGGCTCCTTAGGGCGAGAGGTTTACCTTCCAAGACCCCTCTGGCTGGCCCAAAATGGATACCAAGCGCAGCCTTAGGCTCTCCGAGGCGAGAGTAACTTTCCCAATGTTCTATTGGGTGGCGACTCCATGATACCTCCTTGTTGCCCAACATAGACGCATTTGCAATTTATCGTAAGCTGTCAACGGACCCACAAATGCCCTGATCGCCCACGTGCGGGCGGTCGAGCGGGCGGCCGCGGGGATCCGGTGCGCGTCACACACCCTTGTAATTTCTTACAAGTTTTTATGAACCTCTCTCGAATGGCCTAAAAGTGAGTCTTTGGGGCCTCCCGGAGTTCGGTACGCATCACAGTGGCGACTCCACTGGGGACATAAGAGACTTCGCTTTGAAAGTACCTTGGTTAAAACATATAATTGAGTTTTAATTTAAAAATTTCATCCCTTTTCAAAATTGCATAGCATTTCATTAGAGCCTTAGAACTCTGCTAGGTTGGTCCCTATTCTTACCCTTGTGCATTCTCGAAGCACCACCCTACGTTCACTTAATGTAGAGAAGTATTAAGGATAATCACTAGCCTAAGCCTCGTACCATCATGGTATATTAAATGGAGACCCGATTGGTCGTTATGCTCGTGACGAGCTAGACCCATTGGCAGGAACCATGCTTGGGCAGCCCTAAAGTATCATCACCTTTGACCAAATCTCAAGTAATGGCAATAGATACTTCCCCTAGGTGAAATGTACCATAATACTGTGCTTACTATGTGGGCCTTTATATATTGAACATAATCAGCCAAATTAAATGGTCTTTTATCAAAGGCTTTCATGCTCCGGTGGGCCCATCTTAATGAGATTGAAGTGTTTAAATACATAATGGCTAAAACTCATACGAATGCGCATTAGTCAAGAGATGTTATGCTGCCAGTTTTCCACCGTTCACCATACGGATTCATTGGGTTCCCTGTTAACAGATGGCTTAATCCCACCTAGGAAAGACACCGCATTACCCCGTGTGTGGGAGTAATAAGGTTGGAAGGATGTATTTGCTTGTATGTGGTTATAAGTGTTACATAACACACGATCATGCATTGTATATGTCATTCATGCATCAATCTAAAAATTTAAATCTTTCAGCCATCATAGATTCATCTAAGTGGACTAGAGGTTCCGATGGTCGGCTAGTAAGGATAAATCTGCTCTTTAAGTTGCTGAAATTAGTGTCTGAATGGGATTCTAAGTCACTCTCATCTATCAATGAATCATCCATAGAATCATCGATGGTAGAGGAAACCAGAGATTTGACCACTCAAAACCTTGCTAGGAGATTAGAGGACTTTAAACGGAGGATGTTAGATATAATGGGGGCCATGGCTGACAGGATTGCTCATCCTCCTGCTCCACAAGCACCTATCACTCCATAGCCACCTGTCACTCCACAACCACCAATAGTCCATGCTGGGGGCAAGTTAAAACACCTGCTAGCAGGGAGGCTCCTTTTATTGGTAATGCTGCCCATTAACCTATTAATGATCATAGAGCTGATGTGCCTATTGAACAAAGAAGGGAAAGGATCCCCAATCCCAATGAGGATTTCATGATATAGAAGGAAGATGAAGAGGTAATAGCACCTCAAGTTATGAGGGCAAGAGCACCCAAGGTAAAAGACAAGGCAATAAGAGGGATGACATAGCAGATTAAGGCGATCACCCGCATGTGATCCACTAGGAAGGGGGTTAACCCTGAAGATAGAGATATGGGGGATAAAGAGCTGCTGCCCCAAAGGTTCAAGATGCCTGAACTGCCAAAGTTTGATGGTACTTCGGACCCATCTGCACATATTAAGCAGTATACCCTAGTAATGAAAGGCACAGGGTTGAGCAAGAAGTAAAAGGTGGAATATTTCTGGCTCAGTCTGGTGGGTCTGGCAGTAGACTGGTATCATGGATTGGACAGGAGGTCGAAAGAGGATTAGAACCTTTTGACTAAAGAGTTCATGAAGTAGTATGACTGTAGCACAAGAATGGAGGCCACCTTAAAGGACCTGGAGCTCTTACAGCAAAGAATGAATACCTCGCCAAATGGACGAATAGGGCCATGGAGATGAAGCAAAAACTTGACACTGCTGACCAGATTAGGTTATTTATCAGGAACTCCTGCCCTTACTTGAGGGACTTGCTCAGCTTTAAGGGGCTCAGAGACTGGGAGTAACTTAAGGACATTGCTGTAGAGGCTGAGGGGGACTTACCTAGCAAAGAAAGCAAGCCAAAATAACTTTGCTGGGAAAGGTTATGGGAACCAATCAAGGTATAAATCAGGCGGTGCCAGGAGTAGTAATAATAGAAATGGAAAGACGGTCGAGGTTGCAGCTACTGAGGTTGGATAGGGTCAGAGGTACTATTCTAATTTAGGCCGCTCTCTATCCTAGGTATTGGAAAGACTAATGAAGGAGGGCAAGCTGGGACCTTTGACACTTAGGCCAGCTATGAATTAGGGACTGCCAGGGCACAGAGATGACTGGTACTGCGCCTACCATCAGCACACTGGGCACCTAACAGATTACTGCCAAACTTTAAGGAATAAGATCCAAGATCTTATTGACACCAAATAGATCACAGATCATGAGAAGAGAGAGAAGAAGAATAAGGTAGGCTATAATGCAGTCCCCCCACCATGAATATGATTAAGTCTGGTCTACTCGAGTGGCATGTTTTGTAAGAGCTATATGGAGCTGAATACGTCGCTATCGCCAGTCGAAAGACGAGTGAAGAAGGGATTCCCATGGCAACGATAGATTGATAATCCACTAGTGAGAGTGGGGATGAAAACGAGGAAGATTATGTTCTTTTTTCTTCAGTCATTGTTATTGTTGCAAGAACCATCTTTTTTATGACAATATTTGCAATGTTGATTATTTCAATAATATGAACAATTTTGCTTATTTGTATGGTGTTTCTAACGATTTCATTTCTCATGATCATGATGCATTCATTTTTGACATTAATTCAACTAATATGATTGCATTTAATCTCGAAATTTTTGAAAAGCCTAAGAAAATCTTGATAGCATCTGATATAATTCCTAAAAAGAGGAAAATTCTGAGAGATAATGTCAAAAAAAAATAGGACAAAAAATGAAAGGGCCTTTGCCTGGACATGGAATGACATGCTGACAATTGACAAGGACATTGTGGGGGCGACACTTCTTCAATGTACCAACATGACGAAGAGTAGAATTTCAAAAGCCAATCCTCTTCCTCAACATCTAGGGCATGTACAGTACAGCCAAGCAAAATCAAACTCCATTCAATAAATGGCTACGTCAGAGGTTAGACAGATGAAACTCCAGGCCTTAAATATATATATATATATATATATATATATATATATATATATATATATATATATATATATATAGCTTATAGAACCAAGCCCTTAGGAGTCCTTTCCTCCAAACCATTTGAGATGTTTACCCCAAAGCCAATCAAGATTGACCTTTAACCATCTGGGACTAAGATAAGTAAAGCATGGGCCCTTATTGTAATGTCCCAAAATTTTCAGTGTTTCTATTAATAAATTGACACGCTAAAAATTCATTGGAGGATAATTTTTGACGCATAAGAGGTGGAATTTTTCTTAAAGCCACATAATTTATTTATTCAAATAAATTTTAGACAAGTATATATATATATAAATATATATATGTTTACATGTAAATGGGCAAATAAAAGTAATTATAACATGTGATAATATCTATGGGTCTAGAATTATCCAGATATTTGAGATTAAGCTTGAATTAGTGGGAATTATGAGAAGAAAAAGAAAATAGAAAGGGAGAGGCACAAAATGGGGAGCAGAACGAGGGGAAGGAGACCGAGAAACCGAGAGAGAGAGAGAGTAGCGGGAGGCAGCGCCGGCGACCACCGAAGGTGATCGGAGGTGGCTATCGGACCGTCGCAACCCGCAGCGCCGTTCCCGTGGCGTTTTCCTCCGACCCGAGGCGTCGCTGTTCTAGGAGAGCAAGACGAACCCCGCGAGCTTCTCCTGCATTTTTCGGCCAACTCCGACAGTGAGAGGCGACATGAACGGCACGACTGGACTCACAGCGGCAAGGCGAAGCTTCCGGTGGCTGCGGATCCTGCTAAATCGCCGGTGATGAGCAGATCGAAGAGGGAGAAGACCGAAGCTTTCGGCGTCCATTCCGGCGAAATGAACGATCTTCACGGCGCGTGGCCACTGGAAAAGCAACCTCGACGCTCTAAGCTTCCTTCCGGTGGTTTCGGTGCCTTCGGTGGAGCTCCGGCGAGACTCCGGTGAGGCTCCGGCAATGGTGAAGGGACCAAAAATAGCAGAAAATTGGTATGTGGCCACCAAATTTACTTTTCTATGTGATTTTTCCATAAGTTAAAATTTATTAAGATTGATTTTAAATTAAATACAGTATGTGAATAATATGTTTGTTGGTTCATTGATTCGCTGGCAGTGTTGTCATGAGTATTGGCTTAGTTGAATAGAACTTAAATTAAGATTTGTCGATTTTTAATTGAATGAAAAGAATTAGAAACTGTCAGTAATTGGGAAGTAGACCAGTAATTATAATTGAAGAATTATAGGTTAAATTGTAAGATAGGACTCAAATTATATATAATGCTGGTAATGGATAAATTATGACACGTAAATCAGATTAGTAATTAAATATTGATATATATAAATGGGTATTATAATGTGCATATCTAGGTGATGGTAGTGTAATTGGTAATGCCTGAAGAATTGATGGAAAATTGAAATGTTAAGTGGGAAATCCGAATATACTTATTGGAAGTTTGAATTAAAGATAACTCAATGAACTGGATTGAAGGTATGTGAAGTGAGTATATTAAAATCTGGTTGTGTATGATTTAAAATAGTAGGTAAATAATTGAAGCCATTATTCATGAAATTAAATTACTGTTAGGATTAAATTAGAAGCACATGTGTTCTTACACATATATAAGCGTGAAATAATATAAACACAATAGTAAGTGTTGTAATAAGCTTTAGACTGCTTAGTGAACTTGATTTAGTTTAGTTATTTATTTTGAGTGGTCAATTAAGGCTTTAATAAATTGAGTAAATTAAATTGAACTGGGGAATTGAGCTAAATTATTGAAATACAAGCAAGTAGGTAACGGTAAATTGTGGAACTCTATTTTTTGGGAACACCATAGAATTTTTCTTAAATTGTGCTTTTGAATTTATGCATTAAAAATGGATTTGATACATATTGCGATAAATTGTTATTGTAACTAATTTTAATCTATATGTGTGTCTTGAGTTGTGCAAGTTGTTAAGTAATATTTTTTGTTAAATGTTACGAGTAACATGGTAGAGTTGAGGACTTATAATAGATATCATTTTAATAAAATGAAATTTAGTGTAAATCTATAAAGATAGGATGGAATCCAACATGAAGAAAACGAATCAAAATAAGTAAGAGTGGATAAGAAAATATAAAGTGAAAATGGGGCTCAAATCCTAGGAGTCTATGGTACTTGTAAAAGTATGTGGAATAACAAGTAAAAAGGGAATAACAGAAAGAAATAAATAATTTGATGATTAAAAGTGTAATTTAGTATAAAAAGTTATGAGTAAAGGACAAAGTATTTTAAGCGGAATCATGGTAAATGAATGAATTATAGAAAGTGAGTGTACTTAACAAATAAAGAGTATAGTTAAGTATGCCTAAAGACAATTATAACAATAAAGTAAATTAGTCTGTTAAGGAAGTCAGAATGTCAAGCTATAAATAAATGTAAAAATGGGTTATACGTGTTTAAATGGGGTAATTTGTAAGAAGAATTGGATTAATGAAAAATAGTTAATTCCTATATAAACAAAATTGTATTAATGGTATGGTATGAAATAAACTTAATTTGACGAAATAAAATGAAAATGAATTGAAATGGAAAGAAAGAGTAGTGGCAGAATGTATATTATTATTGTTAACACATTTTAAATATATAATAGGATTAATGGCTTGCTGTGTAGCTAAATAAGTGGAATATGATAAGCAAATGAAATTTTGCGAGAAAATGAAATGGGTGATATTGAGATTTATTTCCCATATTTTCTTTTTGGATTGAAATGTATATTGATCTTATTTTATATAAAGATCAAAGTTTTGATTTATTTAAATAACATTCAATGATGTTGACCTATGTGATGAAATGGTATGAAAAATAATAATATATTATGATGATATACCATGAAGAATATGTATATCATATTAATAATGTAAAAATAATAATAATAATAATAATAATAATAATAATAATAATTATAATAAAAATAATAATAATAATAATAATAATAATAATAATAATAATATTGCCCTATATAGTGATCTGGTAGTCAAGTCTAGTTCAGGATATGTTGGCATGCCATAGGGACATAAGACCGCGGGTGTGAGCATGGCGACTCACTTTTTAGTAGGCCAATGATAGTCCTACTTCTGTATCTGAATATCTGAATATCTGTATCTGAATATCACCTTTTAGTAGGCCAATGATGGTCCTACTTCTGTATCTGAATATCCGAAGTGTACTGTTCTGTATTAAAAGACAGTGGTGGTCCCACAGGACTCCGCTGGTATTTCTGTGTGAACTTTTGGAGTTCACATCTCGTTTATCTTGTGCATAGAGTTTGCCAGCATTGTACTATGGGCAAAATAACACATTGCAAAGTGAATTGGTGAATGTGAAATGATTGTGTGAATCAAGAAATTTAATGATGAATAAATGAAGCAAAATAAATTGGTGGGTTTAAACAATAAATTGTGTAATCCATATTAAATGTATAACTTCAGAAGTCAGATTGCAAGTATAAAAGTAAATATGGATTAAGAAACTATAAAGAAATTTAATGACTGAAGTAAAGTTGAAGGATAAAATAGTACAAAAAAAAGGATGTTAACTAATAGATAAGAGTGAAATTTAAAGTTTAATATACATGTGTGTATGTATATATAGATTTGGCTGAAAGTTAATTAATGTATATTATGATTTTTTAATTACGATAAAGCTGATGGTTCTGTGATAAAAACTTTAATTGAATAAATGATATCAATAAATGATCCTATGAAATCAGTAATATGATGAAGTAGTTTTATGTATATATATTAGCTGAGATTAGCGACTAGATGAAAGCTATAATAATTGTCATATAGAAATGAAATATTAATTGCTATGATATAAGCATGCTGACTGTTTAATAATTCATGGAATTTGTTTAATGATGTATGATAAGTGTGTTTTGCACATTATTGAAATGCTAGTAGATCTCAGCTATGAATTTAGAAACTTAAATATAAATGTTTTAGGAAATTTCAGCTATTTAAAAGAATATTGAATGTATTGCATGAAGATTGTTTTACCTCACACGGTATTCATGTTTAAATTGGAGCTAAATAAATGATTTATGATTAAATAATTGGTATGTTAATAATGAATTGTTCTGTTATATGTGAAAGAAGAAAGTAAGTCGCAATCTCAATGCAAAAACATTCCAATTTATGTTAATTTGTATATTTGTATACTCACTATATTATGCCTTGGATAAGTAAATTTGGTAGTCACCACTAAGCATAAAGCTTAGCTCGTGGTTTATCCTCGCGCAGGTATAAGACAGGAATCAAGTGAATATCAACACTGTTTCAAATGAGGAACGTTGAATGGTAAGCATGACAAGTAGGTGATGAGAATGAAATTTCTGGGAATCGATAATTGGGTTTTGTTCTGATTTGGCATGTACACTAACTAGATAATTAGGATACTATTGTATCAAAGAATTTGTATTAGATAATTATTTATAGTGATAGATGATGTATTATCATAGTATCTTTGTACTTTGTATAATTGATGTAAATAGTGAGTGGATGATATTGTGAATTATTATATGAGTATGTGATTGGATTTAAATTGGAGGATGGGCAAAATTTTGTTGGAGTTTGAATTGGAGTAGGATGGATGAAAATGTATTTGATTATAGAAGTGTTAAGACTCTCTGTTTACAGGGGGATAGGCAATATTATAGAGGAGACTCTGTCGAAATTTCGGTAGAATTTAAGTAGCATATTTTAGAATGATTGTATGAATAGTAAAGTTTAATAGTTATAGAACAGTTGGAAAAAAAAAATTTACCCGGATTTTTGCAATAATTGTAAGAGTAGTTTTAAGACAATTAAGATATTATGTACAGTTTAAGGGTGTTACAGTTAGTGGTATCAGAGCAAAGGTTTAGGCGGTTCTTGCCAATAAGATATTTGAAGAATATGTGGCATTTTTTTTTAGGAATGAATGCATATTGTTTATTATGGACATCCCTATTTAGTTCCAAGTATAGATAATTCAGAAGGAGTTGAATAGAAGATTAGAGGTAAGAAATTAAGATGTTCAAAAGTTATGAGATTTAAAGTATATAAATGTGGAAGAAGGTTGTGGTATTTTAGGTACCTGTCAGTTATCCTTGACAGAGGGGCAGTCATTGAATATTTTATTCATGGGACGGGCTAATATGCATTGTCCTTACATGATATGCACAATTGCATAATACTGCATACATGAAGCATCATACATTCATTGCATCAGCATCACATGATCATTCTTGACAAACATCAAGTTTTATGCATATGCCCCAATTGAAAGGAAACTGACATGGAATATAGTGAGTGTATGGAAGTGAGGTAGATGTATTTTTATTGGAGGTAATAAGGAGCGTAACAAAGTTGAGTAAGTAAAATAAGGAATTTGAAATTCAATCTAGGAATTGAAAAAGAAAGAGCTGAAGGATCATTAAATGTGTATGAGTAAGAGATTTGTATCTATTTAAATTGTGGGCTTGACCCTTCCTTGTTAGTGAATTAAGGTATAGAATGTGATAACATATTTTGGAATGGAATGAAATTGTATCCGATTAGATTGACTAATTGGTTATAGCTTGAATTGGCTTATAAGAGTGAATAAAACTGTAAACTTTTGTACAAGATGGTTAAGTAATAAGTACTGTAAGATATATGTGATGTTTCAGAAATGATAGACAAATTGTGACCAGTGATACTTGTAAACTAGGAAGGAAATGTTATAGTTATTTTGATCAAGGGAAGAGTTTATTGAATGTGAGCGATTCTGTATTGAGAAGACAAGGTGTTTTAGGAGAAAGGAGTAATAGGACGTGTATGCAAATGATTTTTGAATAGAGTGTACATGCCAAAGATGGAAACTAAAGAAATGATATGATTTTTAGAATGAATATGTTATTGGCTTAAGTATGATATAAATTGGGCCTAATTAGTACGTAAGATTTGAAAGAAGAAAGTGCAGTCTTGACACTTACAACACTTCTTAAATGTTCGGCAAGATCATTTTCTAGCTCATCTGGCTCCAAGTTAATTGATCATTTTGTTGGAATGTAATTTGATGTGGAAACGGTGTCTAAAGTAATTTAGGAAAAATGGGGAAGGAGTTATAGATTCACTAAGACTCCCCTTGCATACTCGGTGACTGAAAAATCACATAAAGAAGAGTTTGTACGAAAATGATAGGTGGAAAAAGAAAGAGCAAAAGAGGTTGAAAAAGGAAATTATTGTCTGGAGATGATGAGATGCTACGCCTCCGAAATACAATGATTGAATTGGGAGTGCCCATCGATCCCTAAGTGGTAACTCATAAAACACCTTCAGAAGCTGCTGTTGGGCCACCTTACCTCTATTATGAGAATGTAGTACCTGCTTCTAATGGAGTTTGGAGTACTATATCTTGGATTTTTATTGAAATGGAGTTAAAAGTTATGGATTTTAAATGTTTTCCATATGCTGGAAAAAAAAAAGATGGGATTATGCATATTGTCTTTTTATCTAATGACTTTTTTCTTCTTCTATTGTCTTCACAAATGGCCTCAAAGCATTATCCTTGACAAAGAGATGATGACCTCTATAAGATGGAAGAATACAATTAAATTGTTTGCAACCTTGCGTTGGGAATGCAAGTTGATTGAAAGGATGAATCGTGATTATTGTATAAGCCCAGAGAAATTTCGAGGACGAAATTTCTTTCAAGGGGGGGGAGAATTGTAATGTCCCAAAATTTTCAGTGTTTCTATTAATAAATTGACATGCTAAAAATTCATTGGAGGATAATTTTTGACGCATAAGAGGTGGAATTTTTCTTAAAGCCACAGAATTTATGTATTCAAATAAATTTTAGACAAGTATATATATATATAAATATATATATGTTTACATGTAAATGGGCAAATAAAAGTAATTATAACATGTGATAATATCTATGGGTCTAGAATTATCCAGATATTTGAGATTAAGCTTGAATTAGTGGGAATTATGAGAAGAAAAAGAAAATAGAAAGGGAGAGGCACAAAATGGGGAGCAGAACGAGGGGAAGGAGACCGAGAAACCGAGAGAGAGAGAGAGTAGCGAGAGGCAGCGCCGGCGACCACCGAAGGTGATCGGAGGTGGCTATCGGACCGTCGCAACCCGCAGCGCCGTTCCCGTGGCGTTTTCCTCCGACCCGAGGCGTCGCTGTTCTAGGAGAGCGAGAGGAACCCCGCGAGCTTCTCCTGCGTTTTTCGGCCAACTCCGACAGCGAGAGGCGACATGAACGACACGACTGGACTCACAGCGGCAAGACGAAGCTTCTGGTGGCCGCGGATCCTGCTAAATCGCCGGTGATGAGCAGATCGAAGAGGGAGAAGACCGAAGCTTTCGGCGTCCATTCCGGCGAAATGAACGATCTTCACGACGCGTGACCACTAGAAAAGCAACCTCAGCGCTCTAAGCTTCCTTCCGGTGGTTTCGGTGCCTTCGGTGGAGCTCCGACGAGACTCCGGTGAGGATCCGGCAACGGTGAAGGGACCAAAAATAGCAGAAAATTGGTATGTGGCCACCAAATTTACTTTTCTATGTGATTTTTCCATAAGTTAAAATTTATTAAGATTGATTTTAAATTAAATACAGTATGTGAATAATATGTTTGTTGGTTCATTGATTCGCTGGCAGTGTTGTCATGAGTATTGGCTTAGTTGAATAGAACTTAAATTAAGATTTGTCGATTTTTAATTGAATGAAAAGAATTAGAAACTATCAGTAATTGGGAAGTAGACCAGTAATTATAATTGAAGAATTATAGGTTAAATTGTAAGATAGGACTCAAATTATATATAATGCTGGTAATGGATAAACTATGACACGTAAATCAGATTAGTAATTAAATATTGATATATATAAATGGGTATTATAATGTGCATATCTAGGTGATGGTAGTGTAATTGGTAATGCCTGAAGAATTGATGGAAAATTGAAATGTTAAGTGGGAAATCCAAATATACTTATTGGAAGTTTGAATTAAAGATAACTCAATGAACTGGATTGAAGGTATGTGAAGTGAGTATATTAAAATCTGGTTGTGTATGATTTAAAATAGTAGGTAAATAATTGAAGCCATTATTCATGAAATTAAATTACTATTAGGATTAAATTAGAAGCACATGTGTTCTTACACATATATAAGCGTGAAATAATATAAACACAATAGTAAGTGTTGTAATAAGCTTTAGACTGCTTAATGAATTTGATTTAGTTTAGTTATTTATTTTGAGTGGTCAATTAAGGCTTTAATAAATTGAGTAAATTAAATTGAACTAGGGAATTGAGCTAAATTATTGAAATACAAGCAAGTAGGTAACGGTAAATTGTGGAACTCTATTTTTTTGGAACACCATAGAATTTTTCTTAAATTGTGCTTTTGAATTTATGCGTTAAAAATGGATTTGATACATATTGCGATAAATTGTTATTGTAACTAATTTTAATCTATATGTGTGTCTTGAGTTGTGCAAGTTGTTAAGTAATATTTTTTGTTAAATGTTACGAGTAATATGGTAGAGTTGAGGACTTATAATAGATATCATTTTAATAAAATGAAATTTAGTGTAAATCTATAAAGATAGGATGGAATCCAACATGAAGAAAACGAATCAAAATAAGTAAGAGTGGATAAGAAAATATAAAGTGAAAATGGGGCTCAAATCCTAGGAGTCTATGGTACTTGTAAAAGTATGTGGAATAACAAGTAAAAAGGGAATAACAGAAGGAAATAAATAATTTGATGATTAAAAGTGTAATTTAGTATAAAAAGTTATGAGTAAAGGACAAAGTATTTTAAGCGGAATCATGGTAAATGAATGAATTATAGAAAGTGAGTGTACTTAACAAATAAAGAGTATAGTTAAGTATGCCTAAAGACAATTATAACAATAAAGTAAATTAGTCTGTTAAGGAAGTCAGAATGTCAAGCTATAAATAAATGTAAAAATGGGTTATACGTGTTTAAATGGGGTAATTTGTAAGAAGAATTGGATTAATGAAAAATAGTTAATTCCTATATAAACAATAATGTATTAATGGTATGGTATGAAATAAACTTAATTTGACGAAATAAAATGAAAATGAATTGAAATGGAAAGAAAGAGTAGTGGCAGAATGTATATTGGTATAAATGAGGTATATTATTATTGTTAACACATTTTAAATATATAGTAGGATTAATGGCTTGCTGTGTAGCTAAATCAGTGGAATATGATAAGCCAATGAAATTTTGCGAGAAAATGAAATGGGTGATATTGAGATTTATTTCCCATATTTTCTTTTTGGATTGAAATGTATATTGATCTTATTTTATATAAAGATCAAAGTTTTGATTTATTTAAATAACATTCAATGATGTTGCCTTATGTGATGAAATGGTATGAAAAATAATAATATATTATGATGATATACCATGAAGAATATGTATATCATATTAATAATGTAAAAATAATAATAATAATAATAATAATAATAATAATAATAATAATAATAATAATAATAATAATAATAATAATAATAATAATAATAATAATATTGCCCTATATAGTGATCTGGTAGTCAAGTCTAGTTCAGGATATGTTGGCATGCCATAGGGACATAAGACCGCAGGTGTGAGCAAGGCGACTCACTTTTTAGTAGGCCAATGATGGTCCTACTTCTGTATCTGAATATCTGTATCTGAATATCACTTTTTAGTAGGCCAATGATGGTCGTACTTCTGTATCTGAATATCCGAAGTGTACTGTTCTGTATTAAAAGACAGTGGTGGTCCCACAGGACTCTGCTGGTATTTTTGTGTGAACTTTTGGAGTTCACGTCTCGTTTATCCTGTGCATAGAGTCTGCCAGCATTGTACTATGGGCAAAATAATACATTGCAAAGTGAATTGGTGAATGTGAAATGATTGTGTGAATCAAGAAATTTAATGATGAATAAATGAAGCAAAATAAATTGGTGGGTTTAAACAATAAATTGTGTAATCCATATTAAATGTATAACTTCAGAAGTCAGATTGCAAGTATAAAAGTAAATGTGGATTAAGAAACTATAAAGAAATTTAATGACTGAAGTAAAGTTGAAGGATAAAATAGTACAAAAAAAAAAGGATGTTAACTAATAGATAAGAGTGAAATTTAAAGTTTAATATACATGTGTGTATGTATATATAGATTTGGCTGAAAGTCAATTAATGTATATTATGATTTTTTAATTACGATAAAGCTGATGGTTCTGTGATAAAAACTTTAATTGAATAAATGATATCAATAAATGATCCTATGAAATCAGTAATATGATGAAGTAGTTTTATATATATATATTAGCTGAGATGATGAAAGCTATAATAATTGTCATATAGAAATGAAATATTAATTGCTATGATATAAGCATGCTGACTGTTTAATAATTCATGGAATTTGTTTAATGATGTATGATAAGTGTGATTTGCACATTGTCGAAATGCTAGTAGATCTCAGCTATGAATTTAGAAACTTAAATATAAATGTTTTAGGAAATTTCAGCTATTTAAAAGAATATTGAATGTATTGCATGAAGATTGTTTTACCTCACACGGTATTCATGTTTAAATTGGAGCTAAATAAATGATTTATGATTAAATAATTGGTATGTTAATAATGAATTGTTCTGTTATATGTGAAAGAAGAAAGTAAGTCGCAATCTCAATGCAAAAACATTCCAATTTATGTTAATTTGTATATTTGTATACTCACTATATTATGGCTTGGATAAGTAAATTTGGTAGTAACCACTAAGCATAAAGCTTAGCGCGTGGTTTATCCTCGCGCAGGTATAAGACAGGAATCAAGTGAATATCAACACTGTTTCAAAGGAGGAACATTGAATGGTAAGCATGACAAGTAGGTGATGAGAATGAAATTTCTGGGAATCGATAATTGGGTTTTGTTCTGATTTGGCATGTACACTAACTAGATAATTAGGATACTATTGTATCAAAGAATTTGTATTAGATAATTATTTATAGTGATAGATGATGTATTATCATAGTATCTTTGTACTTTGTATAATTGATGAAAATAGTGAGTGGATGATATTGTGAACTATTATATGAGTATGTGATTGGATTTAAATTGGAGGATGGGCAAAATTGTGTTGGAGTTTGAATTGGAGTAGGATGGATGAAAATGTATTTGATTATAGAAGTGTTAAGACTTTCTGTTTACAGGGGGATAGGCAATATTATAGAGGAGACTCTGTCGAAATTTCGGTAGAATTTAAGTAGCATATTTTAGAATGATTATATGAATAGTAAAGTTTAATAGTTATAGAACAGTTGGAAAAAAAAATTTACCCGGATTTTTGCAATAATTGTAAGAGTAATTTTAAGACAATTAAGATATTATGTACAGTTTAAGGGTGTTACACTTATAGCCAAACTTAGAAGGACATCTCATTACCTTTATAAAAAAAAAACAAACACAGTCTTGCCCTAAACCATTTGAGGCTAACTTGTAACCTAATCTCAAACATTAGAGGATACTTCGGAAATCGAGCCATCAAAGCCAACAAAAGGAAAGTACGGGCTTTCATAGTTAAGTTTTAAATAGAGAACTCACTACTTCAGCCAGTTTACACAAGAGTCAAGATGAAGCCTTTGGTAAAACAAAAGAAAAAAAAAAAAGAACACTGTCAAAAGGAGCAGCCGTCCTGACTTGCCATGATGAAAGAGAATTCAAAGAAACCAATCGACACTAACAGACTAAAAGAGGTTCGAAGGCAAAGGCTAAAAAAAGAGAGAAAAATAAATAATAAATGCCCCGCGGGTCGAAAACCAAAAAAATGCGATCTTGCTAAAATTGGGCGTCCCTGCCAGGGTAAAGAAAAAGAGGAGAGAGGGCACCCTGGGCAAAAATTAAGGGCTGAGAGAAAATCTTCAATCATAAAAACTCGAGAGGGCTGATTGATAACAAGAGTTTGATGCTTTCAAGATCTATCCCGAGATTAGATGAGATTTTGTATTTTTGAGATTAATACCAAATAGTGATCATGTGTAATGAAATCAAAATGAAATATATGCATTTATGCCATAATATGTTGATATGATCAGAGAAGTTCACTTTACGTGATCAAAGTCATCTACTATCTACCCTCTGCTACTCTCACTACTCGTGTCTTTCAGCCGACTCCTGTTATCAACTGTGAATCCAATTGTACAGCACCATCATGAAAAGAATCAAGCTCATATGACTACGATTTAGGGCATAAGTACACGCTCATTGCCCTTGAAGAATCTCTAGTAACAACTTAAGCCTCTCTTACAATCTGCAAAAAAAAAAAGGAAAAGCCGCTGGATTGGGTTGGGTCCCTTCCAGGCAAAAATAAGGCACAAGATTATGTGAAAATCCGCAAAGGACGCATTTCTTGTAACACCCCGGTACCTCCGGGAAGAAATATCGGATTGCTACACACGCCAAACACACAAATATGCACATACTGAACACGAACGGGCCCAACTAATACATGCAAGAAAAAAAATAATCATAGCTTAAACTTGCATTACCAAAACTTATAAAGTATACATATACAAATTCATTACATGCCAAGTATCCAAAATTTACATGCATTTACAACTTATACAAAAAACTCTTATACTAGTACAAAAGAGCGACTTCAACTCCTAGTGGCCAACATATGGACTTTCTTCCACAGAACAGAACATGCAACCTACACGGGAAAAACACGTGCTAAGCGATAACGCTTAGTGGGGATAAATAACGCAAAGGACTTCTACAGAAGTCACACAAAAGTTACACCTTTCACATTTATAATCATGCTTAGTACATAGTGATAGTCATATTTCATCATGCATATAAACTCTTACTCTTACACTAGTCATACCAATGAAACATCACTCTTATGCATTCACAATTACATAGAATAGTGACTTCTACTTCAACTCATGTACAAAACAAAGCATTTATTAGCCTGAAGTCTTCTAATGGTGGATATGGGTACCTCTAGATATAGTTTAACAGTATCATACAAGTAGAGACCTAACTCAAATCATTTGAGTACACTACGTATTCAACATATGGGCATAAACGGTGCCACATTAGCAGCTGCACTCTAACCTTTTATAAGCATGCTTATCTATCCACTACTATGACCATTCAGGCCTAACATAAAGACTCTATATACTATATCATATGCATTACAATCACTCAAGCATTATATCATGATTCAATCATATATGATCAATATCACATGGCATGTTGTGTTCAACACTTAATAAGCATGTATACACTTAGTTCCATTCTTAAACTCTTATGCCATAGCATTACTTATATATATTTCAATTGTCAAACATTCATATACTCATATCACAATCTTAAACATGAATTGGATAAGCTATAATAACTTGTAGTAAAGTTCGGGTACATTTCGGAACGGAAAAACACACAAAAATACTCATTCTAGAGAAGGGTGAAGGTGGGAAATGATTCATGCCAACCATGGGCTCCAAATCAAGAAGAAAATCACTCTTTTGACCTGTTCTATCACGCTCGCTACAGTAGGCTCCAATAGGAACTTCACGAGACAGCTTTTCACCTCAAAATTGTATTGCCTAAACCAATGTATAAACCTCATGTTTAGGCAAAACGTCCTTATTAAAAAAATTTTCCTAGGATGTTACCTTTCAAATGGGATATGTTTCAGGTCATTTGAAAATATAAAACGTGAGATATAACCTAAACAATCTATACTATTCCAATGAACCTACAAGAATAGAGATACTAATGTTTTGGCCATTTTTAAGGGTCTTAGAGTTAGAATTCATTATGGTCATTTATGATACTTTTATAGATATTGAAGTCATGGTTCTAACGGATCATTAATCACTCAATTTAGAGGTCTACAACTCCACTTATGACAAAAACATTAAACAGAGGTCTGATGAAAAATGAGCAGAGTTTCCCCAAAATCATGTCTTACACTCAAAAACTATATGGCAATCATCTAACATCATCAACACACACGCAAATGATCAAATTACATAATCATAAACATATATCATAAGACCATCGAAAGCAATCGAAATGAACAAAGTCATATATCTTATTCTAGAACTAGGTTAAGACCCTCTAACCTTCTATCATGCATATAACATTCACTTAAGTGCAAAAGTAACTAAAACATGCATCTAATACAAAATCACACATGATCCCGACCTTTAGATAGCTTGACCACGTCTCTCTAATCGGTTCCAATCTTCTCCTTTCCCTTGTCCCTCTTCTTGTCCACAGCTTTTATGCACAAATCAACCAAGAGAACACTTAAACTAAACTCTTAACTTCAAATCAAAAATAGAAATATAGAAAGAAAAAAGAGGTCAGATCGGAGAACTAATCAAGCTTACCTTCTCAAGAACCAACTCAACCCTTATCTCGCTCCCTTTAAGCCAATCCAAGTTATCCACTTAAGGAGCAAACCAATAAAAGAAGAAAAGAGAAGAGAGAGAGAGAACCCGGTAGAAACTAAAGAACAAGGAGAGAAGGAACAAAAGACAAAAGCAAAAAATGAAGAGAAAGCAAGGAAATGGCCGGTCAAACCCATCAAAAGCCAACCTACCCAATTTAAGGCCACCAACAAACATTAATGCCACTAACCACATTTATTCACTCAAAACAAACAAGTACCATGCCAAGTGTCAATCTCCCTTACTGCCATGTGTTAAAACCCCATCTCAAAATCTGTCAAACTAGCTTATGCTAAAATTCCGCTGGAGTGTTCTGTCGCGGTCGCGATCGCTATCGCACTCGCGACAGAACGCTCACACAGGCCACTCACTCCTCTTCTAAAGCCACTCTTGCACAACCAAAAATCTTTATACTTTATCACTCGCGATCGCTTATGATTATGTCTTATTTACTCTTAAACTTATTGTAACCTGACAAAAAATTGCAAAAACTACTAGGGTCGAAACTGGGTTGTTACATTTCCCACTAAGAAAAGCTAGTGTGAAAATCCATAAGGGATGCACTACGTTCAACAAAATGACTACAGGTATCAGATGAGAACCTTGCAATCCCAAAGGCATGAAATTCAAAAGCATCTTCAAAAGGCATCGATCCTATTGCAAATTGCAGCCAGACCAGCTATCATCTCTAAGTCCACTTAGATGAATTCTTATCCTGCATTTCTGCATGACCCATGCATTTCACATGCATGGTCACTATTTTTCCTGCATATTTGGTTTTCCAGTTTTGCAGTGAGAGATATTCGATGCGGACACTGACAAAAGGCGAGTGATAACATCCGTCAAAACATCAATCTAACAATCAACCAAAGACCTCTCAAGGGGCAATCAATCAAAGGGCTCACAGACGGAACTACCACTTCAAGTCTCAGAAGGGTTAGCACGATGGCGGCATCACCATTCTACGGAAGGTTAGCACGACCACGACACTTCACACTTCAGAAGGGTTAGCACAATCACGGCACTACCACTCCACGGAGGGTTAGCACGATCACGGCATTACCACTTTAAGTCTCATAAGGGTTAGCACGATGGCGACACTACCATTCTACGGAAGGTTAGCACAACCACGGTACTACCATATCACATCTTAGAAGGGTTAGCACGATAGCGGCACTACCATTCTACGGAAGGTTAGCATGACCACGACACTACCACTTCACATCTTAGAAGGGTTAGCACGATGGCGGCACTACCATTCTACGGAAGGTTAGCACGACCATGGCACTACCACTTCAAATCTCAAAATGGTTAGCACGATGGCGGCACTGCCATTCTACGGAAGGTTAGCACGACCACAAAACTACCACTTCACATCTTAGAAGGGTTAGCACGATGGCAGCATTACCATTCTATGGAAGGTTAGCACGACCACGACACTACAACTTCACATCTCAGAAGGCTTAGCACGATGGCGGCACTACCATTCTATAGAAGGTTAGCACAACCACGGCACTACCACTTCAAATCTCAAAAGGATTAACACGATGGCAGCACTACTATTCTACGAAGGTTAGCACCACCACGACACTACCACTTCAAATTCAGAAGGGTTAGCATGATGGCAGCACTACAATTTTGCGGAAGGTTAGCACGACCATGGCACTACCACTTCAGAAGGGTTAGTACGATGACGGCATTACCACTCCACGGAGGGTTAGCACAATCACGACACTACCGCTTCAAATCTCACAAGGGTTAGCACGATGGCGGCACTACCATTCCACGGAAGGTTAGCACGACCACGGTACTGCCACTTGAACAAAGATTTACACATTGTTGGTAAATACCACTTCAACGAGGATTTACACGATCACGGTAACTTGCTTTAGCAAAGAATAACATGCCGACAAGCAAGCCAATATTGTCCAGTCTTGAAAAGATAACTGCCTCTCGTACGTGTCTCTTTCCATTTTTCTCTGAATTTTGGCTCACCTAGGCATCTATGCACTAGCTTCCCCAAAACTGGGGGCAACAGTAGACACCGGGTTCTGAGTCAGCCTAGATCAGAGTTACCCAATGATGATTAGATGCCTGTTCACAAGCAAAAATGTTGAAAATGATGATTTCCTTGTCAAATTTGCATTTTATAATAAAAAAATAATAAAAAATGTATTAAAAATTAAATTTGAAAATGGAGTTTGAAAATTATAGTATTTTAGTTAAATTTGAAATTTAAAAAAAAAATTTACCTCGTCGGCGAAGCGCTAGTACGCGGCGCCAGCGCGAGCAAAGTGAGGGGCGTCGCTCCACGCTTGCCGGGCGCGTGCGCCCCCGACACCCGTCGTGCTCGCCAATGGGCGTCGGTCGCCCACCAGCCTGCTGAAACGTGATTTTTGCCCCCTTTTCCGTTTTTCTTGATTTTCTTTGAATTTTGACCATTTTTTCCAAAATTTTTAATGATTTTTTCCTTTTTTGAAACCAAATTAAGGGAAATTTAATAAAAAATTAATTTTATTCCTTAATTAATTAGATTTTCCATTTTTATTGGTATAAATAGAAAAAGATGAGAGGAATTAAGGAGGAATTTCTTTTGGATAAAAAAATCTTCATTTTTTTTGTTCTTCTTCTCCAAGAATTCTCTCTACATTTTTTTTGGGTTTTCCTCTCCAAAAAAATTTTTAAGGTTAAAAATTCAATTTTTAATCAAGAATTTTTCTTAAGACAAAGAAAATTATTTTTTGTTCTTGAAATTTGCATTTTTTTTATCAATTATAATTTCTTGAGAAAAAGAAAATAAATTTTTATTGTTGAGAATTAAATTTATTTTCTTCCATTTTTTTACAATTTTAATCAATAATCATCTTTTAAATAAAGAAATCAATTCTATGTCCTTGAGAATTTATTTTCTTATATTATTTTTTAAGCAATTTTCTTTTGAAATAAAATTTCAATTTTTATTATTTTTATTTCCATTTTGTGAATCAAAACAAGGAAATCGATCATCTTTTCTCATTCCATTGAATCTGAAATCTAAGGGTAAATATTTTAGGCTCAATTTCTTAATTTTATTTTTCTTTTATTTATTTTGTTCATATTTAATTAGTAGTCATGCAGATCTTTATATTTATTGTTTATTTTTTTTTTATTTTATGTTATCTTTGATATGGATTTAACTTTTTGACATTTTTCTTTGTTACTTTGTTATTTATTTGATTATTTATTTTCTTTTATTTATCATTAATATTTATTATCATTATTTTTCATTATTATTATTAATATTATTATTATTATTATTATTATTATTATTATTATTATTATTATTATTATTATTATTATTATTATTATTATTATTATTATTGTTGTTGTTGTTGTTGTTGTTGTTGTTGTTTTTGTTGTTGTTGTTGTTTTATTATTATTATTATTATTATCATCATTATTATTTCATGTTTTTATGTACTAACCTATTAGTATGTTATTTAATATTATTTAATTTATTTGTCATCCATAATGCATCTTTTTATCTATTTTAATTTATTTTTTATTATTTCATGTATTTAATGGATTTTCTTGATTTAATTTCTAACATTAATTTTATTTGTGGTTTCTAATTCTTGTTTCTTTCCTTGTTTGAGCACCCATCCGAACGAAGGAGGAGATTCGGGATTTATTTTTGTTGAATCTTTTTTTATTGTATTTATTGTCTTTCCTTTATTTGCCTTTTTAATTTATTTATCTTGTAATTAATAATAAAATTATTTATTTTGTGCATGTTTAATTAAAAATTACACAAAAATATTTATATTAATAAATTGAATTTTTCTAATAAAATGGGACCAATGTCCTAGTTTTTTTTATCCAATTAAACTGTCACTTTAAAATTATTTTCTTTAATTATGCATGCGAGGACCATTGTCCTCATCCTTAATAAATACCCCGTTTTATGTATGATTTACAATCCATTTACATTGGGAGTTGTATTCCGGCCCTAGTTTTATTGTAATTTATTGTATTTTTATTTACCTTTTTTTATCTTGTTTTTATTTATCGTTGTTATTATGTGATTGATATGTGCTCTAATTATTGCATTTAAATGAATGAGAAAAGGGTTGAAATCTTAATTTCAAAACTCAATTGTAACTTTAACCAAGGTATGAATAAATGGGAAGTCTCGAACCATCTTTGGTCTTAGGCCCAATGAGGTTAGAGGACCATCTCAATATTCTATTAGGGTGGGGTCTGCAAAATATCTCTTGTTCCCCAAAATAGGCCAAATTTACATTGTCTTAGGCTCCATGAGATTAGATGACCTTTCCAGTGTTTTATTGGATAGAGGTGTCCAAAATATCTCCTGCTTGCCCGAAATAGACGTATATGCAATGTCTTAGGGTTCACGAGTTTAGACGATCCTTCCAATGTTCTATTGGAAGGAGGTGTCCAAAATATCTCTGATTGCCCAAAATAGACACATATGCGCTGTCTTAGGCTCAGTGAGGCTAGATGACCTTTCCCAAAATTTTATTAGGTGGCGATTCCAAAACACCTCCTTGTTGCCCAAAATAGACGCCCTTGTAATCTCTTACAAGTTTTTATGAACCTCCTCGAATGGCCTAAAAGTGGGTCTTCGGGGCCTGCCGGGGTTCGGCGCGCGTCACACCTGGTCTCATTTGCTTGAAAACTAAATCTCCCTCTTTTAGCCGATGCCTTCTGACTCTTTTCCTGAATGAACGATCAAGTCTTTTCAAATAGATTTTGTTGTGATAATAAGCCCGCAACCTATTCTCATCTAACATATTCAACTGTAGCAATTGTTGTTGCACCCAATCAGCTAATGGAATCTAGGCTTCCATGACTACCCTTAAAGATCTGAGCTCTATTTCAACTAGCAGTACTGCTTCCGTCCCATATACCAAAGAATAGGGTGTGGCACCCATGAAGGTTTTGATGGTGGTTCTATAACCCTAAAGTGGAAAAGGCAACTTCTCTGCCCAATCATTATAGTTCAGAACCATTTTGGATAAGATCTTTTTAACATTTTTTTTAGCTGCTTTAACTGCCTCATTGGCCTGTCGGTGATATGGAGAGGACTTGTGATGCTCGATGCCATATTTCTGGACTAACTTTTTAGTTTTAGCCATAAATTGTACCCCATTGTCAGACACAACATGTTGGGGGGGGACCATATCTACATATCAAATTCTTTTCAATGAACTTAGCCATATCTCGGGCATCAACCTTCTTAAAAGATTCAGCCTCTACCCACTTGTTGAAGTAGTCGATGGTGACTATAATGAACCTATGTCCATTAGCGGCTGTAGGATGTATCTCTCCCATGATATCTATTCCCCAAGCTATAAATGGCTAAGGTGATGTTAAGTTGTGCAATTCTAAAACCAGTAGATGCCTCAAGTCTGCATATTATTGGCATAATTAACACTGCTTCACATATTCGAACAACCCGTATCCATTGTGGGCCAATAAAACCCTTGTAGCATAATATTCTTTGCTAACATTAGATAGTTCATGTAAGCTCCACAGACCCCAGCATGAGTTTCTCCTATGATTTTCTTAGCTTCTTTCTCGCTTAAACATCTCAATTGAATGCCATTTGCTTGACTTTTGTATAGTGTACCATCTACGATCTTTGATCCTTCTCGATGGCCTCTTCCAGGAATATTATCTCTTCTAAGTAATTCTTAATGTCATAAAACCATGGCTTCTCATCAACATCCTCAATTTCCATTATCTGTTCGGATTCAAAGTTGGGCTTTTCAAAACTTGAGATTAACATCGGCCTCATTATGACCCCTTCTGGGTTATCCCACATGGATACCAAAGTGGCGAGGGCATCTGCCAACTGGTTTCCATCCCTACAGACAATGCGAAATGCACATGTTTTGAATTGACTGCTTAACATCTTCGAGTGTTTTATATAAGGCATCAATCGCTCTTCCTTAATAGAGCACTCTCCGCAAATCTGATGGATTACTAGTGAAGAATCCCCGAAAACTTCCGCATTAGTGGCGAGGGCATCTGCCAACTGGTTTCCATCCCTACGGACAATGTGAAATGCACATGTTTTGAATTGACTGCTTAACATCTTCGAGTGTTTTATATAAGGCATCAATCTCTCTTCCTTAATAGAGCACTCTCCGCAAATCTGATGGATTACTAGTGAAGAATCCTCGAAAACTTCCGCATTCTTTGCCCCCAAGGCCAATAATGCCTCCAATCAAAAAATGCAAGCTTCATACTTAGCTTTATTATTAGTTGTCCTATGCCTCAACTTCTCAGTTAATTGGAAGTTTTTTGCCATCCGAAGTTGTGAGAATGATCCCTACTCCTACCCCTTGCTATTAACAGCTCCACGAAAATCCAACTGCCAACCTTATACTATAATGGCCATAACGTCCTCATCTGGGAAGTTATATTCCATTCGATCCCCCTCGGTAGGATGTTCGGCCAAGAATTCTACTGCAGCTCGGCCTTTGATGGGCTTCCTAATGACGTATTCAACATGGAATTCTTACAACTGTATTAACCATCTTCCCATCTTTACTAATAAAGAAGGTGCTTCTTGAAAGTATCTGAGAGGATTCTACTTTGCGACAGCTTGTACCTTATAAGAATTGAAGTAGTGTCTTAATTTCTTAGAGGCCTAAATTACCTCTAGGTAAATCTTTTCGAATTTGGTATATTTGATCTCATAAGAAAGAAACTTTTTACTAAGATAATAAACTGCAAATTCTGCTCCAAATTCATCCTCCTGAGCCATCATGCCACCTATAGAACTATCTTTTATTGCCAGGTATAGGATCAAAGGCTTGACTGGGCAAAGCGGTCTCAAAATTGGAGGGTTTAACAATTATTCCTTAATGGTTTCGAAAGATTTATGGCAGTTGTCATTCCATATCACATGCTAATTCTTATTGAGTAGTTTAAAGGCGGGCTCGTAAATGGATGTAAGTTTAGCGATGAATCTGCTGATGTATTACAATTTCACTAGGAAACTCATGATATCTTTTTCCTTTTGGGGAACTGGCATGTTCCCGATGGCCTTGACCTTATCAAGATCGATCTCAATTCCTGTCTAACTGACCACATAACCCAAAAGCTTTCCTGAGGTAACTCCGAAGATGCACTTCTTAGGTTTCAGTCGCAGGTTATATCAGTCGATCCTCCGAAAGAATTTCTCTAAAGCCTCGAAGTGGCCTTCTCTGGTAGCTGACTTGATCATCATGTCGTCAATATATTATAGACATCGGGTCCTGAGGCAGCCCAGATCAGAGTTACCCAATGATGGTAAGACGCCTTTCCACAGGCAAAAAGGTTAAAAGTGATGATTTTCTTTTCAAATTTGCATTTTAGAGTGAAAAGATAAAAAAATAATAAAACATATTTTAAAAGTTAGTTTTGAAAAATGGGGACTTGAAATTACAATATCGAAGTGTCAGCCGCGCGGCAGCGCCTGCGTACTGCGCTGCCGCGCGACGTGCGCACGGAGATGCGCGCCTGGCACGCGACCAACGACCATCGCGCGCCCCCAACGGGCGTCGGTTGCCCAATCTCGCTCGCTACTGCCGATTTTCACCCGAAATCATTTTTTTTCCGATTTTTTCACCTAAAATCCATTTTTTATCCCATTTTTTCAGGTTTTTTAAGGATTTATTCAATTTTTAAAATTTAAAATAGTTAATATCTAATTTTATTAGATTTTATCCCTTTAATTATCCTTATTTTCCCTAATTTCTTAATATAAAAAGAAAGAGATGAAAACCTAAAAGGAGAGGATTTTTTCTAGGGTTTTTTCTTGATCTTTTCTTCTTCCTCCTCCTCTCAAATGCTCCCAAAAAAAAAAAATTCAGATTTTTTTTCCCAACCAAAAATTGAAAAAGAAAAGCTCATTTTTCATCTTTTTTCAAGAGAATTTCTTCTAAACATATCTTTAGAAGGGATTTTTCTGATTGATCGAATTTTGAGACAAATACAACAATTATTTGCTCTCAAAATTTGGTTTTTAATTTTTTTTTTAATTAAACTTTTTCATATTTTTCTAAAGAAATTTTTTTGATGAAAAAATTGATTTTGAGACAAACTAAACAATTGTTTGTTATCAAAATCCAATTTTTTCATTTGGTTTTTCTAAAAATAACTTTTTCCTTAATAATTTTTTTGGGACAAACAAAATCATTGTTTGTTTTTTAAATCATTTTTCTTTAATTTTAATCAATAAATTTTTTTTTTATCAAAATCATTTCTTTAGGCAAAGAAATCAATTCTTTGTTCTTAAAGAATTTTTTTATCATTTTTTATCCTATTTTTTCTTGGAATAAAATTCCAACATTTTCATCATATTTCACTCTAATATTGCAAATCATCAAACAAAGAAATCGATCATCATTTTACCTTCATCGAATCCGAAACTCTAAGGGTAAACATTATGGGCTTATTCTTTCTTTTTATTATTTTTGTTCATGTTTAATTTATTCATGTATATTTTTATTAACTTCATTTATTTATTTATTTTATTTATTTCAGATTTATTTTATTTAATTTGTTTATATATGATTTTATTCTTATTCATGTAAATATTGATTTCTTTTAATTCCTAACATGTAATAATTTATTTTGTTTGATTTCTCATTATTTTTAACATGTAATTAATAAATCCATTTTAATTGATATTTTTACCATGTAAATGGTTTATGTTAATTGTGAACACATTAATTCATCATGTTATTATTTTAATTATTTTCATCATTCTTTTATTCTTTATTCTTTATAACTCTTTTTATCATTGTTACATGTTGTATTTATCGTTATCCATTTATTTATTTACTTTTATTTTTTATCATAGTCATGTTCGTATTTTTATGTATTATTTAATTAACATATCACATTTTATTTCAATCACATCATTTATTTAATTTGTCATTTACAATGCATTTTTATCATTTATTTTAATTGTTGATATATTAATTCACTTGTCATTTTGATGTCGTACCATTTATTATGGATTTAATTGTTTTAATTACTAACATTATTTCTTTTGTGTTTTGTTTTTATGTCAAAACTTATCTTTCTTTACTTGGCATTTTTGCGAGCACACGGGAGATCTAGAAGGCTCGTTTGGATAAAATATTCATTTTTTTTATTTGTAATATTTTATTTATTTGGTTTTTCATTTATTTTTGCCATGTAAGTTTCCTATAAAACTGTTTACTTTAGGTACGATAGAAAGAAAATCACAAAACATTTTTTATTAATTAACTTTGTATTTTTCTTAAGTAAAAATGGGACCAATGTCCTAATTTTTCATACCCAAATAAACCATCACCTTTAATGTTTTTTTAAGTATGCATGCGAGGACCAATGTACTCATCATTAATGAATATCCCGATTTATGCATGATTTGTATTTTATTTATAATGGGGGTTGTATTCCGCCCCTAGTTTTGTTGTATTTACTGTTATATACTTCATTTTTAATTCTGCTTTATTTACTACTTTCCTTGAGTTGACAACCTGCGCTTTAATTAACTACATTAAAATGAATGAGAAATGGGATGAAACTCTAAATTCAAACCTCAATTATAAACTTAACCAAGGCATGAATAAATGGGAAGTCTCGAACCCACTCTGGTCTTAGGCTCAACGAGGTTAGAGGACCATCTCAAAGTTTCATTGGGATGGGTCCTCCAAAATATCTCTTGTTGCCCATCAAAAGGCCCAACACGAACAATCCTAGGCTCCACGGGGTTAGAGGATCATTCCAATGTTCTATTGGGATGAGGTCTCCAAGATCCCTTTGGCTTGCCCAAAATGGATATATATGCGCCGTCTTAGGCTCATTGAGGCTAGACAACCTTTCCCAATATTCTATTAGGTGGCGACTCCAAGAAACCTCCTTGTTGCCCAACATAGACGCACTTGTAATTCGTTACAAGTTTTAATGAACCTCTCTTGAAAGCCCTAAAGGCGGGTCTTCGGGGCACCCCGAGGTTCGACGCGCGTCATATATAAACTTCCACCTCTTTATGAATCAGGTAATTGAGGATCCTAGTAGCCATCCTTTGATAGGTTGTGATCTCATTTTTCAAACCAAAAGGCATTATCGTATAAGCAAATGTACCCCATTTAGTTATGAAGGCTGTCTTAATCTTATCAATTATCTTGTTGAGGATCTGATTGTACCCGGCATATCCATCCACAAAGTTGTACATCATACAAGCGGCTGCACTGTCCACTAAGACATCGATGTGAAGCAGAGGAAAATCATCTTTTGGACAAGACTTGTTCAAATCCTGATAGTCGATGCATACACGTACTTTTCCGTTCTTCTTGGCCACTTGGACAACATTGGCCAACCAAGCCAAGTATTGAACTTCTATGAGAAACTTGGCCTCAATCTATTTGTGAACCTCTTCCTTAACCTTTTTTGCCCATTCTGGTTGAAGCCTTCTGAGTTTTTGCTTAACTGGTTTATAGTAAGGATATATTGGTATAGCATGTTCGGTGATTTCACGGTCGATTCCTGGCATGTCATCGTAAGTCTAGGAAAAGACTTTTCATATTTTTTTTAAGATTCTCTCAAATTTTACTCTCTCTTCAGGAGTTATGCTAGATGCTATCAATGTTTCTTTTGGGTTTTCCAAAGTTTCGAGATTAAATAGAGTAGTATCAGTTGAATCAATGTCAAATATGAATGAGTCATGATCATGATTATGCATAGTAAAATCATTAGAAACATCGCATAATTAAGCAAAATTATTCATCTTATTAATGGAATCAGAAACATCATAAACATCATTAAAGAGTTATAGAACAAAAAGTAAATCTAATTGATAATTCTAAAAGTGGCAGTCGACAGTTGAGTAGCATCTTGACTTTTTGGAGGCTCTCCAACAACCTCGCTTGAAACCTTGTCTTGTTTCTTCAAACCTGCAGCTTCATCTTTTGCCTTCTCCTTACCCTTCACTCGAGTAGCCATTAGCCTATCAATCACTACAAGAAAATTCACTTTTAACGACCAAAATTTAACGAAGGGATAAAAATCCGGTCGTTAAACTATATAAATAACGAAGGGAAATTAATTTGATCGTTAGTTCTTAAATTTTATTGTTATATAACGAGGGGATTAAATCCGGTCATTAAAACAACAAAAATCCGATCGTTAAAATATATAAATAATGAAGAAAAATTAATCCGGTCGTTAGTTCTTAAATTTTATTAGTATATAGCAAAAGGATTAAATCCGGTTGTTAAAACAATAAAAATCCGGTAGTTAATGGTGTATAATAAATGGCGGGACTTCATCTTTACCTCCAAAATAAAATATAGGTAAATACAACCCTAAAAGTTAAAATCACCCATCCCCCTTTTCCAATCTGCATACAAAATACATTTTGTCTCTCAAAGTGGATGGTGCCCCCTTGTGCCTAGATCACCGCATCGCCTCGATGCTGCACCGGGTTGCGTCTGCATCGCGTTTGCCTCAACTAGTCGTTGTCGCCTCACCTCGCATCGTGTTGGCCTTGCCTCACTGTCGAGCTACCTCGCCTCACCCCTGTCGCTCATCACCTCTGCCTATCCTAGCCGCTGCTGCATCACCTGGCATCGCGTCGCGTCGGCCTCGCCTTGCCGCTGCTCCTCTTCCATGCCCCGCTGTCGCGTCACTCACTGCCATCATTGAAGACAGGTTTGTATCCTAACTTTGCATTCGATTTTGACAGTGATTTTTTAAGATTATTAACAAGGTATGTGTTCATTACAGAAGTTAGTCTTACTAACTTGGTTTTAATCTTTGGATTATTTGGAAACGGGAGAATAATGCATTTGTAGTATCAGAGATTAATCACCGACATATAATCATGGTAATTATTTTTGCAACTTCTTCATGGTACTAGATAGAGCTCTATTGTGTTGGTCTACTTGTTCTGAGAAGCTCTTCAAGTAGGTACCATTCAATTCAGGGTACATTGCCTTTGTTACCTAAAGGTCCTACATTTTGAGTTGCTACTTTTCTCATCCCATTGTTGTATAAATCCTGAACAAAGTGAACACATTACAGTATTTAATTCCATGAATTTCAAATAATTGCAAATGATTAATTATCAAATAACTCAGTAAATATTATTACTTTTTAAGGAGCAATAACTCTTAGTTTATTTCTTCAAATGTTTAGCTTATTTTTCTTTGCCACTTGTTGCGATATTAATTTATGCTTAACAATGAACATACAATAATTCATATATAGCAAATTTAATGAAAAGATTAAGTGGACGAAGAATAACAAAATTAGTATGTTATTAGCATGTGGGGAATAGACAGAGTGGCAAAAGCACTAAGTGCTCTTTTTGACTTAGCAAGCCATCAGACAAATACTTAAAGAATTAGAGAGCACTTTGATTACCTTTAGAGAATTAAGGTAATTTCAACTAAACTTCTTACTTTTTCCCTTTGCAGATTTGATTACTGAATATTGCTTAATAATCTTTTAATATTGTGAACTGCACTTGCTTTAAATTGTGATTTTATGATGGAAAAGTTATAGGCTTGTGATCTAGAATTCTTTTTTTTTTTGCATGGATATATACTTTTTATCTTATTTCTGTGCTGAATATTATTTGAATATATACTTATCTAATTTTTATTTTTTTATATATTTTAAGGGGACAAAGAGTTCAAAACTTTAGCATTTAGATAATTTATTAGAAATATTTATATTTATAATGGTGAAAATTTATAAATCAACATTTAGTTGAGGTTTCAAAGACTTAATTAGGATAGAACTTTGGTTTATTAGGAGTCAAAAGCATCCATCTAGAGTCAGCATTCAAATTTTCTAACCTAGCTATAATAAATAATAGCTGTAAGGTAAATGCAAAACATATATTCAAAAACTCAATTGATAAAGGCATGAGTTTTCTTTTCTAGTTTCTTTGTGATCCTGATGATGAAAAGTATGTTACTGCTGTTTATGATGAAATGAATATTGCCAAGCTTGTTTTAACAAGTGTTTTTTAAATTATGTTTACCATCATCAAGAAATTTTTTTGACAAAGTATCCTGCAGAAAAAATTCTCGTTACTTTACATTTGCCAAATTGAGTAATCGTTAGTTTTCCAGGAACTAGTAGATTGTTGTTTCTGAAAGAGCTTTGTGCTTTAAGACTAATACAGCTGTGGTGGCCTTTTTATTTAGAATATATTAAGATTCCTAATAAAATGAGAATTTGCAGTCTTTATTGTGATCTAAATTGAGGACCTTCTATTTGCTAAGCATGTAAAGAAAATAGATTATCATCCTTATTATGAACCAAATGGGTGTTAATCCATGATAGGTAACTGGGCACAGTATGGCAGTCCAGTTGAACATCATTCGTTGCATGGTTTTAGCAAATGCCCAGCTCCGGGATTAGCTTCAGTTCTCCCCTCACCCGTCTAACTCTGCAAAGATTGCTCTCCTGTAATTCAATTGGCTATAAAGTGAGGCTCCTTCGGCATATGGCACCTAAAAACTAGAATTCCTTCTCCATGTAGAGTATCATTTGTACCCCATTTACATTAGATAGGGGGATTCTTTTTATTTTTTGCATCAATTCTTTTCTATAAATATAATACATATAATGTGTCAATTCTTTTCTAAACAAACTTGTATACGACAAATAGAATGTTAAACAATTTCAATATCTTTTGTAACTATATTTTACAATTTATGAAAAGACTATTTATTATACTTTTGGATATATATGTGTGTGTGAATGATATATACAGTTTATATTCATAAAAATTATTTTATTTATTTTGAAAATTTAATATTAATAACCAAATTTTCTTTTAATGAAAGAAAATCCGGTTGTTAAAACAAATCTTTAACTATCAATTTTTTTTTTAAAAATGAAATCCATACAGCGAAGGGAAAATTCGGTCGCTAAAAGGTATCTTTAACAACCGGAAATCCCTTCGTTGAAAGTGAATACAAGTAGCAAAGGGAAAATCTAGTCGCTAAAAATCATTATTCAACGACCAAAAAAATTTCGATCATTAAAGACATTAGCGAATGGATTCAATATCCGGTCGTCTATACCTTTAACGAAGGGGCTTTTACCGACCGGATTTTTCGATCGTTATAGGTCTTTAACGACCGGATTTTGACTTTTAACGACCGGATTTCCCTTTGTTAAAGAGCATTTTTCTTGTAGTGAATGATGATCTCTTCGGGTGTATCTCGATCCCAAACAATGCCTTGGGTCATGATTTCTTCATCCCAAAAGCCCTTTACTTGCTTGATAAATCCAATATCCTAATCAAAGACATCGTTGAAAACTTCGAATCCTGGTACGATCTTCCTGTCTATTCACTGAGGTTCAGCTTCTCCAGGATAAGCACATCTGAGGTGGCTGGCACAAAACTCTCCGTAATGTGAGGGATCTCACCTACCATCTTCTTACTCATCATTCTTGTGCCTTTATACCCAAGGCCCCTCCGATCTTTCTGATCCCTCATCATGATAGCTGCTTGTGACCCTTGGGAGTTCTTACCCAAACTAGTTCCAGGAAGGAAAGACATCTTCTTTAGCATATTCACCACCTGAGAGCTCTCTGCAATATCCTCTTCTCCATTTATCACAGCCACATGAAAACTGCTGAAAGGTTGTTTTGCAATCTCTATGATCGACACTTGATTTTCCCTGGCAGCTCTGATCATCACTATTTGTCCCTCATATGCAATCTTTATCATTTGATGCAAGGTAGATGACACCCCTCCTAAATTGTGGAACCATGGTCTGCCCGACAATGCTGAGAAGTTGGCTAGAATAGGAAGGACCACAAATGCAACCTCTATCTCTACCGGTCCGGTCTTTACTATTGCTCTGAAGGTCCTTGATGCTTGCCTTTGGGAGTTATCGTTGGGAGTGATTATAAGATCTGATATGCTTAACATATCCTCATTCAATCTGAAGGCTGGTATTGCTACTAGAGGGCACATGTTTATAGAAGAGCCATCATCTACCATAACACAAGCAGTATACTTTTCATTAATTTGCGCCCTTATATACAAAGGATAGTTATGATTACGGCCTTCTACTGGCTAATCAGCATCTTAATAAATCAAATTTTCTCTGGCATTTCCCTTCACAATAACTAATGGCTCTATTGAGGAAATGGTAGTCATAATAGTGGACTCACATAGGGCCTCTACTAGCTATTGCCTATGCGACGGGGATTGCCTCAACAAATCCCAAATCAATATCTGGACCAGAGTCTTTTTCAACTGTTTCATTACTGGGTCCTTCTCTGACTCCTTCTCCGCATGTACCACCACTGGCTCTTGCACCATCTCCACTTTTGAAACTACCCTTATGCTCTAGGTCATTGGTCTGATTTCTTCCCTCTCATCTTTTGAATCACAAAAGTCAGCAGGTTCTTCATCCTCATTTTCATTTTCATCTCTACTCTCACTAGTGGACCAACAATCAATCGTTGCCATAAGAATCCCTTTTTCACTTGCCCTCTCTGGGCATGTGATAGCAACATCTACATCACCAAACAAGTCTTTTAGAACGTACCACTCAGGTAGACTTGACCGAATCATAAAAACCGACAGGGGCACATTATTGTAATCGGATTTCTTATTGTTCCTCTGTCTAGATCAGTGATTTGTTTAGAATCAATTAGAACCTGGATTTCATTTCTCAGTGTCTTGCAATTATCCGTAATATGTCTGGTGTGCTAATGGTATGCACAGTATTCATCATCTTTGTGCCCCGACCGTCCTTGACTCATAGTTGATCTGGGAGTTAAAGGCTGCAACTTCCCTTCCTTTATCAGCCTTTTCAACACCCATGAGCACGACCTACATAAGTTGGAAAAGTGCCTCTGACCGACTTCTATGGCTGGGACCTCAGCTGTCTTACCTACCCTATTGCCACTGCTAGAGCCTGCTGATCTGCTAGTTCCCTGGTTGGTATTGCTCCTTTTGGCATAGGCTTTGTTACTCGCACTCTTCGCCAAGTATTCTCTTTAAGCCTCTATAGCTATGTCATTTAGAGACTCCCAGTCTTTTAACCCTTTCATTTTTAGCCCATCCTTCAGATATAGGCTAGCATTTCTGATAAAAAGCCTGACCTGATATAGAGTGTCTGGCTTCCTCTTCATCTCCATTACACGGTTCCTCCATCGGGTTAAGCACTCATGAAACGATTCCCCTAGTTTTTGCTGCAACAGTTCTAAGTCTTTCAAAGTTATTTCCATCCTTGTACTGCAGTCATACTGCCTAAGAAATTCCTCTTTCAGCAAATCCCAATCTTCTTTCATTCTCCTATCAAGTCTGTGGTACTAGTCAACCGCAGGCCCCATTAAGCATAGATAGAAATATTCTATCTTCTGCCTTTTTATCAAGGTCGTACCTTTCATTACTAGAGAGTACTATTTCACATGTGTTGTTGGGTTTGATGTACCATCAAATTTCGGGACATCAGGCATTTTAAAGTTCTGGGGAACCAAATCCTCGCCCTCCAACTCTTTTTCTTCGGGATTCATTCCTTTCCCGACCATCAGCATACGAGACATTGCTTCTAATTTCTCTTCCATCTTTATCCACATTACTTCTTCCATCTGAGGTGCCTTCCCTCTTACCACTATGGGTTCTTCATACCCATCTTCTACAAAATCATTTTTCAGTCTGTGAGCGTCACCACTTTTCTAGCCTAAAGGCATAGCGGCTCTGAGGTCAACAGGTAGTAGACGAACAACCTCAGGAGGATCTTCCTTAACTATCTCCTACTCATTTTCTCCTATAGGGGGGGTAACTAGATTTGGTCCAACGGGTGGTGCCATTGCTACGGTCAAATTCTCCATCATAGTCATCATTTGATTTTTAAATTCTTCTAATCTCCTACTTACTTCCTCAGCAATCATGGCATGAGTTGCATCAGATTCTCTTGGTGGGTTAGCCATATTGACTGCCAATTGAAGATTTTGAACTGTATGTCTCACTGCTATCTGAAAGCGATTCTGAGCCCTAATGTGCCACCCTTTCAGGCAATTCAAAAAAAGGATTTCCAACTAGCCGACCACTGGGAGCCCTAGACCACCTGGATGGATCTATGATGGCTGCAAAGCACACCCTGTTAGGATGATGCATGAATGGCATATAATGCATGGTCGTGCTTCATATAGCATCCACAAATACATGTAAGCAAATAGATCCTTCTAACCTGCATAAGGGCTCATGTTATCTCTTTCCTAGGTGGGATTAGGCCATGGGTCATCGGGGGACCCAATGAATGCGTATGGTGTGCGGCTGAAGACCGACAGCATAAGCTATCTTTATATAAAGCACATACACATGGATTTTGATTATCATGTATTTAAATGGTTCAAACAAATCAAAATGGGCCTACCGGGGGATAAAAACCCTTGATTAGGTGACCATTCAATTTATCTGGGCCTATTTAATACATAATGATCCATATAGCAAGCACAGTATTAAGGTTTATACCGCCTAAGGGAATTATCTATCCTCACTACATGAGCTTTAGTTAGGGCAATGAAATTTTAGGGCTACCCAAGCATTATCCTTGCCAACGGGTCTAACTCGTCATAAGTATAGCGACCGATCGGGTCATCATTTGATATACCATGATGGTACATGGTTTGGGCTAGTGATTATCCTTAACACTTCCCCACATTGAGTGAATGTAGGGTCACGCTTCGGGAACACACCAGGGTAAATAAGGGACCAACTAGTGTAGATCTAAGACTCTAATAAAATATTATGTAGTTTGAAAAAAGGGATGAAATTTAAACTTAAAAATTCAATTATATATTTTAACCAAGGTACTTTCAAAGTAAAGTCTCATCATCCCCAGCGGAGTCTCCATTGTGAAGCACGCCGAACCCTAGAGGCCCAAAAAACTCATTTTTAGGGTATTTGTGAGAGCTCTTAAGAACTGTAAAGATTACAAGGGCATCTATTTTGGGCAACAAGAGGTGTTTTGGAGTCACCACCCAATAAAATATTGGGAAAGTTCATCTAGCCTCATTGAGCCTAAGACAATGTGTATGTGTCTATTTTGGGCAACAAAGAAGTATTTTGGAATTCCCAATCCTAATAGGTTATTAGGAAGGTTCATCTAACCTCATGAAGCCTAATACTAGAGAAAGTTTGGGATTTTACTTTTATTCATACCTTGGTTAAGGTTACAAATGAGTTTTTTAGTTAAATTTTCATCATTTTCTCATACAATTATTCAATTTATTAAAGTGCAATTTAGACACACAATGAAAGCAATAAATAACATGAATTAAAATAAAGCAAGTAAAAGTACACTAACTTACAATAAAATGGGGGCGAAATACAACCCCAATAAAAGGGAATATAAACCATGCATAAATGGGACATTTATTCGAGGTGAGGACATTGGTCCTCGCATATATACATAAAAAATGGTTTTAGGTGGCATTTTATTAGAAGAAAAATTAGGACTTTGGTCCCATTTTATTAAAGAAAATCTTTTTTAAAAAATTCTTTTTGTGTTTTTTTTTTTAATTTAATGAACAAAAAGTACTAAGGGTGAAGAGTAACAAAAAGCTTAGTTAATTATAATAATAAAAATGAAAGGAATGAACCAAGGTAATGTCTCCATATTATCCCAATTTTGAGACTCCATTCTATCATCCATGCTTTGAAAGTGAAACTCATGACATCAAAATAAAAATAACATGTTAGAAATCATCTAAGGTAAAGAATTAAAAAACAAAGTAAAAGACAAAACGGTAAAAAATATTAAATAAAGCAGAAAAAAATAATGTAAGAAAAGAGAATTAAATCAATTAAAAATGAAGAAAAATGGAATCAAGGACGTTCGAATACCTGAGGGACAACCGTCCCAGAGGTGACCGACGGGAGGAAGAAGCATCCCGCAGTGACCCGTCGGTCGCTGGAGTGACGGCCGTCGAAGGGCTTTCAACCCATTAGTCATCTCCAGATCTAAAAAAAAAAGGGAGAAAACCAATTAGAATCTAAACTCTTACATTTTTAACCCATTATCTCATGCAATAAATTACTAATGAGGCAAATAAAAATACAAAATAAGTTAATTTATATTTAGGAACTAATTTATATGCCTCATGCTAAGGTATTGAAATTAACACAAGAATTATTAACCCAAAAAGTTTACCCTCAGAATATTGATCTTTGGAAGGCAAAAGCTGTATAGATCTTCCTGTCGGATGTCAGTTGACTGAATTGAAAACACTTTTCCCCCTACAAAAATAGTTCTTTTGAAATAATCTAAAATCTTAGCAAGATAAATTAAGAAAAGAGAATTGATTTCCCTTTCTCGAATTCACTTATTTCTTTTAAATAGTTTAATATCTTATAAAGGTAAATCAAGAAAAGAGAATTGATTTCTCATTCTCGAATTCACTTCTAATTTTTTGAATAGTTTAGAATCTTAGGAAGGCAAATCGAGAAAAGAGCATTGATTTCTCTTTCTCGAATTCACTTCCAATTCTTTTTTGATAAATTTCAGAAGAAAATAAATATAAAGAGAAAATTCTTCTTTTATAAAATTTGATTTTTGCATTTTTCCAAAGGTTCTCCAAAAAAAGAATCCCCCCATTCTTCTTCATTAGCCTTCTATTTATAGGCTAATGTTGATTTAGAGATAAAGATACAAAAAATTAAATATTTATCTTTGAATATAAATACAAAATTTCAAATATCCTTAAAGATAAATATCAAGTTTGATTTATCTCTAAGGATAAATGATATCAAATTATTTTTTGGAGGATAAAATCAAATATTTCTATTTATCTTTGAAGATAAATATAAAATATTTGATTTATCCATAGAGATAATGTGATTTCAAATAATTTTTAGATATAAAATCAAATATGTAACGTCCCTTACCCGTACGTAGTAACCTGTAACGTGATCAGGCAGGTTCACGACGACGGTCAAGGGCGTTACTAAAAAAACATTTAAAACTTATAAAGTTTTTAAGCCGAAATCTGAGTTATAAAATTTTTTTCATTTTCAAATACATTTGTACAGATAATCATAAACTTACTATGAAATCACAATTCCAAATATACTCCTTCAGAACTTATTACAGGTAGTTTAATTGTATAGTTAATAATGCTTTTACAACACTTATATTTCAAAATTACAAATCTTATACACATTCTTAGGACTATAAAAATGCTACCCTAAAATCTCTTCATAAACTTGCATTAACCTGGCTTGCTGCGAATGACCATCAAAAGAGACTCGATCACTTGCACCTACACGAATTAAAAGAAAATATGTGCTAAGCATAAACCTTAGTAGAAAACACATAAATATGGACGACCACTAAGTATGGCCGTTAAAAAGGTCCAAAGAAAAGCATAATATAGAAAATATAATCATGTCGATTATAATAAGTTAGGACTTTCAAAGAGTTCATCTAAAGCATACACACATCCTTCGCATATACATTTATTCAATTAACACATGCTTTTATTCACACATAAATGTTAACAAATCACTTTCACATTATTCCTACCTTCTCGCATCTTATACATGTCATTTTGTTCACTTGTTCACATTTATTCTTATTTACCACATCCATTTAATATACCTTGCTTAAACAGTTGCCTTATCACATTATTTTATTCGATTAAGAAGCATTTAACTCACAATAACAAAATGTATCTCATACATTTCATGTAGTATCATTTTTATAATTCGTTTTACTTCATGTCGTTATACACATAGTTTTGCCTGCAAACTCAATGAAGTGGATAACGGGTGAACACATAGGTACCCGTAGGTACAAACAGATATTCTCTTTCTTTTTCTTTTCATCTTTAACAATAACACACGGGGATCTTAAGCAAGATCTAAATCACATAGGGATTGTGAGGACCCAAATGCATAAGGACCTGATCAGGGTTCAAAAAATGCATAGGCTGCAGCAAACAGAACCCTATAGGCATGCCTATCTATCCACGACTCAACTATTTAAGGCTAACTTATTTGTCCAATTATTGCTCAATTATCCGCATAGTATAGCATGGTAATTTTAATAAGCAATATAATATTATAGTTCATACATTAAATCATATATAATCCATAAGTGAAAAACCATGCAAAGTATATTAAACAGGTAAACATTCATAGCACAAAAGAGGGTAGTGCTCATGACCATAGTCGCGCTCGCGACAGAGACGAATCGTACAATATATCGCGCTTGTGACTACCTATAGTGCTCACGACAGAGAACTGGGCAGCCTCCATCGCACTCACGCATAAGGTCGCACTTGCGAAAGAGAGCGTCCGGCGGAAGATCATATCACGGGTTCTCTGCGGCGCTCGCGACAGAGATGAGCATCACGTTCCATCACTATCTTGCATAGCTCTCTTCAAACAATACCTTCCCAAAATAGTAAACTAACTCTTTGCCCATATGACACACATCCAAACACCTCAGGTTATTTAATTTATCAAGAATTATTCAGTATTTAGACAGTCATTCAAATATCATTTTATATACGAAAGATTCATTTCATTTTCGGTTCATGTTATACTTAACAAAATCATTTAATTCAATCTTAAGATCGCATAGCAATTTTAAACCATAATTAAGTCTACTCGAGGCTTGAATCATTAATAGCCCAATAAACCTTCTATAGATCGGCACATACATGCTACCTTTATTATTAACAAGCACACAGGCATTATCAGAATCTTAGCTTATACATCATCTTTTATGTGCGAATAAGTTTCTATGATTTGGTTCGGACTTGGAATGGCATTCCAAGCTTCTTACATATCCCAAGGGATTGGGAATCAGAACCCTATAGTCCTAAAGGTTCAATATGCAATTTGAAGTATTTACACTTATTACCTATTAGCATATCAAGATAAGTAACTTTTGGATTCATTCAGAAATGTTCAACTAATTATGCCTTTAAGTATCGTAGAAATTATTCATATTTATAATCTTAGTCATTTGTATTTCTAAGTGATAGCCATTTATTTACTTTTTACAAGCTCTAAATATGTGATGGATAAGTCTTAGAACGTTTCAGTGAAGTTCGGGTGTGTTTCGGGATGAAAAACATGCAAAAATACACAAACTACAGAAGGGTAAAGGTGGGTAATGATTCATGTAAGGACCCAAAGAATACCTTAGCAGTAATTGCAGGGTTAGTAGTCTAAAAAGGGCATAAGAGTATTTGAACAAGTATAAATTATGAGTTAAGTGAGGAGCTAATTGGAAAGAAAAAGTAAGTTTCAAGAGAAAGAAATTAATTGAGTGAGAAGTTTCAAGAGAAAGAAATTGAGTAAGCAAGTGGATTTTACCAAGGGATTAAGAGGATAATTGCCAAGGACTTATTATTTTTAGCCAATAAGGGATTGACACCTAGAAGAGGTGGTTGGGAGCATTCAATGAAAAGAAGAAAGAAAGGAAGAGAGAGAGAGAGGGAAAAATCAGATTTTGCTTTTCTTCCTCTCCTCTTCCTGCGTGAACTTCCTCTTCTTTCTTGTGCTTTGTGATTTTGCTCCTTCCATTTCGTTTTCTTGGTTGTCTTCAAGTTATGGTTAATTGGAGGAGTTTTTGTGAGAAGTTGAGATGGTAAGTGTTAAGTAGAAATTGATGTCTTTTCTTCTCTTTCTTCCATTTTGCATTGGTTGTATTTTGAGCATTTTGATTATTGGATTAAGTGTATTTTGGTTGGTTTGTGAAAGAATTTATGGACAAGAGGAAGGATAAGGGCAAAGATAAGGTTTGAGCTTGAAGTAGAGTGGATCAAGTTTTTGAGGTTTGGGAGTTTATTTTTGAATTTGTGCTTTTGAATTATAGTAAAATGTTATAGTTAGATAGAGTTATATACTTGTTAAATTAAAGTTTGGTTGAGTGATCATATGCATGTTTTATGAGTTGTTATGGGTTTTGAAGTGTGTTTGCTGAAAGTGTGGTTTTAGGTTGTCTTTGAACACCCAAACAGGGCAATTTACATGTGTTTTTGGTTTCACACGGCGGTATGCGTTTCCTGCCCACCCTGTGAACGTGCCAAATTGTGATTTTTGCTTGTGTTTGGCTTCACACGGTGGTAAGGATGAGTATGACTGCCGTGTGAGTGTGCCAAAAAATTGGAAGTTGGCTGTCCGTGGCTTCACACGGCTGTAAGGGCACACCTGACCGCCGTGTAAAGTGCTTCTGGATCATAATTTTTTGAGTTCATTTGTTTACACAATGGTAAGACAATTTTTGACCGCTGTGTAAATCATTTCTGGATTGAATGTTTGTTGTGTAAGCTATTCACACGGCGGTATGGATTTTCCTGACCATCATGTATAATGATTATATTTTAACGTTCTTGAGTTAAGTAGTTCACATGGCGGTATGGACTTTCTTGACCGCCGTGTGGGCTTTACACGGTGGTATCATATGGCCTTACCGCCGTGTAAAAGTGATCTGTGTGATTGTGATTAAGAGTTAATTGTGAGTATTTTATTGCATATGCTATTTTGTTTACCTTTTAAAGTATTTATAGAGTAAAAATTAACTACATATGTATATGTTCACTTTGATTTTTATATAGATTTGCCAAGCTTATCGTGAATCCTATTTTTAGACCTTGTGATGTAAGTTTGTTTAAGCTTGAATGGTCATAGTTGTAGATAAATAAGCATGCTTATAAAGGGCTAAAGTTTGCAGCTGCTAGAGTTGGCCCTGTTTAGGTCTAGAGCTTGTTACCTTCGGGTAACTAAATATTTGAGACTTCGGTCTCTAAAAGTTTCAATACTGCCTTCAGTATCTTTTGTACCCATATCCACCACCAGTGTGAATTTAGGCTATTATATGGGTATGATTATATAAGAGATTCAGAGATATATTTACATGCTTATGAAAATATTTGAAATGGAGAGATAAATTATTGCATGATAATTTGTTGTTATTGGGGAATATAAGCACATTAAAGTATATGTATAGATACATAATTATGTTAAAGATAAAGAATTGCTCATGTTGTGAATTATATGATTATGACAATAATATGCTCTTATTATAGTGCTTGTTATCAAATGTTATCATGTGATAAGCATGCTTTATGCTATTTTATTTGATATTTGTGACTTCCCCATAAGTCTATTGCTTTTCTTTCTCCCCACTGAGCCTTTGCTCAACACGAGTGTTTTCCCGTGTAGGTATGCAGGTTCGATTTTTAGTCTCTTCCATCTACTGGCCACTAGGATTTGCAAAGTGGAGTTATTGTATGTGTATTAGTTTTATTTTATGGTTTTGTAAAGGAGGATTTTGTATAAGTTTGTAATTTGATAGTAAGCTTATAATCATGTAATGTTAGAACAACGATATTTTGTTATATGAGAATTTGATTATATATGTATATGAGAAGTATGATTGTTTTAATTATGTTTTTTTTTTCATTTCTATTTCTTTTAGTAATTTGTTATTGTAGCTTCCGCTTTAGTAATTGTTTTATATTCATATGTGTGTTTGCATAGTGACCCGATATCCTCACAGGGGGTATTGGGGCATTACAATTCAGGGTTGATTTCACTCACGGTCACTCAACTTATCACTTATCGCGCAAAAGTAACCGACTTTTTTTTTCTTACTTAAATGTCACTGAACTTTTAACATTTTTTCAAAAAAGTCATTTTAACCGGACTCCGGCGAGGACCCTCGCCGGATTGATGACATGGCATGCTATATCAGAAACTACATGTCATTTAACAATATCTACAACAAATGCTACATCTAAATCAATTTCACTCACGGTCACTAAACTTATAATTTATTGCGCAAAAATAACTAATTTTCTTTTTTTCCAACTTAAATGTTACTGAACTTCTAATATTTTTGCAAAAAAGTCATATATTTACTATTCGTTGCCACGTGTCATATGCCATGTCATCAATCCGGTAAGGGTTCTTGCCGGATTCCTGTTAACATGACTTTTTTGCAAAAATATTAGAAGTTCAGTGACATTTAAGTAAGAAAATAAAAGTCGATTACTTTTGTGCGATAAGTGATAAGTTGAGTGACCATGAGTGAAATTGACCATTACAATTCATGCTAGCCATGGGATCCCAAATAAGGAGAGAAACCCTCATTTAGCTTGTTCTATCGTGCTCACGGCCATGGTCGTGCTCGTGACAGAGGCCTCCATCAGGTGCCCAATGAAAAATAGGATAACAAGATTGCTTTTCACTTCAAACTTGAACTGCCTCAACCAACATCTAAACCTCATTTTTAGGCAAAATGTCATTCTTAGCATATGATTTATAGGATGTCATACAAAACAACTTTTAGATCATTTGGACATCTAAATCATTAGATATGATCAAAACAACTTGAACTACACTAATATACCGACCAAAGTAGAGACACCTCCGTTTTGGCTAATTCTGAAGCACTTAGAGCTATAATTAGCTTATGGCTATTTCTAAGAAATTTTTAGTTATGTCTTTGCTTTCCAACGACACTAGTTTAATACAATTTGGAGTTCTAAAACTCCAATTACAACCTATTAACTTAACAGGGGTAAAGTGTGTCCCAATATGGTTTTTCACCAAACCCTATTCACATGCACATTTTTAACAAATTAAAGCCAATACTCACTACCATAATCATAGATCAACACATATCATTCAAATATATCTCAAGACACATTTTTCCTCATCAAAACTCATAAAAATAAACATAGTTTCCAAACCTCTTTAATTTGCTCCTTCTTCCTTAGAACCCCTTTCTTTTTTGCTTTCTCACTCTTTCATGGTCATGATCATCCAGATTCCTCATCAAAACCCACAAAATTACATGTTAGCATCCCTACTAACCATAATTTCCATATAAATCTTAAATCTTACCAATAGAGAAGAAGAAGAGATGCAACTACACAAACTTACCTTTTCAACTTGATTTATAGACTTGAATTCCAAGACATCTATTTGGGAAAGCATAAGCATGAGAGGGAGAGTAGAAATTTTGAGGAACTTGAAGAGGAAAGTGGCTGCTTTCCTCTCTCTCTTATGGCCGGTAGAATTGCCTCAAAAAGCCAAGCTAAATTTGGCTTAAATATGGTCTTTAATGTATGCTTATCCCCATCTCCACATGTCAACTTCTCATTGGCTACTTCTTGATTTTTATATTTAATTTCAATTTAGTCCTTTCCTCTTTTGTTTTTTCATACATTTGGCATACTACTAATCCATTCTCATACATTGGCCCATATAATTACTTAATTCCTTCCAGTTGATCCATAAGTGTAAAATGACCAAATTACCCTTAACCTTTTCAAATAATACTAGCTATGTCCTTTACTGTAATTGACTATTTCAATAATTCAATTACACATTTTTGGCCACCAAAATTATTCTTTTAATGCCATTTGAGGCATAATGACATAATAGTTCAATTTACCGAAACTTGCCGAAACTTTCGAATTAATGATGGTTGTTTCCTTTTTGACACCTCCATCACTAAATCAAACACAATCGGTTTCCACTTCACCCTAAACATACCTTAATATGGTTAGGGTGTATTTTGGGTCCTTACAAAATATCTTTAGTTTATCCTTGGAGATAAATATCTTAAAATTTTGTATTTATCGGCAAATAACCACAATCTCGCATGCAGATACTGACCGATAAGTGTCCCTCGGCCTAAAGATGGGCGTCGGTCAAAAGGAGAAAGCCTCACCTGCCGACCAACGTGCACCCGCTGATAAGAGAGGGAAGGATATCCCTCTCACGCGAGTGACAGGCACCTGCTCACTCGAGGGACGGGCATCCCACAGGCGCAAACGATGGGCACTTGCACGCGTGAGCAACGGGTGCCCCTCGGGTGAAAAACGATGACCGACCATCGTTCGACGCATCCGATGGGCTTCCTGGTTAACCGACGCGCGTCGATCAACCAAAAGATAAATTTTTCCACCTAAAAAGGCTTCCTTCAAAATAAAAGAGACTCAAAAGGATTTTTGGTCACCAATATCTTGAAAATTTGTGAAAATCTGGGGCGAAAACCTATAACCTCACTCCTCTTCCCGTGAAACAAGTACCGATATCGTCATTGGGTAACTCTGATCTGGACTGTCTCGAGACCACGTGTCTACAGTGATGTAGAAAAAAGGTAATTTACTGCTTATATTTTTATTTGAACATGCAATATCTAATAGTGTAAAATACTAGAATAATAAATTTATGTATTAAGAGTTGTTATATTAATATAAATTAGAACTATATAGTAGAAACTTTTTATGTATTTTAGAAATGTAGACCTTTTTATTGTGAAATATTAATTTGACTTTTTTCAATTAGTTTGTTGTTGAGAATTGTTAAATTAAATTAATATTAGCAATTCATCTACATTTTTTTATATATTTTTAACCATTAATATTTTATTTGTAACATACAAATATGCATGTATTTGGACTAATTTAATTATTATAGTAGATTCGATTTGACTCATGTGTTGGTCATTTTATTGGTCATGGTAGAAAATTTTTTCTAGTGATTTGAAAAAAATTAGTATAACTTCAAACTAGAAAAATAATATTTAAAATATTAAAATTAGAAAATAATGGTTGTTTGGATTCAGATACTATAATTATATTTAAAATAATGAAAATGGTATTAGTTTTGAACATAAAAATGTTGGATATTTTTATTTATTTTTTATTTTATGTGATTAATATTTTTTATTATGCGAAATATTTTACATGTATAGTTAATTATTCCAAATATTTTTTGATGCACAAATAACACTTGCTATTGTATTTGCACTTAGGTTATTAAAAAATGAATCGGTTTGATATTCAACAATATATAAATTCGGGTCCATACATTGATGATCTGCTAAAGTTGCAAGTTAAACATCGAGATGATGCAGTTTGGAGCAACAATTTATGTATATTTTCACTCTATATTTAGATTATATTTATCAATGTCTATAAACAGATACATAGAGATACACACATATATCTGATACTTTTTTATTTATAGGTTGATCATGATGTATTGTTTACTCGTCGAGTTAGTATTGACAGTCACTATAAGAACATTAATCCGAGAATAGTATCGTACCTGAGATTATCAAGATTCTGCAAAGTATGTCAGATCAATGCAATGCATGTTGATGTCTACATGATAACTGCACTTGTGGAAAGGTGAAAACCGGAGACACATACTTTTTACTTTATTATTGGTGAAACAACAATTACACTTCCTGACTTGTTTACCTATTGAAGGACTAGCTGTGACTGGATATTTACAGTATGATTGGATGGATCTTTGTGGTCGGCTTTTGGGACAAGATTCCCAAAAAGATGTTTTCAAAGGCCACAGTGTTAAAATGCCTTGGTTAATAAGAAATTTTAGTTCTTTACCACTCGATGCTTCTGACTACTATATACAATACTTTACTCCATGCTTGGATATTGCATTGTATTGGTGCATTATTATGTTTGTCGCAGTCTAATAATTACATCCACTTAATGTGGCTCTCGCTATTGGAGTTTTTAAGGAAAATTATAGTTGGGGATCAGCTTGCTTGGCATAGTTGTATAGGAAGCTATGTCATGCAACTTGTCCAAGTGCAATTGGACTTGGGATTATCATCAATTAATACAAATGTGGGTATGGGAAGGATTGCATCAATTTCGGCTGCCATTTATGCACACTTTTGTTCTAAATAAGACCATGCCCTACGATTATAGGTAAATTTTATTTATTATGTATCATGTTCAGATATTTTTTTTCAATTATTCATACAATATGCTAACAAACTGTAGACACCAGGTCCTGAGTCAGCCTAGATCAGGGTTATCCAGTGATGAAATTAATGCCTGTTTAGAGGTGAAAAGGTGGGAAGTGATATTTCCTTGTCAAATTCATTTTGAAAAAAAAAATTGAGAGGTAGCCTGCCCGCCCCTCAAGGGGAGACTTGCCCTTGTCCACCCCTCAAATGGTGGCCTGCCCCTCAAGGGGCGAGGGCCGACTTACCCTCCCCTCAAGGGTCAAGGAGCGGCCTCCCCGCCCCTTATCATCTTCTTCCCCTTTTTGGCATTTTTGTTCTCCAAAAATATTGGAATTTAATTTTGGAATTTAATTTCCAATGTTTTTTTTGGGATGTTTGAATGTTACATCCTTTTTTTTCGGTTCAAAATTAAAAATAGAAATTTAATTGATTTAATCTCTTCCTAAAATCGAACTTTTTTTGGGGAGAGGGATATAAAATAGATTATTTTAGAGAGAAAAAAAAAAGAAAAAAAGAACCTTAGATTTGATTTTTCAAAATTTTTGAGAGAGAATAAAATGATTTTCTTCTTGACTTTTTATCTGAAAAATATTTTGTTTTTAAAAAAATAATACTTGAGATAGAGAAATCAATTCTCTTTTCTTGAGGCTGTAAAATTTTCTTCCTTTTATTCAAATAATTTATTGAGTTTTTAGAGAGAGAAACTTGTGTTCTTTTTTCTTATTTTTTGTTTGATTCTTGTGGATTTTAACAAGGAAAATAATTCACGATTCAATTCCTACAGATCGACAATTTTGAGAGTAAATTTCTTGGCTCAATTGCATTCTTTTATCAATTTTTTTCTTTATTTTTCACCATTGTTGCATGTTCTTAAAACTAGAAATTTTATGTAATAAATCCATTGATTTGTTGTTTTTGTTGCTCATGATTTGAGTTGCTTTAAGGGTTTTTTGCATTAATATGGCATGAGTAAAAACACATAAAATTATATGAAATAATATTGTTTTGGTGAAAAATTGACAAGAAAGGGAGAGAAAAACGTTACTGTGTTGCTCCACCTCCTTTCCCATGAGAGGCGGAAAGCAGGTGAGGGGCGGCCTCCCCCCCGCTCAATTGATTTTTTCGTCCTTTAGTGTATTTTGCTCCATTTTCGATCCATTTTTGAGTGGTATGTATTGTTTTGCATGATTTTAATATTATTTTGCCAATATATATTTATTTTTAATTTTTTATTATTTTATGTATAATATTTATTTTTATTATTTTATTTAATTTAATTGATTTTTAGATATATTTGCTAACATTAATTTTATTTTGTCTACAATCCTTGTTTTTTTCTTATTTGAGCATTCCTACAAGAAAATGAGGGGATCCAGAGAATAAAGTCACCTTTTTTGGTTTGACTCATCGATTTTATTATTTTGGTTATTTTTCTTTATTTTGGCTTTTCCTCTATTATTTTAGTTTTACTTGTAATAAAATTATTTATTTTACGCACGTTAAAAAGAAATTCACACAAAAATATTTTTATTAATAAATTGGGATTTTTTTCTAATAAAATAAGAACAATGTTCTAATTTTAAGCAAGAAAATTTACTTTTAAAAAAAGAGTTAATTTTCTCAAAATGGGATCACTTATCCCTGTTTTCCCAAATGCACCCAAAAATAACTCTTCAATTTTTTAAGTGAACATGAAAGAACCAATGTTTCTATTTTAAATAAATATTCCAATTTATGTATGTTTTTATTTGATTTTGTCACTCATTTATTTATTTTAATTTTCTATTTTAGGGGACTGTATTTTTGTCCTAATTTTATTTTTGTAATTTGTTTTGTATTTTATTTAATTTATCATTTTTTACCGCTTTCCTCGTTCCTTGAATTTGTACTTTATTTTAAATGCATGATTGTGTGAGATGAGAGATGAAAATTTAATAATTAAAAATACATTTATAATTAACTAAGACATTAATAAAAGTAAAGTTCCGAACCACTCTCTGGTTTAGACCTCCGAGATTAGATGAAATTTCCCAATTTCATTTAAATTAAGTGGCGACTCCAAAATACCTCAAAGGTATCTAAATGTGTCATGGTATTAGACGAAATTCCCCAATATTCTATTGGGTAGGGATTCCAAAATATCTCATGTTACCCAAGATCTAGAAACAAACCATTTTGGGCCCTAAAAGTGGGCTTTCGCGACAGATCGGGTTGTGTGCGTGTCACATAAGCCATTATTTTTGGTGTGCCAGGTGGCAATCTCCTATTGATTTGACAAATAATAATAATAAAGATGTTAATGATTCTCATCGGGAGTTACATATGCAGAGTCCTGATCAAGTTTAGATTTATTTTTAAGCCATGATAAATTATTTAATCCCTACATTAGAAAGAAAATTTCTAACAATATTTTTATCACTTGTAAAAAATATTTGTAGATGGAATTGGAGACATACAATAATGTCATCCACTTAGTGTCAACTTTTTATACGAATGGACTAGACAGTTGGAGATCAGTTGTGCTATTAGTATGTTTCCATATTATTATATAGCACCAACCTGATCGATGTCTTAGACAATTCGGAATGGACCAACTGATTCCATTTGCAACACAAAATAATGATCTAGTGCATTTGATTGGCTTAAGAGGGCACACTAATGTAAACTAGCAAGACAAAATTTCAATTTTCATTTATGTGTGGGGCAATCGATGGAATTGGGTTGTGTCTACTCATTACTCAGTGCTCTCTTACATCTTAAAGTCCCAATACATGCAGTGGTATATTTCACAGACCTAATGTTGGATAACCAAATTTAGCACTTCAATAAAGGCAATGGTATGAATTAATATTACAATATACTTTGTATAATTGTTATTGTTATTTTCTAAAAAAGTTACTTATTTGGATGCAGTCGAAGCTGCTGAACAAATTTATCATACTAATAATGCTTCATCATGAAATCAAGTTGATAATATTCATTTGACATCGATAAAGCATTTTAGGTGCTATTGGTACAATTGGAAGGATGTCGACTGATTATCCTAGTCAGCCAGTTCCTGATTCTATAGATATTCAACCGCTCTAAACTCCGTATGAAGATTTTCATCGCTCTAGAGATCGCAGGAGAGAAATGGGAAAAAACATATGACTGTTGCATCAATTCCTGTTCTTTCTAGAGTGCACCAAGTCCCCCAACCTTTACCATGGCCATATCTTCTTCAAAATACTTCCAGTTCATTCAGTATTCCTTTAGTTGATCAGCAACATTTTGATCAGACTTAAGCTAGTCCATTAAGATTTTATGAGTCTGAAGCTGGGCCATTTATATTGAATGTTGATTTGAACATAAATATATATAAAAGAGATCATCCATTGTACAATATATATGGACAAATGGGTCACTCGGGCAACATGATGATTTTTTAATGAGCTTTTAAACAGTTTCATTGTTGTCACCACAATGGGTTTAGCCGACCAACCATTGTAGAGTAGAGCCTACAATGATGCAATGCTACTATCCCAAGATCCAAACCCATGCGAGATGGATCCTCAAATCCATATATAAAGTAGCTTATCTCATAGTAATAGGAGTAAGAGATATTAATTATGTTGTATTGGTGGATATTTTGAATTTATGGCCACATAAAATTTAATCTAATCTTTATTTTAGTTATTGATTGCATACTTTTATTTCACAATAATATAATACACAATATTATTAAACAATATTATTGCATTGGATATATTATATAATATTATTACACATGCTTAAGTTAAATAATATTATTACATATTATTCTATACACCGGCTTAAATTACACAAGATTCTTATTATTGAAATATCTCAACCTTTGAAGGTTAATTTGAAGGTCCAACAGCACTTATACATGTTTTTTTGTTGTGTCAAACATTTCCACACTTGCTGTGATGCGTTACATTACTCCTTTTAAGCTTATCCATCTCATTGCGAATGCGAGTTGTTTTAGGCCGACCTTTCTTCCTATATAGTCCCATATTAGGTATAAATTTAGGACCATAATACTCAGGCCAATATGATTTATGTGCCATTCAATTTCCTTTTATAGCATTTAAGTGCCTCCATAATGCTATAACACTCATCAACAAATGTGAACCTGTCAATATGTCTTTGTATGCATGCAACAATGGCATGTGAACAAGGCATTTTTGTACCTTGAAACTTGCTACACTCATATTCATGCTTATCGAGACTTAATACATAAGTGTCCACTTTGGTGTTGTCTTCAAGTGCACTACATGCTATTACTATGAATAATTGGTACTATGTAACACCCCCATCGCCGTCCCCGTTGGAAGGACGCCGACGGACGCGCTACACGACGCTCACATATACAGATATACATATGCACAATGCGGAAGCATACATTCATACATAACATACATACGAAAATACGGGTTAATTAAAAACTTACCTCACCTGAGGCATAGACTGAACATGCAATAACTTACACACACACAGACACTAAGCTGAAGCATACACAGAGGCATACATATAACCATTCAACGGAAGCATAATTGAAATAATAAAACAAAGGAATAACTAAACATAAAAACATACTAACTATTACATTCCCAAAAGAAAACTCCAGATCAAAACATAATCAATTACATATACAATACTACAGAATTACAAAAGCTGAAATATAGAAGCTGAACAAAAATACAGAACTTCTAACTCCTACGTGGCCGACCATGCAGAAACGCGACTCGAACAGAACCAAACCTGCCACCTGCACGGAAAGGAAATCCGTGCTAAGCGATAAACGCTTAGTGGGGAGAACACACAAGAATATGAACGACCATTCACAATGGTCGCCAAGGCATAACACAATCAAATGACAAATGCGAATATTCATAACAAATATGATCATGCTGGCATAGTAACGGCATTCATTCGATAACTCACAACCATAACATATACTCATGTTCAGAATAGGCCAAAGCAGACATAAAACAATACACGATACAAGAATCATCATGCAGAACTTCATACTATACCACATGCATAAACCTACATGGGTAGCAAATATCAGCATCTTACCATGTGGAGTCACATGAGCTTTACACATGCAATTGACATAACTAAATACCCATGCATGAACTGACAACCAAACCAACATACTTAGACATGCTAAACACACACACTAGTCAAAATCCAAGGTACGAAATCCAAAACATCATATTACCGCTGCGCAACTCTCATATTTTAAGTATCATGCAAAAACACTCTGCTAGCGGAGACTGAAGGCATAACCACATAGCATTACATTCATATCATCAACATGCAGAAAGTGCAGTAATCATCACATACTTACCATCACAACTGCTACGGTTCACATGCTTATAAATAACAAAACATGTTTAAGTCACATACATAAATACTCTAGTTGAATCATATTCAAAGCATTCAGAAACTTATAACAAATCACATGACAGGTACGGATAATCATATTAAATATAAAGTCATGTTTACTTAAAACAGACATACATTCTGAAGCCCATAGTCACATTCATATACATATAAACTGATTTCTGAAATCCTTATCATAAACAATCGGATATCACATTCTGATAGCTATTTCAAAGTAACATAAAACAAACCATCAAAGCACCTGCTGACTCACAATAGTGGATAACGAGTGTACTGATTAGTACCTTACGGGTACAAGTCGGCCAAAGGGTACCTTACGGGTACGAATCGAAAACCACTTTATTTTGTCACAAAAGCATTTTACTGATGGGGGATCTTAACCCGATCCAAATACATTAAAAAGGATCACGAGGATCCGTACTGATGGGGATTCGCGAGGAACCAGTCGGGGGACCTGATCAGGGTCCAAACGTTCAAAGGGCTGCAGCTAACTGATCTCTATTAGGCATGCCTAACTATCCACTAGACTGACTCTCGCAGGTCATGCATAAAACAATTCACGCTTCGAATCGCATAACGCATAAATATATAAATATCATGCATAAACTAGAGAATAATAGACATATAAATATGCTCGTAAAGTCGGTCATATATCATACAATTCGTATTACAAGACATATTACAGTCCATACACTTTAACATTAAACAATGCTCTAAAGCATGCCAATAATCAGGTAAAGAAGTACTACCATGCCAATGGTTATCAAAACATAATCCTAAACATACGTTTTAGGTGAGGATACTAAGTATAAATCATGCATAGTCCAAATTACATTTAAACATAACACATTGAGTTCCCAGGCTAAAGCATAATCATGCATTCAGACATTAACCATATTATTCAAATAAATATAGCATAGCATAATATCAATCATACCTCATTCAAGTCATATTCTGGAGCATGCTAAAATTCCATCAGTCATATTTTAACGATACTCATCCTACTAAAGCATGTCAGGAACACATGTGGAATCATATTATGCCAATGATCAATAACGTATAATCTGAATCATGGAATGATACAATACTCTTAAACATGGCATGTTATTCTAGGTAAGAATCCGATCAAGGACAGGCATAACATAATGCTGAACACAACTAAAATAGGCTAACCAATCAGATAAGATAGCACACAGTAGAGAAAAGAGTCATAAAAGCATTTGAAAGTCATTTTATAATAAACTAGTCACGGGGAAACAAATCAAAACAGAAAAGCCATACAGGAGCATATAACAGTATGACATAATTTATACAGCAGTGAAGACCCATACAGAAGAAATAGGAAATTCATTTTGGTTAAAACTGGGCGAAATCGGAAAAAGGAGCTGAAGAGGGGTCGGTCACGAGTCGTGTCGCGACTCGTGACTGACCTCAAAGGGGTCACGAGACGTGACCTAGTGTCACGTCTCGTGACCTGCTAGAGAGTCACGGGACGTGACTCTATGTCACGCCTGGCCTCACAAGAGTCACGCCGTGACTCTAAGTCACGAGACGTGACTTCCCTCTCACAGAGAGAGGAGTCACGCTTCGCGACTAGAGTCACGCCTTGCCTTTACCAGAGTCACATCGTGACTCTAAGTCACGAGACGTGACTTTCCTCTCACAGAGAGAGACAGTCACGCTTCGCGACTTCGTCCGGCCCGCCGAGAAGTCACGCGTTGTGACTGGGAGACAGAGTCACGTGGCGTGACTGGAAGTCACGTCTCGTGGCTTGTCTCTCTCAGGAATTCTCGACACATACTGGAAATGGAAATTCTACAGAGACGCGATTTTCCATTCCCAGCTTACCCAGAATTCAACGAAACTCGATAAAATCATTTTCAATCTGGTTCAAAACACATCCAAACTCATCTTACCTTACAGTCGATCTTCCAAACATCCTAAACAGGATAATTGCAATTAATTCCACAATCAAACAATCAAAATCATGCATAAACCCATTCAAGAATATAAACCCTAAAAGTTACAGTAGGTTCAAAACACAAACTCAGAACTTCAATTTCAATCCTTAACATGCATTACTAACACATCTACTCACGTAATCATGCATATACACATTCCAGAACACATCAATTTCCAGAAATTAGACCACGCAAACACAATCATAAGCCTAGAGAGAAATAGGGCAGAGACAATCAACTGAGATTGAAGAACAGAGAAGTTCAAAACGTTGCATGCATTCAAACACTCCCAAGCCTTGAAATGACGATCCAAAAATCACACTTCCGGCTTCAATCCTCAAATCTCAACTTGTCCTTGCCTTTACTTTGCTTCTTCATGCAATCCAAAGCTTGCACAACAAAACCCACAATTCCTTAGTTCAAACCCTAATTGAAGACAAAACCAGGAAGATGAAGAAGAACAGGAGCACGTAGAAAACCTTAAACCAACTTACCTCTTCAAGCAAAGTACAACCTCCACCAAGCCCAACACAATTCCAAGTTAAAGCCAAAGAGAAAGAAAGGAAAAGCAGAGAAAGGAGAAGAGAAGAGGAAGAAGGAGCGTGAGAGGAGGGGACAAACGGGAATGCAATCTGTGTTCCCTCTCTCACTCTCTTTCCTTTCTTCTTTTCTTCACTCAATGCCCACCTAACAAAACCACATGGCAACTCCTAATTGAACCACAAATTCCACTAAGACTATTCCCAATCCATTAATGCTCTTTAGTCCTTAAACAAATAACACTTCACTCACTTACACATTTCTGTCCTTACAAACTTAATTATCTTTTCAATTAGGTCCTTAATACTCCAAATTGCTCAAACATAAATTACCGAAATACCCTTTCCGATCCCGACTTAGCATGCACAATCCGACCAGGGCTATTTTGGGGTGTGACATACTAACTGGCATAATCAATGACCATGTGTCCTCTTGCCTTGTTAGCAAGCTTAGACATAACTTAAATGCAATTTGGCATGAACCTTAATCCTTCATCCATTTTATGTTCATGCCCCTCATTTATCGAAAAAATTAACCAATCAGCCAAAAACATGTTCAACGATTGTGGTAATAGGCATCATGCGAACACCTTTAAGGGCACTATTAATTATCTCTATAATGTTTGTCATAGCATGGCCATATCGATACCCACCATCCTCGAAGAATGTCCAATGCTCTAATGGTGCCCTCATCGCCTAATTGTATGAATCTTGGTCAAACTATTTTATCTTATCCATGCACTGTGTGAACTTATGCTTTTGAAATTATGTACCTACACAAGTATAGATTGACATTATATTATAATATATGAAACTCCTAAGAACACAACCTAATAAATACTGCATATGAAAAATAATAGCAAATGTGTTTGCTTACCAGCCTTATAAAGTAAATCTTTTATTGTTGGTTTCCTATGATGTGTGTTGTAGTTACTGGTGAAGTGCCACAAACATATCCTATGACATGATAGAGGTTCCGTCCAACCACTTCTTTCATCTTGAAACACTGCCATTATACCAGCATATCTGTCTGATATAATTGAACTGCTGACACATTGAGTAACATGCTTCCTAATTAAAGTCATGAACAAGCCTAACTAGATTTATTCTTAGATTTAACAACAGCAAATACAACTAGCAATAACATGCTTTTACCATCGATATAGTAGGCTACCAAAAGTGTTTAGTAGAATTTTTCGATCAAGAATGTTCCATCAATCAACAAAATTGGCTTACAGTCAGCAAACCCATCAATGATGGGTTTAAAACTTCAAAAAACCCTATGGAATTGCTTCACAATGGGTTTCTTATAGCATAAACTCATAAATAATTCTAGGATTGCAAGTTTGCAAAGCATACAAAAAACCTGGTAACCTCTTAAAGGATTCAATGTAATTTCCTAATATAGACTTTAATACCCTCTTTTTAGTGTACGATACCTTAAATCTGAATTGCTCCTTGATAGCAGCAATAATAACATCAATAGTTAGGGTTGGACTTTTACTAACCATTCCTATGATGCAATTGCGAATAATTTACGAGCCCAATTATCTGTGATCCTTTGATAGATTACCAAAAAGGCATGAGTGTGGTCCAACATACCTTATGATTGCCTAGAGAGGACTCATCCCTTTTGTTGCTGCTCTTAATCTCCATTTGCAGCCATCTTCAGCCTTTGCGAATCTTAAGACCAAGTATTTTGGCTTGGATTCGACAAATCTAAAGTTAACATTTCTCATGATTGAGAACATTTTCACACAAGATTTAACTTCATCCTTGTTATTGAAAACTAAACCTGTTAGTAACTCAGAGATACCATCCTATGTCTCAAAGTGAACACCTTTCGAAAGATCAACTTGTGATACATCGAAGTCAATTTTTGTATAGTGTTCCGAAGGAAAATTGAAGTTTGCCTCGCTTGTCTCTTCACATAGATGTAGTGATGTTAATGGTCTGACATATTGCGTATCATAAGATGCGTCACCATCACCAATTTCAGAGTCATCACTTTTTGGACTCATGTTTGCAGTCTCAGCATCCACATCATCATTAGGCGAGATAATCATTGTTCACTACCATATCTTCGTAATCATCTATGCCTCCCAAATTAAATGATGGTTCATTTCCATAATCTAAAGGACCAGTTAGAATAAAAATAGTCCCTCTTTTGCACGAGTACTTTGAGTGTTGTTGGATTGAAATCACAAAGTAAATCACCATCCCATCGACAAATAGACTACCTTGGCTGACTAAGCATTACATCTGGCAAATGAGAAATAGTCATTGTAGATTAACATATGGCATTACGAAAATAGATCTTATAAAGCCCTAACTTATACCCTAGTCATCTTGGATACCATTGGGGTATGAGAGTAGCCTAAGTGGAGTAGTGGGTTAAGTGTTTATGTTTGGGGTATAATTGCTATTAAGTGGAAAGCTAGAGTTAAAATTGTAATTGAACCCTATGAACTAAATTGCATAAAATGGATTATTCAATATATTAATGCATGAAGTTAATTAATTAATAGGTTAATGTATGATTTCAAAGAGGTTAAAGGTGTTAAAAGGGAATTTGATGAAAAAACCAATCACAATTAAGCAAGTACGTGTATTGGATTTAAAGAAGGGAAAATGGATAAGCATGGCTTTATAAGCCATGTGGGGCGGTGGACTTAGAAACCAAATCCATCCCCTTCCTCCTTCCCCTCTCCATCCACTTCTTCTTCTGTGACTCCTTAAATCTTCCATATAATTTGTGCTCAAGTGTTTTCAAGGTTAAATAAAGTAACTCAAGTATTTGTGCAAGCTAAGAGGTAAGTGATTTATAGCTTTCTTTTCCCTCATCCGTAGCTCTTAGTGGTTAGGGTCAAGGGTTTATTGTATAAATGATGAATCTTTGTTGATTTGTAGTGGAGAAATCAAATGAAGCCAAAGGAAAAGAGAAAATTGGAGAAGGAGGAGCCAATTAAGCCATAAGAGCAAGCAAAAGATAAGGTTTGGGAATTGTTGTGTTTTATTTGTATTTTTGCTTAGTTACAAAAATTGAGGTATATATGATGATGTTGAGTTGAATTAAGTTGGGTTTTTTTTGGTTGATTGTGAGAAATGGGTTGGTTTGGACTCGATGTGTTTCAATGGGAAATTCCGTCTAACGGTTAAAATGACCTTTGGTGATTGTTTTGACCATAGGTCAAGTTTTAGAACTCCAAATGGCCTAATTTTAGTTGGATTAGAACCGGAACATCTGTGTCTACGAAGGTCCTATGAATAGATATAATTTATTTCTAACTCTAAGGCCTTAAAAATTGCACAAAACAGCGGCATTTTTTGGAATGGGGTCTTTGGAGCAGTTCGGGTTTCGAAGGCCATATCTCTTTGATTATAACTCCAAATGACCTGAACCTTGCCATTAGAAAGCGGATTATTTGTTATGAAGGAAACCCGAAAATGAGCTTAACTGTAACACCCCCATCGCCGCCCCCGTTGGAAGGACGCCGACGGGCGCGCTACACGACGCTCACTCACACAGATATGCACATGCACGATGCGGAAGCATACATTCATACATAACATACATACAAAAATACGGGTTAATTAAAAACTTGACTTAACATGCGGGCATAGACTGATCATGCAATAACTACACATGCAGACACTAAGCGGAAACATAAAGCGAAAGATAAAACAAAGGAATAACTTAACATGAAAACATACTAACGACTACATTCCCAAAAGTAATCTCAAGATTCTTACATAATTACATAACCAATACTACAGAAATACAAAAACTGAAGTACAGAAGCTGAACAAAATACAGAACTTCAACTTCAACGTGGCCGACCTTGCAGATGCACAACTCGAACAGAACCAGACCTGCCACCTGCACGGAAAGGAAATCCGTGCTAAGCGATAATCGCTTAGTGGGGAGAACACACAAGAGTATGAGCGGCCATTCAAAATGGTCGCCAATGCATAACTCATTCACAATGGCAGATGCGACATTCAAAATACATATATAATCAGGCTTGCATAGTAACAGCATTAATTCGAAAACTCACAATCATAACCATATACTTATGTCAGGAATAGGCCAAATAGACATAATTCAATACACGATACAAGTATCATCATGCAGAACTACATACTATATCACATGCATAAACCTACAATGGTATCAAAAATCAGTACCTTACCGGGCAGAGTCACATGAGATTTACACATGCAATTGTCATAACCAAGTACCCATGCATGAACTGACAACCCAATCAAATGCGACACAATTACCTTATGATTACACACCCAACTATCATGTTAAGAATACTAACTATCTAACATACTTTGACATGCCAGACACACACCAGCCAAAAATCCAAGGGATGACATCCAAAGCATCACGTTACCGCTGCGCAACTCTAATATATAAAATATCATACTGAAAACACTCTAATAGCGGAGACCGAAGACATAAACACATAACATCACATTCATATCATCACCATGCAGAAAGTACAGTTAAATCTTACATACTTACAGCCACAACTGCTTCGGTTCACATGCTTATATATAACAAAACTATGCTTGAGTCACATACATGAATACATTAGTCGAATCACATTCAAAGCATTCTGAACTTATAACACAACACATGACAAGTGCGGATAATGGTTTTAAGTATCCAATCATACTTATAATATAAAGACATCCGTCAGAAAGTTCATAACAATAATCATATCCTCATAACAGGTTATACTTTTCATCATTGAATCCATACATATATCACATACATATTCTCATATCATAATCCATACAAGGCACCTGCTGACTCGAGGGAGTGGATAACGAGTATACGGACAGTACTTTATGGGTACGAGCCGATACGGACAGTACTTTACGGGTACGAGCCGAGAAAACCAATTTTACTTTTTCCTTTTAACTTTCACAAAACATTTTTTTTAAAGGGGATCTTAAACAAGATCCTATCACATAAGGGTTCGTGAGGAACCAAACGGGGACCTGATTGGGGTCCAAACATTCGAAGGGCGCTGCAGCTCAAAGACTCTATTAGGCATGCCTAACTATCCACTGGACTGACTCTCGCAGGTCAAGCATAAAACAATTCACGTTTCGAATCGCACAACGCAAAAATATATATATACATCATGCAAAAACCAGAGTACGATAGACATATAAATATGCTCATAAAGTCGGTCATATATCATACAATTCCTATTGCAAAACATAATACACTCTATACACTTTAACATTAAACAATGTTCCAAAGCATGTCAAAAATCAGGTATGGAAGCACTACCATGCCGAAGGTTATCAATGCAAAATCCTAATCATGCAGTAGATGAGGATAACTAAGAATAAATCATGCATAAACCAAATTACATATATATAAGCATAACACATTGAGTTCAAAGGCTAAAGCATAATAATGCATTTAGACATCAACCATATTATTCGAATAAATTTGGCATAGCATACTAACAATCATACCTCCTACAATTCATATTCTGAAGCATGCAATAGTTCAATCAATCACATTTTAGCACTACTCAATATACTAAAGCATGTCAGGAACACATATGGAATTATATTATGCCAATGACTAATAACGCATAATCTCCATCATGGAAAGATACAATATACTATTAAGCATGGCATAATTAATCTTAGGGGAAGAGGATTAGATCAAGGATATGCATAACATATTGTTAATCACAAGTAAACTAGGATAATCATTCATATAAACAAGGTAATATAGCATACAGTAGGGGAAAAAGTCATAAAAGCATTTGAAAGTCATTTATAACAAAACTAGTCACTTGGGTAACAAGGCACAACAGAAAAGGCCATATAAGAACATATAAAAGTATGACAAGAATCATACAGCAGTATAAATCCATACAAGTCCATACAGAAGAAATAGGAAATTCATTTTGGTCGAAACTGGGCTAATTCGGAAAATGGGGCTGAAGGGAGGTCGGTCACGAGCCATGTCACGACTCGTGACTGGCCTCACAGGAGGGTCACGAGTCGTGACCCTATGTCACGTCTCGTGACATGCCTCACAGGAGAGGGTCACGAGTTGTGACCTAGTGTCACGCCTCGTGACACACAAAGGAGTCACGGGATGTGACTCTAAGTCACACCTCAAGGGAGTCACGGGACGTGACTCTAAGTCACGAGACGTGACTTGCCTCACACAGGGCAGTGACGCTTCGCGACTGGCAGTCACGCCTCGCGACTGCTTCCAGCCCACCGAGAAGTCACGCGTCGTGACTTGGAGGTAGAGTCACGTGCCGTGACTAAGAGTCACGACTTGTGACTTGTCTCTCTCAGGGAAGTCATGACACACGCTGGAAACGGAAATTCCACCAGAATCGCGATTTCCCGTTCCCAGCATGCCCAGAATGCAAAGAACTTAACAAAATCATTTTCAATTTGATTCAAAACACCACCAAATTCATCTTACCTTCCAATCGATGTCCCATATAGCATAAACAAGATAATTACAACTTAATTCAACAATCAAAACAACCAAAATCATGCATAAACACATTCAATTCCCTCAAGAATATAAACCCTAAAATTTACAGTAAGTTCAAAACCCAAGCTCAGTAACTTCAATTCCATTCTTATCATGCATTACTAACACATCTACTCACATAATCATGCATATACACATTCCAAAACACACCAAATTCCAGAAATTACACAATGCAAACATATTTACAACCTAAGTGAGAATTAGGGCAGAGACATTCAAAATTCACAAACTGAAATTGAAGAACACAGAGCTCCCAAACCTGGAATTGAAGATCCAAAAATCACACTTCCAGCTTCAATCCTCAATCCTCTACTTGTCCTTAAGCTTCTTCTTGCAATCCAAAGCTTGCACAAACAAGAAATCCACAAAATCTTAGTCCAAACCCTAATTGAAGCAAAACCAGTAGATGAAGAAGAAGAAGAAACACAGCACGCAGGAACCCTTAAACCCAACTTACCTCTTCAAGCAAAACACCATCCAAGCCAAACACAACCCCAAGCCAAAAGAGAAGAAAGGAAAAGCAGAGAAAAGGAGAAGAGAAGAAGAAGAGGAGGCGTGAGAGGAGGGGACGGGAAACTAAAATCTGTGTTCCCTCTTCTCTCTTCCTCTTACTGCTTCTTTTTCTTCATTCAATGCCCACCTAACAAGCCCACTTGGCAGCTCCCAATTGGACCACAAAACCCACTCAAACTTTCCAACCATGGCACCATACACTCACATGCACCCAAACCTTTCCTTAACTAAATAACTCATGCCAAGGTACAAAACACCCACTTCACTAGATCAATGCCACAACTAAAACACCCTACAACCGTATACCACAAGCACACACTAACGTTTCTCTTCTTACATACTTAATTAATTAATTGCCAGTAAGTCCTTATTATCCAAATTTCTCATGCACAAATTACTGAAATACCCTTGCATTCCCGACTTAGCATGCACATTCCGACCAGGGCTATTTTGGGGTGTGACAAATCTTCCCTCCTAAAAGAATTTCGTCCTCGAAATTCACTGCAAAACACTTACATCCAAACAACCCAAACAAACAAAACTTACTTAGACAAAAGCTTGCAAGGTAACTTACCAGAAGAACCTGCGGTCTCCTTTGAATCCTTGCTAGACGCTACAAACTCTGTGGGCGCTCGAGAAGATCTGACCAAATCCTCCACATCCTTTCTAGCTTGCCCAGCTAGACTCTCACTCCTCTTCTTAGGATAATCGATTATTTGATGTTCCATGCTGCCACACCTGAAACAAGCACCCGAGAGCTTCCGACATGGACCCCGATGTCGCTTCTGGCAGTGCTAATAAATAGGCGGTACCCCCTTCTTCCTACTCTTGTCCCCATGTTTCTTCTGACATTGTTGACACATCGATGCCTCTTGAATCCTTTTCCTTGCTGGCACTTCACTAACCGATCCTTTTCTCTTCTGAGGTACAGGCTGCACAAATTCTTGAGAAGCACGAGGAGCAGTCAGCCTATCCAAAATCCGAATCAACCCTTGTACTAATGTCCTATTATCAGAAACAAGACCGGAATCTTCAACTGGAGCACGCTCGAAAACATTCTGATCAGCACCAACTGGGTTCACACTTTCCATTGTCTCGCCCACATTCTCACTAGGATCAGACTCCATCTAGACACGACACAAAACAAGACACATCTGCATTAGGCCACGACACAAAACCGACTCTCATGCAAAGACTCAACACATAACAAACAACACACCCAGAATCATCAAACCTAGGCTCTGATAACACTAACTGTAACACCCCCATCGCCGCCCCCGTTGGAAGGACACCGACGGGCGCGCTACACGACGCTCACTCACACAGATATGCACATGCACGATGCGGAAGCATACATTCATACATAACATACATACAAAAATACGGGTTAATTAAAAACTTGACTTAACATACGGGCACAGACTGATAATGCAATAACTCACACACACGCAGACACTAAGCGAAAACATAAAGCGAATGATAAAACAAAGGAATAACTTAACATGAAAACATACTAACGATTACATTCCCAAAAGTAATCTCAAGATTCTTACATAATTACATAACCAATACTACAGAAATACAAAAACTGAAGTACAGAAGCTGAACAAAATACAGAACTTCAACTTCAACTTGGCAGACCTTGCAGATGCACAACTCGAATAGAACCAGACCTGCCACCTGCACGGAAAGGAAATCCGTGCTAAGCGATAATCGCTTAGTGGGGAGAACACACAAGAGTATGAGCGGCCATTCACAATGGTCACCAATGCATAACACATTCACAATGGCAGATGCGACATTCAAAATACATATATAATCAGGCTTGCATAGTAACAGCATTAATTCAAAAACTCACAATCATAACCATATACTTATGTCAAGAATAGGCCAAACAGACATAATTCAATACACGATACAAGTATCATCATGCAGAACTACATACTATATCACATGCATAAACCTACAATGGTATCAAAAATCAGTACCTTACTGGGCAAAGTCACATGAGATTTACACATGCAATTGTCATAACCAAGTACCCACGCATGAACTGACAACCCAATCAAATGCGACACAATTACCTTATGATTACACACCCAACTATCATGTTAAGAATACTAACTATCTAACATACTTTGACATGCCAGACACACACCAGCCAAAAATCCAAGGGATGACATCCAAAGCATCACATTACCGCTGCGCAACTCTAATATATAAAATATCATGCTGAAAACACTCTAATAGCGGAGACCAAAGACATAAACACATAACATCACATTCATATCATCACCATGCAGAAAGTACAGTTAAATCTTACATACTTACAGCCACAACTGCTTCGGTTCACATGCTTATATATAACAAAACTATGCTTGAGTCACATATATGAATACATTAGTCGAATCACATTCAAAGCATTCTGAACTTATAACACAATACATGACAAGTGCGGATAATGGTTTTAAGTATCCAATCATGCTTATAATATAAAGGCATCAGTCAGAAAGTTCATAACAATAATCATATCCTCATAACAGGTTATACTTTTCATCATTGAATCCATACATATATCACATACATATTCTCATATCATAATCCATACAAGGCACCTGCTGACTCGAGGGAGTGGATAACGAGTATACGGATAGTACTTTACGGGTACGAGCCGAGAAAACCAATTTTACTTTTTCCTTTTAACTTTCAAAAAACATTTTTTTTGAAGGGGATCTTAAACAAGATCCTATCACATAAGGGTTCGCGAGGAACCAAACGGGGACCTGATTGGGGTCCAAACATTCGAAGGGCACTGCAGCTCAAAGACTCTATTAGGCATGCCTAACTAGCCACTGGACTGACTCTCGCAGGTCATGCATAAAACAATTCACGTTTCGAATCGCACAACGCAAAAATATATATATACATCATGCAAAAACCAGAGTACGATAGACATATAAATATGCTCATAAAGTCGGTCATATATCATACAATTCCAATTGCAAAACATAATACACTCTATACACTTTAACATTAAACAATGTTCCAAAGCATGTCAAAAATCAGGTATGGAAGCACTACCATGCCGAAGGTTATCAATGCAAAATCCTAATCATGCGATAGATGAGGATAACTAAGAATAAATCATGCATAAACCAAATTTCATATATATAAGCATACCACATTGAGTTCTAAGGCTAAAGCATAATAATGCATTCAGACATCAACCATATTATTCGAATAAATTTGGCATAGCATACTAACAATCATACCTCCTACAATTCATATTCTGAAGCATGCAATAGTTCAATCAATCACATTTTAGCACTACTCAATATACTAAAGCATGTCAGGAACACATATGGAATCATATTATGCCAATGACTAATAACGCATAATCTCCATCATGGAAAGATACAATATACTATTAAGCATGGCAGAATTAATCTTAGGGGAAGAGGATCAGATCAAGGATATGCATAACATATTGTTAATCACAAGTAAACTAGGATAATCATTCATATAAACAAGGTAATATAGCATACAGTAGGGGAAAAAGTCATAAAAGCATTTGAAAGTCATTTATAACAAAACTAGTCACTTGGGTAACAAGGCACAATAGAAAAGGCCATATAAGAACATATAAAAGTATGACAAGAATCATACAGCAGTATAAGTCCATACAAGTCCATACAGAAGAAATAGGAAATTCATTTTGGTCGAAACTAGGCTAATTCGGAAAATGGGGCTGAAGGGAGGTCGGTCACGAGCCATGTCACGACTCGTGACTGGCCTCACAGGAGGGTCACGAGTCGTGACCCTATGTCACGTCTCGTGACATGCCTCACAGGAGAGGGTCACGAGTCGTGACCTAGTGTCACGCCTCGTGACACACAAAGGAGTCACGGGACATGACTCTAAGTCACACCTCAAGGGAGTCACGGGACGTGACTCTAAGTCACGAGACGTGACTTGCCTCACACAGGGCAGTCACGCTTCACGACTGGCAGTCATGCCTCGCGACTGCTTCCAGCCCACCGAGAAGTCACGCATCGTGACTGGGAGGTAGAGTCACGTGCCGTGACTGAGAGTCATGACTCGTGACTTGTCTCTCTCAGGGAAGTCACGACACACGCTGGAAACGAAAATTCCACCAGAATCGCAATTTCCCGTTCCCAGCATGCCCAGAATTCAAAGAACTTAACAAAATCATTTGCAATTTGATTCAAAACACCACCAAATTCATCTTACCTTCCAATCGATGTCCCATATAGCATAAACAAGATAATTACAACTTAATTCAACAATCAAAACAACCAAAATCATGCATAAACACATTCAATTCCCTCAAGAATATAAACCCTAAAATTTACAGTAAGTTCAAAACCCAAGCTCAGTAACTTCAATTCCATTCTTATCATGCATTACTAACACATCTACTCACATAATCATGCATATACACATTCCAAAACACACCAAATTCCAGAAATTACACAATGCAAACATATTTACAACCTAAGTGAGAATTAGGGCAGAGACATTCAAAATTCACAAACTGAAATTGAAGAACACAGAGCTCCCAAACCTGGAATTGAAGATCCAAAAATCACACTTCCAGCTTCAATCCTCAATCCTCTACTTGTCCTTAAGCTTCTTCTTGCAATCCAAAGCTTGCACAAACAAGAAATCCACAAAATCTTAGTCCAAACCCTAACTGAAGCAAAACCAGTAGATAAAGAAGAAGAAGAAACACAGCACGCAGGAACCCTTAAACCCAACTTACCTCTTCAAGCAAAACACCATCCAAGCCAAACACAACCCCAAGCCAAAAGAGAAGAAAGGAAAAGCAGAGAAAAGGAGAAGAGAAGAAGAAGAGGAGGCGTGAGAGGAGGGGACGGGAAACCAAAATCTGTGTTCCCTCTTCTCTCTTCCTCTTACTTCTTCTTTTTCTTCATTCAATGCCCACCTAACAAGCCCACTTGGCAGCTCCCAATTGGACCACAAAACCCGCTCAAACTTTCCAACCATGGCACCATACACTCACATGCACCCAAACCTTTCCTCAACTAAATAACTCATGCCAAGGTACCAAACACCCACTTCACTAGATCAATGCCACGACCAAAACACCCTACAACCGTATACCACAAGCACACACTAACGTTTCTCTTCTTACATACTTAATTAATTAATTGCCAGTAAGTCCTTATTATCCAAATTTCTCATGCATAAATTACTGAAATACCCTTGCATTCCCGACTTAGCATGCACATTCCGACCAGGGCTATTTTGGGGTGTGACATTAACCTTATGTTTCTAGCTATGCAAGTTAGTCTTGCATTCTACTTTGTCAATGTGTGAGTGTGTGAGTGAAGTTTGGTTCAAGGAGAAGAAGAGAGTTGGGCCATCCCTCAAGTGTCTCTGTTTGAGGGATGAGCATCCCTAGCGATCGATGACTGTCCCTCGAGCATGATTTTTGCCGAGGATGGATGTGAGTGATGTGGCATGGCATTTCCTCGAGTGTGGCTTTGTGAGGGAAGGGCACACATATTGATCGACGGCCGTCCCTCAAGCGCAGTTCTCCAATGATGGGAAGAAGTGAAGTGGCGGCCATCCCTTGGGCATGGCTTGTAACACCCTTATAACAATATTCTCTAACGTACGTTTAACTTAATATGATGGTCACGGTGCAATGACCATGATTGTTTGCATACTAAGTGAAATTTATTAATGTAAAAACGGGTATAAATTTTTTTTTTCTGTCTTTAAATATTAACTTGGCCAATATCCATTCAAATAACCATGTGATTTATTCTCGTTGATGGCCTATGACAGTCCAGTTTACTATTTATTTGGTAAAAATTTTGGCAGTATAACGGTTATAACTTTAACCTACCCTTCCTACAAATCAAACAATCTACAGCCCACGTAGGGGCACAACAATAGTATAATCCATAATATACTAGTATCACATTCAAACATGCCATCACATCAATTACTGTCTAAAGTCATTCATACCATTAACTAAGTCCATACACATGGCATAATTACATAACCATAAATCCTTATTATTACATATACATGCCAAAATTTTCTTAAACATATAAAGAACTTCTTGACCAAATCTTGTCCAACTCAGCGCCCAAAAGTGGTATGCTTGCTCTACTATCCTATTCGTACCTACGCGGAGTCAATAGAAACTACGTGCTGAGCATTAAATATGCTCAGTGGTGGTTACAAATCTAAATATTTCCACTAACCCTAATTATATACCTACAAAGTTTAGCTTATTTAAATTACCAAATTTTTATTAGGCACATGCAAATATATACATTTAATTCATTTCTTGATTTGCATTTTAATCTATTAATGATCCACCAATAATTAATTTACTATATATATATATTTTTAAGTTAATATTATTCTTTTTATTATTATTGTCATTTATTTACTTAGTTAACAAATACTATTTAATTACTCAATTAATCCTTATATTATTATTCAATTACACGTAAATTCTTAATTTAAGACTATTATGATCAGTTTACGATTTAGTACTTGAACTTTCATTAATTTACAATTTTACCCTTCTTTTTACTATTATTTACAAAAATACCACTATTTAACCAATTTCCACATTAATTCATTCATTAATTTACAAATTACCCTTTGGTCCTCAATTTATCTTTTCCATCTAAAATTACATTTGAATCCTCGAACAATTATTAATTCACCTATTTTATCAATTAATTTCAATTTTCCTTTATTAATCTCATAAACTAATTTAATTGTACTTTTACTATTTAGTCCCTAAATCTTTTTAAATTATTACGATTTAGTCCTTTTTCACTCTTTTCTTTATATTAACTCAATTTTATTCTATTTTACCGTTTTGCCTTTAATATCAATCAGATAGAAATCTCCAAACCGGATACACGGGATATAGACCCAAAGATCTACAATATTATAGAGTGACCTCGAAGGACCACCCATACATTTACATTTCATTTCATTTACATTTTAACATTTCAACATTCATTCATTTTGTCGACCGTCATTGGCCTACTAATAGTGAGTTGTCATGACTCATACCATGGTATAAGTGTCCCTGTGGCTAGCCAACTATATCGTGAGCTAGATTTAGCCACCAGACTACTACTAAGGGCAAATAAAATATACCATTATTTCAATTTTAAATAAATATTCAAATTAAAATAAATTATCTCATTAAATGAATGTGGCATACCATTTGGCCAACAAATAAATTCTCACATAATTCAATCTTTACTTACTAAAACATCTTCATTTCTTTATTAATTTATTCTAACCTCATTCATGCCATATTTTTATTAAAATACCACATATAACATTATTTCAATTATAAACATAATGCATTATTATACTATAAAATATTCATGTATATTCAATTAATTCCAAATAAAATACTATATACTCAATTTCTATCATCTATTCATTTTATGCTATTATACTTAACAAATAATTAATTTATACAATAGTTTTCCTATACTAACCATTCGGCCAACCTTATATAATCACCATTAAATTTTTCTTTCACACATTTATCATCATTTAAGTTAATTTACATCTTAATTTACATGTATACACTATTATTTTGTATTTAAACACAAAATATGCCCAAATATACCTATGTATTCCATTCGGTCACCATTATGTCTATACCATATATTGATTTTTTCCTTAGTTTAAGTTTTCAAATCATCATTTCTAATGTCCCTAAAGATGTTTGTAAGGTTTATTTCAATTAAACAAACATTTATCACATACATACCATTCAAAAATAACCTAAAATCAACATAAATCAATGGAAATAGATGGATTTTGTAACCACTAACCTTATACTCTTAATGTAACAACCTGAGTTGTACCCTAGCAAGAAATTAAGTGCTTATTACTGTGTAATTTTGAGTTATGGTAATTACGAGTGGTGAAATTGAAGGAGAATTTAAGTAATGAAAAGAAAGAATTGGCTTGAGGGACTAAAAGAGAGAACTGCCAAAGGATTTTATAAGATATTTGCTTTAAGTGGGACATTTGTCAAGAGGAGCAGATGTAGCAAGTGACGAGAGTGCCACCTAGTGGAGTGCATGGGTTAGTCGAATTTTTCTGTCCCATTTCTTACATATGGTCGGTTTATGCTTCTCTCTTTCTTTTGGTTCCTTTTCATCTTTCTTTCCTCTTCATTTTTGGTTCTTGTTCTTCATTGTGGGTCTTTACTAGAAATTGGATAGTTTGAAGAGGTTTAGTATGAGTTTGAGAAGGTATGTATGGGTTTATGGTTTATAGGTCTTCATCTTCTTCTCATTTCTTTGTTATGGGTTTTGAGATTGTTGTGTCAAGTGGATTAAGTGTGTGTGTTTGACTTGGTTGTGCAAGAAGCATTGGATAAGAGGAAAGAGAAGGGCAAGGAGAAGGTTTGATTAAGAAGTGAAAGAGTGGTTCAAGCTATACTTTTGAGAGTCTTGGGATTGTTTGTTGGTTCTTTCTTTTGGAAGTATGTTTATTAGTTTGAATTGGTGATTGTTATATGTTGGTAGATGCATGTGTAAGATTATGTGTGTTAATTGTGGATAAATGCATGTTTTGGTATATGAATTTAGAGAGCTTTGAGCTGATTCTATAGCTTTCTTACTTGTTAAAGTGATTTGCTATAATTACATGTTGACTAAGTGTAAGGTTAAGAGCATGTTGTCGGTTGATTATGTAAAGTACTAGTTTTGTCTATATTTTTTGATTATCAATAAGGTTAGTATTGGTTTTTAAATGTGTTCATAATTGATTTTAGAAGCCTTATAATGAATATGTCATGATTAGGATGAATGCTTGTGCTTATAGGGTGGTATGTGTAAAGTTTGTACATAAGTCTTTATGTTGTTTCGAGTTTTGAACACTTAATTTGGTTCTATCGCGAGCGCGATAGAACGCTCCTTAGGAGAGCTTCACCTGGCCGAGCATGTATCGGCGAGCCTTGATTCTGTCAAGTTGGGCCGCAAGCGCGAGCTCCATCGTGGGCGCGACAGAGGCTACTTTAGCATTCTATCACGAGTGTAACATTTCCCGCGAGCGGAATAGTCGTGAGTTGTGTAACACCCCCTACTCATACGTAGGCGATCCCATCCTATAAGGAGTGAGATGCCGTATGGGTAAAGGTGCCACCACGCAGAAATAGGATAAACATGCATTCATACATAAATGTATATACCGAAATACAGGGTAATAAAAAAAACTTTACAAAACCTTTTATGAAAGAAGCTGATCATGCATTAATATAACGGAAAACATTACATGACTGTTTGATCAACCCGAAAGTACAAAGGATAATTACATAACCAAAATATACTTAAACATATGCGGAAGCTATTACAAATCTGACATAAGAGAGTTCTATACAAAAATGAATCATCAAGCTACAAATATAAAGGCCTACACTATAACCCAGCTGTGTTGGCCCGGCTGCGACGACTCTCCCAAGGTAAAACTCCTTCCGCACCTGCACGGGTAAACACACCATGCTAAGCGATAAACGCTTAGTGGGGAACACACACAAAAGAAATGGATGGCCATTCACAATGGTCGTCAAGCATAACGCATACAAATGGCATAATCAGAAATACTCATTAGATATAATAAGAACATGCGGACACATAGAATCGTACATTTAATATACAAAACCGCATTTATATTACCTCATCATTGTACACATTCGGATAATACATTTTCATAATTATCAAAAAAGTTAAAATAATTAAGCACCTGCTGACTCAAGGTAGTGGATAACGAGTGAACAAATAGTACTTTATGGGTACGAACCGATTACAGACAGTACCTTACGGGTACGAATCGTAAACCGTTTTACTTTGTCATTTACAAAACATTTTATTAAGGGACCTTAAACAAGATCCAAACACATTAAAAGCGAGGAACCAAACAAGGACCTGATCGGGGTCCAAACTGAATTGAGGCTGTAGCTAAAGACTCTATTAGGCTTGCCTAACTATCCACTAAATTGACTCTTGCAGGCTAAGATCATATAGTTAACATCCACAGTTTAATTATAACAAGCAAAGAATTCACATACTTTGATTAATCAGTACATGCAATTATCATCCATCTTAATAGTATAAAGCTCATATTAAGTGATAATGTGTGCAAAAATCCACGATTTAACATCCCTAAATCATGTGAAACATAAGAGATTTTATTGGAAAAACAGGGTAGGTCACGGTGGCAATCAAATTGGTTGTCACCGTGACATACCAAGGATCTCGGCAGAATGCAAGTCTGGGGTACCTCACGGTCACAACCAAAATGGTTGTCACCGTGACGTACCAAAAAAATCGGACAGAAGCAAAAGTTTGGGTACCTCACGGTCACAACCAAAATGGTTGTCACCGTGATGCACCAAAGAAGCCAAAGAGAAGCAAAAGTTTGGGTACCTCACGGTCGCAACCAAAATGGTTGTCACCGTGACGTACCCAAAACCCAGAACAGAAGCAAAATCTGGGCACCTCATTATCACAACCAAAATGGTTGTCACCGTGGCATGTCCCGATTCACGGCAGAATGCATCTTGTACATACCTCATGGTCACAACCAAAATGGTTGTCACCGTGACCCATGCCCAAATGCAATACCCAAGAGCCGATTTCCACTTCATTCAAGCCAAAATCCCAAAACTTTCACTTCAATCAAAAATATCTTTACTCAAACCATAATAATAGGCCAATCAAACATCATTAAATCATGCCATAAATAAATCCTACTCATGAATTCAAGGAATAACATCTATTTACCTAATCAATCTCATCACTATTCATACCACATCTCCATCAATCTTGCATTTGGTTTCATAACTCACAATCAAAGTTTTAGGAACAATAGGAATCAAAATCCATAACACAGATGCTATATCAAGAACATATCACAACCCAATTTCCAGAAATCACCAAGAGCACATATATGAACATATTTACATACACAAAAACAGGAAATTTCCCAAACCTTGAAATCCTTAGCTCCTATTCACTTAGTTCCGCTTCCTGATGCCTTCTCCTTGCCGTTTGGCTCACAAGGAGGCTCAACTAAACCTCAAACTATCAAAGCACACAAACTCAAAATCCTAACTGTAAACCCAAAACACGAAAAAGCAAGAAAGATGAAGAAGAAGAACAAGGTGGAAAAATGCAGAAACTTACCAAATAAATGCAAGATGTGATCAATTACCACCACCAAGAGCTTGAATCCAAGCTTAGAGCGCACAAATGGAAAGCAAAGGAAAAGAAAGGCAAAGAGAAGAGGGGGAACGGGAATGAGGAATGAAAAATTATGATTTCCCAATTCTCTTTCTCCTTCTACTTTTCATTTTCCTAACCTAACCATGTGTCCACTTCCTAGTGGTGGAAATCAACCACACACACACACTACAATGATGCATCACATACACCCAAAACTCTCCCAACTAATAACACCCTACATGTGTGTGAGCACACACACACAAGCACAGCCCCAAAACACACTCTACAAACATATGAGTAAACACACCCAAGTGTAAGCCAACTAATTCACACCCTAACACCACACATGCACCCATATGCTAACAAAACTCTTAAAACATGCATTTCTACCCAAAATGCCCTTAACACATGCCGAAACTCATACAATGCACATGCACAAACATGGCTCATTCTACTAGGGGGCAAACGGGGTGTGATAACTCTCCCCTACTAACAAGAATTTCGTCCAGGAAATTCTCACCTGGTCTGAACAAATGCTGGTACTTGATTCTCATTGACTCTTCTGGCTCCCAAGTTGCTTCCTTGACCCCGTGATGACTCCATAACACCTTTACCAAAGGAATCTGCTTGCTTCTCAGCTGTCTCACTTCCCGGGCTAGAATGGCTCTTGGTTCTTCATTATACGAAAAATCAGGCTGAACTTGCACATCTTGCACTGACAGAATGTGCGACGGATCCGACCGGTACCGACGAAGCATCGAAACATGAAACACATCATGTAACTTCGATAACTCCATTGGCACAGCCAATCTATAAGCCACTGGACCAACTCTAGCAAAAACCTCATACGGACCAATAAAGCGAGGACTAAGTTTTCCCTTCTTCCCAAACCGAAGTACCTTTCTCCAAGGCGACACTTTAAGAAAGACTTTGTCCCTAACTTCAAACCGAACATCCTTCCTCTTCAGATTGGCATAAGACTTTTGTCGATCCTTAGCTGCCTTCAAATTTCGCTACACAATTCTGATCTTTTCCTCTGTATCTCTAACCAGTTCTGGCCCAATCACTGATCGCTCGGACAACTCGGTCCAATAAACCGGAGTCCTACACTGCCGACCATACAAAGCCTCATACGGTGCCATACCGATGCTCGACCGATAACTGCTATTATAGGAAAACTCCATAAGCGACACATATCTATCCCAACTACCCGAAAAATCCAAAGCACAAGCTCTCAACATATCTTCCAAAATCTATATAACCCGTTCGGACTGACCATCTGTCTAAGGGTGGAATGCTGTACTGAAGTTCAACTTGGTACCCAAAGCCTTCTGCAACTCTTTCCAAAACTTAGATGTGAACCTTGGGTCCCTATCTGAAACCACGGACAACGGCACTCCATGCAACCGAACTATCTCATCCACATAGATACTGGCCAACCTGTCCATCGAATAATCCACTCTCACAAGCAAGAAGTTAGCTGACTTCATAAGCCGATCCACTATCACCCAAACTGAGTCATGCTTTTTCTGAGTCAAGGGCAACCCGGAAACAAAATCCATGGCGATGTCATCCCATTTCCATTCGGGGATGGATAGAGGCGTGAGCAATCCCGAAGGGACTTGGTGCTCAGCCTTTACCTGCTGACATGTTAGGCATTTGGACACAAAATCTACTATGTCTCTTTTCATACCGGACCACCAATAAAACTGTTTCATGTCCCTGTACATCTTCTCACTCCCAGGATGCATAGTAAAAACTGTACTATGCATCTCACTCAACAGCTGTCTTCTTAACTGCTCATTCCTTGGTACACACAAACGGTTTCCAAACAGAAGAACTCCATCCTGAACTAAGAACTCTGACTGCTTACCCAAACTAACTTCTTGCACAATCCGTTGAAGCTTCTCATCATCCCTCTGAGCATCAACTACCCTCTGTCTCACGGTAGGCTTCACTCTCAACTGTGCCATCAAAGCTCCATCTGAACCAAACCTCTATCTAAATCGCCTCAAAAATAAAACAGAAACTGACTTCCGGCTCAAAGCATCCGCGATTACATTGGCCTTACCCGGATGGTAATCCACAATGCAGTCATAATCCTTAAACAACTCGAGCCATCGACGCTGTCTCATATTCAACTCCTTCTGCGTGAGGAGATACTTTAAACTTTTGTGATCCGTAAATATCCTACATCTCTCCCCATATAGATAATGGTGCCAAATCTTCAAAGCAAAGATCACAGCCGCCAACTCTAGATCATGAGTTGGATAGTTCCTTTCATACGGTTTCAACTATCGAGAAGCATAAGCCACAACCTTACCTTCCTGCATCAGCACACACCCGAGGCTGACACCCGATGCATCACTATACATGACAAACTCCTTACTCGATATGGGTTGAGTCAGTATAGGAGCTTCAACTAGCAATTTCTTCAACCGCTCAAAACAAGCCTGACATCTATCTGACCATTCAAACTTAACTCCTTTCCTCAATAATCTGGTCATCGGAGCGGTAATTACTGAGAAACCCTTAACAAATGGACGGTAATAACCCGCCAAATCGAGGAAAATCCGTACTTCCTGAACATTCCTAGGCGCCTTCCAATCCACTATTGCCTAAATGTTGGCTGGATCCACTTGGATACCCTTAGCTGAAACTATATGGCCCAAAAACGACACTTCCCGAAGCCAAAAATCACACTTGCTAAGCTTAGCAAACAACCGATGATCTCTCAACACTTGCAAAACTAACCGAAGATGCTCCTCATGGTCATTCTCATCCTTGGAATACACCAAGATATCGTCTATAAACACCACTACAAACCGATCTAGGTATGGCCTAAACACTCTGTTCATCAAATCCATGAATGCCGCTGGAGCATTAGTCAAACCAAATAGCATCACAAGGAACTCATAGTGGCCATACCGAGTCCGGAATGCAGTCTTAACCACATCCTCATCCTTGACCCGAAACTGATAATACCCCGACCGAAGATCTATCTTGGAAAACACACCTGCACCCCAAAGTTGATCAAACAAATCCTCGACTCTAGGCAACAGATACTTATTCTTCACTGTAACCTTATTGATCTGTTTGTAATCGATGCACATCCTCAATGATCCATCCTTTTTCTTAACAAATAAAACTGGAGCTCCCCAAGGAGATATGCTGGGTCGAATAAACCCCTTATCCAATAGCTCTTGTAGTTGAGTTTTAAGTTCCCTCAACTCTACAGGAGCCATCCGATAAGGTGCTTTCGATACAGGTGCGGTACCCGGCATAATCTCAATGGCTAACTCCACTTCTCTCTCCGGAGGCAACCCAGGCAAATCACTCGGGAAAACATCACTAAACTCCCGCATCACATGGATATCCTCAATCCTTACTTGATCCCTCTTGGAATCCAAAACCACAGCTAGAAAAGCCTCGCAAACTTTCCTAATAAATCTCTTGACTTGCATCGCTAAGATTACATTATTCACAGAACTAGCACCCAAACCTCTTACAAACACTGGAAATCTGTTCCTATCCCGGAGCACAAAGGTCTTCCTATGGCAATCAACCATAGCCCGATGCTTACCCAACCAGTCCATACCTAAAATCAGGTCAAACTCTTTGAAAGGCAACTCTATCAAGTCCGCAGGAAACTCGATTCCCTCAACCAACAGGGGACAATGCCTATAAACTCTACTCACATTGACACTATGCCCTAATGGATTGGTCACACAAATCTCATAGTCTAACTGATCTATCACATGCAGCTTATCAATAATCCTATCCGTGCATAAATAAGAGTGTGTGGAACCAGGGTCTATTAGAGCATACAATTCAATGTCATGGAGCAGGAACTTACCAACAATCACATCAGGGGCATCTTGCTCCTCTCTAGCTCTCACAGCATAAGCTCTGGCTGCGACTGGTGGAGGACGCTCAACTATCTCCGAAACAGCTCCATCTCTAGGTCGACCGCCTCGACCTCTACCTTGGCCCCTACCACGGGCAGCCTGAGTAGCATTAGATCCAATGCCACTAGCCCCTCTCTGTGGACCCGAATCCTCACTCATCTGTGGATAGTTAGCCAAATGATGCTCAGTGCTCCCACATCTAAAGCACCCACCAGTGAGCCACCTACACTCACCCCGGTGAGCCTTACTACATTGCGAACAAATAGGCATAGGCTCAGATCTACCATCCCTGCCAGAACCAGACTCAGCTGCTAAACCCTGCCTTCTACCCCTCGCGGCTGAACCAGATGAGAACTGATCTTGCGGATCCCTTGCTCTTTTACCCAAAGACGAAGAAGAAGAAGCACCCCGAGACTGACTCCTCCTCTGAGCTCTCACTCTCAGCACTGATTCTGACCTTTCTTCCCTCATGGCAACATCTGCAATCTGATAGTAGCTCACCCCTGGCGTACTCATCAAGGAGATCAAAGCTACTCTTAAGGACTCATTCAAGCCAGCCTCAAAATGCTTACATCGAAAATCATCTGTCATGACCCCAGGCGGAGCATATCGGGACAACCCATTAAACTCTTTCTCATAATCCAAAATCGACAAACCCCTTTGCTTCAAACTCAAAAACTGCGCCCATCTCGCATCCTTATAAGTCTGAGTTACATACTTCTTCGTAAATTCCTCAACAAAGAATTCCCATGACATAGGATCAGGCATCTGAGGTTGTCTGCACACTAGTTCCCACCATTCATACGCCGACCCTTGAAGCAAGGCCACGGCACACTCTGCTTGCAACTCCGGAGGACACCTAACTTCTCTCAAAGCCCTCTTCACCTTATCTAACCACCTCTCTCCCAACTCAGATTCATCCAACCCGGCTCAATAAAAGTCTTCGGCCCCAGCTTTTCTCAAGTTTTTTATGGGAGGTCTGGGGGCAACCACTCTCTCCAAGACCCTCGCTATGTCCTGTGACAGCCTAAACATGGCTTCAAAAGGCATGGCAGCGGCCTCGGGCTAGAACTTAGCAGCTTGAGCCGACACAGTAACAGAAGGATCCCTAACTTGAGGGTTCACACTTTCAGCAGACTCCTCAAGTGATCCACGAGCAGAATTAGAAGCCATCTAAGCAAACAAGGAAAAATCGCATCAGCCAACACAGCTCTAGACATAGACACATCTATACATAGCAGCACGTTAGCAACACCCAGAAATGCCTAAACCGAGCTCTAATACCACAACTTGTAACACACCCCCTACTCATACGTAGGCGATCCCATCCGATAAGGAGTGAGATGTCGTATGGGTAAAGGTGCCACCATACAGAAACAGGATAAACATGCATTCATACATAAATATATATACCAAAATACAGGGTAATAAAAAAAAACTTTACAAAACCTTTCATGAAAGAAGCTAATCATGCATTAATATAACGGAAAACATTACATTACTGTTTGATCAACCCGAAAGTATAAAGGATAATTACATAACCAAAATATACTTAAACATATGCGAAAGCTATTACAAATCTGACATAAGAGAGTTCTATACAAAAATGAATCATCAAGCTACAAATATAAAGCCCTACAATATAACCCAACTGTGTTGGCCCGGCTGCGATGACTCTCCCAAGGCAAAACTCCTTCCGCACCTGCACGGGTAAACACACCATGCTAAGCGATAAACGCTTAGTGGGGAACACACACACAAGAAATGGACGACCATTCACAATGGTCATCAAGCATAAGACATACAAATGGCATAATTAGAAATACTCATTAGATACAATAAGAACATGCGGACACATAGAATCGTACATTTAATATACAAAACCGCATTTATATTACCTCATCATTGTACACATTCGGATAATACATTTTTATAATTATCAAAACAGTTCAAAATAATTAAGCACCTGCTGACTCAAGGTATTGGATAACGAGTGAACAGACAATACTTTACGGGTACGAATCGATTACAGATAGTACCTTACGGGTACGAATCGTAAACCGTTTTACTTTGTCATTTACAAAACATTTTATTAAGGGACCTTAAACAAGATCCAAACACATTAAGGGGTTCGCGAGGAACCAAACGGGGACCTAATCGGGGTCCAAACTGAACTAAGGCTGCAGCTAAAGACTCTATTAGGCATGCCTAACTATCCACTAAACTGACTCTTGCAGGCTAAGATCATATAGTTAACATCCATAGTTTAATTATAACAAGCAAAGAATTCACATACTTTGATTAATCAGTACATGCAATTATCATCCATCTTAATAGTATACAGCTCATATTAAGTGATAACGTGTGCAAAAATCCACGATTTAACATCCCTAAATCATGTGAACATAAGAGATTTTATTGCAAAAACAGGGCAGGTCACGGTGGCAATCAAATTGGTTGTCACCGTGACATACCAAGGATCTCGGCAGAATGCTAGTCTGGGGTACCTCACAGTCACAACCAAAATGGTTGTCACAGTGACATACTAAAGAAACCAGACAGAAGCAAAAGTTTGGGTACCTCACGGTCACAACCAAAATGGTTGTCACTGTGACGTACCAAAGAAGCCAAACAGAAGCAAAAGTTTGGGTACCTCACGGTCACAACCAAAATGGTTGTCACCGTGACGTACCCAAAACCCATAACAGAAGAAAAATCTAGGCACCTCACAGTCACAACATAAATGGTTTTCACCGTGATATGTCCAGATTCACGGCAGAATGCATCTTGTACATACCTCACGGTCACAACCAAAATGGTTGTCACCGTGACCCATGCTCAGATGCAATACCCAAGAGCCGATTTCCACTTCATTCAAGCTAAAATCCCAAAACTTTCACTTCAATCAAAAATATCTTTACTCAAACCATAATAATAGACCAATCAAACATCATTAAATCATGCCATAAATAAATCCTACTCATGAATTCAAGGAATAACATCTATTTACATAATCAATCTTATCACTATTCATACCACATCTCCATCAATCTTGCATTTGGTTTCATAACTCACAATCAAAGTTTTAGGAACAATAGGAATCAAAATCCATAACACATATGCTATATCAAGAACATATCACAACCCAATTTCCAGAAATCACCAAGAACACATACATGAACATATTTACATACATAAAAACAGGAAATTTCCCAAACCTTGAAATCCTTAGCTCCTATTCACTTAGTTCCGCTTCCTGATGCCTTCTCCTTGCCCTTTGGCTCACGAGGAGGCTCAACTAAACCTCAAACCATCAAAGCACACAAACTCAAAATCCTAACTTTAAACCCAAAACCAGAAAAAGCAAGAAAGAAGAAGAAGAAGAAGAACAAAGTGGAAAAATGCAGAAACTTACCAAATAAATGCAAGATGTGATCAATTACCACCACCAAGAGCTTGAATCCAAGCTTAGAGCGCACAAATGGAAAGCAAAGGAAAAGAAAGGCAAAGAGAAGAGGGGGAACGGGAATGAGGAATGAAAAAATCTAATTTCCCAATTCTCTTTCTCCTTCTACTTTTCATTTTCCTAACCTAACCATGTGTCCACTTCCTAGTGGTGGAAATCAACCACACACACACATTACAATCATACATCACATACACCCAAAACTCTCCCAACTAATAACACCCTACATGTGTGTGAGCACACACACACAAGCACAGCCCCAAAACACACTCTACAAATATATGAGTAAACACACCCAAGTGTAACCCAACTAATTCACACCCTAACGCCACACATGCACCCATATGCTAACAAAACTCTTAAAACATGCATTTCTACCCAAAATGCCCTTAACACATGCCGAAACTCATACAATGCACATGCACAAACATGGCTCATTCTACTAGGGGGCAAACGGGGTGTGACAAATTGTGTGTTCTATCGCGAGAGTGACATTGCCAGAGTCTAGCATATGAATCTTTTAACTTTGATTATGTATAGTATTGCATTAGTATACGTATGATCATGCATAGTAAAACTTATATGTGATAACATAAATGGAGTTGAGGTTTATGTATGATAGCTTGATTAGCTTATGCATGAGTTGAGTTGATGGGTAATGCTTTGATACTTGAGTGATCATAAAGTATATGTATACGAGCAGAGTATTTATTTAAGTAATTTTATGTTGAGCGTGAGTGATATATAGTAGTGGATAAATAAGCATGCTTATAAAGGGCTAGAGTTTGAAGCTATTAGAGTTGGCCCGTATGGGTCTAGAGTTTGTTACCTTCAGGTAACTAGAGATTTGAGACTTCGGTGTCTAGAGATTCGATACTGTTAGTCAATATGTAGTGCACTCGAATCCACTATTAATGGGATTCAGGCTATGATTGTTATATGTTGCTTATGGCTATGTTCTTCCTTATATTTATATAAGAATGTTCATGTATATGATCAAGTGAGTGAAGTAGTGACTTGTTATTTCATTCTCGATATGATAAATGTTATGATATGGTATATGTGCATGTAGATCTAATTATTGATAAAGGCATGCTAGTATTTTAAATGTGCTCGTATTTGGTTATATATATATATATATATATATATTGTACTTTATGATGTGATTTCATATGAAGTCCTTTGCTTTTGTATATCCCCACTAAGCGTTATCACTTAGCACGGGTGTTTTCCTATGTAAGTATGCAGGCTCGGTTTGATTTTTGGGAGTCATTCATCTGCATGCCACTAGGAGTTTAAAAGGAGTTTTTGCTTTTGTTTATGATTCTTTTTGTAATGATCATACAGTGTATATGATAAGAGAATATTTTGTATAGTGTAAATGTTATAAAGCTTTGATCATGTAATGTAAAAATGATAATATTTTTATAATATGATTATGTTAATCCATTTTATGCAAGTATGCTTTGTTTGTATAATTGCCTTTGCTTTTGTAGTTGTTAGTATTGTTTGCGCTTTTGTGTGTGTGGTGCCCTTTGTCTTTCCAAGAGGCATTAGGGTGTTACAAGTTATGGTATCAAAGCTTAGGTATATGGTTTAGGATGATAAGATGTTTAGATATATGTGAGTCTATCTAGAGTCATGGCCAAATGTAGATATTGTCTTGTGTAGAGTTTAGATGGAGTCTGATCCGAGCGAAGAGATAGGTGAGATGATGGGTAGTGTTAATCTAGTGAGAGTTAATTGGCCTACACCTGAGAGACCTCCAGCCGGGGGTTTGGGTCCAGCTCAAGGTGATCCGGTATTTATGCAAGGATTGATGCATTTGATTGAGAGGTTGACTGCCCTGAAGGCCCCTACAGATCTTATTAGAAGGAGAGGGGCAGAGGTATTTAATGTTATGACTATGGATCCATCGGATTTAGCTGAGTATTGGTTAGAGAAAACGGGAAGGATACTTCAGGAGATAAACTGTCCTCAGAATTAGAGGGTAACTTATGCAATATCACTACTGCAAGGGCCAACCTATGATTGGTGGAAGCTAGTGTTGAGGAATCCCCAATGACCTACTGGGTTAACTTAGGAGTTCTTCGTTCAAGAGTTTGAGAAGAGGTATGTCACTAAGGCATACAGAGAAACAAAATGGAAGGAGCTTGTGAGTTTGAGATGAAGGAATATTTCTGTGGGAGACTATGAAAGGGAGTTCAGTAGGCTAAGAAAGTATGTGCCTGATGTATTACTAACAGAAGAGTTTAAGTGTCATCAATTTGAGGACGGTTTGAGAGAGAGTATCAAAGGTACTTTATCGGCCATGGCTGTGATGCATACAGTAAGTTATTATCAGTTGATTTCAGTTGCAATGAAGTTGGAAGAGTCATAAATGGTAAAACAAAGAAAGGAACAAAAGAGGAAAGTAACCGATAGTAATGTGCCGAGTGCTAAGAGTGCCCGTGATGCGGTGAGTGGACAGGTTACCCGAGGATTGGGTTATGTGCAAGAGCCAAAAGGAAGTGTTTTGGTACCCTCTAGTAAAGGTAGTACCATGCCAAAGTATGAGCATTGTGAAAGATTTCATTGGGGCACCAGTAGGAAGCCACGGGAGCATGCTTTAAGTATGGTAGCATGGAGCATATGCTTGCCAATTGCCCAGAGCTGAAGGAGAGCATGGTACAGCAAGGAAGTAAGGATAATGTGGGAGTGATTGGATCTGCTAAGGAAAGAAGAAGAGGAAGAGCAATGCAAGCACCATTGAAAACAGCTGATAAACCAATTCCTTCAGGCGGTCCAGCCCAATGCTTTGCAATGATCAGAGAGAACGTGGATGAGCAAGCGGGTCCTTCTGGTATGTTTGTAATTGCTTAAGTTTGTTTGGTATCAGTTATTAGTTCAGTATAAGTAAGATCGTATGTGTAGTAGCTTAGGAGATTTTGAGGACAAAATTTCTTAAGGAGGGGAGAATTGTAATAACCCCAATTGTACCCTAGTAGGAAATTAAGTGCTTATTGCTGTGTAATTTTGAGTTATGGTAATTAGGAGGGGTGAAAATGAAGGAGAATTTAAGTAATTACAAGAAAGAATTGGCTTGAGGGACTAAAAGAGAGAATTGCCAAAGCATTTTATAAGATATTTGCTTTGACTGGGACATTTGTCAAGAGGAGCTGATGTGGCAAGTGAGGAGAGTGCCACCTAGTGGAGTGCATGTAATAAAAGGAAGGGTTAGTGGAATTTTTCTGTCCCATTTCTTGCAAGTGGCCGGTTTATGATTCTCTCTTTCTTTCGGTTTCTTTTCATCTTTCTTTCCTCTTCATTTTTGGTTCTTGTACTTCATTGTGGGTTTTTACTGCAAATTGGATAGTTTGAAGAGGTTTAGTTGGAGTTTGAACAGGTATGTATGGGTTTATGGTTTATGGGTCTTTATCTTTCTCTCATTTCTTTGTTATGGGTTTTGAGATTGTTCTGTTAAGTGGATTAAGTGTATGTGCTTGACTTTATTGTGCAAGAAGCATTGGATAAGAGGAAAAAGGAGGGCAAGGAGAAGGTTTGATCAAGAAGTGGAAGAGTGGTTCAAGCTATACTGTTGAGAGGTTTGGGATTGTTTGTTTGTTCTTTATTTTAGAAGTATGTTTATTAGTTCGAAGTAGATGCATGTATAAGATTATGTGTGTTAATTGTGGATAAATACATGCTTTGGTATATGAATTTAGAGAGAGTTGAACTGATTCTATAGCTTTCTCAGTTGTTAAAGTGATTTACTTTAGTTGCATGTTGAATAAGTGTAAGGTTAAGAGCATGTTATAGGTTTATTATGTAAAGTACTACTTTTGTCTATAATCTATGATGATCAATATGGTTAGTATTGGTTTTTAAATGTGTTTATAATTAATTTTAGAAACCTTGTGATGAATATATCATGATTAGGATGAATGCATGTGCTTATAGGGTGGTATGTGTAAAGTTTGTGGATAAGTCTTTGTGTTGTTTAGAGTTTTGAACACTTAGTTTTGTTTGGTCGCGAGCATGACAGAACGCTCCTTGGGCGAGCTTTGCCTGGACGAGCATATATCACTGAGCTTTGATTCCGTTGAGTTGGGTCACGAGCATGAGCTCCGTCGTGGGCGCCATAGAAGCTACTTTAGCATTCTATCACGAGTGTGACATTGCCCACGAGCACGACAATCATGAGTTGTGGGTTCTGTCATGAGCGCGACATTGCCAAAGTTTTGCATATGAATCTTTTGACCTTGATTTTTTATAGTATTGCATTAGTATACATATGATCATGCATAGTAAAACCTATATGTGATAACATAAATGGAGTTGAGGTCTATGTATGATGGCTTGATTAGCTTATGCATGAGTTGAGTTGATGGGTAATGCTTTGTTACTTGAGAAATTGTAAAGTATATGTATACAAGCAGAGTATTTATTTAAGTAATTTTATGTTAAGCCTGAGTGATACTTAGTAGTGGATAGATAAGCATGCTTATAAAGGGCTAGAGTTTGCAGCTGCTAGAGTTGGCCCGTATGGGTCTAGAGTTTTTTACCTTCGGGTAACTAGAGATTTGAGACTTCGGTCTCTAGAGATTCGATACGGCTCGTCAGTATCTAGTGCACCTGTATCCACTATTAATGGGATTTAGGCTATGATTGTTATATGTTGCTTATGGCTATGTTCTTCCTTATATTTATATAAGAATGTTCATGTATATGATCAAGTGAGTGAAGTAGTGACTTGTTATTTCATTCTCGATATGATAAATGTTATGATATGGTATATGTGCATGTAGGTGTAATTTTTTATAAAGGCATGCTAGTATATTAAATGTGCTCGTATTTGATTGTATTTATATATATATGTTGTACTTTATGATGTAATTTTGTATGAAGCCCTTTGCTTCTGTATGTCCCCACTAAACGTTATAGCTTAGCACGGACGTTTTCTCATGTAGGTATGCAGGATTGTTTTGGTTTTTGGGAGTCATTCATCTGCAGGCCACTAGGAGTGTAAGAGGAGTTTTTGCTTTTGTTTATGATTCTTTTTATAATGATCATACAGTGTATATGATAAGAGAATATTTTGTACAGTGTAAATGTTATAAAGCTTTGGTCATGTAATGTAAGAATGATAATATTTTTGTAACATGATTATGTTAATTCATTTAATGCAAGTATGCTTTGTTTGTATGATTGCTTTCGCTTTAGTAGTTGTTAGTATTATTTGCGCTTTTGTGTGTGTTGTGCTCCCTTGTCCTTCCAAGGGGCATTGGGGTGTTACACTTGATCTACTCTTCTGGAACCTCCTTTTCCTTGAATTTTTCCCTTGGAAAGCTTTTTCCTTCCTTATTCCCTAATGGTGGCAAAAATTATTCATCAAGATTCCATCAAATCCTTGCTTTCTTTTTGCAATATAATTACATAAACATGATCTACATACCCTAATTTACCTATTTGAACCTTAACCCAATTTAAAAACTTCAATTTCTCTTACCTCAATTTGTGCCGTAAAATTTTCCCACATGATTTTTCCCATTTCTATCACTCCAAATGACCTCTAATGGATGTAATAAGATTGTAGAGGAGCTCAAATTTAGTAAGGAGGCTTGAATTAGGGGAGAAATTTAAAGAGAGAAGAAGAAATTTGTTGATAGCGAGAGAGATTTTTCCAGCTTATTAGGGGTTTGGTTGGGCTAGGCTTGGTCCAACCAAAGTGGTCCAACCATTTCAAGCCCATTTTTTAATTTTAAGGCAATTTTGTAACCCTAAATTATTTCTCTCACTTATTAAGCTCAATTCTTCCCAAAATGAATTCCACAATTCTTAAAATATATAATTAAGCCTTCACAAAAAATTTTAGTTTAATCAGAGTCTATTTCCGATCTGGCTCACTAAAACCGATCCGATTTGATAATTTTCAGTGTTATCGAAAAATTTCTTTTTCACTGTAAAAAAATTCTAAATATTATTCTAAGTCTATCTATACCCTTAAAATAATTTTTGGAGGTCATTTACTACTTTTAGAGGCCGGATCAAATCTTAGTCAACGCTGTGGTGTTGACACATGTCTGACCAAGAGGGAGTCGCGCGTGTGCTGCTTGGAGACGTGTGAGCGCATCCTCCTCCCTATCGTTGGCACGTGTGGGTGTGTGCAGCGAGCTCCTTCCTTAAAATTAGCTCCGTTTTTTTACGAAAATATTTTTCATAATATTTCTGATTTATTGGTCAATTTTTCAAAATTTTTTGATGACCATAAAATATTTTTGTTTATTTTTTAAATAAATATTATAATATAATTATGAAAAATGTGTTTTCTATTTTTAAAAATATTTTGAAAATTTTTTTATGTGTTTTTTTGTCCTTATTTGTTAATTGAAATGTGTTTCAATCATATGTGTTTATAAATGAGTGTATTAACCATTTAAATTTCTGTAATGTATTTCAGAAATGATGATAAGGACACTTATAATTCCTAAAACCCCGCATCTGATTACTTTAAGAAATGCAAGAGTGCATTTTGTAAGCAACATGAGGATGCGGAGGAAGATTCGAGCTGATGATATTAATGCTATAGTGCGTTATCTATTGACTATGGATGAACAAATGCAGAAGTGCATTTGGATAGGAGGTTTAAGCTTAGGAAGGGATAACAGAGCTAAAATCAAAGCGTTGGTTAACTCTTTTGAATATCATCCAGTTCTGAGGGAGCTTTTGGAAACTACTTGGTACATAGGAGATAGAGTTTGTAAGAAATCTATCATCCATTTTTTGGCTAGAGTTGCTAAAAGAGGAGTGTTAAGGAGCAACATTCCATTTGTGATAAAATTAAGAAGTGGACATAAAGTGCATCACCCATGGCTTCATCAGTGAATTTATGAGTTCCCTTATGAGTTAATGAAGTTGGTCAAAGAATCGTCCCTGTTTCAATAAAGATCTTGAGGAGATCTAGTTTTCTAGACTAGTTGACATGTGTGTCAATTATAGTTAACGTTTGTTTTTATAGGATTTATGTTTCCTGTTATTATTATTTGACATGTGTGTCTTATTTGAGGATTATTGGATTTATTTATTGGTTGAACGAATGGGTTTATTTCTTATGGCATTTAATTATTTTTTAATAAATGTGTTTATTTTAAAATGTTAATTGCCTTGCAATATTTTATGAGTAAAATGTTTGTTTATTAAGTAAAGACTTGATAAAATAAAACCAGTAAAATTTCCCTCATAAGTTTAAGAACTTAAATAATCCAATAATTTTGATTTACTATGCATGAAATGTTAACCTATAAAGTTGGACATTAGAACTTAGAAGGTAATTGGTACTTTTAGTAACCTTTTCAAATTTGAGTCTAATAGAAAACTTTATTAGGTTATTATTTCAGGTGTATAGTAAATTGCATGTATTGCCAAATCTCCTATAATAACGTGCAACTTTGTTCCATTTGAATCAAAGGATACAAATGGCATCTGCTCCCAAATCAATTATCGCTGAATTAAACAAAGATTTGAAACTGAATGGCAACAATTGTGAAATCTGGAGTATGAAGATCCAGTATGTGCTTGAGGAGCAAGAGGCTCTCGAAACCTTAAGTTCGGTTATGGCTGAACCTGAGGATGGCAATACGGCCCAACATAGGCGGGTTCGAGATGTCTATTTGGCTTGGAAGAAAAAGAATTCCACTGCTCGTATCATTCTGCTGAGTGCAATGGAGGATGATATAACTAAGCAATTCCGTAAGTATCAAAATGCAATGGATCTGTGGATCGCTTTGTGGGAGAAGTTTTGAGGAGTGACTCTAACTAAACTCTGATCTTTGACAATCAAATTTGATACTTATCAGAAGAGATCTGATCATTCAATGAGGAAATATCTCAGGGAGATGGAAAACATGATGAGTGAGCTTAGTGAATATGGTCATAAGTTGACTGACGAGCAGCAAGTCCAAGCTGTCATCCGTTCCTTACCCAAGAGTTGGGAGCATATGAAAATACAACTGACTCATATGAATAGTGTAAAGACATTTGAGGATGTCTCACATCACCTGGAGCTTGAAGAGGACAGATTAGCATCGATTAAGGTCAATGTCGAAGTGCATGTGGCACAGTCCCATTCTGGTGGGATGAGTTCAACCAGAATAAAAGGAAAGGCTTCAAAGGTAGAGATAAGGAACCTGCCAAGAAAAATAAAAGGCAAAAGAAGGAACAGAATTCTAAGAGGACCAAAGGCAAGAAAAAGATAAATATTTCAAAAGTGAAATATTTTAACTGCCAATAGAAAGGACACCATGCAAGAGGTTGCACTGTGCCCAATCAGGTACACTTTTCTAACTCAAGAGTGAGTGAAATTTGTTTATCTAGTTCTGTATTACTGACTGAATTTGTGGGTGGTTGATTCAGGAGCAACGGACCATGTAGCAAAGGATCGAGATGCCTTTGTAGAATTCCAGCGAATACCAAATGAAGCAAAATATATATATGTGGGAAATAATGCAAGAGTGCCGGTTCGAGGGATTGGCGCGTGTAGATTAGTCTTACGCAAAGGCCGAACCTTGCTCCTACAAGATGTGCTTTATGCTCCAAATATTCGTAGGAATTTAGTTTCTGTTATTGTGTTATTAAAACTTGGTTTTGATTTACAATTTAAAGATGACAGTGTGCGCTTATGTTTGGATGATGCTTATTATAGTTCTAGTTTTATTTCAAACAATTTCATTGTTTTGGATATCGATCCTAATTTTATGAATAAAAATAGTTTTTCTTTAATCTCTTCTACTTCACATAATAATAATAATCATGTGAAATTATGGCATGCTAGATTAAACCATATTGGGCAAAATCGAATGAGTCGGGTAGCCAAAGCTAGTTTACTAGGTGATTTGAATGAGGTCGAATTACCTACCTATAAGCATTGTCTTAAAGGAAAACTAGTGAGAAAACCATTCAAAAAAGGAACTAGAGCTGAATTTCCATTGCAATTAATACATTCTGACATTTGTGGTCCAATGAATGTGAGGACAAGGCATGGGGCCTACTACTTCATCACATTTATAGATGACTATACAAGGTATGGTCATGTCTACTTGATTTCTCGCAAGTCAGAAGCATTGAGTTGCTTCAAAACTTTTATGAACTTAGTTGAGAATCAATTAGATAAAAAGATCAAAGCTTTAAGAACTGACCGAGGTCGGGAATATCTTTCAGATGAATTTAAAGCTTTATGTGATGAAAAAGGGATTGAACATTAGTTGTCCATTCCCAGAACTCCACAACAAAACGGTGTTGCGAAAAGGAGAAATAGGATTCTCCTTGATATGGTTAGATCTATGATGGCAGAGGCAAATTTGCCTATCTCCTATTGGGGAGATGCTTTATTAACTGCCACATATGTTCTAAACCGTGTGCCCTCAAAATCTGTCACATCCGCACCTTATGAGTTGTGGACTGGTCGGCCGCCTGACCTAAGCCATCTACGACCTTGGGGTTGTGCTTCTTACGTCCATGATACCTCAAGTAAATTTGGTAAATTGGGACCAAGAGGTAAAAAGAGTATCTTTGCGAGATATTCTGAAGTATCAAAAGGATACGTATTCATGGGTGAGCAAGAGAATGGTTCTGTGACTGAATTTGAATCACAAGACATCATATTCTTGGAAAATGAGTTTCCAAAGTTGGGCGAAGTGAATCAAATTTTCACTTTCTATGAAACTCAGGAAGATGAACCATCAGGATCACTCCATCCAAGTGGGAGGGAATTAGAGGAAGAAGGTCAAGATCTTCCTCCTCTACATGATCCGGATATTCGAGACCCTGATTTGAGTGGGAGCATTCCTAACTCTAGTGGGAGTATGGAGCATAGCCCCAGTGGGAGTATTCCAAATTACGATGAATATATGAGACATGTTTACTAAGATTCGGAACTGCGTAAATCTAAAAGGATAAGTGTTCCTCGCCGACGATTTGAGATCGAAGGCTTGAACGAAGCCCTTTTGATTACCCCACAAGACGAGGAAGAGCCTAAAAATATCAAAGAGGCCTTCTCAAGCCCAGCTAAAGAAAAATGGATCAATGCAATGGAAGAAGAAATGGCTTCTATGAGATCAAACCGTGTTTGGGAACTGGTTGATCTACCCGAAGGACACAAACCGATTGGGAATAAATGGATTCTCAAGGTGAAGCGAAAAGCTGATGGCAGTATTGAAACATATAAAGCTCGACTAGTCGCTAAGTGGTTTACACAGCAGGAAGGGATTGACTATGAGGAGACTTTCTCCCCTGTTGTGAGATTTACGTCTATATGGGTAATTCTTGCTATAGTGGCGAGTTTAGACCTAGAGCTACATCAAATGGATGTAAAGACTATTTTTCACAATGGAGAACTGAATGAAGAAATCTACATGAAACAACCTGTAGGTTTCATCGAAAATGGTAGCGAATATAAGGTTTGTCGATTGAAAAGATCAATCTATGGCCTTAAACAGTCTTCGCGACAATGGTATTTGAGATTTCATCATACAATCATATCGAATGGGTTCAACATGATTGATGAAGACCATTGCATATATAATAAAAGCTCTGAAAATAATTTTGTCATTTTAACATTATATGTAGATGACGTACTAATAGCTGGAAATGACAAAGAGTATGTAAATCAAATCAAAGATTGGTTATCGTCCAATTTTGAAATGAAGGATATGGGTAATACAGACTACATTCTTAGAGTTAAGATTTCAAGAGATCATTTGAGAAGGTTGTTGTCTCTTTCATAAGAGACATATATCAATAAAGTTCTTGAATGATTTAATATGAAGAACTGCAAACCCATAGACTTCCCTATTGCCAAGAATCAGTTTCTTAGCAAAGAGATGTGTCCTAAGATGCCAGACGACGTGGAACGTATGAGAAACGTTCCTTATGCCAATGCCGTGGGTAGTCTTATGTATGCAATGTTGTGTACAAGACCTGATATTTGCTATGTAGTGGGCATGGCAAGTAGATATCAATTTAACCCGGGCGAAGCACATTGGAAAGCAGTTAAGAGGATACTTAGATACCTCAAAGGTACAGCAGATTATTCTCTCTATTATCAAGGCAAGGATCTACAATTAAGAGGATACACTGATGCTGATTGGGCTGGAGATGTGGATGAGAGGAAATCCACTTCAGGTTTCATATTCTTGCTTGGCAAGGGTGCCATCTCATGGAGTAGCAAGAAACAAACCTGTGTAGCCTTATCAACAATGGAAGCTGAATTTGTAGCTTCTGCAGCTGTGGTACAAGAGGCAGTTTGGCTGAAACGGTTAATGGACCATTTAAGAGTAACTACCTGAGAGGATCGAGTGACAGTCTATAGTGACAGTCAATCGTCGATAGCTTACACAAAAGATTCAAAATTTCATAGTAGGACTAAGCATATCGACATTAAGTATTATTATATAAGAGATGCAGTTGCACGGGGAGATGTGAACTTATAGTACATATCTACACATGATATGATTGCAGATCCGTTGACTAAACCTATAACTAAAGATGTGTTTGAGAGACACATTAGATTTCAGGGCTTGTATAGAATTTGATGTGTACTAACTTTATTTTTGTAATCCCTTAACATTATTATTTGTGAATAATAATAAAGTTCATTGTTGGCAATACATGAGTGTAAATGTTTATTGTGTGAACACTTACTGTTATTTATTTGAGTTAGAGCATCTCAGACAGAGATGTAAACCACTCACAAGGGTGTTTACCTTAGTTTTGTCAATGAATTGGCAAAGACTAAGATGAGGTGATTTTTGAACAAATGAGTATGCTCGAGAGTCTGTTCAAAATAAAAGTGCCGTCTTGCAGAAATTGCAAGATATGTCTTGTTAAGGCGCGAGATAAAGTAATACATGAGGTTGTATGCTTTGGATTGAGATCTAAATAAGGATCATGTGGTATCCGATGGTTAGTTATATGTAACTACCATGTTCTGTCTTAAAAGCCAGAAGTAGTTCTTAAGCAAGCAAACTAAAGTTGGGTGCTTTGGTGCATCGCAACCTTACGCTTCTGTATGGTGTTTTTTATACACATTATTTAAAATGTGAGATATGCGCTCCTTTAAGGGAAGGAAAGAACACCATAACACATGTTTTATACTGTGTGTCCTTAAGTGACCAAAGAGATGGGAATTTAATAATATTGATCTCAACTTTCCCTATTGTGAGACCTTATTTATATTTCGACCTTAGAACCCTTATCCCTGAAGTATAGTTCAATGTGGCTAGCTTGGTTAGTTTCCAAGAGGTATGGAGAAAAATTTAGGCCTGGCGGCTCTAACTAGAAAAGCGAGTTGAATCAAGATGGATGGCATATAGTAAGAGGGGAAGATAACCTTTTGATCACATTCATAAGAAGTCGTGGTTCACCAACATGTCTATTATCGTTTCTGTAAGTAGAAACACAATAGTGAACACGAATGATGTTTTATGAGATCATGAGTTAAAACAGTGATTGTGAGAAGGTCGTCTAGGGTTAAGCATACGTGAAATAAAAGGATTGCCTTTTTCGAGAAGCTATATATTCGTAACAGGTGTATAGCTATAGTGTTCTCGAGTTATGCTGGTCACACAATCTATTAGCCTGTATAACTGAAGATTATAAATGGAATGTGTTCCGTCATGTGTGAGTGGGAGATGATAGAGTTAGGATACGTCCATGACTCTATAATGGATTGAGTTCCAATCCAGATTAAATTGAGTTATTTAATCTGATAAAGTTTACCAAATCCTATCTCAAATAGGATTCTGAGTTAGACTAGGGATAAGTCTCTAGCCTTTAGGATCTCTATAAATAGAGGTGAGATCCTCATTATTTCGTAACGAGAAAACGTATACGCCGCAAGACTGTTCGTTCCCACTCACGATTTATTGTGTTAATCTTACAGGGGCTCTTAGACTGTGATATAGCTGCTCCTATCCCGAGTGGGTAATTGCCAGACCGGTGACCAAATAAAAGGAGATCCTTGTATCGCTTCCGTAACGAGATTTACGCGCTACAACAAGTAGGTATCGATTAATTTCTTCTGTTATTTTCCTATCAATTATTATTATTATTATTATTATTATTATTATTATTATTATTATTATTATTATTATTATTATTATTATTATTATTATTATTATTATATTATTATGTTAATTTATTTGTTTCATCATGTCATTTTATTTATTTGTCATTCATAATGCATTTTTTATTTATTTTAATTTATTATTTATTATTTTATGTGTTTAATTGATTTTCTTGATTTAATTACTAATATTAATTTTATTTGTGTTTGTTTTTTATTCCAATATCTGTTTTCCTTGTTTGGGCATTCTTGCGAGCAAATGGGGAGATTCAACAGACTCTTTTAGCTTTGGCTTATTATTTTTATTATTTATATTATTTTCTTTATTTTGGTTTTTTATTTATTTTTTCAATGTAATTTGTAATAAAATTATTTATTTTATACATGTTTAAAGAAAATCATAAAAAATATTTTTATTAATAAATTGAGTTTTTTCTAATATAATAGGACCAATGTCCTAGTTTTCCTATGAAAATAAACTGTCACATTTAATACTTTTTCTCTTAAGTATGCATGCGAGTGCCAATGTCCTCATCCTTGATAAATATTCCGTCTTATGCATGATTTACATTTCCATTTTATTGGAGGTTGTATTCCACCCCTAATTTTACTGTAAATTATTGTACTTTTGTCTACTTTATGCTTGATTTACTTTTATTTACCTCTTTCATTATGCGATTGATTTGCGCTTTAATTATTGCATTAAATTGTGTGAGAAAATGAATGAAATTTTAAATTCAAAACTTGATTGTAACTTTGACCAAGGTATGAATAAGAGTGTGGTCCCTGTAACACCCCCTACCTATACGTAGGCGATCCCATCCGATAAGGAGTGAGATGTCGTAGGGTAAAGGTGTCACCACACAGATACAGGATAAACATACATTCATACACGAACATACATACCGAAATACAGGGTAATTAAAATTTTACAAAACCATTCATGAAAGAAGCTGATCATGCATTAATATAACGGAAAACATTAGATTACTGTTTGATCAACCCAAAGGTACAAAAGATAATTACATATCCAAAAATATACATATACATATGTGGAAGCTATTACAAAACTAACATAAAAAAGTTCTATACAAAAAGAATCATCAAGCTACGAAATTAAGCCCTACACTAAAAACCCAGCTGTGTTGGCTTGGCTGCAGCGACTCTCGCAAGGCAAACCTCCTTCTGCACCTACACGGATAAACACAATGTGCTAAGTGATAAACGCTTAGTGGGGAAACACACACATGAAAAGGACGGCCATTCACAATGGTCGTCAAACAAAACACATTCAAGTGGCATAATCAGAAATACACATTAGATATAAATATGAACATGCGAACACAAATAGTCATACATTTGATAATACATAATTGCATTCATATTAACTCATCATGGTACACGTTCGGATAAAACATTCTCATAATTATCAAAACAGTTCAAAGTAATTAAGCACCTGCTGACTTGAGGTAGTGGATAACGAGTGAACGGACAGTACTTTACGGGTACGAACCGATTACTGACAGTACCTTACGAATACGAATCGCAAACCATTTTACTTTGTCATTTACAAAACATTTTATTAAAGGACCTTAAACAAGATCTAAACACATAAAAGGGTTCGCGAGGAACCAAACGGGGACCTGATCGGGGTCCAAACTGAACTGAGGCTGTAGCTATAAGACTCTATTAGGCATGCCTGACTATCCACTATACTGACTCTAGCAGGTTATGCATAAACCATTCAATCCAATTCATAATATTCAAAGTCTCATTCATATATCACTCATAATTACCCATTCATAAAATTCGTAACATTAATCTTGCATGTAATCAAAAAACATCATCATTCAAAGATTCGCACACAAGCATGCGAGAAGAGAAACCAAGATGGGCAGCAGAGCTGTTGTGCTCGCGACGTCTGTCGCGCTCGTGATAGGAGCTAAGCTCCCCGCACGTCGTGCCCGCGACAGACCTCGCGATCGCGAGAAGGAACGTGTAGCCGGCTCTGTCGCGGTCGCAACGTTGTCGCAATCGCGACAGAGAGCTCTCTTTGCTATCGCGGGCTCGCGACAGGTCGCGTGCTCGCAATAGCGCGAGCTAGCAGAGCAGCCACCAGCGCTCTGTCGCGATCGCGACACAGAGTGGTGTCATGCCACAAAGATTGCTACAGGACAAAGGCTGGAACACCGGCCTCTATCGCGATCGCGACAGATACGGGTTTTCCAAAATCTGCAGAATTCTGCAGATTTCCTTCTTCTCCAAAATCACACACCAACACATAAATCACTCCACTTGGTCTCTTACCTCAATTCCAGCCATCCAGCACCCACAACAAACACAATATAACATATACCACAACATATATACCAAGAATTCCAACTAAATCATGCCAATAACAACATCAATTTACCCAATTTGAAATATTAGCACTATTCATCATCATCACATTCAAGATCACAATTAAATTCATTAAACCACAATTGAACTTGCTTAGCACATCTAAAACAAAACCCATAACATTTGAACCACAAAACACATCAAGATCACCATAATTTCCAGAAATTCATCAAGAACACATATGGACATTTTCACATTTAAGAGCAGAAAATTCCCAAACCTTGAAATCCTTTGCTCCTAATGCTTAGATCCACTAGATCCAACCTTCTCTTTACCCTTTGGCTCACGAGGAGGCTCAACTAAGCATCAAGCCATCAAAACACACAAACATAAAACCCTAACTTAGATCCAAACCCAGAAAATAAGAAGAAGAGAAGGAGAAGAAGATGAAGATGGAAAACTTAAACAATAACAAGACAATTGCATGAAAACTTACCAACCAAACTCAAGGAGAAATCAATTCCCACCACTCAAGCTTGAATCCAAGCTAGGACACCAAAATGGGAAGAGAAGAGGAAGAAAGGAGGTGAAGAGAAGAGAGAATGGGATGGAGAGGTAGAATTTCCTGTTCTCTTTTCTCTTTCCTCTTTAATTTCCCCTTTTCAACCCTAGGCCACATGCCCATCTCCTAGTGGTGGAAACCAATCACTCACACACTACATGTATATATCACACACACACAATGCTCTCCCACTTAGACATACTCTACTATGATATACTTATGCACATGCAATCACACCCAACTCACCACACCCTACAAGTGTGCGAGCGCACACACACACAAGCACAGTCCCAAAAACACACTCTAACACCATACATGCACCCACATGCTAACAAAACTCTTAAAACATACATTTCTACCCAAAATGCCCTTTATACATGTCAAAACACATACAATGCACATGCACAAACATGGCTCATACTACTAGGGGGCAAACGGGGTGTGACAACTCTCCCCTACTAACAAGAATTTCATCCTCGAAATTCTCACCTGATCTCAACAAATGCGGGTACTGAACTCTCATCGACTCTTCTGGCTCCCAAGTTACTTCCTCAACCCCATGGTGACTCCATAGCACTTTAACTAACGAAATCTGCTTGCTTCTCAGCTGTCTCACTTCCCGAGCTAGAATAGCTCTTGTTTCTTCATCATACGAAAAATCAGGCTGAACTTGCACCTCTTGCACTGACAAAATATGTGACGGGTCTAACCGGTACCGACGAAGCATCGAAACATGAAACATATCGTGCAACTTTGATAACTCCATTGGCAAAGCCAATCTATAAGCCACCAGGCCAACTCTAGCCAAAACCTTATACGGTCCAATGAAGCGAGGACTAAGCTTCCCCTTCTTTCCGAACCGAAGCACCTTCCTCCAAGGCAACACTTTAAGGAAAACCTTGTCCCCGACTTTAAACTGTACATCTTTCCTCTTTAGGTTCGCATATGACTTTTGTCAATCCTTGGCTGCCTTCAAGTTTCATTACACAACCCTGATTTTCTCCTCTGTATCCCTTACCAATTCTGGCCCAATCACTGAACGCTCGGATAGCTCGGTCCAACAAATCGGAGTCCTACACTGACGACCATACAAAGCCTCATATGGTGCCATACCAATACTCGACTGATAATTGTTATTGTAGGCAAACTCCATAAGCGATACATATCTGTCCCAACTACCTGGAAAGTCCAAGACATAAGCTCTCAGCATATCCTCCAAAATCTGTATCACCCGCTCAGACTAACCATCTGTCTGAGGATGGAATGCTGTACTAAAATTCAACTTGGTACCTAAAGCTCTTTGCAACTCTTTCCAAAACTTAGATGTGAACCTTGGGTCCTGATCTAAAACTATGGACGACGGCACTCCATGCAACCGAACTATCTCATCCACATAGATACTAGCCAACCTATCCATCGAATAATCCACTCTCACTGGCAAGAAGTGAGCTAACTTGGTAAACCGATCCACTATCACCCATACTGAGTCATGCTTCTTCTGAGTCAAAGGCAAACCCGACACAAAATCCATGGCTATGTCATCCCATTTCCACTCGGGAACAAATAAGGGCGTGAGCAATCCCGAAAGAACTTGATGCTCAGCCTTTACCTGTTGATAGGTTAAACACTTGGACACAAAATCCACTATGTCCCTCTTCATATCGGACCACCAGTAAAACTACTTCATATCATGATATATCTTTTCACTCCCAGGATGCATGGTGAAAACTGTACTATGGGCCTCTTTCAAAAGATGTCTTCTTAATTCTTCATCGTTCGGTACGCACAAACGGTTTCCATACAGAAGAACCCCATCCTGAACTAAGAAATCTGACTGCTTGCCCAAATTAACCTCTTGCACAATCCGTTGAAGCCTTTCATCACACCTCTAAGCATCAACAATCCTCTGTCTCAAGGTGGGCTTTACTCTCAGCCGAGCAATCAAGGCTCCATCCTAGCCAAACCTCCATCTAAACCTCCTCAAGAACAAGGCCGAAACTGACTTCCAACTCAAAGCATCAGCAACTACATTGGCCTTACCCGGATGGTAATCCACCATGCAGTCGTAGTCCTTAAACAACTCAAGCCAATGGTGCTGTCTCATATTCAACTCCTTCTGGGTGAGGAGATACTTCAAGCTCTTATGGTCCGTAAAGATTCTACACTTCTCCCCATACAGATAATGACGCCAAATCTTTAGAGCAAAGATCACAGCTGCCAACTCTAGATCATGTGTCGGATAGTTCCTTTCATGCGGTTTCAACTGTCGAGGAGCATATGCCACTACTTTACCCTCCTGCATCAGAAAACATCCAAGGCCAACACCCGAAGCATCACTATACATAACAAACTCCTTACCTGAGACGGGTTGAGTCAGTATAGGAGCTTCGACTAGCAACTTCTTTAACTGATCAAAACAGGCTTGGCACTTATCCAACCATTCAAATCTAACTCCTTTTTTCAATAATCTCGTCATCGGAGCGGCAATTACTGAAAAACCCTTCACAAAACGACGGTAATAACCCACCAAACCAAGGAAACTCCGCACTTCCTAGACATTCCTAGGCGCCTTCTAATCCACTATTGCCTCAATCTTGGATGGATCCACTTGGATACCCTGGGCTAAAACTATATGGCCCAAAAATGACACTTCCCGAAGCCAAAAGTCGCACTTGCTAAGCTTAGCAAACAACCGATGCTCTCTCAATACTTGCAAAACCAACCGGAGATGTTCTTCATGCTCACTCTCATCCTTGGAATACACCAACATGTCATCTATAAACACCACTACAAACCGATCTAGGTATGGCCTAAACACTCTGTTCAACAAATCCATGAATGCCGCTGGAGCATTGGTCAAACCAAACGGCATCACAAGGAACTCATAGTGGCCATAACGAGTCCGGAATGCAGTCTTAACCACATCCTCATCCTTAAAACGTAGCTGATAGTACCCCGACTGAAGATCTATCTTAGAAAACACACCTGCACCCCGAAGCTGATCAAACAAATCCTCGACTCTAGGCAATGGATACTTATTCTTCACTGTGACCTTATTGATCTGCCTGTAGTCGATACACATCCTCAAGGATCCATCTTTTTTCTTAACAAACAAAACCGGAGCTCCCCAAGGAGATATTCTGGGTCGAATAAACCCCTTATCCAATAGCTCTTGTAGTTGAGTTTTGAGTTCCCTCAACTCTACAGGAGCCATCCGATAAGGTGCTTTCGATACAGGTGTGGTACCCGGCACAATCTCTATGGACAACTCAACTTCTCTCTCTGGGGGTAACCCGGGCAAATAACTCGGGAAAACATCACTGAACTCCCGCACAACAGGGATATCCTCAATCCTAACTTGATCCCTCTTGGAATCCAAAACCACAGCTAGGAAAGCCTCACAACCCTTCCTAATAAATCTCTTAGCTTGCATCGCTGAGATCACATTATTCACAGAACTAGCACCCAAACCTCTTACAAACACTGGAAATCTGTTTCTATCCCGAAGCACAAAGGTCTTCCTATAGCAATCAACCACAGCCCGATGCTTACCCAACCAGTCCATACCCAAAATCAGATCAAACTCTTTGAAAGGCAACTCTATCAAGTCCGCAGGAAACTCAACTCCCTCAACCAACAGGGGACAACTCCTATAAACTCTACTCACATTGACACTATGCCCTAATGGATTAGTCACACATACCTCATAGTCTAACTGATCTACCACTTGCAACTTATCAATAATCTTATCTGTGCACAAATATGAGTGTGTGGAACCAGGGTCTATTAGAGCATATAATTCAGTGTTATGGAGTAGGAACTTACCAGTGATCACATCAAGGGCATTCTGCTCCTCTCTAGCTCTCACAGCATAAGCTCTAGCTGCGACTGGTGGGGGATGCTCAACTGTCTTCGAAACAGCTCCATCCCTAGGTCGACCGCCTCGACCTCTACCTCGGCCCCTACCACGGGCAGCCTGCGTAGCATTTGATCCAACTCTGCTAGCCTCTCTTTGAGGACCTAAATCCACACTCAATTGTGGACAATTAGCTAGACGGTGCTCGGTGCTCCCACATCTAAAACACCCACCAGTAAGCCACCTACACTCACCCCGGTGAGCTTTACTGCAGTGCGAACAAACAGGTATAGCCTCAGATCTACCACCCCTGCCAGAACCAGACTCAGCTGCTGAACCTTGCCTTCTACCCCTCTTGGCTAAACCGGATGATGACTGATCTTGTGGATCCCTTGCTCTTTTACTCGAAGACGAAGAAGAAGAACCACCCCGAGATGGATTCCTTCTCTGAGCTCTCTCCCTCAGCACCGACTCTGACCTTTTAGCCCTTATGGTAGCATCTGCAATCTGATAGTAGCTCACCCCTGGCATGCTCATCAAGGAGATCAAAGCCACCCTTAAGGACTCATTCAACCCAGCCTCAAAATGCTTGCATCGAAAATTATCTGTCATGACCCCTCGCGGAGCATATCGGGACAGCCGATTAAACTCTTTTTCATAATCCGAAACCGACATAGCCCTTTGCTTCAAGCTCAGAAACTGTGCCCATCTCGCATCCTTGTAAGTCTGAGTTACATACTTCTTCGTGAATTCCTCATCAAAGAATTTCCATGTAACCGGATCGGGCATCTGAGGTTGTCTGCACACCAGCTCCCACCATTCATACACCGACCCTTGAAGCAAGGCCACAGCACAATCTGCTTGCTGATCAGGAGGACATCTAACTTCTCTCAAAGCCCTCTTCACTTTGTCTAACCATCTCTCATCCAACTCTGACTCATCCAAATCGGTCCCATAAAAGTCTTCAACACTCGCTCTTCTTAAACTCTCTATAGGAGCTCTAGGGGTAGTCACCCTCTCCAAGACCCGAGCCATGTCTTGATTTAATCTGAGCATAGCCTCAAAAGGCATGGCAGCGGCCTCAGGCTGGACCCTAGCAGATTAAGCCGACACCGAAATAGAAGGATCCCCAGCTGGAGGGTTCACACTTTCAGCGGCCTCCTCAAGAGATCGACGAGCAGAATTAGAAGCCATTTAAGCAAACAAAACAACCGCATCAGCCAACACAGCCCTAGACATATACACATTATATACACAACATCACTTTAACAACACCCAGAAATGCCTAAATCTTAGCTCTAATACCACAACTTGTAACACCCCCTACCTATACGTAGGCGATCCCATCCGATAAGGAGTGAGATGCTGTATGGGTAAAGGTGTCACCACACAGATACGGGATAAACATACATTCATACACGAACATACATACCGAAATACAGGGTAATTAAAATTTTACAAAACCATTCATGAAAGAAGCTGATCATGCATTAATATAACGAAAAACATTAGATTACTGTTTGATCAACCCAAAGGTACAAAAGATAATTACATATCCAAAAATATACATATACATATGCGGAAGCTATTACAAAACTAACATAAAAGAGTTCTATACAAAAAGAATCATCAAGCTACGAAATTAAGCCCTACACTAAAAACCCAGCTGTGTTGGCTTGGCTGCGGCGACTCTCCCAAGGCAAACCTCCTTCCGCACCTGCACGGGTAAACACACCGTGCTAAGCAATAAACGCTTAGTGGGGAAACACACACATGAAAAGCATGGCCATTCACAATGGTCGTTAAACAAAACACATTCAAGTGGCATAATCAGAAATACACATTAGATATAAATATGAACATGCGAACACAAATAGTCATACATTTGATAATACATAATTGCATTCATATTAACTCATCATGGTACACATTCGGATAAAACATTCTCATAATTATCAAAATAGTTCAAAGTAATTAAGCACCTACTGACTCGAGGTAGTGGATAACGAGTGAACGGACAGTACTTTACGGGTACGAACCGATTACTGACAGTACCTTACGGGTACGAATCGCAAACCATTTTACTTTGTCATTTACAAAACATTTTATTAAGGGACCTTAAACAAGATCTAAACACATAAAAGGGTTCGCGAGGAACCAAATGGGGACCTGATCGGGGTCCAAACTGAACTGAGGCTGCAGCTATAAAACTCTATTAGGCATGCCTAACTATCCACTGTACTGACTCTAGCAGGTTATGCATAAACCATTCAATCCAATTCATAATATTCAAAGTCTCATTCATATATCACTCATAATTACCCATTCATATAATTCGTAACATTAATCTTGCATGTAATCCAAAAACATCATCATTCAAAGATTTGCACACAAGCATGCGAGAAGAGAAACCCAGATGGGCAGCAGAGCTGTCGCGCTCGCGATAGGAGCTAAGCTCCCCGCTCATCGCGCCTGCGACAGACCTCGTGATTATGAGAAGGAACGTGTAGCCGGCTCCGTCGCGCTTGCGACATTGTCGCGATCGCGATAGAGAGCTCTCTTTGCTATTGCGGGCTCGCGATAGGTCGCGTGCTCGCGATAGCGCGAGCTAGCAACGCATCCACCAGCGCTCTGTCGCGATCGCGATGCTCCCACGCTCGCGACAGAGAGCGGTGTCACGCCACAAAGATCGCTATAGGACGAAGGCTGGAACACCGGCCTCTATCGCGCTTGCGACGCTGTCACGATCATGACAGATACGGGTTTTCCAAAATCTACAGAATTCTGCAGATTTCCTTCTTCTCCAAAATCACACACCAACACATAAATCACTCCACTTGGTCTCTTACCTCAATTCCAGCCATCCAGCACCCACAACAAACACAATATAACATATACCACAACATATATACCAAGAATTCCAACTAAATCATGACAATAACAACATCAATTTACCCAATTTGAAACATCAGCACTATTCATCATCATCATATTCAAGATCACAATTAAATTCATTAAACCACAATTGAACTTCCTTAGCACATCTAAAACAAAACCCATAACATTTGAACCACAAAACACATCAAGATCACCATAATTTCAAGAAATTCATCAAGAACACATATGGACATTTTCACATTTAAGAGCAGAAAATTCCCAAACCTTGAAATCCTTTTCTCCTAATGCTTAGATCCACTAGATCCAACCTTCTCTTTGCCCTTTGGCTCACGAGGAGGCTCAACTAAGCATCAAACCATCAAAACACACAAATACAAAACCCTAACTTAGATCCAAACCCAGAAAATAAGAAGAAGAGAAGGAGAAGAAGATGAAGATGGAAAACTTAAACAATAACAAGACAATTGCATGAAAACTTACCAATCAAACTCAAGGAGAAATCAATTCCCACCACTCAAGCTTGAATCCAAGCTAGGACACCAAAATGGGAAGAGAAGAGGAAGAAAGGAAGTGAAGAGAAGAGAGAATGGGATGGAGAGGCAGAATTTCCTGTTCTCTTTTCTCTTTCCTCTTTAATTTCCCCTTTTCAACCCTAGGCTACATGCCCATCTCCTAGTGGTGGAAACCAATCACTCACACACTACATGTATATATCACACACACACAATGCTCTCCCACTTAGACATACTCTACTATGATATACTTATGCACATGCAATCACACCCAACTCACCACACCCTATAAGTGTGCGAGCACACACACACACAAGCACAGTCTCAAAAACACATTCTAACACCATACATGCACCCACATGCTAACAAAACTCTTAAAACATACATTTCTACCCAAAATGCCTTTTATACATGTCAAAACTCATACAATGCACATGCACAAACATAGCTCATACTACTAGGGGGCAAACGGGGTGTGACAACTCTTAATAGTCATATAAATTAATTCATTTATTTTCACTATTTAGACTACCACTATTTCCATAATTTACATTACCATAATTAACTAGGGGTGATCACAGGGTGGGGCAGGGTGGGGATTCCCCGTTTCTGCCCCACTGGGGACGCGGGGGAAAAATTCCCCCGTCTCTGCCCCAGCGAGGATCCCCGACCTGAATCAAAAATATTTCACAAAATTTACCTTGCAAAATTTAATAATTGATGACTTAAAATTAGAAACATCTCATACAATTTAAATACAAATATTTACAAATATCTCATACAAATAAAATACAAATATTTGTAAATATTTCATAAAATTCAAATATTAATAACATCACTTAGACAACTTCCACATTGACGAATATCAACCTAAAAAAAATAATTTAATATATATAAACTAATAAAATATTATTTTTTTCGCGGCGGGGACCCCAATCCCTATCCCCCGCCTCGAATTCAAGGGCGGGGATTTTTTTCTCCCCATCCCCGCCCCCATGGAGGAAAAATTCGGGGATTCACTGCCCCGTTCAGGTCTGGTCCCCGCCGGGGATTGGGAATCCCTGCCCCATGATTATCCCTATAATTAACATTCACTTTTTGCCATATGTATTTCTAATATTAATATCATTATAACACATATATTTCTATTATTAATGTCCATACAATTCTTATTATTATTTTTGCTATTATTACACTACAATGGCATACACACTAATTTAAGTATTAACATAATTAATTTTAATCCTTTATACTATTATTATTTATATTACTTTAATTAGCATAAATATTGTCTATATACCATACTTAATATTACTATTATTATTTCTTAATTACATTATACAATAAACTCTTATTATCCTTACAATTACATATACTAGTCAATCACCTTATCAATTTACATTTAAATCATTCATTTAATCTTATTATGGTTAATTACATTTTATATCCTTCAATTTCACTTAATTTATGGTTTTGCCCTTCAATTTTACAATAATTACAATTATGTCACTAGTTATTCACAGTTCATACTTAATTCATTGTTTATTATGTAAAATTACCGTTTAGTCCCTACTTACACTTTATGCATGAATTCACATTTAATCCTTAATTTTTCATATTTCTACTCATTTAATTATTTAGCTTCGTGTTTTCCATAATTCTATTTTCCCTTACTATTAAGCATAATTATCATTTTAACCCTATTACTTTTAACTCCTTACAATTTAGTCCTTATTCACTTCATTCTTCTTATTACTTCATATTTATTCATTTAAAACCACTTTTACCTTGTCATCTCAATCTTTTGCATAATTACCATTTAATCCTTAACATACTATTTTCAAGTCAACTTTCATTTTAATCTTTATCTTATCAAAACGTTATCCTATCTTATCTCATCTCATCTCATCTCATCTCATCTCATCTCATCTCATCTCATCTCATCTCATCTTATCTTATCTTATCTTATCTCTTCCTATCTCTTCTAACATTCTATAACTTGGTCAATCATTCATTAATATTATAATATATTTCTTATATTTGTTATTTATAATTAACATTTATATTACTAATATTATCTCTTAACTTTCATTCTTTTACACATTCCTTAATCTTTATAATTAGTACTTCAATTACATAACCTAAATATTTAGTTCATTTTCCATAACATATCATTTCCTTAAGAATTTTAATAGTTTCATTATCATTATCAATATTATTTTAACCATTATCATTATTTAAGTAAATTCAATTCATTCTATTTTACTTAACTATACATGTTTAATTCCATATCAGTAATTTCTCTAATCCGTGACAATAATTCTTTAACACTACTATGACATTTTCCATTTGTTTACTGATACTATCATTACTCATTTATTTTTCTTACATTTAATACTATTGCCATTTCCAGTCACACTAACATTTACATTAACACTACTTTATCAATATCTTCGACAATAACAATAATATTAACATAATATTAACTTTATTATATTATTAGTGTAACATCATTATTTCTTCCATTGCCAACTAATTATACAATTAGCGTTCATATTACTTGTTACTTACCTTTTTAATCCTTTATTTTACATTACTATTGACAAATTACATTTTGATCCCTAGACTTTCACTAGTACAGTTTTGCCCTTCACTTTTTATTTATTTAAAATAATGCCATTAATTAACCTATTTTCATTATTTGACATGCAAATTATCGATTGGTCCTTAAATTACTATTTTCATACCAAATTACACTTTAGTCCTCAAAACATGACTAAATTACATAATTAACCATTTAATCATATTATTTCCATTATCAACTATTATTAAATGACTTAAGAATCAAATTACCATTTTATCCTTAAACTTTTTATTTCTTTCATTTAAGATCCTTTTCACTTCAATTTCCTTTTAACTCCAAATTAATAATTTTAATTCCATTTTTACCATTTGCCCCTAGTACAATTCTGGCAGAAATCTTCAAACCGGATACACAAGACGTGAACCTTATAGGTTTAATACATTTTAGAGGGACCCAGAAGGACCACCTTTACATTTTATTTGGCATTTCAACACTCAATACAATTAGTAGCACTGTCATTGGCCTGCAATAAGTGAGACGTCATGCTCACCCCCGCAGTTTGGAGTCCCTATGGCTAGCCACTATATTCTGAGCTCAATTTGACCATCAGACTACTACTAAGGGCATCAATCTTTCCACTTATCCACTATTAAATTACAGTATATATTATCAATGGAACATAACCATACTTTTAGGTTGTATATGTAAAGTACTAGTTTTGTCTTAAATGCTTGATGATCAATTTGGTTGGTATTGGTATTTATATGTGTTCCTAGTTGAGTTTAAAGCCAGGTGATGTTTATGACTTGTTTTGGATGAATGCAAGTGCTTATAGGGTGGTATGTGTAAAGTTTGTGCATAAGTCTTTGTGTGGTTTGGAGTTTTGAACATTTAGTTCTGTTTTATCGTGAGCGCGATAGAATGCTCCTTGGGCGAGCTTCGCCTGGCTGAGCTTTGCTTTCGCCGAGTCTGGTTGAGAGCGCAAGCTCCATCGCAGGCGTAATAGAAGCTACTTTAGCATTCTATTGCGAGTGCGACATTGTCCGTGAGCGCGATAGTAGTGACTAGTGGGTTCTATCGCGAGCGCAACAGTGCCAGAGTTTTGTATGTGAATATTTTGACCTTGATTATGTATAGTATTGCATTAGTATATGTATGATCATGCATAGTGAAGCTTTTATGTGATATCATGAATGGAATTATAAACTATATGTTTGATGGTTTAATTAAATTGTACATGAATCGAGTTCATGATTAATGTTAATACTTGAGTGATAGTACAGTATATGTGCATGAGCAGAGTATTTATTCATGTACTTTTATGTTAAGCCTGAGTGATACATAGTGGTGGATAGATAAGCATGCTTATAAAGGGCTACAGTTTTGCAGCTGCTAGAGGTTGCCTGCAAGGGTCTAGAGTTGGCCCGTATGGGTATAGAGTTTGTTACCTTCAGGTAACTAGAGATTTGAGGCTTCAGTCTCTAGAGATTCGATACTGCTTGTCAATATCTAGTGCACCCGTATCCGCTATTAATGGGATTCAGGCTGTGATTGTTATATACTGCTTATGGCTATGTTCTTCCTTATATATTTATAAGAATGTATATGTATGTGATTAAGTGCCAGAAGTAGCGGCTTGTTAATTCTTCCTCATTACGATAAATGTTATGGTAGAGTATATGCACATGTAGATATAATATATGATAAAGGCATGCTAGTATATTACATGTGCATGTTTTGGATTATATATATGTTGTAGCATGATTAAAATGTTTATGATTGTATATGATATGTTATATATTTATATGAGTTGTGCTATTTGTTGTGACTTTGTATGAAGTCCTTTGTATCTTTATATCCCTACTGAGTGTTATCGCTTAGCACTGGTATTTTTCCCGTGTAGGTATGCAAGTTCGGTTCGGTTTTGGGAGTTGCTCATCTGCAGGCCACTAGGAATTTTAGAGGAGTTATGCTTTTGTATATGATATACTTTAGTTATTTGTAAAGAATGTTTTGTATAGATTTATATGTTAGAAGCTTGACCTTGTAATGTATTAAGGATGATATTTTTTATCGTATATATATATATATATATATATATATAATTAAGTTATGTTATTTAATTGATGTTCTCTTCCGCTTATATGTATGTTATGGTGTTGTTCTGCCATAGTTTATGATTATCTGTTTATATGCAATGTTTGTGCGCGTAGCGTCTCCATTATCCTCCCAAGGGGTAATAGGGGTGTTACAATAAATTTGCTTCTTTTATTCAATCTAACATCATTTCCATACTTTACAACCTTAGATCTACCTATTTGAACCATCGAATCAAATTAAAAACATCAAATGCACATACCTCAATTTTAGGTCATAACCTTCTCTACTTACTTTTTACCACTTCTTTCACCATAATTGAAGACTAGAGGCTGCTATCATCTAATAGAGGGGCTAAACTTTACTTAGGAGGCTTCATTTTAGAGAGAGAAATGGAAGAAGAGAGAAGAAAATGGTGGAGAGAACTATAGAGGCCATTTGTCCATGAAAAGAAATGGAGAGGGATGGAGAAATTTTTGGAAAATGGGAGATATTTCAGCCTTATATAGTCCCTCAAGATGGCCCAAATCATGGGCCAACCCAAAAGCCCATTTAGGTTAATAAGCCCATTTTCCAACCCAAAATGATTTTTATCACTTCCTAAAACTATTTTCTCCCAAAATTAATTCCATAACTCTTCAAATATATAATTTAGCCTCCACATAAAATTTTAGCTTAATCGGAGACCGTTTCCAAATCCAGACATTTCTTACCAGTCTAGTAACTCAATTTTCTGTCTCATAGTAAAATTTATTTTTCATTACCATTTGATTCTCTATAATATTTCAAGGAAATCCATGCTTTAAGATAATTTTTCAGATATCTTTAACACCATTTAGAGCTCAGTCAACTCTTAGTCAAACCAGTAAACTGTGATCAAACTGGTCTGACCGCTCCGATTCATTACTTGAATCGGTTCGGTTTACTTTTCATCCTTAACTTCCTTTTTGCCCTTAATAGCTCATTTCACCTTGATTCAATCTTAATCAGGGTTCATTTTCCATCCGGTTCAATTAAATCGGTCTGATTCATCCATTTTTCAGTGTTACCATAAAATTACTTTTTCACTGCCAAAATTTTGGAAATATTATCTAGAGTCCATCCATGCCTTCCAAATAATTTTTGGAGCTAATTAGCTATTTTTAAAAATTCAGTCAATTTTTGGTCAACTCTACCCTATTTATAACGGGCTGGGACTTTTTCTTATTTTTGACTTTTGTGGACCTATCCGACCTCATTTTCACTCCAAATTTTAACATTGGACTCCATATAACTTGTATTATCCTATGGTCAAATAAAATATTTTTCAGTTCCAGGTTCCTGGAAGGTCACCCATCAGTGGCTTATCTAGGGCCCGCTCGTTTAACCTTATAACTCCACTAAATTCCAAGGCATAATTACAGGCATTTTCACACTCAACCCATACTATACACTCTACAGAATTCAATGATCGATACTATACCAGTATTCAAGCCATTATATGCCATCTATGGCAATTTGGGCCAATACACTATTCATCATCTTTTTCCTTTTTACTTGATAAAGTGCAAGTGTGATATTTATGAAGTTAATCTGGTTTTGCTATTTGAACTTAAAGAAGAAGCAACTAGAGGAGAGAAGAAAGAAGAAAGGAGAAGAAAGAAGAAAGGGAGGAGTGATCGTGAGGTTTGGGAATCTTTCTCCCCTTTTTTGTGTAGTTTGTGTATAATTAAGTAATTGATGTGATTATGTGCTTACAAATATTGCTAGAGATGTATAAGAGTTAGTTAGATGTGAAATAACAATTTTGAAAATGGTTGCTTGTGAAAAGAATGAGTTTGAATGTGCTATTTGAGTTGGAAATCATAAAACGCAGCATTGGCATGTGTTTTTTCAAAAAAGTACAGTTGTGCTCTGAAAAAATACAGCTGTGTTTCAATGTAACAGTTCATTTTTGTTGAGTTACACGGCGGTCAGAGAATCCTTACCAACGTGTGATCGTGCTAGACCTAAAGAACTTTAATGTTCTGTCGATCCACACGATAGGCAGGAATATCCTTACCGCCATGTAAATGCATTTTGTCCATCAACATTGGAACCTTGGCATCCTACACGGTGGTCAAGACATTTCTGCCCACCGTGTGGCATGTCACACGACAGTCAGGAGTGTCCTTACCGCCGTGTAAAAGTATTCTGTTTGACATTGTGTAAATTCCAACATCACACACGGCGGTCAGGATCTTCTGCCCACCATGTGGAGTCTTTTACACGGTGGTCAGGATTACTCTTACCATCGTGTAAAGGCATTCTGTTTGTTAAGGCCCAAATTTTAGTATTTAACACGGCGGGCAGCTTTTCCTTACTATCGTGTGACCCCTGTTTTCCAGAATTTATTTGTGAATTTTGCTATCAAATGGAACCAAGTTAAATATAATGATTATTTAACAATAATAAATGATATTTACTATGCTTCTGTACTGTGCTATGAGTTGTCCATATGAGGAACACATGTGCTATGCAAATCTTTATTTAATGCCATGACATGATAAACATATAGCATGATTAAAATCCGAATATATGCTCTCCTGCCTGCTTTATACTGCGTTTGTGAATAGATAGGCATGCCTATAGGGACTCTGATTGCTGTAGCCCTCGTTTTGTCCTCTTGATCCCGTTTAGATCATTCACTGCAAAAGAGATAATAAGATAACTAAATTGTATTGTACCTTCGGGTACCCCTATTTTGTACCTACGGGTACCCCTGTTCAGTACTTTTTTTCCGTTATCCACTTACTTAGGAATAATGCATGCAACTTCATGTTAATAAGTGCAAGTTAATTATAATCTGAAATATACTTCAGAAAGATATATTGTTACCTACTATCCTATTTATATTGAGTTTATGAATATGCGTTAAATATTTGTTTATGTTCTATAGTTGTGCTTTCATTATGTATGTAAGATTTTGACAACTACTTTGAGTAGTCATCCATTTCATGATAATTCCCCGCTAAGCTTTGCGCTGAGCACGGGTGTTCTATCCATGCAGGTACTGAAGATAAAGCTAGCATTAAGGACATCTCGCATTAGCTAAGGCCAACACACCTGTAGAAGAACCCATTGTAGGGTTTATTTTTGTTATAAGTTCTGTGTATAATGTCTTTTGGCTTGTAATTATATATTTTAACTGTAAGAACCCAAAAAGGGCCTAGTTGAAATTTGCGTGTTAAGTTGGGATATTTAGGGTATTTCAGTAAATTGAGTAAGAGAAAATTTGGATAATAAGGACTTTAGTGCAAATAATTTAATTAAGTGAAGAAGAGGAATTATTAAGTGTGCTTGTAGTGTATGGTGTTAGGATGTAAGTGGGTTAAGGGATTTTATTATGTGGTTTTGTGTGTATGGTGCCTTGGATGTAAGTGGTTTATAAGGAATATTATGGTGTGAGTCAAGTTTGGTGCCTTGGAGATATTTATGTAAAAGATGGTAGTGTGTGTGTTAGGTATGGTGCCAAGAGGGAATAAGTCAAAGTGGATTGTTTGGTTCTCTAGGATTGTGACACTTGGCTTTGGGTAGGTGAGCATTGAATGGAAAAGGAAGAGAGAGGTAGGGAGGGCTGATTGGATGAAGCTTCCCGTGGAAGCTGCCCCTTCCTCTTGTTTTTCATTTCCCATCCCTTTCTCTCTCTCTTGCTTTCCTTTCTTGCTCTCATCCCTTCTCTCTTGTGTTCTCCTTGAGCTTTGGGTTGGAATTCTGAAATTTTAGCTGGGTTTTGAAGGTAAGTGCTTGAGTTTGAGTTGGGGTTCTTCATCCTTTTCTTGTTTTTTGAATTCTGGTTTTGAAGTGTGAGTTTTCGGTTTGATTTAAGTGTGTTCTTGGTTGGGTTTGTGCAAGAATCGGAAGAGAGAAGAAAGAGCAAAGGCAAGGATAAATTGGTGTCTTGAAGAGTTGAGGATTGAAGCTTCATTTTCAGGTTTGGGAGCTTTGATTTGAATGTGTTTAGGAGTTTGTTCTTTGTTGTGATAAGTTTAAGTTATGCCCTAGTTCTCATTTGGATTGAATGTGTATTTGTGTTTTTAAATTCTTGATGTTTTAAGTGTTTTGTTTGGGTAAATGCATGTGTGCATCATGTAGTGAATGTGAGTGAGATGTTAGTGATATAGTGAGGATGGCATGTGTTTTTGAAACATGAACATGTTATGTAAGCTGAATTTTGGAGTTAGTTTTGTTGGCATTCATGATGAAGTGATGTTTGATTATTGTGCAAAATGTGTTTATGTGGCTTTGAGAATGTTGCGGTGTTGTAATAGAGGCATGAGGATGTTAGTGGTTATGCCCTAGGCCAAGCATTTGGACCTTGATGTAATCATTACTTTTTCATTTATATAATGGTTTTCTTCGTATTGATATTATTGGCATGTTACATTATTGTAATGTTTATGAATAACAACGTTATTCATGTTGTCCCTAGTCATTTATCAATAAAGGGCATAAAGATAAATTAAGACTAGTATAGATTTGCATTGATAATCATGGGATGATTATATATGTTGATATAAATCAAATCTATATGTACTTGCTACAGAACAAAGTACTGGATAGACCCACTATAAGATCACTTCATGGGTTAATGTCATAAGTGATCTTATAATAGATATATTATTGAATCCTTTGACCTGAGGTTATCATAGTTTCCTACATAAGGATCATTATGTTTTGACATAATCAAACGTTATCTTTAATCGGATAATTATAAAGTTTATGATCGGACATAATGAGAATTATGCGGAGGAAAGTGAAAAATCAAGATGGAATTTGTCCCTCTCTTATGAGAGAGATATCTATTGGGCCCCTCGATAAGTAGGACTGTAAAATGCATGGCCGTGCTCAAATGAATTGATAGTGTGATCAATGTCATTTGAATTTATCAGTCTACTTGGTGATCGAGAAATTATATGTTTGGACAATTTAAGTTTGACATGGACCATGACTTATGTTCAAACAAGATATCGTGTGACAAAAGGATAATAACATGTTCTATTGCAAGGTTAAAATCGGACTAACGATATTTATATTATTTGGGTAGTCATAATGTCTTGCTAGAGACCAATTATGACTTGTGGGCTTTTATGGGATTAGGCCCACTGCCAACATAATATAAACCTATTGGGTCACACACCAAGAGCAAAATGAACAGAATGGATTTTATTGGGTTATTTCGGAATAAAATATAAATATAGGTATTTATATTTAATTTCGAAATTACATATTTATATATATATATTTATGCATATAAATATCTCTTATTTTGAATATGAGATAATAATATGTATTAATATATTATTTCTTATTATTTAGAATAATAAATAAATAAATAAATATATATATATAAATATATGTATATATATATATATATATTATATCTTAATTTTGAATTAAGAGATAATATCATCATTTATCTTTTCCTAAGAGGAAAAAGATTTGAAATATATATACAGTTATATATGGGATATATGTTAATAAAAAAAGAGTTTAACCCTAATAGAAACACTAATCACGTTATTCTAAATAACAAGGATTAGAGTGGCTGCATTCTTCATTATCAGTAAGTAAGAAAGAAAAGAATAGACAGCCATCGTTCTTCTTTGTGAAAGAAAGAAAAAGAAAAACAGAGCCACCATTATTCTTTGAGAAAGAAAGAAAAGAAATCCATTCGCATTCAAGGGAGCTAGCACCCCTGCGACTCCTGCTCATTTGTTCGTGCGTGTGGATACCGATAGAGGACGTTCGCGTAAAGGCAGCGTCTTCAGTCCAGATTAAAGAGTTATTTCGTTCTAAAGGTTAGTAATTCAATCTCTTCCTTTTTGAATCAATCGAAAATACTTGGATCCTGTTTCGGGTTTCGAATTTTTCCGCTGCGTTTAATGTTGATTCAATCCTTCGAAACTCAGTAGTGGTATCAGAGCCACTTGTATATTCGATTGATTCAAACTTATATGTATGTGATATATATATATTTGGTTCTGTTGAAGTGCATGTTGATACACTGATATCGATTACTGTTTTCACTGTCAAAAACGTAATCTTGTTTTCTAAGGGCTACGAATTCAATTATGTGTTAATTGATTATGTTAATGCGATTAACTTATGGTATTAACGTGTTTAATACGAAAATTTCAATGATCCTATTCTGTGTCTGTTGAACGATTGATGATTTGATCAAAAATCGTTTAATTTTATGACAGAGAATACGGTCACGAGACGGATATTGGATCACGTCGTGATCTTCATATGTGATTCTGGTAATCATACAGGCGTGCTCACGACGTGCTCATGAAGCACGACTCGTGATGCCTGTGCTGCCGTGCTTGTAAGCACGACTCGTGCTCATGAGCACGACTTGTGCAGCTATCCGTAGCCTCCTCTTTTAAATGATTATTGGTTAATTAGTTATTGATGGTATTCTGTATATATTAAATTGTTTAACATGATTAAATGATGGCTGATATGATCAACAGAATTATATTAAATTGTTTAACATGATTAAATGACCAGCGGGGCAGCCGTGCTACCTCTTCGTAGCGCCTTAATTTTATTTATGATTATCAATCGGTAATTTTAATATATCAATTTATGAAATAAGGTATATTAAGCATGATATGATATAAATATGATTTATTATGTTTATGTATGATGTCTTTGCATGGTGCATAGCATGGCCAATTGAACCTTTTGTGGATGAATTTTATTTTATTTTTTTTAAGGGTTTGTAATTTTAAATACGACCTGCGTGTCGTTAATTTTGTTGTAATCTTTATTTTACTCAATAGTTGTAGTAGAATATCTTTGTATTATTAATGTAATGAAGACGAATAGCAACAATGGAGATCAATCCAAATTCATGGCGATGGAGGTGCAAGATGGAAGATTTTGATCAAGTCCATTTTTCACACCTAGGATTGACCTTTGATCTTCATATTGGCTTATGAGGATCAATATAGATTTGGCCATGCTATGACACGGTTTTATATATATTATGCATATGTTCTTAGTATGTGATGCGATGAATGTTTATAAAATTGTATGAGATGGCATGTATGAATTGATGCATGATGTATATAAATAATTAGACATCATAAGTTAAAACTAAATCCCTCACCATAATTTTAAGTCATTTGCCACCCATTATTAAAACACTTGTCAAGACTAAGATCACCAAAATGTGGGTTCTGCTAAAGCGAAGTGCATTAGGTTATCCTAGTAAGGCAAGATGAGTAATGGTGCTACTCATATGTTTAAAATGGTTAGACTTAATTAGGCTATCAAAACGGTTTTGGGCCTAAGGGCATAAGATGGGATTATAACATGCCGGGACATATGATGTCAAAATCCCATAAATGATCTAAGAGTTATATAAGATATAATTGGTAAATTAGCTACCTACCTAAATAACTTAGCTTTAAGCGTCATGCCAAAGCTGACTTAGAGTTAAGTGAAATATGGATCTTAGCCCACTAAATTATTATAATTATTGTAATTATTAATGAGGGTTACTATTTTAGTGGGAGTTTATAAGAAAACCTAAAATGAAATTGGTACTAATATAATTTATCTTGCATGTTTGTAGATTAATGGCATCAAATAACACTTCTGCTATGTCACTGCGATCTGTTCTTGAGAAGGACAAACTTAAAGAAACTGGCACAAATTTCCTTGACTGGTTCAGAAACTTGAGGATTGTCCTTAAGCAAGAAAGGAAATTGTATGTGCTGGATGAGCCTATTCCCAATGAGCCACCTGCTGATGCCACAAGGGCAGTCAAAGAGAAATTCAAGAAACATGTTGATGATTCTGTGGATGTTGGCTGTCTAATGTTAGCTACCATGGCTCCAGAGCTTCAGAAGCATCTGGAAAACATGGAAGCTTATGAGTTGAGTACTCATCTGAAGCAAACATTTCAACAGCAGGCTAGGCAAGAAAGGTATGAGACTACCAAAGCTTTGCATTCTTGCAAAATGGCTGAAGGTGCTTCAGTTAGCTCTCATGTTTTGAAAATGAAGGACTACATTGATCACCTTGAGAGGCTTGGATTTCCCCTCAGTTTGGAACTGGCAACGGATTTGATCCTTAATTCATTGCCTGATAGTTATGACCATTTTGTCATGAACTACAACATGAATAATATGGAGAAATCAATAGCTGAGCTGCATGCCATGCTCAAAACAGCTGAGCAAAGCATCAGTAAAAAGCCTGGCCATGTTCTGATAGTCAACAAAGGGAAAGGCATGAAAGTCAAGGGTAAGGCTAAGGCTAAGGCTAAGGCAAAAGTTGGTGGTAAGCCTAAGCCCAAACCCAAGCCCAAGGTTAAACCTCCAAAGGAAGGAGTTTGCTTTCACTGCAATGAACCTGGTCATTGGAAGAGGAATTGCAAGCTTTACTTGGAAGAATTAAAGAAGAAGAAGAGTGTTGAGACTACTTCTTCAGGTATTTATGTTATAGAAATTAACTTATCTACTTCTAATTCCTGGGTATTAGATACTGGATGTGGATCTCACATTTGTACAAATGTGCAGGGACTCAAAAGGAGTAGGCAGCTGAAAAGGGGTGAAGTGGACCTACGAGTTAGAAATGGAGCAAAAGTTGCTGCTCTAGCTGTAGGATCTTATGAGTTGACTTTGCCCAATGGGCTTTTGTTAGTTTTGAACAATTGCTATTATGTTCCTAGTTTGAGTAGGAATATTATTTCAGTTTCAAGTTTGGATGATGAAGGTTTTTCTTTTCTTATTAAGAATAAGAAATGTTCCATTTATTATGATGATATGCTTTATGGTATTGCTGATTCATATTGTGGGCTTTATGTCCTAAACCTAGAAACATCCAATAATCATGATATTTATAACATAAGTACAAAGAAATCCAAACCAAATGATTTAAATACAACATATTTATGGCATTGTCGCCTTGGTCATATAAATGAGAAACGCATAGCTAAACTCCATTCAGATGGAATTTTGCAATCATTTGATTTTGAATCATTTGAAAATTGTGAATCTTGTTTATTGGGCAAGATGACAAATGATCCTTTTACTGGACATAGTGAAAGGGCCACTGACTTATTAGGCCTTGTACATTCTGATGTATGTGGCCCATTAAGCATAAATGCCAGGGGAGGATTTCAGTACTTCATTACATTCACTGATGATTTCAGTAGATATGGCTATGTCTATCTAATGAAACATAAACATGAATCATTTGAAATGTTTAGAACCTTTCAAAATGAAGTACAAAATCAACTTGGTAAAACTATTAAAGCACTTCGATCTGATCGAGGTGGTGAATATTTGAGCCAAGAGTTTGATAATCATCTAAGAGATTGTGGAATTATTTCACAATTAACTCCACCAGGAACACCACAATGGAATGGTGTATCTGAAAGGAGGAATCGAACTTTATTAGATATGGTTCGATCTATGATGAGTCAAACAGATCTTCCATTATCCTTTTGGGGTTATGCATTAGAAACAGCCGCATTCACTTTGAATAGAGTTCCATCTAAAGCGGTTGAAAAGACACCATATGAGATATGGACTAGGAAAATTCCTAATTTGTCTTTTCTAAAGATTTGGGGCTGTGAGGCTTACGTCAAACGACAAGTCTCAGATAAATTAGCACCAAAATCTGATAAAGGTCTTTTTGTGGGATATCCTAAGGAAACTAAAGGATATTACTTTTACAATCCTTCTGAGAACAAAGTGTTTGTTGCTCGAAATGGTGTCTTTCTAGAAAAAGAATTCATTTCTAAAAGAACCAGTGGGAGTAAAGTACAACTTGAAGAAATTCAAGAACCACAAGAAAACATTGAACCATTGGTGGAAACTCAACAAGTTTCACAACCTGTTGTGGAACCTGTACCTGTTACACAAGTACCACGTAGATCTGATAGGACACGACTTCAACCCGAGAGATATGGATTTCTCGTGACAGATAGTCGTGAAGTAATGCTCATGGATCAAGATGAGCCTACTACCTATCAAGATGCCGTGTCAGGTCCGGAATCTCAGAAATGGCTAGAAGCCATGAAGTCTGAGATGCAATCCATGTATGATAATCAAGTTTGGAACTTGATTGATCCACCTGAAGGAATTAAAACCATTGGGTGCAAATGGGTTTTCAAAAAGAAAACCGACATGGATGGCAAAATAAATACCTTTAAAGCAAGACTTGTTGCAAAAGGATTCAAACAAACTCATGGTATTGACTATGATGAAACCTTTTCACCAGTCGCAATGCTTAAGTCTATAAGAATTCTTATTGCCATTGCTGCATATTATGACTATGAGATATGGCAATTGGATGTCAAAACAGCGTTTCTTAATGGAAACTTACTTGAGGATGTGTACATGACACAACCTGAGGGTTTTGTCCATCCTGAGAATTCTAAGAAGGTATGTAAGCTGCAACGATCCATTTATGGATTGAAGCAAGCTTCTCGGAGCTGGAATCTTCGTTTTGATGAAACAGTCAAAGAGTTTGGGTTTATCAAAAATGAGGATGAACCTTGTGTATATAAGAAGGTTAGTGGGAGCGCTGTGATGTTTCTTGTGTTATATGTCGATGACATATTACTCATTGGAAATGACATCCCTATCATGCAAAAGACAAAAGAATGGTTAGGGAAATCTTTTTCAATGAAAGATTTGGGCGAAGCTGCTTATATCCTTGGGATTAAGATCTACAGGGATAGATCTAAAAGGATAATTGGTCTGAGTCAAAGCACTTATATAGATAAGGTGCTAAATAGATTCAGTATGCAAAATTCCAAGAGAGGATTTTTGCCAATGTCTCATGGCATTACTCTTAGCAAGACTCAATGTCCAATGACATCTGATGAGCGAGATCGCATGAGTATGATTCCTTATGCTTCGGCTATAGGATCAATCATGTATGCCATGTTATGCACTCGACCAGACGTTTCGTATGCTTTGAGCATGACGAGCAGATACCAGTCAGATCCCGGTGAAAGTCACTGGACAGCTGTTAAGAATATTCTTAAGTACTTAAGAAGAACTAAAGATGCATTCTTAATATATGGAGGATTGGAAGATGAGCTAGTAATAAATGGTTATACAGATGCAAGCTTCCAATCTGACAAAGATGATTTTAGATCGCAGTCAGGATATGTGTTTGTGTTAAATGGAGGTGCTGTAAGCTGGAAAAGTTCTAAACAAAGCACTGTCGCTGATTCTACAACAGAAGCTGAGTATATAGCAGCATCAGATGCGGCTAAAGAAGCAGTATGGATCAAGAAATTCATTGCTGAATTGGGAGTAGTACCTAGTATCAGCAACCCAGTGGATCTTTATTGTGACAACAATGGTGCTATTGCACAGGCTAAGGAGCCTAGATCTCACCAGAGATCAAAACATATACTCAGGTGTTTTCATCTCATTCGAGAAATAATTGAGAGAGGAGACGTCAAGATATGCAGAGTACCTACTGATGATAACATCGCCGATCCACTTACCAAAGATCTCCCACAAGCCAAACATGATGGACATACTAGATCAATGGGTATTAGATATATCTATGATTGGGCCTAGTGCAAGTGGGAGATTGTTAGTGGTTATGCCCTAGGCCAAGCATTTGGACCTTGATGTAATCATTACTTTTTCATTTATATAATGGTTTTCTTCGTATTGATATTATTGGCATGTTACATTATTGTAATGTTTATGAATAACAACGTTATTCATGTTGTCCCTAGTCATTTATCAATAAAGGGCATAAAGATAAATTAAGACTAGTATAGATTTGCATTGATAATCATGGGATGATTATATATGTTGATATAAATCAAATCTATATGTACTTGCTAGAGAACAAAGTACTGGATAGACCCACTATAAGATCACTTCATGGGTTAATGTCATAAGTGATCTTATAATAGATATATTATTAAATCCTTTGACCTGAGGTTATCATAGTTTCCTACATAAGGATCATTATGTTTTGACATAATCAAATGTTATCTTTAATCGGATAATTATAAAGTTTATGATCGGACATAATGAGAATTATGCGGAGGAAAGTGAATAATCAAGATGGAATTTGTCCCTCTCTTATGAGAGAGATATCTATTGGGCCCCTCGATAAGTAGGACTGTAAAATGCATGGCCGTGCTCAAATGAATTGATAGTGTGATCAATGTCATTTGAATTTATCAGTCTACTTGGTGATCGAGAAATTATATGTTTGGACAATTTAAGTTTGACATGGACCATGACTTATGTTCAAACAAGATATCGTGTGACAAAAGGATAATAACATGTTCTATTGCAAGGTTAAAATCGGACTAACGATATTTATATTATTTGGGTAGTCATAATGTCTTGCTAGAGACCAATTATGACTTGTGGGCTTTTATGGGATTAGGCCCACTGCAAACATAATATAAACCTATTGGGTCACACACCAAGAGCAAAATGAACAGAATGGATTTTATTGGGTTATTTCGGAATAAAATATAAATATAGGTATTTATATTTAATTTCGAAATTACATATTTATATATATATATTTATGCATATAAATATCTCTTATTTTGAATATGAGATAATAATATGTATTAATATATTATTTCTTATTATTTAGAATAATAAATAAATAAATAAATATATATATATAAATATATGTATATATATATATATATATTATATCTTAATTTTGAATTAAGAGATAATATCATCATTTATCTTTTCCTAAGAGGAAAAAGATTTGAAATATATATACAGTTATATATGGGATATATGTTAATAAAAAAAGAGTTTAACCCTAATAGAAACACTAATCACGTTATTCTAAATAACAAGGATTAGAGTGGCTGCATTCTTCATTATCAGTAAGTAAGAAAGAAAAGAATAGACAGCCATCGTTCTTCTTAGTGAAAGAAAGAAAAAGAAAAACAGAGCCACCATTATTCTTTGAGAAAGAAAGAAAAGAAATCCATTCGCATTCAAGGGAGCTAGCACCCCTGCGACTCCTGCTCATTTGTTCATGCGTATGGATACCGATAGAGGACGTTCGCGTAAAGGCAGCGTCTTCAGTCCAGATTAAAGAGTTATTTCGTTCTAAAGGTTAGTAATTCAATCTCTTCCTTTTTGAATCAATCGAAAATACTTGGATCCTGTTTCGGGTTTCGAATTTTTCCGCTGCGTTTAATGTTGATTCAATCCTTCGAAACTCAGCAGAGGAAAGTGTTTGTGTATGATTGAATGAGTGTTTGAAGGTTTGTGTGGGAATAGTGCGGGAAAGTGCAGATTCTGGGCAAATCTGGGTTCTGTTGCGATCGCGACGTTGTCGCGAGCATGACAGAGTGTGGATTTCTTGTTCTTGGAGAGCCCTCTGTCGCGTTCGTGACGTTGTCGCGAGCATGATAGAGAGCTCGGTGGCTAAACCCTCCATGCGAGCACGCTGCCAAGTGTGCGCGCGAGGAGGGAGAAACTGGTCTCTGTCGCGACCGTGACAGAGCTCGGTTTGTGTGAATCTGCCTAGCGTGCTCCATCGCGAGCATGCCTTCTGGCGCGAGCTCGAGAGGAGGTACTTTGTGCTCTGTCGCGAGCGTGACACCGTCGCGATCGCGATAGAAACCCTTCCTTCCTGCCCTATTTTCTGAAAGTGATTCTTTTGTCCCACTTTGCACGGTTTCTCACTATTGCAGGGTACATGATTGAGTTTGTGTCTTGTTGACTTTACTATACTATAGTCGCTGTAGTGAATTAATGTGAGGTTAGGAGTTTGATTTGAGTCTTGTGTAATCAGTGTGTGATTAAGTGCAAGTTGTCGAGCCTGAAGTGTCAAGGTAATGGATAATTAAGCATGCTTAAGAAGGGTTTTGAGTGCAGCTGTTCTGTCCGCCCCGTTTGGGCGAAGCGGTCGACCTCCGAGATGGTCATCTTCGGTGTAGTGATAAAATGTTTTGAGACTACGGTCTCCCGCGCTACCTTCGGGTATTAAAACTATTTTTGAGGCTTCGGTCTCCCGTGCCGTGTTCCCGTATCCTCCACCGGTGAAATTCAGGCTATTGTGTAAAGTGTCTGGTATTGGTTTAGTGAAGTGTTTGTTTATTGCGTGATTGTGATTATTCGTATTTTGCTTCATGATTTCTATTTTCAATTCTTATCTCATACATTGATTCGCGATATATATATATATATAAAGATTCTGTCCTCTGATTTTTAGTGGTTTCTATATTGTTGATGCATGTTTGCATTTAAGTGTTAGTGCATGATATTATTATATAGTATTCTGTTGTGTTTTGTTCCTCCCCACTAAGCGTTATCGCTTAGCACGGGTTCTTGTCCCATGTAGGTGATAGGATTTTGGAAGTTGCTCGTGTCGCGCATCTGCAGGTCGGCCACATAGGAGTAGAGTCTTTATTTTTGTTGTCTCCTCCTGTAATTCTTTTTGTATATGTATTATGTATTACTTTTGTAAAGGATTTAAGATGTAATATTTTTTTTGGATTTTTGTATATAAAGAATTTTAACTATGTTATATATATAGTTTCCGTTATTATTGTTAGTGAATGCTTCCGCTTAGTGCATGTATGTTTATTTATAGTGAGTGAGCATCGGGTAGCGCGCCCGCCGTCGCCCTTCCAACGGGGGCGGCGGATGGGGGTGTTATATTAACATTGTAAACAGACATGTATATTACTAGAATATCTTTTGAGTAATGCAATGTAATGTGGATTCTGTTGCAATTTCTTGTATAACCTAATGAACTGATGAAATTTTATATCTCTGACTGTTAGACATGTATACCATTATCGTACACTCTCTTATTCTCCGAACGGGGTATAAGGGGGTGTTACAATTCTAATCATACACATAACATGGCATAGATAAACTAAATATTGTCTCATAACATTAAGGTAATCAATCATGTTCATTTCATTCCATTATTACACACTTTAATTATACATAAATTAACATGCATTCATACATTGTCACTCAACTAATTCCCAATCACTTCACTTGTAATGACCCGATTTGGACCCTAGAAGCTTTGGCTAATTTTGTCGGAATTTGATAAGTTAAGAGCGAATCTGGATGTAATTATTTTGATTGTGCTAGTGTGGTTTTAAGAAGAAAAGTAGTGCACTGAGTGAAGGTTCTGTCGTGAGCGAGACAGAACACCCATTTGGTCAGGTTCTCTAAGTTGGACTCTTCGGGTTTAAGTGATGTGTATCAGACACGTGGCAGCTTGGGAGTGTGTGTAGGGGCTTTGACAAGTGGCATTGTAGGGAATGGACACTTGGCATAAGTTTTTGTTTTGAGCAAATGAATGAAGTGAGTGGTATTAAAGGAAGTGGTTTGGCATTTAAGGCTAATTGGTGGCATTAATGTGAGGGATTGGCTTTCTTTGGGTTTGACCGGCCACTCTCTTTCTTACTCTTCTTTCAATTTTTGCTTTTGGCCCTTTGCTCTTCTTTTTCTTTCTCGCTCTTGGTTCTGTCGTGTTTCTTCCCTTTTTCTTCTCTTTTGATTGCTCCTTAAGTAGATCACTTGGATTGGTTTGAAGGGAGTGAGAAAAGGGCAGAGTTGGTTCCTGAGAAGGTAAGTAGTGTGATTTTATTAGTATTGGTCTGCTTCTTCTACTTTGGTTTTCTATTTTTAATTTGATGTGAGAAGAGGATTGATTCATGGATTGTTTTGAATGGTCTTGTTGAAGCTGTGGATAAGAGACTGGGCAAAGGCAAGGAGAAGATCGAAATCGAGTAAAGAGCAGTGATTGAGCTACCTAGAGGTTGGGATCGAGTGTCATTTCAGTTATTTTGTATGTGTTTGTGATTGAGTAATTTATTCTCAAGTAGAGATATGCATGAGTAGTGATGTTTGGTGAACCTTGACTAGTTCAATAGCTTTAATAGTTGTATACTTGTTTATATGCTCATTTTGATTGCTTGCAATGTCTAAATGAGTATGATCTTTATATGAACTTCTGAGTTAGAGTAAATTGTAATTTGAATGTTTTTGGTTTAATTCGCATGTTGAGTGTATTTCTTGTTAATAATTAGTGTATAATGATTATAATTTGATTATAACATGTCTCGGTATGTGTCTGAGTGATGAGGTAAGTGTAGTGCATGTTAGAGTGAATTTGAGTATTAGTTGTGATGGGAAGAAGTGCAGTGAAGTGAAGATTCTGGGTAATTCTCGTCTCTGTCGCGAGCTCGATGCTTGTCGCGAGCACGACAGAGTGCGGAATGGCCTTTGTGTTGCTGAGGAGCCCTCTGTCGCACTCGGCCGAGCCCCAGCGCGAGCGTGCCTCCGAGCACGAACCCCAAGAGGAAATGCTCGATGTAACAACCCAAAAAGGGCACAGTCATAATATGCGTGGTAAGTTAGAATATTTAGAGTATTTCAGTAATTTTAGCAAGAGAAAATTTGGATAATAAGGACTATAGTGCAAAGAAACTAATTAAGTATGTTAAGAGGAGAAATTATATGGTGTGCATGTGGTGTATGAAAGTAGGGTAATTGTTGGGATTAATCTAGTGTTGTAACACCCCCTTCCCATACGTAGGCGATCCCATCCGATAAGGAGTGAGATGCCATATGAGTCAAGGTGTCACCAAACAATAGCAAAGCAAAACATACATCCATTCATAACATACATTCAGAAATACAGAATAATTAAAAACTTTAAATGCAGAAAGCAAAAGCTGATCATGCATTACTATAATAAACTATTACAATAATGATCTGATCAACTAGCTGATACAAATAATATTACATGTCCCAAAATATAATTACAAAACCGAAAGCTGATACATGAGAGTTCTATACAAAAAGAATCATCAACTATACAAAAGTAGCCCTACACTAAAAACTTCCTGTGTTGGCTTGATGACGGCGACTCTCGAATCAAACTCCTTCCGCACCTGCACGGGTAAAAACACCATGCTAAGCGATAAACGCTTAGTGGGGAAACACACATAATTTATGGACGGCCATTCACAATGGTCGTCAAGGCAATTCACATTCACATGGACAATATGCAAAGGCTAAAACGTAATCCATATAAACATGCTCATGTAATAAAGCCATACAATCAGTATTTCATAATCATATTCATTCAGAAATAATCCGATATACATTACATCGATATACTCATTCAGATAATCCATTTATAGCCAAATCAGATCAGAGCAGTTCAAATAAACATTCAAAGAACACCTGCTGACTCTAGGTAGTGGATAACGAGTGTACAGACAGTACTTTCCGGGTACGAGCCGATTATAGACAGTACGTTACGGGTACGAATCGATTAAACCATTATACTTTAACTTTCACAGATATTTTCAAAAGGGACCTTAAACAAGATCCAATACAGAAAAGGGTTCGCGAGGAACCAAACGGGGACCTGATCGGGGTCCAAATAGAACTATGGGCTGCAGCTAACAGACTCTATTAGGCATGCCTAACTATCCACTTACTTGACTCTAGCAGGCTATGCGTCACTCAAATCAAATAACAGAATATCGTGTACAAACATCAGAAAAATCACGGTATTACGCATATCGAAGCATTTAAAAGTATGACATGCATCACACAGCAGTAAAGTCCATTCAGAAGAAATACCAAATTCATTTCTGAGTTAAAAACTGGGAAATTTCGAAAAAATGGGCTGAACGGAGAAACGGGCGAGGTTGGCTGGTCACTAGGCGTGACTGGCCTCCTCACCAGGCAGATCACGCGACGTGACCGAGGGTCACGCCTCGTGACTTGCTTGTCCCTCGCAGATCACGTTGCATGATCTCGCAGATCACGCAACGTCTCTCGCCGATCACGTGACGTGACTGAGGGTCACGTCCCGTGATTGACTTCTTCTTCAGCTGGTCATGCGACTGGCCTTCTCTCTCAGGCTGGTCACGAGTTGTGACGGGGAGTCACGTCTCGTGACTGGCCTCATTTAAGCTGGTCACGAGCTGTGGCAGGCAACCACAACTCGTGACCGGCCTCAAGTTGGCAGGTCACGTCTCGTGACTTGCCTCTCTTCTTGGCTAGTCACGCGACACGGTCTGGAGAACGGGATGTTTTGACAGTATCGATTTCCAGATTTTCCCAGAACATAAAAATCAATCCAAATTTGATTCAAAACCAATAAAACCTGTTCTTACCTTCTAGAAATCATCTCAAACAATATAGAAACATTTATACAACTCAATTCAACATTTAAACACTAAATCAATTCCAGAATAATAGCATTCAAACTTCTCAAGGACAAGAACCCTAGAAAATTTACAGTAACTTAAACTCACACAAATCACAATCAATTATTCCCAAACCTGGAATCTAAGCTTCTAACACTTAGTCCCACTGCTCCCAGCAACCTCCTTGCCTTTGGGATCGCGCGGAGCCTCAACTAAACACAAATATCCAACATGCAAAACCCTAAGTTAAACCTAAGCTCAAGGAAGAAGAAGAAGATGAAGAAAATGAAATAAATGGAAAGAAAGTTAAGGAAATGCAGTGACTTACCAACAAAAGATGCAAAGAGAGATTAACTCCACCAATTCCAACTTGAATCCACACCACAATGCTTAGAGTAAAGAAAATGAAGAAGAAGAAGAAGAGGGTGATGAGAAGAAAAGAAAGAAGCGTAAATCTGAATTTCCTTTCTTTCATTCCCTTTTCTTTTCCCTTTCTTTGCCCTAAGTATGTGTCCAGTTCTAATTGGTGAAGCTAACCACTCACACCCAAACTAACATGCATTACACACACCCAAAGTAATCTCACTTAAATGCACCCTACAATGGTATGAGCAAATGTACACAAACATTCCCAACTTAAAACACCCTAATATGGTATGCTCAAGTGCACACAATTATTTCTCAATTAATTAACACACTAATGCCATGTATGCACCCACATACTAATAAAACCCCAAGAACATACATTTTACTAAAATACCCTTATGAAATGCCGAACACATGCGAATGCTTACACATACAGACAGACAGACAGGCTCATTCTACTAGGGGGCAAATGGGGTGTGACAAGTGTAGTTTGTGTGTATGGTGCCATGTATGTAAAGTATTTTATGAGAAGTGATTTAGTGGAATATGGGTTTGGTAACAAGGATGTGGATATTTATGTAGGAGATGATTGTGTGTGTTTTGTGTTTGGTGCATAGAAGGAATAAGTCAAGTTGGTTGTTGGAACCATTAGGAGCTTGACACTTGGCTTGGTGGGTGAGAGCATTTAATGAAAAGGAAGAGAGAGGTAAGGGAGGGCAGATTTTGGATGAAGCTTCCCGTGGAAGCTACCCCTCTCCCCTTGTTTCCATTTTTTCCGTTCTCTCTACTCCCTCTTGCTTCTATTTTCTGCTCTCATCTCCTTTCTCTTGTGTTTTCCTTGAGTTTTGAGTGGGGCTTCCTGAAGTTTTGAGCTGGGTTTTTGAAAGGTAAGTGCTTAGGATTGGAGTTGGGTATCTTCATCTTCTTCTTATTCCTTAATTTCTGGTTTTGGATGTGTTATGCATGGCTTAATTTAAGTGTGTTTTGATTGGGTTTGTGCAAGAATCGAGTGGCAAGAAGAAGAGTAAAGGCAAGGAGAAGGTTCAAGAGTGAAGATTAGCTGGGTTTTGGACTACAAGAGGTTTGGGAGCCTTGTTTGTGGTTTAAGTTTGAGTGTGTTTATCCCTATCTTCCCTTTGGATCAGATGTGTATTGTGGTTGTACGTTATTAGAGATTTTAAATGCTAATTTCTTATGTGATGCATGTATGTGTTTAATTGGAGTGCTGGTTTAGCATCATTTAATTGTAGTGATTTGCATGTTAGTTGTAGTGAAATAGTTGTGTTAGGGTGTAATATGCTTTGTGTGTTTTTGATGACTAATTGTGATTTCTTGTTCAAGTTAGTGAAAAGTTAAGTGTATATTTGACATGAACATGTTTTGTATGCATGGGAGCAACAAGGTAAGTGTTTGTGCATGATTGAGTGAGTGGTTTTGGAGGTTGAGTGTGTAGGAGAGCAGGAAAAATGCAGATTCTAGGCAAATCTGGGTTCTGTCGCGAGCGCGACAGAGTGCGGATTGGTCCCTTGTTGCTGGAGAACCCTCTGTCGTGATCGCGACACTGTCACGAGCGCGACAGAGAGCTCGGTGGCCAAATCCTCAATGCGAGCATGCTGCCGAGCGTGCGCGCGAGGAGGAAGTAGCTGGTCTCTGTCGCGCCCGCGACAGAGCTCGATTTTGTGTGAGTCTGCCAAACGTGCGTCGTCGAGAGCGCTCCTCCTAGCGCTATCCGTGATGAGGTACCCTGTGTTCTGTCGCGATCACGACAAAAGCCCTTCTTGTCTAACCTATTTTCTGAATGTGATTCTTTTGTCCCCCTTTGCACGGTTTCTCACTATTGCATGGTACATGATTGAGTTTATGTCTTATTGACTTTATTATACTAGTGTCGTTGTAGTGAATTAATTTGATGTGGGAGTTTTGATTCGAGACTTGTGTAGTAAGTGTGTGATTGAGTGTGAGTTGTCCAGCCTGAAGTGTCCAGGTAGTGGATAATTAAGCATGCTTAAGAAGGGTTGGTGAGTGCAGCTGCCCGTGTCCGCCCCGTTTGGGCGAAGCGGTCGACCTCCAAGATGGTCATTTTCTGAGTAGTGATGAAATGTTTTGAGACTTCGGTCTCCCGCGTTACCTTCTGGTATTAAAATTGTTTTTTTGAGGCTTCGGTCTCCCCGTGCCATGTTCTCGTATCCTCCACCAGTGAAATTCAGGCTATTGTGTGAAGTGTCTGGTATTAGTTTAGTGAAGTGTTTTGATTATTGCGTGATCTTGATTATGGTAATTGCTTCATGCTTTCTGTTTTCAATGCTGATTTCATAAGGTGATTCTTAATATATATATATATATATATATATACTTCTGTCCTCTGATACTTAATGAATTCTGCATGTTGTTGCATGATATTGTTGCATAGTGTTCTGTTGTGTTTTGTTCCTCCCCACTAAGCGTTATCGCTTAGCACGGGTTCTTGTCCCGTGTAGGTGATAGGTTTTTGGGAGTTTGCTCGTGTCGCGCATCTGCAGGTCGGCCACATAGGAGTAGGGCTGTTTTCTTTATCTCCTCCTGTAATTCTTTTTTTGTAAATGTATTATTTTTGGTATAGAGGCTCATGTAACTTTTTGTAAAGAATTATGATGGAATATCTTGGTTAATGAATATAAGTATGTTTAATTATTTATGATGTGATTTTCTTTTCTTATTGTTAGTGAATGCTTCCGCTTAGTGCATGTATGCTCGTATGTAGTGAGTGAGCGTCGAGTAGCGCGCCCGTCGGCGCCCTTCCAACGGGGGCAGCGGAGGGGGTGTTACACTCGGTCTCTATTTCGAGCACGATGTTCATCACGAGTGTGACAGAGCTTGATAAAGTGAGCATCTGCCGAGTTGTGCTTCATCGCGAGCGCTCGATGGGGGACCCTGTGTTCTATCGCGAGTGCGACACATGTCGCGATCGCAACAGAGGCCCTTCCTTCCTGCCCTATTTTTTGAATTGATTCTTCTTGTCCTACTATTGCATGGCACATGGTTTTGCTCATGCCTTGATGATATTATTGTTCTAGCTTTTGTATTAATAGTTGATTACGTAATAGTATTTTGACTTGTGATTTTTGGTACTGGCTAGTGATATACTTTGAGTGAGTGAGTTGAGCCTGAAGTGTCATAGTAGTGGATAGATAAGCATGCTTATAAAGGGTTAAATGCAGCTCCTACAGTTACCTTAGTTGTGTCTACTTGGTGAATACCTAGTGTATTCAAAGCTATTGAGTTAGTTCTCTAGAGTTTATACAGTATCCACAGTACTCGTATCCACCATTATTGAGAATTCAGGCTAATGTATATTTTGTAGTGTACAAGAGATGAAGTAGAGACTTGTATATGTATATGAACATAGTATGAAATGTTACCGATATCGTTTGCCATGTTTGGGATTTTTGCACATGAATAAATGAAGCATGATGTAATTGCTTACAAGATTATGTATATGATTATTTGTGTATGACATGACTATCAATATGCCTTTGATATATCTGTCACTTCGTTCGAAGTCTATTGCTTCTTTTTATCCCCACTAAGCGTTATCGCTTAGTACGAGTGTTTTTCCCATTTAGGTTTACAGGATGGGATTAGAGAGTTTGCATCTGCAGGTCATGGCCACTAGGAGCTTGAGTGAAGATCCTTTTGTAAAAGATAGAGTTTTCTTGTGTTTTGAGTAACATCATTATGTATATAGAAAGTATAGTATCGAAATGTATATGTTAACTGTTTTGTACATGTACCGAAGATGAAAATGTATTAAGTATAAAACTTTTGTAATATATACAGTTTATATATGTTATAAGAGTAGTATGTTTGGCCCAAGGTATTTTGAATTATTTATTGTTATTGCTTCCGCCCTAGAGTTTAAATTTGTATATGTATGTATGTTTGTGTGGTTAGAGTGACGCGCGCCGGAACCTAGCAAAGGCCCTCACTGAACCCACTTTTAGGGCTCGAGGGATTGGTTCGCGTCTTTTAAATCTTGGGTGCCATAAGACATTTTGGATGCCTCCTTCCCAATAGAACATTGGAAAGCATCATCTAGTCTCACGACACCTTTAGGCACCTTTGAGGTATTTTGGAGTCACCACCCAATTTACGAGAAATTGGGAAAGGTCTCTAACCTCTTATCGATCTAGACCAGAGATTGGTGTTCAGAGCTTCACTCTTATTTATGCCTTGGTCAATTATAAATGAGTTTTTAACTTCCTAAAATTCTGTCTCTTATCTCACATGATTTATGCATTTAATTAAAGCGCACTACAAGCACCCAAAAGCTATAAAGGAAAGCAATAAAGAAAGCGATAAAGGAAAGCAGTAAACACATCAAGCACGTAATTACAAGTGCAATTGGGGCGGAATACAACCCCAAATAAAAGAAAGCTAAAATGAAAGTTGGGATGGAATACAATCCCAAATGGAAAGTAATGTTGCCCCAAAATTAATTACACAAGGGCCTAAAATGTATAAACATGAATTTACAATAAACGAATAAAATCAAACATAAGAACATATATAAATCGGGACATTCATTTGGTTTAAGGACATTAGTTCCTTCGCACTTATTTGAAGAGGGATCGAAGAGTTATTTGATTGCTAGTTTGAAAAACAGGGATGAGTGATCCCATTTTTGGAGAAAATTTAACTCTTCGTTTATTGTGAAATGTTATATTCCTTGACTAAAATGAGGGACATTGATCCCAATTTTATTAGTAAAAATTCCAATTTAATTATAAAAATCTTTTTTTTATTTTTTATCAATAAAATATTTACTTACAAACAAACACAGCACAAAGAGAAGGAAAAGGGAAGGTCTCACCAAACGACGCGATTTCCTACGCGTGTGACCCCTCCCGGTGGTCACGGGAATGCCCACATAATGTAAGTCATATTTTAATTTAAAACAGAAAACAATATTAAAACATTAGTAATAATTCCGAAAAATTAATAAAGTAAAGGCAAAATAAATATATGCTATATTAATTTATCAAACAGACAATTTGCATGCAAAGACAAGGGAAAAATAAGCCTTGCCAGAAATAAGGATAATAATAAAAATAGTGACAAAATAATAATAATAATAATAATAATAATAACAACAACAACAACAACAACAGTAAGAGCAATGGCAAAATATAATAATAATAATAATAATAATAATAATAATAATAATAATAATAATAATAATAATAATAGTAATAAAGTAACCATGATAATAATAATAATAATAATAATATAATAATAATAATAATAATAATAATAATAATAATAATAATAATAATAATAATAATAATAATAATAATATAAGATGAGCATGCAAAAATTAACAACAAATAATAATAATAATAATAATAATAATAATAATAATAATAATAATAATAATAATAATAATAATAATAATAATGATGATGAAATCTCAAACTTCAACAACAAACACAAATGGTAAAGACATTAACAGTAGGCATGAACATAATAATAATGATAATAATAATAATAACAATGACAATAATGGTAAGAGCATAATAATAAGAAATAATGATAATATAAACTAAACATAAAACCATAATATCAATAACAATAACACTAATAATGGGCTCATGCTAATAATAACAAAATAATAATGATGCTAATCAAGTTGAAACTCAAAGAAATCAAGTTAACAACACAAATAATGCATCAACAGTGGCAACAAAATTGAAAATGCTGGAAATAGATAATAAATATGGTAATAATAACGAAATAACAATATTAACAACAATAAATGATAATAAAAAAATAAATGAAAACGAGTCCAAAAAATGTTTACCCTCAGAATTTGTAGATCGAAGAAAACGGTGTCTTGATCCATTCTCCTTGTCTAATTTACGATGATAAACAACCCAAATAAAATATGAAAATCTATGTTTTTAAATAAATTAGCTCAAGAAAATATTTTTAGTGGGATGAATAAGCAAAGAAAATTAATTTTTCTTGCTCAAATCAAACCCAAGATGAAATGTTTTTTAGAGAAGAAAAGATTAAAACTTGAGAAAAAAACTTAAGAATTTTTTGAAGAAGAAAAGGGTTTTCTGGAGAGAAAACTAAGCTCCTTTTTTTTAATAAAATCTCGCCTCCTTCTAAAATGAAGGGAAGTGACCCTTTCGATTTTCTGTCTTGCCCCAAAATGGGAAGAGACAAAAGGCCCCTTTAATTTTAGTTTCCCAAAAATATCACTAAAACATGAAACCAAAAAAAAACATACTGGAAAAAATTGACCCGGAGAGAGAACAGGCGAAAGACAGCCGGGGCAAAATTGCTTGCGTGAGGAAGGACGTGAGACGCGCCCCAGGTGGCGCGCGCAGCCCACACGCATGGCACACGAAAAAAGTTAAAAATAAAATAATAATAATAATAAAATAAAATAAAATAAAATTAATAATAAAAAAAATAAGAGTAAAAGTGTAAAATTTTGAATTAAAATTTTTAGAAGAACAAGGGAGATTTTCGACAAGGAAAACATCATTATTGACACCTCTACTTGCGGCAAGTATCTTTTCATCATTGGGTAATCCTGATCTTGTACTGCCTCGGGACCCGGTGTCTACAGTTGCCCCTAATTTTGGGGAACCTAGAACTTGGGTCTCTTGGTGAGCCAAAATTTAGAACAAAAAGGAAAGAAGCGCGTACCTGAGGCGGCTGTCTTCCTGGTTACGCTAATGACATCATCTCCTTAAGTCACCATATAGACCGAGGAATGATTTTCATCCTTCTGGGTGATGCGTCGAGTCTACTTTAGACTTACAAAATGTGAGAGTTGCTCTTCTGAGCTGCACCGAGTCTGCTCCAGACTTACAAAGTGCGAGGGTTCCATCTCCTAATGGTGGTGCGCCGAGTCTGCTCTAAACTTACAAAACGCGAGGATTGCTCTCCTGAGCTGCACCGAGTTTGCTCCAAACTTACAAAGTGCGAGGGTTCCATCTTCTGATGGTGGTGCGCCGAGTCTGCTCCAAACTTACAAAACGCGAGGATTGCTCTCCTGAGCTACACCGAGTCTGCTCCAGACTTATAAAGTGCGAGGGTGGTGGTGCACCGAGTCTGCTCTAGACTTACAAAATGCGAGGATTGCTCTCCTGAGCTGCACCGAGTCTGCTCTAGACTTACAAAGTGTGAGGGTTCCATCTCCTGATGGTGGTGTACAGAGTCTGCACCAGACTTACAAAACACGAGGATTGCTCTCCTGAGCTGCACCGAGTCTGCTCCAGACTTACAAAGTGCGAGGGTTCCATCTTCTGATGGTGGTGCACTGAGTCTGCTCCAGACTTACAAAATGCGAGGATTGCTCTCCTGAGCTTTATCGAGTATGCTCCAGACTTACAAAGTGCGAGGTTGTTCTTCTGAACTGCACCGAGCCTGCTCTAGGCTTACAAAGTGCGAGGTTCTTCTTTTGAACTGCACCGAGCCTGCTCCAGGCTTACAAAGTACGAGGTTCTTCTTCTGAACTGCATCGAGCCTGCTCCAGGCTTACAAAGTGCGAGAGGGGCTCTTCTGAGCTGTTGGTTTTCACTTAGATATTTCCTGCAAAATTATATGCACAGAAGTATATACAAGAAATTGTATGTATGACATGAGGTGTAGATGCTTGCAAAAATGGATAGACTACGTCCTAGGCGGTCAAGGGTCCATTAAGGATGCGGCTTGGCTGCTCCACCATGCCCCCAAGGATCCAGAAGAGTGTCATCTTTGCTTTAGGGACTCAAACCCAAAACCTGTTCTGAAAAAACTCGTTAGGTGTGCATCTTTGCCCCCCGATCAACGAGCATATGCCTAGGATTCTGACTCATATCCCTACACCATACACTATCCACTGAAGGGAAATCATCTGTAGTAATGCCGCCTTATCGCTCCGGGCATTCAAAAGTCATTATTTTAAAGGTAGTGCGTCCCTTGTAGATTTTCACACTAGCTTTTCTTTGTGGGAAATGCGTCCATTTCGGATTTTCACATAACCCTGTGCCTTATTTTTTGCCTGGAATGGACCCAACCCAATCCAGCAGCTTTTGTTCACTCTATTTTTTGTAGGACAGACTGCTTGTTTCCGGGTTTTCACCCTGCCCTTTGGCCTAACTTTTGCTTAGAGCGCCAATTACGGTTTTCATCTCTAACGGCCTTTTTTTCTTTTTTTGAGGTGTGGCTATAAGAAAAACTGAAGCTACTATCATGGCCTCCATCTATAGCAATCGGCAATCATTTGTTGAGATATCTTCCCTTAAGCAGCGATTATATCCCCTCGCCTCCTCCGACGAAGGTGTTGCTAGATTGGGTGAGGTGGCTAACAAGGGTCAACTCCCCATGCCCCTGGCTCTCTTTTTTGTTCTCTTGTGGATATTTCCTGAGACCACTTCGGATATCATCGCCTGTGGATTCAAGATGTCATGAGGCATCCTTTATCTTTCCAGGGTGCCATCTCATCCTTGGTCTTTACCCTTAGGTACCATAGCCCCGGATATGGTTGCTTGCAAGAAACTATCATGCCGCAGATTACAAACTACACCTTTACCCCCATAAGTACGCATAATTGGTGGGTGTTTAGTCCCGCATTTGATAACAGGGCTTATCGACTTAGGCATCTGGCCGGTGAGAGTAGAAGCAGAGTATAGCCATTTAGATTTCACACGTTCAGTAATGAACCGCGTTTCTCTTTTTATAAAAGAACTAGGAAATGATGAGTTGAACTGCTTTTGTTTTATGTATTTGATTGTGTGTATTTCAGCATGATTTCTCCATACATGATCACTATTTAACATAGATTCAGAATGCAAAATTAAATTTAATCTCAAAATGGATCTTGAAAGCATCAAAACTCCTGTTTCCAATCAGCCCTCTCGGGTTTTCTTGATTGGATATTTTCTCTCAAGCCTCTAATTTTTGACCAGGATGCCTTTTTTCGGTTTTCATCGTGACGAGGCGCCCAATTTTAGCAAGGTCGCCTTTTTTCGATTTTCAACCCGCGAGGCATTTATTCTCTTCTTTTGATTTTTAGTCTTTAGCCATGGACCTTCTTGAGTTTATTGATGTTGATCGGTTATCCGAGCTCATCTCTATTATTGTCTGTTAGAATCGTTACTCCCTTGCATACCAATCTCTTAAGAACAAACCTTCCTACGTCGGCTTGAATTTACCTTATATATCCAGGATGCTTTGCTTCATTTGCATGGAGACTGAATCACCTCCTTTCTAGCGAGTGTTTCCTGACCTTCTTTCTAAATGGTCAAACAAGTCTTTTCTGATAGATTCGGTTGTGATAATAAGCTTGCGACCTGTTCTTGTCTAACATGTTCGAATGCTGCAATCGCTTCGAACCATCTTGGGCAAGATCGCTTTGACATTCTTGTTAACACCCCCTACAGCCCCATTAGCATTGAGGGAAAAACGAGGAGGACTTGTGATGCTTGATGATATACTTCTAGAGCGACTCCCTAGCTTTAGGCATGGACTGCCCTTCCGTCCTTGAACCCTACGCGGTACAGGGCACCAAATCAGATTTCTTTTAATGAACCTATCCATACCCCGAGCGTTGACTTTTCTGAAGGACCTTGCTTCTGTCTACTTAGTGAAATAGGCGATAGCAACCATGGTGGGCCTATGTCCGTTGGAGTTCGTAGGGCGCACTTCCCCTAAGATGTCTATTCCCCAAACTTCGAGCAATCCATATCCATTGTAGGTCAATAGAACCCTTTCGGTCCTTTTCGGTAGCCAAGAAGAATGGCAAAATACAGGTATGTGTAGATCAACGGGATTTGAACAAAGCTTACCCCCAGATAACTTTCCCTTGCCCTACATTGATAATTAATTCTCTCTTTTTTTTTTTTTTGTTTTTTTTTTCGTACATTTTTTCTCTCCCCAACAAGCTTCGTCCAAATCCTGATAATTTACACATACGCGCACTTCTCTTCTTAACCATTGGGAATGTCATTGATCCACCCAGTTGGGCATGGCATTTCAATAAAAAAAATTAGCCCTAGTTCTGCTTGCGGATTCTTCCTTTAACCTTTCTTATCCCTCCTGGCTTGAATCTTCTGAGTTTCTGCTTGATTGGTTCATGATCGAGGTACATTGGCATAGCGTGTTTGGCAACCTCCTAATCATCTCCTGGAATGTCTTCATAGGTCAAGGCAAAGACTTTTTATTTCATTTTTTTTATTTTCTCTCTTTTTAATCTCTCTTCAGAAGTCATAACAGATGCTGTCAAGATTTTCTTTGGGTTCCCCAAAGTTTCGAGATTAAATGGAATGGCATTCGTTGAACCGATGTCAAATGTAAATGTGCCATGATTATCCATAGTGAAATCACGAGAAAATATCACACAGATGAGTGAAATCATTCATTTCATAAAAACCAAAATTAAAAATATCATCATTAAATAGTTCAAAAATAAAAAGAGAACATCTAAATAGCTATTTTCTTCCTTCCTTGCCAACATGGATGCTGTGGTCGACGGTCTATTATCATCCTCGAGAACCGTCTTCCTTCTCCACTTACGTACTCAATCTGTATTCCTCTCCTTCTCTTCCTCGCTAGCGGACCAATGATCTATCGCCGCTATAAAAATACCTCCTTCACTTGTCCTGCGGTGGGCAATAGCGATATAATCATTACCGTATAAGTCCTACAAGACATACCACTCAGGTAGGCTTGACCCAATAATAAAGACAGGTGGTGGTACAGCATTGTAGTTGGACTTTTTTTTGCCCTCTCTTCGTTCAGGATCCGTGATCTGCTTGCTATCGATTAGATCCTGCATCTGGTGCCTCAGCATTACACAATTATCCGTCAGATGCCCGGTATGTTGGTGGAAGGCACAATATTCGTTCTCTTTATGCCCCGGCAGCCCTTGGGTTCTGGCTGGCTTGGGTTGCAGTGGTTGTAGCTTTCCCTCCTTCATCAATCGCTTCAATACCCAGGACAAAGGCTGACCCAGGTTTGAGAAGTACCTCTGACTGACCCCTGTTGCCAATACCTCAGCTGTCTTTCCACTTCCATTCTGGAGCCCGCTGACTTGGTTGCCCCCTGACTAGTGTAGCCCTTCTTGGCGTAAGCCTCACTACTTGCTGTAGACACCGGGTCTTGAGGCAGTCCAGGTCAGAGTTACCCGATGAAGAGATCCATGTTGGTTTCTGGATAAATGGATGGAATTCGGAGGTTTTTGTCTTTCGGTTTCATAAGGATTAAAATCTTTTACGCTATAGCGTGAGGTTTTGAAAGAGTTTGGGAAATTTTGCTTGAAATTGGAAGTTTTGCTCCACAGACGGGATGACCGTCTGAAGTAGTGATGCCCGTCTTTACTTGGGGTGATCCCCGTCTCTATGCATAGTAGGGACGGCCCGTCTGTAGCTAGGGACGAACACGTGTCTGAGTAGCGACGCCCGTCCCTAGTCCCGCGTTACAGTCCGTCTGTAGCTAGGGACAGACACGTGTCTGAGTAGGGACACCCGTCCCTAGTTTCGCATTACGGCCTGTCTGTATCCAGATTTCCACGCGTACCCTTAGTAGGGACGCCCGTCGGTAGTTGCAAGGATGCCCGTCGGTAGTGAATCTGATCAGATAACACTAGTTTGGATAAAATTTAATCTAAAATCTTTCAAATAGGGATAAGTTTTGGTAAAAAATTGAATTTTAAAACTCCTTTTAAAATTCAAACTTTAAACTGATGCTTATCTGATTTTATCTCCAAAAATTCTATAAATTGAGAAGTAAAATTCATTATTGGGGGTTAGAAAATCTGACAAATTTTTGGTGGAGAAAATTAACCAGTTTTTTGAGAGATTGGAATTTTTTTTAGAAAAGATTTCTTTGAGAGCAGTTTACCAAAAAGCTATAAAATCTCTATTTTTAGAATTTTATTTGATAAAAATTCTTCCAATTAATTGATTTCCTCAAATCTTTCTTGCGAATTAAGCCAATTTGAGGTAACAAAATTCATTCGTTTCCATCAATACAGCTAATTCAAACACTCGATCGCTATTAAATTTTCAAGAAGGGAAAATACAAATTTTCTTACTTTGATCTATTTTTATTTGATCCTTGTGCAGCGTGCGGGGACCGAAACCATTTGATATTCACCCAAAAAGGTAAAATTCGAGGGTAAACATTCTGGATTAATGCTTGTGTGATTTCATTAACTTATATTAATTGTTTTCATTTTTTACCTTTTTTTTATCTTTTAACTCATTTCTTTTAAAGTTTCCTATTATTTTCCTTTCTTTACTTTATTCACCAATTTTGACACTAACATGTTTATTCCTATGAGTTATTTTCTGACCATTTGGAATTGGAAATGATGATGGTCGAGCCAATCTGAGGATTTCCATACGGGTTCTTTCTTCACCCTTGCTTTTTATTCATGTTATTATTAAGATTATTTCAATGTCATTAAAGTGAAAAGGGCCAAATATTTTATAATAATTAATTTGGGATTTTTTCGAAAGTTGTGGACCAATGTCCTGTTTTTAACCAAACAAATTGACACTTCTTAAAATCAGTTTGTAACAAATATGCATGGCAGGACCAATGTCCTCACTCCAATGAATATCCCATTTTCTGTATGATTTATATATTATTTTTATAATGGGGGTTGTATTCCGCCCCTAGTTTTATTGTAATTTGATTTGTGGAAGTTCATCTTAATAGTGCTTAATTTATCGTTTTTGACGTGAATGATTGTGCCTTAATTAAATGCATCGTGTGGAAAGTTGGTGAAACAATAAATTCAAAACTTAATCATAATATTGATCAAGGTACAAATAAATGAGAAGTCCCGAACTCACTCTAGTCTTTGGGGCTCAATGAGGCGAGAGGTCTAGGACTTCCAAGACACCTCTTGAGTCTCACCAAAAGACTGAAACTTACAATCCTAGGCTCCAGGGGGTAGAGGCAGAGGCCTCCAAGATCTCTCTGGCTAGCCCAAGATGGATATGTATGCGCCGTCTTAGGCTCGCTGAGGCTAGACGACCCTCCCCAATGTTCTATTGGGTGGCAACTCCAAGAAACCTCATTGTTGCCCAAAATAGACGCACTTGTAAATACCTTACAAGTTTTATGAACCTCTCCTGATCGCCCTAAAGCGGGCTTTCGAGAGGTCATGAGGTTCGGCGCGCGTCACAGTGGCGACTCCACTGGGGACTTATTCGATACTTCGATTCGAAAGTACCTTGATTAAAAATTATAATTGAGTTTTAATTTAAAAATTTCACCTTCTTTCAAAACTGCATTGCATCTCATTATAGCCTTAGATCTACGCTAGTTTGGTCCCTCTTTCAGCCTCGATGCATTCCCGAAGCACGACTCTACGTTCACTCAATGTAGGGAAGTGTTAAGAATAATCACCAGCCCAAGCCTCGTACCATCATGGTATATTAAATGGTGACCCAATCGGTCGTTACACTCATGATGAGCTAGACCCGTTGACAGGGACCATGCTTGGGTAGCCCTAAAGCAACACCACTTTTAACTAAAACTCATGTAATGGCAATAGATACTCTCCCTAGATGGTATGAACCGTAATACCTTTGCTTGCTATATGGATCATTTTGTATTGGGCAAACCCAAATAATCTGATTGGTCACCTAATCAAAGGCTTTCATGCCCCGATAGGCCCATTTCAACTTATTCGGGCTACCTAAATACATGATGGTCAAAACCCATGCGTATGAACATTAGCTAAGAGAGGTTATGCTGCCGGTTTTTCACCGTGCACCATGCGCATCCATAGGGTTCCCTGTTAACCCATGGATCAAGCCCACCTAGGAAAGAGACTATGGCCTCGTGTTCGGGAGTAATAAGGTTGGAAGGACCTATGTGCTTGCATGTGATTTTTAAGTGTTGCATAGCACGATCATGCATCTTAGCACGTTCATGCATCATCCTGACCCTTTGTGTTTTTCAGCCATCATAGATTCGCCTAGGTGGACAAGAGGGTCTCGGGGGCGACTACGCAGAAATCCATTCTTTGAGTTACCAGAAAGGGTGGAGTATCCGGACACTTCTTCTGAAACCAGCTACGCTACTTCAGCTCAGTTTTCTTTACTCCAAGAAATGGCAAACTCACCAAGAGGGGCAGATACCACCACCAGGGCAATGATCGCAGAGGAAGTTGGCCAAAGGCTTGAAGAATTTGAGAACCGTATGATGGCAGTGATGGCCACATTGGGTCAGCAAGTGGCCCCGCATAACCCACCACCTCCTCCTATGAGAAATAATGAAAGGGGAGAGGTCAAAGAAGATCCCCAAGAGGAAATTCGCATGCCACCTGTAAACCTAAGAGCTACTACATCAAGGGCACAAAGGGGAAATGTAGACACCGGGTCCTGAGGCGGTCCAAGATCATAATTACCCGATGACGAAAATGATACCGACTCACAGGCAAAAGTGTCAAAAATGATGCTTCTCTTGTCGAGACCCTTGTTTTTTTTTATCATAAAAAATTATTATTAATTTTAATTCCAAAAATAATATTATTGGAAAGTGTTATTTAATTTAATAGAATTAATTAATTAATTTAATTGAAAAAGGGGAATTAAATTAGTTTTTTAATTTAATTGAATAAATTAAGTAATTGATTTAATTAAAAAAGGAAATTAGTTATTAAATTAGTTAATTAGTTTAATTAAAAAAAAATTAAAGAACATGATTTAAAAAAAAAAATTTATTAAAAGATTTTAACGTGTGGTAAAGTGGCCATATATGGCCACTTTACCACTGGGTCGTGTGGTGGCCATTTCCACCACGCGACCACTTTGGCTTTTGGCCAAAGTGGCCGCGTGGTGGCCAATTGGCCACCGCGCGATCATCTGCCCCTCGCGTGCACATGCGCGCGACTGTCCCCCTCCACGCGGACCTGTTTTCTGTTTGACCCGTCCCTTTTCTGCATTTTCAGACTGTTTTCTTCAGTCCGTTTTGACCGGCTTCCTTTCATGGTTTTATGCTAATTTGGGTTAATTAAAAATAAAGTTTTTCTGTCCCTTTCCTCTTTGATCAGAGACCAGGAAAATAAAATAGGAATTGAGGTTCATTTTCAAGGGGGAGCTGCTTTTTTTCATTCAAGAAAAAATAACATTTTCTCTCAACCAACAAGAACAGCAGCCAAGCAAAGAGTCACCGAAAATTCTTCTTTTTTTATTTTTCTTCAAGAACATTTAATTTTTGGATGATTTTGAGCTTGGAAAATCAATTTCTTTTGCTCAAAACTACCATCAAAATATTTTCTTGACTTAAATTTGTTCAAAAATATCAATTTTTATATTTTTTTTTTCAAATATTTATCACCAAAAATCGACAAGGGGAACGGATTGAGACATCCTATTTCCGATCTAAAAATTCTGAGGGTAAACATTCTTGGACTTCTTCTCATTTATTTTTTTTCGCATATTATTTACTGTTGTTAATATTATTTTTCCTATTATTATCATGTATATTATTTACTTTTAGCATTTTAATGTGTTGATATCACTATTAATATATTATTGTAGTTTGTTAAATTTCATTTTTGCATGATTTGTCTTCATCTATTTGAGTTTTGCACTTTAATTTTACATGGCTGTTCTTTTTCCTTTTTTTCTTTATTTTTGGATGATGTTGTTCCAGCATTCTTTTATGGTTTTGCTTTTTATTTTAATGGTTTTGGTCACTCTCACTTTTTGTCATGATTCAAATTTGTTCCTTTAATTTTTTGATTATCCAACTTTGTTCATTTCATACAAATTCCGTTTTACTATTATTTTTATTTTGTAAATATTTTTTTGTCATAACGTATTATAATTAATTATAATTATAATTATTATTTTATTATCCTGTCTAACTATTATTCTTATTTAAATTTCAAATTTGCTACTGTTTATAGTTGTTGTTTATTACCATCCTTATTATTATTATTATTATTATTATTATTATTATTATTATTATTATTATCATCAACATTAATATTAGCACTGTTATTTTTTACCTCTATTATTATTATTATTATTATTATTATTATTATTATTATTATTATTATTATTATTATATATTTATGTATTTTGTGTTTATTATTAATTAATCGTTGCTATTATTATATTTATTTATTTGTTATGTATCATTTCTATTATTATTATTATTATTATTATTATTATTATTATTATTATTATTATTATTATTATTATTATTATTATTATTATTATTTTCTAATATTCTTGTCATTGTTGTCATTATTTTATCACTACCCTCATTTTTGCCATGACTTATTTTAATTTACCTTGCATGTAAATTATCTGGTTCATTAAATTAATTTGCCTAATATTTATTCTATTTTTACTCGATTAATTGTTAGAACCATTACTAATATTTTTGATGTTAATTTTTGTCTGAGATTTAACTTGAGTCGGGTTATTTGAGCACCCCCGCGACTCCCCGGATGGGTCGCAACGCGTGGAGGGTCATTCCGGTTTGGTGAGATCTTTTCGACTCTCTCTTTATGTGTTACGTGTTTATTTGTAAATATTTATTTTATTTATGCACGCGTGAGATAAAAAGTCACAAAAATACTTTTATAATTAAATCGGGACTTTCACTAATAAAATTGGGACCAATGTCCCTTGTTTTAGCCTATCAATAAAAATATCACAATTAAAACGAAGAGTCAATTTTCTTCAAAAATGGGATCACTCATCCCGGTTTTCACTCAACAATCAAAATGACTCTTCGAACCCTCTTTAAATAAATGCGAAGGAACCAATGTTCCTAAGTTTCGACCAAGTGCGAAGGAACCAACGTTCCCAAAATAATGCCCCGATTTATGTATGCTTTTTCTTATTCCGTGTGAGTGTTTTAAGTTCAAGTTCATTCCTTTTTGGGCCCTTATAATTAATTTTGGGGCAATTTTATTTATCTTTGGGGGATTGTATTCCGTCCCATTTACATTTTTAATTTCCTTTTATTGGGGTTGTATTCCGCCCCGATTTCTCTTGTAATTGCGTGCTTGCGTGTTTACCGCTTTCATTTATTGCTTTCTTTATTTACTTTATTTATCGCTTTTATTTATTTTCTTTACATCCTTTCAATACGCTATTTGATTAAATGCATCGCTCGTGTGAGATGAGAGACATAATTTTAAGAAGTTAAAAATCCATTTATAATTAGCCAAAGCATAAATAAGAGGGAAGTTCCGGACACCATATCTCTGGTTTAGACCGTTAGAGGTGAGAAACCCTTTCCCAATTTCTTGCAAATTGGGTGGCGACTCCAAATGCCTCAAATGTGCCTTTAGGTGTCATTAGACTAGGTTGTTCTCCCCAATGTTCTATTGGGAGGGATACACCGATGATGTCTCATGGCGCCCATGATCAAAAGACGCAAACCTTCATACCTCGAATCCCAAAGGCGGATTCAAAGCGAGGGCCCTTGCTGGGTACCATCGGCACGCGTCACAGGAAGACTAGTCCCAAGGCTAGATGATGATTGGGAAGACGAAGAATATGAGGAGCGTATGTCTGAGAAAGGGAAAGCCCCTCAAGCTGAAGAAGCCATCTGAAAGAAGATGGAGGAGAAATTTGAAGCAATGACAAGAATGCTAACAAAGGGTCGAGGAATGAACCCGGAAGACAAGGAGTTAGAAGGGGAGGATCTAGTCCCAATGAACTTTAAAATGCCGGATGTGCCGAAGTTTGACGGCACTTCCGACCCCATGGCATATATAAAGCAGTATTCGCTGGTGATGAAGGGCACCACTTTGATAAAAAAGCAGAAAATTGAGTACTTTTGCTTGAGTTTGACTAGCCCGGCAGTAGATTGGTACCATGGGCTTGATCGCCGAACCAAGGAGGACTGGGATTTATTGACGAAAGAGTTCTTGAGGCAATACGATTGCAATACGAGGATAGAAGTGACCCTGAAGGACCTAGAGCTATTACAGCAGAAGGGAGGTGAGTCCTTCCATGAGTATCTAACTCGGTGGAGGAATCGGGTGATGGAAATGAAGAGGAAACTGGATACTCAGGATCAAATACGGCTATTTATTAAAAATGCGAGCTCGTATTTGAGAGAAGGATTAAGGATGAAAGGACTGAAGGACTGGGAGTCTCTGAAGGACATTGCCATTGAGGCTGAGGGAGAGTACCTTGTCAAGAGAGCAGCTAATGAGAACTATCCCAAAAGGGGAAGCAGTAGCCAGGGGGCAAGTAGACCAACAGGTTTCGCTAGTAGGACACAAAAAACTGTTGAGGTATCAACTGCTAATGCTACCCCGAGGCATTTTTCCAATCTTGGAAGGTCTTTGTCATGGGTGTTGAGAAGACTGATGAAAGAGGGTAAGTTACAGCCTATGCCACCCAAACCTGCTAGAACTCAAGGCACACCAAGACATAAGGATGATGAGTATTGTGCGTATCATCAGCACACCGGGCATATAATCGATAACTGCAAGACATTGAGGCACACGATTCAAGATCTAATCGACTCAAAGCAGATCATAGACCCAGAGAAGAGAGGGGTCAAAAGAAGGCTGGGTACAACAGTATGCCCCTGCCAGTGAATATGATCGGGTCCAATTTACCCGAAAAGTTTGTGTTAAATGAATTATATGGCAACGATACCCACACTACTGTCACGAACCTCCATGAGGGGAGTGAAGAAGGGCTTCCCACTGCAGTGATCGATTGCTTGTCCAATGATGATAGTGGAACTGAAAATAATGATTCTGAAGTATTTGCCGACCCGTGGGATTCGGAGGAGGATGAAGAAGCAAACAAGAATAAAGTAGGAGCTGTGACCTGGAGCGGAAGGGTAGCTCCAGAAGTTGAGAAGCCCCAAGGGCCGGTTGAGGGTGAGAAAGGAAAGGAGCCGGAAGAAGATCTGATTGTTAAACAACTAAAAAAGACACCGGCTCAGATTTCCATATGGGATCTTTTGAGACAGTCGCCATCGCATAGGCAGAAGGTGGTAGAGGCTTTATGCGAGGCAACTGTGGCAACAACTATCTCGCCTACGGAACTTCTGGATGTAGTGAAAGGAGGATCAGGGGAAAATGTTGTTTTTACCAGTGCTGATTTGCCGGCAGAAGGCCGCAACCATAATCGCCCTCTATACGTAAGGGCACAGATTAACCAAAAGCACACTACTTGCATAATGGTAGGTGATGGCTCTTCGATAAATGTGTGCCCACAGGTAGCGATGGAGGCTTTTGGGGTAACAGAGGATATGTTAGCCAAATCTGATCTCACCATCACAGCCTAGGACAACTCATGTAGACATGCTTCGGGGACATTCACGGCAGTAGTGAACACGGGGCCCGTAGAGTCAGAAGTGGAGTTTGTGGTACTACCTATACCTGCCAATTTCTCAGCTCTTCTAGGTAGACCATGGTTTCATAAGTTGGGTGGAGTGCCCTCTACACTTCACCAGATGGTAAAGATACCTCATGAAGGCTAGATTATGACTATAAGGGCTGCACAGGAAAATCAGGTTTCAGTACTGGAGATTGCTAGGCAACCGTTTAGTGGATTTCATGTCGCCATGATACGTGAGGAAGAGCAGAAGGAAGAGAGTCCCCAAGTGCTAAATATAATGAAGAGGATGTCATTTCTCCCTGGCGCATGACTGGGTAAAAATTCTCAGGGGATACCAACAGCTATTGCTACCAAGGGTCAAAAAGACAAAAGGGGTCTAGGATACACAGGTGTGGTAGGAAGGGGTATGAAGTCAAAAATGGACATTCCTCATATCCGAAAGACTTTTATGCCTGCACCGCAGCATGTGCCTATACAGGGGAAGATGAACCGTTGTGGCTGGATGGAAGAATTGCACCAGGGTTTAAGGTTTTCAATGATGTCTATGACTGGGACATTGGATCGATCAAGCCAGCGGAGGGCTTTTGGGATGAAGAAATCATAACCAGTAGGACAATTTGGGACCGTGAGATGTCTGAAGAAGTAATGACTAAGAAGATGGTAGCCACCCAGCTGAAGGGGAAAGCAAAGGTAGAGGAAGCCATGCAGGAGTTGATTGGAGAGCCCCAAAAGAGCCGAAGTGATGCAGGACCATTGACCGCAGCAGATACGCCAGCAGAGGAGGAAGAGGAGAATAGTTTAAACTTTCTTTTTGCTCCAGAACTTTTCAGTGATGTTAATGACAATTTCAATCTTATTAATAAATTGAATGATTTTGCTTACTTGTGTGATGTTTCTGATGATTTCACTATACATGATCATGATCATCCATCCATATTTGATATTGATTCAACTGATGCTACTCCATTTAATCTTGGAACCATAGAAAATCCAAAACAAATTTTGATAGCATCAAATATAACTCCTGAAGAGCGAGAAAAATTTGAGAGAATCTTAAAAAAATAAGAAAAGGTCTTTGCCTGGACCTACGAAGATATACTAGGAATTGATCGGGAAGTCGCAGAGCACACCATTCCTACATATCCTGACCACAAACCCATTAAATAGAAGCTGAGAAAGCTTAGGCCAGAATGGGCGGATAAAGTGAAGGAGGAGATTCACCAGCAAATCAAAGCCAAATTTTTGGTTGAGGTGCAATATCCAACTTGGCTAGCCAATGTTGTCCCCGTAGCCAAAAAGAATGGCAAGGTAAGGGTATGCATAGATTATCGGGACTTGAATAAGGCTTGTCCAAAAGACATTGCCCCATATAGATGTGCTAATAGACAGTGCCGCTGCTTGCGAGATATATAGCTTTGGAGACGGTTATGCGGGCTACAATCAAATTCTCAATAAAATAATTGACCGAATTAAGACAGCGTTCATCACGGAGTGGGGGACCTATGCTTATCGAGTAATGCCTTTTGGCCTGAAAAATGCAGGAGCCACTTATCAGAGGATGGCAACAAAAATCTTGAATGACCTGATCCATAAAGAAGTGGAGGTATACGTGGACGACATGATGATCAAGTCAGCCACTAGAGAAGGTCATTTTGAAGCCCTGGAAAAGTTCTTCTTAAGGATAGACAAGTATAATCTGCGGTTAAATCCTAAGAAATGTATCTTTGGTATTACCTCAGGGAAGCTTCTAGGACACGTGGTTAGCTAGAGGGGTATTGAGATTGACCCGGACAAGGTTAAAGCCATCAGAGAAATGCCAATACCACAGAAGGAGAAGGATGTGAGAAGTTTTTTGGGTAGGTTGCAATATATCATAGGTTTATTGCCAAGCTTACTTCAATCTGTGAACCGATCTTCAAACTACTCAGAAAAGACCAACCAGTAGTATGGAACAAAAGCTGTCAGAAGGCTTTCGATACTATCAGAGAGTATCTGCTAAATCCACCGGTGTTGAGACCGCCGCAGCCAGTCAGGCCATTGATTTTATACTTAGCTATAGAAGACAGCTCTGCAGGTGCCATGATGGCCCAGGAGGATGAATTTGGAGTGGAATTTGCTGTTTACTACCTTAGCAAGAAGTTCCTGGCCTACGAGGTTAAGTATACGGAAGTAGAAAAGATTTGCCTTGCGGTAATCTGGGCCTCTAAGAAATTAAGGCATTACTTTCATGCCTATAGAGTACAGGCAGTAGCGAAGCAGAATCCTTTAAGGTACTTACAGGAAGCTCCATCTTTACTAGGAAAATGGGAAGGTGGTTATTGTTGCTACAAGAATTTGATGTGGAGTATATTACTCGAAAAACTATCAAAGGGTGTGCAGTGGCTGAATTCCTGGCAGAACACCCAATTCAAGGAGACTCGTACGAGTTTAACTTTCTAGATGAGGATGTGGTAGCTATCGGAGTTCGACGTTGGCAATTGCATTTTGACGGAGCCGGGAACAACAAGGGGGCAGGAGCAGGGATCATTTTAATAACCTCGGATGATGAGAAGCTCCCTTTGGCCAAGAAATTGAGGTTCAAGGCTACCAATAATGAACCTGAGTATGAAGCATGTGCCTTTGGGTTAGAGGCGTTGATAGCCTTAGGAGCAAAAAACGTGGAAGTGTTTGGTGATTCCTCCCTAGTGATCAATCAAATCCGAGGTGAATGGGCCGTTAAAGAAGAGAGGCTAATACCGTACATCGAGCACTTGAGAGACCTGAGTAGTATATTTGAAGTGTGTACATTCCGTTTTGTTCCGAGGGATGAAAACCAGTTAGCCGATGCGCTTTGTAACACCGCTTACCCATACTTAGGCGATCCCATCCGATAAGGAGTGAGATGCCGTATGAGTAAAGGTGCCACCACACAGATACAGAATACACATACATTCATACATAAACATACATAACGAAATACAGGGTAATTTAAAACTTTGCACCACCAATCAAGGAATAAACTGATCATGCATTAATATAACTGAAGCATTACATTACTGTTCTGATCAACTAAGAGATACAATGGATAATTACAAAACCCAGAATACATATACAAAAGTGGAATCTATTACAAAACCATAAGAGAGTTCTATACAAAAAGAATCCTCAAAGGTACAAAAATAAAGCCCTACACTAAGACCCTGCTGTGTTGGCTTCGATGACGGCGACTCTCCCAAGACAAACTCCTTCCGCACCTGCACGAGTAAACACACCGTGCTAAGCAATAAACGCTTAGTGGGTAAACACACATATAGAAAAAGGACAACCATTCACAACGATCGTCAAGGCAAATCACATGCGTACTTCATGTACATACGATAATCATGGCATAACAATAGCATAAACTCATGCTCATATACATAAAGCCATTCATCAGAAGATTCATATCAATAATCATATCCTCATGATAGATTATACTTCACCTTTGAATCCATACATATATAACATATGTTTTCTCATATTATAATTCATACAAAGCACTTTAAGCATTGAAACACTTGCTGACTCAAGGTAGTTGATAACGAGTGAACAGAAAGTACTTTACATGTACTAACCGATTAAGGAAAGTACCTTACGGGTACAAATCAAAAACCATTTCAATTTTCATTCACAAACATTTTTCGGAAGGACCTTAAACAAGATCCAAACACATTACAGAAGTTCGCGAGGAACCAAACGGGGACCTGATCGGGGTCCAAACGGAAACAGAAGCTGCAGCAAAGACTCTATTAGGCATGCCTAACTATTCACTTACTAGACTCTAGCAGGTCATACATAACCATTCAATCCATTTCATAACTTCCAAAATTATCATCATATATGTACATAATCATATCATGGTTCCATATTCGTATTATTCATAAAATACCAAGCATAAATCTCATAACTGTTAAAAGAAATGGAAGTTCAAACCACACGCAATGAAAGAGAACTCATTTAGCATATAAGGGACTGTCGCGCTCGCGACAGAGACCGAAGTCTCTTCATTGCGTACACGCGACGGACTTCGCGACCGCAAGGAGGACAGAAGGGCCAGACTCTATCGTGGTCGTGATGGATGTCGCGATCGCGACAGAGAACAATTGGTGCTGTCACGGGCTCGCGACGAATCGCGTGCTCGCGATAGCACTTGCCCAGCATCACGCTCTGTCGCGATCGTGAAAGAGGGTGCACAACACTTCGGCTGTCGCGGGCTCGCGACGGTGTCACGTGCTTGCGACAGCGAAGCTCCCAACACCGCTCTCTGTCACGACCGCGACAGTCGTCGCGATCGCGAGAGCATCGGGATTTCGAAAATCTGCAGAATTCTGCAGATTTTCCTCCTCCAAAATCACCCAATCTCACATACAATTCAATCAAGAGCCTCTTACCTCAAACCCAGCCATCCATTAACATCAACAACCATAATATAACATTTATTAAAAAGAATTTTCATACAATCCACTAATTTAAGCATCCAATTTCAAGAATCAATTAAAAACCCAATTTATGCTTCAAACCACATCAATTCCAAAATTATCGTAATTAACTCATAATCTTGCAAGTCCCACATTCCAAAACAAAGACCCATACCATACCTACCATAACAAAAGCATATTACAACTCAATTTCTCAAGAATCATCAAGAACACATTTGCATGCAAAAACAAGAAATTCCCAAACCTCAAAATCCTTTGCTCCTATTGCTTAGTTCCACTAGGCCCAACCTTCTCCTTACCCTTCGGTTCACGAGGAGGCTCCACTAAGCACAAAACAACATAACACACAACACAAAACCCAAAGCTTCAAAACCAAATCCGAAAATAAGAAAAAGAGAAGAAGATGGAGAACCAAATGAAGAAAAGGAGAATAATGCAGTAGATTTACCTCTAAAATGCTATGCAATGATCAATTTCCACCACTAGAGGGTTGAATCTAAGTTAGGGCACTTAAGAGAGTGCAAAGGAGGAAGAAGAAGAAGGAGAAGAAGGACAAACGGGAATGGGTTTTCAAAAATCTGATTTTCCCTTTTTCATCTTTTTCTCTTTCCCACTTTACACATGTCAATCATCTAGTGGAGGAGATTACTCACTCACACCCTAACTAAGTGCATCACATACACACAATGAGATACCCTAATAATGCATCCTATATATGTCTGAGCAACACACACAAGCATAGCCCCATAAACACACCCTACAAACATATGCATGTCCACACACCACAATAACCCACTAGTGCAAATCCTACTATGGTGCACTCATGCACACACAATTCTGTCCCAACTAATTCACACCATAGCACCATGCATGCACCCACATGCTAGCAAAACTCTTAAAACATGCAAAATTACCAAAATGCCCTTATTATACAAAACTCATGCAAATGCACACGCATACATATATGGCTCATTCAACTAGGGGGCAAACGGGGTGTGACAACTCTCCCCTACTAACAAGAATTTCGTCCTCGAAATTTTCACCTGAACTGAACAACTGCGGGTACTACAATCTCATCGACTTCTCCGGTTCCCAAGTTGCTTCCTCAACCCCGTGGTGATTCCACAAAACCTTGACCAAAGGAATCTGCTTATTCCTCAACTGTCTTACTTCCCGAGCTAGGATAGTTCTAGGCTCCTCATCGTAGGAAAAATCTGACTGCACTTGAACTTCTTGAACCGACAACACATGGGAATGATCCGATCTATACCGACGGAGCATCGAAACGTGAAACACATCATGAAGCTTCGATAATTCCAACGGCAAAGCTAACCTGTAAGCCACTGGACCAATTCTTGCCAAAACCTCATACGGACCAATAAAGCGAGGACTAAGCTTTCCTTTCTTTCCAAACCTAAGCACTTTTCTCCAAGGTGACACTTTAAGAAAAACCTTGTCCCCAACTTCAAACTGCACATCTTTCCTCTTCAGGTTGGCATAAGACTTCTGTCGATCCTTGGCCACTTTCAGATTCCGCTGCACAACTCTGATCTTTTCCTCTGTATCTCTAACCAGATCTGGCCCAATCACTGACCTCTCAGATAACTCTGTCCAACAAACTGGAGTCCTACACTGACGTCCATACAGAGCCTCATACGGTGACATACCGATGCTAGACTGAAAACTGTTGTTGTAGGCAAACTCCATCAATGATACATACTTATCCCAACTACCCGGAAAGTCCAAAACACAAGCCCTCATCATATCCTCTAAGATCTGAATCACACGCTCGAACTGACCATCTGTCTGAGGATGAAATGCCGTACTGAACTTTAGCTTGGTACCCAAAGCTCGCTGTAACTCTTTCCAGAACTTAGATGTGAACCTTGGGTCCCTATCTGAAACTATGGACAAAGGCACTCCATGCAACCGAACTATCTCATCCACATAAATACTGGCCAATCTATGCATCGGATAATCCATCCTAACCGGCAAGAAGTGAGCAGACTTCGTGAGTCGATCCACCACGACCCAAACAGAATCATGCTTTCTCTGAGTCAAAGGCAATCCGAAAACAAAATCCATGGCGATGTCATCCCACTTCCACTCGGGAACGGACAAAGGCGTAAGAAATCCCGAAGGTACTGGGTGCTCAGCCTTTACCTGTTGACAAGATAGGCACTTGGATATAAAGTCCACTATGTCCCTCTTCATACCAGATCACCAAAAGAACTGCTTCAAATCCCGATACAACTTCACACTGCCAGGATGCATGGTGAAAACTGAACTATGTGCCTCATCCAAGATCTGTCTTCTTAACTCTTCACTATTCGGTACACACAAATGGTTTCTAAACAGAAGAACCCCTTCCTGAACCGAAAACTCTGACTGCTCGCCCAAACTGACTTTTTGCACAATCCGCTGAAGCATCTGATCAACCCTCTGAGCATCAACTATCCGCTGTCTCAAAGTAGGCTTGACCCTTAACTGAGCTATCAAACCTCCATCGGAACCGTCTCAAAAACAAGGCAGAAACTGACTTCCTACTCAAAGCATCAGCGACCACATTGGCCTTACCCGGATGGTAATCTACAATGCAATCATAGTCCTTAAACAGCTCAAGCCAACGACGTTGCCTCATATTCAGTTCCTTCTGAGTCAGGAAGTACTTCAAACTCTTGTGGACCGTAAAGATCCTGCACTTCTCCCCGTAGAGATAATGACGCCAAATCTTCAAAGCGAAGACAACCGCTGCTAACTCAAGATCATGCGTCGGATAGTTCCTCTCATGTGGCTTCAACTGTCAAGAAGCATAAGCCACAACTTTACCTTCCTGCATCAGAACACATCCCAAACCAACACCTGAAGCGTCACTATACATAACAAACTCCTTACCCGAGGTGGGTTGAGTCAGTATAGGAGCTTCAACTAACAACTGCTTCAACCTCTCAAAACAGGCTTGACACTTATCCGACCATTCGAACTTAACTCCTTTCCTCAATAACCTGGTCATCGGAGCAGCAATCACTGAGAAACCTTTAACAAACCGACGGTAGTACCCTGCTAAACCAAGGAAGCTCCTCACTTCCTGAACATTCCTAGGCGCCTTCCAATCCACTATCGCCTCAATCTTGGCTGGATCCACTTGGATACCCTTAGCTGAAACTATATGGCCTAAAAACGACACTTCCCAAAGCCAAAAATCACATTTATTTAACTTGGCAAACAACTGATGCTCTCTCAAAACTTGCAAAACTAACCGAAGATGCTCTTCATGCTCGGTCTCATCCTTGGAAAACACCAAAACGTCGTCTATAAACACCACTACAAACCGGTCTAAGTATGGCCTAAACACCCTATTCATCAAATCCATGAATGCCGCTGGAGCATTAGTCAAACCAAACGGCATAACAAGGAACTCATAGTGGCCATACCGAGTCCGAAATGCAGTCTTAACCACATCCTCATTCTTAACACGAAGCTGGTAATACCCAGACCGAAGATCTATCTTAGAAAACACTCCTGCACCTCGAAGCTGATCAAACAAATCTTCAACTCTGGGCAACGGATACTTATTCTTCACTGTGACCTTATTAATCTGCCTGTAGTCGATATACATCCTCAAGGACCCATCCTTCTTCTTAACAAACAGAAGTGGAGCTCCCCAAGGAGATATGCTGGGTCGAATGAACCCCTTATCCAATAGCTCTTGTAGTTGAGTTTTAAGTTCTCTCAACTCTACAGGAGCCATCCGATAAGGTGCTTTCGACACCGGTGTGGTACCCAGCATAATCTCTATGGCTAGCTCAACTTCCCTTACTGGAGGCAAACCAGGCAAGTCACTCGAAAAAACATCACTAAACTCTCGGACAACAGGAATGTCCTCAATCCTAACTTGATCCCTCCTGGAATCCAAAACCACAGCCAGAAAAGCCTCACAACCTTTTCTCATAAACCTTTTTGCTTGAATTGCAGAAATCACATTGTTCACAAAACTCGCACCCAAACCGCTAACGAACACTGGAACTCGGTTCCTATCGCGAAGCACGAAGGTCTTCCTATGACAATCGACCACAGCTCGATGCTTGCTCAACCAATCCATACCCAAAATTAAATCATACTCTCTGAAGGGCAACCACATCAGCCAACACAGCCCTAGACATAGACATATGCACACATAACATCATATAAACAATCACCCAGAAATGCCTAAACCGAAGCTCTGATACCACAACTTGTAACACCCCTTACCCATACTTAGGCGATCCCATCCGATAAGGAGTGAGATGTCGTATGAGTAAAGGTGCCACCACACAGATATAGAATACACATACATTCATACATAAACATACATAACGAAATACAGGGTAATTTAAAACTTCGCACCACCAATCAAGGAATAAGCTGATCATGCATTAATATAACTGAAGCATTACATTACTGTTCTGATCAACTAAGAGATACAATGGATAATTACAAAACCCAGAATACATATACAAAAGTGGAATCTATTACAAAACCATAAGAGAGTTCTATACAAAAAGAATCCTCAAAGGTACAAAAATAAAGCCCTACACTAAGACCCTGCTGTGTTGGCTTCGATGACGGAGACTCTCCCAAGACAAACTCCTTCCGCACCTGCACGGGTAAACACACCGTGCTAAGCGATAAACGCTTAGTGGGGAAACACACATATAGAAAAAGGTCAACCATTCACAACGGTCGTCAAGGCAAATCACATGCGTACTTCATGTGCATACGATAATCATGGCATAAAAATAGCATAAACTCATGCTCACATACATAAAGCCATTCATCAGAAGATTCATATCAATAATCATATCCTCATAATAGATTATACTTCACCGTTGAATCCATACAGATATAACATATGTTTTCTCATATTATAATTCATACAAAGCACTTTAAGCATTGAAACACCTGCTGACTCAAGGTAGTGGATAACGAGTGAACAGAAAGTACTTTACGGGTACCAACCGATTATGGAAAGTACCTTACGGGTACAAATCGAAAACCATTTCAATTTTCATTCACAAACATTTTTTGGAAGGAACTTAAACAAGATCCAAACACATTACAGAAGTTCGCGAGGAACCAAACGGGGACCTGATCGGGGTCCAAACGGACACAGAAGCTGCAGCAAAGACTCTTTTAGGCATGCCTAACTATCCACTTACTAGACTCTAGCAGGTCATACATAACCATTCAATCCATTTCATAACTTCCAAAATTATCATCATATATGTACATAATCATATCATGGTTCCATATTCGTATTATTCATAAAATACCAAGCATAAATCTCATAACTGTTAAAAGAAACGGAAGTTCAAACCACACGCAATAAAAGAGAACTCATTTAACATATAAGGGACGATCGCGCTCGTGACAGAGACCGAAGTCTCTTCACTGCGTGCGCGCGACGGACTTCGGGATCGCGAGGAGGACGGAAGGGCCAGACTCTGTCGCGCTCGCGACGGATGTCGTGATCGTGACAGAGAACAATTGGTGCTGTCGCGGGCTCGCGACGAATTGCGTGCTCGCGATAGCACTTGCCCAGCATCGAGCTCTGTAGCGATTGCGATAGTTATCGCGATCGCGACAGAGGGTGCACAACACTTCAGCTATCGCGGGCTCGCGACAGCGAAGCTCCCAACACCACTCTCTGTCGCGATCGCGACAGCATCGGGATTTCGAAAATCTGCAGATTTTCCTCCTCCAAAATCACCCAATCTCACATACAATTCAATCAAGAGCCTCTTACCTCAAACCCAGCCATCCATTAACATCAACAACCATAATATAACATTTATTAACAAGAATTTTCTTACAATCCACTAATTTAAGCATCCAATTTCAAGAATCAATTAAAAACCCAATTTATGCTTCAAACCACATCAATTCCAAAATTATCGTAATTAACTCATAATCTTGCAAGTCCCACATTCCAAAACAAAGACCCATACCATACCTACCATAACAAAAGCATATTACAACTCAATTTCTCAAGAATCAGCAAGAACACATTTGCATGCAAAAACAAGAAATTCCCAAACCTCAAAATCCTTTGCTCCTATTGCTTAGTTCCACTAGGCCCAACCTTCTCCTTACCCTTCGGTTCACGAGGAGGCTCCACTAAGCACAAAACAACATAACACACAACACAAAACCCAAAACTTCAAACCAAAATCCGAAAATAAGAAAAAGAGAAGAAGATGGAGAACCAAATGAAGAAAAGAAGAATAATGCAGTAGATTTACCTCTAAAATGCTATGCAATGATCAATTTCCACCACTAGAGGGTTGAATCTAAGTTAGGGCACTTAAGAGAGTGCAAAGGAGGAAGAAGAAGAAGGAGAAGAAGGAAAAACGGGAATGGGTTTTCAAAAATCTGATTTTCCCTTTTTCATCTTTTTCTCTTTCCCACTTTACACATGTCAATCATCTAATGGAGGAGATTACTCACTCACACCCTAACTAAGTGCATCACATACACACAATGGACACCCTAATAATGCATCCTATATATGTGTGAGCAACACACACAAGCATAGCCCTATAAACACACCCTACAAACATATGCATGTCCACACACCACAATAACCCACTAGTGCAAATCCTACTATGGTGCACTCATGCACACACAATTCTGTCCCAACTAATTCACACCATAGCACCATGCATGCACCCACATGCTAGAAAAACTCTTAAAACATGCAAAATTACCAAAATGCCCTTATTATACAAAACTCATGCAAATGCACACACATACATATATGGCTCATTCAACTAGGGGGCAAACGGGGTGCGACACGCTTGCTACTTTAGTCTCAATGTGGGATAATCCTGAAGGGGTGGTTATGAGGCCAGTTTTGATTTCTAGTTCTGAGAGACCTAGCTTCGAGTCTAAATCAGTCATGGAGATAGAAGTAGCGGATGGGAAGCCGTGGTATTATGATATCAAGAACTATCTAGAGAATGTGATGTTTCTGGAGGAAGCTACTGAGAAAGATTAGAGAATGATTCGCAAGCTATCTACCCAGTTCATCTGCATAAATGGAGTGTTGTACAAACGACAGGCGATGGTATCCAGTTGAGGTATTTGGGTGAGAAAGAGGCTAAGAGGGTGATGGAAGAAACACACGCCGGAGTATGTGGGGCCCATTTGAACGGGTTAACATTAGCTAAAAAGATTATGAGACAAGGATTCTTCTGGCTCACCATGGATAACGATTGCTCGAAGTGTGTAAAGCAGTGTCAGTTATGCCAGCAGTACGCAGATTTAAGGCACCTGCCCGTTTCGAAATTACATAATCTAACGTCACCTTGGCCATTCGCAGCTTGGGGGATTTATATTATTAGGGAAATACGCCCCACGGCCTCCAATGGGCATAGATACATTATCGTCGCCATCGACTACTTTACTAAGTGGGTAGAAGCTGAGTCCTTCAAGAAAGTGGATGCTCGGGATATGGAAAAATTCATAGAGAAGAACTTGATATTAGGTATGGCCTTCCACATCATGTGGTATCTGACAACGGGGTCCAGTTCATGGCCGAGACGAAGAAGTTACTCCAGAAGTATGGTATCGAGCACCACAAGTCTTCTCCGTATCGTCCTCAAGCTAACGGGGCAGTTGAAGCCGCCAACAAGAATGTCAAGAGGATCCTAGCTAAGATGGTCCAAAATTATAAGGATTGGGTAGAAAATTTGCCTTTTGCACTATGGGGTTACAGAACAACCATCGGGACTTCAACGGGAGCCACTCCATATTCCTTGGTATATGGGACGGAGGCAGTATTGCCGGTCGAGGTCGAACTTAAGTCACTAAGGGTGATAATGGAAGCAGAGATTCCAGAGGCCGAATGGGCGCAGCAGAAGTTGCAACGCTTGAACATGTTGGATGAGAATAGGTTAAAAGCCTACTATCACAACCAGATCTACCAAAAGAGGCTCGCTAGGTCTTTTGGAAAGAAGGTCAAGAAACATCCGTTGAAGGAAGGGGATTTGGTATTCAAACAGATGAGACCAGGAGCACCGGATATTAGAGGGAAGTTCAGACCTACGTGGGAAGGTTCGTTTATCCTCAAGAAGCTGTTGTCAAAAGGAGCTGCGATTTTGTCGGATAGTGATGGCAATGAATTCAAAGAACCGATCAATATTGATAGACTCAAAAGGTTCCATGGCTAAAGGCTACAAAATCAAAAGAAGAGAATGAAAGCCCCGCGGGTCAAAAACCGAAAAAAGGCGGCCTTGCTAAAATTGGGCGCCTCATCAGGGTGAAAACCGAAATAAGGCACCCTGGGCAAAATTTAGAGGCTTGAGAGAAAATATCCAATCATGAAAACCCAAGAGGGCAGATTGGGGACAAGAGTTTGATGCTATCAGGATTTGGTTCCATGAATGAATGTAGTCTTGCATAATTGAATTGGTGTCAAAAGCGATCATGTATTCTGAAATCGTACTGAAATGTACACAATTTTGTAAAATAAAATAAGACTTGACTTATTCATTTATATCATTGTCCAATTCTGCTTTAAAAAGAAAACATATTGCTCAAAATGCATGTAAAGCTAAACTATGCCCTACTACTACTCTCGCTAGCCAAATGCCTCAGTCACAGTGTTCAGTTATCAGATGAAAGGCTAAGTATCCACCTCTTGTACGCGCTGGTAGAGGTGACAGAGTGGTTCCCGAAAGGAGGTATGATAGTCTTCAGTGGAAGTTGGCTCCAGAGCTCATGATAGCGGGAGGCAAAAGCCGCAGAAAGGACTCCACCTCAAAAGGATAGAGGGAGACTCACCACATCCTAAGTCATTCCAAGTTGACGAGAGCAGCGGGCCGTGATGTGAAAGGTTGCCTCACGAAGCCTTCATAGGGGAACGCATCCTGAAGACCCATCAATAACTGCACTGGATAATGGAAGCCGAGCATACATGAAGCTAATATCTTCATCTGATATCTCACTGAATCTGGTAATGCCTTCGTCAGGGTTCCCAGGTAGGTACAGACGTTGGCGAGGAAGAAAATGCTTCGCTGAGTACTGACTAATGACTCTAGGAGGTGGCTCTGACAGCAGCTTCAATTTCTCTTGCAACCAAATCTGAAAGAAGAAGCAAGGAAAAATAAAAGCCAAAGAAAATAAGATAAAAGGCAAAGAAAAGCCGCTGGAGTAAGTGAGATTTACTTCAGGTAAAAATTAGGCATAGGGTTGTGTGAAAATCCGAAAGGACGCACTTCCCGCTAAGAAAAGCTAGTGCGAAAATCCACAAGGGACGTACTACCTTTAAAACAATGACGTACCTGGAGTAATAAAGGGCTCCCAGAGAATGAAGTAGTAGGCCCGGCACAGACAGAGTCCAAACCCAAGATAGTCTCAGCCAGAATAAGTGGAAAAGGGGTCAGCCCGTGGAGAAAATCGTCCAAAATCCCAAACAGGCGAGGGTCTCCAAGCAGCTCCTCTGAAGTCATGACTAGATACTTCATCAGACAGAAAAGAAAGATGACACTTACGCTGTATGAAGGAAGGTTAGAGAATTCATCCAGTGCTTCAATCAGAGGTTCTAAGGCAAATACAGGGCCCTGAGGAACTAGACGAGCAGCATTAGAAGGAACTATACTTAAGGACAGGGCAATATCTCGAGTTTGAACCAAACCACAGCGAGGAACGCAGGGTAAAGCACTAGGAGGATACCAGCTCCCGACAATGGCAGCAAGTTCCTCAGGCAGGGGGCACATTTCCTGGTAGGTGAACCTAAAAACGTGAAAGCGAGGGTCCCAAAAGTGGGTCGCAGCCAAAAGGAGGTTGTAGTCTATTCTGATTCTGCGTAAAAATTTCAGTCCAGAAAGGAGGGCAAGAGTGCTGTTTTCCCAAGTTTGAGCATCGTCTAAGATATGGTGCATTTTGGAAAGAAAAGGAGAATTCATTTCTCTGTGACTAAGGTCGAGGTCGCTAAGGGAAATGAAGAAGGGGAAAAGGAAAAAACTGAGGAAAGGAACCTGCTATGAAGCTAAAATGAGAGAAAAGGCACGGAATCCAAGAAAATGATGAATTTTATAGGATTGACCTACCGACGGCTAGCCCGTCCCTAACTCAGACGGTGATCCCATCTGTAATTGTCCACCTGGCAGTCTTTGCATCGTGCATATCACGCGCATTAATTAGGTAATTAATGAGGGTTAAAAGCCGAATCCGGAGAGACAGACGGCATTCCCGTCGCTAGCTGTATAGACGTAAAGCCAGTCGGTACTTAAATTCTATATAAGGACGCCAGTACCGATGGAAAATCGCTTTCTTCTCTCTTTTCTTCACACCGACGCTCTTCCCTTCTTCTTCAGTTACAATTTATCGTTTTTTGCTTTTTTCGGTTGGTTTTCTTTGCACCAGCGTCTTTTCCTTTGAGTCTCAATTTCTAGGTTAGTAAAATCCTTCTATTTTATTATTAGTTATTTATTTATTTATCCTATTATGAGTAATTTTCATTTTTTTGATTAGTGTAATTAGGAGCCTTGTTAATTGATTTTAGTTGCTACTGTTTGATTTAAAATGCCATTTATTTTTTTTATGCTTTAAGCAATAAGTTAACACATAGAATAAAGAATGCACTGTTCTTCAGTTGAGATAAAATGCATGGATAAATGCTATTTTGAGAACAATTAATGATAGAATCATATTATTTTTAGTTATTGAGTTTTTAGATATTCAGGCATAGCCTTAGGAATACATGCACTTTGAAACCAATACTAAGAATTAGGAAGTAAAGCAAATGTGAGTATGTTGCACTGTATATGTTGCACTGTTGCTTGGGGCCTGAGGCCTGTCTTTTTTTATTTTCTCATGCAGGAGGTTGGGCACACCCTTGCCGGGGTGCTGTCCAAATTTTTTTAATTTTTTCGGTTTAGACACGACCTCGTCAAAATGCTGCCTAAATTTTTGTTATTATTTCCTGAGTAAAGTCCGTTTATGACTATGGTACCAAACTAATTGTTTACTTTATTTTCAGGATGCCACCGCGACGATATGCTCCGCGTGATCAGCCTGAGCCTCAGGCCTCGGATTGGATGAGTGCCGAGGCCAGACAGAGGTATGCAGCGCTGGCTCAGGTGCAGTTCTGAGCTAGCCGTTTCATTTCTTGGCCGTTCCTTGAGGCTCTCGGGATGGCCGACGAGGTTGATATTCTAATGGCAGGTGCGGGATGGACTAAGTTTCTGATGCCTGCTTTCCAGACTCACCCAGAGATAGTTCGGCAGTTTCTTGCTACGTTACAGTACGGGGGGTACCAGAGATCCGACACAGAGCAGGGTGTTATCCAATTTTGGATTGAGAGGCACCATTATAGCATTACGCGTCAGCGATTTACAGAGGCTATTGGGCTTCCATTTGGGCAGGATGTTATAGTACCCCATAGAGCAGTTAGACGCCACCATTGGGCGGTTATTGCATTGCCGGGAGTGCCGTATGATCATGATACGACAAAGAGCACGGTACTCTCGTCACAGGCCCTTCGATATGTTCACAGAGTTTTATCCAGCTCCTATTTGGGACGAGCTGGTAACCTAGGGTCTCTCAACGCCGTTGAGATTTGGAGTTTATGGGCCATGGTGGTAGGCCAACGGCTCAACATCAGCCATGAGATTTTGGTTAACATGGTGAGAGTATCTAGGGGGGCAGCCCCTGTAGTGTATGTTGGTGGAGTCATTACTAGACTACTTTTGAGTTTGGGTGTTCGTCCAGACATCCTGGGGCAGGCCTTGGAGGAGACCATTTATGTGGACGCTCCGACAGCTATTACGATGGCTATGATATTGCCGATACCAGGTCAGGCCGAGGCGTACAGACTCCACACCATTCATGAGACCAGACATGCATTTAGCCTGCCCTCAGTAGAGCCAGAAGAGGAGCAGCCTCAGATGGAGCACTAGCCTCCCGAGCCCCAGAAGCACCAGGAGGCGCATCCGGGTACACCCTCTGACATGGGGATTGAGTTCACCATGGATGAGCTATTTGCTACTCCTCCAGGGCAGAGAGTATAGAGTCCTACTCTGCCTCCGCCATCGAGAGTACATCGGACAGCTCCCTGGGGACCTGAGAGGTTCAGTCCATATGCTAGAGTAGGGGACTCAGGGGCATCCACTTCTACAGCTCCACCTCCAGAGCGGGCACCAGAGTCAGTTCCCCCTCCATTCACACCATCGACTCACCCGGCATAGCCAGATTTTTCTGCAATTTTGACCTCTATGTTCGCATCCTTTGAGTACAGACAGTAGGAGAGAGACAGGGCCTTTCTCGGGTAGCTCGGGGAGCGAGATAGAGTCATCTTAGAGTGGCTAGATCAGCAGTAGGGTATTATCCAGGAGCAGGGGAGGCTTATTGACCATTTGAGATAGGAGCAGGAGAGACTCGTGGGTCAACTGAGGCAGGAGATGAGGGCCTCCTAGGATGAGGCGACCCAGAGGATAGATGCATCAGTATAGATGGTGGATGAGTCAGTTGAGGCTCTCAGATTCAGGATCCAGGTCCTAGAGGGTGCCATAGCTCCCATCGCCCAGTCCATGCGAGAGTTTAGAGAGCATACAGAGGATAGGCTGAAGAGTATGGGGACTACCTCTACAGATCAGACCCTCCGCCTGGCCGGCGCTTTCAGAGAGTTAGGGGGGTCGTCACTGATATGCTGCAGTTAATGACGGTATGTGCATAGCCTTTCCTTGATGGATATGCTCAGGTCTAGTTCCAGCAGCAGGACCCAGCGAGAGCGCAGCCATTATCAGTACTAGTGGTTGTACCTCCCAGATACCAGCGACAGGCCAGAGCCTCGGCTGCTCAGCAGGCAGGACCATCAGCCCCTCCCAGGCAGCCATCTGCTCCAGATGCGGGACCATCTGCTTCTTCATCACGAGACCAGCCGGTTCATCTATCAGATGATGATGATGATGATCCAGAGGAGCTCTTAGATTATGCGCCATTATAGATTGTTCAGAGAGTTCTTCTAGCTTTGTATTTATACTTTTTATTGTAATCACATCTGTATATTGTACAAAATATAACTTTTTAGTGGAAAAACATTTATGGATTAACCTGTTAAATTTGCATGTTATTTCTTCATGATTTAAATTTCTTAAAAAAAAAAGAGAAAAGAAGGAAAAAGACAATTGATCATATAGTAAACAGGAGGATAAATAATAAAAAGGCAATATAAAAATATTCATAAATCTACCAATCAAGTTAATTTGCATGAGAATTAACAAGAGTCTCTTACAATACAGGAACATGGTTTCACACCAATTCGAGAATGACCAGCAGTCAAAAGGAAGGATAAACAGATCAAACATTATGTCCTTCAAGATCGCATTCAATATTAGATGATAATCAACAGATCAGAATCGTACCTTGCCGATTGAATGGAGGTTAGCAAGGAAAGTTCGCAAACTTAAAAGGGGACTAGCGATATAAATCAAACACCACACAGGCTGAGATGAGGCTAGCGGGAAAATTTAGTCACCGCGCATACCGAGGCGAGGATAGCGGGACGCACGCGATAGAACAGATCCGTACTTTGTAAGTGGAGCAAACTCAGTGCAGCTCAAGAGAGCAATCCTCGCGTTTTGTAAGTCTGGAGCAGACTCGACGCATCGCCATCCGCACTTTGTAAGTGGAGCAAACTCAGTGCAGCTCAAGAGAGCAATCCTCGCGTTTTGTAAGTCTGGAGCAGACTCAACGCATCGCCATCCGCACTTTGAAAGTGGAACAAACTCAGTGCAGCTCAAGAGAGCAATCCTCGCATTTTGTAAGTCTGGAGCAGACTCGACGCATCGCCATCCGCACTTTGCAAGTGGAGCAAACTCGGTGCAGCTCAGGCGAGCAATCCTCGCATTTTGTAAGTCCGGAGCAGACTCGGCGCACCATCACCATCTGCACTTTGTAAGTCTGGAGCAGACTCGATGCAGCTCAGGAGAGCAACCCTCGCGTTTTGTAAGTCTGAAGCAGACTCGACGCATCGCCACTTCCCCCGTAAAAAGGTAAGGACTGCCTCAGGTATGCATCTCTTTCCTTTCTCCTCTGAATTGTGGCTCATCTAGACACTAGTGCACTAGTTTCCCAAAAATTAGGGGCAATTATAGACACCGGGTCTTCAGGCAGTCCAGGTCAGAGTTACCCGATGAAGAGATCCATGTTGGTTTCCGGATAAATGGATGGAATTCGGAGGTTTTTGTCTTTCGATTTCATAAGGATTAAAATTTTTTTCGCTATAGCGTGAGGTTTTGAAAGAGTTTGGGAAATTTTGCTTGAAATTGGAAGTTTGCTCCACAGACGGGATGACCGTCTGAAGTAGGGACACCCGTCTCTACTTAGGGTGATCCCCATCTCTATACATAGTAGGGACGGCCCGTCTATAGCTAGGGACGGACATGTGTCTGAGTAGGGACGCCCGTCCCTAGTCCCGCGTTACGGCCTGTCTGTAGCTAGTGACGGACACGTGTCTAAGTAGGGACGCCCGTCCCTAGTTTCGCGTTACGACCCATCTGTATCCAAATTTCCACGCGTGCCGTTCGTAAAGACGCCCGTCAGTAGTTGCAGGGATGCCCGTCGGTAGTGGATCTGATCAGATAATGCCGGTTTGGATAAAATTTAATCTAAAATCTTTCAAATAGGGATACGTTTTGGTAAAAAATTGAATTTTAAAACTCCTTTTAAAATTCAAACTTTAAACTGATGCTTATCTGATTTTATCTCCAAAAATTCTATAAATTGAGAAGTAAAATTCGTTATTGGGGGTTAGAAAATTTGACAAATTTTTGGTGGAGAAAATTAACCACTTTTTTGAGAGATTGGAATTTTTTTTAGAAAAGATTTCTTTGAGATCAGTTTACCAAAAAGCTATAAAATCTCTATTTTTAGAATTTTATTTGATAAAAATTCTTCCAATTAATTGATTTCCTCAAATCTTTCTTGCGAATTAAGCCAATTTGAGGTAACGAAATTCATTCGTTTCTATCAATACAGCTAATTCAAACACTCGATCGCTATTAAATTTTCAAGAAGGGAAAATACAAATTTTCTTACTTTGATCTATTTTTATTTGATCCTTGTGGAGCTTGCGGGGACCGAAACCATTTGATATTCACCCGAAAAGGTAAAATCTGAGGGTAAACATTCTGGATTAATGCTTGTGTGATTTAATTAACTTATATTAATTATTTTCATTTTTTACCTTTTTTTTTATCTTTTAACTCATTTCTTTTAAAGTTTCCTATTATTTTCCTTTCTTTACTTTATTCACCAATTTTGACACTGACATGTTTATTCCTATGAGTTATTTTCTGACCATTTGGAATTGAAAATGATGATGGTCGAGCCAATCTGAGGATTTCCATACGGGTTCTTTCTTCACCCTTGCTTTTTATTCATGTTATTATTAAGATTATTTCAATGTCATTAAAGTGAAAAGGGCCAAATATTTTATAGTAATTAATTTGGGATTTTTTCGAAAGCTGTGGACCAATGTCCTGTTTTTAACCAACAAAATCGACACTTCTTAAAATCAGTTTGTAAAAAATATGCATGGCAGGACTAATGTCCTCACTCCAATGAATATCCCATTTTCTGTATGATTTATATATTGTTTTTATAATGGGGGTTGTATTCCGCCCCTAGTTTTATTGTAATTTGATTTGTGGAAGTTCATCTTAATAGTGCTTAATTTATCGCTTTTGACGTGAATGATTGCTCCTTAATTAAATGCATCGTGTGGAAAATTGGTGAAATAATAAATTCAAAACTTAATCATAATATTGATCAAGGTACAAATAAATGAGTAGTCCCGAACTCACTCTGGTCTTTGGGGCTCAATGAGGCGAGAGGTCTAGGACTTCCAAGACACCTCTTGAGTCTCACCAAAAGACTGAAACATATAATCCTAGGCTCTAGGGGGTAGAGGCAGAGGCCTCCAAGATCTCTCTGGCTAGCCCAAGATGGATATGTATGCACCGTCTTAGGCTCGCTGAGGCTAGACGACCCTCCCCAATGTTCTATTGGGTGGCGACTCCAAGAAACCTCAATGTTGCCCAAAATAGATGCACTTGTAAATACCTTACAAGTTTTATGAACCTCTCCTGATCTCCCTAAAGTGGGCTTTCGGGAGGCCACGAGGTTCAGCGCGCGTCACACTTGCCCTTCTCAAAAGGTACTCTCCCTCGGCCTCGATAGCAATGTCTTTCAAAGACTCCTAGTCTCTCAATCCCTTCATCTTTAGTCCATCTCTCAGGTAAGGGCTAGCATTCCGAATGAACTATCGGATCTGGTCGGGGGTATCAGGTTTGCGCTTCATTTCCATAACTCTCTTCCTCCACCGAGTGAGGTACTCATGAAAAGACTCTCCGGCCTTCTGCTGCAACAGCTCTAAGTCCTTCAATGTGACCTCCATCCTAGTACTACAATCATATTGTTTTAGGAACTCTTCGATCAACAAGTCCCAATCTTCTTTGGACCTTCTGTCCAACCCGTGGTACCAATCTATAGCGGCCCCTGTGAGACTCAGACAAAAGTACTCTATCTTCTGCTTCCTTATCAAAGTTATTCCCTTCATGACCAGTGAGTACTGCTTAATGTGTGCAGTGGGATTGGAAGTGCCATCGAACTTGGGAATGTCAGGCATTTTAAAATTCTAAGGGACCAAATCATCACTATCCAGCTCTCGATCTTTAAGGTTCATTCCTCCTCCTACCGTCAGCATCCTTGTCATGGCTTCAAACCTTTCCTCCATTTTTTTCCACATCACATCCTCCAGCTTGGGTGACTTCCCTTTCACTACCACAAGTTCCTCTGGCTCCTCCCATAAGTCAATCTTGGATTTAGGGCTTTCTTTACGCTCAACAGGCGTTGGCACTCTTGGCTCAACTGTAGGTGGATCAACTGCCACAGGGGGATCCTCTTTAATAGTCCCTTGTTCATCTTGCTCCCTAATTAGAGCGGCAGTCTATTGCCTAGCAGGTGGGGCCAGGGTAGTGGCAAGGTTACCCATCATCGCCATCATTCTAGCCTCAAACTCTTCCAACCTTCTCCCCACTTCTTTGGCAATCATTGTCCTAGTTGCATTAGAACCACTTGATGGATCCGACATGCTCGTCTCTATTGATGAATCCAAACTCTGATCTGACACTAGCCTTGGGGAAATCTTTCTTAGCCAATCGTCGGGACCTCTAAACCACCTGGACAAATTTATGATGGCTGCAAAACACACCTTTGTTAGGATGATGCATGATTGAAATGCAATGCATGGCCGTGCTGGTGCAGCATAAACAAACACATGCAAGCAGATAGACCCTTCCAACCTTATTTCTCCCACACATGTGGGAATGTGGTCTCTTTCCTAGGTGGGCTTGATCCATGGATTAATGGGGAATCAAATGGACGTGTATGGTGCACGGTGGAAAACCGGCAGCATAATAGCTCTAGTCTAATGTACATACTTATGGGTTTTGGCCATTATATATTTGGACAATTCAATTAAATTAAGGTGAACCTACTGGGGCATGAAAGCCTTTGATAGAATGTGACACCCCTTACCCGTACTCAGGCGATCCTATCCCATGAGGAGTAAGATGTCGTACGAGTCAGGGTGCAACCAAACAAAGCAGAGAACAAAGCGTAGATAAACATACACAAAAGCGAGGTAATTAAAAACTTTTGCGAAGTAAAAGAAGCGAAAGCTGATCACGCATTAATATAACGGAGGCATTACATTACCGTTCTGATCAACTAAGAGATACAATAGCTAATTACAAATCCCAAATTACATAAACAAAAGCGGAAGCTATTACAAAACCAATATAAGAGAGTTCTATACAAAAAGAATCTCAAAATACAAAACTCAGTCCTATTCTAAACCCTGCTGCGTTGGCTTAGACTGCGGCGACTCTCCCAAAGCAACTCCTTCCGTACCTGCACGGGTAAACACACCGTGCTAAGCGATAAACGCTTAGTGGGGAACACATATATATTAAAGGACAACCATTCACAACGGTCGTCAAGGCAAAACACAAGCGTTCATCATAAATACCATACTCATAGCATATCAATTGCATAAGCATGCATATATATACTAAAGCCATACATTCAGAAGCTCATAACAATATTCATATTCCCATAACAGATTATACTTTTCATTTATGAGTTCACACATTTATCACATACATTTCCTCATAACACAATTCATACCAGGCACCTGCTGACTCGAGGGAGTGGATAACAAGTATACGGACAGTACTTTACGGGTACGAGCCGATCACAAATAGTACCTTACGGGTACTAATCGAAAAACCAAGATACTTTTAACTTTCACAAAACATTTTCAAAAGGGATCTTAAACAAGATCCGAGCACATAAGGGTTTGTGAGAAACCAAGCGGGGACCTGATCGGGGTCCAAACGAAACTGAGGGCTGCAGCTATAAGACTCTATTAGGCATGTCTAACTATCCACTTTCTAGACTCTAGCAGGTCATGCATAAACCATTCAATCCATTTCATAACATTCCAAAATCATTATCATACATGTACATAGTCGTATTATGGATCCGCATTCATATAATTCATAAGACATCAAGCATAAATCTCATAGACATTAAAGGAAACTGGAGTTCATAAACAGCAAACAACAAAAGAAAACTCACTCAGCATGCAGGGAGCTGTCGCGCTCACGACAGAGACCGAAGTCTCTTCGCTGCGCGAGCGCGACGGATTTCGCGACCGCGAGGAGGACGGAGGGGCAAGGCTCTGTCGCGAGCAAATATTACTGTCGCAGGCTCGTGATAGCACTTAGCCAGCATCGCGCTCTGTCGCGATCGCGACGGATGTCGCGCTCGCGACAGGGGGTGATCAACGCTTCGGCTATCGCGGGCCCACGACGGATGTCGCGTGCTCGCGACAGCGAAGCTCCAAAATGCTGATCTCTGTCGCGCTCGCAACAGCATCGGGTTTTCAAAAATCTGCAGAATTCTGCAGATTTTCTTCCTCCCACAAACAACCACAAACACACACAAAATTCATCCAAGAACCTCTTACCTCAAACCCAGCCATCCAATAGCATCAACAACCATAATATAACATTAATCAACAAGAAATTTCATACAATTCATTAATTTAAACCTCCAATTCCAAGAATCATCCAAAACCCCAATTTATGCACAAAGCCACATCAACTCCAACATTATCACAATTAACTCATGCTCTTGCAAGATCCACATTCCAAAACAAAAACCCATAGCATATACATCAAAATAAGGAACATATAACAACCTAATTCTAAGAAACCATCAAATCTCATACATAAACATATATACATGAAAACCAAGAAATTCCCAAACCTTAAAATCCTTAGCTACTACTGCTTGGATCCACTAGTTCTAGCCTTCTCTTTTCCCTTTGGCTCACGAGGAGGCTCAACTAAGCACAAACAAGCACCCAAACACCAAAAACACAAACCCTAACTTAGATCCAACCCAAGAAGAAGAATAAGAAAATGCATGAATAACACAAGGAAAAAGCGAGAACTTACCAAGGAAGGTGTAAGGGAGTAATTAATTCCACCACTTGAGCTTGAATCTAAGTAAAGCACTTAGGAGAGTGTAAAGGTGGAAGAAGAAGAAGAAGAAGGAGGAGAGAAAACGGGAAATGGGTTTCAAAAATCTGATTTTTTCCTTTTTCATTTTCTCTTTCCCATCCTTCTTTCCCCTTTACACATGTCAACCATCTAGTGGAGGAGATTTCTTACTCACACCCTAACTAAATGTATCAAATACACACAATGAAACACCCTAATAATGCACCCTACACATGTATGAGCAACACACAATATGCTCCCTCAAGGACACACCCTACAAATGTATGCATGCCCACACACCACAATAACCCACTAGTGCATATCCTACTATGGTGCACTCATGTACACACAAACCTGTCCCAACTAATCCGCACCATAGTGCTACACATGCACACACACGTACTAGAAAATCCCCAAATCATGCAATATTCCCAAAATGCCCTTATGATTATGCCAAAACACATACAAATACATACACACACATATGGCTCGTTCCACTAGGGGGCAAACGGGGTGTGATAACTCTCCCCTACTAACAAGAATTTCGTCCTCGAAATTCTCACCTGAACTGAACAACTGCGGATACTGAGCTCTCATCGACTCTTCCGGTTCCCATGTTGCTTCCTCGACCCCATGGTGATTCCACAAAACCTTAACCAAAGGGATCTGCTTGTTCCTCAACTGTCTTACTTCCCGTGCTAAGATAGCTCTAGGCTCCTCATCGTAGGAAAAATCAGACTGCACTTGAACCGACAACACATGAGAAGGATCCGATCTATACCGATGGAGCATCGAAATGTGAAACACATCATGAAGCTTCGATAATTCCATCGGCAAAGCCAATCTGTAAGCTACTGGACCAACTGTAGCCAACACTTCATACGGACCAATAAAGCGAGGACTAAGCTTTCCTTTCTTCCCAAACCGAAGCACTTTTCTCCAAGGGGAAACTTTCAGAAAGACTTTGTCCCCAACTTCAAACTGCACATCTTTTCTCTTCAGGTTGGCATAAGACTTCTGTCGATCCTTAGCCGCTTTCAAGTTCCGCTGCACAACTCTGATCTTCTCCTCTGTATCTCTAACCAGATCTGGCCCAATCACTGACCTCTCAGATAGCTCTGCCCAACAAACTGGAGTCCTACACTGCCATCCATACAAGGCCTCATACGGTGACATACCAATACTCGACTGAAAACTGTTGTTATAAGCAAACTCCATCAGCGATACATATTTGTCCCAACTACCCGGAAAGTCCAAAACACAAGCCCTTAACATATCCTCTAAGATCTGAATCACTCGTTTGGACTGACCATCTGTCTAAGGATGAAATACCGTACTGAAATTTAGCTTGGTACCCAATGCTCGTTGTAACTCTTTCCAGAACTTAGATGTGAACCTTGGATCCCGGTCTGAAACTATAGACAAAGGCACTCCATGCAACCGAACTATCTCATCCACATAGATACTGGCCAATTTATCCATCTGGTAATCCATCCTAACCGGCAAAAAGTGAGCGGACTTTGTGAGTCGATCCACAATAACCCAAATAGAATCATGCTTTTTTTGAGTCAAGGGCAACCCGAAAACAAAATCCATGGTGATATCATCCCACTTCCACTCGAGAACGGACAAAGGTGTGAGCAATCCCGAAGGAACTTGGTGCTCAGGCTTTACCTACTGACAAGTCAAACACTTGGATACAAAGTCCACTATATCCTTCTTCATACCAGACCACCAAAAGAAAAGCTTTATATCCCGATACATATTGTTACTCCCGGGATGCATGGTGAAAACTGTACTATGTGCCTCATCCAAAAGCTGTCTTCTTAATTCTTCATTATTCGGTACACACAAACGGTTTCTAAACAGAAGAACCCCATCCTGAACCGAAAACTCTGACTGCTTGCTTAAACTGACTTCTTGCACAATCCGCTGAAGCTTCTCATCAACCTTCTGAGCATCATCTGCTGACTCAAGATAGGCTTAACCCTCAACTGAGCTATCAAGGCCCCATCTGAACCAAACCTCCATTTGAACCGTCTCAAAAACAAGGCAGAAACTGACTTCCGACTCAAAGCATATGCAACTACATTGGCCTTACCCGGATGGTAATCCACAATGCAATCATAATCCTTAAACAGCTCAAGCTATCGACACTGCCTCATGTTCAGTTCCTTCTGAGTCAGTAAATACTTCAAACTCTTATGGCCCGAAAAGATTCTACACTTCTCCCCATACAGATAATGACGCCAAATCTTCAAAGCAAAGACAACCGCTGCTAACTTAAGATCATGCGTCAGATAGTTCCTCTCATGTGGCTTCAACTGTCGAGAAGCATAAGCCACCACCTTACCTTCCTGCATCAGAACACATCCCAGACCAACACCTGAAGCGTCACTATACATAACAAACTCCTTACCCGAGATGGGTTGAGTAAGTATAGGAGCTTCTACCAAAAACTGCTTCAACCTCTCAAAGCAAGCATGACATTTATCCGACCACTCAAACTTAACTCCTTTCCTCAACAACCTAGTCATCGGAGCGGCAATCACAGAAAAACTCTTAACAAACTGAAGGTAATAACCCGCCAGACCAAGGAAACTCCGCACCTCCTGAACATTCCTAGGCGCCTTCCAATCAACTATCGCCTCAATCTTAGCTGGATCTACTTGAATACCCTTAGCTGAAACTATGTGGCCTAGAAATGACACTTCCCGAAGCCAAAATTCACACTTACTCAACTTGGCAAACAACCAATGTTCCCTCAGCACTTGCAAAACCAATCGGAGATGTTCCTCATGCTCAGTCTCATCCTTGGAATACACCAGGATATCATCTATAAACACTACTACAAATCGGTCCAAGTATGGCCTAAACACTCTGTTCATCAAATCCATGAATGCCGCTAGAGCATTAGTCAGACCAAATGGCATCACAAGGAACTCATAATGGCCATACCGAGTCCGAAATACAGTCTTAACCACATCCTCATCCTTAACACGAAGCTGATAATACCCCGACCGTAGATCTATCTTAGAGAAAACACCGGAACCCCGAAGCTGATCAAACAAATCCTTGACTCTGGGCAACGGATACTTGTTCTTCACTGTTATCTTATTAATCTGCCTGTAGTCGATACACATCCTCAAGGATCCATCCTTCTTCTTAACAAATAGAATTGGAGCTCCCCAAGGAGATATATTGGGTCGAATAAACCCCTTATCCAATAGCTCTTGTAGTTGAGTTTTAAGTTCTCTCAACTCTACAGGAGCCATCCGATAAGGTGCTTTCGATACTGGTGTGGTACCCAGAATAATCTCTATGGCTAGCTCAACTTCTCTCTTCGGAGGCAAACCCGACAAATCACTTGGAAAAACATCACTAAACTCTCGAACAACAGGGATGTCCTCAATCCTAACTTGATCCCTCTTGGAATCCAAAACCACAGCCAGAAAAGCCTCACAACCCTTTCTCATAAACCTCTTGGCTTGAATTGCAGAAATCACATTGTTCATAGAACTCGCACCAAAACCTCTTACAAACACTGGAGCTCGTTTCCTATCCCGAAGCACGAAGGTCTTCCTATGACAATCAACCACAGCTCGATGCTTGCCCAACCAATCCATACCCAAAATCAAATCATACTCTCTAAAGGGCAACTCTATCAAATCCGCAGGCAACTCAACTCCCTCAACCATCAAAGGACAATTCCTAAAAACTCTACTCACACTGACACTGTGCCCTAATGGATTGGTCACACATATCTCATAGTCTAACTGATCTACCACATGCAACTTATCAATAATCTTATCCGTGCACAAATATGAGTGTGTAGAACCAGAATCTATTAAAGCATATAATTCAGTGTCATGGAGTAAGAACTTACCAGCAATTACATCAGGGGCATCCTGCTCCTCTCTGGCTCTAACTGCATATGCTCTAGCTGCAACTGGTGGAGGACGCTCCACGGTCTCAGAAACAGCTCCATCTCTAGGTCGACCACCTCTACCTCTTGCAGCCTGAGAAGCATTCGATCCAACTCTGCTAGCTCCTCCCTGAGGTCCCGAATCTTCACCCAACTGGGGACAACTGGCCAGACGGTGCTAGGTGCTCCCACACTTAAAGCACCCACCAGTGAGCCACCTACACTCACCCCGGTGAGCCTTGCCGCAATGCTCACAAACAGGCGTAGCATCCGATCGGCCACCTCTACCAGTACTAGCTACTACAGCTGAACCTTGCCTTCTCCCTCTGGTAGCCGAACTAACTGACGACTCATCTTGCGGGTTCCTAGATCTCTTACCCGAAGATGAGGAAGAACCACCCCGAGCAGAATTCCTTCGCTGAGCTCTCTCCCTAAGCAAAGATTCCGTCTTCTCCGCCCTCATGGCAGCCTCTGCAATCTGATAGTAACTTACCCCTGGTGTAACCATCAAAGAAATCAAAGCAATCTTCAAGGACTCGTTCAACCCCGCTTTAAAATGTTTGCATCTAAAATCATCTGTCATAACCCCACGCGGAGCATAGCGAGACAACCGATTAAACTCCTTCTCATAATCCAAAACTGACAAGGCCCTCTGCTTTAAACTTAGAAACTGCGCCCATCTTGAGTCCCTATAAGCCTGAGTCATATACTTCTTAGTGAACTCCTCACTGAAGAAATCCCAAGTAACTGGATCAGGCATTTGAGGTAGCCTACACACCAACTCCCACCATTCGTAAGCCGACCCTTGAAGCAATGCCACAGCACACTCAGCTTGCTGGTCGGGAGGACACCTGACTTCCCTTAAAGCTCTCTTTACCTTATCAAGCCACTTTTCAGCTAACTCTGACTCATCAAGCCCAGTCCCATAAAAATCCTCAACACCAGCTCTTCTTAAACTCTCTATCGGAGCTTTGGGGGCAGTCATCCTTTCCAAAACCCGAGCCACGTCCTGGTGCAATCTGAACATTGCCTCAAAAGGCATGGCAGTGGCCTCAGGCTGGACCCTAGCACGTTGAGCCGACACCAAAATAGAAACAGACGGATCTACAGCTAGAGGATTCACACTTTCAGCGGACTCCTCGAGCGCACCATGAGAAGAATTAGAATCCATCTAACAAACAAGAGGACAGCCGCATCAGCCAACAATGCCCTAGACATTGACATATCCACACATAGCATCACACAGACAATCACCCAGAAATGCCTAAACCAGGCTTTGATACCACAACTTGTGACACCCCTTACCCGTACTCAGGCGATCCTATCCCATGAGGAGTAAGATGCCGTACGAGTCAGGGTGCAACCAAACAAAGCAGAGAACAAAGCGTAGATAAACATACACGAAAGCGAGGTAATTAAAAACTTTTGCGAAGTAAAAGAAGCAAAAGCTGATCATGCATTAATATAATGGAGGCATTACATTACTGTTCTGATCAACTAAGAGATACAATAGTTAATTACAAATCCCAAATTACATAAACAAAAGCGGAAGCTATTACAAAACCAATATAAGAGAGTTCTATACAAAAAGAATCTCAAAATACAAAACTCAGTCCTATTCTAAACCCTGCTGCATTGGCTTAGACTGCAGCGACTCTCCCAAGGCAACTCCTTCCGCACCTGCACGGGTAAACACACCGTGTTAAGCGATAAACGCTTAGTGGGGAACACATATATATTAAAGGACAACCATTCACAACGGTCGTCAAGGCAAAACACAAGCGTTCATTATAAATACCATACTCATAGCATATCAATTGCATAAGCATGCATATATATACTAAAGCCATACATTCAGAAGCTCATAACAATATTCATATTCCCATAACAGATTATATTTTTCATTTATGAGTTCACACATGTATCACATACATTTCCTCATAACACAATTCATACCAGGCACCTGCTGACTCGAGGGAGTGGATAACGAGTATACGGATAGTACTTTACGGGTACGACCGATCACAAATAGTACCTTACGGTTACGAATCGAAAAACCAAGATACTTTTAACTTTTACAAAACATTTTCAAAAGGGATCATAAACAAGATCCGAGCACATAGGTTCGCGAGGAACCAAGCGGGGACCTAATCGGGGTCAAAATGAAACTGAGGGCAGCAGCTATAAGACTCTATTAGGCATGCCTAACTATCCACTTTCTAGACTCTAGCAGGTCATGCAAAAACCATTCAATCCATTTCATAACATTCCAAAATCATCATCATACATGTACATAGTCGTATCATGGATCCGCATCCATATAATTCATAATACATCAAGCATAAATCTCATAGACATTAAAGGAAACTGGAGTTCATAAACCGCACACAACAAAAGAAAACTCACTCAGCATGCAAGGAGCTGTCGCGCTCGCGACAGAGACCGAAGTCTCTTCCCTGCGCGTGCACGATGGATTTTGCGACCGCGAGGAGGACGGAGGGGCCAGGCTCTGTCGCGCTCACGACAGAGAAAAAATATTGCTGTCGCGAGCTCGCGATAGCACTTAGCCAGCATCGCGCTCTGTCGCGATCGAGACGGATGTCGCGCTCGCGACAGGGGGTGATCAACGCTTCGGCTATCGCGGGCCCACGACGGATGTCGCGTGCTCGCGACAGCGAAGCTCCAAAACGCTGATCTCTGTCGCTCTCGCGACATCGTCGCGATCGCGACAGCATCGGGTTTTCCAAAATCTGCAGAATTCTGCAGATTTTCTTCCTCCCACAAACAACCACAAACACATACAAAACTCATCCAAGAACCTCTTACCTCAAACCCAGCCATCCAATAGCATCAACAACCATAATATAACATTAATCAACAAGAAATTTCACACAATTCATTAATTTAAACCTCCAATTCCAAGAATCATCCAAAACCCCAATTTATGCAGAAAGCCACATCAACTCCAACATTATCACAATTAACTCATGCTCTTGCAAGATCCACATCCAAAACAAAAACCCATAGCATATACATCAAAATAAGGAACATATAACAACCTAATTCTAAGAAACCATCAAATCTCATACATAAACATATATACATGAAAACCAAGAAATTCCCAAACCTTAAAATCCTTAGCTCCTACTGCTTGGATCCACTAGTTCTAGCCTTCTCTTTGCCCTTTGGCTCGCGAGGAGGCTCAACTAAGCACAAACAAGCACCCAAACACCAAAAACACAAACCCTAACTTAGATCCAACCCAAGAAGAAGAAGAAGAAAATGCATGAATAACACAAGGAAAAAGCGAGAACTTACCAAGGAAGATGTAAGGGAGTAATTAATTCCACCACTTGAGCTTGAATCTAAGTAAAGCACTTAGGAGAGTGTAAAGGAGGAAGAAGAAGAAGAAGGAGGAGAGAAAACGGGAAATGGGTTTCAAAATCTGATTTTTCCCTTTTTCATTTTCTCTTTCCCATCCTTCTTTCCCCTTTACACATGTCAACCATCTAGTGGAGGAGATTTCTTACTCACACCCTAACTAAATGTATCACATACACACAATGAAACACCCTAATAATGCACCCTACACATGTATGAGCAACACACACAATGCTCCCTCAAGGACACACCCTACAAATGTATGCATGCCCACACACCACAATAACCCACTAGTGCATATCCCACTATGGTGCACTCATGTACACACAAATCTGTCCCAACTAATCCGCACCATAGTGCTACACATGCACACACACGCACTAGAAAAACCCCAAATCATGCAATATTCCCAAAATGCCCTTATGATTATGCCAAAACACATACAAATACATACACACACATATGGCTCGTTCTACTAGGGGGCAAACGGGGTGTGATAACTCTCCCCTACTAATAAGAATTTCGTCCTCGAAATTCTCACCTGAACTGAACAACTGCGGATACTGAGCTCTCATCGACTCTTCCAGTTCCCATGTTGCTTCCTCGACCCCATGGTGATTCCACAAAACCTTAACCAAAGGGATCTGCTTGTTCCTCAACTGTCTTACTTCCCGTGCTAAAATAGCTCTAGGCTCCTCATCGTAGGAAAAATCAGACTGCACTTGAACCTCTGTGATGGGTGTCGAATCCAACAAAAATAAAATTCTACTCTATAAATATTTATAGCAAAGTATGAGTAGAGTTATCTCCCAAGAGATTGGTCAAATTATTAAATCAGATTTTTACTTATGAAATAAGAGAAAGATGAAGGGGGTTTTTGTTTATGAAAAATAAGATTAAAACAAATAAATCATGAAGCAGAAAATTAAAAAGAGTAAATCAAATATTAAAAACTTCTAGTCAAAGGAATATCTTGGTTATGATTCATTCAAATTGATCATTGAATACAATTGGATAAATTCCTACTTCTTCAAATAAATTGGTTATGAACACTAACAAGCTCTAGTATTCTGTTCTTCCTTAATATTAATTTAAAAGTGATAAGATCAGCTGGTAAATCTTATTTCTCAACAACCACTAAACAAGCTCTTAGGATTTAATTGAGAAATAGCATTAAGAATTAGAAAAGCTACCAATTCCAATCAATAATACACAAGCTCGATTATTTAAATTGGACCAAATAAATTCACCCACACTAAACTCAAAGATTCAATTCAATGAGTGTACAGATTTGCCACTTTGCCAAATTAAATAAACAATTACGGATTTACCAATTTGACTAGCAGTATTTATTCCTTCAAAATCAGACGTCAATAATTTTAATGGAACAAAATATCATTAAGTATAGAAAATATTCAGATATTTGAGAAGAGAAAACAATGAAAACGAATTCTCACAATTTATTCATGAATCATACCTTAATATCCTTGACTAGAAAAGAAAATTCAGCCACTCATGGCTGTAAAATAATCAACTAGAAAATAAAGAAAGCAGCAATTCAAAAGTTTATTTCAAGGTTCAAGATCTCCTTCAAGGTTCATCACAAGATCTTATTTATAGAAAACTTAGACTAGAAAATTGATCATTTTCCTCAAGAACTTTTCAGAGGTCCAATTTTGCTGCCAAAAATCGGGTAGAAGATCTGGCTAAATTGATTTCCAATAGCAGCAATTCTTGAAAAATCTGCACTGCATAATTTCTGCGCAAGCGACCGTGGGCACGCTTAAGTTGGATTTCATGTTGAAAATATAGACCTGATGGTATTTTGATTTTCAGCTTCAATTCTTGACTTCCAATTTTGATTTCTTTGATTCTCAGCTTCATTTCTTGACTTCCAATTAGCTCCAATTTTTGACTTTAAATTCCTACTTTTTTTTTATTTCTTTTTCCCATTGAGCATGAATTCCTACTAAAAGATTGAATAGGAATTAAATCAAATATTTATTTTATCAAATAAGCACAATATAGGAGTTTTTCATGGAAAATAAATAAGAATATTTTGCTTCATCAAATTCCCCCACACCAAACCTTTGCTTGTCCTCAAGCAAATCATTTTCCACACCCCATAGCCTTGCCATATTCTCCCCTTCAAAATTTCTTTTCAAAACTCAACATGTCTCAAAGAAATAAATTCATAAAAAAAAATTCATCAGTTCAAGTGATCCTTCAATGTTATCCAAAGATGCAAGACTTAACATCCTCACAAAAGATATCACTCAAATCACTCAAGTGTTTAGGCTAAGTATTTAACAATAGAGCACTCCAAGTCACAAAAATAAAAAGGAATTACCATAGGCTTGCCATTCAATCAAATCTCCACCACTAACCATTAATTCATCCAAAAATCAAAGGGTCTTCAATTGGGTTGTAATGGGGCTAAGGTCAAAGGGATAGAAAAAGGAAAAATTTAGGCTTAAATAAGTTGAACATAATAAACAAATGTCTTTAAAAAATTTGGAAAGAATTTATGCAATGTAAGGAAGATAGAAACATAGATCCTTTATTAAAGTGGCCCAAGCAAATTTTTTTATTTATTTTTTTTTTTTTTATTTTTTTTATTTATTTTTTTTTATATATTTTTTTTTGAGAGGAAATTAATTCCCCTAAGGCTTTTGACCTTTATTCATTTTCAAAATCGCCGGCCACAAATGCTTTTATTTCTATTTTTCCTTTTTGTATCTTCCTTTTCAAAAATAAAACTATGTAGATATTCTTAAAATCATTTATCTATTAGTTCAACAAATAAGGGCTCAAAATTATGGCTTCAATAAACTGGTTCAGGCTAACAATTTTAAGGGTTATTTCCAAAAATATGGTTATAGGCTCAAAATGGTTAACTATTGGATTAAAAGGTAGGCTATCAAGAAAAAGGTTTAAAACGAATGGTTATCACCCTAAATGCCCTTATCACTTTAATGAAATAAATTAGGAATGTGATCTCAAAATGAATCTCATGGCAAGTTCTAGAATTCACAATTTATATTGGACACACTCGTAAGAAAAATAAGAACACATATAATGTATGTTCATTTAAGCTCAAAAACTCACAACAAATATTAAGGGTTAAAATTGGTGCTTAAATCTTACAACTTTATTTTTCAAAGGAGAATAGACTTAGCCAAAGGACATTTCCATATTTCTGCTCAAAAACACTCAAAGGGGTGCAATTAAAAACATCAAAGCAAATAAAAATATCAAAATAAATAGCAGCCGAAAACAAATATCAGAATAAATAAAAGTGCAGTAATGTGTAAATGCTCTAATGCTAGATTTAATACAGACATAATATCAAAAATTAGTATTCCCTCCCCCACACCTAAACTTTACATTGTCCCAAATGTAAAGCTAGGATCAAAATACAGCAAAAATAAAAATGAAACAAAATTGGGAGGTAAAAATACTGCCCTGAAAAGAACTAGAGAGGGGGTTTGGGTAACCCGAAATGATCAAAAAGGGTGTCCATATATTGCTCCAATCTGCCCAATTAACCTTCTAATCTGTCAAGTCTAGAGGTCAGCTCATGCCACGGTTGAGATGGGCCAGCGTCATCATCAGATTCAGTTGGGCGAGCTCACTTGTTGCGCACAATCTGAGTATAAAAACCAGGGCCTGAAGGGGCTGCTCTGTATTGGCCTTTGGGTGATTTCTCCACCTCTCCCATCCTGTGCAAACAATCAATGTCCAATAGACCAACCTCACAAGCAATATGCATATCAGTATTGTCGAGATCTAAAACTTCCAAACGCATAGAAATAAAAGTGACCAAAGAACCCAAACAAAGATGCCCTCTCTTCTTTCTAGCCATTGCTAACAATTGTTGTAACACCCCCATACCCCCGGTAAGGAATATCGGGGCGCTACGCGGACACTTACGTATACTTGCACATGCACTAGCGAAAACGGTAACAATAAATTAGAAATAAGTTGGGCCCAAATAAAATTACTTTTACTATACATATAAACTGTACATAATACAAAAGCTTTATATTTGTTACATATTCATTTTCGGTATACATATACAAATACTTTTAACGGTTACATGTAACGACTATACTCTCTATATACATAATGATGTTACTCAAAACATCATTAACTCTAATTCTATCTTATACAAAAAGGGTATATCAAAAAGCTCCTAGAGGCCCTCACTTGCAGATGAACGCTTTCACTGGTCCGCACCTGTCAACCTACACGGAAACAAACATCCGTGCTAAGCGATAACGCTTAGTGGGGATGAAAATAATGCAAGGGACTTCTTTCGAAGTCTTAAAATAAATTATCTATGCACTACATATATTAGTCAAAGCACACATGCATATATTTTCACACTCATGTAAATCATGGATTGTAATTCATATAAACATGTGCTGGTACATATAACTATCCTGTAGCATTCATCTCATATACTTTAAACATTTACTTATAACACTACATATGATCATTTCATGTTCACTATACACTAACAATAACGAGGATAAAACAATAAGCCTGAATTCCTTTCACGGTGGATACGGGTAACTCTGGATACTGTTTACAGTATCTTACATGTGGAGAATTAACTCAAACTCTATGGAATACACGAGGCATTCCGAACTCTGGGCACAATTAAGGCCAACTCTAGTAGCTGCACTCTAGCCCTTTATAAGCATGCTTATCTATCCACTATAACGGTAATCAGGCTATAACAACTCATATACTTTACACTGATATCAACTCATTTACTATAATTCAAATACATTTAATTTCTGTATAGCTTTTAATAATCAAGCATATTTAAGGTTATTAATCATATAAGAGATTTAAAAGATGATTTAAACCAAGCACAGGCTAAATGATAACATGCAAGACTCATTTAGACCTTTAACCACTCAAAACAGGAGCAAAAGACAAAAACCAGACAAAACAGGCGAAAAACAACTCGCTGTCGCGATCGCGACTTGTGTCGCACTCGTGACAGTAGCCTAAGGAAACAGGGCCGTCACGAGGCGCACACGCGATTGCGGCTCGTGACGATCTGCTTCGCTTCACGCCGGCCAGGAAGGAAGGGGTCACGAGTCGTGACTGCCCATAACGACTCGTGACAGGATCCTCCTAACAGAGAGAGGACATCACGGGTCGTGATGCCATCTCACGCCTCGCCGGTGGAAGGTCACGCGGCGTGACTGCTCGTCACGTCTCGTGACGGAACTCTCACAGCAACAGAGAAACATTGCGAGACGTGATGCCATCTCACGCCTCGCGACGAGGCTTGCCCAAGGGTCACGAGTCGTGACCTACCCTCACGTCTCGTGACTCTCTCCTCACAACTCTGAAAATCAAATTTTCAACTCGCTTCTTACGGAAATGAAAGACGCGATTCTGTCGCGATCGCTACTTGTGTCGCGCTCGCGACAGAAGCGTATTCCCCAATTCCAAAAGTAAAAACCACACACAGTATACCTACTCTTATGTGCCTTCCTAGGAAATTTGACATTCCCGCCCATTTGTTGGTCAGATGGAGGAAGAAAAGATTTCCCTTTCCCAAGCCTAGTTCGAGGGATAGGTGGTTCTTCCCTTTTTTTCAGCTTTCTCTTGGTTCTAGCAACAGACTTCTTCACCATTTTTAAATTCTACCCAACAAATATTTGCAAAAACTGGACCCAGAGAATATAATGCAAAACAGGGTAACGTGTGGCCTGGGCATGGGTGTCGAATCCAACAAAAATAAAATTATACTCTATAAATATTTATAGCAAAGCATGAGTAGAGTTGTCTCCCAAGAGATTGGTCAAATTATTAAATCAGATTTTTACTTATGAAATAAGAGAGATGAAGGGGTGGCTGCTGATCGGCACTCGGTGGACAGCGGCTGTGCGATGGCGCTCGTTGGACAGCTGATCGTACTCCGATGGGTCGCTGGTTGGTGCTCGGTGGCGGTAAGAAGAAAGAAAAGGAGAATGGTGAGAACAGGGGCTGTTGGTTTCGGTGATGAGAAGAAAAGAAGTAACTGAAGTAAAGAGTAAAACAAATAAGTAAAAATGTGATTGTTTAAAAGAAACCAAAGAATAAAATAGAAGAGTAAAAGTAAAAGTTAAGGACAGAGGAAAGTATCATAACAAAATAAAAGAGAATAAAACAAAATAAAACTCAACTCAAAGAATTACTTTATTTTAAATCACATTAACCATTAGAACTCAACCTGTTACCCAGAATTGAAAAACACACCAGCTTTTCTCTTTTTTTTTTTTTTCGGAAGGTGAAAATAAAATAAAAAAAATGGAAAAATTAAAAATAAAGATGTTTGAAAAGAAGAAATTGTGAGGAAAGATAAAGAATAAAATAAACAAGTAAAAATAATCATTAAAAGAAAAAGTAAGTAGGAACGATGAAGAGTGAAAGAAAGAAAAAAAAATCGTGAACAAATAGAAGTAAAAAGAAACAACAAAAAGACAAAGTAGAAATACAATTATTAAAAAGTAACAAAGAAAGTTGAAGAGAGGAGAATGAAAAATCGTGAACCAAATGAACAAACAATAAAAAGACAAAGTACAATTGTTAAAAAGCAACAAGGAAAGAGAAATGAAAAAGCAAAAAATTTAAAATAACAAAGAGAATAAAAATAAAAGAAAATGTAAAGATTTAGCACATTAACCATTAAAACCAAGTTTCTACCCTGAATTCAAAAAGAACACACCAGCTTCTCTCTCTCTTTTTTTTTAAAAAAAAATGAAAATAAAATAAAAAAAATTAAAAATTAAAATTAAAGATAAAGATGTTGGGTTGCCTCCCAACCAGCGCCCTTATTTTCTGTCTGAAGGCCAGACATAATGTAGCATCACTCTTCATAGTTTGGAACTTTCAATTGAATTGTTTCAATATTTGTCACTTGAAATCCCTCATAAAAAGTTTTTAAACGATGCCCATTGACCTTAATCGTTTTGGCAGTGCTGGGACTTTGAATTTCTACTGCACCATGAGGAAATATATTAGTAACAATAAAAGGTCCAGTCCAACGTGACCTTAATTTTCCTGGAAAAAGCTTAAGTCTAGAATGAAACAAGAGAACTTTCTGACCAATTTGAAAATTTTTTCTAGAAATATTTTTATCATGAAAAAGTTTAATTTTCTCTTTGTAAATTCTAGAATTCTCATAAGCATCAAGTCTGAGTTCCTCAAGTTCTTGGAGTTGTAACTTTCTCTGTTCACCTGCTTCTTCCATGTTCATGTTACACTATTTTATTGCCCAGTACGCTTTATGTTCTAGTTCAACAGGAAGGTGGCAAGACTTACCAAACAAGAAGCGATATGGAGACATACCAATTGGATTTTTATATGCAGTTCTGTATGCCCATAAAGCATCTTCTAGACGTATACTCCAATCTTTGCGAGTGGGATTGACAGTCTTTTCCAGAATAGACTTGATTTCTCTATTGGATACCTCTGCTTGACCACTAGTCTGTGGGTGGTAGGCCGTCGAAATTCTGTGAGTCACACCATATTTTCTTAACAGACTTTCAAATGTACGATTACAAAAATGAGTGCCTCTGTCACTGATGATTGCCCTCGGTACTCCATATCTGCTGAAAATATGACTCTTGACAAAACCTACGACAATCTTAGAATCATTAGTCCTGGTGGCTTTTGCTTCCACCCACTTAGAAATGTAGTCCACAGCTAAAAGAATGTAACAATTACCAAAAGAAGATGGAAATGGACCCATGAAGTCAATTCCCCATATATCAAAAATTTCACAAGCTAAAATAGGAGTAAGAGGCATCTGATCTCTATGTCCTAAATTACCAGTCCGTTGGCAATTGCTACAGGATTTACAAAATAAATAGGCATCACGGAATAAAGTAGGCCAGAACAACCCACATTCCAGCACCTTACGTGCTGTCCTTTTTGGACCAAAATGTCCACCACAGGCATAAGAATGACAAAATGCCAGAATGGATGAAATTTCACACTCGGAAACACACCTGCAAATTAATTGATCAGAACAATGCTTCCACAAATAAGGGTCATCCCAGATATAATATTTAGACTCACTCTTAATTTTATCTTTTTGTGCTCTAGTCAACTCACTGGGCAATGTTCTAGTTACCAAATAATTTACTATATCAGCATACCATGGTATTGAAGATTTAATCTCAAAGAGATGTTCATCCGGAAATGCATCTTGGAGTGGTTGAGGTTCCTCATTCATGATCAGTCTGCTCAAGTTATCTGCCACTGAATTTTCTTTTCCTTTCTTATCACGAATCTCCAAATCAAATTCTTGTAAGAGCAGTATCCATCTTATTAATCTTGGCTTGGACTCTTTTTTGGCAAGTAGGTATTTCAAACCTGCATGATCAGAATAAATTATAACTTTAGTACCCAATAAATATGATCTAAATTTTTCTAAAGCAAAAACTACTGCAAGTAACTCCTTTTCTGTAGTAGAGTAGTTTCTCTGAGCATTATCAAGAGTTCTTAAAGCGTAGTAAATAGCGTGTGCACTCTTACCAATTCTTTGACCAAGTACAGCTCTAACGGCATAGTTGCTGTCATCGCACATAATTTCAAAGGGTAGTTCCCAATCTGGGGGCTGGATAATTGGTGCATATGTCAGCTTGTCTTTTAACTGATCAAAGCTATCCTTGCATTCAGTGCTGAAGTCAAATGGAGTGTCTTTTTGTAACAGCTTGCAAAGAGGCTGGGTAATCTTCGAAAAATCTTTAATAAACCTTCGGTAAAATCCTGCATGACCAAGAAAAGAGCATACTTCCCTCACCGAAGTGGGGTAAGGTAAGCATTTAATCAGATCAATCTTAGATTTATCAACTTCTATTCCTCGGGAAGATACTATATGTCCTAATATAAAACCTTGATCGACCATGAAAGGACATTTTTCATAATTGAGCACAAGATTAGTTTCAATGCAACGGTTAAGCACTTTAGTCAGATTTTCCAAACAGTCATCAAATGAATCACCGTGTATAGTAAAATCGTCCATAAACACTTCAATAATATTTTCCACATAATCTGAGAAAATACTGACCATACATCGTTGAAACGTTGCTGGGGCATTGCATAAACCAAATGGCATGCTTCGGTAAGCGAATGTTCCAAAGGGACAGGTGAAGGTAGTTTTTTCCTGATCTTCTGGTGCTACAGGGATCTGATTAAAACCTGAAAATCCATCAAGACAACAATAGTGAGAATGTCCAGCCAGCCTTTCAAGCATTTGATCAATAAAAGGTAATGGAAAATGGTCTTTTCTGGTGGAGGCATTTAATTTTCTATAATCTATGCAAACTCGCCAGCCATTTTGCATTCGAATTGGAACTAACTCACCATTATCATTTTTTGTAACTGTAAAACCAGTCTTTTTAGGTACTACCTGAACTGGACTTACCCATTTGCTGTCAGAAATTGGAAAGATCATACCTGCATCAAGTAATTTAAGGATGTCCTTCTTGACTAATTCCATCATGGGGGGATTAAGTCTGCATTGAGCCTCTCTAAATGGTTTATAGTCTTCTTCCAATAGTATGCGATGCATACAAGTGGAGGGGCTGATTCCTCTTATGTCTGCGATAGTCCATCCTATGGCCTCTTTGTAATCTTTGAGAATGCGAATTAACTTCTCTTCTTCAAGGGGAGTTAATTTGTTGGAAATTATTACAGGTAAAGTCTGATTTTCTCCTAGATAAATATACTTCAAATGACTTGGTAAAATCTTTAATTCCAATGTAGGGGCTTGCAAAATAGATGGAAGAAGTTTATTGTGAGATATTGGTAAATCAATGTAGGAAGAATTATACTTGATTGGTCGTAATGATTCCAGCTCAAAGATGGAGTCTTTCAACTCTTCTTGTATAACGAATTTTTCCTCCAAATTGTCTAATTCCTTAGGATCAAAACTCTTAGTTATTGCTAACTCCAACTCATCCTCTCCAGTTAAATCAAAAACCTGCTATGTCAATGAATCAATTGTATCAATTCCATAAACACAATCAACATCAGAAGGATACCTCATGGCAGCATAAATATCAAATTTTATTTTCTCTCCATCAAACTCCATGGATAACGTTCCCTCTGCAACATCTATCTTTGTTCTGGTTGTTTTCAAACAAGGTCTTCCTAACAAAATAGGAACTGATTTTGAGGAACGTTCTTCTTCCATATCTAACACATAAAAATCAGCCGGAAATACTAGCTCATCAACCTGCACTAAAATATCTTCCAAAATTCCTTCCGGATAAACAATGGACCTGTCTGCTAACTGAATAATAACATTAGTTCCTTTAAGTGGTCCCATATTTAAAGAATGATAAATAGAGCTAGGCATGACATTTATGGATGCTCCTAAGTCTATCAATGATTTTTCAAATTTTGAGCTACCTATTGTACAAGCAATGGTGAACATACCTGGGTCTTTACACTTGGGAGGTAGTTTCTTTTGAAAGATAGCAGACACATTTTCTCCCATATGAATTTTTTCATCCCCCTTCAACTTTCTTTTGTTGGTGCATAATTCTTTAAGGAACTTTGCATACCTTGGCACTTGTTTAATGGCATCAAGAAGAGGAATGTTGATCTCTATTTTTCGAAACATATCAAAAATTTCTTTTTCTTGCTGTTCCTTCTTGGATTTGGCCAGTCTACTCGGGAAGGGAGGTGGTATGATCAAAGGTGATTTAATTTGAGATGTTTCTGAGGTACTTGGTGGAGGCAGCTCCATCTCTTTCTCCATGTCATCTTCACCTACGAATTTTGTGGCCCTTTTTACTGGTTCTCTTAATTCTTTTCCACTTCTTAATGTCATGGCACTCACATTCTGTTTAGGATTGACTTCGGGTTGAGATGGCAAGCGACCAGAATTTTGGTTCTCTAATTTGCCCACTGTGGTAGCGAGTTGGCTCATCTGATTTTCCAAATTCAACATGCTAGCCTTGGTCTCCTGTTGAAATTGTTGCATGTTAGTAGCTAAAGTAGCAACTATATTGTCCAAAGACATACCTGGTTTTGATGGTGGAGGGGCATCAGATTTAAATCCTTGGAATCCTTGTGGAGGTGGAGCAGGAGCTGGTTGTTTCGGTTGATATCCGTACTGATGGTAGTTGTTGGGTCTTGATCCATAGCTCAGATTTGGGTGGTCTCTCCATCCGGGATTGTAGGTAGCAGAAAAGGGATCGTATTTCCTTTGGTATTGCTGTCCTTAGTGTCCTTGTATGGCATTTAGATGTTCTTCATCTTGAAGAGTTGGACATGTATCCGTAGGATGATCAGAATTTGAACAAATGCCACACGACTTCACTTGTTGCTGATTTCCCACCATAAATTTCTGCATAAGAGAAGTTAAATTATCAAGTCTTTGTTCAATGGAATTTATACTTACCTCATTAACCCTCTTAATTGGATGATCTTGTCTAGAACCAAATTGTTGAGAATTGGAAGCTACTTTGGTAATTAATTCCTTAGCTTGATTGAGAGTTTTGTCTACCAAAGCTCCACCACTTGCAGCATCAATCATGTTGCGATCTGACAACAATAATCCTTCATAAAAATATTGTATTAGAAGCTGGTCTGAAATTTGGTGGTGAGGACAGCTTGCACACAATTGATTGAACCTCTCCCAATATTCATAGAGAGTTTCTCCAGTTTGTTGACGAATTCCACAAATCTCTTTTCTAATGGATGTGGCTTGAGAAGCAGGGAAAAATTTTTCTAAGAATTGCCTTTTCAATTCATTCCATGTCGTTATTGATCCAGGTGGAAGATAATACAGCCAATCTTTAACTTTTTCTGTCAAAGAAAAAGGAAAGGTTCGCATTTTGATTTGGTCAACTGTTACTCCTTGTGGTTTCATGCTGGAACATACTACATGGAATTCCTTGAGATGTTTGTGAGGGTCTTCTCCTGCAAGTCCACGAAAAGTGGGTAATAAGTGAATCAAACCAGATTTAAATTCAAAATTTACCTCTACATTAGGGAGCTCAATGCACAAGGGTTGTTGGTTGACATCTGGATTAGCCATTCTTCTCAAAGTTTGTTCTGGTTCAGCCATGATTTCAGGTTCTTTGAAAAATTCTGACAAATCAATAATTGTCTCTGTTGGTGGTGAACAGGAAGAGGAAGCTTTTTATTGTTTAGTTGTCTTTCTCAATCTTCGGGCTGTCTTCTCTATTTCTGAATCAAAATTTAATTCACTTCCACAAGAAGTACGAGTAATAAAGAAATTGCAAAATAAAGTAAAATAAAATTCAGATCAATAATAACACCAATCCCCGGCAACGGCGCCAAAATTTGATGGGTGTCGAATCCAACAAAAATAAAATTGTACTCTATAAATATTTATAGCAAAGCATGAGTAGAGTTATCTCCCAAGAGATTGGTCAAATTATTAAATCAGATTTTTACTTATGAAATAAGAGAAAGATGAAGGGGGTTTTTGTTTATGAAAAATAAGATTAAAACAAATAAATCATGAAGCAGAAAATTAAAAAGAGTAAATCAAATATTAAAAACTTCTAGTCAAAGGAATATCTTGGTTATGATTCATTCAAACTGATCATTGAATACAATTGGATAAATTCCTACTTCTTCAAATAAATTGGTTATGAACACTAACAAGCTCTAGTATTCTGCTCTTCCTTAATATTAATTTAAAAGTGATAAGATCAGCTGGTAAATCTTTTTTCTCAACAACCACAAAACAAGCTCTTAGGATTTAATTGAGAAATAGCATTAAGAATTAGAAAAGCTACCAATTCCAATCAATAATACACAAGCTCGATTATTTAAATTGGACCAAATAAATTCACCCACACTAAACTCAAAGATTCAATTCAATGAGTGTACAGATATGCCACTTTGCCAAATTAAATAAACAATTACGGATTTACCAATCTGACTAGCAGTATTTATTCCTTCAAAATCAAACGTCAATAATTTTAATGGAACAAAATATCATTAAGTATAGAAAATATTCAGATATTTGAGAAGAGAAAACAATGAAAACGAATTCTCACAATTTATTCATGAATCATACCTTAATATCCTTGACTAGAAAAGAAAATTCAGCCACTCATGGCTGTAAAACAATCAACTAGAAAATAAAGAAAGCAGCAATTCAAAAGTTTATTTCAAGGTTCAAGATCTCCTTCAAGGTTCATCACAAGATCTTATTTATAGAAAACTTATACTAGAAAATTGATCATTTTCCTCAGGAACTTTTCAGAGGTCCAATTTTGCTGCCAAAAATCGGGTAGAAGATCTGGCTAAATTGATTTCCAGTAGCAGCAATTCTTGAAAAATCTGCACTGCATAATTTCTACGCAAGCGACCGTGGGCACGCTTAAGTTGGATTTCATGTTGAAAATATAGACCTGATGGTATTCTGATTTTCAGCTTCAATTCTTGACTTCTAATTTTGATTTCTTTGATTCTCAGCTTCATTTCTTGACTTCCAATCAGCTCCAATTTTTTACTTTAAATTCCTACTTTTTTTTTTTATTTCTTTTTCCCATTGAGCATGAATTCCTACTAAAAGATTGAATAGGAATTAAATCAAATATTTATTTTATCAAATAAGCACAAAATAGGAGTTTTTCATGGAAAATAAATAAGAATATTTTGCTTCATCACTCTGGAACCGACAACACATGAGAAGGATCCGATCTATACCGACGGAGCATCGAAATGTGAAACACATCATGAAGCTTCGATAATTCCATCGGCAAAGCCAATCTGTAAGCTACTGGACCAACTCTTGCCAACACTTCATATGGACCAATAAAGCGAGGACTAAGCTTTCCTTTCTTCCCAAACTGAAGCACTTTTCTCCAAGGGGAAACTTTCAGAAAGACTTTATCCCCAACTTCAAACTGCACATCTTTTCTCTTCAGGTTGGCATAAGACTTATGTCGATCCTTAGCCGCTTTCAAGTTCCACTGCACAACTCTAATCTTCTCCTCTGTATCTCTAACCAGATCTGGCCCAATCACTGACCTCTCAGATAGCTCTGCCCAACAAACTGGAGTCCTACACTGCCGTCCATACAAGGCTTCATACGGTGACATACCAATACTCGACTGAAAACTGTTGTTATAAGCAAACTCCATCAGCGATACATATTTGTCCCAACTACCCGAAAAGTCCAAAACACAAGCCCTTAACATATCCTCTAAGATCTACATCACTCGTTTTGACTGACCATCTGTCTACTGAAATTCAGCTTGGTACCCAAAGCTCGTTGCAACTCTTTCCAAAACTTAGATGTGAACCTTGGATCCTGGTCTCAAACTATAGACAAAGGCACTCCATGCAACCGAACTATCTCATCCACATAGATACTGGCCAATTTATCCATCTGGTAATCTATCCTAATCGGCAAAAAGTGAGCGGACTTTGTGAGTCGATCCACAATAACCCAAACAAAACCATGCTTTTTCTGAGTCAAGGGCAACCCGAAAACAAAATCCATGGTGATATCATCCCACTTCCACTCGGGAACGGACAAAGGCGTGAGCAATCCCGAAGGAACTTGGTGCTCAGCCTTTACCTGCTGACAAGTCAAGCACTTGGATACAAAGTCAACTATATCCTTCTTCATACCAGACCACCAAAAGAACTGCTTCATATCCCGATACATCTTGTTACTCCCGGGATGTATGGTGAAAACTGTACTATGTGCCTCATCCAAAAGCTGTCTTCTTAATTCTTTATTATCCGGTACACACAAACGGTTTCTAAACAGAAGAACCCCATCCTGAACCAAAAACTCTGATTGCTTGCTTAAACTGACTTCTTGCACAATCCGCTGAAGCTTCTCATCAACCTTCTGAGCATCATCTGCTGACTCAAGATAGGCTTAACCCTCAACTGAGCTATCAAGGCCCCATCTGAACCAAACCTCCATCTGAACCGTCTAAAAAACAAGGCAGAAACTGACTTCCGACTCAAAGCATATGCAACTACATTGGCCTTACCCGGATGGTAATCCACAATGCAATCATAATCCTTAAACAGCTCAAGCTATCGACACTGCCTCATGTTCAGTTCCTTCTGAGTCAGGAAATACTTCAAACTCTTATGGTCCGAAAAGATTCTACACTTCTCCCCATACATATAATGACGCCAAATCTTCAAAGCAAAGACAACCGCTGCTAACTTAAGATCATGCGTCGGATAGTTCCTCTCATGTGGCTTCAACTGTCGAGAAGCATAAGCCACCACCTTACCTTCCTGCATCAGAACACATCCCAGACCAACACCTGAAGCGTCACTATACATAACAAACTCCTTACCCGAGATGGGTTGAGTAAGTATAGGAGCTTCAACCAACAACTGCTTCAACCTCTCAAAGCAAGCATGACATTTATCCGACCACTCAAACTTAACTCCTTTCCTCAACAACCTAGTCATCGGAGCAGCAATCATAGAAAAACTCTTAACAAACCGAAGGTAATAACCCGCCAGACCAAGGAAACTCCGCACCTCCTGAACATTCCTAGGCGCCTTCCAATCAACTATCGCCTCAATCTTAGCTGGATCTACTTGAATACCCTTAGCTGAAACTATGTGGCCCAGAAATAACACTTCCCAAAGCCAAAATTCACACTTACTCAACTTGGCAAACAACCGATGTTCCCTCAGCACTTGCAAAACTAATCGGAGATGTTCCTCATGCTCAGTCTCATCCTTGGAATACACCAAGATATTATTTATAAACACTACTACAAATCGGTCCAAGTATGGCCTAAACACTCTATTCATCAAATCCATGAATGCCGCTGGAGCATTAGTCAAACCAAACGGCATCACAAGGAACTCATAATGGCCATACCGAGTCCGAAATGCAGTCTTAACCACATCCTTATCCTTAACACGAAGCTGATAATACCCCGACCGTATATCTATCTTAGAGAAAACACCGAAACCCCGAAGCTGATTAAACAAATCCTCGACTCTGGTCAACGGATACTTGTTCTTCACTGTTATCTTATTAATCTGCCTGTAGTCGATACACATCCTCAAGGATCCATCCTTCTTCTTAACAAATAGAACTGGAGCTCCCCAAGGAGATATACTGGGTCGAATAAACCCCTTATCCAATAGCTCTTGTAGTTGAGTTTTAAGTTCTCTCAACTCTACAAGAGCCATCCGATAAGGTGCTTTCGATACTGGTGTGGTACCCAGCATAATCTCTATGGCTAGCTCAACTTCTTTCTCCGGAGGCAAACCCGGCAAATCACTTGGAAAAACATCACTAAACTCTCGAACAACAGGGATGTCCTCAATCCTAACTTGATCCCTCTTGGAATCCAAAACCACAGCCAGAAAAGCCTCACAACCCTTTCTCATAAACCTCTTGGCTTGAATTGCAGAAATCACATTGTTCACAGAACTCGCACCCAAACCTCTTACAAACACTGGAGCTCGTTTTCTATCCCGAAGCACGAAGGTCTTCCTATGACAATCAACCACAGCTCGATGCTTGCCCAACCAATCCATACCCAAAATCAAATCATACTCTCTAAAGGGCAACTCTATCAAATCCGCAGGGAACTCAACTCCCTCAACCATCAAAGGACAATTCCTAAAAACTCTACTCACACTGACACTATGCCCTAATGGATTGGTCACACATATCTCATAGTCTAACTGATCTACCACATGCAACTTATCAATAATCTTATCCGTGCACAAATATGAGTGTGTGGAACCAGGATCTATTAGAGCATATAATTCAGTGTCATAGAGTAGGAACTTACCAGTAATTACATTTGGGACATCTTGCTCCTCTCTGGCTCTAACTGCATATGCTCTAGCTGCAACTGGTGGAGGACGCTCCACGGTCTCAGAAACAGCTCCATCTCTAGGTCGACCATCTCGACCTCTACCTCTTGCAGCCTGAGAAGCATTCGATCCAACTCTGCTAGCTCCTCCTTGAGGTCCCGAATCTTCACCCAACTGGGGACAACTGGCCAGACGGTACTCGGTGCTCCCACACTCAAAGCACCCACCAGTGAGCCACCTATACTCACCCCGGTGAGCCTTGCCGCAATGCTCACAAATAGGCGTAGCATTCGATCGGCCACCTCTACCAGTACTAGCTACTGCAGCTGAACCTTGCCTTCTCCCTCTGGCAGCCGAACCAACTAACGACTCATCTTGCGGGTTCCTAGATCTCTTACCCGAAGATGAGGAAAAACCACCCCGAGCAGAATTCCTTCACTGAGCTCTCTCCCTAAGCAAAGATTCCGTCTTCTCCGCCCTCATGGCAGCCTCTGCAATCTGATAGTAACTTACCCCTGGCATAACCATCAAAGAAATCAAAGCAATCTTCAAGGACTTGTTCAACCCCGCTTCAAAATGCTTGCATCTAAAATCATCTATCATAACCCCACGCGGAGCATAGCGAGACAACCGATTAAACTCCTTCTCATAATACGAAACTGATAAGGCCCTCTACTTTAAACTTAAAAACTGCGCCCATCTTAAGTCCCTATAAGCCTGAGTCACATACTTCTTAGTGAACTTCTCACTGAAGAAATCCCAAGTAACTGGATCAGGCATCTGAGGTAGTCTACACACCAACTCCCACCATTCGTAAGCCGACCCTTGAAGCAATGCCACAGCACACTCAGCTTGCTGGTCGGGGGGACACCTGACTTCCCTTAAAGCTCTCTTTACCTTATCAAGCCACTTTTCAGCTAACTCTGACTCATCAAGCCCAGTCCCAAAAAAATCCTCAACACCAACTCTTCTTAAACTCTCTATCGGAGCTTTAGAGGCAGTCACCCTTTCCAAAACCCGAGCCATGTCCTGGTGCAATCTGAACTTTGCCTCAAAAGGCATGGCAGCAGCCTCGGGCTGGACCCTAGCACGTTGAGCCGACACCGAAACAGAAACAGACGGATCTACAGCTGGAGGATTCACACTTTCAGCGGACTCCTCGAGCGCACCATAAGCAGAATCAGAATCCATCTAACAAACAAGAGGACAGCCGCATCAGCCAACACAGCCCTAGACATAGACATATCCACACATAGCATCACACAGACAATCACCCAGAAATGCCTAAACCAGGCTCTAATACCACAACTTGTGACACCCCTTACCCGTACTCAGGCGATCCTATCCCATGAGGAGTAAGATGTCGTACGAGTCAGGGTGAAACCAAACAAAGCAGAGAACAAAGCGTAGATAAACATAGACAAAAGCGAGGTAATTAAAAACTTTTGCGAAGTAAAAGAAGCGAAAGCTGATCATGCATTAATATAACGGAGGCATTACATTACCGTTCTGATCAACTAAGAGATACAATAGTTAATTACAAATCCCAAATTACATAAACAAAAGCGGAAGCTATTACAAAACCAATATAAGAGAGTTCTATACAAAAAGAATCTCAAAATACAAAACTCAGTCTTATTCTAAACCCTGCTGCGTTGGCTTAGACTGCGGCGACTCTCCCAAAGCAACTCCTTCCGCACCTGCACGGGTAAACACACCGTGCTAAGCGATAAACGCTTAGTGGGGAACACATATATATTAAAGGACAACCATTCACAACGGTCGTCAAGGCAAAACACAAGCGTTCATCATAAATACCATACTCATAGCATATCAATTGCATAAGCATGCATATATATACTAAAGCCATACATTCAGAAGCTCATAACAATATTCATATTCCCATAACAGATTATACTTTTCATTTATGAGTTCACACATATATCACATACATTTCCTCATAACACAATTCATACCAGGCACCTGCTGACTCGAGGGAGTGGATAACGAGTATACGGACAGTAGTTTACGGGTACGAGCCGATCACAAATAGTACCTTACGGGTACGAATCGAAAAACCAAGATACTTTTAACTTTCACAAAACATTTTCAAAAGGGATCTTAAACAAGATCCGAGCACATAGGGGTTTGCGAGGAACCAAGCGGGGACCTGATCAGGGTCCAAACGAAACTGAGGGCTGCAGCTATAAGACTCTATTAGGCATGCCTAACTATCCACTTTCTAGACTCTAGCAGGTCATGCATAAACCATTCAATCCATTTCATAACATTCCAAAATCATCATCATACATGTACATAGTCGTATCATGGATCCGCATTCATATAATTCATAAGACATCAAGCATAAATCTCATAGACATTAAAGGAAACTGGAGTTCATAAACCGCAAACAACAAAAGAAAATTCACTCAGCATGCAGGGAGCTGTCGCGCTCGCGACAGAGACCGAAGTCTCTTCGCTGCGCGTGCGCGACGGATTTTACGACCGCGAGGAGGACGGAGGGGCAAGGCTCTGTCGCGAGCAAATATTACTGTCGCAGGCTCGCGATAGCACTTAGCCAGCATTGCGCTCTGTCGCGATCGCGACGGATGTCTCGCTCGCGACAGGGGGTGATCAACGCTTCGGCTATCGCGGGCCCACGACGGATGTCGCGTGCTCGCGACAGCGAAGCTCCATAACGCTGATCTCTATCATGCTCGCAATAGCATCGGGTTTTCAAAAATCTGCAGAATTCTGCAGATTTTCTTCCTCCCACAAACAACCACAAACACACACAAAATTCATCCAAGAACCTCTTACCTCAAACCCAGCCATCCAATAGCATCAACAACCATAATATAACATTAATCAACAAGAAATTTCATACAATTCATTAATTTAAACCTCCAATTCCAAGAATCATCCAAAACCCCAATTTATGCACAAAGCCACATCAACTCCAACATTATCACAATTAACTCATGCTCTTGCAAGATCCACATTCCAAAACAAAAACCCATAGCATATACATCAAAATAAGGAACATATAACAACCTAATTCTAAGAAACCATCAAATCTCATACATAAACATATATACATGAAAACCAAGAAATTCCCAAACCATAAAATGCTTAGCTACTACTGCTTGGATCCACTAGTTCTAGCCTTCTCTTTGCCCTTTGGCTCGCGAGGAGGCTCAACTAAGCACAAACAAGCACCCAAACACCAAAAACACAAACCCTAACTTAGATCCAACCCAAGAAGAAGAAGAAGAAAATGCATGAATAACACAAGGAAAAAGCGAGAACTTACCAAGGAAGATGTAAGGGAGTAATTAATTCCACCACTTGAGCTTGAATCTAAGTAAAGCACTTAGGAGAGTGTAAAGGAGGAAGAAGAAGAAGAAGGAGGAGAGAAAACGGGAAATGGGTTTCAAAAATCTGATTTTTTCCTTTTTCATTTTCTCTTTCCCATCCTTCTTTCCCCTTTACACATGTCAACCATCTAGTGGAGGAGATTTCTTACTCACACCCTAACTAAATGTATCAAATACACACAATGAAACACCCTAATAATGCACCCTACACATGTATGAGCAACACACACAATGCTCCCTCAAGGACACACCCTACAAATGTATGCATGCCCACACACCACAATAACCCACTAGTGCATATCCTACTATGGTGCACTCATGCACACACAAACCTGTCCCAACTAATCCGCACCATAGTGCTACACATGCACACACACGCACTAGAAAAACTGGAGTACATAAACCGCACACAACAAAAGAAAACTCACTCAGCATGCAGGGAGCTGTCGCGCTCACGACAGAGACCGAAGTCTCTCCGCTGCACATGCACGACAGATTTCGCGACCGCAAGGAGGACGGAGGGGCCAGGCTTTGTCGCGCTCGCGACAAGAACAAATATTGCTGTCGCGGGCTTGCGACGAATCGCGTGCTCGCGATAGCACTTAGCCAGCATCGCGCTCTGTCGCGATCGCGACGGATGTCGCACTCGCGACAGGGGGTGCTCAACGCTTCGGCTATCGTGGGCCCGCGACGGATGTCGTGTGCTTGCGATAGCGAAGCTCCAAAATGCCGATCTCTGTCGCGCTCGTGACATCGTCGTGATCGCGACAGCATCGGGTTTTCCAAAATCTGCAGAATTCTGCAGATTTTCTTTCTCCCACAAACACACACAAAACTCATCCAAGAACCTCTTACCTCAAACCCAGCCATCCAATAGCATCAACAACCATAATATAACATTAATCAACAAGAAATTTCACACAATTCATTAATTTAAACCTCCAATTCCAAGAATCATCCAAAACCCCAATTTATGCACAAAGCCACATCAACTCCAACATTATCACAATTAACTCATGCTCTTGCAAGATCCACATTCCAAAACAAAAACCCATAGCATATACATCAAAATAAGGAACATATAACAACCTAATTCTAAGAAACCATCAAATCTCATACATAAACATATATACATGAAAACCAAGAAATTCCCAAACCTTAAAATCCTTAGCTCCTACTGCTTGGATCCACTAGTTCTAGCCTTCTCTTTGCCCTTTGGCTCGCGAGGAGGCTCAACTAAGCACAAACAAGCACCCAAACACCAAAAACACAAACCCTAACTTAGATCCAACCCAAGAAGAAGAAGAAGAAAATGCATGAATAACACAAGGAAAAAGCAAGAACTTACCAAGGAAGATGTAAGGGAGTAATTAATTCCACCACTTGAGCTTGAATCTAAGTAAAGCACTTAGGAGAGTGTAAAGGAGGAAGAAGAAGAAAGAGGAGGAGAGAAAACGGGAAATGGGTTTCAAAAATCTGATTTTTCCCTTTTTCATTTTCTCTTTCCCATCCTTCTTTCCCCTTTACACATGTCAACCATCTAGTGGATGAGATTTCTTACTCACACCCTAACTAAATGTATCACACACAATGCTCCCTCGAGGACACACCCTACAAATGTATGCATGCCCACACACCACAATAACCCACTAGTGCATATCCTACTATGGTGCACTCATGCACACACAAACCTGTCCCAACTAATCCGCACCATAGTTCTACACATGCACACACATGCACTAGAAAAACCCCAAATCATGCAATATTCCCAAAATGCCCTTATGATTATGCCAAAACACATACAAATACATACACACACATGTGGCTCGTTCTACTAGGGGCAAACGGGGTGTGACATAGAAGATCACTCAACTTGCTTGATTCTGTCTAATACATAATGACCCACATCACAAGCACTGTATTACGGTTCATACCACCTAGGGGAAGTTTCTATTTGCCATTACATGAGCTTTGGTCAAGGTGATGTTACTTTAGGGCTACCCAAGCATGGTCCCTACCGACAGGTCTAGCTCATTTAGAGCATAACGACCAATCGGGTCTCCATTTGATATACCATTAATGGTACGAGGCTTAGGTTGGTGATTATCCTTAATACTTCCCTACAATGAGTGAAAGTAGGGTGGTGCTTCGGGAATGCACTGAGGTAAGATAGGGGACCAACTAACATAGTTCTAAGGCCCTAAAATGATGAAATGCAATTTTCGAAAAGAGATAGAATTTTAAGTTTTAAAAACTCAATTATACATTTTAGCAAAAACACTTTCAGAGCAAAGTCACAAACAATCCCCAGTGGAGTCGCCACTGTGACGCGCGCTGGAACCTACAAAGGCCCTCGCTGAACCCTCTTTTAGGGCTCGAGAGATTGGTTCGCGTCTTTTTGATCTTGCATGCCATGAGACATTTTGGATGCCTCCTTCCCAATAGAACATTGGAAAGGATCATCTCGTCTCACGACACCTTTAGGCACCTTTGAGGTATTTTGGAGTCGCCACCCAATTTACGAGAAATTGGGAAAGGTCTCTAACCTCTTATCGGTCTAGACCAGAGATTGGTGCTCGGAACTTCACTCTTATTTATGCCTTGGTTAATTATAAATGAGTTTTTAACTTTCTAAAAATCTGTCTCTTATCTCACACGATTTATGCATTTAATTAAAACGCACTACAAGCACCCAAAAGCTATAAAAGGAAAGCGATAAAGAACGCGATAAATAAAGCGATAAAGGAAAGAAGTAAACACATCAAGCACACAATTACAAGTGAAATTGGGGCAGAATACAAAGCCAAATAAAAGAAAGCTAAAATGAAAGTTGGGACGGAATACAATCCCAAATGGAAAGTAATGTTGCCCCAAAATTAATTACAAGGGTCCAAAATGTATAAACATGAATTTACAATAAACGAATAAAATCAAACATAAAAACATACATAAATCGGGACATTCGTTTGGTTTAAGGACATTGGTTCCTTCGCACTTATTTTAAGAGAGATCGAAGAGTTATTTGATTGCAAGTTTGAAAAACCGGGATGAGTGATCACATTTTTGGAGAAAATTTAACTCTTCGTTTTATTGTGACATGTTATATTCCTTGACTAAAATGAGGGACATTGGTCCCAATTTTATTAGTAAAAATTCTAATTTAATTATAAAAATCTTTTTGTGATTTTTTATCGCACGCGTGCATAAATAAAATATTTACTTACAAACAAACACAACACAAAGACAAGGAAAAGGGAAGGTCTCACCAAACAACGCGATTTCCTATGCGTGTGACCCCTCCAGGTGGTCACGGGAACACCCACATAATGTAAGTCATATTTTAATCTCAGATAGAAAATAAAATTAAAACATTAGTAATAATTCTGAAAAATTAATCAAGTAAAGACAAAATAAATTTATGCTATATTAATTTATCAAACAAACAATTTGCATGCAAAGACAAGGAAAAAATAAGCCCTGCCAGAAATAAGGATAATAATAAAAATAGTGAAAAAATAATAATAATAATAATAATAATAATAATAATAATAATAATAATGGCAAAATAATAATAATAATAATAATAATAATAATAATAACAATAATAATAATAATGATGATGATGATGATGATGATGATGATATAAGATGAGCATGCAAAAATTAACAAAAATAATAATAATAATAATAATAATAATAATAATAATAATAATAATAATAATGAAATCTCAAACTTCAACAACAAACACAAATGGTAAAGACATTAACAGTAGGCATAAACATAATAATAATGATAATAATAATAATAACAATGACAATAATGGTAAGAGCATAATAATAATAAGAAGAATAAGAATAAGAATAATAAATAATGATAATATAAACTAAACATAAAACCATAATATCAATAACAATAACACTAATAATGGGCTCATGCTAATAATAAAAAAATAATAATGATGTTAATCAAGTTGAACTCAAAGAAATCAAGTTAACAACACAAATAATGCATCAATAGTGGCAACAAAATTGAAAATGCTAGAAATAGATAATAAATATGGTAATAATAACGAAATAACAATATTAACAACAATAAATGATAAACAAAAAAAAATGAAAATGGGTCCAAAAAATATTTACCCTCAGAATTTGTAGATCGAAGAAAACGGTGTCTTAATCCGTCCTCCTAGTCGAATTTACGGTGATAAACACCCGAAAAAAATATGAAAATCTATGTTTTTAAATAAATTAGCTCACGAAAATATTTTTGGTGAGATGAATAAGCAAAAAAAATTAATTTTTCTTGCTCAAATCAAACCAAAGATGAAATGTTTTTTTAGAGAAGAAAAGATTAAAACTTGAGAAAAAAACTTAAGAATTTTTTGAAGAAGAAAAAGGTTTTCTGGAGAGAAAACTAAGCTCCTTTTTTTTTAATAAAATCTCGCCTCCTTCTAAAATGAAGGGAAGTGACCCTTTTGATTTTCTGTCTTGCCCCAAAATGGGAAGAGACAAAAGGCCCCTTTAATTTTATTTTCCCAAAAATATCACTAAAACATGAAACTAAAAAAATAGACTAGAAAAAATTGACCCAGAGAGAGAACAGGCGAAACCGACAGCACAGGGCAAAATTTCCAGCGTGAGGAAGGACGCAAGGCACGCCCCCAAGAGGGCGCATGTCACACCCCGTTTGCCCCCTAGTAGATTGAGCCTGTCCGTCTGTCTGTCTGTATGTGTAAGCATTCGCATGTGTTCGGCATTTCATAAGGGTATTTTAGTAAAATGTATGTTTTTGGGTTTATTATTATATGGGTGCATACATGGCACTAGTATGTTAATTGAATGAGAAATATTTGTGTGCATGTGTTCATACCATTGTAGGGTATGCATAAGTTAAGAGGGTTTTAGGTGTGTGTAGTGTAGGTTATTTTAGTATGAGTGATTAGTTTCACCAATAGGAAATTGATACATATTTAGAATAAAGAAAAGAAAAAGAAAAGGGAATGAGAGAAAAGGAACTTACAGATTCACGTTCTTTCTTCACTCACTTTCTTATTCTTCACTTTCTTTATTTCAAGTACTGTATTGTTGATTCAAGGTCTTATTGGTGAAATTGATTCTCTCTTTGCACCCTCTCTAGTAAGTAATTGAATTCTCTCATCTAGTTGTTTCATTTACTTCATCTTCCTCTTCCTTGAGTTTAGGTTTAACCTAGGGTTGAATTTATTGTGTTGGTATTCTAGCTGAAGCTCCTCGTGATCCAAAGGGGAAAGAGGTTGCTGGACCTAGTGGAGCTAAGTGATAGAAGTTTAGAATCCAGGTTTGGGAATGTTTATTTGTGAAATTGTGTGATTTTGATTTTACTGTAAAATTCTAGGGTTTATGTTCTTGTAAGTTTGAAGGCATATGTTCTTGATTTGATTTGGTTAATTATTTGATGAATTGAGTTGTATAATTGTTGCCTATGTTGTTTGAGATGATTTCTGGAAGGTAAAAAGAGGTTTGTATGGTTTTAAATCAAATTGGGATTGAATTCTTTGTTCTGGAAATTCTGGAAAATCGGAAGTACTGTTGAAGTTCTCCTTGTCGCGTGACTCGCTACGAAAGAAGGCAAGTCACGAGACGTGACCCTCGGTCACGCCGTGACCTGCCTGCTGAGAAGCCAGTCGTGTGACCAGCTGAAGAACAAGCGGGTCACGTGACGTGACCTTCGGTCACGTCGTGCGACCTGCGAAGATGATGCGTGATCTGCAAGATCACGCAGCGTGATCTGCGAGATCACGCAACGTGATCTGCGAGGGAGTAGCACGTCACGAGACGTGACGTCCAGTCACGCCGTGACCTGCGAGGGCGTTGCGTGATTTGTGAAGATCACGCAACGTGAGCGGCGAGGAACAAGCAAGTCACGTCGCGTGACCCTCGGTCACGTCGCGTGACCTGCCTGTTGGGAAGGCCAGTCACGCCTCGTGACCAGCCAATCTCGCCCGTTTCTCCGCTCAGCTCGTTTTTCTGAAATTTCCTAGTTTTTAACTCAGAAATGAATTTGGTATTTCTTCTGAATGGACTTTACTGTTATAAGATGCATGTCTTACTGTTTGATGCTTCGATATGCGTGATACCATGATTTTCTGATGAATTATATTCTGTATCCTGAAATGTGATCTGTTTGACGCATAACCTGCTAGAGTCAAGTAAGTGGATAGTTAGGCATGCCTAATAGAGTCTTTTAGCTGCAGCCCTCAGTTCAGTTTGGACCCCGATCAGGTCCCCGTTTGGTTCCTCGCGAACCCATCAGTATAGAATCTTGTTTAAGATTCCCTCAGTATATGAATAACATGTTTTGATAATTATAATAACAATTGACTTGTACCTGTGAGGTACCCTCAGTATACGATTCGTACCCGTAAGGTGCCTTCAGTACACTCGTTATCCACTATCTAGAGTCAGCAGGTGTTCTTTAAATGTTAATGGAATTGTTCTGATCTGATCTGACTATGAATGGATTATCTGAATGAGTTTATTGAAGAAATGCATGTTGGATTATTCTGGTATGGATATGAACTAGTGATAGTCAATGTTTGACCTTTAAATATGAACATGCTTATAGCCACTCTGTTATGACCTTTGTATAATGCCATTGTGTATGTGATCTGCTTTGACGACCATTGTGAATGGCAGTCCATAATTTATGTGTGTTTCCCCACTAAGCGTTTATCGCTTAGCACGGTGTTTTACCCGTGCAGGTGCGGAAGGAGTTTGATTCGAGAGTCGCCGTCATCAAGCCAACACAGAAGAGTTTTTAGTGTAGGGCTATTTTTGTATCAATGATTATTCTTTTTGTATAGAACTCTCATGTATCAGTTTTGTATCAGCTTCCGCTTTTGTATCTATATTTTGTATATGTAATATTATTTTGTTTCAGCTAGTTGATCAGAACATTATTGTAATAGTTTATTATAGTAATGCATGATCAGCCTTTGCTTTCTTTATGTAAAGTTTTTAGTTATTCTGTATGATTTGAATGTATGCTATGAATGAATGTATGTTTTATTTCATACTTGCTTGGTGGCACCTTTACTCATACGGCATCTCACTCCTTCTCGGATGGGATCGCCTACGTATGGGAAGGGGGTGTTACAGTTAGTGGTATCAGAGCATAGGTTTAGGCGTTTCTGGGTGTTGTTGTGATTGTTTTGAGTTTCTTAGATGTGTATGTGTCTAGATCTGTGTTGGCTGATACGGTTGTTTCTTGTTTGTTTAGATGGCTTCTAATTCTGCTCATGGTGCGCGTGAGGAATCCGCCGAGAGTGTGAATCCTCCAGCTATAGATCCGTCTGTTTCTGTTACTGTGTCGGCTCAGCATGCTAGGGTCCAGCCCGAAGCCGCAGCCATGCCCTTTGAGGCTATGTTTAGACTGCATCAGGACATGGCTAGGGTTTTGGAGAGAGTGACTGCTCCTAGAGCACCTATGGAGAATTTGAGAAGGGCAGGAGTTGAGGATTTCTATGGCACAGGTTTGAATGAATCTGAGTTGGCAGAGAGATGGTTAGATAAAGTAAAGCGTGCTTTGAGAGAGATTCGGTGTCCTCCCGACCAGCAGGCAGAGTGTGCATTAGTTCTTCTACAGGGGTCTGCTTTTGAGTGGTGGGAATTGGTTTGCAGGCATCCTCAGTTACCGAATCCGATTACCTGGGAGTTCTTTGAGGGTGAGTTCACAAAGAAGTACATTACTCAGACTTATAGAGATTCGAGATGGGCGCAGTTTTTGAGTTTGAAGCAGAGGGCTTTGTCTGTAGCTGACTATGAGAAGGAATTCAATAGGTTATCTCGCTATGCCCCACGTGGAGTTATGACTGATGACTTTAGATGCAAGCATTTTGAGGCAGGGTTAAATGAGTCTTTGAAGATTGCTTTGATTTCTCTGATGTGCATACCAGGGGTCAGTTATTATCATATTGTAGAGGCTGCTGTGAGAGCTGAGTTGTCTGAGACTGTGATGAGAGAGAGAGCTCAGAGGAGGAGTTCTTCTCGTGGAGGATCTTCTTCGGGTAAGAGATCTAGGAACCCATAAGATGAGTCAGCATCTGGTCCGGCTTCTAGAGGTAGACGTCAGGGTTCTGCAGCTGTATCAGGTTCTGGTAGGGGTGGTAGAGTAGAGACTACAGCAGTTTGTCCTCATTGTAGTAAGACACATCGGGGTGAGTGTAGGTGGCTCTCCGGTGCGTGCTTCAGGTGTGGGAGCTCTGAGCATCTTTTGGCCAGTTGTCCGAGATTGCATGAGGATTCAGGTTCCCAGAGAGAGGGCAGTAGAGTCGGTTCGAATGCTTCTCAGGCTACCCGTGGCAGAGGCCGAGGTCGAGGTAGAGGTGGTCGGCATAGAGAGGGAGCTGCTTCTGAGACTGTTGAGCATCCTCCTCAGGGTGCCATTAGAGCTTATGCTATGAGAGCCAGAGATGAGCAGGACGCGCCTGATGTTATTGCTGGTAAGTTCCTACTCCATGACACTGAGTTGTATGCTCTAATTGATCCTGGTTCCACACACTCATACTTGTGCACAGATAAAATTGTTGATAAATTGCATTCAGTTGATCAGTTAGATTATGAGATTTGTGTGACCAGTCCATTAGGGCATAGTGTCAGTGTGAGTAGAGTTTTTAGGAGTTGTCCTCTGATTGTTGAGGGAGCTGTGCTTCCAGCGGATTTGATTAAGTTACCCTTCAGAGAGTTTGATTTGATTCTGGGTATGGACTGGTTGGGTAAGCATCGGGCTGTAGTTGATTGCCATAGGAAGACAGTTGTACTTCGGGATAGATGTCAGTCTCTTGTGTTTCTGAAAGGTTTGGGTGCTAGTTCGTTGAATAATGTGATTTCTGCGATGCAAGCTAAGAGATTCATCAGGAAAGGATGTGAGGCTTTTCTAGCAGTTGTGTTAGATTCCAAGAGGGATCAGGTTCAGATTGAGGACATCCCTGTAGTGCGGGAGTTTGGTGATGTGTTCCCGAGCGAGTTGCCTGGTTTGCCTCCTGAGAGAGAGGTTGAGTTGTCCATTGAGATTATGCCAGGTACAGCATCTATTTCGAGAGCACCTTATCGGATGGCTCCTGTAGAGTTGAGGGAACTTAAATCTCAGCTACAAGAGTTATTGGATAAGGGGTTTATTCGACCTAGCATATCTCCATGGGGAGCTCCAGTGCTGTTTGTCAAGAAGAAAGATGGATCCCTGCGGATGTGTATTGACTATCGCCAGATTAATAAAGTTACAGTGAAGAACAAGTATCCTTTGCCTAGGATTGAGGATTTATTTGATCAGCTTCGAGGTGCGGGTGTCTTCTCCAAGATAGATCTTCGATCAGGGTATTATCAGCTTCGAGTTCAGGATGCAGATGTGGTTAAGACTGCATTTCGGACTAGATATGGCCACTATGAGTTTCTTGTGATGCCGTTTGGTTTGACAAATGCTCCAGCGGCTTTTATGGATCTGATGAACCGCGTGTTTAGGCCATACTTAGATCGATTTGTAGTAGTGTTCATTGATGACATCTTGGTGTATTCCAAGGATGAGAGTGAGCATGAGGAGCATCTCCGATTAGTTCTGCAGATGTTGAGAGAGCATCAGTTGTTTGCTAAGCTTAGCAAGTGTGATTTCTGGCTTCGAGAAGTGTCATTCTTGGGTCACATTGTTTCAGCTAGAGGTATCCAGGTAGATCCAGCTAAGATTGAGGCGATAGTTGATTGGAAAGCGCCTCGAAATGTTCAGGAAGTGAGGAGTTTCCTCGGCTTAGCAGGTTATTACCGTCGGTTCGTTAAAGGATTTTCTGTGATTGCTGCTCCGATGACTAGATTGTTGAGGAAAGGAGTCAGATTTGAGTGGTCAGACAGGTGTCAGTCTTGTTTTGATCGGTTAAAGCAGTTGCTTGTTGAGGCTCCTATCCTTACTCAACCCATCTCGGGTAAGGAGTTTGTTATTTACAGTGATGCTTCTGGAGTTGGTCTTGGATGTGTTCTGATGCAGGAAGGTAAGGTAGTGGCTTATGCTTCTCGTCAGTTGAAGCCACATGAGAAGAACTATCCGACGCATGATTTAGAGTTGGCAGCTGTGATCTTTGCCCTGAAGATTTGGCGTCACTACTTGTATGGGGAAAAGTGTAGGATCTTCTCGGACCACAAGAGCTTGAAGTACTTCCTTTCACAGAAAGAGTTGAACATGAGACAGCGGCGTTGGCTTGAGTTGTTTAAGGACTACGACTGCATTGTGGATTACCATCCTGGTAAGGCTAATGTAGTCGCTGATGCTTTGAGTCGAAAGTCAGTTTCAGCTTTGTTCTTGAGGCGATTCAGATGGCGATTTGGTTCTGATGGGGCTTTGCTTGCCCAGTTGCGTGTGAAGCCTACTCTGAGACAAAGGATAGTGGATGCTCAGAGAGACGATGTGAGGCTTCAGCAGATTGTGCATGAGATTAGATCGGGTAAGCAGTCAGAGTTCTCAGTCCAGGATGAGGTACTTATGTTCAGAGATCGCTTATGTGTGCCAGAATCTGAAAATTTGAGGAGACAGCTCATGAGTGAGGCGCATAGTTCAGTTTTTACTATGCATTCGGGCAGTGAGAAGATGTATAGAGATATGAAGCAATTCTATTGGTGGTCCGGTATGAAGCGTGATATAGTGGATTTTGTTTCCAAGTGCTTGACTTGTCAGCAGGTAAAGGCTGAGCATCAGGTTCCTTCAGGTTTGCTTATGCCTTTATCCATTCCTGAGTGGAAATGGGACGACATCACTATGGACTTTGTTTCTGGCTTGCCTTTGACTCAGAGGAAGCATGACTCAGTTTGGGTTATTGTGGATCGGCTTACGAAATCAGCTCACTTTCTGCCGGTTAGAGTGGACTACTCCATGGACAGATTGGCCAGTATTTATGTGGATGAGATAGTTCGGTTGCATGGTGTGCCCTTGTCCATAGTGTCAGATTGGGATCCGAGGTTTACTTCCAAGTTTTGGAAGGAGTTACAGAGAGCTTTGGGCACTAGATTGAACTTCAGTACAGCATTTCATCCTCAGACCGATGGTCAGTCAGAGCGAGTTATTCAGATTCTGGAGGATATGATGAGAATTTGTGCTTTGGATTTTCCGGGTAGCTGGGACAGATATGTGTCGCTTATGGAGTTTGCCTACAACAACAGTTTTCAATCGAGCATCGGTATGGCACCATATAAGGCTTTGTATGGTCGTCAGTGTAGGACTCCGATTTGTTGGACCGAGCTATCCGAGAGATCTATGATTGGACCAGACTTGGTCAGCGATATTGAAGATAAAATCAGAGTAGTGCAGCGGAATTTGAAGGCAGCCAAGGATCGACAGAAGTCTTATGCCAATTTGAAAAGGAAAGATGTGCATTTTGAGATCGGGGACAAAGTTTTCCGTAAAGTTTCTCCTTGGAGGAGAGTGCTTCGATTTGGAAAGAAGGGTAAGCTGAGTCCTCGTTTCATTGGACCTTATGAGATTTTGGCTAAGGTAGGACCTGTAGCCTACAGATTGGCGTTACCGATAGAGTTAGCAAAGTTGCACGATGTGTTTCACGTTTCGATGCTTCGTCGGTACAGATCAAATCCTTCGCATGTTCTGTCAGTTCAGGATATCCAGGTTCAGCCAGACTTCTCTTATGATGAGGAACCGCGAGCTATTCTAGCCCGAGAGGTGAGGCAGTTGCGAAATAAGCAGATTCCCTTGGTTAAAGTGTTGTGGATCCATCATGGAGTCGAAAAAGCGACTTGGGAACCAGAGGAGTCGATGAGAGCTCAATACCCACAGTTATTCAGTTCAGGTGAGAATTTCGAGGACGAAATTCTTATTAGTAGGGGAGAGTTGTCACACCCCGTTTGCCCCCTAGTAGATTGAGCCTGTCCGTCTGTCTGTCTGTATGTGTAAGCATTCGCATGTGTTCGGCATTTCATAAGGGTATTTTAGTAAAATGTATGTTTTTGGGTTTATTATTATATGGGTGCATACATGGCACTAGTATGTTAATTGAATGAGAAATATTTGTGTGCATGTGTTCATACCATTGTAGGGTATGCATAAGTTAAGAGGGTTTTAGGTGTGTGTAGTGTAGGTTATTTTAGTATGAGTGATTAGTTTCACCAATAGGAAATTGATACATATTTAGAATAAAGAAAAGAAAAAGAAAAGGGAATGAGAGAAAAGGAACTTACAGATTCACGTTCTTTCTTCACTCACTTTCTTATTCTTCACTTTCTTTATTTCAAGTACTGTATTGTTGATTCAAGGTCTTATTGGTGAAATTGATTCTCTCTTTGCACCCTCTCTAGTAAGTAATTGAATTCTCTCATCTAGTTGTTTCATTTACTTCATCTTCCTCTTCCTTGAGTTTAGGTTTAACCTAGGGTTGAATTTATTGTGTTGGTATTCTAGCTGAAGCTCCTCGTGATCCAAAGGGGAAAGAGGTTGCTGGACCTAGTGGAGCTAAGTGATAGAAGTTTAGAATCCAGGTTTGGGAATGTTTATTTGTGAAATTGTGTGATTTTGATTTTACTGTAAAATTCTAGGGTTTATGTTCTTGTAAGTTTGAAGGCATATGTTCTTGATTTGATTTGGTTAATTATTTGATGAATTGAGTTGTATAATTGTTGCCTATGTTGTTTGAGATGATTTCTGGAAGGTAAAAACAGGTTTGTATGGTTTTAAATCAAATTGGGATTGAATTCTTTGTTCTGGAAATTCTGGAAAATCGGAAGTACTGTTGAAGTTCTCCTTGTCGCGTGACTCGCTACGAAAGAAGGCAAGTCACGAGACGTGACCCTCGGTCACGCCGTGACCTGCCTGCTGAGAAGCCAGTCGCGTGACCAGCTGAAGAACAAGCGGGTCACGTCGTGCGACCTGCGAAGACGATGCCTGATCTGCGAGATCACGCAACGTGATCTGCGAGGGAGTAGCACGTCACGAGACGTGACGTCCAGTCACGCCGTGACCTGCGAGGGCGTTGCGTGATTTGTGAAGATCACGCAACGTGAGCGGCGAGGAACAAGCAAGTCACGTCGCGTGACCCTCGGTCACGTCGCGTGACCTGCCTGTTGGGAAGGCCAGTCACGCCTCGTGACCAGCCAATCTCGCCCGTTTCTATGCTCAGCTCGTTTTTCTGAAATTTCCTAGTTTTTAACTCAGAAATGAATTTGGTATTTCTTCTGAATGGACTTTACTGTTGTAAGATGCATGTCTTACTGTTTGATGCTTCGATATGCGTGATACCATGATTTTCTGATGAATTATATTCTGTATCCTGAAATGTGATCTGTTTGACGCATAACCTGCTAGAGTCAAGTAAGTGGATAGTTAGGCATGCCTAATAGCGTCTTTTAGCTGCAGCCCTCAGTTCAGTTTGGACCCCGATCAGGTCCCCGTTTGGTTCCTCGCGAACCCATCAGTATAGAATCTTGTTTAAGATTCCCTCAGTATATGAATAACATGTTTTGTTAATTATAATAACAATTGACTTGTACCTGTGAGGTACCCTCAGTATACGATTCGTACCCGTAAGGTACCTTCAGTACACTCGTTATCCACTATCTAGAGTCAGCAGGTGTTCTTTAAATGTTAATGGAATTGTTCTGATCTGATCTGACTATGAATGGATTATCTGAATGAGTTTATTGAAGAAATGCATGTTGGATTATTCTGGTATGGATATGAACTAGTGATAGTGAATGTTTGACCTTTAAATATGAACATGCTTATAGCCACTCTGTTATGACCTTTGTATAATGCCATTGTGTATGTGATCTGCTTTGACGACCATTGTGAATGGCCGTCCATAATTTATGTGTGTTTCCCCACTAAGCGTTTATCGCTTAGCACGGTGTTTTACCCGTGCAGGTGCGGAAGGAGTTTGATTCGAGAGTCGCCGTCATCAAGCCAACACAGAAGAGTTTTTAGTGTAGGGCTATTTTTGTATCAATGATTATTCTTTTTGTATAGAACTCTCATGTATCAGTTTTGTATCAGCTTCCGCTTTTGTATCTATATTTTGTATATGTAATATTATTTTGTTTCAGCTAGTTGATCAGAACATTATTGTAATAGTTTATTATAGTAATGCATGATCAGCCTTTGCTTTCTTTATGTAAAGTTTTTAGTTATTCTGTATGATTTGAATGTATGCTATGAATGAATGTATGTTTTATTTCGTACTTGCTTGGTGGCACCTTTACTCATACGGCATCTCACTCCTTCTCGGATGGGATCGCCTACGTATGGGAAGGGGGTGTTACAGCGCACATCGGCCAGTGAGGCATGCCCCAGGTGGCACGCATCTCGCCTGGCGAGGCGCGCCCCAGGGCACGCGTCTTGCCCTGGGCGAGGCGCGCGCTGCCCCTGCAGCATGCGCGCACACTGCTCCCACGCGGGCGCGGCCCACACGGGTGGCATGCGAAAAAAGGTTAAAATAAAATAATAATAAAAATAATAATAAAAAAATAAGAGTAAAAGTGGAAATTTTTGAATTAAAATTTTTAGAAGAACAAAGGAGATTTTCGACAAGGAAAACATCATTATTAACACCTCTACTTGCGGCATGTATCTTTTCATCATTGGGTAATCCTGATCTTGGACTGCCTCAGGACCCGGTGTCTACAGTTAGCTTGTGATGCCCTTATGTTCCTTCCCGGGGGTATCGGGGTGTTACATCACTAGCATGCACTTATAGCTTTAATAATGTTAAGACTCTTATATTGCCTGAATCCTAATTAATGGTGGATAACGGGAAATACTAGATACCGATGAGCAGAACACTGTGATACGTAACTCTCAAATCACTGGGAGACATAAGTCTCAAATCACTAGGGTACCAAGTGGTATCAGACACTAGGCACCTTTCGGTGCAATCACTAGGCAGCTGTAAACACTGACCCTTATAGGCATGCCTATCTATCCACGACTATTCACGATTTAGGTGCAAATATAAACTGTACTTGTACACACTAATTCACTTTGCACAACATTCACTAGTTCACTTTACATAACATACACTCATTTATCCCATTAAATCAAAGCACATTTAATTTTATTCATATATCAATTATGTGTGTCTAAAAATGTAACACCCTGATAACCCCGTTGGAAGGATACCGGAGTGCTACCCAACAACACAGACACACATGCATACATCTCAGTGAAACCAAACGATAACATAATAAATATATATTACTTACAAAATTACATAAGGATCCTTCATATCATTTACAATAATAATATACAAATTACAGAACAATATACAGAACTTATATACACAAAATTTCAGAAGCTGAAAACAAAATAAAACTCTAACTCCTATGTGGCCAACCTTGCAGATGCGCGATGTGAATCGAACCACAAACCTGCCACCTATACTGGAAAACATCCCATGCTAAGCGATAATGCTTAGTGGGGAGGAATAAATACAGACAGAAACCAGTAAACTAAACAGGATTACAATAAATCATGCATATACAAATATGTACGCATACTGAAATACTTTCCATGACAACACACGAGATATCACATGCACGACATACCAGAATTATATCAAAACATAATCACTAATTCCAACCACTCAATTTAATTATAACACTGAATGGAACAACTATAACACTCAACTGAACATACACTAACACATCTCAAACATTCTCCTGAAACACAATAGCTATGGATACGGGAGCACTACGCGACAGAGGATACTGCGAACAGTATCAATTGTGAGAGACCGTAGCCTCAATCACATACTACACGGGAGACCGAAGCCTCAAAGACACTTTTGGGCCCGAAGGCAAGGGGGAGACCGAAGTCTCAAAACGTTTTATCACTGCACGAAAATGACCATCTCAAAGGTCGGCCGAACGACCCAAACGGGGCCTACATAGGCAGCTGCACTCATATATTCCTTTATAAGCATGCTTATCTATCCACTACTATGACCAGTCAGGCTTAACATAAAGACTCTATATTCTATATACTCTATACACTATATCATACACATTGCAATTACCCAAGCATTTCATCATGATTCAATCACAAATAACTAATATCACATAACATGTCACATTCAACAACTACAAGCATGTGCACACTTAATTCTATTATCAAACTCTTATGTCAAAGCATCAATTACCCATAATTTCCATTATTAAACATTTATTTATTCTTTTCTCAAAACTCTAAACAAGTAATGAATAAGTTTTAGATAGTTACAACGAAGTTCGGATGCATTTCGGAAGCAAAACGTACCAAAATACTCAACCTAAAGGAGGGTAAGGAAGGGCGAAGGTTCATGCCAACCATGGGGTTCAAAATAAGAGAAAACACCTTGAACAACTAGGTTCTGTCGCGCTCGTGACAGAAGCCTCCCTCACATTCTCTACGAAAATCAGACTATCAGGACAGTTTCCCACTCCGACTTTGCATCAACTAAACCAACCCCTAAAACTCATTTTTAGGCAAAACTTCCTCTTAAAAATTTCTACTTAGGATGTTAGGAATCAAATGGGATAAATTTCAGGTCATTTGGACATCTATAACTTCAGATATGAGCTAAAACCATATACTGCTCAAGTAACCCGACGCAAACAGAGACACTACAGTTTTGGCCAATTTTCAAGGTCTTAGATCATGAATTTGCTCAAGGTCAGTTCTGACACTTTTATAGGCATGGAAGTCATGGTTCTAATGGATCAAGAATCACATGATTTAGAGGTCTAAAACTCTACTTATAACAAAAAAATACACGGATGTTAGATGAAAACTGAACAGAATTTGCCAAAATCATACCTTATCATCACAACTATATGACAACCCATCTAACATCATCATCACACATGCATTTACTCAAACAAATCACTTAAAATTTTCAAGAATTTACAAGACACAAAACACATACACATTAAATCCAAATTCAGAACTAGGGCAATAGACTTCCAACTGAACATAATAGAAGAATCAACTCCTAAACCTCAAAATCGAAGCTTCAAACCGATTGTAGACACCGGGTCCTGAGGCGGTCCAAGATCAGGATTACCCGATGATGAAATAGAAGACCGATTTTCGGCAAGAATGGTGAGAACCGATCGTTCCTTGTCAAAAGATGTGTTTTTCGGAAAATAATTAAAAAAATATATATTTTTGGGGAAATTAAAATTAAGATGGAGAAAAAATATATATTAATTTTGTATCAAAATTAAAATTAAAAAAAAAAAAAAAAAAAAAATTTTGGTCGCGAGTGCCGCTGCGGCAGGCTGCCCCAGCGCGCAGGGGCGCCTGCGAGGCAGGCCGCCCGCCTCGCGCAGGGGCGCCTCGCGCGATGCCCCTGCGCGCGGGGCGGGCGCCTCGCGCGACCCCCCATGCGCGCAGGGGCGGGCGCTTCGCGCGACCCCCCTGCGCGCGGGGGCGGGGGCCTCGCGCGACCCCCCCTGCGCGCGAGGCGGGGCGCTCCGCGCGACCCCCCTGCGCGCAGGGGCGGGCGCCGCGCGCCCCCCCCCCCTGCGCGCGAGGCAGCTGCCTCGCGTGACCCGCCTGCGCGAGGCAGGCTGCGCGCAGCAGCCTGCCGCGCGCGGTGCCAGGGCACCACGCGCAGGCTGCCGCGCGCCCTTGGCTCCTCCGCGCGACCTGTTTTTTTTTCCTGTCCGTTTTTTTCGCTATTTTCAGTATGATTTTCTGATTTTTTTCAGTTTTTCAATGTTTCACCATTTTATGTTATTTTAGATTAACTAAAAATAAAGGATTTTTTGTCTTTTGCCATTTTTGGCCAAGACAAGCTTAAATGAGGATTTTTCCTCATTTTTGAAGGGAATTACTTTGAAAAAAAAAAGAAGCTCCTTTTCCTCTCAACTTTTCTTCTCTCCAGGGGCTATTTTCTTTAGCTACGATTTTTTCTCTTTGCTTAAGTTTTAAATCTTGATTTACTCTTCAAAAAATATAGATAATCCATCTTATTGAGTGATTTGGGTTAGGAAAATTAATTTCCTCTTGCTCCAATCATCCATCAAAAAATATCTTCATCAAAATATTTTCTTGATTTTATTTCAAAACATTAAACTCTACATTTTCTTTAAGTGTTTAACACCACAAATCCGACAAGGAAAATCGATCGGGACACCGTTTCCCCAATCTAAAAATTCTGAGGGTAAACACTTTGGACCCGTTCTCATTTAATTTTATTTTGTTTTGCATTTATTTGTTATTATTATTTTTGATATCATTTTATTTTGATGTTTTGGTATTTTAGTGTGATTAATATTACCGGTGATAAATTATTTGCTTGTCCTAGTTTGATTTCTTTTCTTATTTTCTCGATGGTATTATTATTACCATTATTATTTTCTAATATCCTTGCCACTGTTGTCACCTCAAGTTTCTTGGTTTAATTTCTTGGTGGTTGGCTTATTTGACGTTTATAGTTTTGTTATTTGATCATTGTTTTGCCGTTAGCCTCTCTTGTCATTATTATTATTATTATTATTATTATTATTATTATTATTATTATTATTATTATTATTATCATTATCCTATTACTATTATTATCCTATTACTATTACTATTACTATTATTATTATTATTATTATTATTATTATTATTATTATTATTATTATTATTATTATTTATTTACTATTGTTAATATTCTGTTTTTATTATTATCATTACTATATATTCGTTTTGTGTTTATTGATGTTACATTGTTATTATTATTATTATTATTATTATTATCATTATATTTATTATTAGTATTATTATTATCTCATTTATCCATATTATATTCACTATTGTTTATTATCATTATTCTATTATTATTATTATTATTATTATTATTATTATTATTATTATTATTATTATCCCTAAATTAGTTTTTTATATTACTATTTATTAATGTTGTTGTTATTATCATTATTTGATTTATTTATTATTAATATTGTCTTCTTATATTTATTGTTATTATTAATTTTGTCGTGTTTGTCTCATCATTATAATTTGACTTACCCAATATTTATTTCATTTTCGCTTGATTAATTTTTAGAACCATCACTAATATTTTTGATATTAATTTTTGTCTGAAAATTGACTTGAGTCGGGTCATGTGAGCGCCCCGCGACTCCCCGGATGGGTCGTAACGCGTGGACGCACTCTCGGGTTTCGGTGAGATCTTTTCAATCCCTTCTCTATGTTGTGATTACTTGTAAATAATTATCTTATTTATCCACATGTGCGATAAAAAATCACAAAAATATTTCTACAATTAAATTGGGATTTTTACTAATAAAATTTGGACCAATGTCCCTTATTTTAGCCCGACAATAAAAATGTCACAATTAAAACGAAGAGTCAACTTTTCTACAAAATGGGATCACTCATCCTGGGTTTTTCAATTCGAACAATCAAAATGACTCTTCGAACCCTCTTCCAATTAATACGAAGGAACCAATGTTCCTAAATTTCGAACGAGTGCGAAGGAACCAATGTTCCTAAAATAATGCCCCGATTTATGCATGTCTTTTATTTCGATCTTGCGTGAGTGTTTAAATTTATGAACATTATTTCCCTTTGGGCCCTTGTAATTAATTTTTGGGGCAACTTCATTTATGTTTTGGGGATTGTATTCCGTCCCACTTACGTCTTTAACCTCCTTTTATTGGGGTTGTATTCTGCCCCTATTTTTATTGTAATTGCGTGCTTGCGTGTTTACCGCTTTCATTTATTGCTTTCTTTATTTACTTTATTTATCGCTTTCGTTTACTTCCTTTACGTGCTTGAAATGCGCTTTTATTTTAATGCATCGCTCGTATGAGATGAGAGATATAATTTCAAGAATTTAAAAAACCCATTTATAGTTATCCAAAGCATAAATAAGAGGGAAGTTCCGGACACCATATCTCTGGTTTAGACCAATAGAGGTGAGAAACCTTTTCCCAATTTCTTGCAAATTGGGTGGCGACTCCAAATACCTCAAAGGTGCCTTTAGGCGTCAATAGGCTAGGTTATTCTCCCCAATGTTCTATTGGGAGGGATACACCGATGATGTCTCATGGCGCCCATGATCAAAAGACGCGAACCTTCATACCTCGAATCCTAAAGCGGATTCAAAGCGAGGGCCCTTGCTGGGTTTGTCGGGGTTCGGCGCGCTTCTACAGTGGCGACTCCACTGGGGACTTTGTGTTTGAGACTTCACTCCGAAAGTGCTTTGGTTAAAATGTATAATTGGGTTTTTAAAACTTAAAATTCTATCTCTTTTCGAAAATTGCATCATATCATTTTAGAGCCTTAGACTTACGCTAGTTGGTCCCTTTCTACCTCGGTGCATTCCCGAAGCACGACCCTACTTTCACTCATTGTAGGGAAGTGTTAAGGATAATCACCAGCCTAAGCCTTGTACCTTTTGGTATATCAAAATGACGACCTGATCGGTCGCTATACTCATGACGAGTTAGACCCGTCGGCAGGGATCATGCTTGGGTAGCCCTAAAGTAAAATTACCTTGACCAAAGCTCATGTACTGGCAAGTAGAAACTTCCCCTAGGTGGTATGTTCCTTAATACAATGCTTGTGATATGGGCCGTCGCGTATTAAACAAAATCAAGCAAATCAAGTGGTCTTTTATCAAAGGCTTTCATGCCCCATTGGGCCCACTTTGGTTTAATTGAATTGCCCAAATACGTAATGGCCAAAACCCATACGAATGCGCATTAGATTAAGAGTGTTATGCTGTCGGTTTTTCACCGTGCACCATACGCGTCCAATGGATTCCCTGTTAACCCTTGGATGAAGCCCGCCTAGGAAAGAGACCGCACGACCTCGTGTGTGGGAGTGATAAGGTTGGAAGGATCTATTTGCTTGCATGTGGTTGTGAATACTGCACGACATGCTCATACATCGCATGTTATTCATGCATGTCAATAAAATAAATACATGTACAAATAATAATATCTTATCTCATGCTGTGTGCGTATATATCTTTCTGTCTGCATGCTATTTTTTCACATGTGCGTATCATCCTGTATATTTAATCTCATGCTGTGTGTGTGTATATCCTCTCGTCTGCATATTATTTTTCACATGCACATACCATCCTGCATGTAATTTCTTCCATGCATCCCATCGTACCGTGGTAGTCCATGGATCTCGCATTCATCAAAGACTGTATGCATGGCACGATCATGCATTATACATGTCATCCATGCATCATTCTAACAATCTTGATCTTTCAGCCATCCTAGATTCATCTGAGTGGACTAGAGATTCTGACGATCGACTAGTGACGGAAGACTCACCCTTCGAATTGCTAGAATTAGTGCCTTTTTGGGATTCTGAGTCACTCTCTACAAGTAGCGAATCATCCTCAATGGCAGAAGAGACCGAAAACCTAACCGCCCAAGACCTTGACAGGAGACTGGAGGATTTTGAACGAAGAATGCTAGAAATGATGGGAGCAATGGCCGAAAGATTTGCACAGCCTCCTGCTCCACAAGCACCAGTTGCTCCACAACCGCCGGTAGCCCCTCCTCGGGGGCAAGCCGAACCACCTGCTGGTGGGGAGGCTCCCCTCGCTGGAGTTGTTGCCCATCAACCTGTAAATGAGCCTAAAGCTACGGCTGTGCCAGTTGAACCCGGAAGAGCAAGGATCCCAAACCCTGATGAGGATTTCGCAATGGAAGAAGAGGTTGAGGAGATAGCAGCCCATCAAGCCATGAGGGGTATGAGACAGCAAATTGAGGCAATCACCCGCATGTTGACAGCCGGCAAGGGAGTGAGCCCTGAAGATGTGGATTTGGATGATGGAGAGCTGTTGCCCCAGAGGTTTAAGATGCCAGACCTGCCAAAATTTGACGGTACATCGGACCCTTCTGCACATGTTAAGCAATACACCCTGATCATGAAGGGTACAGGGTTGACTAAGAAGCAAAAAGTGGACTATTTCTGTCTCAGCTTAGCTGGCCCAGCAGTGGATTGGTACCATGGGCTGGATCGAAGAGCGAAAGAAGACTGGAATCTGTTAACAGAAGAATTCCTTGGCCAGTATGATTGCAGTACCAAGATTAAGGTCACATTAAAAGATTTAGAAGTGCTGAAGCAGAAGTCAGGGGAATCATTCCATGAGTACTTGACCCGATGGAGGAATCGAGTGATGGAGATAAAGAGAAAGCCTGATACCTCAGATCAGATCAGGTTATTTATCCGAAATGCTAGCCCATATTTGAGGGATGGGTTAAAAATGAAGGGACTCAAAGATTGGGAGTCACTTAAGGACATAGCCATTGAAGTTGAGGCTGAGCATTTAGATAAAGTGGCTAGATCTGCAGATGTGGCTTCAGGCAAAAATAAGGGAAGCAGCAGCGATAACGGGGGCAATGATAAGGTGGCAGAAGTTTCTACTATAGGGACGGCTCCCAAACATCTCACTATCTCGGGCAGACCATTATCTTGGCACTTCACCCGTCTCATCAAGGAAGGAAAGTTGCAACCCTTGCCAGCTGGGCCCGCCCCAAGTCAAGGGAAGCCAAAGCACAGGACGGACTGGTATTGCGCATATCATCAGTACACAGGGCACAGAACAGACTACTGTCGTCCTTTAAGGGACCGAATTCAAGCCTTGATCGATGGCAAACAGGCTATTAATCCTGGGCAGAGAGAAAGTCAAGAGAAGTCAGCCCATTGTGCCATGATTGGTTCAGGCTTACCGGAATGGTATGTACTGCAAGACTTGTATGGAAATGGGCATGCCACTACTACTGGCCCTGAGGCAGATGAAGGAGAGACTTTTGTGGCAATGATAGGCTGTTGGTCCAGCAGCGAAAGCGGGGATGAAGAGGAAGGTGAGAAACAAGAGGGTTCTAACCAAGAATTGAGTATGGCCAGCCTTTCACGACAGATTGAGGAGACTCGTGCATCAATGGCCCAAGAGATGGATAGACGGCTTGAGGAGCTCGAAAGGAGGTTGACAGCTATGATTAAAGCTATGATTAAGGAGAGAATAGATGCCCTCGCGCTAGTCCTACAAGCCCGATTGATGGCGGCTACCTTTAACCGAGTTGAGTCGACCCCTGTCGAGATAGCCCATACAGCGAGAACCACGGCATCTCCTAGTGCCACTAAGCCCCGAGGCAAGGAACCGTTTGATTTACCAGTGGGACAAGGAGGTGGTAAGAGGCCTACTCTGGAACATGACAATATGCTTGAGGATGATGGAGATCTGGTGAAAGAGCATGCTCTGAAGAATGCAAACCTAAATATCCGAGATGGCTGTAAGGGCAATGTTAAAAAAGCGGGAGAGTCATCAGTGAGAAGGAATCAAAGATATTACTCTGAGTTGGGTAGGCCCTTGTCGTGGGTTTTTGAGAGGCTAGTGAAAAGGGGGTTACTGCAGCCATTACCGGCGAAGCCTGCCAGCAGTCAGGGGCAGCCCCACCACAGAGCAGATCAATATTGTGCATTCCACCAGCACACTGGACATTTGACAGACTACTGCCGAACTTTGAGAGACCGGGTTCAGGACCTCATTGATTCCAAGCAAATCCCGGATCCCGAGAAAAGAGAGAAGAAGAAGGGAGTAGACTAGAATGCAATCCTTCCACCATAAATGTGGTCGGGCCAATCCACTTCATCGGCATGTTCCTCCAAAGCCACAAGCAGAAGATCATGTTTTTAATGCTTACTGCTTTTCAATTCCAGAACTCTTTTAGGACAATTTGGTTGTTGTAACATGTTGAACAATTTCTGTTTTATTTATGCGATATTTCCTTGATTTCATTTCTCATGATCACGATGCATCCATTCATTTTGACATTAACCCAATTAATACGACTCCATCTAGTCTCGGAATTTTGGTGAATCCAAATAAAATCTTGATGGCATCTGTTATGACTCCTGAAGTGAGATAAAAATTTGAGAGATAATAATAAAAAAAAAAGGGGAGCCTTTGCCCGGACCTAGTATGACATGCTGAAGACGGACAAGGACACTCTCAAGACCAACGCTACTTCCACATGCCAACATGACGATGAACCGAATTTTGAAAGCCATTTTTTTTTGCATCCACAACATCTAAGATGCATATGGTGCTGCCAAATAAAATCAAACTTCAAGAGCTATATCAGGAGTTGGACGAATAAAACTCAAGACTTTCACGAGAAATATATGACCCATCAGAACCAAACCGTATGACCCTCTTCTTCACGACTACTTGAAATGTGCACCCTCAAAACCAATTATGACTGACCCTTAACCATCTGAAACCCTCATTGCCAAATTTCTTACCAAAATTTAATATCCGACCAAATTGAACAATAATGGTCCCGGTGGTTGAGATGAAAAGTGCACGTATGTGTAAACTTCAGGATTCGAACAAAGTTTGCTAAAAGAAAATTGGGGTGCAAAAAAAAAAAAAAAAAAAAAAAATTGAAGAAAAGAAAAGAAAAAAATTTAGAAGAAAAGAAAAGAAAAGAAAAGAAAAAAAATTTTAATAAAAAAAAAAGAGAGAAGAAAAGAGAGAATTGATCAGTGGGCAAGGGAATGCTATTTGGGGACAAGTTTTGTTCAAATCCCGTTGATCTACACATGCCTGCACATCGTCATTCTTCTTAGCTACTGAAAAGGACCTAAAAGGCTAATGCACAAACCATCCATCAAATCCCAGCCATTGAAAGCCATTTTGGAGCTTAAACCACCAAAATCGATAAGAGTACCCCAGATCATTCAAGCCCAACTTGTCACCCTATCTCAGCCATTGAAAGGCCATCCCAAGGTTTGAACCGCCAAAGCCAATAAAAGCCAAGCATGAAACTTCACATTCAAGTCCCAAATAAGGAACCCATCAACTCAACCAGTCTGCACAAGCACTAAGACCAAAACTCTGATACTAAGAAGAATCACTCTCAGAAGCGGCAGTCTCTCCGGCTAACAAAGATGAAAGCAAATTCAACCAATATTGACGAACTGAAAGAGGGTCCATGGTAAAGGCTAAAAAAAAAAAAAAAAAAAAGAGAAAATATTCAATCAAGAAAACCCGCGAGGGCTGATTGATAACAGGAGTTTGATGCTCTCAAGATCTATCCCGAGATTAGGTGAAGACTCATATTCTTCAAGTTAATGCCAAATAGTGATCATGTGATATGAAATCAGATTGAAATATATGCATTTATGCAAAGATGTATTGGTATGACCAGAGCAATTCATCTTGCACACTCAAAGTTGTCTCAGTCAGATATGAAACCAACACATTACTACCATCTACCCCTTGCCACTCTCGCCACTCAGGCACTTCAGTCAGCTCCTCCTGTTATGAACTGTAAAGCCAATTCTATAGCACCCTCATGATAAAAAAAAAAACTAAGCTCATCCAACCAAAATCTGAGACATAAGCACATGCCAATCATACCTGAAAAACCTTTCGCAACAACTCCAACTTCTCTCTTAAAAAAAAAAAGCCGTTAGAGATGAAAACCGTGACTGGCGCTCTAAGCAAAAGTTAGGCCAAGGGGCAGGGTGAAAACCTGGCGACAGGCAGTCTGCCCTACAAAAAAAAAATAATAAAATAAATAAAAGCCGCTGGATTGGGTTGGGTCCATTCCAGGCAAAAAATAAGGCACAGGGTTATGTGAAAATCCGACAAGGACGCATCTCCCGCTAAGAAAAGCTAGTGTGAAAATCCACGAGGGACGCACTACCTTCACATAATGACTACAGGTACCAGAGGAGAACCTCATAATCCCCCAGAGGCACGAAATTCAAAAGCAATTCCAGGGGGCACCGATCCTGCTGCAAATCAGCTGACGCCTCCGAATCCACTCGGATGAACTCTTATCCTGCATTATTGCATACATATGCATCTCACAGGTATGGCATTTGATGGTGCCTCAACATGCATTCACGCATGCATGAACTTTATATATATCTTGCACAATAAATTCTTCGCACACATTTCGTGCCCATGATCTTTGCGTACTTGCAACGCGTAATCCTTTGCACATGCTTAGCACAAGCACTTATCACGTGCATCTAATCTCCCCATTATCCTTAAGTCCTTATCCAACAGGCATCCTCAATCTCTTCAAAACACTATCTTTAAGTCCTCCTTCACGGGGCATTCTCAGTCTCTTCAGAGCATTATCTTTAAGTCCTTTTTCAAGGCATTCTCAGTCTCTTCGGAGCATCATCTTTAAGTCATTTTTTTCAAATCATTCCCAGTCTCTTCGGAGCATTCTCAGCCTCTTCGGAGCATTATCTTTAAGTCCTTTTTCAAGGCATTCTCAGTCTTTTCGGAGCATCATCTTTAAGTCATTTTTTTTTCAAATCATTCCCAGTCTCTTCGGAGCATTCTCAGTCTCTTCGGAGCATTATCTTTAAGTCCTTTTTCAAAGCATTCTCAGTCTTTTCGGAGCATTATCTTTAAGTCCTTTCTCAAGGCATTCTCAGTCTCTTCGGAGCTTTGTCGTTAAGTCCTTTTTCAAGGCATTCTCAGTCTCTTCGGAGCATTGTCGTTAAGTCCTTTTTCAAGGCATTCTCAGTCTCTTCGGAGCATTATCTTTAAGTCCTTTCTCAAGGCATTCTCGGTCTCTTCGGAGCTTTGTCTTTAAGTCCTTTTTTTTTTCAAGGCATCCTCGGTCTTTGCGGAGCGTTATCCTTCGTGGCATTGAGCTCTTCCCGAAATATTCTAAATCCTTTCAATCCATGAGTATATCCGCATCAAAAGGTTAGGTGCAAAGGTAACGGGGGTTAACACGTCGACAAACAGACGATAACTACCCACAGTAATTTCAGCCAGTTCGGGAAGACAACCGCCTCAGGTACGCACCTTTTTCCTCTCTTTTCTGAATTTTGGTTCACTTAGGCACCTAGGTTCTAAGTTCCCCAAAATTGGGGGCAACTGTAGACACCGGGTCCTGAGGCGGTCCAAGATCAGGATTACCCGATGATGAAATAGAAGACCGATTTTCGGCAAGAAAGGTGAGAACCGATCGTTCCTTGTCAAAAGATGTGTTTTTCGGAAAATAATTAAAAAAATATATATTTTTGGGGAAATTAAAATTAAGATGGAGAAAAAATATATATTAATTTTGTATCAAAATTAAAATTAAAAAAATTAAAAAATAAAAAAAATTTTTGGTCGCGAGTGCCGCTGCGGCAGCGCGGGGCCGCCTGCGCGGCAGGCTGCCCCAGCGCGCAGGGGCGCCTGCGAGGCAGGCCGCCCCAGCGCGCAGGGGCGCCTGCGAGGCAGGCCGCCCGCCTCGCGCAGGGGCGCCTGCGTGCGAGGCAGGCACCTCGCGCGATGCCCCTGCGCGCGGGGCGGGCGCCTCGCGCGACCCCCCCTGCGCGCAGGGGCGGGCGCTTCGCGCGACCCCCCTGCGCGCGGGGGCGGGCGCTTCGCGCGACCCCCCTGCGCGCGGGGGAGGGCGCCTCGCGCGACCCCCCCTGCACGCGAGGCGGGGCGCTCCGCGCGACCCCCCTGCACGCGAGGCGGGGCGCTCCGCGCGACCCCCCTGCGCGCAGGGGCGGGCGCCGCGCGCCCCCCCTGCGCGCGAGGCAGCTGCCTCGCGCGACCCGCCTGCGCGAGGCAGGCTGCCGCGCGCCCTTGGCTCCTCCGCGCGACCTGTTTTTTTTTCCTGTCCGTTTTTTTCGCTATTTTCAGTCTGATTTTCTGATTTTTTTCAGTTTTTCAGTGTTTCACCATTTTATGTTATTTTAGATTAACTAAAAATAAAGGATTTTTTGTCTTTTGCCATTTTTGGCCAAGACAAGCTTAAATGAGGATTTTTCCTCATTTTTGAAGGGAATTACTTTGAAAAAAAAAAGAAGCTCCTTTTCCTCTCAACTTTTCTTCTCTCCAGGGGCTATTTTCTTTAGCTACGATTTTTTCTCTTTGCTTAAGTTTTAAATCTTGATTTACTCTTCAAAAAATATAGATAATCCATCTTATTGAGTGATTTGGGTTAGGAAAATTAATTTCCTCTTGCTCCAATCATCCATCAAAAAATATCTTCATCAAAATATTTTCTTGATTTTATTTCAAAACATTAAACTCTACATTTTCTTTAAGTGTTTAACACCACAAATCCGACAAGGAAAATCGATCGGGACACCGTTTCCCCAATCTAAAAATTCTGAGGGTAAACACTTTGGACCCGTTCTCATTTAATTTTATTTTGTTTTGCATTTATTTGTTATTATTATTTTTGATATCATTTTATTTTGATGTTTTGGTATTTTAGTGTGATTAATATTACCGGTGATAAATTATTTGCTTGTCCTAGTTTGATTTCTTTTCTTATTTTCTCGATGGTATTATTATTACCATTATTATTTTCTAATATCCTTGCCACTGTTGTCACCTCAAGTTTCTTGGTTTAATTTCTTGGTGGTTGGCTTATTTGACGTTTATAGTTTTGTTATTTGATCATTGTTTTGCCGTTAGCCTCTCTTGTCATTATTATTATTATTATTATTATTATTATTATTATTATTATTATTATTATTATTATTATTATTATCCTATTACTATTATTATTATTATTATTATTATTATTATTATTATTATTATTATTATTATTATTATTATTATTATTTATTTACTATTGTTAATATTCTGTTTTTATTATTATCATTACTATATATTCGTTTTGTGTTTATTGATGTTACATTGTTATTATTATTATTATTATTATTATTATTATTATCATTATATTTATTATTAGTATTATTATTATCTCATTTATCCATATTATATTCACTATTGTTTATTATCATTATTCTATTATTATTATTATTATTATTATTATTATTATTATTATTATTATTATTATTATTATCCCTAAATTAGTTTTTTATATTACTATTTATTAATGTTGTTGTTATTATCATTATTTGATTTATTTATTATTAATATTGTCTTCTTATATTTATTGTTATTATTAATTTTGTCGTGTTTGTCTCATCATTATAATTTGACTTACCCAATATTTATTTCATTTTCGCTTGATTAATTTTTAGAACCATCACTAATATTTTTGATATTAATTTTTGTCTGAAAATTGACTTGAGTCGGGTCATGTGAGCGCCCCGCGACTCCCCGGATGGGTCGCAACGCGTGGACGCACTCTCGGGTTTCGGTGAGATCTTTTCAATCCCTTCTCTATGTTGTGATTACTTGTAAATAATTATCTTATTTATCCACATGTGCGATAAAAAATCACAAAAATATTTCTACAATTAAATTGGGATTTTTACTAATAAAATTGGGACCAATGTCCCTTATTTTAGCCCGACAATAAAAATGTCACAATTAAAACGAAGAGTCAACTTTTCTACAAAATGGGATCACTCATCCCGGGTTTTTCAATTCGAACAATCAAAATGACTCTTCGAACCCTCTTCCAATTAATACGAAGGAACCAATGTTCCTAAATTTCGAACGAGTGCGAAGGAACCAATGTTCCTAAAATAATGCCCCGATTTATGCATGTCTTTTATTTCGATCTTGCGTGAGTGTTTAAATTTATGAACATTATTTCCCTTTGGGCCCTTGTAATTAATTTTTGGGGCAACTTCATTTATGTTTTGGGGATTGTATTCCGTCCCACTTACGTCTTTAATCTCCTTTTATTGGGGTTGTATTCTGCCCCTATTTTTATTGTAATTGCGTGCTTGCGTGTTTACCGCTTTCATTTATTGCTTTCTTTATTTACTTTATTTATCGCTTTCGTTTACTTCCTTTACGTGCTTGAAATGCGCTTTTATTTTAATGCATCGCTCGTATGAGATGAGAGATATAATTTCAAGAATTTAAAAAACCCATTTATAGTTATCCAAAGCATAAATAAGAGGGAAGTTCCGGACACCATATCTCTGGTTTAGACCAATAGAGGTGAGAAACCTTTTCCCAATTTCTTGCAAATTGGGTGGCGACTCCAAATACCTCAAAGGTGCCTTTAGGCGTCAATAGGCTAGGTTATTCTCCCCAATGTTCTATTGGGAGGGATACACCGATGATGTCTCATGGCGCCCATGATCAAAAGACGCGAACCTTCATACCTCGAATCCTAAAGCGGATTCAAAGCGAGGGCCCTTGCTGGGTTTGTCGGGGTTCGGCGCGCGTCACACCGATCACTTCAAAATCCAACCTTCTCTTGTCCTTTGCTCTTTCTTTTCTCCTCCGATTCTTGCACAAAACCCAGCCAAGAACACACTTAAATCAAGCCATTCACTCACTCATACAAAACCAGAAATAAAGAAGCAAAAGAAACCTCAACAAATCCTTACACCTACATTTCAAAACCCAGCTCTTAAACTCAGAAATCCAACCTCAAATTCAAGGAAACACACAAGGGAAGAGTGGGGAGCAGAAAAATGAAGAAAGGGAGAGGAGAGAGAACGGAAAAGTGAGGAAAGAGGGAGAAGAAACAGCTTCCTCGGGAAGCTTCATCAAATTCTGCCCTTCCTTCCCTCTCTCTTCCTTTTTCATTAATTGCCACCACCTAACAAGCCATGCATCACAAACCCATCGTCACATATGTCCTAATCTTGGCTCACTCATCATCAAAGCACCATGCACATAATACACAAGATAATTTCTTATAAACACACTAAATCCTTGTACCGTACACCTACCTCACTTGATAATTCTTAAGTAGATATTTTCAATCCTTCGTACAATACACACAATCCACTAGATAATTGCCTTACATCCTTCTTACCAAACACCACACACACACTAGATAATTCCTGCACTTAACATATTTAATTAATTTTGCAATTAAGTCCTTAATGATCAAATCTCCACACGCACAAATTACCGAAATACCCTTAAATGTCCACTCAAATACACAACTTCCAACTAGGCTCGATTTGGGTCATTACAAAAAACATGTACCAAAACATGTTATATGCATTTTAGTATTATTTTCAGGTGGTTCAAGTACGATATAAGCATTTTATCATGATTCAATCATATATGGTCATACATTCATTATACATGTTCAATATCACTTATCACATCATTTTATGTCACTATCGATAATTAAATACCATATATACACTTAATTTCTTTATTAACCTATTATGCCATAACATCATTTACATATATTTTTAAGTTACATTCATTCATATACTCACTAGACAATCCTAGACATGTGTTGGACAAGTGTCAGAAATTTCGGTGAAGTTCGGGTTCGATTCGGGAAGAAAAAGTACACTTTAGGCAAAAAATTGAGGTCACACGGCAGTCAAACATTCTTACCCGCTATATAGGGTGACGAAAATGGATTTTTAAGTGGAAAAATGCTTTTACATGGCAGTTAGAAATTCCTTACCGCCATGTAAACCCATTCTGATCCACTCTGTGTAGGGTAGATTCTAACTTCTAACTTCTTCTGCATTTATAATCTATTAAACGTCATTTTCAGCCAAATGGTCTTCTAGACTTTTGTTCCCCTATGTCTTAGCTTTCTAATGACACTAATTTCATACAATTTGAATCACTAAAACTCTAGATATATTCTATAAAACCCAAACTGCTTCTGTTAGAGTGGCAATGCAACACCTTATACCCAAAAATGATACGAATACCAGACGTCACAGCTCTGTACTGTCAGCCACTACAAGTAGTCAATAATTCTATAGGAAATTTTTAAAACATAACTGTAACACCCTTATACCCTATACGTACACTGCCGACTTAGAAATACTGTGTGATAACCATGATTGTACTAAGGTCGACCTACACTTGCTTTCAGATTGTGCTAGATTTATTTTTCCACATTTAAACTTTTAATCACTTAACTATTTATTTCACTTATCAAGTTCACTTAACAATTTTACTTATTAACTTTGTTGCTGATTAACCTATAACTGTCTAATGTTACTATTCATTTGGTATAAATTTCGGTAGTATAACGGCTTGTTTTTCTAGCTACCCAAACCTGCACTTTTCAAAAAACCACAAACACACTTTACACTCAATATTATTCCACATAATCATACTTATAACATCACTCTACTCTGATATCACACTAAAGACACTGTAGACATCCACTGTACACTTCTAACCCGGTATTTGGGCCATTACAATTCTACCCCACTAATAAAAATTTTGTCCTCGAAATTTTCTTATGTACCACAATCATAGTTCACCACTACTACATTATGGGAATATTTAATTCAGGAGATCCATTTGCTTCTCATTTGTCTGCAATGCCTCAACTTTAATGGCTGCTGCTACTAAAGATCTCAAATCTGGATGCCTCCAACCACTCACAATCTGCTTGATACGATTATGGAGGCCTCGTTCTAATCTCTCCTTTAATTATTGATGTACATAAATAAAATAATATAAAAAAAAAGAGATAATAACAGAAATTTCCACTTCCCACGTTGGTTCCCTATTTCAGTAAAATTGAAATTGCTTTATTAAAAGGAAAAAAGAGAGAGAGAGAGAGAGAGAAAACCCTAAGTACTAAAACTCCATCACAACCCAACAAAAATACTTTGAATCCCTAAATAGCCGACCAAAATACAAAGTTTTAGAATTCAATTGTCTCTGCTAAATTTTTTTCATTTCCTGGGTTTTAAGGCTGCAATTTACAATATTTTAAGGTTAGTTAATTTAAACTTCTAATTAAGTAACTTATTCTATTATTGTTTTTATTTGCTCCTGCATTAATGCTTTGCAACGAGATTTTATTATTTTGTTTTCCTACTTATTGTTCTTTTTGAAAACTTAGCTAAACAATTAATGCAATTTGCAAAGAATAGCTTTTAACATTTTGTCTTTTCTTAAAAACTAATATATTTTCATAATTCACATCCTGTCAAATTGGGGTTTATATATATATATATATAAATGTTAAGTTCTCTGCCAAGTCCACCGAAATTTGTTGTTGTTATTATTATTATTATTATTATTATTATTATTATTATTATTAAAAGGATGAAATATTATTGCCGAAGCCCTTCTTTCTCTTTATAACTATTTCATCTTCTTTTCAAATTCATTTAGCCATTTTAATCTTTGTGCTCATATTATTATTATTATTATTATTATTATTATTATTATTATTATTATTATTATTATTATTATTATTATTATTATTATTATTATTATTATTATTATTATTATTATTATTATTATTTTAAAATCTGTAGACATTTTATTATTAATATTGGATATTTTCCCATTTTAAGTTAGTAGGCTAGCTGTTAGGATAGTCAAGTTTTCTTAGCCAATTTGATCATTAGGATATTGACGTTTCTTATTTGGGTTAGGAAATTCCGATAATCCCGTGATAGATTGAGTGGCTCAGCGTGTCTTACACCAAGCCTAATTTGAAATTGCAGGTGAGTGGTAATTACAGTACATATCTATTTTAAAGAAACTACCTTTTAAATTTTGACTCAAAATATTTTGTTTATTAAGTTATATTTAATTAAAAATGTTTTAATCTTTTATCAAATGAACTTGGGTAGCTTATTTCTATGTTAATTTTCTACTAGTATTTATTGAATTTTATTATATTAGTTTTACGCAAATTTTACTTTTATTTATGTTGTTGATTTAATTGATATTTTGATTCGTCTGATTTTACTTAATTGAATGTTATCTATTTTAGAGTTTTAGATTCTGAGAACAGGCTTCTGAATTACTTTCTGTTTATTTTACATTTCAATAAATGATTGGTCTATTTATATGAACTTATTTGAACCGTATATCAAATTAATCTGAACTTATCTGTTATCTGCTTTGAACTGATATTTATTTTTCGCTAAAATTTCTGATATGTTGTATTAATTAAAATTTTTTTCAAACCGGTACATGTGATCAGTTATTATCTGTATTTATATCTGTATCTGGCTCTATTAAGCGATTTGCTATCTAAATCTGCATCTGATTCCGCCACGGATATCCCATGTTTAGGAAAGTACATAATTTGTTGTCATGCATCATCTGTCATTAACATCTGCATTAGAAGCATTGCATGATATCTGTGGTGGGGACATCTGTTATCTGGCCTTTGGTGGTGTGGAGTATCATCACCCTGTTGAGTTGTACCGTGGTTTTGATCTGTCTTTTGAACTGCAAATTGAATTATTTAAAATTTTTCTACTTACTAGATGATTCATTTTATGGCTTATTATATCATTTTAGTTGGTAATATATTTTGTTAAATCACTTTGAATTATTGCCTGTTCTCAGTCCGTTGTGTGCTGTAGTTATCATTCACTGAGTCATTGTACTCAAACCACGTCCGCTCTATGCTCTTGTTTTGCAGATTAGTATTTATTCTCGGCTAGTTCCAGCTTTATCCCTTCTATTGGCGAGGATTTTTTTTTTTAGTACTTGCCCTAGTTCATATTATGTTTCAGACAGTTTATTAGTAGAACTTTTGAATCTCGAATTATTCCTTTTATTCTATAGGGACTCCGTACTTTAATTCTGGCATGTATCACGACCCAAATTTAGTCATAACCGGTGCATAAAATACCTAAATAATAGTTAATGCAAGCCTTACCAAACTATCAAAGGTACATAATTCACCCAAACTGTAGAAAGTCCTCAATACGTAAGAGAACTAAAATTTCAAGTCAAATCTTAAAATTTGGCTTCAGTTCTCAGCTCATTATCAAGATAAGCACTTAATCTTTCAAATTCTCTTTCATACTCAGCTACTGTCTTGTTACCCTAATTAAGCCTCCAAAACGCATCCTGTATCGAGGCTTTATACTCAGCACCAATATACTTCCTCTCTAAATGACACTATTTCTATTATTACTAACATGTTTATCGCTTTTATCCCTTATTCTAGAAGTTCCTTGTCAATTATTCAATATTATGTATTTAATGTAAATCTTAACAATCATCTAATCCACATTTTATATCATTGTAGATTTATCATTAATATGTAAATTCCTTTTCAATTTTTATTCACTAATATAATTAACATCTTAATGGGTTTATCAATTTATCATTTAATGCCATTATATCCAATAAATCATAATAATACACTTTATTCACCATAAACACCATTCGGCCAAAGTTACAAGTTTTCATATCATGCACTTTAATTTCATTTAACCACTCAATCATACTCTTTACATGTTAAACATACCTTAAATACCATTTACATGCCATAATTTATCATATACCTCATTTAAGGGACAGAAGTGATAACCATGTTAGTAATAATAAAAATAATGTCATTTAGAGAAGAAGTATATTGGTGCTGAGTATAAAGCCTCAATGCAGGATGCGTTTTAGAGGCTTAAATAGGGTAACAAGACAGTAGCTGAATACGAAAGAGAATTTGAAAGATTAAGTGCTTATCTTGATGATGTGCTGAGAACTGAAGCCAGATTGATGGAGAGATTTGAATGGGGCCTCTATAATCGTATCAAGCAGATTGTGAGTCGTCAGAGGCATCCAGATTTGAGATCTTTAGTAGCAGCAGCCATTAAAGTTGAGGCATCGCAGACAGATGAGAAGCAAATGGATCTCATGAATTAAATATTCCCATAATGTAGTAGTGGTGAACCATGATTGTGGTACATAAGAAAATTTCGAGGACGAACTTTTTATTAGTGGGGGAGAATTGTAATGGCCCAAATACCGGGTTAGAAGTGTACAGTGGATGTCAATAGTGTCTTTAGTGTGATATCAAAGTAGAGTGATATTATAAGTATGATTATGTGGAATAATATTGATTGTAAAGTGTGTTTGTGGTTTTTTGAAAAGTGTAGGTTTGGGTAGCTAGAAAAAGAAGCCGTTATACTACCGAAATTTATACCAAATGAATAGTAACATTACACAGTTATAGGTCAATCGGCAACTAAGTTAATAAGTGAAATTGTTAAGTGAACTTGATAAGTGAAATAAATAGTTAAGTGATTAAAAGTTTAAATATGGAAAAAAATCTAGCACAATTTGAAATCAAGTGTAGGTCGACCTTAGTACAATCATGGTTATCCGACAGTATTTTTAAGTCGGTAGTATACGTATAGGGTATAAGGGTGTTACGTTTATTTTTTTATTTAACCACTTCATTATTCCAATTGCATGTTATACTTATTATAAATATCCTTTACATGCCATAATTACCAATATACATGATTAAATTCTTCATTATTCAATTCGGCCAACACACTAACTTATCACTATGTTCACTTTAATTTTTCCAACTTCCAGTGCTCAAAATGGACTCCAATCACTTCTATAAGATTACAGAGGAGCTAAAATTTGTCTATAGGGTTGGATTTTGGGGAGAGATGGCTTGTAAAGGATGTTTATAATAAGTATAACATGCAATTGGAATAATTAAGTGGTTAAATAAAAAAAAAATAAATGTAACACCCTTATACCCTATACGTGCACTGCCGACTTTGAAATACTGTGCGATAACCATGATTGTACTAAGGTCGACCTACACTTGCTTTCAGATTGTGCTAGATTTTTTTTCCACATTTAAACTTTTAATCACTTAACTATTTATTTGACTTATCAAGTTCACTTAACAATTTCACTTATTAACTTAGTTGCCGATTGACCTATAACTGTCTAATGTTACTATTCATTTGGTATAAATTTCGGTAGTATAACGACTTGTTTTTCTAGCTACCCAAACCTGCACTTTTCAAAAAACTACAAACACACTTTACACTCAATATTATTCCACAAAATCATACTTATAACATCTCTCTACTCTGATATCACATTAAAGACAATGTAGACATCCACTGTATACTTCTAACCCGGTATTTGGGCCATTACAATTCTCCCCCACTAATAAAAATTTTGTCCTCGAAATTTTCTTATGTACCACAATCATGGTTCACCACTACTACATTATGGGAATATTTAATTCATGACATCCATTTGCTTCTCATCTGTCTGCGATGCCTCAACTTTAATGTCTGCTGCTACTACAGATCTCAAATTTGTATGCCTTTAACCACTCATAATCTGCTTAATACGATTATGGAGGCCCCGTTCAAATCTCTCCATCAATTTGGCTTCAGTTCTCAACACATCATCAAGATAAGCAATTAATCTTTCAAATTCTCTTTCATACTCAGCTACTGTCTTCTTACCCTGTTTAAGCCTCCAAAACGAATCCTGCATCGAGGCTTTATACTCAGCACCAATATGCTTCTTCTATAAATGACACTATTTCTATTATTACTAACATGGTTATCACTTCTGTCCCTTATTCTAGAAGTTCCTTGTCAATTATTCAATATTATGTATTTAATGTAAATCTTAACAATCATCTAATCCACATTTTATATCATTGTAGTTTTATCATTAATACGTAAATTCCTTTTTGTTTCTATTGTCAATATCTTTACTATATACACTGATAATTTCAACACTGATTATATTACATTTAGTCTGTCAATTAATAATCAATTCTATTAACCATTCTTCTTTTCTTTCTTTACTTATATACCGAATTATAGTCTACAACCGGTCATTCTATTATTTATTGATCCACTTATGTATTAGTTATTATTTTCGACATTATTAACACTGATGTAATACTTTTACTTTCTTTACGTTTGTAAAAATAAATGTAACACCCTTATACCCTATACGTACACTGTCGACTTAGAAATATTGTGCGATAACCATGATTGTACTAAGGTCGACCTACACTTGCTTTCAAATTGTGCTAGATTTTTTTTTCTGCATTTAAACTTTTAATCACTTAACTACTTATTTCACTTATCAAGTTCACTTAACAATTTCACTTATTAACTTAGTTTCCGATTGACCTATAACTGTCTAATGTTACTATTCATTTTGTATAAATTTCGGCAGTATAACGGCTTATTTTTCTAACTACCCAAACCTACACTTTTCAAGAAACCACAAACACACTTTACACTCAATATTATTCCACATAATCATACTTATAACTTCACTCTACTCTGATACCACACTAAAGACACTGTAAACATCCACTGTACACTTCTAACCCGGTATTTGGGCCATTACAGGCAGAATCCCTAAGTCAAGTTTTAGCCCAATTTTGAACATCGAAGAATCAGAATTTGTTCACATCTATTCTTGGGAAAAAGTTAGGTTTATGTCTTAACTTTCCAAAAAATAACTAGAGTCATGCAATTCAAAGTTCAATAACTCCATTTATAGCCTAAAAGCCAAAGAAGGGTCAAGTGTGTCCTAACACAGTTTTTCACTAACTCTGTTCACATGCACAATTTATCACTTTTCAAGCTAACACTCACCACAACCATCACATATCAATTAAAACACATCCAATCCAACTCACAACATGCATTATGACCCAATTAAACATGTGCATAAAATTTTGAGGTTCTGAACCTCTTGTAGACATCCCTTCACTTCTTTGCGCTTCACTTTCATTTTCTATCTCTTCTTCTCTTGGCCAAATTTTCTTGAACCATTAACATCAAGAAACTCACATCAAAACTTTACTCAAACACATATTTTTAGCTCTTAAACAAAAGAAGAAAAGGCAATCACAAGGAAAGCTTAGATCTTACCTTTCTCTTCCAAATAAATCACGCCAAACTTGACTTGATCCATCAATCTTCAATATGCAAGTTGTAAAGAAAGCATAGAAGAGAAGGAAATAAGATTTTCAGTTGGATTTTTCAGTCCCCAAAACTGTCATCCCTCTCTCTTTCATACACACATTATATACTTATTTTATGTGGCTAACAATGTTACACTTTAAGCCGCTATTGGTCAAATTAAGATTTTTGTCTAAGTATCCACTTTAATCCTTATTTTCTCCTTTTATTAGACATTAGCGTATACTCAATTTCCATTTCCTAAATTGACCCACCAAATTAATTCTTTTAATGCAATTCAAGTCATAACTACAAAAATGTCCAACTTGCTACACTAGCCGAAACTTTCCATTTAATGATGGTTATGTCCTTTTTTACACTTCCGTCGCTTAAGCATGTGCATTCGGTTTTCATTTCACCCTAACCATGCCTTAATATGACTAGGGTGTATTTTGGGTCCTTACACGTCTTATACCCATATACTGCACACCATTTCAGTTATCTTTTCTAAACTTCGATTCTACACATTTACATAACTTATGCATTCCAAATACTTTATTCACATCAGCATACTTTACTTTCATATCACTTACTTCTCTTCTTATTTCTTCGTAATACATTTACTCTAAGTCTATTACACTTAATACATACTCTATCAACTTCATTTCTAGACATTCATGCTTTATCCAAAATAGAATGGTAACATCTAAATTAGGCCAATACAAGCATTATATGGATTCTTTCTAGACTCTTGTTGTCTAGAACCACCTAAACCTATGCTCTGATACCACAAAATGTAACACCCCCATACCCCCAGGAGGATAAGAGAGTGCACACTACATAACACACAACTTGAGACATGATCTCACATACATTTGCATAATATATTCAAATCTCACTATAAAATAAAACAACAATACGGAAAATGAAAATACTAAATTGTTCCACTAATATGTTACAATGTTCAAAATGACTATTATAAGCACTAGTTCTTTAACTTTGCATATTCACTTAGTATACATTTATCATTACATTTACAATACGACCATCACTAAGAAAGCCTTTAAAATCTCTATACCAGACTCATGTACTTGTAACACTCTATACCCGTAAATGGTACAGATATCGGATGTCACACACTACACTGAAATATACTGTAATGTACTTATCAAATTTAGTGGAATTTTTTTTTCAACAATAACATTCATACAAATATAATAATATAACAAACATACCGGCACACAATTCATATACCTATCTTGTACAATCTCGTGTTCATCCGTTGCAATCGTATACATGCCATGCCTATACCTTTATCCTTACTGTCGAATATTCTTTCAATCATCAGTAAACCTTGGCTACTACCACTTCTTTTCTTTCTATAACTTGCTCACAGTAACCACACTACGTGCTGAGCATTAAAAATGCCTAGTGGTGGATATATATCCTAAACTTTCTACTATACTAATTACATGCATGAACACACAAACACATCTTTTATTCAATATATATATATATATATTCTTTATACTTTTACTCAATTTATACTTTATTTTGATGTTTTAAATAAATCCTTCACTTTAGTCGTTAATCATTATGCCTTTTGTAACACTTTCTGTAACTATGCCTTTTGTAACACTTTCTGTAACAATATTTTAACTTTACCATTTCAATTTAACAGTATCGTTATCGCCTATACTATTAATCTAACATTAATATTATTATGTTCAATCTGTTAATTTAATGACCAGTTATATTAATATTCCTTATTAATATTCTATTAATGTATTCATCAGTTTCCTTCATCTTTTATTCATAACCTATTTACTCAATTATAGTCTATATTTGGGTACAGTACCAGCTATTGAATTATTCATATTACTATTTTCCTTTTAATCATTTCTTTTACAGTGCCATTATTATAGTTGTAATATAATCACAATATATTCATACAGTTTTATCTATTTAATTTCAATTAGATATATCTATTTTAATACTGTAATTTTATAACCCCAAAACTCTAGTTCATTTTACATTACATAACATTTTCCTAATAATTCTAATGACTTCATTATCATTATCAACATTATTTTTACCGTTGTCAATTCTTTAAGTAAATTCAATTCGTTTCTTTAATTTAGCTATACAAATCTAAATTCATATACATGTTTTCCTTAATCAGTATCAATAATCCTTTATTACTACAATAACATTTTTCGCTCGTTTACTGATACTAATATTACTCATCTATTTTTCTTAAATTTAATTATATTGTCATTTTCATAACATTAACATTACCTGTAATATTTCTGTTAATATTAACATTAACATGAATATTGATACTATCATAAATATTAATATTAACATTAACATGAATATTGATATTATCATAAATATTAATATTAACATTAGCATAAATACCATTACTAACAATAACATTAATATTACTTCATTATTAGTGTAATATCGTTATTTTCTCAATTGTCAATTTATTATACAATTAACATTCATATTACCTCTCAATAACCTTTTAATCCCTTATTTTACATTACTATTAATAAATTACATTTAAATCCATAGACTTTCACTAATTTACAGTTTTATCCTTTACTTTTTACTTATTTACAATAATGTCATTAATTAACTTATTATCATATTTGTTTTATTATTTAACATGCAATTTACCACTTAGTCCTTAGAATATTATTCTTATACTAAATTACACTTATGTCCTTAAAATATTACTACAATTACAATTTTACCTTTAAGCAATTATTTATTCCATTCGATTATTTACATGCAATAGTCTTTACTTTAAATCATTTATACAATCAGTATGTAACATCCCAAATTAGGGCCTAGAAGGAATTTGCTTGATAAATTGGATAATTAAGGGTATTTTGGTAATTGTGTAAGTGAAATTGGATTAAATGAGAACTTAATTGAAGAGTAATTAAAGTTTTTAGTGAAATAATTATTTTAGTGAGCATTTAGTAATTATTATGGACCCAAGTGAGATTTACCAAGGACTTAAGTTGTAAAGTGAAGATAATTGACTAAAGGAACCAATGAGGAATTAACATGTGGACTTGGTAGGTGGAGCATTAAATGAAAAGGGATGGAGGAGAGAGGGAAGGGCAAAAAATCTGCGCCCTTCCCATGGAAGCCAAGTTTGGCTTCTCTTTCTTGCTCTCTTCCCGTTCTCTTCTCTCTTTCTCTTTCATTTTTTTGCTCCTCACTCTTGTATGTGTTGTTCTTCAATTTGAATTGGAATTATAGAGGTCGAGAGCTGGTTTGAAGAGGTAAGTGGTTAGTGGTCTTCATCTTCTTATTCTTTTGGTTTGGATTTGGATTTTGATGTTGGAATAAGAGAATTTCTAGGTTTGTTATGCAAGAATCCGAAGAGAGAAGGAAGAGTAATGGCAAAGAGAAGGTGGGTGCTTGAAGAAGAGGAGTGGGTTTTGAGTTGCAAAGTCAGGTTTGGGAGTTGTCTTGCCCTTTTCTCATTTCGGTTTGTTGTTGAGTTTTAGATTCCTGGAATTTTGAGTGTTATGTATGTGTTTTTGCATGTGTTTATTTGAGTAGTTAAGATGGCATGAAATGCTAGAGTTGTAATGGTTTGCATGTTAAGTTTTGAAGAGTATGAGCATGAATTGAATACAAAATTCCTAGGTTGTGTTTTATTGTGTTAATCTCAAGATATGTTATGTTTATGTGGATTATAAGTGTGTTTATTAAGTTGGAATGATCATTAGTTTGTTTTGGAATGCACTTGAGTGATGGTTTATTTTGTCATTGAATAAAAGAGTGGTTTTGAATGATTTGGTTTGAGTGAAGAGCAGAGAAGTAGAGTTTCTGGGCGATTTTGGGCTCTATCGCGAGCGCGATAAAGTGCAAAATGGCCACTGGTGTGCTGAGGAGCCCTCTATCATGAGCGTGACCCTTATCGCGAGCGCAATAGAGAGCTCGGTAGGCTGAGTTTTTAGTGTTGAGGTGCCCTACTCTGAGTCGTGAAGGCCAGCACAACTCGGCGAGGGATTTAGCACTATCACGAATAGTGACACCTGTCACGAGTCATGACAGTTAGCCAGCATGACTAGAGCGAGTGAGGTTCGTCACGAGTCGTGACACCTGTCACGAGTTGTGGCATCGTACACGACTCGTGACTGCCCCCTCTCATGCAGCGCGTCTTTTGCTACTGTCTCGAGCACGACAGTTACCCCATCCTGCCTGTCCGATTTTTTGCCCTATTTTCTGAAATGGATTTTCTTGTCTCATTCTGTTTGGTTTCTCACTACTGCATAGTTCATGTTTTTGGCTAATGCTTTGATGATATAAATGATGTAGGTTTATGTAAGAGATTATTGATATGATAGTGTTTTGACTTGTGATTTTGTTTGTTGTCTAGTGTTATATTCCGAGTGAATAAGTTGAGCCTGAAGTGTCATAGTAGTGCATAGATAAGCATTCTTATAAAGGGATAGTGAGTGTAGTTGCCTATGTCAGCCCCGTTTTGGTCTTACGGCGACCTCTGTTATGGTCTTAGTGAAAAATGTTTTGATACTTGCTACCTTCGGGTATGAAAATGTTTTTTTGAGGCTTTGGTCTCCCTTGTAGTGTTCCCGTATCCACCATTAATGAAATTCAGGCTAGTGTTTGAGATGCATGATTCTATGTTCAGTGAAGTCTTAAGTCTTTGTATGAATGATATTTGGTTAGTGTTTATTCGTATTATGATTATGATATCTCTGACTTTTGCTATCACAATGATTTCGGTATGTGTCACACCCCAAAAGTGGCCTAATAGGAATTGGCAATTTGAATTGGAAAATATGGATATTTGGTAATTGTTACAAGTGTAATTAAGGGCAATTGGGTAATTTATAAGAGAAAAGAGGATTAAATTGCAAGGAATTAAAAGTAATAGACTGCATATTTTTTTTTATGGTGAGTAAAAAGTAATTTGACAAGGACTTATTGGTAATAGTATGGAGCAGATGGTAAAAGAGTAATAAGTGGATTAAGTGAACCAGTGCATGTGTGCCAAGTGGAGTTCTGAGTGTGTGCATGTGGGTGAGAGAAAAGAGATGTCTGAAAGTTTTTTTTTTAGCTTCCTGGAAACTAAAAGACGTGAGGTTCTTTCTCTCTTGCTCTCTCTCACGTTAACCACTCCTCTCCTCTTCTTTCTCTGTTCTTTCTTTCTGTTGCATGCGTGTTCTTCCAGTGTTGACTAGGGTTTTGAGTATTGAGAAGATTACAAGGTATGTGGCTAAAGTTCTTTGGGTTTCTCCTTCCTTTCTTCCTCTTCGGGTTTGTCTGAGTTTTTAAACTTATGTTCTTGGGTTAATGGAATGTGGTTTTATCTGTTTGCAAGCATTTGAAGATAAGAGAAAAGATAAAGGAAAAGGGAAGGTTGTGGATTAAAAGTTGCAGTGGACATTTTGAACTTCATTACCAGGTTTGGGAGTGTCTGTCCTTTCTCATTTTTGGATCCTGGTTACTGTTCGGATGTCAATGTTATTTACGTGTGTTTGTTTATCAAAATGCTTGAGTAATAGAAATTTTACGTATGAATAGTAGTATTAAAGTTCTGTTGCTTTATATGTTAAAATGGAAGTCTATATGCATGTAAGTTAAAAGGGAAGATTCTGGGTTTGTGACTCTCTCTCTGTTTATATTATTTGATTGTATGATAATATGAATAATTTGAGTGACTATTGCTGTAAATGTGCTCTGGAGACTTGAAGGTATGTGTTCGAATAATTATTGCATGAAAAAATGGTTTTAGACAAAATGGGGTTTTGAGTTTTGGATGTACTCTGTTTTCACGATTTTCTGGTTTTTACGTTTTCTGAAATTCTGAAGTTTTTGAGAAGGAGAAGCAGAAGTGTGAGAAGAAGATCACGAGACGTGATGGAGAATCACGCCGTGACCTTCTTCCCTGGGAAGTCACGAGACGTGACAGAGAGTCACGACTCGTGACCATCCCCTTCCCTGCGTGTCATGAGTCACCACTGCTCGAGTGACTCGTGACCTCCCCTCTCTTTGTGAGGCATCACGAGGCATGATGGAGGGTCATGACTCGTGACTGCCCCTATTTTGCGTGGCGCTCGCGAGAAGCCAGCGTCATGAGTCACCATTGCCTGGGTGACTCGTGACTGGCCTCCTTCCTGTTGCCCTGTTTTAAAAAGCAAAGTATTTTTATTTAAAGCTTTTATTACATGTTTCACTACTTGACTCAAGAACAGGTTTAATTTTGTGTTATAATTTAATAATTATTTAATTATGAGATTTGTGTACATGATTAATAATTAATATACATGATTTAAATGTTTATAATTAACATGAACATGAACATGGATTATTTCAATGTGAGTTATATGTTCTTATTATCTCCTGTATTTTTTTTATACATATATATTTATATGTTTCCGAATTTGATCAATATACATGTATACATGAGTTATAAATTCGTATTTAATTCAATTCTCATGATATGATGATCATACTTGAGTTTTTGAGTTATGTCATTTAAGCCTGAATAGTCATAGTAGTGGATAAGTAAGCGCTTACTTAGGTCAGGGTGTGTGTGCAGCTGCTATATGATTAAACGTTATATGCGGGTCCTGTTTGGGATCCTTGTTTCGACCCCGTTTGGGTCTATATGGAAAATTTAATGCGAGACTTCGGTCTCTATATGAAAATTCACATGTTTGAGACTTATGTCTCTATATGCTTGGGATACTGTGTTCTATCAGTATCCAATGGACCGCATCCACTTCTAAAGTGTATTTTTCAGACTAATCAGGCTATATGTTAATATGTGTTGCATATGTTGAGATGTTTATTGACAGAATTAAAAGTATATGATGTACATAAATTCATGCATAACTTTATAATATGCACCTTGTGTCTGTGTATTTAGAATGGTGAGATTTATGATAATCCTAAGTATGAATTGAGTAGTTAATTGCGTGTAATGTATGTTTTTGCATGTCAAGTAAAGAACATGGAAATATGCTTATATGTAATTTTGATGCCTTTGATTTTGAATCATAGCTTTATTGCACGTTTATGTTGCGAGGAGATTATATTATTGTTGTAAATATTGTATATGTATATTGTTCGTTTGTTTTGTTCCTCCCCACTAAACGTTATCGCTTAGCACGGGTTCTTTTCCCGTGTAGGTGGCGAGTTCGTTTTGGAGTCAGACATCTGCAGGTCGGCCACTAGAAGTCTTTTTGGATGAAGTTATTTTTGAGTCTTCCGCTGTTATTTTGTACATGGCTTGTTCATAGCAAAATGAATCTTTTGTAAAGGAACAAATATTTTGGTTTATGTATTTGCTTACGAGCCCCTTTTTGTAAAACAATATTGATTTGATGTATGTTAAAGGACTTGCTATTTTATGATTAAAAGTTTCTTTACATCTTATTGGGTTTTATTTACTAGTATGTATTTGGGATTCGTTTATGTGTTTGCTCGCGTGGCGTTCCGGTATCCTTCCAACAGGGGTAACGGGGTGTTACAGTATGCTTATGTTTATATTTATATTTATATTCGCATGATCTTCTTGGTATTCCCGTATAGTGTTTGTGCTCTTTTATCTTCATTCCTCCCCACTAAGCGTTATCACTTAGCACGGGTGTTTTCCTGTGTAGGTGGCAGGTTTGTTCAGTTCATGTCACGCATCTGCAGGTCGGCCACTAGGAGTTAGAGTTATTATTTTTGTATATCAGCTCCTATATTTTGTATATCATTTTATCATGTAATTATGTAATCCTTTTTGGTATAGTGGCATATGTATTTAAGGATCTTTCTATAATTTTGTAAGTAATGTATATTTTGTTATATATTTGTATTCTGATTCCATATTCTTTTGCCTATTGAATGCTTTTGCTTATACGCATGTATGTAGTGTCTATGTGCATGTGGCGCTCCGATATCCTTCCAACGGGGGTATCGAGGTGTTACAGTTTGTGGTAACAGAGCATCAATTTAGGCGGTTCTGGTTTTCTTGTGGTTATTTGAGTGTCGAGTCATTACATACGAGTCTGTCTTGTGTCGTGCCCTAATGCAGATGCTGTCTTGTGTAGTGTCTAAATGGAGTTTGATCCGAGTAAGAATATGGGCGAGACAACGGGTAGTGTGAATCCGGTTAGAGTTGATCAGCTTGCTCATAGCGTCAGCGAGATGATGGTTTTGGTGTGGGGTATGAGAATCTGGCATTAGTGCAAGGTTTGCTGCAATTAGTGGATAGACTAACCGCTACCAAAGCTCCTTCGGAATTGTTGAGAAAGAGAGAAGCGAAAGAGTTTAGTGGGACTTAATTGGATCAGTTGGATGTGGTTGAGTTTTAGTTCGAGAGGATTGATAGAATTCTTTAAGAGATTGGGTGTCCTGCGAATCAGAGAGTGTCTTGTGCGGTATTATTACTTCAAGGGTCAGCATACGATTAGTGGAAGCTTGTGCTTCGCAATCCTCAGCAACCAGTCGAGTTGACTTGGGAGTTCTTCGTGCAAGAGTCTGAGAGGAAATATGTGACGAAGGCCTATCATGAGGCAAAGTGGAAGGAGTTACTTAGTTTGAAGCAAAGGAACATGTCGGTTAGTGAGTATGAGAAGGAATTCAGTAGGTTGAGCAAGTATGTGCCCAATTTGATATTGACTGAGGACTTTAAGTGTAGCCATTTTGAGGACGGATTGAGGGAAGTGATTAGAGGACCATTGTTGGCCATGGCGGTTATGCAACCCGTGAGCTATTACCAGTTGGTAGCGGCAGCGATGGAATTAAAGGAATCAAAATTGGTTAGGCAGAAGTTAGAGCAAAAGAGGAAATCCCGGGATAGCAGATTTGTAAGTTGCAAGAAAGCTAGAGCTGTTCTAGGTGGACAAGGAGCTAAGGGTTCGATTCAAGTGCCTTAGGAAATTGGGAGTGTAGCGCCACCCTCTAGCAAGGGTAGTATGATCCCGGAGTGTGAGTATTGCCAGAAGCGTTATTGGGGCGAGTGTCGAAGGATTTCGGGGGCGTGTTTCAAGTGTGGAAGCAAGGAGCATAATTAGCCAATTGTCCAGAAAGAAGAGAGGTTAAGGAGCAACCCGAGAGTAGAGTGAGCGAAGAAAGATCGAGAGTTGCTAGAAGTGGTAGAGGTAGTGGAAGACCTACTCAAGCGCCATCAAAAACTGTGCAACAGTTAGAGGCTGCAAGAGGTCTTGTTGCTCTGTGAGTGTACGCAATGATCAGAGAAGATACAGCAGAGCCTGCCGGTCCTTCCGGTAAGTATTGAATTGTTAAGTTTTCGTTTAAGTTCAGTTTGTTTGGGAATAAGCAATTAGCAGGGAAATTTCGAGGACAAAACTTCTTAAGGGGGAGAGAATTGTAACATCCCAAATTAGGGCCTAGAAGGAATTTGCTTGATAAATTTGATAATTAAGGGTATTTTGGTAATTATACAAGTGAAATTGGATTAAATGAGGACTTAATTGAAGAGTAATTAAAGTTTTTAGTGAACGAATTGTTTTAGTGAGCATTTGGTAATTATTATGGACCCAAGTGAGATTTACCAAGGACATAAGTGGTAAAGTCAAGATAATTGACTAAAGGAACCAATGAGGAATTGACATGTGGACTTGGTAGGTGGAGCATTAAATGAAAAGGGATAGAGGAGAGAGGGAAGGGCAGAAAATCTGCTTCCTTCCCGTGGAAGCTAAGTTTGGCTTCTCTTTCTCGCTCTCTTCCCGTTCCCTTCTCTCTTTATCTTTCATTTTTCTGCTCCTCACTCTTTCATGTGTTGTTCTTCAATTTGAGTTGGATTTATAGAGGTCAAGAGCTTGTTTAAAGAGCTAAGTGGTTAGTGGTCTTCATCTTCTTCTTCTTCTTTTGGTTTGGATTTTGATTTAGATGTTGGATTAAGAGAATTTCTAGGTTTGTTGTGCAATAATCCGAAGAGAGAAGGAAGAGCAAGGGCAAAGAGAAGGTGGGTGCTTGAAGAGGAGTGGGTTTTGAGTTGCAAAGTCAGGTTTGGGAGCTGTCTTGTCCTTTTCTCATTTTGGTTTGTTGTTGAGTTTTAGATTCTTGGAATTTTGAGTGTTATGTATGTGTTTTTGCATGTGTTTGTTTGAGTAGTTAAGATGGCATGAAATGCTAGAGTTGTAATGGTTTTCATGTTAAGTTTTGAAGAGTATGAGCATGAATTGAATACAAAATTCCTGGGTTGTGATTGATTGTGTTAATCTCAAGATATGTTATGTTTATGCGGATTTTAAGTGTGTTTGTTAAGTTGGAATGATCATTAGTTTGTTTTGGAATGCACTTGAGTGATGGTTTATTTTGTCATTGAAGGAAAGAGTGGTTTTGAATGGTTTGTTTTGAGTGAAGAGCAGAGAAGCAGAGTTTGTGGGCAATTCTGCGCTCTGTCGCGAGTGCTACAAAGTGCGAAATGGCCACTGGTGTGCTGAGGAGCCCTCTATCGCGACCATGACAGAGAGCTCAGTAGGTTGAGTTTTCAGTATTGAGGTGCCCTGCTCCAAGTGGTGAAGGCCAGCACGACTCGGCGAGGCGTTTGGCACTGTCATGAGTCGTGATGCCTATCACGAGTCATGACAGTCAGCCAGCTTGACTCGAGTGAGTGAGGTTCATCACGAGTCATGACACCTATCACGAGTTATGACGATAAGCCCCTATCACGAGTCATGGCATCGTGCAGGACTAGTGACAGCCCCTCTCACGCAGCGCATCTCTTACTACTATCGCGAGCGCGACAGTTACCCCATCCTGCCTGTCCTGTTTTTTGCCCGATTTTTTAAAATGGATTTTCTTGTCTCATTCTGCCTGGTTTCTCACTACTGCATGGTTCATGTTTTTGGCTAATGCTTTGATGATATAAATGTTATAGGTTTATGTAAATGATTATTAATATGATAGTGTTTTGAATTTGTGATTTTGTGTGTTGTCTAGTGTTATATTCCGAGTAAGTTGAGCCTGAAGTGCCATAGTAGTGGATAGATAAGCATGTAACACCCCGAAACGGGCCTAGTCAGAAATTGCATGTGTATTTGGATATATTGAGGGTATTTCGGTAATTGTGAAAGTGGAATTGATTTAATTTGAGGACAAAATTGAAAAGGAATTAAAGTTGGAAAAGAAATAATTTTGTTTTAGTGACCAAATGGTAATTGTTAAGGATTGAAAGGAGAAAAGCCATGGACCAAAAAGGAATTAAGCCAATATATTTTGTTTTGAGCTAATAGGGGCTTGACATGTGGCTGGTAGGTGAAGAGCATTAATTTTGGGAAAGAAGAAAAGGAAAAGAAGAGAGGGGGAAGGGCAGATGTTGGGTTCCCCTTCCTGCTCTCTTCTCCTCTTCCTGTTTTCTCTTTTTCTTTCTTTTTCTCGTTTCTTACTCTTCCTCTCCTAGTTGTGTGTGAGCTGGAGCTGATTTGGTAGAGTTTGGGAGCAAGATTGAAGAGGTAAGTGTGTGTGGTTTTGGTTGCATATGCCCTGGTTTTCTTCTTCTTCTTCGATAGTTTGAATTTTAGGAATCTAGGGTTTTGGATTAAGTGATTTCTGGGTTTTGTTTGTGCAAGAAATTGGTGACAAGAAGTAGAGTAAGGGCAAGGTAAAGGTACAAGCTTGAAGAAGAGCTGGGTTTTTGAGCTTCAAGAGGTTTGGGAGTGTTTTTGTCCTTCTCATTTTGGATCATGTATTTGTTTTGATTGTACTGTTATTTGTGTGTTTTGATATATGTAAATGCATGTGTTTAATAGATTTTTGTCTATGATTTATGATGTTAGAGTTATAATGGTTTGCATGACAATTTTTAAATGTATGTACATGAATATAAGAGAAAATTCTGGGTTGTGTTGAAATGTTATGATTTTCAGTTATGTCATTTGATTGTGTATAATTATTATGCAAATTGAGTTATTATTGTTATAAGCATGTTATGAAGGCATCAGAGGTAATTTTTTACATGATTTCATATGATATTTGGTTGTGGGTAAAGATTGGGTATTGATTTTACAAGCTCTATTTTCCTGCATTTTACCTAAGAATTAGAAATCACGATCCTGTCGTGAGCGAGATGCTTATCACGAGCACGATAGAATCGGGCCTTCCCTTCTCTCGCGATAGCGGTATTTGGTAGATTGCACGAGAGGTGCAATTCTTCACGAGACGTGAAGCTCCTCACGAGTCATGAAGTGCTTCACAAGTCGTGAAGTATAGCCGTGCGCAACTCAGATGAGATGAGACTCTTCACGACACGTGAAGTTCTTCACGGGTCATGAAGATTTGCCTTGCTCGCCTCAGATGTGAACAGATTCCCTTTCACGAGTCGTGCACAAGGACACGACTCGTGACATCGAGTGCTTGGCCGAGCACGAGTCGTGATGCCATGTACGACTCGTGCTGGCCCTTTCTTCTACAAGGCGTCCTTGGCTCGCGACAGTGCGCCTTCCTGCCTGGCCTTTTCTGAAATGATTTTTCATGGTTCTTTTTACATGGGTTTTTATTGCTAATGGCACATGATTTGGTTTTGGCTTGTCTTATACTATGATGTCTTTAATTATAAGTTATATGTTCATGATTAATAACATTGTATATGATTTATATGCATATGGGTTATTTAATTGTGAGTTATATGTTCATTTATATAGCTCCGAAATTGATTAGTGTATATGTATACATGAATTATGTGTTTACATTTGGATTATACTGTATTGTGTGACAATAATTCTAGTGCATAGATAAGTTATTATTTTGAGCCTAAATGGTCATAGTAGTGGATAGATAAGTGCTTATCAAGGTCAGGGTGTGAGTGTAGCTACCATATGTGAACCCCGTTTAGGCCATTTGAGACTCCGGTCTCCGGTATACCTTTGGGTATACATGTTTATAAAATGTTTAGAGGCTTCGGTCTCTAGTATACCTTTGGGTATACATGTTTATAAAATGTTTTGAGGCTTCGATTTTCGGTATGCCTTCGGGTATACATGATTTCATATGATTTGAGACTTCAGTCTCTAGTATACCTTCGAGTATACATGATTATAAGATGTTTTGAGACCCATGTCTCCATATGCTTGGATACTGTGTCCTATCAGTATCAAAATTGACCGTATCCACCTCTAATGTGTATTCAAGCTATTATATGTGGTTTTTATGTGTGTTCCCAATAATATGAATATGGATATATGTTATAAGTATATGAAATTGAGATATGACAAGATATGCTGCAATATTTGAAGTTGAATATGAATGGTTAATTGCTTTATATTGTGTGTTTCCATGATGAATGAGTAATGTTTACATGTTTATAAATAGATAATATGAGTATCAGTGGAATATTGTTTACATGTTTGATTACTTTGATAAGTCTATAAGTTGTTATTGTAGTTATTTGTATATGCATATCTATTTTTGTAACACCCCTCACCCACGTATAGCATACGGTATGGTAGCATAAGCAGTACGCTACAATGAGTGAGGAATACTACGGGCAAAGCAAGCTGGGAACAATAATATAAGCAGAATTACAAAACTTTTCTTCAAGACATACAAATATCCACATAACACAAAAGACATTCATATACTTATCATTACATTGCTCATAATACCTTATTACATCCCAATCACTTAATACAATACTAATTAAGAATTTCATTACAAAGGTGGACTATAATTTCTAAGCACTAACTACTACTACAGACTGAATGGCCAGACGGTTGCGGATTATCCTCGGCGACACGACTAACTCCAAACCTGCATGGATAAAAACCCATGCTAAGCACAAAGCTTAGTGGGGAAAACACATAGTATGGACGACCATTCACAATGGCCGTCAGTCATAACACACAATAAATAACCAACATCAAATCATTTAACATATAAGTACATAATTGGTCATAATTATAATATTTTAAACATAATCACTTATAAGATTAAACAGGGTGACAGTCTTGCTTGATACATACTTTTCATGTTTTAATAATCATATATCGCATGTCATACACATCATTTATTAAGCCTATAATCAAACCCCTAATTACAATAATTAAGTCTCACATATCAAATAGGTCATGAGTAAGCCGCTAATAATCTAACCTCCTGTTCAAAGCATACAAATGTATCTTATATGTATATAATCACTTTCGTTTAATTACTTCCTTCAAATTGTTGCATTATTATCGTGTCATTAACTCATATTAATATTACAAAGAAAATAATCAAAGCCAAAGCTTATGAACTTTTAAAGACGTTACCACATTTACGCATAGGGACTCCACAGAATCCAAAACACATAGGTGCGCGAAGCGCAACTCATGCCATATATATACAAGTCACAGCGTACAATGTGATCACATTCTCATTAAGTGCATCCTCTCACACAAATCTTCACATATCTTTATCAATTCACACTTATTGTTCAATTCACATAATTATGTTCATTTAATGCCTGCTAAGTCAAAAGGGGTGGATAACGAGTAACACATAGATACCCGAAGGTATCAACACTATTCTCATAACTCATAGATACCCGAAGGTATCAACACTATCTTTTCAGTACATAGGGATCACGAAGATCCAGTCGGAGAACCTGATCAAGGCCCAAATCATAGACTAGCTGCAGCAACACTAACTCTATTAGGCATGCCTAACTATCCACAACTCGACTAATGCAGGCTAACACATACTTGTTTCCTTTAATAATGTTCATGCTATAATTTTATACCTTTTCCAAAAGCACATACTTTTATTGATATATATGTGATATTTCTAATACTATTTCAAAGGTGCATACTTTGATTACAGTCGCATAACAATCCGATACATAAATTATTCACAAATGAAAATAATGGATCATATAAAATATAACAATTCATAACCTTTAATTACAATTACATTTAATTTTAATTCATGCTCCACCAATTATTACCACTAACTTGCATGGTATAACATGTCTTAAATTATACACTATGTCACATGTAGACCACAAGCCAAAACTCATGTCAAATAGCTTAAACAATCATCTATTCATAGCACAGAAAAGAGTCGCGCTCGTGACTCTTGTCTCGATCGCGACAGAAAGTTAAATGGCCTTTGTCGCGCTCGCGACAGAGCCAAACCATAAACTAGGAATCGCGCTCACGACCTCAGTCGCGATCGCGATAAATCCAGATAACCTCTGTCGCGCTCGCGACAGAGCTAAGCATCACCCTCTTATCCTCTCTAACTTGCATACACTTCACATAGAAACATACTTACTTTTGTCATGTCCATAACTAATTTTCTTGAACATTATTTTCCTTAAATTTGTGCATAGAATCCAAGAGTTCCAACACAAGCATCTCAAACTACTCAATTACCTAAGAGTCATTTCGTAGTTAAATAGTCAAATTAAAAATCGTTGAAATACGAAAGGTTCATTTCAATTTCGGTTTACGACACACTTAATTCCATCAGTTACTTCATTCTTAACATCTCATACAAATTCTAAACTATAAATAAATCTCCTCAAGTCTTGAATCATTAAAGACTCACATGCTTTTGTCGGTCTTACGCAAATGTGCCACAATTATTCCTAACAAATATCAAGGCACTAGTAAAGTAAGGTTCAATGTAATACACTCTCCTTCATATCCGATTGAGCTTCTACGCTTTAGTTTAAACTTGAAAGAGTGTTCTATACCTCCTATGTATCCCGAAGGGTTAGGAATCCAAACCCCATAATCCTGTTAACTCAAAATGCAAGTTATGGAATTCCACTTCAAATTGCCTAACATAATATAAATTAGGTTATAAAGAAAATGCTCGGAAGTGTTTGATTCATTAAACCTCCCATAACGAAGTTAATATTCTTATTTATAATCTTAGACAATTGTATTCCTAAGTGATATCCATTTATTTGCTCATTTCCAAACTTTAAACATATGATGAATATATCTTGAAAGGTTCCGAGGAAGTTCGGGTGTGTTTAGAGATGAAAAACATGAAAAATTACGCATCCTAAAGAATAGGAAAGAGGGGCAAGGGTTCATACCAACTATGAGGCTCAAAATGAAAGGAAAAACCTTCCACAAATAGGTTCTGTCGCGCTCGCGACAGAGAGCTTTCCCAACTGCCCTCCGAAAACTGACTTACGAGATAGATTTTTGTGTTCGAATTTGTATCGCTTAAACGACCCACTAAACCTCATTTTTAACCAAAAAGTCCTCTTAAAAAATGTTCTTTAGGATGTTATCTTTGAAATGCAACAAATTTCAGATCAATTAGACATCTAGAACTCCAGATATGAGCTACACAACCTATACTGCTCCTGTGAACCCGTTTAAGTACAGACACCTCGGTTTTCACCATTTTCAAGGATCCTAGGGTCAGAATTAGGTTCTGGTCTTTCAAAGACAATTTTAGATAAATGAAGTAGCTTTCAAATGGCACTAGTTTCATATCATATGGACATCTATATCTTGACTTATAATTAAAACAAACACTAAAGGTCCAGTGAAATCTGGACAGAGTATCCCCAGAAAATTCAAATTCTCTAACCCAAGCCAATCCACACAACCACATCAACACAACCAATCAAATTTTAAATAAAATACACTTCAAAACAGAAACTCATTCATACACAAATCAATAATTCAGAATTCACACCAAAGCATATAACTTTTCCCAAACCTCAAACTCCTTTGCTCCATTAGCTTCAATCGTTGTTCTTCTTGCTCCCATACTCTTTCTTCAGTTTTGTTACTCCAATTTCCTCACCAAAACATAGAATATTACTCAATATTTATAATTGAACAAAGAGGGAATTTCAGAGATTAGGATTCATAACTTACCCTTTCCTCCCAAATCTCTCAATAAAACACTTGAGTTGCACTTCCCAACATACATAACTTAGGGCTTGCAAAGAGAGAGAGGGGTATGGCATGAGAAGAAGAAGAAGATGAAGAGAGGGAGAGCAAGGAAAGCAACATGAGAGAGGAGAGGGATGAGCAGAAAATCTGTTCTCTCTCTCTCTCTCTCTCACACTCCTCTCACCTAATTAAAGTCAAGCCTATCTCAAATGCCACATGGCACCACCCTATTGGCCCAAAGTAGATTTTTTTATGTCAATTCTCCTTGTTGGTCCTCCAACTCTTCTTTAACCTTTCCTTGGCATAATACATGTTTATAATTCATACATTGGCCAACAATTAAATCTTATCCCCTTCAATTAAGTCCTAAATTAATACCTTACAAATTTGCAATTGGCCGCACTTGCCGAAACTTTTGCACTAATACCGAATTCGTCCTTTCGACACACCTAATACCACAACTTACATACATTCGGCATATAAATAATCCATTCTCAAAATTTAGCCCTCATATTTATTTATTCCACTCAATTAAATCCATATATGTGAAATTACCGAAATACCCTTGACTCTCTTTTTTCTTAATTCTAATCATATCTTTTCCTACTACTTAATCACTCCGACCATCAAATCACATGATTTCGAACATCAAAATCCCCGAAAATATACAAATCCTTCTAAGATACATTTCGGGGTGTTACAAATCTCCACTCCTAAAAGAATTTCGTCCTCGAAATTCACAATCACCGGATTCTTCTCATATTGTATTGTTTATCACTACCATATTTACGTGTTAACATTCCACTATCAACTAACTTATACACTTTGGTCAGAATTTATCACTTCTTAATCACTACACCATTCACATATCACATCTCAATATCCATATGATGGGACATATTCTTAAACAATGTCAACTTGAACTCACCAGAACCATCTTACCAAATCGAGTAAACTCTATCTCCATAAATCATTACTCCATTCCTGACCCATATCACAATTATAATTATACTATTGGTTTGAATCCAACACAGGGCTTTTTATGTAATCTACTTACATATACACGTAGGATCTTGTCACCGTAATATCTATTACCTTAATTGCCAAACTCCACTCATGGTAACCTACACTTTACACTTCCTCGACATCTCCACTAAACGATATCGTACTCAAAGCACAGCCTGTCAGCCACTTTTAATTGAGTCAAATCAGAGTGCTTGTCACATACGAATGAGGGATGTGAGTGAAATGAATGTACAATGATTTATGTATGCAAATGATGCAGATGCAATTTATGCAATAATAATTACTTTCCCATCCCCATGCTGATACATGCTTATGTTCAAATAATCCCAATTAAAATGGCTGACAAATGCATAGAGTGCCACCAAAATCCTCAAATCAAAATCATTTACGTCCTTACTCTACATTCCCTTAAAATAAGAAATTCTTTTCAAACTTCCAACTATACCAGAAGAAACTCCTTAACAAAATTTCTTATGACACTGTTAATGCTAATTTTCATATCTCTCAACTATAAATAATCCAAAATAGACAAAGAATGTGATCTATTAACTCTACACTTTCTAACTTTCCACTCAACTTATCCAAAACTTACAGTTTCTAACACCAATACAGAACGAGGACATCCGCTTTGGCCAACACTAAAGATACAGACACACTTTAAACTCCTAGTTGTCCAGAACCGACTAAACCTATGCTCTAATACCACTAAATGTAACACCCCTCACCCACGTATAGCATACTATATGGTAGCATAAGCAGTACGCTACGATGAGTGAGGAATGCTACGGGCAAAGCAAGCCGGGAGCAATAATATAAGCAGAATTACAAATATTTTCTTCAAGACATACAAATATCCACATAACACAAAAGACATTCATATACTTATCATTACATTGCTCATAATACCTTATTAAATCTCAATCGCTTAATACAATACTAATTAAGAATTTTATTACAAAGGTGGACTATAATTTCTAAGCACTAACTACTACTAAAGATTGAATGGCCAGACTGTTGCGGATTATCCTCGGCGACATGACTAACTCCAAACCTGCATGGATAAAAACCCATGCTAAGCACAAAGCTTAGTGGGGAAAACACATAGTATGGACGACCATTCATAATGGCCGTCAGTCATAACACACAATAAATAACCAACATCAAATCATTTAACATATAAGTACATAATTGGTCATAATTAGAATATTTTAAACATAATCACTTATAAGATTAAACAGGGTGACAGTCTTGCTTGATACATACTTTTCATGTTTTAATAATCATATATCGCATGTCATACACATCATTTATTAAGCCTATAATCAAACCCCTAATTACAATAATTAACTCACATATCAAATAGGTCATGAGTAAGCCGCTAATAATCTAACTTCCTGTTCAAAGCATACAAATGTATCGTATATGTATATAATCACTTTCGTTTAATTACTTCCTTCAAATTGTTGCATTATTATCGTGTCATTAACTCATGTTAATATTATAAAGAAAATAATCAAAGCTGAAGCTTATGAACTTTTAAAGATGTTACCACATTTACGCATAGGGGCTCCACAGAATCCAAAACACATAGGTGCACGAAGCGCAACTCATGCCATATATATATAAGTCACAGCGTACAATGTGATCACATTCTCATTAAGTGCATACTCTCACACAAATCTTCACATATCTTTATCAATTCACACTTACTGTTCAATTCACATAATTATGTTCATTTAATGCCTGCTAAGTCAAAAGGGGTGGATAACGAGTAAAACATAGATACCCGAAGGTATCAACACTATTCTCATAACTCATAGATACCCGAAGGTATCAACACTATCTTTTCAGTACACAGGGATCACGAAGATCCAGTCGGGGGACCTGATCAAGGCCCAAATCATACACTAGCTGCAGCAACGCTAACTCTATTAGGCATGCCTAACTATCCACGACTCGACTAATGCAGGCTAACACATACTTGTTTCCTTTAATAATGTTCATGCTATAATTTTATACCTTTTCCAAAAGCACATATTTTTATTGATATATATGTGATATTTCTAATACTATTTCCAAGGTGCATGCTTTGCTTATAGTCGCATAACAATCTAATACATAAATTATTCACAAATGAAAACAATGGATCATATAAAATATAACAATTCATAACCTTTAATTACAATTACATTTAATTTTAATTCATGCTCCACCAATTATTACCACTAACTTGCACGGTATAACATGTCTTAAATTATACGCTATGTCACATGTAGACCACAAGCCAAAACTCATGTCAAATAGCTTAAACAATCATCTATTTATAGCACAGAAAAGAGTCGCGACAGAGCGCGACAGAGCTAAGCATCACCCTCTTATCCTCTCTCACTTGCATACATTTCACATAGAAACATACTTACTTTTGTCATATCCATAACTAATTTTCTTGAACATTATTTTCCTTAAATTCGTGCATAGAATCCAAGAGTTCCAACACAAGCATCTCAAACTACTCAATTACCTAAGAGTCATTTCGTAGTTAAATAGTCAAATTAAAAATCGTTGAAATACGAAAGGTTCATTTCAATTTCGGTTTATGACACACTTAATTCCATCAGTTACTTCATTCTTAAATCTCATACAAATTCTAAACTATAAATAAATCTCCTCAAGTCTTGAATCATTAAAGACTCACATACTTTTATCGATCTTACGCAAATGTGCCACAATTATTCCTAACAAATATCAAGGCACTAGTAAAGTAAGGTTCAATGTAATACACTCTCCTTCATATCCAATTGAGCTTCTACGCTTTAGTTTGAACTTGAAAGAGTGTTCTATACCTCCTATGTATCCCGAAGGGTTAGGAATCCAAACCCCATAATCCTGTTAACTCAAAATGCAAGTTATAGAATTCCACTTCAAATTGCCTAACATAATATAAATTAGGTTATAAAGAAAATACTCGGAAGTGTTTGATTCATTAAACCTCCCAATAACGAAGTTAATATTCTTATTTATAACCTTAGACAATTGTATTCCTAAGTGATATCCATTTATTTGCTCATTTCCAAACTTTAAACATATGATGAATATATCTTTAAAGGTTCCGAGGAAGTTCGGGTGTGTTTCAGGATGAAAAACATGACAAATTACACATCCTAAAGAATAGGAAAGAGGGGCAAGGGTTCACACCAACTATGAGGCTCAAAATGAAAGGAAAAACCTTCCACAAATAGGTTCTGTCGCACTCGCGACAGAGAGCTTTGCCAACTGCCCTCCGAAAACTGACTTACGAGACAGATTTTTGTGTTCGACTTAGTATCGCTTAAACGACCCACTAAACCTCATTTTTAACCAAAAAGTCCTCTTAAAAATGTTCTTTAGGATGTTATCTTTGAAATGCAACAAATTTCAGATCAATTAGACATCTAGAACTCCAGATATGAGCTACACAACCTATACTGCTCCTGTGAACCCGTTTAAGTACAGACACCCCAGTTTTCACCATTTTCAAGGATCCTAGGTTCAGAATTAGGTTCCGGTACTTCAGAAACAATTTTAGATAAATGAATTAGCTTTCAAATGGCACTAGTTGCATATCATTTGGACATCTATATCTTGACTTATAATTAAAACAAGCACTAAAGGTCCAGTGAAATCTGGACAGAGTATCCCCAGAAAATTCAAATTCTCTAACCCAAGCCAATCCACACAACCACATCAACACAACCAATCAAATTTTAAATAAAATACACTTCAAAACAGAAACTCATTCATACACAAATCAATAATTCAGAATTAACACCAAAGCATATAACTTTTCCCAAACCTCAAACTCCTTTGCTCCATTAGCTTCAATCGTTTTTCTTCTTGCTCCCATACTCTTTCTTCAGTTTTGTTACTCCAATTTCCTCATCAAAACATAGAATATTAGTCAATATTTATAATTGAACAAAGAGGGAATTTCAGAGATTAGGATTCATAACTTACCCTTTCCTCCCAAATCTCTCAATAAAACACTTGAGTTGCACTTCCCAACATACATAACTTAGGGCTTGCAAAGAGAGAGAGGGGTATGGCGTGAGAAGAAGAAGAAGATGAAGAGAGGGAGAGCAAGGAAAGCAACGTGAGAGAGGAGAGGGATGAGCAAAAAATCTGCTCTCTCTCTCTCTCTCTTACACTCCTCTCACCTAATTAAAGTCAAGCCTATCTCAAATGCCACATGGCACCACCCTATTAGCCCAAAGTAGATTTTTTTATGTCAATTCTCCTTGTTGGTCCTCCAACTCTTCTTTAACCTTTCCTTGGCATAATACATGTTTATAATTCATACATTGGCCAACAATTAAATCTTATCCCCTTCAATTAAGTCCTAAATTAATACCTTACAAATTTGCAATTGGCCGCACTTGCCGAAACTTTTGCACTAATACCGAATTCGTCCTTTCGACACACCTAATACCACAACTTGCATACATTCGGCATATAAATGATCCATTCTCAAAATTTAGCCCTCATATTTATTTATTCCACTCAATTGAATCCCTATATGTGAAATTACCGAAATACCCTTGACTCTCTTTTTTCTTCATTCTAATCATATCTTTTCCTACTACTTAATCACTCCGACCATCAAATCACACGATTTCGAACATCAAAATCCCCGAAAATATACAAATCCTTCTAGGGTACATTTCGGGATGTTACAATGGTTGTTTTGTTCCTCCCCACTAAGCGTTATCGCTTAGCATGGGTTGTTTTTCCGTGTAGGTGGCAAGTTCAGTTTGTAGTCGGACATCTGCAGGTTGGCCACTAGAAGTCTATTGTTGGAGTTCTTTTTATCTTCCGCATATTTTGTATATGGATTTTGATTATGGAAATGTAATTTTTGTAAAGGAACGATTTTGTATATGTTAAAGGCTTGCAAATCTCTTTTGTAAAATGATATGTTTATATATATATATATATATATATATATGAATTATATATCTTTTGATTAAATGTATTCGATTTATATCTTGTATTTGAGTACGTATATGTATTTGTGCACGTAGTGCTCCGGTATCCTTCCAAAGGGGGTATCGGGGTGTTACAAAGCATACTTATAAAGGGATAGTGAGTGCAGTTGCCTATGTCGGTCCCGTTTGGGTCTTACGGCGACCTCCGTTATGGTCTTAGTGAAAAATGTTTTGAGACTTGGTCTCCCTTGCTACCTTCGAGAATGAAAATGTTTTTTTTTAGGCTTCGGTCTTCCCTGTAGTGTTCGCATATCCACCATCAATGAAATTCAGGCTAGTGTTTGAGATGCGTGATTCTATGTTTAGTGAAGTGTTAAGTCTTTATATGAATGATATTCGGTTAGTGTTTATTCGTATTATGATTATGATATCTCTGACTTTTGCTATCGCAGTGATTTCGATATGCTTATGTTTATATTTATATTTATATTTGCATGATCTTCTTGGTATTACCGTATAGTGTTTGTGCTCTTTTGTCTTCGTTCCTCCCCACTAAGCGTTATCGCTTAGCATGGGTGTTTTCCCATGTAGGTGGCAGGTTTGTTCGGTTCGTGTCACGCATCTGCAGGTCGGCCACTAGGAGTTAGAGTTATTATTTTTGTATATCAGCTCCTATATTTTATATATCATTTTGTCATGTAATTATGTAATCCTTTTTGGTATAATGGCATATGTCTTTAAGGATCTTTCTATAATTTTGTAAGTAATGTATATTTTGTTATATATTTGTATTCTGATTCCATATTCTTTCGCATATTGAATGCTTCCGCTTATATGCATGTATGTAGTGTCTGTGTGCGTGTGGCACTCCGGTATCCTTCCAACGGGGGTATCAGGGTGTTATACAGTACCCTTAAAAAATATATATTTGCACTTTGGTCCCTTAACTATGGCATAATTACAATTAGGTCCTTACACTATGTCACATTTGCATTTAGGTCCTCCAATTATGTCATATTTACATTTAAGTCCTTAAACCTTTGCTAGATTACAATTTTACCCCTAACTTTCTCATATTTACAAAATTCCCACCAATTTATCTTATTTTCCTATTTAATCCATTAATTAATATGTAAATTACCATTTAGTCCTCAAATTACCATTATCATGCCAAATTACACTTAAGTCCTTAAAATGTAACTAAATTACATTATTAATAACCCTTATTTAATTCATTTATGAACTAAATTACCATTTTACCCCAAAACTTTTTATTTTTTTCAATTAAGTCCTTTTTCACTTCAATTTCCATTTAAACTTCAAATTGATCATTTTAATTACATTTTTATCATATTGTCTCAATCTTTTACATAATTACTAATTAGTCTTTGAAATACTACTTTCTAGTCAAATTTCATTTTAATCCTTATCCTATATTATCTCATCTCATCTCATCTCATCTCATCTCATCTTATCTTATCTTATCTTATCTTATCTCTTATATTATCTTATCGCTTATCTTATCTTATCACATATTTACCTATATAACCATTTATTTATCCACTTTTCCATTATTACCCCTTTTTTTCACTGTATTTCTCAAACAATCTCATTTTAATCTATGTTTCCTTAATTTTTCCCTAGTATAATTCAGGCATAAATCTCCGAACATAATACACTTGACGTGGACCCTAAAGGCCCAATTCATTTAAATATTGAGAGTGATCCCAAAGGACCACCCATATATTTCATTTCATTTGATATTTTAATATTTTAATACATTTTAATCATTTCAGTAGGACCGTCATTGGCCTACAATAGGTGAGATATCATGCTCACCACCGCGGTATAGTGTCCCTATGGCTAGCTGATATGAGCCTAAATACTCATATTTAGTCCATATTTTATAATTAAAATAATGTTTATTTGTAGTTAATTGTGTTAGAATTAGGTATGTTTTATGTGTTGTTCTATGTTTTGTAAGTATAGGAGAAATTAGAGAAAATAACGAAAAAAGGAGCGAAATTGTGCAAGTGAAGAGGAATCTATCGCGAGCACGACAAGCATCGCGAGCTCGACAGAAGGTGCTAAAGAAGAGGGAAGAAAATGAAGAAAGAGAAGAATCAAAGGAGAGGACGCATCCTGTCGCGAGTGTGACGAAACGCGGAGGGAAGCAAAGCAGCCAGTGCGAAGGAAGAGAAGGAAGGGGGAGAATGCCATGTTCTGTCGCAAGCGCAACAGGAAGAGCCGTTGGGTAGTTTATTTTGATAAGTCACTTGAACAATTGGGACTTTCCACCAACTTTTGCAACTCTTTGAAGAAGATTATCAAGGGACATGACCTTTAGAACACTATATATATAAAAGTCAACTATAATCTTAAAAAAATAGAATTTTTTTTTAACTAATTAATTTTCCGTAAGTTTGAGAGAACATTTTCTTTAGTTGAAGTTCGAAGTTAGATTTTATGTTTTAAAAAGAAAGCAATTGCAAGGAAGAAGAGTACACTTTGTAAAGGGAAAAAGGGTTGAGAGATCTCCTTCTTCCATTTCTAATCTTTACTTCTTCTTTGTAAACATTAAATAAAAGTTGAGTAAGGAACTTGAATGATATTAATGTTACTTCTGTTTCCATTTATGTTAATAGTCTTTGAATGCAGAATTTTCTATTGGCATATTTGCAAGATCATTATAAGTCAAAGTAGAATTGAGAGATTCACTTTATCTTACAACTAATAGAATTTCATTATCAACGCATAACTTGAGAGATCAGTATGTCTAGATAATTGCTATAGGTTGGTGATTAATCTTAGAATATGTAATTAGAATTAACTACTTCATTAATGAGAGTTAAGGATTAGTATTGTAATTGCAAGTTTTACGCACTCTAGTTCATGTCGAGAGAGTGAATTAGAATTTTATTCCAAATTGGCTTGCTGGTAAGATTATAATTATAATTAAAAAAATGGAATCAAGTTTAATAATTATTAGTTCTTCATCATCTACATTGTCTTCTTTGATCATTATTAACTAGGTTTAATTAATTTGCATGGCACGAGTAGTATAGAATTAACTTACAAATTATTGAACATTGTAAACAAAATAAAATCAAGTTGTAATAGTGAGTGATATTTAATCTAAATTCTCTGTGGGATCGACATCTTAAGTACTATGAGCAATTAACTGTGCACTTGCGGAGAGTTTTTAGCACCTAACATATTTTTGGCACCGTTGCCGGGGAATGTTATGATTAAATTTATTGCCATTATGAATCTTGATTTATGATTTTGGATTACAATACTTAATTTGTTTTGTTTTGTTTTTACAGGATTGGATAGTTCAAGTATATGCCTAATACAAGGAATTCTCAAGAAGAACTTGAACCATTGAATCCAGAAATAGAAAGATTTATTTCAAGTAACCGTAAATCCAATAACAAGAAGAATAAAACTCGGAAGCTAATCATGGCTGAAGAAGAGAATCAACCAAGGTTGATGGATTTTGCTACGCCAGCATTAAGCGGGGCTCAACAAGGGGTGGTAAGGCCAACGGTAAATGCAAATCAATTTGAAATTAAGCCATCTCTTTTACAAATGATTCAAAATAGTATTCAAGTTTATGGTTTGGCAAATTAGGATCTAAATGCTCATTTGGCAAATTTTTTAGAAATTTGTGATACCTTCAAAATTAATGGAATTTCTGGGGATGCAATTAAGCTTAGGCTTTTTCCTTTTACTTTGAAGGATAAGGCAAAGGCTTGGTTGAATTCACTTACTAAAGGATCTATTACAACTTGGGACGAATCGGCTCAAGCATTTTTATCAAAATATTTTCCTCTAGCCAAAACTGTAAAAATTATTAAGGATATCACTACTTTTGTTCAACATGATAATGAATTTTTGTATGAAGGTTGGGAAAGGTTTAAAGAATTGCAGAGAAGTTGTCCACATCACTGTTAGTGTAAGCCCTAGCCCCAATACATTGTAATAAAACACTTTAGTTAATAAATGAGGCATTTGTTTTACCAATTGTATTCCTGTGCATATCAATTGATAGAACTGTCCAAGAATGTCGTTTCAGTTTAAGTTATCATGTGTGAGGCACATGGTTGTAAGACCTTGAAACAAATGAGACTTCATTCTAAATATCCCTAGTCAGTCATTGTTATGGGAATAACAAATGAATTAAGACTAGTATGCTCTCTCTGATTAGTTGAGTTCTGTCTTACGGATCATAAGGACAAAAGTGTCAATCAGAGATCATAGATACATGTTTATAACATGGTATTTGGATACGATCCACACATGAGAACACTACATGGTACAAGTCATAAGTGTTCCTCATATGCAAGTTTTGTATTGGAGTTCTTAGACCTAAAATCTCTATGAAACTCTTTATGAATTACTGTGTACTTTGACATACACCTAACGTGCTCGTAACTGAGTGACAAGTATGGGTATGCTTGGGTATGCATTGATTCATGTTAGAGAGCATGAGAGAAGTGAAGGGATTACCCCTCTCTATAAGAGAGAAAAATATCATCGGCCACTTAATCAGTGAACTGAGAAGTGTATGGCCATACCGAGATGTAATAATGTGCACTCATTATTTATCTGAGAGTTCAGTGTCACTGGAATATCAAGAAAGGAATTAACTTACACATGAGGATGACTTGTTCCATGCCTTATGTTAATTCTGATATTTATGGGTAAGGGACTATACAAAATTGCATTAGGTCATCAAATGCCATTTGCATTTTCATTTAATTTGGAATGCTATAAATATCTTGCTAGAGAATATATATAGCCTTTGAATTAATTCATTAATTCAATTGCCAATATTAAATGGACCTATAGGATCGCACACAAAGCATTGGGCTTAAAATATTTAAATAAGCCATTGAGCATTAATTTGGGCTTTTAATAAAAGTCAAGCTAATGTATGTAATGGGTATTAAATTGCTATTGGACCTTGGTCCATGAGAGAGGAAGATTTCGGCCCACATGGTTTAATGTCAATTAATTTAATAATATTGATTAAGTTAATTGAGTATTAAATCCTAATTGAATTTTAAATTCAAAAGGGTTTAAATTAATGTTTGTTACTTATCTATAGGAAGTGTTTAAGGTTGAATAAACTACTTTTAGGTGGTAAAATTCGGAATAAACACTTGCCATAAGATGAGGATAAAGATTAAAAAGAAAAACCCTAGTGCAAAATCATAGTAGGCGTGAACTTCCCTCTCTCTCTCTCAAAAAATCTTTTCTTGGCCGAAATACACAAGGAGAAGAATTCTTGCTTGCTTTCTTGTGTGATTAGGCATTAATAGCACCAAAAGAAAGTGCAAGATCAAAAATCTTGTAGCTTTAACCCTTGCCATTACACAATACTTATATTGAGAGCTAGCATTCTCGGTTTTAAGCCTTGCTTGAAAGTGTGTGTGTGAGCATAGAGAGGATTGGCGCAAAGGCTATTCCTTGGCATTGGTGGTGAAGATCAAAGGTGGACAATATCATCTTAGTTGCTGGTCATCATCAAATTCATTTCGGAATAGGCATCTAAAGTTGTAAGTTTTTAAAACCCTAAAAGTGCATGTTTCGATTCTTGTCGTGGATTTGTTTGATGTGTATGATCGTTTTTAGATATTTTTCCGCTGCGTTATCTACATACACATACCATGACATATTCCATCAGTGGTATCAGAGCCTAAACATGCTTATTTTAGTGCTTTAGATGCATGAAATAATTAATTAAAAATCATTACTTTTAATACATGCAATGCTGAAATTTTCTGTTTTGTGTTTTTTGCATTGTTTTGGTGTAAAAACGATTTTAATTGATTAGATAGGTATTATAATTAATATGACATGTTAATATAATGTCCTAAGATGTTCTAGGAACTTTTATTGGTCATATTTAATTGATAATACCTGATGGTATATGTTAATATTAAAACTAGGTGCTTTTGGCATGTTAATTGTTAGTTTAACAACTAGTTTTGAATATTAAATGTAAAAACGTTTTTGGCATGTTTGTAAGTGATTTTAAAGATTAAATATCAGGTCTGGACATTTTTAAAATTTGGTTTTAATTCTTGTCCATGACAATTTAATTGATTAATTTTAATATCACTTAAAACAATGACTAGTTTGTGTTTGTTACATGTTTAATCAACATTGTTTGTTTGGGTTTGATTAAAATGGTAAAAACACATTTAGTTCAGATTGGTATAAAATATTAAATCTATTTTTATGACTCTTTTTGGATTATTAATTGACTCATAAAATTGATTTAAGGGTTTGTGCATTTTTTTGTGGCATCACATAAGCATTAAACAACTAGTTTTGTTGTTTGTTTGTTTTTATATGTATGCCGTGTATCATATATATGTTCTTCATGTTTTAATTCATGTCGGTATATATTATATATGTTTTTTTAATGTTTATGGGCAATATGACATAAAATTAAAAATGGAAAAATTGGAAATTATACTAGAGTTGATTTATAGCACAAATCTAACTAGTTTGTGTTTTGGGCTTTTAAGAGAACTTATTCAATAAGAGGATTTAGTCCATTGGGCCTCGGCCCAGGCCCATCATGGGGTCATCTCTTAAAGGTTCAAGTACACAATTTCCATTAATGGGCTTGGCTAAATTAATTAAAATTGGACTTTGTTTAATCCATGAATGTTATGTATATTTATTTGCTTGTTTGGTATGATGAATGGATATGCATGGTGCATTCATGGGCCCTGGGTTTTTGTAATTAATTATGGCCTGCGAGCCATTATGTATTATTGTAAAAGTTTCATTTATTTCTTAGAATAGAATTTACTTGAAGACTTTGTAAATCAAGATGAAGCCCACCGGAGTGGTGAAGCCCAACTCGAAGATTCTTGTGTAATAGTATAGAATCTTAGTTGTAGGTTTTATGGGCCCATGTTTGTCACGCTTTACTTTATGCAATTATTTATATATGCATGCTATGAATGGATGACAAAGCGTATACCATGTAAGCCGTAATAAAATGAATCCCTAAAATAGTAAGTCACAAAGTTGCCTTCCTAATTCGAAACATGTCAAGGCATCGATCATCGGTAACGTAGACTAGGAGTCCTAGATGCGCCCGATTATCTTTGTGAGGCATGAGTTGTGAATGTAGGTTGGACTTAACATGGAAAGGGATGCCCGGACCTAGGCAACTAATAAATGGGTTTGTGCTATAACATCTTAAGATGTTAGCCCATTTGATCCAAGAGTCATGTACGAGTCATGATTGGAGTTATCCTACCTAAGTAACTTAACTTGTTAGGTGTACAAGCTCAGCTTGACTAATAAGGTTGTTGTGAAAAGTGGATCTTGGCCCACATTAAATCACTAACGCGAATTATTTAAAGGGATATTAATTCGGTTTGTGGGATTATTAATAAGACCTCATTTAATCTTGCTAAACTTTATTGTAGATTGAAAAATGGCATCTTCAAACAACAATTTCTCATTGTGATCGGTCCTTGAAAAGGACAAATTGAATGGCACCAATTTCATAGACTGGTCTCGAAACTTAAGGATAGTTCTTAAGCAAGAGAAAAAGTCGTATGTTTTGGATGCACCCTTGCCTCAAGAACCTGGTAGGAACGCCTCTGCAGTTCAAAGGGAAACTTTTGAGACCAAGAAGAGCGACTCCAATGATGTGACCTGTTTGATGCTAGCCACTATGGTGCCTGACTTGCAAAAGCAATTTATGGACCAAGAGGCTTATGCGATCATGGTGCACTTAAAGGAGATGTTCCAAGAGCAAGCTCGTCACGAGAGGTTTGTGACAACTAAGGCCTTAATTTCCTGTAAGATGGCAGCAGGTACTCCTGTTAGTACGCATGTACTCAAGATGAAAGGGTATCTTGATACTCTTGAGAAGCTTGAGGTACAAGTACCAAAGGAATTGGCCACTGACTTGATTTTAGGATCATTGGCTGATGATTATGATCCATTTGTAATGAATTATAACATGCATGCGATGAACAAGTCAGTTACTGAGCTTCATGGGATGCTTAAGAATGCTGAAGAAAACATTCGAAAGACCAATCCCGTACTGATGGTTCAAGGGGGCATCAAGAAGGGACCCGCTAAGGGAAAAGGAAAGGGAAAGGCAAAACCCAAGAATGACCTGACTCGGCTCAAGTCAAATGGGAGTACACCTCAGACCCAATCCAAGCCCAAGGCACAAAAGCTCAAGGAGAGCGAGAGCACTTGCTTCCACTGCAACAAAATAGGGCATTGGAGGAAGAACTGTGCTCTCTTCAAGGAAGAACAAAAAAAGAATGGAGCCAAGGCGTCCAGTTCAGGTATTTTTGTTGTTGAAATTAACCTTTCTATTTCTACCACTTGGGTACTAGATACCGGTTGTGGTTCTCACATTTGTTCAAATGTGCAGGGGCTAAGAAATAGGAGGTTACTTGGGAAGAATGAAGTGGACCTCCGTGTGGGGAATGGAGCACGAGTTGCTGCCATGGAGATAGGCGACTATCAACTCACTTTACCTTCCGGACTTTGTTTAATTTTGAAAAATTGTTATTATGTACCTGCTATGAGCAGAAACATTATTTCAGTTTCATTGTTGGATTTGGATGAATTTGATTTTGTTATTAAAAATGGCAATGCTCATATTCGTCGCCAAGGCATTTCATATGGCAATGCCATGTTGCAAAATGGCCTTTATATCCTTGATTTACAAAACAAAGAGTCCATATACAACATTAATACAAAGAGGGTTAAATCAAACGAATTGAACCCTACTTACTTCTGGCATTGTCGTTTGGGACATACAAACGAAAAACGCATTTCAAGACTCCACAAAACTGGAGTACTTGGGTCATTCGACTTAGAGTCTTATGATACATGCGAGCCATGTTTGCATGGAAAAATGACAAAAAGTCCTTTTAATAAGAAAAGTGAGAGGACTAATGGCTTATTGGAACTAATACATACCGATGTATGTGGACCATTAAGTACACAAGATAGAGGTGGTTTTAGCTACTTCGTAACGTTCACAGATGACTTCAGTAGATATGGCTATGTCTATCTAATGAAGTATAAATCTGAAACTTTTGAGAAATTCAAGGTGTTTAAGAACGAAGTAGAAAAACAACTTGGCAAAAGTATAAAAGCCATTCGATCTGATAGAGGTGGCGAATACTTAAGCCAAGATTTTGACGGTCATCTAAAAGAGTGTGGTATTATTTCACAGCTCACTCCTCCTGGAACACCACAATGGAATGGTGTGTCCGAAAGGAGAAATCGAACTCTATTAGACATGGTTCGATCTATGATGAGTCAAGCAAATCTTCCTATCTCTTTTTGGGGCTATGCATTAGAAACTGCTGCGTTTCTACTAAACCGTACTCCAACTAAAGCAGTTGAGAAGACACCATACGAGGTATGGACTGGGAAAGAACCCAATATGTCATTTCTTAGGATTTGGGGCTGTGAAGCACATGTTAAGAAATTAACATCTGACAAACTAGAGTCCAAATCCACTGTCTGCTTATTTGTGGGTTATCCCAAAGAAACAAAGGGATACTACTTTTACTCACAAGCCGAGAACAAAGTATTTGTTGCTCGCAAGGCTGTTTTCTTGAAAAATGAGTTCCTTCTCAAGAAAGATAGTGGGAGTAAAGTAGAACTTGGAGAAATTCAAGCGCCACAAATTCCTATAGAGGATGAGTTGGAAATGGGATCAAGTTCACAATCACTTGCGGAACAAGAACCCATCACACAAGTACCTAGAAGGTCCGGTAGGGTACGTCAGGAGATTCAGAGATATGGATTTCTAATCACCGACAGTGACACTATTGAGTTAGTAGATCGTGAGGATCCTACTACCTACCGAGAAGCTATTGAAAGCCCAGACTCGAAAAATTGGCTTGAAGCCATGAAATCCGAGATGCAATCAATGTACGATAACCAGGTTTGGACCTTGGTTGATCCACCGGAAGGTGCTAAGGTAATTGAATGCAAGTGGCTATTTAAACTCAAAGCTGATAAGACCTACAAAGGTAGACTAGTAGCGAAAGGTTTTCGACAAACACATGGTGTAGACTATGATGAAACCTTTTCGCCTGTAGTCATGCTCAAGTCCATTAGGATCTTGCTTGCCATAGCTGCATATCATGATTATGAGATATGGCAAATGGATGTCAAAATTGCTTTCCTTAACGGAAATTTACTTGAGGATGTGTATATGACACAACCTGAAGGTTTTGTCAATCCCAAGCATCCTAAGAAGGTTTGCAAGCTTCAGAAATCCATTTATGGATTAAAGCAAGCATCCCGAAGTTGGAATCTTCGTTTTGATGAGGCAGTCAAAGAATTTGACTTCGTCAAGAACGAAGATGAGCCTTGTGTATACAAGAAGGTTAGTGGGAGCATAGTAGTATTTCTGGTCCTGTATGTGGACGACATCCTTCTCATTGGGAATGATATTCCAACATTGCAAAAGGTTAAGCAATGGTTGGGGAAATGTTTCTCAATGAAAGACTTAGGTGAAGCTGAGACAATACTTGGCATTCGGATCTACAGAAATAGATCGAATCGGCTATTGGGACTAAGTCAAGAAAAGTACATAGACAAGGTACTAAAGCGTTTTAGTATGGGAGACTTAAAGAAAGGGTACATACCTTTGGCTTTGGGAGTTCTTTTAACTAAAGAACAGTGCCCTAAAACCAAAGAGGAAAGGGACAACATGAGTAGAATCCCATATGCATCTGCTATTGGATCTATCATGTACGCTATGTTATGTACTAGGATGGATGTTGCTCATGCACTGAGTATAACCAATAGGTTTCAGCAAGACCCTGGTGAAAAGCACTGGTCTGCTGTAAAAGGGATTCTAAAGTACCTGCGAAGGACTAAGGATCACTTATTGGTGTATGGTGGTCAGGAAGAGCTCGTCATACAAGGCTATGCCGATGCTGCTTTTCAAACTAGCACTCAGGACTCAAGATCACAATCTGGATTCGTTTTTGTTTTAAACGGTGCTGCTGTCAGCTGGAGAAGCTCAAAGCAAGAGACCGTTGCCGACTCAACTACAGAATCTGAGTATATTGCAGCAAGTGAGGCTGCAAAAGAGGCTGTTTGGATTAGAAATTTCATTTCTGGATTAGGAGTGGTCCCAAGCATCCTAGATCCATTAGAAATTTTTTGTGACAACAACGGGGCCATTGCACAGGCCAAAGAGCCCCGGTCACACCAGAAATCCAAACACATACTCAGGAGGTACCACCTGATCAGAGAAATCATTGATCGTGGGGACGTCAAGGTCAGCAAGATAGCAAGTGAAGACAATGTAGCAGATCCTTTGACGAAACAGTTGCGCCCAAATCTGCACGAAGCTCATTTGAGAGCATTCGGTCTTAGGGCTATGCCCAATTGGGACTAGTGCTAGTGGGAGATTGTTAGTGTAAGCCCTAGCCCCAATACATTGTAATAAAACACTTTAGTTAATAAATGAGGCATTTGTTTTACCAATTGTATTCTTGTGCATATCAATTGATAGAACTGTCCAAGAATGTCGTTTCAGTTTAAGTTATCATGTGTGAGGCACATGGTTGTAAGACCTTGAAACAAATGAGACTTCATTCTAAATATCCCTAGTCAGTCATTGTTATGGGAATAACAAATGAATTAAGACTAGTATGCTCTCTCTGATTAGTTGAGTTCTGTCTTACGGATCATAAGGACAAAAGTGTCAATCAGAGATCATAGATACATGTTTATAACATGGTATTTGGATACGATCCACACATGAGAACACTACATGGTACAAGTCATAAGTGTTCCTCATATGCAAGTTTTGTATCGGAGTTCTTAGACCTAAAATCTCTATGAAACTCTTTATGAATTACTGTGTACTTTGACATACACCTAACGTGCTCGTAACTGAGTGACAAGTATGGGTATGCTTGGGTATGCATTGATTCATGTTAGAGAGCATGAGAGAAGTGAAGGGATTACCCCTCTCTATAAGAGAGAAAAATATCATCGGCCACTTGATCAGTGAACTGAGAAGTGTATGGCCATACCGAGATGTAATAATGTGCAATCATTATTTATCTGAGAGTTCAGTGTCACTGGAATATCAAGAAAGGAATTAACTTACACATGAGGATGACTTGTTCCATGCCTTATGTTAATTCTGATATTTATGGGTAAGGGACTATACAAAATTGCATTAGGTCATCAAATGCCATTTGCATTTTCATTTAATTTGGAATGCTATAAATATCTTGCTAGAGAATATATATAGCCTTTGAATTAATTCATTAATTCAATTGCCAATATTAAATGGACCTATAGGATCGCACACAAAGCATTGGGCTTAAAATATTTAAATAAGGCATTGAGCATTAATTTGGACTTTTAATAAAAGTCAAGCTAATGTATGTAATGGGTATTAAATTGCTATTGGACCTTGGTCCATGAGAGAGGAAGATTTCGGCCCACATGGTTTAATGTCAATTAATTTAATAATATTGATTAAGTTAATTGAGTATTAAATCCTAATTGAATTTTAAATTCAAAAGGGTTTAAATTAATGTTTGTTACTTATCTATAGGAAGTGTTTAAGGTTGAATAAACTACTTTTAGGTGGTAAAATTCGGAATAAACACTTGCCATAAGATGAGGATAAAGATTAAAAAGAAAAACCCTAGTGCAAAATCATAGTAGGCGTGAACTTCCCTCTCTCTCTCTCAAAAAATCTTTTCTTGGCCGAAATACACAAGGAGAAGAATTCTTGCTTGCTTTCTTGTGTGATTAGGCATTAATAGCACCAAAAGAAAGTGCAAGATCAAAAATCTTGTAGCTTTAACCCTTGCCATTACACAATACTTATATTGAGAGCTAACATTCTCGGTTTTAAGCCTTGCTTGAAAGTGTGTGTGTGAGCATAGAGAGGATTGGCGCAAAGGCTATTCCTTGGCATTGGTGGTGAAGATCAAAGGTGGACAATATCATCTTAGTTGCTGGTCATCATCAAATTCATTTCGGAATAGGCATCTAAAGTTGTAAGTTTTTAAAACCCTAAAAGTGCATGTTTCGATTCTTGTCGTGGATTTATTTGATGTGTATGATCGTTTTTCGATATTTTTCCGCTGCGTTATCTATATACACATACCATGACATATTCCATCAATCACAACCTTCTAAGGGAGTTGCTAATGCAAACATTTTACAATGGAGTGAATCCCACAACTAGAGGGATGATAGATGCTAAAGCCGGTGGTTCTTTTATGAGGAAAACAATGAAAGCTACATTTGAGTTGCTAGAGGAGATATCCATGAAACATTTCATGTGGCTAACCGAAAGAGTAAGGGAATCAAAGTCTTCTAATGCTGGGGGTATATTCAATTGATTCAGTGGTAGCATTGCAAGCCCAAGTTGAGGCTTTGACTAATAAGATTAATAGCCTAGGTATGGGAAGAAGTCCACCGAATGCATGCACCATTTGTTGTCAACAAGGTCATACTAGTGAAGTGTAATTTGGGAATAGCTAGTACGGATGAACAAGTGAGCTTTATCTAAGGACAAGGGCATGGAAATCCATATTCAAATACCTATAACCCTAGTTGGAGAAGCCATCCAAATTTTTCATGGGGAAATAGTACCAATCAAAATAGGGGTGTCAGATTTCAACAACCTCAAGATAGGTTTGGAGCTTTAGAGGTTAAGATGGATAGGTTCTTAGAGGGGATTAATTTGAAGTTTAGTTCACAAGAAGAGAACCAAAAGAGGCTGGAGATAAAGTTTGATCAAATAACCAAAAATCATGCCTCATCTATCCATAACTTAGAGGTGCAATTAGGGCAAATTGCTAAGGCTTTACCTTCAAGATTACAAGGAAATTTACCAAGTAATAAGAGGAGAATCCAAGGGAACTAGTTCATTAACGAGAGTTAAGGATTAGTATTGTAACTGCATGTTTTAGGCACTCTAGTTCATGTCGAGAGAGTGAATTAGAATTTTATTCCAACTTGGCTTGCTGATAAGATTATAATTATAATTAAAAGATGGAATCAAGTTTCATAATTATTAGTTCTTCATCATCTACATTGTCTTCTTTGATCATTATTAACTAGGTTTAATTAATTTGCATGACATGAGTAGTATAGAATTAACTTACAAATTATTGAACATTGTAAACAAAATAAAATCAAGTAGTAATAGTGAGTGATATTTAATCTAAATTCTCTGTGGGATCGACATCTTAAGTACTAAGAGCTATTAACTGTGCACTTGCGGAGTTAGTATTTTTAGCACCTAACAAGTTTTTGGCGCCGTTACCGAGGAATATTATGATTAAATTTATTGCCATTATGAATCTTGATTTATGATTTTAGATTATAATACTTAATTAGTTTTGTGTTTGTTTTGTTTTATTTTTACAGGATTGGATAGTTCAAGTATATGCCTAATACAAGGAATTCTCAAGAAGAACTTGAACCATTGAATCCAGAAATAGAAAGATTTATTTCAAGTAACCGTAAATCCAATAAGAAGAACAATAAAACTCGGAGACTAATCATGGCTGAAGAAGAGAATCAACGAAGGTTGATGGATTTTGCTACGACAGCGTTGAGCGGGGCTCAACAAGGGCTGGTAAGGCCAACGGTAAATGCAAATCAATTTGAAATTAAGCCATCTCTTTTACAAATGATTCAAAATAGTATTCAATTTTATGGTTTCGCAAATGAGGATCCAAATGCTCATTTGGCAAATTTTTTAGAAATTTGTGATACCTTCAAAATTAATGGAGTTTCTGCGGATATAATTAAGCTTAGGCTTTTTCCTTTTACTTTGAAGGATAAGGCAAAGGCTTGGTTGAATTCACTTACTAGAGGATCTATTACAACTTGGGATGAATTGGCTCAAGCATTTTTATCTAAATATTTTCCTCTAGCCAAAACTGCAAAAATTATTAAGGATATCACTACTTTTGTTCAACATGATAATGAATCTTTGTATGAAGCTTGGGAAAGGTTTAAAGAATTGCAGAGAAGTTGTCTACATCACAACCTTCTAAGGGAGTTGCTAATGTAAACATTTTACAATGGAGTGAATTCCACAACTAGAGGGACGATAGATACTGCAGCCGGTGGTTCTCTTATGAGGAAAACAACGAAAGCTACATTTGAGTTGCTAGAGGAGATGTCCATGAAAAATTGCATGTGGCCAACTGAAAGAGTAAGGGAATCAAAGTCTTCTAATGCTGGGGGTATATTCAATTGATTCGGTGGTAGCATTGCAAGCCCATTCCGAGGCGGTCCAAGATCAGAATTACCCAATGATAAAAATAAGGACCGATTTATCGGCAAGAAAGTGAGGATCAATCGTTTCCTTGTCAAGATTGTCTTTTTTAGAAAATAAATAAAATATATATATTTTAAGAAATTAAAAATAAAAAAGTAAGGTTGGAAGTATTAATTTTGTGTCAAAAAGTTTTGATTTAAAAAATTAAAAAAAATAAAAAAAATAATTTTCAACTGCCCGAGGCCGATAGCACGCGAGGGCAGGCGCGCCTTGGGATGGCATGCCCCTCGCCTGCCAGAGGCCTATTGGCCACAAAATCCGCCGAAAATTGGCCTTTTTACGGTTTTTAACCCATTTTTTAAGCTTTTTTTTATTTTTAAATTTTTTTCTTAATTAGATTAGGTGAGAATGGATATAAATAAAATATTTTGGAGAGAGAAAAAGGGAGATTCTTGGGGGAGAGTTAGAGAGGGTTTTCTTGAGAGAAAAAACTCCATTTTTGAGAGAAAAAATATATTTTCTTCATCTTTCTCCATCTTTCTTTATTTCTTCTTAGATCTAAAAATACTTGGTGAGATTGCATTAACTTGGGAAAGGAAAATTAATTTTCTTAGCTTGGGTTTTCTCATCAAATATCAAAAATCAATTTTTTGAGTTTTTTTGTGTTCTTGATTTTTTTGATAAATCTTTTTGAGTTTATTTTTAAATCTTGATAAGCAAAAATAGATTGAGACATCTTGCTTCCAAATCATCAAATCTGAGGGTAAAAATTCTTGGATCTATTTATTTTTGCTATCTCGTTTTATTTTATTTAATTTAATTTATTTTATTTTTTTATGCCTAAATATTATTATTTTCTATTACATGTTTATTTACCTTCCTCATTTTCATTTAGTTAATTTCATTGGTTTGTTATTATTTTTATTGTTGTTGTTATTGTTGTTGTTGTTGTTGTTGTTATTATTATTATTATTATTATCATTGTTGTTGTTATTATTATTTGTTTATCGTTATTATTATTATTATTATTATTATTATTATTATTATCAATTTTATTGTTATTATTACACAATTTTTGCATGACTAATTTTCAATTCCATTTGCATGTGAGTTGTTTGTGTACTAAATTAATGTACTCAATGTGACCCATTTTATTTTCTACATGGATGTTAACCATGCTCTATATTTCTCTTGTCTTTACGTTTATTTGATTAATTTTAGAATTATTACTAATTTTTCTATTGTTATTTTTGTTATGTGGATAAAATGTGACATTTGCTTATTTGAGTATCGTCGTGGCCAAACGGAGGGGTCACGGCGCGTAGAAAACCACATCGCTTAGGTGAGACCTTACCAACCCTTTTATTTGTGTGATTATTTTTGTTTATAAAATAGTTTTAGTTGATATGCGTGTAGGATAAAAAATCACAAAAATATTTTTATAACTAAATTAGGATTTTTACTAATAAAGTGGGACCAATGTCCTCGATTTTAGCCACGGAATACAAAATATCATGAATTAAAATGAAGGGTTAAACTTTCTAAAAATGGGATCACTCATCCCGGTTTTTCAAGCCAATAGCCGAAATAACTCTTCGAAAGGAACCAATATTCCTAAACCGAATAAATATCCCGATTTATGCATGTAATCCCTTTTGATTGATTTCGCTTAATTGTTTAAATTTACGCTATATATCTTGTGGGCCTTTGTAATTAATTATTTTTGGGACAATTTTATTAAGCTTTCTTTCATTTGGGGATTGTATTCTGTCCCAATTTCCATCTTAATTTTGTTTAGCTCTTTTCTTTTCATTTGGGGGATTGTATTTGTCCCAATTTCTCCTTTGTAAATAGTGTGTTTACGTGTTTACCGCTTTATTTACCGTTTTATTTACTGCTTTATTTATGGTTTTCATTTATCGCTTTCTTAATGCTTGAAATGCTCTTTTAACAAATTGCACTAATCGCATGAGAAGAGAGATGAAATTCTATAATCTAAAAACTCATTTATAACTTAACTTAAGGCATTAATAAGAGTGAAATTCCGAACACCATCTCTGGTTTAGACCATAGAGGTTAGATGACCTTTCCCAATTTCTTGTAAATTGGGTGGCGACTCCAAAATCCCTCAAAGGTGCTTAAAGGTTTCATGAGGCTAGATGAACTTCCCCAATGTTCTATTGGGTGGGGATTCCAAAATGTATAATGTTACCCAAGATCAAATGACACGAACCAATCACTCGAGCCCTAAAAGCGGGCTCTATGAGGGCCTTCCCGGTTCAGAGCGTGTCACAGTATACCATTCAGCCAAGCATTTATTTTTCTCCTCCAATTTATTTTTCATTCATTTATCACTTAATTAGCTAGATCACACGTTAATAAGTTTAGATATACAATTATGTACCATTATATTACAAAGTCTACCTATGTATACCTAAACTTACTATTCAGCCTACATGTTGTAATGACCCAACTTGTACCTTAGTGGGTTTGCGCATGGTTTGGTATTCTTTTTATAGAAGTCTTGTGTGTATTATTATCGGCCTTAGGACTTAATTGCATGTTTTAGGAAGTAAATAGGGGTATAATTGTGTTTTAGCTTTTGTTATTATGGTTTGAATGTGTTTGGAGAAGAAATGAAAGACTAGAAGAGAGAATTGCCAAAGACCACCATAGATAAGTGACAAGTGGATAGTGGGATGAGGAGAGAAAAAAAAGGATTAGGTGTGACTATAAAAGCCAAGAGAGAGAAAACGTGAGAGAGCATATTTGCTCTCCTCTCTCCCGTTTTCCCTCACGTTCTCTTCTCCTTCTTCTTCCTCCTTGCCCTAAATCATCCTTCAAGCTGCTGTGTTTTTGTTGGTTTTTGGTAATTCACGAATTAACCAAGTTTGTGATTAGTTTTCTTCTTCTTTGTAATGACCCAAATACCTGTCTAGAAGTGTCAATGCATTATTCCATGTTACCATGATAATCGCAGTGTCAAACAGTGTAGGGAGTGAGTTTACTAGTGTCAAATTTCAATGTTAAGTGTGTTAAAATTATAGTGATTCCGGGTCAGGTGACATCGGGGTGGCTATACAGCAATCCCGGCTGTCCGGTGCCCGAAAAATTTTAATTTCGTAAAAATGATCTGTGGGTCATAAGGAGTCCAATGGTGAAATCGGAACTGAAAACGGAGCTAAATCGACTTCCGAAAGTCATTTTGAAGTTAGCCTCCTGTTCGGTTCAAATTGAACCGGAGTTTGACCGAGGTTTGACCAAGGGGTTATGAGAGGCTTATGTGGCCCAATAGAAGTTAAGTGTTCTAAATAATGTAATGGAAGTGATTTCTGTGAATTTTGATAGCTGTAGAGTTGTATTTTACGGCAGAAGGAAAATTGATCGAATCGGATCGATTTAAGTGAATCGATGCCCAAATGGACTCCAATTGAGCTAAAACTTTGTAAGGAGCCTATTTCGACATTCTAAGATCAATGAAATTGGTTAGAAGTGAAAATAATGATAGGAACATATATATCCTTTGGAAAAGTGCAAATGAACCGAAAAACCAAATTTTTGGTTTAAATTGGTTGGACCACTTCGGTTGAACCGGTTCGGTTCATAAGGGGACTATAAAAGGAGAGAAATGGCTGGATTTCGGGATCTTCTTCTTCCTTCAAAACATAACCACTTTTCTCTCTCTTTCCTCCATTTTCATCTCTTCCACTCCAATTTGTCCCCAAATCTTAGCTCCCTAACTAAATTTCAGCTCCTCTATAACATTTTGGAAGTGGTTTGAGTTCATTTGGTGCACTGGAAGTGGAGAAATCAAGTGAGCAAAGTTTAGGGTGAGTTTTTGAGTTTATGATTCAAGGGTTTTTAATTTGTTTCATTGGTCCCTATAGAGGTTTTTGGGCCTATAGAACACGTTTATGAGGTTAGATTTTACATTTGAAGCTTGGTTTTGATGATATATAAGCTTTTATATTTGGCCATGGTAGGTTCTTCAAGGGAAAGGGAAGCTCCTCACACCCAAGTGGAAGATAATCAATCCTAGGGTGAAATAAAGCTTGAAAAAGAGGTTTGTGGTTACTAAATCTATCTATTTCCTAATGTTCATGTTGATTTTTAGGTTATGTTTAAGGTTAGGTATATGATAATGAAGTGATTAATTAAATCTAACTTGATATTCATGCTTAGAAGGCTTAAATTAGTGTATAAACATGATTAGATGAAATTAAAAGAAAGTGGTATGAAATTCACTATAGAGGCCGAATGGTATACTTAAGATAAAATAAGGTTTTAATGAGTTTTAAGCTATGAAATTAATGTTTATAACATGTATAATTAGTGTAATGTATGATTGAGTGAATAAAGAAATTAAAAGGAATCAAAATGAAGAAGTTATAATGAGGCCGAATGGTATATTGTGAAATAAAGTGGAATATGTTATGAATTAAGGCATGTAATTGGTATATAAGGTGAGCTTAACATGAAATAAGTGCGATTGAGTGATTAAATGAAATTATAGTGCATGGTATAAAAAAGGTAACCTTGGCAGAATGGTATATCTAGTGATGTTGGTGTATATTTTGATGATATATATAATGTAATGGCATAAAGTGACTTTATAATGATAAATGAGTGTGTATGCAAAATGGTAAGTGAAAATGAGATGTATGATAAATTTTACATGTTGATATAAAGTGATTATTATATGAATTTTGAGAAAATATTGCCCTAAGTAGTTGTCTGGTAGTGAAATCTAGTCCAGGATATAATTGGCTAGCCATAGGGATTTCACACCGCGGTATGAGTCATGGCGACTCATTATTGATAAGCTAATGAGGGCTTAACACGGTGTACAGTGATATTCAGTGTAAAGTGCAGTGCAGTGAAAATGGTTCTACTGGGACTATTTTATAGTGAAATGGGTCTGTGGAGCCCATGTCCCGCATATCCGGTTAGTAGATTTTCTACCGGGTCCATACTAGGGGCATAATGGTAAATATGTGATAAAAATGATTAAAATAGTGAAATGGGTGAAAATGAGTGAAAACATGACTAAAATGAAGTAAATAAAAAGTTTAGGGGTCAAACGTAAATTTTACTAAAAGTTGGTAAAAATTAATAAAAATAAGTTAAAGGTGTAAGTGGAAGGTTAAAATGGTAATTTTGGTAAAAAAAATGGAGTTAAAATAGTGAAACAGTGAAAAAGTGATATTATAGAGACTAAATTGTAATTTTGCCAAATTGTAAGCTAAATAGTGAAGAAATGAAGTTAAAAGGGTGTAATTGTAATTAAATAAGTTAAATAAGGCTAAAAGTGGAAAAAGGAATTAAATAAGGTTAATAGTGTAAAAATAGAATAAATAAGAGCATTTTGATAATTATGTATACTAGTGAGGACATAAGTGTAATTATGATAAAAGATGGGATATAAATGGTGTATGTGTAATTGTGGGGACATAAAGGTAATTAAAGAAAAAGGAAAGGGCAAAATTGGAATAAGTGTAATAATGAGGATATAAGTGGTATTAAGTGAAAAATGGAGATATAAGTGGAATTAATAGAAAAGATAAGGATAGAAATGGAAACCTTGGAAAAATTATAAGGGTAAAAATGTAATTTAGAAAAATAAAAAGTGGAATAAAAAGATTGAAATGTAATTAATGAAAAAAAATAATTAAGTGAGGTAATGGAATAAATAGTGTAATTAAGTGAATAAAAGTGTAATTAAATGATTTAAATTCATAGTTATGTGATTAATTAAATGATGGAATAAATAAATATGACATTAATTAAGTGACAAAATATGAGAATTTAATATAAATTGATAATAAGTGAAAATAATAAATTTAAGTAATTATAGAATATTAATTTAATAGAATTAGTTAGGAAATCTATAGATTTCTAACCACCACTGGGCATTCTAATGCTCAGCACGTAGTTGTTTTTGACTGCGTGTAGGTACGCTTTAGGACCGGAGCAGCATACCTCAGTCACTTTGGGAACGAGCTGAAGGAGTCAAAGATAATTTATTTTTTATGTATATAATGGATTGTATTTTGGGCATGTATATACACTTAGACTAGTATTTGATTTTGGGCATGTAATGATGTTACATGTTATTTTATCTGTGTGGATTATTTTGTGACTGTGTGATGAACGGCAAATGGGAAATGTACGGATATAGGATGATATTGTTGTTGTGCCCTTGCCGGGGCTGTGGAGATTTCAATTTGTAGGGTTGGGTAGTGCAATTTACAAGCCGTTATACTGCCGAAATTTATACCGAATGAATAGTAAATAAGACAGTTATAGGTCATCGGTAACTAAGTAAATGCAAATGCAAATGTTAAAGGGTATGTAAAGTGAATAAGTGAATAAAGTGTTAAGTGAACTTAGTGTTAATAAATATGAGTGTAGGAAAAAAGAATGACCCGTAATTTCATAAGTGAATGACAATTAACCGATCATGGTAATCGCACAGTATCGCTAAGTCGGCAGTATACGTATAGGGTATAAGGGTGTTACATTCTTCTTCTTCTTCTTCTTCTTCTTCTTCTTCTTCTTCTTCTTCTCTGGTTTGTTGAGGGTGTGGGTGGTTTGTGTGTTTGATGGTTTATGTGTTTGAGTGAATGTGTTGTTTGGGTGATTTATTCAGAGATTCTAGCTAGAGAGACGAAAGGGAAGGAGAAAGCTAATGGGAGTTCAGCCAATTGATCTTTGAAGAGCATAGGAGATAAGGTTTGGGATTTATGTGTATTTGTATAATTGTGCCTTTAAATAATTGATTTAAATTTCTGGAAAATTTGAGAAATTGAGCATGTTTTCATGCATGATTGATTTGGGTTTTGACAAGTTTGAGAAGAATTTAGAAGTGATTTTGGGTATGAAAAGCTAGAGTGATTTTGTGGGATTTTATTGATTCTTGATGGGTTTGAAGTTTGATTGGGTATATTATTTAGTTTTATGTAATTGATCGTTTTAATTAGTGTTAAACTTTGATTGAATGATTAGAAACATGTTTGAATACATTGTGATGGTTGGGTTGATGTTCTATGTTTGATTATATGAGTTTTGAAGATATTGTGTGTGAGGAGAGCTGTGGAGCTCGGTATCAGAGTGCGAAAGTCAACTGTGTCGCGAGAGCGATAGAGTGTGCAGCACCCGAGCTCCAGCCGAGGCGCTCTCTATCACTAGTGTGACCTATGTCTTGAGCACGACAGATGGTAAGCCGAGCTTCTGTAGGGCTGATTCTATCGCGAGCGCGATAAGGGCCTATGCACCCTCTGTCGCGAGCGTGATAGGGGCCTACCCGCCCTTTATCGCAAGCGCGACAGAGGCCTGCCAGCTCTCTCTGGCGAGTGCGTCTCTATGTGCCATCCGTCCCTATCGTGAGAGCGACCCTCCCCTGTTCTGCGTATGTTTATTAATTATTGCACTTTGCATGGTTCTCACTTATGATTCATATATGTTTTCAATGTGTGAATTATAATATGCTTCATTATGTGATTGGTAAATGAATTAATATCTTAGCCTACAATAGTCACGTAGTGGATAGATAGGCATGCCTATAGGGTTCTGTTTGCTGCAGCCTATGCATTTCTTTAGACCCTGATTAGGTCCCTATGCATTTGGATCCTTACGATCCCTATATGATTAGATCTTTTTTAAGATCTCTATGTGTTAGTGTTTGAAAAGAAAAGTAAATATCTGTTTGTACCTAAGGGTACCTATGCGTTCACCCATTATCCACTCCATTGAGTTTGTAGGCGTAATTATGTATATGCATGTAGTATGAAATGATCCAAGTTACTGCAACGATCTTACATGAATGAATAAAGTGATGTTATTATTGATGAATGAATTTACAGTTAAGTTTATAATACTTTATTTTCATGAATATGCCATGTGTATGTGAATTGCATCGACGTCCACTGTGAGTGGTCATTCATCTTTTGTTTTTCCCCACTAAGCCATTGGGTTTAGCACGGGTTTTTCATCCATGTAAGTGTGGAAGCGGTAGGAGATTTTGGGAAGACCGATCTGCAGCAGCCAAGGCCAACACAATAGGATGGGCTTTTGTTAGATGTTCAGGCTTTTATATTTTGTAATCTCTTGATGTAAAGTTTTTGGTTTGTAACCAGTTTTTTAATATGTAATATTGGAATTTGTTCTAATAAAATAATTGTACTGTTATTCAGTTTGTAATGAACATATTTTGGATATGAATGGATGAGCTTTTGATTATGTGAAAGAAATTTTGTTGTACCCCAATCGTGTAATTGTTTATGAATGTATGTCCATTTATACATGAGTTATATTGATTGTGTTATGAATGCTTTGCTTCTGTGTGTGGCAACCCTTGCTTATTCGGGCACTCACTTCTCTTGCGGGGTGAGTCTCCCTACGTATAGGTAAGGGGTGGTACATATGTTGTCCATGGTATAAAATTTATTTCTTTTCATTTTAATCATTCAAAATCTCATTTTTAACCTTCCTAAACCTGACTATATGGTTTGATTCAATTGAACATACATATTTCACATACTTTAGGTCTAAACATAACCAAAAATCATACTTTTAACATGGAAATAGGAGGATATTGTATCCACTAACCTTATTTTCTTGTTCTCCACATCTTAAACATTCTTGGTCGGGGACAAATGCATATTCCGAGTAACAGCCTTGACTCCTTAAAATACCATCACTTTCCTTATATTTCTTAAGTGGCTGAATATAAACATCAAAAAAACCACCATAAATTTACTTCCTTTCTGCAATATAATTACATAAACATACTCTACACATCCTAAAATACCTATTTGAACCTTAAACCAATTTAAAAACATGAACTTTACATACCTCAATTTGACACCTAAATTTTTCAATTACTTTCTCCCACTTCTTTCACTTTAAATGAGATTTAGAAACCACCATCATTAAAAAGAGAGGCTGAAAATTACTTGGGAAGGTTGGAATTGGTGGGAACTATGGAAGAGAAATGAAGAAAATCCATAGAGGAGGAAGAGTTCAATTTAGCTGAGGAAGAGGGGGAGGAGGCTGCTGGATTTCTAGGGATTTCTCTAGAGAAATCTATAATTCAGGGGTTTATATAGCTGCCTTAATGGGTTGGGCTTGGTCCAACCAAGTTGGGCCAACCATACTTAAGCCCAATTAGGTTTTAAGCCGATTTTGTAACTCAAAATGATTTTTATCACTTTTTATGCTCAATTATTCCCAAAATAAGTTCCATAATTTTTAAAATATATAATTTAGCTTCCACGTAAAATTTTAGCTTAATCGGAGACCGTTTCCCGATCCGGTAATTTCATACTAGTTCAATAACTAAATTTTCTGTTTCACCGTAAATTTTATTTTTCTTTACCATTTGATTCTCCATAATATTTTAAGCAAATCCATGCTTTCAGATAATTTTCTGAGCTCCGTAGCATCATTTAGATCCCAGTTAAACCTTGGTCAAACTAATCATACTAAAGTCAAACTGGTCCGATTCACTAATTGAACTGGTTCGGTTCACTTTTTTTCCTTAACTTTATTTTTGCTCTTAATAGCTCATTTGACCTTAGTTTCATTTCATTCAGGGTCTATTTTTGGTCCGGTTCAATTAAATCGGTCTGATTCATCCATTTTTTAGTATCACCATAAAATTAATTTTTCACTACCAAACTGTTCTACACACTATTCTGAGTCTATATATGTCTTCAGATAACTTTTCAGAAGTTATTTATTATCTTTAAAGCCTTGTTCAATTTCAGTCAAACCTAATTACTATTTGAATCGAACCAGAAGCTTTCTTTTATTTGACTTTTAGGCACCTTTTTGACATCATTTTTACTTCAAATTATATCATCAGACTCCTTTTAACTCATGTTTTCTAATGGTACAATAAAATATTTTTAGGTACCTGCTGTCATTTTCGACTAGAGAGCTTCCCAGGGGATCACCCATCCTAGGATTTCTCTAACACTCACACATTTAACCTTTTAACTCTTCTGTAATCAAAGGTACTCAAGCTGTCATTTTCACACCAAAATTGCACAACTGGCACTACAGAATTCATTGATCATTACTATACCAGTTTCAGGCCATTACACTACTAATCTTATGTTGGCCTTGCTCTTCACAGACGTCCTTGAACTTAAAGCCATCACTAGTAATTGTATGGATTAAAAACTCGTGCTAAGCATAAAGCTTACGATGCATCACTAGTCACACAGTATTCATTTATGTATTTTTTTATACTAATCATACACATAATATGGCATAGATAAAATAAATATTGTCTCATAACAATTAAGGTAATCAATCATGTTCATTTCATTGCATTATTACACACTTTAACTATACATAAATTGACATGCATTCATACATTATCACTCAACTAATTCCCAATCACTTCACTAGCATGCACTTATAGCTTTAATAACACTGAAACTCTTATATTTCCCGAATCCTCATTAACGGTGGATAATGGGAAACACTAGATATCAAAGAGCAGTATCGAACACTGGGAGACATAAGTCTCGAATCACAGGGAGACATGAGTCTCAAATCACTAGGATACCAAGCAGTATTGAACACTAGGCACCTTTCGGTCCTATCACTAGGCAGCTGCAAACAATGACCCTTATAGGCATGCCTATCTATCCACGACTATACACGATTCAGACGCAAATATAAACTGTATGTGTACACACTAATTCACTTTGCACAACATTCACTAGTTCACTTTACATAATATACACTCATTTATCCCATTAAATCAATGCACATTCAATTTTATTCATATATCAATTATGCGTGTCTAAAAACATGTATCAAAATGTGCTATATGCATTTCACTATTATTCTCATGTGGTTTAAGTACACTATAAGCATTTTATCATGATTCAATCATATATGGTCATACATTCATTATACATTCATTTTATGTCACTATCGATAATTAAATACCATGTATGCACTTAATTTCTTTATTAACCTATTATGCCATAACATCATTTACACATATTTTCAAGTTAAATTCATTCATATACTCACTTGACAATCCTAGACATGTGTTGGACAAGTATTGGAAACTTTCGGTGAAGTTCGAGTTCAATTTGGGAAGAAAAAGTACACTTTAGGCTAAAACTTGAGGTCACACGGCGATCAGACATTCTTACCCGCCATGTGGAGTCATGAAAATGGGTTTTTAAGTGACATAATGCTTTTACACGATGGTCAAGAATTCCTTACCACCGTGTAACCCATTTTGATCCACTCTGCACAGGGAAGATTCCAACAACCAACTTTTTCTGCATTTTTAAACTAGTAAACATCATTTTTAGCCAAAATGGTCTTCTAGACTTTTGTTTCCCTATGTCTTAGCTTTCTAATACACTAATTTCATGCAATTTGGATTACTAAAACTCTAGATATAATCTATACAACCCAAACTGCTCCTATTAGAGTGATAGAATCCCTAGGTCAAGTTTGAACCCAATTTTGAGCATCAAAGAGTCAGAATTTGTTCATTTCTATTCCTAGGTAAAAGTTAGGTTTATGTCTTATATTTCCAAAACAACTAGAATCGTGCAATTAAGAGTTTAATAACTCCATTTATAGCCTAAAACAGAAGAAGGGTCATGTGTGTCCCAACATAGTTTTTCACTAACTTTATTCACATGCACAATTTATCACTTTTCAAGCCAACACCCACCACAATCATCACATATCAACTAAAACACATCCAATACAACTCACAACATACATCATGAGCCCAATTAAACATGTGCATAAAATTTTGAGTTTCCAAACCTGTTGTAGACATGCCTCCGCTTCTTTACGCTTCACATGCACTTTCTATCTCTTCTTCTTTTGGCCAGATTTTCCTCAACCATTAACATTAAGAAACTAACATCAAAGCGTTGCTCAAACACATATTTTCAGTTCTTAAATAAAAAAAGAAAAGGTAGTCACAAGAAAAGCTTATATCTTACCTTTCTCTTCCAAATAAATCACACCAAACTTGACTTGATCCATGTATCTTCAATATGCAAGTTGTAGAGAAAGCATGGAGGAGAAGGAAATACCATTTTCAGCTGGATTTTTCATCCTCTAAAACTGTCATCCCTCTTTATTACATACACACATTATATACTTATTTTATATGGTTAACAATGTTACACACTTTAAACCCCTATTGGCCAAATTAAGATTTTTGTGTAAGTATCCACTTTGATCCTTATTTTCTCCTTTTATTAGACATTAGCATATACTCAATTTCTATTTCCTAAATTGGCCCACTAAATTAATTCTTTTAATGCAATTTAAGTCATAACTACATAAATGTCCAACTTACTGCACTAGCCGAAATTCTCTATTTTATGATAGTTATGTCCTTTTCGACACTTCCATCGCTTAATCATGTGCATTCAGTTTCCATTTCACCCTAACCATGCCTTAATATGACTAGGGTATATTTTGGGTCCTTAGAATCCATTACATAGCCGAGCCTACCCAAGTGCTCTATGTACCCGTACATCTTAAATGCACGAGCAGCAGCTGAGGTGCCCTCCACCATTTTACAACTAAAAAGAGATTTAGCAATCCATATTGCTCGCTTCTAGCTTGAACAGCATAAAGCTTCTTTAAGTGTACAATGATGGTTCTATCATCCATTTGTTCATGTTGCTTCTAAAGCTCATAGGACATAGCACCAAGCATTATACATGTTGCTGCTTCACTATCCTTCATATATTTTTTATAAATGCCCTTGATCTTATCAGAGACATTATCAGATGCAAGTGGTGGTGGATCATTATCTAACACATAATGGATCTTTTCGGCCCTAAGAATAATTCTCACTTGCTTTATCCAATCCGAATAATTGCTGCCTTCCAGCTTATTATTCATAATAGCTCGTAGATAAATATGAGTAGTGCTCATGATGAAGTCCTAAATGTGAAGAAAGAAACTATATTAGAGCATGATCATGTATATGTATGCATTAATTAGGTCTTTAATTAATCCATTTAACTCCCATTATTTTATTACGAATGAATAGCCCTTACTATGTGATCCAAGAAAACCCGTTGGTTTTACTAATGGGCCAATATCCAATTCTTGATATGAAATTTCACCTTGACTTTGGTCAACAAATCAAATTTCATATCCTTGAAAGGTAGTTATCTTTATATCAATTGTGTCTTTACACAACTATTGCATTATTGGGTTATCAACTCTTAATGCATGCACATCATATATGCATTCCCTAATCTTTCCTCTAGGTCCATTAGCCTTGACTTTGGTCAACAAGCTAATGGGCTAGCTAAGAAGGCCCATTAATTGGATTTGAACATATTCAATATAATGTAGGCTAGACTTTGGTCAATAACCCACACTATAAAGAACTCTGGTTCTCTTCCAATTAATGGAAGGCTAATTTATCTTAGTATTATCTAGAGGGATTTTTGTTAATTAAGTCTCATCATACATGGTTGGCATACATTGGTATGCTACCTATATCTATCGCATAAATACAAAGCATACAATTATGGCTTAGTTATGGACTTTACTACATTGACCTCCCTGAGTCAAAAGAGAGATCAAAAGGTCTAACCTAGGTAGTTTGCAAGATCAAACAAAAAAGAACTATTACAAAATCTTCAATTTTCTATCGGCCCATCTTTCTCCATTGCTTGTGATCTTCTTTTATTGTTCTAATTCTATTCTATGTAATCTAATTACATATTACAATTAGAAAAATATGCAAGGAACAACAATTGGTCAAGACATGAAAATCTTCATGGGCCGAATCATACAATATGCTCAATCACATTGGGTTTTAGTCTATAACTTACCATCATACCAAACATACACCCTTATATGCAATTCTAATGCATAAGTTAGAGCCACACATGGAATAATTAACTTGTTTCAACTCTTGAAACTATTTATGAGTTATTATCTTAGTGTGATCAAATTTAGGAAACTTTCTAAATTAGGAAACTACTTTCATTTGGAAACTATTCATTTTAGGAAACATTTTGCATGCATATGTTCTTGTCTTAATTATCAATCCCATTGATTTTAAATTGATTATTTAATCAATTAATCATATTAAATTAATTAAAATCAATTTGGATCAAAATTATGGACAGACCGAAATTCACACCATTAATTTTAATAATGTGTTCACACAAACTAATTTTGTGCATTTGGGCCATTTTGGGTTTTGGGATTAGGCATGCATATACCAAGCCCATTCCAGCCCCTAAAACCCATTAATAAACTTAATTAGGGTCTGTAATTTTAATTTAAATTAGCTCATTGGGCCCACCAAATCATATGCTAGTTTAAACCAAGCCCGCAAACTTAATTAAGCTCATTAATTGAGTTTAGCTTACTAATTTAAATCAAATTTAATTTGGTCCTAAATTAATTTAAAAAAATTAATTAAAAATATAATTATACATCTCGTGTAACTTAAAATTAAGATCAAAATTCATTCTTCCCAAGAACTGGTCAAGAACACATGAAGAACACAATTTTACTAAACTTTTTGGTAAAATCAATTTTCATGAAAAACTTAATCGATTTTAATTCCGTTTGATCCTATGATTTAATATCACATATTAAAATCATAAATTGTCATCAAAATAATTTTTACATGGATGAAAAATAAATGAATTTAGAACAGCCCCTCCCTGTGCAGAGGACCGTTTTTCTGAGCAGATTTTCCCTGCGGTTAAAAATCGGTTTCCTCCTTTTTTTTTACTCACACAATTAAAAAAATAATTATTTCTTAATTTAACATTCATGAATATCAAAATCAAAATTTTAAAAATTCATGAAATAACTTGACTCAAAAAATAAAAAATATTCCACAGAATCTACATATTATAATTTCATGGCTAAAAATCAGGCTTTGATACCATGTTGGAATTTATTCAGTTACATGCATCACATGCAAATGCGAAATTTAAAATTTAACCAAATAAAATTAAGATCTTTGCCATGAAATTATATTTCTTATTCTAAAAGAATGGAAAATCACCTTTGAGGTTTGTTGATCATGATTTTCCTTCGCAACGGGTTGTCGAAAACCACAATGTCCAACTTTAGAACACCTCCAACTTGTCCACACCAGGAAAAAAAAAAAGAAAATGAATCAAAATTGGAGTACAGGGACTACCGAATTTTTCCTTATGGTTAGAGGTAAATTTCGATTGGTGAGGGAGAGAGGAAGGAGAGTGATCTTCTTATCCTTCTATATATCTATCTTTTATCCCACTTCTGATTTTATACTCCAAGTTAAAAGCTGAACTCTAGTAGAATTAGAACTCTAAAAAGGTAGAGTATTAATTATTAATTAACTCTTAATTGATTATTTTCTTAATCCATATTGGATTAGGACTCTAAGCCATACATATCTAACAATGCTGCCATCAAGGAGAAGCTCTCCAGCATTAAGGACACGTTAGTTGAGGTGAAATAGCTTAAAGAGCAAGCCGCCGCTGTTATGAAAGCCATAATAACCGCGATGCTAAACAAGATGAAGAAGGAGACTCAAGCTGAGTTAAAAAAGAAATTGGCGGCGGAGAATAGGAAAATAGAGGTGGAATTGCAAGAAGCGTTAGGTAATTTGGAGAAACATAAAGAGGATACCATCAAATTAGCTAATTCTCAGATTGCTGGTCCTAGTGATGAGATTGTCAAGAAGGTTATTCCTACTTATTGATCTTTATATAACTATATTTTTGTTTTTTTTATGAAAATAGTTAAATGGGTAAACCCATATGGAGGAATTGATCTTGACTTACCCTGTCGGATTCTTCATTGCCGCCAATCGAAGAGTTCAGGTGCCCATATCTCCTCCATCAATGAGATTGTAGCATCTTTGTGTGGTTTGCAACTAGCAAAGATGAAAATCAGTATTTAATACTGATTTTTGAGCTTGTTTTTGTAACACCCCGATACCCCCATTGGAAGGATACCGGAGCGCCACGCGGGCAAACACATATACAAATCCAAAAAGACTTCTAGTGGCCGACCTGCAGATGTCTGACTCCAAACCGAACTCGCCACCTGCACGGGAAAAGAACCCGTGCTAAGCGATAATGCTTAGTGGGGAGGAACAAAACAAACGGAAATACGCGTATACAATATTTACAACAATCATTTAAACTCATCGTAACCATAAACGTGCAATTAAGTTTTGATTCAATAATCAAAGGCATCAAAATTACATATGAGCATATTTTCATAATTCTACAAGACATGCATCAACATACTTTACAAGCAATTAACTATTCAATTCATACTTCTCACCATTCTAAGTACACAGATACTAGGTGCATATCATAAAGTTATTCATGAATTCCTACTCATCTTAAACATTTAATCCACAATATACATCTCAACATATGCAACACATAATAACATATAGCCTGATTAGTCTGAAGATACTCTTTAGAAGTGGATGCGGTCCAGTGGATACTGATAGAACACAGTATCCCAAGCATATGGAGACATGAGTCTCAAACATGTGATTTTCATATGGAGACCGAAGTCTCTCATTATTTCCATATAGACCCAAACGGGGTCGAAACAAGGATCCAAACGGGACCCGCATATAACGTTTTATCATATAGCAGCTGCACACACACCCTGACCTAAGTAAGCGCTTACTTATCCACTACTATGACTATTTAGGCTTAAAAACACAACTCAAAAACTCACGTATCATTATCATATCATGTGAATTGAATTAAATACGAACCTATAACTCATGTATACATATATATCGATCAAATTCGAAAATATATAAATATATATATCAAATACAGGAGGTAATAAGAACATATAACTCACATTGAAATAATCCATGTTCATGTAAATTATAAGCATTTAAATCATGTACATCATTATTAATCATGTATACATATCTCATAATTAAACAATTATCAAATTGTAATACAGATTTAAACCCAATCATGTGTCATGTAGTGAAAAACCCCATATAACAGAAGTTTAAAACTTTGTTTTTAAAACAGGGCAGAAGAGGAAGAGAGGCCAGTCACGAGTCCCACAGGCAATTGTGACTCGTGACGCTAGCTTCTCGCAAGCGTCTCACAAAAGGGCGGTCACGAGTCGTGATCCTCCATCACGACTCGTGACACCCACACTAAGGAAGGGGAGGTCACGAGTTGAGATCTCGTGACGCAAGCTTCTCGCAGCAGAAGGGACGGTCACGAGTCGTGATCCTCCATCACGACTCGTGACTGCCCAGGGAAGAGGGTCACGAGTCGTGATTCTCACTCACGACTCGTGATCCTCCTCACTCTCCGCTAGAAGGAAGAACTAGTTCCTAGAATTTTCAGAAAACAGAAAACGTGGAAAACAGAGTACATCAAGAATTCAAAACTCCATCTTGCCCAAAACCATTTTCATGCAATAAATATGCAAACACGTACCTTCAAGTCTCCAGAATACATTTATAGGAATCTTAATACAAGTCACGTATTTTTACTATTCAAACAGAGGGCAATACCAGAACGTCAACAACCCAGGATTTTACATTCACTGTAACACCCCTTACCCATACTCAGACGATCCCATCCGATGAGGAGTGAGATGTCGTAGGGGTAAAGGTGCCACCACGCAGATACATACATACGCAGATTCATAAACATACATAACAAAATACCAGGTAATTTAAAACTTTACAAAACCATTCATGAAAGCTGATCATGCATTAATATAATAGAAGCATTACATTACTGTTCTGATCAACTGAAAGAAACAATAGATAATTACAACCCCAAAATACATATACAAAAGCGGAAGCTATTACAGAATCATAAGAGAGTTCTTATACAAAAGAATCATAATGCTACAAAAATAAGCCCTATTCTAAGACCCTGCTGTGTTGGCTTTGATGGCGACGACTCTCCCAAACGCGACTCCTTCCGCACCTGCACGGGTAAACACACCGTGCTAAGCGATAAACGCTTAGTGGGGAAAACACACATAATATAAAGACAACCATTCACAACGGTCGTCAAGGCGATTCACATGCGTACATACATATAGCCATTCATCAGAAGGTTCATATTAATAATCATATTCTCATAACAGATTGTACTTTTCATCATTGAATCCAGAAAGATAACACATGCGTTTGCTCATATAACAAGTCATACAAGTACTTTAAACAATAAAAACCCTGCTGACTCAAGGTAGTGGATAACGAGTGAACAGAAAGTACTTTACGAGTACCAATCGAATACGAAAAACCATTTTAACTTTTCATTCACAAACATTTCCAGAAGGACCTTAAACAAGATCCAAACACATTACAGAAGTTCGCGAGGAACGAACGGGGACCTGATCGGGGTCCAAACAGAAATAACAGAAGCTGCAGCAAAGACTCTATTAGGCATGCCTAACTATCCACTGACTAGACTCTAGCAGGTCATACATAAACCATTCAATCCATTTCATGATTCCAAAATAATCATCATCGAATAAGCATAATCATATCATAATTACACTTGCATATCATTTATAGAATACCAAGCATAAATCTCATAACTGCTAAAGTAAACTGAAGTTCAAGGAACACGCGAAGAAAGAAAACTCATTCAGCATACAAGGGACTGTCGCGCTCGCGACGTCTGTCGCGCTCGCGACGTCTGTCGCGCTCGCGACATCTGTCGCGCTCGCGACAGAGACCAAAGTCTCTTCGCTGCGCGCGCGCAACAGATTTCGCGACCGCGGGGAGAACGGAAGAGCCAGGCTCTGTCGCGCTCGCGACGGGTGTCGCGATCGCGACAGAAGGCAAAGGGTGCTGTCGCGATCTCGCGACGGATCGCGTGGTCGCGATAACACCAGGCAACAATACTCTCTGTCGCGATCGCGACAGTTGTCGCGCTCGCGACAGAAGGTATACAACACTTAGGCTGTCGCGGGCTCGCGGCGGATGTCGCGTGCTCGCGACAGCGAAGCTCCCACTACCGTTCTCTGTCGCGATCTCGCGACAGTCGTCGCGATCGCGACAGAGTCGGGATTTTGAAAATCTGCAGAAATTCTGCAGATTTTCCTCTTCCATTTCCTCCTCCAACCACACAAATCTCAATCAAAGGTTACTTACCTCAAATCCAGCCATCCAAAGGCATAAACAACCATAATACAACATTTATTAACAATAAATTGCATGCTATCCATTAATTTACACATTCGATTCCAAGAATCAATCAAAAACCCCTTTTTTGCACCAAACCACATTCATTCAAAAATTACCCTAATTAACTCATGCCTTTGCAAGATCCACACTTCAAAGCAATTACCCATATCATATACATCAAGATAAAGAGCACATAACAACCTAATTCCATGAACTCATCAAGAACACACACATGAACATTTTCACATAACAAAGGAAGAAATTCCCAAACCTCAAAATCCTTAGCTCCTAGTGTTTAGTTCCACTTGATCCAGCAACTTCCTTGCCTTTAGGATCCCGGGGAGGCTCAACTAAGAAACCCAACCAAGAACAAGCAAACAAAACCAAAATCCAATCTTCAAACCCAATCCGAAAATAAGAAAGAGAAGAAGATGGAAAACTTAAACAAAGGCAAAATGGATGCATAATACTTACCAAAGACTACTAAGAGATGATCAAATCCCACTAGAACTCTTGAATCTCAACCAATGTCCAAGAGAAGAAGACAAGAAGAAGAAAAGAAGAGGGGCGGCGTGAGGAAACGGGAAGCACAAATGAAAAATCTGATCTTTTCCCCTTTTCTTTTCTTTTCCTTTTCTTTTCTTAACCTAGACACATGTCAAGATCCTAAGGGTGGGGTTTGGCCACTCAAACCCTAGATGCTAATGTCACACACACACACTAAACTCTCCCAACTAAAACATACCCTACCATTGTATGCACAACACACACAAGTGCCACTCCTAATTCACACCCTACATCCATATGCATGCCCACCTACTAAATCAAACCCTCTAGTGCATATCCTATTTTGGTGCACTCACGCACACACCATTCCAATCCACTAACTCACACCATGGCACCATGCATGCACCCACATGCAAGAAAAACTCTTATAACATGCAAAATTACCAAAATGCCCTTATAATCCAAAACTCATGCAATTGCATACACATACAAATATGGCTCATTCAACTAGGGGGCAAACGGGGTGTGACATTCACACTCATGTATATACATCTCTATTTTAACGTTCAAAACATCAGAACTTCACCACTACAAATCATACATATAAATTTATCTTACTCTTGCATTTCGATATACAAACACACATAAATAACATTCACATCAGAACAGCAAACAGGATCCAAAATGAGAAAGGACAGACACTCCCAAACCTGTTAATGAAGTTCAAAACGTCCACTATAACCTTCAATCCACAACCTTTCCTTTTCCTTTATCCTTCCTCTTCTCTCCTGAAACTTCTTCTAAACTCAAACCCTAGCTCCACAATGGATGAACACACATGCAAATGGGAAAGAACAGAAAATGGAGAGGAGAAGAGTGGCTAACGTGAGAGAGAGCAAGAGAGAAAGAGAGTGAAATCTGATGGCTTCTTTAGGAAGCTAAAGAAAAATTCTGAAACCCTCTTTTCTCTCTCCCACATGCACACACTCACCTCTCCACTTGTCATGTTCTAATTGGACCCCCAAATCCACTAATAACTCTTTTTCCAATAGCTCCTTACAATTACTAATAAATCCTTGTCAAAATACTTTTTACTCACTAAATAAAAATCTGCAATTTAATACTTTTAATTCCTTGCAATTAAATCCTCTTTCACTTGTAAAATTACCCAATTACCCTTAATTACTCTTGTAAAAATTACCAACATATCCATATTGTCCAATTAAAATTGTTAATTCCAACCAGGCCACTTTTGGGGTGTGACAATTCTCTCCCCCTTAAGAAATTTCGTCCTCAAAATTTCCCCGCTTATCATATACATCTGAAAAAATATCAAAACCGAAACAAAACAAAATTTAACATATCAACACTTACCAGAAGGACCTGCAGCATCAGTCGCATCTTCTCTAATCAAAGCATATACCCTAGGCCGATTATATTCTTCCGTAGCACCAGGTCGTTGCACCGTCTCTGATGGTGCTCGCGGAGCTCTACTTCTATCACGGTTGCTTCGAGTCACATTGGATCTTCTACTTTCTTTTTGATTCTCGTCCTCTTGCCGATTAGGGCAACTAGCAAACCGATGCTCCATACTCTCGCACTTAAAGCATGCACCGGTAATCTTGCGACATGTACCCCAAAGGTACCTATGACAATGCTCACACTCCGGTGCTCGATTTCCCTTACTACCATGTGGGGCTACACTCCCTACTTGTGAAGGCACTTGAACAGTCCCTCTATTTCCTTGTCCAACTGGAGCACCTTTGGGTCTCTTGTTACTAGCAACTCCATCATCCGATGCTCTTCTCTTCTGTGCGATCTTTTGCTTTACCATCTCAAATTCTTCTAACTTCATTGCCACTGCCACAAGCTGATAATAGCCCACTGGTTGCAAGACGGTCATTGCAGACAAAGGACCTCTGAACACCTCACGCAGTCCCTCTTGAAAGTGCCTACATCTGAACTCATCCGTCAACAACTGCTCGGGCACATACTTACTCAACCGGTTGAATTCCTTATCATACTCACTCACGGTCATACCCCGCTGCTTCAAACTGATAAACTCTCTCCACTTGGCTTCTTGGTATGCCTTCGTCACATACTTCTGCTCAAATTCTTGCTTGAAGAATTCCCATGTCAACTCGGCTGGTCGCTGAGGATTTCGCATCACAAGTTCCCACCAATCATACGCTGATGCTTGAAGCAACGACACTGCACAAAGCACTCTCTGGTCTGCAGGACATCTAGTCTCTTGCAAAATCCGACCTACCCTCTTAAGCCAAAACTCAGCCACATCTGATTCATCCAAAGCAGTCCCATGAAAATCCTCTGCTCCTCTTTTTCTTAACAACTCAGTTGGAGCCTTTGGAGCAGTCAACCTATCTACTACTTGTAGCAAACCTTGCACTAATGCTGGATCCAGACCACCACCCATATTTGGACCTACCGTTGGTGCATGTTCCTGTGCATGCCTATCCTGTCCGATCGGATCACCTCCTCTGACCGGATTATCTCTACGACCTACATTGACACTGTCCATTGTATCGCCCATATACTCACTTGGATCCGACTCCATATAAACACTACACAACACAAGACATCTGCATTAGGCCACGACACAAAACTGACTCGCATGCATAGACTCGACTCTTCACTCAAACAATCATAACATAACCCATAACCATTAAACCAGGCTCTGATACCAAGCTGTAACACCCCGATACCCCCGTTGGAAGGATACCGGAGCGCCACGCGAGCAAATACATATACAAATCCAAAAAGACTTCTAGTGGCCGACCTGCAGATGTCTGACTCCAAACCGAACTCGCCACCTGCACGGGAAAAGAACCCGTGCTAAGCGATAACGCTTAGTGGGGAGGAACAAAACAAACGGAAATACGTGTATACAATATTTACAATAATCATTTAAACTCATCGTAACCATAAACGTGCAATTAAGTTTTGATTCAATAATCAAAGGCATCAAAATTACATATGAGCATATTTTCATAATTCTACAAGACATGCATCAATATACTTTACAAGCAATTAACTATTCAATTCATACTTCTCACCATTCTAAGTACACAGATACTAGGTGCATATCATAAAGTTATTCATGAATTCCTACTCATCTTAAACATTTAATCCTCAATATACATCTCAACATATACAACACATAATAACATATAGCCTGATTAGTCTGAAGATACTCTTTAGAAGTGGATGCGGTCCATTGGATACTGATAGAACACAGTATCCCAAGCATATGGAGACATGAGTCTCAAACATGTGATTTTCATATGGAGACCGAAGTCTCTCATTATTTCCATATAGACCCAAACGGGGTCGAAACAAGGATCCAAACGGGACCCGCATATAACGTTTTATCATATAGCAGCTGCACACACACCCTAACCTAAGTAAGCGCTTACTTATCCACTACTATGACTATTCAGGCTTAAAAACACAACTCAAAAACTCACGTATCATTATCATATCATGTGAATTGAATTAAATACGAACCTATAACTCATGTATACATGTATATCGATTAAATTCGAAAATATATAAATATATATATCAAATACAGGAGGTAATAAGAACATATAACTCACATTGAAATAATCCATGTTCATGTAAATTATAAGCATTTAAATTATGTACATCATTATTAATCATGTATACATATCTCATAATTAAACAATTATCAAATTGTAATACAGATTTAAACCCAATCATGTGTCATGTAGTGAAAAACCCCATATAACAGAAGTTTAAAACAGGGCAGAAGAGGAAGAGAGGCCAGTCACGAGTCCCACAGGCAATTGTGACTCGTGACGCTAGCTTCTCGCAAGCGTCTCACAAAAGGGCGGTCACGAGTCGTGATCCTCCATCACGACTCGTGACACCCACACTAAGGAAGGGGAGGTCACGAGTTGAGATCTCGTGACGCAAGCTTCTCGCAGCAGAAGGGACGGTCACGAGTCGTGATCCTCCATCTCGACTCGTGACTGCCCAGGGAAGAGGGTCACGAGTCGTGATTCTCACTCACGACTCATGATCCTCCTCACTCTCCGCTAGAAGGAAGAACTGGTTCCTAGAATTTTCAGAAAACGTGGAAAACAGAGTACATCAAGAATTCAAAACTCCATCTTGCCCAAAACCATTTTCATGCATTAAATAAGCAAACACGTACCTTCAAGTCTCCAGAATACATTTATAGAAATCTTAATACAAGTCACGTATTTTTACTATTCAAACAGAGGGCAATACCAGAACGTCAACAACCCAGGATTTTACATTCACACTCATGTATATACATCTCTATTTTAACGTTCAAAACATCAGAACTTCACCACTATAAATCATACATATAAATTTATCTTACTTTTGCATTTCGATATACAAACACACATAAATAACATTCACATCAGAACAGCAAACAGGATCCAAAATGAGAAAGGACAGACACTCCCAAACCTGTTAATGAAGTTCAAAACGTCCACTGTAACCTTCAATCCATAACCTTTCCTTTTCCTTTATCCTTCCTCTTCTCTCCTGAAACTTCTTCTAAACTCAAACCCTAGCTCCATAATGGATGAACACACATGCAAAAAAGAACAGAAAATGGAGAGGAGAAGAGTGGCTAACGTGAGAGAGAGCAAGAGAGAAAGAGAGTGAAATATGATGGCTTCTTTAGGAAGCTAAAGAAAAATTCTGAAACCCTCTTTTCTCTCTCCCACATGCACACATCACATCTCCACTTGTCATGTTCTGATTGGACCCCCAAATCCACTAATAACTCTTTTTCCAATAGCTCCTTACAATTACTAATAAATCATTGTCAAAATACTTTTTACTCACTAAATAAAAATCTGCAATTTAATACTTTTAATTCCTTGCAATTAAATCCTCTTTCACTTATAAAATTACCCAATTGCCCTTAATTACTCTTGTAAAAATTACCAACATATCCATATTGTCCAATTAAAATTGCTAATTCCAACCAGGCCACTTTTGGGGTGTGACAGTTTTGATGGTTGATAATTTTATTTCTGGGTTTATTGCTGTAGATTCTTAAATGGGTACATCTCATTTTACTCTGATTTTGATTTTTTGATTCAAAGTTCTTTGCTTTAGCTCTGCATTTTTTGTTTTATGCTAATAACATAAGTAAAGGTATTAACTTGGAAATGGCAAAAGAAGTTGACGAGAAAATGAAAAAAATCCCCACCATGCAAGAGGATGAGAAAACCAAAAGACCTTTTACAGAGATTTTCGTAGCAACAAAAACCTATAAAATTGATGATAAAAGAAGAAAAGAACCCACAAAGCAATCTTGGACTTTCTTTAGGTGGGATTTACTCTAAAAATTCTTGTAGAAAATCTCTACCCAGATCATCTTCCATCATTGGAACAATGAGAGTGAACAAAAAGGAGGATGTTGATGCAAAAGAGGTCAAACCTCCATTGCCAAAATCATTCATAATTTGTTACCGGTGACAAACGGTAACAAATTGGTTCACACGCTTCATTTCTGTTTAAAATCACAATCGCATTCACGTTAGCATTTTGTATTTAAAAATATCACAATTTTAAAATTTAAGTATTTAAGAGTTAGGTGTCCAAATAAATTTTTTTGGACAGTTGAATTTTTTTTAACAGAATAATACTTTTCCATTTCCTCTTCCAGCTCCCAATTAAGAAAGGGAGGGGGTAGAAACAAGAAGACTCAATTTGTTTTGAACGGAAGAAACTTAAATATCACAAGCAGCCAAAATTACAGGAAGATCATGTGGCATAAAGAGGGGATTTACATGAACAGGGCATAAACGAGAAGACTCGATTTGTTAAGCAGACTTTACTTGCATTTCATCCAAGAAAATAAAAAACCGTAGATAAAGACGATGGGCGGGGAAAGAAAGTAAGAAATTGAAGAAACGAAGCAAACATAGAAAATCCAATGAGAATAATGGTTTTTTCGTCGAACACATGAAGAACATACTAACATCTTCAAGAACGGTGCTTCTTATTCTCTATCTTCTTGCTTTCTTGATTACTGTGAACAATGTAGCAAATGGGGAGCTTGTTCCTGCAAATTCGTCTCTAATAGGAAATGGGTCACATGTTTCTGCATTTTATATAATGGGTGACTCTTCTGTTGATTGCGGAGAAAATACTCCCTTTTACCCTTACCTTCATCGCATTTTCTCTTTGGTTCCTTGTAATGGCTCTGATTCAACTCTTCTTCCTTATCTTCTTGGTACTCTCTCTCTCTTCTATTCACTTGACTTGGTTTCTCAATTTTCTTGGTTTGTGCTTGATTTATGAAATTGGTCTTTTTATTATCAATTGTTCAATACTCTTTCAAGGAATGTAATTTTTAATTCTTTAATTGGGATTTTTTACTCGTGTAGGTGCTTGCAATGTTCTCTTCAGCATAATTTTGAGTTTTCATTTTCTCATTTTCATTTTTTTTTTCCTTTTGTTTTGCTTTGTTTATTATCATCAATAATTTTTATTCTCACCGTCTTCTACCCATTTATTAGAATAATGAGAAAACAGTTAAACTGGATTGGCTACACGAAGAGATTTTGGATTTTTGGCAGAATATGTTTGGTATTCAAATTTGTTTAGGCATGTCAGACATAGTCGTTTCGGTTTGTTCATGATCCATGGTTTTATAACTTGGAATTACACCTATGGTTCTTGTTGCCCCGCCTCTTATTTTTTAAGTTGTGGTGTATGATTCTATTTGTTGAAATATAGATGCAAGTAAATTATTGATTAAGTAGTTCAAAGACAACCAAGGTAGCGAAATAAATCTCATTGACTACCAAATTTGTTGAAGATAATCATTTGAACATCAAAATAGCATATTGTTTCTGCTTGGACTCTGTCTAGTCTAGCATGTATATGATTGTAGTGCTGTCAGAAGTTAAACATACACTTGGTAGTAAATGATATGATTTTGTTGCTGTTGTAGCTGAGAAGATGGGCTTGCCAAATACCTCACTGTTTTGCAGTCAGAATGGATCGGTTGAAGGTCTAACAAGCGGTTTGAATTATGGTTCGGCACATGCAACAATCATGAGACCTGGTAGTGAGAGTCATCAGTCTCTTAATCAACAACTGCGCCAAGTACTTGAAACATTTCAGTTGTTGCAGCTCCAGCTCAGTGAGGAAACTGCCCAGCAATTTATCAGATCCTCTATGTTCTACCTCTCGTTTGGCAGAGATGACTATGTAGACCTTTTTCTTAAAAATTCTTCTGGGATCAAGCTCAAGTACAGTGGTGAAGAATTTGCTAGAATTCTTGCCAATCAGATGGTTCATGCTATAAGGAGACTTTATGATGCAAATATTAGGAAGATCGTATGCACAGGAATATTACCTCTGGGGTGCACACCACGTGTGGCATGGGAGTGGCAAAATGTGTCTGCAGTTGATGAAAAGGGTTGTGTGCAGGAGATCAACGAACTAGTTTTGCAATACAACATAATGCTGGAAGAGCGTATTATTGAGCTTAACATGGACTTTGAAGATGCTCATTTCATCTTCTGTGATATATACCACGGGCTTAAAGAGATTATCTACAATCCACTGCACTATGGTATGAAGCCCCTTTCACTATCCCTATTTAGGAAGAATGTAGCTTCAAGTTTTTTGATGCAAAAGTTGGTGCAGAATTTTATGACCCCATCACCTTCAGTGGCACAAGACCCTGCTCAGCTAAATGATGATAAAAAAAAATAATAATAAAAATAAAAATTCCTTCCTTTTTACTAAATCTACATTCTATAACAATATAATTAATGTAATTCCAAAGTGCTTCCTGGGAACGGATGATCATTGATCTAAGAAAAATGAATTAACATTGTAAGTTTTGTTATGTTTCCAAAACGACCTATTCTATGTAAGATGCACCCATTACTTTCAGGTGTCTGATCTTGTCGGTTACAATTCCTTGTTATTTATCTTTACTCTGTTTTAGGACAATTTTTTGATGAAGAGATAAAGGTGATCATACAAATTTCTTTTGAGATCCATTTGTTGTTCGGAAGCTCAAGTCCTACTAGTATGGTGGTGTAATGAACTGTACAAGAGTTCTATTCATTGCTCCCTAAATCCATGAATTTAATACTTTCTTGTTTATGGAGTCTGAATACAACACTCGATAGTGAAATTTTCACTTTATACAGTGTCTCGAGAAAGTGATGCTTGTGTAGTCTCTGCTATGTACTGGTATAGCATCAGATTATTTAATTGCTTGTGCCTTTGTGCCCATGGTGCAGGATTTGAGGATACAAAGAGTGTGTGCTGTGGGTTTGGTTTGCACGGGTTGATTATTGGTTGTCTTTCAGCAGATATGGCATGCAACCAACCTTCAGCTCATGTGTGGTGGGATCTCTATAATCCTTCACGAGCAGTGAACTACCTTCTTGCTGATGCAGCATGGTCTGGGCAGACTTTGTCTGGCATTTGTCATCCTCTTACAATCGAGGATCTGGTTTACTCTTCACGTACAACCTAAGTCCCTTAAAGGCAAGCATGCTTGATCAAACTGTTTTCTTGTTTTTCTTCTGTACAATAGTATTTTACTCAATTCCAGATTTAGTTAGAATTCTTCTGTTGATATCTCCAATTATTTCTACAATTTCTTTCTTATAACACAACCCTGTCTATAGGTAGGTGCTAATACAAAGTTTTTTTGTGAATGATAATATCAAACAGTCTTGCTGTACATAATAAAATTCGAAGTCTTTATCAGATTTCATTTGTATCATTTATTTTGTTTTCCTGTAAGGCCTGAAAAGAAAGTTTATTAAGCACTGAGGTGGATTTTCCTGCTGAAGTCCCTACCCAACATGTCACATCTTCCTCCTTCCTGGGAATGTCAAATTTTATTTTATTTTATTTTATTTTATTTTTTGGCTTTGGCTTAGCATTTTCTCTTTCTACCAATATGAAGCTGCAGTATCCTCTTATTGTTTGCACGGCTTTCAACTGGAAAATTTTGGAGGCAGAATCAAGTGGTTGGTAATGACATTTAATTACGGAAACAGAATTTGAGATGTCTAGTTATTAGCGATTTGGTTTCAGTTGATTTTGCATTAAACACTGGTAGGTAAACGACAATAGTAATTGCGAAATTCAATCCATGCTAGCAATAAAATTGAATTCCAGCTGACAAAGTTTGAATATTTATTTTATTTTATTTTCTTTTATTTGAAAACCAGCACTTTCATAACTAAGAGGACAGTACATCAACTAAGAGAGAACTAGCCAAGAAAGCAGGGTAATCCTCAATCCAAACATGTTCAGCAAAAGAAACAATAGGAAACTGAGTTAAAGCCATAAGCTGGCCCATTACCATTCCGGTGAACAAAGGACCAATCACAAGAATGAAATAATCTCTGCCTCTCCTTACATTCTGATGAAGCAATACCCAGAGCATTGTGAAGCGAGGCTTGTGACGGTAGCTTGTTTTTACAATCGCTCTCCGCCCTTAGACCTGGGCATGGGCTGCGTCCAAGGTCAATGCGGGCTACTCTTTTTATAATTGATCCCAAACCCTAAACAGTTTTAGAATTTTCACAAAAATACCAAAGGTAAAGGTATTTTCAAAAATACTACTCAAACTTCCTGTTTACAAAAATACCATTCTTAAATTTCTATTTTTAAAAATATCACTTTTAATTAAGAGTCCTATTTCAATCAATAACAAATCAAATTGTGTTAGTTGTCCTTTGTACTATTAATTGATTTTCTTCTTTTTCTTGATATGTTCTTTGTGCTATTGATTTCAATTAATAAAATTCTTGTTAATTAGAATATTGTAAATATGGTTTTCTTTGTGATAATCGGACACCTTATCCAACAGTTCAGTTACCGGGGCTCTTCCGGATATTCTCCACGTCAATAGCTCGGTATATCTTAACAGTTCAGAATCAGCATTTGGAAAATCAATATTTCCGGATATCTGCAGGATATTCAGAAAATTCTTATCTTATTATAAAGAAAGTTATCTGTCATTATCTAAGAAAATCCTTCAAATCATGAATCAAGTACAAATCAAGAATTCACAATAGCTCTCTCCTATTTAGAATTTGTTTCCTATTCCAAAATAGGGAAAAAAAAAACTCTATAAAATGAGGAATCAAGATATGTTGAAGACCTGGAATTTTTCTAAGAATATTACATACACTTTCTTGTCAATTTTTCTGACTTGACCGTCGGAGTATCCCTTGTCGGAAACTCGCCGGATTTCATGTTTTTTAGGTGGCTTGCTCCGATTGACGAATCGAAATTTAAACAGTCATCATTTGGTACGGTGAGCATGGACCTATCTAGAAATTTTTAGTCAACATTGCATCTCTTCCCTGACTTGCCTATTTCTACTGTCCTACCAGCGACTCACCCTGAGACTGCTCCCCTACCCTCGGTTAATCTTTTTGGCCAGACATTCCATCACTTACTGCCAACTCAACCAGAACAAATCTCACCATTGCCAGCAGGACAGCTCTTCCCGCAAACACAAACTCATACACCAGTGATGCCCCAAACCATCACTATCCCTGTAATCCCCGGCCCAACTCCCCAAACTGCCCAAACTCTCCTGACGGCCCTATCAGCTATGGCTGCTCAGGCACCTTATATAGCCCCTGCATCTATTCCTCCAGCACCTCCTGCAATCCAAACACCCGTAACTACTCAACTCCCTGCACAAACATCACCACCTTTATCCAATACACTGGCCCTTGGAACAACCATAACATTGACAACCGAGCAATTTGAGAGGCTCTTTGAAGAGAGGATGCAGAAGTATCATAATTGAAACCCCTTTTCCTCAAATACAGTTATCGAACTTACCGAAATACAGCAGCAGTACCGATCCCCGAGCTCATTTGGATGAATTCCATCATAATAATGCTGGTGCACACGACCGAAGATGTAGCCTTATGCAAAATTTTCCCTCAAACCCTTACAGAGTCCGCACAGATTTGGTTCCGCAACCTGCCTGAGTATTCTGTCTATAGCTTTGAACAGTTCAGTGACATGTTCATTGCTAAATTTATCGCGGCTATTCACCCAACAAAGGTGTCAGCAGACCTTAATTTAGCTCACTAGGAGAAAGGTGAGACACTGAGAGCCTATATGGAGCAATTTAATATTGTGGCTATGGATATTCAAAATCTGAATTTGGAGGTGGCCATCAATGCCCTCATTTGCAATACCAGGTGTCAGGATTTCAGTGATTCTCTAAGTTAAAAGCCACTGAATGACTTTACCGAGCTCATGTCCCGAGCTCATAAGTATATCAGAATGGACGAATCTCACAGGTTTCGATACAGCTCTCAGTTGAGAGAATCAGACAAAACCTTTCGACCAGCCCGTGTGAGAAATAATGGAGGTCGAGATGATTTTTGAAACAGAGGATCGGGTGGTTCGAACCGAACTTATGTAGTCACTAAACCGCTCTCTGGTGATCAACTAGAAGAGAGACTGACACCCTTAACAGCCTCGAGGTCCCAAATTTTGGCATGGATGAGGAAAATGAGGGGGTTAACTAGCTGCTCATTTCAATCAGATAATTATGGGATTTAATTAAATCAGTTTTATGAGTTTGGGTATGGTTTTGAACAAGAAGATTGTAATGGTCCAAACACTGGTCTAGAAGTGTCATTTCATAATTTCAGAGTTATTATGATGATCGCAGTGTCGAACAATGTAGGGAGTGAGTTTTCCAGTGTCAAAGTTTAGTGATAAGTGTTTTAAAAGTATAGTGATTCCGAGATGGGCGACACCGGGGTGGCAATACAGCAAACCTGGCTGTCCGACGCCTAAAAAATTTTAATTTCGTGAAAATGATCTGTTGGTCATTAGGAGTCTATTGGTGAAATTTGAGCTAAAAATGGAGTTAAATTGACCTCAGAAAGTCATTCTGAAGTTGGCCTCTAGTTCGGTTCAATTTGAACCGAGGTTTGACCAAGGGGTTATTAATGGTTAAAATGGCTTAATAAATGTTAAGTGTGTAAAATAAGACAGTGGGAGTGTTATCTATGAATTTTGACAGGTTTAGAGTTATATTTTACGGCAGAAGAAAAATTGATTGAATCGAACCGGTGTAAGTGAACCGGACTCTGATTGAGCTAAAAATTTGCAGGGAACCTATTCTTGATATTTTAAGAACAATGAAATTAGTTAGAAGTGAAAATAATGAGGGGAACATATAGATGTTTTGAAAAAGTGTAAATGAACCGAAAAATCAAAATTTTGGTTTAAATCGGTTGGACCACCTTGGTTGGACCGATTTGGTTCATTAGAGGGGTATATGGGGGGGGGGGGGGGGGAATGGCTAGATTCCTCTAGAGAAATCCATCCAAAGTCGGTCTCTTCTCCTCTCTTCAATGCAGAACTTCTTCTCCTCTCTTCTCCTCCATTTTTCTTCAATTTTCCCTCAATCTTTCCCCAAATTTTCACCTCATAAATAATATTCAGCTCCTCTACTATCATATTGAAGCAATTGGAGTTCAAATTTGGCACTGGAAGTTGGATAAATCAAGTGTTCAAAGTTTAGGGTAAGTTTTTGGGTTTATGATTTAGGAGTTTTCAATTGAGTTTATTGGTCCCTATAGGGGTTTTTGGGGCTGTAGAATACGTTTATGAAGTTAGATTTTACATTTGAAGCTTGGTTTTAATAATATGAGCACTTTTATATTCGGCCATGGTAGGTTCTTCAAGGGAAGAGGAAGCTTCTCACGCCAAAGGGAAGGAAAAGCAATCCTAGAGTGCTCTAAAGCTTGGAAAAGAGGTTTCTAGTTACTAAATCTACACTTTTCCTAATGTTTGTGTTGATTTTTAGGTTATGTTTAAGAGTAGGTATATGATAATTATGTGAATAATTAAAACTAACTTGATATTCATGTTTAGTAGGCTTAAATTAGTGTATAAATATGATTAGATGAAGTTAAATCAAAGTCGTATGAAAAACTTAAGTGTGGCCGAATTGAACATTGAGGAAATTATTAAATTCTAAGGTGATTTTTGGCATGTAGTTGGTATACAAGGTATGTTTAACATGTAATTAAGGTGAAAGAGTGATTAAACTAAACTATAGTGCATGATATGAAAAATAGAACTCTTGGCCGAATGGTATACTTAAGGTTATTTATGTGTATTTTGATGATATATGTATTGTAATGGCATAAAGTGATTATATATTGATAAATAAGTGTGTATGCAAAGTGGTATGTGAAAATGAGATGGATGGTAAATTATGCATTTTGACATAATGAGATAATCATATGAATTTTGAGAAAAATATTGTCCTTAGTAGTTGTCTGGTAGTGAAATCTAGTTCAGGATATAATTGGCTAGCCATAGGGATTCCACACCGCAGTATGAGTCATAGCGACTCACTATCGATAGGCCAATGAGAGCTTATCGCAGTGTACAGTGAAATTCAGTGTATAATATAGTGCAGTGCAGTGAAAATGGTCCTGCTGGGATCATTTTATAGTGAAATGGGTCTGTGGGGCCCATGTCCCTCATATCCAGTTAGTAGATTTTTTACCGGGTCCATACTAGGGGCACACTGGTAAATATGTGATAAAAATTATTAAAATAGTGGAATTGGTGAATATGAGTGAAAACATAACTAAATTGAAGTAAATGGAAAGTTTATGGGTAAAACGGTAATTTTATAAAAAGTTGGTAAATAATGGTGAATATAAGTTAAAAGTATAAGTGGAATGGTAAAATGGTAATTTTGGTAAAATATAGTGTTAAAATAGTGAAGCAATGAAAAAGTGATGATTTAGGGACTAAATTGTAATTTGGCTAAATTGAGAGTTATAAAGTGGAAAAATAATGTAAAAACGGTGAAATTGTAATTAGATAAGTTAGATAAGGGTAAAAGTGGAAAAAGGGCATAATTGAGATAAATAGTGTAAATATTGAATTATTAAGGGTATTTTGGTAATTAAGTATAAAAATGAGGACATAAGTGTAACTATTGAAAATTAAAGAAATTAGTGAGAATATTAAAAATATAGTAAATTATGTGATTAAATAAATAATAATGTGGTTAATTAAGTGAATTATTAAGTGAATTAGGAGTAAATAATAATAAGTGAAAATAATTAAAAGAAGCATTTATACTATGCTAAATAAATAGAATTAGTTAGGAAATTTATAGATTGGTAATCACTACTGGGCATTCTAATGCTCAGCACGTAGTTGTTTTTAACTGCGTGTAGGTACGCGTTAGGTGGAGCAGCATACCTTAGTTTTGCAGAGCAAGCAGAAGGAGCAGAAGTTTATTTTATTTTTAGTGTATGTTTGGATATGGGATGTATATATTTAACCCAGTATTTGAATTTGGGTTATGTAATAGTATAGTATCTTATATGGTTCGTGCGAATTATTATGGCTGTATGATGGAATGTGAATGTGATATGAGTGGATGTGGATTATTATTATTGTTGTGCCCTTGTCGGGGCTGTGGCTTCTGGAATTTGCAGGTTTGGGTAGTGCAAAATATAAGGCGTTATACTGCCGAAATTTATACCAAATGAATAGTAATTAATACAGTTATAGGACAATCGGTGGTTAAGAAATTTAGTGAATTTGTTTAAGTGATATGTAAAGTGAATAAGTATTTAGAAGGTAATTAACTTAGTAAATTAAAATCAAGTGTAGGAAAAAAAAAATTTCACCCGTAATTTCATAAGTAAGTAACGTTTAATCGATCATGGTAATCGTACAGTATTGCTAGGTCGGCAGTATACGTATAGGGTATAAGGGTATTACAAAGATGTTATGACTTGTATAGTTACTCTGATTGAAAGAAATTGTTTAAGACTATAGTAAATTGAAATAAATGAAAATAGAAAAGTATTCCATTTAAGAATAAAGTGTACAAGAATAAATGAAATGTATGTGTTATAAGTATAGAATGTATGTGTTAGATGATGATATAGAAGTAATCTGTATAAACGATAAAGATTTGGAGTATAGTCTACGGACTTTCCGATGTAAGTGAATTTCGAGGACGAAATTCTTTAAGAAGGAGAGAGTTGTAAGGACCCGACATGTACCCTAATTGGATTCGTAAGTATTTGGAGTATAAAAGTGATTGAAATGTGTATTTGATAGGTTAAAGTGGTTAAATGTAGCTGGGGATGTGTTCGGTATTCATTAAAAAGATTGAGGATAATTTGGATATTTTGTATTTATGGACTAAATTGAAGGAATTAACTAATTGTGTGGGCCAATGTTAAGAATAATAAGTAATAGGTTTAATGCAAGAAGAAATAAGAGTTGAAGGATTAGAAAGGAAGTTTGACATAAAAATCTAAAACGGACCAATAGTGAAGTGACACTTGGCATTGGAGATAAGATTGAATTGAAGGAGATATAAAAGGAGAGAGAGAGAGATGGTTTGAAGAGCAAAAACGAGAAGTCTTCTTCTTCTCTTTCCAACGCCATTTTCTCTCTCTCACTTTCTCTCTTTAAGATTCAAAGACACAGATTTGGATTTGGGGATTTTGTTAAGTTTCTAAGATTTAGATGGAAAGTTTGGTTGAGAAAGGTAAGTAATTGGTTCTTTTCCTTCTTCTTCTTTTCTCTTCCACGTGAGTGGCGTTTGATTGTGATTTGGAGTTGAACTCTGAATTTAGGTTTGTTTTGTGTGGAGAAATAAGGGAATTAAGAAATAAGTGAGAAGGCCGATGGATGAGCAGCCAATCAAGCCCATGGGAGCAAAGAAAAAAGAGGTTTGGGAATTATGTGAATTTGATGATTTATTGCTTTTGAATTTTGATATGTTGGTTTGGGAAATTGAGTTTAAATTGCATTTTTATGCATCTTTGAATTGTGTTTTGGGTGATTTGGAGTGGTAATTGGAATTGAAGATGGAATATAGAATTTAGGTATGACTTTAAGTGAAATTGGGGGAAATTTTCTGGGTTTGGAAATTTGTATTTAAATTGTTCCTTTTGCAATTTTAGTCACTTCTTTAAGTGGAAAACTTGCATAAAATGTTGGGTAACATGTTTTATTTGATTTTGTGATGATTTGGTGGAAGTCTTATTTTTAATGGCATGTTTTTGAGGAGTTTTTTTTTTTTTTTATGTGGAGAGCTGTGTAGCTCGGTATCAGAGCGTAATGCTCGGCTCTGTCACGAGCGCGACCTATGTCACGAGCGCGACCTATGTCATGAGCGCGATATGGTTCGATAACCCGAGCTTCTGCCGAGGCGTTCTCTGTTGCGAGCGCGACAGAGTTCGATACGCCTAACTTTGGCCGGGTTGTTCACTGTCGTGAACTCATTTGTGTGCACGAGCGCGATCGAGGCCTTCCTGCCCTTTGTTACGAGTGCGACAGAGGCCATCTAGCTTTCGGTCGAGAGCGCGATTGGCTGTTGCGGGTGCAACGTCTAGTGTATTTCATCTCTATCGCGAGCGTGACTATGGTCACGGGCGCGACCCTCCTTTGTGGTTCAAATGTTTATGGTTTATTATAATTTGCATGGTTTCTCACTTAAGGTTTATATATGATTTAAAGTATGAATTATAATATGCTTTACCATGTGATCAATAATTGAATTATGAGAATTAATCTGCAATCGTTACATTGTGAATGCATATGTGAAGAAGTGTAAAATTATTTGATAAGTTTAAATGTGTGCAAGAGATCTAATAGCATGAATTTGTTTAATATGGTTATGTGAATATACAGACCCATGAAAAAGCACATGATTATTTCCGAATAAGATAAGCATAATAAGTATGAATAACACATAAATAAATGAACGTACGATCATAATAATAATACATCTTTAAAAGAGAAAGTGTATATGCGATATGTGTATTATATGATGAATTTAAAATGTATAGCCTGCGTCAGTAGAGTTGTGGATAGATTGTTCTTTTCATAGAGACAAGGGACATGAGACAAACGACTGTCGGCAGCTCAAGTGGGAAATTGAGTTTTTAGTTCGAACGGGAAAGCTCGCCCAATTTGTAAAGGGCAGAGATAAAAGTGGTAGAAATCGGTCCCCATCACCTCGGAGACAAGACAACAGGGCAAGTACAAGTAAGAAAGCTCCAGCTAGGGGTTATTCATGTCATTGCAGGGGGTAAACATTATGATGTTTTTGAGGACTCCAGAAAACGGAAAGCAAAAGAAGTATTCTCCTTGGGAGCTGGTCCGAGAACAGGGGGCTATGAAGTAAAGTTCTCTGAGGTTGATGGAGCTCACATTCGGACACCTCATACAGACTCTCTGGTAGTGGAAGCTCTGATACAAGACTACTTGGTTCAGAGGATTTTGGTAGATATGGGCAGCACAGTCAATCTTATCACCCTCCAGACATAAAAGGCACTGGGAATGTCTACCAATAAGTCGTATCAACCCCACTTATTGGGATATCAAGACAACTAGTCAAGGTAGAGGGATCGGTTATGTTAGCACTACAGCTCGGGGATGATGAAACTGTTTGCAACTGCAAGAGTTGTTTCATGGTGGTAGATATACCACTCGCCTACAATGTAATCTTTGGGCGACCTCTTTTGATAGGAGTGGATGCATGCATTTCCATGCGTAAGCTGTTAATGAAGATCCCTATTTCAGGATGTGTTGCAGTCCTTTGGGGAAACCAAAAAGCAGCACGAAAAATGTATGTTACAACGCTGAAAGAGGCTGATCAAGCCTTGCCATTGGATGCGCTAGATGTCCCAATAGCTTCGAACACCGAACCATTAGATTCACTCCAGGAAGTGGAGCTCGCACCGAGGAAAGTTGTGAAAATAACAACCAACAAGATGGGAAAAGGAAAAGAGGCGCTCGTAGCGGTACTCTCGAAATCCATGGATGTGTTTGCCTAGCAGCCCTCGGATATCAAGGGCATATCTCCCGAGATAATGTGCCATTCGCTTAACATTTAACCTAGCTGCTGTAACACCCTTATACCCTATACGTACACTGCCGACTTACAAATACTGCGCGATAACCATGATTTTACTAAGGTCGACTTACACTTGTTCTCAAATTTGCGCCTAAATTTTTTTTTCTACACTTAATCTTTTATTCACTTAACCATTCATTTCACTAATCAAATTCACTTAATAATTTCACTTATTAACTTAGTTGTCGATTGACCTATAATTGTCTAATATTACTATTCATTTGGTATAAATTTCGGTAGCATAACGACTTGTTTTTCTTACTACCCAAACCTGCACTTTTCAAAAACCACAGCCCCGGCAAGGGCACTATAATAATAATAATCAATCCAAACTATTTCCAAACTCAAACAACCGTCACGGCATACATAATATCCACACAGATAGCTACATAATACCATTACAACACCAAACTTAAATTGCCATAACAAGGTAAAAATACATATATACATGCCATTAAATTTCCAAAACTATTACAAAATATAAATTGGATTTTCTCTTTCTTTAGCTTGCTCCAACGGACTGAGGTATGCTGCTCCAGCCTACGGCGTACCTACACGCAGTCAAACAAATTACGTGCTGAACATTAGAATGCCCAGTGGTGGTTACCAATCTATAAATTTCCTACCTAAATTAATTATTCAATTAACTATATTAATATATTCTATTTATTATCTTTAACTTAATTACTCAATTAACTCATCAATTAGTCACATAATTAAACATTAAAACGTGTTACACACTAATTACGGTTTAATTCTTTCATTCTAACTCTTATTTCCTTAATTACATTTTTACCCTTAATATTTTTCCTTGGTTTCCAATTTTACCCTTATCTTTTTCATTAATTACTTTCATGTCCTCACTTTATTATAAATACCATTTATGTCCCATCTTTTACCTAAATTCCACTTAGGTCCTCATTTTTCACATAATTACCATTATGCCCTTAATTGTTCAATATTTACACTTTTAATCTTACCTAAACTCATTTTCCACTTTTACCCCTTAATAACTTCTTTAATTACTAAAATACCCTTTTTATTTCAAATTTCCACTTTTACCCTTATAATTTCTCAAAATTACAATTAGGTCCCTATTTTATCACTTTTTCACCAAATTACCATTTTAACCTCATATTTCACCAAAATTACCATATTACCCTTACCTTTACACTATTATCCAACCTTTACACTTTTTACCAACTTTATGTAAAATTACCATTTTACCCCTAAATTAGAATTTGGTGTTAAAATAAGGTAAATAGTAAATAAATAAATATGAAAGAACTTAATTATTAAGTGCACCAAGGGTAGCATTATGTAAGAATGTGAATAGTATTTATATATGTGTACTTGTGTTTTAAAGAAATTGATGGCATAATTAAGTAAAGGATAACTTAAGGATATGATGGAATTACATGACTAGATCAAAGTGGAACTTAAGCAATAATATTATTTATGATTGAATAATGTAGCCTAAATGATATAAATGTAATGCAACTAAATTATGCGATAAATACTATTAAATAAACATGATAAATGACAAAATATGATATGCGAGTGTCATGCAACATAGGAGTAAAGAACAAAAGTTATATGTATAAATGTGTATTGGTTTGAAATGATTATGGATGTGAACATATGGATATGAAGTGAAATGTGTAAATGCAAAATGTACAGTGTAAAATAAATAGCTAATATCGAAAAAATTATGTGATATAAGAGATATTATGAATGTGACAAAGAAGTAAATAAGTGAAAGTGACATTGATCGAAAGTATATTGCCCTTAGTAGTTTGGTAGTCAAATCTAGTTCGAGATATAGTTTGCTAGCCATAGGGACACTTTTACCGAGGTAGCGAGTAATGGTGACTCGCATTGGTAGGCCAATGACGGTCTACCATAGTGATACAGTGTATATAGTGCTCAATGATTCAGTGTTTACAATGCAGTGCTTAGTGATCAGTGATAGTGATATGGGGGGTCCTTTAGTGATAGTGATGCGTCCCGTGTATCCGGTTCGAAGATTTCTACCGAATATTACTAGGGGAAAAATAATAAATATTGAACGTGAAATAATAAACTTAAATAACACTATAATAATTATAAATTAAATGTAGAATTTAGAAGATGAAAGAGTAATTTAACTATGAAATAAACTAATAATTAAAAGAAATAGGTAAATTATAAGTTGTAGGCTATTAAAGATGTAGTGAATATGTAAATTAAGAATAAAGTGGAACACCTAAATGACAAAAAAAAAAAACTATATAAGTAAACTGTAGATGAAGAAATAAAATAATAAATTTAATGATAAAGATTTTTAGTTTAATACATGATATTAGTAAATGAACTTCCTAATTAAAAATGTAATAAAAATAACTTTAAGGAACTAAATGTTCACCAGCATGCATAATATATATGTATATAGACCGATAATTGAATTATGACACAAGAAATATGATGTAATGGTATTTGGTATGAAACATAGAAGTTAAAAGTTATCTTTTGTCTACATCAAACTTATTAAGAGTTTCGTCGAATCAATAATGTTATATTGGATAAGTATCTTGTATGCATAGTCTACAAGTAATGAAGCTTGATTACTATTGTAGGCACTTGATTATATATATATATTTTGTAAAGTGTTAATTGTTTGCCTATGTTTGTTAAATTATTGTATGAAATGTTGCTTGGTTACATAAAGTGGGTATAATATGAAGTAGATGCAGATATACAATGGTTAAATAATAAATGGCATATTAACTGGAAATAATATTTTTAAATGAAATTGTTTATAAGAATATGAAGTGAGTATAATAGAAATGGCTCATGCAAACTAAAAGAAGAGTAAAGTTGATAAATGAATGTAAAACTTATTTTTGTGTATGAATACTATAAGGTGATATTTGATGATTTATGGTACAAGATTTTAAGCATGTAAAGGTGCGTTTAGCTTTAAGTATATTTTGTATTTCAAGTTTTTATATAAGTAAATTTGGTAGTCACCACTAAGCATAAAGCTTAGCTCGTAGTTTTTCCCGTACGCAAGTCTAAAGTTAGAAATTCAAGTGATAAGCATAATTGTTCCGAAAGACTTTTGTTAGTTAGGAGAGATGTTAGGATGGCAATAAAGATGAAGTTATTGGAATGGACAAAATTATTGTAACTTAAGTTCCATTTCTAATGGCATGTACACTATATGAAAAGTTTAGAGCACCTTTTGTATTGAAATTTTTTTTGTAGCAGACAATTGTAATATAGTTACTTATCCTAATGATTTAATATTATCTTTATAGAAGCTTTGTGATATGTGTAATTAAGTTACAAATAAGTGTGTTTATGATGAAACATCAATATATTATAATTTATGTATATATAGTGGAAACAAGTGTTCGACACTAAAAGAACATATGTAAATTGTTGATATATTTATGAGATTGGTTTACGTGTTGGAGGATGGAAAAACTTATGTTGGAGTTTGATTTGGAGTATGGTGAATGAATGTGTGATTTTAGAAGTGTAAAAGAATTTCCTTTTTACAGGAGGATATGCAATATTATAACGGAAATTCTGCTAAAATTTCGGTAGAATTTATAGAACAATTTGGAGTAAACTCAATAGTTTCAAGAGAAATTTATAATATTCACATGTTACAATTTTTATTATAGACGGTAACATTCTTGTTCGGCTTATACACTAAACCAGGCATAGGGTGTTACAATAGGAGCAATTTAATTTTTTTGTATGTTTTTTCCATGATTAAAATTGATACATACATATTGTTGAATGTGAAATTGTTGCTGGAGTGTTGGATTAGAGTCATTTTTCATGGAATTGGTTGAATCTGATATGAGTAGTGAATTGGGGTAAATCTTATTAAAGGTTTATTAAGGCCACTCTGCTTGTAATGGCCATATTTCAGTCTACAGCTCTCTAACTTGAGTCATTCAAATTGGAATTGAAATTTAAGACATATACCTACAATTTTTGTGAAGAAACCAAAATTTGATCCTCACTCTAAGGCCTTCAAAAATGGAGTTGAAAACTTAGACCTGATGCTGCCCTTATTTTGGGAGCAATTTGTGTTGTTTAGGTCATATCTCCTAATTTATTGAAACAAAATGCATGATTTTTGTGCCATAGGAAACTTAAGACTTAGGAGAATATTTATTAAAAGAGACCAATGCCTAAAAAGTTCAATTGCTATATGAAAAACACTAGGAAAAAAGGACTTATGAATCTGCCCTATTTTAATATGCAATAAAATAGGGTTGCACGGCTGTCAGGAATGTTTGACCGCCGTGTAACATGCCCTTGACCATTATGTAACATGAACTTGCCTGCCATGTAAATGGTTCTGAATTGAAGAATTGAAATTCTGGCATACCACACGGCTGTCAAAAATTCCTGACCGCCATGTGACATGTCCTGATCGCCGTGTAAAATCCTTATGGACTAAAATTCAAGAGTTTAGGCACCTTACATGGCTTTTAGGCTTTCCTGAATGCCATGTTTCACGGGATCACCGAGTGTCCCCATATAACCCCACAAAAAATCGCCCAGGGGGGGACTATACCTTACCCTCTAAAGAGGATAAGGAGCCTGGTTGGGCCTGGCACCAGGAAATATCAATATGTTCCAGCCGACACCCCCTTGGAAAAATAGCAAACGATATCTGATTGAGCTGATTTTTGGTAGGAAGGCTCTAAAGGGTTCTAGGAGGGTCTCCATAAAATTACAGCTCGAGATAATGTCGGGGATCAAAAATATTGGCGGAGCAAACTTCTATCGGCGAGAATCCTCGCCAGTCGGATGCTTTATATGCGAGGTTCCTCGCCAGTCAGGCCAGCAGTGCGCACGGAGCTCGCCAGTCCACAAGCCAGCATGCAGGATGATCCTCCTTTTGCCCAGAATTGGCCCACTGAAGGTATTTGGGGCGCTGAACCTCTTTTTGGGGCGCTGAACCTCTTTTCGGGCTATTTTTACCCAATTTTGCCTAGAGCCATCTAGAAGGGCCAAGATGACTCCTTTTACTTATAAATACGCTAGAATAGCATGGAAACTTCTAGAATGGCCCAAGACCATTCTATACTTTATAAATAGGACTAGATAATTCTAGATAGGAATTATTAGCCATAGGATCAAATTGATCCCCACTATCCATTAGGGAGGGGGATAAGTATAAATAACCATAACCTCTCAATTGTACATAACAAGTGTAACAAGTTACAAGTTGTGAAAGTTATCAAGTTAAGCATTCTCCAAATTCTCTAGTGTGCTCTTAACATTTTCCTAAGCTTACTTAACCTTCCTTAAGTTTAAGTAAATCATTTGTTGGTATGGCTTACTAGAAATTAGGGATATTGCTAGGCCGCACGTTGCTAATTACTGTGAGGAAAGTTAGCATGTGACACATGTGATATATGTTTTAGCCTAAAACTTACATTATGCTTTCTAAAATGAACTTGAACTTTACCTCAAGTTAGTTACACTTGTCCAACACATGTCAAATGGTATATGATGATTACATGTATGTATATTAAATGAAATTACATGAGATTATGAATATAAACATGAATTCAACTTGCATGTGATGAAATTACATGCACAGTTGCTATTAGGGCATTAGTATTATTCAAAATTATATTGCAGGTACTCAAGTTCAGTATCGAGAAGCCAAGTCTAATCGGGCTTGACTCTCAAATTTTGAATAGTCTTGGCTATTTAATACGATTAGCCTTAGCGTTTAAATTTGAAATAGGATAAAAATATTGATACGATTGAATAATAAATATGTGTGGAAGCTCAACTTGAAAATATGTATATGACTTGGAATACATTTGAATGATTAATGTGATAATTGCATATATCATACCTATATATCTGGATATATATAAATTGGAATTATGCTTATTATGAAGTTTGGCAAGCATATATGTATACACATGTTTATTAGTATTATATGATTTGATAATAAATTAAGGCCTACTAGAATATAAGTTATGGGTAAATAGGCATGCTTATAGGAATTTTGTAGCTGCTCTTGTGACAATGACTAGCGTCTCCTGTCAAATACTTCGGTATCTCTTTTATTAGACATATGACTTTGAGACTTTGTCTTACCTGTGATACATTTCGAGGTATCTCCTGTAGATGCCATTTCATGGTATCTTTCATTTTCATTATTCGCACCATGGTCTATTAAAGTCCTGGATGTGGATGAATAGACATGCCTAGAAGGGTTTGCAGCTGTTCTTATTACACTGCGGTGTCGCCTGCTGTAAAGAATTATGTCTCTCTTATATTCTGACCTATTCTTTAGCACTCCTGATTCTGATTATTATTTGAGGCCTATCCCTCTCCTATTGATACCTAATTGATATCTTCTGTTGATATCCACTATAGATCTCTCCTATACCTGTTACCCACACCTATAGTGTAACGACCCAAAATTTACCCTAGTAGTATGTTGGCGTAACTAGGGTAACTGGATGAGCTTGAATGGGATTTGTAATTTGGACTTAAGTGTAATTGAAAAATTGGAGACCCAATTGAATAAATGAAATAAGTTTAAATGACTAATTGGTAAATGTGCATGATTAGAGTTAATAGAGGTTAATTAGTGTTAACTAAATTTAGATTATACTAATGAAGATTAAGGAATCATAGTGGAATCCAAGTGTCCTATTAAGGTGTTGCTAACCCACCCTTTTGCATGCAATATAAATGCTTTTAGAGGAGAGAGAAACTCCATTCTTGGATGAGAATTCCGATTGCTTTACCTCAATCTCTCAAATTCTGGTTTCATTTTCTTTCTTCTCCATTCATGAGCCATTACTTTAACTTAGATTGTTATAGATTCCGTTGAAGTTAAGTGATGCAATAGGCTGTTAAGTTTCTGTTTTAGCAAGGTAAGTGTTTAGTTGTGGTTTATCAATTCTCCTTCTACTCTATTCTTTGATATTGAGATTGAGTTGATAATTGATGCTTGGTATCCAATTCTGGAAATTGGACTTGGATTTGTAGTTGAGGAAGTAAAGAGAATTAAGGGGAAAGAGAAAGTGGTTGATCAAGGAGCTAAGTGAACACATTGGAGCTAAGGAAATTGAGGTTTGGAAAATTTGTGTATTTTTGTATTTTTGATGTTTAACTTCTTGTTTTGAAGTATACACGAAATATTTGTGTTGAGTTGTTGTGATAGTTTTGGAAGATTTGATAATATGGGTATGTTGAGTTTCTAAAGGAAACTCTGCTCAAATTTAGTTAAACCACCGTTGTTCTTTTTTGACATAAGTCAAGTTAGGAAATTTTAAATTATATGAAACTAGTACCGTTTGAAAGCTAAGATAAATACCCTTAAATGTCATAGAAATAGGAATGAGCAAATTCTAGCTCTAAGACGCTTAAAATTGGCCATAACAAAGGTGTCTCTATTTTGGCGGGTTCATAGGAACAATATAGGTTGTTTAGATCACATATGACGTTTTAGATGTCCAAATGACCTGAAATTTATCCCATTGGAAACTTAACATCCTAGAGAACAATTTTTAAGAGGACATTTTGCCTAAAAATGAGTTTTAGAGGTTGGTTTAGGCAGTGCAAATTTGAGATGAAAAACAGTCTTGATATTCTGATTTTGTGGGACACTTAAAATGCTATTGTCACGAGCGCAGCCCAGGTCATGAGCGCGATAGAACATGACATTTGATGGATTTTCTTCTTATTTGGGACCCCAAGGTTAGCACGAGTCATTTCCCACCGATACCCCTCCCCTATTTTATATATTTCAGTGTGTTTTTACTCTCGAAACACACCCGAACATCATCGGAGCATTGCAAAACTTATCCGACACATGTTTAGAGTCTTGTAAAGAAGTAGATGAATGGTTGCTACTTAGGAATACATGTGATTAAGGTACTTTAAGTGTAATTAAGTTCTGTAGGAGGGCTTTTGGAACAAGTGGCATTTTATTGGCCATAACTCCTCAATTTCAAGTCCAATTATAACGAGATTTGTATCATTGAAATGTTAACATGTAGATAATCATTTTATTTGAGGCCATGATGATGTATGATAGTCTTTAGAAGTCATATAGGTGAATATTGGATAAGTGTTTGAAGGAGGTTTATGGAGTGGAGCTTTGTACTTGAAGTTCAGCCGCTGTCGCGACAGCGACAGGGATCGCGGGCGCAACAGTGTGCTCCGATGAGTATAGATGTGAGATTATATTCTATCGTGAGCGCAGGCATTGCTGCGAGCATGATAGAATGGATCTCCGAGGTCTGTCGCGAGCACGACAGAGTCTCAAGTTTGGAATATTTTCTAAATATCTTATTCTGTGTAAATTGTGATATTTGCTTGTGAATAACTATGCATATGAAAGTTATAGATGTGCTAATTCAAGTAAACATATGTATATTGAAGTGTGTGTTTGTTAATAAACCTACATGAGTGTATAATATTAAATGACATGTTTATGCCCAATATAATTTTATGGAAAATGATAAATATGTATATATATGATTCATGCAAGGTTATGTATATTGTGGAATGAGCTTGTGTAGTGAAATATATATATGTGTGTGTGCGCTAGATAACATATGTTATGATGTTAGTTATGTTGGTGTATTGATGTGACTGATGGCTTTGAGTTTATGAATTGCTTATTTATAAGGAGACCAATAGTGTGGCAAATCAGGTGAGTATGTGTCTATGAATATATGTATCTATACTATTTGTATGAATTAAATGATGCAGTGGGAGATTGATAAAAATAAGCTATAAGCATATGAAAGTGAATAGTGTTAAGAACTATCTGATATTTGTTTGACACAGTTAGGCAAAGATTTATAACATGTGAGTTTGAATTAAGTAATTGGGTCAGTTATCTAGCCTGCAAGTTGAGTCGTGGATAAATAGGCATGCCTATAGGGTTTGAAGTGCTACAGCCAAAAGCGAGTGATTTCTATTAATCGGCCCCATTTGGGTCAGGGGTAATCCTGGAATAGGTTCCCCAAAGGTGAGTGATTGTGTGATTGATTATTTCTGTACCTACGAGTACTAATGCAATTAATTATTTATGTACCTACGGGTACTAATGCGATTGAATATTTCTGTACCTACGGGTACTAATGCGATTGATTATATCAGTATCTACAGATACTAATTTAAAGGTATCTACGGATATCAGAGTGATAACCTATTATCCACTACTATAGAAGTGCAGGCAAAAATAGGAAATAGCTAGTAAACAAATGATTGATTGTCAACTTTGTGTATTTCGTGAAATTGAGAGTTTATAATACATGATAAGTTAAGGCGTAAGTAATGTGGATTGTGATTATATATTGATTAGAATAGATGTGCTTTACATAAATATGAATTGGTGTTGATAATTGCTAGTGTAATGCGAAGTGAATACATAATGGATATAGTATGTGGTATCAGGTAAGCTATGTTATGATAAGCAAGAAAATGACAGTAAACTTTCCATGTTTAATGAGTATGTGATATTGTAGTGATTTAGTAAATGTATGCTTTGATTGAATGTATGCTAATAATTGTTGACGGTGTCTATACCTATGTAAGTGCTAATAATGATTTTGCTATATGTGGTTACAAATGTATTGTGTAATGTCTATAAATGGCGTTGTCTATTGAGTTGCAAAGAATGAATGAGAGATAACAAAATGAGCAAATTATTATGTGAATTCAGGAGACGAAGTAAAGAACTATATAATGATTTCAATGATATTGTTAGTTGCTTGTGGGTACTTGATGGATGATTGCATTAATGCGGATGCTAATTGATTATACCTATATATATATATGATGCTGCATGAGTTTGTGATTTGCATTGACGATCACTGTGAGTGTTCATCCATATTTTAGCGTTATCGCTTAGCATGGATGTTTTATCCATGCAGGTATCTGAATATAGCATTTTAGAAGATAGTCTTGTATCACTAACGGACAACACATAAGGAAATGCTGTAATTGTAGGTTATTTTATAATAAGTGTAAGAAGTGTATTTTTAGTTGGCATATGTAATGGAATTAAGTTTTGTATCAGAGAAGTTGTATTTTATAAAGCAAAAAATATAATAAGACTAAAATGTTATGTAATGTAATGTATGGATTTTTGAAATGTAAACTAACATTGCATGATAATGAAATTTGTTAATCCTGAGTTTTATATGAATGATAATTCGTGTGTATGTGTTTGTTGTGAGTGACACTCCATAACCCTTATAGTAAAGCTCTACAGGTGGTTAGGGGGTGTTGCATATAGGAAATCTTAATTAAATAGTCTGATACTGTTTTGTTCTGTCATGTTTTTTATCATTTTTAAATAATCATTATATTTTCTACTCTGGTAAACAATTATGTTATCTGATGTGGAAATATCTAACACAATATATAATTATGGTTATATTATGATATGTATTTTATGCATCTGGTGTGTGTGCTTGTTAGACATTTTCTATTCTATCCAATTCTGTTTTGTCCTACTAATACTATCTTCTGATCTAGAGAATGGTAATATTGTTTGAAATGAATTCTACCTTTGTATACAATCATTTTATGTTCTGACAAGTATGAATAAGATATATATATGAATGTGAACTAAATATGTGATTTAATATAGATCTATCTATATGATGTTAGTATCTGATGCATAATTATATCTTCAGCTATAGTAACTATAGATGAACATATGATGTGAATGATGGAATGATAACTCTGGATTCTGTCATAGAGTTTTAATATGATGAAAGCATCATGTCTCAACATGAGAAAGAGCTAAACATGTAAAACTACGTAGTTCTGATTACCAATTTTTGGAATACATGGGAAGCTTGAAATATTTATTCCAAGTTCGAACTAAATACATACTGAACTGATAAGAACCTAAATGCTAAAGATAATGTATTAAATGGAACTCAACTCAGAATGTCGTCTGTCCATTTTATAGGTATATTGAGTTGTAATTAGTCCATAAAGGTATTTAGGTAAGAATGCATACTTGACATGAATGAATGGGTATGTATTACATTATTTAAGTTCAAGATATAATGAATAAGTGCAGGTTAAATAATATTAAATAAGATTTAGTGTTAGTAATTAAACTATGACCTAGTGGAAGAGCACGAGAGTAAACATATGAATTAGTACAAGTAAATTAATAGATGTGAACCTCAAATGCATTAGTTAATTGTTTATTTATTTATGTTGGATAGTACATAATTAAGCATGACTTAGTATTTGAGTTGCCTTTTAGCAACATAGGTACGAAAACGAAAACTAGCTAGAACTAGAAGTCGAGAGCAGTTATATGAAGATCACCCTATAAAGGTGTAGGCAATAGATCTAATTTAAATAGTTGTAAAGTGTAGTTAAGCTTTAAATATGTAAATAAGTATATGTGTACTTGTTGATTGGTGTTGAATATCTATAAAATAGAGTGATAAATGAATTTTGAACTTTAGGGTAAGATTTGTTATCATATGATATGTGGTCAAGCTTGATGCATGATCGGTTATACACTCCTATTTCTCTCTTAGGGTACATTGGGGTATTACAATTCAAGGAAAGCCCAAGGACCAAATTTGATGTTGGTTAAAAATTGAAAATAAAATCTAGATCGTTGTTTTGCAGTGAATAGTAACAATTTGACCAACAGTTAAACTTTGATCTAAAAAAGTCAAAAGTCAAAACCTGACATACAAGATGATTTATTTATGGCACAATATGGATAATTAAGTGGAATTAAGAATTATTATTCCGTGTTAATTAAATTAGAGAATGAAATTAATTAATAAAAAATGGTAGGGATTAGGGGTGTGCACGATCCGGTACAATCCAGATATTTGTAAATCTCTAGTATTGTCTTAAAAGTAGGGGTGAGCATGGTCGGTTAACCGGTCCATTAGCCCCAGTCCATTAATATCAGTTTTTTGAAATTCCAGTCCATTAACCATCCCATTACCATCGGTTAACCAATCCATCGGTTTCGGATTTTCGGATCTGTTACCCAATATTTTTCGGTTAACCACTATAATTATAAATATATTCATAAATAAAATTAAAATGTTCAAGATACTTAAAAATTAAAATTTTTTCACTATAATATAACATTATTGTTGTTAAAATAAAAATATTTGGTAGATATAAGCAAATTTGTTTTTAAAAATTAATATTTAATAAGTAAATATATTAACCGGTCCATAATCACTTTTAATTAGATAAATTGTTATACTTACTAATAGCCAATTAAAAAAACTTAAAAAGTTAAAAACTTTAAGTATAATGAAAAAAAAGTACATGATCACCTTTAATTAGAATAAATTGTTATAAATTATTAAAAAATTAACAAATTAACTAAAAATTCGGTTTCAGTTCGGTTAACCAGTCACATGAGTCAAAAACCATTAATCAGTCCATTAATATCGATTTTTTCAAAACACTAACCATTAACCAGTCCATTACAATCGGTTAACCAATCCATCGGTTCGGTTTCGGATTTTTTTTTTCGGTTAACCGAGTCCATCGGTTTTTTTGCTCACCCCTACTTAAAAGTATGGATATTTCAAAATTTAAGTCTTATAGTTGTCTTGAAAATTTAGAACAATTCGGTACAATTCTTCTAAAAATTTAGAACAGTTTGATTTAGTTCTTCGGTTCTTTAGGTATTAACAATACAGTATAAAATAATTCAGTATTTTGAATAAATGATTTTTTTTTAAATAATACTATCAACAAATGTAGCTAACATCTAAAAAAATCCTACACTTTAATTTAACTAAATATACATTAATTAACTTATAAAAACAAAACCTTAACTTAATTAAAAATACTTTATCATCCTATCAAATATTTAAAAAAAAACAAATACAACTAAAATATTTCAATATGTACTCATTAAAATTTAAGTTTAACATTAATTTTATGGTTGTCCTCTACATTAAAGATTTTGAGCAATATATAAAAAGAAAAAAATAACAAAGGAATCAGATAATTAGAGTAGAAAAAAATTTAAACATTGAATACATAATTTAAAAATTTATGCAGATATAATAATTACATAATTCAAACTTTTCAAGTTCTTCAATTGATGCCTTCAAAGTAAAAAATATAGCAGGTCTTAACTAATTTTGATAATATATATGACGTTTAGGTATAATTGGGGTTAAATAATTCCTAAACTTGTATAAAGTTCTTATTCCAATGCCAACAAATAGTGGAGTAGTAGTTAAGAGATATTGAGAGTAAATGAAATTAAATTGATAAGGTAATTAGACGACAAATTGTAAAGTTTGATGATTAGTGGATTTACTATAACATTTTTTTTATATATATAACAAAATATAAAATTTTATTTAGCCATGAATTACTACTAATAAATACTTAGTTAACTATCTATTAAACAATATATAAGATATATCAATAATTATAATAACTAAATGTATTTTTTTAATAATTAAATATTCAATTCAATTAATTAATTAATTATTATTTTAATTTCATGCATTAAAATATAAATAGTTATGAAGTTAACTTTATATGATAAATGTAGAATATAAATTATATATATATATATATATATATATATATATATAAAATTATTAGTATTATATTAGTAAATTTATATATACTAATTTATATGCGTCATAATGTGTTTTATCTAACTGAATGGCTTTGAGAGCTCAGTCCCGACCTTTGAAAATTTAGTAATGATATTAGATATGTTAATGGACCAAATGGTTCCAAAAACTCGATCCAATATTTGATATTTTGCTTATCCAGCTCAGTGTAATTTTGCTGAATTTTACTTGGGCAAATACAAAGAAAATTAATAAGTGCATAAATGTGGATAAAGAATTTAATGGATGTTAATAATCAGTTTGTAAGATAAATTTTATAATTAATAGTGCCTTATGCAACTTGGTAAAATTTAGTATAATTAATGATATGCTTAATTTTATTAATAGATTTTCATGTTTAATTATGCTTAAAAATAATAAAAATATTACATGTAATGCATGTTATGTTTGTATGAGTCGTACGTGGATGGAAAATGGAATTGTTTTAATATTGCTAAGCATATAGTTTAGCACGTAATTTCTTTTCACGCATATGTTTCGCTGAATAGTAAAAAAGAAGGTGTGGTGGATCTAATACAAAGTCTAAGTCAAAATATATTGTAAGACTTTGAGGTGGATAGATATCTATTTTGATTTTTGCTTATAGCATGTATATATTCAAAAAGAAAGGGAACTTTTGGAATTATATTTTTGATTATGTATTAAAATTGTGTATGTAAATTATGAATTTGATATATGAGAATTTTTTAATATAAATATATATACACACACACACATTTCAACTCATCTTAATGAAATTCCAGACATAATCAAGCACATACCAATTATATATATATATAATTGGTATGTGCTTGATTATGTCTGGAATTTCATTAATATGAGTTGAAATGTTACGTAGGATGGGCAAAGTATTTTGTGTAAGAATTTTGAAATGGAAATGGATAGTAGGGTCGAATGATATAGAAGCGTAATTAAGTTTCCTTATAGGAGGTTTTAAATAAATATAGAGGAAACTCTGTCAAAATTTTTATTAAGTGAATAGCAATTGCTAGAATAATAAGGAATTAAAAAGAAAATTTTGTAATTGATAATTTTAAAGACTTAAGAATGGTTTATAACATTCGATATTCGGTCTATTATTGGACTGGGTATAAAGTGTTACATTTAGTTGTATCAGAGCTCGGTTTAGACATTTCTAAATTTGTAATTAAGTAAATAAAGAAAGAGTGACATATGTACATGCCAAATAAAGGTTATGTGAGAATATGATGTGACTATAATGTAAATTCACCTTTTATGTCTGTTTTAGATTGAAAAATGGAGTTAGGTTCCAAAAGAGCCACTAAGGAAGAGGTAAAGAGTAATGCCTCTGCTAGTGTTGTTGATAGGGGCATGATGGATAAGCTAGCACAACTAGTACTGAACCTACCGGTCAGCCATCTTCCGGCCTGTTGAGTTTCTATATACTATGATGGATTATATGAGAAGTAGATGGTTGTTGCACCTCCTATATAGCCACAACCACCTTTTCCACTACATAAGCTTATATTTGAGAAAGCTAAGAAATTAAGAGTATAGGATTTTATAGGAGGGTCAACAATTGTTGCTCCAAATGCAGAGTATTGGTTTATCAAGATAAGATAATTTTTTATCTTCTTCATTGCACAACAAAAGAGAGATTGGAGTATGCAGACGGTCTTATACAAGGACTAGCATATTAGTGGTGGGAATCCACTAAGAAACTTGTTCCTCCACAGTATCTCACTCGAGAGTACTTTCTGTCTTAGTTTAGGGATAAGTATGTGGGAGAGGCCTATATAGATAAGATGAGAGATGCATTCCTCCATCTAAGACAGGGATATTAGTCAATATCTGAATATGAGAAGGAATTTGATAGAATGAGTTAGTATGCTGAAAGGCTTATTCTCATAGCGGCAGAGAAGTGTAAGAAGTTTAAAGCGGGTTTTCATAATGAAATTAAAGTATATCTAACTGTTAAGCAGATTAAAGATTATGAAGATGTGTTGAGAGCAACTTTAAGGATTGAAAAAGTTAAAAATGAGGGAAATAAGAAGAGTAGAGGACGGCAAAAGAGAAGTTAGGGATAGTCTAGGCCATCTTTCTTAGTTAATAAGAAGTAGAAGGATTTAGGTTCACAGTCACTAGCTTAGACATAGACATCTTTCCAATGACGAAGATAGAGTAAAGGTCATCAGCTAGGTCAGAACAGCCAACCCTATTTGTAGCTAGTACAGCTAGCGAGTCTAGTCATGGAGTAGTTACCCCATATGAGTGTTGTAGGAAGAAACATTGGGGATAATGTTAAAAGATGATGGCAACATATGTATGAAATGTGGGTCTATGGAGCATTTCTATAGAGATTTCCCAGGTAGATAATTTCAGCAGTCATCGAATAGAGAGACCAGTTTTCACTACAAGAAAATTTGGAAATAGCAACGAAAATAATTCCGTTGCTATGTAGCAATGGAAATTATATTTCGTTGCTATTTTTTTTTCCGTTGCTAAATTTGGTTAAGTTTTGTATATTTAACAATGGAAAATTTTTTGGTTATTTTCGGTCGCTAAAAGTGGAGGTAATTTTTAGCGCCAAAATTTAGCAACGGAATACTTATACTGTTGCTAAATACGGCGCCAATAAAAAGCGGGATAATTTTGGAACGAAAAATAGCAACTAAAAATTATTTCGGTTGCTAATTAGCAACGAAATAATATTTCCGTTGCTAAATGGGCTCAAGAATAGCAACCGAATTATATTCGGTTGCAAATTTAGCAACGGATTTTTTATTCCGTTGCTAAATATCATGTATTAAATATTTGGGTTAAATAATAGCAACCGAAAATTCGGTTGCTAATTTAGCAACGGAATAATATTTCCGTTGCTAAATGGGCTCAAGAATAGCAACCGACTTATATTCGGTTGCAAATATAGCAACGAAATAAATTCCGTTGCTAAATAGCATGTATTAAATATTTGGGTTAAATAATAGCAACCGAATATATATTCGGTTGCTAATTTAGCAATGGAATAATATTTTCGTTGCTAAATGGGCTCAAGAATAGCAACCCAATTATATTCGGTTGCAAATATAGTAACGAAATTTTTATTCCATTGCTAAATAGCATGTATTAAATATTTGGGTTAAATAATAGCAACCGAATCTATTCGGTTGCTAATTTAGCAACGGAATAATATTTTCGTTAGGACTGTGCATCGGGCGGGTTCGGGTCAAACCGACCCGAACCCGAATAACCCGAAACCCGAAAAAGGCAAGTATCCTTCACCCGAACCGACCCGAAATATATTTCGGGTCCCTACCCGAACAACCCGAAAATTTCGGGGCCCGACCCAAAATACCTCAAACAACCCGAAATTCACAATCAAAACAAATCCAACAAATTAGCCAAACAAATTTCTGTAAACAAAAAAACATTCACAAATTATACATACAAAAAATTCAAATCTACCTCAAATTAAACTCAAATATCAAGCAAGAAAATACAAATCAAATATAAAAACCAAATAGATCCAAGCGGAGATAGATCGAGGGAGAAGGAGGAGGAAAAGAGGGAAAAAGAGGGAGGAGGAGGAGGAGGATGAGAAGCACAGAAACAAAAGAAAAAAAGAAAAAAAAAATTTAAGTTGTGTGTGAATGTGTAGATCGGAGGCCTGAGGATGAGGATGAAGAGAGAGGAAGGAAGAGGAAGCAAGAGGAAGAAGAAATAGAGAGAGAGAGGGGTAAGATTTTGATTTTTTTGATATGGGTATGGAAGAAAGAAAAACACAGAGAAAGAGAGAGGAGATGGAGTGTGGGAAATTGAAATAGGAAAGTTGGGGCGTGGGAAATTGAAATGAGAAATGGGAAAGTTGGGAAGTAAAAAGAGACGAGTTAAAAAAGTCAAAAATTGTTTCTCTTAGGAATTGAACTCGGGTAGATAAGAAGGAAAGAATAATATCTTTACCATTGGGCCAACTCTCACAAACTGATAATAAATACAATATGTAATATATATAGGTTTTTCGGTCGGGTTCGGTTTAATCAAGGTTTCACCCGACCCGACCCGAACCCGAACAAATGCAAAATAGTACACCCGACCCGACCCTAACTACCCGAATAAATATTTCGGGTCGGTTTGTTCGGGTTATTCGGGTCGGTTCGGGTTTTGCACACCCCTAATTTTCGTTGTTAAATGGGCTCAAAAATAGCAACCGAATTTTATTCGGTTGCAATATAAATTCCGTTGCTAAATAGCATGTATTAAATATTTGAGTTAAATAATAGCAACCGAATATATATTTGGTTGCTAATTTAGCAACGGAATAATATTTCTGTTGCTAAATGGACAAGAATAGCAACCGAATTATATTCGATTGCAAATACAGCAACGGAATTTTTATTCCGTTGCTAAATAGAATGTATTAAATAAATATTTGGGTTAAATAATAGCAACCGAATATTTATTCAGTTATCAATTTAGCAACAAAATAATTTTTTCGTTACTAAACGGGTTCAAGAATAGCAATCGAATTATATACGCTAAATAGCAAGTGTTATTCGGTTTTTAATTCATTTCTTTTTCCTCCTTTCTTTACCTAAACTTTGCTTCTTCCTGTACCCTGGCGCAGCTTCTTCCACAAGAGCCACCAGGCGCCAGATCCGGCGTTGCCCCCCCATCCCACTGCCGTTCGCTCCCTCGCCGCCGCTGGCCCCCACCCTGCCTTCACAGATCCAGTCTCGGAGCTGCCGCTGCCTCGCGCCTCGTCTCCCTCGCGTGCTGTCAGTTTGCCGCCGTCGCCGCTCGCCCCCTCTGCTCTTGCTCGTCGGCGACTCTGCCCTCTCTCTCATCGGTCAGTGTTCTCTATCTTTACCTGTATTTAGAGATGATAATCGAGACTCGATAATTATAAAATTCCATCTTTCATGCTGCGTAATTTTATTATTTTGTTATTTGATTTTTGTTTTTGTGGATGTGGTCTCTTTGTGATTCTTATGAGTGATTTTGGATACGGGAATTCCTGATTTGCTTCAATGAGATCTTAAGTTGGTTCCATTTCTTGAATTTTAGGAGTTTTTGATTATGGTGAATCCATTTTGTGATGGGTTTCAATTAGTTTAGTTGGCGAGCATTTTATTGTGCTGTTCATCTTCTTTTTTTCTGTGGGTCTTGATTTCTTATTTTATACTCTTTAATTATTGCTTTGAGTTTGCTTTTTTAAAGTTTATGTGCTTCTACATATTCTTAAAGTTCTTTGCATGCAATCTATGAACCAGTACCCAAACACGTCGCTGATACTTATCGAGGGAGTGAACACGAAGGAGGAGGTAGCATGGTACTGTGGTAAGCGGATGGCGTATTTTTACAAAGCCAAGGTGAAGAAGAATGGTTCCCATTATCGTTGCATTTGGGGAAAAGTTGCCAGGCCTCATGGTAACAGTGGTGTTGTTCGTGCCAAGTTCAAGTCTAACCTTCCTCCCAAATCTATGGTAATTGAAGGTTTTTTTTTTTGGGTTCTGTCAAATTGGGTGTCCATGGTAGTTAATCTAATTGATTTTTGTGATTCTTTTGCTATTAACAGGGAGACAGAGTTAGAGTCTTCATGTATCCCAGCAACATTTAAGGTATTATTTTTTAAATTTATTGGCTTATAAGAATGATTTGCACTATCTTTTACGAATGTTTACATTTCTGATATATATGATTTGCACTATCTCTTACGAATGTTTACATTGCTGATATATGGGGTTCCGATTATGATAAGTTTCTAGTGTTGTATTTGTGAAAAACATGTCTTATTGCTTCTATGCAAAGTTGTTGCAAATGTTGAGCTTATTGAATAATATCTCACTTTTTATATTAGTTTTTGTTATCTTATTTTGCTTGATATCAACTACTAAATTTGGAGTATTGAACTTCTAAGATTGTTGCAGTGCTTCTGAATTTTATAAGCAACTATTCATTTTTCCCTTTTCAGATTAAATCTATCTTGCTTATAAACCTTCATAATTTCTGCAAGCCATCATATGTTTATAACTAATCCTTTTTAATCTCTTCTTGTTCTTTTGGCTGCAGTAATATGATTGTTGGTTTTTGTTATGATGGTGGATGGGAGATGAAACAGTCAGTATATGAGTTTGACCCTCATATAATAGTGAGTTGGAAAGTTTTGTATTGAGGAGTAATACTAGGTAGCTGTTTTGACTATGGTTACGATTTAATTTGTTTTGATTTTGACAATATGTTTTACCCAAAATTTGAGATCATTTCTTTTTGGCACATGCTGCTTTTTTAATTTTTTTATTATTTTATTTTCTAGAGTTGGAAAGGCAGAATTTGTACATACAGATATAGGTAGATGTAGATTATTTGATTGGATGTTACTATAGACTATGTTGTATTGAACTAAATATATTATATATGAGACTTAAAAGTCAAATTTCGCAGCCAAGGATCAAATATTATATCTTTTTTATATAATGTAAATATAAAAATAACTTTTATAGGTTATACATGCATAATTTTTTATTTTTAATGATTTTTTAAGAAAATAAAAAAATAATGTTACAAAATTTAACATGTTACAATTAGATGGATTCAATGACAAATTTGGATCTTATTCCAATGTAGTAGATTTATGATTCAACCAAAACCAATCTAACTAACTTGACTTGTTTCTTATGCATAAAAGATTACTTCAGCTGGCACATGATCCTGCTACTAGACCTGCAATTGAAGTTCGCCTTGTGCAGGTATGGATTTGAGATTCAGAAATTGATTCCTCACGTGGCATATCGATGCTTGATTGCCATTCTTGTTTGGAATATTTGCTATCCAAGTTCTGAAGTTCTTTTTACTGCATTCTGTAAATACAGTTGGACTGTGCCTAGTGTTCTATAGATTTTCTGTTGTTTATGCCTGTGTTGAAATAATAGGTGTGGGATGGTTGAAGTGCTTTTGCTAGCCAATTGTAAATGGATTGATGATCTTATACTCATAATTTATTCATGTTCCTTACCTTGATATTAATGTACAATGTTTATTTGAATGTGAACATCTTCCTTGAAAACACAATACTTTGTTAACAACCACTCATAAATAGCTATTGAGCCCGAATTATTGTTGTGGGTCATAAAATCAATAGGAATAGGCACAGTTAGCTGCAGGAATTGTATTCCTTATTTTATGATCTCATATTTTGAATTTTAGTTGGAAAAGTTTGGTTGGACTTTTTGTTTTTTCACCTTTTTTGATCCAGCAATCTAAAGTTAAAGTTTCATAAGCTTCTTGAGGTGTGCTGCCCTAGTTTGGGATTCTGATTGGGGTTGAGATCTTGAGAATTGTAAACTTATTCCCTTTAACAAGCTAATTTGACTTGCCATGTTGATCATACTTCTAAGTTGCAAAGTGATGTATATCTTTATTGGTTATTGCAATTATATGTTATGAACTTCTAGATTTATAGTTGCATATATTGAATACCATTTTTGTGTAGCTTTTGGAGAGCAAGATACAATAGGCAAAGTCTAAGAAAGATATTTTGAAAGCACAGGTTGCCACATAGTGAAATTGGAGTTTTTTTGTAATTTTTGTTATAGAATTTTGTATAACTCTTTACGCTTTGTAATTGAATATTTATATATGTATATTTTTGGCACAATTGTAATTGACATTTATCTATTTATGAAATGATAAGTTATTGATATTGTCCCGGTTATATTATCAATAAAAAAATTTTCTTAAATTTTATTATGAATTTTTGGATTATTTTTATTTATAAGTAAAATTGACATTTAGCTATTCGGTTGCAATTTTGGATTATATTTATTTATAAGTAAAAAATTTGATTAAAATTTTACAATTTCTGATATTAAAAATAGCAACGGAATTTCTCTACCGTTGCTAAATTTAGCAACCGAATTCACTTTTCGTTGCTAAATTTAGCAACGGAATTTAAATGCTAAATCTGACCAATATGTGTTTCAATAAATTGGTCAATATTACCAACGGGATCAATATTACCAATATGAATTTCATTTCTGTTGCTAAAAATTAGCAACAGCCGAATTAGCAACCAAAAGTTCCGTTGTTAATTTCCGTTACTATTTTTAATTAGCAACGGAAAATGTAAATTTCCGTTGCTATTTTTCATTGGTAAATTGCAATTTTCTTGTAGTGTTTTATAGCTTCTAGATGCAAAGATAGAGGTGCTAGTTTTGGTGCCGGTGGTCAGAAGACCATATTAGAGACAATTGATACACCTAAAACTCGTTCACCAGCTCGTGCCTAAGCTATGCGTGCCTGTGATGACGATGATGCCCCAGATGTGATTGTGGGTGTTGATATCTAATATCATTACTAAATTTTCAAAGGTCAGTGATTAATCTCAATTATATCTATATTTTAGGGTCATTTCTTGGCATAATTCTATATTTTATTTTTTGTCTTTATTAGTTTAGGTGATGTTACTTTATTAGTTTAGAATGCTTTTATGATTTTTAATAACTTTTGGGGTGTTTTCAGGTGTTTCCTAGCACTTTAGAGCTTAACTAGAGGTCCAAGTTGATTCTAGCTTTAAAGGAGCAAGAAGGGTTTTCAAGCTATTTTTGAAGTCCAAAAGTCAGTCCACAACTGCAAAAAAAGTCTCATTGCTGGGGCTTAAGTCAATTTTATAGTGGTGAAAACCTCCACAGTTGTGGTGTTCAACAAAATTGCGAAATAGAGTTTAATTTTTCATTGTTCAATAGCTGTTACATGTTTCATAGCCATGGAATTCAACTGGGGATGCAAAGGCAAAGTATTATGACATATGCCATAACTCTGGCATGAGCCCACAACTGTGGTAACAGTCAATTTCCAACATGACAAGCTAAATTTCCAGAGGGTCAAGTAGCGTGCTTAGGGATGCTCACGGGGCGGGGATTCCCCGTCCCCCGCGGGGACCCGACCCGAACGGGGCGGGGAATCCCCGAATTTTTCCCCCGCGGGGGCGGGGATGGGGGGGAAAAAATCCCCGCCCTTGAATTCGGGGCGGGGACGGGGAAAGGGGTCCCCGCCCCGCGGGGATCCCCGCCCCGAAAAAAAAATAAAAAAAAAAATATATATATATATATATATATATATTGATAATACATTAATAATATATTAATATATATATATATATATATATTTGTAATGTATAAATTGTATGGAATATTTATAAATATTTATATTTTAATTGTATAAAATATTTATATTTAAATTATATGAAATATTTTTAATTTTAAATTATTAAATTTTATAAAATATTTTTAATTTGGATCAAAAATGTCCATAATATTAATTTTTTTTATTAAAATTAAATTTTTTTTTACGGGGACGGGGATCCCCGCGGGGAACGGGGATCCCCGCGGGGGCGGGGACGGGGGGGATTTTCCCCCCGCGTCCCTAGCGGGGGCGGGGACGGGGAATCCCCGCCCCTACGCGGGGCGGGGATGGGGGAGCCACTCCCCGCCCCCGCCCCGCCCCGTGAGCATCCCTAAGCGTGCTTTGTTTTCCCACAGATATGGGTCGATTCCACAGCTGTGGCGATGCTCTAGGGACTATTTATAGTTGAGATTTTTTTGTAATTAAGGGGATCAGTCGAAGTCTTCTTTTTTTGCAATTTTTCCTTCTTCAGTTATTATTTTTAGGGTTTTTAGGATTTAGTTTTCATTGTAATACCTAAAAAGTGAGATTTAATCTCCTTAAATCGAAAACACAAAAACATTAGTTCAGATTTTAATCTAGGATTTTATTTTCTACATTTGGGGAAGAACTCAAAGAGTAAGAGTAAGGATTTTCAAATTCAATTTCTCTTTCATTTAAAGTTGTAAAATGCTCCTAAACTCTTTATTTTATGTTATTAACATGACTTCAATGATTGAGTAGATCTATTGCTATGAATTTCTTAACTCTACTTTTTCTATTCTGTTAATGGGTTTTGTTTAATGCAAGTTCATATTCTCTCAAAAATATCTTTGCTTATTCATGTGTTTGTGATTTTAGATTATTGTTCAATGATTGGTCGGAATTGATAGTTGAATGATTTTATATTTTCTTAGACTTATGCCATGCTTAGATGATAGTTTGCCATGCTTTTGTGTTTATTTGATTTTCGAAATGGTATGACGAATGCTTGTGTTTAGGTTATTTATTGTCTGAATGTTGAGGTAATTGTGTAGGTTTTTATCTAGGGTTTAGTTCGAAATAGAGACCTTAGATTGACCTAGGACTAGGGAGCTTAGTTCTTGGTGGGTTTATGCTATGTATTTGGATTTTACCTTAATAAGGGATCCGATTTATGTAGAATACTTTTGCCTGAAATGGGCTGTTGGGTCAAGATAACTAGCTAGAATATGCATCTTGTGTTTACCCATTTGCATGCTTAAGAATTAGCGGAGGGTTGATTACCCATAGCAATCCCAATTTTCTTATAGAGGAAATTACTTACAATATCACTTTTTTAACTCTTTTTTCAAAAATACAACCATTTTTTTTACTCTTTCATAAATATAATATTTTAAATTTTCATTTTCAAAAATACATTTTTTTTTTCACTATTATTTTGCTCTCCCTGCTATTCAAAGATTCAAATTAAGAGGAGGTATAGAGTCGTATTTTGGACTTGTGACTTCTATTCTTTTTACAGCAAATTCTGTAGCCGGAGCTAGAAGGAGGACTATTGACTTCTTGCTATCTGGTGGTTGCCGATCGGTGGATCAAGTAGGGAGGAGTCAGAGACTGTTCTCTGTCCGGTCTGCTGTGGACTCTATGGAGACTAAAGTGTCTGATGCGTTCCCAATTCAAGAAGAAAGAGATTAGTTCATAGCAGAAGCTATACGCCTCCTTTCGCATCTGGGAAATCTTTCGATCACATACCCAAGCAGTTCAGACAAGAAAATCTCAAGGATGGGTGTTAGTCTCTCTCTATGCTTGTTCATCGATTCATGCTTGTTATCTCTGTTTTGGAATTGTTTACTGCTAGTTTCGATGGTTTTTAGTTATGGTAATGTGTAGTTTGCTCACGTATTGGGCTATTGTTTATTGTCAATTTAAAGAGAAGAACTTTTGTAATTGAATTTTTCGTGCTTTTACTCGAATGGGTGTTTTACAAGCCTTTAGGTATTGGGTTTTAGACAATAGAATAGAAAGATTGGTAATTTGTACTTTCCTTTGTTGTAAGCTCGGTCTCTTAGAAACTGAAAAAGACAAGAGGATACATTGCATTGGTTGTTTCCATGCTCAAAAGTATCTTGACAATTACAATTAGCTGTTATTGAAATTGCACTGAACTGATGAACTACTAGTAACTATAAGATGGTGAATTAGGTGATTAGCTATTTTTGTGTGCTTCATGAAAATATGTTTGGCTGTTATGATCTGGAGTTGATATTATCTTGGCAACCTTAACTTTGGCATCTCTAGGACTCTTTTCATTTTTGATTAGTAAGAGAATATGGGCTAAAATGTCTAAACTTCACCTACCGTAGCTTTATCTCTAGGACTCTTTTCTTTTTTGATTGGGAAGAGAATATGGGCTAAAATGTCTAAACTTCACTTACTGCAGCTTTATAGCTGCAATTCTTGGAATGCACATATGCTTTGTTTCTTAATTATAGCGAATTTGATATTATTCAATAAGTGATTGGTGGTTGAACTAATTGCATTTGGGATTTCTTTGGGCTGTTAGACTGCAATTGTTTATGCTGCTTCTAGTTTTATGCTCCTAAAATATGAATGATTATGATAAATCATTGTTCACAACTTTCTTATTTGGGAGGATTAAATTTTGTCAATCAAGAGTGTTTAGTGGACAACTTGTAATAAACTTTACCCCTTCAACTGTTCTTGTTCTTGATGACATAATGTAAATTCTGCTAGCAATGGAGGACAAGCAGAGCAACTTGATTGGTCCCAATATAATCTATTACACACCTAAATTTTTGTAAGAGATTTCTCGGTTTTTAAACTTTGTTAAAATGAGTTACACTTCATATGTCAAGTGGCGTAATATGATTTTTCCCAATTTTAGAGTTGAATAATTTCATGCGATTGTGTTACATGACACTTTAATAAAGTTTAGGTTGGTAAAAATATTCATGCAGAGTCTTTTTCTGCTTTTGTGCGGCAGTATCAGCAATCTAAAGAGTTAATATATAAACATTATTGTCTACAGAAATTCTTAAATGTCATTGTAAAGACTAGTAAATTAGATTTTTAATTTAAGCACTACGGAGATCACATTGAATGAATTAAATATACATTATTAGGTGGAGCAAATTCTGATTATACATAGGCATGGCAATGAGTTTTTCTATACATCTCCAAGAAACTAGAAATTTCGGACATCCATAAAGCCAACTGATCTCTGTCTTCAAACAGCTGCTTTATAATATTTCCACCATTACATTTCATGCCAAGCAAATGGTATCCTTGAGCTTTCTCTTCTCAGTCTGCTTGCAGAATTCTATCTGCAAATCTGGAGACCTACCATTAGTGTTCCATTCACCTCGCGAAGCATGGCAATGTGAGTCTGTGACACGTATTAAAAAATTTCAACGTAAATATATTAATAGAAGTACTATGGTGCAGCCAAATTGGTGATTATAGTCAGTTTCTTTACTATCTCAAGTAGTATCCTTCTCCTTTCCTAATTGACAGAAGAAAATAGACATGCATAGCTCACGTACCACAAACTGCAACGTATATAACAATGCAGCTTTAAGTAATAGACATACCCTTCACCAAAAATTGCAAAATGACTTTAGAAAGAAAAATTCCCCTTAAACAAGAATTGTAAAGGAGTTACTGTTGTACTATAAGATTATCACTGCTATAAAAATTATCACTGGCACTAGTACGAAAATTCACAAAAACCAAACCACAAAAATCAATAGAAGTGCCAAAACTCTTATTCGAGAACACACAAAGGAAGAAGTATAAGGAGAAAAAACAAAAACAAAAACGAACTAACATTTCTTTCAAGCAACATATTACCCCTCACAAGTACATTCCAAGAAAGATAACTCTGACATTGAGAAATTATTTAAAAAAAAATCAGAGTTTACTATTAGCTCATATATCAATATTAAGTACAAAGTATGAAATCAGTGAAAGATGCAACAGTTTACAGAAGCATGAAAGAGATGGATCTTAAATATGCTAGTATCTAATACCATACATCACAAATAAATTAAGAGCTAAGAAAGCTTATATTTTATAATGTTAAGAGAGCTTGTACTTTATATAAATTAAGAGCTAAGAAAGCATTTGCATACATAATATCATTAATGATTCTAAGTACTACCACAAAATGCATGCTTATGACATTCTCATTTTTTCATAAAGTCCCATACTAGATGTATATTATGCGTATACTAGATATGTATAGTACGTATACTAGATGTATATTGTGCGTATACTAGATGTGTACTAGATGTATATTGTGCGTATACTATATGTATGTGTATTGTGCGTATACTAGATGTGTACTAGATATATATTGTGCGTATACTATATGTATATAGTGCGTATACTAGACGTGTACTAAATATATATTGTGTATATACTAGATGTATATTGTGCGTATACTACATGTATACCAGATGTATATTGTGCGTATACTAGATGTGTATAGTGCATACACTAGATGTATATACTAGATGTATATTGTGCGTATACTAGATGTATATTGTGTGTATACTAGATGTGTACTATATGTATATTATGCATATACTAGATATATATAGTGCGTATATTAGACGTGTACTAAATGTATATTGTACGTATACTAGATGTGTATAGTGCATATACTATATGTGTATTAGATGTATATTGTACATATACTAGATATATATTAGTGCGTATACTAGATGTGTGCTAGATGTATATTATGCGTATACTAAATGTATATTTATGCATATACTAAATGTGTACTAGATGCATATTATGCATATACTAGATGTATATTATGCGTATATTAGATGTGTACTAGATGTATATTGTTTGTATACTAGATATATATAGTGCGTATACTAAATATATATTGTGCGTATATTAAAAGTGTACTAGATGTATATTGTTCGTATACGCACAATATACTATAAGTGAACTCACAGTATACAGTAAGTACACACACGTCAAGTATATACACAGTATACAATAAGTATACGTCAAGTATACACATAGTATACAACAAATACATGTCAAATATACACATAGTATACAATAAGTACATGCACAATATATATCAAATACACACAATATAAATGCACATAAAAATGAAAATGATGAAATGATATCCTTACCCAAATAGGAATAAGTAGACATGAAATGAATTGAGATTCAACTCTAATTCAAACTATTACAAAATTATAAATGAGATATCTGTCATTTTAGGTATATAACATATAACAATATGTGATGTTAATTAGTAAATAATAAATAGTGTAGGTTAGAATATAAAATTGGTTTGAAAGCTTAAATAGAATGTAATGCGGATCTGGAACAACATAAAGAAATGAATATTTAGATAAGTGTAAGCTTACCTGAACCAGATGAAAACCCTCTTCTTGACTGTAATTTTGAACTGAGAATAGGTGGAAAGTGGCTAATTACAATCAATATGATAAGACAAACCAGAGAGAAAGGGGAATAGGGGGGCTATGGAATCATGTTAATACCAAGAAAAATCCTTTTGAGGCCCAGCATTTGTATTGCCCACTGCCATTATGTTTCTTGATGCATTAAAAGAACCAAAGGATGACACCTACAGAGAAAGACATCTGTAACTATTGGGCAATTGAGTATAACTTCAAAAGTACAACAAATTAGGAAGCAAGGCAAGTAAATCCAAGCCTAAGGGAAATAACTAAAAAGTACAACAGGAAAGTCCAATCATTGGAACTTCCCATAAACACGCTAATAACTGAAAGAAAGGTGGCAGAACTCACAGTCTTATTAGCAGCAACCCCAAAAAACCTATCTCATTGCAACTAAAATAGATGATCACAAACAATTTACTGCTAACAGCGAATGGAATTCATAATCCAGGACACACAAATTTCCTAAGAGACAATCAACAAGCAACTCAACCTATCGCTACAATTGAATTTCTATTAGCATCACAAAAATACCTTACAGAGCTTCATAATTTAACAGTAGCAGTATGAATTGCCATAGCAGATATTCCTTCATTTTAACAGCGCTTTGAAACTTCCAAACCAAGCCTTCCCTTCTGCTCCCTTAATTCACTGATTTTTCTTTCACTTACTTATTGCTAAATCAAGCTTCAAGTTGAATTTAATTTTAAAGAATGAGAAAGGAATAAATAAAAAGGAACCCAAATTAATAATATAGAATAAAAAAAAAAAACTTAATTCATAAATTTTAACTCCAATTCCAATTGTTAACTCACTATAACCATAAAAGCTTAATAAATACTTAAATCAAAGAAGAATCAATTTGCAAACCCAGTAACTATTTTAACAAGGAATAAACAAAACCAAGAAATTAGGAACATAAGTAGCTTGTCAAGCTAGTAAAAAGAATATAAAAACACTAAAATGAATGGACCTCAAAAAGCAAATAGAAATTAGTACTCTTAACATTTTTCAAATATGAGCAATATTAGAGATGAAGGTATTGTGTAAATACATACATGGCAAGGGAGAGGCAGAGACCAAAGAACTCTGTAGAGTTGCCGATGCCGCCTAATTGAAGGTGCGAGGCTAACCGTTTGGCAACCGCCGCCATTCTAAATGAGCTTGCATAAGATGCCGACTTTTTCTGCTTCGCGCTCGAAGCCACCGGCGGCAACACCGTACCAGTCCAAGATCAGGCATCACTACTTTTATATGTTAGTTGTAAGATATATTGGTGTGCTTACTTTATTCTAGTACATTTATTTGCTTTCATTAATAAAGTTTTGGTTTGCGTTAAGCAGGAACACCAAGAAGGAAAAAGAGTGGCAGTGTTTGAGCAACAACGCATGAGATTGTTCAATGAATTGTTAGCTATTGTCTAGGAATATTTTGCATCTAAAAAAATCATCTCTAGATCGAGGTGCAAATATATATCCTTGTAATCCTCAATGAATTTAAGGTACATTGTACATAAAGCATTACAGCGTTGGAGATTAAGGAGTTATTAAACCAAATACTTATAATACTATCTGATAATGTTAATACAAAATAGAAAATGATTAGGAAATCATAACTAACTACCTACTTAATAATGACCACAACCTTCTCTTTCAATGCAAAATCCTTTGAGATGGATTCATATTTGGGAATTTTTACAAAACTCAAAATATTAGAACTGATAATAGTAATTGTCTCAAAACCTGCTGCATAATCCAAAAGAGAAACTCCATAGATACTTTTTTTTAAAAAATAACAACAAATTTGAAAACAAAAAGAAATTAACTCCCGACTCAAATACACTGTTTAGTTGGCGAGAAAGTTTGAAAATAAATAAAATTAAAGAAAAAGAAAGCATTGAATACTCAAATTATCATTGTTGGATCAGACATAAAGAAAATAAAACAAATTAAAAGGGTTTATCCATAGAATCTCAAAGAAAATCCATTTTTCTGCAGAATAGACTATATAGAATTAAAAAATATTACAAATAAATAAAAACGGTAACACTTGAAACAACAAATAAAAAAAAATAAAAGTCAGAAAAATGAAACTAACGGAGTGGGAGTGGTAATGTTGAAAGTGACTTCGGGCGACTGGCAAGGGGTGATCTGCAAGAGCGGCGTGGGGGAAGCGGCAAAAGTGACAACGGCGAGCGAAGGAGGCAGAGCGCAAGGGAGGGACGCAGAACGCAAGAGAGGGAGACAGAGCGTGAGGGAGGCGATTGGCGGGTGGGGGCAACGGCGGAGGGAGCGAGCCGAGGTGGGGGACGATCGGCACACCAAATCTGCAGAGGGGTGAGGAAACGAGAGAGAAAAAAAAAGTGAAAAATTGGACGGGGTTTAATAATAAAAAAAATGTATTTTTTAAAATAAAAACAACAAAGTGATATATGTGTAAAAGAGAGTGGTATAAATGAAATTAAAAATTAAAAATATTGTATAATTGAAATAACGAGAGAATGAGATATTTTTTTGTTGTTATTTTTTATTTTATGTATAATTTTGTAAAAAGCCCTTTCTTATAACACCCGATACCCGACCCGCTGAGAGTTGGATACCAAATGTTACACAACTTAATAATATAAGTCAAAATATTAAATTCTAATTCTATTCTATTACTTTAATTCATATAAATCCATACCACTCATAATTTTACATAAATTTGAAAAATATTTCCCTATACAGGTTTCTATCCCCCTATTAAATAATCACCATATTACACTTCTATAAAGTCATTCACATATTCCAACTCCATTATAATCCAATATATACTCATTAATTCCCATCCTCCTCAAATCATCAATATAAAGGAACAAATTCACCAGCAGTTGTGAATTTATCCTTCTTAGTTCACTCACATTTTCTTAATAATGAAAAACAATATCCATCTCTTTTTACATGGATATATTTACAAAGTCATTAAATACTCAGGGTTAGTCATCAAACATATCAACAAACAAATTTAAAACTCAAACTCTAATTCAGCTTTTTGGTGAGCCATCTAATATTTTCAAATTAGAATATTTCCAAAATGACAAAATTAAATTCTAAGCCTAAGTATCTATTCCGAATTTAAAGGACTCCTCTAAACTTCTTGGTAGATCCGTGGCTAGCTTTTCTGTTCAAATACCCTGTGTACCTCCGCGCAAAAATAAAATTTCACGTGCTAAGCATAATGCTCAGTGGCAACCACTAATTTCACTTTTCCACAATAATTTTATTAAAAGTCATAAATGAATTTTGTATAAAAATAAATAAACAAGAACAAAAATTCAAATTTCAAGAAAATAAATTTCCCTTTTTCTTCATAAGTATTCATGATTAATACAATCCCCACTTTAGAAATGTCTTATATTAAAGTTCTATTGTACCAATATGCACATTATCATAGCCTCAATAAATCACCCATGCTAGCAAATACTTATATTCCTCTTCAATATATATTTAAACATAATTAATCTCGTTATTATTCTACACTTACAATCATTTTAAATGTATGTTGAAAACTTTATTTTGTCACCCATAGAAACTTGATGGAACACATCGAGAGGATACACACACACAGACACACACAATGGCCCTAATACTAGACTAGCCGAAAATAGTATTTTTCCGATAGTGAATAGTGACACTGATGTGAATAGTACCTTTCGGAGTCAAAAAATATTTTATTTGATTATTGGAAAGTATAAGTCACGATGAGTTCAAGATTAAAATGTGGAGTGAAATCGAGGTCAAATAGGACCTCAAAAATTGAAAATACGAAAAAGTATCGGTTTCGATGTGAATAATAACTAAGTTGACTAGGGGTTTGACCGTACCATAGAGAGTGATATGGACCTCAGAAAAATGGAATCAAATTTTTTTCTATGATATGAATTATGGAATCAAATTTGAAGTGATTTGGAGTTGGGAAATGAGAAAACAACAGAAAAGTTGCATATTGGGACTAAAAGTGCAATTGGGCTTAATAGGTTGGACCAATTTGGGCCACTACATAAGCACTTAAATGACAAAAATTTAGGTGTGTAGTCTTTACCTATTCTGCCTTCTCCTTCCTCTCCCTTGGCCGAATGAATCTCTCTTCTCTCTTCCTCCATTTTTGTTCAATTTTTGTTTGATTTCTCTCTAAATTCAAGTGTCCTAAAGTTAATTCAGCCCCTCTATGAGTTCATAGCAACCTCTAGTATCCAATTGGTGGATTAAAAGCAAGGATAAACATGGATCAAAGATTATGTATCAAAATGAAGGTAAGAGAATTGTACGGTTTTAATTTGATTTATTAGTTTTAAATGATAGATTAGGGTGTATTAAGAGTATTTATGATGTTTGATTTGATAAAAGAAGAAAATTGATGAATATTTATTTGTGTTGAAATTTCGTCCATAATGAGGAATTCAAGGGGAAATGGCTTTTCAAGGGCTAAAGGCAAGGATTAAGGAGCTTGTGAAGGCTATAGCATGGATATAAGGTTTGTGATTACCTAATCCATGAATTTCTTTTGGAAAATTAGGGCTTAATGTAATGTTTTTATGATGACTATGTGTGATTTGCATGTATAATTGAAATTGAGGTGATAATTGAGCTTAGGGAGGGTAACTAAGCTAATTAGAGTGATTAAAGTGAAAGAAAATTAAGTGCAAGTGTTACACATAATGTGACATAATGGTATACTTGTGTACATTTAAGGTATACCTAGTGATTTTATGAAATTAAATGTATATGCACATGAATTGAGGCCTAATTTAGTGAAATGAGTGATAAATGGATGAAAACTAAAATGTTAGGGAAAAACCCTAAGATGGCCGAATGGGCTAGGTAAGGAATTGTGATAGATTATGTGGCTTATATGTCCTATGAAATGTAAAATGAATAAATGAGTGACTTAGAAGTGAAAAGGAAAGTTAAATGAAAAGAAATACATGGAAATAGAATGATTTACTTAAGTGAAATTTATGCTAAATGCAAGCTTATTTGAGTATAAGCTTAGAAGAGTGATTAAGAACCCTTAAAATGACAATTAAAATGCTAAAAGGAAACTAAAAGAAATTATAAGGTAAAGTCCCTTCGTTGGCCGAATGAACCCTCAGTGTATACTAAGGTGTAACATGTGTATAATCAAAGATTAATGGTCTAAAATGAAATTAGATATGAAAACAAGTGTCCATAAATTTAATTAGAAATTTATGGAATATACATGAATATTTTTGAATAATATGCTTAATGTGGAAATGATGAACTATAATGAATTAGTTCATGAAATGTGTATAAATGTTAAAATTGATGACTAAATAGTGAATAAAAATTGAAATGATAAGAAAATACTGTGAGTGTGTAACACCCCCTTCCCATACATAGGAGAACCCATACATAGGAGAGTGAGAACTCGTATGAGTAAGGGTATCACCAAGCAGAACAGTGCAAAACATTCATTCACATATTATAAACATACACACAAATGGCGAAAATTAAAAACCTTCTATGGAAACATCAGAATGATCATGCATTAATATAATAACATCTATTACAATAATGTTCTGATCAAAAACTGATATTACAAAATAGTTACAACTGTCAGAGATACATAGCGGAAGCTTACAAAAATGATATACAAAAAGAATATATCACTATTACAAAATACTCATACTACAAAAACATAACCCTAACACTAATCCCTATGTGTTGGCTTGACTGGTGATGACTCTGCCAAAAGCTAAACGCCTTCCGCACCTGTACAGGTGAAAATACCGTGCTAAGTGATAATGCTTAGTGGGAAAATAAATAATAAATAATGGACGGCCATTCACCATGGTCGTCAAGGCAAATCACATATAAAAATAGCATACTGAACATCACAAGCTATAATCATAATAGAATTCCATTCAAAGGTTCAATACACATTTATATGCTCATAATAGAGTCATTCAGATTCAAACACTTATCGTCATACGCATACGGATACACATACTTATAATCAAATCAAATCAAAACATAACACCTGCTGACTCACAGTAGTGGATAACGAGTAAACGCATAGAGGTACCTTACAGGTACGAATCGGAAAACAGTATCATATTTGTAGACACGGGGTCTTGACGCAGTCCAGGTCAGAGTTACCCGATGAAGAGATCCACGTTGGTTTCCGGATAAATGGATGGAATTCGGAGGTTTTCGTCTTTCGGTTTCATAAGGATTAAAATCTTTTTCGCTATAGCGTGAGGTTTTGAAAGAGTTTGGAAAATTTTGCTTGAATTTGAAAGTTTTGCTCCACAGACGGGATGACCGTCTGAAGTAGGGACGCCCGTCTCTACTTGGGGTGATCCCCGTCTCTATTCATAGTAGGGACGGCCCGTCTATAGCTAGGGACGGACACGTATCTGAGTAGGGACGCCCGTCCCTAGTCCCGCGTTACGGCCCGTCTGTAGCTAGGGACGGACACGTGTTTGAGTAGGGACGCCCGTCCCTAGTCCCGCGTTACGGCCCGTCTGTATCTAGATTTCCACGCATGCCCTTAGTAGGGACGCTCGTCGGTAGTTGATGGGATGCCCGTCGGTAGTGGATCTGATCAGATAACGCCGGATTTGATAAAATTTTATCTCTTATCTTTCAAATAGGGATAAGTTTTGGTAAAATAATTGAATTTTAAAACGACTTTTAAAATTCAAACTTTAAACTGATGCTTATCCGATTTTATCTCCAAAAAGTCTATAAATTGAGAAGTAAAATTCATTATTTAGGGTTAGAAAATTTGACAAATTTTTGAGAGATTGGAAAAGTAACCACTTTTTGAGAGATTGGAATTTTTTAGAAAGGATTTCTTTGAGAGCAGTTTACCAAAAAGTTATAAAATCTCTATTTTTAGAATTTTATTTGATAAAAATTCTTCCAATTAATTGATTTTCTCAAATCTTTCTTGCGAATTAAGCCAATCTGAGGTAATGAAATTCATTCGTTTCCATCAATACAGCTAATTCAAACACTCGATCGCTATTAAATTTTCAAAAAGGGAAAATACAAATTTTCTTACTTTGATCTTTTTTATTTGATCCTTGTGGAGCGTGCGGGGACCGAAACCATTTGATATTCACCCAAAAAGGTAAAATCCGAGGGTAAACATTCTGGATTAATACTTGTGTGATTTAATTAATTTTTATTAATTGTTTTCATCTTTTACCTTTTTTTTATCTTGTAACTCATTTCTTTTAAAGTTTCCTATTATTTTCCTTTCTTTACTTTATTCATCAATTTTGACACTGACATGTTTATTCCTATGAGTTATTTTCTGACCATTTGGAACTGGAGTTTGGAAATGATGATGGTCGAGCCAATCTGAGGATCTCCATACGGGTTCTTTCTTCACCCTTGCTTTTTATTCATGTTATTATTAAGATTATTTCAATGTCATTAAAGTAAAAAGGGCCAAATATTTTATAGTAATTAATTTGGGATTTTCTCGAAAGCTGTGGACCAATGTCCTATTTTTAACCAACAAAATTGACACTTCTTAAAATCAGTTTGTGACAAATATGCATGGCAGGACCAATGTCCTCACTCCAATGAATATCCCTTTTTCTGTATGATTTATATATTGTTTTTATAATGGTGGTTGTATTCCGCCCCTAGTTTTATTGTAATTTGATTTGTGGAAGTTCATCTTAATAGTGCTTAATTTATCGCTTTTGACGTGAATGATTGCGCCTTAATTAAATGCATCGTGTGGAAAGTTGGTGAAACAATAAATTCAAAACTTAATCATAATATTGATCAAGGTACAAATAAATGAGAAGTCCAGAACTCACTCTGGTCTTTGGGGCTCAATGAGGCGAGAGGTCTAGGACTTCCAAGACACCTCTTGAGTCTCACCAAAAGACTTAAATTTACAATCCTAGACTCCAGGGGGTAGAGGCTGAGGCCTCCAAGATCTCTCTGGTTAGCCCAAGATGGATATGTATGCGCCGTCTTAGGCTCGCTGAGGCTAGACGACCTTTCCCAATGTTCTATTGGGTGGCGACTCCAAGAAACCTCATTGTTGCCCAAAATAGACGCACTTGTAAATACCTTACAAGTTTTATGAACCTCTCCTGATCGCCCTAAAGCGGGCCCCCGGGAGGACACGAGGTTCGGCGCGCGTCACAATATTATCTCTTTCAAAATATTTTACAAAGGAATCTTAAACAAGATTCGAACACGTAGAAGTTCACGAGAAACAGAACAGGGACCTGATCAGGGTCTAGAACAGTACAGAGGCTGTAGTAAAAGGACTCTTTTAGGCATGCCTAACTATCCACTGGACTGACTCTTGCAGGTCATGCATAATACCATTCACATCTAAGCATATCATTTAAAGTTCACAATTTAAGGCATAAATAGTACACTCTTATTTTGACAATAACATTCAACAATTTGACAAAACAAAATACCATGTAATGATGTTAGATAAATAATATAACACTAAATAACATTTAAAACTATTAAATAACGAAAAAGGAATGAAAACGAAGAAAATCGGAAAGCTTAAAAACAACTGGGCAGTAGCGGTTTACATGGCGGTATGACATTTCCTTACCGCCGTGTAAGCCACTTTACACGGGGGTATGGCAAAACCATACCGCCGTGTAAACCACACAGCTCAGAAAACTACTAAGGCAGAATGACTTTACACGGCGGTATGGAATGTCCTTACCACTGTGTAAAATCTCGGCTTAGAAATTTTCACAAGGCAGAATGACTTTACACGGCGGTATGGAGAAACCTCATCGCTGTGTAAAATCTGGGCCTTCAAATTCTGGGGAAATCTCATGATTCACATGGCGGTATGACTATCCATACCGCCGTGTGGGTCGCCAGAAACCCAAAATTCCATCAGCTCACAGCCCAAATCACACACACCAAAAACACCCACTTAGAACTAACTTTTCAAAACATTTAAAACTCACATTTTTCAACTCAACATTCAAGCACCACATGCAATAGATATACTTAATCATTCAATCCATGCAACCATTTCAAATCCACAATCTAACAAATTCACACATGCATAATCCATCAAAATCACAACTAAAATCTTAGTCCAACATACCCAACCTCAAAGCATTAAAACCATCATACAACTCATTATAACTCCATAAACCAAGTAAATTCCAAAAATCATGTCAAAACTCAAAATCATCATAATACATCAAATTCAAGAAATTCCCAAACCTGTATTCCTTAGCTCCAATTACTTGGTGCCGCAACCTCCCGCCTTCTCCTTGCCTTTAGAATCGCGAGGAGGCTCAACTAAAGACCAAACCCACAAAATCAAACAATACAACCCTAGATTAAATCCTAAACCAGAAATAGGAAAAATGAAGAAGAAGAAGAAGAAGAAGAAGAAGAAGAAGAAGAAGAAGAAGAAAATGCAGCAACTTACCAAATAAACTTCTTAAAATTACCAAGATCCACCACTAATCCAACCAAGAGGAGGGAGTCAAGGTGACCAAGAGAAAGAGGGAGAAGAGGAGAATGCAAAGAGAGGGGAAGAGAAGAACGGAAGAGCAGTAATTCAATTTCTGTTCTCTCTTCTTTCTCTTTCCTCACTAATACCCTCCACTATTCTCCTCTCCACATGGCACCCCAAGATTGGTGGGTCTTAATAATTCACACCCTGCATGCTATACACCACATACAAAGCCTTCCTCACTAAAGCACACACTACAACTATGTATGCACTCACACATAAGCACAACTCACTCACTCACATCCTACAAACATGTGAGCATGCACACACACAAATGTAAGTTAACTTACAAATACCCTGATATCATATATGCACCCACACTATAATAAAACCCATAAAACATGTATTTTTCCCAAAATGCCCTTATCACATGCCTTCACACACATAATGTACACATGCACAAATGACAAACATGGCTCAAACTGTTAGGGGGAAAACGGGGTGTTACAACTCTCCCCTACTAACAAGAATTTCGTCCTCAAAATTCTCACCTGAACTGAACAAGTGCGGATACTGAACCCTCATCGTCGCCTCTGGTTCCCATGTCGCTTCCTCGACTTCGTGATGTTGCCAAAGAACCTTGACCATAGGGATTTACTTGTTCCTCAACTGCCTCACTTCTCGAGCTACAATAGCTTTTGGCTCTTCATCAAAGGAGTAATCCGGCTAAATTCGAACATCTTGAACTGATAAAACATGCGACGGATTCGATCTATACTGATGAAGCATAGAGACGTGGAAGACGTTGTGCATCTTAGCCAACTCTATTGGTAAAGCCAACCTATAGGCTACCGGACCAACTCTATCTAGAATCTCAAAAGGTCCAATAAACCGAGGACTAAGCTTACCGTTCTTGCCAAAACGTAATACTTTCCTCCAAGGTGAAACTTTAAGGAAAACTTTGTCCCCGACTTCAAACCAAATATCCTTTCTCTTTAGATTGGCATAGGATCTCTGCCTATCCTTAGCCACCTTCAGATTTCGCTGCACAACTCTAATCTTCTTTTCGGTATCTCTAATCATTTCTGGCCCAATAAAAGATCTCTCGGTCAACTCTGTCCAACAAACCGGAGTCCTACATGGTCTACCATATAAAGCCTCAAATGGTGACATACCCATGCTCGACTGATAACTGTTGTTGTAGGCAAACTCCATAAGTCACACATACTGATCCCAACTACCAGAAAAATCCAAAGCACAAGCCCGAAGCATATCCTCTAAAATCTGGATAACTCTCTCAGACTAACCATCTGTCTGAGGATGGAACGCTGTACTGAAGTTCAACTTGGTACCCAAAACTCTCTGCAATTCCTTCCAAAACTTAGATGTGAACCTTAGATCCCGATCTGAAACTATCGACAAAGGCACTCCATGCAACCGAACTACCTCATCCACATACACATTGGCCAACTTATCCATCGAGTAATCCACTCTAACCGGCACAAAATGCGCTGACTTCGTAAGCCGATCTACAATCACCCAAACTGAGTCATGCTTCCTCTGAGTCACTGGCAAACCCGATATAAAATCCATGGCGATATCATCCCATTTCCACTGAGGAACGGATAAAGGAGTGAGCAATCCCGAAGGGACTTGATGCTCAGCCTTTACCTGTTGACATGTCAAACACTTTGCCACGAATTCCACAATAGCTTTCTTCATCCCAGACCACCAGTAGAATTGCTTCATATCCCGATACATCTTCTCACTACTAGGATGCATAGTAAAGACCGTAGTGTGTGTTTCAGTCAAAAGTTGCTTCCTTAACTTATCATTCTCGGGTACACACAAATGATCCCTATACATAAGCACCTCATCCAAAATCGAAAACTCAGACTGCTTACCCTGCTGAACCTCTTGCAAAATCCGTTGCAATCTCAAATCATCCTTTTGAGCATCCACAATAGACTGCCTCAAAGTAGGTTGCACTCTCAATTGGGCAACCAAAGCACCATCTGAATCAAATCTCCATCTGAACCGCCTAAAAAATAAAGCCGAAACCGACTTCCGTCTCAAAGCATCTGCAATCACATTGGCTTTACCCGGATGGTAATCCACAATGCAGTCATAGTCCTTGAACAACTCTAGCCATCGATGTTGCCTCATGTTCAACTCTTTCTGTGTGTGGAGGTAATTTAAACTCTTATGATCCGTAAAGATCCTACACTTCTCCCATACAGATAATGCCACCAAATCTTCAAAGCGAAGATCACAGCCGCCAATTCCAAATCATGCATCGGATAGTTCTTCTCATGTGGCTTCAACTGACGAGATGCATATGCTACAACTTTACCCTCTTGCATCAACACACATCCGAGCCTAATACCCGAAACTTCACTGTACATCACAAACTCTTTACCCGAGGTGGGTTGAGTCAGTACAGGAGATTCAATTAACAAACTCTTCAATCTCTCAAAGCACAGCTAACACTTATCCGACCATTCAAATCTAACTCCTTTCCTCAACAGTTTAGTCATCGGAGTAGCAATAACAGAAAAACCCTTCACAAATCGACGATAGTAGCCTACTAAACCAAGGAAGCTTCTCACTTTCGGAACATTCCTAGGCGCTTTCCAATCAACAATCGCCTCAATCTTAGCTGGATCCACTTGGATACCCTTAGCCGACACAATGTGACCCAAAAAGGACACCTCTCGAAGCCAAAAGTCATACCTGCTAAGCTTCCCAAACAACTGATGCTCCCTCATAACTTGCAGAACCAACCGAAGATGCTCCTCATGCTCACTCTCATCTATCGAGAAAATCAAAATATCATCTATAAACACTACTACAAATTGATCGAGATATAGCCTAAACACTCGGTTCATCAAATCCATGAAAGCCGCAGGTGTATTGGTCAAACCAAACGGCATTACAAGGAACTCACAATGGCCATACCGCATCCGAAATGCAGTCTTAACCACATCCGCATCCTTAACTCGCAACTGATAATAACCTGATCGAAGGTCAATCTTGGAAAAGACACCTGCATCTAAGCTGATCAAACAAATCCTAGACTCTAGGCAAGGGATACTTATTCTTCACTGTGACCGTATTGATTTGCCTATAGTCGATCACATCCTCAAAGAGCCATTTTTCTTCTTAACAAATAAAATCGGGGCTCCCCATGGAGATATGCTGGGTCGAATAAACCCCTTATCTAATAACTCTTGTAGCTGAGTTTTGAATTCTCTCAACTCTACAGGAGCCATCCGATATGGTGCTTTCGAAATGGGTGAAGTACCCGGTATAATCTCTATGGACAACTCCACTTCTCTCTCGGGAGGCAAACCAGGTAATTCACTTGGGAACACATCACTAAACTCCCTAACAACGGGGATACCATCAATCTCTACCTGATCACGCTTCGAATCCAAAACAACTGCTAAGAATGCCTCACAACCCTTTCTCATAAATCTCTTAGCTTGCATGGCGGATATCACATTACTCAAGGAACTCAAACCCAAACCCTTGACAACAACAGAAGACTGATCTCTATCCCGAAGCACAACTACCTTCCTATGACAATCCACCACTGCCCCATGCTTACTAAGCCAATCCATACCCAAAATCAGATCAAATTCCCGGAAAGGCAACTCAATCAAATCAGCAGGAAACTCAACACCCTGAACCAAAAGGGAACAATTCCCATGAACTCTACTCACATTGACACTATGCCCTAAAGGACTGGTTATACAAACCTCATAATCTAACTGGTCAACATCATGCATCTTATCAAACAATATACTTGTGCACAAATATGAGTGTGTGGAGCTAGAGAGGATTTGCATCTTTTGATATTGAGTAACATGAGATATTTTGGAATCCCTTTCCAATAAAATATTGGGAAAGTTCATCTACTCCCATAAAACCTATAGGCACCTTTGAGATATTTTGGAGTCGCCACCCAATTTACAAGAAATTAGGAAAGTTCATCTAACCTTGGGGTCTAAACCAGAGAAAGATTCGAAACTTTACTTTTATTAATGCCTTGGTTAATTATAAACGGAGATATTAAATTTTTTTCTCTCTCTCACACGAGGTGCAATAAAATTAAAGCGCATATCAAGTATCAAAAAAAGATAAAGTAAATTACAAAATAAAAATAAAAGATAAAATTGGGACAAAAATACAATCCCCCAAAATGAAAAGAATTAAAATCTGGGACAAAAATACAATCCCCCAAAAATGAAAAGAATTAAAATCTGGGACAAAAATACAATCGCTCAAAATAAAACTAAAACAACATAAATAAAGCTGGGTATTATTTAAAAATAGGAACATTGGTTCCTTCATGCACATTAAAAAATTGAGGAGTTATTTTTAAGAAAATCGGAATGAGTGATTACATTTTGAGAAAAAAATAACTATTCTTTTTAAAAGTGATATTTTATTGGTTAAAAATTAGGACATTGGTCCCATTTTATTAGAAAAAATTCCAATTTATTAATAAAAATATTTTTTGTGATTTTCTTTTTTTTACGTGCATAAAGTAAATAAATTACAAATTACATAGTAAAATGAATAAAGTTAAAATAATGAAAAATAATAAAAATGCTAAAAACATCAAACCAAAAGGTATCTCCAAATCTCTATAGATCCCCATTTGTCATTGAGAATACTCACACAAAAAAAAAGAATTGAAGACAATAAAACAAAATAAAAAAAAAGTTAGCAAATAAATCTAAAGAAAAATAATTAGTCAACAAAATAATAAAAATAAACATTATCACATAAAAGAATTAAAAAATAAAATAAACATGATAAAAATTAAATTAAAATCACACAAAAAACATACCATGCAAATTATGGGTTGAAAAGCATGAAAACAAAGTAAAATAAATTAAAAAAAAACAAAACAAAACAAAATAAAAGCGACAAAAGAGTGAGGGGCGACCTAGCCACGAGGGGCGGGCAGGCCGCCCCTCACCTTCTTCCTATCCCTCGTGGGCAGGAACACAGGAGGAGCAAAAATCCACTAATTTCCTCCAAAAATTCAATACAAAATTGCAATTGAGCCCAGAATTCTTCACCCTCAGAATTATCAATCTGAAAAGCAAAGATCATGAATTGTTTTCTTGTCAAGGTTCACAAAAGTTGGATAAAAAAAGATAGGAAATACTCGTTTTCTCCCTCTCAAAACTCCCCAAAAAAACTCTTTTTTTTTCCTTAAAAAACCTATTTTTTCTAGATAATAAATTCAAACTTTTAATTTTGAAATGGAAAAAACCTTTAAAATCCCTAAAAAAATGGATTAAAAATTAAAAAAAAGGCCAAAAAAATGCATTTCGGCCAAAAAATGGCACCCAGGGGTCGCTGGCTGGTGAAGGGCGAGTGCCAAGGCCGCCCCTCCCCTGGCGAGGGGCGGGCGCTGCGAGAGGGGCGGCCTCAACGCATTAGAGCACATAGCGCCAACGTGCGCCTGGAGTGCGAGGTGTGCCTGCCCTTGCGTGCCGGCGGCCGCAAGCCTCTGAAAAACCTTTTTTTTAAACAATTTTGACAAAAAACTATCACTTTCAATCCTCTTTTTTTTATTTTTAATTTTTAATATATATATATATTTTTTATTTATTTTTGAAAAGCAATTTTGACAAGGAAACTGTAACGCCCCGAAAATTTTAGTGTTTTTATTTAATATTTTGACGCGTTAAATTTTCATCGAAGGTTAATTTTGGCATATAAGACGTGAAATTTTTCCTTAAAGCTATATAATTTATTATTTAAATAAATTTGGACATATATATATATATATATATATATATATATATATATATATATATATATATATGTATGTATGTATGTTACATGTAATTGAAAAAAAAAATAATAATTAAAACATGTGATAATTTCTATGGTTCTAGAATTATCTAGACAAGTGGGACTAGAGTAAGCTAGAATTATTGGGAATAATGAGAAGAAAAATAGAAAGGGGAGTCACGAAACGGGGAGCAGAAGGGAGATAGAAACCGAGAAGAGAAGAGAAGGAGAGGGGGACGGCGGAGCAGCGGCGGAAGGGGGCGAGTGGCTGGCGATGGTCGACGGCGAGCAGCTGGCTCCTCGCAACGCCGATCACAGTGCCGTCTTCCCCTTGTCGCGGCGTCATCGTTCCAGGAGAACGGGAGGAAGAACCGCGAGCTTCTTTGGTGTTTTCCGGCGAACTCCGGTGGTGGTTGGCGACACGAAGGGCACCGTGGGATTCCTGGTGGCCAGACAAAGCTTCCGGTGGCCATGGATCCTCCTCAATCGCCGGCAACGAGCAGATCGGAGAGGGAGAAAACCGAACCTACCGACGACGATTCCGGCAAAATGGAGGGCGTTTTCGGCGCGTGATCACCGGAAAAGGGACCCCGAGGCGTCGAGCTTCCTCCCGGTGGTTTCGGTGTCTCCGGTGGAGCTCCGGCGAGGCTCCGGCAACGGTGAAGGGACCAAAAATAAACAGAAAATTGGTATGTGGCCACCAAAATTACTTTTCTAAGTGATTTTTCCATAAGTAAAATTTATTAAGAGTGATTTTACTAAATGCATTACGTGAAGAAATGTATTTGTGGGATTATTTTTGACAGTAGGGATCGAAAGGTATACTGACATTAATTTCTATTAAGCTGATTTTAATGAATACTTATTAAATATGCATGGTTAGACCATTTAAACAAGAACTAAACAAAGGAGGCTGAAATAATTGATAGTGCTTAGAACTAAGTCTTGGCCAATTTAATTATTAATAATCTTTAGTTGAGTCTTGATAAGAAATGAACCATCGAAGCATAAAATGACTAGATGAGCATGAAATGAATGATAAATTGTAACAAAATAATTTTGATTGGTGAAAATTTAAGATGAACTAAAATGTTTAAAGTGTTTGATGAATAATTTGCTAATGTACAGAGGACTTTTAGTGTATATATATAGGTGTCTGAAATATGAATTCATTGTATATCATTTTGTTAGAATAAGGGAAAAGTAATGAAACTAGAAGTGAATATACATAAAAAAAAGGGTGATTTAAAAATAGTAGGTAACAATATATCAGTATGTTATGCATGAAATTAAAAAGTAAGAGCATAATTTGATTAATTATGTTGTACATAAGGAATAATTGATGAGGGAATTAGAAATAAAACTTTAGGAATATATAGTGTATTTTGACCTAATATGTGTAATTAATAATTAAAGATTTTATTTGATTTAACGCCATAATAATATTGGTGTAAAACAGTGTAGAAGAACTTGAGGTAATTATGTGATTTTGGGTATGTATATTTTGTTTAAGCAAAATTTATGCTTATATATATATAATTGTATTCCAAAATGTATGTATAAATAGAGTTCTTATAATGTCAGTACTTATGTATTTACGTGTATATGTGGTCTTGAACAATGCAGATTAATTGGAAGTAATTGTATTAAGGTGAATTGAAGTTATTATGTTATCACTTAGAGTTTGAAATACATTTAGTATGAAGGTTAAATGTTAGCATAGATAACAAGTTTTGGAGTGACAAGTAAATAATAGATGGTTAGTTGAGAACGAGTTTGAGTAAAAGAAATAGATGTAAAATAAAAGTATATAATAAAAGTTTGATTTGCTAAATTATGCTCGGGGATCATTGGACAAAGAAGTTAGAAATGAAAATTTAGTAATAATATTAGTATTTTGGCCTTAAAGATGTAAATAGCGAGTTTAGTTTTAATTTAATTTGATGTCATGACAAACCGTATAAAGAATAATATAAAAGTATGTGAATTAAATATGTAAGTTTTGGTTCCATGTGAAATAAACTTAACTTGACGAAATAAAATAAAAGTGATTTGGAATGGAAAGGGAGAGCAGTGATCGAATGTATACCTACATGTATATATATATATATATATACAAATGAGGTGTATTATGATTGTTAATGCATTTTAATTATATAAATATGATTAATGGCTTGCTGTGAAGCAAAATCAGTGAATGTGATAAGTAAATGAAATTGTATGAGAAAATGATGATGGGTGATAGTGGGATTATTTCTGCATTTTTTGGATTGAAATGTATATAAATCTTATTTTATGTAAAGATCAAAGTTTGGATTTATTTAAATAACATTCAATAATGTGGCCCTATTCGATGAGCTGGTAGTCAAGTTTAGTTCAGGATATAGTGGCTAGCCATAGGGACATAAGACCGCGGGTGTGAGCATGACGACTCACTTTTTAGTAGGTCAATGATGGTCCTACTTCTGTATCTGAATATCTGAATATCACTTTTTAGTAGGCCAATGATGGTCCTACTTCTGTATCTGAATATCCGAAGTATATTGTACTATATTTAAAGACAGTGGTGGTCGCACAGGACTCCACTGGTATCTGAAAGACTGGGGGTAATCCTTCGGGGTTCCTTCAGGTTTGAAAGACTGGAGTGATCTCTCAGAGGTCTCTCTAGGTTATTGTGAACTCTTAGGGGTTCACATCCCATTTATCCTGTGCTTAGAGTCTGCCAGCATTGTACTATGGGTAAAATAATAAATTGCAAAGTGAATTGATGAATGTGAAATAAATGTGAATCAAGGAATTTAATAAGGAATAAATGAAGCAAGGTAAATTGGTGGGTTTAATCAATAAATTTTGTAATCCATATTAAATGTATAATTTGAGAAGTTAAATGGTAAGTATGGAGAAAATGTGGATTAAGAAAATATGAAGTAATTTAATGGTAAGTAAAGTGTTAAAGTGGCAAAATTGAGAATAAAATGTCAAATAAAAGGTAATAACGAAGAATTTAAAGTTTAATATATATATATATATATATATATATATATATATATATTTTGCTAGAAAGTTTAATTGACCAAAGGGGTATTATTGTATTAGATGAAAGTTAGAATAATTGTTAAGATAGAAACGAGATAGTAGTTGCTACGTTATGAACATATTGACTGTTTAACAATCTATGAAATCATGTTAGTGATGCATGATTAACATGGTATGCACTTTATCAAAATGATAGGGAAATTTAGTTATTGATTTTGAAACTTGAATATACAAGTTTAAGAAAAGTCAGTATTTTAAAAGAATATTGAATGTATTGCATAAAAATGATTTTACCTTGCAAATCATTCATATTTAATTTGGAGTTAAATAGCTATTGGTATATTAATTATAAAATATTATATTGATTGTGAAAGGAAAAGTAAATTGTGATATTTATGTATGAATGATCAATTAAATGTGTATATATTATGCTTATGCCTTGGATAAGTAAAATTGGTAGTCACCACTAAGCGTAAAGCTTAGCGCGTGGTTTATCCTCGCGCAGGTATAAGACAGGAATTAAGTGAATGTCAGCACAGTTTCAAAGGAATAACGTGGGATGGTAAGTATGACAATAAGAGGATGAGAATGTAATTTTTGGGATTTGATAATGTGAATCTCAGTTCTAGATGGCATGTACACTGTATAGATATTTAGGATTCTATTGTATCAAGAGTTGTACTACATATTTGTTATAGTAGATAGTTAACACGTTAATATTATGTCTTGTATTTTGTATAATTGATGTAATAGTGAGCTGATGACATTGTGAACTATTATATAAGTATGTGATTGGAATTAAATTGGAGGATGGGCAAAATTGTGTTGGAGTTTGAATTGGAGTAGGACGGATGAATATGTATGTGATTATAGAAGTGTAAACACTTTTTGTTTACAGGGGAATAGGCAATATTAAAGAGGAGATTCTGCCGAAATTTCGGTAGAATTTAAGTAGCCTATTTGAGAATGATTGTGTGATTAGTAAAGTTTAATAGTGATAAAAAAAAAATTTACCCGGATTTTCGTAATGATTTTAAGAATAGTTTAAGACAATTAAGTTATTATGTACAGTAAAAAGGGTGTTACAGAAACTATCACTTCGAAACTTCTTTTTTTCCTGTGAACAGGCACTTAACTTCATCATTGGGTAACCCTGATTTGGGCTATTTCGGGACTCGGTGTCTATATTTGGCAATCACAAAAATCTTCAAGATGTAAATCTGAATGCTGTTGACGTAAAACTTCTTTCAAACTTAATGATTCTTCTCTTAATGAAGCCCTTTCTTAATTTTCATTAAAATCCAAAGCTGATAAAGCATCAATAAATCTTTGAACAAAATAACTCATGATTAAGCTGAAATACCCGATTGATTTATATCTTTTGAAATATTACAAGATGGAGAAGAAGTAAAAGGTATACATGAATGGTTTCTAGTGAATACAAGTTGAAGGTCTAGTGACTTATTACAATAAGAAGTAGAAATAACTAAAGGTTTCTTCTTTTCTTTAATCTTGAAATTTTTCGAAGAAAAAGCTCTGCCATGTTTCTTGAGAAAATTCTTCTTATATAGATAAAAAAAAAATTTCAATTATTATTCTGATGAACTATCCTGATAAGTCATTCGGATGATTGAGATAGTTGAGGATGAATACGAATCTTTACTATTGATGACTAGTGCCTGTTGTCTGCGAATCTTCACTGTTGATAAATAGTGTCTATTGTCTGCGAATCTTCACTGTTAATGAATAGTGATAGTTGATTTTTTTTGAACTTTCTGTAAAATATTGTAAGTAATAATCCCTTTTTTTAATTTAAAATAGCATTACATCATCATATGGGTCCTAGGAATCTATAAAGTGATGAGGTGCTGGGGTAATTTCTTCGGTAGATGATTTCCTTTTTCTGAAAACACCTGTTTGAGAATAGCTGTAAGCTCTTCTTTTATCGAGGTTGATGTAATAAGATTAATAATTTGATGCTTGTTGGCTACAAAATCTTGGTTTTGATATGGGAGAATCTGCCTTTTATCCTGATAAGAAAATTTATCACTATCAAACTTTTCTCTTGCTGCCTGAGTATTTGCCCTCTGTTCTTGTAAATAATCCCACCATTTAACTCTGAATTCCCTATAGAGTATTGGAATAGTTGGTTCTATTGGAACGTGATAATTCCAGGTGATAATCCTTGAGATTTTAAACTAGTTATAAAATTAAAGTAAAGAGTCCCTTTTTTGTGATAGATAAAGTTGTTTGTATTTCTGATATCCCTGTTGAAGTTGCAAAGGAAAGATAACTTAACTTCTATAGGGCTTAAATAATCAAACCATCTTAGAAACCAATATGGGCAAAATCCTAAAAACTTGTGAGAGAAGTAGAAAAACAAAAAATGATTATAGTTTCTTAAGAAGAATGCCTTGAACCATGCATCAAGATAATCATAATAAATGTACACCTTTCTGGTAAAGTAACCTGTTAAAACCTTCAAAGAGTAGGGTTTTAATCCCTATTCTTCTTGTGTCATAATCTTTAAAATCTTGACCTTGCTGTAATTAATTTTTATTGAATCTTGATTATAATTATGTTCTATATGTAACACCATTGATTCGATCATACTAAGCATACAATACACCCGCTAGACAAATACCATACTAGATTGAAATCTGACTAATACTTGTTTATCTCAAATGCAGGTAATTTTTTTTTTTTTTTTTTTACATAACAGCTTACTACTTAGACTTCTAATGTTAACTTAGTCTAATACCAAATCATATAACCTCATAAGTCATGCATAAACCATTCACTTAATAATCATATTTATATCTTGTTGATAAACCTATAACTGTCTTATCTTACTATACATCTAATAAAAAATTCAGCAGCATAACAATCATAAATCTTGACCTTCCCATCCTGCAATTCAAACAATCAACAGCCCACTCAAGGGCACAATATTAACATATCATTAAGCATACACCCTTCAGTCCAATAATTAACATTCACTACTCTAAGCGTCATAAACTAATAATTTGTTCCAATGTCCACAAAAGTCCATATACATGCCATATACATAACCAAAATCCAAGAAATCCACACATAAGTCTAGATTAAAAATACAAAAATATTCTTAACAGAAGTCTTCGTCTAGTCCGCTTCCACATAAGGAAAATGCTTGCACCAAAAACCATTTAATCGGTACCTACACGCAGTCAATAAAAACTACGTGCTGAGCATTAAATACGCTCAACGGTGGTTACAAATCCAAAGGTTTCCATTATTCTAAATCATGAGTACATACATGCAATTAATCCTATGGATTATATACATTAAAATAACATTTCTAACGGCCTATCAATTTAATACTTAATTAACTATATACAATCATTAACGTATTTCTTATACAATAACATCAGTACATTGATTTATATAAATTAATATTATTATATAATATCACTTATTACTACTTCCTTCCATTGTCACTTTCAATCTCTGTACGTTATCTTTCATTATCATTAGCCTTACAATTTATTAACACTATATTTTTTAACATTAGTTTCACTTCCACCAATCCATGTAATTACTTAATATACCAATTTTCTTTTATCTATTTTCATAAACAGTTTACATATTAATTCTAATTTAAAATCTAACATAAACATTTGCCTTCAATTTTATTCTTATTATTTGTTCTAACACTACAAAAAAAATGCAAATTAGCTACTAAAATTAGCGACGGAAATATTTTCGTTGCTAATTAGCGACTGATTAGCAACGATTTTCATATTTAGTCTCTAAAATTGATTTTTTTCAATCTATGGCAATTTTAGCGACTAAATAGCGACGGAAAAAGTAAACCGTCGCAAAATTTTTGCAGGAACTCATGGCGCATTTTTTTGCGACTAATTTAGCGACGGAAATATCAGTCGCTAAATTGGGAGCACATTCATTTGCGACGTATTTAGCGACTAACTTATATTGTCGCTAAATATATTTTAATTAGCGACGGAATAAAGACGGATTATTTCGTCGCTAAAAATATTAAAAAAATTGAATCCCCCCCAAAACTATGTCGTTTTAGGGGTGGCCTTGCTTTTCCTTAACTATGCGTTACAATGGAGATCGACTTCCACTTCTCTTCCTTTCTATTTTTCTTCTTCCTCATCCCTCCCTTCATCGCGTCCTCGCTGCCCTTCACTGCCGTTGTCCATCCTCCCACCGTCACGCCGTCGCCCGCTTCCAGCAGCCCCAACTCCGTCGCTTCCTTCTTCTTCCTGCGCGAGGAGTAGCACACCACAGGTCCTCCTTTCCCGGCACACAATCCAATTTCCGCCCCCTTGCTGCCATTTTTCACCATTAGACCAAAGGTAAGCTCCAAATCTCCATTTAATTGATTGATTATTATAGAAATTTGAGAAAAAATTAAAGAAATTGGCACTTAGGGATTTCGGGATTTGGAGAAAATTTAGTAGTTCAATTTTTCTTTGAGTTAATTGAAATTTTGAGTGAATAACTACCTAAAACTGAGTTATAATCGCCCTCTTCGCGTTCTCTGTCGATTGAAACTTCATCCCTGTATATCTCTCCCTAAGTCATCTCTTCTGCTTCTTTAAGGTGCGTTCTCATCTTGTGGCTTCTTGGTTATTAATTTGATTGTGGGTGTTTAGATTCTAGGTTTTGATTTGGAGGCTTGCTAAAGAAATATTTATCGAAGAAGGGTTTATTCATATCGGTGAGTTTTTCTTAGATCATCTCTTTGATTACTTTTGTGAAATCAGTTGATGAATTTGTGTATTAGTTTTCTGTTTCTGTTAGAGAGATGTTACCGCACTAGCAGATTATATGTTATTAATTTCTTGATTCTATAAGATTTGATGGTACCCAGATCAAGAATCTCTGTAAAAATGGTGTGGTTATCTCCTAAATCATTAATTAATTTGCATACTATTAATGAAGGTGGGGTTTTGTTGGGTTTTCAGATTGGATATTAGAAGCAGGTTTCAATCATATTCATGGCCATGGCCTCCACCCACTTATTAGATTTCCAAGTCTTTTCTTTTTTGCTTGTGCTCTGCAATCATTAGACTGGTGAAATAAAAAGGAGTTAGTTTTGCTCTTCTAACCTTTTTTTCTTTCTTTTTTACTGTTTTTGTGTCCGTATATGCATATTTACATTTATGGCTTTGTAATTGATAAGCATTATTTTCATCCATTGCTAGATTTTGCACTAACTAATAGTAAATTATTGTTACTCGGTGCAATTTTCACCCATAACAACCGATTTGATGATGCACACTAATCTCATTATAATTGAACTTAGATTTGAATTTTATTTTGTTTTATTTTATTTTCGATTTTTTTTAATTTTTAACTTAGACATTGATTTGAGTAAGTTAAGTGTCCTTAACATGTTATCCACTTTGATTACATATGGTACATGGAGTTTGCCCTTTTGAAAAATATGTCCCATAACTTTTTCGTTTTTGGCAAGTAGTGGGGTTAATGTATTTAACTTGTGTCATATATGCTCTCAAGAAGCGTGATGGAATGGCATAATTAGTTTTTCCTTAATAGGAGATTTTGTATTTAAATCTTAATTACATTATTTGGGGATTGAGTTTGTATTATTAAGGCTTTTGCATTCAGATGTACCCACATCTTTTAATCCTTTTGCATTTTTAATTTGGCATCTCCATTTCTCTGGAGCTGTGGTGACCACGATTCCAAATTGGCCCAAAAGTAAAGTGATGGATGAGAGCTGTTGGTTTGATAAGGAATATTGCAGAACAACTAATGTGATTTCTTTTTACTAGTTGTACATTTTGCTATGGTACTGTCTTGTTAATTACTATTAGATGACACTATAATCCATATTTCTTTGCTTGTCTTAGAGTTGTATTGTCTCTCCAAGATGGCAGCAGAGAGTGCGGCTTTTGAGTATGCAAAACAAAGAGGGCTTGATGTTGTAACTGTTTGCCCTACTATTGTTTTGGGAGCTCTTCTACAGTCCACGGCGAATGCTAGCAGCATGGTTCTCATTAAGCTTTTGAAAGGTTTCTTTATTCTGGCATGGATATAATTATGTTATGTGATCTTAATATTCAATTGTTATATGCTCATATTGTCTTAATGTTTCTGAGAAAGTTTTGCAGCCTGTGGTCAAAGTAAAAAGTTATGGTCAGTAAGTAGTTATAGTTTTAGGATGAAATTATGTGCTTGAAAGATTACAATTTGAATACTGTAATTGTCTAATTGATATGTAATGAATAAGTCTTTATTTTAAAAATAAATTGCCACATTTTGTTGGTGCCCATTTTCATTCTCGAAAATTGTATAATTATTATTTACATAAATTAAATTAAATTTTGGATGTAATAATAATAATAATAATAATAAAATTAAATTGAAAATTATAACAAAAAATTAAATTGAAAATAATGTTGAAAATATAATATTTTTAGCGACGGAAATTTTATTTTTAGCGACTAAATATGTCGTCGCTATTTTTAGCGACGGTTATATGTTTTAGTCGCAAATCTCTTGCGACGGCCGCAATAGCGACGGTTAGTCGCGGCGTCGCTAAAGGAAATTAGCGTTGGAAAATGCCATTTTAGCGACAGAAATGTCCGTCGCTAATTCACCTTTTTTTTGTAGTGTAATTACTTTGTCGCTAATCACTTCAATTAAAATCACTAACGTCAATTTACTATGTAATCCTTATTATTCTTATAACTACACTTACTAACCATACATACATATATTGTACATCATGACCTTATTTAGTCCATGTATCAATTCTAATTATTTCTAATATATATCCTAACTACCATTTGCCATTTCTAAATTAAGGTCCACTTTAACTTAATAAATTCGCATAAGAATATTTATACTATTCCTTTTAAAAACGTGTACATACACTTGTATAATTTCCAATCTTACACACCATTCATTAAAAGATTCCTTTGTATACATTAATCGTTATTACTGACTTTATTATACTTATTTATGTCCATAATACCCTTATAATTTGATTTCTTGACTATATTTCTATTATCAACATAATTAAATTATATCAACATACTAATAATATTAATACTTACATTAGCCACATTTATGGTAAACTAATTTATTTCTTTTTATCATAATGTATTCCAATGTATCATGTATATGCCAACCTAACAAGTCATTTTAATTCCCCATATATTTATATGCATGACACACACACACCTGCGCTTACTGTATTAAATATTCACACACGTGTTAATCTACTTCTCTCATATGCATACATCCATACTCAATTCATGCATTTATCCAATTTGTATTAATCAATTTTACACTTATGATTCACTATAATCATTAATTTTAGTATCATTAATTCATACTTACTAAATTAATCCATCATTATTCATTTCACTAGAATATCTACACTTAATATTAACATAATTTAAATACACATTAACAACATTTCCATATTATTTACATAATAACATTATTATTATTATATTTACTATATCTATTTATTCTTTATATCCATAATAATCTTATCATTCATTACTTAATCAAATACTTAATCCATTTGCATTTAAGTCCCTCAAATAACCTTATTATCAACAAATTATATTCATGCCCTTTAATTTCATCCTAATTACAATTATGCCACCAATTATCCATAATTCATAATTAATTTATTTTAAGACATACAAGATTATCATTTAATCCTAAAATCCCAATTTGAGCATAATTTCACATTAATCCTCCTAATTCACTTAATTTCCTATTCAACTCTTTACTACCTACTTTTTCATTATTACCCTTTAATGTCCATTAAATTAATATTTTACTATTATTTAGATTGCCTTTCATTTTTTTCTCCATTAATTGACAAGTAAAATTTTCATTTAGCCACTACATCTTATTTTTGCACATAAATACATCTTTAATCATTAATGAGCCATTATATAAACAATTTTCATAATATTCTCTACACTTTCACTACATTACAATTTTGCTACTCATATTCACTTAATTACATCACGCCACACAACTCACACAATTACAATAATACCATCCAATTCACATAATTTCAATAATATCATCCGATTAAACTTATAATCACATTTATTCTATCACTTGACATGCAAAATACCATTTAATTCTCAAAATATCATTTGTATGCTAAAATACACTTTAGTCTTTATTTAATCTCCAAATTACATATTGTACTAAATATCTATTCATTTTACCACTTTTATCAATTTTGCCCCTAGTATAAGCCCGGTAAATCTCCGATCCGGATACTCGATACGTGGACCCCATAGGTGATCTCGGATACAGTATAGAGTGTCTCGAAGGACCACCCATGCATTATCACTATAATCACTGTCACTTTAAACACTTTATCACTTTGGAAGACTGTTATTGGTCTATCCAAGCAAGTCTCTATAACACGCACGAACCCCACGGGCATTCGAATTGCTTTCGAGAGTCCGTTTTTAGAACCCGAGACCGGATTAAAATTCATTAGATTCATGAAAGTTGGTCACTTCACAATGGACATGAATCACCCTTATTCCATTGTTGGCGATCAACCTACGAGCGCATTAGTTGGGCACCACAAGAAGTATTTTGAAGTTGCCACCCAATAAAATATTAGAAAATTTTGTCTAACCTTGTGAAATTTAAGACTAGAAAGAGTTCAGGACATCACTTTTACTTGTACCTTTGTTAAACTTTATAAATGAGTTTTTAAGTTAAACATTCATTTCTTTTCTCATGCGATTATATGATTCAATTAAAGCGCATTTCAAGCAAGTAAAGGAAAGCAACATAAATTAATTTACAAATGCACAGTAAAATTGTCCAACAAAATAAATAAGATAAACACACATAAAACAAAAAATTCACTTAAGTGAGAACATTGGTTCTCGCATGCATATTTTACAAAAACGAAGAGTTCTTAGACAAGTTTTAGGAAAAAAAGTGATGAATGATATCATTTTGATGAAAAAAAGAACTCTTTGTTTGAGTGCCATTTTGGGAAGAAAATTTGGACATTGGTCCATTTTATTTGTATAAATTTTTAGTGAATTTTTATGTTAGCGTGAGAAAATTCTTTTATTATTACAATCAAAAACCAAAATAAAGGTAAAGTAAAGGAATGAACAAAAATAAATAAAGTACAAACAAAAAAGGGATAAGAAAAATAAATTATTAGAAACACAATATACAAAAATAATTAAATGAATAAATAAATAAATACATACTAGAAAATGAGAGATTAAAATAAATAATATAACGTAAAAAACACATTAATGATATAATGAAACAAATAAATTAACAAATTAATAAATTAACACACATAAGGAAATAAATAATAATAATAATAATAATAATAATCAAAAGCATGCATAAATGAATGAGATAAGGAAAGTAAATCAATAGTGGCCAAAATAAGTTATCATGCCAAACCATGCAAGCCATGCTACGTGAAAAAACAAGTTAAAATACACACAATTATGCAACAGTGGCCAACGTATAAAAAGTCATGAAATAATAATAATAATAATAATAATAATAATAATAATAATGTTCAAACTAAATAAATTTAATAAATTATTATGACAAACAAAAAAATATTCACAACATAAAAATGACAATAAAATAATAAAATAGAATTTGTATAAAATGAAGAAAATTAAATAAATCAAAAATGAAAACAATTCAAAATGCAAGAAGTTAGCAATATGGCCAAAACAAGTGAAATGAAATGCAAATGTTTACATGAAATAAGCATGCAGGGACATCAGTGAAAGAAGTGAACATGCATGCAAGCATGAATGAATGGAAAAAGATCTACAAGTCAACAGTGGCCAAATCAACACGCAGACTATGCAAAAATAACATGAAAAGGGAGAAAAGTAGACTATGCAAAAATAACATGAAAAGGAGAAAAGAAGCTACAAGGACGTGGAGACTAACGGGCAAGAAAAGAAGGAGGCGACAGGCGGAGACAAGGGGGCCGTAAGTGACGTCGGAATCAGCCCCGCCTCCAGCAAACCAAGAAATTCACTAAAAATAAAATTTAAGCCACAGATCACTAAAGAAAGCTTTATTCATGCATAAAATCACTTAAAATTAACCATCAAACAAGAAAAATCAAGGATTAATTCATAAAACACAAAATCATGAAATCAAAAAATGAAGAACTCAAGACAGGGAATTGGAGAAGAAGATGAACAGTGAAAATTTCAAATATGCATAAATGATCAATTTTGCATGATTTAAATGGATTTTTGTGTATTGATGAATAAAATAACCACAAAGATGCAGGAATAATCAATTTACAAGCTAAAAAACAAGAGATCTAAGAAATTAAAAAAAAAATGAAATCGAGAAAATCTAAAATGGAATTAACTGTAAAATAAGAACAATATTAATATAGGTGGTTTTGAGAGGCTAATGAATATTACCCTCAGTTTTTAGCTCCAAAACCAAGAGAATTAAGCTGTTGTGAGGCTGCTCTCCCTTCTTTGATTTCTATCATTCGATTTGATGGTTGAAAGCAGAGGATTAGTTTTTATCAATGTTATTGAAACCGGACCGGATACAAAACCGGCAAGCCTGAGGGTTCGTGGTTCGACCGATTCAACCGAATTCAACCGAATTTTTTCTATTTTTTAAAATATTATTAATTAGTATAATTGTTATAAGTACTACTGTATAAACACTCAAACAAAAATAAAATCCATCAAAATATTTGAAATATGTCACAAATATAGTAATAATGGGACACCCTGATACTTTGTGTTGTAAGCAAATGTGGAATATCTTTCTAGTAAATGCATAGTGAGGAGGGTGAAGTTCACTAGGTGTCCCTAAACTCATCACCAAATTACTTAAAATAGTCATAAATTTTAATTTGTATTCTTAAGAATTCTTATATCATTTTGCTCGTTTTTCTAAGAGGTAATAGTAACTGACATTTTTTTTTCTCCTGGCTACTAAATCATTATCCTTGAATTATTATCTGGAACTGTTAATTATAAGAAGAAGAAAAGACAAGCTAATGAAAAAAAAAATGCATATTTCCTAATAAGTTAAAACTAAAAACTTCTTTTTTACAAAATACATGTATTTGAAAAGTTAACCATCTATTAATAGATTTCATACACAAACTCAATAATTATCAATTGCATATTGTGATTGAAACTTGAAAATTACGATAAAAACAATTAATAAATCACAGAAAAAGCATGACCAGTTCAAGGCAAGCAAGAAACATTTAGTCCCTGTAAATCTATTATTCAATTATCCAAACTCCAGCTCAAGAATTTGACAGAGACAGCCAAAATTAAAGTTCTCTAGAATTAACTGTCAATTCCAAGTTTACAATTGCAATCTTTGTTATCAGAGAATTAACTTTTAATAATATTAACTCCAATATTAAAATGCCTAATTTGCTTTCATTACCAAACAATTAGCTTGAAAATTAAGTCAGTCCATGCAGAGTTTCTTTTTCACCCACTACCATACATAATCTTGCGTAAACAGTAAGCCATGCCCAGTCCTCAAATTGCCAAAAAAACCGAATACGAATCATTAACATAAAACAAAACCAGGTGCACAAAAGAATCTAATGTTTGATACAACTCACCGATTTGCAGTAGCTAGCACAGGACTCCGGCGACGGTGAGACTTCGGACTGGCAATGGGCGGCGGCCACTGAAAGAAGAGAGCAAGTGAAGTGAAAATGAAAAAGAAAGGGCAAAAGGCAGACCCTCTCACGACATACCCTCTTTTTTCTTTTTTTTTTTCACTTTAGTAAAACGGCTGCGTTTTTGCATTTTAATCAAAAACCCGGTTCAATCCGGTCCAATCCGGTTTTTTCCAATTCGATTTTAAATGGTAAAACCAACCGGTTATCCAACCGGTTCGCGGTTAAACCGGTTGAACCGGCCGGTCCAGTTTCAATAACATTGGTTTTTATGGTTACTGTGTTTGCAATTTTAGTGTGTGTGGTCTTTTTAGATTTCTCTCTTTTTTTTTCTTTGATCTGCCCCTCCTTTTTTCCTAAATATCATCTTATTTATTTATTTTTTTGGTTTATCTAGTGTATTTAAATTAATTAATTAGTCCTTCTCTTTTTCTTTCCTTTTCTTTTTTTTTTTCCTTTTTTTATAATTGTAATATTTATATATTTTTTAATTTTAGAAAATGAAAACTCTGAAAAGAGAACTATTTTTTAAGCATCAAAAATTTCAGAAGAAAGTAGTCAAAAAATTATTTTTTCTTCAAAATCAATTTAGTTTCTTAGAAAACACACTACAAAAATAATTAAAAATAGAAACGGAATTATTTCCGTCTCTATTTAGAAACAGAAAATAATTTTCGTCTCTAAATAGAGATGGAAAATAATTTTCGTCTCTAAATAGAGACAGAAATAATTTCGTCTCTAAATTTTCGGCGCAAATTATTATATTAAGCGACGGAATATGAATTCAGTTGCTAAAAGTGGCGGGATTAATTTTTCTCCATATTTAGAGACGGTAAAAATTTACCGTCTCTAAATAAAGACGAAATTATATTTAGAGACGAAATTATATTTTCGTTTCTAAAAATATAGACGGAATGAAATTTTCGTAGTATCGTCTCTATTTAGAGACGAATAACATTTCCGTCTCTATTTTCTTCTTTAAAGCCCTGACTAGCCAAAACTAGGTCGTTTTGGCTCTCCCCTTTCTTTTCTTCTCCTTTTCTTTCTTTCCTTCCCGTTTTGTAGCCCCCGAACCAGCCCGATCCCATTCCCAGCCGTGTTCCCCCCGATCTGCTCCCGTCTTCTCCGGCGTGTCTCCGCCCTCTACTCCTCCCTCGATGGGCCGCTGGTGTCGCCGATTGCCTTCTCCCCTCCCGTGCAAACAACACCCCTTCTCTCACGAGATCTTGCTTCGAACGTGGCCCTCTCCTCCGCCAATCCAGCCGCCGCCGGTCACCGAAAATGCCACCACTTCTCCCTCTTTGAAAAATAGTAGCAAAGTAAGTGTTAATGCTTATTAATTAAGAAACTTAATAGATTTTTTATCGGAGCGAAATTTGGGGTTTTAGGGATTTGAAATATAATTTTGAAAAATTGATGTTTAAAACTTAAAATAAGTTGGATTTTTGAGTTCTGGTTCAATGAGAACTGAAATAAGGAATTTATGACACTTCTGCAATTATTTACATATTTTTTTTACCTTTGATTCTCTCTTTGAATCCTCTTTCATAGTATGATTACTTGGTGGGCATTCTTTCCCAGGGTCATATGGGAGAAATGTTTGCTTTTCATTCCACAATTATGGCGAACACTCTTAGCACACCCATTATTGTTTTCACAAGGATAGGATCCATGGCTGTACTTCTTAGTCATTATCAACCTGCATCAACAATATTTGCTTTCACAAATGAGTAAGTATCAGAAGCAGTTTGCAATAAAGTGTTCTTGTTTTTTCTTTCTTCAAATTACTTGCTTTTGGGTTTGTAACTGTGATAAAGTTCCCTATATTGCTGCCGAGTACCATGGTTTTGAAACTTTATTGCAGTCAAAAAATTTGAGGTGACTATGTGTTTGCCAATGGTTCAATTTAAAATAAAAAGAAAAAAAATAAACAAAAGTTCAGAATACATTGGTAGATAGAAGATCAAATAAATAACCTAAAGAGATTCTCTTTTATAGCTGTGTGATTTTGCACATTTGTTTAGTTTGGTTCTATTAGTGTTTGCATCTAGAAAGACAAAAGGCTTGGATGCTGCATTTATTTTTCCTTCTGAGAATACCATTGATATTTTGTTTTTCTATTTTCATATCATGATTCGTTACTGATTCAAGGTCCAATTGGAATTTGTACTACCACATGCAAACTTGACTTTTAGCTTGCTCATTCAGTCTGCATATTTGAATTCTTTTTTTAACTTCATAGTTGCTACATGGTGTAGTGTTTCGCATCTAGAATTTAATTTTTTATTTGTAAATATTTCATGATACATTTTGATGCTAGATAAGGAGAGGATTAAGCAGAGACTGTCACTCTATCGGGGTGTGATGCCAATATATATGCAGTTCTCTAGTGATGCAGAGGAGACTTTCTCTAGAGCGCTCAAACTATTACTAGTTGGTGACTTTATTTCATATTGTTTTTGTTCTTGGATCAGCACTTGCTGAGGTTAATCTTAACGGAAAACCTTCCGTCTTTCATGATGCGAAACCCCAAGGCTAAAGAACCCGAAACCCCTTGAACATACAATATGGCATGAACATGAACAAGAATAAACCCTCAATCTAAAGAACCCCCAAACAACTATGTGAATGGAAACGCTTATAATAGATTGATTTAAAACACAAGAACAGAATTCGCCACAAAGTAAATACCTTGATAAGAATTAAAGTTCTTGATGCAAAAGAAGAAGACAAACAATCCTCTCCAATGAAGAATTTGGCCAAGCCAAATAAAAGTCTCAAAATATCATAATCTCCAAGTCTGAATTACAAATTCGTTTTTGAGGAGTATTTATACTCACTTAAGCTAATAAAAACCCTAATTAATCAAATAGGCCTTAAAACATGGGCCTTACACTAAGATAACTAAAGCCCACACTAATTAACTTAAAATTCAGCCCAAAAAGCCTAAAAAGAACTAATTAAATGAGCCCAAGCTAATTAAAGCCCATCTCACTTAAATAAGCCCAAAAGAATAAGTTAAGGCCTAATATATTACAAATAATCAAATGAAAATAATAAATAAAAGCCTAAACTAAAAGCCCAAATAAATCAGCCCCTTAATCCACCATGTAGCACATGCATTGCACATGCTCTGGCTCACATGCATAGCACATGTCAAGGTCATATGGTCGGCACATGTCAAGTGTCACATGCATAGCACATGTCAAGGTCACATGGTCGGCACATGTCAAGTGTCACATGACCTGCACATGTTAAGTCATCACATGACTAGCACATGTCCATCTTCAATTTGGCTTCTTCATAAATTTGGCCCACAGGCTTCCTTCGAGCCTTCTTTAACTTCTCCAAATTTGATCTCCATGAATATGAACTTCCATTGTTTATAATCTTGAAGTGTTGACCCCCCTGTGCACGCATCATTCCCTCCCTTTTTAGAAAAGATTCGTCCTCGAATCTTCGTCTTGTTCAAGTTGGGAATTGGCACTTGTAAAATAAATTTATCTTCATATGAGATCTTCTGAATAGGTGGAAATAAAATGAATGCTTCTTCAGCTGAGGACTCATCATGTTCCTGCAATTTAATAAAAACACTAAGAAAAACATGATTTTTCAATACAACCATTTCGTTCTGATCATGGTCCTCTTCTTTCTCCATGTTTAACTCAGCCTCCTTAAGCACTACAGGATCAATCATAACATGCTGATCTTCCATCTCAACTAAACAAACATCTTGCTTCTCACTCAAAACAACAACTACTTCACTTCCACTGATTTCTTCTTCACTCACAACCTTATTGTCATACAAATCTATAGCATCTCTTTCAGCTTCACAAATAATCTCTTCCATTGTAGATTCCTCTTTCTTTCTTTTCTCCTTTTTCAAACACTTATCTAACTGTCTAAAAAGTTGTTTAAACCTCAATTCCATATCTTCAGAATCTTCATTTTTCCTATGACGGTCAATTGATTTACTTCGATTTTTGATTTTAGTAGATTCATTTATTCTCTCCTCCATCCTATCCATCCTAGTATTCAACTTCTTAAACTCACTCATGAATGTTTTATACATCATCTTCACATTAGGCACGTTTTCATCCTCTTTCTCACCCATTGTCTCCCTTATGTCCTTTCTTGACATGATTTATAAACTGCAAATAAACGTTAGAAGAGAAATAAAAACTCACATTTCACTCCCTCACGTGTTTCACTCAAAAAGATGGCACTCCACTCGTGTTTCACTCAAGTAGGCTTTTACCCTCTTTTAAGCTCACACACTCAAGCCTTTTACCACTCAAGCTTGTTATCTTCAGTTGCACTTTAGAACTCAAACTCAAGTCAAAATAGTTCACAAGCAGCAAATTATGGTAAAGAATGCAATTAAAATACTTAACAAAGAATATAGGCACAAAGCTAGAAGCAAAAGACCAAAGTGAAGAACGTTGAAATGAGCATACAAGGTGAAGATATGTATGCTGTCCGAATTATATAAATTTAACTAACAAGAATCAAATTGTTAATTATAGTGTAATCGGAAGCAAAAACACAAAGACACCAAAATGGAAACTTAAGAATGAAAGAAATGACAAAACTAATGCAATAATGCAGAAATTGAAATCTCCCTAATGGAAAATTCAATTTGAGACAATATGTATTATCACACTAAGACAAAATGAAAAGGAGACACAAGATGTCCAAACTAAAACAAGATTAGGAAACCCAAATGTTTGTCCAAAATAAGACAAAGATTAATCCAATATGTCTTAATAAGATCAATTAAGGAAACCCAAATGTCTAAACTAAGACAAAATGACTTATCCACTATGTCTTAATTAGTTCAAGATATGGAAACCCAAATGTCTAGACTTAAGACAAAATGAAACTTATCTAATTTAATGTCCTAATTTAAATAATGTCCCAATCCTAATTTCTTTTCTTTTTTTTTTTGAATTATCTCTAACTAATTAGATAATAACAATTCTATCCTAAAGAAATACAATCCTAATTGTTCACACCAACCAAAGTTAACCCAAATTAAAATACTTTTTCTAAATTCGGATGAACAGTACCATGAACAGTGCGATGAACAGTACGTGTGAACAGTACCAGGAACAGTACGGCGGAATTTTTTTTATATATATATTTTTTATTTTTAGCTAGATAACAACTAGAACAACTAATAACCTAGAAATCAAGATCAAACAATAAGAAATAACACCTAAAACAAAGCTCCCTATAATTTAGGCCACTATGATGAACAAGGGTTCCTAAATTTTAGGAATCAAATAAATTGAAAATTAATGAATAAAAACAGCAAGTAAACATGGATAAATAAGAATTTAATCAAAATTCAAGCTCTGATACCAAATGATGCGGAACCCCAAGGCTAAAGAACCCGAAACCCCTTGAACATACAATATGGCATGAACATGAACAAGAATAAACCCCCAATCTAAAGAACCCCCAAACAACTATGTGAATGGAAACGCTTATAATAGATTGATTTAAAACACAAGAACAGAATTCGCCACAAAGTAAATACCTTGATAAGAATTAAAGTTCTTGATGCAAAAGAAGAAGACAAACAATCCTCTCCAATGAAGAATTTGGCCAAGCCAAATAAAAGTCTCAAAATATCATAATCTCCAAGTCTGAATTACAAATTCGTTTTTGAGGAGTATTTATACTCACTTAAGCTAATAAAAACCCTAATTAATCAAATAGGCCTTAAAACATGGGCCTTACACTAAGATAACTAAAGCCCACACTAATTAACTTAAAATTCAGCCCAAAAAGCCTAAAAAGAACTAATTAAATGAGCCCAAGCTAATTAAAGCCCATCTCACTTAAATAAGCCCAAAAGAATAAGTTAAGGCCTAATATATTACAAATAATCAAATGAAAATAATAAATAAAAGCCTAAACTAAAAGCCCAAATAAATCAGCCCCTTAATCCACCATGTAGCACATGCATTGCACATGCTCTGGCTCACATGCATAGCACATGTCAAGGTCATATGGTCGGCACATGTCAAGTGTCACATGCATAGCACATGTCAAGGTCACATGGTCGGCACATGTCAAGTGTCACATGACCTGCACATGTTAAGTCATCACATGACTAGCACATGTCCATCTTCAATTTGGCTTCTTCATAAATTTGGCCCACGGACTTCCTTCGAGCCTTCTTTAACTTCTCCAAATTTGATCTCCATGAATATGAACTTCCATTGTTTATAATCTTGAAGTGTTGACCCCCCTGTGCACGCATCATTCCCTCCCTCTTTAGAAAAGATTCGTCCTCGAATCTTCGTCTTGTTCAAGTTGGGAATTGGCACTTGTAAAATAAATTTATCTTCATATGAGATCTTCTGAATAGGTGGAAATAAAATGAATGCTTCTTCAGCTGAGGACTCATCATGTTCCTGCAATTTAATAAAAACACTAAGAAAAACATGATTTTTCAATACAACCATTTCGTTCTGATCATGGTCCTCTTCTTTCTCCATGTTTAACTCAGCCTCCTTAAGCACTACAGGATCAATCATAACATGCTGATCTTCCATCTCAACTAAACAAACATCTTGCTTCTCACTCAAAACAACAACTACTTCACTTCCACTGATTTCTTCTTCACTCACAACCTTATTGTCATACAAATCTATAGCATCTCTTTCAGCTTCACAAATAATCTCTTCCATTGTAGATTCCTCTTTCTTTCTTTTCTCCTTTTTCAAACACTTATCTAACTGTCTAAAAAGTTGTTTAAACCTCAATTCCATATCTTCAGAATCTTCATTTTTCCTATGACGGTCAATTGATTTACTTCGATTTTTGATTTTAGTAGATTCATTTATTCTCTCCTCCATCCTATCCATCCTAGTATTCAACTTCTTAAACTCACTCATGAATGTTTTATACATCATCTTCACATTAGGCACGTTTTCATCCTCTTTCTCACCCATTGTCTCCCTTATGTCCTTTCTTGACATGATTTATAAACTGCAAATAAACGTTAGAAGAGAAATAAAAACTCACATTTCACTCCCTCACGTGTTTCACTCAAAAAGATGGCACTCCACTCGTGTTTCACTCAAGTAGGCTTTTACCCTCTTTTAAGCTCACATACTCAAGCCTTTTACCACTCAAGCTTGTTATCTTCAGTTGCACTTCAGAACTCAAACTCAAGTCAAAATAGTTCACAAGCAGCAAATTATGGTAAAGAATGCAATGAAAATACTTAACAAAGAATATAGGCACAAAGCTAGAAGCAAAAGACCAAAGTGAAGAACGTTGAAATGAGCATACAAGGTGAAGATATGTATGCTGTCCGAATTATATAAATTTAACTAACAAGAATCAAATTGTTAATTATAGTGTAATCGGAAGCAAAAACACAAAGACACCAAAATGGAAACTTAAGAATGAAAGAAATGACAAAACTAATGCAATAATGCAGAAATTGAAATCTCCCTAATGGAAAATTCAATTTGAGACAATATGTATTATCACACTAAGACAAAATGAAAAGGAGACACAAGATGTCCAAACTAAAACAAGATTAGGAAACCCAAATGTTTGTCCAAAATAAGACAAAGATTAATCCAATATGTCTTAATAAGATCAATTAAGGAAACCCAAATGTCTAAACTAAGACAAAATGACTTATTCACTATGTCTTAATTAGTTCAAGATATGGAAACCCAAATGTCTAGACTTAAGACAAAATGAAACTTATATAATTTAATGTCCTAATTTAAATAATGTCCCAATCCTAATTTCTTTTCTTTTTTTTTTTGAATTATCTCTAACTAATTAGATAATAACAATTCTATCCTAAAGAAATACAATACTAATTGTTCACACCAACCAAAGTTAACCCAAATTAAAATACTTTTTCTAAATTCGGATGAACAGTACCATGAACAGTGATGAACAGTACGTGTGAACAGTACCAGGAACAGTACGGCGGAATTTTTTTTCTATATATATTTTTTATTTTTAGCTAGATAACAACTAGAACAACTAATAACCTAGAAATCAAGATCAAACAATAAGAAATAACACCTAAAACAAAGCTCCCTATAATTTAGGCCACTATGATGAACAAGGGTTCCTAAATTTTAGGAATCAAATAAATTGAAAATTAATGAATAAAAACAGCAAGTAAACATGGATAAATAAGAATTTAATCCAAATCCAAGCTCTGATACCAAATGATGCGGAACCCCAAGGCTAAAGAACCCGAAACCCCTTGAACATACAATATGGCATGAACATGAACAAGAATAAACCCCCAATCTAAAGAACCCCCAAACAACTATGTGAATGGAAACGCTTATAATAGATTGATTTAAAACACAAGAACAGAATTCGCCACAAAGTAAATACCTTGATAAGAATTAAAGTTCTTGATGCAAAAGAAGAAGACAAACAATCCTCTCCAATGAAGAATTTGGCCAAGCCAAATAAAAGTCTCAAAATATCATAATCTCCAAGTCTGAATTACAAATTCGTTTTTGAGGAGTATTTATACTCACTTAAGCTAATAAAAACCCTAATTAATCAAATAGGCCTTAAAACATGGGCCTTACACTAAGATAACTAAAGCCCACACTAATTAACTTAAAATTCAGCCCAAAAAGCCTAAAAAGAACTAATTAAATGAGCCCAAGCTAATTAAAGCCCATCTCACTTAAATAAGCCCAAAAGAATAAGTTAAGGCCTAATATATTACAAATAATCAAATGAAAATAATAAATAAAAGCCTAAACTAAAAGCCCAAATAAATCAGCCCCTTAATCCACCAATTAGCACATGCATTGCACATGCTCTGGCTCACATGCATAGCACATGTCAAGGTCATATGGTCGGCACATGTCAAGTGTCACATGCATAGCACATGTCAAGGTCACATGGTCGGCACATGTCAAGTGTCACATGACCTGCACATGTTAAGTCATCACATGACTAGCACATGCCCATCTTCAATTTGGCTTCTTCATAAATTTGGCCCACGGACTTCCTTCGAGCCTTCTTTAACTTCTCCAAATTTGATCTCCATGAATATGAACTTCCATTGTTTATAATCTTGAAGTGTTGACCCCCCTGTGCACGCATCATTTCAGAACAAGGGGCCTGCTGGTAGAAGGACAACATGTTACTCTTGTTCAAAGTGGAGCCCAGCCAATATGGCGTCAAGAGTCTACTCACCATATCCAAGTACGTAGGGTCCGGAACTGATTTTTATACCAGTAAAAACATTTTATTACACAAATTATTTTGGAGTAGCTGATATTTGTATGGAACATTAACTTTTTAATAAATAGAATCTTGTGATTTATTGTCCTAAGTGTGCATTATGAATATTGCGTTCAAATCTGTTTAGCATATAGCCCATAACAATGCTTAGTGCATGTAGATTTCATGTTACTATATATAGGATGAAGTGGCTTCTAACAAACAAAGCAATTTGGAATTTGGTGAAAGGAGGCAATTTTCTACTATTATCCATTCGAGCAGCTTTCATATACAAGGAATTCCAGCACCCTGCAAAGAGAGTCTACTCTATTTTACATGAAATTTTTATTAAGCACAGGGTCAATTCTATGGCTTATAAAAAAACCAGCAAATTTGAATGAGGTGACCTTGAAGAAAAAGAAAAAAAGGGAAGGATATATATATATTAATATATTATTAATTACATTTTTATTAAAGTTATTTATTTTTTATTTAATACTTGTTTCATTATAGAAATTTTGGCAATTATAATTTTAATATTATTTGTTATTACATATATTTCAAAAAAATAACCTTTAAAAAATAGTGACGGAAATTTACTTTCCGTCTCTAAAAATAGAGACGAAAAGTATATTTTCGTCTCTAAAAATAGAGACGGAATATAAATTTTCGTCTCTATTTTTAGAGACGGAATATAAATTTTTCTCTCTAAAATTAGAGACAAAAATATTCCATCTCTAAAATTAGCAACTGACCAAATAGAGACGGTATTTTTCCGTCTCTATTTCTATCTCTATTTGTGTTTAGAGTCGGAATTCCGTCTCTAAAATGCGATTTTCTTGTAGTGATACAAAACTCGGAGAGAGAGCCTTGTGCTTCAGTTCTCTGGCTATTTTGGAGCAACATTATCCTCATCGGGTAACCCTGATCAGAAGCCTCCTTAGGACCCAGTGTCTGCAGTTGCCATGACTTGCACCGAGGTTTGATGTCTCTATGGCTAGCCAACTATATCCTAAACTAGATTTAACCACCAAACTACTACTAAGCGCAGTTAAATTATACACTCCATTCAATTTCCATTAAATATATAACATACATTTAATTCATAATATTAACATATTAAAGTTACCATTCAACGCTACATTAAATTCTTTTTCCATAAAATCCACTTCCATTCAGCTTACTTATTAATTTTAACATTTATACTCTAATCTCATATATGAATAACATACTTCATAAATTTCAATATAAACATATACAATCACAAACTAGATTATATTCAAATAAATTCTAATAATATCAAATAAATTAACATACAATTAACATACAATCAAAATATCTATCCATATATTCATGCCTTCCATTCCGCCCAAGGAGCATTTTCGTATTCAATTTCTTCTTTTTTCACTACATCAATTCTAATTCACTCATTAATCAATTCTAACACTGATTATGGCATAAATTCATTTTATCATAACATAATTCATAAATTCCACTATATACATAATGCATTATTACACTCTAAACTATTCAAATAAATTGAATTAAGTTAAAATACATCCAAAATTATGTATATATACATCATATGGCCTTACACTTAACAATTAACCAAAATACACATTAATATGCATGTATACCCAATTCGGCCAAGACATAATTTTCATCCTCACTTATTTTTCACTCAATTATCATTTAATTAACTAGATTAAGTCTTGATTAGCATGTATGTACCATTCAATTTCATTAAAATATACCTATGTAAACATGCATATACATTTCGGCCAACATACTAATTCCTCCTAAAAATTCATTTTCCATCCATTAAACATTAATTAAGCTAGAATATACCTTAATTAGCATACACACACACACACATTAAAACACAAAATAAACCCATGTACCATTCGGCCTCCAAGGGAAAATCCACATTCAAACATTTTCTTTTTCGTTTAAATCATTCAAAGCATCAATTTACACTTCCTTAAACATGATTCTAACTTCAATTTCATTTTTAACAAGCAATTTTCACCAAAATCCCTAAGTTACATAACCTTAAATTCATACAAAATCAATGAAAAACTTAAGATTTTGTAACCACTTACCTCAAATCCCTTTTTACTCCACTAACACTTCTTCTCCTTTCCTTTTTCCTTGGAAGAACCCTCTCCTTCTTTGTCTACATTCCATGGCCGAATTCCCAAGAGAAAACCCAATCAATTTTTACTTTAATAATTAAATCAAACAACATAATTACTCTAAATACATCCTAATTGAACCATTAGAGTCCTTGAAATAAATTAAAACCATCAAATTTACTTACCTTGAATTTTGCCCAATTCTTAAATCCCTTTATTTTACTCTCATAAACACCAAATTAGAAGTCTAGGGCTACAATTAATCTTCACTAGGGGTTGATTATCATGAACAAAGCTTGGATTAAAGGAAGAATGGAGAGGAAGAGAAGCGAAAATGATGGAGGAGGAAGAAATAGGAGCTACAGTTTTGAGAGAGAAGAAGAAACGATGGAGTTGCTGAAATCTGGACTAAATGCAGATTTTTATCCCTTTATATATGTGACGTGCGCCGAACCAGAAAGGCCCTCCTATTTTGGCCTGCTTTTAGGGTTCGAGGGATTGGTTCGCGTCATTTGATCTTGAGTAACATGAGACATTTTGGAATCCCCACTCAATAGAACATTGGAGAAGTTCATCTAGTCTAATGAAACCTTTAGAAACCTTTGAGATATTTTGGAGTCGCTACCCAAAATACAAGAAATTGAGAAAGGTCATCTAACCTCTATGGTCTAAGCCAGAGAGTGGTTTAGAACTCCACTCTTATTTATGCCTTGGTTAATTATAAATAAGTTTTTTAGATTAGAAAATTCCATCTCCCCTTTTACACGATTAATGCGATTTATTTAAACGCGTAATTCAAGCATCAAGAAAGTGGTAAATGAAAGTTATAAAAAAAGCGTTAAATATAGCAATAAACACGCAAAACACATCTTTGCAAAATGGAAATTGGGACAAATACAATTCCCAAATGAAAAGAAAAACTAAATAAAATTGCTCTAAAAATAATTAATTACAAGGGCCCACAAGATATATAACAAAAATTTAAATAATTAAGAAAAATAAATCAAAAGAGGAGACACGCATAAATCGAGATATTTATTCGGTTTAGAAACATTGGTTCCTTCATTCTCACTTAAAAAGGGATCGGAGAGTTATTTTGGTTATTGGCTTGAAAACCGAGATGATTGATCCAATTTTTAGAAAATTTGACTCTTCGTTTTAATTCGTGATATTTTGCATTTCTTGGCTAAAATCGAGGACATTGGTCCTAATTTTTTAATAAAAAATCTCGATTTAGTCATAAAAATATTTTTGTAATTTTTTATCTAACACGCACATAAAATAAAATTATTTTATTTACAACTAAACAAAGTCACACAAACAGAGATAGGTAAGGTCTCACTCAAGTGATGTGGTCTCCTATGCGTCGTGACCCGTCCGTTTGGTAACGATAATGCTCAAACAAGCAAATGTCACATTTTACCCACATAACAAAAATAAAGTAGAAGAATTAGTAACACTTTTAAAATCAACCAAATAAACATGAAAATAAGGGAAATATAAAATAATATTAGCACACAATTAGAAAGTAAAATGGGTTAAAGTAAGCATATTTATTTAACACGCAAACGACTCACATACAAAGGAAATTAAAAATTCGTAATGCAAACAACAACAACAACAACAACAACAACAACAACAATAATAATAACAACAACAACATTGATAATAATAATAATAATAATAATAATAATAATAATAATAATAATAATAATAATAATAATAATAATAATAATAATAATAATAATAATAATAATAATAATAATAATAATATGATGATGATGATGATGATCACATTGATAATAATAATAATAATAATAATAATAATAATAATAATAATAATAATAATAATAATAATAATAATAATAATAATAATAATAATAATAAACCAATGAAATTAAATAAATAAACAAGAGGAAAGTAAATAAACATGTAATAGAAAACAACAATATTTAAGCATAAAAGAAAGAAAATCATCACAAAAATCATATTAAAAAAGAAAATAAATAAATCTGATTTTTCACACCCAAAATTATATATATTCATCAAGTCAATATTCATATATTTATCAATGCAAAAAAATAAAATAAAGTTAATAAAATAAAAAGCAGATAGCAAAAGAAAGGATCCAATAATCTTTATCCTCAGATTTTATGATTTTGAAGCAAGATGTCTCAATTTAGTTTCTCTTGTCAAGATTCAAAAATAAACTCAAAAAGATTCAAAAATATTAAGTTTTTATCTCAAAAAATTTCAAGAACACAAGAACTCAAAAAAGAAAACCCTCTCCAAATTCTCTCCCAAAAAATTCCCTTTTCTCTCTTTAAACTATTCTATTTATACCCATTATCAAGAGAAAACCCTAATTTAATTAGGAAAATAGTTTTAAAATAAAAAACACTTAAAAAATGTAAAAACCCAAAAAAAGGCCAAAAAAATGATTTTCGGCGAAAATTGCGGCAAAAGGGCCGCTGGCAGGCGAAAAAGGGCGCTGGGTGAGCTGAGGTGCGGCCACGCCTCGCGGGAGGGGCGTGGGCACTCTGAGGTGCGGCCACTCCTTGCACACGGGGCGTGGACGCGACCGCGGCAGCGAGTCACCGAAAATATTTTTTTTTTTTAAAAACCCTTTTTAAACAAAAGACTATCAATTTCAACCTTCATTTTTTATTTTTAATTTTCAAAATATATATTTTTATTTATTTTCTAAAAAAAATAATCTTGACAAGGAGATGATCGATCCTCGCTTTTTTGCCGATGAATCGGTCCTTATTTTTATCATTGGATAATCCTTATTTTGGACCGTCTCGGGACTCGGTGTCTACAATATAGTGGGTTTTTGGGTTGATTTTGAGTCCAGTCAATTTGGGCCAACCAATCCTAAGCCCAAACACATTTTTATGGCTCAGTATGCATTTTTAAATTAATTCTCTCACTTCTTAAGCTCAATTTCTCCAAAAATCAATTCCATAATTCATAAAATATATAAATTAGGCTACACAAAAATTTTCAACTCAATCGGAGTCCATTTTCATTTCGATTACTCGATTTTTGGTGTTACCATAATATTAATCTTTCACTGTCAGATAATTTTAAATATTATTTAGAATCCATCCATACCTTCGGATAAATTTTTAGATGTCATTTGCTATTTTTAACAATCCAGTCAAACTTTAGTGAAATCTAGTTACTATTTAAACCGAAATTGGACTTTTTCTTATTTCTGACTTTTTGGGACCTATTTGAGCTCGATTTCACTTCAAATTTCATCCTTGTACTCCTGCTAACCTATTCTTTTTAATGGTTTAATAAAATATTTTTCACCTCCTGGTGTACTTTCTACCCCAAGTACACTGATTAATCTCGAAAAAAGTACAATTCTTGACTAACCTGATATCTAGGTCAATACATTATAACTACAGAGTCTGTATCAATAAGAATCATCGCATAATATTCTTTGGATTTATCTAAACATTCTTCGAAGAAAAGAAATCCTTTCGAGAAAATGTAATTAATAAGTTTGTAAAAGCTCTAATTATCAATCAAACTCTACTCTTCTGGTTCTAAAACTTTAATAAATTGCCTGTAAGAATTTAAGGTATAAGAAGACTGAGACCTTTTGGGAGAAGAAGAAGAAGAAAAAAGACTAGAGAAGATACTGCTGTTGAATATGTAAAAGGTCTAAGGGTCGTTGAAGGTGGAGTTATGGGAAAGAAAGTTTGTGGTCTAATATGAGCTAATGAAGATGGAGAAGAAAGTAAAGGTGAGGGTCTAGGTCTAGGTTTTAAGACTGAAAATCTGTTTGGGGATAAAGGGATTGTCTGATTAGTATTGATCATTTGTTTATTATTCTGACTTCCTGAAGAAATAGTTGCTTTACTCAAAATCTTCTTATTATTTTTATTCATTTTCCCGATAAAAACTCACGAGAAAGAAAATTAGGTAAACTGTTGTTTTGTCCTTTAATAAATTCTATTTTAAAATCAAAGTTACTGAGTAAAGTCTTCCGTCTAGCAAGAATCTATTTAGAAATCAAATTTTTGAAATCTTTTTCTAAAATATGTTTTACTGAAAGACAATCAATTTTTAATAAAAATCTTTTCATATATAAATCGTCCTCAAATTTTGTAGTGCATAAAATAATACTTAATATCTCCTTCTTAATGGTAGAATAGTTCTTCTGAGTGGGATTCTAACATCCTAAATAAAAATGAACCAAATCTTCTTCATTGTCTCTTCTCTGCTTAAGAATGCCTCCATACAACCTATATTACTAGCATTTGTTTCTATAATCAAGAAAGCTTCTAGATGAGGAATATTTAGACAAGATAGACTCTTAATCTTCTATTTAATTTCCTTAACTACCTTAGTATGCTCTTATGTCCAAGGCTCCGGCTTCTTCTTTAACCAATTATACAAGGGTTGACATATTTTTCCTAAATCCTGGAAAAAGTCATGAACATAGTTCAGGCATCCTAAAAACCTTTGAAATTGTTTTTTTATCCTTAATTTCATTTGGAAATTTTTCTGTGAATTCTAAACTCCAGTTTATAGGCCTAATTGTTCCTTGATCTATATCATGTCCTATAAACCTTATTTTGGTTTGGAAGAGTTTTATTTTTGTTGGAGAAATCACTAATCTGCTACTATGTATAATATTATAAAATTTTCTTAGATGATTAAAATGTTAGAAGGGATCTTGCAGCTGCTCTTGAGGACACTATGATGCCTCTTGCTTAGGAGACCTATGTCTCCTTTATAATTGTTGCATTAGCATTCTTGATTTATTGGTACCTGATATGAATATCGATACCTTTTGCACCCATTATTCACTTCGATAAGAATAGCAGGCAAAAGTTAGTAAGTAGTCCGTTCTGTTTCGGCTTTGTCTTTCCCTCTTGTTTTTCTTCCAACGATAGGATAAACGCCAAGGACATTCCTCATCAACAAGGGCTGACACAACTATAGAAGTATTTTGCATGTAGGTTTTTCTAATATGTAATGGTTGTATAAATGTAATCTTTTTGGTGTAATTATATATCTAAAAAAAAATTGTAATAAGAACAACACGTATGTAAGATAACTATTGCTACGTAAGATAATTATGAAATATATCATATGTAATATGGACATAGTGTGAATGTATAATGTTAATTAATGAAAGGAAATTTTATAATTCTGATTAATAATGCATGTCAACTGGGATAGTATGGTTAGCTTGGTGGCACCCTTCACTTGTCATGGTTAACCTACCATGTTATGGTATGTTTACTACGTACAGGTAAGGGATATTACATATCCAAAAGACGTATTAAACCCTGTTTTATACCTATCTTCTTTTTGAATTTGAATTTGCCAAAATCCTGATTTCATATCAAACTTTGAAAATAGTTTTGCATCGTATAACCTTTTTAATAAATCTCTTTTATTAGGAATAGGGTATCTGATCCAATGTAGAACCTTATTTAGTGGTTTATAATTTATTACTAATCTTGGAGCTCCTCTCTTTAATTCTGTTGCATTTATGACATAAAAAGCTATGGAAGACCAAGGAGACTTTGAATCTCTAATTAATCTTTTATTTTTTAAACATTGAATTTCTTTTCTACATAATTTTGCTAATTCTTCTGACATGTGTAATGTAATGACCTAAATGCCGGGTTAGTAGTAAACAGTATTTTCTGAGGTTGATTAGTGGGCTCGGGGTAAAAAAAAAATACTTGTGGGTGAAATATATTTTATTTGATCATTAGAAAATATTGGTCATAACAAATTCGAGGGTGAAATTTGGGGTCAAACGGAGGTCAAATAGGCCTCAAAAATGCAAAAAGAAGTGGAAAAGTCAGTCAACGATAGGCGACCATCTGTCATGAGGGACGGGCATCTATCAATGACTTATAGTCATCCCTAATGACAGGAGGGCGTCCTCGGTGAGGGATGGGCATCTGTCACCTCATATTAGCAAATTCTGCCCAGTTTGACCAAATTTGACCCAAGTTTGACTGGACCATAATTAAAGCTACAGACCTTCAAAAAATAATCCAAAAATATGGACGCACTTGTATTAATGAGTAGAACCATAAGGTAATGAAAAATTGATTTTACAGTGATACTGAAAATTCAGTTATCGGATAGATAAATAATTACCGGACCGGGAAGCGATCTCCGATTGAGATGAAAATTTATGTGTCGGCTATTTAAAATATTTTATGATTTATGGAATTTATTTTGAGAGAAATTGAGTTTGTGAAGTGAGAGGAATAATTATAGATTGCATAATGGGCTTAATTACTTATATGGGCTTAGAATTAGTTGGGTCAATTTGGTTTGACCAAGCCCAACCCATTGAACCACCTATAAATAGCCTAAAATATCAGAATTTTCTAAAATCCTCTCTATTTCTCTCCATCTTTCCCTCCCTCTCCCTTAGCCGAATTGCTTCCTCTTTCTCTTCACCAAATTTCTTCAATTTTCTCTCAAATCTCTCCCTAAATCCAATCCTCGTAATCAAAGTTCAGCTCCTCTACAACCTAGTAGTGGTCTTTGGATTTTATTTGAAGTGTTAGAAGTGAAACAAATCAAGGATTGTAAGTTACGACACAAATTTGAGGTATGTGAAATTGATATTTTTAATTTGGTTCAAAGGTTCAAATAGGTATTTTCAGGTATGTAGATTACATTTATGATGTTATATTGAATAAAAGAAGTAAAATAATCATGGTTTCTTTGGGTGGTATATTCAGCCACCATTAGGAAATCAAGGTGAGGAGGGCACATCAGAGGAAAAAGGAAAGGAGAAGGAAGTGTAGGAGACCTAGAGCAAGTAATTGAGGTTAGTGGTTACAAAAATCCATCTATTTCCATTAATAAAGTATGAGTATAGGTTATGTTTGTATGTGATGTGTGTGATATATGCATGCTAAGTTGAAATAAATCTTTTATATATGTTTAGGGAGGTTAAAAATGGATATTAGAGTGTTTAAATTGGAAATAAAATTTGACAAGGGAAAACTCCACTTAGGCCGAATTGTATACATTAAGTATACAAGGGTATACTTTGATGCCTAGTGTTAATTAATGGTATATTCAAGATAATTTACATGTAATTTAGCTAAACTAATGATAAATGAATGAAAAAGGATTGTTAAGGAAGGAAAGGTGACTTGGCTGAATGAAATTCCTAAGTATAATAATGTGTATTTTGATAATTTATTAAGTGTAATGGCATAAATGAACATAGGAGGGAATAAATTAATAAAAGAACTATAAATGAGAAGTGATGGAAAAGCATTTGGATATTGGATAATTTGATGATGGCAGAATGTAATGCATGTACAAAGTGATAATTATAAAATAAAGTATAATGAATTATTGAAAATAATAAGTACTGAAACTGCTTTTTGTCGTTTGGTAGTTAAATCTAGTTCTGGATATAGTTGGCTAGGCATAGAGACTTTATACTGCTGTATGTGTCATGGCGACTCGTTTTGGTATGCTAATAACGGTCTATCATATTGATGCTATCACGGTTACTGTCACTATCATTGATACTAAATTTACTATACACTGTTTACTGTAGTGGATCTATGGGGTACACGTTTCGTGTATCCGGTTCGGAGATTTCTACCAGATTGATACTAAAGCAAAAGTTGTAAAAGTGAACTAAAAATAAATAAAGTTGATATTAATAATAGTAATAAAGTGAAAAATGACTTAATTAGAAGGATTAAAGTGTAAATTGCCATAAAATAGGTTAACATAACCGATTTTTATGGTTAACGGTTAGTTTTTTACAAAAAATATATTAATGGATTGGTTTTCATTTTTTAGCTTATGAATCGGTTAACCGAACCGAAACCGATACATGAATATTCCTATATTTTATTAATTTTATTTCACTCTTTTTTTATTTTTATTATAATTTTTTATTTCATTATTTTCATATTTAATTATTTATATCCTTTTAATTTTCATTTACTTTAAAATATTTCAATTTTATTTTAGTTTTTTTAAAATCATTTTAGTTAATTTATTAATTGTTCAATATGTAAATATTTAGTATTTCTTATTATTTCCTGATATATCAATTTTTCATTAATTAAAATCAAAATATATTTGAAAAGTTATATAAAATTAATATATTAACTAAAATTTTCAAAAAAAATAAAATTTTTAATATATGTGAAAATAATATTTTTGAATATTTTTAGTTTATATTTGTTGTTTGAACATCATATTTAATTATTATGTTGAATTATGTTTGTTTCCTAATTTTAAATTTTAAATATCTTCAACAATTTAATTTTTTTTATGAATGCATTTTATAATTATAGTAGTTAATCAAAAAATATTGGTTAACTGGTTCGAAAATTCGAAACCAATGGACTGGTTAACCGATAATAATGGACTGAAATTTCAAAAAACCGATATTAATGGACTGAATTTTTTTGAGGGCTCATGGACTGGTTAACCTAATTTCAAAATCTTATTCAATCTTTACCCAATTACCCCTTTCATTCACTAATTTACCATTTAATCCTCAAACTTTCATTTTATGTCGAATTTACGTTTTAATCCATATTAAGTCATTACATTGCAATTAGATCAATTTATTACTCATTTGGTTATTTTTATTCTGTAAACCTATTATCACTTCACTTTTTATTTCATTCTATTAAATACCATCACTATGGTAAAATTTCAGTTTACTCCCTACTTTTGTCAATTAATTACAAATTTGCCATTTTTATACCATAGTTACAATTTTGCCACTAGTTCATTTCCCTTTTCGTTTTAAATCATTATTTGACTTACAAATTACATATTAGTCCTTATTTTACTATTTTCACATCAAATTGCATTTCAGTCCCTAAACTTTACATTCCTTGCATACTTGTCATTTTAAATTTAACTTCCCTTTTACATATCACTCATTAACTTACTTTTACACTCAATTACGGTTTTACCCTTGAACTTTTATCTAATTACCACATTACCCTCCATTTAACGTTTATTTATAATTTCGTCATTAATTAACTATATTTTCACATTTATTCACTTCTTAGCTTATAATTTACCAATTAGTCTCTTGGCTAATTATTTTCACGGTAAAAGTACGTTTTAGTCCATAAACTTTTATCTTCTTTCATTTAAATCCCTTTTCATATATAACTACTTATTGTCACTTTGCATTTTACATTTCCATGGCATTTTATCATTATTACCCGTTTAATTCATTATTTGGGTAAATTAACATTTTGACCATAAACTTTTTATTTTCTTTCGTTAAAGTCCTTTTTCATACACATTTTCATTTTCATTTTCATTTTACTTTTCACGTTTTCATGTCATTTTTACAATTATGCCCCTAGTACAATCCCGGCAGAAAATCTGCAGACTGGATATACGGGACATAGACCCCACAGGTCCACTGCACTGCACTAAGGAATGACTCCGACGGGCCACTCCATCACTTTTCACTGAACATTTAACGTTGCACTATGGGAGACCATCGCGAATCTGCCATAGTAATACAGGTTTTCAAAACTCTTTTCATATGGTAATCTAACAATGTGTTGCTTCTATTCTTAAAAGCATCAGGAACTGGGGCACAAATATTTTTTGGAAAAGTTTCTTCTATATCTTTTATTTTCCTTTTTATTTCTGAATTTTCTAACTGAAGTTTTATTCTTTTTTCATTTATTTCTCTAACAAAAAATTTTATATGATCTTTCCTATTTTTAATTAGATTAATTTCTTGAATATTATTTTTTTATTGGCTTATTTCTCTAGTGATCATTCGAAAAGCAAATTCAAATAGTATCTCCCTATCTAATATCCTAGATATTATTCCATTATTATAGACCTGAAAAGGATAAAACATGGTAATGAAAGGCGTCTCTAAAATTACTCTTGAGTTCAAGTTTTTTACTAAAATTAACTGAGTTTTATAGCAATATTCTTTGTTGCAAATTTTTTTCCTGGATAATTTATAATTAATATATAATTTCGAACCATTAGCAGAGCTATGTCTTTCCGAAGTCTTTTCATAATATTCTGTTAGGATTAATCCTTCTTGAATACAGTTCTGATTTGCTCCACTATTTATTAAAGCTAAAGTAGAAAGAAGAAAATCATCATTAACTACTATTTTTAATTTGACATGCCATTTTTGATAATTTATTCTATAGATACTATTAACATATTCATCCTTATTTTCTAGTTCTTTGATTACTAAAAAAGTGGAAGCCTTATCCTTATTTTTGTTAGTAAATAAATTACTTAAGCTACTCTTAAGATTTTCTTCTTCTAAGAATTAAACTTTTCCTTTTAATATATTCATTTCTTATTTTAAAATTTTTACTTCTTGTAAGTCATGAATCGAAGATTCCTTTTTAACCTGTTTAAATCTTTTACAAATTTCATTAATATTGTAAGGTTTATAATCTCTAATTTGTCTGTATCCTATTAAATCTTTTAATTTTAATAAATAGTTTCTCTCAATTTCTGGATCATCAATTTTATCTATTATATCTAACAAAAATTCTTGTTCATTATTTAACATGTTAATATTATTAGACTGACACATTCCTATACATTCATATGATTTAGAATCACTACTAATGTTATTTTATTCACTTATTATATTTAAATCATTTTCTAAAAAATCAAAAAATTTATTTTCGCTTTTTGAATTGGTCTCATTTATTACTATTTTCATAATTTTCTCTTTTAATTGGTCTGATGCTTCTAAACTGTTCACTCTTTTCTTAACTCTACAATTTTTGGAATAATGTCCTGGTCTTCCACACTTATAATAAATTACTATGTCTTTTTTAATAGTATACTTATTATATATATATATTTTTTTATTTCCATATGCTTTCTTTTTAGGAGGACTCTTGTAATTTTTCTCATATTCTATACTTGATTTATATAATTTCCTTTTTGGATTAAATTTCTCTTAATTTTACCTTTTTCTTTTAGCTTTGGCAAAAAGAGCACTAATACGTTCATATCCATATTGTTGACAAAAATCTCTTAATTCTTTCTTTCCTACTAAATTATCCCGTTTTAATTTTGCTTTAAATTTCATATCTGAGCATATAGCTAATCCTTCATTATTTATATAATTACTTATTTTTCTATAGGTTAAATCTTAATAAGGAATTATACATAAAATTCGAATTTTAATTTACTCCTAATTCTTTCTGCAAATAGTTTTGCTAATCTGGCTATAAATCTTTCTTTCCAATAAGCATTTTGACAATCTATCCTAGTCATTACTTTAGTTAAAAATAAATCTTTATATCATCTAAAGTCTTATAATTTAGGAGCAGTTAGGTTTTGCAGAATTTCTATCCTAATATTAACTAGGGTCTCACATGAAGTTTTTCATAATCGAAAAAATTAGAGTATTAACACTATCATCTATTGAAGACTCAGTTTGGATATTGTTTTCTTGTTTTATTATAACCTTTTTAGCTATTTGTATATGTTGTTGTTCATTAGTAACTTAATAATCCCACCAACCCTTTAACTGACTTGTAAATCTCGCTATTAAAGCTTGGGCCACTTGAATATGACTATTATTCCTTGCTCATTAGGCACTAGCTGCCATAGACATCTCTTGTAATATATTTAATATCCTATATTCTGATTGTCTATCTAAGTTCCATTCATAAATAGATTGTATATCATAACTTGCCTGATAAGTAAATTCCTTTTCTTCATATTGAGTATCAGGTAGAGTAGGTCCAGGGTAATAATTTCTAGTACTAGGCAATGATGTATATTTACTGGTAGGATAAAGAATAGAGGTATGCCTAAACTGGTAACATAAAGAATAGAGGTATGCCTAAACTGGTAGGATTACTTTCTTATAGACTTAAATCTGATTATGAATATGAATGGTATCACGAAACATATAGTTATTCTGATTAAGGAAAAAAGTTTTTGAAGATAGAAGGAAAGAATAGAAAGTTTTAGAGGGATGGTGTATGAAATCTTGATTGGGATGTGGATTGATTAGCTTAGCATCAAAGATAAGGTATACTAAGACTAAAATGTATAAAAAGAAATATTGAAGTAGTACAAAAATATGTTATGAAGAGATAGACAACGAAGTACGTAATATGGAAACTAACTCGAATAAAGATAGGTAAAGCACATGAAATGTATATATTATATGACTCTATGAAATTAACATATATAAATGAAAATGACAAGGGGCATAGCATATGAATGTCTAACATTAATGAATTTCGAGGATGAAATTCTTTAAAGGGGAGAGAAATGTAAGGACCCAAATTGTACCCTAGTAGTAATAAGGCATAATTCAGGTGTAATGGGAACCGAATGTGAGTAAATAATGGTTAAAGTGCCAAAAAGGGCGTACTCAGTATTAATTTAAAAAGATTCGATAAGTGCAGCCATATAGTATTTCATTAAATAATAGTGAATTTGTAAAAATAAATTGTTTAATGGGTCAATGTATGGATTGGATTTACATTACATGCTAATGTCTAATCGAAGAAGAAGATAAGGATCAAAGAGCTAAATTGCATAAAAATCTTATAAGTGACCAATAGCGAGCTTGCAAGTGGCCTTCTAGAAAGAGAGATGAATTCTTGGCCATATAAAATCCTTGTGGCCGGCTGGTTTAGGGCAAAAATCTGCAGAATTCTTCATCTCTCGCTTCTCTCTTTTATCAAACAAATTACATGCATCCTAAAAAAGTTGTATAAGGTAAGAGCAAGAGTTAAGTCAAGTTCTTAAGCAAAATAAGGTAAGTTTTAGCTTATTCTTCTCTTCTTCTATCTCTATTAAATAAGAGTTGAAAATTATGTGATGAGGAAGTAATTGTTGTGAATTGTGATGTAAATTGGTTGAGGAAATTTGGCCAAATGGAGAAAGGAGAGGAGAAAGAGCACGTGAAGAGCAAAAAGATGACAAATAGGCAAAAACAAGTTTTGGGAAGTTATCCTTTATATGCATATTTTGATGATGATTTATGATGATTTTAGTGTATATTGATGATAAATGTTGAATTGAGTGTGTTTGTTGTAACACCCCTTACTTGTACGTAGTAGTCCACACCTTTAATCGATGGGTTACCACGACCAATGAGGAATGTCACACAACAAATACATTGTCTAGTTAACTTATGTTGTATTATATTCTGAATTATAAAATTTCCTTGCTACAGTAATAGATGGATACATTCCCATACAACCAATCACATATAAATTATAAGCACCATACTTAAGTCACATTATATCATTTATTTTTATACATATACACAAACTGGTTTTCTCATATTACTTATTTTACAATTCCAATTTAACATCCAAAAGGTTATAATTACAATATTACATCAAAATATAAAACCTACACAAAACGCGTGGCTCTAATGTGTTGGCTCTTAGGGATGCGGATTGTCCTTCAAAATCAACTTGTCTTCAAAACCTGCATGGATGAAACATGCGTGCTAAGCACAAAGGCTTAGTGGGGAAACACATGAAATGAATGACCACTCATAGTGGTCATCCATGCATAGACATATGCACATGATACATATTCATAGCCAAATAAATAACTTGGAAAGCAAACAATACAAATAATTATCATAAAATACCTATAAGGACTTTACATATATAATCAGGTTCACATATTCAAATATCTCATATTGGTCATTTAACATTTCCTTTATCCATGTATTGCCTGCATTTTCAAAGTGGTGGATAACGGGTTGAAATGCATAGGTACCCGAGGGTACATTCACATTTATAACACATATTCATAGGGATACAAATAGGATCCAAAATACATAGCGATCAAAACAGGGATCCAGAAACTCATAGGTACCCAAACGCATATAGGATGCAGTGATAAAGGACCCTATAGGCATGCCTATCTATCCATGACTCGATTATTGCAGGCTATTTATTCATTTAGATCACTTTATTCACATTGTAGTACCAAGAGTACTTAATAGTCATATAATCATCATTTGAGAACCAACCGTAATAATCCATATAATTTCAATCACATAGAATAAAATTGCATGTATGTGCCATTCTTTATGTATTCAACATATTATTAAGTATCCATAACATGATTCAATTCAAATTGTACATAAAATAATTAATAAAATAATGGTTAAATAGGGGGTGGGTCACGGTGGTCAGTGTCCTGAGTCCTAGAAATACAAGGGTGGTCACGATGGTCAGTGTATTGTGCCCGCCGTGATGCCCAGGAATCTTAAAAGATTCTAAAAAGATGCTTTCAAAGGCATATCTCATGGTGGTCACGGTTTTGTGTCCACCGTGATCCATGAAATTTAGGCTATTTCTGGTAATATGAAGCATACCTCACGGCGGGCAGAGAAACATGACCACTGTGAGGCCTCATTGTTTTGGCTTTAAAAACATGCTTATACAAAATAGGTTTTAACCATTAAATTGAAAAGCCAAAACCAACATCTAAACAACATTTTTCAACAAAGTTAATAAATTTTCCCCAAGATGTTAAATTTCTAATGGCGTAAATATCAGGTCATTTAGATCACTATAACTCCAGATATGATCTAGATAACCCAAACTGCTCCTATGACTTGACAAAAGTAGAAACACTTATGTTTTGGCCATGTTTGAGTCACTTAGAGCTAGAATTTGCTCTAGGTTTCTTCTAAAAATATTTAGATATATGAGTTAAATTTCCAACCCAACTAGAATCATACCATTTGGAGCTCCACAACTCCAGTTGTAACCAAAACAACCACTAAGGATCACACAAAATTTGGGCAAAGTTTCCCCTTAAAACTCAACATACCCAAATTAATCAATTCAACACAAACAACCACAACAATTCAACTCAAATCAACATACAATATTCATACATACTTCAAAACAAGTAATTTATCATTATACACACACAATAGCACATAATTTCCCAAACCTTTCTCCTTGCTATTCTATTGCTATTGGCTCATCCTTCACCTACTTTCTCTTTTCCTTTTGCTTCAACAGCCTTCTTCACTACAAATTGACAAAAATCTATTATGTAAACAATAAAATTTGACTCTCACCCTTCAAGAGCCACGTATGGGAGAAGAAGAAAAGCTAAAAATTCACTTACCTTTCAAAAGCTCACAAAACAATTAAACTTTGATTGCCTTAACTTGGAGAATTTTTGACAATTTTTTAAGTGGAATTTTGTGCGACTAAAATGAAGAAGAAAATGACAAGAAAGAGGAAGAGGAAGGATGGATTTCCCATCCCCTTCCACCTCCTTTCATGGCTTAAAAAGCCATGCATATTTCTTTTTTAAATCTAGTCCACCAGTTTGTCAACTTGTGATTGGTCCCATTTCATTTTCCCTTTTTAGTCCATAATCTCCTATGTAATCCTACATTAACCTTTTAATTAACCTAATTCCATACATTAACATACATAAGTTCTCATTTTGTGCATTCAAATCGATAGGTATTAAATGACCATTTTAACCCTGACTTTTCGATTAATACAGGTTATGTCCTCAAAACATATACTTGATAAATTACACATTCTAGGCCACTCTCATACCCTAAAAGTATTCAATTGACTAAAGTACAAGTTGGGGCCTTACATTTCTCCCCTCTTTACAGAATTTTGTGCTCGAAATTCATACCTAAACTGAACAATTACGGATGTGGAGCTCTCATCATTGACTCGAGTTCTCATGTTGCTTCTTCAATTCCATGATGTTTCCAAAGCACCTTAACTAATGGATTTTCTTATTCCGAAGTTGCCTTATTTCTCGAGCCAATATCGCTTTAGTTTCCTCGTCATATGAGAAATCCGATTGCACTTACACTTCTTGTATCGGTAGAATGTGCGACTCATCCTATCGGTATCTTTAAAGCATAGACACATGAAACACATCATGAAGCTTATCTGATTCGATTGGTAGAGCCAACTAATAAGCTACTGGCCTAATCCTTTCAAGCACTTCATAAGGACCAATAAATCTTGGACTTGACTTCCCTTTCTCCCTGAACTAGAGCACTTTTCTCCATGGTGATACTATCAAAAAGACTTTATAACTAGCTACATAGTTGATGTCTTTTCTCTTCAAATTTGCATAAGACTTTTACTGATCACTTGAAGCTTTTAACTGTTGTTGAATCATCCTCACTTTTTCTTCAGTGTCTTTCACCAGATCAGAGCCAATTACTTTGTGCTCACTCAACTCTTTCCAATATATAGGAGTTTGATATTTTCTACGATAAAGAGCTTTATATGGTACCATACCAATGCTTATCTGATGACTGTTATTGTATGTAAACTCTACCAATAAAATGTACTTTTCCCAATTCTCGGGAAAATCCAGAACACAACCCCGCAACATAACTTCTAATACTTGTATGACTCTCTCGGACTGTCCCTCTATTTGAGGATGGAAGGCTGTACTAAAATTAAGTCGGGTGCCAAGAGCATACCTAACCCTTTCTAAAATATTGAAGTAAACCTTGGATTGCGATCAGATATAATAGACAATGGAACACCGTGAAGCCAAATAACCTCATACATATATGTTTTCACTAAAAGATCTATGGAGTAATTAAGTCAAATCGGTATAAAATGGGCTGACTTTATAAGCCGGTCGACTATTACCCATATGAAATCGTGCTTCTTTTGTGTCATTTGAAGACCTGTTACAAAATCCATTGTGATGTTATCCCATTTCCACTATGGAATTGGAATGAGATTAAGCAAACCCGAAGGAACTTGGTGTTCAGTTTTTACTTGCTGACAAGTCGAACACTTAGACACATAGTCAACCACATCCTTCTTTATGCCAAGCCACTAGTAAATTGCTTCAGGTCTTGATACATTTTATTACCACCTGGATGCATAGTAAAAACTGTATTATGAGCTTCATACAAAATGTTTTCCTTCAATTCCTTATAATTTGCTACATATAACCAGCCTTCATAATACAGAACACCATTATCACTCATTGAATAGTCAGTCTTGTCCCCATTTTTGACTAACTGTAGTGTCTATTGTAGCTTGGAGTCACTTTTCTGAGCATCAACTAGCACCTGTCTCAGATTAGGCCTGGCTTTAAACTGAGCTATTAAAGCTCCATCAGGTGCTATTCTCCATTTACCACCCTGCAATGTCAAAGCTGAAATGGTCTTCTTGCTCAAGGTATCAGCAACCACATTAGCCTTGCCAGGATGATAATCCACTATATAGTTATAGACACTGGGTCCCAAGAGCCCAAATCAGAGGTTACCCAGTGATGAAAAGTCATCTATAACGCGTACCAAGAAGCGAAAGTGCTTGATTCTAACCCTTGACTCCTATGTTTTTGGTGATTTTACTGTCTTTTAGCCTTTTGCACTTTGTCAAAAATAAAATGAAACAAATCGAACTGAACCTCTCGAACACCAGGTATGACTATCCAAATAAATGGCTCTTCTGGCCTGACTGGTGGACTGTCCTCTTAGGTGAAACAATACAGAACAATAAGGTTCATTTCATGGACCAAGATGTTTTAATAGTAGGATCCCTGACTAATGAATAAGAGTATTCTAATGAAGAGAAGAAAGAAATTAGAAACTCATGATATAAGAAAGATTTCTTATTATTGCTTAAGAAACCGCTTGATCCTCAAAGGATTCAAGGATACATATTTATAGTACCAGGAGGCTGATATCTTACATCATTGATTACATAAGCAAACACTAAGCACTAATAATTTTACAGATAAGGAGGAATCTCCTTTATTAAAGCTACTTTTGACTTTTAAGATACCTACTTTATTAAAGCTACTTTATTAAAGCTACTTTTGACTTTAAGGCTCCTTCAGTCCTTATTGCCAGGCTGGATGGATTCATGAGAAGGGGACATATTCATATCTTCAGGATCTTGATCATATTCAGCTATCCAATCGATGTCATCAGTTTTGTCTTTATTCTCATCTTTCTTTTCAAGGTTGGAGAGAAAGTCCTGAGTAGGATTGGTACTGGTGCTAGCTCCTTGAGTGCCCTTATCCAAATCTTCATAGGGATCTTGGGAGTCTTTGAAAAGTTCATCAAGATAATTTGGACGGAGTGAAGATTCTGCAGTGTCTAGCACAGGAGGGTGTAATGCAGAGTATTCAAGATTATTAAGTTCACAGAGCATTGCATGTAAAGCTTTTGTGATCTCAGGAATTTCCAAATCTTTACTGGAGTCAAAAGTTTCCCAGTAAATTGCTTGAGGTTGATCCCATATGCTATTCTAAGTAGGATTCCAGAAGTAAGGTCTATGAAAGAAATAGAGAATGACATGTTCTCTTGCAAATGATTCTTTCATGTTCCAAACTTTGAGATCTTGAATCTTCTTGAGCAATTGTTTTCTCCACCATGAAAGAGGGGCATACCATTGAAGAAACTGCCAATGGAGAGAGTTCTGTTTCTCAGGAGTGGTAAGGATCTCATAAAGATCAATGAGAGGGAATAGGACAGCATGAGTGTATAGAGTTGATAAGCACCATAAGAACCAAAGTTCTTCTTCAAAGTAGGGAGAGTCATGAAAACATTTGAACAGGATAGACCAAGGTTGGTCAGCCATAAAATAGTTCTCATGTGATGGTGTGTTCCTTTTCTGGGTGAAGAGGTGAAGATAATGAAACATGTGACGGGTGGCAAATGTCTTAATGGCAGTAGGTAAAGTGCGAGGACAATTTGGTGGGATAGAGTCTGTCTTTGTAGCTGGGAGATTTAAACAGGTTAGTTCGCTTTTTCTGAGGCAAGGGTGAGGCTTATATTGTTCAAAAGCCATTAGATGAACAAAGGAGGGGGAAGAAAGAGGAGTTTTTGGAATGGAAGGTTTAAGCTTTGAAGAAAGTCTTGAAAGATAATCTGGGATTAAGTTCTTGTCTCCTTTTATATGCACAACTTCGAAGTTATACTTACTAAACCATTCTGCCCATCGAAGAAGTTGATGATGTGGCACAGACTTGCTCTTGAAGGAAAGAATCTTTGGGAAAGAAGAGCAATCCATTATGACAGTGAACTGGTGGCCAATCATATGAAATTCGAGTCTTTTAATGCCATACTTTACAGCTAATATTTCTTTAAAAGTTGAATGGTAATGGCATTCCGATTCCTTGAACTGACCACTGGCATATCCACATATCTGTCGAACGTTGTCTTTTTCTTCCAAAAACACTGCACCCCAGTTTTCATCACTTGCATCAGTCTGGAGGAATCTTTTTCCAGTAGGGGGAATATGCAGAGGTGGCAAATTCTGAGTGACTGCTTTAAGATTTTGGATTGATTGGGAGTGGATTTCTGACCAAGGTGGTGGATTCTTTTTCAACAGCTGTGTGAGTGGTTTGGACAGGTGGCTGAAGTGGGGAACAAATTGTCTTATGTAATTTGCAATGCCAAGAAACTGTTGAATATGCTTTTGAGAAAGATAATGATCTGGAAAAGTAAGCAGTTCTTTTGCAAGATGTGGCTGTGGTTGATAGGCTTTATCAGCAAAGTGCATTCCAAGAAAATCAATCTCTTTTTGTGCTAATATCATTTTTGATGGGGAAAGCATTATCCCATGTTCCTTTGTTAGTTCAAAGAACTGAGTCAAATGGTGTTGATGAGTAGGAACATCTGGGGAAAATATTAACACATCATCAATATAAATGAGAGCAAAAGAGAGAATTGATTTGTAAACTCGTATCATAGACTGTTGAAAGATGGATGGTGCTGTTTTGAGACCAAAAGGCATTACAGTCCATTGATAGTGAAAATTGGGAATACAAAAGGCTGTTTTTGATCTATCTTCAGGAATGATACCAAGTTGCCAAAATCCTGCTTTGAGATCAAACTTTGAAAAGATTTGAGCATTGTGAAGGTATGGGAAAAGTGAAGAGATGTTTGGCAAGGGGTACTTGTTGTCTTTTAGAAAAGGATTGAGAGGGGTATAATCAATGACAACGTGTTTTTTCCCACGGACTTATTCAGAATGTTTATTGACATAAAAGGCTTGGCAAGCCCAATCAGATTGAGTAGGCTCAATTGACTTTTGGTCCAACAATTGAGAGCATTCTTCTTGGGCTAGAGCAAAGTCATCAGGAGACATTCCTGGATGAGAGGCTTTTGTGGGATTAACATCCTCTGACTTTTTGAATGGAAGGGTTATAAAATACTCAGGCCTAGTCCACAAAGGGTTTGGGTGTTTGACTAGGAAATCAGTGTGAGAGGTTGTACAACAATGGGCTTCTAGTTGGGCTTTAATATTTTGGAATGGATTTGGGTTGAAAATAGAAAATAAAGAATGGGTTGTGGTGTAAGGTTGAAAACGTTTCTTATGCTTCAGGCCATTGGGTTTGATCCGAAGGTGGGGTAATTGGAAGAGAGCATCAAAACCAAAGACAAGGTCTTTTCCTGGAAGTTCTGAACCAAAAACATGGGTCCAGAGAAAACAATCAGGAAAGAGTTGAATTTTTATAGGGTGTTTGGTTTTTAGCTTAATTGTAAGAACGCCTTAGTTTGCAGCTTGGAAATGTTGAGTGTATGGTTTCTAGTAAGATGAAGGGAGTATTTTGGGGTTAAGGATGGTGTTATGGGCTCCAGTATCAATAAAGGCAATGATGGGAATAGGGTTGGCAAACTTATCAGGGAAGATTTGTGCCGGAACAAGGGGAATAGGATGGGTGGATGATATGGAGTTTGGTAAGAGAGTTGGGAAAAGGGTAAATGGTTTAATGGTTGAAATTTCAGAAACAGTTTCAGAATCCTGGTCAGATTGTTCAGATTCAGAATCAGAATACTCAATAGCAAAAAGAGTATATGGGTCTGGTTCTTCATCCTCAGAAAAGAGGGATTCAATATCATCATTTTGGATATTTATGGGAGAAGTCTGCTGGATTTGCTGTAGCAAATGTTGAGATTTTTTCTTCTTAGGACATCGTTTTGCAAAATGACCTTTTTGTCCACAGACAAAGCATTTGTCTCCTTTGGGTTTGAATCTTTTTCGCCGGTAGAACCGAATCTTCTTTTTCCGGAAGGGAAAATGGTTCTTTTTCCATTTCTTCTTGTGCTTCCTTTCCCTATGTCTCTTGTAGGGATAACAAGTGCAATCATCTTTTTTGGATGAGCATTTGATTTGAAGATCTGGTCGTCTGCATGCTTCCTTCAGATGTGGATCTTTTCCTTTTTGGAAAATATCTTTAATCATTTGTTGTGAAGCACAGAGCTTGTCAAGTGCCATCAAAACTCTTTGATATATTTGACCAAGGGAGAGAGAATTAATCTGTATGCCTTATTCTCTGAGATAAAACATTGTTCTTGTAGAAAGCTGCTCTGGTAATGATGACAAAAATCCTTGTTTCATATTAGGATCATTTGCACCATTAAGCATGTAAAACAGCTTTGACATCTTCTTGTAATGTTTATCCAAGTCCTTTCTTAACAAAGAACAACATCTCATCTTGAAGTAATCATCACGATTAGCATCTTCAAACTTTTGAACATCACCAACGAATTCAGCATGAATTATCTGAAGAACATAAGCAATGGACTCAGAGTTGATGAATTGGAGTTTAGAATATTCATCTTTGTTGGTGAACCAATCTCGTAATCTGCCCACAAATCTACACTGGAATTCATGAAAGATATGTCTGTAGGTTGTGACTCCAGTAGGTCTCGATCTGGCTTTTAAATCAAGCCATGCAAAAAAATCTTGAATCCTATCTCGCCATTTGGGTCTGGGTATATCTTCAAAACCAAACCATGGTCCAGTTGTTGGTATGGCGGTTATAGGAGGTGGAGTATTTTCAGCTTCAGTAGCACTCATTGCATCATCATCTGGTTCCTCAGCAAACTGAGTAGTGGTACTTTCTGCTGGAGGAGGGTCTGCCATAAAAAGAGGGAAATGCTTTGGATCAAGTTCATTAGTTGAATCATGTTCATCAGAACTAGTGTCAAAACTAGTTTCAGAGCTACTAGTATCATGATCATCAACAGATGTTATGGCAGGAAGAGCTTGGTAAGCTTTTTGTTTGAGAGTGGCTACAAGTAGATTTGGATCTGAGGGGTTTTGGATCATATGGGATGGAGGAGAATTAGAAATCACTACACCCTTCTGTTTGTGGTTTATGGAAGGAGTGGATGAAGAAGTAGTAGTTTCAGAAGTTGGGGAAGATGTCTGGAGAGGAGATGAAGGAGGAGGTTAAGTGGAAGGTTGTTTGGATGGTTGGGAAAATTGTTCTCTCATGAATAACTCATGAGCATAACCAAGTGCATTCAATTCATCCAAAGATGGTTCATCATAAGGTGGAATTTATATAGAAGGCTGATGGGTGTAAGGAGTTAAAGTGGATTCATAAAAGGGAAGGTAAGGAGATGATTGAAATGATGGTTGGGGTTGAGGTGGTGTTTGTCTAGCTAAATCTCTTTTTATGGTTGCAATCTCTGCTTTCAGTCGAGTTACTTCAGAGGCTTTCTGCTGGAAATGAGCATCATAGGTTCGCTTAGTGATTGATGTCATAAGTTGATTATCCAGATCAACAACTTTACTTTGCAGTTTAGAAAGAAGTTGGTATGTTGCAGCATTCTGATCTGTAATTTGTGAATGAAGTGTATCTACACGAGTAGAAACATGATCAACTTTGGTTTCTAGCCTATGTAAAAGCTTATTCTGAGCCATAAAATTCTCAGACTGCCAATTGAGTACAGCTTCTGCAGGAGAGACTGATCTAGGAGTTCCTTCTGTTGAGATGCCAGGGGATTTAACAAAAGGTGTTGTTCTGACTTTAGTAGTTGGATTTACAGATTCAGAAAGAGTAGGGAACTCATCTGAAAAGGTACTAGTAGGTTGATACATGCAAACAGCTGGGATAACAGGGGTTTGTATTTCTTTGGGTTTCAATGTAAGGGAAGGCGTAGAACAAGGTGGTTTAGACAAAGGCTTTGGTGTTGGTTTACAGTTTTCTGGAGTGAGAGTTGGTGTAGATGGTGGTTTATACCATGGGGGAGGAGTATAACCGACAGCATAGTCATACTTTCCTGATGGTTGACCCAAGGTACTTACTGTGGGGTCATCATCCTCATCAAGATGGTCCTGATATCGTGCTTCAGAAGAAGTTTTCTTTTTCTCCTTTCGCTTCCTCCGATGAAGATCATCATCAAGTTCGTCATCCATAGAGGCGTTGTAACAATCATCGCAATCACAGAGATCCCAGTAACAGTGACCATTCCTTTCAAAGGCATAGATAGGACGGCCATCGTTGTTAAAGGCTGCAATAGGGATATCATCCTCTTGTGGAAAAGATTGCAACATGAATTGTGTGGAAAAAACAGGTGCTGTGGTAGAATCAGCAACATCTGCATCTTTAGGAGAAACGAATTGGGTTTCTATCATACCATCTGATCTTTTGACAAAGATAGGAGTAGTTGATTGAACAGGCTTCTTTTGTTCATGAAGAATCTCATAGCTAGTTAGCCATGATTTGGGAAAATATTCAAGTAACTACTCCTGGGTGAGTTGTTTTGGGATTTGCACACAGGTAGGAACCTGATTGGAATCAGCACTGATGATAAGAGCATCATTTGAACATGGGAGTGAGATGTCTATAGCATGATTTTGGACTCTATAGATCATCTGATATACATCAGTTGTCTTGACTTGATCTGCTCCAGAGATCTGGATTTGAACCTTCAGATTATCAAGAACATGCTGATCATCCAACCTCATGTTGAGGTTGGGATAAAAGGTAAACATAACAGTTCCAGCATTAAGAGAAGTCTGGACTGTTCCAATAACAGCTTGTGAGTACTCAAGATACCGAGTATCAAGTAGTGCAATCCTCGCAAAGACAGGAAGTCCTTTGCGTCCATGGTAAGTGACTGCAATCCTAATAGCTCCAAAATGAATATGAGAGAGGCCATGATTAGCCCAATATGGGATGGATTCCGAAGGAATATCAAGGGAAATGAAGCAAAATCTTAAGTTTTTGTCGACAGATGCCCATTTGTGGGTGATAGACGCCTGTCTATCGCTGGTCTGTCCTGTTTGTCGCTGATGGCTTGCGCTTGTCCATGGCATTTTTGTAATTTCTGTAGATGCCTTTGATAGAGGCCCGTTTATCGCCCCTTTTTGCAGAAATCTGCAGATTGATCAATGCAGTGGGAAACGAGGGATTTAGGTGGGATCTCCACCTGATTCCTGCATATCCTAGATCAAAAAATGAGGTTTCGTCTCTACTAGAAAGGGAAACCCTAACCTTTTGGGTTTGGGTATAAAAAGAAAAAGAAAAGATAAAAAAAGGAAGGAGAGAATTTTTCTGGAAAGAAAGAAAGTTGGGATTTTTAGAGAGAAAGAACAGTAGAGAGGAAAAAATAGGTTTTTGGGTTTTTGAGAGAAGACTTCAAAAGCTTTTGATTAAAAACACAATTTTTAATACTTTTCTAGATTCAGATCTTCTATTAAAGCATTAATCTCTTCTAGAAATCAACGAAAAGGGAGGACATTTCCTAGTTCTAATACTGATCAGGATAATTATTATAATCATCCTTTAGATATGAATTCTTTGGAAATTAATTTAGAAAAAATAGAATAAGACTTATTTAATTGGACAATTAAGATGATATATTCTATAAAACCTACTGAATTTATGACAGATGATTCTATAAAAACCACAGAACGAATATTACCGATTAATCAGGAACATTCTAGTATCTAATTATTTTCAGAAAAGGCAATTAATGAACACAAAAGGAATAAATATAGATTTTTGCATATAGGCGCTATTCAAATTGCTATTAAACCATTATTCAGGCTAGGATTAGAAATTCCAATTTTAATGTGCTTAAGAGATGATAGACATTTAGATTTCTGAAATTCTTTACTAGCAATGGTAGAAACAAAACTTGCTAATGGACCAGTATATTTCAACTGTTACCCAGGATTTACTCTTAGTTTGTATGATAAATATTTAATGGATGCGTTGACTTTAACAGTTAAGAAAATAAATTTAAATGTAAAAGAAGATGTCAAGGCAGTTGCAGTAATTTATAGAGTTCATTACAAAGTTATGACTTCTTCAATTAATCCCAGATCTAGAAATACGTTAACTAAAGATTAAACGATAATCTTTAAAGGTAACAAAATTCATTCCAATATTCAAACCCCTAAAAGATTAAGATGGGATGAAATAACTAGATCAGTTAGGTGGAATCTATAGGAAGTAAATGAACCAAGGCCATTAGATTTAAATAAATAGACTTCTAGGATAATAGAACATACTGATGGATTTGTAGATATAGATTTTGTAGTGGCCTAAACAATGGGTTAGTTATGAACAGTATTTTTTGAGGTTGATCAGTGGACTCGAGGTGAAAAATACACCCGTGGGCAAAAAATATTTTATTTGATCATAAAAAAATATTGGTCATGATGAGTTTGAGGGTGAAATTTGGGGCCAAATAGAGGTTAAATAGGCCCTGAAATCGTGAAAATGAGTCAAAAAGTCTATTTGGGCGCCCGTCATTACGAGACGGTTATCTGTCATGAGGGATAGCTATATGTCAATGAACAATGGCCGTCGGTGGCCACTTAGCTTCTTGGTATGCTTTAGTGATATACTTATTCTGAAATTCTTGAACAAAACAATTCCCAAGTTATCGGATTGGGAAGCATTGGGTGTCTCAGAACTAATTTCCACCAGTCATATGCAGGACCTTGCAACACAGATACCACACAACCCACCCTTAGCTCATGAAAGCATCGAATTTCATCAAGCACCCTCTACACCTTTTCTATCCAAAACTCGTCTTTATTAGACTCATTTAAACTTGTACCATAAAAATCTTCTGCTCCATGCTTCCTTAACAAATCTATCAGAGCCTTAGGTGCAATCATTCGATCCAAGACCCTTGCCATATCATGTGAATCTTAAGCAATGCCTCCATAGGCACAACTAGAACATCCCGTTCGTCTTTAACCCGTTCAGCCGGACCCAAAATAGATGGATCTTGATCTATAAGGTTAACACTTTCGGCTGTCTCTTCAATTGCTTATTGGGAATGATCCATTTTTATGCTACAAAACATAAGGAGATTTGCATTAGCCAACAAAAAACTATATGCATTTCTATTCTACTATCGTCAATCTCCTAAACCTGTCACACCCCGTTTGCCCCCTAGTAGTATGAGCCATGTTTGTGCATGTGCATTGTATGAGTTTTGACATGTATAAAGGGCATTTTGGGTAGAAATGTATGTTTTAAGAGTTTTGTTAGCATGTGGGTGCATGTATGGTGTTAGAGTGTGTTTTTGGGATTGTGCTTGTGTGTGTGTGTGCTCACACACTTGTAGGGTGTGAGTGAATTGGGTGTGATTGCATGTGCATAAGTGTAGCATAATAAGTATGTTTAAGTTGGGATGTTTTTGTGTGTGATGCATTGTATGGTTTTTAGGTGTGAGCATATCATATAGGGTGTGATGGTGAGAGGGAGCATTGAGTGTGTGTGACATATGCATGTAGTGTGTGAGTGATTGGTTTCCACCACTAGGAGATGGACATGTGGCCTAGGTTTGAAAAGGGGAAATTAAAAGAGGAAAGAGAAAAGAGAATAGGAATTTCTGCCTCTCCATCCCGTTCTCCCTTCTCTTCACCTCCTTTCTTCCTCTTCTCTTTCCATTTTGGTGTCCTAGCTTGGATTCAAGCTTGAGTGGTGGGAATTGATTACTCCTTGAGTTTGATTGGTAAGTTTTCATGCATTTGTCTTCTTATTGTTTAAGTTTTTCCATCTTCATCTTCTTCATCTTCTTCTCTTCTTCTTATTTTCTGGGTTTGGATCTAAGTTAGAGTTTTGTGTTTGTGTGTTTTGATGGTTTGATGCTTAGTTGAGCCTCCTCGTGAGCCAAAGGGCAAAGAGAAGGTTGGATCTAGTGGATCTAAGCATTAGGAGCAAAGGATTTCAAGGTTTGGGAATTTTTTGCTCTTAAATGTGAAAATGTCCATATGTGTTCTTGATGAATTTTTGGAAATTATGGTGATCTTGATATGTTTTGTGATTCAAATGTTATGAGTTTTGTTTTAGATATGCTAAGAAAGTTCAATTGGGGTTTAATGAATTTAATTGTGATCTTGAATGTGATGATGATGAATAGTGCTGATATTTCAAATTGGGTAAATTGATGTTGTTATTGGCATGATTTAGTTGGAATTCTTGGTATATATGTTGTGGTATATGTTATATTGTGTTTGTTATGGGTGCTGGATGGCTGGAATTGAGGTAAGAGACCAAGTGGAGTGATTTATGTGTTGGTGTGTGATTTTGGAGAAGAAGGAAATCTGCAGATTTTGGAATACCCGTATCTGTCGCGATCGCGACAGCGTCGCGAGCGCGATAGAGGCCGGTGTTCCAGTCTTTGTCCTGTAGCGATCTTTGTGGCGTGATGCCACTCTCTATCGCAAGCGCGACAGAGCCGGCTACACGTTCCTTCTTGCGATCGCGAGATCTATCGCGGGCACGACGCGCGGGGAGCTTAGCTCCTGTCGCGAGCGCGACAGCTCTGCTGCCCATCTGGGTTTCTCTTCTCGCATGCTTGTGTGCGAATCTTTGAATATGATGAATTGGATTGAATGGTTTATGCATAACTTACTAGAGTCAGTATAGTGGATAGTTAGGCATGCCTAATAGAGTCTTATAGCTGCAGCCTCAGTTTAGTTTGGACCCCGATCAGGTCCCCATTTGGTTCCTCGCGAGCCTTATAATGTTTTTGGATCTTGTTTAAGGTCCCTCAATAAAATGTTTTGTAAATGACAAAGTAAAATGGTTTGCGATTTGTACCCGTAAGGTACTGTCAGTAATCGGTTCGTACCCGTAAAGTACTATCCGTTCACTCGTTATCCACTACCTCGAGTTAGCAGGTGCTTAATTGCTTTGAACTATTTTGATAATTATGAGAATGTTTTATCCGAATGTGTACCATGATGAGTTAATACGAATGCAATTATGTATTATCAACTATATGACTATTTGCATTCGCATATTCATATTTATATCTAAGGTGTATTTCTGATTATGCCACTTGAATGTGTTTTGTTTGACGACCATTGTGAATTGCCGTCCTTTTCATGTGTGTGTTTCCCCACTAAGCGTTTATCGCTTAGCACGGTGTATTTACCCGTGCAGGTGCGGAAGGAGATTTGCCTTGGGAGAGTCGCCGCAGCCAAGCCAACACAGCTGGGTTTTTAGTGTAGGGCTTAATTTCATAGCTTGATGATTCTCTTTGTATAGAACTCTCTCATGTTAGTTTTGTAATAGCTTCCGCATATGTATATGTATATTTTTGGATATGTAATTATCTTTTGTACCTTTGGGTTGATCAACAGTAATGTAATGTTTTCCGTTATATTAATGCATGATTAGCTTCTTTCATGAATGGTTTCGGAAAATTTTAATTACCCTGTATTTCGGTATGTATGTTCGTGTATGAATGTATATTTATCTTGTATCTATTTGGTGACACCTTTACCCATACGGCATCTCACTCCTTATCGGATGGGATCGCTTACGTATAGGTAGGGGGTGTTACAAGTTGTGTTATCAGAGCCCGGTTAAGGCATTTCTGGGTGTTGTTCATATGATGCTGTGTATGGGTGCGTATATGTCCAGGGCTGTGTTGGCTGATGCGGTTGTCTTGTTTGCTTAGATGGCTTCTAATTCTGCTTGTGGATCACTTGAGGAGTCCGCTGAAAGTGTGAACCCTCAAGCTAGGGATCCTTCTGTTACAGTGCCGGCTCAACCTGTTAGGGTCCAGCCCGAGGCCGCTGCCATGCCTTTTGAAGCCATGTTCAGGCTGTCTCAGGATATGGCGAGGGTCTTGGAGAGAGTGGTGGCTCCCAAGCCTCCCATGGAGAATTTAAGAAAAGCTGGGGCCGAAGACTTTTATGGGACCGATTTGGATGAGTCAGAATTGGCTGAGAGATGGTTAGACAAAGTGAAGAGGGCTTTGAGAGAAGTTAGATGTCCTCCTGATCAGTAAGCAGATTGTGCTATGGCCTTGCTTCAAGGGTCGGCGTATGAATGGTGGGAGTTGGTGTGCAGACAACCTCAGATGCTCGATCCGGTTACATGGAAATTCTTTGATGAGGAATTCACGAAGAAGTATGTAACTCAGACTTACAAGGATGCGAGATGCGCACAGTTTCTGAGTTTGAAGCAAAGGGCTATGTCGGTTTCGAATTATGAAAAAGAGTTTAATCGGTTGTCCCGATATGCTTCGCGAGGGGTCATGACAGATGATTTCTGATGCAAGCATTTTGAGGCTGGGTTGAATGAGTCCTTAAGGGTGGCTTTGATCTCCTTGATGAGCACGCCAGGGGTGAGCTACTATCAGATTGCAAATGCTGCCATGAGGGCTGAAAGGTCAGAGTCGGTGCTGAGGGAGAGAGCTCAGAGAAGGAATCCATCTCGGGGTGGTTCTTCTTCTTCATCTTCCGGTAAAAGAGCAAGGGATCCGCCAGATCAGTCATCATCCGGTTCAGGCACGAGGGGTAGAAGGCAGGGTTCAGCAGCTGAGTCTGGTTCTGGCAGGGGTGGTAGATCTGAGGCTATACCTGTTTGTTTGCACTGCAGTAAAGCTCACCGGGGTGAGTGTAGGTGGCTTACTGGTGGATGTTTTATATGTGGGAGCACCGAGCACCATCTGGCTAATTGTCCACAGTTGAGTGAGGATTCAGGTCCACAGAGAGAGGCTAGCAGAGTTGGATCAAATGCTACGCAGGCTGCCCGTGGTAGGGGCCGAGGTAGAGGTCGAGGCGGCCAACCTAGGGATGGAGCTGTTTCGGAGATAGTTGAGCGTCCCCCACCAGTCGCAGCCAGAGCTTATGCTGTGAGAGCTAGAGAGGAGTAGGATGCCCCTGATGTGATTGTTGTTAAGTTCCTACTCCATGACACTGAATTGTATGCTCTAATAGACCCTGGTTCCACACACTCATATTTGTGCACAAATAAGATTATTGATAAGTTGCATGTGGTAGATCAGTTAGATTATGAGATATGTGTGACCAATCCATTAGGGCATAGTGTCAATGTGAGTAGAATTTATAGGAGTTGTCCCCTGTTGGTTGAGGGAGTTGAGTTTCCTGCGGACTTGATAGAGTTGCCTTTCAACGAATTTGATCTGATTTTGGGTATGGACTGGTTGGGTAAGCATCGGGCTATGGTTGATTGCCATAGGAAGACCTTTGTGCTTCGGGATAGAAACAGATTTCCAGTGTTTGTAAGAGGTTTGGGTGGTAGTTCTGTGAATAATGTGATCTCAGCGATGCAAGCCAAGAGATTTATTAGGAAGGGTTGTGAGGCTTTCCTAGCTGTGGTTTTGGATTCCAAGAGGGATCAAGTTAGGATTGAGGATATCCCTGTTGTGCGGGAGTTCAGTGATGTTTTTCCCGAGTGATTTGCCCGGGTTACCCCCGGAGAGAGAAGTTGAGTTGTCCATAGAGATTGTGCCGGGTACCACACCTGTATCGAAAGCACCTTATCGAATGGCTCCTGTAGAGTTGAGGGAACTCAAAACTCAACTACAAGAGCTATTGGATAAGGGGTTTATTCGACCCAGCATATCTCCTTGGGGAGCTCCAGTTCTATTTGTTAAGAAAAAAGATGGATCCTTGAGGATGTGTATCGATTACCAGCAGATCAATAAGGTCACAGTGAAGAATAAGTATCCATTGCCTAGAGTCGAGGATTTGTTTGACCAGCTTCGGGGTGCAGGTGTGTTTTCCAAGATAGATCTTCGGTCGGGGTACTATTAGCTACGTCTTAAGGATGAGGATGTGGTTAAGACTGCATTCCGGACTCGGTATGGCCACTATGAGTTCCTTGTGATGCCATTTGGTTTGACCAATGCTCTAGCGGCATTCATGGATTTGATGAATCGAGTGTTTAGGCCATACTTGGACCAATTTGTGGTACTGTTTATAGACGACATCTTGGTGTATTCCAAGGATGAGAGTGAGCATGAAGAACATCTCCGGTTGGTTTTGCAAGTATTGAGAGAGCATCGGTTGTTCACTAAGCTTAGTAAGTGCGACTTTTGGCTTCTGAAAGTGTCATTTTTGGGCCATATAGTTTCAGCCAAGGGTATCCAAGTGGATCCATCCAAGATTGAGGCAATAGTGGATTGGAAGGCGCCTAGGAATGTCCAGGAAGTGCGGAGTTTCCTTGGTTTGGCGGGTTATTATCGTCGGTTTGTGAAGGGTTTTTCAGTAATTGCTGCTTCGATGACGAGATTATTGAGAAAAGCAGTTAGATTTGAATGGTCGGATAAGTGCCACGCCTGTTTTGATCAGTTAAAGAAGTTGCTAGTCGAAGCTCCTATACTGATTCAACCCATCTCGGGTAAGGAGTTTGTTATGTATAGTGATGCTTCGGGTGTTGGCCTTGGATGTGTTCGGATGCAGGAGGGTAAAGTAGTGGCACATGCTTCGTTGAAACCGCACGAAAGGAACTATCCGACACATGATCTAGAGTTGGCGGCTGTGATCTTTGCTCTAAAGATTTGGCGCCATTATCTGTATGGGGAGAAGTGTAGAATCTTTACGGACCATAAGAGCTTGAAGTATCTCCTCACCCAGAAGGAGTTGAATATGAGACAGCATCGTTGGCTCGAGTTGTTTAAGGATTATGACTGCATTGTGGATTACCATTCAGGTAAGGCCAATGTAGTCGCTAATGCTTTGAGTCGGAAGTCGGTTTCGACCTTGTTCTTGAGGAGATTCAGATGGAGGTTTGGTTCAAAAGGAGCTTTGATGGCTCAATTGAGAGTGAAGCCTACCTTGAGACAGAGGATAGTTGATGCTCAGAGGGATGATGAAAGGCTTTAGCGGATTGTGCAAGAGGTTAGTTTGGGCAAGCAGTTAGATTTCTCAGTTCAGGATGGGGTTCTTCTGTATGGAAACCATTTGTGCGTACCTGACGATGAAGAATTAAGAAGACAGGTTTTGAAAGAGGCGCATAATACAGTTTTCACCATGCATCCCGGGAGTGAAAAGATGTATCGGGATATGAAGCAGTTTTATTGGTGGTCCGATATGAAGAGGGACATAGTGGATTTTGTGTCCAAGTGTTTAACCTGTCAACAGGTAAAGGCTGAGCATCAAGTTCCTTCGGGATTGCTCACTCCTTTATCCGTCCCCGAGTGGAAGTGGGATGACATAGCCATGAATTTCGTGTCGGGTTTGCCTTTGACTCAGAAGAAGCATGACTCAGTATGGGTGATAGTGGACCGGCTTACCAAGTCAGCTCACTTCTTGCCAGTGAGAGTGGATTATTCGATGGATAGGTTGGCTAGTAACTATGTGGATGAGATAGTTCGGTTGCATGGAGTGCCGTCGTCCATAGTTTCAAATCGGGACCCCAAGTTCACATCTAAGTTTTGGAAAGAATTGCAAAGAGCTTTGGGTACCAAGTTGAACTTCAGTAAAACATTCCATCCTCAGACAGATGGTCAATCTGAGCGGGTAATACAGATTTTGGAGGATATGCTGAGAGCTTGTGTCTTGGACTTTCCAGGTAGTTGGGACAGATATGTGTCACTTATGGAGTTTGCCTCCAATAACAGTTATCAGTCGAGTATTGGTATGGCGCCATATGAGGCTTTATATGGTCGGCAGTGTAGGACTCCGATTTGTTGGACCGAGCTATCCGAACGATCAGTGATTGGGCCAGAATTGGTTAGGGATACAGAGGAAAAGATCAGAGTTGTGCAGCAGAATTTGAAAGCAGCTAAGGATCGACAAAAGTCTTATGCCAACCTAAAGAGGAAAGATGTACAGTTTGAAGTCGGGGATAAGGTTTTCCTTAAAGTGTCCCCTTGGAGGAAGGTGCTTCGGTTCGGAAAGAAGGAGAAGCTTAGTCCTCGCTTCATTGGACCGTATGAGGTTTTGGCTAGAGTGGGTCCGGTGGCTTATAGATTGGCTTTGCCAATGGAGTTATCGAAGTTGCATGATGTGTTCCATATTTCGATGCTTCATCGGTACCGATCGGACCCGTCACATGTTCTGTTAGTGCAAGAGGTGCAAGTGCAGCCTGATTTTTTGTACGATGAAGAACCAAGAGCTATTCTAGCCCGGGAAGTGAGACAACTGAGAAGCAAGCAGATTCCGCTAGTTAAAGTGTTATGGAGTCACCATGGAGTCGAGGAAGCAACTTGGGAGCCAGAAGAGTCAATGAGAGTTCAGTACCCGCATTTGTTCAGATCAGGTGAGAATTTCGAGGACAAAATTCTTGTTAGTAGGGGAGAGTTGTCACACCCTGTTTGCCCCCTAGTAGTATGAGCCATGTTTGTGCATGTGCATTGTATGAGTTTTGACATGTATAAAGGGCATTTTGGGTAGAAATGTATGTTTTAAGAGTTTTATTAGCATGTGGGTGCATGTATGGTGTTAGAGTGTGTTTTTGGGACTGTGCTTGTGTGTGTGTGCGCTCACACACTTGTAGGGTGTGAGTGAATTGGGTGTGATTGCATGTGCATAAGTGTAGCATAATAGAGTATGCTTAAGTTGTGTGTGATGCATTTTATGGTTTTTAGGTGTGAGCATATCATATAGGGTGTGATGGTGAGAGGGAGCATTGAGTGTGTGTGACATATGCATGTAGTGTGTGAGTGATTGGTTTCCACCACTAGGAGATGGACATGTGGCCTAGGTTTGAAAAGGGGAAATTAAAAGAGGAAAGAGAAAAGAGAATAGGAATTTCTGCCTCTCCATCCCGTTCTCCCTTCTTTTCAACTCCTTTCTTCCTCTTCTCTTTCCATTTTGGTGTCCTAGCTTGGATTCAAGCTTGAGAGGTGAGAATTGATTTCTCCTTGAGTTTGATTAGTAAGTTTTCATGCATTTGTCTTGTTATTGTTTAAGTTTTTGCATCTTCATCTTCTTCATCTTCTTCTCTTCTTTTTATTTTCTGGGTTTTGATCTAAGTTAGGGTTTTGTGTTTGTGTGTTTTGATGGTTTGATGCTTAGTTGAGCCTCCTCGTGAGCCAAAGGGAAAAGAGAAGGTTGGATCTAGTGGATCTAAGCATTAGGAGCAAAGGATTTCAAGGTTTGGGAATTTTCTGCTCTTACATGTGAAAATATCCATATGTGTTCTTGATGAATTTCTGGAAATTATGGTGATCTTGATATGTTTTGTGGTTCAAATGTTATGGGTTTTATTTTAGATGTGATAAGGAAGTTCAATTGGGGTTTAATGAATTTAATTGTGATCTTGAATGTGATGATGATGAATAGTGCTGATATTTCAAATTGGGTAAATTGATGTTGTTATTGGCATGATTTAGTTGGAATTCTTGGTATATATGTTGTGGTATATATTATATTGTGTTTGTTATGGGTGCTGGATGGCTGAAATTGAGGCAAGAGACCAAGTGGAGTGATTTATGTGTTAGTGTGTGATTTTGGAGAAGAAGGAAATCTGCAGAATTCTGCAGAATTTTGAAAACCCGTATCTTTCGCGATCGCGACAGCATCGCGAGTGTGATAGAGGCCGGTGTTCCAGTCTTCGTCCTATAGCGATCTTTATGGCGTGACACCGCTCTCTGTCGCGAGCGCGACAGCGTTGCGATCGCGACAGAGCGTTGGTGGCTGCACTGCTAGCTCGCGCTATCGCGAGCACGCGACCTGTCGCGAGCCCGTGATAGAGAAGAGAGCTCTCTGTCACGATCGCGACAACGTCGCGAGCGCGACAGAGCCGGCTACATGTTCCTTCTCGCGATTGTGAGATCTGTCCCGGGCACGACGCGCAGGGAGCTTAGCTCCTGTGGCGAGCGCGACAGACGTCTCGAGCGCGATAGCTCTGCTGCCCATTTGGGTTTCTCTTCTCACATGCTTGTGTGCGAATCTTTGAATATTATGAATTGGATTGAATGGTTTATGAATAACCTACTAGAGTCAGTATAGTGGATAGTTAGGCATGCCTAATAGAGTCTTATAGCTGCAGCCTCAGTTCAGTTTGGACCCCGATCAGGTCCCCATTTGGTTCCTCGCGAACCCTTTAATGTGTTTGGATCTTGTTTAAGGTCCCCCAATAAAATGTTTTGTAAATGACAAAGTAAAATGGTTTGCGATTCGTACCCGTAAGGTACTGTCAGTAATCGGTTTGCACCCGTAAAGTACTGTCCGCTCACTCGTTATCCACTACCTCGAGTCAGCAGGTGCTTAATTGCTTTGAACTGTTTTGATAATTATGAGAATGTTTTATCCGAATGTGTACCATGATGAGTTAATACGAATGCAATTATGTATTATCAAATATATGAATATTTATATTCGCATATTCATATTCATATTCATATCTAAGGTGTATTTCTGATTATGCCACTTGAATGTGTTTTATTTGACGACCATTGTGAATGGCCGTCCTTTTCATGTGTGTGTTTCCCCACTAAGCGTTTATCGCTTAGCATGGTGTGTTTACCCGTGCAGGTACGGAAGGAGGTTTGCCTTGGGAGAGTCGTCGCAGCCAAGCCAACACAGCTGGATTTTTAGTGTAGGGCTTAATTTCGTAGCTTGATGATTCTCTTTGTATAGAACTCTCTTATGTTAGTTTTGTAATAGCTTCCGCATATGTATATGTATATTTTTGGATATGTAATTATCTTTTGTACCTTTGGGTTGATCAACAGCAATGTAATGTTTTCCGTTATATTAATGCATGATTAGCTTCTTTCATGAATGGTTTTGGAAAATTTTAATTACCCTGTATTTCGGTATGTATGTTCATGTATGAATGTATATTTATCCTGTATCTGTGTGGTGACACCTTTACCCATACGACATCTCACTCCTTATCGGATGGGATCGCCTACGTATAGGTAGGGGGTGTTACAAAACCTATGCTCTAATACTAGTAAATGTAACACCCTTTGCCCGTACGTAGTAGTCCACACCTTCAATCGATGGGTTAGCACGACCGGTGAGGAATGTCACGCAACAAACACATTATCTACCTAACTTATGTTGTATTATATTCCGAATAATAAAATTTCCTTGTTACAATAATAGAGGCATACATTCCCATGCAACCAATCACATACAAATTATAAGCACCATACTTAAGTCACATTACATCATTTATTGTTATACATATACACAAACTATTTTTCTCATATTACTTATAATATGATTCCCATTTAACATCCAAAAGGTTATAATTACAATATTACATCAAAATATAAAACCTACTCAAAACACGTGTTCCTAATGTGTTGGCTCTTAGGGATGCGGATTGTCCTTCAAAATCAACTTGTCTTCAAAACCTGCAAGGATGGAACACCCGTTCTAAGCACAAAGGATTAGTGGGGAAGAACATGAAATGGATGACCACTCACAACGATCATCAATGCATAGACAAATGCACATGTTACATATTCATAGCCAAATAAATAACTTGGAAAGCAAACAATATAATTAATTATCATAAAATACCCATAAGGACTTTACACAAACAATCAGGTTCACATATTCAAATATCTCACATTGGTCATTTAACATTTGTTTTATTCATGTATTGCTTGCATTATCAAAGTGGTGGATAACAGGTTGAAGCGCATAGCTACCCGAGGGTACATTCACATTTATAACACATACGCATAGGGATCAAAATGGGATCCAAAACACTTAGGGCTCCAAACGGGATCTAGAAACATATAGGGACCAAAATGGGGTCCAAAACACATAGGCTGCAGTGACAGAGGACCCTATAAGCATGCTATCTATCCATGATTTGATTATTGCAGGCTATTTATTCATTTAGACAAGTTTATTCACATTGTAGTACCGAGAGTACTTAGTAGTCATATAATCATCATTTGAAAACCAACCGTAATAATCCATATTGTAACATCCCTTACCCGTACTTAGTAAATCATATCATAAAATGACCGGTTTACAACGACAGGTGAAGGATGTCACCAGACTAAACACATTTATAGCAATAATAAACATAAAAAATCATAAATATAAAATTTCTTTCCATTACAATACTATTAATTCCCTTACACACTTGGCAGAATTCGCATTTTAACTTCACAAAGGCAATACACATATATAAACCTCACTCTTTAAAATTATTTTCCTTATACATTGATTATAATACATAATTAAGTCATACAATTACAATAGATGTTTACAATATATATATATATATATATATATATATATATATATATATATATATATATATATATATATGTATGTATGTATGTATGTATGTATGTATATATATTAACACATACAATACAAAGCCTATATAAAAACTTCTATGGACTTGTTGACCTTAACGAATGCGGAATGTCCTTGGCAACACATCCATCTTCAATACCTGCATGGATAAAACACCCATGCTAAGTACAATGGCTTAGTGGGAACAATCATGTGATGGACGACCACTCATAGCAGTCGTCGATGTAGATTCACACATATGGAGCATATAAATAATCACGTAATCTCATAAATAATAGATTATTAAGCATTTTCTTCCCAAGATGAAAGGAAACCCATCCTATCCCAGGTGGTTACAATTTATATATAGAAAGCATGTATGCATACAAATAAATGCAGATCATGTATAATTCTTTAAAGACATGTTTATAATATTTAACTGAAATTATTGTCTTTGTTAATTATATGCATGTATTTTACACAATTTGGAAGAAATCATACTTTCATATGATTGATTTCCTAAACATATTCTTTCCATGTTAACAATTCTCATTACCTATATCGCTTATCATATTTCATCCATATTCAATTTAACATTCCATTATTTGCCGATTAATCGATACCCTATAAATACTCAACTATTCATAAGGCATATATTTTCATACTCAAAGCATGTTTAAATAAAGAAGACCAACTAACTTTGCAATGCATCACATAAACAACTTTAGCTCTATACTTATTACATAAACTTAGACAATTAACTTAAAACAGGTATTGTATAATTATTTTAAACACTACAAAAAAACAGCGAATTAGCGACAGAAATTTTTGTCGCTAATTGGGCTATTTTCGCGCCACGACTAACCAGTCACTATTTGCTCCGTCGCAAGGAATTTGTGGGGAAACCATAAAATTGTTGCTAAAAATAGCAATGGCAAATTTCGTCTAAAAATAAAATTTTGTTGCTAAATAACCCCTAAAATTACTCGCAGCAGATATTAAAAATTTATTAGCGATGAAAAATCCATCGCTATTCCCTCGCTAAAAATATTACATTTTTTATTATTATTTCAAATTTAATTTATTATTATTATTATTATTATTATTATTATTATTATTACATCCAAAATTTAATTTTTAAATTTATTAAATATTTAACAATAAAAATTGCTATAGCAAAATATCATAATTTATTTTTTTCTTTTTTAATTATATATGTATTTATGTACAACCTGCTATATCAACAAATTAATTCCTTTTTTACAGAACATTGTACAATAAATTTATAAATTTATGTTCTAAAATAAAATATCATTACATATGTTATATATTAAAATTACTTAAAATCCTAAATAAATTTACCACCTTATAAAATATCACCCAAAATAACATACCATGTTACTAATATTATCATCCAAAATAACATTAATGATAAAGTTTAAATAAAGCAATAAGCAAAGAGTAGTGGCGATGTCACTGTGAGGTAGAATTACAACGAGCAGATGGAGAACTACACTGTGAACTAGTAATGGCAAGAGTGCAATTTGAGCTCAATGCCAATCATGTCAATGCTTCAATGCTATAAGGATGACCTACATAGTAAAAACATAATAGTCCGAAATGAGAAACAAATTTCCAAAGAAAATAAATAAATAAAGACCTAAAGAAAAATAATTTATTTTAAAAATCAATGGAATTATTCTGAAAGGAAAATGTATTAAGGTAAAAAAACATCAAAAACCACTAGGGGACTAGAGTTCTTAAGGAGTAAAGCAATAAGGGAAATAAAATGAAACTTGACATAGTAAAATCTGAAACCTATATATACTATTGCTCAATTAATTAAAAATGCTACATAACTAAGTTAAAATACATTAATCATTTTGCAATCTATCCCGCTCTAACTTAATCAGCTTAGGATGATACATAACAAAATATTGAGATATTTCTATTAATTGTTTTTTGTCAAAGAAAAAGAAATGATATATAGGAAAAGAGCCACATAAGAATACAAGAGGCATTATGTGTACCTAAAATGAAATCTACAGCTTAGTGAGACCAGTTTGAAAAATTAGCATCCTGCACCTATCAAACTTCAATTAGTATAAATAATATATGAATGAAATTGAGGTTAATCAGTTAATCAATATAAATCTTTATTACCTTCTATAAAATTGAGGTTAACATGCTTCGCACAGCACAAGTCAAAATGAAAAACAAATAAAGTGTTCAGGAGAGGCATTTAAATTTTGGATGTAAACAAACAAAAACATTTAAAGCTTGTCTTATTCCTTGTATACCCAAGTTATAAAAATAAGAGACATTGACATACTTGAAAACCAACTGGAGGACTAGGGCCTACACCAACTTTAATATCCTTGTATTGCAGTCCATATTCTATAGTTACCATAGGTACCTTCATGAAAGATAAATACTTTTGTGTTTAGTACTAAACGGCAATTTTCTAATCTAATCCAATAGCAACTGTTAATCCACACTAATGGTCAGCTACATGCATGAGTGACAATATTATAACACTCCCCTTCCATTAAGAACCAAAATATTCCTTAACAACCCTCCAACTCAAGTAACAATATGCAAAATGCTTACTTTGGAATAACGGATTAGCCAATGCCATAATACAACCATTACAAGTTATATAACAATTTGCAGCATAATATTCTATTGTTCTGAATTAGTACAATAAGAAGCAAGTAAAATATTGTCATGTTAGTGTCCTCAAATCCACCAATACAAATTATTTATTCTTATAAACCAAACCAAAGAAAAAAAAAATAAAAAAAAAGCATATAAATAGGGCTATGTAATCTCACTATACATTTTCAAGCACCTTCTCACAAGCATCATCAAATAATCTTTGTTTTTGTTCTGGAGGTGAGCCAGCTCCCACGGCATTAGATTCAACTCCAATTTTGTCCAACAACAGAGAACTCAATTCACGTTCTCTCAACCCCAAAAATTTGCATATTTAGTTTAATTTCAACTTAGACGAATTAATTCATCAAATAACACAACAATTTAATCAATTAAACTAACAATAAAATCTCACAAACCGTATTTCTAAAAAAAATCCCTAACAGATTCAAGTCATAAAAATAATCATATGGAAAAGCAACATAATCCATACAATTAACAATTAATATCATCCCCAATAATTAAAACCTCTAAAATTCCATAACCAATAGGTCAAGTTCGATTCTAGAAATTCAATCTACTGTTAGTAAAATTTCAAGATTTTTAAGATTCTTTAAGAACTTAATCAATTAATGGAGAAACAAATTTCATAAAATATATATATATATATATATATATATATATATATATATATATATATATATATATATATATATATTAAAATTTGGAGAAATTAAGAAAAGCCTACTGGCAAATAAGGCAAGGAAGGGGCAAGATGGCTGAGACGAAAAGGGAGAGGGGCAGACGGGGGGCTGGTTCAACAGGAAAGAAGAAAAGAAAAGAGAGAAGAAAAAGAAAGAAAAAAAAAGAGAGAAAGAAGAGCCAAAAAGTCTTAGTTTTGGGCTAGGTTAGGACATATTTTTATGCCCCAAAAATTCCCTTTATACCCTCTCTTAATTCACTTAAATCACTAATTAACTTATTTCCACTCTCTTTCATTTTTCTATACCCATTTAATTTAATTTATTTTTGTGTAATTATACCTATTATTTTAGACAATATTTCCCTTTTTATTCATTAAATAAATAAGTTTTAAATTTTCATGCTTCATTATTGAATTATTATACACACATTTCAGGTCATTGATATTTCAGGGCATTACAATAAATCTAGACTCTTAAGATTTTTATATATGCTTACTATTATTTATTTACTTACCTAATACACACACACACACACACACACATATATATATATATTTACCTATTTTTATTATTTACTTGTTTATTCACATGTACATGCATTTATTTTTATTTATTTTATCTGACTAAAATAAATTTTGATTATAATTTTTTATATTATATAATTTCGAGTTTAAATGTTAATCTTATCAAAATTAGGAATGATGCAGCGAAAGTAGCAAAGCAAAAACTTAAAAATATCAATAAAATCTAAAAATTATTCTTAACCCTTAAAATTAACAAAATTAACCTATTTATAGGTTAAAACAACCCCTAAAAGTAATAAAACCGAAAAATTAAATTAGAATTCCTAAATAAAACTTTGGAAGGCCCGAAACTACTCCAAATGGATGAATTTAGGCCAGCAACTAGCAGTTATGGGTAAACCTGGTAACAAATGTAGAACACCAAAATCACTTTGTTTTGAAATCTTACGGGTCTCGTAACTCCAACAGAGTCAAAAGTTATGGCCCGTCAAAGTTTTTGAACATTTTGCCGGTCGGTCCGGTCCAGAAAAGCTACAGCGATTTACTCCACATCAAATGCTTAGTAAAATCAATAATCATAATTATAAATTTTTGAAAAAATTAAATTCAAAATAAACATTTGATAAATTTTTGATCTACTGTGGTACTATTCACAACTCCGAAATTGTCGACACGTTACAATATATACATACATACATATATTAATTAATTTATTTTAATTTAATTATTTATTTGTATATATAATTTATTTAGTCAAAGTTATTATTTAAAAACCCATCTAATATTTTCATAATTTTTTAAATAATTGAATAATAAAAAATTTATTTTAGATAAATTAAAAATAAAATTCATAATATAAAACGATTACAAGCCAAAAAAATACAATTAAAAATTTACCTTAATCAATGAAAGTAAGAAATAAATTATTAATTAAAAAAATTTCATGTGTAAAGCAAAAATATTAAAAATAATTAATAACTATAAGTATGTATGCTTATTTTTATTAATATTATAACGTTAGTAAAATCAATAATCAAAATTATAAATTTTTTTTAAAAAATTTAATTGAAAATAGCGACGGATTCTTAGTCGCTATTCCGTCTCTAAAGTATAACTTTAATTTCTAAAAATTATTTTCATAATTAAAAAATTTGAAATTTTTTAGCAACGGAGTAATCCGTTGCTATTTCCTCGGTAAAATTTATAGCAAATTGAAAATTTGCATTTTCGCGACAGATTTGTAAATCTGTCGCTAATTAGTGACAGAGTTTTTTTCGTCGCTAAATTCCATCGCAAAATAGGTGCCATCAATTGCCGCCAAAAATTAGTGACTAAATTAGCGAATGGGTTCACCGATAACCCAAATGGGGTCCACAGGACAAAATAGGGGCTGCAGTATTCGGGGTCGCTATAGGCATGCCTAGCCCAGTTTAACACAGGCGATACTCATATCAATGTCATACTTATTGAATTAACATCCGTTCATTACTGTCATATAACGATCATATACACTTGCAAACTCATATTACAAGATTCACATGTAGTATTCTCAATATTTAGTATTTGAACAAAAGATCCTTTCATGTTATCATTGGGTCTTTATTAACACAACCTCATTGGCACTTCTAGTCACTGATAATTAATACCCAATATCACTTCAATCAATTACGTACACATGTAAACCATGTTAATGCCAAAAAGATTCATTTAGCATATACACTGTTGTTTAACTTGTACATTCATGGCCTTATAATATGTATAACAAAACTACAATGTAATTGCATACAATAATAATACCATATAAATGCATAATATAAGTCATATACAATTTATCTCATTTATAGACATGCCACATCTGAATAATTCTCATGCATATTTACTTTATTCATGCATTTACAAACAAATTCTTTTATAATTTCATCATATTCTTTCTTAGTGTTTCACACATTTCCATATTATAATAGATCACACATTGATCAAGAATCATTTAACAATGTTAGATAAGAATCTTAGTCACACATTCACTATACACAATCATACTTTCATTGTATTTAATCAATAAAGCATGCCATGTTGTTTTCGAATCATAATCAGTAATTTCAAGCTAAATGCACATGTACTACTTCACTAATTATTCATGTCTCCAAAATTAATTATATATATATCAATTAATAATCATACATATATCCATTATATAACCCTAGACATGTGTCGAATAGGTTTTGAGAACCACCAATGAAGTTCAGGGTCAAACGGGTGAGAAAAACTCACTTAATAATCTGAAAACAGAGGTCACACGGTGGTCAGGAATCCATTATCACCATCTGGGTCAATTGTTAGGCAAAAATAGAAGTACAAAATGCATTTACACAGTGGTTAGGGTAGTCACATGGTGGGCAGAAATCCCTCACCACCATGTGGGCGTGATTTACTGTATTCTGTGGAAGACAGAATTCAGGTCCGATTTTGCATAAGGTTTTTCACCTAGCTAGAGATATTTTTGGGATAAAGTGTCTTCTAGACATTTGTTTTCCTATGTCATAAGTTTCCATTGGCATAAAAATCAATTTATTTGGACTTATATCCTAAGAGATATGGCCTTAACATTACAGATTATTCTAGAGATATTTCTAGGGACAAAATTGTGTCACAATTTTGAAAAATTGCTGGGAACAATAGGGACATAATTAGACCATGCTCTCTTCATAAAAGTTACTCTCCTAGATATTTAGTTTAAGTAGATTTTTGATTCACAATATTTGGATCACTGTAACTCTAGAAATGGCCTTGGGAATAGAACCTGTTCCCATTATCCGGCTAGAACAGGTACATTAACTTTGGGCTCAATTTTGAGGGACTTAGAGCAAGATTCCTGTAACCCTTATCACTCCATATTGTACGTAGTTTGTCTTATCAAAACGATTACCATAATTATTTGAAGTACATCCATAACTGACAAATTGTTAAAACAGGTAACTTTTTTTTCTTTCCGACTTGCGAACCAACTGTATATCTAAATCTTAAATTCTAATCCTCTTCGTTCTCTACAATTGAACTCTTTATCATTACTTTTGTCGATTGACCTATAACTGTCTAATTTGCTATTCAATTGGATAAATTTCGGCAGTAAGATAGCTACAAATATAACCTACCCTCCTGCATGTCAAACAATACCACAGCCCATAAAGGGCACAACAGTTCATATAGCCTAATATACTTATAACACAGTCTCAAATATATCATTCAACATTATCGTACCATAACTGTCTAAAATATTTAAATAGTCCATACTATCGTTATACAATTCATGACATATAACCAAACTCATTCATCAGTTTATATATACATGCCATCTTACCCACACATACAAAATGTTCTATAATTCTTGCTTTATCAGTCAGCTCCTAAAATTCTCCTTATATGCTAGCTCCAACCCTTAAGCTCCTATACCTACACGTAGTCAAATAAACTACGTGCTGAGCATTATTTATGCTTAGTGGTGGATACATATCCTAGATTTTCCATATCTAAATTCATACACGCATGCATAAATTAAAACTTACACACATTATTTTTATTCATTTTACATGTACATAATCCATAATTTAGTTTAGTTACTTAATTCACATTATTTATTCTACATTGATTTTCATAACATATATTCCTATTGTTAATAATGAATTAATGTCCATACGGATAATTTCATATCTTAACCTTTAATAAGTATATAACTTAATTCATTTATTCTTGTTAGTTAAATTATCATTATTTTTCCATATTAAATACTGCTATACATATACATAATACTTATTTTTATCTCTACTTAAATTTCCTTTATTAAAATCCTTATTATTCTTATTATTCCATATCATTATCATATTATTATTATTATTATTATTATTATTATTATTATTATTATTATTATTATTATTATTATTATTATTATTATTATTATTATTATTATTATTATTACTACCAACATATAATAATTCTTATTATTTTCTAATATTATATTTACATTAAATACTATTTATGGTTAATTACATTTTAATCCTTTAATTAACATTACTATTACCATTTTACAATTTAGTCCCTATATTCTTACTAAACTATCATATTGCCCTCTATTATCAATTATTTACAATAAAATTAATTAATCTTATTTTTATATTCATTTCATTATTTGACATACAATTACCATTTAGTCCTTAAAATATTTATTTCAAGCCCAATTACATTTTAATCCTCATATGTCCATTAAATTACACTTTTGCCTTTCGACCTCACTATAATTACAATTATGCCATTAGTTATCCCTATTCCATACTTAATTTATTATTTAACATCTAAAATTACCATTTAGCCCTTAAATTATGTTTTATGTGTATTTCCACATTTAATCCATATTTATTTATCCTATTATTTATTTAACCAATTAATTACTTATTTTCCATAATTACTTTCTTTTCTTTCACTATTAAGCATAATTAGCATTTTGACCCTAACACTTTTAAATCATTACAATTTAATTTGTATTCATTTTATTTTTCTTATTACTTCATATATAAAAAAGAAGCTAAACTTCAGGACTGCTTTGCACCACAAATTTGTACAGCCCAAACCGAAGTCTTACTCTCAATTTTTGGCAAACGTCCCTTCATAACATTTCTTCCTCTATGTCTTATTTTTAAAATGGGACAAGTTTCAGGGCAATTGGATTGGTAAAACATCAGATATGAAATAAACAATATAAACTATTCCAGTGACCCCTACAAGGTAGAGACACGTCTGTGTGTGCTATTTTTTGGGGTCTTAGAGCCAGAATTAGCTCAAAGTCATTTCTGCCAAATTTATAGGTATAGAAGTCATGGTTAAAATGAAGCAACAAAAACTCAGTTTGGAGTTCTGAAACTCTAGTTATTCCCAAAATACTATACGGAGGTCTAGTAAGCTATAAGCAGAATTTTCCCTAACACTAGGTTCATACTTTTCATGCTTATACACTTAGTATGCTCATGGATTTTGTTCATTACTCATCACACATCATGTGTACACTTAAAGTACACCTTTATCAATTAACACATAATCATGCATCAATTACACATCACAGCCAACTAACCAATACATATAATCAAATAAAATCAACATAAGAACACATATATCCCAAACCTCAAAAGTAGGTTGCTGGACACTCTCTCACTATCTAGAGCTTCTCCTTGCCCTTAGCCTTCCTCTTATCTAGTAATTCTTGCATAATCAATCAAACACCTACTCTTAGTCCATAACTCAAATCACTTAAACCAAATCAGAAATGAGTAGAAGAAAGAGATGAACACAACTTATTAACCACACTTACCTTCTTCACTTAATTCTCTTCTTCAAACTAATCCACATGCATTCAAGTTTCAGATTCAAGCATTAAGAAACCAAGTTAAACTCAATGAAAAGAGAGAGATGAATTTCAGAAAATGGAGAGAGAGATGGCCAGATTTCATTATGCTCAAATCCAATTTTCTGCCCCTTCATATTCTTAAATTGCATGCAAAAAGATTGGCTGGCTCAAGGGAGGAGCCACACGTGGATTCCACTAATCCCATCCACCAAAGTTGCACCTCAATCCTAGGATATTAACCATTTAATCCCTCATAATAATTATGTCCTTTAATTGTAACTTTTCCTTTTTCAATTACACCCTTGGCCCATTAATTACTCACTTAATCCAATCTCATTAACACCCTAACATGCAATTGACACTATAATCCGACTAGGGTATACTTTGGGGTATTACAATTCTACCCTCCTTAAGAAATTTCGTCCTCGAAATTTCCACTGTAATAAACAGAAAATCATGCTAGTCAATGCACAAATGTAAATCTTACTAGATGGACCAGTAGGATCTTCAACTTCTTCTCCGATCATGGCAAAGACTTGCCTCTGTCCGCTAGGAGCAGTAGGCTGCTCTACTGTCTCGGACCTTACTTGTGCTCCTCTTCCTCTTCCTCCACTAGTTCTTATTGATCCAGATACGTTCGCATTTCCTCTATTCACTTGAGAACCAGAATTCTCTTTAATCTCAGGGCAGTTAGCAAACATGTGGTCCATACCTCCGCATTTGAAACATGCTCCTGTAAGTTTTCTGCATGTTCCCCAATGATTCCTTTGACAATGCTCAGACTTAGGTATTGTGCTACCTGTACTCGAAGGAGGCACAACACTACCCATCGATGTAGGCTCTCGAAATGAATCTTGCATAACCTATCCACTTGCAACTCCTCTAGTCTTCTTACTACTAACTCTATCATTTCCAGATACTTTCCTCTTATGCTCTTTCTTTTGCTTTATTAACTCAGCTTCTTCCAATTTTATAGCAGCCAATACCAACTGATAATAATTTACTGATTGCATAACAGCCATGGCAGACAAAGGTCCTCTTATAGGTTCTCTTAATCCGTCCTCAAATTGTCGATATCTAAAATAATCTGTTAACAATCCTTTTGGCACATATTTACTCAGTCGACTGAATTCCTTTTCATATTCTCCTACTGTCATACCTCTTTGCTTCAAACTCACAAACTCTCTCCACTTCGCTTCTTTATAAGCTTTAGTGATGTACTTCCTTTCAAATTCTTGAGCAAAGAAGTCCCAAGTTAACTCATCTGGTCGCTGGGGATTCCGAAGCACTAGTTCCCACCAGTCATAAGCTGGACCTTGCAATAATGATACTGCACATTTCACACGCTGATCTTGTGGACAATTAATTTCCTATAATATCCTTTACGTCCTTTGTAACAAAAACTCAGCCATCTCTGACTGATCCAAAGTAGTCCCACTGAACTCCTCTGCCCCTCTCTTCCTAATTAAGTCTGTTGGAGGCTTAGGGGCACTTAACCTTTCCATTACTTGTATCATTCCTTGCCACAACATTGGGTTACCATAATTCAGACCTACACCTTCTGCTCGGGGCCTCTCTTGTGCTGGCTAATTAACTCTCGCAGGATTAATAATACCCATCGTTTCTCCTACATCCTCACTCGGATCTGACTCCATCTACTACCTACACAGGGTAACATCTACATTAGGCCATAACTCTAGACAGACTCACATACATGTAATCATTACTTTAACATCTTATCATCCAGAAACATCTACCTAGGCTCTGATACCATAACTTGTAGCGCCCCAATACCCCTTGGGAGGATATCGGAGTCGCTACGCACTCATACACATACAAACAGTCATGCGGAAGTGAAGATAAGATCATACAATCACATGCAGCGGAATAATGGTCTTTAACATAACAAAAACATGCCAAAAAGCAAACTCATATATTCGTGTATATATTAAAAATGAAACTGGTCTTTTACATTATAACATTTACTTTACATTTATATACTGTAAACAAATTACACTTTCCTTTGCCATATACATGTCCTATACAAAAGTTGCTTTACATTTACATATGCCAAACTATTCCAAAAACTCTAGAACATGTATACAAAACTATGCCATATACAAAAAGACTTCAATATACACTCCTAGTGGCCATGACCTTGCAGATGTGCGACCCTCCGAACATGTAAACCTACACGGGAAAACACCCGTGCTAAGCGAAATCTCTTAGTGGGGATATCACATATAAAAGACTTCTAACGAAGTCACAAGCATAATCATTAAGCATATCATTAGACGATATGCCAATCATCTATAAGCATATAAGGATATGTTATTCTGTTCAGCTTCTGTATTTTGATTTCTGTAATTTGTAGCCTTTGATTATGTAAGGATCTTATTGTAATTAAGTTTCAATTATTTCTCCGCTTTATGCTTCCGCTGAATGATCATATGTATGCATGTGTATATGTTTCGGCTTAGTGCCTGCGCGTGTGTGAGTTAATGTATGTCCAGTTTTGCTTCTCAAGATAAGTTTTTAATTTCCCGTGTTTTTTTGCATGAGCGTATGCTTTCGCTTAGCGTATGTGTGCATGTATGTGAGTGAGCGTCGGTAGCGCACCCGCGTCCTTCCAACGGGGACGTAGGGGGTGTTACAGTTAGTGGTATTAGAGCACCGGTTTAGTCAGTTCTGGTCTATGTTATTATTTGAGTGTCGAGTCTTTGTATGCAAGTCTGTTTAGTGTTGTGGCCTATTGCAGATACAGTTGTGTAGTGTATGTTTGTGTAGTGTTTGGATGAAGGATTAGTGAGATGTCGGTGGTAGTGAGTGATATAAGACTATGTGAATAGGGTGAGTTTGAGGTGTGACTTTGTATACCTGTCAGCTATTCCCTTTGAATCAAGTGAATATAAGCATAGTGAAGCATGGGGATGGGAAAAAGTGCATTATTATAACTCACGTTACATCTTCGCATCAACTTGCATACATAAATCATTACATAGCCATTTCATCCGCATCCCTCATCTGTTTGTGAAAAGCATCATTGTATGTATTTCATTGAGAAAAGCTGACAGGATATACTTTGATTGATTGATGTTAGGAAGAAGTGTATGGATAAGAGTGTAGTGCGTTAAGAAGTGTGAAGTGCTCGAGGTTAGAATCGAGAAGAGAAGGGTGTTAAGGAATTGTATGTTAGTGAAAGAGTTAAGATCCTATGTGTGTCTTGGGTGTTAGCGATATGTGTATCAAAGGAATTCGAGGTGTTAGAATTGAGATACTCTATGTGGTTGGTTCTGGTGTGAAGTGTATTTGTTTTGAGAATCATATGATATGAGTGTTAGCGATTTGAAGATTTGTTAAGGAATTGGCTATGTAAGTGATTAGCGGGGAAATTTTGAGGACGAAATTTTTTAAGGGGGAGAGATTTGTAACACCCCAAAAAGGGCCTAGTCGGAATTTTGCGCGATAAGTCGGGTTATTAAGGTTATTTCCGTAATTTGTGTAAGAGGAAAATTTGGATATTAAGGATTTAGTGCAAGGAAATTAATTAAGTATGTTAAGAGGAGAAATACTAAGGTGTGCAGGTGGTGTATGGATGTAGGGTATGTTATTTGGGATTAATCTAGTGTGTGCTTGTAATGTATGGGAGTAGGATGTAAGTGGATTTTTAAGAAAAGTTATAGTGTGAGTTGAGTATGGTACCTTGGAGATATTATTGTAAGATATTGTTAATGTGTGGATGGTGTATGGTGCAAGGAGGAATAAGTCAAAAGTGGGAATTGTGGTCCAATAGGAGCTTGCCATGTGGCATTGGTTGGTGGGCATTGATGAGTAAGTAAGAAAAGAAGGGAAAGAGAGAGAGAGAACACAGAAAATTTACATTTCCCGTTGCCCTCCCTCTCTCATTTCCTCTTCTTCTCTTTTGGCTTGCATTGTGCTTTGCTTAAGGTGATTTTGGTTGGGTTTGGAGCTAATTTGAAGAGGTAAGTTAGGGTTCTTGTAATTGGATTTTTGTTTCCTCTTCTTCTTCTTCTTTGGTTTATTTAAGTTGGGGTTTTTGGAAAAGTAATTTGTGGGTTTTGGTTTTGTGCAAGCTTTGGGTATCAAGAGTAAGAATAAAGGAAAAGAGAAAGTGGGCTCTTGAAGGTTGAAGATTGCATTGGCAATTTGAGGTTTGGGAGCTTTGATTTTACATTTGAGTTTTGAGTTGTGTTTGCCTATTCTCCTTGGATCATGAGTTTATAATGTTGTTTGCTTTCCGAAAATTTGAGTGTTTGATATGAGTTTATGCATGAACTAATTTGGGTAAATGTGTTAGTAATCCATGTATTTGATTGAGATAAATGTATATGTGGATTGGCATTGAAATGCATGAGTTTGGGGATTTCTTTGATTTTGATGTTTTATGGTGATTTTAGTAATCCTGTTCAGTTCTCTTTTGACCTCCGTGCATTGTTTTTGTCATAACTGTAGTTATAGATATTTAAATCGTGTGATTCTTAAGCCATTAGAACCATGATTTCCATGCCTTTAAATGTCTCAGAAATAGTCTTGTGACAAGTCTTGCTCTAAGACCCATAAAATTGACCAAAATCGTAGTGTTTCTGTTTGGGTCGGGTTATTTGAACAGTCTGGGTTGTGGAGATCAAATTTTGAGTTTTAGATGTCCTTTTGATCTGAAATTTGTTGCATTTGAACTTTCACATCCTAGGGAACATTTGTTAAGAAGGACGTGTTCACTAAAAATTAGTTTTAGAGGTCGGTTTAGGCAATACAAGTTTGGGGCGTTAAGCAGTCTCGTTTGGCTTCAGAGGTCAGCCTCTGTCGCGATCGCGACAGTGTTGCGACCTCACGATAGAAAAGCATGATTTAAGCCTTTATTTCTTCATTTATGAGTCCTGGGTTGACCCGGATCAATCCCGTACCTTCCCCTCAGCTTATTATGCATCTTTAGGGTAATTAAATGACTATATAAGTAGTTGTCTTTGGTAAAACTTATGAGTATGATTAAGAATTGGTGATTTATCAAGTGAATAATAATAGATATAACTCCGTGAAGGTTCGTTTATGGATGAGTGTGGATATGTGTCGATCTCATGAGTAACCGAGGCATATTGTACCGTATATGTGAATGCATAACATGGGTGCGTTTGTGATGAATGGCGAATAGTGTTGATATTATAGATTGTGTAAATGGATATTGTTAATGGCATGTTTTATCGGAATTCTTGATACGAATGTTGTGTCTATGTTGTCAATGATGTGTGGCTTGCTGGAGATGAGGTAAGTTGATGTTTCGACGTTGGTTGAGTTTGGGTGTTGTGAAGAGGGAATTTTCTGCAGATTTCTTGTGTAAGGGTTGGAATTCCTGACTCTGTCGCGAGCGCGACATTGTCGCAAGGTCGCAATAGAGCCTGGTGAAAGCAGCCCTCGCACGCGTCCGAGCTCTCCGCCGATCTGTACAGCAGAGCCTCTGTCGCGAGCGCGACAGAGAGATCGGTTGCCGAATTGTTTGGATTGGCAGTTCACTGTCGCGAGCGCGACAGCAAGATGCCCTAGTTCCCTCACGAGATCGCGAAGGTTGCCGTGATCGCGACGTGGGCAAGTAGCCTTTGTCGCGAGTGCGACATCCGTCGCGATCGCGACACTCCCTGTTTTCCAAATTGAGTTTTCTTTTGTGATACCTTTAGGTTATGCTTGGACCATTTTATGAAGTATGTTAACACAAGTGGATGTATTATGCATGGGCAATGTTATGAATTATATGTATGTGAATCCATGATATGAATATGCTTATACGTATGTATATATACATGATATATATATATGTGTGTGTGTTTTGGGATAATATGAAATGAATTGAATGGATTATGCATAACCTGCTAGAGTCAGTTCAGTGGATAGTTAGGCATGCCTAATAGAGTCTTTACTGCAGCTTCTGTTTTCGTTTGGACCCTGATCAGGTCCCCGTTTGGTTCCTCGCGAACCCTTTATGTGAAAGGATCTTGTTTAAGGTCCCCTTTGGAAATGTTTTGTAAAAGTTAAAAGTATCTGATTTATCGGCTCGTACCCGTAAAGTACTGTCTGTATCGACTCGTACCCGTAAAGTACTATCCGTATACTCGTTATCCCTGAGCAGGTATTCTGTTTGTTTTGCCTAATATGAACAAGAGAATGTGATATTCGATTAAGCATGATACGGGACATGTGAATCGGTTATGTATCCGAATGTGATTATGAATCTCTGAATGGGTTAAGTGCGACCTAAACATGTGAATTGGGCATATTTATCTGCATATATGGGTATATGCATAGCATATTGTGAATGTATGGTATGCCAACGGTTGTGAATATAGGTACGGGAATTAAGATGTGCGTGACTGTGACCATGATCTTTTGAATGCCATGAATTCGATTAGTTATGTCTATAAGAATATGAATTAATAGGTTTTGAATGCTATGATTAGTAAGCATGTGCGCAAACGTGATTTTGTACTTTTGACGGTTATAGTGAATTATGTGAATCAAGATATGTAATGAATGTGCTCTTGACCTTGGAATGTTATATATATTGTGTTATGTTACGTGCCTCCTCTCTCTAGTTTTCCTATTGTAGTGATTTCAGCGTGTGGTCATGTATTTACATTTCAAGGCATGATAAAAGTATGTTTAGTTAACTAGCGTTCTCGGCATGATAGTTGGATGCATATGCCTGATATTTGTATTGCACGTGATTGGGTTTTCCGTTAAATGCATGAGTACTTGGCATGATAGTCGTATGTGTATTATCTCTCGTGACTGTGCACGGTAGGGTACTGACCCTTGATGCCCCGGTAGCTATATGCATGAGAGTTTGTATGTAGTTTTACATGAATATTTGTATCTACTGTAATCCCTTGTCTGCTAGGGGCTTTGCTTAATATGATATAAGAGTGTAGTATTCGGACGAATATGATTTTGAGGCGAGCACTCAGGTAATATGTACAAGTATATGTATATGAACTTCTGAATGCAGGGCTTTCCTATGCAGGCTTGTTTATCCATCTGTTGTGATTATTTGCATATGCCATTTGTGTATGTAATTTGTTCTGGCGACCATTGTGAATGGCCGTCCATCTTGCTTGTGTGTTCTCCCCACTAAGCGTTTATCGCTTAGCACGGGCTCTTTTCCCGTGCAGGTGGCAGGTTTGGTTTGGTTCGAGTCACGCGTCTGCAGGGTCGGCCACATAGGAGTTAGAAGTGTTATGTTATTCTGTTCAGCTTCTGTATTTTGATTTCTGTAATTTGTAGCCTTTGATTATGTAAGGATCTTATTGTAATTAAGTTTTAATTATTTCTCCGCTTTATGCTTCCGCTGAATGATCATATGTATGCATGTGTATATGTTTCGGCTTAGTGCCTGCGCGTGTGTGAGTTAATGTATGTCCAGTTTTGCTTCTCAAGATAAGTTTTTAATTTCCCATGTTTTTTTGCATGAGCGTATGCTTTCGCTTAGCGTATGTGTGCATGTATGTGAGTGAGAGTCGGTAGCGCACCTGCGTCCTTCCAACGGGGACGTAGGGGGTGTTACAGTTAGTGGTATCAGAGCACCGGTTTAGTCGGTTTAGTTGGTTTTGTTCAAGCTTTGGGTATCAGGTAATATGTACAAGTATGTGTATATGAACTTCTGAATGCAGGGCTTTCCTATGCAGGCTTGTTTATCCATCTGTTGTGATTATTTGCATATGCCATTTGTGTATGTAATTTGTTCTGGCGACCATTGTGAATGGCCGTCCATCTTGCTTGTGTGTTCTCCCCACTAAGCGTTTATCACTTAGCACGGGCTCTTTTCCCGTGCAGGTGGCAGGTTTGGTTCGGTTCGAGTCGCGCGTCTGTAGGGTCGGCCACATAGGAGTTAGAAGTGTTATGTTATTTTGTTCAGCTTCTGTATTTTGATTTCTGTAATTTGTAGCCTTTGATTATGTAAGGATCTTATTGTAATTAAGTTTCAATTATTTCTCCGCTTTATGCTTCTGCTGAATGATCATATGTATGCATGTGTATATGTTTCGGCTTAGTGCCTGCGCATGTGTGAGTTAATGTATGTCCAGTTTTGCTTCTCAAGATAAGTTTTTAATTTCCCGTGTTTTTTTGCATGAGCGTATGCTTTCGCTTAGCGTATGTGTGCATGTATGTGAGTGAGCGTCGGTAGCGCACCCGCGTCCTTCCAACGGGGACGTAGGGTGTGTTACAAAAAAAACTGAAGAAAAACTTGAAAAAAAAATTATGCCACTAAGTAGATAATTGATCAAGGATCATTTTGGCACAAATAGTGCATAAATCGGGGCATAAATGTAGAAGATATGGGTGAAAAATCGAATTACAAGAAATAAAACATGAAAAAAATGAAAAAAAAAAAGGAGAAAAAAGGAAATTGAGGGGCGGCTGGGAGGAGAGTTTTATACTCTCCAATGAGGGGCAGCTAGCTCGGGCCTTGGTGGCCAAGGCTCTGGCTGACGTTATCAGCCAGCCCCTCGGTAAAAAAAGTCAATTTTTTTTACTCTCTAAAAATTTTTGGTGGGTCCTCTGGGTGACATTGACGCCTAACTTTCCTGCAAAAAATTAAAAAAAAAACAAATGCACTAGGGTAAATTACGCACGTGAGAATGCACGAGCCATGTAAAATGCAAGGAATAGATTCGCCCAAGCAACTCCAATTTGAGGGGCGACCAGGCTACTATAAAAGAAGCCCTTGCTCCTTGATTTTTGTGCTTTTTTCTTCCAAACTTCTAGGTTAAAGCTCTCAGTTAGTTATTTTCCTCTTTTAACTTTCTGTTTATTTTCATTCATTTTTTCTATTTTATTTATTTTTTGTTTTATTAGTCTGTCCAAATATGTCGACATCGGCTATTAACAAATTGCACTAGCTCTTGGATGACCCTAAAAATTGCAAAAATTACATTTTAGTCCCTTATTCCGATGTGAGATTTTTGAGAAGGGTTAATCTTGAAAAAAATCTCCTCCTAGTTGTGGTCCGCTACTGGGATCCTCAATTTCATGTTTTTTAGTTTACTCATCAAGAGCTATGCCTGTAACACCTCATACCCATACGTAGGGAAGCTCATCCCCATAGGGGAGTGAGTATCCGTATAAACAAGGGTGTCACTAAGCAGAATAAACAAACATACATACATGCCAAACCAGAAATGGAACATCAGAATAGAGTAATTTAAAACTTTATATAACAACTCAAAAGCCAATAGGAAATCTCAATTCTCATTCATTAATAACAATATGTTCATTAAAAAAAGGAGTGTGGAACCTTCTTACATGATTACAAAAGATATCATGATTATAAAATTATATACATAACCAAAGGTTATACATCAGAGTATCAAAGTACAAAATACCAAAAAAAAAAATACAAGACTACAAAATCTCTCAAATGTGTTGGCTCTGATGGCTGCGGATTGCGCTCCTCAAAAACTCTGATAGCTTCCACACCTGCACGGATGAAACACCTGTGCTAAGCAATAACACTTAGTAGGGAAATAAAAGATGAACGACCACTCACAGTGGCCGTCAAGGCAAAGCGAATACATATATCACATACAAACGTATACATATGTCCATATAAGAGTGAATCTCACATGTGTTATTTAACAAAATCACATTGATGTAATATCATAAGATCAAATCACATCCATAAGAGAATCATTACATATGCCTACAAACTCAGAGTAGCGGATAACGAGTGAACACATTAGTACCCGAGGGTATGAGCAAAAGAAACTTCTTTCATTTTCATTCAAAAATATTTTCACTGTGGATCTTAAACAAGATCCAAACACATTAGGATTGCGAGGACACAAACGTGTTGGGTTTCAACGGAATAATTCAAATTAAATGCAGCGGAATAAAACCGAAACCCGAAGACAGGATCCAAGTATATTCAATTGATTCAAAAGGAAGAGATTTAGATTTACTGACCTTAGAACAAAAACAACTCCTTATCTCGGACTTTAGGTGCTACTTCAATCACGAACACCCTCTACCGGTATCCACACGCACGAACCAACGAACAAAATTTCGCAGGGGTGCTAGCTCCCTTATGTTGCGACTGGATTTTGTGTTATTTCTTTCTCAAAGAAAAATGGTGGCTAGGTTATTTTTTCTTTTCTTCACTTAAGAAGTTACAACCACTCTCAATCTCTCCTTTTTAGAAGAATGTGATTCTTCAATTATTATGGTTAATCATCCTTTATTTAACATATATATATATATACAAATATATATATATGTGTAAACATGAAACCTTAAGAGATAAATAGGAATAGAATCACTTAATCAAAATAAGAGATATTTATATAAATATATATACATATATATTTATTTCTTATTCAAATTAATATGAAATAACTTATATATATATATATATATATAATTTCGAAATTAAATATAAATACATTTATTTATATTATTCCGAAATAACCTAATAAAATCCATTTTGTTCATTTTTTGGTCTTGGTGTGTGACCCAATAGGTTTATATTAAGTTGGCAGTGGGCCTAATCTCATAATAAGCCCACAAGTCATAATTGGTCTCTAGCAAGACATTATGACTACCCAAATTATATAAATATCGTTAGTCCGATTTTAACCTAACAATAGAACATATCATTATCCTTTTGTCACACGATATCTTGTTTGAACATAAGTCATGGTACATGTCAAACTTATATTGTTCAAACATATAATTTCCCGATCACTAAGTAGACTGATAAATTCAAATGACATTGATCACACTATTAATTCATTCGAGCATGGCCATGCATTTTACAGTCCTACTTATCGAGGGGCCCAATAGATATCTCTCTCATTAGAGAGGAACAAATTCCATCTTGATTATTCACTTTCCTCTGCATAATTCTCATTATGTCCGAGCATAAACTTTATAATTATCCGATTAAAGATAATGTTTGATTATGTCAAAACATAATGTTCCTTATGTAGAAAACTATGATAACCTCAGGTCAAAGGATTCAATAACATATCTATTATAAGATCACTTATGACACTATCACATGTAGTGATCTTACAGTGGGTCTATCCAGTAATTTGTTCTCTAACAAATACCTATAGATTCGATTTATATCATCATATATAATCATCCCATGATTATCAATGCAAATCTATACTAGTCTTAATTTATCTTTATGCCCTTTAGTGATAAATGACTAGGGATATCATGAATAACATTGTTATTAATAAACATTACAATAATGTAACATGCCAATAATATTAATGTGAAGAAAACCATTATATATAAATGAAAATGTAATGATTACATCAAGGTCCAAATGCTTGGCCTAGGGCATAACCACTAACAAAATAGTGACCTGATCAGGGTCCAGAACACTAAAGTGCTGCAGCTAACAAAACTCTATAGGCATGCCCATCTATCCACTAACTTAACTCTGGCAGGCTAGGTGTAATACAACACACTAAACATATATCAAAGATTTTGAGCAATATAATAATTCATACATAAGAGCAATTGTAATAAGTGAGTGAGTAACCAAGTAAAATGACACAGAAATAATAACATAGAAAAATTAGGGACAGTAGCGCTCCTGACAGAGGCAAAATATGCGTACTATCGCATTCATGACAGCCTCTATGCTTGAGTGAGGAATAGCTGAAAAGCCTTTGTCGTGCCCGCGACAGAGGGCGGGGAAGATCATTATCGCACTTGCGCGCGCAGGCACGCTCACGATAGCAATTAGCCCGGCAGCTGCTCGGCAATCGAGCTCTCTGTCATGCCTACGACCAAGATCACGCCCGCGATAAAGACACTCCCTACTAGGAGTTCGAATAATCGGGCTTTGTCGCTCTTGCGATAGAGTATGGTTTCCAGCTCCTCAAGCCAAATATGTAGAAATCTCATTCCCCAAATCATCTCCAACATGCAATCCATTCATCAAATCTCAACACAAAAATAAATAGGCATTCAAAACATTTTATGCAACATAAAACCCACATTTTATACTAATTAACATTGATTAAAACATGAAAATAAGCAATTATATCAAAGATTCTTCAAACCCAGAATTTTGCCTAAAAACCATATCAAATCTTGTTCAAACTCATTTCCACTCCCCATAGCAACAATATCACTTTAATTCATCATAATACACTTCACTTGAACACACATAAAAACATTATCACTCTAAATTTCCAGCAATTAAAGCTGGAATTCAAAGATGAATAAAAATATGCTAATACAAGCAAATTCCCAAACCTTAAAATGCTTAGCTCCAAAGGATCAATGAGCTGAACTCCCACAAATAACTTCCTTGCCCTTAGGATCCTTAGGAGGAATTTTAGCTACAACAACCCATAACACAAAAACTCATAAACCCTAAACACATAAACACACACCAATGGGAAACAAAAAGGAAAAGAAGAAGAAGAAGAAGAAGAAGAGCACACACTTACTTGATTAGCCCTAAAATTTTCCAAATCAAACACAAATCACCAACCAAAAAGAGTTGAAAGTGAGCAAGGAGGAAGAAGAAAGCAAAGAAGAAGGAGGTGACGTGAAGAGGAAACGGGAGATAGGGCAGATTTGCTCTCTCTCTCATTTTCTCTCTCCTAAGCTTATAGAGCATCGACATCGAGTTCTGAGGCAGTCCAGAATAGCGTTACCCGATGAAGATATCAATGCCTGTTTCCAAGCAAACGGATGAAAGTTACGATCTTTCCCTCTTCGGATTTACAAGGATTGAAGATTTTTCTTGATAATAGGAGATTTATGTACGTTAGGAGGAGTTCGTCAATGGAAAATATGGATTTTGGTTCACCGATAGGATACCCATCAGTAAGGAGAGATGCCCGTTGCTCATTTCGAAGGATGGCCTTCCTCACGCGAGCAGCGCCTGTTGCTCGCTCAGGACGGGACCATCTCTCGAGGGAGCGATGCCCGTCGCTCGCATGAGGTGCCCGTCTCCCACAGTGAGCGCCAGCCATCGCTCGTGGCCGAGAGACCGTCCCACGCATTGAGAGATGCCCATCGCTCATGCGAGAGGTGCTTCTCCCTCATGCCGGCTGGCTGCTCGCCAGTCGGCTCTCCCGAGGTTTCCCGTTGCTCGAGAAGGCAGGTGTACCCATGACCGATGCCCGTCGGACTCTGAGTGACGCCCGTCGGTCGAAGATTTGAGGTGCCATTTCACGGGATTTTCCAAATTTTTCAAAGATTCCAAAATACATTTCCAAGATTTTTTCAATATCTTCCAAATCTTTTCAAATATTTTTAAATTTTGGATTTGATTTTGTAAATATTCTGCAAATCACTCGGTTTTGATTCTAATTTCATAAATCTTTTTCAAATTCAAATTTAAAATTTAAATTTATTTGAATTATTTTTTTTAACCTATAAATAGGGGATAGGGATAGCTATTCGGGGTTAGCACTTTTCATCAGAAATAGAAAGTTTTTCCACTAAAATCTCGAAAAGCTTCTTTGTTTTTGTTTTCATCAAAAGTTTTCATCAAATCTTTTTCAAATTAAGGCAAATTCGAGAAAGCGAAATAAATTCATTTTTATTCGGTCCAGCCGTTTTACCATTCATAACTGCTATAAAACATCGAGAAGGAAAAATACAATTTTCTTTTCTTGATCTAATTTTAAACGCACAATTTCACGGTAAAAATCTCTCGAAATTGCACATTACGAATTAATCCTTGTAGAATTCGGGGAGCAGAAATGCCGTGACCTTTGCCTTTAAAGGTAATATTCTGAGGGTAAATATTCTGGATCAACCTCTCTCACACTTCATCCTTTTCATATTAACTTATTCGTGACTGATTTGCTTTAAAGGGTGATTTTAAACGTTGAATTCAATTTTATTTAACAAAATAAAAAGGTTTTTTTTGTTAAATTTCCTCATCTTTAATAAACACTCCATTTTATGTATGATTTACATTTTTGTTTACAATGGGGGTTGTATTCCGCCCCTAGTTTTGTTGTAATTTATTTTTCATTTACCTTATGCTTATCTTGCTTTCATTTGTCGCCTTTGTTATGTGAATGACCTACGCTTTAATTAATGCATTAAAATTGTATGAGAAATGACATAAAATCTTAAATTAAAAACTCAATCAGAATTTAATCAAGGCATGAATAAATGGGAAGTCCTGAATCATCTCTGGTCTTGGGCTCAACGAGGTTAGAGGACAATCGCAATGTCTTATTGGGGTGGGGTCTCCAAAATATCTCTTGTTGCCCAAAATAGGCCCAATTTGCATTGTCTTAGGCTCCATGAGGTTAGAGTACCATCCTATTCACCTATTGGGGTGGGGACTCTAAAATATCTCCGGATTGCCCAAAATGGACGTATATGTATCGTCTTAAGCTCCATAAGGCTAGAGTACCATCTCAATATCTTATTGGGGTGGGGACTCCAAAATATCTCTGGCTTGCCCAAAATAAACACAGATGTGCCATCTTAGCCTCAGTGAGGCTAGACGATCTTTCCCAATATTTTATTAGGTGGTGACTCTAAGAAACCTCCTTGTTACCCAAAATAGACACCCTTGTAATCTCTTACAAGTCTTGTGAACCTCTCTCGAAAACCCTAAAAGCGGGTTTTCGGGGCATCCCGGGGTCCGGTGTGAGTCATAGTGGCAACTCCACTGGGGACTTTAATGAGACTTCGATTCGAAAGTACCTTGGTTAAAACATATAATTGAGTTTTAATTTAAAAATTTCATCCCTTTTTAAAATTGCATTGCATATCACTAAAGCCTTAGATCTATGCTAGTTTGCACCCTCTATCAGCCCCAGTGCATTCTCGAAGCATGACCCTATGTTCACTCAATATAGGGAAGTGTTAAGGATAATCACCACCCCAAGTCGCGTACCGTTTGGTATATTAAATGGATACCGGACCGTTTGGTACATAAGTAAGAGAGGTTATGCTGCCGGTTCTCCACCGTGCACCATGAGCGTCCATCATGTTAACCCATGGACCAAGCCTACCTAGGGAAGAGACTACGACCTCGTGAAGCGGGTGTGATAAGGTTGGAGGGATCTATGTGCTTGTATCTGATTGTGGATGCTACATAGCATGATCATGCATCTTATGGCATTCATGTATCATCCTAACCTGATATGTTTTGTAGCCATCATAAATCTACCCAGGTGGTCAAGAGGTCCTCATCGGCGGCTATGCAGAAAGCCATTCTTCGAACTGCCAGAGAAGGTAGAATACTCAGACTCACTTTTTGAAAGCAGTCATGCTACCTCTCAATTTTTTATACACAGTGAAATGGTTAATTCACTAAGAGGGATAGATGCCATCAGGGCCATAATATTCGAAGAAGTGGGAAGACAGTTTGAGGAATTCAAGAACAGAATGATGGCCATGATGGCAACTATGGCCTAGCCTGCCACACTACAGAACCCAGCTCCTCCTCCCATGAGACAAAATGAACAGAATCAGGTCAGAGAAGACCCACAAGAAGAAATTCACCCACCACCAGTGGATTTAAGGGCCAATATATTAGCAGGACAGAGAAAAGGGGCAGCCTGTAAGGTAGACGAGGATTTTGAAGAAGATGAATACGAGGAGCCAGCATCAGTAATGGGAAAGGCACCTCAGACAGAAGAAGCCATCTGGAAAAAGATGGAAGAGAAGTTTGAAACAATCTCCAGGATGCTGACTCGGGAATGAGGGATGAACCCGATAAAGAGTTAGAGGGAGAGGATCTGATCCCTACGAACTTCAAAATGCCAGTTGTCCCGAAGTTCGACGGCACTTCTGATCCCACCGCCCACATAAAGCAGTACTCATTGGTGATGAAGGGTACTACTTTGACAAAGAGGCAGAAGATAGAGTACTTCTGCTTGAGCTTAACTAGCCCGGTGGTGGATTGGTACAACGGTTTAGACCGAAGAACTAAAGAGGATTAGGATCTATTAACGGAAGAATTCCTCAGGCAATATGACTGTAGCATGAGGATGGAGGTGACATTAAAGGATTTGGAGTTGCTGCAATAGAAGTCCAGTGAGTCATTTCACGAGCATCTGACTCTATGGAGAAATGGGGTGATGGAGATAAAGAGAAAGCCAGATACTCAGGATCAGATCTGGCTTTGCATCAAAAATGCTAGCCCGTATCTGAGGGATAGGCTGAAGATGAAGGGTTTGAAGGATTGGGAATTGCTGAAGGATATTGCCATTGAGGCTGAGGGAGAGTACCTCGCGAGAAGGACGAGTAATGAGGGTTATGCCAATAAGGGCAGAAGCAGCCAGGGGGCAAATAGGCCAATAAGCTCCAGAAGTGGCATAAGAAAGACGACTGAGGTTTTAGCTACAAATACTGTTCCGAGGCATTTCTCTAATCTGGGGAGGTCTCTCTCATGGGTACTTAGGAGACTGATGAAGGAGGCAAAATTGCAGCCTTTACCACCCCGACCAGCCAAGACCCAAGGACAACCAGGGCACAAGGATGATGAGTATGTGCTTATCATCAACATACCCGGCATGTAACGGATATTTAAAAGTAAGTCACAGATCCGAAGAAAAGAGGGAACCAGAAGAAGAGTTATATGGCGTCGATGCCAACATTGCTATCAAGCACCTTTATGAGGCAAGTGAGAAAGGGATTCCCATGGCAACGATTGATTGCTGGTCCACTGATGAAAGTGGAGATGAAAATCAGAATTCTGATGTTAAGGGATTTCCCGACCCGTGGGGTTCAGAGGAGGAAGAGGAGAAGAGAGGGAAGAAGAAGGTTGGAGCTATGACGCGAAGTGGAAGGGTAGTTCTGAAAGTTGAAACGCCACAAGATCCCGTAACGGTCCAAAAAGAAAAAGAGCCGAAGGAGGATTCGATTATGAGGTAGCTGAAAAAGATGCTGGCTCAAATTTCTATTTTGGATCTGTTAGGACAATCTCCCTCACAGTCAAAAGTTAGTGGAGGCTTTATTCGAGACTACAGTTGTCACACCCCGAAATGTACCCTAGAAGGATTGGGCATATTGAGGATGCGTAGTGACCAAGGTTGTGTACGTTGAAGTGTTTAGTATGCCAATTGGACAATTTAATAGTTAATGTAAAAGTTCCGATAAGTGTGGCTAATGGTAAAATTGTGGAGTATGAAATTGGGAATTGATTGGGGACTAAATTGAAAGAGAATCAAACTTGAAAAAAGAAATAATTTTATTTAGTGACCAAGTGATAATTGTCAAGGATCAAGGGTGTCAATAGGGGCTTGACATGTGGCTTGGTTGGTGTGGGCATTTAATGAAAAAAGAAAGAAAAGGGAAAAAGGGAGAGAGAGAAAGTAGGAGGCAGACAATCTGCTCTCCTCATCCCGTTCTCCTATTCTTCCTCTTCTCTTCTTCTTCTTCTTCTTCTTCTTCTTCTTCTTCTTCTTCTTATCTCTATGCCATCCACTCTCTTTTAAGATCAAAGTACAAGATTTGATGCTGGAGTTTGATAGATCAAATGATTCAAATGAAGAGGTTGTTTAGAGAGGTAATGTTTAGTTTTGATTCCTTTTGTTTATTTTGATTTGGATAAAACCCTAGATTTATGTTTTGTATTTATGTGTGGTATTGCTGAGGATTTTGGATGAGCAAGACTTTGGATGGGTTTTGGAACAAGAAAGATCAACCAAGGAAAGCAATTAGGAGCAAAGGAGTTAAGGTTAGGGATTTTGTTATTTTGATGCATATTCTGATTTTGGGGTTTTTGATTTGAGTTTATGGAAATCTATGGGGTTGAAGTTGTTTAGATTTGTTCAAATGTTATGGGTTTTGAATGAATCATTGGAGTTGTGTTAAAGTTTTGAATTGATTGGGAGTTTTGGGTATGAGTTTTGGATGAAAGAATTTCTGCAGTTTTGGTCAGAGAACTGGAAAATCACGACTGAACCCAGTGATTCCAACATCTCCCGATCGGCCAAGCGGAGGAATGCATGAGTCGTGTCAAGTTTCATGACTCGACATGAGGATTCCGTTCGACGTGTGAGATCCCGCTCGGCATGGCATGAGGAGCATGACCCGTGCTTGGGGAGCACGACTCGTGCTGGGAAGTACAATTCGTGCTGAGACTCCATTCGATCTGGGGAGTTCCCTTGGCTGAGATGTCCATTTGGCATGGTGAGCACATCTTGTGCTGGGAAGTACGACTCGTGCTGAGGATTCCTGTTCGACTTGGGGAGCACATCTCGTGCTCGGGAGCACGACTCGTGCTGGCAAGTACGAGTTGTGACAACTTCCGCCCCCCTTTCTCTGTTCTTTTATTATGCTCGGATGGTGTAGACACCGGGTCCTGAGACAGCACAGATCAGAGTTACCCAATGATGATAAGATGCCTGCTCACAGGCAAAAAGGTTAAAAGTGATGATTTTCTTGTCAAATTTGCATTTTAGAGTAAAGAATAAAAAATAATAAAAAATATATTTTGAAAATTAGATTTGAAAAATGGGGTTTAGAAATTGTAGTATTTTTGGTTAAATTTGAAAAAAAAAATTATTTTTGCGAGTGTCGGCGCGGCAAAATTGATTTTTTCCAGATTTTCTCGCCCAAATTTGATTTTCTATCCTATTTTTTAGGATTTTTAATGGTTTTTTCCACTTTTAAAATTCAAAATAAATAATATCTGGTTTAATTAATTTTTTTTCATTAATTGGTTAGGTTTTTACTTTTTCTTCATATAAATAGAAAATGATGAAATTAAAAAAATGGGGATTGATTTTTTAGGGTTTTTTTTTCTCTTCTTCTTCTTCAAAAAAATCCTCTCTAGGTTTCTCTCTACATTTTTCCCCACAAAAAAAAAAAATTGAAAAGTTCAAAAAGTTAGGAATCCCAATTCTTCTTCCACTTTTCTTCAATGGAATTTCTTCTAAAACATTTTTAGAAGGAGTTTTGTTGTTGAAAATTTAATTTTGAGACAAAATAAAGTGATTATTTGTTCTCAAAATTCAATTTTCTTACTTTTTTTTGTTACATATTTTTTCAATTAAGTTTTTTTTTTAACATTTTGGTATTGAGTTTTTGATGAAAAATGGATTTTGGGGCAAACAAAATAATTATTTGTTCTTTAAATCTAATTTTTCATTTGATTTTCTAAAAACCAAATTTTTCAGGAATAATTTTTTTAGACAAACAAAATAATTGTTTATTCTTTAGAATATTTTTATTTTATTAATCATTTTTCTTGAGACAAATAAATTCATTCTTTGTTCTGAAGAACCTTTTTTTTTTATTTTTTCTTCATCATTTTTTATCAAATTTATTTCTTGGAATAAAATTTTAAATTTTTTTATTTATCATCTTTAATTCTAATTTTGCAAATCAAAAAAGAAGGAAATCAATCAACTTTTTTTCTCTCATCGAATTCGAACTCTGAGGGTAAACATTCTGGGTCTAATATCATTTTTTCTTCTATTCATTTTTGTTCATATTTAATTTATGAACATGTATATTTTTACTGTTTTTATTTATTTATTCTATTGTTTGTATATTTGTCTTATTTAATATGTTCATACATTATTTTTGTTCATGTAATTAATTTATTTTTGCTTTGATTTCTTATTATTTCTAACATGTAATTAATTTATTTTGCTTTGATTCCTCATTATTTTTAACATGTAATTAATTAATTCATTTTGACTGATCTTTTTGCCATGTAAATATTTTATGTTAATTATGATAACATGTAAATAGCTAATTTAATCAAATCAATTTTGTATCTTTAGTTCTGTCACGCTATGTTGCTAATTTAATTAATTTATTTTGTCCACGCACACGCATTATTCCACTCATTCTCACACTTGTATGTTTTTATTCTTTTTATTTATTTGATTTGTTTTCTTGATTGGCTTAATTAAAATATTTGTTAGTTGGATTCATTTGATTTGGTTCATTATTTTACTTTATGTATTTCATTTAATTTAATTTGATTGATTTATTTTATTTTATTATATTTTATTCGATTTGATTTAATTACTAACCTTAATTCTCTTTTTCTTTTTGGCTACAATACTTTTTTTTTTTAGCATTATCCATGGACGAAGATGGGAGATCGAGGAATTAGGAATCTCATTTTTGTTTGCGTATTTAAAATCCGCTTTTCCTTTATGTCGATTTATTTGCCGCATTTATGTATTTTATATAAAATTATTTATTTAGGCACGCTAAAAAGAAAATCACAAAAATATTTTTATTAATTAACTTGGAATCTTTTCTAATAAAAATCGGACCGATGTCCCAGTTTTCTCCATACAAAATAAATTGTCACATTAAAATTATTTTCTTTAAACATGCATATGGGAACCAATGTCCTTATCCTTAACAAATAGCCCGTTTTATGTATGATTTGTATTTTATTTACAATGGGGGTTGTATTCCGCCCTTAGTTTTGTTGTAACTTATTTTCATATGCTTTATTTTAATTATGATTTTATTTACCGCTTTCCTTGAATGACCAACTTACGCTTTAATTAAATTGCATTAAATTGAATGAGAAATGGGAAGACACGCTAAATTCAAAACTCAATTATAAACTTAACCAAGGTATGAATAAATGGGAAGTCCCGAACCTTCTCTGGTTTTTGGGCTCAATGAGGCGAGAGGGCAACATAATGTGGGGCCTTCAAGACACCTCTTGTGTCCCGAAAAAAGCCCAACTTGCATAGTCCTAGGCTCCACGAGGCGAGAGGGCCATCCTAATGCTCTATTAGGGTGGGGCCTCTAAGACACCTCTCGCTTGCCCAAGTGCGAGGTGAGAGGGCCATCCTAATGTTCTATTAGGGTGGGGCCTCCAAGACACCTTTGGCTTTCCCAAAATGGACATAGCAGCTCTATCTTAGGCTCATTGAGGCTAGACGACCTTTCCCAATGTTCTATTGGGTGGCGACTCCAAGAAACCTTCTTGTTGCCTAAAATGGACACACTTGTAATTTCTTACAAGTTTTTATGAACCTCCTCCCGAAAGCCCTAAAAGTGAGCGGTTCGGGGTACAACGGGGTTCGGCACACATCACAGTGGCGACTCCACTGGGGACACTTAAAAGAGACTTCGCTTCGAAACCTTTGTTAAAACTTACAATTGAGTTTTAATTTAAAATTTTCATCCTTTTTCGAAACTGCATTGTATCTCATTAGAGCCTTAGATCTATGTTAGTTTGGTCCCACTTTCAACCTCGGTGCATTCCCGAAGCACGACCCTGTGTTCACTGAATGTAGGGAAGTGTTAAGGATAATCACCAGCCTAAGCCTTGTACCATTATGGTATATTAAAGGAGACCCGATCGGTCGTTACGCTCATGATGAACTAGACCCGTTGGCAGGGACCATGCTTGGGTAGACCTAAAGTATCATTACCTTGGCTAAAGCTCATGTAATCAAAATAGTTACTTCCCCTCAGTGGTATGAACCTTAATACCGTGCTTGCTGTATGGATTGTTTTGTATTGGACAACCCAGCTAATTTGATTTGTCACCTAATCAAAGGCTTTCATGCCCTGATAGGCCCATGTCAACTTATTTGGACTGCCTAAATACACAATGATCACAACTTATATGTCTGTGCATTAGTTAGGAGAGGTTATGCGGCCGGTTTTCCACTGATCACCATGCGTGTCCATCGGGTTCCCTGTTAACCCATGGATCAAGCCCACCTAAGATAGAGACTATATGACCTCGGGCAATAAGGTTGGAAGGATCTATCTATTTGCATGTGGTTGTGGATGATGCATTGCATATTCATGTCATTCATGCACAAATAAAATTTTTTATTTCTTCCCTATGGATACATCCTATTCTTTGCATATAATTATTACATGTACATATCAACCTATGTATAGTTTTTACATATTTAATGTGTATCATTGTAGTCTCTTTCAGCCATTGAGGACCACTTGCATAGCACGATCATGCATTATATATTATTCATGCATCATTCTAACTCCTTGCTTTTCAGCCATTATAGACCATTTGCTTGGGTTGTTTAGGGATCCCAATAGTCATCTAAAGAGCGATCAAAGTTCAAGTTGGCTGACAAAGATTTAGCATCCCTGCTAGAGCATCTGAAGGTACAGAAATGGCTGGCCCCTTATAACAGACTGAAGAGACTCGTGCCCTAATTGCCCAGGAGTTGGATAGAAGGTTCGAGGAGCTTGAAACAAAGATGCTGGCCATGGTCAAAGAAAGGATGGATGCCATGGTGCTTGTTCTGCAAGCTCAACTTATGCCGACTACTACACTTAACTAGGTTGAGCCAGCCATTATCAAGAAGGCCTATACCGCGACGGTTGTAGTGTCTCCTTTTGCTTACAAACCTAGAGCCAAAGGGCTATTTATTTTGCCAGTTGAATAAGGAAGAGGCAAGAAGCCTACTCTAGAATACGACTGTATTCCTAAAGACGAAGACATTTTAGCAGTGATGCAAGTTCTAAATAGTAAATCGTCAAGGGCGGGATATGATTTAAGGTCAGCCTCAGGTCAGCATTTGGATGGAACATCGGAGGGGTCTTTGATGCAGTTACAAGAACAAGTAATAATGGTAGAAGGAACAGGGCCTTCACAGTCAATAGGCATCTCTAGGCCCTCAAGCACGAAAAAAGAGCTAGCTGATTTTGAAGAAGAAATTATGAAGTCCAAGTGTGCAACTACTCGAGTGCCTCTCAACAAAACTATTACTGGCCCTGCAAGACTAAGAGAGGGTTGTTATGATGGCAACAATGCCCAAAGGATGAGAAAAGCACCAATCATGAAAATGAATCAAAGGCATTTTTCTAATTTGGGTAGATCCTTATCTTGGGTCCTTAAGAGGCTAATTAAGGAGGGTATGCTACAACCATTACCGGCTAGGCCCGCTAAAAGCCAGGGACAGCCCAATCACAAGGGGGATTAGTATTGTGCCTTCCACCAACACACCGGTCATACCACAGATGATTGCAAGACCTTGAGACATGCTATTCAAGATCTGATTGACTCTAAGCAGATCTCCAATCTAGAAAAGCAAGAGGGAAAGAATAAGATGGATTAAGTGCCTAAATTGGGGAAGGGAGGATGGTTCTCGAGGATGATAATGGACCACCAACTGCAGCATCTGTGTTGACAAGAGTGGAAAATGATTAGCTATTTAGAATGTTCTTTTTATTTTTGAACAGTTAATAATGACATTCTGATTTCATTAATAAGATGAACGTTTTTGCTTACTTGCGTGATATCTCTTATGATTTCATTATGCATAATCATGATTATGACTCATCCCTATTTGATATTGATTCAATTGATGTTACTCCGTTTAATCTCAGAACTTTAGAAAACCCAAAGAAAATCTTGATAGCATCGAATGTAACTCCTGAAGAGAGATCAAAACTTGAGAGAAATTCAAGAAAATATGAAAAAGTCTTTTCCTGAACCTATAAAGACATGCTAAGAGTTAATTGCGGAAGCGCCAAGCACACCATTCCAACATATCCTGATCATGGACCAACCAAGCAGAAGCCCAGAAGACTTAGGCTAGAATGGGCATAGAAAGTTAAAGAAGGGATCCACAAGCAAAGATGAAGCCAGAATTTCTTGTCGAAGCTCAACACCTGACTTAGTTGGTCAGCGTTATCCCAATAGTCAAGAAGAGCGAAAACGTATGAGCTATCAGGATTTAAACAAAGCTTGCCCGAAAAAAAGAAGAACATAAAAAAAACACATAACAAAAAAAAATATAATGAAAAAAAGGAGAAGGAAGGAAAAGAATCAATATGTAGATCTCGCAAAAAAAAAAAAAAAAAAAGAGAAACTGTTTGGGGGCAAGCTTTGTTCAAATCCCATTTATCTACACATGCCCGTACGTTGCCATTTTTCTTAACTTTTGAAAAGGACCAAAAGGATTCTATTGACTTATAATGCATACGGGTTGCTCGAGTTTGGGAATAGACATTATAGGGGAGGTGCGCCCTATGGTCTCCAACAGACAGGGTCATCGAAAAGAATCCTATATATCGATATGGTCTCCCACACCACGCAGGGTTCAAGGAAGGAATGACAATTTATAGATAAGGCTAGGGAGTTGCTCTAGAGGTATGACATTAAAGACCACAAGTCCTCCCTATATTGCCCTCAAACCAATGGGGCAGGAAATGCTGTTAACAAGGAGATCTGGGTCAAGATGATTCAAAACTATAAAGATCGGGCAGAGAAATGGCCCTTTTGCACTTTGAGGCTAGAGAACCACTATCGGAACCTCTATGAGAGTCACATGGGGAAAAAGCGGTGATGGCCAATCAAAATAGAGCTCAAATCTTTGAGGACATTCATGAAAGCCCAAATTTTAGAAGCCGACAGGGCGCAACAACGGCTATAGTAGTTAAACACATCATATGAGGACATGTCATGGCATTACCGCCACAATCGGATCTATCAGAAAACACTCTACTCAATCATTCGGGAAGAAGGTTAGAAAGCATCCGATGGGAGAGAGACAGATTTAGTCTTCAAGCAAATGAGTCTGAATATTCCAGACAAATGGGAAAATTCAGACTAGTATAGGAAGACCCATTTGTTCTCTAGAGATTATTATCCAAGAGAGCAGCAACAGACAGAGATGAAGATGACTTCAAAGAACCGGTCAACATCGACAGACCCAAGAAGTTTCATAGTTAAAGACTAAAAATCAAAAGAAGAGAATAAAAGCCCCGCGGGTCAAAAATCAAAAAAAGGCGACCTTGCTAAAAATGGGCGCCTTGTCAGGGTGAAAACTAAAAAAAGGCACTGATAACTTCAATTTAGTATTTAGATTTGGTAGTATTTTCGTATGATTTATGGTGTTTAGTAGTGTTTATTGTCATGATATGATTATTTTAGATTAATTTTGTCAATGTTAGTGAAATTAGAATTTTTATGCAATTTTTGTTCTTTTTACATTAATTTTGATTTTTGTGTCTTTAGGTACCTCACAGTGGTAATGACATTGGTTACCACCGTGACATCCAAAGAAGCCAAAAGCAGAATGCAGGAATACTATAGGTCACGGTGGTAACCAATGTCATTACCACCGTGACATATGTATCCATTGGGCAGAATGCAGAACTGTTATGGGTCACGGTGGTAACCAATGCCATCACCACCATGACATAATTCACACCAAGGTAGAACCAAGTAAGGAGTTACCTCACGGTGGCAAGGTAATGTGGTTGCCACCGTGACATAGGGAATTCCTGGACAGAAGCAAAATTTGAGCATGTCACGGTGGCAACCTATTTGGTTACCACCATGACCCCTATCCTACACGCAAGGCAGATTTACTTCCTCGACACCTCACGGTGGCAACCATTTTGGTTACCACCGTGACCCCTCGGGATATAAAAAGAAAAGTTTCTGTATTGGAGGGGGCAACTAGATTTTGAACCTATTTTGATATTAGGGTTTGAGATATAGAATTGGGGGTAGTTTTTTGATTGTTCTTAATTAAGTTTTCCGATTTTATCTGGGGATTTAATTTTGCAATTCAAGAGTTTTTTTTTTTACATTAAAAACACCTAGTTTAATTTCAAGAGATAGTTTTTTACATTCAGAGAATTTCCAGAATTTTTCTCCATTGAAAATCTGAAGAAGGAGATTGAAGAACTAAGGGTTCAACAGGGATTTACACCTTAATGAATTTTTGGGTTTATTCTTTCCTCTTTCCTTTTGATTTTGTAATGGATTGTGAGTAGTCTTTTAGTTGTTTGAGGGATCTTTGAATCCCCTACCCATGATGTGAATTCTGAACATCTTTTGAATTTAATTATATGATTGAATGGTTTATTTAACTGGTTTTTATTATTGATTCATGGAATTTATTTTATCAAGTTAATTTCCAGTTTTGATGAATGATTTATTTCATGTATCTTTGTTGGTTATTGAGTTGTATGGATTGAATACCATGGTTATCTATATTAAGTTTGTATCATTCTTGCTGTGTCTTTTGGACGACTCCGATTGGGAATCTAGAAGTGCAGGATTTTGTGATTTAAGACTAGAATGATGAGTGAGATAATTAAGTTCTGGGTTATTTGACTCCGTATTGGGAAAATAAACCAAACTTAGGATTTTAGACCCGTGCATAGGCTGATTATGTGGTTGGCTCTGGTTTAGGATGTCATATAATTAGAGTGGCTGACTCCGTTTGGGAAGCCTGGGTTAAGAGGGTTATCCTAATTTCTTTCATAAATGATTCTTGGATTAATTTTATTCATATATGGGTATGGGGTGGATGAGTGAACCTGAGCAACGTTTGTCTATTTTTGAATTCTTATCTTGTTAGTTTTTCCATCATTTTGTTTATTGCAATTATTGACGTCAATTTAATTTGATTATTTCTGTTTGTTTATTTTGGTTATTTAAATTCTTTATTTTTAATCAATAGTTAATTCAATCAATTGAAACAATTGGGAATTCTTTAGCCTACATTTAATTTTCATTGCTTGCGCAAACAGTCCCTTGGGTACGATAATTTTGGGTCCTAATTTACTCCACTATATTACTTGCTGATTTTATTTTATTTTTGTTTATTCTTTTCAGGTAGTTGTTGTGGTGCATGAGCAGATTGAGACAGGAACAAATAGCACCCTACGATCCTGAAATTGAGAGGACTTTACATCAATGACGGAGAGCTAACAGAGAAAATAACATGGAAAGCAATCCTCCTCCTATTGGTGAAGTTCCTCCCGAGAACGAACAAGTGCCGAGGGCACAAAAAGAGATACCGGGTAACTATAGAGAAGAAGTCCCTAGGCAGAGAACGATAAGGGATTATGCTGTACCGAGATGGAATGAGGATCATCAGACAATTGTGCTGCAACGGGGAGTACAGTTTGAACTTAAGCCAGTAACCATTAATATGGTACAGAGGAACCAGTTTTCGGGTTCAGAAGTGGAAGATCCTGCACAGCACCTGGATATATTTTTGGAGGTTAGTGATACGGTCCAGATTCCAGGAGTAACATCTGACTCGGTAAGATTAAAGTTGTTTCCTTTCACTTTGATTGGAAAAGCAAGAGAATGGCTGCAAATGTTACCGAGATAGTCAATCAGATCATGGGACCAGTTACAAGAGAGGTTTTTGATGAGATTCTTCCCTCCTACAAAGACAACAAACATCCGCAACAGTATTTTGGGTTTTAGTCAGATGGTTGAGGAGCCTTTTCATGAGGCTTGGGAAAGATTTAAGAGATTATTAAGAAGCTGTCCACACCATGAGATAGCAATCTACCATCTGATGACAATATTTTATTCTGGGTTTACACCGCAAACAAAATCTCTCTTGGATGCATCTTCAGGAGGTTCATTCATGAATAGGTTGCCAGAGGAAGCTTTCCATCTGCTAGATGAAATGGCAGCGAATGATGCTCAATGGGCTAATCCTAGATCGGTTCCAAAGAGGCAAGGAATACATAATGTAGATGAGGTGTCAATGCTGAAGGCATAAATTGAGTCGATGCGAAAGGAGATGAGTGGTCTGAAAGTGCAAAATGTAGCTTCTGTTGCTTAAGAGAGTGGATGGTACGAAAATGGGCAATATGGTCAAGAGAATGAAGCAATGGGAGATGTAAATGCTGTAGGATATTACAGAAGAAATGACTCCTACAGTAACACATATAATCCGGGTTGGAGAAATCATCCAAACTTCTCTTGGAAGGATGGACATCAAAATGCTTCATCCTCTAATTCACAGGTAAGAGCTCCCTTCAACCAAAACACTCATCACAATCAAGGGCAGTCATACCAACCTCCAATATCCACTCAGTATCAAACACCATATCCTACCCATGACAACCAAGGACAAGGTTTTAATCAATCACAAGCTCAACCATACCACCCACCGGGATACCAACCGAGGCCACCTGTGCAAGAAAAGAAGCCGAACCTTGAAGATGTGTTGGCGACTTTCATAAATAGTCAACAGCAGTTTGTGAATAGCCAGCAACATTTTATGGCTCATTAAAAAATAAGGTGGAAATCTCAAGAGCAATGGAACCGGAATCAAGATGCGTCCATGAGGAATTTAGAAACTCAGGTGGGAGAGCTTGCAAATTCTATTTCTCAAAGGCAACCGGGAACATTTCCCTCGAATGTGGACCGAAATCCAAAGGAAGAAGCTAAAGCGATCACACTGAGAAGTGGCAAGGAAGTGGTACCGAGAGAGGACCAAGGTAAAAATTCTTCATCATCATCAGAAAGGAGGAGCCGACACGGACGGTAAGTAACTATAACTCTAGGGTAGAGGTTAATGAGAAAGCTCCTAAAAATGATAAGGGTAAGGGTCTAGTGAATCCTAAAATAGAGGATCTTGATATTAATAGACTGCCATTTCCTGCTGTGGCTAGACATGAAAAGAAAAATGAGCACAAGGCTAGGTTTCTAGAGATGTTTAAGAAACTGCACATAAATTTACCGTTTGCTAAAGCTTTAGCTCACATGCCTAACTATGCTAAATTCATAAAAGAATTATGTTCTAATAAGAAGAAATTAGAAGGGCATGGAACTGTGCAGCTCACAACAAATTGCAGTGCTATAATCATGAACAAGATCCCTGAAAAATTGGAGGATCCAGGTAGTTTCACTTTACCCTGTGAAATTGGTGAAGGTTTTAATGGAAATGCTTTATGTGATTTGGGTGCGAGCATAAATTTGATGCCTTATTCTATTTGCAGGAAGCTTAATCTTGGAGAGCTCAAGGAGACGGGAATGAGACTCCAACTTGCAGATAGGTTGGTGAGGAGACCGAAAGGAGTGATTGAAGATCTGTTAGTGAAAGTAGGGAAATTCATTTTTCCGGTGGACTTTGTGGTAATGGAGATGGAAGAAGATCGCAAGGTACCACTCATTGTGGGGAGGCCGTTTTTGAACACAACAAAAGCGTTGATTGATGTAAATGGTCAAACGGTCACCTTAAGGTTTAATGATGAGGAGTTGGTAGTGGACATGAACAAGGCTCAAAAGTATCCATCTGGTGATATGGAGGAGTCTGTTTATTTTGTGGATGAAATAGATGAGTGTGTAGAGGAGGTGTAGGAAAAAGTGTTGGGAGCTAATCTAGAGAATGTGAGTTTGATACATTCATTGGAGGATGGAGAGATGGAAGAAGAGATGAGGGGAGAAGTGACAGCAGCCGTGGTGAATGAAGGTGAAGAAGAGGAACCACAAAGAAAGGAGCTTAATCCGAAGAAGGGGGATTCAAATTCTGAACTTAAACCTCTCCCTTCTCATTTGAACTATGTGTTTTTAGAAAATGAGAAAAAACCAGTAATTATCTCTTCTTTCTTGACAGGTGTGGAAGAGAAGATGTTGCTTGAGGTGCTGAAAAAGCACAAGGGTGCTATTGGATGGGAGACATCGAATTTGAAGGGGATTGACCCTAGTTACAGCACACACCGAATTCCGATGGAGGAAGAATGTAAGCCGGTAGCTCAGCCTCAAAGGCGACTCAATCCGGCAATGCAAGAGTTAGTAAAGAAGGAGGTACTTAAACTCCTTGACTCAGGTATTATTTATCCTATCTCTGACAGTAAATGGGTTAGTCCAGTGCAGTGTGTGCCTAAGAAGGGGGGAATGACAGTGGTTAAAAATGAGCTGAATGAATTGATTCCAACACGTACTCTTACGGGTTGGAGAGTCTGTATTGATTTTCGTAGATTAAACAATGCCACTAGAAAAGACCATTTCCCCTTGCCTTTTATTGACCAAATGTTAGAGAGGTTAGCAGGCAATAGGTTTTACTATTTTTTAGATGGGTACTCGGGATATTTGCAAATCCCTATAGCCCCTGAAGATCAACAGAAAACAACTTTTACCTGCCCTTATGGCACATTCGCTTACAGGAGAATGCCTTTCGGATTATGTAATGCACCGGCTACGTTTCAGCGGTGTATGATGGCTATTTTCCATGACTTCATAGAGAAATTTATGGAGGTATTCATGGATGACTTCACTATATATGGGGCTGATTTTGAGAGCTGTTTAGAGCATCTCGATTTGGTGTTAGGGAGGTGTGAAAAGACCAACCTAGTTTTGAATTGGGAAAAATGCCATTTTATGGTGAGAGAGGGCATTGTGCTTGGGCACAAAATTTCTAAACAAGGGATAGAGGTCGATAAGGCCAAGGTGGAGGTAATAGAAAAGTTACCACCCCCGACTAGTGTGAAGGGCATTAGGAGTTTCCTAGGACATGCAGGGTTTTACCGCCGTTTTATCAAAGATTTTTCAAAAATTGCTAAACCCTTGTCCAATTTGCTTATGAAAGATGCTCCTTTTAATTTTGATAGTGAATGTATGCTAGCTTTTGAAACTTTGAAGCAACGGCTCATTTCAGCCCCAGTGATTATATCTCCGGATTGGAATCTGCCGTTTGAATTAATGTGTGATGCTAGTGATTATGCAGTTGGAGTAGTGCTTGGACAGCGGCGGGATAAGGTATTTTGTGCAGTATATTATGCTAGTCACACCTTGACAGGGGCACAGGTTAATTACACCACCACTGAGAAAGAGCTTCTTGCAATCGTGTATGCTTTTGAGAAGTTTAGACTGTATTTGCTAGGTGCAAAAATCGTGGTGTGGTCAGACCATGCAGCTTTGAGACATTTGTTTGCCAAGAAGGAATCCAAGCCAAGATTGATTAGATGGGTGCTCCTATTGCAAGAGTTTGACATGGAAATCAAAGATAAGAAGGGGGCTAAAAATTTTATAACGGATCATTTGTCGCGATTGGAGAGCGCTCAAATTGAAAAAGGGGAAATTTTAGATTTATTCCCTGATGAACATATTTGTGCTCTATTTGCAAGTGAATTTTCTATTCCTTGGTTTGCTAATGTGGCTAATTTTCTTGCAGGAGGATTTATGCCAAAGGACTTCACATGGTAGCAACAAAAGAAGCTAAAAGCGGATGCCAAACACTACATTTGGGATGACCCCTATTTGTTTCGCCTGTGTGCTGATCAAGTGCTGAGGAGATGTATCTCGGATGAGGAGAAGGGAGAGATCTTCAAGGCATGTCATAGTGGGGAAGCTGGTGGGTACTATGCGCCAAATAGAACGGTATCGAAAATTCTATCCTCTGGTTTTTATTGGCCTACTATGTTCAAAGATGTGCAATTCTTTGTGAAAACCTGTGATAGATGCCAGAGAGTAGGTAACATTTCTAAGAGAGATGAGATGCCTTTGACCAATTTGCTTGAGGTAGAATTATTTGATTTGTGGGGGATAGACTTTATGGGACCTCTTCCGGTTTCTTATGGGTATGAGTATATTTTGGTGGCAGTGAACTATTTGAGTAAATGGGTGGAAGCAATAGCCACGAGAACTTGTGATGCCAAGGTTGTTCTAGATTTCTTGAGGAAAAATATATTCACCCGATTTGGAGCCCCTAGAGCAATTATTAGTGATGCTGGTAAACATTTTGTTAACCACCAATTTAAGGCTTTATTGCAAAAATTTGGAGTTAGGCATAAGGTCACCACCCCTTATCATGCTCAAGCTAAAGGGCAGGTTGAAGTGTCCAATCGGGAACTTAAGGCCATCTTGGAAAAAACTGTAAATTCATCTAGAAAGGATTGGTATTTAAGGTTGGATGAAGCTTTGTGGGCTTACCGAATTGCATTCAAAACATCTATAGGATTATCCCCATTTAGACTTGTTTTTGGAAAATCTTGTCATCTCCCTGTCGAATTAGAACACAAGGCTTATTGGGCAACCAAGTTTTTAAATTTTAATATTAAGAGTGCAGGTGAGAAGAGACTTCTCCAGATGAACGAATTGGAAGAGATCCGCTATTGGTCGTACCAACAAGCAGAGAAGTATAAGAAAAATACAAAGAAATGGCACGACAAGAAATTAGTCACGAAAGAATTCATTCCAGGTATGAAAGTTCTTTTATATGATAGCAGGTTGCGTTTATTTCCTGGAAAGTTAAAATCACGGTGGAAGGGGCCGTATGAGGTTGTGGGAGCTGATCAGTTTGGAGTGATCACATTGAAGCACCCGAATGGTGAAAATGAGTTCAAGGTAAATGGACACCGTGTGAAGCCTTATTTTGAATCAAAATATGATGGGGCTTTAGCGATAGTCGACCTTGCGGATCCTTAACGGTATTTAAAAATCCAGCTGCGGACTTGTTAAATGTAGAACTTCATCTCCAATTATGTTATTTTGTGTTTATTGATCTTTTCTTTAGGTAGTTAATCTTGTTTATTTTTGTTTTAGTTATTTGGTTTGTCGTCATAAGAAAATTATGCTGTAAAGGGAGAATGTTCAAGGTTTTAATAGCTGAAGTTTTGAGTGGTTGATGAATTTGTTTTGCAAGTTTGCAGGTGGTCACGATGGTAAAGGATTTTTGTTACCACCATGACCAGGGGAGAATACATTCTGGAATTGGGAATGTGCACATGTCACGGTGACAAGGTATTTGGTTACCACCGTGACCACATGAGGGAGCCATTCTGGATTGGCATATTTCGTATGTCACGGTGGCAATGGATTTTTGTTACCACCGTGACCAACAGGTAAGTCGCATTCTGTTTTGAGGTGTACACATGTCACGGTGGTGATTGAATTGGTTACCACCGTGACATCAGGTGAGTTTCAATTCTGTTTTTGAGTTTGCACATGTCACGGTGGCAATTAAATCTGGTTACCACCGTGACATGTTAAAAATTCAATTTTGTTTTGAATTTTTAGTATGTCACGGTGACAAATAATTTGGTTGTCACCGTGACTAAGAGGCGGTTATATTCTGGATTGCAAGTTTTAGGTACCTCACGGTGGCAACCTATTTGGTTACCACCGTAACCCACGCGCCCATTTGTTTTAAAATTCCAGTTTTTCGTGTTTTGTTTCTCACTCACCCGCATCTCTCACTCTAAAAACTTGACTATTTCGTTTTTTTCTGCTATCTTGAATTTCAATTATTTCTTTTAGGCTTCGATTTCTACAAACCTACAACAAGTAAGTAATTTTGCTCTTTCTTTTTATTTCTATTTGTCTTTTATTTTCTCTTCGCGTTGTTCTTATTTTCTGCCATAGCAGTACGTCGGGGTCTCCATATTTCTAACCACATAGGATTTTCTTCTTTTTATTCTCTGAATTAATGTTGGGAGTGTTCTCAATTCTTATTTTCATTCTCAATTTCAATCGCTGATGTTGAAACTATGAACGAATTTGGGTTGGGATGTTAGGGCAGTTGTGTTGTCTGTGTGCGTGATTTGAGTTGTCATTTTTATTCAAATTCTCGGTTAAAAATGGAAATTGCTAGCTTTTAATTGTTTGCTCTATATTGTAATGCATCATTTTGTAATTGTGGGTTGTTATTATTTTCTGTGGGCTTTAAGTTTAGTCAGTTAAATATCTGCATACCAGGTGTTTGATAATATGTCTGAATGAATGGTTTTCCTATTTTTTTTCCATTCCCTGCCAATTTGAAATGCCAAGATTCCTTAGCCATAATGTTCAAATGCGTTTGTTGTTCTCATTGATCATTTATACCTTTGACAATAGCTGCATTTCCCTTAACCTTCTATAGAGTTTTTGTTGAGGGTGATACTTGGTTTAATACTGAATTTGCTCATCCTTTTTGGTGAATTATGCTTATGTCATTTGAATACTTCGTGCATTGATGCAGTTTTTTTTTTTTTTTTTTTTTTTTATAATATCAATTTGGAATGGGGTGATTGTTTCATAGGTTAACATGAGTTTGAAATAATGCTTTATTTTGAAAGCCATTACTGTTGATGCACATCGATTGCTATTGAATTTGGATTTTCCATGTTGTGCAGTGGCTCCTAAGCGCAAAAGCTTTGCTCCAGCATCTAGTTCATTAGGACAAACATCCAGCCAACCTACTGTTGATATTTCCCATGTTCCCTTCTTGGGTTCTGACCAGTCAGAAACCTGCATATGCTCTGTTTTCAAAATGCTCGTACATTCCAACGAGCTATTTTGATTTTGATTTGTTGGAGAAGCTGGGAATAAAAAAATGAAGTATAGCGGCTCATATCGAATATTGGTTGGGAGCGGCTTTTTGCGATTAACGAGAAAGTCTATCCGGGGTTGACAAGAGATTTCATGTCAACTGTGCAATGTAGGATCAGCCGCGACCCTTCTTAAGATCCGGGAAGAATATCTTTTTTTTCTGGAGGGTACAAAATAAGAGCGGTCTTTTGTCGACTTTGCTGAAATGCTTGGTTTCCCTGCCCTAGCTCCAGATTGTTTTGAGGATTATGACAAGGATGACGCCTGGGCAACCATTCGAGATTCGGTGACAGCCACGCAATATGTATCAGGCAAGACAAAGGCCCACCATCTCGATACTCATGCCATGCGGATCCTCCATAGATTTTTCTCACTATCTTTTCTGAGTCATGTGGACTCACCAGTCAGGTTAATTTGCCGGAGGCTTTATTTTTAGCTTGTATGGTGCGGGGTGTGAGAATTAATAGAGCACCTCATTTGTGGCATAAATTAGAAGAGATGCAATGGCACCCTAAGAAGGTGAAGAAGATTGCTTTGGGTGGGTTAGTCACAATTATTGCTAAGGGTGTGCATCATCCCTTGAGCAGACCCAAGTCACTTTCATCCACTGTAACAATTAATAAGAAGCTGTTGAAGAACATGAAAGTCGTAGTGGACGATGCGACGACTAGACATGGATACAGATTGACTACCAGCGCCGAGTATCTTCAGGGAGTCCAGCGGGGTCTAGGAGGCTTGCCCTATGAGCACGAGGACGATCCGGAAGCACCTCCAGCCCCAGAGCCCGCGCAATTATCATCGCAGCAGTACGACGCGCTGATGGCACGCATGGACACCATCGCCGCATCAGTGGACACCATCTCCACCTCGCAGGCCTATCTCCAGTCCCAGATGGATCAGGTGCTGTTGGGACTGTCCTTATTGTCAGCGCGCTTTGATGCGCATTCCCCACCTTCAACACCTCCAGAGAATTAACCAGGGAGACTTATTATCTTTTGTTATTTTTCTATGTTAGCTGTGGTTTGTAATTATTTTTAACTTGCTGAGGACAGCAAGGTATTAAGTGGGGGGGTAGAAAGAGAAATTCCATCCAACAGCTTAATATGTAAATAATTACTTTATTTTTTTTATGTTTTTGCATGTTTGATGTTTATTTTAATTGTATTCGCCTATATTATTGTGTTTTAGTTATTTGAATATTTAATTGTGGTTGTTAGAATTTTTCCTATCTTAGTTTAGCTTGCCTCTAGTTATTCCTGTTGTGAATGTTTTGAACTTTAAGTTGAGAATGGTTTATCTTAAAAATTGATCATAGCAAATTAGTAGTTGGAAGTTTTAGAAGCAAATTAATCTAAATTAGTCATATATCTTGTAATTTCCAATCTTTTCTGGACTATAGGCTTGTTTGTAAAAACTTGAAAAATTCTAGTGTGTGAAAGTTTTTGAGTAAAGGAATTGTAGGATAGTTAGAACCTTCCTCATCACCCTTCGAAACGTTATAACAACTTAAGCAAGTTTAGGACATGATTTAGGCAAAAATTTTTCTTTGAGAACCACTTTAAATGACTTTTTACCTACCTATTTATTTCATTTCCATTGCTAGCCCCGTTGAGCTGATTTAGTATACTAAAAGCGTACTATGCATTTTTATTTGTTACACTATTATTTTACCATTTAACCTAAATGCCTTTGACTACCCTTTTTAAGAATTGGCCACTCTAGAATTGGGTTGGGATAACATTGAAAGTTGAATTAGGGTATTTATTGTGAAAATAGTGTGGGAGTGAGAAGAATTGTGAAACTTTGGGGTGTTGTCTATTATATCGTTTAAGTTCCCTTTAATGGAGTCAAATTTGTGGAAGGAAAATTGAGGTTTTGGGTATCTCATCAAAAAAAAATAAAAAAATAAAAAAATAAAAAAATAAAAAAATAAAAAAATAAAAAAAATAAAAAAAAAAAGAGAAAAGAAAAGGAAAAGAAGTTGATGAGTAGTTGATTATTGTTAATCTTGGAGTTAGTTGATTATAGAAAAATTCGAGTGTGGGGTACCCTTAATTGGAAGAAGACGTATTCATATGCATGGATATTTGGGTTTGAAAGATAAATTCATTAAGAAAGCTCATCACTTTGTTTTCTTGAGGTTTAATGTTTTTCATATTGGGGAAGTTAGACGACCTTCGGCAACTATGAGTAAATTGAAGGTAAGTCATGGAAATTTTTATTCAGTTTGGATAGTGGAATTATAGGTAGAGTGGCTGACTCTTTATTTGATTTCCCTTACTATTCTTGTTAGTCAATTACCTAACCCAACATTTTAACCTTGGAATAAGTCATTTTGATCCTGTTCTTGATTTGAGTTGTTTAGTGGAGATGACTCTTATGGTTCTGGTGCTAAAGGAGAGGCTTATGGTTATCCTGAGTTTTAAGTGCAAAACCTGTACGCGAATTTACTTGCATATACTTTTTCTTTGCTCAATTGTTGGAATGCATTGGTTGTTTTGTTTTGAAAAGAGAAAATTTGTTTTGAGCCTAACACACACACGTGAAATTACTTGATATAAATTGATTTGAGAATTTGTAACTAAGACCCTTCTGCTTGGCGCTAAAATTGTTGTTAAGTTTTCGTATTCTGAGTTAGAGTTTGAAATTTCAGGAATGTGGATAATTCATTTACTCGAGGTCGAGCAAAGTCTAAGTGTGGGGTATTTTGATAACTTCAATTTTGTATTTAGATTTGGTAGTATTTTCGTATGATTTATGGTGTTTAGTAGTGTTTATTGTCGTGATATGATTATTTTAGATTAATTTTGTCAATGTTAGTGAAATTAGAATTTTTATGCAATTTTTATTCGTTTTTCATTAAGTTTGATTTTTGTGTCTTTAGGTACCTCACGGTGGTAATGACATTGGTTACCACCTTGACATCCAAAGAAGCTAAAAGCAGAATGCAGGAATACTATAGGTCACGGTGGTAACCAATGTCATTACCACCGTGACATATGTATCCATTGGGTAGAATGCAGACTTGTTATGGGTCACGGTGGTAACCAATGTCATCACCACCGTGACATAATTCGTACCAAGGTAGAACCAAGTGAGGAGTTACCTCACGGTGGCAAGGTAATGTGGTTGCCACCGTGACATAGGGAATTCCTGGACAGAAGCAAAATTTGAGCATGTCACGGTGGCAACCTATTTGGTTACCACCGTGACCCCTATCCTACACGCAAGGCAGATTTACTTCCTCGACACCTCACGGTGGCAACCATTTTGGTTACCACCGTGACCGCTCGGGATATAAAAAGAAAAGTTTCTGTATTGGAGGGGGCGGTTAGTTTTTGAACCTATTTTGATATTAGGGTTTGAGATATAGAATTGGGGGTAGTTTTTCGATTGTTCTTAATTAAGTTTACCGATTTTATCTGGGGATTTAATTTTGCATTTCAAGAGTTTTTTTTTTTACATTAAAAACACCTAGTTTAATTTCAAGAGATAGTTTTTTACATTCAGAGAATTTTCAGAATTTTTCTCCATTGAAGATCTGAAGAAGGAGATTGAAGAACTAAGGGTTCAACAGGGATTTACACCTTAATGAATTTCTGGGTTTATTCTTTCCTCTTTCCTTTTGATTTTGTAATGGATTGTGAGTAGTCTTTTAGTTGTTTGGGGGATCTTTGAATCCCCTACCCATGATGTGAATTCTGAACATCTTTTGAATTTAATTATATGATTGAATGGTTTATTTCACTGGTTTTTATTATTGATTCATGGAATTTATTTTATCAAGTTAATTTCCAGTTTTGATGAATGATTTATTTCATGTATCTTTGTTGGTTATTCAGTTGTATGGATTGAATACCATGGTTATCTATATTCAGTTTGTATCATTCTTTCTGTGTCTTTTGGACGACTCCGATTGGGAATCTAGAAGTGCAGGCTTTTGGGATTTAAGACTAGAATGATGAGTGAGATAATTAAGTTCTGGGTTATTTGACTTCGTATTGGGAAAATAAACCAAACTTAGGATTTTAGACCCGTGCATAGGCTGATTATGTGGTTGGCTCTGGTTTAGGATGTCATATAATTAGAGTGGCTGACTCCGTTTGGGAAGCCTGGGTTAAGAGGGTTATCCCAATTTCTTTCATAAATGATTCTTGGATTAATTTTATTCATATCTGGGTATGGGGTGGATGAGTGAACCTGAGCAACGTTTGTCTATTTTTGAATTCTTATCTTGTTAATTTTTCCATCATTTTGTTTATTGCAATTATTGACGTCAATTTAATTTGATTATTTCTGTCTGTTTATTTTTGTTATTTAAATTCTTTATTTTTAATCAATAGTTAACTCAATCAATTCAAACAATTGGGAATTTTTAGCGTACATTTGATTTTCATTGCTTGCGCAAATAGTCCCTTGGGTACGATAATTTGGGGTCCTAATTTACTCCACTATATTACTTGCCGATTCAGTACACTTGCTGAGGTCGCGTTAGGCACCCTGGGCAAAAATTAGAGGCTCGAGAGAAAATGTCCAATCAAGAAAATCCAAGAGGGCTAATTGGAGACAGAAGTTTGATGCTTCCAAGATATACTCTGAGATTAGATGTAGCTTTGCATTTTGAATCGATGTTAGATAATGATCATGTATAGAGAAATCGTACCGAAATGTACACAATCTTTGCAAATACATGTGTTCATTATTTTCTAGTTCATTTATACAAAGAGAAATATCGTTCATTGCTGAATGCATGAAATTTAAATGATTACACTCTGCTATTGCTCTCACCATCTGGATGTCTAAGTCGATGAGTTCTAGTATCAATTGCGGGACTAAGCACCTACCTCTTGAATGCATTAGTGGGAGTAAAAATACGGTCCCTGAAAGATGGTATAATAGTCTTCACCGATAGCTCGCCTAGAGGCCGTGATGTTTGGAGGTAAGAGCCGAAGATAAAGGTCCACCTGGGAAAGATAGGGATGCCTCACTACATCATTAATCCCTCTGAACTATCAAGCACAATGGGTGGTAATGTAAAAAGCAGCCTCATGAAGCCCTAAGGAACCCAATCCTCATCCATCACCTTACCCAATCTAGCAACACATTCACCAAGAGAGGCAAAGGAATGCAATCGATACTTAGGGAGAAAATGCCTCAGTGAATAATTATCGATTACTCTAGAAGGGGGCTCTGATAGTAGCTTCAACTTTTCTTGCAGTCATGCCCTTAAAAGAAAAAGAAGACTGTTAGAGATGAAAATCGTAATTAGCTCTCTAAGCAAAAGTTAGGCCAAAAGACAGGGTAAAACCTGGAAATAGGCAGTCTGTCCTACAAAAAAAGATGAATAAAAGCCGCTGGAGTGGGTTGGATCCATTCCAGGCAAAAATAAGGCATAGGGTCGTGTGAAAATCTGAAAAAGGACACGCTTCCTGCTAAGAAAAGCTAGTGTGAAAATCCACAAGGGACGCACTACCTTTAAAATAATGACTTTTGAAGCTTGGAGCGATAAGGTGGCATTACTCCAAATAACTTCCCTTTAGGCAGGTAGTGCATAATGTAGAACTTGATTCAGAGTCCTGGGGGCAAAATGCTCAGTGGCCGGGGGGCAAGGATGCACACGGGTAAGTTCTCTTTGAAAGGATTATAGGTAAGAGTCCCTAAAGCAAAGACAACACTTTTCTAGCTCCTTGAGGGCATCAGACAGTATGAGCAGTATCCTCAACGAATCCCTTAACCACCTAGGATGTGGTCTATCCATTCTTGCATCTCATGTGCATCTCGCATTCGTAGATCTTTTGCATATCCCCCTGCATATCACGTGCATTCAATCCTTTACATGTATAGTTGCGTACACATAATTTTTGTACATTCATCCTTTGCATGCATTTCTTGTATATAGTTTTGTATGTATATTTCACACACATGATTCCATACGCACACACAATCTTTTGTATATATTGCTGTGTACATAACTCAGAAGGAAAGGTTCGAATAGACCTCATGAGCAAGGGTGATCCAAGAGATGGGTTCAGCTCAACATTATCGGCCATTATATCCGGCATAAAATCAGGTGAATATGTACAGAGGTGGAACGCCGAGAAGAATATCCAAGCGCACCATGCTAAGAGCAATCCGGAATCACACAAATCTATAGAAAAGAAGATCCTTTGAGAAGTCAAACTACCCACACATACTTTAGTTGGAGGCAATCTGTGATGCGCGCCGAACCCGGGGCACCCCGAACCGCCCACTTTTAGGGCTTTCGGGAGGAGGTTCATAAAAACTTATAAGAAATTACAAGTGCATCCATTTTGGGCAACAAGGAGGTTTCATGGAGTCGTTACCCAATAGAATTTTGGGAAACGTCATCTAGCTTCGGTGAGCCTAAGACAACGCTGCTATGTCCATCATAGGCAAGCCGATGGTGTCTTGGAGGCTTCCACCCTAACAATAGGATGACCCTCTTGCCTCGCACTTGGGCAAACCAGAGGTGTCTCGGAGGCTTCCTCCCTAATAGAACATTAGGATGGCCTCGTGGCACCTAGGACTGTGCAAGTTTGAGCCTTTTTTATGGAAAATAAGAGGTGTCTTGGAGGCCCCATCCCAATTGAACATTGAGATGGCCCTCTCGCCTCGTTGAGCCCAAAGACCAGAGAAGGTTCGGGACTTCCCATTTATTCATACCTTGGCTAAGTTTATAATTGAGTTTTATATTTAGCGTTTCATCCCATTTCTCATTCAATTTAATGCAATTAATTAAAGCGCATGTCAATCACATAATGGGAGCGATGAATAAAACAAGATTAAAATAAAGTACATGAAAATAAATATAACAAAACTAGGGGCGGAATACAACTCTCATTGTAAATAAAATATAAATCATACATAAATCGGGATATTGATTAAGAATGCGGACATTGGTCCTCGCATGCATACTTTTAAAAAAGGTGTTAAAGGTGATGGTTTATTTGGGTATGAAAAACTAGGACATTGGTCCCATTTTTATTTAGAAAAAAATACCAAATTAATGAATAGAATGTTTTTGTGATTTCTTTTTAAACGTGCATAAAAATAATTTTATTAAAGATTACATAGCAAAATAAATGAAAAAGCCAAATAAATGAAATATTACAAATAAAGCAAATAAATATTTATCCTAAACGAGCCTTCTGGCTCTCCTCGTGTGCTCATAAAAATGTTAAAAAAAATAAGTTTTGACATAAAAAAAATAAAATACAAATGAAATAATGTTAGTAATAAAATCAATAAGATCAATTAAACATATAAAATAATGAATGACAAATTAAAATAAAATGACATAAAAGATAATAAATGAATTAACATGTTAACAAATCAAAATAAACGAAAATATACATTAAATGATAAAAGAATTAAATGATTTAATTGGAATAAGTAAAACATGCTAATGAATTAATACATAAAAATATGAACATAATAATAATAATAATAATAATGAAAATAAACAAATAAATGGATAATCAATAAAAATATAACAATGGCAATAAAAAAAGAATGATAAAAAATAACGAATAAAAGAATGATGAAAATAATTAAATAAGTGACATGATTAATTAATGTTATCACAATTAATATGAAATATTTACATGGCCAAAAGATCAGTACAAATGAACTAATTAGTTACATGTTACAAATAATGAGGAATCAATATTTACATGAACCAAAAATAATATATAAACATATAGACAATAGAATAAATAAATAAATAAATGAACAAAAATAAACATATAAACAAAAGAATAAATAAATAAATAAATAAATGAAAATAATAAAAATATACATGTTAATCAATTAAATATGGACAAAACAAATAAAAAGATCAACCCTAGAATGCTTACGCTCAGAGTTTCGGATTCGATGAAGGTAAAAATGATGATTGATTACCTTGGTTTGATTTGCAAGATTAGGATTGAGATATGATGAAAATGTTGGAATTTTATTCCAAGAAATAAAATAGTCTTAAAAAATTATCAAAAATTCTTCAAGAACAAAGAATTAATTTCTTTGCCTAAATAATAATTTTTATTGATTAAACAAAATGGGTTCTGAAGAACAAACAATTATTTTGTTTGTCTAAAAAAAATATTTATAAGAAAAAAAACTTATTTTTAGAAAATCAAATGAAAAAAATAGATTTCAAGAACAAACAATTATTTTATTTGTCCCAAAATCAAATTTTCATCAAAAAAGGATTCAATAAAAAATCTTGGAAAAAAGTTTAATTAAAAACAAATAAACAAGTTAGAAAACTGAATTTTGAGAGCAAATAATTATTTTATTCGTCTCAAAATTAAATTCATCAATAAAACTCCTTCTAAAAATATGTTTAGAAGAAATTATATTGGAAAAATAAGAAGAATAATGAACTTTTCTTTTGATTTTTGTTGGGGAAAATTTTCAGCAAAAAGTAGAGAATTTTGAGAGGAAGAAGAAGAGAAAAAGTTAAGAAAAAACCTAAAAAAATCCCCCCTAATTAGTTTCATCCTTTCCTTTTTATGTGAAGAAAAAATAGAAAATAAAATTATTTAAGGGAAAAACTCATTAATTAATTAATAATGTAATTTATCTAAGTTTAAAAATGGAAAAGAACATGAAAATCCCTTAAAAAAGGGATAAAAAATCGAATTTTTGTGGAAAAAAATCGGAAAAAATCAGTTTTTGGGCGAAATTGGCCATTTACGGTGGAACAGGGCGACCGATGCCCGTCGGCGCGCACGACGGGCGTCGGTCACGCACCCAGCATGCGGAGCAGCACGTGCGGACACGTGCTGGGCGTCGCTCGCGCGGGCGACGCGCAGCGCGCTCCATGCGTGCTCTGCCGCATGTCGACATTCGTGGAATTTTTTTTTTAAATTTAATTAAAAAATACTATAATTTCTAAACCCCATTTTTCAAATCTAATTTTCAAAATATTTTTTATTATTTTATTATTTTTTCACTCTAAAATGCAAATTTGACAAAGAAATCACCACTTTTAACCTTTTTGCCTGTGACAAGGTATCTTATCATCATTGGGTAACTCTAATCTTGGTTGCCTCAGAACCTGGTGTCTACAGTTGCCCCCAATTTTGAGCAAACTAGTGCACTAGTGCCTAGATGAGCCAAAATTCAGAGGAGAAAGGAAAGAGATGCGTACCTGAGGCAGTCCCTACCTTTTTGCCGTGTGGAATGTTACGACTTGTTGCCGTTGAGCTGTAGTGTTATCTGACTGTGGCTCATTTGCAATATTTTCTATCGCATTGTCCCGCTCGCCTCCAATCGGCTTGCACGGCATCTTTGAGATGCGGTGTCCTCTAACCACAATCCCGTTGCGATCTTTTCTATCGTGTGTGCCCCGCTGTCCTCGTCTCGTCATGCACGGTGACTGATCTATCCCGCTGGCCTCATCTCGGCTTGCACGGTGTCTGTGGGATGCGGTATTCTCTAACCACAGTCCCATTGCGATCTGTTCTATTGCATGTGCCCCGCTGTCCTCATCTCGGCATGCACGGTGGCTGGTCTGTCCCGCAGGCCTCATCTCGGCTTGTACGGTGTCTGTGAGATGCAGTACTCTCTGAATACAACCTCTACTTGCGATTTGTTCTATCGCTGGTGTCCCGCTAGCCTCATCTCGGCCTGAACGGAGTCTGTGAGATGCAGTACTCTAAGTGCAACCTCTGTTTGCAATCTGTTCTATTGCTGGTGTCCCGCTAGCCTCGTCCTGGCCTACACGGAGTCTGTGAGATGCAGTATTCTCTAACTACAACCTCTATTTACAATCTGTTCTATCGCCGGTGTTTATCTTGAACCTCTTTTTATTTTGCAAAAAAGGGAAAAGCAAATGTGCAGGGTATATAAAAGAGATGCATACCTGTGGCAGTACATGCCTGTTAGGGGCGTTGTCAGATGTGTGTCCCCTAAAGGACGGTTAGTTGTTCCCTAGATACCGATTCCTCTATCATCTCCATCGGGGTCTCCTTGTTGGTAAGACCTGTGTGTCTCTTAAGACGGCTCTGTGTTCGTAGGGAGATTTTGAAAATTTTTGCTTACTGAGAGGCTTAAATGCTCACTGAGAGACTTTGACGCTCACTGAGAGACTTTGATGCTCTCTGAGAGACTTTGATTTCGAGCATCCAGAGAGGAAAATAGGTTTGAGCCTCCTCAGAGGAAAATTATATTTGAGCCTCTAGAGAGGAAATTGGATTTGAACCTCCTCAGAGGAAAATTATATTTGAGCCTCCAGAGAGGAAAGTAGGTTTGAGCCTCCTAAGAGGAAAATTGTGTTTGAGCCTCCAGAGAGGAAATTATATTTTAGCCTCCTCAGAGGAAATTAATTTTGATCCTCCAGAGAGGAAAATAGGTTTGATCCTCCTCAGAGGAAATTATATTTGAGCCTCCTCAGAGGAAATTGGATTTGAACATCCTCAGAGGAAAATTATATTTGAGCCTCCAGAGAGGAAAATAGGTTTGAGTCTCCTCAGAGGAAAATTGTATTTGACCCTCCAGAGAGGAAATTATATTTGAGCCTCCTCAGAGGAAATTATTTTTGAGCCTCCAGAGAGGAAAATAGGTTTGAGCCTCCTCAAAGAAAATTATATTTGAGCATCCTCAGAGGAAACTATATTTGAGCCTCCAGAGAGGAAATTATATTTGAGCCTCCTCCGAGGAAATTATATTTGAGCCTCCTCAGAGGAAATTTAGATTGGGGGTTTTGGTTGCTTGCCAGAAGGCAAATAGATTTCAATGTCTTTGGTGTCCCTTAAAATGATGTTTGTGAAATTTTTTAGATTTTCACATTTTGGACGTATTTGAATTTTTACAGTATATTGGATTTTCAAGGCGTTGAAAATATCTTCTTTTTGTTTTGTTGTTTTGGTTTGTTTGTCTTTGTTGTTTTTTTGTTGTTTTCGGTTTTTATTTTAAAGAGTTGTATTCTTTGTACATTTGAATTTGGATTTTGTACACTTTGTGTGATGTGTGTGAGCGTACATCTTCTGATAGAGAAACTTACCTGGTTGCTCCCGGCATGGCGTGCATGAGTAGGCTCGCTCTTTTAAATGTCTTCTTGGGAGCAGGTCCACGAAATTCCATTGTCGTGAGGACTTCATCTTGATCTGATTGTTCGGCATGGATGAGCACCGATGTAGAGCTGAAGCTGTACCCCGGCCCACTCTTGCGTCTGATTGCCTATAACTAAAGTATGTGTAGGTAGTCCGACTTCTCAAAGGATCTTTTTTTCTGTAGATTTGTGTGATTCCAAATTGCCCTTAGCATGGTGTGCCCGGATAGGCTTGTTCTTTTGGGCGTTCCAACTCTATACATATTTACTTGATTTTATGCCGGATACCGTGGCCGATCATGTTGAACTGAACCCATCCCTTGGATCATCCTTGCTCACAAGGTCTATTCGGACCTTTCCTTCTGAGTCATGTGCACAACAATATATACAAAAGATTATGTGTGCGTACGGAATCATGTGTGTGAAATATACATACAAAACTATATATAAGAAAGACATGCAAAGGATTAATGTACAAGAATTGTGTGTGCATATTTAAGACTGGATGCACGTGACATGCATGTGATATGCAAAAATGAATAGACCACATCCCAGGTGGTTAAGGGATTCGCTGAGGGTACTACTCGGCTGCTCATTTTGTCTGATGCTCCCAAGGATGTAGAAAAGCATTGTCTTGGCTTTACGGACTCTGAGCCAAAATCTTTTCAAGGAGAACTGACCCGTACGTATCTTTGCCCCTCGGTCAACGAGCATTTTGCCCCCATGACTCTGAATCAAGTTCTGCATTATGCACCACCTGCCTAAAGGAAATTTATTTAGAGTAATGCCACCTTATCGCTCCAGGCTTCAAAGGTCATTGTTTTAAAGGTAGTGCGTCCCTAGTGAATTTTCACAGTAGCTTTTCTTAGCGGGAAATGCGTCCCTTTAGGGATTTTCGCATAACCTTGTGCCTAATTTTTTCCTGGAATGGACCCAACCCAATCTAGTGGCTTTTATTCATTTTTTATTGAAGGACAAACTACCTGTTCCCAGGTTTTCATCCTGCCGTTTGGCCTAACTTTTGCTTAGAGCACCAATTACGGTTTTAATCTCTAATGGCTTTTTTTAAGAGGGTATGACTGCAAGAAAAGTTGAAGCTGTTGTTAAAGCCCCTTCCTAGAGTAATCTACAATTATTCTCCGAGGCATTTTCTCCTTAGGCATCGATTGCATTCCATGGCCTCCCTTGATGAATGTGTTGCTAGATTGGGTGAGGTAGCAGATGAGGATTAGGTTCTTTAGGGCTTCATGGGGCTGCTTTTTACATTACCACTCATTATGCTCGATAGTTCAGAGGGATTAACGATGTAGTGAGGCATCCCTATCTTTCCAAGGTGGACCTTTAGCTTTGGCTTTTACCTCCATACATCAAAGCCTCTAGGCAAGCTGCCGATGAAGACTATTATACCATCTTTCAGGGGTTGTTCTTTCACTCCCACTAATACATTCAAGAGGTAGGTGCTTAGTCCCGCAATCGATACTAGAACTGATCGACTTAGACGTCTGGACGGTGAGAGCAGTAGCAAAGTGTAGCCATTCAGATTTCATACATTCAGCAATGAACGATGTTTTTCCTTTTTATAAATGAACTAGAAAATAAAGAACACATGTAAATGCAAAGATTGTGTACATTTCAGTATGATTTCTCTATACATGATCATTATCTAACATCGATTCAAAATGCAAAACTACATCTAATCTTAGAGTAGATCTTGTAAGCATCAAACTCCCGTCTCCAATCAGCCCTCTCGAGTTTTCTTGATTGGACATTTTCTCTCAAGCCTCTAATTTTTTCTCAGGGTGTCTTTTTTCGGTTTTCACTCTGATGAGGCGCCCATTTTTAGCAAGGCCGCCTTTTTTCGGTTTTCGACCCACGGGGCTTTTATTCTCTTCTTTTGATTTTTAATCTTTAGCCATGGACTTCTTGAGTCTATTGATACTGATCGGTTCTTTGAAGTCATCTTCATCGCTATCTATCGAAAATGCTGTTCCCTTGCACAATAACTTCTCAAGAATAAATAGGCCATCTTACACTTGTATGAATTTGCCTTATTCACCCGAAACATTTGGACTCACTTGCTTAAAGATTATATCTCCCTCCTTTAGTGGTGCTTTCTGTCTTTCTTCCAGGATGATCGAGCAGAGTGTCTTCTGATAGACCTGACTGTGGTAATAATCCCATGACCAGTCCTTGTCTGACATGTTTGATTGCTGCTGCCATTGTTGCGCCCTGTCGGCCTTCGAAATCTGGGCTTCCATGACTGTCCTTAAAGTTTTGCGCTCCACTTTGAATGGCCATACTGCTTCTACTCCCTATATATTGAGAACTGGGAGGTGACTCTTGTAGAAGTTCCGTTGGTGGTTCTCCAGCCTCATAGTGCAAAAGGCCATTTCTCTGCCCAATCCTTGTAGTTTCGAGCCATCTTGATCAAGATCTTCTTGTTAGCAGTCTCTCCTGCCCTATTGGTTTGGAGGCAATACAGAGTAGACTTGTGGTTTTTAACATTATACGTCTGGAGCAACTTCCTAGCCTTAGCCATAAAGTGTCCTTTTATCCTTGAACCCTGCGTGGTGCGGGAGACCATATTGAAATATCGGATTCCTTTTTGTGACCCTGTCTATTGGAGGCCATAGGACACACCTCCCCTAAGATACTTATTCCCAAGCTCGAGCAACCCATATCCGTTGTAAGTCAATATAACCCTTTTGGTCCTTTTCGGAAGTCAAGAAAAATGGCAAAGTACGGGCATGTGTAGATCAATGGGATTTGAACAAAGCTTGCCCCTCATGATGGTTTTCCAATCTATATATTGATTCTTGTCCTTCTCTCTTTTTTGTGTTTTATTTTTCTCTGTTTTTTTTTTTTTTTGCTTTGTTCTTTTTTTCTCTGTTCTTTTTCCCTTTTTATTCTTTTGAGAATAAGCTTTGTTCAAATCCTAATAGTTTACACATACACGCCCTTCTCCTCTTCTCGATTTGGTACAATATTGACCAACCAAGATTGGCATTGAACTTCGACTAGAAATTTTGGCTTCATTTCTGCTTGTGGATTCCTCTTTTTGACCCTTTCTACCCCTTCCAGCTTCAATACGTGGCCAGTTCATGATTGTGGTGTGTTTGAACGATGTGCCTAGTGATTCCACGATCAACTCTTAGCGTGTCTTCATATGTCCAGGCAAAGACTTTTTCATATTTTGTTTTAATTCTCTCAAATTTTGATCTCGCTTTAGGAGTTGCATTAGATGCTATCAAGATTTTCTTTGGACTTTCCAAAGTTTCTAAGATTAAATGGAGTAGCATCAATTGAATCAATGTCAAATATGAATGAATCATGCTCATGATTATGCATAGTGAAATCACTAGAGATATAACACAAGTAAGCAAAGACATTCATCTTATTAATGAAACCAAAATGTCATTATTAAATAGTTCAAAAAATAAAAAGAACATTCTGAATAGCTAATCATTTTCCGTTCTTGCCAACACAAATTGCTTGAAAATCTTCTGATACCTCAGGCTCCCCTTCTTTGGATCGTGTCCCCAAGATTGGTGATAATTGTTTTATCTTTTTCTCTTCTTCCTCGGATCTGGAATCCAATCAGTGTCAACCCATTTTTGTACGCACTCCCTCAGAGCGCGGCAATAATCTGTTTTATGCCCTGTGTGCTGATGATATGCACAATACCAATCTGCTCTATGTCCTGGCCTTCCTTGGCTCGTGGCTAGCCTTAGCGACAGTGGTTGCAATCTCCCTTCTTTGGTGAAATGATCAAGATACCAGGATAATGGTTTACCTAAGTTGGAATCGCAGTGCACGGCTATCTCAGTGACCAATGCTTCAGCCCTCTCGTCACCATCGTTCTCGTTATTATTGCTAGAGCCCCCTTTAAACTTTTTACCGCCATAACCATAGTTGGCGACAATTGCCTTCCATGGAAAATGCTCCCCTTCTGCCTCGATGTCTATATCTTTAAGGAATTCCCAATTTTTTAATCCCTTTAACTTGAGTGCCTGCTTCAAATATGGTCTGGCATTCCTAATAAATAAACTAATCTGATCTGGGGTATCAGGCTTTCTCTTTATCTCCATTACTCAGTTCCTCCATCGGGTTAGGTACTCATGGAATGATTCTCCCGACTTCTATTGAAGTAGCTCTAGATCCTTCAGAGTGACCTCCATTGTTGTGCTGCAGTCATACTGCTTGAGGAACTCCTCTATCAGTAGATCCCAATCTTCTTTAGTTCTCTTTTCTAATCCATGATACCAGTCCAACGTAGGACCTGTTAAACTCAAACAGAAGTACTCTATCTTCTTCCTCTTTATCAACGTAGTACCCTTCATTACCAAGGAGTATTGTTTGATGTGTGTGGTGGGGTCTGATGTACCGCCAAACTTCGGAACATCAGGTAATTTGAAATTCAGAGGGACTAGATCCTCCCCATCCAGCTCCTTATCCTCGGAGTTCATCCATTTTCCCATCATTAACATCCGAGACATCGCCTCGAACTTCTCTTCCATTTTTTTCCAAATGGCTTCTTCTATTTGGGGTACTTTCCCTCTAACCGATAGGGGTTTTTCATATTCATCCTCTCCCAAATCATCCTCTACTCCATGGGTTATCTCTCTCCTCTGGGCTCCCAGTATGGTAGCCCTTAAGTTCACCGGTGGTGGGCGAATCTCCTCAAGTGGGTCTTCTCTAGACTCCTCTTGTTCATTTTGTCTGATAGGAGGAGCAGTCGGGTTATGTGCAGTAGGCTGGGCCATTGTCGCCATCATGGCCATCATTCTGTTCTCAAATTCTTCGAGCCATCTGCCCACTTCTTCGGCAATTATGGCTCGTGTTGTATCTTCCTCTCTTGATGAATTGGCCATTTTTGAAGATTTTCTGAATGCCTGTTAATTGCTCTTTGACTTTGATTCTGGTTACTCAATCAAAACCCTCCGATAATGCAATTGTTGGAACCCTAACCAACTAGGAAAGTAGTCTTTGATGGCTGAAAGATTAAAGAGTTAGAATGATGCATTAATAATATGTAATGCAACAAATGGTATACAATGGCTAAAAGAGGTTACAATGATACATTTGAAAACATTTAAAAAACTATACACAGGATGATGTGTACATGTAATAATTATATGCAAAAAATAGGATGTATACATAGCGAGGAAATAAAAAATTTTATTTGTGTATGAATGACACGAATATGCAATGCATCATCCACAATCACATGCAAGCAGGTAGATCCTTCCAACCTTATTACCCCCACACACGAGGTCGTATAGTCTCCGTCCTCGGTGGGCTTGGCCCATGGGTTAACAGGGAACCCGATGGACGCACATGGTGCCCAGTGGAAAAATGGCAGCACAACCTCTCTTAAATAATGTGCATACATATGGATTTTCACCATTATGTATTTAGGCAGTCCGAATAAATTGACATGGGCCTATTTGGGCATGAAAGCCTTTAATTAGGTGACCAATCAAATTATCTGGGTTTGTCCAATACATAATGATCCATATAGCAAGCAAGGTATTATGGTTCATACCACCTAGGGGAAGTATCTATTGCCATTACATGAGCTTTAGTCAAGGTGATGATACTTTAGGCCTACCCAAGCATGGTCCCTGCCAACAGGTCTAGCTCATCACGAGCGTAACGATCGATCGGGTCTCCATTAAATACACCATGATGGTACGAGGCTTGGGCTGGTGATTATCCTTAACACTTCCCTACATTAAGTGAACATAGGGTTGTGCTTCGGGAATGCACCGGGGTTTAAAGAGCAACCAAACTAGCATAGATCTAAGGCTCTAATGAGATGCAATACTGTAACAACCCGATTTTGCCCTAGTAGAATTTCAGAATTTTGTTCGGGAATTCAAGAGTTTGTGTGTATAAGAGAGTGTATTTGAGTGAGTGGCTTGGTGTGGGTTCTATCGCGAGCGCGACAGTGTCGCGGGTGAGACAGAATGCTTCGCGTGAAACATACTTGAGTTGGATTATTTGATGTGTATCGGACACATGGCGGCATAGGAGAGTGACACATGGCTTTATAGGGGAGTGACAAGTGGCAAAACTAAATAATATTAAAAGAGGATTAAGAGTCAAAGTGGGGATATGTATGTATTAATTAAAAGTAATAGTATTAATTTGAGTAGTAAATGTGGGATAAGTTTGGACCATCTAACTCTCCTCTTTTCCTTTCTCACGTTAGATTTCTTTTGGCCATTTTGACTTCTTTTTCCCCTCTTTTGGTCTGCCATTTACCATTAGTTGCCTTTCTTCTTGTTTTGTCCCTTTTCTTCTTCATTTTGAGTTGCTCTTGAAGAGAATTACTTGAAGTGGCTTAAAGAGAGCATAGTAGGGCTTGATAAGGTCCCTTCAAAAGCTATGAACAAGAGATTGCATAAAGAGAAGGAAAAGGTTGGAGCTGAATAGAGCATAGAGTTCAAGCTTCCTAGAGGTAGGGATCGTGAGCAGATCTCATTTTGATTGCTTACAGTGCTCTTATGATATGTGGATATATGTTTGTGATCATGTAATGGATCATAGTGTATGATTTTTTGATGTGTTAGATGGTTTCCATATAGCTTTTGAGTGAAAAGTGTGATTTTAGAGAAAGTCTGTTTAGTTTTCATTAGACCTCTGAGTGTTGTTTTTGTCATAAGTAGAGTTTTGGACCTATAACTTGGATGCTTACAGTGCCATTAGAAAGGTAAGACATAGATCTAAACTTATCTCTAAAGAACCGGAACCAGTTCTGGATTTAAAATCCTTGAAAATGTTAAAAACCGAAGTGTCTCTGTTTGGGTCAGGTTACAAGAACAGTATAGCTTGTTTAGCTCATATCTAGAGTTATAGATGTCCAATTTACTTGAAATTTATCCCATTTAAAATTTAACATTTTAGGTAACAATTTTTAAGAAGAAAGTGTTGCCTTAAAATGACGTTTAGTGGTCGGTTTAGATGATACAAGTTAGAGGTGAAAAGCAGTCTCCTAAAGGTTCCTGACGGAGCCTTCTGTCATGAGCGCGACAGTGGTCACGATTGCGATAGAGACACATTCTTCAGCAAGTGGGGTGTTGTCTTAGTCGAGTTGTGTAGTATGACTCGAAGAGAAAAGGAAGCGAGAGCACGAGTCATGCTCACAGAGAGAGGAAAGTGAGAGCACGTAACATGCTCCAGGCAAAAGAAGGAGTGAGCACAAGTCGTGCTCCCCAAGAGAGAAGTGTGGAAGTATGAGATGTGCTCCAGTTGAGTGAGAGAGAGTGAGCACGAGTCGTGATCATGCTCTCCCTTCTCTGCTGGTCCTGTTTTGATCTTTTATTTCTGTTTTGAGTGGTTATATGTTTATATGAGTGTCGCATGTCACCATTTGGTCCATGTTTGGTTTAAAATTATCTTTTAAACCTCTTGCATGATTAGTAATATTAAATTTACATGTTTAATAGAAGTTGTACATGAATTAAATGTCTCTGAATTTGATAAATGCACTAGAATTACAGTTGATGAGTTGGTATCTGTGTATAGTAATTGAGTTGTTTTTGAGCCTGATTACCGTTGTAGTGGATAGATAAGCATGCTTACAAAGGGTTAGAGTGCAGCTGCTAGAGTTAGCCTTAATTGTCCCAGAGTTCGGAATACCTTGTGTATTCCACAGAGTTTTGAGTTAATTCTCCATATGCAAAATATTGTATACAGTATCCAGATGTTGCCCGTATCCACCATGAAAGGAATTCAGGCTTGTCTTGTTAATGTTGTGTAGTGAATTTGAGATGATTAAGAGTATTGTTCCGAATAAATGTTATAGTACAAGAGAGAGATGCTTTAAATACATGACAATTGTATGTGTAAATATATGGTTACATGATAATTTATATTTGAATAAATGAGATGTACAAGATATAGTGTGCATGAATCAGTGAAAGAGTAGATGTTACCTACATGTGAGCTTATAGTATTTGATATTTGAGCATGCAACCTATACACGTATAAGAGCTATATGCATGAGCTATTTGATTTTGTGAAATGAAATGTGTGATGTATTTGTAACTTCGAAAAGAAGTCCTTTGCATTATTTTCATCCCCACTAAGCGTTATCGCTTAGCACGGATGTTTATCTCCGTGTAGGTTTACAGGTTTGGATCAGTGAGCGGGCATCTGCGGGTCAAGGCCACTAGGAAGTATTGTTATCTTTTGTATAAGATAGAGACAGAGTTTGTAATGTTTTGAGTAACATCATTATGTAAATAGAAATTACAGTGTTTATATGTAAATGTATATGTAAAGCTAAATGGAAACAAATTGTAATATGAACATGTATAAAGATAAATGTGTATGTATATGTGTAGTTAATAAGAATTGCATGTTGGGCCTAGTGTCGTCTTATTTCATTACATTATACATATATGGATGTGTATAGTATAATCGCTTCCGCGCTAGTGTATGTATATGTATATGTATACGTGTGTGCCCGTGTGGCACCCCGATATTCCTTACCGGGGGTATGGGGGTGTTACATTTACTGGTATCAGAGCATAGGTTAGAGGTTCTGGTCTATAAGATGTAGAGTATAGATTAAATGTCAGAGTTTGTCTAGAGTTGTGGCCTAATGCAGATGTCGTTTGTGTAAAGTATAGATGGAGTCCGACTCGCGTGAGAGCATAGAAGAGACAGCGACAGATGTGAATTGGTAAGAGTTCGAGGTGACACTCTATATTCCTGTCAATAATCTCCTTGAATCGTGTGAACATAAGCATATTGAAACACGGGGATGGGAAAAGTGCATTACAGTAGCTTACATTGCATTTTCGCATCATTTTGCATACATAAATCATTACATGGCCATTTTATCCACATCCCTCATTTGTATGTGAAAAAGTATCATTGCATGTGTTTTATTGAGAAAAGCTGACAGGATATACATCGAGTGACTGATGCTTAGAAGAAGTGTATAGATTAGAGTGTAGTGCGTTAAAGAAAGAGTGAAGTGTGTATGATTTGATAGCCGTATGGTATAAGTGATAGCGATTCAGAGATCTATTTAAGGATTTACCTATATAAGTGATTAATGGGGAAATTTCGAGGATGAAATTTCTTAAGGCAGAGAGATTTGTAACAACCCGATTTGGCCCTAGTAGAATTTCGAAATTTTGTTTGGGAATTCAAGAGTTTGTGTGTATAAGAGAGTGTATTTGAGTGAGTGGCTTGGTGTGGGTTCTATCGCGAGTGCGACAGTATCGCGGGCGCGATAGAATGCTTCGCATGAAACATACTTGAGCTAGATTATTTGATGTGTATCGGACACGTGGCGGCATAGGGGAGTGACACATGGCTTTGTAGGGGAGTGACAAGTGGCAAGACTAAATAATATTAAAAGAGGATTAAGAGTCAAAGTGGGGATATGTATGTATTAATTAAAAGTAATAGTATTAATTTGAGTAGTAAATGTGGGATAAGTTTGGACCATCTGCCTCTCTTCTTTTCCTTTCTCACGTTAGATTTCTTTTGGCCATTTTGACTTCTTTTTCCCCTCTTTTGGTTTGCCATTTGCCATTAGTTGCCTTTCTTCTTATTTTGTCCCTTTTCTTCTTCATTTTGAGTTGCTCTTGAAGAGAATTACTTGAAGTGGCTTAAAGAGAGCATAGTAGGGCTTGATAAGGTCCCTTCAAAAGCTATGAATAAGAGATTGCATAAAGAGAAGGAAAAGGTTGGAGCTGAATAGAGCATAAAGTTCAAGCTTCCTAGAGGTAGGGATCATGTGCAGATCTCATTTTGATTGCTTATAGTGCTCTTATGATATGTGGATATATGTTTGTGATCATGTAATGGATCATAGTGTATGAGTTTCGGATGTGTTAGATGGTTTCCATATAGCTTTTGAGTGGAAAGTGTGATTTTAGAGAAAGTCTATTTAGTTTTCATTAGACCTCTGAGTGTTGTTTTTGTCATAAGTAGAGTTTTAGACCTCCAACTTGGATGATTCCAGTGCCACTAGAAAGGTAAGACATAGATCTAAAATTGTCTCTAAAGAACCGGAACTCTGGCTCTAAAATCCTTGAAATGTTAAAAACCGAAATGTCTCTGTTTGGGTCGGGTTACAGGAATAGTATAGCTTGTTTAGGTCATATCTAGAGTTATAGATGTCCAATTTATTCGAAACTTGTCCCATTTGAAATTTAACATCATAGGGAACAATTGTCAAGAAGAAAGTGTTGCCTGAAAATGACGTTTAGAGGTCGGTTTGGACAATATAAGTTAGAGGTGAAAAGCAGTCTCCTAAAGGTTCCTGACGGAGCCTTCTGTCGTGAGCGCTATAGTGGTCGCGATCGTGACAGAGACACTGTGATGCGCGGGGGACCCCGTGGCCGCCCCTCTGACTGCCCGCTTAAGGGCGATCGGGCAATTGAGGATCTGTTGGCAACTTGTAAAGATATTTACAAGTGCTTCTATTTTGGGCAACAAGGAGGTTTCATGGAGTCGCCACCCAATAGAACATTGGGAAAGTTTCTCTCACCTCAGAGAGCCTAAGACTGCTCTTAGTATCCATTTTGGGCCAACCAAAGGGGTCTTGGAGGGTAAACCTCTTGCCCTAAGGAGCCTAGTATTAACGTCAGTGTCTCGTGACACAAGAGGTGTCTTGGAGGTCATAGTTCCAATGAGTGATCGGATAGACCTCTCGCCTCTTTGAACCCAAAGACCAAAGCTGGGTTCGGGACTTCTCATCTATTTCTACCTTGATTATTTTATGATCAAATTTTAATTTTCATTAATTCGCTCTCTCTCCACACGATGCAATCGAATCAAAGTGCATTTATTCACATTTGGAAAGCGGTAAATGAACAAGTTAAATAATGAAAGCGATAAATTACAACAACACAAGGAGCGGAATACAACTCCCTTTTATAAATGTGCGATACATACACGAATCGGGACACTGCTTATTTTGAGGACTTTGGTCCTTACATGCATCATTATTAAAATGGATATTTTTATTGTGAGGATTTTATTGGATAAAGAATAGGACATTGGGTCCTTGATTTTACGAAGAATTCAATTTATTAAATATAAAACGTTTGGCCGATTTTACATTAGCGAGAGATACAACAATTTTGTCATATATAGGAGAAGCAATAAATAAATACATGAAATGCAAAAGGGAGAGAGATAGGGAACTAAACCGGGCGAACTCTCCATATACGGGAGAACTCTCTCAAGCTCCAACCAGTCCAAGAAACAGAAACATATTCTCACAAAACAAACCAAAAGGATGTTAAAATACAGAAAAAAAAAGTTATAAATAAACATAAAAATTTGAGAGAACAAAGAGGAGAAGAGAAGAAAAAGGTTAAAAATGTGGGATAGAACCCACCGATGGGCTATGCTAAATGACCTACGGGCGTCGGTTAAGGAGACCGATACAGCCCGTCGCTTACTCGAAGGAAATTGTCTCTGGGTGTGACCGACGGGTTATGCTTAAAGGCAACCGACGGGCGTCGGTCACAGCAGATGACCAGTCGGTCACCTCTGTCCCAGAAAACATAAGCCTTTCAAAAATTAAAAAAATAAATTTTACACAAATTCAAGAAGAGTAGTAGCAAGAAATGAAAATAAGGGCAAAAGCAAAGATAATATCGAAAATAAAGGTAGGAATGGGACAGAAAAGGATCCAGAATATTTACCCTCAGAACAACCTTTTGGTTGGATTCCTTGTTGTTGTATGGCTTCCTGCACGCTTCACGAGAAAACAAGATAAAAATCAAGAATGAGGAAAATAGGTTGTTTCCTTCTTGATTTTTCTAAAAACTGAATTTTTGGAATCAAAATCTTAGGAAAACCAATTAAATTTGGCTCCTTTTAATGGTTTGATTCTTGAATCGATTAAATCTTTTTAGAAATGCGTTTGTCGGAAGAGAGAGAAAACACACGTGAATTTTTGCAGAGTTTTCCCTTTAGAAATTTTTCCAACCCTTTTTATGAGAAAATTCAAAGCTTTTATAAGCCAGGCACGACCGACGGGCGTCTGTGGTAGCGACGGGCGTCAGAAGAATCCTACTGACACAAGGATTCATCCGACGGCCCTGCCCTTTTGACCGACTGGCATCGGAATAATCCTTCTGACACAAGGATACATCCAATGGCCCTACCGTTTTGACCGACTGGCGTCGAAAGAATCCTTCTGACATAAGGATTCATCGGTACTGCCACCTGTCTGATGGGCTGGCCTCCGACCGACGGGCTGGCTGTCCGTCAAGGAAAACATACCTTTTTTGGACTTTAAAACTCCCCGTTTTCCCCCTTCTGCCTACGAAAGGTAAAAAGACTCGTTTCTCGTGGAACATGGGATTAAAGCCTCCGAATCCAAACTATTTGTACAGGCTCGGATACCGATTTTATCATAGGGTAATATGTGATCCGGACCGCTCTGGGACACGGTGCTTACAGTTGCCCCCAGTTTTGGTGAAACTAGTGCATAAGCGCCTAGACGAGCCAAAACTCAGAGAAAGGACAGAAAGGAAGAAAGCGTACATGTGGCGGTTCTTACCTTCCGTGCCTTTTACCGGGTAGACCTCGTCTCGGTCTATTCGGCGGGTGAAGATATCCCCATCGGTCTTGTCTCGACCTGTAGGTGTTGGTGAGATGTAGCATTCTCTAGCCACTACCTCGATATGAAGAGCAGTGTTTCTCTAACCGCAACTTCCACTTCTGCTGGCCTCGTCTCGGCTTGCGCAGTGTTGAGGAGATGTAGCACTCTCTGACTACAAACTCGATGTGAAGAGCAGTGTTTCTCTAACTGCAGCTTCTGTTGGTGAGAAGCGGTGTTCTCTAACCACAGTCTCGAGGTGAAGAGCAGTGTTTCTCTAACCATAGCTTCCATTGTTGAGAAAGCGGTACTTTCTGACCACAAACTCGAGGTGAAGAGCGGTATTTCTCTAACCGCAGCTTCAATTTTGTGAAGTTCCCTTGCTAACCCCCATTCGATCTGCAAGGTGCATAGCACTCTCTGGCTGCCGCATGAACTGTGAGATGTAGCACTCTCTGACTATAATCTCGGTGTGAAGAGCAGTGTTCTCTAACTGCAACTTCGATTGTGAAGTTCCCATGCTAACCCCCATCCGATCTGCAAGGTGCGTAGCACTCTCTGACTACTACGTGAACTGTGAGACAAGGTACTCTCTGACCGTAATCTTGATTTTGTAGAGGAGGAGACCTCGCTGGGTTCTCTTTTCCAAGAAGGCATGAATCTTAGGCGACCACATGTATCCCCTCGTCCAAGGGTGCTCTCAGCCTATTCGGGGCGACTCCTAACCCCAAAAGCAAACTAGTGATGACCCCCCTACTATCACCACGGGCGTCAACCCTCTGCCAACTCTGATTAGGTTAGCCAAGATCTCATGGCTAACGTTGAGGCGCTGGCCTGCCACCATGGCCCAGAGGCTCCAGATCTCGGCCACGTTAAGCGATCCTGGATTACCAGCTCGACCGAGGTACGAACTGGATAGCACTCTGTGCAGGTCCCGGAGTGCCTGAGACACCAGTACAGTGCTCTTCGCTGTATCGTGGTCATACAGCACTCCTGGTAAGGCAATGGCTGCCCAGTGGGCTAGTCTCACCGCTCGCCGTGGGATCTCAACCCCCTCCTCTCTGGGAAACCCCATGGCCTCTGCGAACCTCTGCCTGGTGGCGCTAAAATGCTGGCCGTCGAACCAGAACTATACCACCCCCGGCTCTGTATCTGATCTCTGAAAACCGCCGTATCGCAGGGTGGCTAGTGCCTATCGGGTAGCCTTAGGGAAGGTCTGGAAAGCAGGCTCAAGGAACTCGGTCCATCCGGCGCCCTCGATAAGCATATTGACCTCCGGGGCCATCCCTAGGGCCTCTAGGAACGGCCAAGACACAAAGCGGCTAGCCCGGATCTCTACCAGAGCCAGCGCCCTGTATCTCTGGGCAAACTCGCCGTTCATCCAACCTAGAACCTCGACCTCGGGCTGGACCTGGGGTGCTCTGTGTCTAGGAGGCATCCTGCGAAAGGAATGTTAGATAATGAAAATTTGACGAAACAGGCATTATTAGGCTCGTTCTAGAGGTGAAAGCCCATTGGGGCCTCACCCGGGTGATAGCGGCCCGAGTACGAGGTGAAACAGATAATAATAAGATAAAAAAATGGGCGGCACCCCGTCAAGGGATGTTGCCCAGATTAAAAGCAGAAAAACATGCAATTGGCATAAAAGGAATTAAAGATTAATAAAAATGGGCAGCACCCCGGCAAGGGTGTACCCCACTTTGGCGTAGAAAAAGATATTTTGAAAGCGAATGAAAATGGGCTTTTTTAGACCCAAAGACATGCATTATACACAAAAATAATCAATTTTAGATTAAAAAAAGAAAATTTGGGCAGCACCCCGGCAAGGGTATGCCCAATCTCCTGCATAAAAAAAAAGGCATCAAAACAGGCCTCAGGCCTCAACAACAATATATATAAATGGGACGCACCCCGGCAAGGGTGTGCCCCCAACAACACAATATATGTGCTAGAAAGCTTATTTCTAAGGCGACAAAGATATAGAAAAGTTTTATTTCTATGTGATCATGCAAAGGCTCAGATTAATTGCACTAAAAATTATTAAAGAAACGGACAGCATTCTCCCTAAATATTTAAGACATCTAAAGCATCCTAACCATTTTTAAGGCTAAAAGAAGAAGAAATAAAGAAGAAATAAATTAAATTAAAAGGTAAAGTAGTTATTTTACTTACTTGCAATTGCGAAAAGTGTAGAAAAACTGAAGAAAAATGAGCGTCCGGCGAGTGAAGAAAGCGAAAAGATAAAGAAATTGCAAGAAAAAGGAGAAGAAATACTTGAAAATGCAGAAAAAACGCAAAAAAAAAACTGTTTTGAGAGGGAAAGTGAAAGTGACAGCAGCCCCTGGTCCGTCTATCACTCGCCCTTATATAGAGTTTCGTGACCGAAGGGCTGGGCGTCTCTAGGAGCGACCGACGGACTATCCGTCTGTCGTTCCCCATTCCCCAATTAATGTGCATTTAATGCTCATGATTAATGCTATACTGACGTATGCATCTGCCAGGTGGATTCTTACCGACGGGTAGGCCGTCTGTTTTGAGAGACAGGTAGGCCGTCGGTGGTGCTTCTCTATAAATTCTCCAAAAATTTTGCTTTTTTGTGTCTTTTCATTTTCCCAACATCTTGAGCCCCTCATTCTTCTCAAAATGTCTTCCTCTCTTCTCCAAAGAATGCACCGCATCCTAGATGACAAGCACACTTGGGAAAAAGGCGCCCTGTCTTCCCTGTCTGGGCTAAAATATCTACGTCGGGTCAAGGTTGACCAGAACCTTCTTCTGGCAGTGACTCACTTCTGGAACCCCCAATTTTACGTTTTCCGGCTCACTTATCAGGAGTTGTGCCCCCTGCCTGAGGAGTTAGCTGCCATTCTTGGAGCCTGGTACCCCCCTAACGCTCTGCCCTGTGTCCCCCGTTGCGGTCTACTCTAGACTCGGGATATAGCTATGGCTCTCGGAGGCTGCTCGGCTGGTTTCTCCCGGCTCTTCCTTCATTTTGAAGCCACTGATTGAGGCTCTAGATCGGTTTACTGATGTCCCCACTTACCGGGTAAGCATTATATTTCTGTTTTGCATGACGAACTTTCTCGCCTATTCGGGGTTCTGAGCGACTTCCATCGGGGATCATCACCCTTCCCACTCATTTTAGCTGAAACTATCCTGGGCTTGGACTCTGTGAGCTCTGGATCCACCACTACTTTCACCGGCAGCCCCTTATTGCTCCAGGTACGTCATTATTTTAAAGGTAGTGCGTCCCTTATGGATTTTTGCACTAGCTTTCCTTAGCGGGAGGTGCGTCCTTTCGGATTTTCACACAACCCTTTGCCTTACTTTTGCCTGAAGTAAACCCTACTTACTCCAGCGGCATTTTTTTTTTTTAGATCTGGTTGCAAGAGAAAGTGAGGATGCTGTCTGAGCCACCTCCTCGGATCATTCCACTGTACTCACCGAGTCATTTCCTTCCGTGTCAACGGCTGTATGAGTGTGCCACTGTTAGGGAAGGCACTACCAGATTTGGCAAACTGTCAGATGACAACATCAGTTTCACGTCTGCCTGGCTCCCACTGTCTTATGTGGTCATTGATGGGCCATCGGGGTGTGTTCCCCTCTGCGGGCTCTGTCAAGCCACTTTCTGCATCATTTCTCGATGTGCACGTCAGCTTGGGATGACCCAGGATGTGGTGAGGGTTCCCTTATCTTTTCGGGGAGGAGCTCTTTCGGCTGACTTCGCCTCTAGGTATCTTGAGCTGTGGAGCAAACTACCAGTGAAGACTGTTATTCCGAGGTTAGGCGATCATTCTGTGGCTTCAACCAGCGAATACAAGAAATGGGTCCTTAGTCCAGCATCTGATAATAGGACACGAGGGCTCAAGCATCTGGTTGGCGAGAGCAGTGGCAGGACTTAGTTTAGCTTACATATGTATTTCTTTGGGTGTTACATTTCTTTTTAATGCAGAACTAGAAAATGACGAAAATGAAAAGAATAATATTTGTTCTATTTCACGAAATTGTGTACATTTCCATGTAATTTCAGCATATATGATCAGTTTTGACATTAATTCGACCGTGTACGCCCTATTAATACATGAAACCAAATTTTAACAGCATCAACTCCTGTTACTAATCGGCCCTCTCGGGTTTTCATGATTGGACATTTTCTCTCGTGCCTCTTATTTTTGCACAGGATGCCTTTTTTTGGTTTTCACCCTGTCGAGGCGCCCAATTTTAGCACGGCCGCCTTTTTTCGGTTTTCAACCTGCAGGGCATTTTATTCTCTTCTTTTTATTTTTTGGTCTTTAGCCATGGAACCTTTTGAGTCTGTCGACATTGATCAGTTCTTTGAATTCATTTCCATCACTATCCGACAAGATTGCAGCTCCTTTGGACAACAGCTTTTTAAGGATATACGGCCCCTCCCAGGTTGGTCTGAATTTTCCTCCGATATTCGGTATACCTGGTCTCATCTGCTTGAACACTAAGTCCCCTTCCTTCAGCGGATGCTTTCTCACCTTCTTCCCGAATGTCCTGGCCAACCTCTTCTGGTAGATCTGATTGTGATAATAAGCCTTCAACCTACTCTCATCCAGTAAGTTTAAGTGTTGTAGCCTCTGTCGTGCCCACTCGGCCTCCGGGATTTGGGCTTCCATAATCACCCTCAATGATCTGAGCTCTATCTCAACTGGCACTACTGCCTCCATCCTGTATACCAGAGAATACGGTGTAGTGCCCGTAGATGCCCTCACCGTTGTCATGTATCCCCACAGTGCAAAGGGTAGCTTCTCTGCTCAGTCTTTATAGGTTTGGACCATCTTGGATAGGATCCTCTTCACGTTTTTGTTGGCGGCCTCTACTGCCCTGTTAGCTTGTGGCCGGTAGGGAGAGGATCTTTGGTGCTTGATACCGTATTTCTCAAGGAGCTTCCTGGTTTCCCCCATGAACTGTACCCCATTATCAGACACTATGTGGTGAGGGAGGCCGTATCTGCAAGTCAGATTTATCTCTATGAACTTGGCCATATCCCTTGCATCAATCTTTTTGAAGGATTCTGCCTCTACCCATTTGGTAACATAGTCAATTGCGACTATGATGTATCTGCGCCCGTTAGATGCTGTAGGGCGAATCTCTCCAATGATATCTATCCCCCAAGCAGTGAAAGGCCAAGGCGATGTCAGATTGTGTAGCTCTGATACTGGCAGATGTCTCAAATCTGCGTACTGCTGGCATAATTGGCATTGCTTAACATATTTTGAGCAGTGATTGTCCATCGTAAGCCAATAGAAGCCTTGCCTCATGATCTTCTTTGCCAGAGTTAAACCGTTCATGTGAGCCCCACAGACGCCTGCATGGGTCTCCTCCATTACCTTGCAGGCTTCTTTTTCATTTAAGCACCTGAGCTGAATCCTGTCTGCCTGTCTTTTGTACAACACTCCTTCCAAGGATATGAACTGAGTAGATAGCTTCCAGATCATTCTCTGGTCTTTCTCAGTAGCTTCCTCTGAAAACCTAGCGTTTTCCAAATAATTCATAATGTCAAAGTACCATGGTTTTCCATCCGCCACTTCTACTTCCATTATTGGCTTGATCTCAAAGCTGGGCTTATCAGAACTCGAAATTAGCACTAGTTTCATAGCTACCCCTTCAGGATTATCCCACATTGACACTAGGGTTGCCAGCGCATCAGCTAGACGGTTATCATCTCTTGGCACGAAGTGGAAAGTGCAGGTTTAAAACTGCCCGAATATCACTTTCAAATATTCAACATAGGGTACCAGCCACTCTTCTGTTACAGCCCACTCACCTCGGATCTGGTTAATCACCAAGGATGAGTCACCAAAGACTTCTACGTTCTTTGCCCCCAAAGCAGCTAAAGCTTCTAACCCGAAAGTGCATGCTTCATATTCGGCTTCATTGTTGGTTGCTTTGTACCTCAACTTCTTGGCTAGAGGGAGTTTCTCATTATCTGGGGTTGTCAAAATAATTCCAACTCCGGCCCTCTTGTTATTCACTGCCCTGTCGAAGTGTAACTGCCATCCTTGGACAGAAATCGCGACTATGCTCTCATCAGGAAAGGTGAACTTGAGGGTGTCTCCTTGAATAGGATGCTCAGCAAGAAATTCGGCTATGGCTCGCCCCTTAATAGTTTTGCGAGTGATGTATTCAACATCAAACTCCTGTAGCAAAAGCAGCCACCTCCCCATCTTACCAAGCAAAGACGGCGCTTCTTGCAAATATCTCAACGGATTCTGCTTGGCCACTGCCTGAACTTTGTATGAATGGAAATAATGCCTCAGCTTCTTTGATGCCCAAATCACTGCGAGGCAGATCTTTTCTACCTCAGTATATTTTATCTCATAAGCTAGGAACTTCTTACTGAGGTAATAAATTGCGAATTTCACTCCAAATTCATCCTCCTGATCCATCATGGCACCCACAGAACTGCCTTCCACTGCCAGATACAGGACAAGCGGTTTGACCGGTTGCGGCGGCCTTAACACTGGCGGATTCAACAGATATTCCCTGATAATGTCAAAGGCTTTCTGGCAGTCTTCGTTCCAGACCACAGGCTGATTCTTTCTGAGCAGCTTAAAAATGGGCTCGCATATCGAAGTGAGCTTGGCAATGAATCGACTGACATATTGCAGCTTGCCTAGGAAGCTCCTTACATCCTTCTCCTTTTGTGGCATGGGCATCTCTCTGTTGGCCTTTACCTTGTCTGGGTCAATTTCTATTCCCCTCTGGCTGATGACATGTCCCAACAGTTTTCCTGAAGTCACTCCGAAGATACACTTCTTGGGGTTAAGTCACAGATTGTACTTATCAATCCTGGTGAAGAACTTCTCTAGAGCTTCAAAATGGCCCTCTCTGGTGGCTGACTTGACCATCATATCGTCTACGTACACCTCCACCTTCTTGTGGATTAGGTCGCTTAAAATCTTGGTTGCCATCCTCTGGTTTGTGGCCCCTGCATTCTTCAGGCCAAAAGGCATAACACGGTAGGCATAGGTCCCCCACTCTGTGATGAAAGCGGTCTTAACCCGGTCAGCTATCTTGTTTAGTATCTGGTTGTAGCCCCATAACCATCTCCAAAGCTGTACATCGCGCAGTTGGCGGCACTGTCTATCAACACGTCAATGTGGGGTAGTGGAAAATCATCTTTAGGGCAGGCTTTGTTCAGGTCTCGATAATCCACACATACCCTGACCCTCCCATTTTTCTTTGCTACAGGGACTACGTTTGCCAACCATGTAGGATATTGCACTTCAACAAGGAACTTGGCCTCAATCTGCTTCCGAATCTCCTCTTTGACCTTGTCTGCCCATTCTGGCCTGAGTCTTCTCACCTTCTGTGTTACAGGCTTATAGTCTGGATAAGTCGGGATAGCATGTTCCGCTACGTTCCGATCGATCTCTGGCATGTCTTCATAGGTCCAGGCAAAGACTTTTTCATATTTTCTTATTATTCTCTCAAATTTTTCTCTCTCATCAGGAGTTATATTTGATGCTATTAGAATTTCTTTCGGATTTTTTGAGGTTCCAAGATTAAAAGGCATTGTATCAGTGGAATCAATATCAAAATTGATGGAATATGATCATGTTCATGCATGTTGAAATCATTGGAAACATCGCACAAGTAAGAGAAATCATTTGCCTTATTGATAATATTATAATTGTCATTTACATCATAAAAAAGTTCTGGAATAAAAAGACAATCTAAGCTAGAGTCTTCTTTTGCCTCCCTAGAGGTTAATGCTGCTGCAGCTTGCTCATCGGCTTCTTGATTCAGCAGAGGCCCTTCAGGTATATCTGAGGAAATCTTCAAATCCCCAATTTTTAATTCTGGCTCTACCATATTTTCTTTCCCTTTTAGCCTAACTGCTAACATCTGTTCTGTGACTACCTCTTCGGGCTCACCTTTGTCCCAAGCAATGCACTGAGTCACGACCTCTTCATCCCAGAAGTTCTCAATGGTCTTGATAACCCCGACATCACAGTCAAATGCATCGTTGAAGATTTCAAATCCAGGGACAATCCTCCCATTCACCCACTATGGCTCATCTTCACCAGTATAGGCGCATACTGAGGATGCGGGCACAAAGCTTTCTGAGATATGAGGGATCTTATTTGCCGTCTTCTTCTTGCCAAAACCGTCTCTGCACCCCAGACCCTTCCGGTTCTTCTGACCTCGAGTGGTGATCGCAATCTGCAGCCCCTGAGAGTTTCTACTTAAACCAGCCCCAGGGAGATAGTGCATCTTTTTCATCATGTTAACCACTGCTGGGTTATCCACTGGTCCGTGCTCTTCTCCTATCATAGACACGTGGAAGCCACTGAATGGCTGATTAGCAATTTCAAGAGCTGACACCTGATTCTCCCTGGCCACCTTAATAGTTACCGCCTCCCCTTCATGTGGGAACTTTATCATTTGATGCAGCGTGGATGGTACTCCTCCTAGTCTATGAAACCAAGGCCTCCCAAGTAGGGCTGAGAAATTAGCTGGAATGGGCAATACCACAAACTCTACCTCTACCTCAATGGGTCCCGTTTTGACCAGGGTCTTGAATGTTCCCGAGGCTTGTCTTCTTGAATTATCATAGGCTGTGATCGTCAAATCTGATCCACTATGCATATCCTCACTCAATTCAAAAGCCTGAAGAGCTATCAGAGGGCAAACATTGATAGAAGATCCATCATCTACCATAACGCAAGCGGTGTACTTGTCGTTAATCTGTGCTTTGATGTACAGGGGTCGGTTATGATCGCGGCCTTCGACTGGCAGGTGGGCATCGGAAAAAACCAATCTCTCCTCCGATCCTCCTTTAACTAGACCCAGAAGTTCTGATGGGGAAATGGTGGTGGCAACAGTGGACTCAGTCAAGGCCTCTACCATTTTCTGCCTATGAGAAGGGGACTGTCTTAAGAGATCCCAGATGGATATCTGAGCCGCGGTCTTCTTCAACTTCTTGACAATCTGGTTCTCCTCCGGCTCTTTTTTCGTCGATGGCTGCACTGGCTCCGGTACCCTTTTAATCTCAGGGACCACTCTCCCACTTCTTGTCACAGCCCCTACCTCTTCTTCATCCTCATCAGATCTCCACAAATCATAGTTCGCCTCTCCTTCCTCTTCAGACACTTCATCGCTCTCACTGCTCGACCAACAATCAATGGTCGCTACAACTGCTCTTCCTTCTCTACCCTCAGAATAAACAACAGCAATATCTCTGCTCCCATATAAGTCCTGCAGTACGTACCACTCTGGCAAGCTGGATCCGATCATAAAAACTGGTGGCGGCACGACATTGTAACTAGGCTTCTTCTTGTCTTCCCTCTTCTCAGGGTCGAAAATCTGCTTGTCATTAATCAGATCTTGAATAGAGTGTCTCAGCGCCTTACACTTGTCTATTAGATGTCCTGTGTGCTGATGAAATGCGCAGTATTCATTGTCCTTGTGACCTGGCTTCCCTTGCATCATAGCAGGCCTAGGAGCCAAAGGTTGCAACTTTCCTTCCTTCATTAAGCGCCTCAAAACCCAAAACAGTGGTCTTCCTAAGTTCAAAAACTTCCTTGGTGTAGTTGCGTCAGTAGCAGACACTTCAACCGTTCTTCTGGTGCTACCACTGGGACCGGCTGACCTATTTGTCCCTTGACTGGTATTAGCTCTCTCTGCGAAACTATCATTGCTAGCTTTCTGGGCCAAGAATTCTCCCTCTGCCTCAATGGCTATGTCTTTCAGAGACTCCCAATCCTTCAGTCCTTTCATCTTCAGAACCTCCTTCAAATACGGGCTTACATTCTTGATAAATAGGCGGATCTGGTTTGGGTGTCTGGCTTTCTTCGCATTTCCATTACCCTGTTCTGCCAGCGGGTGAGATAGTCGTGAAAAGATTCCCCGGCCTTCTGCTAGAGCAATTCAAGGTCCTTAAGAGTCACCTCTATCCTAGTGTTTCAATCGTATTGCCTCAAGAACTCCTCTGTGAGTAGATCCCAATCTTCCTTAGCTCGACGATCGAGGCTATGATACCAATCGATGGTAGGGCCAGTCAGACTCAAACAAAAGTACTCCACCTTCTGCCTCTTAGATAAAGTGGTCCCTTTCATGACCAGAGAGTACTACTTCACATGGGCAGTCGGGTCGGAGGTACCGTCAAATTTTGGCACATCAGGCATCTTAAAATTGTAAGGAATCGGGTCTTCTCCCTCCAATTCTTTGTCCTCCGGGTTCATCCCCTGACCTCTACTCAGCATATGGGCCATGGCTTCAAACCTCTCTTCCATCTTCTTCAAAATGAACTCATCAGTTTGGGGAGCCTTCCCTCTCTCAGACACAACACTCCTTTTGTCGTCTTCGTTATCCCTGTCATTATCTATCCTCAGCACTGGTCTTCTCCTCTGACCTCCCGAAACTACTGACCTCAGCTCTATTGGTGGCGGCCGAATAGGCTCTTCTTGTCTCTCAGCTCTTTCCTCTCCTTGCTCATTTTATCTCATGGGAGGAGGTGGTGGTGGATTCTGTGGAGCATTCTGTTGTGCCAAAGCAGTTAGCATGTTCATCATTCTGCCCTCAAACTCTTCAAACCGTTGACCCACTTCTTCTGCAATTATGGCCCTAGTGGCATCATTTTCCCTGGGTGAGTTTGCCATCTCTGATGCGGTACAGCTGACTTCCGGTAAGATCTCTAGAAGGCCTTCTCTATCTAGCAGTTCAGATGCAGGAACTCGGATCAACCGTCCGGTAGGCGCTCTAGTCCACCTAGGCAGATCTATGATGGCTGCAGGGACAAGGCGTTAGATGTGATACATGGAATGCAGATGCAATGCGTGATCGTGATATGTAACACCCACAAAGCACAAGTAAGCAGGTAGGTCCTTCCGCCCTTATTTCTCCCACACACGTGGTCATGCGGTCTCTTTCCTAGGCGGGATTAGCCCAAGGGTCAGCGGGGGACCCAGTGGACGCGCATGGTGCATGGTAAAAAACCGGCAGCATGACACTCCTATGCTAATGTACAAGTGAATGGATAGTGATCATTATGTATTTAGACATTCCAAAAATTTTGACATGGCCCTACCGGGGTATGAAAGCCTTTGGCTAGGTTACCAAGCATGACATCTGGACTCGCCCAATACATAAGGATCCATACAGCAAGCATGGAATTACGGTTCATATCACCTACGAAAAGTAGCTACGGCCATTATATGAGCTTTAGACAAGGGAGATGTTACTTTAGGGCTGCCCAAGCATGATCCCTGCCGACTGGTCTAGCTCATCACGAGCATAACAACCGATCGGATCATCATTTGATATACCATTAGGTACGAAGCTTGGGCTGGTGATTATCCTTAACACTTCCCCACATTGAATGAACGTAGGGTCGTGCTTCAGGAATGCACCGAGGCTAAGAAGGGACCAAACTAGCATATTCTAAGGCTCTAATGGGATGCAAATGCAAATTTGAAAGAAAGCGAATTTATGAATTAAACTTTAATCATAAATGTTAAACGAGGTATTTTAAAATCGAAGTCTCGAACCGAAGTCCCCAGTGGAGTCGCCACTGTAACGCGCGCCGGACCCCGCGGCTGCCGCTCTGACCACCCGCTTGAGGGCAATCGGGCAATTAAGGATCCGTTCGCAACTTGTAAAGATATTTACAAGTGCGTCTATTTTGCACAACAAGGAGGTTTCATGGAGTCGCCACCCAATAGAACATTGGGAAAGTTTCTCTCACCTCGGAGAGCCTAAGACTGCGCTTAGTATCCATTTTGGGCCAACCAAAGGGGTCTTGGAGGGTAAACCTCTCGCCCTAAGGAGCCTAGGATTAACGTCAGTGTCTCGTGACACAGAGGTGTCTTGGAGGTCATAGTTCCAATGAGTGATCAGATAGACCTCTCGCCTCTTTGAGCCCAAAGACCAGAGCTGGTTCGGGACTTCTCATCTATTTCTACCTTGATTATTTTATGATCAAATTTTAATTTTCATTAATTCGCTCTCTCTCCACACGATGCAATCGAATCAAAGCGCATTTATTCACATTTGGAAAGCAGTAAATGAACAAGTTAAAAAATGAAAGCGATAAATTACAATAACACAAGGAGCGGAATACAACTCGCTTTTATAAATGTACGATACATACACGAATCGGGACATTGCTTATTTTGAGGACTTTGGTCCTTGCTTGCATCATTATTAAAATGGATATTTTTATTGTGAGGATTTTATTGGATAAAGAATAGGACATTGGGTCCTTGATTTTACGAAGAATTCAGTTTATTAAATATAAAATGTTTGGCCGATTTTACATTAGCGAGAGATACAACAATTTTGTCATATACAGGAGAAGCAATAAATAAATACATGAAATGCAAAAGACAGAGAGATAGGGAACTAAACCGGGCGAACTCTCCATATACGGGAGAACTCTCTCAGGCTCCAACCAGTCCAAGAAACAGAAACATATTCTCACAAAACAAACCAAAAGGATGTTAAAATACAGAAAAAAAAGTTATAAATAAACATAAAAATTTAAGAGAACAAAGAGGACCCAATGTCTGATCCGGACCGCTCTGGGACACGGTGCTTACAGACACATTCTTCAACAAGTGGGGTGTTGTCCTAGTCGTATTGTGTAGTGTGACTCAGAGAGAAAAGGAAGCGAGAGCACGAGTCGTGCTCACAGAGAGAGGAAAGTGAGAGCACGTAACGTGCTCCAGGCAAAAGAAGGAGTGAGCACGAGTTATGCTCAAGGAGCACGAGTCATGCTCACCAAGAGAGAAGCGTGGAAGCATAAGATGTGCTCCAATTGAGTGAGAGAGAGTGAGCACGAGTCGTGCTCAAGGAGCACGAGTCTTGCTCATGCTCTCTCTTCTCTGTTGGTCCTGTTTTGATCTTTTATTTCTGTTTTGAGTGGTTATATGTTTATATGAGTGTCGCATGTCACCATTTGGTCCGTGTTTGGTTTAAAATTATCTTTCAAACCTCTTGCATGATTAGTAAATTAAATGTACATGATTAATAGAAGTTGTACATGAATTAAATGTCTCTGAAATTGATAAATGCACTGGAATTACAGTTGATGAGTTGCTATCTGTGTATAGTAATTGAGTTATTTTTGAGCCTGATTACCGTTGTAGTGGATAAATAAGCATGCTTATTGTAACACCCCTTACCCGTATGTAGTAAACCATACCGTGAACCGGTGGTTCACGACGACGGTCAAGGGCATTACCGAACAAACATGTAAGACTTATAAACCTTCAAGCTAAAATATGAGTTATAAAATTTCTTTCATTTCAAAAACACATTATAGTTAAATATAAATTCATTATAAACTTCTTCAGGGTTTACTATAGACAGATCTTTTACATAACCAATATCACTTTTACAAAACTTATAATTCAAAATTACAAATCTTTCACACATTCCAAAGACGATACAAATCCTACTTTAATAACTCTTCATAAGCTTGCATTGGCCCGGGCTGCTGTGGAAAGACTCTCGAAAGACCCGATCAATAGTACCTGCACGGATTAAAAGAAAATCCGTGCTAAGCATAAAGCTTAGTGGGAAACACATATAAATATAGACGACCATTAAGAATGGACGTCAAATGAGTTCAAAGGAAAGCATAACATAGAAAATATATAATCAATTATAACAAAATAGATACTTTCAAGGAGGTCATCAATTATCCACTTACTTTGCATTTCAACGTTAACAAATCACTTATATTTTATTATATTTTCCTTACATCATATACATGTCACTTTGCTTATTTATTTACATTCCTTTCGGGTTCCAAATTTCTTTTCACACATCTTGCTTAGCAAATGCTTTATCATGTAATTTATCCAATCAACAAGGCATTTAGATTATACAAAAATGTAATGACCATATTATGTGACACACCGACTTCACATACACATACTATAAACAAGACCATTTACAGATAACCACAAAGGTACAATATACAGGTCAGAGTTATATTTAGCCAGTTCAGAGACTTGTAATCACATTCACATATCCCAAAAATCATACTCATACGGATATCACATTCTTATGTTCGTAACCGTTCAGATTCACATGCTTGTAAACACAGAATAACAAACAACGCACCTGCTGACTCACAATAGTGGATAACGAGTAACAAACTGTACCTTACGGGTACAAATCGCAAAGTACTGTCACTTTTCACATTTCAAAAGCATTTCCCTGAACAGGATCTTAAACAAGATCCATACACATACACATAATAGGGTTCGCGAGGAACTATTCGGGGACCTGATCGGGGTCCAAATCGTTCAAAGGGCGCTGCAGCTACACTTATATAGACTCTATTAGGCATGCCTAACTATCCACTAGACTGACTCTCGCAGGTCATGCATAAAACAGATCATGTTTCGAATAACATCACATGTATATATATATATATATATATATATATCATCATACATAACCCATAGTATGATAGACTCATAAATAAATTCATAATGTCGGTTATGCATCGAACAATTTACATAGCAACCCAATCACATACTTTAACATTGTTCATTATTCAAGGCATATCAATATCACATGTAAGGAACCATATTATACCACCAATGATCGTAAAATATTAATTCATACTTCGATATGCAGAATAACAAAACATTCACCTTCTAATACCACATGCTCAATATAAACAGCCATAATATTTAATATGCATAACCCAATTATATAAACAAGGCACATTGAGCTCATAGGCTAGGCATATTACTGCAATCAGACATTAACCATAATATTTTGTTAATTCGTCATAGTGAAATTTCTGATCACACATAGAGTTCACAACTGATCATGCATTAATACAACGGAAATCATTACCTATATATATAACTTAAAAACTTAGATGACGTTAAATAACTATTAAAACCAGAACATAAGTTAAAATGAACAAAGGACAAGAATTAAGACATCAAAATTCAAGACAGAAGACATTTAGAATCATGCTGTGGGAGAGGAGGCGTCACTACTAGTGAAAAGAGCTTGACTTACTGTCACTACTAGTGACAATCGTCACTACTAGTGACAGGGGCTTACTGTCACGACTCATGATAGTCGTCACTACTAGTGACAAGAGCTTGACTTACTGTCACTACTAGTGACAATCGTCACTACTAGTGATAGGGGCTTACTGTCACGACTCGTGACAGTCGTCACTACTAGTGACAAGAGCTTGACTTACTGTCACTACTAGTGACAATCGTCACTAATAGTGACAGGGGCTTACTGTCACGACTCGTGACAGTCGTCACTACTAGTGACAGTCGTCACTACTAGTGACAAGGGCTTACTGTCACGACTCGTGACAGAGCCACGGGATTCCAAAAAAAAATCAACAACATCAATTTTGTTCAGACTAAACGGACATCGAAACGACATTTTTAGACAAGACTTCCTTCTTAACACTTGTTCTCTAAGATTTAACTTTCAAATGCAACAAATTTCAGATCAATTGGACATGTATAGATTCAGATAGGATCTAAACAACCTATAATGCTCCCCTAAACCCGGCCAGAGAAGATAGCTCCACTTCATGACCATTTTTGAGACCCTTACAGGTAAAATTAGCTCAAATATATTTCTAAGACATTTATAGGAATATGTGTTAGCTTTCAAACGGTACTAGTCTCATATCCACTGGAGTTCTAAAACTCACAATACGACCTAATAACCGAAGAAAGGTCAAGTGCATTCTAACCCAGTTTTTACCCAAAAACCTATTCACATGCACAAATAAACAATTTAAACCAACACTCACTATCATCATCAACACATCCAAATTACTTAAATAACACATTAGTATAATCAAAATCATATATAAACAAAGAGTTTCCAAACCTCATGTGGTGACTCCTTATATCTTCACTTACTTTCTATGCCTTCTTTCTCTTTCATTTTGCATCCAATTCCAACTTGCATCAATTGATTCCCTCAATTAAAACACATCACAACTCACATGAGTTTCCCCTCAAAAACACATAACTTAAAATCTTATACAAAGAAAAGGAAGAAAGATAACAAAAGACCTAAACTTACCTCTAAATCAATAACTCTTACTTAATTTTTCCCAACTTCCATCTCTCTTTCTTTTACCAAATTAAAAGATGAAGAACAAAGAGAAAAGGAGAAGCAAAATTCTGAGTTTTTCCAACCAAAGAACCCGTGTCCCCCTATCTCATTCTTTCCCCTTTTACATACTTGGTCTATATTGAGCCACTTGCCATGCTCCTATTGGCTACACTTAGATTTTTATGTTTAATATCAATTTAGTCCTTTATTCTTTTGTTTCTTCATACATTTGGCAAATAACTATCTTCTATTAAAACATTGGCATACAAATCTTCTTAATTGTTTTATTTAAGTCACAATTTGGCAGATTACCAAAATACCCTTAACTTTTCACCTAATACCGATAACGTCCTTTACTACACTTAATCATTTCCATCATCCTATTACACATTTTAATCACCAAGAATAATTCTCTTCATGTCGTTAGAGGCACGATGATATAATTGTCCCATTTACAGAAACTCGCCGAAACTTTCGAATTAATGACGGTTGTTTCCTTTTTGACACTTCCATTCATATCTCAACCACCTTTGGTTTACGTTACACCCTAAACCTACCCTAATCCGACTAGGGTGTGCTCGGGGTGTTACACTTATAAAGGGTTAGAGTGCAGCTGCTAGAGTTAGCCTTAATTGTGCCCAGAGTTCGGAATACCTTATGTATTCCATAGAGTTTTGAGTTAATTCTCCATATGCAAAATACTGTAAACAGTATCCAGATGTTGCCCGTATCCACCATAAAAGGAATTCAGGCTTGTCTTGTTAATGTTGTATAGTGAATTTGAGATGATTCAGAGTATTGTTCCGAATAAATGTTATAGTACATGAGAGAGATGCTTTAAATATATGACAGTTGTATGTGTAAATATATGGTTACATGATAATGTATATTTGAATAAATGAGATGTACAAGATATAGTGTGCATGAATCAGTGAAAGAGTAGATGTTACCTACATGTGAGCTTATAGTATTTGATATTTGAGCATGCAACCTATACACGTATAAGAGCTATATGCATGAGCTATTTGATTTTGTCAAATGAAATGTGTGATTTATTTGTGACTTCAAAAAGAAGTCCTTTGCATTATTTTCATCCCCACTAAGCGTTATCGCTTAGCACGCATATTTATCTCCGTGTAGGTTTATAGGTTCGGATCAGTGAGCGGGCATCTGCAGGTCAAGGCCACTAGGAAGTATTGTTATCTTTTGTATAAGATAGAGATAGAGTTTGTGATGTTTTGAGTAACATCATTATGTAGATAGAAAGTACAGTGTTTATCTATAAATGTATATGTAAAGCTAAATGGAAACAAATTGTAATATGAACATGTATAAAGATAAATGTGTATGCATATGTGTAGTTAATACGAATCGCATATTGGGCCTAGTGTCGTCTTATTCATTACATTATACGTATATGGACGTGTATAGTATAATCGCTTCCGCTAGTGTATGTATATGTATATGTATACATGTGTGCCCGTGTGGCGCCTCGATATTCCTTACCGGGGGTATGGGGGTATTACAAATACAGTTTCGAAAAAAGATAAAATTTTTAAATTAAAACTCAATTGTAAGTTTTAACCAAGGTGCTTTCGAAGCGAAATCTCGAGTATAAGTCCCCAGTGGAGTCGCCACTGTGATGCGCGCCGAATCCCGGGCCGCCCCGAACTGCCTGCTTTTAGGGCTTTCGGGAGGAGGTTCATAAAAACTTTTAAGAAATTAAAAGTGCGTCCATTTTGTGCAACAAGGAGGATTCATGGAGTCGCCACCCAATAGAACATTGGGAAAGGTCGTCTAGCTTCGGTGAGCCTAAGACAGTGCTACTATGTCCATCATAGGCAAGCCGGAGATGTGTTGGAGGCTTCCACCCTAACAATAGGATGGCCCTCTTGCCTCGCGCTTGGGCAAACCAGAGGTGTCTTGGAGGCTTCCTCCCTAATAGAACATTAGGATGGCCCTCTTGCCTCATGGCGCCTAGGACTTTGCAAGTTTGAGCCTTTTTTACTGAACACAAGAGGTGTCTTGGAGGCCCCATCCCAATTGAACGTTTAGATGGCCCCCTCGCCTCTTTGAGCCCAAAGACCAGAGAAGGTTCGGGACTTCCCATTTATTCATACCTTAGTTAAGTTTATAATTGAGTTTTATATTTAGCTTTTCATCCCATTTCTCATTCAATTTAATGCAATTAATTAAAGCGCATGTCAATCATATAAAGGAAGCGATGAATAAAACAAAATTAAAATAAAGTACATGAAAATAAATACAACAAAACTAGGGACGGAATACAACCCCCATTGTAAATAAAATACAAATCATACATGAATCGGGATATTGATTAAGAATGAGGACATTGGTCCTCGCATGTATACTTTTAAAAAATGTGTTAAAGGTGATGGTTTATTTGGGTATGAAAAACTAAGACATTGGTCCCATTTTTATTTAGAAAAAATACCAAATTAATTAATAGAAATGTTTTTGTGATTTCTTTTTAAACGTGCTTAAAAATAATTTTATTAAAGATTACATAGCAAAATAAATGAAAAAGCCAAATAAATGAAATATTACAAATAAAGCAAATAAATATTTATCCCAAACGAGCCTTCTGGATCTCCTCATGTGCTCGCAAAAATGTAAAAAAAAAAAAAGTTTTGACATAAAAAAACGAAACACAAATGAAATAATGTTAGTAATTAAATCAATAAGATCAATTAAACATATAAAATAATGAATGAAAAATTAAAATAAAATGACATGAAAGATAATAAATGAATTAACATGTTAACAAATGAAAATAAACGAAAATACACATTAAATGATAAAAGAATTAAATGATTTAATTGGAATAAGTAAAACATGCTAATGAATTAATACATAAAAATATGAACATGATACTAATAATAATGAAAATAAACAAATAAATGGATAATCAATAAAATTATAACAATGGCAATAAAAAAATAATGATAAAAAATAATGAATAAAAGAATGATGAAAATAATTAAATAAGTGACATGATTAATTAATGTTATCACAATTAATATGAAATATTTACATGGCCAAAAGATCAATCGAAATGAACTAATTAGTTACAAATTACAAATAATGAGGAATCAATTTTTACATGAACCAAAAATAATATATAAACATATAGACAATAGAATAAATAAATAAATGAACAAAAATAAACATATAAACAAAAGAATAAATAAATAAATAAATGAAAATAATAAAAATATACATGTTAATCAATTAAATATGGACAAAACAAATAAAAAGATTAAGTCCAGAATGTTTACCCTCAGAGTTTCGGATTCGATGAAGTTAAAAATGATGATTGATTACCTTGGTTTGATTTGCAAGATTAGGATTGAGATATGATGAAAATGTTGGAATTTTATTCTAAGAAATAAAATAGTCTTAAAAAATTACCAAAAATTCTTTAAGAACAAAGAATTAATTTCTTTGCCTAAACAATGATTTTTATTGATTAAACAAAAAGGATTTTAAAGAACAAATAATTATTTTGTTTGTCTCAAAAAAAAAAATTATAAAAAAAACTTATTTTTAGAAAATCAAATGAAAATAATGGATTTCAAGAACAAACAATTATTTTGTTTGTCCCAAAATCAATTTTTCATCTAAAAAGGATTCAATAAAAATTTTTGGAAAAAAGTTTAATTGAAAACAAATAAACAAGTTAGAAAACTGAATTTTGAGAGCAAATAATTATTTTATTCGTCTCAAAATTAAATTCATCAATAAAACTCCTTCTAAAAATATGTTTAGAAGAAATTCTATTGGAAAAAGAAGAAGAATAATGAACTTTTCTTTTGATTTTTGTTGGGGAAAATTTTCAGCAAAAAGTAGAGAATTTTGAGAGTAAGAAGAAGAGAAAAAGTTAAGAAAAAACCTAAAAAATTCCCCCCTAGTTGGTTTCATCCTTTCCTTTTTATGTGAAGAAAAAATAGAAAATAAAATTCCTGATCCGAAAAACTCATTAATTAATTAATAATATAATTTATTTAAGTTTAAAAATGGAAAAGAACCTGAAAATCCCTTAAAAAAGGGATAAAAAATCGATTTTTTGTGGAAAAAATCAGTTTTTGGGCCAAATTGGCCATTTGCAGCGGAACAGGGGCGACCGACGCCTATCGGCGCATGGGACGAGCGTCGATCACGCGGACGCACGCTGGCCGTCTCTCGCGCGGGCGACGCATGCTGGCGCTCTGCGTGGGGCGCCGCGCATCGCGCTCGTGTCGGCATTTGCGGAATTTTTTTTTAAATTTAACTAAAAAATACTATAATTTCTAAACCCCATTTTTCAAATCTAATTTTCAAAATCTTTTTTATTATTTTTTTTTTCACTCTAAAATGCAAATTTGACAAAGAAATCACCACTTTTAACCTTTTTGCATGTGATAAGATATCTTATCATCATTGGATAACTCTGATATAGGCTGCCTCAAGACCTGGTGTCTACACAATCGGATGCAAAAGTGGGCCGGGGTATAGCTTCAGCTCTACATCGGTGCTCATCCACGCCGAACAATCAGATCAAGATGAAGTCTTCACGAGAATGGAATATCGCGGACTTGCTCAGCCTATTCATGCACGCCATGCCGGGAGCAACCACGTAAGTTTCTCTATCATATGATGTATGCTCACATACATCACACAAAGTGTACAAAATCCAAATTCAAATGTACAAAGAATACAACTCTTAAAAAAAAAAACAAAAACAACAAAAGAAAAAAGAAGATATTTTCAAGGCCTTGAAAATCAAACATACTCTAAAATTCAAATACATTCAAAATGTGAAAATCCAAAAATTTACAAAAAACGAAACAAAAAAAAAATTTTAAGAGACGCTAAAGACATTAAAACCTATCCGCCTGCAGGCAAGCAAAACCTCCAATCTAATTTTCCTTTGAGGGAGGGCTCAAATCTAATTTGCCTCTCTGGGGGCTCTAATCTAATTTTCTTCTGAGGAGGCTCAAATCTATTTTCCTCTCTGGAGGCTCGACATCAAAGTATCTCACCCTTTCAAGAGGCATGCAGGTCTTTTCAATAAGGAGGCTCTGATTGGAGAGGATAGAGGGATCGATATCTGGTATATCACAGTTGATAAGGGATCTATAAGAGGATGATGTTCGAAGTTTGCAAGAAGATGATATCCGCACTTTGGAAGCCTGGAAAATGACTCAAGGCAATCAAGGGGAGGATGTTCATATTCCACAAATCCTTCTCTAGGGGAACAACCAACTGTCTTTCAGGGGGCACCCGTCTGATATCGACCCCAATAGGTATGTACTGCCACAGGTAAGCATCTCTTTTATATACCCTACACATTTGCTTTTCCCTTTTTTGAAGAGAAAAAAAAGAAGAAGAGGTTTAGGATAAGCGCAAGCAAAGAAAATGACGAACGAGTCATCATGCCGACCAAAGGATGGTCAATGGTCAGGCACTGGGCAAACCGGATGGTGGTTAGCAAATCAGACACTACATCGTTCAGATAAGGGTTAACAGGTAGAAACCAAGCAGACTAGATGGAGGTCAACAAATCAAAAGTCGTACCTTACAGGCCAGATGGGGTCGAAAAGTTGAAAATCACACATCTTGCAGATCGGATGGGGGTCAGCAAATCAAAAGTCATACGTTGCTAGCCGAATGGTGGTTAGTAAATTAAAAGACATGTCTTGCAGATCGGATGGAGGTCAGCAAACCAAAAGTCGTACCTTACAGGCCAGATGGGGGTCAAAAAGTTGAAAATCACACATCTTGCAGATCGGATGGGGGGTCAGTAAATCAAAAGTCACACCGTGCAGGCCCGATCTCGGGATAGATCTTGAGAGCATCAAATTCCTGTTATCAATCAGCCCTCGCGGGTTTTCTTGATTGAATATTTTCTCTCTATTTTTTATTTATTTAGCCTCTGCCATGGACCATCCTTTAGTTTGTCAGTATTGGTTGTATTCGCTTTCATCTTCGTCAGCTAGGGGGACTGCTGCTTCTGAGAGTGGCTCCTCTTGGTATCAAAGTCTTGGTCTTAGCCCTTGTGCAGACTGGTTGAGGTGATGGGTTCCTTATTTGGGGCTTGAATATGAAGTTTCACGTTTGGCCTATATTGGCTTTGGCGGTTCGAACCCTGGAATGGCCTTTCAATGGTTGGGATAGGGTGACAGGTTGGGCTTGGATGATCTGGGATACTTTTATCGGTTTTGGTGGTTTAAACCCTGGAATGGCCTTTCAACGGCTGGGATCGGATGGACGGTTTGTGGATTAGTCTTTTAGGTCCTTTTTAGTGGCAGAAAAAGAGCGACAAAATACGGGTGTGTGTAGGTCAGCGGGATTTGAACAAAACTTGCCCCCAAATAACATTCCCTTGCCCCTTAATCAATTCTCTCTTTTCTTCTCTCTTTTTTTTATCATTTTAATTTAATTTTTTTTATAATTTTTTTTTAATATTTTTTTTGACCCCAATTTTCTTGCTCTTGGCAAGTTTTGCTTAAATCCGGAAGTTTACATATACGCGCACTTTTCTTCTTAACCATTGGGACCATGTTGCTCAATCTAGTCGGGCATTCAGTTTTAGCAAGAAATTTGGCTATAAGGGTTCTGGATGGTTAAGAGTCCATCATAATTGGTCTTGGGGTACACATTTCGAATGGTTGGGAGGAAAAGGTTCACGTTGCTCGGTTCTGATGAGTTATATTTTCCTCATGAAAGTCTTGAGTTTTATTTGTCTAACTCCTGATGTAGCTCTTGAAATTTGATTTTATTTGGCAGCACCATATGCATCCCAGATGTTGGGGGTGCAAAAGAATGATTTCTAAAATTTGGTTTGTCGTCATGTTGGCACGAGGAAATGGCATGGTATCAAGAATATCCTTGTCAATCTTTAGCATGTCATACCAGATCCGGGCAAAGCCTTTTTTTTCCTTTTATTTCTCTCAAAATTATCCTCTCTTCAGGAGTTATATTAGATGCCATCAAGATTTTATTCAGATTTCCCAAAGTTCTGAGATTAGATGGAGCCGTATTAATTGGGTTAATGTCAAAATGAATGGATGCATCGTGATCATGAGAAATGAAATTATTAGAAACATTATACAAATAAGCAAAAAATTGTCCATCATATTGAAATAACCAAATTGTCATAAAGAGTTCTGAAAAAAAAAAAGAAATAAAACATAAAAAACATAGTCTTCTTCTTGTAGCTCTGGCGAAACATGCCACTTGGGTGAGTTAGGCCCAATCAAACTCATGGTGGGGGAACTGCATTATAGTTCGTCTTTTCCTTCTTCTTCCTCTTTTCAGGATCGCTGATTTCTTTGGAGTCAATGAGGTCCTGGATATTGCCTCTCAAGATTCGGCAATTGTTAGTTAGATGCCCAGTGTGTTGGTGGTAGGCACCGTATTGATCACTTTTGTGCCCCGGCTGTCCCTGGCTCAAAGCTGGTCTGGGCGGTAATGGCTGTAACTTGCCCTCTTTCATTAGCCTTTCCAACACCAAGGACAGAGGTCGACCCAAGTTAGAGAAGTACCGCTGGCCCTGTTCTGCTCTAGTAGCTGAGACCTCGGCTGTCTTACCATTTCTGCTACTGTTACCCCCAGCTCCTCCTGACTTGTAGCCTGACTGGTTTCTAAAATTCCTCCCAACGAAGTTGTTTTGGCTGGCTTTCCTTGCTAGGTAGGCCGCCTCGGCTTCTACAGCAATGGCCTTGAGGGACTCCCAATCCCTGAGCCCTTTGAAGCTAAGCAAATCCCTCAAGTAAGGGCAAGAGTTCCTGATGAACAGTCTGATTTGATCGGCAGTGTCGGGCTAACGCTTCATTTCCATAACTCGATTCCTCCATCTGGTGAGGTACTAGTGGAATGATTCAACATGTTTCTGCTGAAGAAGCTCGAGGTCCTTTAGAGTGACCTCCATCTTGGTGCTGCAGTCATATTGTCTCATGAATTCATCAGTCAGGAGGTCCCAGTCCTCCTTCGATCTTCTATCAAGGCCATGATACCAGTCAACCGCTGGACCCGCCAGGCTGAGGCAGAAATAGTCCACCTTTTGCCTCTTGGTCAGCTCTGTGCCCTTCATCACCAGGGTGTATTGCTTGATATGTGCGGACGGGTCTGATGTTCCGTCAAATTTTAGCAGCTCAGGCATCCTAACCTTTGGGGCAGCAGCTCCTCATCCCCCAAATCTTTATGCTCGGGGTTAATTCCCTTACCAGCTGATAATAGGCGAGTGATTGCCTCAATTTATTGTCTCACACCCCTCATGGCTTCATCTTCGACCCTGGGTGCTCTACGCCTCACAGCTTGATGGGCTGCTATCTCTTCTAGCTCCGAGGCATTTGGAGTCGCCACTCAATTTGCAAGAAATTGGGAAAAAGTCTCTCACCTCTAACGGTCTAAACCAGAGATATGGTGTCCGAAACTTCCCTCTTATTTAAGCTTTGGTTAATTATAAATGGATTTTTAACCTCTTAAAATTATATTCCCCATCTCACGCAATTGATGCATTTAAATTAAATAGCGCATTCCAAGCATACGAAAGCGATAAAAGAAAGCGATAAAGAAAGCGATAAAAGGAAAACGATAAAGAAAGCAATAAATGAAAGCGATAAACACACAAGCACACAATTACAAGAGAAATAGGGGCGGAACACAACCCCAATAAAAGGAAATTAAAAATATAAATGGGACGGAATACAATCCCCAAAAATAAATAAAGTTGCCCCAAAATTAATTATAAGGGCCCAAAAAGAAATGAGCTTAAATTTAAAACACTCACAAAAAATAAGAAAAGGCATACATAAATCGGGGCATTATTTTGGGAACATTGGTTCCTTCACACTTAGTCGAAACTTAAGAACATTGGTTCCTTCGCATTTATTTAAAGAGGGTTCGAAGAGTCATTTTGGTTGTTTGATGAAGACGGGGATGAGTGATCCCATTTTTAAGGAAAAGTTGACTCTTCATTTTAATTGTAATATTTTTTGTAGTTTGGCTAAAACAAGGGACATTGGTCCCAATTTTATTAATGAAAATTTTGAGTTAATTGTAAAAATATTTTTGTGGTTTTTTATCTCACGCGTGCAATAAACAAAATAGTTATTTACAAATAAACGCAGCAAAAGGATAGGGAATTAGAGAGATCTCATCGAACCGATGTGACCCTCCTCGCGTCGCGACCCATCCGGAGAGTCGCGGGGATGCTCAAATAACCCGACTCAAGTTAGATCTCAGACAAAAAAATGGCATCAAAAATATTAGTAATGGTTCTAAAAAATTAACCAAGTGAAGATAAAGCTAATATTGGGCACAATAATGAATAATAATAATAATAATTGTAATAGCACAATAATAACAATAAAACAATGATGATGATGATGATGATGATGATAATAATAATAATAATAATAATAATAATAATAATAATAATAATAATAATAATAATAATAATAATGATGATAACATGGTATTAATAATTATAATAGAGATGAACACAAATATAGCAACAATATAATAACGATAAAAACTAATGATATTAATAAGAATAATAATGATAATGGTGAATGAACATAAAAATCAAATTAAAGCAAGTAAATAATACATTAATAGTGATATTAACACATTAAAATGCAAAAAAAGTAAACAATAGACATGATAATAATAGCAAAAATACTATTAACAACAATAAATAATACACAAAAAAATAAACGAGGACGAGTCCAAAAATGTTTACCCTCAGAATTTTTAGATCGGAGAAACGGTGTCTCGATTTGTTTTCCTTGTCGAATTTTGTGGTGATGAATATTTGCAAAAAGTGTAGAAATTGATATTTCAAAATAAATTAAGAGAATATTTTGATAGAAAATATTTTCAGTGGATGATTGAGCAAAGGAAATTAATTTTCCAAGCTCAAATCACCCAAAAATGTATTATATTTTTTGAAGAAAAATAAAGAAAGTTAAAGCTTGAGAAAAAGAAAAATAAGCTTAAGAATATTTTGAAGAGGAGAAAAAACCAAGTCCGATGGAGAGGAGAAAACTAGAGAGAAAGCTAAAAAAAATCTTTGTAAATTGTTGCCATCCTCCCCCTTTCAAAATGAAGGGAAATTTCCCTTTAATTTTCAGTTTTGGCAAAAAATAGGTAGGGACGAAATAGCTTTAATTTTTAGTTAATCAAAATAGCATGAAAAGGTGAAAAAATTGAAGAAAACGGACTGGAAAACAGACTAAAAATGCAGGAAAACGAAGCGTCGAATGAAGCTGGGCACGCATGCCCTCGTGGAGAGAGGGCAGCGTGCGCCAAGAGGCGCGCGTTGCCGTAGCACCTCGCGCGGCACAGCTGCGCGCACAGAGGCCCCTGCGCGCTGGGGGGCCTGCCGCGCGGGCGCCCCCGCGCGCTGCTGCAGGTGGCACTCGCGACGCTTTTTTTTTTTTTTAAATAAAACCTTGAGGACACAAAATTAATGTTTTCTACCCTATTTTATTTTTTAATTTGTAAAATATATATTTTTAATTATTTTTCTAAAAAAGCACAATTTCGACAGGGAAACAATCGATTCTCACTTTTCTTGCCGAAAATCGGTCTTTTGTTTCATCATCGGCTAATCCTGATCTTGGACCGCTTCGGGACCCGGTGTCTATAGGAATGATAATATTAACAACAATAAATAATATACAAAAATAAATGAGGACGGGTCCAAAAATGTTTACCCTTAGAATTTATAGATCGAAAAATAGGATGCCTTGATCCGTCCTCCTTGTCGAATTTATGGTGATAAATACCCGAAGAAAATATAAAAATCTATGCTTTTAATAAATTAGCTCAAGAAAATATTTTTCGTGGAATGAATAAGCAAAGAAAATTAATTTTTCTTGCTCAAATTAAACCAAGATGAAATGTTTTTTAGAGAAGGAAAGATTAAAACTTGCAAAAAAGGGGCTTAAGAATTTTTGAATAAGAAGAAAAGGTTTGCTTGAGAGAAAATTAGAGAGAAAACTAAAACTCTTTTTTGAATAAAATTGCCGTCTCCCAAAATGAAGGCCAGCTCCCTTTTGATTCCTGTCTTTGTCCCAAAATAGGAAAAGACAAAAGAGCTTTCATTTTTAGTTCATCAAAACTAGCATAAAAACGTGAAAGACGAACGGTAAAAGCAGGCTGAGAAAACTAGAAAATTGCAGAAAAAAATAGGTCTGACAACGGGCAAAAAATGGCCATGTGAAAGAACAGAGATGCATGCACTAAGGGGCGCGCGATCCTACCGCGAGACGCGCCCCGAAAGGGGCGCGCTGCCCCCCTGCTGCGCGCACGCGCTCGTGCCTCCGCAACAGGCACGGTGCGTGAAAAAAAATAATAAAATAAAATAAAAATAAAAATAAAAATACATAAATAAATAAATAAATGAGAGTAAAAATGCAAATTTTCGCATTGAAATTCTTGGAGGAATAAAGGGAATTATCGACAAGGGGAGCATCATTTTTAACACCTTTACTGGCAAGTATCGCTTTCATCATCGCATAATTCTGATCTTGGACTGACTCGGGACCCGGCATCTACAGGCAAATAAGTGGGCAGGCTCCAGTAGTGGCAGCAGGACTGAAAAGACGACTGAGGTGTCGACTGTAGGGGTAAACCAAAGGCGCTTTTCGAATTTGGGCCCGACCTTTATCCTGGGTATTGAAGAGACTAATAAAAGAGGGAAAGCTGCAGCCCCTGTCGCCTAAGCCAGCCAAAACCCAAGGACAACCAGGTCATAAATACGATGAGTATTGTGCTTTTCACCAGCACACGGGGCATATAACGGACCGCTGCACGAGGCTAAAGCATGAAGTTCAGGACTTGATTGACAGCAAGCAAATCGCTGATCTTGAACAGAGGGAAAGTAAGAAGAAGTCTGCTTGTAATGCCGTGCCACCACCGGTCTTCATGATTGGCTCAAGCTGCCTGAATGGTATGTACTGCAAGACTTATTTGGTAATGGATACGTCACTATCACTCGCCCTGGGGCAGATGAAGGAGGGATTTTCGTAGCTGTGATAGATTATTGGTCCACTAGCAAGACTGGGGAGGAAGATGAGGAAGGAAAACAAGAGGAATCTAACCGGGCATTAAAAATGGCTGATCCTTCACGACAGATTGAAGAGACTCGTGCCTTAATGGCCCAAGAGATGGATAGAAGGTTCAAGGAGCTTGAAAAACGGTTGTTGGTCATGATTAAGGAAAGAATATATGCCATGGCATTAATTCTTCAAGCTCAACTTATGGCGACTACCCTTAACCAAGTTGGGTCAGCCACTATCGAGAAGGCCTACACAGCGACGATCGCAGCATCTCCTTTTACTCCCAAGCCTAAGGACAAGGTTGCACTTGTTTCACTAGTCGAGCAAAGAGGAGATACGGGATCTACTCTAGAATGTGGCATTGTGCCTAAAGAGGGCGAAGATACAATGAGGATACGTGCTCTGAAAAATGAAATCCCGGGTATCCGCAACAACAGTAAGGGCAATGTTAAGAGGATGGGAGTGCCAACCACGAAAATGAATCAAAGGCACTATTCTGATCTGGGGAGATCCTTGTCATGGGTTTTTAAGAAGCTAATGAAAAGGGGGATGTTACAGCCAATGCCTTCTAAGCCCGCCAGAAGCCAAGGGCAGCCCAACCACAGGGCAGATCAATACTGCGCATTCCACCAGCACACCGGGCATTTGACGAACTATTATCGGACTTTAAGGGACCAGGTTCAAGACCTCATTGATAGCAAGCAGATCTCTAACCCAGAAAAGAGAAAGAAGAAATGGGAGATAGATTGAGCACCTAAGTGGAGAAGGAAGATGGTTCTCGCGGATGGTGATGAGCCATTGGCTAAAACAGCTGTGTTGGTGGAAATAGGAAGAAGATAGCTATTTAGATGTTCTTTCTATTTTTGAACTGTTTGATGACGATGTTTTTAATTTTGGTTTTCTATTAAATGAAATGGATGGTTTTACTTATCTGTGTGATATTTTCTCGTGATTTCACTATGCATAATCATGACACGTTGATATTTGACATTGATTCAACTGATGCCATTCCATTTAATCTCGAGACTTTGGGAACCTAAAGAAAATCTTGATAGCATCTAATGTAACTCCTGAAGAGAGATTAAAAGAGAGGAAAAAAAAAGAAAAAATATGAAAAAGTCTTTGCCTAGACCTATAAAGACAAGTTGGGAGATGATCGTGAAGTTGCCGAACATACTATGCCAACATATCCCAATCATGGATTAGTTAAGCAGAAGCTCAAAAGGCTCAGGCCAGAATGGCCATAAAAGGTTAAAAGAAGAGATCCACAAGCAGAAACAGGGCCAAATTTCTTATTGAAGAGTAACACCCGACTTGGTTGATCAATGCTATCCCAATAGTTAAGAAGGGAAGTGCCTGCATGTGTGAACTATCAAGATTTGAACAGATCTAAAAAAACAGAAAAACAAAAAAAACAAAAAAAAATAAAAAAATAATAATAAAATAATAAAAAAAGAAGAATTGATCATGGACATGGGGCAAGGGGAAGTTACCTGGGGGTAAGCTTTGTTCAAATCCTGTTGATCTACACATACCCGCACTTTTCCATTCTTCTTGGCTACCGAAAAGGACCAAAAGACTAATTCACAAGCTATCCACCCAGTTCATTAGTATAGAGGATATGCAGTACAAGAGGTAAGCTGATAACGTACGGCTGAGGTACTTAGATGAGAAGAAGGACAAGAAGGTTAAGAAGGAGACCCATGCTGGGGTCTACAGTTGGAACCCCTGCAAGAGTCACGCTTTGTTCCTCAATACATGGGGCGGAAGCACTACTTCCTGTCGAAATACGTCAAATCCTTAAAGGGCAATCATGGAAGCAGCGGCTACAGCAGCTAAGCACATCATGCGAAAACAGGTTGCAGGCTTGTTGTTACAACTGAATCTATCAGAAAAGACTCGCTTGATCATTTATAAGAAAGGTTAGGAAGCACTCGCTGGAAGAGGGAGATTTAGTCTCCAAGAAAATGAGACCAGATGTTTTGGGCATACGGGATAAGTCCTGGCCAACATAGGAAACCCATTTGCTCTCAAGAAACTATTATCCAAGAAAGCAGCGATTCTAACAAACAGCGATGGAGATGAGCTCGGATAACAGATCAACATTAATAAACTCAAGAAGGCCCATGGCTAAAGACTAGAAATCAAAAGAAGAGCACAAATTCCCTGCGGGTTGAAAACCGAAAAAAGGCGGCCTTGCTAAAATTGGGTGCCTCGTAAGGGTGAAAACCGAAAAAGGCATTCTGGGCAAAAATTAGAGGCTTGAGAGAAAATGTCCAATCAAGAAAACCCGACAAGGCTGATTGGAAACAGAAGTTTTGATGCTTTGAAGATCCATTTTGAGATTTAATGTAATTTTGCATTCTGAATCTATGTTAAATGGTTATCATGTATGGAGAAATCATACTGAAATGCACACAATCTTTGCAAATACATAAAACAATAGCAGTTCAACTCATGTACTCATCATTTCCTAGTTCTTTTATAAAAAGAGAAACACCATTCATTATTGAGAGTATGAAATCTAAATGACTATACTTCGCTTCTGCTCTCACCGGCCAGATGCCTAAGCCGATGGGTCCCATTATCGACCACCGGGCTAAGCACCTTTCCCTCGTGTCCACTTGTAGAGGCAAAAGGGCAATCTCCGATTAGTGGTATAATGGCCTTTACAGGCAGCCGGGGCCAGAGGTCATGGTACCCGGAGGTGAAAAAAAAAAGAAGGCCGTTAAAGATAAAACCGTAACTGACTCTCTAAGCAAAAGTTAGGTCAAAGGGCAGGGTGAAAAACTGGAAATAGGCAGTCTGCTCTATAAAAAATGAAATAAATAAAAGCCTCTAGATTGGGTTGGGTCCATTCCAGGCAAAAGTTAGGATCAGGGTTGTGTGAAAATCCAGAAAGGACGTATTACCTTTAATCAATGACTTTAAATGCCTGGAGCAATAAGGCGGTGACACTTCAGGCAATCTCCCTTCGAACGGATGAGGTATAGGCTTTTGACACCTGGTGTAACACCCCCATCGCCGTCCCCGTTGGAAGGACGCCGACGGACGCGCTACACGACGCTCACATATACAGATATACACATGCACAATGCGGAAGCATACATTCATACGTAACATACATACGAAAATACGGGTTAATTAAAAACTTACCTTGACTTACCTTGCGGTACATACTGAACATGCAATAACTCACGCACACGCAGGCACTAAGCCAAAGCATACACAGCAGCATACATATAACCATTCAACGGAAGCATAATCGAAATAATAAACCAAGGAATAACTAAACATAAAAACATACTAACTATTACATTCCCAAAAGAAAACTCAAGATCAAGACATAATTAATTACATATACAATACTACAGAATTTACAAAAGCTGAAATACAGAAGCTGAACAAAATACAGAACTTCTAACTCCTACGTGGCCGACCTTGCAGAAGCGCGACTCGACAGAACCAAACCTGCCACCTGCACGGAAAGGAAATCCGTGCTAAGCGATAAACGCTTAGTGGGGAGAACACACAAAATTATGGACGGCCATTCACAATGGTCGTCAAAGCATAACACATTCAACTGGCAAATGCGGATATTCATAACATATCAGGAAAACATGCTTGCATAGTAAAGACATTTATTCGAAAGCTCACATTCCCATCTATAAACTTACGATAAGAAGTAGACTGAAACAGACATAATACAATACACGTTACAAGCATCATCATGCTGAACCACATACCAAATCACATGGGTAAACCTACCTGGGTAACAAATAATAACATCTTACCGGGCGGAGTCGCAAGAGTCCTACACATGCGATTGACATAACCAAGCACCCATGCATTAACGGAAAATCCATTCACATGCAAAACAGTTATCAAGCAGTAATGCACTCAACCATTATGTTAAGCATACTAGTATCTCACATATTTTTATCATACCATTCATACACTAACTAAAATCCAAGGTACAAAATCCAAAGCATCATATTACCGCTACGCAACTCTAATATATATTAAGCATCATGCAAAAACACTCTGATAGCGGAGACTGAAGGCATAACCAATTAGTATTACATTCATATCATCATCATGCAGAAAGTACAGTTAAACATCACATACTTACCATCGCAAATGCTTCGGTTCACATGCTAATATATATATATATATATATAACAAAACTATGCTGAAGTCATATACTTAAATACATCAACTCGAATCATTTCAAAGCATTCAGAAACTTATAACAATTCACATGACAAGTACGGATAATCATGTTAGATATTAAATCATGCTTACTTAAAACAGGCATAAATTCTGAAGCCCATAGTCACAGTCATATACATATAAACTGATTCCTGAAGTCATTATCATGCTCAAATGGATATCACATTCTGATGGTTATTTCAAAATAACCAGGATAATACGCAAAGGCTAAAACATACTCCATATTAACATGCTCATATAATAAAGCCATACAATCAGTATTTCATAATCGTATTCATTCAGAAATAATCCGATATACATAATATCGATATACTCATTCAGATAATCCATTTATAGCCAAATCAGGTCAGAGCAGTTCAAATAAACATTCAAAGAACACCTGCTGACTCTAGGTAGTGGATAACGAGTGTACAGACAGTACTTTCCGGGTACGAGCCGATTACAGACAGTACGTTACGAGTACGAATCGATTAAACCATTATACTTTAACTTTCACAGATATTTTCACAAGGGATCTTAAACAAGATTCAATACAGAAAAGGGTTCGCGAGGAACCAAACGGGGACCTGATCGGGGTCCAAACAGAACGATGGGCTGCAGCAACAGACTCTATTAGGCATGCCTAACTATCCACTAGACTGACTCTCGCAGGTCATGCATAAAACAATCCACGCTTCAAATCGCATAAACTAGAGAATGATAGACATATAAATATGCTCATAAAGTTGGTCATATATCATTCAATTGTCATTGCAAAACATAATACAATCTACACCTTTTTAACATTAAACAATATTCTAAAGCATAACAAGAATTAGGTATAGAAACATTATCTCGCCAATGATTATCAATACAAAATCCTAATCATGCGTTAGGTGAAGATAACTAAGTATAAATCATGCATAATTCAACTTACATTTAGACATAACTCATTGAATTCAAAGGCTAAAGCATAACAATGCATTCAGACATCAACCGTATTATTCCACTAAATATAGTATAGCATAGTATCAACCATGCCTCCTACAAGTCATATTCAAAAGCATGCAATACTTCAATCAATATCATTCTAGCATTACTCATCACAGTAAAGTATATCAGGAACACATGGGAAATCATATTAGGCCAATGACTAAAATACATTGTCTACATCGTGAACCTATACCATATACTCTTAAGCATGGCATGATATTCTTAGAGGAGAAACAGACTAAAGCTATGATCACCTAATTTACATTAAGATAAAACATGTTTGGGACTAAACAATCAGAAGGTTAGCATTCATAAATCCTTCGTATTTTTCAGTCATTTAACAGTATCACTATAATCCAAAACCTATTCCAAAATACCACAGTAACTTATCATAGATAACATGTTATTAATACAAACTAAATTGGAATAATCAGTCATACCACCAAGATACTATAACACACAGCAGAGGAAAATACCATGAAAAGCTTTTGGAAACCATTTTATAAAAACTGGTCGCTTGGGGAAAGAAAAACAGAAGCAAAACAGAAGAGCCGGAAGACCTGAGCAACCTTCACGTCACGTGAAGGTTGCTCACGTCGCGTGAGCATAGCTCACGCCTCGTGAGCATAGCTCACGTCGCGTGAGCATAGCTCACGCCTCGTGAGCATTGCTCACGTCGCGTGAGCATAGCTCACGCCTAGTGAGCAATTGCTCACGTAGCGTGAGCTTTGCTCACCTAGTGTGAGCATGGCTCACGTCACGTGAGCATAGCTCACGTTGCGTGAGCTTTGCTCATCTAGCATGAGCATGGCTCACGTCACGTGAGCATGGCTCACGTCGCGTGAGCCGCTTCCTTCTTCTTCCCTGCTATCGCAAACTGCAGATTTCCTTCGTTTTCCAGAAATTCGATAGAAATCATTTCCAATCTAATTCACAACACCACCAAAACTCATATTACCTTTCAATCGATGTCCCAAACAGCATAACAAGATCATTGCAACTTAATTCAACAATTAAATCAACCAAAATCATGCATAGACACATTTAATTCCTTCAAGAACATAAACCCTAACAAATAACAGTAAATTCAAAACCCAAACACAGTACTTCCAATTTAATCCTACTCATGCATTACTAATACATTTACCCACTTAATCATGCATATACACATTTCAAAACATAACAAATTCCAGAAATTAGATAATGTAAACACATTTATAAGCCTAGTGAGAAATAGGGCAGAGATAGGAATACAGAATCTCTTTAAACATTGCATGCGATCCAAAACACTCCCAAACCTGGAAATGACGATCCAAAATCACGCTTCAAGATCACCCCTCAATCCTTTCCTTGCCTTTACTTTGCTTCTCCTTACAATCCAATGCTTGCACAAATAAGAAACCACACAATCCTTAGCCAAACCCTAACTTAACCAAAACCAGGAAAAAGAAGAAGAAGAAGAACAGTACGTTAACTCCAACTTACCTCTTCAAGCAAAGCACACTTCAAGCCAAACCAACCACAACCCAAGCCAAATGAGAAAGAAAGGAAAAGCAAGAAAGGAGAAGAGAAGAAGAAGAAAGAACGTGAGAGGAGGGGACGAACGGGAATACAGTCTGTGTTCCCTCTCTCTTCCTCTTACTTCTTCTTTTCTTCTTTCAATGCCCACCTAACAGTCCACTTGGCAGATCCTAATTAGACCACAAACTCCACTAAGACCATTCCAAATCCATTAATGCTCTTAAGTCCTTAGACAAATTACACTTCACTCACTTACACAATTCTTTCTTACAAACTTAATTAACTTTTCAGTTAGGTCCCTAACATTCCAACTTTCTCAAGCACAAATTACCGAAATACCCTTCCGAATCCCGACTTAGCATGCATAATCCGACCAGGGCTATTTTGGGGTGTGACACCTAGAGCGATGAGGCGGTGGTTCTTCAGATGGTCTCTTTTCGGGCAGAAAGGGTATAATGCAGGAAATGAGTCAGAATCCTAGGGGGGCAAAATGTTGTACCGTTCATAGCAAAAGGCACATATTTATTGGCCAGGGGGCTGAGATGCACACTAGATAGGTCTCCTTGAGTGGATCATGGGTTAGAATTCCTAAGCCGAGAAGATGCTCTTTTAGATCTTGGGGGCATGATCAAGCAGCCAGGCCATACACCCAATGGACCCTTGACCACCCAGGACGTGGTCTATCCATTTTTGCATACATCTCATATCTGCATATGCCATTTTACACATGCATGCACAATCCCTTGTATATATTCCTGTGTACACAGCTTTGCAAGAAATTTCCAAATGAAGACCGCACGCACGTAAGTAGGTCGAGGACAACTTCGGCTCAACATTATCACTCACCCGTGTTGTACAACCAAGTCAAGATGAAGTTTGTACAGGTTCAAAAATCTCAAAGTCCTCTGAGGAGGCAAAACCTCAAAGTCCTTTGAGGAGGCAAAATTTGAAGTCCTCTAAGGAAGCAAAACCTCAAAGTCCTCTGACGAGGCAAAATCAAAAAGTCCTCTAATGAGGCGAAATCAAAAAGCCCTCTGAGGAGGCAAAATCTAAAAGCCCTCTGAGGAGGCAAAATCTGAAGTCCTCTGAGGAGGCAAAACCTCAAAGTCCTCCGAGGAGGCAAAATTCGAAAGTCCTCTGAGGAGGCAAAATCCGAAAGTCTTTTGAGGAGGCAAAATCTCAAAGTCCACTGAGGAGGCAAACCTCAAAGTCCTCTAAGGAGGCAAAACCTGAAAGTCCTCTGAGGAGGCAAAATCTGAAAGTCCTCTGAGGAGGCAAAATCTCAAAGTCCTCTGAGGAGGCAAAACCTGAAAGTCCTCTTAGGAGGCAAAATCTCAAAGTCCTCTGAGGAGGCAAAACCTCAAAGTCCTCTGAGGAGGTAAAATCCGAAAGTCCTTTGAGGAGGCAAAATCTGAAAGTCCTATGAGGAGGTATAATCTCAAAGTCCCATGAGGAGGCAAAATCTCAAAGTCCTTTGATGAGGCAAGATATCTAAGTTCTCTGAGGAGGCCAATCCTCCAAGTCCTCTGAGGAGGCAAATATCACAACCCCCGCACTTTGCAAGTGTGGAGTAGACTCAGCGCATTGCCATTTGAGGGTGGCACTCGGACTTCGTAAGTCTGAAGCAGACTCGGTGCAGTTCAGGACAACAATCCCAACACTTTGTAAGTTTGGATCAAACTCGGTGTCTCACCATTTGAGGATAGTGCCCACACTTCATAGGTCTCGAGAAGACTCAATGCAACACAGAAAGATGGCAATCGCTCCGCAGTCTAGATGGTGACTTAAGGAGATGATCCCCTTTTCGTGGCAGTAGGAAGGTCGCCGCCTCAGGTACGCGCTTCTTTCCTCTCTTCTGAATTTTGGCTCACCCAGGTACTTAAGTTCTAGGTTTCCCAAAATTGGGGGCAACTGTAGACACCGGGTCCCGAGGCGGTCCAAGATCAGGATTACCTAATGATGAAAGCGTTGCCTATTTACAGGCAAAAATGTTGAAGATCATGTTTCCGTTGTCGAGACCCTTATTTTTTATAAATAAAAATAGATAAATAAATATATAATAAAAATTATAAAAAAAATTATTATAAAAAAATTAAATTAAAAAATTAGGAAATGTTATTTTTGTATATATCAAAATTTTGGATTAAAAATATATATTTAAAAAGAAATTTAATTAATTAAAAAATAATAAAAAAAAGAAAAGAATATTTAATCTTTTAAAAAAGATATATAATATATATATATATATTTTTTGTGGACTCACGTGAGGCACACATGTCACCTGGGTGAGATGTGGCCTCACATGTGAGGGCCTCACATGTTGGTGAGATACGGCCCTCACATGTGAGGGCCACATCTCACCAAAGTGAGATGTGCCCCTCGCATGTGAGGGCCGGTGAGATGCGACCTGACACGAGGCCGCACAGGTTGTTTTCTCACCTGATATTTGTAGTCCTGAGACTGCAAAAAATCAGGTATTTTTTCACATTTTGGAATTATTTTGAAAAATAAAATTAGAAAGGTTTTTTTAGTTTTTTCCATTCTGGGAGATGAAGAAATTAAAAGGGTTTGTGTCTTCATTTTCTGGAGGGGGGCTGGCTTTCAAAGAAAATAGGGTTTTCTCTCTAAAAAAGTAGACGAGAGCATTCTAAAAATTCTAAGGATTTCAAGACTCAGCTTTTCTTCTTTCTTTCAAAAATATTTCACTCTTGGTTTGTTTTGAGCAAGGAAAATTATTTTCTTTTGCTTGATCATTCCGTCAAAATTATTTTCTTGAGTTTTTTAGTTGTTCAAAAACTTAGATTTTCTCAAGCTTTTTATGTTTATTACCGCAAAAATCGACAAGAAGACAGATTGAGACATCCTATTTTTGATCTATAAATTCTGAGGGTAAACATTCTTGGATCTATTTCCATTTCATATTGTTTATCATTATTGTTGTTAATATTGTTATTTTTTTTATTATTACCACGTTTATCATATATTTCTAGCATTTTTAATGGTTTTGCCACTGTCGATATGTTCTTTGTGGTTTTGATTGGATTATTATTATTGTTATTATTATTATCATTAGTATTGCTCTCCTGTTGTTGTTGTTGTTGTTGTTATTATTATTATTATTATTATTATTATTATTATTATTATTATTATTATTATCATCATCATCATCATCATCATTATACTTTACCGTTGACTTTCCCTTTATATTGTTGTTTTATTTAATATTATTATTAATATCATGATGTCACTGGCATTATTATTATTATTATTATTATTATTATTATTATTACTTCAACATTGCTTTTATTATTATTCTTAGGTTTTTGCATGATTTATTTTTGTTTCCTTTAAATGTGAATTAATTGTACATTAAATTAATATGTCTAATTCAATCCGTTTTATCTCATACATTTATGTTGAACATGTTTTGTATTTATCTTGTCTTCATATTTATTTATTTGACTTTAGAATTGTTACTAATATTTTTAATGTCATTTTTGTTTGGGATTTAAATGTGATTTGCCTTGTGTGAGCGTTTTCGTGACCACACGGAGGGGTCACGACGTGTAGGAGACCGCATCGCTTGTGTTTGTGTATGCTGGCAAATGAATGTTTTATTTTATGCACGTGTAAGGTAAAAATCACTAAAATATTTTATAGCTAAATTGGGATTTTTTTTAATAAAATTGAGACCAATGTCCCTTATTTTAGCCAAGAAATGTAAAATATCACAAATAAAATGAAGAATTAAGTTTTCCAAAAATGGGATCACTCATCACAATTTTTAATCCAATAATTGAATAACTCTTCGATCCCTCTTCAAGTGAGCATGAAGGAACCAATGTTCCTGAATCAAATGAATACCACGATTTATGTATGTCATTTTTTTATGCTTGACTTTGTTTGTTTATTTTAAACTTATGTTCATATATATCTTCCGGGCCCTTGTAATTAATTATTTTTGGGGCAATTTCATTTAGATTTCATTTGTGATTGTATTCCATCCTAATTTTCACTTTAATTTCATTTGGCTTTCGTTCATTTGGGATTGTATTCTGTCTCGATTTCTCTTGTAATTGTGTGTTTGGCGTGTTTACTGCTTTTCTTTATCGCTTTATTTTATTGCTTTCCTTAAAGCTTTTATTTATTTACTGATGGGAGGACCATTCTCAGCCCAATTGCATATTGTCAAGGTATTCTTGAATTTGGGCTTGGTAATACTTTAGCTTGTCAAACTCAAAATAACAATTAAGTTAAAAAGATAACCATTGAAACTTATCAAGGGGTACCATCTTGAGCTCTACTTCTTTTTTTTTTTCTTTCCTTTTTCTTTTTTTTTTCTTCACTGCTTTTCTTTTGCTTATTTTGTTTGTTTGCAAGCTTATGTCTCTAACTATGCAAAGAGTGTGTCAATGATAAAACCCCTTTCCCGAAGGGTAAACCCATCCTTATCAGAGCGACTTTTGATAGCCCATTGCCATGTCTTTGATTATAAAAAGAATTGTCAATGATTGAACCTCTTATTTTTTTTATCCCTATAGCATACACCCATCCTTACTAGAGCAGCCATTCTTCTAAGGGGAGGCAAAAATCACTTTAGGCGAAAGGTAGTTTTAACATGTGTAACAATAAAATCAGCATGCATTTAGCACACCAAAATAAAAGCTCAATGGGCTATCAAGGGATTACGAGATAAGGGTAAGAAAAAGTCATTTAGAGAGTTATATAAAGAAGGACTGCCTAAATCATTTTCTTAGTTCTATCTTATCCAGGGATCGTTTTGATGGGTAATCAGAAAGGTTTTAATGCTCTTAGTGAGTTTTCATCCAATCCCCTAATTGCAACTAGTTTCTTTTTTCTTCAATTTATTTTTAAAATGGACCAAAAGTGCTCTGAACTTAGAAATTACATGGTATAGATAAAGTTTTCATGTGATCTACCAATCAGAGACCAAACATATTTACCCTTTTCTTAATTCAAAATGGAATGGAAAATAGATTTCTGGAGTTGAAATCAAAGCCATTCATAGTTGAGAACTACTTAGGCAGAGTCAAACTTTGAATCAAGGGTGCCTTAATAAGGTGCAATCATGCCAACGTTTTGGGAACAACTTGACACAAAAATTTTTGCATTATCAAAATTTATATACACAAGAATTGTACAAGCATACAAAGATTGTTTATAAAATATGTGCAAACTATATGTTAAGAATCATATACAGGAAAAGATGCATGCAATAGTATCATGTATATTAGCAAGGCGCGTAAGGAATTATATATGTGAAACATTTGTGAAAACATATTGTGTAGAAATGCGTACATGAAATATATGCAAAGACGTGTGTGTGTGAAACACATACAAAAAATTATAAGTGGTTGTATAAACAATGCATGACAAATGATGTACATACATAAATTCGCAGTGTACATGCAAGTAGTATATAGTGAAGTTATAAGTACAAAATATGGCACAACATGAGAATGAATGTCCATGATGTATAGTGCATGTGCACATGGCATGACTTAGACATGATAGGGATACGTATGTGATGCAAGATGAATAAGATCTGGCACGGTAATGTGTATTAATGAGTTGTAAGGTATGGCAAAAATCACATACATAGAAGTACAAAATATATAAAAATAATGCACATGACATGGGATGTAATATAAGAATGAGTGTATACAGTGAATGGTATATGTGTGCAACGCAAGACATGGTATGAAAGTGGCCGCAAGAAACGAATGGCGTATACAAGGTACATGTATTTACATGGTATGCATATACAAAACATGGCATGGTATATATAATGACTGGCATACATGATGTAGGACTCATATCTACATGGCATAACTCATGCATGACAATGCATATGCATGGTATGGCATACAATTTGAAATGTGCAAGGTGCCTACTGTGCATGATGTGTACAACACCCGACCTAATGAAGCATGCTAATATGTACATGCTATGATATGCAGCGGTATGTATATGCTTCAGCACACGATGTTTATGTACATATGCAATGTGAGCATACTGAGATATATGTCAATATGTACATGCTATGACACATGATGAATATATTATTTTTGTTTTTTTTTTTTGGTACATGTTATGGTGGAGGTTTGTCTATGTGTGTTATGATATATGTCAGTATGTATATGTTACATGCATGACAAAATATATGTTTATGTCATAATATATGTTAATATAAATATGTTGGGACGTGCCTTGCTATGTACAGGCATGATAGCTATATATTACATTAATATTCACATATTATAATACAAGAAATTTTACATATAAAATGCACATGTTTTATTATTGATTATATGGAAAGAATTATACATAAGACAATATGCATATGATTTATTTACTATTTTTGTTTCGAAATAAATTAAATCCTCCCCGCATGAAAAATGTGCGAGCAGCACGAATACACACATACAAGGGAAAAAAATCCTCCCAACCGTATTTCTCCCACACAGGAGATTGTACAGTCTCTTTCCTTGATAGGTTTAGCCCAAGGGTTAGCGGGGAACCCAATGGATGCGTATGGTGTGCTGTAGAAAGCCGGCAGCACAATCTCTCATTACTAAAAGTGCATGTAGATGAATTTTTGGCCATCGTGTATTTAGACAATCAAAATAAACCGAAACGCGCCCATTGGGACATAAAAGCCTTTAATGAGTGAAAATCTAAATTTATTTGGATTTATTCAATATACAAAAACCCACTCCACAAGCAATGTATTATGGTGCATACCCCCTAGTGTAAGTATCTATGTCATTACACGGGCTTTCGGTTTGGTGAAATAACTTTAGGGCTACTAAAACATGATCCCTGCCAATGGGTCTAGCTCATCACGAGCATAGCAACTGATCTAGTTATCATTTAATATACCAAATGGAACGAGGTCTAGGCTGGTGATTATCCCTAATTACTTCCCTACATTGAGTGAACGTAGGGTCGTGATTTCGGGAATGCACTGGAGCTAAAAGAGGGTGAAAACTAGCGTAGATCTAAGGCTCTATTATGGAATGCAATGCAGTTTTTTTTAAGAAAGATAAAATTTCTTAATCTTAATTTACATTAGATTAACCAAAGGTATTTTCGGAGCAAAATCTCATGATGTCCCCAGTGGTGTCGCCACTGTGATGCGCGCGAACCCCGCTTGGCATCCAGGTCGCTCTCAATAGTCCGCTTTTAGGACCCGAGACCGGATGGAGGTTCATTAAAACTCGTGATAGCTGATCGCTTCACAATGGATAGGAATTCACCCGTATTCCATTGTTGGCTATCAACCTACAAGTGTGCCTGTTGGGCACCACAAGGTAGGTATCACAGAGTCGCCACCCAATAAAACGTTGGGAAATGAATTCTAGCCTTATGAGACTAAAACCAGAGAGAGTTCGGGACCTCACTCTTATTAATACCTTTGGTTAATGTTATATGACTGAGTTTTTAGAGTTAATTATTTTATCTCTCCTCTCACATGATTCATGCAAGTAAATTAAAGCGCATTATAAGCATATAAAAAAGCAATAAGTAAAGCGATAAATAAAATATAATTATAATTGTCCAAAAATAAACGCAGAATCCATAATGGTGGTAGAATGAAATACATACATAAACCGAGACATTCATTTACATGAGAACATTGGTTCCCGCATGCATATTTTATAAAAAGAGTAAAGAGTTCTCAAATCGATTTTAGGAAAAAGGAAGAAGTGATCCCATTTTGATGAAAACAAAAACCCTTCTTTTAATGTGTCATTTTTGGGATGAAAACCAAGACATTGGTCCAGTTTTATTAACAAATATCCAATTTTAGTAGAAATATTTTGTGTGGTGGTTCTTTTTGAAGTGCGGTCGAAAAACCTTTATTATTACAAACCCCAAAGGAATCAAAATAAAATGAAATAATACTAATACACGTTCTAAATAAATGAATAGTAAATAAATTCTAGCTATTCGCATCGACTATGCTTTGCCTAGCACAAAGACAGACAGCATGCTCCTCGCAATCGCAATCGCAGTCATGGCAGAAAATGATATTGGTCAATAATAGACTAAATTAAACAAAATGATAAATAAATAAATAAATGCATGAAATAAACTAGGAAAAATAATTAATCTAATACAGTAGAAATATAATAAACTAACAGAATTAACAAATTAATAAATATAAAACACGAATGACATAATTATAATAATCACTATCAATAAAAATAATAATTACAGTAATAATAATAATAACAAACAATAACAGTAAAAATAATATTCACAACACAATAATAACAATGAAAACAATAATAAAAATAATATTCACACCACAATAATAATAATAATAATAATAATAATAATAATAATAATAATAATAATAATAACAACAACAACCACCATAATAATATTAATTATAACAATAAAAATAATAACATTAATAATTATAATAATAATAATAAATAATAATAATAATAACAACACAACAATAATAACAATAATAACAATCATAATAGTTACAATAATAATATTAACATTAATAAAAAAAATAATAATAATAATAAAAAAATGGTATCACCGGATTTCCCTGCGGGAGTCTCGTCGGAGCTCCGTCATCGGTGACATCGCCTATACCGGAGCGAAGATCAGGCCGCTTGGATATCTCCACCGGTGGTCACGCTCCGGAAAGAGTCACCGTTTGGCCGAAAACAGCGCCAAAAGCTTGCAATTCTACCTCCTTTAATCTCTTTCTCATCGGTGAGTGGGGATGATTGGTGGCTGCCGGAGGACCTGTCTGGTTCTCCTCTATTGTCAGATGTCGTGCATGTGGCGATCTGCCACCGTGGCTTGCCGAAAATGGTGCCAGACAGTAGCACCTGTCTCTTCCCTGATCCGCTCTCTGCCGGTGAATGGGAGCAGTCAACTGCCATCACCCAGTTCACCTCACTCCCTTCTATCGTCCGGCGTGGTACGTGCGGCGGTTTGTCGCCATAGGTGGCCGGTGCCGGCTGCATCTTCTCCCTCTCTTTTTCCTTTCGGTCCCCTACATTTGTAATGGCCTCATTACCGGGTTCGCCGGGAATAATTTTTCCCGATAGTGAATAGTGATACCAGGGCAAATAGTACCTATCGGAGTCGAAAAACATTTTATTTGATTATTGAAAAGTATAAGTTACAATGAGTTTGAGGTAAAAATTTGGAGTGAAATCGATGTCAAGTATGGTCTCAAAAGTCAAAAATAAAAAAAAGTCACGGATTCGGTATGAATAGCAACTAGTTTGATTGAGTATTTGATCAGACCGTAGAGGATGCTACGGACCATAGAAAAATAATCTAAATATATGAACGCCCTCATATGAATGAGTAGAATCATATGGTAATGAAAAATTAATTTTTGGTGACACTGAAAAATTGGGTTATCGGACTGATAAATAATTACAGGTCCAGGAAATAATTTTTGATTGATCAAAAATATTATTGGAGTCTAATTAATATGTGTTAAGAATCATGGAGTCATTTTTATGAGGAAGTAAGCTTAGAAAGTAAGGAAAAATAAATGATTCCGGTTTAAATAGTACTCAGTTTGCCGAAAGTTTAACCGAGAAATTAAAAATAGCAAATGATATCCAAAATTGATGAAAATTTCTAGATTGACTGTAGATGGAATGTAGGAATTTTAGGTAATAAAAAGAGAATTTTTTGAGGACATTGAAAATTTACTGATCGGACTGGTTTGAGTGAACTGGACCTAAAACAGACTCCGATTGAGGTGAAATTTGGTGTACAGCCTACGTTTTATATGATATGAATTAGGAAATTAATTTTGGGAGAATATGAGCGTGGTAAAAGATAAAATTAAATTAAGAGTGCAAATTAAGCCATAAAAGTGGTTTGAGTTTGGATTGGTTGGCCCAACTTGGTTGGACCTTAAACGAACACAATTATAAAAGCCCCAAAAATTTGTATGTTTTCCTAGATTTTTCCAGTAGCCCGTTCTCCTTTCTTCTCTCCCTCACTCGAAGCCATTTCTTCTTCCTCTTCAATGTGATTTCTTCCATTTTTCTTCCAATTCTTCTTAAATCCAAGCTTTTAGCTTGATTATCAGCCCTATTGAAGGCAATTCCAGCCCTTAATTTCTGGATTTAATGAAGATTAAGTGAGGAATCAAGAATTCTTAGTTTTGGGCAAAGGTAGAGGTAAGCTAGAATTGATGAATTTAATTAGTTTCTTTAGTTCTTATAGCTAGATTAAGTTATGTAGTTGCATCTCTTCTTCTTCTCTATTGGTAAGATTTAAGATTTATATAGAAAGTATGGTTAGTAAAGAAACATGTAATTTTGTGGGTTTTGATGAGGAATTTGGAAGGTGATAACTATGAAAGAGTGAGAATGCAAGAAAGAAAGAGCTAATGAAGATGAAAGAGCCATCAAATGAGGTTTGGGAATTATTGTGCTAATTCTTGTGTTAATGAAGAATTATTGATGGATTGAATATTTTAAAGTGTTTGTATATTTGTTATGTTGATTTGGATTGAATTTGGTGAATTGATGGTGTCAAATTAATTGATTATGGGTTTATTGAAATACCTAGTGCAATTCTGTCCAAAGGGTGGATTGACCTCTGGTCACTTTTTTGGATATATATAGAGTTTGAGAAGTCCAAATTAAGTGATTCTAATTCCGTTAGAACCATGACTTCCATATCTACAAAAGTCCTAGAAATGATCATAAACCAATTCCATCTCTAAACCCTCAAAAGTTGCCAAAAAAAAAGTTTTTCTTTTGGCCAAGTGGCTGGAACCAGTTCGGTCATTGATGTTGTCTGCCTCAGTCCGATTTTTAGGCCATAACTCGAGTTAGGAATCTCCAAATTGGGTGATTCCAAATGCATTGGAACCTTAACATATGTGTATACAATTGTTATAGAAAGAGTCTTAATTAATTTCTGGCTCTAAGGTCTCCAAAAGTGTCCAAAACAGTAGCCTTTTTCCTGGAACAAAGCTTTAGAGCAATCTGTGTTTGTGATGTCATATCTCCTAGGTTACATATCCAAATTATTTGAAATAGTTCCATTAGAAATTTAACATCTTGGGGATCATTTCTTAAGAGATAACTTTGGCTAAAAATGACGTTTATTTGTTGATTATGAGTGGATAATTAGGTTGAAAATACTGTATTCCCAGGAAGACACAGCTGTGCCCGAAAAACACAGCTGTGCTCTCAAAAACACAGTTGTGCCTATTGAAACACAGCCGTGCTTCACAAAAACACATCTGTGCTTTAGCATAATTTCTTTTATTTATGATTTAACTTATGAATTTTGCTACTAAATGAACTGGGATATTAACCAAATTAAATATGATGATTATTTAGCAATAATAAATGATTTTTGTTAAGTTTTGTATTATTTTATGAATTAAGGGATGGCATTTAAATAGCAAGCATGCATATAATTTCTATGAAATTGAATGTGGATTACTTTTAAATGGAATTATGGGTATATGGGAATTATTAAAAAAAATGTAATGCAACTTTAAATGAAATAAATGGTATATGCATGTGATTTAATTAATGGAATGGATTAGAGCATGAAAAATTAACATGATAAATGTTAAACATATAAGCCACATGATATAAGTATGTAGAAATGTGATTTTAATGTGTTTTGATGTGAAATAGTGGCATGACTATGTTGTTTAACATGTAAATCACCTAATTAAATGTTAAAGGTGATCAAAAGAATTAATGGTAAAAGAATTTATATCATGGCCGAATGATTTGTATGTGTGTATCCATGTGTACTGATGGAATATGGCATGAAATGAATATGATAATTACGTAGCGGAAAAACATAATAAAATCATACATGCCAAGCAATTCCATGACAAGAATCGAAACATGCACTTTTAGGGTTTTTAAACTTACAACTTTAAATGCCAATTCCAAATTGAATTTGATGATGACCAGCAACTAAGATGAGTTTGTCCACCTTTGATCTTCACCACCAATGCCAAGGAACAGCCTTTACGCCAATCCTTTCTATGTTCACACACACAATTGCAAGCTAGGCTTAAAACCGAGATCGCTAGCTCTCAATAAATTAGTATTGTGTAAAGGGTAAGGATTGAAGCTACAAGCTTTTGTCTTGCACTTCTATTTGATGCTTTTAATGCCTAATCACACAAGAAAGCAAGAAAGAATTCTTCTCCTTGTCAATTTCGGCCAAGAGGAAAAACCATCACGTTTTCTCTCCTTTTCTTCCCATAAAAACCGAAACTCCCCTCCTTCTCATCTCTTTCAATCCTTATCTCCTTTTGAATTTTAAAACCTTAAGATATATCTCAATCAAACTAATCACTTAATCTGATTTAAAAGCCATTAGGATTTAATACTCAATTAACTTAATCAATATAATTAATTAATTGAAATTAAACCATGTGGGCCGAATATATCCTCTCTCATGGACCAAGGTCCAATAGCACTTTTAATACCCTTTACATACATTAATTTGACTTTAATTAAAAGCCCAAATTAATGCCCAATACATTATTTAAATATTTTAAGCCCAATACTTTGTGTGCGATCTTATAGGTCTATTTAATGTTGGCAATGAATTAATGAATTAATTCAAAGGCTATATATATTCTCTAGCAAGATATTATAGCATTCCAAATTAAATAAAAATGCAAATGGCATTTGGTGACCTACTGCAATTTTGCATAGTCCCTTACCCATAAATATCAGAATTAATATAAGGCATGGAACTAGTCATCCTTATATGTAAGTTAATTCCTTTCTTGATTTTCCAGTGACACTGAACTCTCAGATAAATAATGGTTACTCATTATTTCATCTCGGTATGGCCATACACTTCCCAGTTCACTGATCAAGTGGCCGACGATATTTTCTCTCTTATAGAGAGGGGTAATCCCTTCACTTCTCTCATGCTCTCTGACATGAATCAATGTATACCCAAGCATACCCATACTAGTCACTCTGTTACAAGCACGTTAGGTGTATGTCAAAGTACACAGTAATTCATGAAGAGTTTCATAGAGATTTCAGGTCTAAGAACTTCGATACAAAACTTGCATATGAGAAACACTTATGACTCATACCATGTAGTGTTCTCATGAACGGATCGAATCCAGATACCATGTTCTCAACATGTATCTATGATCTCTGATTGACACTCTTGTCCTTATGTTCCGTAAGACCGAACCCAACTTATCAGAGAGAGCATACTAGTCTTAATTCATTTGTTATTCCCATAACAATGACTGACTAGGGATATTTAGAATGAAGTCTCATATGTTTCAAGGTCTTACAACCATATGCCTCACACATGACAACTTAAACCGAAACAACATTCTTGGATAGTTCGATCAATTGATATGCACAGGAATTCAATGGATAAAACAAATGCCTCATTTATTAGCTAAAATGTTTTTATTACAATGTATTGGGGCTAGGGCTAACACTAACAATCTCCCACTAGCACTAGTCCCAATTGGGCATAGCCCTCAGACCGAATGCTCTCAAATGAGCTTCGTGCAGATTTGGACGCAACTGTTTTGTCAAAAGATCTGCTACATTATTTTCACTTGCTATCTTGCTAACCTTGACGTCCCCATGATCAATGATTTCTCTGATCAGGTGGTACCTCCTGAGTATGTGTTTGGATTTCTGGTGTGACCGGGGCTCCTTGGCCTATGCAATGGCCCCGTCGTTGTCACAAAAAATTTCTAATGGATCTAGGATGCTTGGGACCACTCCTAATCCAGAAATGAAATTTTTAATCCAAACAGCCTCTTTTGCAGCCTCACTCGCTGCAATATACTCAGATTCTGTAGTTGAGTCGGCGACGGTCTCTTGCTTTGAGCTTCTCCAGCTGACAGCACCACCGTTTAAAACAAAAACAAATCCAGATTGCGATCTTGAGTCCTGAGTGCTGGTTTGAAAAGCAGCATCGGCATAGCCTTGTATGACGAGCTCTTCCTGACCACCATACACTAAGAAGTGATCCTTAGTCCTTCGTAGGTACTTTAGAATCCCTTTTACAGCAGACCAGTGCTTTTCACCAGGGTCTTGCTGAAACCTACTGGTTATACTCAGTGCATGAGCAACATCCAACCTAGTACATAACATAGCGTACATGATAGATCCAATAGCAGATGCATATGGGATTCTACTCATGTCGTCCCTTTCCTTTTTGGTTTTAGGGCACTGTTCTTTAGTCAAAGGAACTCCCAAAGCCAACGGTATGTACCCTTTCTTTGAGTCTCCCATACTAAAATGCTTTAGTACTTTGTCTATGTACTTTTCTTGACTTAGTCCCAAAAGCCGATTCGATCTGTCTCTATAGATCCGAATACCAAGTATTGTCTCAGCTTCACCTAAGTCTTTCATCGAGAAACATTTCCCCAACCATTGCTTAACCATTTGCAATGTTGGAATGTCATTCCCAATGAGAAGGATGTCGTCCACATATAGGACCAAAAATACTACTATGCTCCCACTAACCTTCTTGTACACACAAGGCTCATCTTCGTTCTTGACGAAGTCAAAATCTTTGACTGCCTCATCAAAACGAAGATTCCAACTTCGGGATGCTTGCTTTAATCCATAAATGGATTTCTGAAGCTTGCAAACCTTCTTAGGATGCTTGGGATTGACAAAACCTTCAGGCTGTGTCATATACACCTCCTCAAGTAAATATCCATTGAGGAAAGCAGTTTTGACATCCATTTGCCATATTTCATAATCATGATATGCAGCTATGGCAAGCAAGATCCTAATGGATTTGAGCATGACTACAGGCGAAAAGGTCTCATCATAGTCTATACCATGAGTTTGTCGAAAACCTTTTGCTACTAGTCTACCTTTGTAGGTCTGATCAGCTTTGAGTTTAAATAGCCACTTGCATTCAATTACCTTAGCACCTTCCGGTGGATCAACCAAGGTCCAAACCTGGTTATCGTACATTGATTGCATCTCGGATTTCATGGCTTCAAGCCAATTTTTTGAGTCTAGGCTTTCAATAGCTTCTCGGTAGGTAGTAGGATCCTCACGATCTACTAACTCAATAGTGTCACTGTCAGTGATTAGAAATCCATATCTCTGAATCTCCTAACGTACCCTACCGGACCTTCTAGGTACTTGTGTGATGGGTTCTTGTTCCGCAAGTGATTGTGAACTTGATCCCATTTCCAACTCATCCTCTATAGGAATTTGTGGCGCTTGAATTTCTCCAAGTTCTACTTTACTCCCACTGTCTTTCTTGAGGAGGAACTCCTTTTCCAAGAAAACAGCCTTGCGAGCAACAAATACTTTGTTCTCGGCTTGTGAGTAAAAATAGTATCCCTTTGTTTCTTTGGGATAACCCACAAATAAGCAAACATTGGATTTGGACTCTAGTTTGTCAGATGTTAATTTCTTAACATGTGCTTCACAGCCCCAAATCCTAAGAAATGACATATTGGGTTCTTTCCCAGTCCATACCTCGTATGGTGTCTTCTCAACTGCTTTAGTTGGAGTACGGTTTAGTAGAAACGCAGCAGTTTCTAATGCATAGCCCCAAAAAGAGATAGGAAGATTTGCTTGACTCATCATAGATCGAACCATGTCTAATAGAGTTCGATTTCTCCTTTCGGGCACACCATTCCATTGTGGTGTTCCAGGAGGAGTGAGCTGTGAAATAATACCACATTCTTTTAGATGACTGTCAAACTCTTGGCTTAAGTATTCGCCACCTCTATGAGATCGAATGGCTTTTATACTTTTGCCAAGTTGTTTTTCTACTTCGTTCTTAAACACTTTGAATTTCTCAAAAGTTTCAGATTTATACTTCATTAGATAGACATAGCCATATCTACTGAAGTCATCTGTGAATGTTACGAAGTAGCTAAAACTACCTCTAGCTTGTGTACTTAATGGTCCACATACATCGGTATGTATTAGTTCCAATAAGCCATTAGTCCTCTCATTTTTCTTGTTAAAAGGACCTTTTGTCATTTTTCCACGCAAACATGGCTCGCATGTATCATAAGACTCTAAGTCGAATGACCCAAGCACTCCAGTTTTGTGGAGTCTTGAAATGCGGTTTTCGTTTGTATGTCCTAAACGACAATGCCAGAAGTAAGTAGGATTCAATTCGTTTGATTTAACCCTCTTTGTATTAATGTTGTATATGGACTCTTTGTTTTGTAGATCAAGGATATAAAGGCCATTTTCCAACATGGCATTGCCATATGAAATGCCTTGGCGACGAATATGAGCATTGCCATTTTTAATAACAAAATCAAATTCATCCAAATCCAACAATGAAACTGAAATAATGTTTCTGCTCATAGCAGGTACATAATAACAATTTTTCAAAACTAAACAAAGTCCGGAAGGTAAAGTGAGTTGATAGTCGCCTATCTCCATGGCAGCAACTCGTGCTCCATTCCCCACACGGAGGTTCACTTCATTCTTCCCAAGTAACCGCCTATTTCTTAGCCCCTGCACATTAGAACAAATGTGAGAACCACAACCGGTATCAAGTAACCAAGTGGTAGAAATAGAAAGGTTAATTTCAATAACAAAAATACCTGAACTGGACGCATTGGCTCCATTCCTTTTTTGTTCTTCCTTGAAGAGAGCACAATTCTTCTTCCAATGCCCTATTTTGTTGCAGTGGAAGCAAGTGCTCTCGCTCTCCTTGGGCTTTTGTGCCTTGGGCTTGGATTGGGCCTGAGGTGCACTCCCTTTTGACTTGAACCGAGCCAGGTCATTCTTGGGTTTTGCCTTTCCCTTTCCCTTTCCCTTAGCTAGTCCCTTCTTAATGCCCCCTTGAACCATCAGTATGGGATTTGTCTTTCGAATGTTCTCTTCAGCATTCTTAAGCATCCCATGAAGCTCGGTGACTGACTTGTCCATTGCATGCATGTTATAATTCATTATAAATGGATCATAATCATCAGCCAATGATCCTAAGATCAAGTCAGTGGCCAATTCTTTTGGCACTTGTACCTCAAGCTTTCCTAGAGTATCAAGATACCCTTTCATCTTGAGTACATGTGTACTAACAGGAGTACCCACAGCCATCTTACAGGAAATTAAGGCCTTCGTTGTCACAAATCTCTCGTGACGAGCTTGCTCTTGGAACATCTCCTTTAGGTGCACCATGATCGCATAAGCCTCTTGGTCCATAAATTGCTTTTGCAAGTCAGGCACCATAGTGGCCAGCATCAAACAGGTCACATCATTGGAGTCGCTCTTCTTGGTCTCAAAAGTTTCCTTTTGAACCGCAGAGGCGTTCCTGCCAGGTTCATCAGGCAAGGGTGCATCCAAAACATACGACTTTTTCTCTTGCTTAAGGACTATTCTCAAGTTTCGAGACAAGTCTATGAAATTGGTGCCATTCAATTTGTCCTTTTCAAGGACCGATCGCAATGAGAAATTATTGTTTGAAGATGCCATTTGTCAATCTACAATAAAAATTTTAGCAAGATTAAATGAGGTCTTATTTTATAATCCCACAAACCGAATTAATATCCCTTTAAATAATTCGCGTTAGTGATTTAAAGTGGGCCAAGATCCACTTTTCACAACAACTTATTAGTCAAGCTGAGCTTGTACACCTAACAAGTTAAGTTACTTAGGTAGGAGAAACTCCAATCATGTCTCGTACATGACTCTTGGATCAAATGGGTTAACATCTTAAGATGTTATAGAACAAACCCATTTATTAGTTGCCTAGGTCCGAGCATCCCTTTCCATGTTAAGTCCAACCTACATTCACAACCCATGCCTCACAAAGATAATCGAGCGTATCTAGGACTCCCAGTCTACGTTATCGATGATCGATGCCTTGACATGTTTCGAATTAGGAAGGCAACTTTGTGACTTACTATTATTATTAGGGATTCAATTTATTACGGCTTACATGGCATACGCTTTGTCATCCATTCATAGCAAGCATATATATGTATATATATAAATAATTGCATCAAGTAAAGCGTGACAAACATGGGCCCAAAAACCTACAACTAAGATTCTATACTATTACATAAGAATCTTCGAGTTGGGCTTCTTTGCTCCGGTGGGCTTCACCTTTGATTTATAAAGTCTTCAAGTAAATTCTATTCTAAGAAATTAATGAAACTTTTACAATAAAACATAATGGCTCGCAGGCCATAATTAATTAAAAACAGGGCCCATGAATGCACCATGCATATCCATTCATCACACCAAACTAGCAAATAAATATACATAATATTCATGGATCAAACAAAGTCCAATTTTAATTAATTTAGCCAAGTCTCTTAATGGAAATTGTGTACTTGAACCTTTAAGAGATGACCCCATGATGGGCCTGGGCCGAGGCCCAATGGACTAAATCCTCTTATTGAATAAGTTCTCTTAAAAGCCCAAAACACAATCTAGTTAGATTTGTGCTATAAATCAACTCTAGTATAATTTCCAATTTTGCCATTATTAATTTTATGTCATATTGCCCATAAACATTAAAAATACATATAATATGTACCGACATGAATTAAAACATGAAGAACATATATATGATACACGGCATACATATAAAAACAAACAAACAACAAAACTAGTTGTTAAATGCTTATGTGATGCCCCAAAAATGCACAAAAACTTAAATCAATTTTATGAGTCATTAAATAATTCAAAAATGGTCATAAAAATAGATTTAATATTTTGTACCAATCTGAACTAAATGTGTTTTTACCATTTTAATCAAATCAAAACAAACAATGTTGATTAAACATGTAACAAACACAAACTAGTCATTGTTTTAAGTGATATTAAAATTAATCAATTAAATCGTCATGGACCAGAAAAAAAACAAATTTTTAAAATGTCCAGAACAGATAATTAATCTTTAAAAACCACTTACAAACATGCCAAAAACGTTTTTACATTTAATATTCAAAACTAGTTGTTAAACTAACAATTAACATGCCAAAAAGCACCTAGTTTTAATATTAACATATACCATCAGGTATAATCATTTAAATCTGACCAATAACAGCTCCTAGAATATCTTAGGACAGAATATTATCATGTCAAATTAAAAATAATACCTATCTAATCAATAAAAATCGTTTTTACACCAAAACAATGCAAAAAAATCAAAACAGAAAATTTCAGCATTGCATGTTTTCAAAGTAACGATTTTTAATTAATTATTTCATGCATCTAAAGCTCTAAAATAAGCATGTTTAGGCTCTGATACCACTGATGGAATATGGCATGAAATGAATATGATAATTACGCAGCGGAAAAACATAATAAAATCATACATGCCAAGCAATTCCATGACAAGAATCGAAACATGCACTTTTAGGGTTTTTAAACTTACAACTTTAAATGCCAATTCCAAATTGAATTTGATGATGACCAGCAACTAAGATGAGTTTGTCCACCTTTGATCTTCACCACCAATGCCAAGGAACAGCCTTTACGCCAATCCTTTCTATGTTCACACACACAATTGCAAGCTAGGCTTAAAACCGAGATTGCTAGCTCTCAATAAATTAGTATTGTGTAAAGGGTAAGGATTGAAGCTACAAGCTTTTGTCTTGCACTTCTATTTGATGCTTTTAATGCCTAATCACACAAGAAAGCAAGAAAGAATTCTTCTCCTTGTCAATTTCGGCCAAGAGGAAAAACCATCACGTTTTCTCTCCTTTTCTTCCCATAAAAACCGAAACTCCCCTCCTTCTCATCTCTTTCAATCCTTATCTCCTTTTGAATTTTAAAACCTTAAGATATATCTCAATCAAACTAATCACTTAATCTGATTTAAAAGCCATTAGGATTTAATACTCAATTAACTTAATCAATATAATTAATTAATTGAAATTAAACCATGTGGGCCGAATATATCCTCTCTCATGGACCAAGGTCCAATAGCACTTTTAATACCCTTTACATACATTAATTTGACTTTAATTAAAAGCCCAAATTAATGCCCAATACATTATTTAAATATTTTAAGCCCAATACTTTGTGTGCGATCCTATAGGTCTATTTAATGTTGGCAATGAATTAATGAATTAATTCAAAGGCTATATATATTCTCTAGCAAGATATTATAGCATTCCAAATTAAATAAAAATGCAAATGGCATTTGGTGACCTACTGCAATTTTGCATAGTCCCTTACTCATAAATATCAGAATTAATATAAGGCATGGAACTAGTCATCCTTATATGTAAGTTAATTCCTTTCTTGATTTTCCAGTGACACTGAACTCTCAGATAAATAATGGTTACTCATTATTTCATCTCGGTATGGCCATACACTTCCCAGTTCACTGATCAAGTGGCCGACGATATTTTCTCTCTTATAGAGAGGGGTAATCCCTTCACTTCTCTCATGCTCTCTGACATGAATCAATGTATACCCAAGCATACCCATACTAGTCACTCTGTTATAAGCACGTTAGGTGTATGTCAAAGTACACAGTAATTCATGAAGAGTTTCATAGAGATTTCAGGTCTAAGAACTTCGATACAAAACTTGCATATGAGAAACACTTATGACTCATACCATGTAGTGTTCTCATGAACGGATCGAATCCAGATACCATGTTCTCAACATGTATCTATGATCTCTGATTGACACTCTTGTCCTTATGTTCCGTAAGACCGAACCCAACTTATCAGAGAGAGCATACTAGTCTTAATTCATTTGTTATTCCCATAACAATGACTGACTAGGGATATTTAGAATGAAGTCTCATATGTTTCAAGGTCTTACAACCATATGCCTCACACATGACAACTTAAACCGAAACAACATTCTTGGATAGTTCTATCAATTGATATGCACAGGAATTCAATGGATAAAACAAATGCCTCATTTATTAGCTAAAATGTTTTTATTACAATGTATTGGGGCTAGGGCTATGGCATGTAATGGCATATGGGTGAGATTTACATGTATATTGATCTTATAGTATGATTAAATACCATGAAAAGTATGATTGGTAATTTAAAAATATGGAAAATGGAAAAATGATGCCCTGTGTAGTAATCTGATAGTCAAGTCTAGTTCAGGATATGTTGGCTAGCCATAGGGACATAAGACCGCGGGTTTTAACATGACGTCTCACTTATTGTAGGCCAATGACGGTCCTACCTCAATATATTGAAAAGAATTAAAATGTATTGGAATGTACTGGAGTGTTCCTTCGGGGTCCCTTCATGTTGGAATGTACTGGAGCGTTCCTTTGAGGCCCCTCCAGGTTGTTATGAGCCTTTAGGGGTTCACGTCTCATTTATCCCGATCATAGAATTCTGCCAGCTTTATACTAGGGGCATAAATGAGTATAAATGATTTGAAAGTAATTAACTCCTCAGCTAATGAGTAGTCCTTTATTGATTGGCTGATTGAGGAGCCAAGTGTAATGAAGTGTTAATTGCATAAGTATGTAAATATGAAGTTAAGCTATCATATGTGTAAAATTAATGATAGATAATAAGTGCCGATTGAAAGAAGGTTATAGAATATGTTAAATGTTTTAAAAAGGTATGGATAATAAAATGACTGGGTAAATGTATAATGACTTAATAAGTAAATGATTGTATGCGATGATTGTATGTGCAAATATCTGTTAGATGTTATGAATGTGGAAATGCCTATCTTATTGAATGAAGTAAGGTTATAGAACTGCTATAAGTGTGTATTAAATGAATGTTATGTTAACGATTACTGTGAGTGGTCGTTTATATTATATTTATGTAATCCCCACTAAGCTTTAAGCTTAGCACGGATGTTTCATCTGTGTAGGTTTGAAGATAGAAGAGTCGCCAGGGACATTCCGTAGCAGTCAAGGCCAACGAGTCTGTAGGAGTATCTTAATAAAATTGTAATTGTTAATTGTAATGTTGAACTATGGCTTCATTAGTAAAGGATTTGTATATAATATGTCTATAGTAAAAGTATTATACGAATTGGTATGTGAAAGTATTGTGTATAAAAAAAAATTTATAACTCTGTTTTTGATATTTTTTCTGTAGTGTTTTGTCCGATGGAATCCTTTACTTGTCGTCATTCTCTGACCATATTATTGTGTGTAGGGCCATGTATGAGTAAGAGGTGTTACAATTAGTGGTGTTAGAGAATAGGTTTAGTTGGTTCTGGATGACTAGTAGTTTAGAACTGTATCTGTATAGTTTTTTGTTGGCCAAAGTGGATGTCCTTATTTTCTGTATAATTGACGAGAATAGAATCTTCTGAATAGGATAAGGTGTATAGTTAAAGTGCTAACCCAATAGATCTTGATTTACCTGCTTCGAGATATTTTGTTTATATAAGATCTAAAGTGTGTATATCAGATGAGTTACAAGAGATTCTGCTAAGAATTCTCTTCAGCATAATATGGACTTTTAGAAGAAGTTTTAGTGAGAATTTCTAAGTTTTACCTGTAGGTGGTCATTTCTTGGGAGAGATGCCCCTCGAGATCATTTTCTGTCCCGATTTGCATATGTTCTAGCAGGAATAGTGTGTTAAATAAGGCATAAATGATTATAGAATTGTGGATAGTGTAGAATATACATAGAGAATGTGATGACACTCTGTATGCCTGTCAGCTATCTCCTTGGAATCATTTGAACATGAGCATGTTGAGACATGGGGGATGGAAAAAGTGCATCATTATTACATAAAATTTGCATCATTCTGCATACATGAACCATCATACATTCATTCCATTTATATCCCTCATTCATATGTCATAAGCATTTATGTATGTGTATCCTTTGGAGAGGAAGTTGACAGGTGTACATTGAGTGTTTGGTGTTAAAAAAGGGATATATTGAGGAAGAGTAAAGTGTTTGTTAATGAAAGTATAAGGTATAAAGAATCAAAGTTAAGTGGAAAAAAAAGACTATTTTGGGAATTTATATAGGAAAGTGTGAGTAAGATTGCAAATGAAGAATAAGTAATATGAATGAAGAAACTATCATGTATATCCTGTAAATTTGAGGTGTTAAGGAATGGTGCAATAAGATGATATGTATAGAATGGTTTGAAAGTAAAGTGTACACATTTGAGTTCTGAATAGTGAATACGATGGTAATTGTTATGGTTCTTTTAATTGATCTAGAAATAAGTTAGATAAGAAGAGAGTTAAGTGTGATGTGATGAAATGGCTATGTAAAGTGAAGGTGATTTAAGAAAAGAAATTGTATTGATTTGGTAAAATTATTTTGTTAGGAGCCAAATATGATTATAAACCAAAAATGTGTTATGACTCCTATGGTTATTAGGATTAAGAAAATACGTTTGAAATACTACTAAATTGAAGTATTCAAACGTTAACAGTTTTGAAGTCGACAAAAGCGAAAAGGAGAAAATAGAAAGTTCAAAGAGATATTAAAATGGTATGTAATTATGCTAGGAGACAGGAATTAATAAGGTGTATATGATCGGATTTCCGAATAGTGATAAGAAAAACAATTATTATGATGATTATGATTGACTTGGAACTAGCTTAATGGAAGGAAATTTATGTATGGGACTTGATTAAATTGGTTTTCATAAGTTTGTGCATAACAGTGGATAAGAAATGTGTTATGGATTTTATGGTTATTTTGATCAAAAGAAATTGTTTGAGGCAATAACAAATTAAAGTATTCTGAAGCTAAGAGATTTAAAGTATGTTAAGAATGAAGTGAATGTAAAGAAATACAACAAGGAATTAGGTAAAAGTATAGTAAATGAAGATAGATAAGTATAGGACAAATAAGTGCACCGAAATGAGTAGAGTGTATATGTTATGAGTATACAATGTCAGTGTTATATGATTATATAGAAGTAATACGTATTAATAGTAATGATATAGAGTATAGTAGATAGACTATTTGATTTAAGTGAATTTTGAGGACGAACTTCATTAAGGAGGGGAGAATTGTAATGGTCTCATTACCGGGTTAGACGTGAATAATTTTTCCCGATAGTGAATAGTGATACCAGGGCAAATAATACCTATCGGAGTCGAAAAATATTTTATTTGATTATTGGAAAGTATAAGTTACAATGAGTTTGAGGTAAAAATTTAGAGTGAAATCGATATCAAGTATGGTCTCAAAAGTCGAAAATAACAAAAAGTCACGGATTCGGTATGAATAGCAACTAGTTTGGCTGAGTGTTTGACCGGACAGTAGAGGATGCTACGGACCTTAGAAAAAGAATCTAAAAATATGGACGCGCTCGTATGAATGAATAGAATCATATGGTAATGAAAAATTAATTTTTGGTGATATTGAAAAATTGGGTTATCGAACTGATAAATAATTACCGGACTAGGAAATAATTTTCGATTGACCCCATAATATTATTGGAGTATAATTAATATGTGTTAAAAATCATTGAGTCATTTTTATGAGGAATTAAGCTTAGAAAGTAAGGAAAAATAAATGATTTCTGTTTAAATAGTACTCCGTTGACCGAAAGTTTGACCGTGACTTTAAAAATAGCAAATGATATCCAAAATTGATGAAACTTTCCAGATTGACTGTAGATGATATGTAGGAATTTTTGGTAGTAAAAATAAAATCTTTTGAGGACATTAAAAATTTACTGATTGGACTGGTTTGAGTGAACCGGATCTAAAACGGACTCCGATTGCGGTGAAATTTGGTGTACAACCTAGTTTTTATATGATATGAATTAGGAAATTAATTTTGGGAGAATTTGAGCGTGATAAAAGAGAAAATTAAATTAATAGTGCAAATTAAGCCATAAAAGTGGTTTGAGTTTGGATTGGTTGGCCCAACTTGGTTGGACCTTAAACCCACTATAAAAGCCCCAAAAATCTGTATGTTTACCAAGATTTTTCGATCAGCCCGTTCTCCTTTCTTCTCTCCCTCACTCGAAGCCATTTCTTCTTCCTCTTCAATGTGATTTCTTCCATTTTTCTTCCAATTCTTTTTCAATCCAAGCTTTTAGCTTGATTATTAGCCCTTATTGAAGGTAATTCCAATCCTTAATTTCTGGATTTAATGAAGATAAAGTGAGGAATCTAGAATTTTTAGTTTTGGGCAAAGGTAGAGGTAAGCTAGAATTGATGAATTTAATTGATTTCTTTAGTTCTTATAGCTAGATTAAGTTGTGTAGTTGCATCTCTTCTTCTTCTCTATTGGTAAGATTTAAGATTTATATGGAAAGTATGGTAAGTAGAGATGCCAACATGTAATTTTGTGGGTTTTGATGAGGAATTTGGATGGTGATAACCATGAAATAGTGAGAAAGCGAGAAAGAAAGAGCTAATGAAGATGAAGGAGCCATCAAATGAGGTTTGGGAATTATTATGCTAATTCTTGTGTTAATGAAGAATTATTGATGGATTGAATGTTTTGAAGTGTTTGTATATTTTTTATGTTGATTTGTATTGAATTTGGTGAATTCAAGGTGTCAAATTAATTGATTATGGGTTTATTGAAATACCTAGTTCAATTCTGTCCAAAGAGTGGATTAACCTTTGGTGACTGTTTTTCATATATGTAGAGTTTTAGAACTCCAAATTAAGTGATTTTAATTCCATTAGAACCATGACTTCCATACTACAAAAATTCTAGAAATGATCATAAACTAATTCCATCTCTAAGACCCTCAAAAGTGGCCAAAACAGAAGTTTCTATTTTTGCCGAGTGGCTGGAACCAGTTCTGTCATTGATGTTGTCTTCCTCAGTCCGGTTTTTAGGCCATAACTCGAGTTAGGAATCTCCAAATTGGGTGATTCAAAAGTCATTTGAACTTTAACATCTGTGTATACAATTGTTATAGAAATATTCATAATTAATTTCTAGCTCTAAGGTCTCCAAAAGTGTCCAAAACTGTAGCCTTTTTCCTGAAACAAGGCTTTTGAGAAGTCTGTATTTGTGATGTCATATCTCCTAGGTTATAGATCCAAATAATCTAAAACCTATTCCATTAAAAATTTAACATCTTGGGGATCATTTGTTAAGAAGATAACTTTGGCTAAAAATGACATTTACTTGTTGATTATGAGTGGATAATTAGGTTGAAAATACTGTATTCCCAGGAAGACACAGCTCTGCCCGAAAAACACAGCTGTGCTCTCAAAAACACAGTTGTGCCAGCTGAAACACAGCCGTACTTCGCAAAAACACAGCTATGATTTTGCATAATTTTTTTATTTATGATTTAACTTATGAATTTTGCTATTAAATGAACTCGGATTTTAACCAAATTAAATATGATGATTATTTTGCACTAATAAATGATTTTTGTTAAGTTTTGTATTATTTTATGAATTAAGGGATGGCATTTAAATAGCAAGTATGCATATAATTTCTATAAGATTGAATGTGGATTACTTTTAAATGGAATTATGGGTATATGGGAATTATTAAAAAAAATGTAATGCGACTGTAAATGAAATAATTGGTATATGCATGTGATTTAATTAATGGAATGGATTAGAGCATGAAAAATTAACAAGATAGATGTTAAACACATAGGCCAAATGATATAAGTATGTAGAAATGTGATTTTAATGTGTTTTGATGTGGAATAATGGCATGGTTATGTTGTTTAACATGTAAATTACCTAATTAAATGTTAAAGGTGATCAAAAGAATTAATGGTAAAAGAATTTACATCATGGCCGAATGATATATATGTGTTTATCCGTGTGTATCCGTGTGTACCATGAAAAATTTATGAGTTTTATGGCATGTAATGGCATATGGGTGAGATTTACATGTATATTGATGTTATAGTATGATTAAATTCCATGAAAAGTATGACTGGTAATTTAAAAATATGGAAAATTGAATAATGATGCCCTGTGTAGTAATCTGGTAGTCAAGTCTAGTTCAGGATATGTTAGCTAGCCATAGGGGCATATGACCGCGGGTGTGAGCACGACATCTCACTTATTGTAGGCCAATGACGGTCCTAGCTCAATGTATTGAAATGTATTAAAATGTATTGGAATGTACTGGAGTGATCCTTCGGGGTCCCTTTAGGTTGGAATGTACTGGATCGTTCCTTTAAGGTCCCTCCAGGTTGTTATGAGCCTTTAGGGGTTTACCTCTCGTTTTTCCCGTTCATAGATTTTTGCCAGCTTTATACTAGGAGCATAAATGAGCATAAATGAGTTGAAAATGATTAACTCCTCAGATAATGATTAGGCCTTTATTGATTGGCTGACTGAGGAGCCAAGTGTAATGAAGTGTTAATTGCATAAGTATGTAAATATGAAGTTAAGCTATCATATGTGTAAAATTAATGATAGATAATACGTGCCGCTTGAAAGAAGGTTATAGAATATGTTAAATGTTTTAAAAAGGTATGGCTAATAAAATGATTGGGTAAATGTATACTGAGTTAATGCATAAATGATTGTATGCGAAGATTGTATGTGCAAATATCTGGTAGATGTTATAAATGTGGAAATGCCTATCTTATTGAATGAAGTAAGGTTATAGAACTGCTATAAGTGCGTATTAAGTGAATGTTATGTTGACGATTACAGTGAGTGGTCGTTTATATTATATTTATATATTCCCCACTAACCTTGAAGCTTAGCACGGGTGTTTCATCCATGTAGGTTTGAAGATAGAAGAGTCGCCAAGGACATTTTGCAGCAGTCAAGGCCAATGAGTCTGTAGGAGTATCTTAATAAAATTGTAATTGTTAATTGTAATGTTAAACTATGGCTTCATTAGTAAAGGATTTGTATATAATATGTCTATAGTAAAAGTATTATACGAATTGGTATCTGAAAGTATTGTGTGTAAAAAAAAAAATTATAACTCCATTTTTGATATTGTTTTTGCAGTGTTTTGTTCAATAGAGTCCTTTACTTGTCGTCGTTCTTCGACCATATTACTGTGTGGAGGGCCACGTATAAGTAAGGGGTGTTACAACGTTTCTCCTTGTCCCTTGGCTTTCCTTTTCTTTTTTTTTTGGTCCAACCTTTTTTTTTCAAAATGCCAAACCCCCCTCTTAGGTTATTTTCTCTCCTTTTATATCTAGGGTCCTAGATTTTTTTTTTCTCTTTCCTTGATTTTTTCATTTTTATTTTATTATTATTTTTTCCTTTTTATCAATATATATATTATTTTATTTTTGCCACCTCGGGACCTAGTGTCTACACTTGCCCTTCTTGGATCAACAGGCGCAGCGGCTCTAAGCTCATTAATAGGTCGGCGGGCAGCATCACCTACGATGGCAGCCTCCCCACTAGTAGGCCATTCAACTTGCCCCAAAGTAGGGGCTACCAGTGGTCATGGAATGACTACAGGAGGGTGTGTAATCCTTTCGGCCAAGGTGCCTATCATTTCCAATATCCTCCTTTCAAAGTCCTCTAACCGCCTTACAATATCCTGTGTAGTCAAAGCCCCGGTTTCTTCTGCCATCGATGATTCTAAGGATGACTTTGAAAGAAAATCTAAAATGCTGCCAATCGAGGTCAACTCTAAATCCAACCTAGACATTGGCAGCTCAAATAATGAATTTCTAATCAACCGACCGTCATATCCCCTATACCACTTAGACAAATCTATGATAGCTGAAAAACATACCCCATTAGGATGATGCATGAGTGACATATGTCATGATCATGCTGTGCAACATCCACAACCACATATAAGCAATTAGATTCTTCCAACCTTATTAGTCCCACACAGGAGGTAGTGCTGTCTCTTTCCTAGGTAGGCTTAGTCTAAGGGTTATCAGGAAACCCAAATGATGAGTATGGTGCATGGCAGGAAACCAGCAGCATAACACCTTTTATTTAAAGCGCACACGTATGGATTTTGGCCATGATGTATTTGAACATTTCAGAAGAATTAAAATGAGCCCACGGGTGCATACGCCGGCTTTATCCCTTCATCTCTCCCTTTTATCTTTCATTTTCTGCATTTCCATCTTTTGTTTCTTCTTCTTTCCTGTTTGCTTACCTAGAGCTGTGAATTTTGATTGGTTTAAAGAGTTAAAAGAGATTAGAGGTCTTGTAAGAGATTTGCAAGGTAAGTGTGGTTGGATTTCTAGGCATTAATTATTCTTCTTATTCCATTTCTATTTTTGATTTAAAGTAGTTTGAGTTTGGATTAAGTGTTTATTTTGGTTGGTTTTGTGTAAGAAGCTACTGACAAGAGGAAAGACAAAGGCAAGGAAAGATTTGAGCTGAGGAAGAGATAGTGGTTCACGCTGCGTTTTGAGGTTAGGATCGTGTGTGATTTTCTTTTCTTTTGATAGATGCATGTTGATTAATTGGTAAATCCATGAGCTTTGATCTAGTTCAACAACTCTTCTAGTTGTTAAAATTTCATGTGATTATGAGTGATGAGTTGTATGTTATTTCTTTGACAATTTAAAGTTGATTATTTATACATTAATTATATGTTAATTGTAAGTTATGGATAAGAAGTTATGCATATGAGAGTATTTGTTGAAGGTCTCTTTTGGTTGGTTAGTATTTGAATGTTGCTTGAAGTCATGTATCTGATTTTAGGAAGTTTGTGTGAAATGTACATGCTTAAGAGATGTGTAGTTTGGAGTTCGAACACCTAGTTCGATTCTGTCGCGAGCGCGATAGATTAATCATAGGGCGGGTATGGTTCTGCCAAGCTTGGTTTTGCCGAGCTTGGTTTGCCGAGCTGGGTTCTACAGAGCTGGGTTTTGCCGAGCCTCACCTTCGCCGAGCTTGGTCGCGAGCATGATAGAAGCTACTTTGGCACATGTTGCGAGTGCGACTTTGCCCGCGAGCGTAGCCACTGAGAGTTTTCCTTTCTGTCGTGAGCGTGACGATGTGCAGAGTTTTGAATATAAGTCTTTTATCTTTATTTTTGTTTAATATTGCATTGGAATATGAATGACCATGCATAATAAAGTTTATATATAGTAGCATGAGTACTATATGAATCATATGCTGGATAGTTTGCTTAGTTATTACATGAATTGAGTTACTGTGTAATAATTGGTTTGGGCACTTTAGTAGTTATATGGTATATGATATAGTGAATAGAGTTATTTGTAAACCTCAAGGGTTATGGTAGTGGATAGATAAGCATGCTTATAAAGGGTTAAAGTGCAGCTGCTAGTGTGACACCACTTGTGTCCATATGCCGATACCTTGGGGTATTCAAATGTTTGAGTTAGTTCTCTAGAAGTTGCGATACTGCCAGTCAGTATCTAGAGCACCTGTATCCACCATTGATATGTATTCAGGCTATTAAATGTTCTGCATTGTATATGAGATGTAGTGGAGGCTATTATACATTCATGCCTTTATGTGAAATGTAATTAAAATGTTATAAGTGCACGCATATGAATATACGTAAAAGTAGTGAAGCGTTATCACTTATTGTTTATAACTGTCACATCTCGTTTGCCCCCTAGTTGAATGAGCCATTTGTGTGTGTGCACATTTGCATGAGTTTGGCATCATGTAAGGGTATTCTGGTAAATAAGCATGTTTTGTGGGTTTGTTCATGTGTGGGAATGCATATAGAAATATTATGTGCATAATTGGAATTATAATTATTTGCATGTGAGTACACCATAGTAGGATATATTATTTAGGTGTCTCATTGTGTGTGTTGTGCATACAATTGTAGGGTATGTTTTAGTTGAGAGAGTCTAGTGTGTGTGTGACATAAGCATCTGTGGTGTGTGTGACCAAATCCCTCCACTAGTAGATTGACACTTGTCTTAGGTTAAGAAAAGAAAAAGGAAAAGAAAGGAAAGGGGAAAATCAGATTTCTCACTTGTGTTTCCCGTTCATCACAGTCCCCTCCCTCTCTTCTTCTTCTTCTTCTTCTTCTTCTTTTGAACCTTAGTTGAGATTCAAGGGTTGCTAGTGGGGTTTTGATCATCTCTTAGTGTTCATTGGTAAGTCTTATATATTCATTTTTGCCTTTGTACAATTCTTCATCTTCTTCCCTTGCATTTTTCTGTTTTGGGTTTTTAAGTTAGGGTTTTGAGTTGGTGTATTTTTGTGCTTTGTTGCTTAGTTAATCCTCCAAGAGATCTTAAAGGCAAGGAAATCGCTGGATCTAGTGGAACTAAACACTAGGAGCTAAGGATTTGAGGTTTGGGAATTTCTAATTTGAATGTGTGTATGAATATGTGTTCTTGAAAAATTCTGGAAATTTGTGATGGATATTATGTTTATTATGGTCTCTATGCTATGGGACTAGTATTGGTTGAATGATTGAGCTTAGATTGTGGTGTTTTGAACTCATATTGTGTTTTTGGGTAAACTGATGATGAATAGTGAGGTATGTTAACTTGAGGAATTTGGTTATATAAAATGATGATGTTCTTGAATTCTTATGTATGATTTGTTAATGGCATGACTCAATGATGTTGTATTTGGGTTTTTACCATTATTGGTGTGTGAATTTGATGATTGAAGTGAAAGTTTTGGGATTGTTGGCTGGAAAAGACCTGGAAATCGCACAGAGGAATCGCATCTGGGCATGGGTCACGGTGGCAACCAATTTGGTTACCACCGTGAGCCACGAACCAGATGCATTCTGCCGTGAAGTTTGGTATGTCACGGTGGCAACCAATCTGGTTACCACCGTGAGGTATCCAAACTTTGGTTTCTGTCTGGGCAGTAGGTATGTCACGGTGGCAACCCATTTCGTTACCACCGTGAGATACCCAAGCTTTCGATTCTGTCTGGCTTCTTTGGTACGTCACGGTGACAACCATTTTGGTTGTGACCGTGAGGAACCTAAAGCTTTGCTTCTGTTTGGTTGCTTTGGTATGTCACGGTGACAACCATTTTGGTTGTGACCGTGAGATACCCCAGACTTGCTTTCTGCCTGGATCCTTGGTATGTCACGGTGACAACCATTTTGGTTGTGACCGCGACCTACCCTGTTTTTGCAATAAAATTCCGTTATTTCCGCATGTTTTAAGAATGTTTTTGTATGGTTTTTAGCACGCAATACCATGTTTTGAGCTATAAGAATATATGTTCTGATTATCCTTGAATGTGAATTCTTCGCTTGTCGTAATTTAACTACGGCCATTAAGTGTGTGTTTCTCCGCCTGCAAGAGTCGGTCTAGTGGATAGTTAGGCATGCCTAATAGAGTCTTAGCTGCAGCCTCTGTTTCTGTTTGGACCCCGATCAGGTCCCCGAACGGTTCCGCGTGAACCCCTATCTGGAAGGATCTTGTTTAAGATCCCTTGTAATGTTTTGTAAAAATCAAATGAAAATCTGTCTATATCGGCTCGTACCCGTAAAGTACTGTCTGTATCGGTTCGTACCCGTAAAGTACTGTCTGTAACTCGTTATCCACTTCCTCGGGTCAGTAGGTGCTTATTAAGAATTGTTATATGAGGAAAAGTATGTTATATATGTAGGGATTCATCGATGAAGTATAATCTGCTAAAAAGGATATGATTGTTGTTATGAACTTCTGATGAATGGTTCTATGCTTGTGAGCAGGAGTTTATGTTATTGTTATGCCATGATTATGGTATGTACATGAAGTATGCATGTGAATTGCCTTGACGACCGTTATGAATGGTTGTTGTTATGCTATATGTGTGTTTCCCCACTAAGCGTTTATCGCTTAGCACGGTGTGTTTACCCGTGCAGGTGCGGAAGGAGTTGTTTTTGGGAGAGTCGTCGCCGTCAAAGCCAACACAGCAGGGTCTTAGTGTAGGGCTTATTTTTGTAGCTTATGATTCTTTTTGTATAGAACTCTCATATGGTTTTGTAATAGCTTCCGCTTTTGTATATGAATCCTGGATATTGTAATTATCTATTGCATCCTTCAGTTGATCAGAACAGTAATGTAATGCTTCAATTATATTAATGCATGATCAGCTTTCATGAATGGTGTTATAAAGTTTTAAATTACCCTGTATATTGCTATGAATTCTTATGTATGAATGTATGTTAGCCTATATCTGTGTGTTGGCACCTTTATTCATACGGCATCTCACTCCTTATCGGATGGAATCGCCTACGTATGGGTAAGGGGTGTTACAAGTTGTGGTATCAGAGCCCCGGTTTAGGCGTTTCTGGGTGATTGTTTATATGATGTTTTGTGTGTATATGTCTATGTCTAGGGCTGTGTTGGCTGATGTGGTCGTCCTCTTATTTGTTAGATGAATTCTGATTCTACTCACGGTGCGCTCGAGGAGTCCGCTGAAAGTGTGAACCCTCCAGCGGTAGATCCGTCTGTCTCTGTTTCGGTGTCGGCTCAACGTGCTAGGGTTCAGCCCGAGGCCGCTGCCATGCCTTTTGAGGCGATGCTCAGATTGCATCAGGACATGGCTCGGGTTTTGGAAAGAGTGACTGCCCCGAAAGCTCCGATAGAGAGTCTGAGAAGAGCTGGTGTCGAGGATTTTTATGGGACCGGACTTGATGAATCTGAGTTGGCCGAGAAGTGGCTGGATAAAGTTAAGAGAGCTTTGAGGGAAGTTAGGTGTCCTCCCGATCAACAAGCTGAGTGTGCTGTGGCTTTGCTTCAAGGTCCAGCATACGAATGGTGGGAGTTGGTGAGTAGGCAACCTCAGATGCCTGATCCTTTGACATGGGATTTCTTTGATGAGCAGTTTTCTAGGAAGTATGTGACTCAAGCTTATAAGGACGCAAGGTGGGTGCAGTTTCTGAGTTTGAGGCAAAGGGCCTTATCGGTTGTGGATTATGAGAAGGAGTTTAACCGGTTATCTCGTTATGCTCCGCGTGGGGTTATGAAAGATGATTTCAGATGCAAGCACTTTGAGGCCGGGTTGAACGACTCTTTGAAGATCGCTTTAGTTTCCTTGATGTGTATGCCAGGGGTACATTATTATCAGATTGCTGAGGCTGCTTTGAGGGCAGAGAAGGCGGAAACTTTGATTAGGGAGAGAGCTCAGCGTAGGAGTTCCGCTAGAGGTGGTTTCTCTTCATCTTCGGGTAAGAGATCTAGGAACCCGCAAGATGAACCATCTGCTGGTTCGGCTACCAGAGGGAGAAGGCAAGGTTCAGCTGTAGTATCTGGTTCTGGTAGAGGTGGTCGGTCTGATGCTATTCCAGTTTGTGAGAATTATGGTAAGGCACACCGGGGTGAGTGTAGGTGGCTCACTGGTGGGTGTTTTAGGTGTGGGAGCACCGAGCACTGTGTGGCTAATTGTCCCCAGACGGGTGAAGATTCGGGTCCTCAGGGAGGAGCTAGTAGAGTTGGATCGAATGCTTCTCAGGCTGCGAGAGGTAGAGGTAGAGGTCGAGGCGGTCGACCTAGAGAAGGAGCTGGTTCTGAGACAGTTGAGCGTCCTCCCCCAATGACCGCTAGAGCGTATGCAGTTAGAGCCAGAGAGGAGCAGGATGCCCCTGATGTGATTGCTGGTAAGTTCCTACTCCATGACACTGAATTATATGCTCTAATAGATCCTGGTTCCACACACTCATATTTATGCACGCATAAGATTATTGATAAGTTGCATGTGGTAGAACAGTTAGACTATGAGATTTGTGTGACCAATCCATTAGGGCATAGTGCCAGTGTGAGTAGAGTTTATAGGAATTGTCCGTTGATGGTTGAAAGTGTTGAGTTCCCTGTGGATTTGATAGAGTTACCCTTCAGAGAGTATGATTTGATTTTGGGTATGGATTGGTTGGGCAAGCATCGGGCCGTGGTTGATTGTCATAGGAAGACTTTCGTGCTTCGGGATAGGAACCGAGCTCCTGTGTTTGTTAGAGGTTTGGGTGCGAGTTCCTTGCACAATGTGATTTCTGCGATTCAAGCTCAGCAGTTTTTAAGAAAAGGTTGTGAGGCTTTTCTGGCGGTGGTTTTGGATTCCAAGAGGGATCAAGTTAGGATTGAGGACATCCCTATTGTTCGAGAGTTCAGTGATGTTTTTCCGAGTGACTTGCCGGGTTTGCCTCCGGAGAGGGAAGTTGAGCTAGCCATAGAGATTATGCCGGGTACCACACCGGTATCGAAAGCACCTTATCGGATGGCTCCTGTGGAGTTGAGAGAACTTAAAACTCAACTACAAGAGCTATTGGATAAGGGGTTCATTCGACCCAGCATATCTCCTTGGGGAGCTCCAGTTTTGTTCGTTAAGAAAAAGGATGGATCCTTGAGGATGTGTATCGATTACAGGCAGATTAACAAGGTCACAGTGAAGAATAAGTATCCGTTGCCCAGAGTTGAAGATTTGTTTGATCAGCTTCGAGGTGCAGGTGTGTTTTCCAAGATTGATCTTCGGTCTGGGTATTATCAGCTTCGTGTTAAGGATCAGGATGTGGTTAAGACTGCATTTCGGACTCGGTATGGCCACTACGAGTTCCTTGTTATACCGTTTGGGTTGACTAATGCACCAGCGGCATTCATGGATTTGATGAATAGAGTGTTTAGGCCATACTTAGACCGATTTATAGTGGTGTTTATAGATGATATTTTGGTGTATTCCAAGGATGAGACCGAGCATGAAGAGCATCTTCGGATGGTTTTGCAAGTTTTGAGAGAGCATCGATTGTTTGCCAAGTTAAGTAAGTGTGATTTTGGCTTCGGGAAGTGTCGTTTTTGGGCCATATAGTTTCAGCTGAGGGTATCCAGGTGGATCCAGCTAAGATTGAGGCGATAGTGGATTGGAAAGCGCCTAGGAATGTCCAAGAAGTGAGGAGTTTCCTTGGTTTGGCGGGTTATTATCGTCGGTTTATGAAAGGTTTCTCTGTGATTGCGGCTCCGATGACCAGGTTATTGAGGAAAGGAGTTAAGTTTGAATGGTCGGGTAAGTGCCAAGCCTGTTTTGAGCAATTGAAGCAGTTGTTAGTTGAAGCTCCTATACTGACTCAACCCACTTCGGGTAAGGAGTTTGTTATGTATAGTGACGCTTCAGGTGTTGGGTTGGGATGTGTTCTGATGCAGGAAGGAAAGGTTGTGCCTTATGCTTCTCGACAGTTGAAGCCACATGAGAGGAATTATCCGACGCATGATCTTGAGTTAGCAGCAGTTGTCTTCGCTTTGAAGATTTGGCGTCATAATCTCTACGGAGAGAAGTGCAGGATATTTACGGACCACAAGAGTTTGAAGTACTTTGTGACTCAGAAGGAACTGAATATGAGGCAACGTCGTTGGCTTGAGCTGTTTAAGGACTACGATTGTATTGTGGATTACCATCCGGGTAAGGCCAATGTGGTCGCGGATGCGTTGAGTAGGAAGTCAGTTTCTGCCTTGTTTTTGAGACGGTTCAGATGGAGGTTTGGTTCCGATGGGGCTTTGATAGCTCAGTTGAGGGTCAAGCCTATTTTGAGACAGCGGATAGTTGATGCTCAAAAGGTTGATGAGAAGCTTCAGCGGATTGTGCAAGAAGTCGGTTCGGGTAAGCAGTCAGAGTTTTCGGTTCAGGATGGGGTTCTTCTGTTTGGAAACTGTTTGTGTGTGCCGGATAGTGAAGAGTTGAGAAGACAGATTTTGGATGAGGCACATAGTTCAGTTTTCACCATGCATCCCGGCAGTGTAAAGATGTATCGGGATTTGAAGCAGTTCTTTTGGTGGTCTGGTATGAAGAGGGACATAGTGGACTTTGTATCCAAGTGCCTGACTTGTCAGCAGGTCAAGGCCGAGCACCAAGTTCCTTCGGGACTACTCACGCCTTTGTCCGTTCCCGAGTGGAAATGGGACGATATCGCCATGGATTTTGTCTCCGGTTTGCCTTTGACTCAGAAGAAGCATGATTCTGTTTGGGTTGTTGTCGATCGACTCACGAAGTCTGCTCACTTTTTGCCGGTTAGGATGGATTATCCAATGCATAAATTGGCCAGTATTTATGTGGATGAGATAGTTCGGTTGCATGGAGTGCCTTTGTCCATAGTTTCTGATAGAGACCCAAGGTTCACATCTAAATTCTGGAAAGAGTTACAGCGAGCTTTGGGTACCAAGCTGAAGTTTAGTACAGCGTTTCATCCTCAGACGGATGGTCAGTCCGAGCGAGTGATTCAGATCTTAGAGGATATGATGAGGGCTTGTGTTTTGGATTTTCCGGGTAGCTGGGACAAATATGTATCGTTGATGGAGTTTGCTTACAACAACAGTTTTCAGTCGAGCATTGGTATGTCACCGTATGAGGCTCTGTATGGACGTCAGTGTAGGACTCCTGTTTGTTGGACGGAGTTGTCTGAGAGGTCAGTGATTGGGCCAGATCTGGTGAGAGATACAGAGGAGAAGATCGGAGTTGTGCAGCGGAATTTGAAGGTGGCCAAGGATCGTCAGAAGTCTTATGCCAACCTGAAGAGAAAGGATGTGCAGTTTGAAGTTGGGGATAGGGTTTTTCTTAAAGTGTCTCCTTGGAGAAAAGTACTTCGGTTTGGGAAGAAAGGGAAGCTTAGTCCTCGCTTCATTGGTCCGTATGAAGTGTTAGCAAGGGTTGGTCCGGTGGCCTACAGACTAGCTTTACCGATGGAATTATCGAAGCTTCATGATGTGTTTCACATTTCTATGCTCCGTCGGTATAGATCGGATCCTTCCCATGTACTGTCGGTTCAAGAAGTTCAGGTTCAGTCAGATTTTACTTATGATGAGGAGCCTAGAGCTATCCTAGCTCGGGAAGTTAGACAGCTGAGGAATAAGCAGATTCCTTTGGTCAAGGTTTTGTGGAGTCACCATGGGGTTGAGGAAGCAACTTGGGAACCGGAGGAGTCAATGAGATTGCAGTACCCACAGTTATTCAGTTCAGGTGAGAATTTCGAGGACGAAATTCTTGTTAGTAGGGGAGAGTTGTCACATCCCGTTTGCCCCCTAGTTGAATGAGCCATTTGTGTGTGTGCACATTTGCATGAGTTTGGCATCATGTAAGGGTATTCTGGTAAATAAGCATGTTTTGTGGGTTTGTTCATGTGTGGGAATGCATATAGAAATATTATGTGCATAATTGGAATTATAATTATTTGCATGTGAGTACACCATAGTAGGATATATTATTTAGGTGTCTCATTGTGTGTGTTGTGCATACAATTGTAGGGTATGTTTTAGTTGAGAGAGTCTAGTGTGTGTGTGACATAAGCATCTGTGGTGTGTGTGACCAAATCCCTCCACTAGTAGATTGACACTTGTCTTAGGTTAAGAAAAGAAAAAGGAAAAGAAAGGAAAGGGGAAAATCAGATTTCTCACTTGTGTTTCCCGTTCATCACCGTCCCCTCCCTCTCTTCTTCTTCTTCTTCTTCTTCTTCTTTTGAACCTTAGTTGAGATTCAAGGGTTGCTAGTGGGGTTTTGATCATCTCTTAGTGTTCATTGGTAAGTCTTATGTATTCATTTTTGCCTTTGTAAAATTCTTCATCTTCTTCCCTTGCATTTTTCTGTTTTGGGTTTTTAAGTTAGGGTTTTGAGTTGGTGTATTTTTGTGCTTTGTTGCTTAGTTGATCCTCTAAGAGATCCTAAAGGCAAGAAAATCGCTGGATCTAGTGGAACTAAACACTAGGAGCTAAGGATTTGAGGTTTGGGAATTTCTAATTTGAATGTATGTATGATTTTGTGTTCTTGAAAAATTCTGGAAATTTGTGATGGATATTATGTTTATTATGGTCTCTATGCTATGGGACTAGTATTGGTTGAATGATTGAGCTTAGATTGTGGAGTTTTGAACTCATATTGTGTTTTTGGGTAAATTGATGATGAATAGTGAGGTATGTTAACTTGAGGAATTTGGTTATATAAAATGATGATGTTCTTGAATTCTTATGTATGATTTGTTAATGGCATGACTCAATGATGTTGTATTTGTGTTTTTACCATTATTGGTGTGTGAATTTGATGATTGGAGTGAAAGTTTTGGGATTGTTGGCTGGAAAAGACCTGGAAATCGCACAGAGGAATCGCATCTGGGCATGGGTCACGGTGGCAACCAATTTGGTTACCACCGTGAGCCACGAACCAGATGCATTCTGCCGTGAAGTTTGGTATGTCATGGTGGCAACCAATCTGGTTACCACCGTGAGGTATCCAAACTTTGGTTTCTGTCTGGGCAGTAGGTATGTCACGGTGGCAACCCATTTCGTTACCACCGTGAGATACCCAAGCTTTCGATTCTGTCTGGCTTCTTTGGTACGTCACGGTGACAACCATTTTGGTTGTGACCGTGAGGAACCTAAAGCTTTGCTTCTGTTTGGTTGCTTTGGTATGTCACGGTGACAACCATTTTGGTTGTGACCGTGAGATACCCCAGACTTGCTTTCTGCCTGGATCCTTGGTATGTCACGATGACAACCATTTTGGTTGTGACCGTGACCTACCCTGTTTTTACAATAAAATTCCGTTATTTCCGCATGTTTTAAGAACGTTTTAGTATGGTTTTTAGCACGCAATACCATGTTTTGAGCTATAAGAATATATGTTCTGATTATCCTTGAATGTGAATTCTTCGCTTGTCGTAATTTAACTACGGCCATTAAGTGTGTGTTTCTCCGCCTGCAAGAGTCGGTCTAGTGGATAGTTAGGCATGCCTAATAGAGTCTTAGTTGCAGCCTCTGTTTCTGTTTGGACCCCGATCAGGTCCCCGAACGGTTCCGCGTGAACCCCTATCTGGAAGGATCTTGTTTAAGATCCCTTGTAATGTTTTGTAAAAATCAAATGAAAATCTGTCTGCATCGGCTCGTACCCGTAAAGTACTGTCTGTATCGGCTCGTACCCGTAAAGTACTGTCTGTAACTCGTTATCCACTTCCTCGGGTCAGCAGGTGCTTATTAAGAATTGTTATATGAGGAAAAGTATGTTATATATGTAGGGATTCATCGATGAAGTATAATCTGCTAAAAAGGATATGATTGTTGTTATGAACTTTTGATGAATGGTTCTATGCTTGTGAGCAGGAGATTATGTTATTGTTATGCCATGATTATTGTATGTACATGAAGTACGCATGTGAATTGCCTTGAAGACCGTTGTGAATGGTTGTCGTTATGCTATATGTGTGTTTCCCCACTAAGCGTTTATCGCTTAGCACGGTGTGTTTACCCGTGTAGGTGCGGAAGGAGTTGTTTTTGGGAGAGTCATCGCCGTCAAAGCCAACACAGCAGGGTCTTAGTGTAGGGCTTATTTTTGTAGCTTATGATTCTTTTTGTATAGAACTCTCATATGGTTTTGTAATAGCTTCCGCTTTTGTATATGAATCCTTGATATTGTAATTATCTGTTGCATCCTTCAGTTGATCAGAACAGTAATGTAATGCTTTAATTATATTAATGCATGATCAGCTTTCATGAATGGTGTTATAAAGTTTTAAATTACCCTGTATATTGCTATGAATTCTTATGTTTGAATGTATGTTAGCCTATATCTGTGTGTTGGCACCTTTATTCATACGGCATCTCACTCCTTATCGGATGGAATCGCCTACGTATGGGTAAGGGGTGTTACAATAACATTTGCATGAGCATGATTATTGTATATGAAAATTGTTAGAGCAAGAGGTTATATACATAAAAGAATATATGTTACTGTAAGTTAACATGTGATAAGCATGAATATTGATATGCATATTGTATAATGTTTGTAACTTCGATAGAAGTCTATTGCTTCTGTTTATCCCCACTAAGCATTATCGCTTGGTACGGGTGTTTTCCTGTGTAAGTTGCAGGTTCGGTTTAGAGTTTTGTTCATCTGCTGGCCATTAGGAGCTTGGGTGGAGTTCTTTTTGTATTCAATAGAGTTTCTTTTGTAATTTATATTGTAGTGATATGTAAAGAGAATTATAGTATATGAAGTGTAAATGTTTTCTGTAATTGTGACCATGTATTATGGTTATCGATATTTTATAATATGAATATTAAAGCTGTATATGAGAAGTATGTTTGTCTATAGTAATGTTCTTCTTTTTCTTTCCGTATTAGAGTACGTATGTATGTGTATGCATTTATTTGTGTGCATAACGACCCGATATCCTGCCAAGGGGTATTGGGGCGTTACACCATGTCCTGAGGCAACTTTGGTAAGAATTTGAGAATAATATTTGCTCAAAAATAGACAAAGAATGAAAGCACTGTTGCTTTCTATGGACTAGGGATTTCAGCAGGATTTTTTAGGCAAATTTTCTTAAATTCTCCAAAAAAAATAATAATAAAAAAAATTAATTAAAAAATAAATAAAAAAATATAAATTAAATTAAGCTTAAATTAATTAGCTAATATTGTGGGATAAATAAAATAAACCAAAAATAAATTAAAAGATAAGATAATAAGAGGTAGGAAAAAAGGAGCAAATCAAGGAAAAATAAAAGAAAAAGTCAATGAAGTAAACCTACCTAAAAGAGGATATAAAAAGAAAGGAAAAACCCTAGGCTAAAGCGGGCGGTAGATCAGAAAAGAGAGGGAGAGAGCAGCCGAGAAAGAAAAGGATAAAAGAAAGAGAGAGAAATGGAGAGACCGAGAGAAGGAGAACAAATCGAAAAGAAAGAGGGAGCAACCAAGAGAGCAGAACTAAAAGGAGAGAGGGGGCAGACCCGAAGGAGAGAAAAAACCAATAAAGGAAGGAACCGAAAACCAAAGAACGCCTAAACTGTTTGAATTCTCTTGATCTTAAACACACAAATCTGAAGGTAATGTACAAAGCTTGATCTCAGGACTGTGTAAAAAGGCTTGGTTTAAATTGTGAAAATCCATATGTGACGTGCACCGAACCCCGGAGTCCCCGAAAATCAGCTTTTAGGGTATCGAGAGAGGTTCATAAAACTTGTAAGGGTTACATGTGCATCTATTTTTGGCAACAAGAGGTGTTTTTGGAGTCGGCACCCAATAAAATATTGGGAAAGTTCATCTAGCCTCACTAAGCCTAAGACATTACATATATGTCTATTTTGGGCAACGAGAGATATCCTTGAATTCCCATTCCAATAGAACATTAGAAATGCTTCATCTAATCCTGTGAAGCCTAAGACGGTGCATATTAGTCTATTTTGGGTAGCGAGAGATATTTTGGAATTTCCATTCCAATAGAACATTGGAAATGGTTCATCTAATCTCGTAAAGCCTAAGACGATGCATGCTAGTCTATTTTGGGCAATGGGATATATTTTGGAATCCCCTTCCCAATAGAACATTGGAAAGGTTCATCTAACTTTAGGAAGCCTAAGACCAGAGAGAGTTCGAGACTCCACTCTTATTCATACCTTGGTTAAAGTTATAACTTATTTTTGAATTTAAACTTTCATTCCTTTTCTCATACAATTTATGCAATAATTAAAGCGCAGATCCATCACATACTGAAAGTGGTAAATAAAGGTAAATTAAGCATAAAGTAGATAAAAGTACAATAATGTACAATAAAACTAGGGGCGGAATACAACCCCCACTGTAAATGAAATGTAAATCATACATAAAATGGGATATTTATTAGAGATGAAGACATTGGTCCTTGCATGCATGATAAAAAATATATTTAAGCTGACAGTTTATTTGGGTGGGACATTGGTCCTATTTTATTGAAAAATCAAATATTTCACTTATAGAAATCTTTTGTCACTTTTTATATTTACGATTTCATAAATAACATTTATGATGAACAGGAATTTAGAAAAAATAAAATAAAAAGAGAAATAAGGTAGAAGAAATGAACCAAATTGATGTCCCCGGATAATCCTAGTTAGCTTCCTTTCTCAGCATCCAATATTCAATGAAATAATAATAAAAAGCTCACAAAAACAAATAATCCGTCAGCAAAATAATAAAATAGAATAATAATAAAATGAATAAACATAAATAAAATACATAATTGGAATAATAAGAAAAGAGCAAGTGAGTTAACTTAAAATGGATAGAAATAAAGTTTAAGAGAAAAGAATAAGAGAAACCAAAAAAAAAGGAAGGAAATAGGCCCAGAGACGGCCAGACCGCACGGGCGATGGCCATTCCTGGGGCGACGAAAGGGCCGAAGGGATTCCTCACCACGGCCCGTCACTCAGTTGAGGGCTGGCCATCTTCAGCCTGTCGGTCAGCTACAGACTGCAAGAAAAAAGGAAAAATAACTAAAATCCAAGATTTTCACATTTTAATTCAATAAAAACAAATAAAGCGATGAGAACTGGTTCAATTAAGATAAATTAATTCATATTTGGTCCAGAATGTTTAGCCTCAAAATGTTGATTTTCAGAAGGTAAATGTCGCATGATCTCCCTTGAATTCTACAAGGACATGTTGACCAATGAAAAATTGCTAAACGCAATTTCTCTTACAAAAAAAAACTGTTCTTTTCAAATGATTCTAAAATTTTAAGAAAGTAAATCAAGAGAAAAGAATTTATTTATTTTTCTTGATTTCGAATCTGAGAAGGATAGATCGAGGACAGAAAATTGTTTTCACTTTCTCGAGTTTTTTCTAATTCGTTTTTCGAAGAGAAAAATATTGATATAAAAAGAAATCCTTTTTGCTTTTGAAAATCTGAAAATTACCAACCCCAAACCTCGATATTCAGTCTGCTATTTATAACCTAACTGAGGATAAGGATAAGAAATTCAAATCTTTTTAAAATTCAAATTAAAAATTCAAATCTTTTTAAAATTCAAAATAAAAATTCAAATATTTTTAAAATTCAAATTATCCTTAGAGATAGATATCAAATCTATTTGAATTCAAATTAGATTTTATAAAATCAAATCAAATCTTTTTGAATTCAAATAAGATTTTAGAAGATAAAATCAAATATTTTTGAATTCAAATTAGATTTGGAGATAAAATCAAATGTTTTTGAATTCAAATTAGATTTTATAAGATAAAATAAAATTTTTGATATTTATCTTAAGGATAAACACTAAAAAAACAATTTTTATCCACAAAAACATCCCAGGACATGATCGACGGGCGCCCCTCAGCCTACCGACGGGCGCTGCTTGTGCGAGGGACAGGGCCCCCCTCTAGCGCGAGTGACGAAAGTCGCTTGCGCAAGGGACAAGTACCCCTCAAGTGCGAGCGACTGGCATCGGTCCCCGAAAAAAGGCCAAAACTCAACAAAAAGGTCCCTTTTGAAGCAAGAGAGGAAACTTAAGGATTTTTAGTCACCAATATCCCTAAAATTTGCGAATTTCAAGGGCGACAGCCTACGACTTCACTCCTTGTCTTGTGGAATAGGTACCAGTATCTTCATCAGGTAACTATGATATGGGCTACCTCGGGAGCCGGTGTCTACAGTTGCCCCCAATTTTGGGAAAACTAGTGCACTAGTGTCTAGATGAGCCAAAATTCAGAGAAGAAGGAAAGGAATGCATACCTGAGGCAGTAAGTCAAACTAAAGAGTCCGCTTTGAAGACTCCAGTGTTGAGGATCAGGGATGGTGGCTTTTGATTGTCGCCACTAAGTCATTCTGAAGAGTTCGCTCTGAAGACTTCGGTGTTGAAGATCAGGGATGGTGGCTACTGATTGTCGCCACTAAATCATTCCGAAGGCTTCGCTCTGAAGACTTCGGTGTTGAAGATCGGGGATAGTGGCTACTGATTGTCACCACTAAGCCATTCCAAAGACTTCGCTCTGAAGACTTCGTTGTTGAAGATTGGGGATGGTGGCTACTGATTGTCGCCACTAAGCCAATCTGAAGAGTTTGCTCTGAAGACTTATGTTAATCTTTCTAGGTATATAATCGTTGCCATTGATTGGTGAGCATATTCTACTATAACTCATCTGGCAGAAGACTCTCTTCTGATCTAGCTTATAATTAAATTCTACTGAGCTGTGATGATTCCAACTTTTGTGTCATGAGCCATAAGCATACTCTACTTACAACTCATTTTGCAGAAGACTCTCCTCTAGAAATGAATTTAACTTTCGTGTCGTGAGCTGTAAGCGTATTCTACTTAGAATGCACTTGGCAGAAGGCTCTCTTCTAATAATGAATTTGACTTTCGTGTTGTAAGTTGTAAGCATATTCTACTTGCAACTCATTTTACAGAAAGCTCTCTTCCGATGATGAATCTGAATTTCGTGTCGTGGGCTGTAAGCATATTCTACTTGCAACTCATTTTCTGGAAGGCGCTCTTCTGATGATGAATCCGACTTTCATGTCATGAACTATAAGCATTTTCTACTTGCAACTCATTTGATATCTTGTTGACCACCATCGGGCCTGCATGGAATACATTTCCTGTAATTTCAAAGAACCTTGCTAATTTATCTCATCAACTGTATCCTTTAAAAGCGTAAGTTCTACGTCTTTTATTTTCTCTTATTGTTGTTTATCACTTATCTTTCTTGTTCTTTATTTTTCTTATTTTCTTTTACTTTATTATTGTGATGCATCAAGTATTTTGAAGCACAAAATGAAATTTTAACAAGAATATACATATTGTTAAAATGAAATAAATTTTAATAACATGTAAATTTCACTAAGTGGTATGTAAAGTTTGTACATTAACAAATACATATAAAAAAATCTCCTAGAAATGCACTATAGAGGGGAGTAATCTGAAGGCTTGTCTGGGTCCTCCTCACTATCTGATAGATGGATAGGCTGAGTGCTAAATGAGGATGGTCTGACTCCAGATGAGGAGGGCTGACCCCTGAATATCGACGGTCCGGCCCTGGTGGCTTGCTATGGAGGGATGACGACTGCTAGTGGATATGGTGGTGCTGCCGGCTGCTTTGCTTGACGAGCCCGCTAAAATTGGACTCGGGCATATCCATCTAGGAAGGGCTGAGTGCATGTACTGAAGAAACACAAGACCTCGCTGATCACCTTGCCTAACTCTATAAAAGCTTGAGCCTGCTCCGAGCTCTGGCGCTAGGCTGCATCTCTGATCCCTATCAGTTTAGTCTCCACCTGCTCCCTCAACTCTCTGATGGACCTAGATATAGTTTGTACGGAAGCCTGTAACACCTCCACCCAGAATCGGTGAGCAGTGATCAACTCATCCACCATCTGGACAGCCTCAACAATCCTCTGAGCCACTGCTGCCTGTGAGGCACTCAGACCCTGCCTTAGCTCCTTAATATGTCTCTCCTGCCTATCTAGGCGCTCACCGAGTGCTCTATCCCTCTCCTTCATCCGTCGCTCCATGGTGGCGAGGGCAGTAGTCACCGCTAGAATGATGTCCTGCTGTGCTGGCTGAGAAGGTAGCGGTGGACTAGGCCATGACGGCTTTGCCTGATACTCTGGTGGCGGAGGACCTATGGATGTAGATGGCCCCGGGTGGCCCGACCGACTATATGGATGGAATCTCCGAGCCTCGCGAGCCTTAGAGCGTTGGACCTATGGTGGTGGTGGCGTGATGCTCTGAGCCCTCTGCGACACAAGAGTGTGCAGCAGGTCATCCAAATCTATTTCTAAATCCATGTCAAAAGGGGTGAGAGGCTGCTCTTCCTTCGACTGTGGCTGCTGTGGTGGCTGCTGCTCCTCCTGAGGCTGGTGTGGTGGCTGCTGCTCCTCCTGAGGCTCTCTTGGAAAATCCTCGGCAGGCTGGAGTGGAGGGAGGTGAAAGAGGCATCTGGTTTCTGCCACCATGAGCAGTCTATGCTCATCGAGATGACCGGGTACTTGTGCTATCATTCCCATAGTCTGAACTACTGCTGCATTCACATAAATATCCTCATCTAGCGAAGGCCCAAATATCCCTAGATGAACTCTTAGATGTAACAGCAGCCTGGTGATAATGCCTCCGGTGCATATGGAGGGGGCTGTCCCTTGCACTCGCCTCACCAGATTAGCCAATATCTAATGGATAATATTGAGGCACTGGCCTGTCACCATCGCCCATAGACTCCAGATCTCTACCCCGTTAACTGACGTGAGATTACCTGCCCGGCACAAATAAGAACTGGAAAGCACTCCGTGCACATACCTTAGCGCCTGCGACGAGAGCATGGTGCTCTTCGCCATATCATGGTCATATGGTGCCCCCAACATGGTGATGGCCTCCTAGTACTGCCTCTTGATGGCTCTCTGTGGTATAACCATGTCTATCTCATGAGGGAGCCCCATGGCTTGTGTAAAAACTCGGTGGGTGATATTAAAGTGGTCTCCCTGAATCTGAAATTGTATGACCCCCTACTCTGTGTCAGATCTCTAAAAACCCTATATTGGAAGGTGGCTAGGAACTCTCTCTTAACCTCCGAGTATGTCTGGAAAGACGGCTATAGGAACTCAGTCCACCCCACTATCTCTAACAGTGCATCTACCTCGTGTAGAATCCCCATGCGCTAGAGGAACGGCCTGGAGATATACCGGCTAGCGCGAAACTATACATATGCTAGGGCTTGATACCTTTTCCTAAGATTGGGGCCCATCCACTCCAGAACCTTAGGCTCGGGCTGCTCTCAAGGAACATTGCATTTTGGAGGCATCCTAAAAATAATAGAGTTAGTTTGCACGATAATCGCAAGTAAACTAAGCACACTTTCAAAACTTTTAGAAATTTCGGCAACATTCCGGCTAGAATGTGCCTCCCAAAAAATTTCGGCAGCATCCCGACAAGGATGTGCCCAACCAAAAAATTTTGACAGCATCCCGGCAAGGATGTGCCCAACTTCCTGCATGAAAAAATCAACAAGGACAGACCTTTAGGCCCTAACAATAGTTTCACATATATAATTATTCCATAAGAAAATCAGATATCTAGTTACACTGCCTCATTCCATTCTCAGCTAATAATTGTGAAAGGGCATTTTTCTACACTTTATTCTGCTATTTTATTATCATTATTATTATTATTTATTTATTTTTGGTACATGCTTCCTACTCTCAGTGTATAGTTCAATATTACAGAAAATAAACGGGCAAAATTTGTCCTACATTTTGAAGCATGCACATCTATCCTGCATTCAAAATATAAATTCAAATAAAAAGAAGTAAAAAAGAAGGAGAAAAGTGCAATAAAACTAACTTGGTAGTCAATGAAACACACTGAAAAAAAAACTCAAAAAATTTGTGAAAAAACTAGTCCTGGATGTGCATGGTGGTAAGAGGATCATTTGGTCGCAAGCAGCACGCAAAATTGGTGTAAAATGAGGGAGAAAACACAAGAAAACAGAAAGGGTGCATCGGTTTGCAGGGGAGAAAAAGGAAGAAGAAAAGGAAAAAGGAGAAAAGACTGAACCGCGCGTAACTGCGTGGTTTTTATAGCCTTTCATGACTGATGGGCTGCCCGTTGAAGGACCGAGTGACAGGCATCCCCTAAAAACCCATCAGTCATTTCGAATTCCTTTTTTATTATTATTTTTTCCCTTTCTTTTTTCAAAATTTTAAAGTACTCACGGAATATTTTTCCCTCTAACTTTAGTGCATTGTTGCTTCCATCATATTTGTTTTCCTGCAAATTAAAATGGTGCAAATACACGTAAAATATTTATGCACGTGAAATGTTTGAACCATGTAGAACAAAAATCCACCAGGCGGTCAAAGATTGACCGATGGGCTGGCCGTACCTCATACACACCGACGGCTGTCGGTTGTGACTTTCTTTAAATACTTCTCTTTTCCTTGAATTTTGTGCACCCTTCTTTTTAGATTTCAACCAGAGCCCATTCTTCTAGGTTTTTTCCTTTTTTCTCTTTTTCTTTTCCACTTATATTTAATTTTTGCCCCGAAATTTTGAAAAATGTCATCATTAACCCTTAATAAGATGCACCGGCTTCTTGATGACCCTCAAACCTAGGAAAATATCCCTTTGGCCCCTTATTCTGCCCTAAGATTCTTGAGGAGAGTTAGAGTGGACCAGAATCTCTTGTTAGCTACAATTCGCTTATGGGACCCCCGTTTCTACGTCTTCAAGTATACTTATCAAGAATTATGCCCTCTGCATGAAGAAATTGTTGCAATTATCGAGGCGAGGTTTCCTCTCGACACACTACCTTGCATCCCAAGCCGCAGCTTGACTTATGCCAGGGACACTGTATTGGTTTTAGATATTCCTCCCTCAGTCGCAGCTAGATTGGTCCCCTACAGTGCCGTTTTTGCCTTAGAGCCATTAATCGAGGCACTAGAAGGCTTCTCTGATGTCCCCACCTACCAATCTAGTGTTATTCTGCTATATTGCTTCTCCAGATATCTGACGATGACCTTTGAGGAGTTGACTGGCGATTACTAGCTATTAAGGATTGTGGATGGCCTCCATCGCGGGCTTACTCCCTTTCCACTGATTCTTTTTGAGATGGTTCTGGGCTTGGATTCTGTCTATGCTGATCCTTCTACAGCCTTTTTTGGAACCCCCTTATTACTCAAGGTAAGTCATTATTTTAAAAGGTAGTGCGTCCCTTGTGGATTTTCGCACTAGCTTTTATCATCGAGAAATGCGTCCTTTCAGATTTTCATATATCCCTGTGCCTTATTTTTGCCCGGAGCGAACCTTACCCATTTCGGTGGCTTTTTCTTTATTAAATTACCTTGTCCTTCAGGTATGGCTACAGGATAAGCTAAAGCTACTATCGGAGCCCCCTCCTAGGGTAATCAGTAGTTACTTACTGAGGCACTTTCTTTTCCGGCAGCGATTATATTCATTCACATCTCCCGACAAAGGTGCTGCTAGATTGGGTGAGTTGGTAGATGAGGACATCAGTTTCATATGCCCCTGGCTCCCTATTTCTACTATGACTCTGGATGGCCCTTCAGGGTGTATTCCTTTGTGTGGGCTTCACGAGGCTACCTTTTATATTGCGGCCCGCTGTACTCGATAGTTCGGAGGGACTCAAGATGTTGTGAGGCTCCTTTTATCTTTTCAGGGTGGCATCTTATCCTCAGATTTCACTTCCCGATACCATAGCCCTGGGCACAGCTATTGGTGAAGACTGTTATACCATCCATCCAGGATTGTTCCTTTACTTCCACTAGTGCATACAAGAGGTGGGTGCTTAGTCCTATAGTTGATAATATGACCCATCAACTTAGGCATCTGGCCGGCGAGAGCAATATTAGGGCATAGTCATTAGATTACATAAATTCAATAAAGAACAATGCTTTTCTTTTTAAAAAAGAACTAGAAGATAATGAGCACATGAGTTGAATTCCCTTCGTTTTATAAATTTGCAAAGATTGTGTACATTTCAGTATAATTTCTCTATACATGACCATTATCTAACATAGATTCAAAATGCAAAGCTATACCTAATCTCAAGTAGGTCTTATAAGCATCAACCTCCTATCTCTAATTAGCCCTCCCGGGTTTTTTTGATTGGACATTTTCTTGAGAGCCTCTAATTTTTGCCTAGGGTGCCTTTTTTTGGTTTTAACCCTCACGAGGCGCCCATTTTTACCAAGGTCGCCTTTTTTTGATTTTCGACCCGCGGCACTTCCATTATCTTCTTTTGATCTTTTAAGTCTTTAGCTATGGAAACTTTTGAGTCTGATGATGTTGACCGGTTCTTTGAACTCGTTTCCATTACTGTCTATTAGAATCGATGGCCCCTTGGATAACAATCTCTTAAGGACAAATGGACCTTCCCATGTTGGCTTGAATTTTCCCCGTATGTCCGGAATGCCCGGTCTCATTTGCTTGAAGACCAAATCTCCTTCCTTTAGTAGGAGTTTTCTGACTTTCTTACCGAATGACCTAGCAAGCCTTTTTTGGTAGATATGGTTGTGATAATAAGCTCACAACCTATTCTCATCTAACATGTTCAACTGCTGTAATTGTTGCTGCGCCCAAGCAGTTTCTGAAATCTAGGCTTCCATGACTACCCTCAAAGATTGGAGTTCTACTTCAACTAGCAACACTGCTTCTATCCCATACACTAAAGATTAAGGCGTGGCTCCTGTAGAGATTCTGACGGTGGTTCGATAGCCCTAAAATGTAAAATGCAATTTCTATGCCCAATCCATGTAGTTCTGAACCATCATGGACAGGATCTTCTTGACATTTTTATTAGCAGCTTCTATTGCCCCGTTAGCCTGCGGGAGATATGGAGAAGACTTATGATGCTTAATGCTATACTTCTAGAGTAGCTTCTTTGTTTTAGCCATAAATTGCACACCGTTATCCTACACAACATGGTGGGGGAGACCATATCTACATATCAAATTCTTTTCAATGAACTTAGCCATGTCCTGGGCATCAACCTTTTTCAAGGATTCAGCCTCTACCCACTTAGTGAAGTAATCTATGGTGACTATGATGAATCTATGTCCATTGGAGGCCGTAGGATGTACTTCTCCTATGATATCTATCCCCCAACCTGCGAACTGCTAAGGCGATGTAAAACTGTGTAATTATGAAACTGGTAAATGCCTCAGGTCTGCATACTGTTGGCACAATTGACACTACTTCATGTACTTCGAGAAATTTGTATCCATTGTGAGCCAGTAAAACCCTTGCCACATGGTCTTCTTTGCCAGCATTAAGCCATTTATATGGGCTTCACAAACCCCGGCATGAGATTCCTCCATTACTTTTTTAGCTGCTTTCTCGTCTGGACACCTCAGTTAAATACCATCGACTTGTCATTTGTATCGCACACGATCTATATAGATAAATTGAGTAGACAGCTTGCAGATCAATCTTTGGTCCTTTTTGGTAGCCTCTTTTGGGAATCCCATCTTTTCTAAGTAATTCTTGATGTCACTGTACCACAGCTTCTCGTCTATAACTTTGACTTCCATGATTGGATTAGACTCGAAACTAGGTTTCTCGGCAGTTGAGATCAAGATGGGCTTCATGACTACCCCTTCTGGATTATCCCATATCGACACCAAAGTTGCGAGCGCATCGGCTAACTGATTGTCATCCCTTGGAACGAAATGAAAGGTGCACACTTCGAACTGACTGCTCAATATCTTTATGTGTTTAACATATGGCATCAATTGTTCCTCTTTTACAGCCCATTCACCCCAAATCTGGTAGATTACTAGTGATGAATCCCCAAAAACCTCTGCGTTTTTTTCCCCCAAGGCTATTAAGGCTTCTAATCTGAAAGTGCAAGCTTCATACTCGGCTTCGTTATTAGTATCCTTGTACATTAATTTCTTGGCTAATGGAAGTTTTTCACCGTTTGGGGTTATGAGAATGATTCCTACTCCTGCCCCTTGCTATTAACTGCTCCATCGAAATGTAATTGCCAACCCTATACTGTAATGGTTGTCACATCCTCGTATGGAAAATTAAACGCAAACAAATCTCTTTGATGGGGTGTTTTGCCAAGAATTCTACCACCATGCGCGCCTTGATTGTTTTTCGAGTGACATATTCAACATCGAACTCTGGTAGAATCAATAACCATCTACCCATCTCTCCCAATAAAGAAGGTGCTTCCTGCAAGTACCTGAGAGATTCTGCTTGGTGATAGCTTATACTTTATAAGAATGGAAGTAGTGTCTCAACTTCTTAGAGGCATAAATCACTCCTAGGCAAATCTTGTCAACTTCAGCATATTTGTTCTCATAAGAAAGGAACTTCTTATTAAGGTAATAAACTGCAAACTCCACTCCGAATTTATCCTCCTATCATGGCACCTACGGAACTATCTTCTATTTCTAGGTATAGGATCAAAGGTTTAATTGGCTAAGGTGGTCTCAAAACCGGGGAATTTAACAGATATTCTCTAATGGTGTTAAAAGCCTTCTGACAATCGTCATTCCATGTTACCGACTGGTCTTTCCTGAGTAGCTTAAAGATTGGCTCAGAAATAGAGGTGAGCTTGGCGATAAATCTAAGGCACTAGCATTTCCCTAATAGCTTTAACTTTATTAGGGTCAATCTCAATTCCTCTCTGGCTCAATACATGTCCTAAAAGCTTTCCTGAGGTAACCCTAAAAATTGCACTTCTTAGGGTTCAACCGTAAATTATACTTGTGTATCCTTCGGAAGAACTTCTCTAGGGCTTTGAAGTGACCCTCTCTAGTGGCTGACTTGATCATCATGTCATCGATATATACTTCCACCTCTTTGAGGATCAAGTCATCAAGAATCCTAGTGGCCATCTTTTCATAGGTTGCACATGCATTCTTCAAGCCAAAAGGCATTACCCTATAGGCGAGTGTACCCCATTTAGTTATGAAGGCTGTCTTAATCCGATCTGCTATCTTATTGAGGATCTAATTATACCCAGCATACCCATCTACGAAGTTGTACATCATGCAAGCAGCTATGTTGTCTACTAAAATGTTGATATGGGGCAAAGGAAAGTCGTCTTTAAGACAAGCTTTGTTCAAATCTCGATAGTCTACAAATACGCTTACTTTGCCATTCTTCTTGGCTACCGAGACGACGTTGGCAAACCAAATCGGGTATTGGACTTTAATGAGAGACTTGGCCTCAATCTGTTTGGGAATTTCTTCTTTCACTTTCTCTGCCCATTTCGACCTTAGTCTTCTGAGTTTCTGCTTGACTGGCTTATGATTAGGGTATGTTGGGATGTCGTGCTCAGTGATCTCATAGTCGACTCCTTGCATGTCTTCATAGGTCTAGGCAAATACTTTTTTATATTTTATTAAAACTTTCTCAAATTTTAATCTCTCTTCAGGAGTTACATTGAATGCTATCAAGATTTCTTTTTGATTTTCCAAAGTTTTGAGATTAAATGGAATGGCATCAGTTGAATCAATGTCAAATATAAATGAGTTATGATCATGATTATGCATAGTGAAATCATCAGAAATATTGCACAAGCAAAATCGTTCATCTTATTGATTGAATTGGAAACATCACAAACATTATCAAATAGTTTTGGAACAAAAAGAAAATCTAAATGGCTATGATCTTCGTTTTCTACCGACATAGATGTTGTAGCCAATAGTTGAGTATCATCTTGGCATTTTGGAGGCTCTGCAGTAATCTCCTGTGGAACTTCATCTTGCTTTTCTGCAGCTTCATCTCTCATCTTCTCCTTCCCCTTCACTCGGGTGGCCATCAACCTCTCAGTAACAATCTCTTAAGGTGTTTCTCGGTCCCAAACAGTCCCTTTGGTCATGATTTCTTCATGCCAAAAGCCCTCTAGTGGCTTGATCAATCCAATGTCCCAATTGAAGACATCACTAAAAACCTCGGATTCGATATGACTCTTCCATCTACCCACTGAGGTTCAGCTTCTCCAGCATAAGCACATACTGAGGTAGCTGGCACAAAACTCTCTTTAATGCAAGGATCCTCACGAGTTGCCTTCTAACTCATCATAGTTGTGCCTTTATAGTTGAGCACCCTTCGATCCTTCTGACCTCTCGTTGTGATGGCAGCTTGCGGCCCCAGGGAATTCTTACCCAAACTAGCTTCTAGGAGGAAAGACATTATCTTCATCATGTTCACCACCTGAGGGCTCCCTGCAATGTCATCTTCCTCACCAATCACAGCCACATGAAACCCGTTGAAGGGTTTCCTTACAATTCCCAATATGGATACCTGATTCTCCCTGGCAGCTCTGATTGTCACTACCTGCCCCTCATATATTGGCCCAATACCCCTTGGGAGGATATCGGGTCTCTACACACGAATACATGTGCAATATTATCATACACTTAGATGACAATAGCAGCGAAAAATACTATACATAATAATTACAAGTCGCACGTGCATATACAAACTTACTTACTTATAGTTTATTATCTTTCTTGTAATACAATAACATTCTTTACATAATCACTTCACTAAACATTACAAATAGAATCATATACATATACAAAGGAGACTCCACTTCATACTCTTAGTGGCCAGCAGATGCTCAACTCTCTAAACAGAACCTGCATACCTACACGAGAAAACACTCGTGCTAAGCGATAGCGCTTAATGGGGATAAACACAAGCAATAGACCTCTACTAATAATTACAAACATTAGGCAATATGCATATCAATTTTTACCATGCTTATCACAGAACAACATTCAATAGAAAACGTTTCCCAATGATACAATAACAACATGTCAATACTTTTACTTTAACTACAACATGCTCAAAGTCTCTTTATACATACAACCTCTAATTCTAATAATTATTATATACAATAAGTAACAACTTATCGTTGCATCGCATACATATATTCATATACAATAGTCATGCTTATCATTTAATTATAATCACTAGTAACTACTTCAAGCAAGCATATTACTAACATATTAATTTCATGTACGCATACATTAACATACACATAATCCCTATCTTTAACATTTATCATACACGATATGTGATAACATGTCATTTCATTACATGTACATTCACATACATATAACTTATCATAGCTCTATTCATTCATTCACAAGCTTATAATAACTATAGCCTGAATTCACACTGATGGTGGATACAGGTACACTAGATACTGACAAGCAGTACCAAACACTGGAGACCGAAGTCCCAAACACTATATCACTAAATACTTGAAGATACCAAACACTAGACCCAAACAGGGCCTCACTAGCAGCTGCAAACACTAACCCTTTATAAGCATGTTTATCTATCCACTTCTATGAGCAATTCAGGTTTAACATATAAACTCTATAATCACTATAATATAATATCCATATACTCACATGTAGCAATATAATATCAACAAATATCTTACACTACACATGACTAATTAACCAAGTACACACTCCATTATACATGTTCATAGACTTCAAACATTATGATTCAATCATATATGATCAATATCGCATGCCATATCATGTTCAATAATTAAAAAGCATATATACATTTAATTCCTTTATTAAAATACTATTCCATAGCATCATTTTCATATAATTTCAATTGACAAATATTCATGTACTCATTTCATAATGTTGGACATGTGTTGGACAAGCCATAGGAACTTGCAATGAAGTTCGGGAGCATTTCGGGACACACAAAATACACAAAATTGGGGAGGGTCACGGTGGCAATGAATTGATTATGACAGTGAGGTCCAAAAATATTCAATTCTGCCTTCTCTTGGCATTGGTCATGGTGATAATGGTTTGGTTGTCACCGTGACATACCAAAAATAAGTAAAATATAAGCAAAACTAAGGACTGCTTCACTACTCTATTTTTACAGCCTATACAAATGTCTAAACCTCACTTTTAGGCAAAACTTCCTTCCTAACAATTATTTCCTAAGATGTTAAGTTTCAAATGGAACAAAATTTAGATCATTTCGACATCTATAACAATATATATGATCTAAATAACCTATACTGCTCTAGTGAACCTACCAAAGTAGAGACACCTCTATTTTTGCCACTTTTAAGGGTCTTAGAGCCATAATTCGTTCATGGTCATTTTTTAGACTTTTATAGAGGAAGTTATGGTTCTAATGGAACTACAATCACTTAATTTTGAGTTCTCAAACTCCACTTATGACCAAAACTTCACTTGGAGGTCTCCTAAAATATGAGCAGAGTTTCCCCTAAAATTAGGGTTCATACTTTGGTCACTATGCTATACTCATGGTTATCATGTAACATTTCAACACACATCAATTACACATTTCAACTATACCATTTATCAATTATCACATAAACACATACAATTTCTCAAGCGATACCATCATGCATCTATTTAGCATTAAAGTGCCAAACTAATCAATCATGCTTCTAAACAAGGTTACCACAATTTCAAATCCCAAACCTCACATAAGCAGCTTGTTCAACTATCTTCTTACTCAAACCTTTTTTCTTGCCTTTGTCCTTTCTCTTGTCAATAGCTTTACAAAACAATCCAATTTAAATCTTTAGGAGGACTAACGAAGAAGAAGAGATTGAAAAACAAATGAAGAACTATGAGAAAGAAATCAGAAATGGAGCATGGCCGGTCAACATGCACAATTGAGGCAGAATTCCTCCACTCACCTCTTACATTGCATGTAACATCCAAGGTGGCATCTCCAGCTTTTGCCAATAATTAACCCCTCAAGCCACTTGTCAAACTCTTCCAAATATCCACTAAGTCCTTGGTAAACTCCACTTAAGTCCCTCTATTAAATTCTTCCTTACAAATACTTTTAATTCCTTTCAATTTCATCCTTACTTGTACCATAACTCATGCTTGCAGAATCACTCTTATACCCTTACTACACAATTAACACTATAATCCTTCTAGGGTACAATTCGGGCCATTACACCTTATGTGGGATCTTTATCATCTGGTGCAAGGTAGATGGCACCCCCCTAACTTGTGGAACCATTGTCTACCCAACAATGCTGAAAAATTGGCTGGGATAGCGAGGACTACAAACTCAACCTTCATCTCTATCAGCCTAGTCTTGACCATTACTTTGAAGGTCCCCGATGCTAGCCTTCGGGAGTTGTCATAGGCGGTGATCGTAAAATCTGACTTACTCAGCATGTCTTCATTTACCCTAAAAGTTGACATTGCCACTAAAGGGCATACGTTTATGGAAGAACCATCATCCACCATAATGCAAGTGGTGTGCTTTTCATTGACCTGCGCCCTTATATACAAAGGGCGGTTATGGTTACGGCCTTCTACCTGCAAATCAGTGCTCGAGTACACCACATTCTCTCTAACACTCCCTTTCACAATATCCAACAGCTCTGTAGGGGAGATGGTGGTTGCCACCGTAGACTCGCATAAGGCCTTTACCAACTTTTTCCTATGTGAAGGAGATTGTCTCAACAGATCCCATATCGATATCAGAGCCGGTGTCCTTTTTAGTTTTCTCATCGCCTAGTCCTCCTCCGGCTCCTTCTTCGTCTGCATCGCCATGGGATCTTGTGGCTTTTTTACTTCCGGAACTATCCTTCCACTTCGGGTCACTGCTCCGATCTCCTTCTCCTCATGTCCTGACGGATTAGCAGATTCATCATCATCATCATCATTATTATCTTCATTTTCACTATCACTAGTAGACCAACAGTCTATCGTTGCCACAAGAATCTCTTTTTCACTTGCCTCCTCAAGGCAGGTGATAGCAACGTTCTCGTCTCCATGCAAATCCTTCAAAACATACCATTCGGGTAACCCCAACTCAATTATGAAAATAGGCGGGGGGACATTATTATACCCGAGCTTCTTCTGGTTGCTTCTCTTTTTGAGATCTGTGATTTCTTTAGAGTCGATAAGATCCTGAATTGCATGCCTCAATATCCTGCAACTATAAGTAGTATGCCAAGTGTGCTGATGGTAAGCATAATACTCGTCCTCTTTGTGTCCCCTGGTTGTCCTTGTCTTTGGTCAAGTCTAGGTGCTAGAGGCTGTAACTTTCCTTCCTTCATCAGCCTCTTTAACACCCAGGATAAATATCTCCCTAGGTTTGAAAAATGCCTCTGACCTACTCCTATAGCTGAGACCTCAGCTGTCTTGCCTCACTGCTCGTCCTCCTCGCGAAGTACTCACTCTCAGCCTTAATGGCTATATCCTTCAAGGACTCCCAGTCCTTCAACACCTTCATCATCAATCCATTCTTAAGATATGGGTTAGCGTTCCTAATAAAGAGCCTAATCTGGTCCGGAGTGTCCGACTACCTCTTCATCTCCATCACCCGGTTCCTCCATCGAGTCAAGTATTCATGGAATGATTCTCCTGGTTTCTGCTTCAGTAGCTCTATATACTTTAGTGTAACACCCCATACCTATACGTAGGGGAACTCACTCCCTAGGAGAGTGAATACCCGTATAGATAAGGGTATTACCGACAAATAAACATACAAACATAACGAAGGAAGAAAAAAACATTCATAAATGATAAATTAAAACTTATAATAAGCAAAATGGGCCAAAGAAAAATTTCATTTCATAGATCAAAATATCCTTTACAAAGGGGTACAACAACTTAACATAGGTACAAAAATATACTTAAAACATATAAAACATATGATACATTACAAAAATATTACATCATAAAACCAAAAATACAATAGCCAAGTTACAAAACGAATCTCTCTAAAGTGTTGGCTCTGACTGCTGTGGACCGCACTCTTCAAAAACTCTGACATCTTCCACACCTGCACGGATTAAACACCTATGCTAAGCGATAAATGCTGTCACACCCCAAATGTGGCCTAATTGGAATTGGCATTTTTAATTGGACAATTAAGGGCAATTGGGTGATTTACAAGTGAAAGAGGATTTAATTGCAAGGAAATAAAAAAGTATTAATTGCAAATGTTTAGTTTAGTGAGTAAAAAGTAATTAATAAGGGCCTATTAGAAGATTTGAAGGAGCTGTTAGTAATTTGTTTTAGTGGACCGTGCATGTGTGCCAAGTGGAAGGAGAGTGTGTGCACGTGGTGAGGGAAAAGAGAAGACTGAGAAAAATTTAGTTTGCTGGAAACAAAAGACTGAAAGTTCTCTCTTTTCTGGTTTTCTCTCTCACGTAAACCACATTCTGCTCTTTTTCTCCATTTGTTGTTCTTTTCCATTTGCATGTGTGTATTTCTGTTGAGGAACTAAGGTTTGGGTTTGTTAGAAGCTTCAGAAGGTAAGTGGCTGTCAGCTTTCATGTGGTTCTTCTTATTCTTAAGGTTTATAAGATTCTGTTCTTGGGTTAATGACTATGGTTTTATCTGTATGCAAGCATCTGAAGTTAAGAGGATAGAGAAGGGAAAAGGGAAGATTGTGGATTGAAAGTGCAGTGGATATTTTTGGACTTCAGTAACAGGTTTGGGAGTGTCTGTCTTTCTCATTTTGGATCCTGTTTCCAGTTTTGGTATTAATGTGTTTTATGTGTGTGTTTGTATATAGAAATGCTAGAGTTACGTAATGTTGTTGACATAATACAGTAGAAAAAGAATGATATGAACATGCAATGAGATGAATATGTATGAGTTTGAATGCAAAATCCTGGGTTGTTGACATTCTGGAATTTTGACTCTGTTGAATAGTGAAAATACGTGATTTGCATTAAGATTTCATATATGCATTCAGGAGACATAAAAGTATGTGTTCAAATAATCATTGCATGAAAAATGGTTTTGGGCAAGATGGGGTTCTGATTTTTGGTTGTACTCTGTTTTCGCGGTTTTTCTGGTTTTTACGATTTCTGGAAAATTTGGAGGTTTGGAGAAGGAGAAGCAATCTGTGAGAGGAAGATCACGTGACGTGATGGGGCATCACGCCGTGACCTCCCTCCTTGGGAAGTCACGTGGCGTGATGAAGCATCACGCCATGACCTTCCTCCCTTTGGGAAGTCGCGACGTGATGGAGCATCACGCCTCGCGACCTCTCGCCGGACTTCCCTGCGTGTCACGAGACAGGATCTCGTGACCTTCCCCCTCTCCTCTCAGGCGTCACGAGGCGTGACGGATGGTCACGACTCGTGACTGCCCTTGTTTTGCCTGGCGCTCGCGTGAAGCCAGTGTCACGAGACACCACTGCCTGGGTGACTCGTGACTGGCCTTCCTCCTGCTGCCCTGTTTTTCTAAAAGCATAATTTTAACTTCTGTTTAAAAGATTTTCTAAAAGCAAAGTTTTTAAACTTCTGTACATGGGGTTTTCCACTGTTTGAATATAAATCAAGTTCAAATCTGTTCTTTAATGTTATAATTGATTAATTATGAGATTTATGTTCTTGATTAGTAATTAATATACATGATTTAAATATTTGTAATTTATATGAACATGGATTATTTCAAACGTGAGTTATATGTTCTTATTATCTCCTGTTTGTGATATTTATATATTCATACGTTTCTGAATTTGATCAATATACAAGTACACTTGGATTATAGATTTGTATTATTTTCAATTCTCATATTGATATTGGTGCTTGAATTGATGAGTTGTGTTTTTAAGCCTGAATAGTCATAGTAGTGGATAAGTAAGCGCTTACTTAGGTCAGAGTGTGTGTACAGCTGCTATATGATAAAACATTATTCGTGGGTCCGTTTGGATCCTTGTTTCGATCCTGTAAGGGTCTATATGGATTTAATGCGAGACTTCGGTCTCTATATGAAAAATACATGTTTGAGACTCATGTCTCTATATGCTTGGGGTACTGTGTTCTATCAGTATCCATTTGACCGCATCCACTTCTAGAGAGTATTTTAGACTAATCAGGCTATATGTTTAAATGTGTTGCATATGTTGAGATGCATTTTTGACATGATTACAAGTATATGATGTACATGAATTCTTGCATAACTCTATATTATGCACCTTGTATCTGTATACTTGGAATGATGAAAATGATGAATTGAGTACTTAATTGCTTGTATTGTATATATTTATGCATGTCAAGTAAGGAATTTAGAGATATGTTTACATGTGATTTTGATGCCTTTGATTTTGAATCATTAGATTATTGTATTGTTATAAATATTGTATTTGCATATTGTTCGTTTGTTTTGTTCCTCCCCACTAAGCGTTATCGCTTAGCACGGGCTCTTTTCCCATGCAGGTGGCGAGTTCGGGTTGGAGTCGGATATCTGCAGGTCGGCCACTAGGAATCTTTTTGAATGAAGTTATTTGGAGTCTTCCGCTGTAATTTTTGTACATGGCTTGTTAATAGCAAAGTGAATCTTTTGTAAAGGAACAAATATTATTTTTGTATATGTATTTGCATACGAGCCTCTTTTTGTAAAACAATATAGATATGATATATGTTACAGGAATTACTGCTTTATAATTAAAAGTTTCTTTACATCTCATCTTTTATTTTATTTTACAAGTATGTTTTTGGATTCGTTTATATGTGTTTACTCGCGTGGCACTCCGGTATCCTTCCAACGGGGATGGCGGGGTGTTACAAATGCTTAGTGGGGAAAACAAATGATGGACGACCACTCACAGTGGCCGTCGAGGCAAACACGTACATATGGCACATATAAATGTACACAATTATTCATATAAAACATAACACAAACCTCATACTTACTCACAAACATAACTTAATATAAATAATCATGTTCATGTTTCAATAATAAGTAAGGTTACATTCATAAGAGAATCAAACATGTTTACTTGCAAATTTAGAGTAGCAGATAATGAGTGAACACTAGATACCCATAGGTACGCGCAAAAGCAACATCTTTCATTTTCACATAAAAAAACATTTTCACTGGGATCTTAAACAAGATCCAAACACTCAAGATCGCAAGGACCCAAACGTTGACCTGATCAGGGTCCAGAATGCTGGGCTGTAGCTTACAAAACCCTATAGGCATGCCTATTTATCCATTGACTTGACTCTTGAAGGCTAAGCAACAATAATAGTAATTCTCATAATTATCACATAAGAGTTAACATATTATAAGGAACAAGCTCAAATTCTCTATCATATAACCCTATTTGATATGCAATAATCCCAAAGGCATAAACACATGTTAATGCTTAAATAAAAAGAGCCAAAAGAAAAAGAATTCAAAAATCCAAAAAATTCAGGACAGAAAGAGGTTACACGGCGGTATGGTAAATCCTTACTGCCGTATAAGACATTCCACATGGTGGTAAGAAATACCTTACCGCCATGTGGCCTACTGAGCCAAAACTCCTCAGAAAACAAAATGCATTTATACGGCGGTATAAAAATCCTTACCGTCGTGTAAAATGCATAGCAAAAACACCTCAAAACGGAATACATTTGCATGGCGGTATGACAGGCCCTTACCGCCATGTAACAACTCGATGAAGCAAAGTTCAAATGCAGAAATACGATTTACACAGTGGTATGGCCCTCCCCTTACCGCCGTGTAAATCAACTAAAACCCAGAAATTTGCTAAACTCTGCTACCCGTTTTCCAAATCTTAAACCAACATCCAAAATTACAACACCCCAAGCAACTCATGCTACTAAAACTCAACTTAAAGAAACCAAAACTCCAACTAACATCTCAAGTAACTTAATTCAAAGCTCTAATAAAAAATCATACCTAAAACTCTTATCACTTCCAAAATCATCAAACCCATCTAATTTCCACAATACAAACTTTAATTAAGCACATAAAGGCACATATCCACACTTCAATTCCATAATTTAAACAATAAAACAATAATAGAATAAATTATACAATAATAACCAAATTCCCAAACCGTAATTCCTTACCTCCAAAGTCAAGGGGCTGAACATCCACCTACTTTAGGATCCTCAGGAGTCAATTCTGATCAAACAACCCAAAACACACAAACTCAAAACCCTACATACAAACACACCCAACGGGAAGACAAGGAGAAAAGAAGAAGAAGAGCAGCAGAAAATATACTGAAAGAGCTCTTTGAATTTGCCAACCCAACACAAGCCACCACAATAAATAGAAGAAGAAGAAAGACAAAGGAAGAGGAGAACAAAGAGGGAGGAGAGACGTGAAGAGCAGGAAATGGTAGAGAAGGCTGAAAAATGCTTTCTCTCACCTTTTTCCCTCTCATCTTAAATAGCTCCTCTCTTCTCTCTTTCTCTCTCTTGCCACATGTCACAATCTTGTGGTGAGTTGGCAAATTCTTCTTCTCATACTCCCTTTCTTCCCAAACTAAACCAATAACACACTAAAATAAAAACTTGCAATTATGCCCTTAAACTTAATAATTCATGCAATGACACTCACACAAACACACACACACATGTGCTCAAACTTTTAGGGTGGGAATTGGGGTGTTACAACTCTCCCCTCCTAAAAAGAATTTTGTCCTCGAAATTCTCACCTGACTTGAACAAATACGGGTACTGAGATTGCATTGCTAATTCTGGTTGCCATATAGCTTCCTCAACTCCATGGTATTGCCATAATACCTTAACCAGAGGAATTTGCTTATTCCTAAGTTGTCTCACTTCCCTAGCAAGAATTGTCTTCGGTTCCTCAATATACGAATAATCAGGCTAAACCCGCATATCTTGAACCGATAACACATGAGATGCATCTGATCTGTACCGTCGAAGCATTGACACATAAAACACATCATGCAATTTGGCTAAATCCATCGGCAGCACTAACCTGTAGGCAACTAGACCAACTTTTTCTAGAATCTCATACGATACTATAAATCTTGGACTCAATTTTCCCTTCTTGCCAAAACATAAAACCTTCCGCCACTGTGACACTCTCAAAAACACTTTATCTCCAACTTCAAACTCAATGTCTTTTCGTCTCAGATTAGCATAATATCTCTGTCTGTCCCTGGCTGCCTTTAAATTCTACTGAACCATCTTAATCTTTTCTTTGGTATCCTTGACTAAATCTTGACCCATAAAAGAACGTTTTGACAACTTAGTCTAACAAACTGCTGTCCTATACTTCCTTCTATAAGGAGCCTCAAATGGAGATATACTGATGCTTACCTGATAGCTATTATTATAGGCGAATTCCATCAATGACACATACTTATCCCAACTTCCAAAAAAATCTAAAACACAACCTCGCAGCATATCCTCAAGAATCTGAATAAGTCTTTTCGACTGCCCGTCTGTTTGAGGATGGAAAGCAATGCTAAAATTCAGTTGGTTACCCAACACAGCTTGCAACTCTTTCCAAAACTTCGATGAAAATCTCAGATCTCGATCAAACACAATAGATACCGAAATTCCATGCAATCGAACCACCTCATTCACATAAATCTCAGCCAACTTATCCATCGAGTAGTCTATCCGAACTAGCAAAAAGTGAGCTGACTTGGTGAGCCGATCAATAATAACCCAAACCGCATCATGCTTCCGCAAAGTTAAAGGCAAACTCACTACAAAGTCCACAGTGATGTTGTCCCATTTCAACTGAGGAATAGGTAAAGGATTGAGCAATCCAGATGGAACTTAGTGCTCAGCCTTTACCTGCTGGCAGGTCAAACACTTGGAAATAAAATATACTATATCTCTTTTCATCCCAGGCCACCAGTAAAATTATTTCAGATCTCTATACATCTTTTCACTTTCGGGATGCATACTAAAAACCGTGGCGTGTGTCTCAATCAAAAGCTTTCTTTTCACTTCATCATTACTAGGCACACACAAATGATTTTTATAACTCAGCACCCCGTCCTTAACCGAAAAATCACTTTAATTCCCACTCTAAGCCACTTGCATAATTTGCTGTAGTTTCGGATAATTTCTTTGAGCATCAACAATCAACTGCTTTAAAGAAGGTTTGAGCTTAAGTTGGGCAATCAAAGCTCCTTCAAAATCAAATCTCCATCTGATCCGTTGCAAAGATAAAGATGAAACCGACTTCCTACTTAAGGCATCTGCAACTACGTTTGCCTTACCTGGGTGGTAATTAATAATGCAATCGTAATCCTTAAAAAGTTCTACCACCGCCTCTGCCTGAGATTAAGCTCTTTCTGAGTTAGAAAATACTTCAAGCTCTTATGATCAGTAAAGATTCTACAAGTCTCTCCATATAGATAGTGTCGCAAAATCTTGAGAGCAAACACTACTACTGCTAATTCTAAGTCATGCGTCGGATAGTTCTGTTCATGGGTCTTCAACTTTCTAGATGCATAAGCTGCCACTTTACCATCTTCCATCAAAACACGGCCAAGTCCAACACCCGAAGTGTCACTGTACATAACATACTCTTTACCTGAAATGGGTTGAGTAAGCACAGGAGCCTTAACTAACATTCTCTTAAGCTGATCGAAACACACTTGACACTTTTCAGACCACTCAAACTTAACACCTTTCCGAAGAAGCCTTGTCAAAGGCAAAGCAATGATCGAGAATCCTTTCACAAACCATCTATAATAACCCTCTAAACCAAGAAAACTTCTAACTTACGGTACACTTCTCGGCAGCTTCCAATCCACAATGGCCTCAACTTTAGATGGATCCACTCGGATACCTTTCGAGGAAATAATATGTCCTAGAAAAGACACTTCCTTCAACCAAAACTCACATTTGCTAAGCTTAGTAAATAACTAATGATCTCTTAACACTTGAAGTGCCAAACGCAAATGCTTTTCATGCTCACTTTCATTCCTCAAATACACCAAAATATCATCAATAAATACAACTTCAAATCAATCGAGATATGGCCTAAACACTGGATTCATCAAATTCATAAAAGCCGCAGGAGCATTGGTCAATTCAAACAGCAACACTAAAAATTCATAGTGACTATATCTTGTCCGAAATGCAGTCTTAGCCACATCCGCATCCTTAACCCTCAGCTGATAATATCCTGACCTCAAATCAATCTTAGAGAACACTCTGGCTCCCCTAAGCGGATCAAACAATCCTCTATCCTCGGTAAGGGATACTTATTCTTTACAGTAACCTTATTGATCTGTCGGTAATCAATACACATCCTTAAAGTACCATCCTTCTTCTTAACAAACCACACCAGAGTACCCCACGGAGAAACGCTAGGCTTGATAAAGCCTTTATCCCATAGCTCCTGTAATTGAGCTTTCAATTCTCTCAATTCCACATGAGCCATTCAATAAGGAGCTTTAGAAATAGGATTAGTGCCTGGCATAATCTCTATGGATAGCTCCACTTCCCTCTCGGGTGGCAAACCCGGCAACTCTTTAGGGAACACATCTGCAAATTCTTTTACAACAGGGATATCCTTAATCTTAACTTAACTCCATCTAGAATCCAAAACTAAGGCCAAAAATGCCTCACATCCCTTTCTCATAAACTGCCTGGCTTGCATAGCTGAGATAACATTGCCTAAAGAACTAAAACCCAAACCTTTCACCGCCACTATAGACTGATCGCTCTTAAGTACTACCGTCTTTCTATGACAATCCACTACTGCACGGTACTTATGCAACCAGTCTATACCCAAAATTAAATCAAATTTGTGGAATGGTAGACTGATCAAATCCACACGAAATTCTACACCTTGCTCCATTAAAGGACAATTCCTATACACTCTACTCACATTGACACTATGCCCTAAGGGGCTGGTCACACAAATCTCATAATCTAAATGCTCCACACTAGGCAATTTAGCATACAATTCATTAGAACACAAATATGAGTGTGTGCACCTAGGGTCTATTAGAGCATACATCTCAATGTCAAGGAGTAGGAACTTACCAGCGATCACTTCAGGTGCATCTTGCTCCTCCCGAGCTCTCATGGCATAAGCTCTAGCTGGTACCATGACCGAGTGATCTGTACTACAACAATTGAAATAGCCACTAGTCAACCAACAACACTCGCCCCGATGGTGATTGTTACAATGAGAGCACTCTGGTGCTAAATCACCTTGACCTCTCGAACCACCTCTACTAACTCTAGAACTCTGAGAAGACCCCTGTCTTCTACCTCTTGAAGTAGGACTAGGAGCAGACTCATCTGGAGGATTCCCTTGTGAACCCCTAGATCTCTTCCCTGAGCATGGACCTCCACGAGGAGCATTCCTTTTCTGAGCTCTATCCCTCAAAACAGATTTTGAGCGCTCAGCTCACAAAGCCGCTTGTACGATTTAATAATAAGTCACTACTAGGGAACTCATCAAAGAAATCAACATAGCCCTCAAGGACTCATTCAAACCTGCCTCAAAGTGCTGACACCTGAAATCTTCCATAAGAACACCCGGAGGTGCATACTTACTGAGCCTACCATACTCCTTCTCATACTTGACAACCGACGATACCCTCTGCTTAAAGCTTAGGAACTGAGCCCACTTAGCATCCTTATACGCCCTAGTCACATGCATATTATGAAATTCCCTTTCAAAGATCTCCCATGTGATCGGATCAAGAAATTGGGGTTGGCTCAACACCAATCTCCACCAATCATAGGCGAAACCCTGCAAGAGTGAAACCGTACACTCCACTTTCTTATCCATAGGACAATGAATCTCTTCTAGCACCCTCTTCACTTTCTCAATCCAAAACTCTGCCTTATTAGATTCATCTAAACTAGTCTCATAAAAATCTTCGGCTCCAGACTTCCTTACACTCTCAATCGGAGCTCTCGGGGCCGTCACCCTCTCTAAAACTCGAACCATATCTTGAGATATCTTTAGCATAGCCTTAAAAGGCATGGTTGGAGCCTTAGGTTGCACCCTAGCTAGTTGAGCAGGACCAGACACAGATGGATCTTGCTCTTAGGGATTAGCACTCTTAGCTGACCCCACGCGCAGACTCCATATAACAACAAAACATAAAATATCCGCATCAGGCCGACACAATCCTAAACAAAATTCTATTCTATGGTCACCCAGAAAAGACTAAACCATCGCTTTGATACCAATAAAATTGCAACACCCCATACCTATATGTAGGGGAACTCACCCGCTAGGAGAGTGAATACTCGTATAGATAAGGGTGTTACAGACAAACAAACATACAGACATAACAAAGGCGGAAAAAAAAACATTCATAAACGATAGATTAAAACTTATAATAAGCAAAATGGGCCAACATAAAATTTTCATTTCATAGATCAAAATATCCTTTACAAAGGGGTACAACAACTTAATATAGTTATAGAAATATACTTGAAACATATACAAAATCTGATACATTACAAAAAGATTACATCATAAAACCCAAAATACAATAGCCAAGTTACCAAAAGAATCTCTCTAAAGTGTTGGCTCTGACTGCTGTGGACCACACTTCTCAAAAACTTGGATAGCTTCCACACCTGCACGGATTAAACACCCGTGCTAAGAGATAAATGCTTAGTGGGGAAAACAAAAGATGGATGACAACTCATAGTGGCCGTCGAGGCAAACACGTACATATGGTACATACAGATGTACACAATTATTCGTATAAAACATAACACATATCTCATACTTACTCACAGACATAACTTAATATAAATAATCAGTTCATGTTTCAATAATAAGTAAGGTTACATTAATAAGAGAATCAAACATGTATGCCTGCATATTCAGAGTAGCGGATAACGAGTGAACACTAGGTGCCCGTAGGTACGAGCAAAAGCAACATCTTTCATTTTCACATAAAAAAAAACATTTTTACTGTGGATCTTAAAAATGATCCAAACACTCAGGATCACAAGGACCCAAATGGTGACCTGATCAGGGTCCAGAACACTGGGATACAGCTTACAAAATTCCATAGGCATGCCTATCTATCCACTTACTTGACTCTTGCAGGCTAAGCAACAATAATAGTAATTCTCATAATTACAACATAAGAGTTAACATATTTCAAGGAACAAGCTCAAATTCTCTATCATATAGCCCTATTTGATATGCAATAATCCCAAAGACATAAACACATGTTAATGCTTAAATAAAAAGAGCCAAAAGAAAAAGAATTCAAAAATCTAAAAGATTTAGGACAGAAAGAGGTTGCACGGTGGTATGGTAAATCCTTACCGCCGTGTAAGACATTCCACATGGTGGTAAGGAAAACCTTACCGCCGTGTGGCCTGCCTAGCTCAAACTCCTCAAAAAATAGAATCCATTTACACGGTAGTATAGAAATCCTTACCGCCATGTAAAATGCACAACAGAAACATCTCAAAACAGAATACATTTACACGACAGTATGACAGGCCCTTACCGTGATGTAATAACTCGATGAAGCAAAGCTCAAATGCAAAAATATGATTTACACGGTGGTATGGCCCTCCTCTTACCGCCGTGTAAATCAACTAAAACCCAAAAATTTGCTAAACTCTGCTACCCGTTTTCCAAATCTTAAACCAACATCCAAAATTACAATTCCCCAAGCAACTCATACTACTAAAACTCAACTTAAACAAACCAAAACTCCAACTAACATCTCGAGCAACTCAATTCAAAGCTCTAATAAAAAACCATACCCGAAACTCTTATCACTTCCAAAATCATCAAACCCATCTAATTTCCACAATACAAACTTCAATTAAGCACATAAAGACACATATCCACACTTTAATTCCAGAATTTAAACAATAAAACAATAATAGAATAAATTATACAATAACAACCAAATTCCCATACCTTAATTCCTTAGCTCCTAAGTCAAGGGGCTGAACTTCCACCCACCACTTCCTTCTCTTTAGGATCCTTAGGAGACAACTCTGATCAAATAATCCAAAACACATAAACTCAAAACCCTACATACAAACACACCCAACGGGAAGACAAGGAGAAAAGAAGAAGAAGAGCAGCAGAAAGTATACCAAAAGAGCTCTATGAATTTGCCAACCCAATACAAGCCACCACAAGAAGTAGAAGAAGAAGAAAGATAAAGGAAGACGAGAACAAAGAGGGAGGAGAGACATGAAGATTAGGAAATGGGAGAGAAGGCTGAAAAATGCTTTCTCTCACCTTTTTCCCTCTCATTTTAAATAGCTCCTCTCTTCTCTCTTTCTCTCGTTCTCTCTCTTGCCACATGTCACAATCTTATGGTGAGTTGGCAAATTCTTCTTCTCATACTTGCTTTCTTCCCATACTAAACCAAATACACACTAAAATAAAAACATGCAATTATGCCCTTCAACTTAATAATTCATGTAATGACACTTAAACACACACACGTACACATGTGCTCAAACTTTTAGGGTGGGAATCAGGGTGTTACATTTAGAGTCACCTCTATTCATGTGTTGCAGTCATACTGCCTGAGGAACTCCTTCATTAGCAGATCTCAGTCCTCTTTAGTTCTCTTGTCCAGTCCATGATACCAGTCCACTGCAGGACCTGCCAAACTCAAGCTAAAATATTCTATCTTCTGCCTCTTCGTCAGCATTGTACCCTTCATTATCAACGAGTACTGCTTGATGTGGGGCGGTAGGGTCTAATGTACTGTCAAAAATTGAGACATCTGGCATTTTGAAATTCTAAGGGATTCAATCTTCCTCCTCCAGCTCTTTATCTTTGGGGTTCATCCCTTTTCCCATCGTCAGCATTCGTGACATCGCCTCGAACTTCTCTTCTATCTTTTTCCATATAGCCTCTTCTGTCTGAGGTGCCTTCCTTCTCACCCTTGCGGGTTCCTCATACTCCTCTCTTATGTAATCATCTTCCAGCCTATGGGCTCCTCCTCTCCTCTATCCTGAGGATGCAATAGCCCTGAAATCCACTAGTGGTGAACGTACCTCTTCAGAAGGATCCTCTCTGGTTGCCTCCTATTCATTTTGTCCTCCGAGAGGAGCTATCGGGTTTCGTCCAGCAGGCAGGGCCATTGCCATTGTTAAAGTACCCATCATGGTCATCATCATGTTCTCAAATTCCTCCAGCCTCCTACCTACTTCTTTGGCAACTATGGCACGAGTGGCATTTGCTTCTCTTGGTGGGTTTGCCATATCACTGTCTATTGAAAACTTGGATGAGGTAGCTTTGCTGCTTTCTAGAGCGACTCTAAGTACTCTACCCTTTCTGGCAGTTCGAAGAATGGATTTTTATGCAGTCATCCACCGGGACCTTTGGACCACCTGGATAGATCTATGATGGTTGCAAAACATAGTCCATCAGAATGATGAATGAACGACATATGATGCATGGTCGTGCTATATACCACACCCACAACCACATGCAAGCAAGTAGATCCTTCCAACCTTGTTGCTCTCACACACGAGGTCGTGCGGTCTCTTTTCTAGGTGGGCTTAGTCCATGGGCTAGCGAGAAACCTAATGGACTCATATAGTGCACGGTAAAAAAAATCAGCAGCATAACATCTATAAATTTAAAACTCATACACATGGCTCTTAATCATTGTGTATTTAGGCAACCAAATTAAACTAGCATGGGCCTATCGGGGCATGAAAGCCTTTGATTAAGTGACAAACCAATTTATCTGGGTTTATCCAATACATAATGATCCACATAGCAATCACGGTATTATGGTTCATACCACTTAGGGGAAGTATCTATTTCTATTACATGAGCTTCGGTCAGGGTGATGATACTTTAGGGCTACTGTAGACACCGAGTCCTGATTCGAGGTTAATATTTATTAAAAAATGGGCAAACAAAATGAAAGTATTTTGGCTCTCTATGGACTGGGGATTTTAGCTAGGTCTTTCAAGTAACTTGATAATTTCTCCGAAAAAAATATAAAAACTAAAAAATATTTGTAAAAATAAAAATCAAGATTAGGTTAAATTAATTAGTTAATATTGTAGGATAATTAAAATTTAAAAGTCAAAAATTATGAAGAAAATCAAGGAGGAAATTAAGGGGGTATAAAAAGAAAAAGATGATTAAAATAGAAGGGGGCCGACAGATGAGAGGAAACAAAGAATAAAAAAAAAAGAAATGAAAGCAAAATAGAGGGAGTCGAGCCAAGAAATAAGAAAGAAAAGAAAAAAATAAGAAAGCAAGGGACAGAGAGCAAGAAACCAAAAAAAGAAATAAAAAGAAAAGAGAGAGCAAAGAAATGGAAGGAACAAGGAAGAGAGGAAAGAGACCTAGGAAAAGGAAAATGTAGGAAGCGAAGGAAAGAAAATGAAAAAAAGAGAAGAAGAAGAAGGAGGTGGCCGGCACCACCTCCGGTGTCGAACGACGCTATGTGCAGCAGCGGATCACCCCAGGAGGCGAGACGATCCATCTGCCGCCAACTGCTCGCTTCCGTGAGCCACCGTAAGGCAGATTGGCGAGAGAGGTGAGGAAGCTGCCGATACTAATTCCGGTCAGACCACGACGGCTCCGGGTGTGTGACCACAGGCGGAGGACTCCCGCCGACGAGATGATCTTTTCGGTACCGTCCGATCATCCTCGTTCACCGGCAGCAAGGAGATCGGAGGAGGTTGCTCCACAACGTTCCAACCAAACCGCGTCCCTTTCTGTCGCGTGACCAGCAGCGTAGGATCCAAGGCGGCCCGATCTACCTTCCGGCGGTGATGGTGTCACCAATGGCGGAGCTCGGCAAAACTCCGTTGAGGAAATCCGGTGAGTCCCTTTTTTATTTATTTTATATTATTATTATTTTATTTATTATTAGTATTATTGTGTATTATTATTATTATTATTATTATTATTATTATTATTATTATTACTTTATATTATTATTATTATTATTACTATTATTGTTAATTATTGTTATTAATATTACTATTTATTTTATTATTATTATTACTACTATTATTGTCGTATGTTAATATTATATTGTTATTGTTATTATTATTATTTATTGTTATTATTAGTATTTGTTTTAGTGTTATTATTATCATTATTATTTTTATTATTATTTTATCTTATTATTATTATTGTGTGAATGAATTTTGTTTTCACTGTTATTATTTGTTATTATTATTACTATTATAATTATGATTTTTATTGTCAGTGATCATTATAATTATGTCATTTGTGTTTTATATTCATTAGTTCTGTCAGTTTATTTTATTTTTACTGCATTAGATTAATTATTTTTCTCAATATATTTCATCCGATTATTTATTTATCATTTAGTTTAATTTAATCTGTTACTGATCAATATCATTTTCTATCATAATCGCAACCGCGAGGGGCATGTGGCTCGTCCATAGAGCTAGGTGAAGCACGGTCAGGGCGAATAGTTTAGAATTTATTTATTATTCTGAGACATGTATTAATTATTGTTTGATTTTCTTTCATTTGCTTGATGACTATATTACTAAAGGCTTTTCGACAGCACTTAAAAAGAACCACTACATAAAATGTTTTCTACTAAAATTGAAAATTTGTTAATAAAACTGGACCAATGTCCTCATTTTCACCCCAAAAACGAAAGGTTCACATTTTCATTAAAACGAGATCGCTTAATCCTTTTTCATAAGGTCGGTTTGAGAACTCTGTATTTTTTTGTAAAATAAGTAATTGGGAACCAATGTTCTCATCTAAATGAATGTCCCGATTTATGTATGTATTTTCATTCTATCACTATTATGGATTTTGCGTTTATTTTTTGGATAATTGTAATTATATTTATCGCTTTATTGCTTTTTTATGTGCTTGTAATGCGCTTTAATTTACTTGTATAAATCGTGTAAGAAGAGAGATAAAATAATTGGCCCTAAAAGCTCAGTCATATAACAGTAACCAAAGGTATAAATAAGAGTGAGGTACCGAACTTTCTCTTGTTTTGGCCTCATAAGGTTAGAATTTATTTTCTAATATTTTATTGGGTGGCAACTCCAGGATACCTACCTTGTGATACCCAATAGACGCCCTTGTAGATTGATTGCCAACAATAGAATAGGGGTGAATCCCTGTTCATTGCAAAGCGATCAGCATTTACGAGTTTTAATGAACCTCCATCCGGTCTTGGGTCCTAAAAGCGGACTCCCGAGAGCGACCCAGATGCCGAGCGAGGTTCGCATGCGTCACAGTGGTGACTCCATTGGGGACATCATGAGATTTTGCTGCCAAAATACTTTTGGTTAATCTAATATAAATGGGTTTAGGATCAAGAAATTTTATCTCTTTTTGAAACATTGCATTGCATTTCACTAAAGCTTTAGATCTATGCTAGTTTGGTCCCTTATCTTACCCCGGTGCATTTTTAAAGCACGGCTCTACATTCACTCAATGTAGGGAAGTGTTAAGGATAATCACCAGCCCAAGTCTAGTACCATGTGGTATATCAAATGATGACCCGATCAGTCGCTATATTCAATATTAGCTACACTCGTTGGCAGGGATCATGCTTGGGTAACCCTAAAGTATCATCACCTTTGACCAAATCTCATGTAATGGAAATAGATACTTCCACTAGGGGGCATGCACCATAAGAAGTTGCTTGTGGAGTGGGTTTTTGCATATTGAACAAATTCAAATAAATTTAGACGTTCGCTCATTAAAGGTTTTTATGTCCCAAGGCGCACATTTTGGTTTATTGGATTGTTTAAATATACAGTGGCCAAAAATTTATCTGCATGTGTTTTTGGTAAGGGGAGATTGTGTTGTTGGCTTTCCAGCACATTGTTCGCGTTCATTGGGTTCCCCACTAACCCTTGGGCTAAACCCGCATAGGAAGAGACTGCACGACAAACACAGTTGGAAGGATTTTTTTTTTCTCTTGTAAGTGTATATTCCTTTCATGAACAATAGTAAATAAAGCATATGCATTTTGTCTCATGTATAATTCTTTCCATAAAACCTGTACACTTTATATGTAAAATTTCTTGTATCATAATATCTAAATATAAATGTAACATGTATTTATCATGCATGTACATAGCAATACATGTTGCAACATATACATACTAGCATATATCATGACAAACAGAACATCCATCGTGCACCATAATCGTTACGTCTAGCATGTATCATGGAAAGTACATATTGACATACATCATAACACTCATAGACAAGCCTAAAAAAAAAATTCAATCATGCGCACATAGCATGTACATATATATCTTAGTATGCTCACTTGCATATGTACAAAAACATCATGTGCTAGAGCATATACATTACGCTGCATATCAAAGCATGTACACATTAGCATACATCATTAGGCTGGACATTGTACACATCGTGCATGGTAGTCACCTTTCACCTTTCACAGTGTATGCCATATCATGCACATGCATTATCATGCATGAGTTATGCCATGTACATATGAATCTTGCATCATGTTAGTATTATATATACCATGCCACGCTTTGCATATGCATACCATGTGAATGCACATACCTTGTATACGCTATTCATTTCTCGCAACCACTTTCATACCATGACTTGCATCGCACACATATGCCGCTCACTGTACACAGTCATTCTTATATTGTGTTCCATGTCATGTGCTATATATATTTTGCACTTCTATGTATGTGAATTTTGCCGTACCTCATGACTCATTAATACACATTATAGTGCCAGATCTTCTTCATCTTACATCACATACGTATTCCTATCATGTCTAAATCATGCCATGTACACGTCCACCATGTATCATGAACATTCATTCTCATGTTGTGCCATATTTTGTACTTATGCCTTCATTATATGCTGCTTGCATGTTGTGACGCACGCGGCCCGGATCCCCGGCCCGCTTTGAGGACCCGAGAAGGGTTAGCATTTAGATTTTGGGTAACATGAGACATTTTGGAATCCGCTACCCAATAGAACATTGGGAGGTTCATCTAATCCCATGAAACCTTTAGGCACCGTTGAGGTATTTTGGGGTCGCCACCCAATTTACAAGAAATTGGGAAAGGTCATCTAACATCAGGGGTCTTAAACCAGAGAAGGTGTTCGAAACTTCACTCTTATTAATGGCTTAAGTTAAGTTTATAAATGAGTTTTTAAGAATCGAAATTCTATATCTCATCTCACGTGACCATGCAATAAATTTAAAGCACATTTCAAGCATTTCAGAAAGCAATAAATAAAGCAATAAAGGAAGCAATAAGTAAATCACAAGCGAAAAAATGGGGCAGAATAATCCCCAGAATAACAAAAGTATGAATAAATAAGAGAATGAACTCGCCCAAAAATTAAATACAAGGGCCCGAAATAAATAAATAATGCATAAAAAGCATAATAAAATAAAATACATCATACATAAATCGGGGGATTTATTAGTGTTTACGAACATTGGTTCCTTTTTATTAAGTCAAAAATTGGAGAAATACTTTTGGGCATTTATTGAAAAAGCCGGGGTGAGTGATCCAATTTTATGAAAATTAATTCTCTTTTTGAAAGTGAGATTTTATTGGTTAAAATAGGACATTGGTCCATTTTATTAGAAAAAACACAATTTATTAATAAAAATATTTTTGGTGATTTTTATTAAACGTGCATAAAATATCGTTTTGCATAAAACAAAGAAAATCAAGGAAATACAAAAAAAAAAAACTTAAAATGCAAACTGAGTTCCGAAAGTTCCAATTCCCCATGATTCTCCATCTCGCCAGGGAGATATTACTCAAAGCAAAATAAATGAATTCAAATAGCAAAACAAAGAACAAAATAAGATGTTAGTAAATTAAAACAAATAAATATAGCATGGTGTAATGTGAACAGGCAATCAAAGAATCTAAACGATCAATTTAATAAATCAAATGAATTAGACAACCAATTAAACAATATAAATAATCAATTAAACTTATTAAACTACGTTATAAAAGAAATAAGCCATAGAACAAATACAATAAACAAGAACAGCATTAATAATTGAAACAGGAAAATAAATTAAGCAAAAAACTAGAAATTAATAAGATAAGTTAAGGCAAAACCAACTAAAAAATTAAATTGATATAAAATACTTTACAAACCTATGCTTCATGCATCATACAAATAAACTAATTGAATTAACCTAATTTCATGTTAATTGTAACAAACAGTCAGCAAATATATTAATAATAAACAATAACAAATATATTAATAATAAATCATAACAAATAAAAAGGTAATAAAGCAACAACAAATAACAGCAAGATGACAGGCATATTAATAATAAATGAACAACAAATGAATAATAATAAACAACAAATAGAAACAAAATAAACTATTAATAACGAACAACAACAATAACCGACACATATTAATAAACTACAATAAATAAATTAATAACAACAAATAACAAAACTAACAACAAATATATTAATAATACAACAGCAATAGGCAGTAGGTAATAATCAAAATTAAGTTTATGTCAAATATTGTAACGCCCCGTTCCCACCCTAGTAGTTTGAGCCTTGTGTGTGTGTGATTTTGTATGTATAATTTTGGCATGTGTTATTTTTTTGAGTATGTGTTATGGTTTAAGTTTTGTTTATTTTGTAGTTTGGGGTTTGCTTGGGTGTTTTGGCTCAGAAATTCCTCCGAGAGAGCCTAAGGGCAAGGATATAGCGAGTGGAAGCGGAGCCCCTTGATTGGAGCGTAGGAATCTAAGGTTTGGGAATTTCTATTTTCTTTGTGCATTTTATGTGATTTTTGTGTTCTTTGTAATTGGTTGGAAATTGATGATATATAATATATGTGTTTGTATCTAAACAATGTGGGTAATGATTATTTTGGGTTGAGATGCTTGGATTATGAGTATTTGAGTCAAGATATGAATTTATGGCTGAACTTAGAGAGAAATTTCTAGTTTTCTAAAGTGAGGATTTTGATTATGTTATTTGTGTAATTAAATTAATGATTTATGTTTAAAAGTTGGGTTTTAGAATAATTAAGGTGATTTGAATGGTCAATTAGTGTGGTGTTGAGTTTTGAAGTCAATTGGAGGTTTGGGTGATTTTCTGCAGATTTTCGCGTAAGATGTGGAAATCATGACTCTATCACAAGTGCAACTCTATTGTAAACACGGCAGAGCTTGGTGAATGCAGCCTTCGTGTGCGGCCAAGCATTGGGTTACCGAGCCGTCACTGCAAGAGCTCTCTGTCGCGAGCACGATGCATGTCATGAGCACGACAGAACGCTTGGCTACCGAGCGGAATAGGGCAGTCCTCTATTGCCAGCGTGCGCCACTGCGCGAGCGCGACAGCTTTTGCTGGTCTCTCACTGTCGCGAGCGCGACAATGAGATGTGCTTCTATCACCGCGCAAGCACGAAGACTGTCGCGACCACGACCTGGGGAAAGTTTCGCCTCTGTTGCAAGCGCGACACCTCTGGCTTTAATTTTAATCTTCTTGTGTGATTTCAATGTTTAGTTTCCGAACTTGTGATGGTTTTAAAATTATACTAGGACAATTTTATGAATTACATGAATATGATTAGATGTATTATGCATGACCTGCTAGAGTCAAATAAATGGATAGTTCGGTATGCCTAATAAAGTTTTAGCAGCTGTAGGCCCATTATGATTTGGACCCTGATCAGGTCCCTGATCGGATCCTCGCGATCCGTCTATCTTGGATCTTGTTTAAGATCCCATGCGAAAATGTTTTTGGAACAAAAAGAAAAGAATGATTTTGATGCCTTCAGGTATTCATGCGCTATGAATGACTTGTTGATACCCTTGGGTATCTATGCGTATGCTCGTTATCCACCGTTTTGTATGAGCAGGTTTATTATTGTTAATGTGTAATTTGGAGATAATACGTATAGTTATAGTTTTATTTAAAGTACATGAATATATGAGTATGATGATTCAAACGTCCCTTCATGTTTTGAATTGTCTACTAAGAATTCATTATTCTGTTTGTGCCATGAGCATGTGATTTTCTGCTAACGCCACTGTGAGTGGTCGTTTTGCATTTGTGTTTCCCCACTAAGCGTATTCGTTTAGCACGGGTGTTTCATCCATGTAGGTGTGGAAGATGTTAGAGTTTTTTGGAAGGGTGATCCGCTTCAGCAGGGCCAACGCAGCTAGGAGAGAGAGATTTTGTAGTATAGGATTGTACCTTTTTGTATATGTATTGTAACATCCCTTACCCGTACATAGTAAACCATACCGCGATCTGATGGTTGACGACGATGGTCTAGCGCATTACCGACATAAATATGCAAAATTAATAAACTTTCAAGCTGAAAACTGAGTTATAAAATTTCTTTCATTAACGAAAACACATTTATAGTTAACCATATATTCATTACACAAACATATTACAGAAGATACTTTCTCGGAGATTATTATAGATACATTAATTACATAACCAATAACGTTTTACAAAACTTATAATTCTAGAATTACAAATCTGATCTACATCCTTAAACCTAAACAAATCCTATCCTAAAATTCTTCATAACCTTGTGTGACGCGCGCCGGTACCCAGCAAGGGCCCTCGCTTTGAATCCGCCTTCGGGATTCGAGGTATTGGTTTGCGTCTTTTTGATCATGGGCGTCATGAGACATCATCGGTGTATCCCTCCCAATAGGACATTGGGGAGAACCACCTAGCCTAATGATGCCTAAAGGCACCTTTGAGGTATTTGGAGTCGCCACCCAATTTGCGAGAAATTGGGAAAAGTCTCTCACCTCTAACGGTCTAAACCAGAGATTCGGTGTTCGGAACTTCCCTCTTATTTATGCTTTGGTTAATTATAAGTGAGTTTTTAACTTCTTAAAATTATATCTCTCATCTCACGCGATCGATGCATTTAAAATTAAAGGCGCAATGAAAGCAGGTAAAGAAAAATAAATGAAAGCGATAAAAGCGATAAACGAGGTAAATAAGGAAAGCGATAAACACGCAAGCACACAATTATAAGAGAAATAGGGGCGGAATACAACCCCGCTAAAAGGAGACTAAAAATATAGGCGGGGACGGAATATAATCCCAAAAAATAAATAAGTTGCCCCAAAATTAATTAAAAGGGCCCGAAAAGAAATGAACTTGAATTTAATACACTCACACAAGATCAAAATAAAAGGACATAAATAAATCGGGGCATTTATTTTAGGAACATTGGTTCCTTTGCGCTTATTGAAGGTTTAAGAACACTGGTTCCTTCGCATTTATTGGAAAAGGGTTCGAAGAGTCATTTTTTATTGTTTTAATTGAAAAACTGGGATGAGTGATCCCTTTTTTGGAGAAAAGTTGACTCTTCGCTTTAATTGTGATATTTTTTGTAGTTTGGTTAAAACAAGGGACATTGGTCCTAATTTTATTAGTAAAAAATCAATTTAATTATAGAAATATTTTTGTTACTTTTTATCCCACTCGTGCACAAATAAAATAATTATTTACAAATAAACACAATAAAAAAATGAGAAATTAGAGAGATCTCATCGAACCGATGTGACCCTCCACGTGTCGCGACCCATCCGGGGGAGTCGCGGGGACACTTACATTACCCGACTCGAGTTAAATCTCAGTCAAAAATGATATCAAAATGTTAGTAAATATTTCATGTAAATTAATCAAACAAATGCAAAATATAATAATAACAACAATGATTAGCAATGCCATAAAATACATCAAATCATTAACAGGAGTAACAATACAACAATAAATAAGATAAATAATGGCAATAATAATAATAATAATAATAATAATAATAATAATAATAATAATAATAATAATAATAATAATAATAATAATGATGATGATGATGATGATGATGGCGAGGATGGTGGCGGAATGGTAATAATAAATATAAACCCAAATATAATAATAATAATAATAATAATAATAATAATAATAATAATAATAATAATAATAATAATAATAATGGTAATGTTAACAGAATGTTAATAGCAACCAATATAATAATAATAATAATAATAATAATAATAATAATAGGATATTGAATAATTACAAATAATAATAATAATAATAATAATAATAATAATAATAATAGTATCAACAGTATGGTAATAGCGACATAAATATAAAGACCCCAATAATAATAATAACGACAATACTAAAAACTATCCCTGAACAAACAAGATCAACAGCATACTAGCAATAATAATGATAATAATAGAAAATAGCAAAAGAGGAGAGGAGCTGGCGACAAACCCACAAAATAAAGCTATACAAAATCAAATCAATGGTCAAGTGAAAATATTAACAGTGTGTTAACCATAAAAAAAATGTTAGACAAAAGGCATAATATTAATGGCTCAAGATACGAATGTTAACAATAATAAATAATACATAAGAAATAAATGAGAACAAGTCCAAATATGTTTACCCTCAGAATTTTTTTAGATCGGAGAAACGGTGTCTCGATTTGTTTTCCTTGTCGAATTTGTGGTGATGAAAATTTAAAGAAAATGCAGAAATTGATATTTTAAAATAAATTAAGAGAATATTTCGATAAAAAATATTTTTGGTGGATGATTAAGCAAAGGAAATTAATTTTCCAAGCTCAAATCACCCAAGAGATGGGTTATATTTTGAAGAAAATAAACAAATTAGAGCTTGAGAAAAAAAAAGAAGAACTTAAGAATATTCTTGAAGAAATTTTTTAGAAGAAAGCTAGTCTGTTGGAGAGAAAAAAAATGAGAAAATCCCTTGTCAAAATGTTGCCGTCCTTTGAAAATGAGGGTGAAAGCCCTCTTAATTTTCTGTGTTGGGCAAAAATAGGAAGAGAACAAAATACTTTAATTTTTTGTTAATCAAAACAAGCATGAAAGTGTGAAAGAAACGGAAAAATCAGACTGGAAAACAGACTGGAAAAATGCAGGAAAACGCAGGAAAAAAAAAAAGGACAGACAGCCAAAAGTGGCAAGTGGCCGCGTGGTGGCCAAGTGGCCACCACGCGACCACTTTTGGCCAATTGCCAAAAGTGGTCGCGTGATGGCAATTGCCATCACGCGGCCACCAACTTGGTAAATGGCCACTTTGGCCATTTACCAAGTTTTACATACATTTATTTATTTATTTATTTTATTTTTAAAAAAAACCTTTTAAATTCTCTTTCTTAAATCTTTTTTCCAATTAATTTAACTAACTAATTTAATTTCTTTTTTTTCCATTTTTTTAATTAAATTAATTAATTAAATTAATTCAACTAAATTAATTAACTAATTTAATTTCCTTTTTCCCCCTTTTTTTTAAATATCAAAAATAACACTTTCCAATAATATTATTTTTAAAATTAATTTAATTAATTAAAACTTTTTATGATAATATATTTTTATATATTTTTTTATTTTATTTAGAAAATAACGAGAGTCTCGACAAGGAAAACATCATTTTTGACACCTCTGCCTGTAAGCCGGTATCATTTTCATCATCGGATAATTCTGATCTTGGACCGCTTCGGGACCCGGTATCTACAGTTGCCCCCAATTTTGGGGAACTTAGAACCTAGGTGTCTAAGTGAGCCAAAATTCAGAAAAGACGGGAAAAGACACGTACCTGAGGCAGTCGCTTTCCCAGACTGGATGGAACTGTTGGAGGGGTTATGCTTTTTGAGGTGGCGCCCCCTGAGATGTCTTTGGCTGATCAGTAGTGCCGCCTGGGAGGTCTCTGGTTGGCTGGTGCCCCCTGAGAGGTCTTCAGTTGGCTGCTCCCTAAGAAGTCTTCAGTTTTTCGCTCCTTGAGAAGTCTTCGGTTTGCTGCTTGGTGCCCCCTAAGAGGTCTTTGACTGGCTGGTGCCCCCTGAGAGGTCTTTGATTAGCTGGCTGCTCCCTGAGAAGTTTCCGGTTGATCGCCCCCTGAGAGGTCTTCGATCAGCTGCTCCTTGAGAAGTCTTTGGTTGATCGCCCCCTGAGAGGTCTTCGGTTAGCTGCTCCCTGAGAAGTCTTCGGTTGATCGCCCCCTGAGAGGTCTTTGGTTAGCTGCTCCCTGAGAAGTCTTCGGTTGATCGCCCCCTGAGAGGTCTTCGGTTAGCTGCTCCCTGAGAAGTCTTCGGTTAATCGCCCCCTGAGAGGTCTTCGGTTAGCTGCTCCCTGAGAAGTCTTCGGTTGATCGCCCCCTGAGAGGTCTTCGGTTAGCTGCTCCCTGAGAAGTCTTTGGTTTTTGCTCCCTGAGAAGTCTTCGGTTGGATGGCTGCTCCCTGAGAAGTCTTCGGTTGATGCTCCCTGATAAGTCTTCGGTTTCTAGTCTTCGGTTGATGCTCCCTGAGAAGTCTTCGGTTTCTGCTCCCTGAGAAGTCTTCGGTTGGATGGCTGCTCCCTGAGAAGTCTTCGGTTGATGCTCCCTGAGAAGTCTTCAGTTTCTGCTCCCTGAGAAGTCTTCAGTTTCTGCTCCCTAAGAAGCTGCTGCTCCCTGAGAAGTCTTTAGTTGATGCTCCCTGAGAAGTCTTTGGCTGCTGCTCCCTGAGAAGTCTTTCGCTGCTGCTCCCTGAGAAGTCTTTGGCTGCTGCTCCCTGAGAAGTCTTTGGCTGCTGCTCCCTGAGAAGTCTTTGGTTGCTGCTCCCTGAGAAGTCTTTGGCTGCTGCTCCCTGAGAAGTCTTTGGTTGATCGCCCCTTGAGAGGTCTTCAGTTGACTGACTTGGATTGAATTGATGTTTTGATGGATATTGCCGCTTGCCCTTTCGTTGGCGTTGGCGTTGATTCTTTCTTTTTGCAAGACTTAGAAAGCAAAATATGCAGGAAAAGTGGTGAGCATGCACGTGAGATGCATATGTATGCAGGAGCAGGACAAGAATTTGTCTAAGTGGATTTGGAGGCGACAGCTGGTTTGGTCGTAATTTGCAGTAGGGTCGATGCCCTCTGGAATTGCTTTTGATTTTCATGCCTATGGGGGATTATGAGGTTCTCTTTTGGTACCTGTAGTCATTTTTTGAAGGTAGTGCGTCCCTCGTGGATTTTCACACTAGCTTTTCTTAGCGGGAGATGCGTCCTTGTCGGATTTTTACATAACCCTGTGCCTTATTTTTTGCCTGGAATGGACCCAACCCAATCCAGCGGCTTTTATTTATTTCATTTTTTGTAGGGCAAACTACCTGTCGCCAGGTTTTCACCCTGCCCTTTGGCCTAACTTTTGCTTAGAGCACCAGTCATGCTTTTCATCTCTAACGGCCTTTTTTTTTTTTTTTGAGAGAAGTTGGAGTTATTGCGAAAGGTCTTTCGGGTATGATTGGCATGTGCTTATGTCTCAGATATTGGTTGTATGAGCTCGGTTCTTTATCGAGAAAGTGCTGTAGGATTGGCTTCACAGTAGGTAGCAAGATGAGTTGGCTGAAGTGCCTGAGTAGCGAGAATGGTAGAGGGTAGATGATAACAATGTGCTGGTTTTATATCGGACTCAGACAACTTTGAGTGTGCAAGATGAACTGCCCTAGTTATACCAATACATCTTTGTATAAATGCATGCATTTCAATCTGATTTCATAACACATGATCACTATTTGGCATTAACTTTAAAAAAATGAGACCTTATCTAATCTCGGGATAGATCTTGAGAGCATCAAACTCCTGTTATCAATCAGCCCTCGCGGATTTTCTTGATTGAATATTTTCTCTCTTCTTTTTTTATTCCTTATTTAGCCTCTGCCATGGACCCTCCTTCAGTCCGTCGATATTGGTTAAATTCACTTTCATCTTCATTAGCCGGGGAGACTGCCACTTCTTAGAGTGGTTCCTCTTGGTATCAAAGTCTTGGTCTTAGCCCTTGTGCAGACTGGTTGAGGTGATGGGTTCCTTATTTGGGGCTTGAATGTGAAATCTCACACTTGGCTTTTATTGGCTTTAGCGGTTCAAACCCTGGAATGGCCTTTCAATGGTTGGGATAGGGTGACAAGTTGGGCTTGGACGATCTGGGATACTTTTATCGGTTTTGGTAGTTTAAACCCTGGAATAGCCTTTCAACGGCCGGGGTTGGATGGATGGTTTGTGAATTAGCCTTTTAGGTCCTTTTCAGTGGTAGAAGAAGAATGGCAATGTGCAAGCATGTGTAGATCAACGGGATTTGAACAAAACTTATCCCCAAATAGCATTCCCTTGCCCGCTGATCAATTCTCTCTTTTCTTCTCTCTTTTTTTTTATTTATTAAATTTTTTTCTTTTCTTTTCTTTTAAAATATTTTCTTTTCTTTTCTTCTCTTCTAAATTTTTTTTTATTTTTATTTATTTTTATTTTTTTATTTTTTTTGCACCCCAATTTTCCTTCTTTTGGCAAGCTTCGTTCAAGTCATGAAGTTACACATACGTGCACTTTTCATCTTAACCACTGGGACCGTTGTGGTTCAATCTAGTTAGGCATTGCGTTTTAGCAAGAAACTTGGCGATAAGGGTTCTGGATGGTCAAGGGTCAATCATAATCGATTTTGAGGGTGCACATTTCAAGGGGTCAGGAGGAAAGAGGTCATATGGTTTGGTTCTGATGGGTCATATATTTCTCGTGGAGGTCCTGAGTTTTATTCGTCCAACTTTTGATGTAGATTTCGGTGTTTGATCTTATTTGGTAGCGCCATATGCAACTTAGATGTTGTGGATGCAAAGAAATGGCTTTCAAAATTCGGTTCGTTGTCATGTTGGCACGTGGAAGTAGTACTGATCTCAAGAATGTCCTTATCAATTTTCAGCATGTCACACCAGGTCCAGGCAGAGGCTTTTTTTTTATCTCTCAAAATTATCCTCTCCTCAAGAGTTATATCAGATGCTATCAAGATTTTGTTTGGATTTCCTAAAGTTTTGAGACTAGACGGAGTCGTATTAATTGGGTTAATGTCAAAATGAATGGATGAATCGTGATCATAAGAAATGAAATCATTAAAAATATCATACAAGTAAGCAAAAATTGTTCATTAAAATAACTAATTGTTATAAGGAGTTCTTGCATCAAAAGGAAATAAAGCATTGAAAAAACATAGTCTTCTTTGCCGTTTGATAGAATCGATCGAACACCTGGTCGGGGAACTACATTGTAGTTTGTCTTCTTCTTCTTCTTTTTCTTTTCAGGGTCTGTGATCTGCTTGCTATCAATGAGGTCTTGAACACGATACCTCAAGGTCTTGCAATCATCTGTGGTATGCCAAGTGTGCTGGTGAAAAGCACAATATTGATCTGCCTTGTGATCGGGATGTCCTTGGTCTCCGGCGAGCCTAGTTGGCAATGGCTGCAATATTCCCCCCTTCATTAGCTTCTCGAAAACCCATGACAAAGGTTTGCCCAGATCAGAATTGTACCTTTGAGCTATTTCAGCCATTGGTACTTTCCCTGTCCTTCTTGTACCGCTGCTACCAACTTCTTGACTTGCAGGGTTAGTGATAGTCTTATTGAGGGGTGCCCGGGTAGTTGCCATGAGTTGAGCTTGAAGAACTAGCGCCATGGCATCCATCCTTTCCTTAATTGTGGCCAACAACCTCTTTTCAAGCTCCTCGAACCTTCTATCCATCTCTTGGGTCATTATGGCACGAGCCTCTTCCATAATAGGCAATTCAATTTATTCAACAGCAGAGGTCACAGGCGGTTGCCTGGCATTTGGTGCCATTTGGGCAGCGATATTTTCCATCAGGGCGGATATCCTCCTTTCAAAATCCTCTAATTTTCTGGCAAGGTCTTGGGTAGTCAAAGCTCCGGTCTCCATCGAAGATGATGCACTAGTCGTTGAGAGTGACTCAAAATCCCAAATAGGCACTAATTCTAGCAATCCAAAGGGCGAGTCTGTCCTCACTAGTCGATCGTCAAAACTTCTAGTCCACTTGGATAAATCTATGGTGGCTGCAAAACTCAGATTGTTAGAATGATGCATGGATGACATGTATAATGCATGATCGTGCCATGCAAACGGTCTTTGATGAGTGCGAAATCAATGAGTTACCACAATACAATGGGATGCCTGGAAGAAATCACACGCAGGATGATATGCACACTTGAAAAAATAATATGCAGATGAAAAGATATATACACGTATAGCATGAGAGAAAATATATTATTATTTATATATACATGTATTTATTTTATCGACATGTATGAATGATATGCGATGCATGAGCATGCCGTGCAGTATCCACAACCACATGCAAGCAGACAGATCCTTCCGACCTTATTTCTCCCACACACGAGGTCGAGTAGTCCCTTCCTAGATGGGCTTAGTCCATGGGTCAACAGGGGACTCAATGAACGCGCATGGTGTACGGCAAAAACTCGGCAGCATAACACTCTTAAGCTAATGAACATACGTATGAGTTTTGGCCATCTCGTATTCGGACATTTCAATCTCATTAAAATGGGCCCACCGGGGCATGAAAACCTTTGATAAAAGACCACTTAATTTAGTTGATTTTTTCTAATACGTGATGACCCATACCATAAGCATTGTATTAAGGAGCATGCTACCTAGGGGAAGTTTCTACTTGCCATTACATGGGCTTTGGTCAAGGTGATGAAATTTTAGGGCTACCCAAGCATGGTCCTTGCCAACGGGTCTATGGAACACCCCCACCGTCGCCCCAGTTGGAAGGGCGCCGGCGGGCGCGCTACCCGACGCTCACTCACATACATACACGCATACACTAAGTGGAAGCATACATTCATACATGACATGCATACGGAAATGCAGAGGAAATTAAAACTTTAAAGGAACAATAGCTGAACATACAATAACTCACATACATACATATAATCATTCAGCGGAAGCATAAGGCGAAACATAAAATGAAGGAATAACTTGATACATAAATATAATGATGTTTACATAACCCAAAATAATATTCAAAACCTTACAGATACATAAGACTGCAGGAATAACAAAAATCCAAAATACAGGAGCTGATCACATAACAAAACTTCTGACTTCTACGTGGCCGACCCTGCAGATGCGCGACTCGATCCGAACACAACCTGCCACCTGCACGGGAAGAGAGCCTGTGCTAAGCGATAACGCTTAGTGGGGAGAACACACAAGAGTATGAACGGCCATTCACAATGGTCGCCAAGGCATAACACACTCACAATGGCTAATGCGAACATCCATAACACATATATAATCAGGCTTGCATAGTAAATGCATTCATTCGAGAACTCACATTCATAACTATATACTTATTTCAAAATAATTCCTAGCAAAAGCAATACCATACACAATACAAATATCATCATGCAGAACTACATATAATCTCACATGCATATACTTACTGGTTTCGCCGAGGTATCAGATAGCAACACTTCACCATGCATAATCTCTTGAAAGTTTACACATGCACATATCATACCAAGGTACCCTTACCTTAGCGGAACCCGTTCACATGCAACACAATTACCAAGCAATACTACACCCAACCATCATGCACCATTAAGAGGTACTAAAACATACTTTTATCATGTCACAAGACTCATACACTAAATAAAAACCCAGTGTATAGCATCAAACCACTACACTTCCTCTGCGCAACTCTAATCCATACAATATCATGTCATGAATTGCAAACACACAACAATGTACCAATCATTACGATAACTGAGTTCAAAGGGACATATAGCATATCATTACATTATGGCTCATGCACTTACCGGACGTCGATCCACATGCATTGCATCACAATAGGACAATTACTCGTTCACAATACAATATAGGCGGAAAAGCATATACAAATACATACTCGAGTCACATTCAGACCATTCAGACTTTTATAATCATATTCAGAAAGATAGCTGATTCACATTACTAAAATCTTACCCAATCGGTTATCATATTCTCATATTCATATTAGACAAAGTGAACAGAATACCTGCTGACTCAAAATAGTGGATAACGAGTATACGAACAGTACTTTACGGGTACCAGCCGGCCACAAGGGTACCTTACGGGTACGAATCGAAAACCTTTTTTCTTTTTAAAACATTTCACTGAGAGGGGGAACTTAAATAAGATCCAAACACATGAAAAAGGATCACGAGGATCCGAACACATAAAGGGTTCGCGAGGAACCAAACGGGGATGTCTTCTCTAACCACATTTCTGCTTTATAAGATTCATCTATGCTAGCACCAAAGAAATTCTCTGCACCGTGCTTCCTTAACCTTTCAATAGGGGCACTTGGCGCTGTTACCCTTTCAAGCACCCTTGTCATACTCTGAAGCATCGCTTCCATCGGTCCTAAAGGCACCTCAGGATAACCCCTAGGAGGTTGAGCCGGACCAGAAACTGAAGGATCCTGTTCTTGGGGATTCGCACTTTCCGCTGACCCCTCAAGCGATCCACGAGCGGACTCCATTACTACAAAACATAAACGCAGTGCGCATCAGGCCAACACAACTCCCACACTAGCTAACATGCTGAAACCCAATAACATCTAAACCTAGCGCTCTGATACCACCTAATGTCACACCCCAACCTATATCAAGGAGACTTCCAAACAGATTGGAGGGAGAAGGCTCCCTGGATAGATAGGAGGGTCACATCCCACTAGTACAAACATGCAAACATTACATAAATATAGCGACAAATCAGAGATAATTAAAATCTTTAAAACGGAGAAGAGTGATACTGAACAAAATATATACTTCATTAATATACCAAAAGAAAATCTTTACATATTACAAAAGGACCAAATTTACAAAAGCCCAAGATACACTGTTCCAAAAGGGCTAACAAAACCATATATCTATTACAAAAAGAAAAAGGAAAGCCTATACTATAAAGCACCCAAATCTCTAGTTGCGTTGGCCTTCCCGATGCGACACGCCCAGAATATGCGTACCAAAACCTTCCACACCTGCACGGATAAACACCCGTGCTAAGCGAAATCGCTTAGTGGGGAAAACACAAAATGCATAACCGCCACTCACAGTGACGATGACAGAAAACATATGATAACAATACGATTATGGGCATATAATCATAAATAGTTAATTCAAATATTGACATACATATTCAATAGTTCATGTACAAAACACAATGACACCTGCATAATCATAATGAGTGGATAACGAGTACATATAGATACTTGAGAGTATCGATATCGTCTTATGAACATATAGATACCGAAGGTATCGAACCATTCTTTTTATTTTGATTTCAAAATGTTTTTACGTGGAATAATAAGAAAGATTCAGACAGAGGGATCGCGAGGATCCAATCGTGGGACCTGATCAGGGTCCAAAGTCGTACATATAGCTGCAGCGGCATAAAGCTCTATTAGGCATGCCTAACTATCCACTTATTTGGTTTGCAGGTTACGATCAAATAAATTAAATCTACAAATCATACAGAAATCATCGATTATTCAAAACAATGGATACCCTATCAGAACGAAGCATTAATCCAATGTTGATATGAATAAAAATTCATTAATTCCACACTCAAACTTTGCGTTTAACAAATAAATATTCAATACCAAATAAGGGTGGGTCACGGTGGTAACCAATTCCATTGCCACCGTGACATACCACCACTCAAAACAGAATGTAGGCTTGAGGTAGGTCACGGTGGTGACCAAAACCATTGCCACCGTGACATAGCAGAACCCCAAAACAGAATGTAAAACAAAGGTAGGTCACGGTGGTGACCAATTCCATTGCCACCGTGACATACCAAAATTCCAAAACAGAATGTAAATCAAAGGTAGGTCACGGTGGTAACAAAATCCATTGCCACAGTGACATACCAAATTCCTGGGCAGAATGCAACCCGAGCATACCTCACGGTGGTAATCAAATTGGTTGCCACCGTGACCCATGCCCTGTTGCGATAATTCCCAGCAAAACTTCCCCAAATTGCAACCATAAACTCAAACTCTATACTTCGCATTCAACACAATTCACTTCAAATTAACCATATTCACATCATACCAGTACAAATCCACTCATCATAGTTCATCAATTTCACAAAAATAGCAACCATCAATATTCATTCAAAACACAATTACACAAACGTTCCCAAACCTGGTTTTCCTCGCTCCTAGTCGTGAGCTCTTCCGCTAGCAATTCCTTTTCCTTTATCCGGTCTAGGAGCCTCCTCTGAACCACAAACCCATAACAATCAAGATCAATTCTAAAACAACCCATATATCTAAATAATTATGAACTAAGACCTAGAAAAGAGAAAGAAGAAGAATCTAAAACACCATAACCCAAACTCACCTATAAGCTTCCAAATCCACAAGCTAATCAACTCAAATTACTTAATTAAGGAAGAGGGAGCAGATTATGTAAAGAAAAGGAAGAACAAAGGAGAAAGAAGAAGAAGAAGAAGAAGAAGAAAATGGCGTGAAGAGGAGAGGGAGAACGGGAAAACCAAAAGGAAAAGCTGAAATCTCTCTCACCACTAACCTCATTAAATGTTACTCTATCCACTTAGCCATATGTCATCCTCCCCATAAGACACATGTCCCAAATCACACCCTACTCCCATACTCTATTAAACACTCTAGGCTATCTCTAATTCATACTTAATTTCCATACACTCACTTATACCCTACACTAGCCTATCTCCTCTTCTTAACTCAAATTAATACACTTAAATTAAATAAATAACCCAATTAAACACTTACATACAACATATAAAAATACACACATACAAACACGGACAGGCTCAAACTACTGGGGTGGTTTTGGGGTGTTACAATACTCCCCCACTTAACAGAATTTCGTCCTCGAAATTCTTACATGCTTCAAACAACTGAGGGTATTGCAATCTCATAGCTTCTTCTGGTTCCCATGTAGCTTCTTCAATACCGTGATGCTGCCATAAAACTTTGACTAACGGTATCTGCTTATTCCGAAGCTGTCTGATTTCCCTATCCAAAATCCTCTTCGGTTCTTCATCAAAAGAAAAGTCTGACTGAATCCTAACATCTTGCACTGGTAGCACATGCGAAGGATCTGACCGATATCTCCGAAGCATAGACACATGAAAAACATCATGTAATCTCGCTAACTCCATAGGCAAAGCTAACTGATACGCTACTGGACCTGCTTTTCTCAGAATCTCATATGGTCCAATAAAGCGTGGACTTAATTTGCCTTTCTTTCCAAAACGGAGAACCTTACGCCACGGTGATACTTTCAAGAAAACCTTATCACCCACTTCATACTGAATATCTCTGCGCTTCAAGTTAGCATAAGAACGTTGTCGGTCCTTAGCTGCCTTCAAGTTCTGTTGTACAACCCTCACTTTCTCTTCAGTATCCCGCACTATATCCGGACCTATCATAGCTTTTTCTGACAGTTCAGTCCAACATACTGGTGTTCTGCATTTCCGTCCATACAGTGCTTCGTAAGGAGCCATACCAATGCTTACCTGGTAACTGTTATTATACGCAAATTCCATCAAAGACACATACCGATCCCAGCTTCCTGAAAATTCTAAAGCACAACCCCGAAGCATATCTTCCAAAACCTGAATAACCCTCTCTGATTGACCATCAGTCTGCGGATGGAAAGCAGTACTAAAATTTAACCGTGTTCCCAAAGCTGCTTGAAGTTCTTTCCAAAACTTGGATGTAAAACGAGGATCTCGATCTGATACAATGGATGACGGAATCCCATGCAATCGCACTATCTCATCCACATAAAGTTTTGCTAACTTGTCCATCGAATAATCTACTCGCACTGGTAGAAAATGTGCAGACTTCGACAACCGATCCACAATAACCCATACCGAGTCATGCTTACGCTGAGTCATGGGCAAACTAGATACAAAATCCATCGTGATGTCATCCCACTTCCATTGGGGAATGGGTAAGGGATGAAGCAATCCCGATGGCACTTGATGCTCGGTTTTCACTTGCTGACAGGTAAGGCACCTTGAAACAAACTCTGTTATCTCTCTTTTCATTCCTGGCCACCAATAAAATTGCTTCAGGTCTTGATACATTTTATCCCCACCAGGATGCATAGTGAAGACTGATGAATGAGCTTCCTGCAATAGCTTCTTTCTTAACTCCCCCACATTAGGTACACATAACCGAGTACCATGCCTCAACACTCCCTCACTGTCTAATAAATATTCAGTACGCTTGCCTTCTTTCACTGCTTGACAAACACGCTGAAGCACATGATCATCTAACTGAGCCTTTGCAATTTCTGATCTCAAACTTGGTTTAACTTTCAGTTGAGCAATCAAAGCACCTTCAGAATCAAATCTCCATCTACCTCTACTAGCCAGTAATGCAGACAAAGATTTCCTACTAAGAGCATCTGCCACCACATTAGCTTTACCCGGATGATAGTCAATGATACAGTCATAATCCTTGAATAGCTTTAACCATCTCCGCTGTCTCAAATTCAACTCCTTCTGAGTTAACAAATACTTGAGACTCTTGTGATCGGTGAAAATCCTACATGTTTCCCCATACAAGTAGTGTCGCCAAACCTTAAGCGCAAACACTACCGCTGCTAACTCCAGATCGTGAGTCGGATAATTCCGTTCATGAGGCTTCAACTGTCTTGATGCATAAGCTACCACTTTATTCCCTTGTATCAGAACACAACCTAACCCAATTCCCGAAGCATCACTGTACATAGTGTATTCCTTACCCGAAACTGGTTGTGTGAGCACAGGAGCTTTAACCAACAATTCCTTTAAACGGTCAAAGCTGGCTTGACACTTGTCCGTCCAAACAAACTTAACATCCTTTCGAAGTAGCCTGGTCATAGGAGATGCTAACACTGAAAACCCCTGGACAAACCGTCGGTAATACCCTGCTAAACCCAGAAAACTTCTCACTTCTGGCACATTTTTCGGAGGTTTCCAACTAACAATTGCTTCAATCTTACTTGGATCAACACGTACACCTTCAGCTGACACCACATGTCCAAGAAAATCCACTTCTTCCAACCAAAACTCACACTTACTGAGTTTCGCATACAATTGATGATCTCTTAACATTTGCAATACTAAACCAAGATGTTCCTCATGTTCCTTTCGATTCCTAGAGTACACCAAAATGTCATCAATAAACACCATAACAAACTTATCCAGATACGGTCGAAAAACACGGTTCATCAGATCTATAAAGGCTGCAGGCGCGTTGGTCAAACCAAAAGGCATCACTAGAAATTCATAATGACCATAACGCGTCCGAAAAGCCGTTTTCGCCACATCTACTTCTTTCACCCCTAACTGGTAATAGCCTGACCTCAAATCTATCTTAGAGAATACCCCTGCACCACTCAACTGATCGAAAAGATCTTCAATCCTTGGCAACGGATACTTGTTCTTGATAGTCACTTTATTAAGCTGTCGATAATCGATGCACATCCTAAGGGTTCCATCCTTCTTCTTAACAAACAGCACTGGAGCACCCCACGGTGACACACTAGGCCGAATGAATCCTTTATCCAACAACTCTTGCAACTGACTCTTCAATTCCTTCAATTCCACTGGGGCCATTCTGTAAGGAGCCTTAGAAATCGGAGCTGTTCCCGGAAGAATCTCTACTGATAGTTCAACTTCTCTCTCCGAAGGTAATCCCGGTAGTTCTTTCGGAAAAACATCTACAAAATCTCTTACAACCGGAATATCTTGAATCTTGACTTGACCTCTTCGAGAATCTAAAACTACAGCCAAAAATGCTTCACATCCTTTCCTAATAAATCTTCTGGCTTTCATAGCTGATACCACGTTATGCAAAGAACTACTTCCAATTCCCTTTACCACAACAGGCATTTGATCCTTATCTTTCAAAACCATTACTTTCCTATGACAGTCCACTACCGCTCGGTGCTTATCTAACCAATCCATCCCCAAAATAATATCAAACTCATGGAATGGCAAACAAATCAAATCCACAACAAATTCTGTACCTTGAATCATTAAAGGACACTTCCGACACACCCGATTAACCAAAACACTCTGACCCAACGGACTAGATACACAAATCTCATATTCCATCTTTTCCTCACTACCCAAACTATCCCAAAGCTTACCAGAACACACATAGGAATGGGTAGAACCCGGGTCAATCAAAACATAAACTTCAAAATCAAGCAATGAGAACTTACCGGCAATCACTTCGGGAGCATTCTGTTCCTCTCGGGCCTTCATAGCATAAGCCCTACCAGATGATGGCACAGGGCGATCTACTGATTCTGAGGCTTCTCTATCTCGAGACCGTCCACCACGACCTCTTCCTCTACCCCGATTACGGCTTCCTTGGGGTATATTAGATCCAGCACGACTCCCTTCTTGGTGTCCCGAAAGGTCTCCAAGTCGGTTCGGGCAATTTGCAAGTAAATGGTCCGTAGAACCACATTTAAAACAGCCTCCTGTTAACCACCGACATTCACCCCAATGTTGTCTATTACAATGAGAACATCGGGGAGGACCATCTCCCCTACCTGAGCCTGATCCCCTGGAAGAACCCTGTCTCCTCCCTCTAGGGGCCGGACTAGCTGTAGACTCATCAGCAAAATTTCCTTGTGATTCCCTCGGTCTCTTGCCTGAAGAAGAGCCACCTCTTGCAGACTTTCTTCTTTGAGCCTTTTCTCTCAATATATTCTCAGAACGCTCCGCCCTCAATGCTGCTTGAACCAACTGATAATACTTCACAATCGGAGCCGACATCAATGAAATTAACATTACCTTCAAAGACTCATTCAAGCCTGATTCAAAATGCTGACATCTGAACTCTTCTGTGAGAACCCTTGGCGGCGCATACTTACTAAGCTTATTGAACTCATCCTCATACTCAGCCACAGACATCATTCTTTGCATAAGAGTGAGAAAATGTGCCCACTTGGCATCCTTATAAGCTTTGGTCACATACCGGTCCTGAAATTCACCCTCGAAGAACTCCCAAGTAATCGGTTCAGGAACTTGCGGCTGACTAACCACCAACCTCCACCAATCATAGGCAGAACCTTGTAACAAAGACAAGGCACACTCCACTTCTTGCTCCGGTGGGCATCTTATCTCCCTAAGCACTCTGGATGTCTTCTCTAACCACATTTCTGCTTTATAAGATTCATCTATGCTAGCACCAAAGAAATTCTCTGCACCGTGCTTCCTTAACCTTTCAATAGGGGCAGTTGGCGCTGTTACCCTTTCAAGCACCCTTGTCATAATCTGAAGCATCGCTTCCATCGGTCCTAAAGGCACCTCAGGATAACCCCTAGGAGGTTGAGCCGGACCAGAAACTGAAGGATCCTGTTCTTGGGGATTCGCACTTTCCGCTGACCCCTCAAGCGATCCACGAGCGGACTCCATTACTACAAAACATAAACGCAGTGCGCATCAGGCCAACACAACTCCCACACTAGCTAACATACTGAAACCCAATAACATCTAAACCTAGCGCTCTGATACCACCTAATGTCACACCCCAACCTATATCAAGGAGACTTCCAAACAGATTGGAGGGAGAAGGCTCCCTGGATAGATAGGAGGGTCACATCCCACTAGTACAAACATGCAAACATTACATAAATATAGCGACAAATCAGAGATAATTAAAATCTTTAAAACGGAGAAGAGTGATACTGAACAAAATATATACTTCATTAATATACCAAAAGAAAATCTTTACATATTACAAAAGGACCAAATTTACAAAAGCCCAAGATACACTGTTCCAAAAGGGCTAACAAAACCATATATCTATTACAAAAAGAAAAAGGAAAGCCTATACTATAAAGCACCCAAATCTCTAGTTGCGTTGGCCTTCCCGATGCGACACGCCCAGAATATGCGTACCAAAACCTTCCACACCTGCACGGATAAACACCCGTGCTAAGCGAAATCGCTTAGTGGGGAAAACACAAAATGCATAACCGCCACTCTCAGTGACGATGACAGAAAACATATGATAACAATACGATTATGGGCATATAATCATAAATAGTTAATTCAAATATTGACATACATATTCAATAGTTCATGTACAAAACACAATGACACCTGCATAATCATAATGAGTGGATAACGAGTACATATAGATACTTGAGAGTATCGATATTGTCTTATGAACATATAGATACCGAAGGTATCGAACCATTCTTTTTATTTTGATTTCAAATTGTTTTTACGTGGAATCTTAAGAAAGATTCAGACAGAGGGATCGCGAGGATCCAATCGTGGGACCTGATCAGGGTCCAAAGTCGTACATATAGCTGCAGCGGCACAAAGCTCTATTAGGCATGCCTAACTATCCACTTATTTGGTTTGCAGGTTACGATCAAATAAATTAAATCTACAAATCATACAGAAATCATCGATTATTCAAAACAATGGATACCCTATCAGAACGAAGCATTAATCCAATGTTGATATGAATAAAAATTCATTAATTCCACACTCAAACTTTGCGTTTAACAAATAAATATTCAATACCAAATAAGGGTGGGTCACGGTGGTAACCAATTCCATTGCCACCGTGACATACCACCACTCAAAACAGAATGTAGGCTTGAGGTAGGTCACGGTGGTGACCAAAACCATTGCCACCGTGACATAGCAGAACCCCAAAACAGAATGTAAAACAAAGGTAGGTCACGGTGGTGACCAATTCCATTGCCACCGTGACATACCAAAATTCCAAAACAGAATGTAAATCAAAGGTAGGTCACGGTGGTAACAAAATCCATTGCCACCGTGACATACCAAATTCCTGGGCAGAATGCAACCCGAGCATACCTCACGGTGGTAATCAAATTGGTTGCCACCGTGACCCATGCCCTGTTGCGATAATTCCCAGCAAAACATCCCCAAATTGCAACCATAAACTCAAACTCTATACTTCGCATTCAACACAATTCACTTCAAATTAACCATATTCACATCATACCAGTACAAATCCACTCATCATAGTTGATCAATTTCACAAAAATAGCAACCATCAATATTCATTCAAAACACAATTACACAAACGTTCCCAAACCTGGTTTTCCTCGCTCCTAGTCGTGAGCTCCGCTTCCGCTAGCAATTCCTTTTCCTTTATCCGGTCTAGGAGCCTCCTCTGAACCACAAACCCATAACAATCAAGATCAATTCTAAAACAACCCATATATCTAAATAATTATGAACTAAGACCTAGAAAAGAGAAAGAAGAAGAATCTAAAACACCCATAACCCAAACTCACCTATAAGCTTCCAAATCCACAAGCTAATCAACTAAAATTACTTAATTAAGGAAGAGGGAGCAGATTATGTAAAGAAAAGGAAGAACAAAGGAGAAAGAAGAAGAAGAAGAAGAAGAAGAAAATGGCGTGAAGAGGAGAGGGAGAACGGGAAAACCAAAAGGAAAAGCTGAAATCTCTCTCACCACCAACCTCATTAAATGTTACTCTATCCACTTAGCCACATGTCATCCTCCCCATAAGACACATGTCCCAAATCACACCCTACTCCCATACTCTATTAAACACTCTAGGCTATCTCTAATTCATACTTAATTTCCATACACTCACTTATACCCTACACTAGCCTATCTCCTCTTCTCAACTCAAATTAATACACTTAAATTAAATAAATAACCCAATTAAACACTTACATACAACATATAAAAATACACACATACAAACACGGACAGGCTCAAACTACTGGGGTGGTTTTGGGGTGTTACATTTCTAATACCCACAAAATTGCAGCAAAAACCACATCAATCCACAAAATCACTACAATAATCCCATGCTCATGCAAAATTACTTTACCCAATCAAAAACCCATAACATACATGCCTCATCAAGAACATATCACAACCAAAATTCCGAAAATTATCAAGAACACATGCATAAACACATTTACATAAAAAACAATAAATTTCCCAAACTCACATACCTTACAATCAATCCTAATCATGCATTACTAACATATTTATCCACATCAATCATGCATATACACATGCCAAAACGCTCAAAATTTCAGAAATTTAAACAATACAAACACATTTACAACCTAAGTGAGAATTAGGCAAAATAACTCACAAAGTCGAATTCATAAATCAAAGCTCCCAAACACACACACTCAAACACAACTCCCAAACCTGGAATGAAGCTTCACTCTTCAACCTTCAAGAGCCCACTTTCTCTTTTCCTTTAAGCTTGTTCTTGAAACCCAAAGCTTGCACAAACCAAAAGCTCACAAATTACTCTTCCAAACCTTAAATTCCCAAAATCAAAAGCAACTAGAAGAAGAAGAAGAAGAAGAAGATCCAAACACAAATATCCAAAATCTAACCACTTACCTTCTCAATCTTGCTCCCAAACACTTCCAAATCAGCTCCAACCCACACCCAGCCAAGAGAGGAAGAACAAGCAACGGGAAAGAAGAGAAGAAGAGAAAGAATGAGAGAGAGAGAGAAGAGAGCCCAACGTGAATTTCTGCTCTCCCTCTCTTTCTTCTTTTCCTTTATCTCCTTTCTCATTAATTGCTCACCCACCAATCCACTTGGCAACTTCCTATAGGACCAAAAATCCCACTTTTGACTTATTCCTCCTTGCACCATACACCATCCACATACAAGCATTTCTTTAATAAAAATCTTCAAGGCACCAAACATGAGTCACACCAAATCATTTCTTAAAAACTCACTTACATCCAAGGCACCATACCTACAAACCCACACTATAAAACCTCTTAACCCACTTATATCCTACTTCCATGCACTACAAGCACACTCTAACATTTCTCTTGTTAACATACTTAATTAATTACTTTGCCATTAAATCCTTATTATCCAATCTTTCTCAAGCACAAATTACTGAAATACCCTTGAATTCCCGACTTATCGCGCTAATTCCGACCAGGCCTGATTTGGGGTGTGACAACTCTTCCCTCCTAAAAGAATTTCGTCCTCGAAATTCACTCACACCGGAAAGATTCACAACACAACGTTCCAAGTCACCATCAAACTCATACACTTCACTTCCAAATTACCCGCTTGCTTACACTTTTCCCCATTATTAAACTCTTAGATCACTTTCTTATATTCGAACCAAACACTATCAGCAAAATAATCCCTACTCAACTTTAACCAAACACAGAACACTTTCCTAAACACCTGCTATGCTTACCATTACCACTCTCAACCTTAATACCAAATACTCCATGTACACCTTGTCAGCTTTCCCTCAGTCAAAACACATATGCAATGCTTCTCATGTATGGTTAAAGGGATGTTGATGTAATGAGATTGAGATGACTCATGTATGCAGAGTGATGCAATTGATGCTATAATGATGCACTTTGTCCCATCCCCATGATTTAATATGCTTTCATTCAAAAACTTTTTCTGGAGATAGCTGACAGGTATAAAAAGTACTACCAAAACCTTACAAAATCCAAAGATCCTTGCATCAAAAGATACCAAACAAACTTTACTCAAACATATCCAAACAAACTTACCTGAAGGCTCTACAGGTTCAACCACTTCACCGCGGTGCGCAACAACTCCTGATGGTACACGGACGGCTCTAAGCAGTTCCTCTACATCCTTTCTAGCTTACCGAGCTAGATTCTCGCTCAACTTCTTAGGACAATCGGCAATCCGGTGTCCCATTTTGCCACACCCATAACAAGCACCCGTGAGCTTCCGACATGAGCCCTGATGTCACTTTTGGCAGTGCTGACATATAGGCGGTACCCACTTCTTCTTACACTTGTCCCAACGTTGCGTCTGACATTGTTGACACATCGGAGGTCCTCGAATTTTCTTTCCCCCTGACACCTCTTTACACGACACCTTTCTTTTCTGTGAAACCTTCTGAATAGGGCCTTGAGAAACCGGAGGAGCAGTCAACCTATCCAAAATCCGAACCAACCCTTTCACTAATGTCCTATCATCGGAAGCAGGACCGAGATTGCCAACCAAAAGATGCTCAAAAACACTCTGATCAGCTACAATAGGGTTCACACTTTCCGTTATCTCGCCCACATTCTCACTAGGATCAGACTCCATCTAAACACGACACAAGACACGACACATCTACAATAGGCCACGACACAACCGACTCGCATGCAAAAACACGACACAAACCAACTAGCATGCCAAGACTTGACACTCAAATAAACAAAGGCAACCAGAACCGCCAAACCGCGCTCTGATACCACTAACTGTAACACCCCCACCGTCGCCCCCGTTGGAAGGGTGCCGGCGGGCGTGCTACCCGACGCTCACTCACATACATGCACGCATACACTAAGTGGAAGCATACATTCATACATGACATGCATACGAAAATGCAGAGGAAATTAAAACTTTAAAGGAACAATAGCTGAACATACAATAACTCACATACATACATATAATCATTTAGCGGAAGCATAAGGCGAAAGATAAAATGAAGGAATAACTTGATACATAAATATAATGATGTTTACATAACCCAAAATAATATTCAAAACCTTACAGATACATAAGACTACAGGAATAACAAAAATCCAAAATACAGGAGCTGATCACATGACAAAACTTCTGACTTCTACGTGGCCGACCTTGCAGATGCCTGACTCGATCCGAACACAACCTGCTACCTGCACGGGAAGAGAGCCCGTGCTAAGCGATAACGCTTAGTTGGGAGAACACACAAGAGTATGAACGGCCATTCACAATGGTCGCCAAGGCATAACACACTCACAATGGCTAATGCGAACATCCATAACACATATATAATCAGGCTTGCATAGTAAATGCATTCATTCGAGAACTCACATTCATAACTATATACTTATGTCAAAATAAGTCCTAGCAAAAGCAATACCATACACAATACAAATATCATCATGCAGAACTACATATAATCTCACATGCATATACTTACTGGTTTCGCCGAGGTATCAGATAGCAACACTTCACCATGCATAATCTCTTGAAAGTTTACACATGCACATATCATACCAAGGTACCCTTACCTTAGCGGAACCCGTTCACATGCAACACAATTACCAAGCAATACTACACCCAACCATCATGCACCATTAAGAGGTACTAAAACATACTTTTATCATGTCATAAGACTCATACACTAAATAAAAACCCAGTGTATAGCATCAAACCACCACACTTCCTCTACGCAACTCTAATCCATACAATATCATGTCATGAATTGCAAACACACAACAACGTACCAATCATTACGATAACTGAGTTCAAAGGGACATATAGCATATCATTACATTCTCATGCACTTACCGGACGTCGATCCACATGCATTGCATCACAATAGGACAATTACTCATTCACAATACAATATAGGCGGAAAAGCATATACAAATACATACTCGAGTCACATTCAAACCATTCAGACTTTCATAATCACATTCAGAAAGATAGCTGATTCACATTACTGAAATCTTACCCAATCAGTTATCATATTCTCATATTCATATCAGACAAAGTGAACAGAATACTTGCTGACTAAAAATAGTGGATAACGAGTATAAGAACAGTACTTTATAAGTACCAGCCGGCCACAAGGGTACCTGACGGGTACGAATCGAAAACCTTTTTGCTTTTTAAAACATTTCACTGAGAGGGGGATCTTAAACAAGATCCAAACACATGAAAAAGGATCGCGAGGATCCGAACACATAAAGGGTTCGCGAGGAACCAAACGGGGACCTGATCAGGGTCCAAACATTCATAAATGCTGCAGCTAAGAGACTCTATTAGGCATGCCAACTATCCACTAAACTGACTCTAGCAGGTCACGCATAATACAAATCATGTTTCGAGTCACATAATATAATTCAACTTGCATAAACCAGAGTATAGTAGACATATACATAAGTTCATAATGTCAATCATGCCTCATATAATTCATATTGCAAAGCATATAATATAATACAGAGTCAACACGCTTTAACATTTTTTAAAATTCCAAAGCATATCAGAATCAAGTATAGAAACACTATCATACCAGTGATTATCAATACAAAATCCTAATCATGCGATAGATGAGGATAACTAAGTATAAACCATGCATAATCCAATCCATTCATCCCATAATGTTCTAAATTGCATACATATATATATACATACATATAGGCATATTCATATCATGGATTTGCCTTCGCGTAACTCATAAATTAACAGATATGAGGCTTAAGGGCACTCAAAAGAAACTTTGAGTTCAAAACCACACACGTACGCCAAAGGAAATTCATTCAGAACGACTAAACTGTCGCGCTCGCGACAAAGACCATAGTTTCTTCACAGCTCGCGCGCGTCGGGCTCCACAATCGCGGGAAGGAGGGGAACATCGGGCTCTGTCACGCTCTCGACTATGTCGTGATCACGATAGAGAGTCTAAGTTTTGCCACCGCGGGCTCGCGACAGATCGTGTGCTCGCGACAGCACCGGCCATCATTGCATTCTATTGCGATCGCGAAGATGTCGCGCTCGCGACAGAGAGCACATCAACTTTTGCTATCGCGGGCTCGCGATAGCACAGGCCAAGATCACCGGTCTCTGTGGCGCTCGCGACAGTGTCGCGATCGTGACAAAGTCGGGATTCACAAAATCTGCAGAATTCTGCAGATTTCTCCCTCTTCCAAAACACACCCACAACACAAAAATCACATTCAAATGGTCTCTTACCTCAAATCCAGCCACCCACCAATATCAATAACCACATTATAATATTTATCAACAATTAATTTCACACCAAATATCAATTCAAACTCACAATACCAATAAATTTCTAATACCCATAAAATTGCAGCAAAAACCACATCAATCTACAAAATCACTACAATAATCCCATGCTCATGCAAAATTACTTTACCCAATCAAAAACCCATAACATACATGCCTCATCAAGAACATATCACAACCAAAATTTCGGAAATTATCAAGAACACATGCATAAACACATTTACTTACAAAATAATAAATTTCCCAAACTCACATACCTTCCAATCAATTCTAATCATGCATTACTAACATATTTATCCACATCAATCATGCATATACACATGCCAAAACACTCAAAATTTTAGAAATTTAAACAATACAAACACATTTACAACCTAAGTGAGAATTAGGCAAAACAACTCACAAAGTCGAATTCATAAATCAAAGCTCCCAAACACACACACTCAAACACAACTCCCAAACCTGGAATGAAGCTTCACTCTTCAACCTTCAAAAGCCCACTTTCTCTTTTCCTTTAAGCTTGTTCTTGAAACCCAAAGCTTGCACAAACCAAAAGCTCACAAATTACTCTTCCAAACCTTAAATTTCCAAAATCAAAAGCAACTAGAAGAAGAAGAAGAAGAAGAAGAAGAAGATCCAAACACAAATATCCAAAATTTAACCACTTACCTTCTTAATCTTGCTCCCAAACACTTCCAAATCAGCTCCAACCCACACCCAGCCAAGAGAGGAGGAACAAGCAACGGGAAAGACGAGAAGAAGAGAAAGAACGAGAGAGAGAGAAGAGAGCCCAACGTGAATTTCTGCTCTCCCTCTCTTTCTTCTTTTCCTTTATCTCCTTTCTCATTAATTGCTCACCCACCAATCCACTTGGCAACTTCCTATAGGACCAAAAATCCCACTTTTGACGTATTCCTCCTTGCACCATACACCATCCACATACAAGCATTTCTTGAATAAAAATTTTCAAGGCACCAAACTTGAGTCACACCAAATCATTTCTTAAAAACCCACTTACATCCAAGGCACCATACCTACAAACCCACACTATAAAACCTCTTAACCCACTTATATCCTACTTTCATACACTACAAGCACACTCTAACATTTCTCTTCTTAACATACTTAATTAATTACTTTGCCATTAAATCCTTATTATCCAATCTTTCTCAAGCACAAATTACTGAAATACCCTTGAATTCCCGACTTATCACGCCAATTCCGACTAGGCCTGATTTGGGGTGTGACAGTCTAGCTCATCACGAGCGTAGCGACCGATCGGGTCTCCATTTGATATACCAAAAGGTACAAGACTTGGGCTGGTGATTATCCTTAACACTTCCCTAAAATGAGTGAAAGTAGGGTCGTGCTTTGGGAACGCACCGAGGTAAAGAGGGACCAACTATCGTAATTCTAAGGCTCTAAGATGCAATGCAAATTTTTGAAAAGAGATAGAATTTTAAGTTTTTAAAACCCAATTATACATTTTAACCAAAGCACTTTCGAAGCAAAGTCTCAAACACAAAGTCCCCAGTGGAGTCGCCACTGTGACGCGCGCCGGTACCCAGCAAGGGCCCTCGCTTTGAATCCGTCTTCGGGATTCGAGGTATTAGTTTGCGTCTTTTTGATCATGGGCGTCATGAGACATCATCGGTGTATCCCTCCCAATAGGATATTGGGGAGAACCACCTAGCCTAATGACGCCTAAAGGCACCTTTGAGGTATTTGGAGTCGCCACCCAATTTGTGAGAAATCGGGAAAAGTCTCTCACCTCTAACGGTCTAAACCAGAGATTCGGTGTTCGGAACTTCCCTCTTATTTATTCTTTGCTTAATTATAAGTGAGTTTTTAACTTCTTAAAATTATATCTCTCATCTCACGCGATCGATGCATTTAAAATTAAAGGCGCAGTGAAAGCACATAAAGAAAAATAAATGAAAGCGATAAAAGCGATAAACGAGGTAAATAAGGAAAGCGGTAAACACGCAATCACACAATTACAAGGGAAATAGGGGCGAAATACAACCCCACTAAAAGGGGACTAAAAATATAGGCAGGGACGGAATACAATCCCCAAAAAATAAATAAGTTGCCCCTAAATTAATTACAAGGGCCCGAAAAGAAATGAACTTGAATTTAATACACTCACACAAGATCAAAATAAAAGGACATACATATATCGGGGCATTTATTTTAGGAACATTGGTTCCTTTGCGGTTATTGAAGGTTTAGGAATATTGGTTCCTTTGCATTTATTTGAAAAGGGTTCGAAGAGTCATTTTTGATTGTTTGAATTGAAAAACTGGGATGAGTGATTCCTTTTTTGGAGAAAAGTTGACTCTTCGCTTTAATTGTGATATTTTTTGTAGTTTGGCTAAAACAAGGGACATAGGTCCCAATTTTATTAGTAAAAAATCAATTTAATTATAGAAATATTTTTGTGACTTTTTATCCCACGCGTGCACAAATAAAATAATTATTTACAAATAAACACAACAAAAGGATGGGGAATTAGAGAGATCTCACCGAACCGATTTGACCCTCCACGTGTCGCGACCCAACCGGGGGAGTCGCGGGGACACTTACATTACCCGACTCGAGTTAAATCTCAGTCAAAAATGATATCAAAATGTTAGTAAATATTTCAAGTAAATTAATCAAACAAATGCAAAATATAATAATAACAACAATGATTAGCAATGCAATAAAATACATCAAATCATTAACAGGAGTAACAATACAATAATAAATAAGATAAATAATGGCAATAATAATAATAATAATAATAATAATAATAATAATAATAATAATAATAATAATAATAATGATGATGATTGTGAGGATGGTGGCGGAATGGTAATAATAAATATAAACCCAGATATAATAATAATAATAATAATAATAATAATAATAATAATAATAATAATAATAATAATAATAATAATAATGGTAATGTTAACAGAATGTTAATAGCAACCAATATAATAATAATAATAATAATAATAATAATAATAATAATAATAATAATAATAAAAATAATAATAATAGTATCAACAGTATGGTAATAGCGACATAAATGCAAAGACCCCAATAATAATAATAATGACAATGCTAAAAACTATCCCTGAACAAACAAGATCAACAGCATACTAGTAATAATAATGATAATAATAGAAAATAGCAAAAGAGGAGAGGAGCTGGCGACAAACCCACAAAATAAAGCCATACAAAATCAAATCAATGGTCAAGTGAAAATATTAACAGTGTGTTAACCATAAAAAAAATGTTAGACAAAAGGCATAATATTAATGGCTCAAGATACGAATGTTAACAATAATAAATAATACATAAGAAATAAATGAGAACACGTCCAAAAATGTTTACCCTAAGAATTTTTTTAGATCGGAGAAACGGTGTCTCGATTTGTTTTTCTTGTCGAATTTGTGGTGATGAAAATTTAAAGAAAATGCAGAAATTGATATTTTAAAATAAATTAAGAGAATATTTCGATAAAAAATATTTTTGGTGGATGATTAAGCAAAGAAAATTAATTTTCCAAGCTCAAATCACCCAAGAGATGGGTTATATTTTGAAGAAAATAAACAAATTAGAGCTTGAGAAAAAAAAGAAGAACTTAAGAATATTCTTAAAGAAATTTTTTAGAAGAAAGCTAGTTTGCTGGAGAGAAAAAAAATGAAAAAATCCCTTGTCAAAATGTTGCCGTCCTTTGAAAATGAGGGTGAAAGCCCTCTTAATTTTCTGTGTTGGGCAAAAATAAGAAGAGAACAAAATACTTTAATTTTAGTTAATCAAAACAAGCATGAAAGTGTGAAAGAAACGGAAAAATCAGACTGGAAAACAAACTGGAAAAATGCAGGAAAAAAAAAAGGACAGGCAGCCAAAAGTGGCAAGTGGCCGCGTGGTGGCCAAGTGGCCACCACGCGACCACTTTTGGCCAATTGCGAAAAGTGGTCGCGTGATGGAAATTGCCATCACGCGGCCACCAACTTGGTAAATGGCCACTTTGGCCATTTACCAAGTTTTACACACATTTATTTTTTTTTTTTTAAAAAAAACCTTTTAAATTCTTTTTCTTAAATGTTTTTTTCCAATTAATTTAACTAACTAATTTAATTTCTTTTTTTTTTCATTTTTTTAATTAAATTAATTAATTAAATTAATTCAACTAAATTAATTAACAAATTTAATTTCCTTTTTCCCATTTTTTTTAAATATCAAAAATAACACTTTCCAATAATATTATTTTTAAAATTAATTTAATTAATTAAAACTTTTTATGATAATATATTTTTATATATTTATTTATTTTATTTAGAAAATAACGAGAGTCTCGACAAGGAAAACATCATTTTTGACACCTCTGCCTGTAAGTCGGTATCATTTTCATCATCGGGTAATTCTGATTTTGGATCGCCTCGGGACCCGGTGTCTACACCTTGCATTGGCCGGGACTGCTGCAGAAAGATACTTGAACGATCCAATCAATAGTACTTACATGGATTAAAAGAAAATCCATGCTAAGCATAAAGCTTAGTGGGAAACACAAAAATATAGATGGCCACTGGGAAGGCCTGTCACAACAGCCTCAAAGAAAAGAATAATATCAAGAATATAATCATATCAATTATAATAAATCAGATGCTTTCAAAGAGATCATCAAATGTATTTACTTACCTCAAAAAAAAAAAAAGAAATCGCCATTACCAAGTCACTTATGCATTATTACACTTTTCCACATCTTACACATATTACTTTGTTCACTTGTTTACAATTATTCAGGTTACCATGATTTATTTTACCTATCTTGCTTATGACACAATCAAATGTAGAAATTTCATAAAATAAATCAATACTTGGAAGCACAATAGTCACATTATTTCATATGCTCACATACTGTATATAAGACATCACAATACATATCATTTCAAAATGGTGACATTAACTCATGTTAACATTTCCAAAGGTGTTATCACAGTTTCGCATAAGAATCCGTACCGGATCCAAAACATATAGATGACCGAAGTACAAATTCATGTCACATATAAGTTACAGCATACTATGTGATCACATTCTTATTGAGTGCATATAATTACACAAATCTTCACATCTTTATCAATTCACACTCATTGTTCAATTCACATACTATCGTTCATTTAATGCCTGCTAAGTCAAAGGGGTGGATAAGGAGTAACACAAACATACAAGACAGAAGGATCATGAGGATCCGATACAAAAGGATCACGAAGATCTAGTACAGAAGGATCACGAGGATCCGATACAGAAGGATCACGAAGATCCAGTCGGGGGACCTGATCAAGGTCCAAATCACAGAAGGCTGCAGCTACAGAAACTCTATTAAGCATGCTTAACTATCCACTTATTTGACTCTAGCAGGTCAAGCATAAAACAATTCGCATTCCTTCGTAATATTCCATTTTACCACACCAAACGTGATTATCATGGATTGATTAACAAGAGAGCATAATCTAATTTAACATAAAACTATATATGTACCATTCATATTGAGGATTCATAAGATAAGACATATATAACCATTTGTATTTCAAATTAATATAGCATGCAATATAACATTGTAACACTTATTATTTGACTAAGTTAAAATACCATTTTATATCACTGACTAATTAATATCACACCAAATAAGAGTAAAGAGCCCAAAATAAAGGAAAAAGAGTTGAAAGAGAAACAGTTGAAATTTTGGGAAAAATAGGGACAAAAGCAGTTTACACGGCGGTATGGTTTTTCCATACAGCCATGTAAAGTGTCACACATGGGGGTAAGGGAAAATCTTACCGCCGTGTGACACACCCGGCTCTAAAATTCCACTGGACAGAATACAATTACACGATGGTATGGCAAAAGCCTTTCCCCCATGTAACAGGCACACGACAGGCTTCACATGCAGAAAGCAATCACATGGGTGTAAGGAAAAATCCTTACCACTGTGTGACTCGTCAGATACCCAAAATACAACAATCTTCCAGTTCAACAACTTCAACACAACTAATTCCATTTGTTATATTCCACATGTATACTTAATTTCAATTCATTATTATACATACTTATTCATACTACACATACCTATATAGATGAAGGTGTCAAACTCCCTAAACGTCATTAAACTTACTTCATTCAATTCTATGCAATTACACATCATCGTGTCATTAGGTTGCAATTAATCCTAATCCTATTCAGGTGTATATTCCAAGCAATAACTATTCATATATCCATTTCATTATGCTCAAAATAAGATGGACAAGCTATAGGAACTTCCGATGAAGTTCGGGGGATTCAGGATGAAAAAGTACCATTTAGGCAGAAGGTTAAGGTTATACGGTGATAGGACATTCATTCCCACCATACAGGACACTAAAAATGGGTATTTGTGGGATAGAATCGCTTTACACGGTGGTGTGGAATTCCTTACTGCCGTGTAAACATATTCTGCCTCCCAACGTGAGGCAAACTCTAGACTGACTATAGGTCCAAACTTGTAACGCATTTTACATATAGTTAGAGACATTTTCAGGTAAAACTTTCTTCATAAAATTGTTTCTTAGGATGTTAGATTTCAAATGGGACAAAGTTTAGGCCAATTGGACATCTATAACTTGAGATATGACCTACACAACCTATACTGGTCCAGTGAACCCGTCTAAGCAAAGGCACTTTGGTTTTTACCATTTTCGGAGATCTTAGAGCCAGAATTGGCTTCCAGTCCTTCAGAGACAATTTTAGATATACATCTTAGCTTTCTAATGGCACTGGTTTTATACCATTTGGAGTTTTAAACTCCAGATACAACCTAATAACCAAAGAGGGGTCAAGTGTAACCACACAGTTCTCACCAAAATCCTATTCACATGCACTTTTTATCAAACTAAAACCAACACTCACTACCATCATCAAAGATCATCATAAACACATTCAAATTACTTAATTAACACATAAATACACTCAAAATCATACATAGATAAAGTGTTTCCAAACCTCTTTTCCTTTGCTCCCTAATTGTCCAAATGACTGCACACCTTTGATTTCTTACTCCTTCCTTAGCTTCTCTTGTTTCCTCCAAACAAACCAACCAGAATTCAGAATTTCAATTAAAATTACACACACCTCTACTCATGTTTAAGGAGAAGAAGAGAGGAATGGGGAAAATAATTAATCACTTACCTTTCTCAACCAAAACTTGCCTCCAATTACTTGAAGCTTGGGACAAATTCACTTTAGGCTTGAATTGTTGGAATTGGCGTGAAGAAGAAGAAGAGGAGTCCTCTCTCTTTTCTTTCTCCCTCACTTTCCACGGCCAAGAATGGCCTAAAGGCAGTCAAAAGACTGAACTAAGGCAATTAATCCATGCTTATCCCCCATTTGCCACATGTTACACTTTGATTGGTCCAATAAAGATTTTTGTCAAACTTATCTTTTAATCCCTTAACTTACTTCCTTTCCTTCAATTGGCATTCAACTTTCCTATTACATACATTGGCCCATATAATTAACTAATCCATTCAATTTAGTCCATAATCATAAAATGACCAAAATACCCTTACCCTTGATTACTAAAACAAATCACACCCTTTATTACAATTAATCACTTCCATCATCCAATTACACATTTTTTTATCACCAAAATAATTCTTTTTATGTCATCTAAGGCATGACAATATAATTATCCAATTTACCAAAACTCGCCAAAACTTTTAAATTAATAACGGTTGTGTCCTTTTTGACACTTCTATCCCTATCTCTCGCACATTCGGTTTCCGTTACACCCTAAACTTATCTTAATCCGACTAGGGTATATTTTGGGGTGCTACATGTAGTAGGTTAAGTATTTTGTAATGATGTAAGCTCCATTTTTGTAGTTTGGTTTTGATATCAGATATGTATATGATTTTCTGTGCTGAGGCACTTTTGTATTTTGATATGTAAAGACTATATTGTAAATTAATGAAATACCACACTTTTGTTTTCAGCCTCTGTCTCTTTCTACTTTAAGAAATTTTTATTTTACCCTATTTTAATGAATGATTCGTACTTTGTTTGAGATCTTGCATGACAACCCTCATCTATCGGGGTCCTTCTTCCTCCTCGAGGGATGAAGCTACGCATGGGTAAGAGTTGTTACATTTTGTGGTATCAGAGCCTAGGTTTAGTCATTTCTGGGCAAGTGTAAGATAGAGTGTACGTTTAGTGTTGTGTTGGCCTGATGCAGATTGTTGTGTATATTTTGTAGTTAGATGGAGTCTGCTCGTGGATCACTTGAGTCAGCCGAGAGTGCTAATCCCCAAGAGCAAGATCCATCCATTTTTGGTTTGGGTTAGCCACCTAAGGTGCAACCTGAGACCCCTGCGGTCCCCTTTGAGGCTATGCTCAAAATATCTCAGGATATGGCCAGGGTTTTCGAAAGAGTTACTGCCCCTAGAGCTCCGATTGAGAATATGAGGAAGTTTGGAGCGGAGGATTTCTATGGAACCATCTTAGATGAATCGGATAAAGCTGAGAGGTGGATTGAGAATGTTAGTCGGGTGCTAAGGGAAATTCGGTGTCCTCCGAAAAGGGAGGTGGAGTGTCTGGTGTCCCTATTGTAGGGCTCAGCTTATGATTGGTGGATGTTAGTGCTTACGCATCCTCAGCTTCCCGAGCCTGTGACATGGGAGTTCTTCAAAAGAGAATTCCGAAGTAAGTATGTAACTAAGGCATTTAAGGAGACAAGATGGGCGTAGTTTTTGAGTCTCCGACAAAGAGTGTTATCTATGGTGGATTATGAGAAGGAGTTTAATCGACTCAATAGGTATGCACCGCCAGGAGTTCTCACTGAGGAGTTTCGATGCCAATAGTTTGAGGCGGGTTTAAATGAGTCTTTAAAGGTAATTTTGGTTTCTTTGATGTCTTCACCGGATATCAGTTATTATTAGATAGTGCAGGCAGCTTTGAGAGCGGAACGCTCTGAGAATATTTTGAGAGAGAAAGCTCAGAGGAAAAAGTCCTCTCGTGGAGGTTCTTCTTCAGGAAAGAGATCACGCCAGTCTCAAGGAAATCCTTCTAATGAGTCACATACTAGTTCGACTACTACAGGGAGGAGACAAGAATCCTATAGAGGGTCTGGCATGGGTAGAGGATCTTCGGGTGGTAGAGGTGATGGAGTGCCTTAGTGCTCCCATTGCAGTAAGCGCCATTGGGGTGAATGTCAGTGGTTGATGGGAGGATGTTTCAGATGTGGTAGCACAGACCACTTTCTAGCCAATTGCCCGAACTTGTATGAGAATACTCAGAGTCAACAAGAGGCTAGTCGAGTAGTGCTCCTCAGGCCAGTCGTGGTAGAGGTAGAGGACGGGGTCGTGGTGGACGGCCTTGGGAAAGAGAACCCTCTAAGACAGTTGATCGCCCAGTGCCGGCGGCCACTAGAGCATATGTAATGAGAGCTCGTGACGAGCAGGATTCTCCAGAAGTGATAGCCGATAAGTTTTTACTTTTCAATATTAAAATGTATGCTTTGATAGACCCGGGTTCTACTCATTCTTATCTATGTTCTGATAAGTTGTGTGATAAATTATCTAATGAGGACAAATTGGATTATGAAATAAGTGTTACTAGTCCGTTAGAGCTGTGTGTTAAAGTGAATCGAGTGTATCGAGATTGTCCTTTGATGGTGCAAGGTAAGGAATTTTCGGTTGATCTGATTAGTCTGCCTTTTCACGAGTTTGATTTAAGTCTGGGCATGGATTGGTTATCTAAGCATCGAGCTATAGTTGATTGCCATAGAAAAACGGTTGTGCGTAAAGATAGGGATCAATTACCCGTGGTTGTTAAAGGTTTGGGAAGTAACTCGATGCACAATGTAATTTCGGCTATAAAGGCAAAACGGTTTTTGAGGAAGGGATGTGAAGCGTATTTGGCATTGGTTTTGGATTCCCGGCGAGGGCAAGTAAAGATACAAGATATTTCGGTAGTAAGAGAATTTATGGATGTGTTTCCAGAGGAATTACCGGGTTTGCCTCCAGAGAGAGAAATAGAGCTATCTGTAGATATTATGTCGGAGGCATCTTTGATTTCTAAGGCTCCGTATCGGATGGCTCCGGTGGAATTGAAGGAGTTGAAAAGCCAGTTGCAAGAGCTTTTGGATAAGGGTTTTATCCGACCGAGTGTGTCACCTTGGGGTGCTTCGGTTCTATTTGTCAAGAAGTAGGACGGTACTTTGAGAATGTGCATTAACTACCAACAGATTAATAAGGTCGCGGTAAAGAACAAGTACCCTTTGCCACGGATTGATGATCTTTTTGATCAGTTAAGAGGAGCTGGAGTGTTTTTTAAGATTGATTTGAGGTCCGATTACTATCAGTTGAGAGTGAAGGATGCAGATGTTGCGAAGACGGATTTTCGGACACATTATGGTCACTATGAATTTTTAGTGATGTCATTTGGTTTGACTAACGCACTCGTAGCTTTTATGGATTTTATTCAGACAGTATTTGGATCGTTTTGTTGTAGTGTTTATTGACGATATCCTGGTTTATTCCAAGAATGAAAGGGAACATGAGGAACATCTGAGGTTGATATTGCAAGTATTAAGGGACCATCGGCTCTATGCTAAGCTTAGTAAGTGCGACTTTTGGTTAAAAGAGGTAACATTCCTTGGGCATTATGTTTCGGCTGAAGGTATTCGGGTAGATCCATCTAAAGTTAAATCAATTGTGAACTGGTTGCCACCTAAGTCTATGCTAGAAGTGAGGAGTTTTCTAGGTTTAGCTGGTTATTATAGGCGATTTGTTAAAGGATTCTCAGTGATCGCTTTGCCTTTGACTCGCCTTTTTCAAAAAGACATTAAGTTTGTATGGTCTGATAAGTGCCAAGCAAGTTTTGAGCAGTTGAAGGATATGTTGATTAAGGCTCCTGTACTTACTCAACCCATTTCGAGTAAGGAATATACTATGTACAGTGATGCCTCAGGTATAGGATTAGGCTATGTTCTGATACAGGATGGTAAGGTGATAGCCTATGCTTCTAGGCAGTTGAAACCCCATGAACAATATTATCCGACGCATGATTTGGAGTTAGCAGTGGTAGTGTTTTCTCTTAAAGTGTGGCGGCACTATTTGTATAGGGAAACTTGTAGAATCTTCACAGATCACAAGAGTCTGAAATATTTGCTCACTCAGAAAGAATTTAACTTGAGGCAGCAAAGATGGTTGGAATTATTCAAAGACTATGACTATATTATTGATTATCATCCAGGTCAAGCAAATGTAGTTGCAGATGCTCTAAGCAGGAAATCAGTTTTGGCTCTATCTTTGGGTAGAGGAATGTGGAGATTTGATTCAGAAGGTGCACTAGTTGCTCAACTAAAGGTTAGACCGAGTTTGAGACAATTGATAGTGGACGCACAGTTGAGTGACCCGGTATTGCAGCGTGCTTTTAATGTGGTAAGAGATGGTAAACAAACCGAATTTTTTATGGATTGTGAAGGAGTGTTCCGACATAGAAACCGGTTGTGTATACCTGATGTGAGTGATGTGAAGAGAAAGCTTTTGCAAGAAGCTCATTCGTCGGTTTTCATGATACATCCAGGAGGAAACAAGATGTACAGAGACCTTAAGCAGTTTTACTGGTGGCCAAGTATGAAAAAGAACATAATGGAGTTTGTTTTGAAGTGTCTGGTGTGTCAGCAAGTAAAAACTGAGCATCAAGTTCCAACAGGATTGTTGCATCCCCTACCCATTCCTCAATGAAAGTGGGATTATGTTACAATGGACATTGTATCTAGTTTACCATTGACACAGCGCAAGCATGATTCAGTGTGGGTAATAGTCGACCGGTTGTCTAAATCAGCACACTTTTTGCCAGTTCGATTAGACTATTCCATGGATAAGTTGGCAGAGATCTATGTACATGAAATAGTAAGGCTTTATGGAGTTCTACTCTCTATTGTATTTGATCGGGATCCGAGGTTTACGTTAAAATTTTGGAAGTAATTACAATCAGCTTTGGGCACTCAGTTAAATTTTAGCACTTCATTTCACCCTCAGACCGATGGTCAATCAAAAAGGGTTATCCAGGTTCTCGAAGATATGCTTCGGGGATGTGCTTTGGAGTTCTCAGGTAGTTGGGATAAGTATGTGCCTTTAATGGAGTTTGCGTATAATAATAATCACCAAGCAAGTTGTGACGCGCGCCGAACCTCATGGGCTTCTCGAGGGCCCGCTTTTAGGGCGATCGGGAGAGGTTCATTGGAAACTTGTAAGGTCTTTACAAGTGCGTCTATTTTGGGCAACAAGGAGGTTTCATGGAGTCGCCACCCAATAGAACATTGGGAAAGTTCGTCTCGCCTCAGTGAGCCTAAGACGGCGCATATATCCATTTTGGGCCAGCCAAAGGGGTCTTGGAGGTAATCACCCCAATAGAACATTGGGAATGACCCTCTAGCCCTATGGAGCCTAGGATTTATTGAGTCATTTGACACAAGAGGTGTCTTGGACGTCTCATTCCAATGAGTGAACGGATAGACCTGTCACACCCCGTTTGCCCCCCAGTTGAATGAGCCTTATATGTATGTGTGTGCATTTGCATGAGTTTTGTATAATAAGGGCATTTTGGTAATTTTGCATGTTTTAAGAGTTTTGCTAGCATGTGGGTGCATGCATGGTGCCATTGTGTGAATTAGTTGGGACAGAATTGTGTGTGCATGGGTGCACCATAGTAGGATTTGCACTAGTGGGTTATTGTAGTGTGTGGACATGCATATGTTTGTAGGGTGTGTTTATGGGGCTATGCTTGTGTGTGTTGCTCACACATATGTAGCATGCATTATTAGGGTGTCTCATTGTGTGTATGTGATGCACTTAGTTAGGGTGTGAGTGAGTAATCTCCTCCACTAGATGATTGACATGTGTAAAGTGGGAAAGAGAAAAAGATGAAAAAGGGAAAATCAGATTTTTGAAAACCCATTCCCGTTTTTCCTTCTTCTCCTTCTTCTTCTTCCTCCTTTGCACTCTCTTAAGTGCCCTAGCTTAGATTCAAGCCTCTAGTGGTGGAAATTGATCATTTCATAGCATTTTAAAGGTAATCTACTGCATTTATTCTCCTTTTCTTCATTTGGTTCTCCACCTTCTTCTCTTTTTCTTATTTTCGGATTTGGGTTTGAAGTTGGATTTTGTGTTTGCGTGTTGTGTTGTTTTGTTGCTTAGTTGAGCCTCCTCGTGAAACGAAGGGTAAGGAGAAGGTTGGGCCAAGTGGAACTAAGCAATAGGAGCAAAGGATTTTGAGGTTTGGCAATTTCTTGTTTTTGCATGCAAATGTGTTCTTGATGATTCTTAAGAAATTGAGTTGTAATATGCTTTTGTTATGGTATGTATGGTATGGGTCTTTGTTTTGGAATGTGGGACTTGCGAGATTATGAGTTAATTATGATAATTTTAGAATTGATGTGGGTTGAAGCATAAAATGGGTTTTCGATTGATTCTTGAAATTGGATGTTTAAATTAGTGGATTGTATGAAAATTCTTGTCAATAAATGTTATATTATGGTTGTTAATGTTAACGGATGGCTGGGTTTGAGGTAAGAGGCTCTTGATTGAATTGTATGTGAGATTGGGTGATTTTGGAGGAGGAAAATCTGCAGAATTCTGCAGATTTTCGAAATCCCAATGCTATTGCGATCGCGACAGAGAGCGGTGTTGGGAGCTTCGCTGTCGTGATCCCGCGACAACCGAAGTGTTGTGCACCCTCTGTCGCGAGTGCGACACCTGTCGCGATCGCGACAGAGCGCGTTGCTGGGCAAGTGCTATCGCGAGCCCGCGACAGCACCAATTGTCCTCTGTCGCGAGCGCGACAGAGTCTGGCCCTTTCGTCCTCCTTGCGGTCGCGAAGTCCGTCGCGCGCACGCAGCGAAGAGACTTCGGTCTCTGTCGCGAGCGCGACAGTCCCTTATATGCTAAGTGAGTTCTCTTTCATTGCGTGTGGTTTGAACTTCCGTTTCTCTTAACGGTTATGAGATTTATGCTTGGTATTATATGAATATGGAACCATGAAATGAATATGTACATATATGATGATAATTTTGGAAGTTATGAAATGGATTGAATGGTTTATGTATGACCTGCTAGAGTCTAGTAAGTGGATAGTTAGGCATGCCTAATAGAGTCTTTGCTGCAGCTGCTGTTTCTGTTTGGACCCCGAACAGGTCCCCGTTTGGTTCCTCGCGAACCCTTTTGTGAAAGGATCTTATTTAAGATCCCCTTTGAAATGTTTTGTGAAAGTTAAAATGCAAAATTAGTTTTCTCGGGTCGTACCCGTAAAGTACTGTCCCTATACTCGTTATCCACTCCCTCGGGTCAGCATGTGCTTTGTATGAATTGTTATATGGGATCACATATGTTATATCTTTATGAATTCAGTAGTGAAAAGTAGAATATGTTATGAAGATATGATTATTATTATGAACTTTCTGATGAATGGCTTTATGTATGTGAACATGAGTTTATGCTATCGTTATGCCATGATTAATGTATGCACTCGAGGTACGCATGTGATTTGCCTTCACGACCATTGTGAATGGTTGTCCTTATTCTATATGTGTGTTTTCCCCACTAAGCGTTTATCGCTTAGCACGGTGTGTTTACCCGTGAAGGTGCGGAAGGAGTTGTCTTGGGAGAGTCGCCGCCATCGAAGCCAACACAGCAGGGTCTTAGTGTGGGGCTTCATTTTTGTAATTTTTGAGGATTCTTTTTGTATAGAACTCTCCTATGGTTTTGTAATGGCTTCCACTTTTGTATATGTATTCTGGGTTTTGTAATTTTCCATTGTATCTCTTAGTTGATCAGAACAGTAATGTAATGCTCCAGTTATATTAATGCATGATCAGCTTATTCCTGGATTGGTGGTGCGAAGTTTTAAATTACCCTGTATTTCGTTATGCATGTTTATGTATGAATGTATGTGTATTTTGTATCTGTGTGGTGGCACCTTTACTCATACGGCATCTCACTCCTTATCGGATGGGATCGCCTAAGTATGGGTAAGGGGTGTTACAAGTTGTGGTATCAGAGCCCCGGTTTAGGCGTTTCTGGGTGATTGTTTATATGATGTTATGTGTGCATATGTCTATGTCTAGGGCTGTGTTGGCTGATGTGGTTGTCCTCTTGTTTATTAGATGAATTCTGATTCTGCTCACGGTGCGCTCGAGGAGTCCGCTGAAAGTGTGAACCCTCCAGCGGTAGATCCGTCTGTCTCTGTTTCGGTGTCGGCTCAACGTGCTAGGGTCCAGCCAGAGGCCGCTGCCATGCCTTTCGAGGCGATGTTCAAATTGCATCAGGACATGGCTCGGGTTTTAGAAAGGGTGACTGCCCCGAAAGCTCCGATAGTAAGTCTGAGAAGAGCTGGTGTCAAGGATTTTTATGGGACTGGACTTGATGAATCTAAGATAGCTGAGAAGTGGCTTGATAAAGTTAAGAGAGCTTTGAGAAAAGTTAGGTGTCCTCCTGATCAGCAAGCTGAGTGTGCTGTAGCTTTGCTTCAAGGTCCAACATACGAATGGTGGGAGTTGGTGAGTAGGCAACCTCAGATGCCTGACCCAGTCACTTGGGACTTCTTCAGTGAGGAGTTCACTAAGAAGTATGTGACTCAGGCGTATAACGACGCAAGATGGGCGCAGTTTCTGAGTTTGAGGCAAAGGGCCTTGTCAGTTGCAGATTATGAGAAGGAGTTTAACCGGTTGTCTCGTTATGCTTCGCGTGGGGTTATGATAGATGATTTCAGATGCAAGCACTTTGAAGCCGGGTTGAATGATTCTTTGAAGATTGCTCTGATTTATTTGATGTGTATGCCGGGGGTAAATTATTATCAGATTGCTGAGGCTGCCGTGAGGGAGAAGAAGACAGAATCTTTGATTAGAGAGAGAGCTCAGCGCAGGAGTTGTGCCAGGGGTGGTGTTTCCTCATCTTTGGGTAAGAGGTATAGGAACCCGCAAGATGATCCTGCGGCTGGTTCGACTACCAGAGGAAGAAGGCAAGGTTCAGCTGCAGTATCTGGATCTGGTAGAGGTGGTTGGTCTGATGCTATACCAGTTTATGAGAATTGTGGTAAGGCTCACTGGGGGTAGGTGGCTCACTGGCGGGTGCTTTAGATGTGGGAGCACCGAGCACTGTATGGCTACTTGTCCTCAGATGGGTGAAGACTCGGGTCCTCTGGGAGGAGCTAGCAGAGTTGGATCGAATGCTCCGCAGGCTGCTAGAGGTAGAGGTAGAGGTAGAGGTCGAGGCAGTCGACCCAGAGATGTAGCTGTTTCTGAGACTGTTGAGCGTCCTCCCCCAGTGGCCGCTAGAGCTTGCGCAGTTAGAGCCAGAGAGGAGCAGGATGCCCCTGATGTGATTGCTGGTAAGTTCCTACTCCATGACACTGAATTATATGCTCTAATAGACCCTGGTTCCACACACTCATATTTGTGCACGCATAAGTTTGTTGATAAGTTGCATGTGGTAGAGCAGTTAGACTATGAGATATGTGTGACCAATCCATTAGGGCATAGTGTCAGTGTGAGTAGAGTTTATAGGAGTTGTCCGTTGATGGTTGAAGGTGTTGAGTTCCCTGTGGATTTGATAGAGTTGCCCTTCAGAGAGTATGATTTGATTTTGGGTATGGATTGGTTGAGCAAGCATCGAGCTGTGGTTGATTGTCATAGGAAGACCTTCGTGCTTCGGGATAGGAACCGAGTTCCAGTGTTCGTTAGAGGTTTGGGTGCGAGTTCTGTGAACAATGTGATTTCTGCAATTCAAGCTAAAAGGTTTATGAGAAAAGGTTGTGAGGTTTTTTTGGCTGTGGTTTTGGATTCCAGGAGGGAACAAGTTAGGATTGAGGACATTCCTGTTGTCCGAGAGTTTAGTGATGTTTTTCCGAGTGACTTGCCGGGTTTACCTCCGGAGAGGGAAGTTGAGTTAGCCATAGAGATTATGCCGGGTACCACACCGGTATCGAAAGCACCTTATCGGATGGCTCCTGTAGAGTTGAGAGAACTCAAAACTCAACTACAAGAGCTATTGGATAAGGGGTTCCTTCGACCCAGCATATCTCCTTGGGGAGCTCCAGTTCTATTTGTTAAGAAAAAGGATGGGTCCTTGAGGATGTGTATCGACTACAGGCAGATCAATAAGGTCACAGTGAAGAATAAGTATCTGTTGCCCAGAGTGGAAGATTTGTTTGATCAGCTTCGAGGTGCAGGAGTGTTTTCCAAGATAGATCTTCGGTCTGGGTATTATCAACTTTTTGTTAAGGATGAGGATGTGGTTAAGACTGCATTTCGGACTCGGTATGGCCACTATGAGTTCTTTGTTATGCCGTTTGGTTTGACTAATGCTCCAGCGGCATTCATGGATTTGATGAATAGAGTGTTTAGGCCATACTTAGACCGATTTGTAGTGGTGTTTATAGATGACATTTTGGTGTATTCCAGGGATGAGACCGAGCATGAAGAGCATCTTCAGTTAGTTTTGCAAGTTTTGAGAGAGCATCGGTTGTTTACTAAGTTGAGTAAGTGTAATTTTTGGCTACGGGAAGTGTCGTTTTTGGGCCATATAGTTTCAGCTAAGGGTATCCAAGTGGATCCAGCCAAGATTGAGGCGATAGTGGATTGGAAAGCGCCTAGAAATGTTCAGGAAGTGAGGAGTTTCCTTGGTCTAGCAGGGTACTACCGTCGGTTTGTTAAAGGTTTCTCAGTAATTGCTGCTCTGATGACCAGGTTATTGAGGAAAGGAGTTAAGTTCGAATGGTCGGATAAGTGTCAAGCTTGTTTTGAGAGGTTGAAGCAGTTGTTAGTTGAAGCTCCTATACTGACTCAACCCACCTCGGGTAAGGAGTTTGTTATGTATAGTGACGCTTCAGGTGTTGGTTTGGGATGTGTTCTGATGCAGGAAGGTAAGGTTGTGGCCTATGCTTCTTGACAGTTGAAGCCACACGAGAGGAACTATCCAACGCATGATCTTGAGTTAGCAGCGGTTGTCTTCGCTTTGAAGATTTGGCGCCATTATCTCTATGGGGAGAAGTGCAGGATCTTTACGGACCACAAGAGTTTGAATTATTTTCTGACTCAAAAGGAACTGAATATGAGGCAACGTTGTTGGCTCGAGCTGTTTAAGGACTACGATTGCATTGTGGATTACCATCCGGGTAAGGCCAATGTGGTCGCCGATGCTTTGAGTAGGAAGTCAGTTTCTGCCTTATTTTTGAGACGATTCAGATGGAGGTTTGGTTTCAATGGGGCTTTGATAGCTCAGTTGAGGGTCAAGCCTACTTTGAGACAGCGGATAGTTGATGCTCAGAAGGTTGATAAGAAGCTTCAGCGGATTGTGCAAGAAGTCAGTTTGGGCAAGCAGTCAGAGTTTTCGATTCAGGATGGGGTCCTTCTATTTAGAAACCGTTTGTGTGTACCGAATAGTGAAGAGTTAAGAAGACAGATCTTGGATGAGGCATATAGTTCAATTTTCACCATGCATCCTGGCAGTGCGAAGATGTATCGGGATGTGAAGCAGTTCTTTTGGTGGTATGGTATGAAGAGGGACATAGTGGACTTTGTATCCAAGTGCCTTACTTGTCAGCAGGTCAAGGCTGAGCACCAGGTTCCTTCTAGATTGCTTATGCCTTTGTCCGTTCCTGAGTGGAAATGGGATGACATCGCTATGGATTTTGTTTCCGGATTGCCATTGACTCAGAGAAAGCATGATTCTGTTTGGGTTATAGTGGATCGACTCACAAAGTCTGCTCACTTCTTACCGGTTAGGATGGATTATCCGACGCATAGATTGGCCAGTATTTATGTGGACGAGATAGTTCGGTTGTATGGAGTGCCCTTGTCCATAATTTCAGATAGGGACCCAAGGTTCACATCTAAGTTCTGGAAAGAGTTACAGCGAGCTTTGGGTACCAAGCTGAAGTTCAGTACGGCATTTCATCCTCAGACAGATGGTCAGTCCGAGCATGTGATTCAGATCTTAGAGGATATGATGAGGGCTTGTGTTTTGGACTTTTCGGGTAGTTGGGACATGTATGTATCATTGATGGAGTTTGCCTACAACAACAGTTTTCAGTCTAGCATCGGTATGTCACCGTATGAGGCTCTGTATGGATGTTAGTGTAGAACTTCAGTTTGTTGGACGGAGTTAACCGAGAGATCAGTGATTGGGCTAGATCTGGTTAAAGATACAGAGGAGAAGATCAGAGTTGTGCAGCGGAATCTAAAAGTGGCCAAGGATCTACAGAAGTCTTATGCCAATCTGAAGAGAAAAGATGTGCAGTTTGAAGTTGGGGACAAGGTTTTTCTTAAAGTTTCACCTTGGAGAAAAGTGCTTAGGTTTGGAAAGAAAGGAAAGCTTAGTCCTCGCTTTATTGGTCCGTATGAAGTTTTGGCAAGAGTTGGTCCAGTGGCATACAGGTTAGCTTTGTCGATGGAATTATCGAAGCTTCATGATGTGTTTCACGTTTTAATGCTTTGTCGGTATAGATCGGATCCTTCCCATGTGTTGTCGGTTCAAGAAGTTCAAGTGCAGTCAGATTTTTCCTACGATGAGGAGCCTAGAGCTATCCTAGCTCGGGAAGTAAGACAGTTGAGGAATAAGCAGATTCTTTTGGTCAAGGTTTTGTGGAATCACCACGGGGATGAGGAAGCAACTTGGGAACCGGAGGAGTCGATAAGATTACAGTATCCGCAGTTGTTTAGTTCAGGTAACAATTTCGAGGATGAAATTATTGTTAGTAGGGGAGAGTTGTCACACCCCGTTTGCCCCCTAGTTGAATGAGCCATATATGTATGTGTGTGCATTTGCATGAGTTTTGTATAATAAGGGCATTTTGGTAATTTTGCATGTTTTAAGAGTTTTGCTAGCATGTGGGTGCATGCATGGTGCCATGGTGTGAATTAGTTGGGACAGAATTGTGTGTGCATGGGTGCACCATAGTAGGATTTGCACTAGTGGGTTATTGTAGTGTGTGGACATGCATATGTTTGTAGGGTGTGTTTATGGGGCTATGCTTGTGTGTATTGCTCACACATATGTAGGATGCATTATTAGGGTGTCTCATTGTGTGTATGTGATGCACTTAGTTAGGGTGTGAGTGAGTAATCTCCTCCACTAGATGATTGACATGTGTAAAGTGGGAAAGAGAAAAAGATGACAAAGGGAAAATCAGATTTTTGAAAACCCATTCCCGTTTTTCCTTCTTCTCCTTCTTCTTCTTCCTCCTTTGCACTCTCTTAAGTGCCCTAGCCTAGATTCAAGCCTCTAGTGGTGGAAATTGATCATTTCATAGCATTTTAAAGGTAATCTACTGCATTTATTCTCCTTTTCTTCATTTGGTTCTCCACCTTCTTCTCTTTTTCTTATTTTCGGATTTGGGTTTGAAGTTGGATTTTGTGTTTGCGTGTTGTGTTGTTTTGTTGCTTAGTTGAGCCTCCTCGTGAACCGAAGGGTAAGGAGAAGGTTGGGCCAAGTGGAACTAAGCAATAGGAGCAAAGGATTTTGAGGTTTGGGAATTTCTTGTTTTTGCATGCAAATGTGTTCTTGATGATTCTTGAGAAATTGAGTTGTAATATGCTTTTGTTATGGTATGTATGGTATGGGTCTTTGTTTTGGAATGTGGGACTTGCAAGATTATGAGTTAATTATGATAATTTTAGAATTGATGTGGGTTGAAGCATAAATTGGGTTTTCGATTGATTCTTGAAATTGGATGTTTAAATTAGTGGATTGTATGAAAATTCTTGTCAATAAATGTTATATTATGGTTGTTAATGTTAACGGATGGCTGGGTTTGAGGTAAGAGGCTCTTGATTGAATTGTATGTGAGATTGGGTGATTTTGGAGGAGGAAAATCTGCAGAATTCTGCAGATTTTTGAAATCCCGATGCTGTCGCAATCGCGACAGAGAGCGGTGTTGGGAGCTTCGCTGTCGCGACCACGCGATGCCGTCGCGATCCCGCGACAGCCGAAGTGTTGTGCACCCTCTGTCGCGAGCGTGACACCTATCGCGACCGCGACAGAGCGCGTTGCTGGGCAGGTGCTATCGCGAGCCCGCAACAGCACCAATTGTCCTCTGTCGCGATCGCGACATCCATCGCGAGCGCGACAGAGTCTGGCCCTTCCGTCCTCCTTGCGGTCGCGAAGTCCGTCGCGCGCACGCAGCGAAGAGACTTCGGTCTCTGTCGCGAGCGCGACAGTCCCTTATATGCTAAGTGAGTTCTCTTTCTTTGCATGTGGTTTGAACTTCCGTTTCTCTTAACGGTTATGAGATTTATGCTTGGTATTATATGAATATGGAACCATCAAATGAATATGTACATATATGATGATAATTTTGGAAGTTATGAAATGGATTGAATGGTTTATGTATGACCTGCTAGAGTCTAGTAAGTGGATAGTTAGGCATGCCTAATAGAGTCTTTGCTGCAGCTTCTGTTTCTGTTTGGACCCCGAACAGGTCCCCGTTTGGTTCCTCGCGAACCCTTTTGTGAAAGGATCTTGTTTAAGATCCCCTTTGAAATGTTTTCTGAAAGTTAAAATGCAAAATTAGTTTTCTCGGCTCGTACCCGTATAGTACTGTCCGTATGCTCGTTATCCACTCCCTCGGGTCAGCAGGTGCTTTGTATGAATTGTTATATGGGATCACATATGTTATATCTTTATGAATTAGTAGTGAAAAGTATAATCTGTTATGAAGATATGATTATTATTATGAACTTTCTGATGAATGGCTTTATGTATGTGAACATGAGTTTATGCTATCGTTATGCCATGATTAATGTATGCACTCGAGGTACGCATGTGATTTGCCTTCACGACCGTTGTGAATGGTTGTCCTTATTCTATATGTGTGTTTTCCCCACTAAGCGTTTATCGCTTAGCACGGTGTGTTTACCCGTGCAGGTGCGGAAGGAGTTGTCTTGGGAGAGTCGCCGCCATCGAAGCCAACACAGCAGGGTCTTAGTGTAGGGCTTCATTTTTGTAATTTTTGAGGATTCTTTTTGTATAGAACTCTCCTATGGTTTTGTAATGGCTTCCACTTTTGTATATGTATTCTGGGTTTTGTAATTTTCCATTGTATCTCTTAGTTGATTAGAACAGTAATGTAATGCTCCAGTTATATTAATGCATGATCAGCTTATTCCTGGATTGGTGGTGCGAAGTTTTAAATTACCCTGTATTTCGTTATGCATGTTTATGTATGAATGTATGTGTATTCTGTATCTGTGTGGTGGCACCTTTACTCATACGGCATCTCACTCCTTATCGGATGGGATCGCCTAAGTATGGGTAAGGGGTGTTACAAGGCCTCACCTCGTTGAGCCTAAAGACCAAAGATGGGTTTGAGACTTTTCATCTATTTCTACCTTGATTAATTTTACGATTAAATTTTTAGCTTATTAGTTCACTCTCTCTCCACACGATGCAATTAAAGGCACAATTATTCACGTCAAAAGCGTTAATAAATAAATAAAACAAGAATAAAAATAAAAATAAACATTCCAAAAAAACTTACAATAATACTAGAAGTGGAATACAACTCCCATTTATAAAAAGTGCGACACATACATAAAATGGGGAATTCATTTATTTTGACGACCTTGGTCCTCACCTGCATTTATTATGAAAACGATTTTTTTATGTGACGTTTTCATTGACTAAAATAGGACTTTGGTCCTTTATTTGCAAAAAATTGCCAAATTAATTAAAATAAAACATTTGTCCATTCTTATTTAACGCAAAATAAAATAATTTACATAAACATAAAGATAATAAGAAACGCATAATTAAATAAATAAATGGCAAAGGGATAAAGGATTAAACCCATTGGAGTCTTCCATATTGTGCATGACAACTTCCTCTTAAGCTCAAACCATCCCAAGGACCATAAATTACAATCTCACAAAATAATCAATAATATTAATACTTATAAACAAAGCAAGAATAAATGTAAATGAAGATTAAAATTCAAAATAAATAAAAACTACTGATATTCTTCTTATTTACAGAAAAGAAAAGATTTTGGAAAATAAAAGAAAAATAATAAAAGAAATAAATAACAAAATGAGATAAAATAGCTTGGAAAAATGGAGACAGAACCTAGGGACAGCCATAAAAATTTTACCGACGGGCGTATGTTGGGGTGACCGGCGGGTAATAGGGGCACCATTTACGTGCCGTCGCTCAGTCGAGAGACGAGCGTCGGTGACCTTATTGCCCGTCGGTCACCTCTGTTCTTCAAAAAAGTAGTAAAAACAAAACTTTTCACAATTTCACAACAAAAATGATTTTTCCCAGCATAAAAACAAAAAATAAATGCAAATATTTAAAATAAATTAAACAGAATGTATGTCAAGAATATTTACCCTCAGATTTTACCTTTTAGGATGGATTTCGGATGATTCGAATCCCGCACACTTCACGAGAAAAGAGCAAAAATCAAGGAAAGAAATTTGTGTTTTTCTTTCTTGATAATCACAAAAGTGTTCAAGTGTTGGAATCTGTAAATATTGATGGGAAACTAATCGATTTTAGCTCCCTTCAATTAATCAGATTCACCAAATAAAAAAAAAAAAAAAGATGAAAATGAAGAAATTTTTTAATGAGATGAAAGGGTTAATAATCAGAAAAGGATTTTTAGGGTAAACAGTAGCTAAAATCCTCCAACCCCCAAAATGGTTCAAAAAACCCTTTTTATATTATTTTTTTTTCTAAAAACCCTAAAACTGACGGCCGTCGGAAGTCTACCGACGGGCATCTGTTAAATCGTTTTTCCTGTAGGAAACAGGATTTAACAGACAGGCGCCGAAGACCCACAGACGGATGTCTGTGCAAGGACAGGTGTTCATCGCCCATCTCACCGACGGCCCATCCCTCATGACGAGAGACGAAACGTCCAGTGAGCGACGGGCGGCCCATTACCGATGGGCTGACCGCCGATTGAGGAAGAAACTTCTTTTCAAGCCCAAAAACCCCCAATTTTCTTTTTCTCATTACTGCAAATAAAAATCCATATTTCTCGTGAATCTAGAGGACCAAAATCTCCAGATCTCATCCGTTCATGCGGAATCGGGCATCGATTTCTTCATCGGGTAATCTCTGATCTGGACTGCCTCGGGACACGGTGCTTACAGTTGCCCCCAATTTTGGGGAAACTAGTGCACAAGTACATAGATGAGCCAAAATTCAGAGAAGAAAAGAAAACAAAAGGAAGAATAGCGTACCTGAAGCAATCCTTACCTTTCGCGTTCCTTGCCGGGTAGACCTCATCCCAGTCTGCTCAGCGGAGAGTGAATTTGATATAGGTGTCCCTACCGGTCTCATCCCGACCTATAAGGTGTTGGTGAGATGTAACATTCTCTAGCTACAACCTCGTTGTGAAGAGCAGTGTTCTCTAACTGCAACTTCGATCGTGAAGTTCCCCTGCTAACCCCCATCCAATCTGCAGGGTGCATAGTACTCTCTGACTATCGCGTGAACTGTGAGATGTAGTGCTCTCTGACTACAATCTCGAGGTGAAGTTCCCTTGCTAACCCCTATCCGATCTACAAGGTGCATAGTACTCTCTGACTACTGCGTGAACTATGAGATGTAGCGCTCTCTGACTACAATCTCGGTGTGAAGAGCAGTGTTCTCTAACTGCAACTTCGATTGTGAAGTTCCCCTGCTAACCCCCATCCGATCTGTAAGGTGTGTAGTACTCTCTGACTACAACATGAACTATGAGATGCAGTACTCTCTGACTATAATCTCGATTTGGTGGAAATTCCTTGCTAACCCCCATCTGATCTGCAAGGCATGTAGTGCTCTCTGACTACACCATGGGTTTTGAGGTGCGGTACTTTCTGACCACAGTCTCTGTGTAACACCCCAAAACCACCCCAGTAGTTTGAGCCTATCCGTGTCTGTATGTGTGTATTTTTTATGAGTGTTTCATGTATATGTTAATTTGGATTATTTATTTAATTTATGTGTTTGTATGTGTATTAGTATGAGAAGAGGAGATAGGCTAGTGTATGAGTGGGTATATGGAAGTAGGGTGTGAACAAGAGATAACTTAGTGTGTATAGTAGTGTATGGGAGTAGGGTGTGTTATGGGGCAATTGTCTTATAGGGAGAGTGACATGTGGCATAAAAGATAAGTTAGCATTTAATGGGTTTGGTGAGAGAGAGAGAGAGAGGACAGCCATTCCCTTTTTGTTTCCCGTTCTTTTTCCCTCCTTCACGCTATTCTCTTCTTTTCTTCTTTCTTCTTCTTTGTTCTTTCTTTTCTTGGCCCGATCTTGCTCCCTCTCCTTTCCTTGAGTAGTTTGAGTTGTTTAGCTTGTGAATTTGAAGCTCAGAGGTGAGTAGGGGTTATGGATGTCTTAGATTTTCTTCTTCCTCTTCTCTAGGTTTTATATAATTATATATGTATATGTGGGTTGTCATAGAATTGATCTTGGTTGTTGTGGGTTTGTGGTTCAGAGGAGTCTCCTAGACTGGCAAAAGGGAAAGAGATAGCTAGCAGAAGCGGAGTTCACGAGTAGGAGCAAAGGAGATCAGGTTTGGGAACGTTTGTCTTTTGTACATATTTGTGATTTGAGTTAGATGTTTGCACTTTTGCTTTGGGTGGAGTTATGAGTTGGGTAACTATGGCTTAAATTGAATTAAGCATGATATGTGATGCTAGTGGGCGTGTATTGTTTGAAGAATTTGCAAGAAATCATGTGGATAGTTGCAATTATTGTTAAAAGTTGTTGTTTTGGGATTTCTTGGAATTGAGCATGTATTTGGCTTAATTTAATTGAAATAAATGGTGATAAAGCTGGGTTTTTAATTATATTATGAGTTGTTGATGCTTGTGTTGCTTAATTTTGAGGTTTAGAATCAATTTTGGAAGTTGAATGTGTTTAGTGTGAGATTTCTGTAGATTTTGGGCGTAAGAGCTGAAAAACCCGTATCTGTGGCGATCGCGACACTATCGCGAGCGCGACAGAGCGCGGAGGTTTCAACCCTCGCGCCGGCGCGAGAGGTGTCGCGTCGAGGAGTTCGAAGGAGCTCTCTGTCGCGAGCGCGACAACCGTCGCGAGCGCGATAGAGTGCTCGAGCTCCGAACATGTGCAAGGCTCTCTTCTGTCGTGAGTGCGACAACCCTCGCGAGTGCGACAGGGAGCAGCACCTACGTCCTCTCGCGAGCACGAGGTCACTCGCGATCGCGAGACGAGGCGGGGAGGTGTATTTTGGCTTCTGTCGCGAGCGCGACAGACGTGACTTCCAAATTTGGTTTCTTCTCCTTCTTGCTTGATGAGTTGAGTTCTTTTGCATGCACTCTTTTATTAAAGCCTTGACCACTTATTTAAAGGAATAACATGTATGTTAACTTAATAAACTTCCGTGTAACCTGTTAATGTCGGATAAGTGGATAGTTAGGCATGCCTAATAGAGTTATGTGTTGCTGCAGCTATGTGTACGCTTTTGGACCCTAATCAGGTCCCCCGATCGGATCCTCGCGATCCTTCTGCTCGAATCTTTCTTAAGATTCTATGTGAAAATAGATGGAACAGAAATCAATAGAACCTTTTGATACCTTCGGGTATCTAGGTGTTCATGATACGATATCGGTACCCTCGGGTATCTATGTGTACTCGTTATCCACTCATTTTGATTAAGCAGGTGCTAAGATGTTAATATGCCTTTGGTTCATGAATTCTGGATGATATATGTATATGTGATGTGAACTCTTAACTAATGAAGAATAGTTAGATTAACTGTGTATGATGTTATATCTATAATTATACCATTATCATGTGTTTTCTGTTATCGTCACTATGAGTGGCGGTTATGCATCTTGTGTTCCCCACTAAGCGATTTCGCTTAGCACGGGTGTTTAACCATGCAGGTGTGAAAGGTCGAGTATGCATAGTCTGGGCGTGTCGCATCGGGAAGGCCAACACAACTAGAGATCGGGGTTTTATAGTATAGGCTTTCCTTTCTTTTGTAGCAGATATAATGTTTTTTTGTTGGCCTTTGGAACAATGTACCTTGGGCTTTTGTATATTTGTTTTGTTTATACCTGTTGTAAATGTAAAGACCTCTTTGATGTATATTAATAAAAGTATTCATTTTTTTCAGTATCACTCTTCTTTCTTTCAGAGTTTGACTTATCCTTAATATGCCATTTTGTATGCGATGTTTTCATATTTGTACTAGTGGGATGTGACACTCCTATCTATCTGGACCCTTCTTCCCTTGATCCGAGTAGAAGTCTCCATGGTATAGGTTGGGGTGTGACACTCTGCTTGTTGGCATTTCCTTGCTAATCCCCATCCGATCTGCAAGGTGAGTGCCCGGTTGAGTATGATTTTGAAGGACATAATGCTTAGTCTGTCCATCCTTCAATGTGATTGATGTCCGTCCTTAGGCCGATGTTAAGCAATGTTCCTGTGTGGCAAAGAATTTTTGTTAATTGCTATGTGAGTTATCCCTGTTTGATGGGCTCATAAATGATTTTGTATTACCGCTTATTGTTTATCGTCATTTTCTGTGCATCATCATTTTTTATGATTATATGGTCATTTAGCTTTAATGTAAATAAAGAGAAAGTATTCAGTTATCTTTAAAAAGATAAAAACATGTAACTCTGATAGTAAATGTTTTTCACTAAAACTCAATTTTGTACAACGTATATACAACTGTGATCTTAAACAAAATACAAAAAGAATGTCATCCAAACTCCCTAAATGACTATAATAGCGGATAATCTGTGAGCTCCTCCTCGGGGTCTTCATCATCATCAGAAAGATGTATCGGCTGAGGCTGAGAGGTCGAAGGTCCGGCCCTAAAAGTGGAAGGCTGGCTAGGAGGACCTGTTGGGTCTGGCTGCTGAGAGCCCCATACTCTAACCATGGACTGGAACCTAGGAGGAACTGCCACCAGCACGGATCGAGGCTGTGGTCTCTCAGAACTCTGTTGCTGAAACTGTACCCGAGCGTATCCATCCAGGAAGGGTTACGCGCACACTGTCATGAAGCGCAAGGTGTCTATGATCATCCCCCCTAGCTCCTTGAAGGCCCTGCTCAACTGGTGGGTCTACTTAAGAGAAGCGGTCCCCATACGGTCTAGCCTCTGCTCTGTGTGCTCCTTGAACTGCCGAATAGACTGGGCAAGGGGATGAATGACCCCCTCCAACCCCTGGACTCTGAACCTGAGAGAGCCGAGTGACTCATCTATCATCTGAAGAGTCACATCGATCCTCTGAGCCGCCTCATCCTGAGACATCTTCAACTCCTGTCTTAACTGCTCCCTGGGCCTCTCCTGCTCCCGTGCTACGTGCTCTATGAGCCTGGCCTGCTCCTGTCCCATACGCTCTATGAGTCTAGCTTGCTCCTGGACCATATGATCGATGAGCCCGGCCTGCTCCTAGCCCATGCCCTCAATGAGCCTAGCCTGCTCCTGGATGGTGGCCTGCTGCTGGTCTAGCCTCTCCTGGGTGAGCCTATCCCTCTCCCTGAACTGCTCGTGGAGGACCCTATCACTCTCCTCCTGCCTGTGCTCAAAAGATGCAAACATGGAGACTATGAGCTCGGAGATGTTAGGTTGCGATGGCTGAGGTGGAACAAGCTCAGGAGTCTACTTTGGTGGTCGAGCTATGGAGGTAAATGCCCCCGGGTCCCCTCTGGTGTAAGGGTGGAATCTCCCTAATGGTCGGAGAGTGGTCCTTTGTACCCTCGAAGCTGGAGGAGGAGTGGGGCTCCGCGCCCTCGGTACTGGAGGAGTACCAAGCAGATCATCCATGGTGAACTCCACCTCGAAGTCTGATGGGGTCTTAGGCTGCTCCTCCTCTGGCTGTGGCTGTGGTGGTGGCCCCTCCTGGTAGTCCTGATGTTGGGGAGGCTGGCCCTCTGGATACTGTGGGTGCAGGGGCTGCTGCTCCTGTGGCTGCTCCTGTGCTAGTGAAGGGAGACCGAAAGCCTGCCGGGTCTCATGAATGGTGAGGAGCCTGAACGCCTCGGCCTGTCCCGGTATCTGTAGCACCATCCCCATCTGTACGGCGATCGGTGCGTCTACATATATGCCCTCATCTAAGGCATCACCAAGCCTGTCTGGGCCAACTCCCAACCCCAACAATAGTCTGGTAATGTTGTCCCCCTGGAAACCCTCACCATGTTAGCAAAAATCTCATGGCTAACATTAAGATGCCAGCCTGCTACAATGGCCCATAGGCTCTAGATCTCTGCAGCATTGAGCGACCCTGGGTTACCAGCCCGTCCAAGGTATGAGCTGGAGAGCACTCTATGTAGGTATCGGAGCGCCTGTGAAATAAGCACGGTACTCTTCGCTGTATCGTGATCATACAGCACTCCAGGTAGGGCTATGGTCGCCCAATAGTCGCGCCTCACTGCCCGCTGAGGCACCATCACCCCGTGGGAGACCCATGGCCTCTGTAAATCGCTGGCGCGTGATATTGAAATGATAACTATCAAACCAAAACTGCACCACCCCGGGCTCCGTATCTGACCTCTGGAACCCTCCATAGCGTAGCGTGGCTAGGACTTGCCGCACTGCCTTTGGATGTGTCGGGAAGGCCGGTGTCAGAAACTTGGTCCATCCTGCGCTAGCTAAAAGTGCATCCACCTCATCTGCCATCCCTAAGGCCTCCAGGAATGGTCTAGAAATGAAGTGACTGGCTCGGAGCTCCACCTGAGCCAGTGCCCTATACCTCTATCCGGCCTCAGGGCTCATCCAATCCGGGGCCTGTGGCTCGGGCTGTCCCTGCGGAACACGTCGTCGAGGCGGCATCCTACAAGAGAAAGATTATGCAATTAATTCAATATAATGGCTGCTAACGGGCCTGATTTTAGAGATGAGACAATTCGAGCATCCCCAGGCAAGGATGGTCTGGCCCAAAAAGAAATAAAACAAAAAATAAAAAATTGGGCAGCAACCCGGCAAGGATGTGCCGAACTTCCTGCATAAGAAAGGCAAGAAAAGAGAGCAATGGGTCTCGAGCCTCAATAGCAGCATGACACTTATCCACTTCACAGTTAACATATGCATAAGAATGTCTTATTTCTAGATATGCAACAATATTGTAATTAAATGTCATTTTACATGAAAGCATGCTTTATTAAAGAGCATGAAGGCATTAAAATTCAAGGCAATAAGAATACTCATGCAAGGCTAATCAACAATCCAAGTAAAAGAAAAAACATATACCAAAGCGATATTAAAATTAATCATGTAAACAGCATCTAATGCTAAATATTAAGGTAAATTATTTACACTAACAGCAATATTCAACAATAAATAAAATAGGAAAATTAAACTTTACTTACTCAAGATTAAAAAAAAGATAGATGAATTAATTACTAACCTGTAGTTCGCAGGAAAATGAAACTCGATGAAAAGGCATCCGATAGGTGCCCGATAATGCGAGGAACGTGAAAATATAAATAAAAATGTGAAAAGATGTGAAAATATGGAGAAAATAAGCAAAAACCGCAATGAGGGACGGTTGAAAGAAGAAAACAAAAAGGCAAGAGGGGGAAAACTATCTGTCCGTCAGTCTATCAACATATATATAGTTTTCATGACAGACGGGCTAGGCGTCTCCAGGAGCGACAGACATGCTGACCGTTTTTCGTTCCACATTCCCCCATTAAATACGTAATAAATGCACGTGATGAATGCAATGATGACACATGCATCTGCCAGGTGGATGATGACCGACGGGCAGGCCACCTGTACTGAGTCACGGTCAGACCGTCTGTGGAGCTTCACTATAAATTTTACCATTTTTCTTGGACTTCGTGCCCCCTCACTTACTTTAACCTTTTGCTACCTTCAATCTTTGACTCTCAAAGGATGACTTCTGCCCTTTTTCAAAGGATGTACCGTATCTTGGACAACACTCGCACTTGGGAAAACAACACCCTCACTACTCTGTCTGGGCTGAAATATTTACACAGAACCAAAATAGACCACAACCTTCTCTTAGCTACAACCCATTTTTGGAATCCACGCTTTCACGGCTTCAAGTTCACTTATCAGGAACTCTGCCCCCTGCCCGAGGAGTTCGCCGCCATCACCAGAGCATGGTATCCTCCTAATGCTCTGCCTTGCATCCCCCGCTGTGGTCTGGTTCAGACTCGGGATATCGCCTTATCTCTGGGTATAGCTCCTTCCGAGGCTGCTCGATTGGCCCCACAGGGTCCCACATTTTACTTGGAGCCACTGATCGAGGCACTAGACAGATTTTCTGACGTCCCTACATATCGAGTAAGCATTGTCTTCTTATTATGCATGATGAGCCTCTTGACTGTAACTTCAGGAGACTTGGTCGATGAACCTCGCCTGTTCGGGGTTCTAGATGACTTTCATCGCGGGCTGTCTCCCTTTCCCCTTATTCTGGCTGAAACTATTCTGGGCTTGGATTCTGTTCGCTTGGGATCCACCACTTCATTCACTGGGAGCCCCTTATTACTCCAGGTACGTCATTATTTTAAAAGATAGTGCGTCCCTTGTGGATTTTTGCACTAGCTTTTCTTAGCGGGAAGTGCGTCCTTTCGGATTTTCACACAACCCTGTGCCTGATTTTTGCCTAAAGTAAACCCAACTTACTCCAGCGGTTTTTTTGTTTTTTAGATATTGTTGCAGGAGAAGCTGAAGATGCTGTCAGAACCACCTCCCCGAGTTATTGCACAATATTCACCGAGACACTTCCTCCCGCGTCAACGACTATATTCATTCGTAACTCCTGATGAAGGCATTGTTAGATTCGGTGAGATATCAGATAATGATATCAAATTCATGCCTGCTTGGCTCCCTCTGTCTCACGTAGTCATTGACGGATCGTCGAGGTGCATTCCCCTATGCGGGCTTCGTCAAGCCACCTTCTGCATTACAGCCCGATATCCTCGTCAACTCAGGATGACCCAGGACTTGGTAAGAGTCCCATTATCCTTTCAGGGAGGAGCTTTTTCTGCTGCTTTTGCTTCTCGCTATCATGAACTGTGGAGCCACCTTCCAGTGAAGACCCTTATATCTCGATTCGAAACTCATTCTGTGGCCTCCACCAGCGAGTACAAGAGATGGGTCCTCAGTCCAGTGTCTTACAACAGGACGAGGACTTAAGTGTCTAGCCGGCGAGAGTAGCGGTAGAGCCTAGTTTAGTTTAAATTTGTAAACCCTCTTGGGTATTATGTTTCTTTTCAAAGCAGAACTAGGAAATGATGGAAATGAAAAGAATAATTCTTATTTTATTTCACCAAATTGTGTACATTTCCATAGAATTTCAACATAAATGATCAGTATTTGACACTAACTCGACTGTGTAAACCACATTAATTCATGAAACCAAATTTCGATAGCATCAACTCCTGTTACCAATCGGCCCTCTCAGGTTTTCTCGATTGGACATTTTCTCTCATGCCTCTAACTTTTGCACAGGATGCCTTTTTTTCGGTTTTCACCCCTGTCGAGGCGCCTAATTTTAGCAAGGCCGCCTTTTTTCGATTTTCTACCCGCGGGCATTTTATTCTCTTCTTTTTATTTTATAATCTTTAGTTGTGGAACCTTTTCAGTCTGTCTATGTTGGCCGGTTCCTTAAATTCGTTGCCATCGCTATCCAACAGGATTGCAGCTCCTTTTGACAGCAGCTTCTTAAGGATGAATGGCCCTTCCCACGTAGGTCTGAACTTCCCTCGGATATCCGGTGCCCCAGGTCTCATTTGCTTAAACACCAAGTCTCCCTCCTTCAATGGATGCTTCTTAACCTTCTTTCCAAAGGACTGGGCAAGTCTTTTCTGATAGACCTGGTTGTGGTAGTAGGCTCTCAATCTGCTCTCATCCAGCAGGTTCAGATGTTGTAACCTTTGTTGTGCCCATTCAACTTCAGGAATCTGGGCCTCCATTACTACCCTTAATGATTTGAGCTCTACCTCAACTGGCAGCACTGCTTCTATCCCATATACCAGAGAGTACGGCGTAGCACCTGTAGATGTTCTAACCGTTGTCCTGTAGCCCCAAAGCGCGAAAGGCAGCTTCTTCGCCTAATCTTTGTAAGTCTAGACCATTTTAGCTAGGATCTTTCTGATGTTCTTATTAGCGGCCTCTACTGCTCCATTAGCCTGCGGTCGGTATGGAGAAGACTTATGATGCTCAATACCATACTTATCGAGTAGTTTCCTTGTTTCTCCCATGAATTGGACCCCGTTGTCAAACACTACATGATGCGGAAGGCCGTATCTGTAAATCAAATTCTTCTCAATGAACTTTGCCATATCCCGTGCATCGATCTTCTTAAAAGACTCCGCCTCTACCCATTTGGTGAAGTGGTCGATGGCAACTAGAATGTATCTGTGCCCATTGGATGCTGTAGGATGGATCTCCCCAATAATATCTATTCCCCAGGATGCAAACAGCCAAGGCGACGTTAAGCTATGTAGTTCTGACACAGGCAGGTGCCTCAAGTCTGCATACTGCTTGCACAGCTGGCACTGTTTCACATACTTCGAATAATCATTATCCATGGTGAGCCAGTAAAACCCTTGCCTCACAATTTTCTTGGCCAGTGTCAACCCATTCATATGAGCTCCACACACACCTGCATGAGTTTCTTCCATCACCCTCCGAGCCTCCTTTTCATCCAGGCACCTCAGTTGAATACCGTCGGCCTGTCTCTTGTACAACGCCCCGTTTATGCATATGAACTGAGTAGACAGCTTGCGAATCAACCTTTGGTCTTTTTCAGTAGCTTCTTCTGGAAATGTCGCGCTTTCTAAGGATTTTATGATATCGGAATACCACGGCTTTCCATCCGCTACCTCTATTTCCATTATTGGCTTAATCTCAAAGCTAGGCCTCTCAGAACTGGAGATTAGGACTGGCCTCATGGCTACTCCTTCCGGATTGTCCCATATTGACACTAAAGTTGCAAGCGCGTCAGCTAATTGATTTTCATCCCTCGGCACGAAATGGAATGTACAACTCTCAAACAAACTGCTCAGCTCCCTCACATATTCAATATACGGTACTAATCGTTCTTCTTTAATAGCCCATTCTCCCCGAATCTGGTTGATTACTAAAGATGAATCTCCAAAAACTTCCACATCCTTCGCCCCCAAGGCAATTAAAGCTTCTAATCCGAAAGTGCATGCTTCATACTTGGCTTCGTTGTTAGTGGCTTTGTACCTTAACTTTTTGGCTAACGGGAGTTTCTCGTCATCCGGGGTTGTCAAAATAACTCCTACTCCTGCCCCCTTATTGTTAACAGCCCCATCGAAGTATAATTGCCAACCTTGAACAGAGATTGCCGCTATACTTTCATCGGGAAAATTGAATTCGTACGAATCCCCTTGGATGGGATAATCAGCCAAAAACTCAGCTACTGCACGTCCTTTGATGGTTTTCCAAGTGACGTACTCCACATCAAATTCTTGTAGCAGCAATAGCCATTTACCCATCTTCCCTAATAGAGACGGCGCTTCTTGTAAGTACCTTAAAGGATTCTGCTTTGCTACTGCTTGTACCTTGTCAGAATGGAAGTAGTGTCGTAGTTTCTTGGAAGCCCAGATAATCGCAAGGCAGATCTTTTCCACTTCAGCATACTTGATCTCATACTACAAGAACTTCTTACTAAGGTAATAGATAGCAAATTCCACCCCAAACTCATCCTCCTGAGCCATCATGGTGCCTACAGAACTGCCCTCTATGGCTAGGTACAGAATAAAAGGTTTATTTGGTCGTAGTGGCCTCAGTATGGGCAGATTCAGCAGGTACTCCTTCATAGTATCGAAGGCCTTCTGACAATCCTCATTCCATACTACAGGTTGGTTCTTCCTGAGGAGCTTGAAGATTGGCTCGCATATTGAGGTGAGCTTTGCGATGAACCGGCTAACATATTGTAACTTGCCTAGGAAACTTCTCACATCCTTTTCTTTTTGCGGCACTGGCATTTCTTTGATGGCCTTAACCTTGTCTAGGTCAATCTCAAGTCCCCTCTGGCTAACCACGTGCCCCTGCAACTTTCCCGATGTAACCCCAAAGATGCACTTCTTAGGATTCAATCGAAGGTTATACTTGCTTATCCTTTGGAAGAACTTCTCCAATGCTTCGAAATGGCCTTCTCTAGTGTCTGATTTGATCATCATATCATCGACATACACTTTCACTTCCTTATGAATCAAATCACTTAGGATCTTGGTTGCCATCCTTTGATAGGTAGCTCCTGCATTCTTTAGACCAAAGGGCATTACTCTGTAGGCATATGTTCCCCATTCTGTGATGAAAGCCGTTTTGATCCTATCAATTATCCTGTTGAGAATTTGATTATAGCCCGCATACTCGTCGACGAAGCTATACATTGCACAGATAGTGGCACTATCTATCAGCACATCTATATGGGGTTGCGAGAAATCATCCTTCGGACAAGCCTTGTTCAGATCCCGATAGTCCACGCATACCCTCACTTTTCCATTCTTTTTAGCCACAGGGACTACATTGGCTAGCCACGTAGGATACTGCACCTCCACCAGAAACTTAGCTTCAATCTATTGTCGAATCTCTTCTTTTACTTTATCTGCCCATTCCAGCCTAAGCCTTCTCAGCTTCTGTTTCATAGGTTTGTAATCTGGATATGTCAGAATAGCGTGCTCTGTGATGTCCCGATCGATCCCCGGCATGTCCTCGTAGGTCCAGGCAAAGACCTTTTCATATTTTTTTAGTATTCTCTCAAATTTTCCTCTTTCCTCAGGAGTTACGTTTGATGCTATCAAAATTTCTTTCAGATTTTCTGAGGTTCCAAGATTAAATGGGGTAGTATCAGCAGAATCAATATCAAACATGGATGGAATATGATCATGATCATGCATATTGAAATTATCAGAAACATCGCACAAGTAAGCAAAATCATTCATTTCATTAATAAAATTAAAATTGTCATTTACATCATTAAAAAGTTTGGGAACGAAAAGACAATCTAAACCGGTTTCTTCCTCTTCTCCCGTTGGGTCTGTCACTGCTGATGGTCCTGCATCATCCTGGTTGATCGGGGGCTCTTCATCGACCTCTTGAACATCTTCTCTTATCTTCGCCTTTCCCTTGACGTGAGCGACCACCATAGCCTCGGTCACAACTTCTTCGGGCTCTTCTCTGTCCCAGACAGCTCTATTGGTGAAGACCTCCTCATCCCAAAAGTCTTCAGCTGGCTTAATCACCCCAACGTCCCAATCATAAACATCGCTGATTACCTCAAATCCCGGCACGATTCTTCCGTCGACCCATTGAGGCTCGGCTTCCCTGGTGTACGCACAGACTGCCGCTGCTGACACAAAACTTTCCCAAATATGAGGGATCCTCTTTGTTGGCTTCACTTTTCTCTGCACTTCTCCTTTGTAGCGCAGGCTCGTTCTGTCTTTTTGGCCCTTGGTGGTGATGATCTCTAGCAACCCTTGGGAATTTTTGCCTAACCCAGCACCAGGGAGAAATGACATTCTCTTCATCATAGTTAGCACTTGAGGGCTTCCTTCCATTATCTCTTCTTCATTGATCATAGCCACATGGAATCCACTAAAAGGCTGCCTCGCTATCTCGAGTATTGACACCCGATTCTCTCTTGCAGCCTTGATGGTCACCACTTGTCCTTCATGCGGTATCTTGACCATCTGATGAAGTGTAGAGGGAACACCTCCCAACTTGTGGAACCATGGTCTCCCCAACAAAGCCAAGAAATTGGCAGGGATAGGCAGTACTACAAATTCCACCTCAGTTTCCACTAGCCCCGTCTTGACCACTGTCTTGAAAGTCCCTGAAGCATGTTAGCGAGAGTTATCATAAGCTATGATCGTCAAGTCCGACTTGGCTAGCATGTCTCCCGTCACTCCAAAGGCCGCCATGGCTACCTATGGGCACACATTGATTGATGACCCATCATCCACCATTACACAAGAAGTGTGTTTTTGGTTGATCTGGGCCCGGATGTACAAAGGGCGGTTGTGGTTACGGCCTTCCGCCGGCAAATCAGCATTTGTGAACACCACACCCTCCCCAGCTCCTCCTTTCACCACTTCCAGCAGCTCAGTGGGCGAAATCGCTGTAGCCACAGACGTCTCGCATAAGGCTTCTACCAATCTCTGCCTATGGGAGGGGGATTGCCTCAGTAGATCCCAAATGGAAATTTGAGCCGATGTCTTCTACAGCTGCTTCACTATCTGATCTCCTTCCGGCTCCTTTTCTTTCTCTTTCTGACCTCCCACTGGCTCCTAAGGCCTTGCTACTTCTGGCGCTACTCTTCCGCTATGGGACACCGCTCTTACTTTCTCTTTTCCTCCCCTCTCTTCTTCATCCTCCTCCTCCGAACCCCATGGGTCGAGAAACTTAACGACATCATCATCATCATTTCCACTCTCATCAGTGAACCAGCAATCGATCACTGCAGCGGGCATCCCTTCTTCACTCACCCCATGGAGGCTTGTGAAAACAGCGTTTACCTCATTTCCGTACAACTCTCTCAATGCAATCTCCTCGGACAGGCTGGACCCCATCATGAACACAGGCGGGGGCACCTTGTTATACCCGACTTTCTTCTGGCCTTTCCTCTTCTCGGGGTCTGTGATTTGCTTTAAGTTAATCAGGTCTTGAATTGCGTGCCTCAAAGCTTTGCAATCATTAGTCACATGCCCTGTGTGCTGGTGGTAAGCACAGTACTCATTGTTTCTCTGACCTGGCATCCCCTGAGTCGTAGCAAGTCTAGGTGGTAACGGCCACAACTTTCCTTCTTTCATTAACCTTCTCAAAACCCATGATAAAGACCTTCCTAAGTTCGAGAAATGCCTCGGGGTTGCGTCAGTAACGGATACCTCAATCGTCCTTCTCGCGCTACCGCTGGGACCTGCTGGTCTACTTACCCCCTGACCAACACTCCCCTTCTTGGCATAGTTATCATTATTTGCTTTTCGAGCCAGGTATTCTCCCTCCACTTTGATGGCTATATCCTTCAAGGATTCCCAGTCTCTTAATCCTTTCATCTTCAACCCCTCTCTCAGATACGGGCTTGCGTTCTTGATGAATAATCTGATCTGGTCCTGAGTCTCTGGCTTTTTCCTCATTTCCAACCCCCTGTTCCTCCAGCGGGTTAAATACTCATGGAAAGATTCACCAGCCTTTTACTGCAACAATTCTAGATCTTTGAGGGTCACTTCCATCCTCGTGTTACAATCATATTACCTCAAAAACTCCTCCGTCAGCAAATCCCAGTCTTCTTTGGTTCTGTAGTCAAGGCCGTGATACCAGTCTATAGCCGGGCCAGTCAGACTTAAACAAAAATACTCCACCTTCTGTCTCTTCGTCAAGGTGGTCCCTTTTATATTCAATGAATATTGCTTCACATGGGCAGTTGGGTCGGAGGTGCCATCGAATTTGGGAACATCTGGCATCTTGAAATTATATGGGATCGGATCCTCCCCTTCCAGCTCTTTATCTTCAGGATTCATTCCTTGACCCCTACTTAACATTCGGGCCATCGCCTCAAATTTCTCCTCCATTTTCTTCCAAATGGTTTCCTCTGACTGGGGCACTTTTCCCCTTTCTAACACAATGCTATCCTCATAATCTTCCTCTCCACGGTCATCCTCTAACCTCTGAACCCCCGATGCTACTGACCTTAAATCTACTGACGGTGGTCGGATCTCTTCTTGCCTCTCTTCTCTATCCTCCCCCCATTCATTTTGTCTCATGGGAGGAGGAGGCAGGTTCTGTGGTGCGGCGCGCTGGGTCATTGCGGCCATCATGTTCATCATTCAGCCCTCAAACTCCTCAAACCTTCGGCCAACCTCTTCTGCAATCAAAGCTCTGGTGGCATCAATCCCTCTTGGTGAATTAGCCATCTCTAAAATAGCATAGCTGGTCTCTGAATGAGTCTCTACGAAGTTCTCCCTTTCTGGCAGCTCAATCACAAGATTTCGGATCAATCGTCCCACAGGTCCCCTCGTCCACCTGGGCAGATCTATGATGGCTGCATAGACAAGGAGTCAGAATGATGCATGAATGCAATGAAATGCATGATCGTGATATGCAACACCCACAAATCACATGCAAGCAGATAGGTCCTTCCACCCTTATTACTCCCACACACGTGGTCATAGTCTCTTTCCTAAGCAGGATTAGCCCGTGGGTCAACAGGGAACCCGATGGACCCGCATGGTGCTCGGCGAAAAACTGACAGCATAACACTCCTATACTAATGCACAAGCTCATGGACAATGATCATTACATATTTAGGTAATCCAAATATATTGACATGGCCCTGCCGGGGCATGAAAGCCTTTGGCTAGGTAACCCAATAAGACATTTGGACTTACCCAATACATAAGGATCCATACAGCAGGCATGGTATTATGGTTCATATCACCTAGGGGAAGTATCTATGGCCATTACATGAGCTTTGGTCAAGGGTGGTGTTACTTTAGGTCTACCCAAGCATGGTTCCTGTCAACGGGTCTAGCTCATCATGAGCATAACGACCAATCGAGTCTCCATTTTATATACCAAATGGTACGAGGCTTGGGCTGGTGATTATCCTTAACACTTCCCTACATTGAGTGAACATAGGGTTGTGCTTTGGGAATGCACCGAGGTTTAGAAGGGACCAATCTAGCGTAATCTAAGGCTCTAATGGGATGTAATGCAAATTTGAGAGAAAGCGAATTTATAAACCAAAACTTAATGGTAAATTTTAATCAAGGCATTTTCAAATCAAAGTCTCGAACAGTTCCCCGGTGGAGTCGCCACTGTGACGCGGGCCGAACCTCATGGGCGCCCCTCGACCGCCCTCTTGAGGGCGATCGGGCAAGTGAGGTTCGTTGACAACTTGCAATGAATTACAAGTGCATCCATTTTGGGCAACAAGGAGGTTTCATGGAGTCGCCACCCAATAGAACATATGGAAAGTTCGTCTCGCCTCAGTGAGCCTAAGACGGCGCATATATCCATTTTAGGCCAGCCAAAGGGGTCTTGGAGGTAATCACCCCAATAGAACATTGGGAATAACCCTCTAGCCCTATGGAGCCTAGGATTTATTGAGTCATTTGACACAAGAGGTATCTTGGAGGTCTCGTTCCAATGAGTGATCGGATAGACCTCTCGCCTCGTTGAGCCCAAAGACCAAAAATGGGTTTGGGACTTTTCATCTATTTCTACCTTGATTAATTTTACGATTAAATTTTTACCTTATTAGTTCACTCTCTCTCCACACGATGCAATTAAAGGCGCAATTATTCACGTCAAAAGCATTAATAAATAAATAAAACAAGAATAAAAATAAAAATAAACATTCCAAAATAACTTACAATAATACTAGGAGCGGAATACAACTCCCATTTATAAAAAGTGAAATACATACATAAAAAGGGGAATTCATTTATTTTGAGGACTTTGGTCCTCGCATGCATTTATTATGAAAATGATTTTTTTATGTGACGTTTTCATTGACTAAAATAGGACTCTGGTCCTTTATTTGTAAAAAATCGCCAAATTAATTAATATAAAACATTTGTCCATTCTTATTTAACGCAAAATAAAACAATTTACATAAACATAAAGATAATAAGAAACACGTAATTAAATAAATAAATGGCAAAGGGATAAAGGATTAAGCCCATTGGAGTCTTCCACGTTGTGCATGACAACTTCCTCTCAAGCTCAAACCATCCCAAGGACCATAAATTACAATCTCACAAAATAATCAATAATATTAATACTTATAAACAAAGCAAGAATAAATGTAAATGAAGATTAAAATTCAAAATAAATAAAAACTACTGATATTCTTCTTATTTAGAGAAAAGAAAAGATTTTGGAAAATAAAAGAAAAATAATAAAAGAAATAAATAACAAAAGGAGATAAAATAGCTTGGAAAAATGGAGACAGAACGCAGGGACGGCCATAACAGTTTTACAGACGAGCGTCTGTTGGGGTGACCGGCGGGTAATTGGGGCACCGTTTACATGCCGTCGCTCAGTCGAGAGACGAGTGTCGGTGACCTTATTGCCCGTTGGTTACCTCTGTTCTTCAAAAAAAGCAGTAAAAATAAAACTTTTCACAATTTCACAACAAAAATTATTTTTCCCAACACAAAAATTGAAAATAAATGCAAATATTTAAAATAAATTAAACAGAATGTATGTCCAGAATATTTACCCTCGGATTTTACCTTTTAGGATGGATTTCGAATGATTCGAATCCCGCACGCTTCACGAGAAAAGAGCAAAAATCAAGGAAAGAAATTTTTGCTTTTCTTTCTTGATAATCACAAAAGTGTTCAAGTGTTGGAATCTGTAAATATTGATGGGAAACTAATCGATTTTAGCTCCCTTCAATTAATCAGATTCACCAAATCAAAAAAAAAAAAAAATAAAGATGAAAATGAAGAAATTTTTTGATGAGACGAAAAGGTTAATAATCAGAAAGGGATTTTTAGGGTAAACAGTAGCTAAAATCCTCCAACCCCCAAAATGGTTCAAAAAACCCTTTTTATATTATTTTTTTCTCAAAACCCTTTTTCCTTTTTCCTGTAGGAAACAAGATTTAACCGACGGGCGTCTGTTAAATCCTTTTTCCTGTAGGAAACAGGATTTAACCGACGGGCGCCGGAGACCCACAGATGGATGTCTATGCAAGGACATGTGTCCGTCACCCATCCCACCGACGGACCGTCCCTCATGATGAGAGACGAAACCTCCAGCGAGCGACGGGCGGCCCATTACCGACGGGCTGACCGCCGATTGAGGAAGAACCTTCTTTTCAAGCCCAACAACCCCCAATTTTCTTTTTCTCATTACTGCAAATAAAAATCCATATTTCTCGTGAATCTAGAGGACCAAAATCTCCAGATCTCATCCGTTCATTCGGAATCGGGCATTGATTTCTTCATCGGGTAATCTCTGATCTGGACTGCCTCGGGACACGGTGCTTACAAAAGTATTGGAATGGCTCCCTATGAAGCTCTCTATGGACGGAAATACAGAACTCCAGTGTGTTGGACTGAGTTATCGGAAAGGTCTATTGTGGGTCTGGAGTTAATTAGAGACACGGAAGAGAAAGTAGAGTTGTGCAATGAAATTTGAAGCCAGCTAAAGACAGACAGCGGTCTTATGCCAATTTGAAGCGAAGGGATATTCGATGTGAGATTGGCGACAAGGTGTTCTTGAAAGTATCGCCTTGGCGAAAAGTTCTTCGATTTGGTAAGAAAGGGAAATTGAGTCCTCGGTTCATTGGACCCTATGAGATCCTGGAAAAGATTGGTCCGGTAGCCTATCAGTTAGCATTGCCAGTGGAGTTAGCTAAATTACATGATGTTTTTCATGTGTCTATGCTCCGCCGTTACCAATCCGATCCGTCTCATGTATTACAAGTGCAAGATATTTGGGTTCAACCAGATTTCTCATTCGATGTGGAACATAAGGAAATTTTGGCTAGAGAGATCAGATAGCTCTGTAACAAGCAAATCACTTTAGTTCGAAGAAGCAACTTGGGAACCGAAAGGGGTTATGAGAGCTCAACATCCTCAGTTATTTGGATCAGGTGAGAATTTCGAGGATGAAATTCTATTAAGGAAGGGAATATTATAACGCCCCGTCCCACACTAGTAGTTTCAGCCTTGTGTGTGTGTTATTTTGTATGTATAATTTTGGCATGTGTTATTTTTTTGAGTATGTGTTATGGTTTAAGTTATGTTTATTTTGTAGTTTGGGTTTTGCTTGGGTGTGAGTGTGTGTATGGGATTAGGATGTGCTTTAGTAAGATTGGTTTTGGTTGTATGAGAAAGGATGATAGTCGGGTGTGATGAGGAAGTTCTCCTATGAGGTGTTGCCATGTGACAGGTGGGAGAGGTATATATTGTGGAGAGAGGAGAGAGAAGACAGTTCTTATTCTTCTTTTCCCTGTTTCTTCTTTTTCCTCAACCCGTTCTCCATCTTCTTCTTTCTTTCTTCTTTGCTTCTTTATGATCTTTCCCTTTTTGCTGCAATTTTTGTGATTTTTTTTTGTAACTCTAAGTTGATTTGGGCAAGTGGTAGCTAATTCTTCTTCTTCTTCCTTTTCGAATTTGGTTATTTTGGTGTTTTGGGGTTAGAGTTTAAATTCTATTTTGATGGATGTTTTGGCTTAGAAATTCCTCCTAGAGAGCCTAAGGGCAAGGATATAGCGAGTGGAAGCGGAGCCCCTTGATTGGAGCCTAGGAATCTAAGGTTTGGGAATTTCTGTTTTCTTTGTGCATTTTATGTGATTTTTGTGTTCTTTGTGAATAGCTGGAAATTGATGAGATATAATATGTGTATTTGTATGTAAACGATGTGGGTAATGATTATTTTGGGTTGAGATGCTTGGATTATGAGTATTTGAGTCAAGATATGAATTTATGGTTGAACTTAGAGAGAAATTTCTGGTTTTCTAAAGTGAGGATTTTTATTATGTTATTTGTGTGATTAAATTATTGATTGTGGTTTAAGAGTTGGGTTTTAGAATAATTAAGGTTATTTGAATGGTCAATTGGTGTGGTGTTGAGTTTTGAAGTCAATGGGAGGTTAGGGTGATTTTGGGAGTGTGATTTTTTGCAGATTTTCGTGTAAGAGCTAGAAATCACAACTCTGTCACGAGCGCGATAGAGCTCGGTGAATTTAGCCCTCGTGCATGGCCAAGCGTTGGGTTGCCGAGCCATCACAGCAAGAGCTCTCTATCGCGAACACGACAGAGCGCTCGGCTACCGAGCGGAGTTGGGCAGTCCTCGAGCGTGATAGCTTTTACTGGCCGCTCACTATCGCAAGCGTGACAATGAGACATGCTTCTGTCTCTGCGCGAGCACGAAGACTGCCGCAACCGCAGCCTGGGGCAAGTTTTTCCTCTGTCATGAGCGCGACACCTCTAGCTTCAATTTGAATCTTCTTCTATGATTTCAATGTTTAGTTTTCGAACTTGTGATGCTTTTAGAATTATACTAGGACATTTTTATGAATTATATGCATATGATTGGATGTATTATGCATGACCTGCTAGAGTCAAATAAGTGGATAGTTAGGCATGCCTAATAGAGCTTCAGTAGATGCAGCCCCATTATGATTTGGACCCTGATCAGGTCCTCGATTAGATCATCACGATCCTTCTATCTTGGATATTGTTTAAGATCCCATGCGAAAATGTTTTTGGAACAAAAAGAAAAGAATGATTTTGATACCTTCGGGTATCCATGCGCTATGAATGACTTATTGATGCCCTTGGGTATCTATGCGTATGCTCGTTATCCACCATTTTGTATGAGCAGGTTTAATATTATTAATGTGTCATTTGGAGATAATGCGTATAGTTATAGTTTTATTTAATGTATATGAATATATGAGTATGATGATAATTCAAATGTCCCATCATGTTTTGAATTGTCTACTAAGAATTCATTATTCTGTTTGTGCCATGAGCATGTGATTTTCTGTTAACGCCACTGTGAGTGGTCGTTTTGCATTTGTGTTTCCCCACTAAGCGCATTCGCTTAGGATGGGTGTTTCATCTGTGCAGCTGTGGAAGATGTTGGAGTTTTTGGGCAGGGTGAACCAATTTAGTAGGCCAATGCAGCTAGGAGAGAGAGATTTTATAGTATAGGATTGTACCTTTTTGTATAACTATTAGGTTAAGTATTTTGTAATGATGTAAGCTTTATTTTTGTAGTTTGGTTTTGATATCAGATATGTATATGATTTTCTGTGCTGAGGCACTTTTGTATTTTGATATGTAAAGACTATTGTGACGCGCGCCGGACCCCGGGGCGCCCCTTTGACTGCCCGCTTTAGGGCGATCGGGCTGATGAGGTCCGTTGACAACTTGCAACGAATTACAAGTGTGTCTATTTTTGGCAACAAGGAGGTTTCATGGAGTCGCCACCCAATAGAACATTGGAAAAGTTCGTCTCGCCTCAGTGAGCCTAAGACGGCGCATATTTCCATTTTGGGCAAACCAAAGGGGTCTTGGAGGCAATCACCCCAATAGAACATTGGGAATGATCCTCTAACCCTATGGAACCTAGGATTTAGTAAGCCTTTTGACACAAGAGGTGTCTTGGAGGTCTCATTCCAATGAATGATCGGATAGACCTCTCGCCTCGTTGAGCCCAAAGACCAGAGAAGGTTCGGGACTTCCCATTTATTAATATCTTGGTTAATTTTATGATTGAGTTTTGAATTTAATATTTCATCCTTTTCTCATTCAATTTTAATGCAATAATTTAAAGTGCACAACAATCATATAATAAAGCGATAAAAGGAAGGAATAAAATAAAGCGCAAAGCAATAGATTACAATAAAACTAGGGGCAGAAATACAACCCCCATTTGTAAATAAAACACGACACATGCATAAATCGGGTCATTTTTTAAAGATGAGCACATTGGTCCTCGCATGCATATTAAAAAAATGATTTTAACGTGACAATTTTATTTGGGATGAAAACTAGGACATTGGTCCCTTTTATTAGGAAAATCCAAATTAATATAGTAGAAATGCGTTTGTGATTTTTATTTAACGTGCATAAGAAAACTATTTTATTTAACAATTACATACGCGTAAATCAAAAATATAAACAAAATGAGAATTAAAATGTACAATAAAAATACCAAACCCCGCATCTCCTCCTTCGCGTGCATGGATGCTCAAATAAGAATAAAATAATGATTTGCAACCAAAAATAAAAAATGAAATTCATGTTAGTCATTAAGCTACAGAAATTATTTAAACATATAAAATAATAAATCATAGATTAAAATAAATAAAACATGCATTATTTATGACAAAATTAATTAAGTAACATGATAAAATATATAATTTAATAAATTAGCACTTTTACATGCATAAAATAACACAAAATGATGACCAACACAAATTATAAATATAGATTAGCATGCATAAAAAATTAAGATAACAACGAATTTATCATACTTAACGTGCATAAAATAACTATGATGCAATTTAACATGCATAAGAATAAAAATATATTAATCATGCTTACATATCAAATAAATAATATTATAATAACAACTATGAGCAAAAATAAAAATATTTGTATGTGCAAGAAACAATTTGACATGAAAATAATATAATAAATTTAAAAGAATTTACTTGTTAGATAGACAATTAAAGATAAAATAGTAAGAAAATTATGGGGGCTAAAAGAATTTACATTTTTAATATCTAATTGAAAACAAAACAAATTAAAATCAACAAAAGAATTAAGGAATAAAACAAAGAATAATTAGCCTCAAAATTAATCTTGAAGAATTGAAGGTAAAAGTCTTAATTCCTTGTCTTTCTCTTGTGAAAAATGCTTGGAAATAGCTTGGAAACTTGAAAAATACTTCTTGGCAACAAGTGTGTAAAAATGATTTTTTCTCTCCACTAAAAATTCCAAAAATTCCGTTTTTTTCCTCTCTAAAAGTCCTCCTTCCAAAAATTTAGAAAAAACCCTTCCTTTTTTTAAAATCCCTCGTTTTTGCCTTTACTTCCCTTCAAAAACTGCCAAAAAACCACCCAAAAACCCCACAAAATCGTAAAAATCGCATATTGGGCGTCATGGGGGCGTAAATGGGCGAGGGATGCCCGTCCATGCGTGCGACGGAAGTCCCCGCGCGCGCACGCTGTGCGTGCTGTGTGCGCGAGCACAGCTGTGCTTCAGACGGAAGCACGCAGCATGCGCATGTCGCCTAAAGCACAACTGTGCTTTCGAAAAAAAAAGCACAGCCGTGCTTTTATGTAACACCCCGAAGTAGCCCTAAAAGAATTGTAGAATTTTTGTTTAGAAAAAAGATTAGATGTTGAGTGTGAGAGTCCTATCGCGAGCGCGATAAGCGTTGCGGGCACGACAGAACCCTTCCGTGGTATGTCAATTAAATTGAGATTTTCGACACGTGGCATCGTAGGGTGTTGACACATGGCAACTTGAGAGGGTGACACTTGGTAAGAGACTTAAGTGTGGTTTATATTAGAGTGATAAGTGGCTTTGTAGGGATGTGACATGTGGCAAGAGTTTGGCTATTACTACATAAATTAATTAAAAATAGGAAATTTAGAGTAAAAAGAAGATAAACATGAAATTAATGGGATAGGTAGCATTTAGTAGCATAGTTAATTTTGGATTTACTTTGACCATTTGCCCATTTTTTTTCCTTCTTCCCGTGGGTTCCTTACTTTGGCCCTTTGTTCTTTATTTTTTCTTTCTTTTTCTTTGGTCAGCCATTCTCCCTCTCTTGCTCTTGCTTTTGTTCTTTCCTTTCCCCTTTGGTCTATTTTGAGTGAGCTCATTGAGTTTGTTTTAAGTGTATAAGTCAAAGGTGAGCTTAGTTCTTGAGAAGAAGGTAAGAGTGGTTGGATTTATTTCTCGATCTGACCTCCTTTTTCTTTGAATATTTCTGTTTTTGATTTAAAATAAAGAGAAGAGTAATTCTTGTATTTTGAATGGTTGTGCATGGAAGCTGTGGACAAGGGACCGAATAAGGGCAAAGAGAAGGTCGGAGCTGAGTAGAGAGCTTGGTTCAACTCCTAGAGGTAGGGATCGCGTGCGAATCTATTTTGATTGCCTGTAGTGAGCTCATGATATATGTATACATGTTTGCGATCATGTTTTGAATCATGGTGTATGAGTTTTTGTTGTGTTAAATGGTTTTCATATGGTTTTGTGTGTAAAAAGTTATTTTAGAGAAATTCTGTTTGGGTTTCGCTAGACCTTTGAATATAGTTTTTATCATAAGTAGAGTTACAGAGCTTCAATTGTGTTGAATCAAATTGTATCTAAAAGCTAAGATCTATAGCTAAAAATTTCTAAGAGGGAGCTAGAGCTAATTCTGGCCCTATGATTCTCAAAACGGTTAAAGACCGTAGCATCCCTATTTGGGTAGGGTGACTTGAACATTATAGGTTGTTTAGATCATAATTCAAGTTTTAGATGTCTAATTGACTTGAAAATTGTCCCATTTGAAATTTAGCATCCTAGGGAAGATTTGTTAAGAACAAAGTTTTTCCTAAAAATGTCGTTTTGATATCCGTTTAGCCTGAATAAAATTGATGTTGTTGGGACTTTGTCTGGATCTCTGTGGCTCTGTCACGAGTAGTGACGACCGTCACGAGTCGTGACAGTAGGCCCCTGTCACGATTAGTGATGACCATCACGAGTTGTGACAGTAGGCCAGGCACCTGTCATGAGTAGTGACATCTGTCATAAGTAGTGACAACCTCCACCCCTCTATTTTGACCATTTTATGTGTTTTTCTTCCCGAATTGAACCCGTATTGCACCCGAACTTCAGGGTAAGTTCCTATAGCATGTCCAACTCATACTTAACCCTATCAAATGAGCATATGAATGTTCCCAATTGACATTATATGTAAATAATAGTATGATATAAGAGTTTATGAGTGGAATTTAAATGTTACATGCTTTTAGTTGTTGAACATGATTAATAAAGACTGTATATGACTTAAATGCCTCTAAAGTTGATGAGTGCATTTGAATTATAGTTGATGAGTTGTTATTGAGCCTGATTACCGTTATAGTGGATAGATAAGCATGCTTATAAAGGGTTAGAGTGCAGCTGCTAGAGTTAGCCTTAATTGTGCCCAGAGTTCGGAATACCTTGTGTATTCCATAGAGTTTTGAGTTAATTCTCCATACGCAAAGTACTGTGAACAGTATCCAGAGTTACCCGTATCCACCATGAAAGGAATTCAGGCTTACTAATATTGTATAGTGAACATGAAATGATTTAGAAGATTGTTCTGATTAAATGTTATAGCACATGAGAAGTATTGCATGAATGGGAGCACATGACTCTTGTGTATTTGAATAAATGATTTGTATATGTGTGACAAGATTATGCATGTGACATTTGATTTTGTCATAGGAAATGTGTGATATATGTGTGACTTCGTAAAGAAGTCCTTTGCATTATTTTCATCCCCACTAAGCATTATTGCTTAGCACGGATGTTTATTTCCGTGTAGGTATAGGTTCGGAACAGTGAGAGCGTGCATCTGCAGGTCAAGGCCACTAGGAGCTTTTGTTACATCTTTTTGTATAAGATAGCAATAGAGTTTTTTACATTTTGAGTAACATCATTATGTACATAGGAAGTATAGTATTGACATGTAAAAGTTAACTGTTATATATATGTGTACCGAAAATGAATATGTAACAAGTATAAAGCTTTTTGTATTATGTACAGTTTATATATATGTTATAAGAGCTCTTTTTGTTTGGCCCAAATTATTCTTATCTTTTAATATTAATGCTTCCGCTACGATATATGTATATGTATATGTATGTGGCGCCCCGATATTCCTTACCGGGGGTATGGGGGTGTTACATTTTAAGTCAGGGCGACATTTTCTTTTTTTTTTTTTTAAATTTATATGAAATACCTAAAACACACTTTTCTTCTCCAAAATAATTTTAAAAATATTTTTAAAATATTTTTAAAATATTTTTAAAATACACTTTTTACTCATTTTCGAGAAAAACAAAATGACAAGGAAAATCACTTCCGAGCTCCATTCTTTTTGCCTATAAGCCGGCATGGCTAAATTTCATCATTGGGTAATCCTGATGAAGGCTACTCGGAACCCGGAGTCTACAGTTGCCCCCAATTTTGGGGAGGCTAGTGCGTGGATGCCTAGGTGGCCAAAATTTAGGAAAAAGAAAGAAGCGCGTACCTGAAGCGGCGACCTTCCTGCTGCTCCCTTGGGAACACTGCTATGACTTGAAATATGAATGTCCTCTCCGAGTTGCACTGAGTCGCTGACAAGACTACGAAGTGCTAGGGACCATCCTTAGACGGTGATGCGCCGAGTCGCTACCAAGACTACAAAACGTGAAAGATAAATCGCACCGAGCCGCTGATAAGGCTACTAAAAGTGCGCTGCACGGAGTCGCTGACAAGACTACTAAACGTACAGGTGCTATCCGCAGATAGCGATGCACCGAGCCACTAACAAGACTGCTAAAAGAGCAGAACGAAAAATCGCACCGAGCCACTAACAATGCTACTAAAAGTGCATTGCACGGAGTCACTGATAAGACTACTAAACGTACGGGTGCTATCCACAGATAGCGATGCGCCGAGCCGCTGACAAGACTACTAAAAGCACAGAACGAAAAAAATCGCACCGAGCCGCTGACAAGGCTAATAAAAGTGCGCTGCACGGAGTCGCTGACAAAACTACTAAACTTACAGGTGCTATCCACAGATAGCGATGCGCTGAGCCACTGACGAGACTACTAAAAGTGCAGAACGAAAAAATCGCACCGAGCCGTTGACAAGGCCACAAAAAGTGCGTAAGAGGGATGCACCGAGTCACTACCAAGACTACCAAAAGTGCACGAAAGAACTACACCGAGAGGCTACCAAAAGTGCACCGTTCCACCTTCTGATGATGATGCATCGAGTCGCTGAGAAGACTATAAAACGCGAAATCTGCTCTTTTGAGCTGCACCGAGTCTGTTACAGACTACCAAAAGTGCACTGCACCGAGTCGCTGACAAGACCACTAAAAGTGCAGGGTTCTATCTTCTGATGGTGACTGTCGTCTTTTAGATATTTCCTGCAAAATTATGTGCACATAAATATATACAAGAAAACGTGTGTGTATGATATGAGATGCAAAATGCTTATAAGAATGTATAAACCATGCCCTAGGTGGCCCAAGGTCTGCTAAGGATATAGCTTGGTTGCTCCACCATGCCCCCTAGAATCCAGATGATTGTCATCTTGGCCTTAGGGATTCCGTCCCCAACAAGTTTTCTGAAAGAGACATCCAGTGCATTTTTGCCCCCCCCCCCCCCCAACCAATGATCATATACCCAGGATCCTGATTCATGTCCCGTGTTGCGTGTTATCTGAATGAAAGAAAATCATCTGAAATAATGCCGCCTTATCACTCCAGGCATCGAACGTCATTATTTTAAAGGTAGTGTGTCCCTTGTGGATTTTCACACTAGCTTTTCTTTGCGGGAAATGCGTCCCCTAAGGGATTTTCACATAACCCTTTGCCTAATTTTTGCCTGGAATGGACCCAACCCAATCCAGCGGCTTTTGTTTATTTCATTTTTTGTAGGGCAGACTGCCTGTTTCTAGGTTTTCACGCTTCCCTTTGGCCTAACTTTTGCTTAGAGAGCCAGTTACGGTTTTCATCTCTAACTGCCTTTTTTTTTTTTTTAAGGAACTACTGGAGAAAGCGATTATCAGAATAATTGCCAGGAGGTGGCCAACATATATCCACTTAGACATCTTTCGACACCAAGATTATACAATAGTCATTAGATAGATAAATGATACATTTCTTTTTTTTAAGACAGAACTAAAAGAACAATGAAAATGTATTCTTTTATTCATTGCAAGGTTGTGTACATTTCTATATGATTTCATCATACATGATTCTCATTTGACAGGAATTCAAAAGACACACAAGACTATACCTAATCTCGGAATAGATCTTCTAAGCATCAAACTCCTGTTATCAATCAGCCCTCTCGGGTTTCCTCGATTGAATATTTTCTCTTGGCCCTTAATTTTTGCCTAGGATGCCTTTTTTCGATTTTCAACCTGACAGGGCGCCCAATTTTAGCAAGGCCGCTTTTTTTTGGTTTTCGACCCGCAGGGCATTTATTCTCTTCTTTTTATTTTTGGTCTTTAGCCATGGAACCTTTTTAGTCTATCGACATTGACCGGGTCCTTGAACTCATTCCCATCGCTATCGGCCAAGACTGCTGCTCCTTTTGTTAGCAACTTCTTTAAAACGAACGGACCTTTCCAGGTTGGCCTGAATTTTCCTCGTATGTCTGGTACTCCCGGCCTCATCATCTTAAAGACCAAATCTCCCTCTTTCAACTGGTGCTTTCGTACTTTCTTGCTAAATGACTGAGCTAACCTCTTCTGGTAAACCTGATTGTGATAATAAGCCCGTAACCTATCTTCATCCAGCAAATTCAGCTGCGATAATCGCTGTTGTGCCCATTCTGCCTCTGGAATCTCGGCTTCCATGACTACCCTCAAAGACTTCAACTCAATTTCAACCGGCAGGACCGCTTCAGTTCCATATACCAGACAGAATGGTGTCACCCCCTTAGAAGTCCTGACTGTGGTTCTATAACCCCAAAGCGCAAAAGGTAACTTTTCTGCCCAGTATAGCTCTGAACCATCTTGGCCAATATCCTCTTCACGTTCTTATTCGCTGCTTCAACCGCGCCATTGGCCTGAGGACGGTAGGGAGAAGACTTATGATGCTGGATTCCATATTTTTGGAGCATCTGTTTAGTTTCTGCCAGGAATTGTACCCCATTGTCAGACACAATGTGATGCAGGAGACCATATCTGCATATCAAATTTCGCTCGATGAACTTAGCCATGTCCCTTGCATCAACCTTCTTGAAAGACTCTGCTTCAACCCACTTAGTGAAGTAGTCAATGGCAACTATAATGAACCTGTGCCCATTAGAAGCTGTAGGGCAGATCTCGCCTATGATATCTATCCCCCAAGCTGCAAATGGCCATGGAGAAGTCAAGTTATGCAACTCTGAAACTGGCACGTGTCTCAAATTTGCGTATTGCTGGCATAACTGGCATTGCTTCACATATTTCGAACAATCTTTATCCATTGTAAGCCAATAGAATCCTTGGCGCATGATCTTCTTTACTAAGGCTAAGCCATTCATGTGAGCTCCGCAGACCCTAGCATGAACCTCTCCCATAACTCTTTCTGCTTCTTTCTCTGCCAAACATCTTAACTAGATGCCATCAGCTTGTCTTTTGTACAAGGTGCCGTTTACGCAAATGAACTGAGTGGATAGCTTTCGAATCATTCTTTGGTCTTTCTCCGTGGCCTCTTCCAGAAAAACTGACTTTTTTAAATAATTCTGAATGTCATAGTACCACGGATTTCCATCAGCGGCCTCAACATCCATCACCTGCTCAGCTTCAAAGCAAGGCCTTTCTGAGCTAGAAATCAGCACGGGTTTCATAGTAAGTCCTGTTGGATTATCCCACATAGACACTAATATCGCTAGAGCTGTAACACCCCAAAACCACCCCAGTAGTTTGAGCCTGTCCGTGTCGGAATGTGTGTATTTTTATGTGTTGCATGTGTGTGTTAAATTGGTTTATTTATTTAATTTATGTATATTAGTTTGAGAAGAGGAGTTAGGATATAGTATAAGTGGGTGTATGGAAATAAAGTGTGAATAAGGGATAGCTTAATGTGTATGTTAAGGTATGAGAGTAGGGTGTGATTTAAGACATATGTCTTTTGGAGAGAATGACATGTGGCAAAGAGGATAAGTGGGCATTTATGAGTTTGGTGAGAGAGAGAGAGAGAGAAGGCAGCCATTTTCCCCTTGTTTTCCCGTTTTTCTTCCTTCCTCATGCCATCTTCTTCGTTTCTTCTTCTTCTTTCTTTGTTCTTCCTTTTTCTTTGCACAATCTTGCTCCCACCTCCTTAATTGAGTAATTAGAGTTGATTAGCTTGGGGATTTTGGAAGCTTAAAGGTGAGTAGGAGTTATTGATGTTTTAGATTCTTTCTCTTCCTCTTCTCTAGGTTTAAATATTTGTAAATTCATTTGTGGGTAGTTGTAAAATTAATCTTGATTGTTATGGGTTTATGGTTCAGAGGAGACTCCTAGACCTGATAAAGGGAAAGGAATCGCAAGCGGAAGCGGAGCTCGCGATTAGGAGCTAAGGAGAGAAGGTTTGGGATTGTTCATCTATTTGTGCATTTTTGTGATTTGAGTTTGATAAATGTGTTTTTGCTTTGATTGGGATTATGAGTTGTGTTGTTATAACTTGAATTGAAATTTGTGTGATATGTGATGTGAAAGAATGAATATTGTTGAAGGATTGATGGGAAATTATGTGAATAGTTATAATTGTTGTCAAAATTGCTGTTTTGGAAATTCTTAGAATTGGACATGTAATTGACTCGATTTAATTGAGATAAATGGTGACAAAGTTGGGTTTTTATTTATGTTATGAGTTGTGAATGCTTGGCTTGCTGAATTTTGAATTTTGGAATCAATTTTGGAAGTTTGGATGTGAATTTTGTGTGAATTCTGCAGAATTTGGGCGTAAGAGCTGAAAAACCCGTGTCTGTCGCGATCGCGACACTGTCGCGAGCGCGATAGAGCGCGGAGGTTTCGACCCTCGCGCCGGCGCGAGAAGTGTCGCGCCAAAGAACTCGAGGGAGCTCTCTGTCGCGAGCGCGACAATTGTCGCGAGCGCGACAGAGTGCTCGAGCTCCGAGCTTGTGCGAGGTTCTCTTCTGTCGCGAGCGCGATAAGCCTCGCGAGCGCGACAGAAGAGCAATCCCTACGTCCTCTCGCGACCACGAGATCTCTCGCGATCGCGAGACGAGGCGGGGAAGTGTAGCTTGGCTTCTGTCGCGAGCGCGACAGTCGTCGCGAGCGCGACAGACGTGACTTCCAAATTTGATTTCTTCTCCTTTTTACTTAATGACTTAAATTCTTTTGCATGCAGTTTTCATTAAGCCTTGACTATCTTTGGCCTAATAATATATACATGTAAACGTGATAAGATTTTGCATAACCTGCTAATGTCGGATAAGTGGATAGTTAGGCATGCCTAATAGAGTTATGTAACGCTGCAGCTATATGTACGACTCCTGATCAGGTCCCACGATTGGATCCTCGCGATCCCTCTGTCTGAATCTTTCTTAAGATTCCACGTAATAATAATTTGGAAACAAAATAAAAAGAATGATTTGATGCCTTCGGGTATCTATATGTATATGTGACGATATCGATACTCTCAAGTATCTATATGTACTCGTTATCCACTCATTGTGATTAAGCAGGTGTCATTATGTTTTGTACAAGAATCTTTAGATGAGAACACAAATATCTGAATTCATTATGTATGGTTATATGCTCATAATTGTATTGTTTTCATGTGTTTTCTGTTACCGTCACTGTGAGTGGCGGTCATGCATTGTGTTTTTCCCCACTAAGCGATTTTGCTTAGCACGGGTGTTTATCCGTGCAGGTGTGGAAGGTTTTCGATTACCTCGGGTTGGGCGTGTCGCATCGGGAAGGCAAACGCAATTAGAGTTCTGAAGTTTTATAGTATAGGCTTTCCTTTCTTTTTGTAATGGATGTATTAATTTTGATAGCCTTTTGAACAGTGTATCTTGGGCTTTTGTAAATTGGTTCTTTTTGTAATCTGATGTAATATGTAAAGACCTTCTTTTGGTATATTAATAAAGTATATATTTTGTTCAATATCATTCTTCTCTGTATTAAAGTTCTTAATTATCTCCGATATGTCGCCCTATATATGTAATGTTTGCATGTTGTACTAGTGGGGTGTGACACTCCTATCTATCCAGGGAGACCTCTCCTCCAATCTGTATGGAAGTCTCCTTGTTATAGGTTGGGGTGTGACATTAGGTGGTATCAGAGCTCTTGGTTTAGATGTTACTGGGTTTCAGTGTGTTAGTTAGATGTTAGAGTTGTGTTGGCCTGATGCGCACTGCGTTTATGTTTTGTAGTTATGGAGTCCGCCCGTGGATCGCTTGAGGGGTCAGCGAAAAGTGCGAATCCCCAAGAGCAGGATCCCTCAGTTTCTGGTCCGGCTCAACCTCCTAGGGGTTATCCTGAGGTGCCTTTGGGACCAATGGAAGCGATGCTTCAGAGTATAACAAGAGTACTTGAAAGGGTAACAGCGCCTAGTGCACCTATTGAAAGGCTAAGAAAGCATGGTGCAGAGGATTTCTTTGGTACTGGTATAGATGAATCTAACAAAGCGGAGATGTGGTTAGAAAAGACAGCCAGAGTACTTAAGGAGATAAGATGCCCACCGGAGCAAGAAGTGGAGTGTGCCTTGTCTTTGTTACAAGGTTCAGCTTATGATTGGTGGAAGTTGGTGACTAGTCAACCGCAAGTTCCTGAACCGATAACATGGGAGTTCTTTGAGGATGAGTTTCAGAATCGGTATGTGACCAAAGCTTATAAGGATGCTAAGTGGGCACAGTTTCTCACTCTTAAGCAAAGAACAATGTCTGTGGCTGAGTATGAAGATGAGTTCAATAAGCTCAGTAAGTATGCGCCGCCAAGGGTCCTTACAGAAGAGTTTCGATGTCAGCATTTTGAAGCAGGTTTGAATGAGTCTTTGAAGGTGATGTTAATATCATTGATGTCAGCTCCAAATGTGAGGTATTATCAGTTAGTTAAGGCAGCCTTGAGGGTGGAGCGTTCTGAGAATATATTGAGAGAAAAGGCTCAAAGAAGAAAGTCTGCAAGAGGTGGTTCTTCTTCAGGCAAGAGAGCGAGGGAATCGCAAGGAAACTTTGCTGATGAATCTACAGCTAGTCCGGCCCCTAGAGGGAGAAGACAGGGTTCTTCTAGGGGAGCGGGCTCAGGTAGAGGAGATGGCCCTCCCCGATGTTCTCATTGTAATAGACAACATTGGGGTGAATGTCGGTGGTTAACAGGAGGCTGTTTTAAATGTGGCTCTACGGACCATTTACTTGCAAATTGTCCGAACCGACTTGGAGATCCTTCGGGACAACAAGCAGGGAGCCGAGCTAGATCTAATATATCCCAAGGAAGTCGTATTAGGGGTAGAGGAAGGGGTCGAGGTGGACGGCCTCGAGATAGAGAAGCCTCAGAATCAGTAGATCGCCCTGTGCCATCATCTGGTAGAGCTTATGCTATGAAGGCCCGAGAGGAACAGAATGCTCCCGAAGTGATTGCCGGTAAGTTCTCTTTGCTTGATTCTGAAGTCTATGTTTTAATTGACCCGGGCTCTACCCATTCTTATGTGTGTTCTGGTAAGTTGTGGGATAGTTTGGGTAGTGAGGAGAAGATGGAATATGAGATTTGTGTATCCAGTCCGTTGGGTCAGAGTATTATGGTTAATCGTGTATGTCGGAAGTGTCCTTTAAAGATTCAGGGTACCGAGTTTGTAGTAGATCTGATTTGTTTGCCATTCCATGAGTTTGATATTATTCTGGGAATGGATTGGTTGGATAAGCACCGTGCAGTGGTAGATTGTCATAGGAAAGTAATGGTTTTGAAGGATGAAGATCAAATGCCTGTTGTGGTAAAGGGAATTGGAAGCAGTTCTTTGCATAATGTGGTATCAGCTATGAAAGTTAGAAGATTTATCAGGAAGGGATGTGAAGCGTTTTTGGCTGTGGTTTTAGATTCTCGGAGAGGTCAAGTAAAGATTCAAGATATTCCGGTTGTAAGAGATTTTGTAGATGTTTTTCCGGAAGAATTACCGGGATTACCCCCTGAGAGAGAAGTTGAGTTGTCAGTAGAGATTGTTCCAGGTACAGCTCCGATTTCTAAGGCTCCTTACAGAATGGCCCCAGTGGAATTGAAGGAATTAAAGAGTCAGTTGCAAGAGTTGTTGGATAAAGGATTCATTCGGCCTAGTGTGTCACCGTGGGGCGCTCCAGTGCTGTTTGTTAAGAAGAAAGATGGAACCCTTCGGATGTGCATTGACTATCGACAGCTCAATAAAGTGACTATTAAGAATAAGTATCCATTGCCAAGGATTGAAGATCTTTTTGATCAGTTGAGAGGAGCTGGGGTATTCTCTAAGATAGATTTGAGGTCAGGTTATTACCAGTTAGGGGTTAAGGAAGCAGATGTGGCTAAGACGGCTTTTCGGACGCGTTATGGTCATTATGAATTTTTAGTGATGCCTTTTGGTTTGACCAACGCGCCTGCAGCCTTTATGGATCTGATGAACCGAGTTTTTCGACCGTATTTGGACAAGTTTGTTGTGGTATTTATTGATGACATTTTGGTGTACTCTAGAGACCGTAAGGAACATGAGGAACATCTTAGATTAGTATTGCAAATGTTAAGGGATCATCAGCTGTATGCGAAACTCAGTAAGTGCGAGTTTTGGTTGAAAGAAGTGGCCTTTCTTGGACATATGGTGTCAGCGGAAGGTGTGCGGGTTGATCCTAGCAAAATTGAAGCGATTGTTAATTGGATGCCTCCGAAGAATGTGCCAGAAGTGAGGAGTTTTCTGGGGTTAGCAGGGTATTACCGACGGTTTGTTCAGGGGTTTTCAGTGTTAGCATCTCCTTTGACCAAGCTACTTCGGAAGGATGTCAAGTTTGTATGGACTGAAAAGTGCCAAGCCAGTTTTGATCGTTTAAAGGAATTGTTGGTTAAAGCTCCTGTGCTCACACAGCCAGTTTCGGGTAAGGAATACACTATGTACAGTGATGCTTCGGGTATTGGCTTAGGTTGTGTTCTGATGCAAGGGAATAAAGTAGTAGCTTATGCATCGAGATAGTTGAAGCCTCATGAGCGGAATTACCCGACTCACGATTTGGAGTTGGCAGCGGTAGTGTTTGCGCTTAAAGTTTGGCGACACTACTTGTATGGGGAGACGTGCAGAATTTTCACCGATCATAAGAGTCTCAAGTATTTGTTAACTCAGAAGGAGTTAAATTTGAGACAACGGAGATGGTTAGAACTCTTCAAGGATTATGATTGTATCATTGACTATCATCCGGGTAAAGCTAATGTGGTGGCAGATGCTCTTAGTAGAAAGTCTTTGTCTGCGTTACTGGCTAGTCGAGGCAGATGGAGATTTGATTCTGAAGGTGCTCTAATTGCTCAACTTAAAGTTAAGCCTAGTTTGAGATCAGAAATTGCAAAGGCTCAGTTAGATGATCATGTGCTTCAGCGTGTTTGTCAAGCAGTGAAAGAGGGCAAGCAGTCTGAGTATTTATTAGACAGTGAAGGAGTGCTTAGGCACGGTAAGCGGTTATGTGTACCTAATGTGGGGGAGTTAAGAAAGAAACTGTTACAAGAAGCTCATTCATCAGTTTTCACTATGCATCCTGGTGGAGACAAGATGTATCAAGACTTAAAGCAATACTATTGGTGGCCAGGAATGAAAAGAGAGATAACAGAATTTGTTTCAAGGTGTCTTACTTGTCAGCAAGTGAAAACCGAGCATCAAGTGCCATCGGGATTGCTTCATCCCTTACCCATTCCTCAATGGAAATGGGATGACATCACGATGGATTTTGTATCTGGTCTTCCTATGACTCAGCGTAAGCATGATTCTGTATGGGTTATAGTGGATCGTTTGTCGAAGTCTGCACATTTTCTACCAATGCGATTGGATTATTCGATGGACAAATTGGCGCAACTGTATGTGGATGAGATAGTCCGATTGCATGGGATTCCGTTATCCATTGTATCAGACCGAGATCCTCGTTTTACATCCAAGTTTTGGAAGGAACTTCAGGTAGCCTTGGGAACACGGTTAAATTTCAGTACTGCTTTCCATCCGCAGACCGATGGTCAATCAGAGAGAGTTATTCAGATTTTAGAAGATATGCTCCGAAGTTGTGCTTTAGAGTTCTCAGGAAGTTGGGATCGGTATGTGTTTTTGATGGAATTCGCTTATAATAACAGTTACCAGGTAAGTATTGGTATGGCCCCTTATGAAGTACTATATGGACGAAAATGCAGAACACCAGTGTGTTGGACTGAACTGTCAGAAAAAGCTATGATAGGTCCGGATATAGTGCGGGATACCGAAGAGAAGGTAAGGGTGGTGCAACAGAACTTGAAGGCAGCTAAGGACCGACAGCGTTCTTATGCTAATCTGAAGCGTCGGGACATTCAGTATGAAGTAGGTGATAAAGTTTTCTTGAAAGTGTCACCGTGGCGTAAGGTTCTCCGTTTTGGCAAGAAAGGCAAGCTAAGTCCACGTTTTATTGGCCCATATGAGATTATAAGGAGAGTAGGTCCAGTGGCATATCAACTAGCTTTGCCTTTGGAGTTAGCTAGATTACATGATGTTTTCCATGTATCTATGCTCAGGAGATATCGGTCAGATCCTTCGCATGTGCTACCAGTGCAAGATATTCGGATTCAGTCAGACTTTTCTTTTGATGAAGAACCGAAGAGAATTTTGGATAGAGAAATCAGACAGCTTCGGAATAAGCAGATACCGTTAGTCAAAGTTCTATGGCAACATCACGGTATTGAAGAAGCTACATGGGAACCAGAGGAAGCTATGAGATTACAATACCCTCAGTTATTCGGAACAGGTATGAATTTCGAGGACGAAATTCTGTTAAGTGGGGGAGTATTGTAACACCCCAAAACCACCCCAGTAGTTTGAGCCTGTCCGTGTCGGAATGTGTGTATTTTTATGTGTTGCATGTGTGTGTTCAATTGGTTTATTTATTTAATTTATGTATATTAGTTTGAGAAGAGGAGTTAGGATATAGTATAAGTGGGTGTATGGAAATAAAGTGTGAATAAGGGATAGCTTAATGTGTATGTTAAGGTATGAGAGTAGGGTGTGATTTAAGACATATGTCTTTTGGAGAGAATGACATGTGGCAAAGAGGATAAGTGGGCATTTATGAGTTTGGTGAGAGAGAGAGAGAAGGCAGCCATTTTCCCCTTGTTTTCCCGTTCTTCTTCCTTCCTCATGCCATCTTCTTCGTTTCTTCTTCTTCTTTCTTTGTTCTTCCTTTTTCTTTGCACAATCTTGCTCCCACCTCCTTAATTGAGTAATTAGAGTTGATTAGCTTGGGGATTTTGGAAGCTTAAAGGTGAGTAGGAGTTATTGATGTTTTAGATTCTTTCTCTTCCTCTTCTCTAGGTTTAAATATTTGTAAATTCATTTGTGGGTAGTTGTAAAATTAATCTTGATTGTTATGGGTTTATGGTTCAGAGGAGACTCCTAGACCTGATAAAGGGAAAGGAATCGCAAGCGGAAGCGGAGCTCGCGATTAAGAGCTAAGGAGAGAAGGTTTGGGATTGTTCATCTTTTTGTGCATTTTTGTGATTTGAGTTTGATAAATGTGTTTTTGCTTTGATTGGGATTATGAGTTGTGTTGTTATAACTTGAATTGAAATTTGTGTGATATGTGATGTGAAAGAATGAATATTGTTGAAGGATTGATGGGAAATTATATGAATAGTTATAATTGTTGTCAAAATTGCTGTTTTGGAAATTCTTAGAATTGGACATGTAATTGACTCGATTTAATTGAGATAAATGGTGACAAAGTTGGGTTTTTATTTATGTTATGAGTTGTGAATGCTTGGCTTGCTGAATTTTGAGTTTTTGAATCAATTTTGGAAGTTTGGATGTGAATTTTGTGTGAATTCTGCAGAATTTGGGCGTAAGAGCTAAAAAACCCGTGTCTGTCGCGATCGCGACACTGTCGTGAGCGCGACAGAGCGCGGAGGTTTCGGCCCTCGTGCCGGCGCGAGAAGTGTCGCGCCAAAGAACTCGAGGGAGCTCTCTGTCGCGAGCGCGACAATTGTCGCGAGCGCGACAGAGTGCTCGAGCTCCGAGCTTGTGCGAGGTTCTCTTCTATCGCGAGCGCGACAGAAGAGCAATCCCTACGTCCTCTCGCGACCACGAGATCTCTCGCGATCGCGAGACGAGGCGGGGAAGTGTAGCTTGGCTTCTGTCGCGAGCGCGACAGACGTGACTTCCAAATTTGATTTCTTTTCCTTTTTGCTTAATGACTTAAATTCTTTTGCATGCAGTTTTCATTAAGCCTTGACTATCTTTGGCCTAATAATATATACATGTAAACGTGATAAGATTTTGCATAACCTGCTAATGTCGGATAAGTGGATAGTTAGGCATGCCTAATAGAGTTATGTACCGCTGCAGCTATATGTACGACTTGGACCCTGATCAGGTCCCACGATTGGATCCTCGCGATCCCTCTGTCTGAATCTTTCTTAAGATTCCACATAATAATAATTTGGAAACAAAATAAAAAGAATGATTTGATGCCTTCGGGTATCTATATGTATATGTGACGATATCGATACTCTCAAGTATCTATATGTACTCGTTATCCACTCATTGTGATTAAGCATGTGTCATTATGTTTTGTACAAGAATCTTTAGATGAGAACACAAATATCTGAATTCATTATGTATGGTTATATGCTCATAATTGTATTGTTTTCATGTGTTTTCTGTTACCGTCACTGTGAGTGGCGGTCATGCATTGTGTTTTTCCCCACTAAGCGATTTCGCTTAGCACGGGTGTTTATCCGTGCAGGTGTGGAAGGTTTTCGATTACCTCGGGTTGGGCGTGTCGCATCGGGAAGGCCAACGCAATTAGAGTTCTGAAGTTTTATAGTATAGGCTTTCCTTTCTTTTTGTAATGGATGTATTAATTTTGATAGCCTTTTGAACAGTGTATCTTGGGCTTTTGTAAATTGGTTCTTTTTGTAATCTGATGTAATATGTAAAGACCTTCTTTTGGTATATTAATAAAGTATATATTTTGTTCAATATCATTCTTCTCTGTATTAAAGTTCTTAATTATCTCCGATATGTCGCCCTATATATGTAATGTTTGCATGTTGTACTAGTGGGGTGTGACACTCCTATCTATCCAGGGAGACCTCTCCTCCAATCTGTATGGAAGTCTCCTTGTTATAGGTTGGGGTGTGACAAGAGCATCAGCCAACTGATTTTCATCTCTGGGGATAAAGCGAAAAGTGCAAGTCTCAAACTGGCTATATAGCATTCTCAAGTGTTTCACATAAGGCAGCAGCCTCTCTTCTTTGACTGACCACTCCCCTTTGATCTGATGAATTACTAAGGAAGAATCTCCAAATACTTCTGCAGTCTTTGCTCCTAGGGCGAGCAGCGCTTCCAATCCAAAGATGCAAGCCTCGTATTTTGCTTTATTATTAGTAGCCTTATACCTCAGCTTCTTGGCTAATGGTAGCTTTTCACCATCCGGGGTCGTAAGAATAACTCCTGCTCCTGCCCCTTTACTGTTGACTGCTCCATCGAAGAACAACTACCACCCTTGCACCGCTATGGCCATGACATCTTCATCTGGAAAAATGTACTCAAACTGATCTCCCTCAATAGGATGCTCGGCTAAGAACTCCGCTACGACTCTTCCCTTAATGGTTTTCTTAGTTATGTATTCAATGTCGAACTCCTACAACAACAGTAAGCATCTCCCCATTTTCCCTAGCAGAGAGGGCGCCTCCTGAAGATACCTAAGAGGGTTATGCTTGGCAACCGCCTGTACCCTGAACGAATGAAAGTAATGTCGCGACTTCTTAGAAGCCCAGATAACTGCCAAGAAAATCTTCTCTACCTCAACATATCTGGCTTCATACGGTAGGAACTTCTTACTAAGATAATAAACAGCAAACTCCACACCAAAGTCATCTTTCTGAGCCATCATAGCACCCACTGAATTATCCTCTACAGCCAGATATAGGATTAGTGGTTTGGCACGACGTGGTGGTCTTAAGAATGGCAAATTTAAGAGATAATCCTTAATGGCGTCAAAGGCCAATTGACAATCATCGTTCCATACTATAGGCTGGTTCTTCCTTAGAAGCTTGAAAATGGTCTCACATACCGAAGCCAGCTTGGCAATGAACCGGCTGATATACTGAAGCTTTCCCAGGAAACTCCTAACCTCTTTTTCCTTTCGAGGCACCGGCATCTCTCTAATGGCTTTGACCTTATCAGGATCTACCTCGATTCCCCTCTGGCTTACTACATGACCCAACAACTTTCCTGAGGTAACTCCAAAAATGCACTTCTTGGGATTGAGGAGCAGATCATACTTGCTAATCCTTTAAAAGAACTTTTCTAAAGCCTCAAAGTGACCTTCTCTGGTAGCCGGCTTAATCATCATGTCATCGACGTACACTTCCACCTCTTTGTGGATCAATTCATTGAGAACCCTAGTAGCCATCCTCTGATAGGTTGCTCCTGCATTTTTTAAACCAAACAGCATAACCCGATAGGCATATGTCCCCCACTCGGTAATGAAGGCCGTCTTAATCCGATCCACTATCTTGTTAAGGATTTGATTGTACCCCGCATATCCATCCACAAAGTTGTACATCATGCAAGCAGCGGCACTATCTACCAGCACATCAATATAAGGCAGAGGGAAATCGTCTTTCGGGTAAGCTTTGTTCAGATCCCGATAATCCACGCATACTCGAACTTTTTCGTCCTTCTTAGCCACGGGAACCACGTTAGCTAACCATGTTGGGTATTGAACCTCTATCAGGAACTTAGCCTCAATTTGCTTATGGATCTCCTCTTTCACTTTCTGCGCCCATTCTAGCCTTAGTCTCCGGAGCTTTTGCTTAACTGGTTTAAACTCTGGGTAAGTTGGGATTGCATGCTCGGCGACATCCCGATCGATTCCTGGCATATCCTCGTAGGTCCAGGCAAAGACTTTTTCATATTTTTTTAATATTCTCTCAAATTTTATCCTCTTTTCAGGAGTTATGTCTGATGCTATCAAAATTTCCTTTGGATTCTCCAAAGTTCCGAGATTAAATGCAGTTGTGCCAGTTGAATTAATATAAAAAATGAATGCATCATGTTTATGATCATGCGAAATGAAATCATCAGAAACATCACACAAGTAAGCAAAGTTGTTCATCTCATTAACATAATTAGAATCATTAACATTGTCATTAAAAAGTTTTGGTATAAAAAGAGCATCTAAATAACTATCATCTTCATTTCCTGCCGATGCCGATGCTGCAGCCGACTGTACTTTGGCTCCTTGACTTGGTGGTTTTTCAACTACCTCCGGTGAAATCTTGAGACCTTCAATCTTCAGCTCTGGCTCTACCATCTTCTCCTTCCCTTTGAGTTTAGCGGCCAACAGCTTATCAGTTACAATCTCTTCGGGCTCATCCCTGTCCCAGATGCTGCACTGGTTCATAATCTCCTCATCCCAGAAGTTTTCTATAGTCTTAATAACTCCAACCTCCCAGTCGAAGACATCATTAAAAATTTCGAAACCCGGGATGATCTTCCCATCTACCCACTGTGGCTCCTCTTCTCCAGCATAAGCACAAACCGAGGATGCTGACACAAAGCTCTCTGAAATGTGGCGAATCTTCTCTAACACTTTCTTCTTACCATACTCTCCTTTGTAGCCTAATCCCTTCCGATTTTTCTTGCTATGCGAAGTGATGACATCCTGCTGCCCTTGTGAATCTTTGCCCAAACCAGCCCTTGGGAGGAAGTGCATCTTCTTTAGCATGTTCACCACCTGAGGGCTACCTTCTAAGCTTTGCTCTTCTCCGATCATTGATACATGAAAGCCACTGGATGGCTGATTAGAGATCTCCAAGGCAGACACTTGGTTCTCTCTTGCTGCTTTAATGGTCACCACCTCCCCTTCGTGAGGTAGCTTAATCATTTGGTGTAAAGTGGATGGCACTCCCTCCAACCTATGGAACCACGGTCTTCCAAGTAAAGCTGAGAAATTTACTGGGATGGGTAAGACCACAAACTCTGTTTCTGTCTCAATGGGTCCAGTCCTAACAACAGCTTTGAAACTTCCCGACGCCTGCCTCCTAGAATTGTCGTAAGCTGTGATGGTCAGGTCAGACTTGCTCAGCATGCTTTCATTTAACCCAAAAGCCTGAAGCGCCACTAAAGGACAGACATTTATTGATGACCCATCGTCAACCATAACACAAGCAGTGTGCTTGCCGTTAATCTGTGCTTTGATATATAATGGCCGGTTATGGCTGCGACACTCAGCTCGCAAATCTGCATCAGAAAACACCAGTTTCTCCCCGGATCCCCCTTTAACAAGGTCTAGCAGCTCAGATAGAGAAATTGTAGTGGCTACAGTGGACACACTTAATGCCTCGACCAACTTCTATCTATGAGAGGGGGACTGCCTTAAAAGGTCCCAAATTGATATTTGAGCCGTGGTCTTTTTCAGCTGCTTTACTATGGGACTTTCTTCCGGCTCCTTCTCTGTGGTTGCTTGCACTGGGTCCTGTTGCTTCTCAACTTTGGGGGCCACTCTCCCACTTCCTGTTACGGCCTCAACGCTTTCCTCCTCTTCCGAATCCCACGGATTCGTGAACTCTCCGTCTTTCTCTTCATCTTCTTTATCTCCACTCTCACTAGTGGACCAACAGTCGATCGTCGCCACGAAAATCCCTTCTTCATTTGCCTCAGGGCGAGTGATAGTGACATACTCATTTCCATATAAATCTTGCATCACATACCATTCTGGTATACTCGATCCTATCATAAAGACTGGCGGTGGCACAGCATTATAATTAGACTTCTTTTTGCTCTCTCTCTTTTCAGGGTCGGAGATTTGCTTACTATCGATCAGATCCTGAATTAGGTGCCTCAGCCTGAAATAATTGTCAGTCAGATGTTTGGTATGTTGGTGAAAGGCGTAATACTCATTCTCTTTATGCCCTGGCTGCCCTTGGGTCCTAACTGGCCTAGGTGGCAGGGGTTGTAGCTTCCCTTCCTTTATCAGCCTCTTCAAAACCCATGAGAAAGGCCTACCCAAATTGGAGAAGTACCTCTGACTCATGCCTGTTACAGACACCTCGACTGTCTTTCCACCTCTGTTACCACTGCTTGAACTTGCTGACTTGGCTGTCCCTTGATTGCTGTAGCCCCTCTTGGCATAGGACTCACTATTTGCCCTCTTGGCCATATATTCTCCTTCCGCTTCTATGGCAATGTCTTTTAAGGACTCGCAATCCTTCAGCCCCTTCATCTTCAGTCCATCTCTCAAGTATGGGCTGGCATTCCGAATGAACAACCAAATCTGATCAGGAGTGTCCGGCTTGCGTTTCGTCTCCATAACTCGATTCCTCCACCGAGTAAGGTACTCATGGAAAGACTCTCCAGACTTCTGTTGTAATAGCTCCAGATCTTTCAAAGTAACTTCCATTCGAGTGCTGCAATCGTACTGCTTAAGGAACTCCTCAGTTAACAATTCCCAATCCTCTTTGGACCTTCTGTCTTGTCCATGGTACCAATCAATGGCAGCTCCTGTGAGACTCAAGCAAAAGTACTCTATTTTCTGCTTTCTTGTTAAAGTTGTACCCTTCATGACAAGCGAGTACTGCTTGATGTGAGCAGCAGGGTCAGAAGTGCCATCAATATTTGGAATATCGGGCATCTTAAAGTTCTGGGGAATCAGGTCATCCCCATCCAGTTCTCGGTCCTCCGGGTTCATTCCTCTCCCTACAGTCATCATCCTTGCTATGACCTCAAATTTCTCTTCCATTTTTCTCCACATCACCTCCTCCAGTTTCAGCGACTTTCCCTTAGCTACCGCATGCTCCTCTTGCTCATCTTCCCCAAAATTAACCTCGGACCTAGGGCCTTCTCCACGCTCGACGGGTTCAGGCACTCTTTGCTCCATAGCAGGTGGGTCGACCACAGGTTGGTTAATTACAGCAGGGGATCTTCTCTAACGACCCCTTGTTCAACTGGCACTCGAATAGGGGCAGCAACAGCTTGTTGCCCAGCTATGGTGGTGGCTAGGTTGCCCATCATTGCAATCATTCGGGCCTCAAACTCCTAAATTCTTCTTCCTACTTCCTCGGCAATTATTACTTGAGTTGCATCAGACTCATTCGATGGATTGGCCATACTTATGTCTGTCGATGACTCAGAAGAAAACCCCTCACCGTCTTCTATGAGAGAATCTGAACTCTGATCCGATACTAACTCTAGTAACCCCAAAAGCGGAATCCTTCTTAACCGTCCATCGGGACCTCTAGACCACCTAGGAGAATCTATGATGGCTGAAAGAAAAGATTACGTTAAGATGATGCATGATTTAAAAAAATGCAATGCATGCTCATGCTGATGCAACATAGACAAACACATGCAAGCAGACAGATCCTTCCGACCTTATCTCTCCCACACACGTGGTATTGCAGTCTCTTTCCTAGGTGGGCTTGATCCATGGGTTAACGGGGAACCCAATGGACACGTATGGTGCACGGTGAAGAACCGGCGGCATAATAGCTCTTATCTAATGTACATACGTATGACTGTTTGGCCATTATGTATTTAAACAATTCAACTTAATTAAGATGGGCCCACCGGGGCATGAAAGCCTTTGATAAAGACCATTTAATTAAATTGACTTTGTCCAATATATGATGGCCCATATAGCAAGCATGGTATTACGGTACATTTCACCTAGTGAAAGTATCTATTGCCATTACATGAGCTTTGGTCAATGGGTGATGATATTTTAGGGCTACCCAAGCATGGTCCCTGCCAATGGGTCTAGCTCATCATAAGCACAACCAATTGGGTCACCATTTGATATACCATAAGGTACGAGGCTTGGGCTGGTGATTATCCTTAACACTTCCCCACATTGAGTGAACGTAGGGTCATGCTTCGGGAACGCACCGGGGTTAAGATAGGGACCAAACTAGCATAATCTAAGGCTCTAGCGTGGATGCAATGTAATTTCGAAAAGAGATGAAATTTTTAAATTAAAACTCAATTGTAAATTTTAACCAGGGTACTTTCGAAGGAAAGTCTCTGAGTCCCCAGTGGAGTCGCCACTATGACGCGCGCCGGACCCCGGGGCGCCCCTTTGACTGCCCGCTTTAGGGCGATCGGGCTGATGAGGTCCGTTGACAACTTGCAACGAATTACAAGTGCGTCTATTTTGGGCAACAAGGAGGTTTCATGGAGTCGCCACCCAATAGAACATTGGGAAAGTTCATCTCGCCTCAGTGAGCCTAAGACGGCGCATATTTCCATTTTGGGCAAACCAAAGGGGTCTTGGAGGCAATCACCCTAATAGAACATTGGGAATGATCCTCTAACCCTATGGAGCCTAGGATTTATTAAGCCTTTTGACACAAGAGGTGTCTTGGAGGTCTTAATCCAATGAATGATCGGATAGACCTCTCGCCTCGTTGAGCCCAAAGAACAGAGAAGGTTCGGGACTTCCTATTTATTAATATCTTGGTTAATTTTATCATTGAGTTTTGAATTTAATATTTCATCCTTTTTCTTATTCAATTTTAATGCAATAATTTAAAGTGCACAACAATCATATAATAAAGCGATAAAAGGACGGAATAAAATAAAGCGCAAAGCAATAGATTACAATAAAACTAGGGGCAGAAATACAACCCCCATTTGTAAATAAAACACGACACATGCATAAATCGGGTCATTTTTTAGAGATGAGGACATTGGTCCTCGTATGCATATTAAAAAAATGATTTAAACGTGATAATTTTATTTAGGATGAAAACTAGGACATTGGTCCCCTTTCTTAGGAAAATCCAAATTAATATAGTAGAAATGCGTTTGTGATTTTTATTTAACGTGCATAAGAAAACTATTTTGTTTAACAATTACATACGCGTAAATCAAAAATATAAACAAAATGAGAATTAAAATGTACAATAAAAATACCAAACCCCGCATCTCCTCCTTCGCGTGCATGGATGCTCAAATAAGAATAAAATAATGATTTGCAACCAAAAATAAAAAATGAAATTCATGTTAGTGATTAAGCCAAAGAAATTATTTAAACATATAAAATAATAAATCATAGATTAAAATAAATAAAACATGCATTATTTATGACAAAATTAATTAAGTAACATGATAAAATATATAATTTAACAAATTAGCAATTTTACATGCACAAAATAACACAACATGATAACGAACGCAAATTATAAATAAAGATTAGCATGCATAAAAAATTAAGATAGCAACGAATTTATCATACTTAACGTGCATAAAATAACTATGATGCAATTTAACATGCATAAGAATAAAAATATATTAATCATGCTTACATATCAAATAAATAATTATAATAACAACTATGAGCAAAAATAAAAATATTGATATGTGCAAGAAACAATTTGACATGAAAATAATATAATAAATTTAAAAGAATTTACTTGTTAGATAGACATTTAAAGATAAAATAGTAATAAAATTATGGGGGCTAAAAGAATTTACATTTTTAATATCTAATTGAAAACAAAACAAATTAAAATCAACAAAAGAATTAAGGAATAAAACCAAGAATAATTACCCTCAAATTTAATCTTGAAGAATTGAAGGTAGAAGTCTTAATTCCTTGTCTTTCTCTTGTGAAAAATGCTTGGAAATAGCTTGGAAACTTGAAAAATACTTCTTGGCAACAAGTGTGTAAAAATGATTTTTTCTCTCCACCAAAAATTCCGTTTTTTTCCTCTCTAAAAGTCCTCCTTCCAAAATTTCAGAAAAAACCCTTCCTTTTTTTAAAATCCCTCGTTTTTGCCTTTAATTCCCTTCAAAAACTACCAAAAAACCACCCAAAAACCCCACAAAATCATAAAAATCGCATACTGGGCGTCATGGGGGCGTAAATGGGCGAGGGATGCCTGTCCATGCGTGCAACAGGCATCCTCGCGTGCGTGCTGTGCACTCGAGCACAGCTGTGCTTCGGACGGAAGCGCGCAGTGCGCGCACGTCGCCTAAAGGACAACTGTGCTTTCGAAAAAAAAAGCACAGCCATGCTTTTAAGGCAAGGCGACATTTTCTTTTTTTTTAAAAAAAAAAATTATATGAAATACCTAAAACACACTTTTCTTCTCTAAAATAATTTTAAAAATATTTTAAAAATATTTTTAAAATACACTTTTTACTCATTTTCGAGAAAAACAAAATGACAAGGAAAATCACTTTCGAGCTCCATTCTTTTTGCCTATAAGCCGGCATGGCTAAATTTCATCATTAGGTAATCCTGATCAAGGCTACTCGGGACTCGGTGTCTACAACTATATTGTAAATTAATAAAATACCGCGCTTTTATTTTCAGCCTCTGTCTCTTGCTACTTTAAGAAATTTTTATTTTACCCTATTTTAATAAATGATTCGTACTTTGTTTGCTTTGTTTGAGGTCTTGCGTGACAACCCTCATCTATCGGGGTCCTTCTTCCTCCTCGAGGGATGAAGCTCCCTACGCATGGGTAAGGGGTGTTACAAATATAACAAACAACCAGAAATATATATAGTATATACAATGGAGGAAATAAACTGGCGACGTAAAATAAGAAAGAAAAAGAAAGAATTGATTTAGCTCAGGTATTTACCCTCAGAGATCTGATATTTACAGCAAAAAGAAGAAGTGATTAGTTTCCTGTCGCTTTGCTTAAAAAGGAAATTAAAATACCTGTTTCAAAATATTTTTGGGGAATGATTTGAGCAAAGGAAATTAATTTTCCAAGCTCAAATCACTCAAGAAATGAAATATATTTTTGAAGAAAAATGAATAAGTTAAAACTTGAGAAAAAGAAAAAAGAACTTGAGAATTTTTTGAAGGACATTTTTTTTGAAGAGGAAATCAAATTCCTGGAGAGTGAAAAAGCTAGAGAGAAAAACCCAAAAGCCAAAAAAACTCCCTCTTTGAAAAAAATGCTTCCGTCCCCTCAAAATGGAGATTGAATCCCCATTTTATTTTTGGTCTTGGCTCAAAATGTAACACCCCCATACCCCCGGTAAGGAATATCGGGGCGCTACGCGGACACTTACGTATACATGTACATGTATTAGCGGAAGCGATAGCATAAACACATCAATTTAAAAGTAATTAAATACTACACTAGGGCCCACTTGCATTTCATATTAACTACATATACATTTACATGTTTATATTACATCTGTTTCCATTTAGCTTTACATATACATTTACATGTACCTTTACTTGTGATTTTTCTACTTATATTACATAATGATGTTACTCAAAATGTAAAAACTCTATCTCTAACTTATACAAAAAGGTATAGCAAAAACTCCTAGTGGCCTTGACCTGCAGATGTCCACTCACTGATCCGAACCTGTAACCTACACGGAAATAAACATCCGTGCTAAGCGATAACGCTTAGTGGGGATAAAATAATGCAAAGGACTTCTTTACGAAGTCACAAATAAATCACACAGTTCATGTAACAACCTCAACTAGCTCATGCATATAGCTCTTATACATATAAAGGTTGCATGGTCAATTATCAAATACTATGAGTTCACATGCATATAACATCTACTCTTTTACTTATTCATATACACTACAACTTGTACATTTCGTTTATTCAAATATACATTATCATGTAACCACATTCATGTCAATACACTCATGTAATCATGTACTTGTATACAGAACTGTAATGTACTTAAACATTACTTTCATGTACTATAGTTTTATTCGAAGCAACACTATAATCATCTCAAGTTCATTGCACTACATTTAACAAAACAAGCCTGAATTCCTTTCACGGTGGATACGGGTAACTCTGGATACTGTTTACAGTATCTTACATGTGGAGAATTAACTCAAACTCTATGGAATACACGAGGTATTCCGAACTCTGGGCACAATTAAGGCCAACTCTAGCAGCTGCACTCTAGCCCTTTATAAGCATGCTTATCTATCCACTATAACGGTAATCAAGCTCAATACCAACTCACACACAATACACAGATATCAACTCACCAACCAAAATTCAAGTGCATTTATCAAATTCAGAGGCATGTAATTCATATACAATCTTGTTCAACAACTAAAAGCATATAACACTTAAATTCATTACATAAACATATAATCATGCAAAGCAAGACAGAAGAAAACACTCTCTTCAAAACAAATAAAACAGGATGCGAAGAGATTCACTGTCGCGATCGCGACAAGAAGTCGTGCTCGCGACAGAAGCCAAGTTCATTGTCGCGAGCGCGACAAGATGTCGCGCTCGCGACAGAAGCCAGATTGCAAAAAGGCTCTATACTCTATACCAAATGTATTATGTAACAATTCCTAAGTTCATACATATTTATCATGTCAAGTACTATACTTCCTACAACTATACATTGTTACTTTATTAGTTAAATTACCATCTTTAATCATACTCATATGTATTTTTCCATTAACAACTAGTTTGTAATCATTTAGGAGCCCTAATCATGTATAAAACGTTAAGGGGAAAGGCAAGGGGTTGACCCATGCCAACCATGGGCTCAAAACAAAGAAAAGAGAGCTTAATATAGGTTGTTCTATCGCGAGGTCGCGACCTGTTTCCCGCTCGCGACAGAAGCTCCGCTTTGGTGCCTCACTAGACTGCTTTTTACCCTAAAATTATATCATCAAAATGAACCTCTAAACGTCTTTTTTAGGCAAAACGTTCTTCTTAACAATTGTTCTCTAGGATGTTATCTTTCAAATGGGACAATTATGAGGTCGTTTGGACATCTATAACAAAAGATATGCTCTAAAAAATCCATACTGTTCCAGGGAACCCACCAGAACAGGGTAACCTACGTTCTAATTACTTTTTGGGATATTTAGGGCCTGAATTAGATCAAGCACGCTCTTAGAAATTTTAGATACGGATCTTAGCTTTCAAATGCAATTGGAATAAACACAATTGGAGTCTTATATCTCTACTTATCACAAATACAATACACAGAGGTCTGATGACAAATAAGCATAATTTCACAAAATCAAGCTCTATCATCAACACAAACACTCAAATGATCAAGTTACATACTTATAAACATATATACACATGTCATGAGCACTGTAAGCAATCAAAATGAACATCTTGAGCTAATTAAAGCTCATCAAGCATCTCTCGTATAAACACATGCAAAGTTAACACAGTTACACTCGATCCCTACCTCTAGGAACTCGATCACAGTTCTCTACTCATTCCGATCTTCGCTTTTCCTTTATCTACTCTCTTGCCTCCAACTTGCACCAAAACCACACACAAAACACTTGGGGTTACTCTTCTTTTTACTTTAAATCAAAATAGAAACCAAGTAATAGAAGAAGACTAAATAATAGTACTACTTACCTCTTCTCAAAAATCTACTCTCTTCATCCCAACCTAAATGATTCTCTTTAGGAGCAAATGAAAAAGAGAAGAAAAGAGAGGAAGGTGGAGCACGGCAACTAAGAGCAAAGAAAACAAAAAGGGGAATTAAAAAGCCAAATGAAGAAATTGAAATGGGAGTAGGAAAGTGGCCGGTCAACTAAATCCAAATAAGGCCAAACCTTCTCACATAATGCTCACCAAACCAAATAAATGCCAACTATCTCATTTAATCCATCCATATCCTAAGCCAAGCCAAACCAAGCCAAGCCAAGCCAAGCCAAACCAAGTGTCCCTTTCCTACAATGACACTTGGCACACTCCTATAATGCCACTTGTCACTCTCATATGCCGCCATGTGTCACTCTCTTACAATGACACTTGGCACACTCTTACGATGCCACTTGTCACTCTTCTATGATGACACTTGTCAACTCCCTACAATTCCATGTCTCTTAGTCCCACTTATGCACACATCTCGCGAGGGGGTTCTGTCGCGCTTGCGACACTTCTCGCGCTCACGCCCGCACCAACCAGCTGAAGTTCGGAAATCGCTGGAGGGCTCTGTTGCGCCCGCGACACTTGTCACGCTCACGACAGAACTCTCGCACATAAACTTACCTTTTTCGAACAAAACTCTGTAATTCTTCTAGGGCCATTTTGGAGTGTGACACAAAATAGAGAAAGAACTACTATCCTTTATTTTTAGTTAATCTAGATTGACAAAAAATGGTGAAAGGAGACCGGTAAAAGCGGTCTGAAAAACAAACTGAAAAATGCAGGAAAACAACGATAATGGCGGGCCAAAGAGGTGGCCGCGTGGCGTAAGGGGTACCACGCCGGCAAGGGGGAAACAACGTGCGTGGTGGGCTGTCACCGCACGTGTTGCCCTCGGCAGCGTGTGCGCGCACCTAGCGGCCACTTTGGCCAAAAACCAAAAGTGCCCGCGTGATGGCCACATTGCCATCATGCGGCCACAAGGTAAAGTGGCCATTATGGCCACTTTACCACGTTTTAGAATTTTTTTTTTTTTTTGAAAAACTTTTAAATTTCTTCTTTTCTTAAATTAAATTAATTAAACAATTTGATTCCTCTTTTCCCATTAAATCAATTAATTAATTTAATTTAATTCAATTAAATTAATTAACTAATTCAATTTCCTCTTTCAATTAAATCTATTAATTAATTTAATTCAATTAATTAACTAATTTAATTCCCTTTTTTTTTAAATATAAAAAATAACACTTGCCAATAATATTATTTTAAAAATTAACTTAATTAACTTTTTTTTTGATAATATATTTTTATATATTTATTTGTTTATTTTTTATTTAAAAATAACGAGAGTCTCGACAAGGGAAACACCATTTTTAACACCTCCACCTGTAAGCCGATATCACTTTCACCATCGGGTAATTCTGATCTTTGACCGCCTCAAGACCCGGTGTCTACAGTTGCCCCCAATTTTAGGGAACTTAGAACCTAGGTGCCTGAGTGAGCCAAAATTCAGAAAAGAAAGGAAAGAAGCGCGTACCTGAGGCGGCTATCTTCCCAAACTGGCTGAAGTTGCTGCAGGTAGTTACCGTCTGTTCGTCGATGTGTTAACCACTATTGCTTTGGCATCTAACCTATGCGGTGTCTAGCCTTGGCCGTATCGGTATCTAACCTATTGATGCAGATATCCTCACGGATCGAAAGGATTTGGGATATTTAGGAAAAAACTCAATGCTACGAAGGATAATGCTCCGAAGAGACTGCGAATGCCTTGAGAAAAAAGGACTTTAAAGATAGTGCTCCGAAGAGACTGAGAAAGCCTTGAGAAAGGACTTAAAGAGGATAATGCTCCGAAGAGACTGAGAATGCCTTGAGAAATGACTTAAAGATGATAATGCTCCAAAGAGACTGAGAATGCCTTGAAAAAGGACTTAAAGATGATAATGCTCTGAAGAGACTGAGAATGCCTTGAGAAATGACTTAAAGATAATGCTCCGAAGAGACTAAAAATGCCTTGAAGGACTTAAAGATAATGCTCCGAAGAGACTGAGAATGCCTTGAGAAAGGACTTAAAGATAATGCTCCGAAGAGACTAGAAATGCCTTGAAAAAGGACTTAAAGATAATGCTTCGAAGAGACTGGAAATGCCTTGAAGAAGGACTTAAAGATGATAATGCTCCGAAGAGACTGAGAATGCCTTGAGAAATGACTTAAAGATAATGCTCCGAAGAGACTAGAAATGCCTTGAAGAAGGACTTAAAGATAATGCTCCGAAGAGACTGAGAATGCCTTGAGAAAGGACTTAAAGATAATGCTCCGAAGAGACTGGAAATGCCTTGAAGAAGGACTTAAAAATAATGCTTCGAAGAGACTGAGAATGCCTTGAGAAAGGACTTAAAGATTATGCTCCGAAGAGACTAGAAATGCCTTGAAGAATGACTTAAAGATAATACTCCGAAGAGACTGAGAATGCCTTGAGAAAGGACTTAAAGATAATAATTGGGATGTAATATGTATGTGCAAGGCTGTGCGCACAAATCATGCTAAGGATAAATGTGTGAAAATTATGTGTACACAATTATACGTGTAAAATATCAAATGCACGTGATAAGTGCTTGTGCTAGGCATGTGCAAAGGATTATGTGTTGCAAGTACGCAGAGATTATGTGCACGAAATGTGTGTGAAGAATTGCTCATGCAAGATATATATAAAGTTCATGCATGCGTGAATGCACGTTGGGCATCGTCAAATGCCATGCCTGTGGGATGCATATGTATGCAGTAATCCAGGATAAGGATTCATCTGAGTGGATCTGGGAGGCAAAGGCCGGTTTAGTTGTCAGTTGTGGTTGGATTGGTGCCCTCTGAAATTGCTTTTGAATTTCGTGCCTTTAGGGGATTATGGGGTTCTCCCCCGACACCTATAGTCATTATTTGAAGGTAGTGCGTCCCTCGTGGATTTTCACACTAGCTTTTCTTAGCGGGACATGCGTCCTTGTCGGATTTTCACATAACCCTGTGCCTTATTTTTTGCCTGGAATGGACCCAACCCAATCCAGCGGTTTTTATTTATTTCATTTTTTGTACGGCAGACTGCCTGTCGCCAGGTTTTCACCCTGCCCTTTGGCCTAACTTTTGCTTAGAGCGCCAGTCACGGTTTTCATCTCTAATGGCCTTCTTTATTTTTATTTTTGTTGGTGTAAGAGAAGTTGGAGTTGTTGCGAAAGATCTTTCAGGTATGATTGGCATGTGCTTATGTCTCAGATTATGGTTGTATGAGCTTGGTTCTTTATTGGGAAGGTGTTGTAGGGTTGGCTTCACAATGGGTAGCAAGATGAGTTGACTGAAGTGCTTGAGTAGCGAGAATGGTAGGGGGTAGTTGGTGACAATGTGCTAGTTTTATGCCGGGCTCAGACAACTTTGAGTGTGCAAGATGAACTGCTCTGGTCACACTAATATATCTTTGCATATATTTCAATCTGATTTCATAACACATGATCACTATTTGGCATTAACGCGAAAAATATGAGACCTCATCTAATCTCGGGATAGATCTTGAGAGCATCAAAATCCTGTTATCAGTCAGCCCTTGCGGGTTTTCTTGATTGAATATTTTCTCTCTTTTTTTTTTTCATTTAGCCTCTGCCATGGACCCTCCTTCAGTTCATCAGTATTGGTTGAATTCGCTTTCATCTTCGTTAGCCAGAGCGACTGCTGCTTCTGAGAGTGGTTCTTCTTAGTATCAAAGTCTTTGTCTTACCCTTTGTGCAGACTGATTGAGGTGATGGGTTCCTTATTTGGGGCTTGAATGTGAAATCTCACACTTAGCTTTTATTGGCTTTGGTGGTTCAAACCCTGGAATGGCCTTTCAATGGCTGAGATAGGGTGACAGGTTGGGCTTGGATGATCTGGGGTGCATTTATCGGTTTTGGTGGTTTAAGCTCTGAAATGGCTTTCGATGGCTAGGATTGGGTGGATGGTTTGTGAATTAGTCTTTTAGGTCCTTTTCAGTAGCTAAGAAAAATGGCAATGTGCAGGCATGTGTGGATCAACGGGATTTGAACAAAGCTTGCCCCCAAATAGAATTCCCTTGCCCCCTGATCAATTCTCTCTTTTCTTTACACCCCATTTATTTTTTTTATTACCCCAATTTATTTATTTAATTTTTTTTTTACGTCCCAATTTTTTTACACCACAAATTGTTTTTTTTTACACCCCAAATTTCTTAGCAAGCTTTGGTCGAGTCCTAAAACTCACACATGCGTGCACTTTTCTTCTTATCCACTGGGACCATTGTTGTTCAATCTGGTCGGTCATTAAGTTTTAGTAAGGAATCTGGCTATAAGGGTTCTGGATGGTTAAGGGTCGATCATAATTGGTTTTGTGGTTCACATTTCAAATGGTTGGGAGGAAAGGGGTCATACGGTTTGGTTCTGATGAGTTATATTTTCCTCATGAAGGTCTTGAGTTTCATTCGCCTAACTCCTAATGTAGCTTTCGAAGTTTGATTTTATTCGGCAGCACCATATGTAGCCCAGATGTTGTGGATGCAAAGAAATGGCTTTCAAAATTCGGTTCGTCATCATGTTGGCACGTGGAAGTAGTACTGATCTCAAGAACGTCCTTGTCAATTTTCAGCCTGTCACAGCAGGTCCAGGCAAAGGCTCTTTTTTCTATTATCTCTCAAAATTATCCTCTCTTCAAGAGTTATATCAGATGCTATCAGGATTTTGTTTGGATTCCCCAAAGTTTCGAGACTAGATGGAGTCGTATTAATTGGGTTAATGTCAAAATGAATGAATGCATCGTGATCATAAGGAATGAAATTAGTAGAAATATCATACAAATGAGCAAAAAGCATTCATTTCATTTAACAAAAACCAGAAATAAAAATGTCATCATCTAATAGTTCTGGGATAAGAAGAACATCTGAATAGCTATCTTCTTCCGTTTTCCATCGGTAGAGCTGTTTCGGCCAACGGTTCATCACCATCTGTAATGGCCTCATTACCGGGTTAACCGGGAATAATGTTTCTCGATAGTGAATAGTGACACCGGGGTAAATAGTACCTACAGGAGTAGAAAAATATTTTATTTGATTATTGGAAAGTATAAGTTACAAGGAGTTTGAGCTTAAAATTTGGAGTGAAATCGATGTCAGATATGGCTTCAAAAGTCGAAAATAAGAAAAAAGTCATGGTTCGGTATGAATAGTAACTAGTTTGACTGAGTGTTTGACCGGACCGTAGAGGATTATACGGACCTCAGAAAAATAATCTAAAAAATATGGACGCGCTCGTATGAATGAGTATAATCATATGTGAATGAAAATTTAATTTTTGGTGACACTGAAAAATTAGATTATCGGACCAAGAAATAATTTTTGATTGACCCCAAAATATTATTGGAGTCTAATTAATATGTGTTAAGAATCATGGAGTCATTTTTATGAGGAATTACGCTTAGAAAGTAAGGAAAAATAAATGATTTCGGTTTAAATAGTACTCAGTTGACCGAAATTTTAAAAATAGCAAATGATATCCAAAATTGATGAAAATTTCCAGATTGGCTATAAATAATATGTAAGAATTTTTGGTACTAAAAAGAGAATTTTTCGTGGACGTTGAAATTTACTGATCGGACTGGTTTGAGTGAACCGGATCTAAAACGAACTCCGATTGAGGCGAAATTTGGTATTCAGCTTAGTTTTTATATGATATGAATTAGAAAATTAATTTTGGGAGTATTGGAGTTTGGAAAAAGAGAAAATTAAATTAAGAGTGCAAATTGAGCCATAAAAGTGGTTTGAGTTTGGATTGGTTGGACCAACTTGGTTGGACTTTAAACCAACCCAAAAATCCACTATAGAAGCCCTAAAAATCTGTGTAGTTGCCCAGATTTTTCCAGCAGCCCGTTCTCCTCTCTTGTCCCCCTCACCCAAAGCCATTTCTTCTTCCTCTTCAATGTATTTCTTCCATTTTTCTTCCAATTCTTCTTCAATCCAAGCTTTTAGCTTGCTTAGCAGCCCCTAATGAAGGTTATAGCAGCCCTAATTTCTGAAGTTGGTGAAGATTAAGAGAGAAATCAAAATTCTAGGTTTTGGGCAAAGAAGAGGTAAGCTAGAATTGATGAATTTAATTGATTTCTTTAGTTCTTATAGCTAGATTAAGTTGTGTAGTTGCATTTCTTCTTCTCTATTGGAAAGATTTAAGATTTATATGGAAAATATGGTTAGTAGAGATGCTAACATGTAAATTTGTGGGTTTTGTTGAGGAATTTGGATGGTGATTCTTCTAAGTTAAAAGAGTGAGAAAGCAAGAAAGAAATGGCTATGAAGAAGAAGGAGCCATCAAATGAGGTTTGGGAATTGTTGTGCTAATTTTTGTGTTATTAAATAGTTACTGATAAATTGGATATTTGGAGATGTTTATATATGTGTTATGTTGATTTTGATAGAATTTTGTGAATTGATGATGTCTAATTAATTGATTATGGGTTTATTGAATTACCTAGAGCAATTCTGTCCAAAGGGTGGATTGACCTTTGGTGACTATTTTGGATATAAGTAGAGTTTGAGAACTCGCAATTGAGTGATTCTAGTGCCGTTAGAACCATGACATTCATATCTACAAAAGTCCTATAAATGACCATGAGCTAATTCCTTCTCTAAGACCCATAAAAGTAGCAAAAACAGAAAGCTTTTTATTTTGGTCGAGTGGCTGGAACCAGTTTTGTCATTGTTGTTGTCTGACCTCAGTCCGGTTTTTAGGCCATAACTCGAGTTAAAAATCTCCAAATTGGGTGATTCCAGATGCTTATGAATTCTAACTTCTGTACCTACAAATGTCCTAGAAATAGCCATAATTTATTTCTGGTTTTATGGTCTCCAAAACTGTCCAAAACTGTAGCCCTTTTTCCTGGAACAGGGCTTTGGAGCAGTCTCTATTTATGATATCATATCTCGTAGGTTACAGATCCAAATGACCTGAAATTTGTTCCATTAGACAGTTAACATCTTGGGGATCATTTGTTAAGAAGATAATGTTGGCTAAAAATGAAGTTTACTTGTTGATTATGAGTGGATAATTAGGTTAAAAATACTTTTTTTCCAGAAAAACACAGCTGTCCCCCGATAAGCACAGCTATGCCCTCCAAAACACAGCTGTGTTCTCAAAACACAGCTGTGCTTTCAGAAACACAGTTGCGCCCGAAAAACACAGCTGTGCCCGCTGAAACACAGCCGTGTTTTAGCTTGATTTCTTTTGTTTATGGTCTAAATTATGAATTTTGCTACCTAATGAACTCAGTTTTAGACCAAATTAAATATGATAATGATTTTGCAAAAATAAATTATATTTGTTAACTTTTTGTGTTATTTTATAAATTATTCGCATGATTTAATTTTTATTTTAAATCTGCTTTTAACCTGAACTTCCTGAAAATTATTTGGATATATTCAAACAATTCGTGATTTAAGAATTGACCAGGAATATATTGGATTATGATATAAATAATATGATAGGTATTAAATAAATGATATGCAAATAACATTATACATGGTATTATTTAATAAATATTTAGCAATATTAAATAATATTTATCCGGACCTTACACTATTAAAAAGGGAATTTAAAGAAATACACATATTATTATTTTATGATGTATAATTTATTATCTGATCTATTTTCTGATCTGCTACTTGATTATATGTGTACTATATTTTGACACAGTAGATTAAAGTATGTCGAACTACGTGGTTCTGATCTCCAATTATTGAGATACGTAGGAAACTTGAAATATTTATTCCAAGTTCGAACCAAATTATGAGAAATGAATGTGTGCCTAGGAATGTACAAGTTCCTCAAAGTGTTAAAATGTGAAAGATCTGATTTTGATGTGTTTTGATGATAATTAATGGTATGTCGATGTTAATCAACATGTAATTATGCTAAATGGATGATAAATGATATAAAAAGAATTTATGGTGAATTATTGACATGCTGGCCGAATGGTATACATATGTGTATCCATGTATATCATGATGACATGATGAGTTAATGACATGGCACAAGAATGAAAAGTAAGGGAATAGTATGATAAAATTCCATGAAAGGTATGCATGTCACATTAATAATGTGAAAAATAAAATAATATTGCCCTATGTAGTGATCTGGTAGTCAAGTCTAGTTCAGGATATATTGGCATGCCATAGGGACTTAAGACCGCGGGTGTGAGCATGACGTCTCACTTTTTAGTAGGCCAATGAGGGTCCTACTTCTGTATCTGAATATCTGTATCTGAATATCTGAATTGTACTGTACTGTATTTAAAGACAGGGGTAGTCCCTCGGGATTCCTCTGGTATATATTAAAGACTAAAGTGATCTTTCATGGTACTTCAGGTTATTCGAGCCTTTAGGGGTTCGCGTCTCGTTTATCCTGGTCATAGATGTCTTCCAGTTTTATACAGGGGCAAATGGCAAAGAAAAATAATAAAATGAGCTTAAAATGATTAAAGTGACAGAAATGTTTTAATTGGCATACATGATTGTAAAGAATGATTATATAGTTAATCTTTGGATTATTTTATATTAATTGGATTTAAATGTATTTGTGTATTAAATGTGCTTATTGGAGGTGTAATGTGTTTATTACATGTCATTTAATGAAATCAAGTGGTTATATTGTTAGTTAATGGTAAATTTGTAATTAAATGAAATTTTGGGATTTTTATGGTAATATATTTCTAATATAATTAATTGATTGACTATATTGCAATTTGCCTCTAGAGAGATTTATTGATTGATTATGTTATAATTTGACTTATGATTTAGTTTATAAGTAAAGTGAATTGATATATGGAACATAATGATCAAATGCTTATAATGAGCCAGAATATTGTAAATATTTATATTATTATGTTTTTATGCATAATTGAATAAATGTGACAAAAGTGATTGATTGTTAATATTTGGTTTAATATGTTATTTGTAGTGATTTATGAATAAAGAAAAAGGAAGAGCAAAATCGTAATATGTAAAATGTTTAGGGGGCAATATGGTAAATATGTGCTTTAATTGGTTGAATTGTGATTTAAAAATATTATTTGTGTGAAAAGGACATAATTGTAATTAATAAAAAGATTTGTAGGCATAATGGTAATTTTACACCTAATGGATAAGTATGTAAATATGAAGTTAAGCTATCATATGTATAAAATTAATTATAAATAATAAGTACCAATTGAAGGAAGGTTATAGAATATGTTAAATATTTTAAAAAGTTATGGCTAATAAAATGGCTGGGTAAATGTATAATGACTTAATGAGTAAATGATTGTATGTGCAAATATCCATTAGATGTTATGAATGTAGAAATGCCTATCTTATTGAATGAAGTAAGGTTATAAAACTGCTTTAAGTGCGCATTAAATGAATGTTATGTTGATGACTACTGTGAGTGGTCGTTTATATTATGTTTGTGTATTCCCCACTAAGCTTTAAGCTTAGCACGGGTGTTTCATCCGTGTAGGTTTGAAGATAGAAGAGTCGCCAGGGACATTCCGCAGCAGTAAAGGCCAACGAGTCTGTAGGAGTATCTTAATAAAATTTTAATTGTTAATTGTAATGTTATGAATTATGGCTTTATTAGTAAAGGATCGGTATGTAATATGTGTATAGTAAAAGTATTATTCGAATTGGTATGTGAAAGTATTGTGTACAAAAAAAAAATTTATAACTCTGTTTTTGATATTGTTTCTGTAGTGTTTTGTCCGGTAGCATCCTTTACTTGTCGTTGTGCTCCAACCATATTACTGTGTGGAAGGCCACGTACGGGTAAGGGTTGTTACACCATCCGCGGGAACCACCTTCATCCTCCACTTAGGCACTCAATTTGTCTTCCTCTGCTCCTTTTGCTCTTCTGGATCAGACATTAATGCTTGAATACGATCTCTCAGACGACGACAATAGTCTGTTTTGTGCCCTGTGTACTGGTGATATGCACAATACCAATATGTTCTGTGTCTAGACTATTTTTGGCTTGGGGCAGGCCCAGCTAGCAAGGGTTGTAACTTTCCTTTCTTGATGAGACGGGTGAAGTGCCAAGATAATGGTCTGCCTAAGATAGTGAGGTGTTTAGGAGCCATTTCGACGGTTGAGACTTCTGGTACTCTATCATTGCTCCCGTTATCACTGCTGCTTCCTTTACTTTTGCCCAAGGCCAAGTTTGCAGGCTTAGCCATCTTGTCCAGATGTTCGGCCTCATCTTCTATGGCTATATCTTTAAGCAACTCCCAGTCTTTGAGTCCCTCATCTTTAGTGCCTCTCTTAGGTACGGGCTAGCATTCCTGATGAACAACCTTATCTGGTCAGAAGTATCAGGTTTTCTCTTCATTTCCATGACTCAATTTCTCCATCGGGTTAGGTATTCATGGAATGATTCCCCTGGCTTCTGCTGCAGCAGTTCTAGATCTTTCAATGTGATCTCAATCCTGGTACTGCAATCATACTGGCTAAGGAATTCTTCTGTCAACAAGTTCCAATCTTCCCTCGTTCTTCGATCCAACCCATGATACCAGTCTACTGCCGGACTCGCTAGACTGAGACAGAAATAGTCCACTTTTTGCCTCTTAGTCAACCCTATACCCTTCATGATCAGGGTGTATTGCTTAACATGTGAGAAAGGGTCCGATGTACCGTCAAATTTTGGCAGGTCTGGCATCTTAAACCTTTGGGGCAACAGCTCTCCATCATCCAAATCCACATTTGCAGGGCTGACTCCCTTGCCAGCTGTCAACATACGGGTGATTGCCTCAATTTGCTGTCTCATACCCCTCATAGCCTCGTCTTCTACCCTGGGTGCTCTACCCCTCACGGCTTGATGGGCTGCTATCTCCTCAACCTCTTCTTCCATTGTGAAATCCTCATCAAGGTTTGGGATCCTTGCTCTTCCTGGTTCAACTAGCACAGCCGTAGCTTTAGGCTCATTTACAAGTTGATGGGCAATGACTCCAGTGAGGGGAGCCTCCCCACGAGCAGGCGATTCGGCTTGCCCCCAAGGAGGGGCTACTGGCGGTTGTGGAGCTATAGGTGCTCGTGGAGCAGGGGGCTGAGCAATCCTTTCAGCCATTGCTCCCATCATATCCAACATCCTTTGTTCAAATTCCTCTAGTCTCCTAGCGAGGTCTTGAGTAGTCAAAACTCCGGTTTCTTCTGCCATGGAAGATGATTCACTAGTCATTGAGAGTGACTCAAAATCCCAAACAGGTACTAATTCTAGCAATCCAAAGGGCAAGTCTGTCGTCACTAGTTGATCTTCAGAGCCTCTAGTCCACTCGGATGAATCTATGATGGCTAAAAGATTCAGATTGTTAGAATGATGCATGGATGACATATAAAATGCATGATCGTGCCATGCAAATGGTCTTTTATGAGTGTGAGATCAATGGATTACCACAATACAATGGGATGCATGGAAGAAATTACATGCAAGATGGTATGTACATGTGGAAAAATAATATACAGACGAAAACATATATACACGTATAGCATGAAAGAAAATTTATCATTATTTATATACACACATATTTATTTTATTGACATGCATGAATGACATGCGATGCACGAGCATGCTGTGCAGTATCCACAACCACATGCAAGCAGATAGATCCTTCCAACCTTATCACTCCCACACACGAGGTCGTGCAGTCTCTTTCTTATGTGGGCTTCATCCGAGGGTTAACAGGGAACCCATCGAACACGTATGGTGCACGGTGGAAAACTGGCAGCACAACAATCTTAATCTAATGCACATTCGCATGAGTTTTGGCCATTACGTATTTGGGCAATTCAATTAAATCAAGGTGGGCTTACCCGGGCATGAAAGCCTTTGATAAAAGACCACTTAATTTGCTTGATTTTGTTTAATACAGGACGGCCCACGTCACAAGCATTGTATTAAGGAGCATACCACCTAGTGGAAGTTTCTATTTGTCATTACATGGGCTTTGGTCTATGGTGATTTTTGTTTTTTGGTCTACCCAAGCATGGTCCCTACCAATGGGTCTAGCTCGTCGTGAGCATGACGACCGATTGGGTCTCCATTTGATATGCCAAAAGGCACTAGGCTTGGGCTGGTGATTATCCCTAACACTTCCCTACAATGAGTGAAAGTAGGGTCGTGCTTCGGGAACGCATCAAGGTAAAAAGGGACCAACTATCGTAATTCTAAGGCTCTAAGATGCAATGCAATTTTTGAAAAGAGATAGAATTTTAAGTTTTAAAAACCCAATTATACATTTTAACCAAAGCACTTTCGGAGCGAAGTCTCAAACACATGTCCCCAGCAGAGTCGCCACTGTGACGCGCGCCGGAACCCAACAAGGGCCCTCACTTTGAATACACCTTTGGGATTCAAGGTATGAGGTTTGCGTCTTTTGATCATGGGTGCCATGAGACATCATCGGTGTATCCCTCCAAATAGAACGTTGGGGAGAACCACCTAATCTAATGACACCTAAAGGCACCTTTGAGGTATTTGGAGTCGCGACCCAATTTACAAGAAATTGGAAAAAGTCTCTCACTTCTAACGGTCCAAACCAGAGATTCAGTGTTCGGAACTTTCCTCTTATTTATGCTTTGGTTAATAATAAATGGGTTTTTAACTTCTTAAAATTATATCTCTCATCTCACACGATTAGTGCGTTTAAATTAAATAGCGCATTAAAAGCGATAAAATGAAAGCGATAAATAAAGCGGTAAAAGAAAGCAATAAATGAAAGCGGTAAACACGCAAGCACACAATTACAAGAGAAATAGGGGCAGAATCCAACCCCATTGAAAGAAAGCTAAAAAACATAAAGTGGGACGGAATACAATCCCCAAAATTAAATAGAATTGCCCCAAAATTAATTACAATGGCCCAAAAAGAAATGAGCTTAAATTTAAAACACTCACACAAAATAAGAAAAGGCATACATAAATCGGGGCATTATTTTGGGAACATTTGTTCCTTCGCACTTGGTCGAAACTTTGGAACATTGGTTCCTTTGCATTTATTTAAAGAGGGTTCGAAGAGTCATTTTGATTGTTGAGTGAAAACCGGGATGAGTGATCCCATTTTTGGAGAAAATCGACTCTTTGTTTTAATTGCGATATTTTTTATTGTTTGGCTAAAACAAGGGACATTGGTCCCAATTTTATTAGTAAAAATTTAATTTAATTGTAAAAATATTTTTGTGACTTTTTATCTCACGCATGCATAAATAAAATAATTATTTACAAATGACACAACATAAAGAAAGGGTTGAGAAAGATCTCACCAAAATCGATGTGATCCTCCATGTGTCGCGACCCATCAGGGAAGTCGCGAGGATGCTCAAATAACCCGACTCAAGTTAAATCTCAGACTAAAATTAATATCAAAAATATTAGTAATGGTTTTAAAAATTAATCAAGTAAAAACGAAATAAATATTAGGGAAGTCAAATTATAATGATAATAATAATAATGATAAGACAAGCACAACAAAATAATAATAATATGGATATGATGGTAGCAATAACAATAATGATGATAAGTGCAATAATAATAATAATAATAATAATAATAATAATAATAATAATAATAATAAGTTACAACAATAAAAACTAGCAAACGTAAGATAAGCTCAAAATAAGTTAATAATATAAAGATAGTAATAGTAATAAGAATAGCAAACAACATAATAATAAATAATAATAATAATAATAATAATAATAATAATAATAATAATAATGATAATAATAGTGAATGAACATAAAAATCAAATTGAAGTAGGCAAATAATACATTAATAGTGATATTAACACATTAAAATGCTAAAAGTAAAAAATAGACATGATAATAATATTAACAACAACAAATAATATAAAAAAAAAATAAATGAGAACAAGTCCAAGAATGTTTACCCTCAGAATTTTTTAGATCGGAGAAACGGTGTCTCAATGTATTTTCCTTGTCAAATTTGTGGTGATAAATGTTTGAAGAAAATGTGGAAATTGATATTTTAAAATAAAATTAAGAGAACATTTTGATAAAAAAATATTTTTGGGGAATGATTTGAGCAAAGAAAATTAATTTTTCAAGCTCAAATCACTCAAGAAATGAAATATATTTTTGAAGAAAGATGAATAAGTTAAAACTTGAGAAAAAGAAAAAAGAACTTGAGAATTTTTTGAACGACTTTTTTTTTTGAAGAGGAAAGCAAATTCCTGGAGAGTGAAAAAGCTAGAGAGAAAAACCCAAAAGCCACAAAAACTCCCTCTTTGAAAAAAATGTTTCCGTCCCCTCAAAATGGAGATTGAATCCCCATTTTATTTTTCGTCTTGGCTCAAAATAGAGAAAGACAGACTATCCTTTATTTTTAGTTAATCTAGATTGACAAAAAATGGTGAAAGAAGACCGGTAAAAGCGGTCTGAAAAACAGATTGAAAAATGCAGGAAAACAACAAAAATGGCGGGCCAAAGAGGTGGCCGCGTGGCGCAAGGGGTACCATGCGGGCAAGGGGTAAACAGCGCGCGTGGTGGGCTATCACCACGCGTGCTGCCCTGGGCAGCGCGCGGTGACGAGCGCTGCCACCGCGCGCATGCGCGCACCGAATGGCAAGTGGCCGCGTGACCGCCAAGCGGCCACTTTGGCCACAAACCAAAAGTGGCCGCGTGATGGCCACATTGCCATCACGTGGCCACAAGGTAAAGTGGCCATTATGGCCTCTTTACCACGTTTTACAATTTTTTTTTTTTTAAAAAAACTTTTGAATTTCTTCTTTTCTTAAGTTAATATTATTTTAAAAATTAACTTAATTAACTTTTTTTATCATATATTTTTATATATTTATTTGTTTATTTTTTATTTAAAAATAACAAGAGTCTCGATAAGGGAAACATCATTTTTAACACCTCCACTTGTAAGCCGATATCACTTTCATCATCGGGTAATTCTGATCTTGAAACGCCTCAGGACCCGGTGTCTACAGTATGTCATGCACCCGTGTGAATCGTGAGATTTCCCCAGAAATTTTTGGCCGTGATTTTACACGGCGGTGAGGATCTTTCCAAACCACCATGTAAATTCATTCTACCTTATGAGATTTCTGGGCTGTGCATTTTACACGGGGGTATGGATTTTTCATACCGCTGTCTAAAAGCATTATGCCTTTTGTGTGAGGCATATTGCACGGCGGTATGGTTTTGCCTTACCCCCGTGTAAGATGTCTTACACGGTGGTAAGGCAATGTCATACCACCATGTAAAATGTCTCTGCCTCCAGTTTTTGAAGTTCTTCGGTTTTCTTCCTTTTTATTCCCTTTTCGTTTATTATTGCTTTTAAATATTATTTAGTGTTATTTCATGTATCTAGTATCATTAAATTGTATTTTTGCTATATCAAATTATAGTGAATGTTTTGTTTGAATACGGAATGTGTTATGCATATCTAAGTTCATGATTCTCCTTTATAAACAATATGTTATACTTGGATGTGATTTAATGGATTATGCATGACCTACAAGAGTCAATCTAGTGGATAGTTATGCATGCTTAAAAGAGTCATTTTGCTGCAGCCTTTGTACTGTTATTGATCCTGATCAGGTCCCCGTTTAGTTCCTCGCAAACTTCTACGTGTTCGGATCTTGTTTAAGATCCCTTTGTAAAATGTTTTGAAAAGAGAAAATGTGATATTGTTTTCCCGATTCGTACCCGTAAAGTACCGCTACGTGTCGATTCGTATCCGTAAGGTACCGCTAAGCATTTACTCGTTATCCACTACTGTGAGTCAGCAGGTGTTATGATTTGTTCTGATATGATTATAAGTATGTGATCCGAATGAGTATGATTATAAGTATTTGAATCTGAATGACTCTAATATGAGCATATGAATCTATTGGCATATAAATATGTTTATTGAATCTTTGAATGGATATGAATGGAATTCTATTGTGATTATATCTTATGATATTCAGTATGCCATTATAGTATGTGAATTGCCTTGATGACCATTGTGAATGGCCGTCCATATTATTGTTGTTTGTTTCCCCACTAAGCATTATCGCTTAGCATGGTGTTTTAACCCATGCAGGTGCGGAAGGTGTATAGCTTTAGGGAGAGTCGCCGCCAGTCAAGCCAGCACTGTGGGATTGTTGATAGGACTTAGTTTCCTTTTTGTATCATTATTATTTTGTAATAGTGATCTCTCTTGTATATAGTATTTTTGTTAAGCTTCCGCTATGTATCTCTGAATGTTGTAATTATGATGGTATCAGAACAGTTATGTAATTGAATATTGTTATTCTATGAATGAATGATCTTTTGGTTTTAAAGTTTTAATTTTCACTGTTTATATGTATGTTTATATTATGTGATTGTATGTATGTATCATTCTGTTATTGTGACACCCCTGCTCGTACGAGTTCTCACTCCCTCGCGGATGGGTTCCCCTACGTATGGGTAAGGGGTGTTACAATTTGGAAGTCACATACTAGTTGATGTCGAAATCCAAAATTTTTACTCATTTCTACCGTTTTTGTCCAATTCGCCAGTCGCCGGTGACTTGCCGGAGTTCCACGGGAGATGACACCACTGCTAAAGTGAAGCTCATGGTGTCGGGGCTCCTTTCCCGGTGGTCACACACCGGTATACCGCGTTGCTTGACAAGAATCACAGTCGAAAGTTTCGGTTTTATCGCCGGTGAGGGAGAAGGCAGGAACTACACCGGAAGATACACCCCACCACCATGAGTCGTCCACCACCTTGCTTGTCGCCACCTATCACCGGAGGTAGCCGGAGCAAGCAGAAGAAGGTTCGGCCTTCTCTCTCCAAATCGGGTATGTCTTCTTGACTGGGAGACCCAATCGGTTAGGTTGGCCGACGTTGCGAAGAATGGCGGTTTGATCTCCATCATTGTCATCGCCGGTTGCTCCTCTGTCGTGCTCTCTCTCTCTCTCTCTCTCCTTTCGATTTTCTCTCCCCGATTCTCCTCTCATTTCATGTCTTTCCCGTTTTTCATTTGTTCCGTTTCTTATGTTTTTCCCAAATAATTCTAGCTTATTTCTAAATTTGTCTAGATAATTATAGACTCAAGATATTATGTGTTATTTGTTATTATTATTTATTTGTCTATTTAAATATACATTTATTTATTTTATTTGCATGTTTATTTGATTAAATTATTCAAATATTTGATTATGTAGCTTTTAAAGAATATTTTGGACCTTGAGAGTTAAAAAATAACTTTCAATGAATCTTTTGACCTACCGAGTCATTATTCCCAATGCTGAACATTTCAGGGCATTACACTAATAAGGATGGTTTTTCACTTTGGGGAAAAGGGTTCAACCACCCTTGACAATTCTTTGCGTAGTTAGAGATATAAGTTTGGTGCAAAAAAAAAAAAAAGCAAAAAAAAAAAAAAAAAGAAAACAAAAAAGCAAAAAAACAAAAAAAAGGAGAAAAAAAGGTAGAGCTTAAGCTATACCCTTTTGGTGAGCCTTACTGGATATCTTATCGGCTTCAATTGTTATTTCGAGCTGCGCTTGATAAGCTAAAACATTACTAAGTCCAAATTCAAGAACACCTTGACAGTATGCAATTGGGCTGGGAAAAGTCATCCTGTCAGCCAAGTAAATGTCGCAGCCATTTTTCTCTAGCAACCTGAACCTTCCTTGATAGCCATCTACCTGAGCTTAACATTACAACTGAAGTAAGACCACTTGATTCTTGGTTTGGTCTTATCTAATTAGTAGAGATAACCTTCTAATAAGGTTTGGTACATAGGAAGAAGCCTATAGTGTTTCTTGAGCTTCGAGCGGGAAGCCGCGAGTGCATTTATGCATTAGAGTTGAGTCTTGTCCCCAACATTGCATCTAGAATTTGCTTTCAAATGGTGAAAAATTCCATTTTGGCTATTGGTATTCACACACAGAGATTGCATGGTATACCTTGTGTTTACACGTTGGTTTAGTAAATCTTTATATTTACACATTTATCTTCTTGCCCTTCGTTGAGAATGACTCCTTAATTCTTTTCTCTGAGATTGAATCAGTTGAGAATGTGGTTCATTTAGTGCGCTTAAAGGCAGGTAAAAACTTAAGTTTGGGATACTTAATAATTGCAATCATATCACAACTTTGTGGTATTTCTTGCCATTATTTATGCAAATGATTATTTACACACATTCTACAATAGTATTTGCACATATGTTTTCTGCAAATGTTTTTAACACATGGTTGTAGAAAACATTTTACAAATATTTTTGCACATATAACTTTTGATGTATGGCTTTGAGCATAAAATCTTCGACAAACATCTTTCACCATCTGAGTCCTTGCAGATATTTTTGCATATCTCACGTGCACCTTCTTTACACGTATCTTACATGCACATTTTTTGCATGCATTCTACATATATCTCATATGTATGATTTTTTGCATGTGTATCACATGCATAGTTATCCATGTTCACATCACACAGGTACAATTCTTTATATATTTATATAAGCAATTTTGCATGCATTGCACACGCACTTTTCTTTACAAAGTTGTTGAGCATTTTCTATAAATGCTAATTATACCGCAAGTATACGGTGTACCGCAATAGTACTTAAGATGTCGATCCCACGAGAAATGTTTTTACACACTATTACTAATTGATTTTAATCTTGTTTACAATGATTAATTAATGGTAAAGTTGATTTTAATCTAATCTAACATGTAAACTAAATATACCTAGTTAATGATAGTCAAAAGAAGATAAAATAAACCATGAAGAATTAAAGACAATGAACTTGATTCCATCATTTTGATTAACATCTTTCATCTTTTTATGCAAGCCAAGTTAGAATAAATTTTTAACTCACTCTCGCGACATGAATTAAAATGCCTAAAACATATAATTAAAATTCTAACTCACAATTTTCATTAATGAATTAGAGGTTTCTAATTACATATTTTAAGAATAAACACTAACCTATAGCAATTATCTCAATATACCGATCTCTCGAATATATCTTAATAATGAATCTCTATTAGATGTCAGATAAAGCAAACTCTCGAATTACTTTAACTTGTAAAGATCATGCAAAAGATACTAATAGAAAATCTGCATTCAAAGACTATAAAAGTAGATGGAAATAAAAAGAATTATAACATGCAAATTCATTAGAATGATATTCATAAAAATATTGGAGAAGAATTAAAAATAAGAGAATAAGATAGAAGCCTTTCAACCCTTTTCTCAATCTCTTGAAAATAAATTTTCCTTCTCCTTGATCTTCTTCTTCAAATCATAAAACTAAATAGAAATTTTACTAAGAAAAATCTGTCTTGCAAAATACAGAAAAAATTACTTAACTAAAATTCATATTCCTAAAATTACAGTTAAACTACATATTTATAGATAATAATTTAAAGATTGTGTCCCTTGAGAATGGTTGCAAAGTTTGGTGAAAGAAGATGCCTTTTCAAGTGACTTTTGGCTCAAAACTGTCCCAACGGTCGTCTCTGTCACGCTCGCAACGGTGCCGCGATCGCGACAGAACACGCTCCTTGTTTTCTTCTTTCTTTCTTTCTCTCGGTTTTCTCTTCCTTCTCTAGCCAGTCACGACTCGTTACTCCCCATCACGGCGTGTTTTTGCGTGTGCGTGGCGTGACTGGCGCTCACGTCTCGCCTCGTCGTCTCCTTTCTCTTCTCTTCTTCTCTCTTTCCCTTTCTTTCCTGGCCTCTCTGTGTCGTCACGAGTCGCCACCTCCGCTCACTTTGCGTGACGCTTCTCTCGCAGCTCCTTCTCTTCTTTTCCTCCTTCCTCTTCGTTCTTCTTGATCCAGTCACGTCACGTTACCACTGCTCACGTCGCGTGACCGCTTGTGTGAGACGTGACCTGCTCCTCTCTCGTGATCCTCTCCTTCTTTATCTGGTTTTTCTCTTCATTTTTCACCTAAAAACAACAGTAAACACAAAAACATGCAATCTAATACAAATAATCATAAACTAACATATCACATCAAATTTACACACAATTTCATGATTAATTACATAAACTCATACAAAATAAATACTAAATTATACCTCAATTAAGCTCCTATCAAATTCCCCCACACTAAACCCTTGCTTGTCCTCAAGCAAGAGAAAAGAAATAAGCAAATTCAATAGCCAGTAAACATCATTATAAAGTACTGTTCATTTAGCATATGTAATAGAATTGAAAAGAACCAAATATCTCATACACTCATAAAAAGATCAGTAAATCAAAATTTTAAAGTATGCATCCCAAATTCAACAAATTACTTAACTTTACTAATTTCAACATAAAGAGTATGAAGTCTATCAAAACTAAACATGACTTAAAAGAAAGAAAATTAACCATAAAGTTAAAATTCTCAAGTAACTAGCTGTACTTAGGACATTTTGAGCTCACTTACCCTTAATCCAATCTCATGGCATTTTTAGACTTTGCTTGCTTTTCTTCTTTTGATTTTTCTTTTTGTTTTCTAGCAAGAGAAAGTTATATGGGTGCATTTTATGCTCCATCCCATACATTTTAATTTTGAATATACATCTTGCTTTATTTTTTTCTTTTTATAACTTAAGTGGGTGCATTTTATGCTCCATCCCACTTATTTTTATTTTTAGTCCTCATCCATTATTGAAAAAATAAAAAAGGTAAGTATTATGGCTATAGTTTCCTTAAACAACTAAAAACTTAAAATTTTTTAACTAAATGAGTAAATTCTAACTTTAATCTCATGGCTAGTTAAAAAGACTAAATAATCTATAATGTTGAAATAAGTAAAAGAAAATAACTTGAAAAACTTAAAACACATCCTAAAAAATTTTGAAAAACTGATAAAAATGAGCATAGAGAATAATTGACTTAACAACCTATATAATATACCAAATAAACAATGCCTCATAATAAAGCTTACTAAAAACTTAATTAAAATATAAAAACACACAACAAACATATAAACAACACATACATAAACAATAAAACAATAATCAAACAAACTAACTCACTCCCCCACACTTAGAACCAACATTGTCCTCAATGTGTAGGAATGACACACAAAAACAAGTAAAAGAAACAAATAAAATGAAAGGAAATAAAAACTCCCCTATCATGGTGAAGGTGGAGGCGATGGAACCACAAAACCCGCTTGTATCATGAAATTATCAAATTTATACTCCAACCTCCTTTGACGTCGCTCAATAGAAGAAAGTTGTTCTTGCTTATCAGATAACATCGATGGAATGTTATGGCTAGATGAGCCAACCTCAGGAGCAGCAGCCACAGCAGCTGGAATATCGGGCATCACTTCATCTTCACTTGCCTCCTCATCACCACCTTCTTCTTCTTGTGCCTCAACTTGTGGCTCAGAAGTTCCAGCAATATCCCTCCAATATGATCGAGCACGAGATGGGATTTCCTGAAAATTATTACCAACAACTTCCCCACGAACTAACACATTCTTATTAAAATAAAGGCAAGGAAAAATGCGATAATAAGCATCAAGATCCACATTTAAATTGCTTGCAATACTAGAAATAACATGCCCATGAGTTAAAGGTGAATCATGCTTATTAACACATTGCAACAATTGACTAACTATCCAAAAAGGCCAACATACATCCTTACGTCTATGTACACACCACATCAAAAATAACTCATTATATGAAACTCTATTGAATTCAGACCTATTAAAAACTAAAAAAGCTAAAACCCTATGCAAAATCCAATATCTCAAATCTTTAATAAACATGGATTTAGCATCCCTAGCCCTATAAGGTGATTGCAAATCAGTTAAAAATGTCCAAAATTCATGTGGCTTAAAAGATTTAGGTGGATCAGTTAAACCAGTTTGAGAAAATTAAAACATCCTATTCATCATAAAATAGGTTAAAGTATAAGGTTTACCAGCCATCCTAAAATCTAACCAATTCTCATTACCATCATTCTTTTTCAATGTGGTGTAAAATTCTAAAACTAAATCAGGACGAACTTCTTCATGCATAGATACAAATTTCAACAAGCCACAGACTCTTAACATGTCATTAACTACATCTAACATGCCAATTTGAATAAGCAAGGAATCAGGAAAATACTTACATTGCATCAAATGCCTACCACGAAGGTTTAAATACCTACTGCCTTCATCTATCGAAAAGATAGGAAACAAAGCACCATAATGAGCAGCAATATTTACCTCTTCAGCTTCCTGCTCAACCCTTGAAGATGATGGGTTTTTTGTTCTCACCATTTTTGAATGTGTTAACAGTGAATGCAAAATATAGGGAAGTAAATCTGAAGACAATGGAAGAAATTAACAAAACCAAATATACTAAAGGAAAACAGAAAAGATAAAAGAAAAAGGAATGTAAACAGATAATAAACGAAATGTTATTTATTTATGAAAATAACTAAAGGTGAAAATGCCGAAATTAAATGTGTTAGGGGAAAGAAGAAATGAAAAATAAAAATGAAAATAAATTGAGAAACCTGAAAATAGAATGCAAATCCCGTAATCCCTAAAGTCTATTGAAGAAAAGAGAAGAAAAGAAATAGAAATAGAATGATGCAATGTAAATAGAGAGTAACGAAAAGAAAACAGGGTATGGAAGTTCGAAAAGTCTCTGTGGAAGAAGAAAAAGAAGAAATGAAGAATAAAAATGGCTTATGAGGGTCTTGTACTCGTGACCGGCGTTGGGAGAAATAAAACTAACAGTTGAAATGAAATAAAAGATTAATAAAATGAAAGGTCACGACGTTAGGGTTTTAAATTTAAGTTCCCGCTTTTAATATTTATTTTTCTGTGTTTTAATGCTTAAATAGTTAAATGGTAAAATTAAGTTAATATAATTGAAATTAAATCTTCTAAATCAGAAAAGAAAAGAAAACAAAACCAAATAATAGAAAAATAAGAAGTAAAATCAGAAAATAAAAAAAAAAAGAAAAGAAAAAAATTAAAGCGTACCTGATTCTCCACATCACGCGTCACGAGTCGTGATGCGCTTACTTACCTGGACGAAGTCAATCTCTTCAGACCGTCACGTCACGTGAAGATGCATCACAAGACGAGCCCTGCCAAAATCGCTTGCTGTTGCGATTGCGATACTTGCCGCGATCGCGACAGAAGCATCCAACCGATACTTGGGTCATTATGTCGCGCTCGCAACGTTTTCGCGCGCGCGACAGAGAATCACGTAGTCTGAATTTTTTTTTTTTTTTTTTTTTATTAATGATTAAATTAAACAAATCTAATCTTACTAAATTAGTTAAAAATTTAAAAACAATTGTGTTATTAGCATGAAAATCTAGAATACAATAAATAAAACTATATAAACGAATTTAAAACAAAGTACAAAATATAAATAAAAACAATATAACTAAGTAACCTAAATAAAAAAAAATTAGACATATTATGGCTTAATGTGCTCCCTAGGATTCTCCTCAGTATTACTTGGAAGGCATCCTAGATTTCTAGAAGGTAAAGAATTAGCAAGTTGGCCTATTTGAACCTCAAGACTATGAATAGTAGCAGCATGATTTTTAGCAATTTGATCAAATTTTTCTTCAAGTTTCTTTTGACTTTCATCTTGAGAATGCATCTTACAATTAATTTCTTCAATGAACTTATCAATTTTAACCTCAAAGGCCCCAAACCTATCTTGTGGTTGTTGGTATCCTACACCTCTATTTTGGTTGTTAACATTATTATTCCCCCATGAAAGGTTAGGATGGTTTCTCCAACCAGCATTATAGGTGTTAGAATAAGGATTTCCACGGCCTTGGCTTTGAAGAAAATTAACTTGTTCTTCCTTATTAACCATGCCTAAATTGGAATTATCACTCTTATGTCCTTGTTGACCATAAACATTGCATGCATTTAATGAATTACCACCCATACTTAGACTATTAACTCTATGATTCATTGCTTCAATTTGGGCTTGTAATGCAACCATAGAATCTACTGAATGTACTCCCCTAGCATTAGAATTATTATACTCCCTTACTCTTTCAGGAGGCCACATATAGTTGTTCATTGCCATCTCTTCCAATAGCTCATATGCTGCATCAATTGTTTTTCTCATCAAAGAACCTCCAGCAGCAGCATCTATAGTCCCCCTTGTGGTAGGATTAACTCCATTATAGAATGTTTGCATTAACAGCTCTCTTGGCAAGTTATGGTGTGGACATATCCTTTGCAATTCTTTGAAACTTTCCCAAGCCTCATATAATGATTCATTATCATTTTGAACAAATGTAGTAATATCTTTTATGATTTTTGCAGTTTTGGCTAATGGAAAATATTTTGATAAAAATGCTTGGGCCAATTGGTCCCAAGTAGTTATAGATCCCCTTGTTAGGGAATTCAACCAAGCTTTTGCTTTATCCTTCAAAGTGAATGGAAAAAGCCTAAGCTTGATTACATTAGCCGAAACCCCATTTATCTTAAAGGTATCATATATTTCAAGAAAGTTGGCTAAATGAGCATTTGGATCCTCATTTGCCAAACCATAGAATTGAATACTATTTTGAATCATTTGTAACAATGAAGGCTTAATTTCAAATTGATTTGCAATTACCGTTGGTCTTACCACTCTTTGCTGAGCACCACTCAAAGCAGGTGTGGCAAAGTCCATGAGTCTTGGTGGATTTTCTTCAGCCATGATAATTGATCTCCTATTTTTTTTCTTCTTTCTATTTGACTTCCGGTTACTTGACAAGAATCTTTCAATTTCAGGATTTAAAGGCTCAAGCTCTTCTAAAGAACTCCTTGTACTAGGCATGAACTTCTAAATCCTGTAAAACAAAAAAAACAACACAAAATTAATTTAAACACACAAACAAATTAAAACAAACAAAATATTGTAATCCAAAATCATAAATAAATTTTCATAATGGCAAAATAGCGCTCCCCGGCAACGGCGCCAAAAAACTTGTTGAGCATTTTCTATAAATGCTAATTATACCGCAAGTATACGGTGTACCGCAATAGTACTTAAGATGTCGATCCCACGAGGAACGTTTTTACACACTATTACTAATTGATTTTAATCTTGTTTACAATGATTAATTAATGGTAGAGTTGATTTTAATCTAATCTAACATGTAAACTAAATATAACTAGTTAATGATAGTCAAAAGAAGATAAAATAAACCATGAAGAATTAAAGACAATGAACTTGATTCCATCATTTTGATTAACATCTTTCATCTTTTTATGCAAGCCAAGTTAGAATAAATTTTTAATTCACTCTCTCGACAAGAATTAAAATGCCTAAAACATATAATTAAAATTCTAACTCACAATTTTCATTAGTGAATTAGAGGTTTCTAATTACATATTTTAAGAATAAACACTAACCTATAGCAATTATCTCAATATACCGATCTCTCGAATATATCTTAATAATGAATCTCTATTAGATGTTAGATAAAGCAAACTCTCGAATTACTTTAACTTGTAAAGATCATGCAAAAGATACTAATATAAAATCTGCATTCAAAGACTATAAAAGTAGATAGAAATAAAAAGAATTATAACATGCAAATTCATTAGAATGATATTCATAAAAATATTGGAGAAGAATTAAGAATAAGAGAATAAGATAGAAGCCTTTCAATCCTTTTCTCAATCTCTTGAAAATAAATTTTCCTTCTCCTTGATCTTCTTCTTCAAATCATAAAACTAAATAGAAATTTTACTAAGAAAAATCTGTCTTGCAAAATGCAGAAAAAATTACTTAACTAAAATTCATATTCCTAAAATTACAGTTAAACTACATATTTATAGATAATAATTTAAAGATTGTGTTCCTTGAGAATGGTTGCAAAGTTTGGTGAAAGAAGATGCCTTTTCAAGTGACTTTTGGCTCAAAACTGTCCCAATGGTCGTCTCTGTCGCGCTCGCAACGGTGTCGCGATCACGACAGAACACGCTCCTTGTTTTCTTCTTTCTTTCTTTCTCTCGGTTTTCTCTTCCTTCTCTAGCCAGTCACGACTCGTTACTCCCCATCACGGCATGTCTTCGCGTGTCCGTGGCGTGACTGGCGCTCACGTCTCGCCTCGTCGTCTCCTTTCTCTTCTCTTCTTCTCTCTTTCCCTTTCTTTCCTGGCCTCTCTGTGTCATCACGAGTCGCCACCTCCGCTCACTTTGCGTGATGCTTCTCTCGCAGCTCCTTCTCTTCTTTTCCTCCTTCCTCTTCGTTCTTCTTGATCCAGTCACGTCACGTTACCACTGCTCACGTCGCGTGACCGCTTGTGTGAGATGTGACCTGCTCCTCTCTCATGATCCTCTCCTTCTTTATCTGGTTCTTCTCTTCATTTTTCACCTAAAAACAACAGTAAACACAAAAACATGCAATCTAATACAAATAATCATAAACTAACATATCACATCAAATTTACACACAATTTCATGATTAATTACATAAACTCATACAAAATAAATACTAAATTATACCTCAATTAAGCTCCTATCAAAAGTCTTCATGTATATAATGACATTTCACCCACTCCTGCATATGATTCTCTACATCTATGCCGGTCCATAATTCTTCACCCGTGTCATATGCATGATCCTTTGCATATATTTCTCATGTATGATCCCTTGCATATATTTATCATGCCTGATCCTTTGCGTATACTTCACATGCATGATCATTTGCAAACATTTCATAGAATACAATTCTTCGCACACATTCCATAGTTGTAACACCCCAATACCCCCGTTGGAAGGACACCAGAGCACTACTCGACACTCACTCAGAAAAATTCATACATCATAGCAGAAGCATACAATAATAATAATAAAACTCATAACCTTAAAATTAAATTAAAATATATTATATACATCATTCAAAATTACATATACAAAAAGAATACAGGAGGGGTACAAAATAAAACCAGACTCTACTCCTAGTGGCCAACCCTGTAGATGCGCAACTCGAACGGAACCAAAACCTGCCACCTACACAAAAAAACAACCCGTGCTAAGCGATAACGCTTAGTGGGGAGGAACAAAGACAACAAAACACTATACAATAATCTCATTCAAATTAAACATGTAATTAAGCATCATAGACTGAATTCACTAAGTAGAAGAAACAGAGATACATAAGTCATATCACTCTAAGGAAATAGGATTTAAAATAACAAGCATAGAGCAAATGCAATGCTGGAATCACTCAAAGATTATAACACTTCACTAAAAAAAATGCCAAACGCAAATAACCATAGCCTGAATTTAAGTGGTGGTGGATACGGGAACACTACACTGGAGACCGAAACCACAAAATATTTTATTACCCGAAGGTAGCACGGGAGACCAAAGTCTTAAAACATTTTCATTAACACCTTAACGGAGGTCAACCGAAATCACTAGACCCATAGCGGGGCCAACACTGGCAGCTGCACTCACTATCCCTTTATAAGCATGCTTATCTATCCACAACTTTGACACTTCAGGCTTAAATCACTCACTCTAAACATTTATCACTAGACAATGTCAAAAGCCAAAGTCCTCACTAGCATGTCATTAATTATTAGCACAACTCAACAACATCAATACACTTGTATAAAAAAAATACAAAAGATAACTTATACAGTACGAAAAAGCCATGCAAAGAGAGAGAAGAAATCATTTAGGCAAAACAGAATAGAACAGGCAGGAGAAGGAGGCTCACTGTCGTGATCACGACTTGCGTCGCGCTCGTGACAGTAGCCGCAGCTCTACTGGCAAAATGCAGGGCCTGTTGAGACTCGTGTCATGATGCACGACTCGCGACAGCAGAAATTGGGCTGGCACGAGTCGTGCTACTGTGCACGAGTCGTGATGGCCTCAAAGCTTGGGCACAAGTCGTGCCCAAGATGTACGACTTGTGTATAAGACCAAGCAACGAGTTGTACGCTACGCCGAACGGGACTCCTTGCTGAGCGGGCGATCAGCCAAGCGCCGAACGACTTGTCAAGGACTTCACGTTTCGTGAAGAATCGCTTGCCGAGCCGCTCACAACCAATCAGGCAATCTTCACGACTCGTGAAGATTTTTCGCTTGTCGTGAAGATTTCATCCGAGCGGGCCACGAGAAGCTGGAAACAAGCGGCTCTGTCGCGCTCGCGACAGAGTCACTTTATCTAGTTCCTCGGCACAAGCACTTCAGTTCAAAACCATCAAAGCACAAACCAACATAGCCAATCACCCATACAAACATAAACACTTACCTCGTCACTGGAATACTTCCAAAACATGCCAATGATCATGTATAACATAATTTACACAATAATCATACACTTAAACTCTTGAAGATCAAAGTAACTAAACAAACCCAAAAACTCATGCAAAAGCTATACTCAGTTAATTCAACATAACATGCAAATCATCCTCGTTATAGCACTAGCATACAAATCCAATTTCATTACCCAAACATATACATGCATTTACACATACTCACACATAATCCAAGAGAGAACCAACCAAGGGAAACAACTACCAAACCAAAACACAAAAGAAGCTAACTTCAAAATAGAATACATCAAAGACAGAAATCCCAAATCCCAGTTCTTCAGGGAGCACTCGTCCTTCAGGGGACATCCATCTAGTTCTTCAGGGAGTAACCGTACTTCAAGGAGCATTCATCCAGTTCTTCAGGGAGTAACTGTCTTTCAATGGGCATCCATCCAGCTCTTTAGGGAGCAACTGTGCATCCATATAGTTTTTTAGGGAGAAACTATCCTTTAGGGGGCATTCATCTAGTGTCCTTCAAGGGGCACCAAACTAAAGTCCTTTCAGGAAGGCGCTAACCTAAAGATGTAACACCCCTTATACGTATGTAGTCAACTTCACCTATTCACGATGAGTCACTACGACATGTGAGGGCTGTCACACTAACAAATAAGCTAACAGAGAAACTCATTGTAGACACCGGGTCCTAAGTCAGCCTAGATCGAAGTTACCCAGTGATGATAATTGCCTTCACAAGCAAAAAACGTTGAAATTGATGATTTCCTTGCAAAATTTGCAATTTAGAGTGAAAAACAAAAAAATATTAAAAATATTTTAAAGGGTAGTTTTAAAAAATGATATTTGAAAATTTAGTGTTTTTTAGTCATATTTATAAATTTAAAAAGAAAAAATTCGGCGAGTGTCGAGCATGGCAGCGCGCCTGCGGCATCGCCAGCGCACGCGAGCGATGCCTTGCGCTCGCTCGCGCCGACGGGCGTCGGTCGCCCAGATCTGCCGAAATTGCCCCTTTTTCGCCCGGATTTCATTTTTCTCCTATTTTTGACCTTTTTTCACCCAAATTTCGCGATTTTGAATATTTTCTTCTATTTTTACACCCAAAATCAAGGGAATTAATTAAAAATCTAATTTTTCTTCCATAAATCAATTTTTTTCCTTTTTTCTCATTTTAAGTGGCAAAATTGGAGGATTTTGGAAAGAGATCATTTTTCATCTTCTTTTTCTCTTTTCTTCTGAAAAGAATTCTCTCCATCTTTTTTGACACTTCGTTTCTCCAAATAAAATTCTAAGATTAAGAAATTCAATTTTTGATCTAGAATTTTTTATTGAGACAAGAAAAATCTTTCTTTTGTTCTTGAATTTTGGATCTTTTTATCAAAAGTATTTTTTTGAAAATAATTTTTTTGTTCTTGAAGAATAATCTTGTTTTCATCTTTTTTATCAAAAATAATTGTTCTTGAAACAAAGAAATCAATTCTTTGTCTTCAAGAATTAATTTCTTTCTTTTCAATTTTTTTATCAATTTTCTCTTGGAATAAATTTTTAATTTTTATTATTTTCATTTTTATCTCTATTTTGTGAATTGCAACAAGGAAAATCAATCATTTTCATCATCAAACGAATCCAAATCTGAGGGTAAATATTCTAGACTTGATCCCTTTACTTTTTATTTTTCTTTTATTTATTTTGCTTATATTTAATTGTTAACCATGTAGATCTTTATATTTATTTTGTTTTTATTTATTTCATGTGTTTTTGTACATAGATCTAATATTTTTAAATATTATTTTGTCTCATCTCATCTCATTTTATTATTATTATTATTATTATTATTATTATTATTATTATTATTATTATTATTATCATCATCATCATCATCATTATTTGTTTTATTTAATATGTTAATCAATTTATTTTAATATGTTATTTAATTGACTTGTCGTATATAATGCATGTTTTATTTATTCTAATATATAATTTATTGTTTTATGCGTTTAATTAAATTCTTTAGTTTAATCACTAACATAAATTTTATTTGTCTTTGTTTTTTTTTTGTTTTAAATCCGTATTTTTTTCTTGTTTGAGCATCCATGCAAGCGAAGGAGGAGATTCGGGGTTTGATCATTTTATTGTACATGTTAGTTTTCCTTTGTTTATTTTTGATTTATTTGTTATATAATTGTTAAATGAAATAGTTTTTATGCACGCTTAATTAAAAAAAAAATCACACAAAAGTATTTCTATAAAATAAATTGGTTTTTCCTAATAAAATGGGACCAATGTCCTAGTTATTCATCCAAATACATTGTCACCATTAAAATTGTTTTATTTAATTATACATGAGAGGACCAATGTCCTCATTCTCAATAAATACCCCATTTTATGCATGATGTTGTATTTTATTTACAATGGGGGTTGTTGTAACACCCCCATCGCCGTCCCCGTTGGAAGGACGCCGATGGGCGCGCTACCAGACGCTCAGACATACAGGTATGCACATGCAAGATGCGGAAGCATGCATTCATACATAACATGCATACGGAAATACGGATTAATTAAAAACTTACTTTACCTGCAGGCACGGGCTGATCATGCAATAACTCACGCACATACAGACACTAAGCAGAAGCATACACAGAAGCATGCATAAGACCAATCAACGGAAGCATAAGCAAAATAATAAATCAAAGGAATAACTAAACATAAGGACATACTAACTATTACATTCCCAAAAGAAAACTCAAGATTAAAACATAATTAAATACATATACAATACTACAGAATTACAAAAGCTGAAATACAGAAGCTGAACCCAATACAGAACTTCTAACTCCTACGTGGCCGACCTTGCAGAAGCGCGACTCGAACAGAACCAAACCTGCCACCTGCACGGAAAGGAAATCCGTGCTAAACGATAAACGCTTAGTGGGGAGAACACACAAGAGTATGGACGACCATTCACAATGGTCGCCAAGGCAAAACACATTCAAATTACAAATACGGATATTCATAATACATATATGATCATACTTGCATAGCAAAGGCATTCATTCGATAACTCACAATCAAACCATAAACTCATGTCCAGGATAGACCAAAACAGACATAATACAATACACGTTACAAGCATCATCATGCTGAACTACATACTATAACACATGCATAAACCTACATGGGTATCAAATAATAGCATCTTACCATGTGGAGTCACAAGAGCTATACACATGCAATAGACATAACTAAGTACCCATGCATGAACTGACAATCAAACCATCATGTTAAGGATGCTAGCTAACCAACATACTTAAACATGTTAAACACACACACTAGTCAAATATCCAAAGGATAACATTTAGAGCATCACAATACCGCTGCGCAACTCTAAAATATATTAAGCATCATACAAAAACACTCAGATAGCGGAGACTGAAGGCATAACCACTAAGTATTACATTCATCATCATCATGCAGAAAGTACAGTTAAACATCACATACTTACTATCACAACTGCTCCGGTTCACATGCTTATAAATAACAAAACCTGTTTAAGTCACATACATAAATACTCTAGTCGAATCATATTCAAAGCATTCAGAAACTTATAACAAATCACATGACAGGTACGGATAATCATATTAAATATAAAGTCACGCTTACTTAAAACAGACATACATTCTGAAGCCCATAGTCACATTCATATACATATAAACTGATTTCTGAAATCATTATCATGCTCAAACGGATATCACATTCAGATAGTTATTTCAAAGTAATACCAACCAATAAAGCACCTGCTGACTCACAATAGTGGATAACGAGTGTACTGAACTGATTAGTACCTTACGGGTACAAGTCGAAAACCATTTATTTTATCACAAAAGCATTTTACTGATGGGGGATCTTAACCCGATCCAAATTCATTAAAAAGGATCACGAGGATCCGTACTGAGGGGGGGTTCGCGAGGAACCAGTCGGGGGACCTGATCAGGGTCCAAACGTTCAAAGGGCGCTGCAGCTACTGAAGACTCTATTAGGCATGCCTAACTATCCACTAGACTGACTCTCGCAGGTCATGCATAAAAAAATTCACGCTTCGAATCGCATAACGCATAAATATATATATACATCATGCATAACTAGAGAATGATAGACATATAAATATGTTCATGAAGTTGGTCATATATCATGCAATTCGCATTGCAAAACATATTACAATCCATACATTTTAACATTAAACAATGTCCTAAAGCATGCCAAGAATCAGGTAAAGAAGCACTACCATGCCAATGATTATCAATACAAAATCCTAATCATGCATTAGGTGCAGATACTAATCATAAACCATGCATAGTCCAAATTACATTTAACATATTATTCAAATAAATATAGCATAATATCAATCATACCTCATTCAAGTCATATTCTGAAGCATGCAATAGGTCAATCAATTGCATTTTATCACTACTCAATTTACTGAAGCATATCAAGAACACATGTGGAATCATATTATGCCTATGATCAATAACGTACAATTTGTATCATGAAATGATACAATACTCTTAAACATGGTATGTTATTCTAGGTAAGAATCCGATCAAGGACAGACATGACATAATGCTGAACACCACTAAAATAGGCTAACCAATCAGATAAGACAGCACACAGTAGAGAAAAGAGTCATAAAAGCACTTGAAAGTCATTTTATAATAAACTAGTCACGGGAGAACAAATCAAAACAGAAAAGCCATACAGGAGCATATAACAGTATGACATAATTTATACAGCATTGAGGACCCATACAGAAGAAATAGGAAATTCATTTTGGTTAAAACTGGGCGAAATCAGAAAAAGGAGCTGAAGAGGGGTCGGTCACTGACTGACCTCAAAGGGGTCACGTCGTGACCTAGTGTCACGTCTCGTGACCTGCTAGAGAGTCACGGGACATGACTCTATGTCACGGGACGTGACTCTATGTCACGCCTGGCCTCACAAGAGTCACGCCGTGACTCTAAGTCACGAGACGTGACTTTCCTCTCAGAGAGAAACAAACACGCTTCGCAACTGAGTCACGCCTTGCCCTTCACATGAGTCACGTCGTGACTCTAAGTCACGAGACGTGACTTCCCTCTCACAGAGAGAGGAGTCACGCTTCGCGACTGGAGTCACGCCTTGCCTTTACCAGAGTCACGTCGTGACTCTAAGTCACGAGACGTGACTTTCCTCTCACAGAGAGAGACAGTCACGCTTCGCAACTGGGAGTCACGCCGCGCAATCACGTCCAGCCCGCCGAGAAGTCACACGTCGTGACTAGGAGACGGAGTCACGTGTCGTGACTGGGAGTCACGTCTCGTAACTTCTCTCTCTCAGAACGTCCCGACACTGGAAATTCTACAGAGACGCGATTTTCCATTTCCAGTTTACCCAGAAATCAAGAACTCGATAAAAATCATTCTCAAACTGATTCAAAACACTACCCATCACTTCTTACCTTTCGATCGATCTTCTATGCATCAAAAATACAGTAACACCAACTTAATTCAACAGTCAAACTCATGCATAACACATTTAATCCTTTCAAGAACATAAACCCTAAAAGTTACAGTAAGTTAACAACCCAAAATCAGAACTTCCAATTCCATCCTGTTCATGCATTACTAACACATAATCATGCATATACACATTTCAAAACATAACAAATTCCATAAATTAAGCAAAGCAAACCCATTTATAAGCCTAATGAGAAAAAGGGCAGAGACAAGGACACAGAAGCTCTTCAAACATTGCATGCATTCAAAATACTCCCAAACCTGGAATCGAAGATCCAAAATCAGCTTCAAGATCAGTCCTCAATCCTTTCCTTGCCTTTACTTAGCTTCTTCTTACCATCCAAAACTTGCACAAACAAGAAAACCACAAATCCTTAGCTCAAACCCTAATTGAAGACAAAACCAGGAAGATGAAGAAGAACAGTACGCTCCAACTTACCTCTTCAAGCAAAGCACAAATTCCAACAAGAAACCCAATCATGCACACAACCAAGGCAGGGGAGGCAAAGAATGGGAAAAAGGAAAAGAAAGAAATCAAAGAGGAAAATAAGAGAGAGTAGAAAACGTGATCTGCCCTTCCCTTTCCTTCTTTGTCTCCTTTTCTCATTTTTCCCATTAATTGTCCACCAACCAAGACACATGGCAGCTCCTAACAGAACCACAAAATCCACTTAACTATTCCAAATTAAATATTGCTCTTTAGTCCTTAATCAAATAACACTTCACTCACCTACACATTTCTTTCCTTACAAACTTAATTATCTTTTCAATTAGGTCCTTAACACTCCAAATTCTCAAGCACAAATTACTGGAATACCCTTCCGATCCCGACTTAGCATGCACAATCCGACCAGGGCTATTTTGGGGTGTGACAACTCTTCCCTCCTAAAAGAATTTCGTCCTCGAAATTCACAGTGAAACACTTACATCCACACAACCCAAACAAACAAAACTTACTTAAACAAAAGCTTGCAATGTAACTTACCAGAAGAACCTGCGGTCTCCTTCGAATCCTTGCTAGATGCTACGAACTCTGCAGGCACTCGCGAAGATCTGAGCAAATCCTCGACTTCCTTTCTAGCTTGCCCAGCTAGATTCTCACTCATCTTTTTAGGACAATTTGCAATCCGGTGTTCCATACTGCCACATCTGAAACAAGCACCTGAAAGCTTCCGACATGGGCCCCGATGTCGCTTCTGGCAGTGCTGACATACTGACGGTACCCACTTCTTACACTTGTTCCCATGTTGCTTCTGACATTGTTGATACACCGAAGGTTCTCGAACCCTCTTCCCTGCTGACACTTCACTAACCGATCCTTTTCTCTTATGAGAAACATGCCGCACAACTTCTTGAGAAGCACGAGGAGCAGTCAATCTATCTAAAATCCGAATCAACCCTTGTACAAGAGCCCTATCCTCAGGAACCCGACCAGAATCTTCAACTGGAAGACGCTCGGAAACATCCTGATCAGCACTAACTCGATTCACACTTTCTGTTGTCTCGCCCACATTCTCACTAGGATCCGACTCCATCTAGACATGACACAAAACAAGACGCATCTGCATTAGGCCACGACACAAAACTGACTCTCATGCAAAGACTCAACACATAACAAACAACACACCCAGAACCATCAAACCTGGGCTCTGATACCACTAACTGTAACACCCCCATCGCCGTCCCCGTTGGAAGGACGCCGACGGGCGCGCTACCAGACGCTCAGACATACAGGTATGCACATGCAAGATGCGGAAGCATGCATTCATACATAACATGCATACGGAAATACGGATTAATTAAAAACTTACTTTACCTGCAGGCACGGGCTGATCATGCAATAACTCACGCACATACAGACACTAAGCAGAAGCATACACAGAAGCATGCATAAGACCAATCAACGGAAGCATAAGCAAAATAATAAATCAAAGGAATAACTAAACATAAGGACATACTAACTATTACATTCCCAAAAGAAAACTCAAGATTAAAACATAATTAAATACATATACAATACTACAGAATTACAAAAGCTGAAATACAGAAGCTGAACCCAATACAGAACTTCTAACTCCTACGTGGCCGACCTTGCAGAAGCGCGACTCGAACAGAACCAAACCTGCCACCTGCACGGAAAGGAAATCCGTGCTAAGCGATAAACGCTTAGTGGGGAGAACACACAAGAGTATGGACGGCCATTCACAATGGTCGCCAAGGCAAAACACATTCAAATGACAAATGCGGATATTCATAATACATATATGATCATACTTGCATAGCAAAGGCATTCATTCGATAACTCACAATCAAACCATAAACTCATGTCCAGGATAGACCAAAACAGACATAATACAATACACGTTACAAGCATCATCATGCTGAACTACATACTATAACACATGCATAAACCTACATGGGTATCAAATAATAGCATCTTACCATGTGGAGTCACAAGAGCTATACACATGCAATAGACATAACTAAGTACCCATGCATGAACTGACAATCAAACCATCATGTTAAGGATGCTAGTTAACCAACATACTTAAACATGTTAAACACACACACTAGTCAAATATCCAAAGGATAACATTTAGAGCATCACAATACCGCTGCGCAACTCTAAAATATATTAAGCATCATACAAAAACACTCAGATAGCGGAGACTGAAGGCATAACCACTAAGTATTACATTCATCATCATCATGCAGAAAGTACAGTTAAACATCACATACTTACTATCATAACTGCTCCGGTTCACATGCTTATAAATAACAAAACCTGTTTAAGTCACATACATAAATACTCTAGTCGAATCATATTCAAAGCATTCAGAAACTTATAACAAATCACATGACAGGTACGGATAATCATATTAAATATAAAGTCACGCTTACTTAAAACAGACATACATTCTGAAGCCCATAGTCACATTCATATACATATAAACTGATTTCTGAAATCATTATCATGCTCAAACGGATATCACATTCAGATAGTTATTTCAAAGTAATACCAACCAATAAAGCACCTGCTGACTCACAATAGTGGATAACGAGTGTACTGAACTGATTAGTACCTTACGGGTACAAGTCGAAAACCATTTATTTTATCACAAAAGCATTTTACTGATGGGGGATCTTAACCCGATCCAAATTCATTAAAAAGGATCACGAGGATCCGTACTGAGGGGGGGTTCGCGAGGAACCAGTCGGGGGACCTGATCAGGGTCCAAACGTTCAAAGGGCGCTGCAGCTACTGAAGACTCTATTAGGCATGCCTAACTATCCACTAGACTGACTCTCGCAGGTCATGCATAAAACAATTCACGCTTCGAATCGCATAACGCATAAATATATATATACATCATGCATAACTAGAGAATGATAGACATATAAATATGTTCATGAAGTTGGTCATATATCATGCAATTTGCATTGCAAAACATATTACAATCCATACATTTTAACATTAAATAATGTCCTAAAGCATGCCAAGAATCAGGTAAAGAAGCACTACCATGCCAATGATTATCAATACAAAATCCTAATCATGCATTAGGTGCAGATACTAATCATAAACCATGCATAGTCCAAATTACATTTAACATATTATTCAAATAAATATAGCATAATATCAATCATACCTCATTCAAGTCATATTCTGAAGCATGCAATAGGTCAATCAATTGCATTTTATCACTACTCAATTTACTGAAGCATATCAAGAACACATGTGGAATCATATTATGCCTATGATCAATAACGTACAATCTGTATCATGAAATGATACAATACTCTTAAACATGGTATGTTATTCTAGGTAAGAATCCGATCAAGGACAGACATAACATAATGCTGAACACCACTAAAATAGGCTAACCAATCAGATAAGACAGCACACAGTAGAGAAAAGAGTCATAAAAGCACTTGAAAGTCATTTTATAATAAACTAGTCACGGGAGAACAAATCAAAACAGAAAAGCCATACAGGATCATATAACAGTATGACATAATTTATACAGCATTGAGGACCCATACAGAAGAAATAGGAAATTCATTTTGGTTAAAACTGGGCGAAATCGGAAAAAGGAGCTGAAGAGGGGTCGGTCACTGACTGACCTCAAAGGGGTCACGTCGTGACCTAGTGTCACGTCTCGTGACCTGCTAGAGAGTCACGGGACGTGACTCTATGTCACGCCTGGCCTCACAAGAGTCACGCCGTGACTCTAAGTCACGAGACGTGACTTTCCTCTCAGAGAGAAACAATCACGCTTCGCAACTGAGTCACGCCTTGCCCTTCACATGAGTCACGTCGTGACTCTAAGTCACGAGACGTGACTTCCCTCTCACAGAGAGAGGAGTCACGCTTCGCGACTGGAGTCACGCCTTGCCTTTACCAGAGTCACGTCGTGACTCTAAGTCACGAGACGTGACTTTCCTCTCACAGAGAGAGACAGTCACGCTTCGCAACTGGGAGTCACGCCGCGCAATCACGTCCAGCCCGCCGAGAAGTCACACGTCGTGACTAGGAGACGGAGTCACGTGGCGTGACTGGGAGTCACGTCTCGTAACTTCTCTCTCTCAGAACGTCCCGACACTGGAAATTCTACAGAGACGCGATTTTCCATTTCCAGTTTACCCAGAAATCAAGAACTCGATAAAAATCATTCTCAAACTGATTCAAAACACTACCCATCACTTCTTACCTTTCGATCGATCTTCTATGCATCAAAAATACAGTAACACCAACTTAATTCAACAGTCATACTCATGCATAACACATTTAATCCTTTCAAGAACATAAACCCTAAAAGTTACAGTAAGTTAACAACCCAAAATCAGAACTTCCAATTCCATCATGTTCATGCATTACTAACACATAATCATGCATATACACATTTCAAAACATAACAAATTCCATAAATTAAGCAAAGCAAACCCATTTATAAGCCTAATGAGAAAAAGGGCAGAGACAAGGACACAGAAGCTCTTCAAACATTGCATGCATTCAAAATACTCCCAAACCTGGAATCGAAGATCCAAAATCAGCTTCAAGATCAGTCCTCAATCCTTTCCTTGCCTTTACTTAGCTTCTTCTTACCATCCAAAACTTGCACGAACAAGAAAACCACAAATCCTTAGCTCAAACCCTAATTGAAGACAAAACCAGGAAGATGAAGAAGAACAGTACGCTAACTCCAACTTACCTCTTCAAGCAAAGCACAAATTCCAACAAGAAACCCAATCATGCACACAACCAAGGCAGGGGAGGCAAAGAACGGGAAAAAGGAAAAGAAAGAAATCAAAGAGGAAAAGAAGAGAGAGTAGAAAACGTGATCTGCCCTTCCCTTTCCTTCTTTGTCTCCTTTTCTTATTTTTCCCATTAATTGTCCACCAACCAAGACACATGGCAGCTCCTAACAGAACCACAAAATCCACTTAACTATTCCAAATTAAATATTGCTCTTTAGTCCTTAATCAAATAACACTTCACTCACCTACACATTTCTTTCCTTACAAACTTAATTATCTTTTCAATTAGGTCCTTAACACTCCAAATTCTCAAGCACAAATTACTGGAATACCCTTCCGATCCCGACTTAGCATGCACAATCCGACCAGGGCTATTTTGGGGTGTGACAGTTGTATTCCGCCCCTAGTTTTGTTGTACTTTATTTTCACGTACTTTATTTTATTTACCCTTTTATTTATCGCTTTCCTTAAATGATCAAACTTGTGCTCTAATTATTGCATCGAAATGTATGAGAAAAGGGATGAAAACTCAAATTCAAAACTTAATTATATAATAACCAAGGTATGAATAAATGAGAAGTCTCGAACCATCTCTTGTCTTTGGGCTCAATGAGGTGAGAGGACCATTCCGATGTTTCATTTGGATGGGATCTCCAAGACACCTTTTGTGTCCCACCAAAAGACTTAAATTTACAATCCTAGGCTCCACGGGGTTAGAGGATCATTCCAGTGTTCTATTGGGATGATATCTCCAAGATCCCTTTGGCTTGTCCAAAATGGATATTATGCGCCGTCTTAGGCTCACCGAGGCTAGACAACCTGTCCCAATTCAGAAATAATAAAGAAAAACTAGTTGCAATTAGGGGATTGGATGGAAACTCACTAAGAGCACTAGAACCTTTCTGATTACCCATCAAAGCTATCCCTGGATAAGACGGAACCTAGAAAATGATTTAGGCAACATTTTCTTTGTATAGCTCTCTAAATGACTATTTTCTACCCTTATTCTGCAATCGCTTGCTGGCCCGTTGAGCTTTATGGAGGTATGCTAAATGCATGCCAATTTTGTTGTTACACATGTTAAAACTATCCCCTCGCCTAAAATGATTTTTGCCTCCCCTTAGAAGAGTGGCCACTCTAAAAGGGATGGATGTACGTTTTAACATTTTTTTTGGGGTTATCAAAAATTGCCTTGGTAAGGATGAGTTTACACTTTGGGTAGAGGGTTTCCGTCATGTGCAAAAGACATGAGCTCAAACAAAAAAACAAAAATAAAATAAAATAAAATAGAGCTCAAAATAGTAACCACTTGACGAGTTTCGATGATTACCTTTTTAACTGTCATTTTGATATTAATGAGCTAAAATGTTACCGAACCCAAGTTCAAGAATACCTTGTATATGCAACTGATCTGAGAATGGTTCATCCATCAGTCGAGTAAATATTGCGGCCATATTTTCTCTAGCGACCTGATCTTCCTTTGACAGCCATTTACCTAAGCCTAACATTACAACCAAAGTAAGACCTCTTGATTCTTGGTTCAGTCTTATCCAATTAGCGGAGATAACCTTCTAATAAGGTTTGGTATGTAAGAAGAGGCATATGGTGTTTCTTGAGCTTAAAGCGAGGAGCCACGAGTGCATTCATGCATTTGAGTTAAGTCTCATCCCCAAAGTTGCATCTAGAATTCGCGTTCAAAGAAAAAATTAAGAGATCATGAAACCCGAGAGGGTTAATTGATAACAGGAGTTTGATGCTTTCAAGATCTATCTCGAGATTAGGTGAGGTTCTGTATTTTTTGAGATTAATGCCAAACAATGATCATGCTTAATGAAATCAAATTGAAACACATGCATTTATGCGATGATGTGATTAGAGTATTGTACCCTGTGTGATCAAAGTCATGTATTTGCCTACCCTCTGCTACTCTCAACACCCAAGCGCTTCAGCCGACTCATCCTGCTATCAAGTGTGAAGAATCAAACTCATACAACCATGTCCCAAGGCTCCTAAAAGATCCTTGCCAATAGCTTCAACAATCAAATAAAAAAAAAAGGAAAGCCGTTAGAGTGAAAATCGTAACTGGCGCTCTAAGCAAAAATTAGGCAAAAGGATAGGGTGAAAACCTGGAAACAGGCAGTTTGTCCTCAAAAAGAAAAAAAAAAGAAAAGAGCCACTGGATTGGGTTAGGTCCACTCCAGGCAAAAATAAGGCATAGGATTATGTGAAAATCCGTAAAGGACGCATCTCCTGCTAAGAAAAGCTAGTGTAAAAATCCACAAGGGACGCACTACCTTCAAATAATAACTACAGGTACCGAATGAGAATCTCGCAATCCCAAAGGGCATTAAATTCAAAAGCAGCTTAAAAGGCATCGATCCTATTGCAAATTGCAGCTAGCCCGGCTGTCATCTCCAAGTCCACATAGATGAATTCTTATCCTGCATTCCTGCATGACTCATGCATTTCACTTGCATGTTCACTATTTTTCCTGCATATTTTAGTTTCCCTATTTTGCAGAAAGAGAGATTTGATGCGGACACCGACAAAAGCCGAGTGACGATATCAGCCCAAACAATCAACCAAAGACCTCTCAGGGGGCAACCAGCAGAAAACAAAATCCAAGTATCAATCCAAACATCAATCGAAGTAATCAACCAAAGACCTCTCAGGGGGCAGATCTCAACCCAAGACCTCTCAGGGGGCAACCATCACAGAAGGGTTAGCACGATGGCGGCACTACTACTCTACGGAGGGTTAGCACGACCACAGCACTACCACTTCATCAAAATTGAAGGGTTAGAACGATGGCGGCACTACCACTCTACGGAGGGTTAGCACGACCACGGCACTACCACTTCATCAAATCGAAGGGTTAGCATGATGGCGGCACTACTACTCTACGGAGGGTTAGCACGACCACGGCACTACCACTTCAGCAAATCGAAGAGTTAGCACGAAGGCAACACTACCACGCTACGGAGGGTTAGCACGACCACGGCACTACCACTTCATCAAAATAGAAGGGTTAGCACGATGGCGGCACTACCACTCTACAGAGGGTTAGCACGGCCACAGCACTACCACTTCAACAAATCGAAGGGTTAGCACGATGGCGGCACTACTACTCTACGGAGGGTTAGCACGACCACGGCACTACCACTTCATCAGATCCGAAGGGTTAGCACGATAGCGTCACTACTACTCTACGGAGGGTTAGCACGACCACGGCACTACCGCTTCAATAAACAATAACACACCTACAACTTGGCCAAAACTACCAACACAGGTTCCCCGCATCGGAAAGGCAGCTGCCTCAGGTACGTGTCTCTTTCCTTTTCTTCTTTGAGTTTAGGCTCACCTAGACACTAGTGTGCCAGCTTACCCTAAACTGGGGACAACTGTAGACGCCGGGTCCTGAATCAGCCTAGATCAAAGTTACCCAGTGATGATAATTGCCTTCACAGGCAAAAAACGTTGAAATTGATGGTTTCCTTGTAAAATTTGCAATTTAGAGTGAAAAACAAAAAAATATTAAAAATATTTTAAATGCTAGTTTTAAAAAATGATATTTGAAAATTTTAGTGTTTTTTAGCCATATTTAAAAATTTTAAAAAAAAAAATTCGGCGAGCGTCGAGAGCGGCAGCGCCCAGGCGCACGCGAGCGATGCCTTGCGCTCGCTCGCACCTACCGCGGCCGATCTACCCGCGGCCGACGCCCGTCGGTCGCCAATCCGCGCCCAGATCCATCGAAATTGCCCCTTTTTCGCCCGGATTTCATTTTTCTCCTATTTTTGACCTTTTTTCACCCAAATTTCGGGATTTTGAATATTTTCTTCCATTTTTACACCCAAAATCAAGGGAATTAATTAAAAATCTGATTTTTCTTCCATAAATCAATTTTTTTCCTTTTTTCTCATTTTAAGTGGGAAAATTGGAGGATTTTGGAAAGAAATCATTTTTCATCTTCTTTTTTCTCTTTTCTTCTAAAAAAAAAATTCTCTCCATCTTTTTTGACACTTTTTTTCTCCAAATAAAATTCTAAGATTAAGAAATTCAATTTTTGATCTAGAATTTTTTATTGAGACAAGAAAATTCTTACTTTTGTTCTTGAATCTTGGACCTTTTTATCAAAAGTATTTTTTTTTAAATAATTTTTTTTTCTTGAAGATTCATCTTGTTTTCATCTTTTTTATCAAAAATTATTGTTCTTGAAACAAAGAAATCAATTCTTTGTCTTCAACAATTAATTTATTTCCTTTCAATTTGTTTATCAATTTTCTCTTGGAATAAATTTTCAATTTTTATTATTTTCATTTTTATCTTTATTTTGTGAATTGTAATAAGGAAAATCAATCATTTTCATCATCAAACGAATCCAAATCTGAGGGTAAATATTCTAGACTTGATCCCTTAACTTTTTATTTTTCTTTTATTTATTTTGCTTATATTTAATTGTTAACCATGTAGATCTTTAGATTTATTTTGTTTTTATTTATTTCATGTGTTTTTGTACATAGATCTAATATTTCTAAATATTATTTTTGTCTCATCTCATTTTATTATTATTATTATTATTATTATTATTATTATTATTATTATTATTATTATTATTATTATTATTATTATTATGTTAATCAATTTATTTTAATATGTTATTTAATTGACTTATCATATATAATGCATGTTTTATTTATTCTAATATATGATTTATTGTTTTATGCGTTTAATTAATTTCTTTGGTTTAATCACTAACATAAATTTTATTTGTCTTTGTTTTTTTTTTGTTTCAAATCCGTATTTTTTTCTTGTTTGAGCATCCATGCAAACGAATGAGGATATTCGGGGTTTGATCATTTTATTGTACATGTTAATTTTCCTTTGTTTATTTTTGATTTATTTGTTATATAATTATTAAATGAAATAGTTTTTATGCAGCTTAATTAAAAAAAATCACACAAAAGTATTTCTATAAAATAAATTGGTTTTTCCTAATAAAATGGGACCAATGTCCTAGTTTTTCATCCAAATACATTGTCACCATTAAAATTGTTTTATTTAATTATACATGAGAGGACTAATGTCCTCATTCTCAATAAATACCCTGTTTTATGCATGATGTTGTATTTTATTTACAATAGGGGTTGTATTCTGTCCCTAGTTTTGTTGTACTTTATTTTCACGTACTTTATTTTATTTACCCTTTTATTTATTGCTTTCCTTGAATGATCAAACTTGCACTCTAATTATTGCATCGAAATGTAAGAGAAAAGGGATGAAAACTCAAATTCAAAACTTAATTATAAAATAACCAAGGTATGAATAAATGAGAAGTCCCGAACCATCTCTGGTCTTTGGGCTCAACGAGGCAAGAGGACCATTTCGATGTTTCATTGGGATGGGATCTCCAAGACACCTCTTGTGTCCCATCAAAAGACTTAAATTTACAATCCTAGGCTCCACGGGGTTAGAGGCTCATTCTAGTGTTCTATTGGGATGATATCTCCAAGATCCCTTTGGCTTGCCTAAAATGGATATTATGCGCCGTCTTAGGCTCACCGAGGCTAGATGACCTGTCCCAATGTTCTATTGGGTGGCGACTCCAAGAAATCTCCTTGTTGCCTAAAATAGACGCACTTGTAAATACCTTACAAGTTTTCATGAACCTCTCTCGAAAGCCCTAAGAGCGGGCCTTCGGGGCGTCCTACAGGGTTCGGCACGCGTCACACTCACGCATTGACTTATATGCATACACAACCACCAGATTAGAAATTATAAAATTTCTTTTATCAAACTTAGGCATATATTTCTATTAATCAATTACATGCAAACAGCGGTTACCATATTGTTCACCTTTACTATATCTATTGTAAACTTACATAATTTACATTATTCAAATACATATATATAACTTAATAAAACCCAACATATTACAAATTACAAATAAAGGAAACCTACACAAAAAGCCTATCCTACTGTGCTGGAACTAGAGAAATGCGGGGCTATCCTTTAAGGATCACTGATCATTCATACCTGCACGGATAAACACTCGTGCTAAGTACAATAGCTTAGTGGGGAAAAATATACAATAGATAACCACTCATAATGGTCATCGATGTACACACAGGCATATGTTGCATAATTATAAACAGTTAAAGCAGTAAAGTAGTAAACATATAATTGAACATCAGATTAGAGTTATAAGCACTATACACATTTTTAGGTGTTTATAAATGTTGTTATATCCATTATTACTTTTGTAAGTTAAAGTTGCCTACATAACAAAGTGGTGGATAATGGGTTATCTTGTATAAGTATCCAAAGGTACAGTTCCATATTCAAATTCATGCGCATAGGGATCTACGCAAGATCCAAAGGCACATAGGGATCCATCAGGACCCATAATGCATAAGGACCAAAAATGAGGTCCAAACACATGGGCTGCAGCATAAGACCCTATAGGCATGCCTACCTATCCACGACCCATATTGTGTAGACGAGTTACTTATTTAATCATTTATTCATATTATATACCATTCTCATAAAATCTTTCACAAAACCATTTCATATGCATATAACCCATAAAGTAAATCTAATTACCATCATATAGGTCATATAAAAGGATTTACAGCATATAATCACACATAGATCAAAGAATATAGAAAAATAACCAAAGCAGAAAAAGGGACGACCGTGCCTCATGAGCGACGATTGTCTGTCATTTTATCTGCTTACCCCTGGTGAACCGCACCAAAGAGATGACCACCGCTTCACTATGGCCCACACCTGAAAATCTGTGCCTGAGGGACAGTTGTCAATCGATGCATGCCTATCCCTCATATGGCCATGCCTGAGGGATGACCGCACCACCTCAACCCCATCCATCCTCGGTGGAAACATGCTCGAGGGATGGCCATTGGTCATGAAGGACACCTGTCCCTTAGGCAGAAATGCTGAGGGCGGCTGAACCGACTCCCCTCACTTTGAAACCCAAATTTCATCTTTCCAAAACAGAATGTGCAAGGTTCACTTGCACAGCCAAAAACACCAGGTTACACTCATTTTCATCCAAAGTAACCTTCACAACAATTAATCCACTATATGTTAGCATCCTAATTGTACAAGTTTCAGGTAATTTGGAGTTAAGACCAGAGATATTGGCCTTAGAAACCCAAACTAATCCAAAGACCTTATTCTAAAAAATAAACTACTATTTTGTGCAATTTTAAAGCCCTTAAAGTCAGAAATAAATTATAGCTATTTCCTAAAAATATGTAGACACAGATGTCCTGGTTATAACCCAATTAGAATCAAGTCATTTGGAGATATATAACTTGACTTATAGCAAAATGAGTCCCCAAAGGTCATTTTACTCCTAAAATAGAATTCCTTTATCAAACATGATGTTGTCCACATCAACTTAATTCTCACAATCGATCACACATACTCAACTCAAATCAACTCAATATCATCGAAAGTACCTCAATTTAATTAAATAAATAAAATACACATAAAATTCCCAAACCTTCTTCTTGGCTAGCTTCAAACTCAATTAGCTCATTCCTCTCCCACTTTCTCCGTGCCTTTAGCTCCACTTAGTTTATCCACTACAAATCAATCAAAATTCATCATTTACACATTAACCTTTTGACTCTCAATCAACCAAAATCCATGGATAGAGTGAGAAAAACCAACCATTACTTATCTCTTTAGCATGTATAAAACTTGATTTCACTTAACCAATTTGAGTGACAACTCAAGCACCTATTAATGAAGGATTTAGGAGTTCAAAGGAAGAAGAAATGGATGGAGAGGGATGGAGGAAAGGGATAGATTTTGGCTCCCAAATCCACCGTACTACATGGCTAATAAAGCCATACTTATCCATCTTTTCTTCCTTTACTTCTCATCCATACACTTGTCACTCAAAGATTAGCTCTCCTTCCTAATTACTTCTTTTACTCCTTTAATCTCTTATAAATTATACCTTAATCTCTTAATTAACTTAATTCACATATTAGTATATGAAATAATCCATTTAATGCAATTTGGTCCATAAAGTTCCATGATAATTTTAATTCTAACTTTCCACTTAATACCACTTATATTCCTAACACATACACTTAACTACTTACTCACTTAGACCACTCTCATACCCATATTGGTAAGCAAAATGACTAGGGTACAAGTTGGGACCTTACAACTCTTCCCTCCTTAAAGAATTTTGTCCTCAAAATTCATACCTGAACTAAATAACCGAGGGTACTAAGCTCTCATAGCAGACTCGGGTTCCCAGATTGCTTCTTCAACACCGTGGTTGCAAGAGCACTTTTACTAAAGGAATCTACTTATTCTGAAGCAGTCTTACTTCTTGAGCTAAGATAGCTTTAACCTCTTCATTATTGAAAAGTCTGATTGTACTTATACATCTTACACCGGTAAAATGTAAGACTCATCTGACCGGTATATGCGGAGCATTAACTCATGAAACACATCATGTAGATTGGCTAGCTGCAGTGGTAAAGCTAACCGATATGTTACTGGTTCAATCCATTCAAGTACTTTATAAGGACCAATAAATCTTAGACTCAGTTTTTCCTTTTTCTTGAATCGAAGCACTTTTCTCTAGGGAGACACTTTTAAGAACACTTTATCACTAACTTCATATTCAATGCCCTTTCGCTTCAAATATGCATAAGATTTATGCCGTTCTGTGACGTGCACCAAACCCGCTATGTGTTTTTTGGAGGGCAGCTTTTAGGGTCCAAGTGGGTTGGCATCTGGATCTTGGGTATCATTAGATATTTTAGAATCCCTACCCAATAAAACATTAGCAAAATTCATCTAATCCCATAAAACCTTTAGGAACCTTTGAGGTATTTTGGAGTCGCTACCCAATTTAAAATTGGAAAAGTTCGTCTAACCTCTAGGGTCTAAACCATAGAAAGATTCAAAACTTTACTCTTATTAATGCATTGGTTAATTATAAGTGAGTTTTTATTACTAAATTTTCATCTCTCTCTCACACGTCATGCAATTTAATTAAGGCACACATCAAGCATGAAGAAAAGCGATAAATAATAAAAATAAACTGCAAAAATAAATTACAAGTTAAAAATTTGGGACAAAAATACAATCCCCTAAAATACAAAATCAAATAATAAAATCAATCCAATAAATACATACATAAATCGGGACATTTATTTGGAATAGGAATGTTGGTTCCTTTATACACACCTAAAATAATTGAAGAGTTATTTTTATGCATTATTAAGAAAACCGGTATGAGCGATCCCATTTTAATGAAAATTAACTCTCCTTTTTAAGGTGAGATTTTATTGGTTAAAATGAGGATATTGGTACTATTTTATTAGAAAAAATCCCAATTCATTAATAAAAATATTTTTGTGATGTTCTTTTTAACGTGCATAAAATAAAATAAATTTATCACAAATCACATGACAAAATAAATAAAAATGAAATAAAGAAAAATAACTAAAATGAAAAAAAAAATGATAAGCAAAATAAAAAGAAGCCTTTAAAATCTCATTGTCTTCCTATTTGCTCGTAAGATTGCTCAAACAAGAAAAAAAAAAGGATTTGAGACAAAATAAAACAAAATAAGATTAATGTTCGCATATAAATCTAAAACACAATTAAATTAAATAAAATAATAAAAATAAATATTACATGAAAAAAATAATATTAAAATCATGCAAAAATACATATCACGCGAATATTGATCGAAAAGCATCGAAAAAAAAGAGAAAACAAGTTAAAAGGGCATAAAAGGAAAAACAGAGATGAGGGGCTGGCAGGCTCCCCTCACCTACATCCCGCCCTTTAAGGGCAGGAATGAGGTAGAAGTGAATTTGGGCTCCTTCTTTAATGGTTCAATGTAAAACTTGCATGATTTCATGCGGTTTTACATGATTTCATGCCATATTAATGCGAAAAACACCTAAAACAATGGTGGAAGATAAAAAAAATAAAGAAAAGAATTAATAAAAGAAAGTAATTGAGCTCAGAAATTTACCCTTATAATGGTAAACAATTAGAAAGATGAATCCCAATTCGTTTCCTTGTCATAATTCGCAAGAATCGGATAAAAAATAAGAAGAAATTTGAGTCTATCCCTCTCTAAAAAACTCAAAAAAAAAAACTTCTTTGAAAAACAAAGAATAATCTTTAGTTTTTAAGAAAAGAGAATCGATTTCTCTATCTTAAACACTGTTCTTGGATCAAAGATTGAAATTCTGATGAAAAATAAGAAGAAGAAAAATCATTTTTCTCTTTTTCATTAAGAAATCTAAAAAATCACAGATGAGGTTCCTCATTTTTCTCTCTCTAAAAATTATATTTATATTATTCTTGAATTAAACCTAGAGATTTTAGGAAAAGATCAAGTTGATTTAATCCAAACTTCCTATTTTGAAATAAAAATTCGGAATTATCTCTAAAAAATCTCGAAAATCAGTGTTAGAATCCAATTATAAATCAAATTCCTTGATTTTTGGGGGCAAAATGCAGTTGGAGGAAGGAGGTGACAAGGGCCAGCCTCCTCATGTGGTCCGCCTCTCGTCAGGGGTAGCCTCCTCACACTGCCCGCCTCTCATCAGGGGCAGCCTCCTCGCATGGCCCGCCCCTCATCAAGGGTAGCCTTATGCTGTGTGTAACACCCCAATACCCCTTGGGAGGATATCGGAGCTCCACACACACAAATACTTAAATGCACAACTGAAGAGGAAGCAATAAGCCAATATAAAAATCAAAATAATCAAATTATAAATGATCATCAAATTACAAGAGGATCCTTGGCAAAAACATATACATATAAATATTTACATTTACATCTACGTATAAAGCTATACAAAAAGTACTAGCAAAAGATAAAAAGGACTACAACTGGAACTCCTAGTGGCCGACTTGCAGATGCTCGACTCTAAACCGAACTTGCAACCTACACGGAAAAAACACCCGTGCTAAGCAAAGGCTCAATAGGGAGAAACAAAAACAAATACACAAAAATAGCATTCCTCACACATAGACATAATATGAGCAAGAGAAGTTCACATGCATTAATATACTATAATCACTCTGATAACAAATCATGTACCAACATAAAACATATTCACTACATCAAAACAATTATCATAGACTACGAACAAAGGAAAAGCACTACTACTGGAAATTTTCATATACATATACACATATCGGTATGTCAAGCTCAATAATAACCACAATACACTAGCATGAATTTACATGGGTGGTGGATATAAGTACACTGGATACTGCGAGCAGTATCAAACAATAGAGACCGAAGCCTCAAAACATTTAAAAACTTTTAGATACCCAAAGGTATCAAACACTAGACCCAAACGAGGTCAAATACTAGCAGCTGCAATCACTAGCCCTTTATAAGCATGCTTATCTATCCACTACTATGACCATTCAGGCTCAAGCATAGACACTTATACAATAATCACAAACTTATACTGAATCGCGTATTCGAACAATAAAGGTATAAGTCCATATATACATGGTGCTATATATATATATCAAACACATACTCACAAGGAGTGAGAAACCATGCAAGAACAACAATTAAAACACACTTGAAAACAGGGTATGTCACTCCAGCGATAGCCCATCGCGCTCGCGACAGAGGTGAAGCTCGCCCCAAGTCATGCTTGCGAAAGACAGGAAGATAGGCCTCTGTCATGTTCGTGACTTCGGACATGCTCGGGACAGAGGGCGGGTGGTTCCCCATCGCGCTCACATGCTCACGACAGAGAGCATCTCAACAGAAGCTCGCTAATCACGGACTCTATCGCACTCATGATAGAGTTATGAATTTAACTATATCCGAACTTTCTTGCACCTCACTCACAACCCAAAACCACACAATAATGCTTAGACCCTCAAATCAAACAACAAATAGCATTCAAAATATGCTAATACATATGCCAATAACATTATACAATCACTACTTGCAATTTATCACAATTGAACAATAATAACTAACCTAAATCACACCCAAATTAATTCTAAACACATAGAACAAAACCCACATGCAACTACTACACACCCACATAACATGCTCCACATATCCAATTTTTAGAATTAACACTCAAAAACCAAACACAACTATATAGAAAAACTCCCAAACCTCAAGAAGCTTCAGAAATTCAGCCCCTCTTCACTCAAACCTTCTCTTTTCCTTTCTCTTTTCTCTTGTAAGTAGCTTGTAAAACAACCCAACAAACTCATAAACACAAAACCCAAATCCAGAAAAACGGGAAGAAGAAGAAGAAACTAAAATCCCAAACCAAACTTACCTTGCAACCAGCCACTAAACCTTCTTAAATCCAGACCAAAAGCTATAACAAAGTCCACCAAGGAAAGAGGAAAAGGAAGAAAGAAGCAACAAATGAAGACGAAGAAGAAGAAATAGGAGAGGGAGCTTACGCAAGAAGGAAACAAAAATCTGATTTTTGGTTTCCCTCCCTCCTCCTTTCTTCTTTCTTCATTTAATGCCTCCAACTACCCTCCAAGGTAACAAACTCTGATTGGTCCATTAAATCAAATCCTTGGCTTATTACTCATTAGTCCTTGGTTAAATCTCCTTCACTCACTAAAATAATTATTTTATTCCTTAACTTTATTTTTCTCTTCAATTTAGTCCTTAATCAATTTAATCTTATACTTGCCAAATTACAATTATATCCTTAATTACTCAATTAACCATTCAATTCCTACTAGGCCCTTTTTTAGGTTGTTACAATGTGCATGCGGGGCACTTCCTCACTCGAGAGGTTGGCGTATATGTGAGGGGGGGGGGGGTGGGGAGGGGAGCATGCACGAGGGGCGCCCTTGCGCTGCCCGTGCGTGAGGTGTACTCCATCGTGTAGCCCACCCCTGGTAGGGGCAGGCGCAAGCGCGAGGGTCCCCCCCCCCCTCCCGCAGCCTACCCCTGCAAGAGGCAGGCAACTATGCGAGGGATGATCCCCCAAGCCCGTCCCTGCGAGGGGCAGCCACAGGGGGTGGCCTGGACACAAACCCATTTTTTAAAAAGGAATTTGATAAGGAAATATCACTACTAACCTTGTTGTCTGTGAATAGGCACTAATTTCATCATTATATAACCCTGGTCTAGGCTGCCTCGAGACCCGGTGTCTACAGTTGCCCCCAATTTTAGGGAAGCTAGTGCATGGGTGCCTAGGTGAGCAAAAACTCAGAGGAAAAGAAAGGAGCGCATACCTGACGCTGCCACCTTCCTGCTGTGTTCATGGAGTCAAGGCGGATCTTCGATTAATACCTATATACTGACACGCTGAGCCACTCTCTTGGTGGTTGATTGACGTCGTCTTATTGGCGTTTCAAATTTTCATTGTTTTGATCTTGGATAGATGCTCCCTGGAGAGCTGGTTGTTCCCTGGAGAACAATTTTGTGATTTAGATTGTGAATATTATCCTCTTAGATTGCACCGAGTCATTTTCTAGAATTCCAAAGTGGGGATATCATTCTCTTGGATTGCACCGAGTCATTCTCTAAACTTTCAAAGTGCGGATATCATCCTCTTGGATTACACAGAGTCGTTATCTAGACTACAAAGTGCAAATATTCTTGAAACTCACTAAGTCGTTATCTAGACTACAAAGTGATTATTATCCTATTAGATTGCACCAAGTCATTATCTAGACTACAAAGTGATTGTCAACCTCTTGGATTTCACCGAGTCATTATCTAGATTACAAAGTGCGGTCATTCTTGAATCTCACCGAGTCATTATCTAGACTACAAAGTGATTGTCATCCTCTTGGATTGCACCGAGTCGTTAACTAGACTATAAAGTGCGATCATTCTTGAATCTCATCGATTGATTATGATCCTCCTTGATTACACTGAGTCGTTATTTAGACTACTAAGTGCAAACATTCTTGAATCAATTTTGCCATCTAAATGCTTGTCGTAGTGTCTAGCCTCAGCTGTTTCCTGAATAAAGGAATTTCCATTTATCAGTGTGTCAATATATTTTGACGAGTTATTTGAGAGTTTATCTTTTGTAGGGTTTTATTTATTTCTCTATTATCATCTGTCATTTTATTATTTGTGATTCATCAATTTTATTCTTATTCCTTTTATCTGCCTCATATTAAAGTGCATTAAGATGCGAAGTATAATAAAGATCATTTACATACAAGCCATTTAGTTTTGTACATAAATCAAATCAAAATGACTATGAATCTCCCTAAACATCAATTATAATGGATCATAGCCTCGGGATCCCTCTCGTCTCATATATGTACTAACGGTGTGGCTAGTGCCACAGAGGTAGATGGCTAGTCAGTAACATCCACTGGTAGAAATCTAGGAGCTAATGGTCATGGTGCTCATAACTCCACCTCCATCTGTCCATCTTGGAAAGGGCAAGCAAGAGTCCTTATAGTCTCTGTCAGATCATGAACACCCGTCCCCAAGGTCGCGATGGTCTGAGTGTGGTCTCTAATACGACTGCTCACATCCGTAAGTCTAGTATCCATACTGTGACACGTGCAGAACCGAAAAGGCCCTCAAATGCCCACTTTTAGGGCTCGAGGGATTGGTTCACGTCATTTGATCTTGGGTAACATGAGACATTTTGGAATCCCCTCCCCATAGAACATTGGGGAAGTTCATCTAGCCTCATGAAACCTTTAGGCACCTTTGAGATATTTTGGAGTCGCCACCCAATTTATAAGAAATTGGGAAAGGTCATCTAACCTCTATGGTCTAAACCAGAGAGTGGTTCAAAACTCCACTCTTATTTATGCCTTGGTTAATTATAAAAGAGTTTTTTAGATTAGACAATTCCATCTCTCCTCTCACATGATTAATGCGATTTATTTAAATGCGCAATTAAAGTATCAAGAAAGCGATAAAGAAAAGCTATAAAGAAAAGCGATAAATAAAGTGATAAACACACAAAATAAATCTTTATAAAATGGAAATTGGGACAAATACAATCCCATAATGAAAAGCAAACCTAAATAAAATTGCACCAAAAATAATTAATTACAAGTGCCTACAGGATATATAACATAAATCTAGATAATTAAGCAAAATTAATATAGAGAGGAGATATGCATAAATCGAGATATTTATTCGGTTTAGGAATATTGGTTCTTTCATGCTCACATAAAGAGGGATCGAAGAGTTATTTCAGCTATTGGCTTGAAAACCGGGATGAGTGATCCCATTTTTAGAAAGTTTAACTCTTCATTTTAATTCATGACATTTTGCATTCCTTGGCTAAAATCAAGGACATTGGTCCTAATTTATTACTAAAAAAATCCCGATTTAGTCATAAAAATATTTTTGTGATTTTTTATCTAACACGGACATAAAATAAAACTATTTTATTTACAACTAAACAAAATCACACAAACGGAGATAGATAAGGTCTCACCCAAGTGATGTAGTCTCCTACGCGCCGTGACCCCTCTGTTTGGTCACGACGATGCTCAAACAAGCAAACGTCACATTTTACCCACATAACAAAAATAAAAGTAGAAAATTAGTAATAATTCTAAAATCAACCAAATAAATATGAAAATAAGGAAAATATAAATGGGTTAAAGTAAGCATATTTATTTAACATGCAAACGACTCACATACAAAGGGAATTAAAAACTAGTCATGCAAACATAATAATAACTACAATAATAATGGCAACAACAACAACAACAACAACAAAGACAATAATAATAATAATAATAATAATAACAACAACAACATTAATAACAATAATACAATAACAACATGATAATAATAGCAATAATGATGATAATAATAGCAACAATGATATCAACATTAATAATAATAATAATAATAATAATAATAATAATAATAATAATAATAATAATAATAATAATAATAATAACAATAATGACAATAATAATAATAATAATAATAATAATAATAATAATAATAATAATAATAATAATAATAATAATAATAATAGACCAACAAAATTAAATAAATAAACAAGAGGAAGGTAAATAAACATGTAATAGAAAACAACAATATTTAAGCATAAAAGAAAGAAAATCATCATAAAAATCATACTAAAAGAGAAAATTAATAAATCTGATTTTTTGCACCCAAAATCATATACATTTATCAAGTCAATATTCATATATTTATCAATGCAAAAAAATAAAATAAAGTAAATAAAATAAAAAGGAGAAAGAAAAAAAAAAGATCCAAGAATCTTTACCCTCAGATTTTATGATTTGGAAGCAAGATGTCTCAATCTAGTTTCTCTTGTCAAGATTCAAAAATAAACTCAAAAACATTCAAAAATCTTTTAAGTTTTTATCTCAAAAAGTTTCAAGAATACAAGAACTCAAAAAATTGATTTTTTGAAGTTTAATGAGAAAACCCAAGTTAAGGAAATTAATTTTTCTTCCTCAAGTTAATGCAATCTCGACAAGAGTTTTTTAGATCTAAGAAAAAATCAAGAAAGATGAAGAAAATAAATTTTTCCTCGCAAAAATGGGGTTTTTCTCTCAAGAAAACCCTCTCCAAATTCTCCCCCAAAATCCCCTTTTTCTCTCCAAAATATTCTATTTATACCCATTATCAAGAGAAAACCCTAATTTAATTAGGAAAATAGTTTAAAAATAAAAAAAACACTTAAAAATGGGTTAAAAACCCAAAAAAAGGCAAAAAAATTATTTTCGACAGAAATTGCGGCAAAAGGGCCGCTAGCAGGCGAGAAGGGGCGCTGGGCGTGCCTCGCGTGCTGAGGTGCGGCCACACCTCGCTCGCTGAGTGCTCTCCATGAGTCGCCGAAATATTATTTTTTTTTTAAAACCTTTTTTGACAAAAGATAATCAATTTCAACCTTCCTTTTTTATTTTTAATTTTCAATATATATATATATATATATATATATTCATTTTCTAAAAAAATAATGTTGACTAGGAAATGATCGATCCTCACTTTTTGCCGATGAATCGGTCTTTATTCTCATCATTGGGTAATCCTGATCTTGGATCGCCTCAGGATCCGGTGTCTATAGTTGCCCCCAATTTTGGGAAAACTAGCACGAAGGTGCCTAGATGAGCCAAAATTCAGAAAAAGGAGAGAAGCGCATACCTAAGGCGACAACCTTCCTGCTGCTATGAGATGGAAATCACCTCTTTAAGTCACCATGTAGACTGTGGAGTGATCGACATCTTTCTGGGTTGCACCGATTCTTCTCAAGACATGCGAAGTGCGAGTGTCATCCCCGAATGGCAATGCACCAAGTCTGCTCCAGACTTATAAAACGCAGGAAATTCCCTCCTGGACTGCACCTAGTCTGCTCCAAACTTATAAAGTGCGGGGGCCATCCTCAGATGGTGATGTGCCGAGTCTGCTCCAGACTTACGAAATGCGAGAAATGTCCTCCTAGACAACACCAAGTCTGCTCTAGCCTTACAAAATGCAGGGGCTATCCTGAGATGGTGATGTGCCGAGCCTACTCCAGACTTACAAAACATGGGAAATGTCCTCCTGGACTGCATCGAGTCTGCTCCAGACTTACAAAGTGCGGGGGCTATCCTCAGATGGTAATGTGCCGAGTCTGCTCCAAACTTACAAAACACGAGAAGTGTTCTCTTGGACTGCACCGAGTCTGCTCTAGACTTACAAAGTGCAGGGGCCATCCTCAGATGGTGATGCGCCGAGTCTGCTCTAGACTTATAAAACATGAGAAGTGTTCTCTTGAACTCCACCGAGTCTGCTCTAGACTTACAAAGTGTGGGACTTAGAAATTGGCCTCCTAAGAGGACTTTGAGGTTTGCCTACTCAGCGGACTTGGAAAATTGCCTCCTCAGAGGACTTGGAAATTTGTCTCCTTAGAGGACCTGGAAATTTGAACCTGAGTAGACTTCATCTTGGCTTGGTTGTCCAGTATGGGTGAGTGCTAATGTTGAGCCAAAGCCATCATTGACCCGCTGTCATCCGTGTGGTCATCATTTGGACTCTTCCTGCAATGCTATGTGCACAAGCATATATACAAGGAATTGTGCATGCATATCTAAAATGCCATATGCAGATGTTTGTTAAGGAATTGTATGAAATGAGATGCATGCAAAAATGGATAGACCATGTCTCGAGTGGTCAAGAGTCCATTGAGGATATGGCTTGACTGCCCACATCGCTTGATGCTCCCAAGGATCTAGGAAAGTGTCATCTTGGCTTAAGGGAATCTGATCCATAATCTTTTTTGAGAGATCCGCTCGGTGTGCACCTTTTGCCCACGATCAATAATCATATGCCTTTTGCTATGCACTGTACAGTATCTTGCCCCCATGACTCTGACTCATTTCTTGCATTCTGGACTATTTGCCTAAAGGCAGGTTATCCGAAGTAATGCCGCCTTATCACTCTAGACATCGAAAGTCATTATTTGAAGGTAGTGTGTCACTTGTGGATTTTCACACTAGCTTTTCTTCACGGGAAATGTGTCCCTTAGCCCTGTGCCTAATTTTTTCCTGGAATGGACCCAACCCAATCTAATGGCTTTATTCATTTTATTTTTTGTAGGATAGACAGCCTGTTTCCAGGTTTTCACCCTATCCTTTGGCCTAACTTTTGCTTAGAGAGCCAGTCACGGTTTTTATCTCTAACGCCCTTTTTTTTAGAGGCTAAAATCATTTCACTTTTTGAATTGCGGCTGTATAGATTTTGGATTTCCTCATGAATGTGCTGGCGACTAGCTCAAAGCCGATGGTGGGGCAAATTTACTGAAGTGTCAAGATGATAGGAAGGGAGGCCATGCGTAGTAAATTGCGCATATGCAAAGAATGAGCAATACGCTACTTTTTATGCTGGAACTTAAACCATTCTGAGCATGTGAGATGAAGTGCTCTGCTTATATTAACATATTACTACGTAAATGCATATATTCCAGTCCGATTTTAACACACGTGATTGTTATTTAGCATTAATCTAAAAAATACAAGACACTATCTAAACTCGAGATGGATCGTGAAGACATCGAACTCCTGTTATCAATCAGCCATCTCGGGTTTTCAAGATTAAACATTTTCTTTCTGCCCCTAATTTTTGCCTAAAGTGCCTTTTTTTGGTTTTCACCTTGACGGGGCACCCAATTTTAGCATGGCTACCTTTTTTTGGTTTTCAACCCGTGAGGCTTTTATTCTCTTCTTTTGATCTTTGGTTTTTAGCCATGGAACCTCTTGAGCTTGTCGAAGCTGACTGGTTCTTCGAACTCGTTTCCATCACTATTTATCGGAATCGTTGCTCCCTTGGGCAATAGCTTCTCAAGAACAAATGAGCCTCTCCATATTGGCATGAATTTACCTTGTATGGCTGGACCACTCGGACTCGCTTGCTTAAAGACTAAATCTTCCTCTTTTAGTGGATGCTTTTTTACTTTCTTCTCGAATGATCGAGCAACTCTTCTCTGATGGATCTGGCCGTGATAATAAGCCCATAACCTATCCTCATCTAACATGCTCAATTGCTACAACCATTACTACGCCCAGTCGGCTTCTAGAATCTGGGCTTCCATGACTACCCTTAAAGATTTGAGTTCTACCTCAACCGGCAGTACTGCCTCCACCCCATATACCAAGGAATAAAGCGTGGCTCCTGTAGCGGCTCTGACAGTGGTTGTCTAGCTCCATATTTCAAAAGGCCATTTCTCTGCCCAATCTCTATAGTTTTGAACCATCATGGCCAAGATCCTCTTGACATTCTTGTTAACAACCTCTACTACCCCATTGGCTTGAGGGTGATACGGAGGGGACTTGTGATGCTCGATACCATACTTCTGAAGCCACTTCCTAGTTTCAGCTATAAACTGCCCCTCGTCCTTGGACACAACGTGATACGGAAGACCGTGTCAAATTCTTCTCAATGAACTTGGCCATATCCACATATCAATTCTTTTCCTTCCCTTTTCTCTCCTTTTTTTTATTTGTTTCTTTTTTTTCATTTTATTATTTTTTTGTAGATAAGCTTCGTTCAAATCCCGATAGTTTACACATACACGTACTTCTCTTCTTAACTATTAGGGATAACGTTGACTAACTAAGTTAGGTGTTGAACTTCGATAAGAATTTTGGCTTCATTTCTGCTTGTGGATTTCTTCTTTTAACCTTTTCTACCCATCTTGGCCTGAGTCTTCTGAATTTCTGCTAGATTGGTCCACGATTGGGGTATATCAGCCTAGTATGTTCGGCAACTTCATGATCATCTCTCGGCATGTCTTCATAGGTCCAGGCAAAGACTTTTTTTATACTCTTTTTTTTATTTTCTCAAATTTATCTCACTTCAGGAGTGGTATCAGATGCCAATAGGATCTTGAGATTAAATGAGGCAGTATTCATTAAGTTAATATCAAATGTAAATAACTTGTGGTTGTGATCATGCATAATGAAATCATGAGAAATATAAACAAAAAGTCATTAATATAATTAAAATAAACAGTACTGCATACATCAAGATTAAAAAAGTTCAAATATAAAAAGCACATCCACTAGAAGGTTTCCTCTCCTACTTCTTGCGGCGCTTTGGATCGATAATCCGTTTGCTATCAATAAAGTCTTGAATATGGCTCCTCAAAGTTTGACATTTGCCAGTGTCATGCCCTGTGTGCTGATGGTAGGCACAATGCAGATACTCTTGATGCTCTGGATGCCCTTGGCTTCTAGCGGGTCTAGCCGAGATTGGTTGCAACTTTCCTTCTTTCATCAACCTCTTAAGTACCCAAGACAATGATCTACCCGGGTTGGAATAGTTCCTTTGGCTTATTTCGGTAGCCGCTATATCTACCATATTCTCAGTTCGATTCTCATTTTCTGGCCCTGCTGACCCTTCTGCCCCCTGATTACCATGACTTCTTCGGGGATAATTGTCATCATTGGCCTTCCTTGCCAGGTATTCCCCTTTAGCTTCTATTGCTATGTCTTTCAAGGACTCCCAATCCTTTAGCCCCACCTCTCTTAGGTATGGGCTAACATTCCTAATGAATAAGCTTATCTGGTCAGGGGTATCAAGTTTTTTCTTTATTTCCATGACTCAATTCCTCCACCGTGTCAGGTATTCAAGGAAAGATTCCCCTAACTTCTGTTGAAGCAGTTCCATGTCTTTCAGAGTGACCTCCTGTAACATCCCAAAAATGGCCTAGTTGAAATTGCATGTTTAGTTGGACATTTAAAGGGGTAATTTGGTAATTAGTAAATGAATTGGGATTTAATTAAGGAATTATAAGAGATCATTGAGGATAACTTGGTAATTTGTAAGTGAAGGGCCCTCGACTGAATCCGCTTTTAGGATTCAAGGAACTGGTTCGCATCTTTTGATCATGGGCGCCATAAGACATCTTGGATGTTTCCTTCCCAATAGAACATTGGAAAGGGAACATCTAGCCCCCACGACGCCTTTAGGCACCTTTGAGGTATCATGGAGTCGCCACCCAATTTACAAGAAATTGGAAAAAATTTCTAACCTCTTATTGGTCTAGACCAGAGATTGGTGTTCGGAACTTCACTCTTATTTATGCTTTAGTTAAATATAAATGAGTTTTTAACCTCCTAAAATTCTATCTTTCATCTCACATGATTAATGCATTTAAATTAAAGGCGCATCATAAGCACGTAAAGAAAATAAAGAAAAGCGATAAAGAAAGCGGTAAGTAAAGTAATAAAGGAAAAAAGTAAACACGCAAACACGCAATTACAAGAGAAATTGGGGCGGAATACAACCCATTTAAAAGAAAATAAAGGAGAAATTGGAACGGAATACAATCCCTAATGGGAATTAAATAATGTTGGCCCAAAATTAATTACAAGGGCCTAAAAGGAAATCAACATAAATTTAAACAATCAAATAAAATCAAACATAAGAAAAGCATACATAAATCGGGACATTCGTTTGGTTTAGGAACATTGGTTCCTTCGCGCTTATTTTGAAGAGGGATCGAAGAGTTATTCAATTATTGGGTTGAAAAACCGGGATGAGTGATCCCATTTCGGAGAAAAAGAAACTCTTCATTTTATTGTGATATTTTTTTATTGTTTGGCTAAAATGAGGGACATTGGTCCCAATTTTATTAATAAAAATGCCAATTTAATTGTAAAAGTTTTTTGGTGATTTTTTATCCCACGCGTGCATAAATAAAATAATTGTTTACAAACAGGCACAACACAAAGAGAAGGAAAAGGAAAGGTCTCACCGAAATCGACGTGATCCTTTATGCGTCGTGACCCAACCGGGAGGTCACGGGAAGCTCAAACAATGCGACTCAAATTAAATCTCAGACAGAAAATAATATCAAAAATATTAGTAATAATTCTAAAAATTAACCAAGTAAAGACAAATTGAATGCAAAAATATTAATATGATATGCAAACAATTTACATGCGAAGAGAATCAAGAGCAAACCATGCGAACAATGACAAATATAATAATCATAGTAATAATAATAGTAGTAATAATAATAATAATGATAACAAATAACAAATAATGTGAAATAAACATAAATTAAATAATACTATTAACAATAATATTAATGCAACACAATAATACCAATAATAAATAAATGAAATAATAATAATAATAATAATAATAATAATAATAATAATAATAATAATAAAGCATAATGACAAATAATAAATAAATGCAATAATAATGATAATAATGGTAATAATAATAATACGGAAATGACAATAATAAATAAATAATAATAATAATAATAATGATGCATAATATTAATAACAAATAGTGATAGTAATGAAATCAATGTGAAAAAATAGATCTAACAAAAACACCATGAAATAATAATAATAATAATAATAATAATAATAATAATAATAATAATAATAATAATAATGAGAAGAAGAAGACAACAACAAGCACGGCATAATAAAATAATAATAATAATAATAATAATAATAATAATAATAATAATAATAATAATAATAATAATAATAATAATAATAAAAGGAAGAGGAAGACCAACGGGGACAACCAGCAAAAAGGCAAGATAAACTCACAAGTTAAAACAAAAGACCACTAGAAAATCAAATCAAAAACAAACAAACCAAAAACTATCAACAGTAGCAAAATAACATCAAAGTTGTTAGAGCATAACATGACAAAAAAATAACAATAAAATAAAATTAATGACCATAAATGATAAATAGAAATTAGGACAGATCCAAAGTGTTTATCCTCAGAATTTTATAGATTGGAGAAAGGCGGTGTCTTGATCCGTCCTCCTTGTCGAATTTGTGGTGGTGAATATTTGAAGAAAATGTAACAATTGATGTTTTTGAAAAAATTTAAGTCAAGAAAATATTTTTGGTGGGAGTTTTGAGCAAAGGAAATTAATTTTCCAAGCTCAAAAATCACCTCGGAACTAAATGTTCTTGAAGAAAAAGAAGGAAGATTAAAATTTTGAATTTCTTGGGATTTTTGCTTGAAAACCCAGCTGCTGTTCTTTTTCTTCATTGAGAGAAAATCGAGTCTTTTTTTCTTTTAATCAAAATTGCAACCCCCCTCCAAATGAAACCCAATTTTTTTTGTTTTAATTTGTTGGGTTGTCCCAAAATAAAGAAAGACAATTTATTCTTTTAATTTTTCTTCCCAAAAATTGCACAGAAAAGGAAAAAATCAGCAGTCAAAATGGACTAAAACGCAGAAAATGCAGCTCAGGACAGGACGGGCAAATATGCCCGCGTGAAGGAGGGAAGACGCGCGCTCGCATGGGCGCGCACCCAAGGGATGAGACGCGGCCACTAAAGTGGCCGCGTGATATAAGTGGCCGCGTGATGGCCACTTATAAAAGTGGCCATCCATGGCCACTTAAGAATTTAATTTTTTTTTTTCAAATTCTTTCTTTATTTTTTCATTTTCTTTTTCAAATTCTTTCTTTATTTTTTCTATCTTAATATTAAATCCTTTTTTTAATTAAATTAATTAATTAATTTAATTCTCTTTTTTTAAAAAAAATATCAAAAATGTATATAAAAAAACACTTCCTAATAATTTTTAATTAATAATTTTTTTTTTAATACTAATAATTTTTTAGATATATTTATTTGTCTATTTTCATTCAAAAATAACGAGGGTCTCGACAAGAAAAACATCATTTTCGACACCTTTGCCTGTGGTAAGTATTATTTTCATCATCGGGTAATTTTGATCTTGAACCGCCTCGGGACTCGGTGTCTACACCATGTATCAAAGGGAAATAAGTCAAGGACTTGTTACTATGGGCCAATTAGAGCATGCCACCTAGGATTGGGTTGTTGGGAGCATTAAATGAAGATTTGAGAGAAGGAGAAAGGGAAACCAAGAAAAGCAAAATTTTTGCCTTCTTGCTCATGCCTCCAACTCTCTCTCTCTTCTTCCTCTTTCTCGTTTCTTTCTTTCTTGTTCCTAGCTTTTCTTTCTCTTGGATGGTGTCCTTGATTTTCTGATCAAGGATTGAGAAGGTTTGTGTTTCTTTATGAAGGTATGTATGGGATGAGTTGGTGCTCTGTTTTCTCCTCCTAAATTCTGCATGTGTGGCCTTCATTTTTCTGGGTTTTAGTGGTTGTGCTGGTTTAATTAGTGTTTGTTTTGGTTGGATTTTGTGCAAGAATCTAAAGAGAGAAGGAAGAGTAAAGGCAAGGAAAAAGTTGGATCTTGAAGAAAGTTGTTAAAGCTGCAATTTTGGAGGTTTGCGAGTTTTTTCATCTTCTCTTCGGATCATTGAATGATATGTTAATTCCTGAAATTTGAGTGTTTTGATATGTGTAAATGCATGTGTTTAGTAGATTTGTGTATATAGTTTGAAATAGTAGGGTTGTGATGGTTTGCATATCAATTTTGAAGTGAATGAGCATGAGTTTGAGATGAATTTCTGGGCTATGTTGAATGTTATGATCACAAGTTATGTCATTTGATTGTGTATTATCATTGTGCAATTGAGTTGTTATTATTATAAGCATGTTTTTTAGGGCATTGGAGGTATGTTTTCATATGATTTTGAATGATATATGGTTTTGGGTAAGTTTGGGTTTGATTTTAGAAGCTTTGAGTTTTTTGCATTTTGGCTGAGATTTGGAAAACACGATAATATTGCGAGCGCGACAGAACCGGGTGTTCCAGTTTCTCGAGATAGCTGAATTTCCAGTATAGGGACGAATTGCTCCGAGTCGTGAATGGCAGCATGAATCGGCGAGGTGCTCAGCCCTTTTATGAGTCGTGAAGCCTTTCATGAGTCGTGAAAGTTGTCAGCACAACTCATATGGAAAGATCTGACAGAAGTCGTGCACAAGGACACGACTCGTGATAGCTCCCTCCTGTAAGGCGAGCATTTGGCTTTGACATGAGTCGTTATAGCATGCACGACTCGTGTTAGCCTTCTCTCTTGCAGTGCTTCTCTGGCTACTGTCGCAAGCGTGACCTCCCATCCCGAGCACAACAGTGAGCCCTCCTGCCTGCCCTATTTTCCGAAAATGACTTTTATGTCTCATTTGCATGAGTTCACACTTCTACATGGTACATGACTTTGCTTAAGCATGTGTAATGTTATGGTTTCTTAATTATAAGTTATATGTTCATGATTAATAAGGTTTACATGATTTACATGTCTCCGAAATTGATCGGTATATATTTATACATGAATTATGTGGTTATGCTTGCATTATTCTCTATTGTATGACAATAATTTTAGAGTATAGATACATTGTTACTTTTGAGCCTAATCAGTCATTTTAATGGATAGTAAGCATGCTTATTAAGGGTTAGAGTGTGAGTGCAGCTGCTATATGTTGACCCCGTTTGGGTCTTATAAGTCGATCCCTTTTGGGTCTTTATGATTCGAGACTTTGGTCTTCCTTTCTACCTTCGGGTATATATGATTCGAGACTCATGTCTCCATATGCTTCCGATACTGTGTCTTATCAGTATCATTAGTACCCGTATCCACTAGTTTAGTGAGTATCAGGCTATTCTATGTTTTCCAATGATGTGGTAATTGGATATACGCTACGTGTTTATATATTTGATATGTCTAATTATGATGCAATACTTGTAGTTGGACATTGATGATTATTTAATTTTTATTCATGAGTATGCTATATGTTTATGTAAATGATATACAACTAGATGTAAAGCAGTGTGATGATTAATTACTCATTATCTCAAAATATATGTTACAAGCATGTGAAGTTATTATATGAGCATACAATGTTTAGATAGCTTAAATATATGGTTATATAAATGTTCTCATGTGTGGTAAGCTAATGGTTATGCTTTAGGAATATTATTATTATGGTAGACATGTTTCTCTTAGTTTTGTTCCTTCCCACTAAGCGTTATCGCTTAGCACGGGTTGGTTTCCCATGTAGGTGGCAGGTTTGGTTTGGAGTTAGGCATCTGCAGGTCGGCCACTACGAGTTTGTAAATGAAGTTCTTTTTGTCTTTTGTTATTACAATTGCCCATGTATATGCTTATGTTTTGTAAAGAGATTTTGATTTCAACAGTGTAACTTTTTATAAAGGAATATTCTAGTATATGTATATAAAAGGTATACAAATCTCTTTTATAATATTGTACCGTTTCCTAATATTATTAGATGTTTAAATCTCTTTTTGATATTTAATGTTTTTCGCTATCATTATATGCATGTTTATTTGTGTCTGTTTGCGTAGCGCTCTGGTATCCTTCCAACGGGGGTAACGGGGTGTTACAAAAAAGCTTCACTTTCCTCAACCAACTTCCATGGTAGAATTCTTCAAGAGCAAGACCCAAGAAAAATGTGCCTCAATAATCTAATTAAACCATATTATCCAACTAATAACAACATAATCTAACTATTAGAATCAAAGAAATCAAATAAAACCATCAATTTGTCTTACCTTAACTTTTGCCCAAAACCTAGAAATCTTGATTTCTCTCCTAATCTTCATCCAATAGAGAAATTAAGGGCTGAAAATATCTTCATTAAGGGCCGATTAACAAACCTAAGGCTTGGATTTAAGAAGAATGGAAGAAATTTTGAAGAAATCACATTGAAGAGGAAGAAGAAATGGCTTCGGGTGAGGGAGAGAAGAAAGGAGAGCGGGCTGCTGGAAAAATTTGGGCAAATATACAGATTTTTGGGGCTTTTATAGTATGTTTTTGGGTTGGTTTAAGGTCCAACCAAGTTGGGCCAACCAATCCAAACTCAAATAACTTTTATGGTTCAGTTTGCACTCTTAATTTAATTTTCTCTTTTACCACGCTCAAATTCTTCCAAAATTAATTTTCTAATTCATATCATATAAAAACTAGGCTGTACACCAAATTTCACCTCAATTGGAGTTCGTTTTAGGTTTGATTCACTCAAACCAATCCGATTAGTAAATTTTCAATGTCCTCGAAAAATTCTCTTTTTACTACCAAAAATTCCTACATATCATCTACAGCCAATCTGAAAATTTTCATCAATTTTGGATATCATTTGCTATTTTTAAAGTCTCGGTCAAACTTTCGGTCAACTGAGTACTATTTAAATAGAAATCATTTCTTTTTTTTTTACCTCCAAAACTTAATTCCTCATAAAAATGACTCCATAACAATAAAAATATATTCATTTGACTCCATGAATATTTTCGGCTCAATCGGAGACTATTTTTTGATTTGGTAATAATTTATCTGTCCGATAGCCAAATTTTCTAAGTCATCAAAACTCTAATTTATCAACATCATTACACTCTACTTGTCAATACGAGTGTGAACATATTTTTAGAATCTTTTTTCTGAGGTCCGTAGCTAAAGTTATGGCCCGATCAAATTTTAAGTCAAAATCGATCAAACTGGACAGATTTCGCCCGTCGAAAGCCTCCACCGATGGCATTGCCGTCTCTCCACCAACTGGAAGGCCATCCCTTGCCCCATAGATGCCCGTCTGTCACCACAGACGGCCGTCTGTCATGGCAGACACCCGACCGCTCATTTATTTTTACTGTTTCGGCCATTTCGGACTCGTTTGACCTCCGATTGACCTGAAATTTGCGCCTACTGACTCATATTGATGAGCTCTATCCAACGGTCGAATAAAATATTTTTCAATTTCAGGAAGTACTATTCACCTTGAAAGTACTATTCAATCTTGAAAAATACTATTTACGACTAACCCCGTATTGGGGCTGTTATACACACACCCATTTTACAACTTCGAACTGGATCAAAACTCTCAAATTCTTCGTCACTATCATGCCACCAATAACAAATCAATTATAATAACAGCTCAAAAACATGCATCAACCACAACACACACGATCCCAACCTCTAAAGCAGCTTGATCAACTCACTACTACGAATCAAATCTTCTCCTTGCCCTTGTCTTGCCTCTTGTCCACAACTTCTATGCACAAACAACCCAAAACAAGCACTTAATCCACATATTAAACTTTAAATCAACAGAAATATGCAAGTAGAAGATCAAAACCTAACTTCAACCACTTACCTCTTCAACCCTTTCACTAAAGTATCAAAATACACTTCAAATCCATTCCTAAAAACATGCCAATCTGCATTTTGTCGTGCCCGCGACAATTGTCACACTGGCGATAGAACACGGCCTTAGCACTCTCTCACAACTTCTTAAGCCAAATTACTCAATAGTCCCTCTAATCCATTTCTTTCCTTTTAAAACTTATTTTCTCTTGCAATCACATCCTCTAAATCCCGAATTCCAAGTACAAACTAATATTTACTACTCTTGCTATACACATAACACTGCAAATCCTACCAAGCCCAAATCGGGGTGTTATAAACCATGTATCATATGTCATTCATGCATCATTCTGACCGATTTATTTTGCAACCATCATAGATCTACCCAGGTGGTCGAGAGGTCCCCGTGGGCGGCTACACGGAAATTCATTCTTTGAGTTACCAGAAAGGGTGGAGTATTCAGAGTCACTTTTCGAGAGCAATGAAGCAACCTCCTCTCAGTTCTCTATTGACAGTGAGATGGCCAACCCACAGAAAGAAGCAGATGCCACCCAAGCCTTGATAGCCTAGGAAGTTGGTAGATGGTTTGAGGAGTTCTAAAATAGAATGATGGCGATAATGGGCCCGCCTGTCGCATAAAATCTAGCTGCTCTTCTTATTAGACAAAATGAACAGGAGAAGGCTAGAGAAGACCCACCTAAGGATGTTCATCCACCACCAATGGATTTGAGGGCTACCACATCTACGGGGCAAAGAAGAGGGATAGCCCGCAGAATAGAGGACGACTTGGAAGAGGATGTGTATGAGGAGCCTGTATCAGTGAGAGGGAAGGTACCTTAGAGAGAGGAAGCCATTTAGAAGAAGATGGAAGAAAAGTCTAAAGCAATGTCAAGAATGCTGACAAGGGGGCGAGGGATGAACCCCGAAGATAAGGAGTTAGAGGGAGAAGATCTGATCCCTCAGAATTTTAAGATGTCAGACGTTCCAAAATTTAATGGCACTTCAGACCCCACCGCTCATATAAAGCAGTACTCATTGGTGATGAAGGGTACTACTTTAACAAAGAGGTAGAAGATAGAGTACTTCTGCTTGAGGTTGAAAGGTCCCGCGGTGGACTGGTACCATGGTCTAGACCGGAAGACCAAGGAAGATCGGGACCTATTGACTGAAGAGTTCCTCAGGCAGTATGATTGTAGTACGAGGATGGAAGTGACGCTGAAGGATTTGGAGCTCTTAAAGCAGAAGTCTGGGGAGTCATTCCATGAGTATCTAACCCGATGGAGAAATCGGGTAATGTAGATGAAGAGGAAACTAGATAGTCGGGATCAGAGAAGGCTCTTTATCAAGAATGATAGCCCGTATCTAAAGGATGGGCTGAAGATGAAGGGCTTAAAAGACTGGGAGTTGTTGAAGGACATAGCCATTCAGGCTGAAGGTGAGTACCTAGCGAGAAGGGCAAGTAGTGAGGCATACACCAAGAAAAGCAGTGGTGGTCAAGGGGCAAGTAGGCTAGCAAGTTCCAGCAGTAGTAGCATAGTAGGTAAGACGGCTGAGGTCTCAGTTTAAGCACCGGTTCGAGGCACTTCTCAAATCTAGAGAGGTCTCTCTCCTGGGTACTAAGAAGATTGATAAAAGAGGGGAAGTTGCAACCCCTGGCACCTAGACTTGCTCGGACCTAAGGACAACTAGGGCACAAAGTTGACGAATATTGCGCCTACCACCAGCACACCGGGCATGTGACTGATAACTATAAGGCAGTGAGGCATGCCATCCAGGATCCGATCGATTCTAACTAGATCATAGATCCAAAAAAGAGAGGAAACCAGAAGAAGCTTGGATACAACAAAGTGCCCCTACCTATGTTCATGGTCGGGTCTAGCTTGCCCAAATGGTACTTGTTGAAGGATTTGTATGGAAGTGAGAGTCTTGCTATCAGTTACCCTGAGGGGGCACATAAAGAACGGATTCTCATGGCAACAGTAGATTGTTTGTCCACTGATGACAGTTGAAATGAAGATAATAGCTTTGATGACGAAGAGTCCACTGACCCGTGGGGTTCAGATGAGAAGGAGAAGAAGGACAATGAGAAAAAGGTTGGAGCAGTGACCCGAAGCAGAAGGGTAGTTCCGGAGGTGGAGAAGCCATAAGATCCCGCGACAGTTCAGAAGGAAAAAGAGCCAAAGGAAAACCCAATAACAAAGCAGTTGAAAAGGACGTCGGCTCAAATCTCAATATTGGATCTATTGAGACAGCCTCCTTTGCATAGGCAGAAGTTAGTGGAAGCCTTATGCGAATCTAGAATGGCAACTACCATCTCCCCCATGGAATTGTTGGACATAGTGAAAGGAAGTACTGGTGAGAACCTAGTGTATTCAAGCGCTGATTTGCTGGTTGATTACCATAACCACCACCGTCCCTTGTACATAAAGGCCCAAATAAATGAGAAGCACACTGCTTGTGTCAATGTCTGCCCTTTGTTGGCAATGGCGGCTTTTGGGGTATCAGAGGACATGCTGAGCAAGTCTGACCTGACGATCACAGCCTATGATAACTCCCAAAGACAGGCATCGGGGACATTCAAGGCGATGGTCAAGACTGGGCCAATCGACACAGAAGTGGAGTTCGTAGTCCTCCCCATTCCAGTAAACTTTTTAGCACTTTGGGCAGGCCATGGTTCCACAAACTTTAAGGGCTGTCATCCACTTTGTATCAGATGATTAAGATCCCACACGAGGGGCAAGTGGTGACAATTAGAGCTATGAGGGAGAATCAGGTTTCCATTCTGGAAATTGCAAGGCAACCCTTTAACGGGTTTTATGTGGCCGTGATTGGTGAGGAAGAGCAAATTGAGGGGAGCCCTCAAGTGGTAAACATGATGAAGAGGATGTCTTTCCTCCCTGGAGCCAGTTTGGGCAAAAATTCTCAGGGGCTGCAAGCTGTCATGGCTACAAGAGGTCAGAAGGATAGAAGAGGCCTTGGGTATGAGGGCACCGCAATGAAGAGCAAGAGGGCAGCAGGTGAGATCCCTCATATTAAGGAGAGCTTTGTGCCAGCCATTTCAATGTGTGCCTACGCGGAGGAAGCTAAACCTCAGTGGGTGGACGAAAGAATTGTACAGGGATTCTAGGTCTTTAATGATGTCTTCAATTGGGACATTGCAATGATCAAGCCAGCAGAGGGTTTTTGGAATGAAGAAATCATGACGAAGGGGACTATCTGGGACTGAGAAGCACCTGGGGAGATTATCATTGAGAGGTTAATGGCCACCCGAGTAAAGGGGAAAGAGAAGATGGAAGATGAAGCTATAAGGGAACAGAATGAAGTTTCACAGGGGGTTGCTGCAGTGCCTTCGAAATGCCAATTCAATACACAACTGTCGGCTGCAACATCCACGTCGGCAAAGAAAGAAGAGGATGATAATTTAGATTTTCTTTTTATGCCGAAACTCTTTAATAATGTCTGCGATTTTTCCAGTTCAATCAATAATATGAACAATTTTGCTTACTTATGCAATGTTTCTGATGATTTCACTATGCATAATCATAATCATGACTCATTTATATTTGACATTGATTTAACTGATGCAATTCCATTTAATCTCGGAACTTCGGAAAACCCGAAGGAAATCTTGATATCATCTAACATAACTCCTAAAGAGAGAATAAAATTTGGGAGAATTTTAAGAAAATACGAAAAAGTCTTTGCCTGGACCTACGAAGACATGCCAAGAGTCGATCGTGAAATCGCTGAACACGCCATCCCAACGTATCTGAATCATAGACCAGTCAAAAAGAAGCTTAGAAGACTTAGGCCAGAATGGGCAGAGAAAGTAAAGAAAGAAATCCACAAGTAGATTGAAGCCAAATTTCATATTGAGGTCCAATACCCGACTTGGATGGCCAATGTTGTTCTGATAGCCAAAAAGAATGGCAAAGTACGTGTATGTGTGGACTTCCGAGATTTGAACAAATCTTATCCCAAGGATGACTTTCCTTTGCCACACATTGATGTTCTAGTAGACAGTGCAGCAGCCTGCATGATGTATAGCTTTGTAGACAGATAGGCAGGGTACAACTAAATTCTTAATAAGATAGCCAATCGGATTAAAACAGCCTTTATAACTGAGTGGGGAACATTCGCTTACAGAGTAATGCCGTTTGGGTTGAAGAATTCAGGCACAACCTATCAGAGGATGGCTACTCGAATCCTCGACGACTTGATCCATAAGGAGGTAAAAGTATATGTCGATGACATGATGATCAAGTTAGCTACTAGAGAGGGTCACTTTGAAGTTCTAAAGAAGTTCTTTCGGAGGATCAATTTGGGTTCAAAAAAGGGAATTAACACTAAAAATCCCGAAAAATATGGTGAAAAGTCAAAACAAATCAAGAAAAATCAGAAAAAATGGAGAAAATCGCATTTCGGTAGGCTGGGGGGTGACCGACGGCCCTCGGTGCGCGCGCGCTCGCCCAGCGCTCGGAACGATGCTCCCTACGCAGTCGCCCCGCAGCGCGTTGCACCCGCGCACCGATGCGGCCGAATTTTTTTTTTTAAAATTTTTAAATCTAACAATAAACACAATAATTTTTAAACTCCATTTTTCAAATTTAATTTTTAATACATCTTTTATTATTTTTTTATTTTTTATTCTAAAAAGCAAATTTAACAAGGAAATCATCACTTTTAACCTTTTTTCCTGTGAACGGGCATCAAATCATCATTGGGTAACTCTGATTTAGGCTGACTCAGGACCCGATGTCTACAGGGTGATCGCCTCAATCTGCTCTCTCATTCCTCTCATTGCCTCATCTTTTACCCTAGGTGCTCTACCCCTCACAGGTTGATTGACTATTGGATCCTCAACTTCATCCTCCATCACAAAATCCTCATTGGGATTAGGGATCCTTGCCCTTCTTGGCTCAACTGGCACAGTGGCTCTATGTTCATTGACAGGTTGGCGAGCAGCATTACCAACAATCGGAGCCTCTCCACCAGCAGGCGGTTCAACTTGCCCCCGAGGAGGGACTACCGGTGGTTATGGAGCAATAGGTGGCTGTGCAGCAGGAAGATGTGCAATCCTTTCGGCCACGGCACCCATCATTTCTAACATCCTCCGCTCAAAGTCCTCTAGTCTACTTGCTAGGTCTTAAGTGGTCAAAGTTCTAGTTTCTTCTGCCATTGATGATTGTAAAGAAGATTCACTAGTCATTGAAAGTGATTCAGAATCCAATTCAGACACTAATTTTGGCAACTCAAAAAGCAGATTTGTTCTTGCTAGCCGACCGTCAAGACTTCTAGTCCACTTAGATGAATTTATGATGGCCATAAGACTCAAACTGTTAGAATGATGCATGAATGCCATATATGATGCATGATCGTGTGTTATGCAACATTCACAACCACATACAAGCAAGTAGATCCTTCCAACCTTATCGCTCCCACACAGGAGGTAATGCAGTCTCTTTCCTAGGTGGGTTTGATCCATAGCTTAACGGGGAACCCAATGGACGCGTATGGTGCACGGTGGAAAACCGGCAGCATAACATCTCTTATCTAATGCGCATACTTATGAATTTTGGCCTTTATGCATTTAAACATTTCATCCAAATTAAGATGGGCCCATCGGGGCATGAAAGCCTTTGATAAAAGGCCATTTAATTTGGTTGATTTTGTTCAATACATAATGTCCCATCTAGCAAGCACAGTATTACGGTACATTTCACCTAGTGGAAGTATCTATTGCCATTACATGAGCTTTAGTCAAAGGTGATGATACTTTAGGGCTACCCAAGCATGGTCCTTGCTAATGGGTCTAGCTCATCACGAGTATAACGACCAATTGGGTCTCCATTTAATATACCATGATGGTACGAGGCTTGGGCTGGTGATTATCCTTAATACTTCCCTACATTGAGTGAACGTGGGGTCATGCTTCGGGAACGCGCCAGGGTTAAAAGAGGGTGCAAACTAGCAAAGATCTAAGGCTCTAGTATGGATGCAATGCAATTTTTCAAAAAGAGATAGAAATTTAATTTTAAAAGCTCAATTATATTTATTAACCAAGACACTGTCGAAGCAAAGTCTCAAAGTACCCAGTGGAGTTGCCACTGTGATGCACCGGAACCCGCCTATATTTCTCGAAGGGCCCGCTTTTAGGGTCCGAGAAGGGTTCGCGTCTAGATCTTGGGTAACATAAGATATTTTTGAATCCCTTCGTAATAGAACATTAGGGAAGTTCATCTAATCTCATGAAAATTTTAGGCACCTTTGAGTTATTTTGGAGTCGCCACCCAATTTACAAGAAATTAGAAAAGTTCATCTAATCTCGAAGGTCTAAACCAGAGAGTGGTTTAGAACTTCACTCTCATTAATGCCTTGGTTGAATTATAAGTGAGCTTTTAACAATTAATTTTTCATCCCTTTTCTCACACGTCATACAATTAATTTAAACGCACATCAAATATCGGGAAAAATGGTAAAAAACAATAAATAAATAAAAATAAACTACAAAACAAATTAAAAGATGAAATGGGACAAAAATACAATCCCCCAAAATAGAAAATTAAATAAACAAAATCAATTAAATAGATAACATACATAAATCGGGATATTTATTTGGAGCGAACATATTTACAAAATCGAAGAGTTTCACGAATGATTTTAGAAAACCGGGATGAGTGATCCCATTTTGATAAAAAGGGAAACTCTTCAATTAAGTGATATTTTGAGAAGAAAATTAGGATATTGATCCTATTTTATTAATAAAAAGCCAAATTTACTTGCAGAAATCTTTTTGTGAATTTTTATGTTGACGAGTGAAAATTCTTTTATTATTACAATCAAAAACCAAAATAAAGTAAAGGAATGAAAATAATAAATAAAGTACATTGGGGAAGTTCATTGAATAGTGAAAATCCTTCCCAATAGAACATTGGGAAAGTTCATCTAATCTCATGAAACCTTTAGGCACCTTTGAGGTATTTTGGAGTCGCCACCCAATTTACAAGAAATTGAAAAAGTTCGCCTAACCTCGGAGGTCTAAACCAGAGAGTGGTTCGAAACTTCACTCTTATTAATGCCTTGGTTAAATTATAAGTGAGCTTTTAACAAATAATTTTCCATCCATTTTCTCACATATCATACAATTAATTTATATGCACATCAAGTATCGAGGAAAATAGTAAAAAAATGATAAAGAAATAAATAAAAATAAACTACAAAACAGATTACAAGATGAAATGGGACAAAAATACAAACCCCCAAAATAGAAAATTAAATAAACAAAATCAATTAAATAGATAACATACATAAATCGGTATATTTATTTGGAGGGAACATATTTACAAAATCGAAGAGTTCATGAATGATTTTAGAAAATCGGGACGAGTGATCCCATTTTGATAAAAAGGGAAACTCTTCAATTATGTGATATTTTGAGAAGAAAAATAGGACATTGGTCCAATTTGTTTAAGAAAAATCCAATTTTACTTGTAGCAATCTTTTTGTGAATTTTTATGTCAACGAGTGAAAATTCTTTTATTATTACAATAAAAAAACCAAAATAAAGTAAAGGAACGAAAAAGATAAATAAAGTACAAACGAAAAAAAGCAATTATTGTAACCCGTGCATGTTAGACCTCCGAACCTCCATTCATGGGAGCAATGCGTGTTTGTGAGGTGATTAGACCAAAAAAGACAAGAAAATAAATTATTAGAAACACAATAAACAAAAGTAAATAAATAAGTAAATCCTAAAAAAGGAGTAAAATAAAGTGCATATAAATAACAAAAGGAATAAAATTGCATACTAGAAATTAAAATAAATAATATAACATGACAAATAAATTAATGATATAATAAACACATAAATTAACAAATTCATAATAGAACAATAAAACAATATTAGCACCAAGAATGAATAATAACAATATCATAAATAAATCAATAAATAAATAAAATTAAAATGACATTATTAAAATATAATAAATAAAATTACGGGACACTTATACAGATGGAAGATAAAATATAATAAATCCTGGCATACAAGAGACATATTCACAAAGTAATAAATGAAAGAGTGAAAATTAAAACATGAGGTACAGTGTGTGTGAAAATGAAGGAAACAAAATAAGAAAAGCAAAATGCATCTTCATGCGTTGTATGCAAAAATGAAGGAAAAAAGGCTAATGTATAAAACATGCAAAAAGGAAGGAAAAGAATGAAGAAAAACAAAGGCCTGCATAAATGAAGGAAAGTAAGTCATTAGTGGCACACGTATGAAAAGCCAAAAAAAGATTTATCAAATAATAATAATAATGATAATAATAATAAATTTAATAAATTATTATGACATAAAAAAATTCACAAAATAAGAAATGACAATAAAAATAATAAAGTAAAATTTGTATGAAATAAAGAAAATTGAACAAATAAAAAAATGAAAAGAATCCAGAATGCAAGAAGTTAACAGTGTGGCCAAAACAAATCAAATGAAATTCCATGCAACCCAGGTACAAATATTTACGTGAAAGTGATGGAAGCGAATAATAATAATAATAATAATAATAATAATAATAATAATAATAATAATAATAATAATAATAATAATAATAATAATTAAATAAATAAGTTTAAATAAGTTATTTAAAAACTGTGACACATGAAAAATATTCACAAAATAAAAAAGATAAAAAAATGATAAAGTAAAATTTATATAAAATAAAGAAAATTAAATAAATAAAAAATGAAAAAAAAATCAAAATGCAAGAAGTTAGCAGTGTTAATAATAATAATAATAAGAAGAAAAAGAAGAAGAAGAAGAAGAAATATGTTAACATAACATAATAATAATAAATAGATAAATAGATAATTAAATAAAAATCAAACAGATAGATAAAGAAATAAACTGAGTGAATAAATCAAATAAGCATGCAACTGACCAAAGCATGCAAACCCATGTGTGACGCGCGCCGAACCTAGCAAATGCCCTCTTTGAACCCGCTTTTAGGGTTCGAGAGATTGGTTCGTGTCTTTTTGATCTTGGGAATCATGAGACATTTTGGATGCCTCATTCCCAATAGAATATTGAAAAAGATTATCTAGCCTCACGACGCTATTAGGCACCTTTGACGTATTTTGGAGTCGCCACCCAATTTACAAAAAATTGGAAAAAGTCTTTAACCTCGGGGGTCTTAAACCAGAGAAGGTGTTCGGAACTTTACTCTTATGAATGACTTAAGTCAAGTTTATAATTGAGTTTTTAAGAAATTAAAAATTCCATCCCTCATCCCATACGATTATGCAATTGAATTTAAAGCGCATTACAAGCATATTTAGAAAGCAATAAATAAACCGATAAAGAAATAAATAAATTATATGTAAAAATTGGGACAGAACAATCCCCCAAAATAAGAAAGTATAAAAATAAAGTTTGCCCCAAAATTAAATACAAGGGCCCAAAATGCATAAATAAACACATAAAAAATAATTAAAGTGCCTCATACATAAATCGGGAGATTCATTGAATTTTAGGAATATTGGTTCCATTTTTATTAATTTAGAAAGATTGGAAAACTATTTTTGGCTTTTGATTGAGAAAATAGGGATGAATGATCCCATTTTATGAAAATTAGTTCTTCATTTGAGAGTATGATTTTATTGGTTAAAATAGGACATTGGTCCATTTTATTAAGAAAAATTTCAAGTTATTAATTATTATAAAAAAATATGATTTTCTATAATGCAGATGAATCTAAAATACATTTTTACATACAACACATAAAAAATAATAATAATAAAAGGAAATACAACAATTAAAAATGCAAACCCTAAATTGGAAGTCTTTGGCCTCCCGATCCTCCATCCCATGCACAAATATAACTCGTAGAGACAAATAAATTTTTTGAGGCAACAAAACAAAAGTAAAATAAAATGTTAGTAAAGTAATTACATGAATAATATATGAACAAAAGATTAAATAAAAACTAATGAATAAAATAATTAAGTAAGCCAATAAAAATAATTAAACCTTGACAAATAAAACAATAATACAACCATAACAAATATTTAAAGTTCATATCTGATAACAAGCAACAACAAACATACAATATATATATTAATAAAATCAAACAACAAATATATACAGTATGTACATCATAGGAAACTCAGTAAAGAAAAATAAGAAATGAAAAAAGAAGAATGAAAGAAGAGGAGGTTTATCCCAGTATTTACCCTCAGATATGATCTTTGATCAATAGATGAAGAAGCTCTGGATTTCCTCTTTGCTTTTGTTGAAAAATGAAAACAGAGATTGATAAAAACTTTTGAAATGAAGGTTGCGTTAAAGAAAAAACCAAAGACGATTGAATCTCAAACGTCAGGAATTAATTTCCTGGATTCAAGAAACAAACTCCAAATGCTTTGAAAACAAAAATCGTTTTTCTTGCTCAAAGCTTTGCTTTCTGTGTTTTCTTCTTTCTTTTTGATTTCGGCCTCCTCTCAAAATAATTTCTCCTTTTCTTCTTTCAGTTTCTTTAACTTTTCTTCTTATACTCCCTCTGAAGGATTAGGTTTCTTTTTCCACCAAATCATCCATAAACCTCCGTTTTTCAACCAAATCCCAAAAATAATGGGACAGGGGGCACTGGAGGCGGGGTAGCGCGTGAGGCAGGTCTCACTAACGTGAGGCTGCATCTCACGTTAGTGAGATGGGCCTCACTAACGTGAGGCTGCATCTCACTTTAGTGAGATGGGCCTCACGAACGTGAGGCTGTATCTCACGTTAGTGAGATGGGCCTCACTACACAGGCCACCAAAAACTCCCACTTCCCCTATTCTATTTTTTTTTTAAAATTAAAAACGAAAAATATATGTTTCGTGGAATTCATCACTTCTATTTGTCTTTTGCCTGTGAACAGGTATCATTTTCATCATCGGGTAACTTCGGTCTGGGCTGTCTCAGGACCCGGTGTCTACACCATGCAAAAATGAAATGAAAAAGAAAAAAAGGAAAGGAAACAGGGGATGCGACGTGCAGTGGGGCGAAAGTGCAGGGAAGAAGGACAGCCAGCATGCGGAGGATCGACGGGTGGCCGAGGAGGAGAGGCAGCGAGCAGTGACTGACGGCCGTTGATCACCCTCTACCCCATCGGTGACGTTTGGAAGCGACTCCGAAACAAGGAACAGAGGAAAAAATGCAGTTCAAGCAAATCAAGCTAACATCAAATTTAAAGCTAAGAAATTGGAAAATAATACATGGTAAATGCATTGAAACACCTATAAAACATCTCTAAACAAAGAAACCATGATTTAATGTATAAAGAACAAGAATCATGAAATGAACGGTAAGATTCATGTTGGATAAGATGATTAACAGTAGAAAAACTAACCATCTAATAACATGATTTCTACATATTTTAAATGGTATTTTTGCGCTTTGATGAATAAAATATCACAAAGATGAGAAGACAAATCAATTTACATGCTAAAAAAACAAAGATCTAAGAAATCAAAAATCAGAAAAATAGGAAACTCAAACAAATTTACTGTAACATAAAATCAATATTAATTTTAAAGAGGAGGATAATAAATGTTACCCTCAATTTTGATTGCCCCAAAATTAAGAAGACCAAGCACCATAGTCTCTCATTCCCCTTGCCCTCCTTTGGATTTTTGTTAGAAAAAAAAAACACTATGAATTGTTTTTGATTTGTATGTGTGTGTTTCCATTTTCTATTTGTGTTTTCTCTTTTTCTTCACTCTCCTTTTTTTTCCAGTAGTGTCGCCCTCCTCTCTTGCTTTCTGCCTCTCTCTCTCTTTCTCTTCTTTTTTTCATTTCTCTTCTCTTGCCTTCTTGTCTTTGATCTGCCGCCCCCCTCTCTTCTAGGTTTTCTTCTTTTTATATTCTAATTTTAGGTAGGTTTTGCTCTTGATTTTCTCCTTGATTTCCTTCTTCTTTTTCTACCTCCATCCCTCTCTAAATATCCTCTTATTTTGAATTACTTTTGGTTCATTTTAATTTCCCTCCATAACTATTTATTTTCATTAATTAATCCCTCTTTTTTTTCTCTTTTTTTATTTTATATATTTTTTATTATTGAAATTTTTACATACTTTTAACTTTTTTAGAAACTAGACGTCCTGAGAAAAAATCCCTTTTTCTAAGCATTGAAAATTCTGGAAGAGAGTAGTTAAAAAATATTATTTAAATATTTTTTTTTCAAAATTGATTTTCTTTTTTTTTTTTAGAAAACACAAAAATTTGGAGAGAGAGACTCGTGCTTCAGATCTTTGGCTATTTTGGAGCAATATAATCCTTATCGGGTAACTCTGACAAAAGCTGCCTCAGAACCCAGTGTCTACAGTTGCCCGCAAGTTTGGGTAAGCTAGTACATTAGTGTCTAGGTTAGCCAAAGTTCAGAGAAAAAGGAAAGAATCACTTACTTGATGCAGCTATCTTTTCGGACTGGATGATGTTATCGGGGTGTTTATTGCCAACTTGTCAACGAGTTAACCTTTGTTGGAATGAGTTACCGTGATCGTGTAAACCCTCGTTCAGGCGGTATTTACCATCAAATCTTTGTTCAAGTGGTAGTGCTGTGGTCGTGCTAACCTTCCATGGAATGGTAATGCAGCCATCGTGCTAACCCTTGTGAGATTTGAAGTGGTAGTGTTGTGATCATGCTAATCCTTCGTGGAGTGTAGTGTCGTCATCTTGCTAACCCTTCTGCAATGGTAGTGCCGTGGTCGTGCTAACTTTTCGTAAAATGGTAGTGCCGCCATTGTGCTAACCCTTATGAGATTTGAAGTGGTAGTGTTGTGATCGTGCTAATTCTTCGTGGAGTGGCAGTGCCATTATCGTGCTAATCCTTTTAAGATTTGAAGTGGTACCACCGTGATCGTGCTAACCTTCCGTAGAATGGTAGTGCCGCCATTGTGCTAACCCTTCTGAGATTTAAAGTGGTAGTGCCGTGATCGTACTAACCCTCCATGGAGTGGTAGTGCCATCATCGTGCTAACCCTTCTGAAGTGGTAGTGTCGTGGTCGTGCTAATAGAATGGTAGTGCCGCCATCGTGCTAACCCTTCTGAGATTTGAAGTGGTAGTGCCTTGACCGTGCTAACCCTCCGTGGAGTGATAGTGTCGTCATCGTGCTAACCCTTCTGCCGTGGTTGTACTAACCTTCCGTAAAATGGTAGTGCCGCAATCGTGCTAACCCTTCTGATATTTGAAGTGGTGCCCGCTGAGAGGTCTTTGGTTGATTGCCCCCTGGGAGGTCTTTGGTCGATTGCCCCCTGAGACGTCTTTGGCTGATTGTTTGGATTGGTGTTTGGACTGTTATCGTCACTCAGCTTTTATCGGTGTCCACATCAAATCTCTCTTACTGCAAAACTATAAAACCAAATATGCAAGAAAAATAGTGAGCATACAAGTGAAACGCATGGGTCATGCAGAAATGCAAGATAAGAATTCATCTAAGTGAGTTTGGAGACGATGGCCGGGCTGGGCTCAATTTGCGGTAGGATCGATGCCCTTTGGAATTGCTTTTGGATTTCATGTCTTTGGGTTTATGAGATTCTCATCTGATACTTGTAGTCATCTTTTTAAGGTAGTGCATCCTTTGTGGATTTTCACACTAGCTTTTCTTTAGCAGGAAATGCGTCCTTTTCGGATTTTCACATAACCCTATGCCTTATTTTTGCCTGGAATGGACCCAACTCAATCTAGCAATTTTTTTTTCTTTTTTTTTTAAGGATAGACTGCCTATTTTCAGGTTTTCACCCTATCACTTTACCTAACTTTTGCTTAGAGAGCCAGTTACGATTTTTATCTCTAACGTCCTTCCTTTTTCCTTTTTTTTTTGTTTTTTTTCTTGTAAGAAAAGCTGAATCTATTATTGGAGATCCTCCAAAGGCGATCAACATGTTTTTACATCCTAGACCGTGGTTGTATAAGCTTGATTCTCCTCATAAAGGTGTTTTATATTTGGCTTTACAATTGACAACAAGATGAATCAGTTGTTGCATAAATGCATATGTTTCAGTTTGATTTCATCACAAATGATCCTTATTTGGTGTTAATCTCAAAAAATACAAGACCTTATCTAATCTCGGGATGGATCTTGAAAGCATCAAACTTCTATTATCAATTAGCCCTCTCGGGTTTTCATGATTGAATATTTTCTCTCATCCGTTAATTTTTGCCTAGGATGCCTTTTTCCAATTTTCACCCTAGCAGGATGTCCAATTTTAGCGAGGTCGCCTTTTTTAAGTTTTCAACCCGCGGGGCACTTAATTTTTTTATTTTTCTTAGCCTTTGCCATGGAACCTCCCCTAGTCTATCGGCATCTATTAGTTTCTTTGAAATTAATTTCATCCTCATTAGCCAGGAAGGCTACTTCTTTTGACAGTGTTTTTTTTTCAGCACCAAAGGCTTTATCTTGACCCTTGTGCAAACTGGCTGTGAAGGTGAGTTCTCCATTTGGAATTTGAATATGAAATCTCGCGCCTTGCTTTTGCCGGCTTGGTGGCTCAATTTTTAAAGTAGCTCTTAATGGTTGAGATTAGGTTATACGTTAGCCCCAGATGGTTTAGGACTAAAACTCTCATTTTTTTTTCTTTCTTTTTTGCTTTTTTCTGTTTTTTTTTTTTTTTTTTGGTAGAGGTGATAAGCTCTCCTTCTAAGTTTAGCTATAAGGGTCCATGCTTTACTCATCTTGGTCACAGATGGTTAAAGGTCAATCTTGATTGGTTTTGTAGTAAATATCTCAAACGGTTAGGAGGAAAGGAATTCTAAGGCTTGGCTCTAATGAGCTATATATTTCTTGTGAAGGTCCAAAGTTTCTTTTTTCTAACTTCTGATGTAGCCTTTTAATGATCAGAGTTTGATTTCATTAGGCTACATCATATGCGTCCTAGACTTTAAAGAGGCAAAGAAAAGGCTTTTGAAATTTTGCTCGTTGTCATGTTGGCATATTAAAGCAGCGCTGTCCCAGCAATGCCCTTGTCAATTTTCTGCATGTCATTCCAGCTCCAGGCAAAGGCTTCTTTTTTTTGTTCTTTTTTTTTTTTTTTTCATTTTTCCATTATTATCTCTCAAAATTTTCCTCTCTTCAGGAGTTATCTCAAATGCTATCAAAATTTCCTTTGGATTTTCCAAAGACCCGAGATTAATGCAGTTGTATTAGTTGAATTAATGTCAAAAATGAATGCATCATGATCATGTGAAATGAAATCATCAGAAACACCATACAAATAAGTAAAATTATTCATCTTATTGAAATTGCAAACATTGTCATAAGAAGTTATTGGAATAAAAAGAACAAAGCATCTAAAAAAAATGTTATCTTTTTCTCCACTCTCACTAGTGAATTAATAATCTACCACTGCCATAGGAATCCCTTCTTCACTCAACTCCTGACGGGTGATAGCAACGTACTCATTTCCATATGGCTCTTGCAAATAATGCCACTCGAGTAGACCAGACCCGATCATATACACTGTAGGGGGACTACATTGTAGCCTGACTTCTTCCTCTTCTCTCTCCTTTCAGGATCCGTGACCTATTTAGAGTCGATAAGATCTTGGATCTTGTTCCTCAAAGTCCGGCAATAATCTGTTAGATGCCCTGTATGCTGATGATAGGTGCAATACTGATCACCTCTATGCCCTAGTTTTCCCTGATTCATAGCTGGCTTGGGTGGCAATGGTTGCAGCTTGCCCTCCTTCGTCAATCTCTCCAACACCAAGGATAGAGGCCGGCCCAAATTAGAAAACTGCCTCTACCCTTATCCCACTTCGGTACCTAAACCCTCGGCTGTCTTACCATTTCTGTTACTGCTTCCAGCAACACCCGATTTGTACCCTGATTGGTTCCCATAACCTTTCTCAGTAAAGTTATTTTGGCTTGCTTTCTTTGCTAGGTAAGCACCTTCAGCCTCTACAGCAATTTCTTTAAGTGACTACCAATCTCTAAGCCCCTTAAAGCTGAGCAAGGCCCTCAAGTAAGGGTAGGAGTTCCTGATGAATAACCTAATCTGATCAGCGGTGTTAGGTTTTCATTCTATCTCCATAAGCCTGTTCCTCCATTTGGTAAGGTATTCATGGAATGACTCGTCACTCCTTTGCTGTAAGAGTTTGAGGTCCTTTAAGGTGACCTCCATTCTTGTGCTGCAGTCATACTGCTTTAAGAACTTTTCAGTCAAAAGATCCTAATCCTCTTTAGACCTCCTGTCCAATCTGTGATACCAGTCTACTGTCGGACCCACTAAACTAAGGCAAAAATATTCCACCTTATGCTTCTTGGTCAACCCTGTGCCCTTAATTACTAGGATATACTGCTTAATATGTGCAGATGGGTCCGAAGTACCATCGAACTTCGGTAGCTCAGGCATCTTGAACCTTTGGGGCAACAGCTTTTCATTCCCCATATCTCTATCCTCGGGTTTAATCCCCTTTCCAATTGATAACATGCGGGTGATCGCCTCAATCTACTGTCTCATTCCTCTCATTGCCTCATCTTTCACCTTGGGTGCTTTACCCCTCATAGCTTAATGGACTATTGGCTCCTCAACTTCATCCTCCATCACAAAATCCTCATCAGGATTAGGGATCCTTGCCCTTCTTGGATCAACGAGCACAGCGGCTCTATGTTCATTTACAGGTTAGCGGGTAGCATTACCTATAATGGGGGCCTTTCCACCAGCAGGCGGTTCAACTTTCCCCCAAGGAGGGACTACCGATGGTTGTAGAGCTACGGGTGGCTGTGTAGCAAGAGGATGTGTAATCCTTTCAGCCATGGCACCCATCTGTGACGCACGCCGAACCTCGTGGCCTCCCGAGGGCCCGCTTTAGGGCGATCAGGAGAGGTTCATAAAACTTGTAAGATATTTACAAGTGCGTCTATTTTGGGCAACAATGAGGTTTATTGGAGTCGCCACCCAATAGAACATTGGGAAAGGTCGTCTAGCCTCAGCGAGCCTAAGACGGCGCATACATATCCATCTTGGGCTAGCCAGAGAGATCTTGGAGGCCTCAGCCTCTACCCCCTGGAGCCTAAGATTGTAAATTTAAGTCTTTTGGTGAGACTCAAAAGGTGTCTTGGAAGTCCTAGACCTCTCACCTCATTGAGCCCCAAAGACCAGAGTGAGTTCGGGACTTCTCATTTATTCATACCTTGGTTAAGTTTATAATTGAGTTTTGAATTTATTATTTCATCCCATTTCACATACATTTAATGCAATTAATTAAAGCGCACAACATACATTTAAGAAAAAGCGGTAAAAGCATAAGCAAAATAAAGCACATGTAAAAATATTACAATAAAACTAGGGGCGGAATACAACCCCCATTGTAAATAAAATACAGATCATGCATAAATCGAGATATTCATTAACGGTGAGGACATTGGTCCTCGCATGCATATTATTATGAAACACTTTTTATGTGATGATTTTGGATGGAGAAAATTGAGACATTGGTCCCATTTTTATTTAGGAAAAATACCAAGTTAATTAATAAAAATGGTTTAGTGACTTTCTTTCTAGCGGGCCTAAATAAACAATTTTACAAGAAAGTTATATGGCAAAAATAAATAGGAAAAAGCCAAATAAACAAAATATTACAAATAAAAAAAATAAATATTCCAAAGCGAGCCTTTTGGACCTCCCCGTGTGCTCGTGAAAACGCCCAATCAAAAAATGAGTTTAGACATAAAAAAACAAAATACAAATAAAATAATGTTAGTAATTAAATCAATTAAATCAACTAAACATACAAAATAATGAATAACAAATTAAAATAAAATAAGATGACATGAAAAGAATGATACTCCCTCCGTCCCACTTTAAAAGGCTGTTTTCCCTTTTTTATTTGTCCCACTCCAAATGTTCTTTTCGCAATTTAAGAAAGAAATTTACTTATTTATCCCTATTTATTATATAATTTATTAAATATATATCACTTACTTTTTCTTTTCCCAATGTAATAAATAAGGACAATCTTGTCATTTTATATTATTTTTTTATGAAATTGATGTATTTCAATTATTTTCTTAATTACCGTGAAAAAAGGATAATAGCCTTTTAAAGTGGGACGGAGGGAGTAATTGATTCAAAATGTCAACAAACCAAAATAAATAAGAAACATGCATTATTTATGATAAATGATTAAATGATGTGATGAAAATAAAATAAAACATGTTAATTAATTAGTACATGAAAATACACACATGATGAAAAAAATGATGAAAAGTGAAAAATAAATGAATAAATAAACAAATAATAATAAATAAATCATGTAACAATGATAAAAAGAATAATAAACAAAAGAATGAAAAAAATAATTAAAACAATGACATGATTAATTGATGTGCTCATAATTAAAACAAACTATTTACATGGCAAAAAGATTAATTTAAGTTAATTAATTATTTACATGTTAAAAATAATGAGGAATCAAAATAAAATCATTTACATGTTAGGAATTAAAAGAAAACAATATTCACATGAATAAAAATCAAACCATATATAAACAATTAAATAGAACAAATATAAAATCAACAAAACAAATGAATAAATGAAAACAATAAATAAATCAATAAAAATAATAAAATATACATGAATAAATTAAATAAAAATAAAAAATAAAATATAAATTGAGCCTAGAATATTTACCCTCAGAGTCGGATTCGATGAAGGAAAAGTGATGATTTTTTTGGAAACTTGATTAAAAATAATGTAGCAATAAAATTAATTCTCTTTGTTTATGGAGAAAACAAAGAAATTAATTTGTATGCTTAAAATTGAAAAGAAATTGATTTCAAAGTGATGATTAATTTTTGTGTTTATGGAGGAAAAACAAATAAATTAATTGGAATAATTAAGAATTGAAAATTGATTTTTCAATTTCAATTAAACCTTATTAATTAAAAGAGAAATTTGAAATTTTTTGAAGAGAAAATAGAAAATAGAAGAAGAAGAATTCTCGAAATTTTAGGTTTAAAAAAAATGTGGAGGCTCTCCTTTGATTTTTCATCATAAAGTATTTATAAGATATAAAAAGGTTGTCCTAATTTAATTAAGGAAAACAAATTTATTTTAACACAAAATTCTTTCATTTTTAATGATAAAATCAAGTTTTATTAATTAATTATCTAAGAAAATATTTTAGAATTTAATTTGAACTCAAAAACCCAAAAAAAATGGGATAAAAAACGGATTTTTGGGTGAAAAAAATCGGAAAAAAAGGGTGAAAAATCGGAAAAGAGGGTATCAGACCCTATAGCGACGGCCAGGGGAGGAGGGAAGCCCGTCGCTATAGAGGGACGGGCTTCCCGCAGCCAGCTCCGCGCGGAAATCGCGCGCAGAGGCGCGAAAATAGCGCGCTCCAGCGCGTGGTGCGGCGCGCAGCGCGCACAACGCTACGCGTCGCTTTTAGCGACGAGCAGCATTGGCGACGCGGCGCGTCGCCTCATCGCACCCAGCGCGCTCGGCGCCTGGGCGTCAGCGCGCCGCCGCGCCCGACACTCGTGATCCGAAATTTTTTTTTCTTCTTCTTTTTTTTTTAAATTGACTAAAAAGACTACAATTTTAAGCCCCCATTTTTCAAAATTAATTTTTAAAATATTTTTTATTATTTTCTAATTTTTCATTCTCAAATGCAAATTTGATGAGGAAATCATCACTTTTAACCTTTTAAGCCTATGAAGGCAATTATCATCATTGGGTAACTTCGAACTAGGCTGACTCAGGACTCAGTGTCTACAGTTGCCCCCAGTTTAGGGGAATCTAGTACACTAGTGTCTAGGTGAGCCTAAACTCAAAGAAGAAAAGGAAAGAGACGCGTACCTGAGGCAGCCCTTACCTTTCCGAAGCGTGGAATCCGTGGTGGTGGTTGTTGCCATCTTGTGGGCGTGTTGAAGCGGTAGTGCCGTGGTCGTGCTAACCCTCTATAGAGTGGTAGTGCCGCCATCGTGCTAACCGTTCGGATTGATGAAGTGGTTGTGCCGTGGTCGTGCTAACCCTCCATAGAGTGGTAGTGCCGCCATCATGTTAACCATTCGATTTGATGAAGCAGTAGTGCCGTGGTCGTGCTAACCCTCCGTAGAGTGGTAGTCCATCATGCTAACCCTTCGATTTGATGAAGTGGTGGTGCCGTGGTCGTGCTAACCCTCCGTAGAGTGGTAGTGCCGCCATCGTGCTAACCCTTCGATTTGATGAAGCGGTAGTGCCGTGATCGTGCTAACCCTCCGTAGAGTGGTAGTTCCGCCATCGTGCTAACCCTTCGATTTGATGAAGTGGTGGTGTCGTGGTCGTGCTAACCCTCCTCAGAGTAGTAGTGCCGCCATCGTGCTAACCCTTCGATTTGATGAAGTGGTGGTGTCGTGGTCGTGCTAACCCTCCGTAGAGTAGTAGTGCCGCCATCGTACTAACCCTTCGATTTGATAAAGCGGTGCTGTCTATGAGCCCTTTGAGAAGTGGTTGCCCCCTGAGAGGTCTTGGGTTGAGATCTGCCCCCTGAGAGGTCTTCGGTTGATTACTTCGATTGATGTTTGGATTGCTACTTGGATTTTTGTTTTTTGCTGGTTGCCCCCCTGAGAGGTCTTTGGTTGATTGTTTGGGCTGATGTCGTCACTCGGCTTTTGTCGGTGTCCGCATCAAATCTCTTTTTCTGCAAAATAGGGAAACTAAAATATGCAGGAAAAATAGTGAGCATGCAAGTGAAATGAATGAGTAATGCAGGAATATAGGATAAGAATCATCTATGTGGACTTGGAGATGACAACCGGGCTAGCTGCAATTTGCAATAGGATCGATGCCTTTTAAGCTGCTTTTGAATTTCATGCCCTTTGGGATTGCAAGATTCTCATCCGGTACCTGTAGTCATTAATTGAAGGTAGTGCGTCCCTCGTGGATTTTCACACTAGCTTTTCTTAGCGGGAAATGTGTCCTTTGCTGATTTTCACATAACCCTGTGCCTTATTTTTTTGCCTGGAATGGACGCAACCCAATCCAGCTGGTTTTTTTTTTTTAGGACAGACTGCCTGTTTTTAGGTTTTTACCCTATCCTTTTGCCTAATTTTTGCTTAGAGCGCCAGTTACGGTTTTCACTCTAATGGCTTTTTTTCTTTGCTGCTGATTGCTGAAGAGGCTAAATATATTTCCCGAGAATCTTTCAGGAGTCTTGGCATTTGATAGCAGGATGAGTCGACTAAAGCACTTGCAGTAGATGACTTTGACCACATAAGGTGAGCTGCTATGATTACATCAATAAATCATTACATAAATGCATGTGTTTCACTTTCATTTCATTAAACATGATCATTGTTTGAAATTAATCTCAAGGAATACAAGACCTCAGCTAATCTCAGGATAGATCTTGAAAGCATCAAACTCTTATTATCAATCAGCCCTCTCGGGTTTCATGATTGAAGATTTTCTCTCATCTCTTAATTTTTTTCTTTGAACGCGAATTCTAGATGCAACTTTGGGGACGAGACTTAACTCGAATGCATGAATGCACTCATGGCTCCTCGCTTTAAGCTCAAGAAACACCATATGCCTCTTCTTACGTACCAAACCTTATTAGAAGGTCATCTCCGCTAATTGGATAAGACTGAACCAAGAATCAAGAGGTCTTATTTTGGTTATAATGTTAGGCTTAGGTAAATGGCTGTCAAAGGAAAATCAGGTCGCTAGAGAAAATATGGCCGCAATATTTACTCGACTGATGGATGAACCATTCTCAGCTCAGTTGCATATACAAAGGTATTCTTGAATTTGGGTTCGGTAACGTTTAAGCTCATTAAGATCAGAATGACAGTTAAAAAGGTAATCATCGAAATTCGACAAGTGGTTACTATTTTGAGCTCTATTTTATTTTATTATTATTATTTTTTTTTACTTTTTTTTTGAGCTCATGTCTTTGGCGTATGACTGAAACCCTCTTCTCAAATTGTAAACTCATCCTTACCAAGGCAATTTTTGATAACCCAAAAAATTGTTAAAACGTACATTCATCCCTTCTAGAGCGGCCACTCTTCTAAGGGGAGGCAAAAATCATTTTAGGCGAGGGGATAGTTTTAACATGTGTAACAACAAAATTGGCACGCATTTAGCATACCCACATAAAGGCTCAATGGGCTAGCAAGTGATTGCAAAATAAGGGTAGGAAATGGTCATTTAAAGAGCTATACAAAGAAAATGTTGCATAAATCATTTTCTAGGTTCTGTCTTATCCAGGGATCGCTTTGATGGGTAATCAGAAAGGTTCTAGTGCTCTTAGTGAGTTTCCATCCAATCCCCTAATTGCAACTAGTTTTTTTTATTTTTTTTTAATTTCCCTCTCTACAGGAGTTATATCAGATACTATCAAGATTTTCTTTCGGTTCCCCAAAGTTTCAAGATTAACTGCAGTCATATTATTTGAATTAATGCCAAAGTAAATGCAGTGTGATCATGTTAAATGAAATCAAATAGAAATATTATACAAATAAGCAAAAATCGTTCTATTGAAATTGTAACACCCCCTACGTCCCCGTTGGAAGGATGCGGGTGCGCTACCGACGTTCACTCACATACAAGCACACATAAGCTAAGCGAAAGCATACGTTCATGCAAAAACACGGAAAATTAAAAACTTATCTTGAGAAGCAAAACTGGACATACATTAACTCACACACACGCAGGCACTAAGCCGAAACATATACACATGCATACATATGATCATTTAGCGGAAGCATAAAGCGGAGAAATAACTGAAACTTAATTACAATAAGATCCTTATATAATCAGAAGGCTACAAATTACAGAAATCAAAATACAGAAGCTGAACAGAATAACATAACGCTTCTAACTCCTATGTGGCCCACCCTGCAGACGCGCGACTCGAACCGAACCAAACCTGCCACCTGCACGAGAAAAGAGCCCGTGCTAAGCGATAAACGCTTAGTGGGGAGAACACACAAGCAAGATGGACGGCCATTCACAATGGTTGCCAGAACAAATTACATACACAAATGGCATATACAAATAATTACAACAGATGGATAAATAAGCCTGCATAGGAAAGCCATGCATTCGGAAGTTCATATACACATACGACTATCATGCCAAGGACTCATGCATTTAACGGAAAACCCATTCACATGCAATACAATTATCAGGCAATACGCACCCAATTATCATGCCGAGAATGCTAGTTAACTAAACATACTTCTCTCATGCCTTGAAATGTAAATACATGCCCACACGCTGAAATCACTACAATAGGAAAACTAGAGAGAGGAGGCACGTAACATAACACAATATATATACATTCCAAGGTCAAGAGCACATTCGTTACGTATCTTGATTCATATAATTCACTATAACCGCTAAAAGTACAAAATCACGTTTGTGCACATACTTACTAATCATAGCATTTAAAATAGACATAACTAATCGAACTCATGGCATTCAAAAGATCATGGTCACAGTTACACACATCTGAATTCCCGTACCTATATTCACAACCGTTAGCATACCATACATTCACAATATGTTATGCATATACCCATATATGCAGATAATTATGTCCAATTCACATGTTTAGGTCACACTTAACCCATTCAGAGATTCATAATCACATTCGGATACATAACTGATTCATGTGTCCAGAATCATGCTTAATCGAATATCGCATTCTCTTATTCATATTAGGCAAAACAAACAGAATACATGCTGACTCAAAATAGTGGATAACGAGTATACAGAAAGTACTTTACGGGTACAAGCCGAGTACGGAAAGTACCTTACGGGTACAAATCGAAAAGCATTTCTATTTTCATTCACAAATATTTTTCGGAAGGACCTTAAACAAGATCCAAACACAATAAAGGGGTTCGCGAGGAACCAAACGGGGACCTGATCGGGGTCCAAACGATAACGGAAGCTGCAGCAGGAAGACTCTTTTAGGCATGCCTAACTATCCACTAGACTGACTTTCGCAGGTCTTGCATAATACAAATCATATTTCAAATCACATAATTATATATCATTATGCAGAATCAGCAATAGGTGAGACATATGAATAAGTTCATAAAGTCAAACATGCATCATACAGTTTACACTTTAAGCATAACATAACAATCTTAGAGAAAGATCATAAGTATAGATATGCATAATACATCCAATTATATTAACATACTTCATAAAATAGTCCAATTATAAACCTAAAGGTACCACCAGTTCGGAATTCAAACATTGGAATCACCAAAGAAAACTCATTCAACACAACACATCTGTCGTGCTCGCGATGCCTGTCGCGCTCGCGACAGAGACCATAGTCTCTTCGCTGCGCGCGCGCGACGGACTTCGCGATCTCGGGAAGGAGAGAAGGGCCCGGCTCTGTCGCGCTCACGATGTTGTCGCGATCGCGATAGAGGGCAATCATTGCTATCGCGGGGCCGCGACAAGTCGCGTGCTCGCGATAGCACAGGCCAACAATGTGCTCTGTCGCGATCGCGACGGTTGTCACGCTCGCGACAGAAAGCACACAAGCTATTGCTATCGCGGGCTCGCGACAGCGTCGCGTGCTCGCGATGGCACAGCATCAGAATCACCGGTCTCTGTCACGCTCGCGACAGTGTCGTGATCGCGATAGAGTCATGATTTCGAAAATCTGTAGAATTCTGCAGGATCTTTCCTTCCTCAAACTCATCCACAACACACGAATCATATCCAAAGGTCTCTTACCTCATCTCCAGCAAGCCACACATCATTGACAACATAAACACAACATTGGTATCAAGAATTTCAATAAAACATGCCACAAACAATATCCATTTACACAATCTATAATAACAACATTATTCATCAATCATCTCAATCGCACCCACGTTAAATGCATTCATACATATGGTACATCATGCTTAGGTTACTCATGAGATCAACACATATCCACCCTCATCCATAACCCAACCTTCACGGAGTTATATCTATTATTATTCACTTGATAAATCTCCAATTCTTAAACATACTCATAAGTTTTACCAAAGACAACTACTTATATAGTCATTTAATTACCCTAAAGATGCATAATAAGCTGAGCGAAAGGTACGGGATTGATCCGGGTCAACCCAGGGCTCAAAAATGAAGAAATAAAGGCTAAAACATACTTTTCTATCGCAAGGTCGCGACACTGTCGCGATCACGACAGAGGCTCTCCTCTAAAGCCAAACGAGACTGCTTAATGGCCCAAACTTGTATTGCCTAAACCGACCTCTAAACCTCATTTTTAGCCAAAACTTCCTTCTTAACAAATGTTCCCTAGGATGTTAACGTTTAAATAAAACAAATTTCAGATCAAAATGACATCTAGAACTCCAGATATGATCTCCACAACCCATACTGTTCAAATAACCCGACCCAAACAGAAACACTACGAGTTTGGTCAATTTTCTGGGTCTTAGAGCAAGAATTTTCCCAAGGCTATTTATGAGACATTTAGAGGTATGGAAAACATGGTTCTAATGGCGCAAGAATCACACTATTTAGAGGTCTATAACTATACTTATGTCAAAAAAAATACACAGAGGTCAAATAAAAACGGGAATGAATTGCCAAACTCATGCATTTCAAACCAACCCTCATATACATTCATCTCAATCAATAACATGGATTACTAACACATCTACCCAAACTAATTCATGCATTTACACATACCAAAACACTCAAATTTTAGAGATTTAAATAATACAAACTCATTTACATCTTAAGTGAGAATTAGGGCACAACAACTCATAGATTCCAATTCATAAATCAAAGCTCCCAAACCTGATTTCTTTGTAGCTTCAAGACCCAATCTTCACCTTCTCTTTACCCTTGAGCTTTCCCTTGAAACCCAAAGCTTGCACAAAACCAAAACCCACAATTACTCTTCCACAAACCTTAACTTAAACAAAACAAAAGAAGAAAACAATCCAAAATCCAATCACAACATCCAAAATCTAACCACTTACCTCTTCAATCTTGCTCTCAACCACTTCCAAAACCAGCTCCAAACCCACACAACCAAGAGAGAAAATGCAAGAAATGGGAAAGAAGAGAAGAAGAGGAAGAACAGGAGAGAGAGGAGGGAGCCTAAACGTGAATTCTGCTCTCCCTCTCTTTCTTCTTTTCCTTTTAACTCTTTTCCCATTAATTGCCCACCTACCAAGCCACTTGTCCCTCTCCTATTGGCCAAACATCCACTCACTTGACTTTTCCACTCTAAGCACCATACACAAACCACACACAACCATGTCTTGAATAAATATCTTCAAGGCACCAAACACCACTCACACCATATTATTCCTTAAAACCCACTTACATCCAAGGCACCATACATACAACCCACACTATAAAACCCCTTGGTCCACTTATATCCTACTTCCATACACTACAAACACACTCTAACATTTCCCTTTACAACCTACTTAATTAATTACTTGCCATAAAATCCTTATTATCCAATTTTTCTCAAGCATAAATTACTGAAATACCCTTAAATTCCCCAGTTAACGCGCCAATTCCGACCAGGCCTGATTTGGGGTGTGACAGAAATAACCAAACATTATCATAAAAAATTGTTCTCAAAATAATAACAGAAATTGAAAAAGAAAGAACATCATCTTCATTTCCACTCTCACTAGTGGATTAAGAGGACCCGATCATCATCATGGTGGAGGGGCTGCGTTGTAGCCTGCCTTTTTCTTCTTTTCTCTCTTCTCAGGATCCATGATCTGATTGGTGTCGATGAGATCCTGGATCTTATTTCTCAATGTCCGGCAGTAATCTGTCAGGTGGCTGGTGTGCTGGTGGTAGGCGCAGTACTGGTCTTCTCTGTGTCCTGGCTGCCCTTGATTCATAGCCGGTCTAGGCGCCAAAGGCTGCAGCTTGCCCTCTTTCATCAGCCTCTTCAATACCCAGGATAAGGAGCGGCCTAAGTTGGAGTAATATCTCTAGCGCTGCCCAACTCCAGCCGCTGAAACTTTGGCTATCTTGCCATTCCTGTTATTACTACTCCCGGCACCTCTCGGTCTATGCCCAAACTGGTTCCTATAGCCTTTCCCAGCAAAGTTACTTTGACTTGCCTTCTTTGCTAGGTAAGCCGCCTCAGCCTCTATAGCGATATCCTTGAGCGACTCCCAATCCTTGAGCCCCTTAAAACTGAGCAAGCCCCTCAAGTAAGGGCATGAGTTTTTGATAAACAACCTGATCTGATCTGCAGTGTCAGGCTTCCTCTTCATCTCCATGACTCTGTTCCTCCATCTGGTGAGGTACTCATGAAATGACTCATCGCTCCTTTGCTGTAAGAGCTCAAGGTCTTTTAGGGTGACCTCCATCATGGTACTGCAGTTGTACTGCTTCATGAATTCTTCGGTCAAAAGGTCCCAGTCCTCCTTGGACCTCCTATCCAACCCGTGGTACCAGTCAACTGTCGGGCCTACCAGACTAAGGCAGAAATATTACACCTTCTGCTTCTTGCTCAGCCCTGTGCCTTTCATGACCAGGGTGTACTGCTTGATGTGGGCGGATGGGTCAAAGGTGCCATCAAATTTTGGCAGCTCGGGCATCTTGAATCTTTGGGGCAGCAGCTCTTCATCCCCCAAATCTCTATCTTCTGGGTTGACCCCCTTTCCAGCTAAGAGCATGCGGGTGATAGTGTAACGCCCCCACTATCGCCCCCGTTGGAAGGGCACCGGCGGGCGCGCTACCCAACGCTCACTCACACATACACTAAGCGGAAGCATACATTCATACATGACATGCATACGAAAATACAGAGGAATTTAAAACTTTAAAGGAACAATAGCTGAACATACCATAACTCACATACATACATATCATCATTTAGCGGAAGCATAAGGCAAAAGATAAAACAAAGGAATAACTTAATATATACATATAATAACGTTTACATAACCCAAAATAATATCCAAAACCTTACAGATACATAAGACTACAGGAATAACAAAAAATCCAAAATACAGAAGCTGATCACATAACAAAACTTCTGACTTCTACGTGGCCGACCTTTCAGATGCGCGACTCGAACCGAACCAAACCTGCCACCTGCACGGGAAGGAATCCGTGCTAAGCGATAAACGCTTAGTGGAGAGAATACACAAGAGTATGAACGGCCATTCACAATGGTCGCCAAGGCATAACACATTCAAATGGCAAATACGGATATTCATAACACATATATAATCAGACTTGCATAATAAAGGCATTCATTCGAGAGCCCACATTCATATCCATATACTTATGTTAAAAATAAGCCATAGCAAAAGCAATACCATACATAATACAAATATCATTATGCAGAACTACATACAATCCCTCATGCATATACTTACTGGTTTCGCCGAGGTATCAGATAGCAACACTTCACCATGCATAAACTCTTGAAAATTTAAACATGCACATATCATACCAAGGTACCCTTACCTTAGCGGGACCCGTTCACATGCAACACAATTACCAAGCAATACTACACCCAACCATCATGCACCAATAAGAGGTACTAAAACATACTTTTATCATGTCACAAGACTTATACACTAAATAAAAACCCAGTGTATAGCATCAAACCACCACACTTCCTCTGCGCAACTCTAATCCATATAATATCATGCCATGAATTTCAAACACACAACAACGTACCAAAAACACTGCGATAACTGAGTTCAAAGGAACATATAGCATATCATTACATTATGGCACATGCACTTGCCGGACGTCGATCCACATGCATTGCATCATAATAGGACAAACACTTGTTCACACATTTAACCATAGTATTCAATGATGCAAGCCAGCGTACTTATACATATTAGTTCGCATGCTTACACTCCCAACTGATCAATTAAATCCATTCACAATACAATATAGGCAGAAAAGCATATACAAATACATACTTGAGTCACATTCAGACCACTCAGACTTTCATGATCACATTCCGAAAGATAGCTGATTCACATTACTGAAATCTTACCCAAACGATCATCATATTCTCATATTCATATCAGACAAAGTGAACAAAATACCTGCTGACTCAAAATAGTGGATAACGAGTATACGAACAGTACTTTACGGGTACCAGCCGGCCACAAGGGTACCTTACGGGTACGAATCGAAAACCTTTTTGCTTTTTAAAACATTTCACTGAGAGGGGGATCTTGAACAAGATCCAAACACATTAAAAAGGATCGCGAGGATCCGAACACATAAAGGGTTTGCGAGGAACCAAGCGGGGACCTGATTAGGGTCCAAACATTCACAAGTGCTGCAGCTAAGAGGCTCTATAAGGCATGCCTAACTATCCACTGAACTGACTCTAGCAGGTCATGCATAATATAAATCATGTTTCGAGTCACATAATATAATCCAACATGCATAAACCAGAGTATAGTAGACATATACATAAGTTCATAATGTCAATCATGCCTCAAATAATTCATATAGCAAAGCATATAATATAATACAGAGTCAACACGCTTTAACATTATCCAAAATTCCAAAGCATATCAGAATCAAGTATAGAAACGCTATCATACCAGTGATTATCAATGCACAATCCTAATCATGCGATAGATGAGGATAACTAAGTATAAACCATGCATAATCCAATCCATTCATCCCATAATGTTCTAAATTGCATACATATATATATACATACATATAGGCATATTCATATCATAGATTCGCATTCGCATAACTCATAAATTAATAGATATGAGGCTTAAGGGCACTCAAAAGAAACTTGAAGTTCAAAACCACACACGTACGCCAAAAGAAACTCATGCAGCATAACTGAACTGTCGCGCTCGCGACAGAGACCATAGTCTCTTCACAGCGTGCGCGCGACGGGCTTCACGATCGCGGGAAGGAGGGGAAAGTCGAGCTCTATCGCGCTCGTGACTATGTCGCGATCGCGATAGAGAGTCTAAGTTTTGCCATCGCGGGCTCGCGATAGCACCAGCCAGCATTGCGCTCTGTCGCGATCGCAACGATATCGCGCTTGCGACAGAGAGCACATCAACTTTTGTTATCGCGGGCTTGCGACAAAGTCGCGTGCTCGCGATAGCACAGGCCAAGATCACCGGTCTCTGTCGCGCTCGCGACAGAGTCGGGATTTACAAAATCTGCAGAATTCTGCAGATTTCTCCCTCTTCCAAAACACACCCACAACACACAAATCACATTCAAAATGGTCTCTTACCTCAAATCCAGCCACCCATCAACATCAATAACCATATTATAATATTTATCAACAATTAATTTCACACCAAATATCAATTCAAACTCACAATACCAATAAATTTCTAATACCCACAAAATTGCAGCAAAAACCACATCAATCCACAAAATCACTACAATAATCCCATGCTCATGCAAAATTACTTTACCCAAACAAAAACCCATAGCATACATGCCTCATCAAGAACATATCACAACCAAAATTTCGGAAATTATCAAGAACACATGCATAAACACATTTACATACAAAACAATAAATTTCCCAAACTCACATACCTTCCATTCAATCCTAATCATGCATTACTAAAACATTTATCCACATCAATCATGCATATACACATGCCAAAACACTCAAAATTTTAGAAACTAAAACAATAGAAACACATTTACAACCTCAGTGAGAATTAGGGCAAAAACAACTCACAAAGTCAAATTCATAAATCAAAGCTTCCAAACACACACACTCAAATACAACTCCCAAACCTGGAATGAAGCTTCACTCTTCAACCTTCTCTTTTTTCCTTTAATTTTCCTCTTGATACGCAAAGCTTGCACAAACCAAAACCCACAATTACTTTTCCAAAAACCCCAGCTTAAATAAAATCAAAAGAAGAAGAGGAAGAAGAATCCAAACACAAGAACCCTAAACCTTGACTTACCTCTTCAATCAAGCTCCAACCCACACCCAGCCCAGAGAGGAAGAACAAGCAACGGGAAAGAAGAGAAGAAGAGAAAGCACGGGAGAGAGAGAAGAGAGCCCAACGTGAATTTCTGCTCTCCCCCTCTTTCTTCTTTTCCTTATTCTCCTTTCTCATTAATTGCTCACCTAACAATCCACTTGGCAACTTCCTATAGGACCAAAAATCCCACTTTTGACTTTACCACTCCTTGCACCATACACCATCCACACACAAGCACTTCTTGAATAAAAATCTTCAAGGCACCAAACTTGAGTCACACCAAATCATTTCTTAAAAACCCACTTACATACCCACACTATAAAACCTCTTAACCCACTTATATCCTACTTCCATACACTACAAGCACACTCTAAAATTTATCTTCTTAACATACTTAATTAATTACTTTGCCATTAAATCCTTATTATCCAATTTTCCTCAAGTACAAATTACTGAAATACCCTTGAATTCCTGACTTAACGCGCCAATTCCGACCAAGCCTGATTTGGGGTGTGACAGATAGCTTCGATCTGCTGTCTCATACCTCTTAAATCTTCATCCTCTACTCTAGGTGCTCTGGGCCTCGCAGCTTGGTGGACTATCGGCACCTCTTCTTCTTCCTCCTCCATCAGGAAATCATCGTTGGGATTATGAATCCTTTCCCCTCTTGGCTCGATGGGTGCAGCAGCCCTATTTTCATTATTGGGTTGGCGAGCAGCAGCTCCAACGAAGGGAGCCTCCCCACCAGCAGGTGGTTCGGGTTGCCCCCGAGGAGGGGCTGCCTGTGGTTGTAGAGCAGCAAGTGGCTGTGGGGCAGCAGGTGGATGGGTAATCCTTTCAGCCATGGCACCCATCATATCCATCATTCTCCGTTCAAAATCCTCTAGCCTCCTAGCTAGGTCCTGAGTGGTCAAAGCTCTAGCTTCTTCTGCCATTGATGATACAAGAGAGGATTCACTGATTGATGGGAATGACTCAGAATCCCAGTGAGACACTAGTTCCGACAACTCAAAGAGCAGATTTGTCCTTACTAGCCGACCGTCGGAACCTCTAGTCCACTTAGATGAATCTATGATGGCTGAAAAAATTAGATTATTAGGATGATGCATGAATGACATATACAATGTATGATAGTGAGTTATGCAACATTTACAATCACATGCAAGCGAGTAATCCTTCCAACCTTATTACTCCCACACACGAGGTAATGCGGTCTCTTTCCTAGGTGGGCTTGATCCATGGGTTAGCGGGGAACCCAATGGATGCGTATGGTGCTTGGTGGAAAACCGGCATCATAACATCTCTTATCTAATGCGCATACATATGGATTTTGGCCTTTATGTATTTATTTCAACTAAATTAAGATGGGCCCACCGGGGCATGAAAGCCTTTGATAAAAGCCCATTTAATTGGGTTGAATTTGTTCAGTATATAATGGCCCACATAGCAAGCATTGTATTAAGGTATATGTCACCTAGGGGAAGTATCTATTGCCATTACATGAGCTTTGGTCATGGGTAATGATATTTTAGGGTTACCCAAGCATGGTCCCTGCCGACGGGTCTAGCTCATCACGAGCGTAATGACCGATCGAGTCACCATTTGATATAACTTGATGGTACGGGGCTTGGGCTGGTGATTATCCTTAACACTTCCCTACATTGAGTGAACGTAGGGTTGTGCTTCGGGAACGCATCGGGGCTGAAAAAGGGACCAAACTATCATAGATCTAAGGCTCTAATGAGATGCAATGCAGTTTTGAAAAAGGATGAAATGTTTAAATTAAAACTCAATTGTAAATTTTAACCAAGGTACTTTCGAATCGAAGTCTCGAGTATGTCCCCAGTGGAGTCGACACTGTGACACGCGCTGAACCTCGTGGCCTCCCGAGGGCCCGCTTTAGGGCGATCAGGAGAGGTTCATAAAACTTGTAAGATATTTACAAGTGTGTCTATTTTGGGCAACAATGAGGTTTCTTGGAGTCGCCACCCAACAGAACATTGGGAAAGGTCGTCTAGCCTCAGCGAGCCTAAGACGACGCACATATATCCATCTTGGGCTAGCCAGAGAGATCTTGGAGGCCTCAGCCTCTACCCCCTGGAGCCTAGGATTGTAAATTTAAGTCTTTTGGTGAGACTCAAAAGGTGTCTTGGAAGTCCTAGACCTCTCGCCTCATTGAGCCCCAAAGACCAGAGTGAGTTCGGGACTTCTCATTTATTCATACCTTGGTTAAGTTTATAATTGAGTTTTGAATTTATTATTTCATCCCATTTCACATTCATTTAATGCAATTAATTAAAGCGCACAACATACATTTAAGAAAAAGCGGTAAAAGCATAAGTAAAATAAAGCACATGTAAAAATATTACAATAAAACTAGGGGCGAAATACAACCCCCATTGTAAATAAAATACAGATCAAGCATAAATCGAGATATTCATTAATGGTGAGGACATTGGTCCTCGCATGTATATTATTATGAAACAATTTTTATGTGATGATTTTGGATGGAGAAAATTGAGACATTGGTCCCATTTTTATTTAGGAAAAATACCAAGTTAATTAATAAAAATGGTTTAGTAACTTTCTTTCTAGTGGGCCTAAATAAACAATTTTACAAGAAAGTTATATGGCAAAAATAAATAGGAAAAAGCCAAATAAACAAAATATTACAAATAAAAAAAAATAAATATTCCGAGCGAGCCTTTTGGACCTCCCCGTGTGCTCGTGAAAACGCCCAATCAAAAAATGAGTTTAGACATAAAAAAAAAAAACAAAATACAAATAAAATAATGTTAGTAATTAAATCAATTAAATCAACTAAACATACAAAATAATGAATAACAAATTAAAATAAAATAAGATGACATGAAAAGAATGATAATTGATTCAAAATGTTAACAAACCAAAATAAATGAGAAACATGCATTATATACGATAAATGATTAAATGATGTGATGAAAATAAAATAAAATTTGTTAATTAATTAGTACATGAAAATATACACATGATGAAAAAAATGATGAAAAGTGAAAAATAAATGAATAAATAAACAAATAATAATAAATAAATCATGTAACAATGATAAAAAGAATAATAAACAAAAGAATGAAAAAAATAATTAAAACAATGACATGATTAATTGATGTGCTCATAATTAAAACAAACTATTTACATGGCAAAAAGATTAATTTAAGTTAATTAATTATTTACATGTTAAAAATAATGAGGAATCAAAATAAAAGCATTTACATGTTAGGAATTAAAAGAAAACAATATTCACATGAATAAAAATCAAACCATATATAAACAATTAAATAGAACAAATATAAAATCAACAAAACAAATGAATAAATGAAAATAATAAATAAATCAATAAAAATAATAAAATATACATGAATAAATTAAATAAAAATAAAATATAAAATATAAATTGAGCCTAGAATATTTACCCTCAGAGTCGGATTCGATGAAGGAAAAGTGATGATTTTCTTGGAAACTTGATTAAAAATAATGTAGCAATAAAATTAATTCTCTTTGTTTATGGAGAAAACAAAGAAATTAATTTGTATGCTTAAAATTGAAAATAAATTGATTTCAAAGTGATGATTAATTTTTGTGTTTATGGAGGAAAAACAAATAAATTAATTGGAATAATTAAGAATTGAAAATTTATTTTTCAATTTCAATTAAACCTTATTAATTAAAAGAGAAATCTGAAATTTTTTGAAGAGAAAATAGAAGAAGAAGAATTCTGGAAAATTTAGGTTTAAAAAAAATGTGGAGGCTCTCCTTTGATTTTTCATCATAAAGTATTTATAAGATAAAAAAAGGTTGCCCTAATTTAATTAAGGAAAACAAATTTATTTTAACATAAAATTCTTTTATTTTTAATGATAAAATCAAGTTTTATTAATTAATTATCTAAGAAAATATTTTAGAATTTAATTTGAACTCAAAAACCCAAAAAAAAAATGGGATAAAAAACGGATTTTTGGGTGAAAAAATCAGAAAAAAAGGGTGAAAAATCGGAAAAGAGGGTATCAGACCCTATAGCCACAGTCAGGGGAGGAGGGAAGCCCGTCGCTATAGAGAGACGGGCTTCCCGCATCCAGCTCCGCGCGGAAACCGCGCGCAGAGGCGCGGAAATCGCACGCTCCAGCTCGCGGTGCGGCGCGCAGCGAGCACAAACGACGCTGCACGTCGCCTCATCGCGCCCAGCGCACTAGGCGCCTGGGCGTCCGCGAGCTGGGAGCCAGCGCGCCTGCGGCCGCCGCGCTGACACTCGCGATCCGAAATTTGTTTTTTTTTTTCTTCTTTTTTTTTAAATTGACTAAAAACACTATAATTTTAAGCCCCCATTTTTCAAAATTAGTTTTTAAAATATTTTTTATTATTTTCTAATTTTTCACTCTCAAATGCAAATTTGATGAGGAAATCATCACTTTTAACCTTTTAAGCCTTTGAAGGCAATTATCATCATTGGGTAACTTCGAACTAGGCTGACTCAGGACCCAGTGTCTACACCATCATTTCTAACATCCTCCGCTCAAAGTCCTCTAGTCTCCTTGCTAGGTCTTGAGTGGTCAAAGTTCCAGTTTCTTCTGCTATTGGTGATTGTAAAGAAGATTCAAAAAATCGTTAAGAGTGATTTAGAATCCCAATCAGATACCAATTTCGGCAACTCAAAGAGCATATTTGTCCTTGCCAGCTGACCGTCGAGACCTTTAGTCCACTTAGATGAATCTATGATGTCTGCAAGACTCAAACTGTTAGAATGATGCATGAATGACATATATGATGCATGATCGTGTGTTATTCAATATTTACAACCACATACAAGCAAGTAGATCCTTCCAACCTTATCACTCCCACATAGGAGGTAATGCGGTCTCTTTCCTAGGTGGGCTTGATCCATAGGTTAATGGGGAACCCAATGGACGTGTATAGTGCACGGTGGAAAATCAATAGCATAACATCTCTTATCTAATGTGCATACGTATGAATTTTGGCCTTTATGTATTTAAACATTTCAACCAAATTAAGATGGGTCCACCGGGCTTGAAAAACTTTGATAAAAGACCATTTAATTTGGATGATATTGTTCAATACATAATGTCCCATATAGCAAGCACAATATTATGGTACATTTTACCTAGTGGAAGTATCTATTGCCATTATATGAGCTTTAGTCAAAGGTGATGATACTTTAGGGCTACCCAAGCATGGTCCCTGCTAATAGGTCTAGCTCATCACGAGCATAATGACCAATTGAGTCTCCATTTAATATACCATGATGGTATGAGGCTTGGGCTGGTTATTATCCTTAACGCTTTCCTACATTGAGTGAACTTAGGGTCATGCTTCGGGAACGCACCGGGGTTAAGAGAGGGTGCAAACTAGCATAGATCTAAGGCTCTAGTATGGATGCAATGCAATTTTTCAAAAATAGATAGAAATTTAATTTTAAAAGCTCAATTATATTTATTAACCAAGACAGTTTCGAAGCAAAGTCTCAAAGTCCCCAGTGGAGTCGCTACTATGACGTGCCGAAACACGCCTATATTTCCCGGAGGGCCCGCTTTTAGGGTCCGAGAAGGGTTCGCATCTAGATTTTTGGTAACATGAGATATTTTGGAATCCCTTTCCAATAGAACATTGGGGAAGTTCATCTAATCCCATGAAACTTTTAGGCACCTTTGAGGTATTTTGCAGTCGCCACCCAATTTATAAGAAATTAGAAAAGTTCGTCTAAGTTCAGAGGTTTAAACTAGAGAGTGGTTCGAAACTTCACTCTTATTAATGCATTGGTTAAATTATAAGTGAGCTTTTAACAATTAATTTTCCATCTCTTTTCTCACATGTCATACAATTAATTTAAACGCACATCAAGCATCGGGAAAAATAATAAAGAAATAAATAAAAATAAACTACAAAACAAATTGCAAGATGAAATGGGACAAAAATACAATCCACCAAAATAGAAAATTAAATAAACAAAATCAATTAAATAGATAACATACATAAATCGGGATATTTATTTGGAGGGAACATATTTACAAAATCCAAGAGTTTCACGAATGATTTTAGAAAATCGGGATAAGTAATCCCATTTTGATAAAAAGGGAAACTCTTCAATTAAGTGATAGTTTTAGAAGAAAATTAGGACATTAGTTGTATTTTATTAAGAAAAACTCAATTTTACTTGTAGAAATCTTTTTGTGAATTTTTATGTTAACGAGTGAAAATTTTTTTATTATTACAATCGAAAACCAAAATAAAGTAAAGGAACAAAAAAGATAAATAAAGTACAAACGAAAAAAAAGGAATTATTGTGACCCGTGCATCTAAGACCTCCGAACCTCCATTTATGGGAGCAATGTGTGTTTGTCAGGTGATTGGGCCAAAAAAGATAAGAAAATAAATTATTAGAAACACAATAAACAAAAGTAAATAAATAAGTAAATCCTAAAAAAGGGGTAAAATGAAGTGCATATAAATAACAAAAGGAACAAAATTGCATACTAGAAATTAAAATAAATAATATCACATGACAAATAAATTAATGATATAATAAAACACATAAATTAACAAATTCATAATAGAACAATAAAACAATATTAGCACCAAGAATGAATAATAACAATATCACAAATAAATAAATAAATAAAATTAAAATGACATTAAAAAAATATAATAGATAAAATTACGGGACACTTATACAGATGGAAGATAAAATATAATAAATCCTGGCATACAAGAGACATATTCACAAAGTAATAAATGAAAGAGTGAAAATTAAAACATGAGGTACAGTGTGTGTGAAAATGAAGGAAACAAAATAAGAAAAGTAAAATGCATCTTCATGCATTGCATGCAAAAATGAAGGAAAAAAGGCTAATGTATGAAACATGCAAAAAGGAAGGAAAAGAATGAAGAAAAACAAAGGCATGCATAAATGAAGGAAAGTAAGTTATCAGTGGCACACGTATGAAAAGCCAAAAAAAGAATGAACAAATAATAATAATAATAATAATAATAATAATGATAATAATAAATTTAATAAATTATTATGACACATAAAAAAAAATTCACAAAATAAGAAATGACAATAAAAATAATAAAGTAAAATTGATATGAAATAAAGAAAATGAAACAAATAAAAAATGAAAAGAATCCAGAATGCAAGAAGTTAACAATGTTGCCAAAACAAATAAAATGAAACTCCATGCAACCCAAGTGCAAATATTTACATGAAAGTGATTGAAGCGAATAATAATAATAATAATAATAATAATAATAATAATAATAATAATAATAATAATAATAATAATAATAAAATAAATTTAAATAAGTTATTTAAAAATTGTGACACAAGAAAAATATTCACAAAATAAAAATGATAAAGTAAAATTTATATAAAATAAAGAAAATTAAATAAATAAAAAATGAAAAGAATTCAAAATGCAAGAAGTTAGCAGTGTTAATAATAATAAGAAGAAGAAGAAGAAGAAGAAATATGTTAACATAACATAATAATAATAAATAAAAATCAAACAAATAGATAAAGAAATAAAATGAGTGAATAAATCAAATAAGCATGCAGCTGACCAAAGCATGCAAAGCCATGCAGAAATGAAATGAAAAAGAAGAAAAGGAAAGGAAACAGGGGATACAACGTGCACCGGGGCGAAAATGCAGGGAAGAAGGACGAGCAGCATGCGGAGGATTGACAGGTGGCCGAGGAGGGGAGGCAGCAAGCAGTGACTGACGGCCGTCGATCACTGTCTGCCCGTCGGTGATGTCTGGAAGCGACTTCGGAACAATGAATAGAGGAAAAAATGTAGTTCAAGCAAATCAAGCTAACATCAAATTTAAAGCTAAGAAATTGGAATCTAATGCATGGTCAATGCATTGAAACACCTATAAAACATTTCTAAACAAAGAACCATGATTTAATGTATGAAGAACAAGAATCATGAAATAAACAGTAAGATTCATGTTGGAGAAGATGATTAACAGTAGAAAAACTAACCATCCAATAACATGATTTTTACATATTTTAAAAGGAATTTTTGTTTTCTGATGATTAAAATATCACAAAGATGAGAAGACAAATCAATTTACATGCTAAAAAAACAAAGATCTAAGAAATCAAAAATCAGAAAAATAAGAAACTCAAACGAAATTTACTGTAACATAAAATCAATATTAATTTTAAAAGGTTTTAGGAGGCTAATAAATGTTACCCTCAGTTTTGATTGCCTCGAAATCAAGAAGACCAAGCACCGTAGTCTCTCCTTCCCCTTGCCCTATTTCGGTTTTTTGTTAGAAAAAAAAACACTGTGAATTGCTTTTGATTTGTATGTGTGTGTTTCTATTTTCTAGTTGTGTTCTCTCTTTTTCTTCATTCTCCTTTTTCTTTCAGTAGTGCCACCCTCCTCTCTTGCTTTCTGCCTCTGTCTCTTTTTCTCTTCTTTTTTTTTTCATTTCTCTTCTCTCGCTTTCTTTTCTTTGATCTGCTGCCCCCCTCTCTTCTAGGTTTTCTTCTTTTTATATTCCAATTTTAGGTAGGTTTTGCTCTTGATTTTCTCCCTGATTTCCTCCTTCTTTTTCTGCCTCCATCCCTCCCTAAATATCCTCTTATTTTGAATTACTTTTGGTTCATTTTAATTTCTCTCCATAACTATTTATTTTTATTAATTAATCCCTCTTTTTTTTCTCTTTTTTTGTTATATATATTTTTTATTATTGTAATTTTTACATACTTTTAACTTTTTTTAAAAATAGACGTCCCAAGAAGAAATCCCCTTGTTTAAGAATTGAAAATTCTAGAAGAGAGCAGTCAAAAAAATGATTTATTTATTTTTTTTTTTCAAAATCAATTTTCTTTTTTTTTTAGAAAACACAAAAATTCGGAGAGAGAGCCTCGTGCTTCAGTTCTCTAGCTATTTTGCAGCAATATAATCCTCATCGGGTAACTCTGACAAAAGCTGTCTTACGACCCAGTGTCTACACTATCTACTTGAAAGGGCACACTAATCAAAACTAGATATTGAAATTTTCAAATTTCATTTATGAGTAGATTAATCGACATAATCGTGTTGTTATTACTCAATTACTTAGTGCACCCTTATATCCCAAGTCGCAATAAATGCAATGGCATATATTATAAAACAGACTTTGGATAATCGAAATTGGAGCTTTATTAGGGGTAATGGTATAAATTAATATTGTAATATACTTTGTTTAAATGTTATTGTTGTCTTCCAAATAAGTTACTTATTTTCATGTAGGCCGATGTTACTAAATGAAAAAACCACATTGACAATGCCTTATCATCAAATGAAGGCGGTAATATTCATTGGACATCAGAACGCGTTTTAGGTGCTATTGGTGCAATTGATAGGACGTCAACTGATTATCCCTATCAACTTGTTCCTAATCCTATTGCTATTTCACTACTCTCAACTCCGTATGAAGATTTTTGTCTGTCTAGACGTAGCAAGAAAGGAATAGAAGAAAAATGGACGGCCGTTGCATCTATTCCTATTCATCCTGCAGTACACCAAGTTCTTCAACTTTTGTCATGGCCATTCTTCTTCAAGATGCTCCCAATTCATTGAGTATGGCTTTAGTTGATTAGCAACAATTTTATGAAACTCTATCTAGTCCATTAAGATGTTATGAATTTGAAGCGTGGCCATCTAGATTGAAGGTTGATTTGAACGTAAGTATATCAGAAGGAGATCATGCATGTAGACACCGGGTCCTGAGGCAGCTCAGATCAGAGTTACCCAATGATGATAAGATGCCTGTTCATAGGCAAAAGGGTTAAAAGTGATGATTTCCTTGTTAAATTTGCATTTTAGAGTAAAAATGATGATAAGGTCGCCCCTGTTCCGCCGAAACTCATCATTTTTGCCCCAAAATCATTTTTTTCTTGATTTTTTGACCAAAATCTAATTTTTTATCCTTTTTTAAGGTTTTATCATTATTTTTTCCATTTTTAAAATACAAGTAAATAATATTTGAATTAATTAAGGATTTTGTCTTAATTAATTGTTTTTTTCTTTTTTCTTAATATAAAAAGAAAAAGATGGAAAGAGAAAGTGGAGGAGAATTCATTTTTAGGCTTTCATTCATTTTTCTTCTTTTCTTCAACAAATTTCTCTCTACATTTTTAGGTTTTCTCCTCAAAGGTAAAAGTTCCTAACAAAAAAAAAATCCAATTCTTCTTCTACTTCTTCTTTTTTAATGGAATTTCTTCTAAAACATATTTTTAGAAGGATTTTTTTTTATAGAAATTAATTTTGAGACAAATAAAATAATTATTGGCTCTCAAAATTTAATTTTTTGACTTATTCTTTGTTTTCAATTAAATTTTGTTCAAAAAATTTTTATTGAAACCCCTTTTTGATGAAAAAATGAATTTTAAGGCAAACAAAATAATTATTTGTTCTTAAAATCCAATTTTCATTTGATCTTCTAAAAAATAAGTTTTTTCATTTTTTTTTCTTGGGACAAAGAGAAATGATTCTTTGCTCTTGAGATTTTTACTTTTTTTGATCAATTATTTTCTTAAGACAAAGAAATTCATTCTTTGTTCTTAAGAATTTTTATTTCATTTCATTTTTTTTGCAATTTATTTCTTGGAATAAAATTCCATTTTTTATCGTATTCAACTCTAATCTTGCAAATCAAAAGCAATAAAAACAATCAACTTTTTTCCCTCATCGAATCCGAACTCTGAGGGTAAATATTCTGGGACTAATCTCATTTTTTTTTCTTCTATTCGTTTTTGTTCATATTTAATTGATTAACATGTATATTTTTATTGTTTTTATTTATTTATTCTATTGTTTGTATATTTATCATATTTAATATGTTTATATATTATTTTTGTTCATTTAATTAATTTATTTTTGCTTTGATTTCTTATTATTTCTAACATGTAATTGATTTATTTTTGCTTTGATTTCTCATTATTTCTAACATGTAATTAATTTATTTTGCTTTGATTCCTCATTATTTTAAAAATGTAATTAATTAATTCATTTTGAATTATCTTTTTGCCATGTAAATATTTTATGTTGATTGTGATAACATTAATTAATCATGTCCATTTTTGCATCCTTAATTAAATAATCCTATTTTGCCAACTTAATCAAATTAAGTTATTTTCTTCCTTTTCCTTGCATGATGGCCACGTGAACAATTGCCATCTTTGTGCTTTTTTCCTTTTAATTTCCATGCATTACTCACGTAGGGTCCATCTTACTTTGCACACATACACTATTTTATTCATTCATTCTTATATGTTTTATCCTTTTATTTATTTGTTTTACTCGCTTGATTGCCTTAATTAATATATTTGTTAGTTTTATTTATTTAATTTAATTTGGTTTATTATTTCATTCTATGTATTTCATTTAATTTGATTGATCCATTTTATTTTATTGTATTTTATTCGATTTGATTTAATTACTAACCTTAATTTTCTTTTTCTTTTTGCCTATAACACTTGCCTTTTTTATTTGAGCATTGTCCATGGACGAAGATGCAAGATCGAGGGATTAGGAATCTCACTTTGGTTTGCATATTTAAATTCCGCATTTTCCTTTATTTCGATTTATTTGTCGTATTTGTGTATTTGATGTAAAATTGTTTATTTTTATGCATGTTTAAAAACAAAATCACTAAAAATATTTTTATTAATAAATTCTTTTATGATAAAATGGAACCAAAGTCCCAATTTTTCTATCCAAAATAAATCGTCACCCAAAAATTATTTTCTTTAACTATGCATGTGAGGACCAATGTCCTCATCCTTAATGAATAGCCCGTTTTATGTATAATTTATATTTTATTTACAATGGGGGTTGTATTCCGCCCCTAATTTTGCTGTAACTTACTTTCATATACTTTATTCCAATTTTGCACTTGCTTACCGCTTTCCTTATGTGGTCGAACTGCGCTTTAATTAATTGCATTGAATGAGAAATGGGATGAAATGATAAATTCAAAGCTCAATTATAACTTTAAATCAAGGTATGAATAAATGGGAAGTACCGAACCTTCTCTGGTCTTAGGCTCAACGAGGTTAAAGGACCATCTCAATGTTTCATTGGGTTGGGACCTCCAAAATATCTCTTATTTCCTCAAAAAAGGCCCAACTTGCATAGTCCTAGACTCCACGAGGTGAGAGAACCATCCTAATGTTCTATTAGGGTGGGGTCTCCAAGACACCTCTGGCTTGCCCAAAATGGACATAGCAGCACTGTCTTAGGCTCACTGAGACTAAATGACCTTTCCTAATGTTCTATTGGGTGGCGACTCCAAGAAACCTCCTTATTGTCCAAAATGAACACACTTGTAAATTCTTACAAGTTTTAACAAACCTCTCTTGAAAGCCCTTAAAGAGAGTTTTTGGGGCGCCCTAGGGTTCGGTGCGCGTCGCAGTAGCAACTCCACTGGGGACACTTAAAAGAGACTTCGCTTCGAAAGTGCCTTGATTGAAACTTATACTTGAGTTTTAATTTAAAAATTTCACCCCTTTTCGAAATTGCATTGCATATCATTAGAGCCTGAGATCTATGCTAGTTTGGTCCCTCTTTTAACCCCGATGCGTTCTCGAGGCACGACACTACATTCACTCAATGTAGGGAAGTGTTAAGGATAATCAGCAGCCCAAGCCTCGTACCTTTTGGTATATTAAATGGAGACCCGACTAGTCGTTACGCTCATGATGAGCTAGACCCATTGGCAGGGACCATGCTTGGGTAGACCTAAAGTATCATCACCTTTGACCAAAGCTCATGTAATAAAAATAGATACTTCCCCTAGGTGCTATGAACCATAATACTATGCTTGCTGTATGGATCATTATGTATGGGACAAGCCCAGATCATTTGATTGGTCACCTAATCAAAGGCTTTCATTCCCCGATAGGCCCATGTTGATTTATTCGAACTGCTTAAATACACAATGGTCAAAACCCATGCGTATGCACATTAGTTAAGAGAGGTTATGCTGCCGGTTTCTCACCGTGCACCATACGCGTCCGTTGGGTTCCCTGTTAACCCATGGATCAAGCCCACATAGGAAAGAGACCGCATGACCTCTTGTGTGGGAGAGATAAGGTTTGAAGGATCTACTTGCTTTCATGTGGTTATCGATGTTGCATTGCACATTTATGCCTTACATGACATTCATTTCGCGTGTGTACATTTTATCCTGTGCATATAGTTTTTGCATATACATATCACCCTATGCATAAATTTGTTCCATATGTTACATACATCATTCTAACCTCTTTGATCTTTTTAGCCATTGTATGCCATTTATTGTACAACATGACCATTCATAGCATATTATTCATACATCATTCTAACTCTTTGCTTTTCGGTCATTGTAGACCATTTTCTTGTATGGTTTAGGGATCCCGATAGTTGTCTAAAGAGTGATAAGAGTTCAAGTTAGCTGACAAAGATTTAGCATCCTTACTAGAGCGTCCAAAGATATTAGAAATAGCTGGCCCTTCACAACAGACTGAAGAGACTCGTACCCTAATTGCACAGGAGATAGATAGAAGGTTCAAAGAGCTTGAAAAAAGGTTATTGGCCACGATTAAAGAGAGAATGAATGCCATGACACTAGTTCTTCAACCTCAGCTTATGGCGGCAGCTCTTAACCAAGTAGAGCCAGCCACGGTTAAGAAGGCTCGTACGGCGACAGCTGTAGTACCTCCTTTTCCTTTTGAGACCAGAGACAGGGGGGCATTTGATTCACCAGTTGAGCAAGAAGGAAATATGAGGCCTACTCTAGAATATAGCATTGTACTTGAAGAGGGAGGGGACCCCGCAATGACGCATATTCTAAAAAATGAAAGCTTAGGAAGCCACAACAATAGTGAGGTAAATATTAGGGCCACAGAAGTCTCAGCCCCTAGAACAGCTCGGTACCACCTCACTATCTCAGGTAGACCATTATCTTGGCACTTCACCCGTCTCGTTAAGGAAGGAAAGTTACAACCCTTGCCAACCGAGCTTGCCCTAAGTCAAGGACAACCTAGACACAGAGCGGATTGGTATTGCGCGTATTACCAATATTCAGGGCATAGAATAGATTATTGTCATCCTCTGAGAGATCGCATTTAAGAATTGATGCTCAACCCAGAAAAGGAGAAGATAATAGAAGTGCCAACCATGGAAGGGAATCGAAGGCCTTTTTCTAATTTAGGCAGATCCTTATCTTGGGTCCTTAAGAGGCTAATGAAGGAGAGGATGCTACAACCATTGCCAGCTAGGCCTGCTAGAAGTTAGGAACAGCCCAATCATGAGGGGGATCAGTATTGTGCCTTCCACCAACACACCGGGCATACCACAGATGATTGCAAGGCCTTGAGACATGCTATTCAAGATCTTATTGACTCCAAGCAGATCTCTGACCCAGAAGAGCGAAGGATAAAGAATAAGACAGATTAAGTGCCTAAAGTGGGAAAGGGAGGATGGTTCTTGAGGATGATAATGAACCACTAACTGCAGCATTTATGTTGACAAGAGCGAAAAATGATTAGCTATTTAGAATGTTCTTTTTATTTTTAAACTGTTTAATGATGACATCCTAGTTCCATTAATAAGATGAACACTTTTGCTTACTTGTGCAATATTTCTTATAATTTCACTATGCATAATCATGATCATGACTATTTGTATTTGATATTGATTCAATTGATGCTACTCCATTTAATCTCATAACTTTGGAGAACCCAAAAAGAATCTTGATAGCATCTGTTATAACTCCTAAGGAGAGATTAAAATTTGAGAGAATAAAAAAAAGTGTGAAAAAGTCTTTGCCTGGACCTATGAAGACATGCCGGGAGATGATCATGAAGTTGTCAAACACACTAGGCTGGCATATCACGATCACGGACCATTCACGCAGAAGGTCAAAAGACCCAAGCCAAAATGGGTAGAGAAGGTTAAGAAAAGGAGGGATCCACAAGTAGAGACGAAACCAAAATTTCTTGTCGAAGTTCAACACCCGACTTAGTTGGTCAGTATGGTCCCACATCGAGAAGAGGAGGATTGCGTGTACGTGTAGACTATCAGGATTTGAACAAAGCTTATGTAACACCCCTTACCCGTATGTAGTAAACCATACCGTGAACCGGTGATTCACGACGACGGTTAAGGGCATTACAGAACAAACATGCAAAATGTATAAACCTTTAAGCTGAAAAAATATGAGTTATAAAATTTCTTTCATTTTCAAAAACACATTATGGTTAACTTTACATTCATTACACAATCACACTATAAAGTATACTACTTCAGAATTCACTATAAATAGATCATTTACATAACCAATATCACTTTTACAAAACTTATAATTTAAAATTACAAATCTTGCATACATTACAAAGACTATACAAATCCTATCCTAAGACCTCTTCATAATCTTGCATTGGCCTGGACTGCTGCGAAAGGACTCTCAAATGATCCGATCTATAGTACCTACATGGATTAAAAGAAAATCCATGCTAAGCACAAAGCTTAGTGGGAAACATACAGATATGGACGAACACTAAGAATGGCCGTCAGATAAGTTCAAAGGAAAACATAATATAGAAAATATAATCATATTAATTATAACAAATTGGATACTTTCAAGGAGATCATCAAAATAATTACTTACTTTGCATAACAACGATAACAAATCATTTATACATTAACACCCTTTTTCACATCTTATACATGTCACTTTGTTTAATTATCTACATTCATTGCGGTTCCCAAAATTCATTTCATACAATTTGCTTACACAGGCCTTACCAATCAATGGAGTATTAGATTACACATACCAACTTATACAAAGGTTTTATCATATTCTTACATAACGGTCTATACGGAATCCAAAAACACATGAGTGCTCAAAACACTAACCCATGCCACACAAAGGCCACAGTAGACAATGTGATCACATTCTTGTTAATTGTTTAATCTCATACTTGCATACCAGTCATCACATATATTTATCAATTCCCATCTTATTATTCGAATCACATACTCTTGTTCATTTATTGCCCGCTAAGTCAAGGGGGTGGATAACGAGTAACACATAAATTCAAGACAGAAGGATCGCGAGGACCCGATATAGAAGGATCACGAAGATCTAGTCGGGGGACCTGATCAGGGTCCAAATCACAGAAGCTACAGCAAATCAAACTCCATAGGCATGCCTATCTATCCACGACTCGACTATCGCAGGCTTAAACTATTTGTCCAATTTATTGTTTAGTTAACCGCATAGTATAGCATAGTAATTCCAATAAACAACGTCATATCATTTTTAACTTATTTACTCATGCAATACAATACCTTTAACCATAATCATATCTTAGTTTTAATGCATGCTTAAAATTCATTTCAACTATAGCTTACATAGTACATCATATTCTAATTTATAAAATGTGTCCTATCTAAATCACAAGTAAAAATCATGTTAAAAAGTTCAACGAACATACCTTCATAGCATAAAAGAGAGTCGCGCTCGCGACCTTAGTCGCGATCGCGATAGAAAATAGGATGGCCTCTGTCGCGCTCACGACAGAGCACAGAATGGTCTCTGTCACGCTCGCGATAGAGCACAAGCTTCACACCCTGCCCACACTATTCAAGTTTCAAAAGAGCCATTATACTTAAGCATTCTCATGTAAATCTTCGATTAAGTACACTTTACATAAAAACATACTCATTCTTATAATGCCCATAAATATATTTTTAAACATTACTTCTCAAATTATGCCTAAGATTGAGAACTTCAATACAAGTAACTCGGCCTATTCAAGTTATCAAGAATTATTCATTATTTAGATAGTCATCTAAATACCATTTGAGATACAAAAGGTTCATTTCATTTTCAGTTTATGCCGCGCCTAAAACAATCATTTACTTCAAACTTACTATCATATACAAATTTTTAAACTATAAATAAGTCTACACGAGGCTTAAATCATTAACAATTCAACAACATTTATAAATTTTCTCACACATGCCACCTTTATTTCTAACAAGCACTAAGGCATTAACCATGTTCAGCTGATACATCATCTTTTATATCCGAATAATTTCTATGCTTTAGTTCGGACTTGGGAGGATACCCAAGCTTCCTACGTATCCCAAAGAATTAAAAATTAAAACCCCGTAGTTCTACAAGTTCAAAGTACAGGTTATAGAATTTCACTTCAAATCTCTTAACAGAATTTAAATCAGGTTAATCTTTAATGTATTCGGAAGTGTTCGACTTGTTAAATCCTTAAGTACCTTAGTCAGTGTTCTTACTTATAGCCTTAGTCTCTTGTATTCCTAAGTGATAGCCATTTATTTACTCTTTTACAAGTTCTAAACATGTAATGAATATGTCTCATAAAGTTCTGACAAAGTTTGAGTGTATTACGGAAGGGAAAACATCATAAAATATACAAACTAGAAGAGGGTAAAGGTAGACAAGGGTTCCTACCAACCAAAAGGTTCAAAAGAAGGAGAAAAGCACTTGTCAAGCAGATTCTGTCGCGCTCGCGACAGAAGCTCGCTTCAGGTTCCTCATAAAGACAGGCCATAAGACTGCTTTCCGCTTCAAACTTCAAACACCTAAACCGACCTCTAAACTTCTTTTTTAGGCTAAATGTCCTGATTAACAAATGATCCTTAGGATGTTAGATTTAATATAGAACAAGTCTCATGTCGTTTGGACACCTAAATCATCAGATATGATCAAAAAACCTATACTGCTCCCCTAAACCCGGCCAGAGAAGATACCTCTACTTCATGACCATTTTTGGGACACTTAGAGCTAAAATTAACTCAAACGTATTTCTAAGACATTTATAGAAATATGTTTTAAATTTTAAACGGTACTAGTATCACACCATTTGGAGTTCTAAAACTCCCAATACAGCCTAATAACTGAAGAAGGGTCAAGTGTGTTCTAACACAATTTTCACCCAAAATCCTATTCACATGCACGGTTTAACAATCCAAAGCAACACTCACTACCATCATCATATACCATCATCAACACATTCAAAGAACTTATATAGAACACAAATATATTCAAACTCATATATAAATAAATAGTTTCCAAACCTCTTTTCCTTTGCTCCCTAATTGCTCCAATAACTGCACAACCCCCTTTTCTTTCTTACGCCCTCTTTAACTTCTCTTATTCCCTCCAAACAAAACAACCAAAATTCAAAGTTACACAAACCCTTACTCATCTTTAAGGGGAAGAGGAGAGGAAGAGGGAAAGGAACCAACCACTTACCTTTCTTAACCAAACCTTCCATCTAATTGCTTAAAACTAGGAAAGTCCACCTTGGCCTTGAGTTAAGGGATTTGGCGTGAGGAAGGAAGAGAAGAGGTTCTCTCTCTCTTTTACCCTCACTTGGCCGGCCAAGAATGGCCTAAGAGCAGCCAAAAGGAGTCAAACAACCATAAATTCAATCTTATCCCCCAAATGCCACATGTCACACTTTGATTGGTCCAATGAAGATTTTTATGCCAAACTTATCTTTTAATCCCTTAACTTACCTCTTTTTCTTTAATTGGCATAGTACCTTTCTATTTCATACATTGACCCACTTAATTAACAAATTCAGTCAATTTAATCCTTAATTACAAAATGCCCGAAATACCCTTACCTTACACAAATAAAACCGGTCACATCCTTCGCTGCAATTAATCATTTCCATTATCCACATACACATTTTTAATCACCAAAATAATTCTTTTCACGCCATTTAAGGTACAATGACATAACTATCCAATTTACCAAAACTTGTCGAAACTTTCGAATTAATGACGGTTTTGCCCTTTTTGGACACTTCCCTCCCTATCTCTACCATATTCGGTTTTTGCTACACCATAAACTTACCCTAATTCGACTAGGGTATATTTGGGGAGTTACAGCTTATCCACAAAAAAAAGAACTAAAAAAAGAACGAAAAAAAAAGGAGCAAAAAAAATATATAATAAAAAAAAGGAGAAGGAAGGAAAAGAATCAATATGTAGATCTGTCAAAAAAAAAGAGAGAGAAACTGTTGATATGGGGGCAAAGGGAAGTCATCTTACGGGCAAGCTTTGCTCAAATCCCGTTGATCTACACATGCCCGTACTTTACCATTTTTCTTGGCCTCCGAAAAGGTTCTATTGTCTTACAATGGATAACGGGTTGCTTGAGCTAGGAAATAGACATCACAGGGGAGGTCCGCCCTACGGCATCCAATGGACAGGGACATCGAAAGGAATCAAACATGTCAATATGGTCTCCCGCACCATGCAGGGTTTAAGGGCAGAAGGACAATTTATGGCTAAGGCTAGGAAGTTGCTACAGGGGTATGACATTAAAGACTACAAGTCCTCTCTGTAGTGCCCTCAAACCAATGGGGCAAGAGAGGCTGCTAATAAGAAGATCTTAGTCAAGATGGTTTGAAACTACAAGGATCAAGCAGAGAAGTGGCCTTTTGCACTTTGAGGCTAGAGAACCACCGTTGGAACCTCTACAAGAGTCACCTTTTATTCCTCGATATATAGGGGCAGAAGCAGTATGGCCGGTCGAAATAGAGCTCAAATATTTAAGGACAGTCATGGAAACCCAAATTCTGGAAGCCAACAGGGTGCAGTAACGATAGCAGCAGTTAAACATGTCAAATGAGGACATGTCATGGGATTACCGCCACAATCGAATCTATCAAAAAACACTCTACTCTATCATTCGAGAAGGAAGTCAAAAAGCACCTATTGAAAGAGGGAGATTTAATCTTTAAGCAAATGAGTTCAAATGTTCCAGATGAATGAGGCAAATTTAGACTAGTGTAGGAAGGCCCATTTGTTCTTAAGAAGTTATTGTCCAAGGGAGTAGCATTTTCGACAGGCAGTGATGGAAGCAAATATGAAGAACCGGTCAACATCGACAGATCCAAGAAGCTCCATGGCTAAAGACTAAAAATCAAAAGAAGAGAATAAAAGCCCCGCGGGTCAAACACCAAAAAAAGGCAGCCTTGCTAAAAATGGGCACCTCGTCAGGGTGAAAATCGAAAAAAGGCACCCTGGGCAAAAATTAGAGGCTCGAGAGAAAATGTCCAAGTAAGAAAACTCGAGAGGGCTGATTGGAGATAGGAGTTTGATGCTTACAATATCTACTCTGAGATTAGATGTAGTTTTGCATTTTGAATCGATGTTAGATAATGATCATGTATAGAGAAATCATACCGAAATGTACACAATCTTTGCAATTACATGTGTTCCTTATTTTCTAGTTCATTTATAAAAAGGAGAAACATCGTTCATTGTTGAATGCATGAAATCTAAATGAGTACACTCTGCTTCTGCTCTCACCATCTAGATGTCTAAGTCGATGAGGTCTTATTATCAACTGCGGGACTAAGCACCTACCTCTTGAATGCATTAGCGGGAGTAAAGGAACGATCTCTGAAAGATGGTATAATAGTCTTCACCAATAGCTTGCCCAGAGGCTATGGTATCTGTAGGTAAAAGCCGGAGATAAAGGTCCACCTTGGAAAGATAGGGGATGTCTCACTACATCATTAATCCCTTTGAACTATTGAGCATAATGGGTGGTAATGTAAAAAGCAGCCTCATGAAGCCCTAAGGAACCCGATCCTCATCCACCACCTTACCTAATCTAGCAACACATTCACCAAGAGAGGCAAAGGAATGCAATCGATGCTTAGGGAGAAAATGCCTCAGTGAATAATTGTCGATTACTCTAGAAGGGGGCTCTAATAGTAGCTTCAACTTTTCTTGCTGTCATGCCCTTAAAAAAAAGCTGTTAGAGATGAAAACCGTAATTGGCTCTCTAAGCAAAAGTTAGGCCAAAGGGCAGGGTGAAAACCTGGGAACAGGCAGTCTGTCCTATAAAAAAAGATGAATAAAAGCCATTGGAGTGGGTTGGATCCATTCCGGGCAAAAGTTAGGCACAGGGTTATGTGAAAATTCCCAAAGGGATGCATTTTTCGCTAAGAAAAGCCAGTGTGAAAATTCACAAGGGATGCACTACCTTTAAAACCATGACTTGTGAAGATTGGAGTGATGGCAGGTAGTGCATAATGCAGAACTTAATTCAGAGTCCTGGGGGCAATATGCTCATTGACCGGGGGGCAAAGATGCATGCAGGTCAGTTCTCTTTGAAAAGATTATGGGTCAGAGTCCATCAAGCTAAGACGATGATTTTCCAAATCCTTGGGGGCTTCAGACAACATGAGCAGCGGAGCATTACCCTCAACAAATCCCTTAGCCACCTAGGATGTGGTCTATCCATTTTTACATCTCACATGCATCTTGCATGCATAAATCTCTTGCATATCCCCCTGTATAGCTTTACACATACATAGCCTTTTATGATGCCCGATATGTATTCGCATATGCTTGAGCTTGGTATATATTTTGCATATGCGATTCTTCATGCACATTCCGTGTACATAATCTTTGCATAATTCTTCGCACATGTTTTCAATCCTTTACATGTGTAATTGAGCACACAAAATTTTTGTACATTAATTTTTTGCGTGTGTTTCCTGTATATATTTTTGTATGTAAATTTCACACACATTGATTCCATACGCACACAAAATATTTTGTATACATTGTTGTGTACGTGACTCAGGGGGAAAGGTCTGAATAAACCTCATATTTAAAGGTGATCCAAGAGAAGGGTTCAGCTCAACATCGTCGGACACTATATTCGGCATTAAATCAGGTGCATCTGTATGGAGGGGGAATGCCCAGGACAAATAAGCCTATTTGTGCACACCATGCCGAGGGCAATCAGGTAAGTTTCTCTATCATAAGATGTACACTCACACACATCACACAATAAGTGTATAAAATCCAAATTCAAATGTACAAACGGTACAAATTCTCAAACGAAAATAACAAAAATAAACAAAACAACAAAAATAAAAAAAAAACAAACAAAACAAAATGAAAACAAAAAGAAGAAGATATTTTCAAGGCCTTGAAAATCCAACATACTGTAAAAATTCAAATACATCCAAAATGTGAAAATCCCAAAAATTTATGAAGATTATAATAAGAGACACTAAAGACATTAAAATCTATCCGTCTGCAGGCAAGCAACAAAACCTCCAATCTAATTTTCCTTTGAGGAGGCTCAAACCTATTTGCCTCTCTGGAGGCTTGACATCAAAGTATCTCACCCTTTCAAGAGGCATGAAGGTCTTTTCAACAAGGAGGCTCCGATTAGAGATGATAGAGGGATCGATATCTGGTATATCACAGTTGATAAGGGATCTCTAAGACGATGATGTCTGAACTTTGCAAGAAGATGATATACGCACTTTGGAAGCTTGGAAAATGACTCAAGGCAATCAAGGGGAGGATGTTCATATTCCACAAATCCTTCTCTAGGGGAACAACCAACCGTCCTTCAGGGGGCACCCGTTTGACATCGACCCCAATAGGTATGTACTACCACAGGTAAGCATCTCTTTTATATACCCTGCACATTTGCTTTTCCCATTTTTGTAGAGAAAAAAAAAAGAAGAAGAGGTTCAGGATAAGCACCAGCAAAGAAAACGACGAACGAGTCATCATGCCGACCCAAGGATGGTCAATGGTCAGGCTCTGGGCAAACCGGATGCTGGTTAGAAAATCAGACACTACATCATTCAGATAATGGTTAACAGGTAGAAACCAAGCAGACCAGATGGAGGTCAGCAAATCAAAAGTCATACCTTACAGGCCAGATGGGGGTCGAACAATTGAAAATCACACATCTTGCAGATCGGATGGGGGTCAGCAATTCAAAAGTCACACCTTGCTTGCTGGATGGTGGTTAGTAAATCAAAAGACACGTCTTGCAGATCAGTTGGGGGTCAGCAAATCAAAAGTCATACCTTGCTAGCCGGATGGTGGTTAGTAAATCAAAAGACACGTCTTGCAAATCAAATGGAGGTCAGCGAACCAAAAGCCATACCTTACAGAACGGATGGGGGTCAAAAAGTTGAAAATCACACATCTTGCAGATCGGATGGGGGGTTAGCAAATCAAAAGTCGCACCTTGTAGGCCGGACGGGGGTCAGAAAATTGAAAATCACACGTCTTGCAGATCGGATGGGGGTTAGCAAGATCATGTCATGCCCGAAAGAGGTCAGCAAAATAGAATATTCAATCACATGCACTGCAGATCGGATGGGGGTTAGCAAGGACACTGCGCGAGCTGAGATGAGGCCAGCAGAGCACATGCGGTAGAACAGATCGCAACGGGATTGTAGTAAGAGAACACTACATCTCACAGACACTGCGTGAGCCAAGATGAGGCCAGCAGAGCACATGCAATAGAACAGATCGTAATGGGATTGTGGTTAGAGAACACTACATCTCACAGACACTGCGCGAGCCGAAATGAGGCCAATAGAGCACATGCGATAGAACAGATTGCAACGGGATTGTAGTTAGAGAACACTACATCTCACAGACACTGTGTGAGCTGAGACGAGGCCAGCAGAGCACATGCGGTAGAATAGATGGCAACGGGATTATGGTTAGAGAACACTACATCTCACAGACACTGCACGAGCCGAGACGAGACAAGGCCAGCAGAGCACATGCGGTAGAACATATCGCAACGGGATTGTAGTTATAGAACACTACATCTCATAGATACTGCGCGAGCCGAGACGAGGCCAGTAGAGCACATGCGGTAGAACAGATCGCAACGGGATTGTGGTTAGAGAACACTACATCTCACAGACACTGCGCGAGTCGAAATGAAGCTAGCAAAGCACATGCAATAGAACAGATCGCAACGGAATTATGGTTAGATAACACTACATCTCACAAATATTGCGAGAGCCGAGACGAGGCCAGCGGGACACCAGCGATAGAACAAATCGCAACAAGATGGTAGTTAGAGAACACTGCATCTCACAGACACCGTGCAAGCCGAGATAAGGCTAGTGGGACACCAGCAATAGAACAGATCGCAATGGGATTGTGGTTAGATAACACTGCATCTCATAGACACCGTGCAAGCCGAGATGAGGCCAGCGAAACATCAGCGATAGAATAGATCACAACGGGATTATGGTTAGAGAACACTTCATCTCACAGACTCCGTGCAAGCCAGGATGAGGCCAGCGGGATACCTGCGGTAAAACAGATTGCAACGGGATTGTGGTTAGATAACACTGCATCTCACAGACACCATACAAGCCGAGATGAGGCCAGTGGGACACCAGCGATAGAACATATCACAATGGGATTGTGGTCAGATAACACTGCATCTCACAGACACCGTGCAAGCCGGGATGAGGCCAGCGGGCCACATGTGATAGAACAAATAGCAAGTGGGTTATAGTTTGAGAACACTACTTCCCACATCAATCAGACGTCGTGCAAGTCGAGACGAGGCTAGCGGAGCACATGCAATAGAACAAGTTGCAATTGGGTTGCAGTTGGATAACACTGCCTCTCACGGCAGTCAGGAATCGTGCGGGCCAAGACGAGGCCAGCAAGATGAAGGTGATTGAATGAATCATCAAAGGATTGCGGTAAAATACACTACAACTCGGCAGCGATGGGTCACCAGCTTGAACACCCCGCGGAAGGCAAAGGGCTACCTCAAGTACGCATCTCTTTCCTTCTTCTCTGAATTTTGGCTCATCTAGGCACTAGTGCACTAGTTTCCCCAAAATTGGGGGCAACTGTAGACACCGAGTCCTGAGGCAGCCCAAATCAGAGTTACCCAATGATAATAAAATGCCTGTTGACAGGCAAAAATGTTAAAAGTGGTGATTTTCTTGTCAAATTTGCATTTTAGAGTAAAAAAATAAAAAATAATAAAAAAAATATTTTGAAAAATGGGGTTTAGAAATTATAGTATTTTTAGTTAAATTTAAAATTTAAAAAAAAAATCGCGAATGTCAGCGCTGCAGTGCACCTGCGTGGCGCCGCGCGAGCAATGCGCAGCACGCGGCATCCGCGCGCTGGTCGTCGGTCGCCCCTGTTCCGGCGAAACTCATCATTTTCGCCCCAAAATCGTTTTTTTTCCAGATTTTTGGACCAAAAACTAACTTTTTTATCCTTTTTTTAAGGTTTTATAATTATTTTTTCCATTTTTAAAATACAAGTAAATAATATTTGAATTAATTAAGGATTTTGCCTTAATTAATTGTTTTTTTCTTTTTTCTTGATATAAAAAGAAAAAGATGGAAAGAGAAAGTGGAGGAGAATTCATTTTTAGGTTTTCATTCATTTTTCTTCTTTTCTTCAACAAATTTCTCTCTACATTTTTAGGTTTTCTCCTCAAAGGTAAAAGTTCCTACAAAAAAAAAATGCAATTCTTCTTCTACTTCTTTTTTAATGGAATTTCTTCTAAAACATATTTTTAGAAGGATTTTTGTTGATAGAAATTAATTTTGAGACAAATAAAATAATTATTGGCTCTCAAAATTTAATTTTTTGACTTGTTCTTTGTTTCAATTAAATTTTGTTCAAAAAATTTTTATTGAAACCCCTTTTTGATGAAAAAATGAATTTTGAGGCGAATAAAATAATTGTTTATTCTTAAAATCCAATTTTCATTTGATCTTGAGACAAAGAGAAATGATTCTTTGCTCTTGAGATTTTTACTTTTTTTGATCAATTATTTTCTTGAGAAAAAGAAATTCATTCTTTGTTCTTAAGAATTTTTATTTTATTTCATTTTTTTTGCAATTTATTTCTTAGAATATAATTTCATTTTTTATCGTATTCAACTCTAATTTTGCAAATCAAAAACAAGGAAATCAATCAACCTTTTTTCCCACATCGAATCCGAACTCTGATGGTAAACATTCTGGGTCTGATCTCTTTTTTTTTTTTCTTCTATTCATTTTTGTTCATATTTAATTGATTAACATGTATATTTTTATTGTTTTTATTTATTTATTCTATTGTTTGTATATTTGTCTTATTTAATATGTTTATATATTATTTTTGTTCATGTAATTAATTTATTTTTGATTTGATTTCTTATTATTTCTAACATGTAATTAATTTATTTTTGCTTTGATTTCTTATTATTTCTAACATGTAATTAATTTATTTTGCTTTGATTCCTTATTATTTTTAACATGTAATTAATTAATTCATTTTGACTAATCTTTTTGCCATGTAAATATTTTATGTTAATTGTGATGACATTAATTAATTATGTCAATTTTTGCATCCTTTATTAAATAATCCTATTTTGCCAACTTAGTCAAATTAAGTTATTTTCTTCCTTTTCCTTGCACGATGGCCACGTGAACAGTGGCCATCTTTGTGCTTTTTTCCTTTTAATTTCCATGCATTACTCACGTAGGGTCCATCTTACTTTGCACACATACACTATTTTATCCTTTTATTTATTTATTTTACTAGCTTGATTGGCTTAATTAATATATTTGTTAGTTTTATTTATTTAATTTAATTTGGTTTATTATTTCATTCTATGTATTTCATTTAATTTTATTGATCCATTTTATTTTATTGTATTTTATTCGATTTGATTTAATTACTAACCTTAATTTTCTTTTTCTTTTTGGCTATAACACTTGCCTTTTTTATTTGAGCATTGTCCATGGACAAAGATGCGAGATCGAGGGATTAGGAATCTCACTTTGGTTTGCATATTTAAATTCCGCATTTTCCTTTATTTCGATTTATTTGTCGTATTTGTGTATTTTATGTAAAATTGTTTATTTTTATGCATGTTTAAAAAGAAAATCACTAAAAATATTTTTATTAATAAATTGGGTTTTTTTCTGATAAAATGGGACCAATGTCCCAATTTTTCCATCCAAAATAAATTGTCACCCAAAAATTATTTTCTTTAACCATGCATGTGAGGACCAATGTCCTCATTCTTAATGAATAGCCCGTTTTATGTATGATTTATATTTTATTTACAATGGGAGTTGTATTCCGCCCCTAGTTTTGTTGTAACTTACTTTCATGTACTTTATTCCAATTTCGCACTTGCTTACCGCTTTCCTTATGTGGTCGAACTGTGCTTTAATTAATTGCATTGAATGAGAAATGGGATGAAATGATAAATTCAAAACTCAATTATAACTTTAAATCAAGGTATGAATAAATGGGAAGTCCCGAACCTTCTCTGGTCTTAGGCTCAATGAGGTTAGAGGACCATCTCAATGTTTTATTAGGTTGCGGCCTCCAAAATATCTCTTGTTGCCTCAAAAAAGGCCCAACTTGCATAATCCTAGGCTCCACGAGGAGAGAGGACCATCCTAATGTTCTATTAGGGTGGGGTCTCGCAGACACCTCTGGCTTGCCCAAAATGGTCATAGCAGCGCTGTCTTAGGCTCACTGAGACTAGACGACTTTTTCCAATGTTTTATTAGGTGGCGACTCCAAGAAACCTCCTTGTTGCCCAAAATGAACGCACTTGTAAATTCTTACAAGTTTTAACGAACCTCTCTCGAAAGCCCTGAAAGAGAGTTTTCGGGGCGTCCCGAGGTTCGGCGCGCGTCACAATGCACCATACAACATACATGGACAAATGAGCCACATTGGGCAATATGATGATTTCTTCAATGAACTTTTATGTGATCCTAATATTGTGACTACAAAGGGTTTAGCAAATCAACCATTATACTGTGGAGGCTACAATGATTTCATGCCATTATCCCAAGATCCAAACCCATATCACATGGATGCTCAAACTGAAAGACAAAGCAGCTCATTTCATAGTAAGAAATATTAATTATGTTGTATTGATGGATATTTTTAATTTATTGTAAAATAGGATTTAATCTAACTTTTATTTTAACTATTGATTGTATACTTATATTTCACAATATTATAAAACAATATTATTGCACATGATATATTACACAATATGATTACATACTATTTTTAGACATTCTTAACAGAATATTATTACATGTTCTTATCACACATGCTTAAATTACACAATATTATTACACAATATTCATATTAATAAAATATCTCAACCTCTAAAAGATTGATTAGATGGTCTAACAACATTCTTACATTTTTTTTGTTCTGTCCGACATTTTCTCACTTGCTGCAATGTGTTACATTACCACGTTCACGCTTATCCATCTCATTGTGAATTCAAGTTATTTTTGGTCGACCTTTCTTCCTTTGTAATTCCATATTAGAAATTAATTTTAGTCCACTATTCTGAGGCCAGTATGTTTTATGGGCCATCAGTTGAAATTCTCCTTCATAGCATTTGAATGCATCAACTAGCATGTAACACTTATCAACAAATGAGAACATGTCAAGATGCATGTGCATGCATGCAACGATTACATGTGAACAAGGCAATTTTATTCCTTAAAATTTGTTGCACTCACATTCTCGCTTATCTAAACTCAATATGTAAGTGTCATCTTCATTATTGCTCTCCAGTACGCCATATGTTAATATATGAAACGGTTTATACCACAAGTCATGTTTAACCACCCTATGCCTATGTTCTTTTATAACACATTTCCTCATAACTTCCAAACATTTTGGAGTGAATCGCAATTCTTCTGCTATTTTTAACATGTAAAGCCCCATCCATTCATCATAAAATTTGACCAACCGACCAAACACATGCTCAACAATTTGTAGTGATTGGCATCATCCGAACATCTTTCAAAGCCCTATTCACACTCTATGCCATATTAGTTGTGGCATGGCCATACCGGTACCCACCATCTTCAGCTAACGTCCATCACTCCAATGGTGTCCTTATTGCCCAGTTATATGACTTTTGGTCAAGCTGTTTAATATCATTCATACACTGTACGAGCTTTTATCTATGAAAGCAATTACCTATGCTAATAAAGATTCATAATTAATTGGTAATATCTACTCAACAACAACAAAATAAATGAATAATTATACTTTCTTACTGATCTTGTAAAGCATCTTTTTAATTGTAGGATTCCTATGGGCTGTGTTGTAGTTATAGACAAAATGGAGCAAACAAATCCTATTAAAAGCTAAAGGTTCTTTCCAACCACTTTGTTCATCTTTAAACACTGTCATCACTCTAGGGTGTCAATCAGATATAACTGTAATGCCCATACATTGTGTCACATGTTTCCTTATTAAACTAATGAATGAAGCCCAACTTGATTTATTCTCTGACTCAATAATAACAAAAGCAATCGGGAACATGTTATTACCATCAACAGAGCTGATTATAAGAACTATTTACTGAAATTTCCTGTCAAGAATGCTCCATCAATCAGCAGAATTGGCATATAATAAACCAACCCATCTATAGTGGGATTGAAACTCCAAAAAACCTTTTTAAATTGCTTCACAATTGGTATATGAGTTTCTTGTAGCACAAGCTCATAAACAGTCCCTAGATTATAATGTTGTAAAGCATAAAAAAAAACTATCAACCTCTCAAAAGACTATGTAATTTCCATAAATACCCTTTATTGCCCCCATCTTCGCATACCAAGCCATATAGTATGAGACCTCAAATTTAAGTTGTTGCTTTATAGCAGTAATAATATTAACGGGTAAGGTTGAGTTTTTACTTACCATCCCTCTAATGTAATTGTGTATAATTTGTGATCCCAATTGTCTATGATCTTATGACACATTGAAAGAAATGTATAAATATGGATCTTCAAACCTTGTAATTGTGTAGAATGGACTTATCCCTTTCTTCGCTGCTCTTAATCTCCATTTGCACTCATCTTCAGCCTTTATACACCTCAAAACCTAGTATGTTTTCTTAGATTTAACAACCCTAAAACCAATATTTCTCATGATAGAGTACTTCTTCACACAGGATTTCACGTCATCCTTATTATTGAAAACCAGACCTACAAACAACTTTGAGCTGCCATCCTAAGTCTATAAACGAACACCTTTTAATCGGTCAACTTGTGAAGCATTAAATTCAATGTCTGTATAATGTTGTGAAGGAAAATTAAAGATTGAAACATTTGTTTACCCACTAAATTCTTCTCCGAAACTACCCCTACTTACCTTCTACATTCCATGTGTGACATCTATTGATGCTAGTGGATTGATATATTGAGTATCCTTAGACTTATCACCATCAACAAATTTACAGTCATCATTTTCATTGCCTATATCTCCAATCTTAGCCTCAGGATCATCATTTTAAGATAGATACTCATTATTCAATGCCTCATCTATGAAATCATCTATATCTCCCAAATTAACTAATGGTTCATTTTTAGTATCTTGATCATCCTGGCATTTATAGACTACCTAGGCTGACTAGGACCTGCATATCATAGTTGGCTAACTGATCATAATGGATGGTTATGTCAAGAACTGTGACTTGCTTAAATAGATCATTGAAATTCCTCTGATTGACACAACTACCTGTTGACCTGCCAAATATGGATTTGCTAAAAAAATACCAACCCTTCAACTAAAAGAATGCTTCAATTGACTATGACATGCATCTGGCAGCTGGCTAATTGATCATCGTGGATTAGTATTATTCAACTATGACTTCCTTCTGTTTCACATCGACCAATTAAATCACCACTCTGTCTACTTACAGCTTGTCTAACCTGACTGGGACCTAAATCTAGTCAATGGCTAACTAACTATCATTGATGGCTATGTCCTAAACTATGACTTGCCTCTACTTCACATAGACCGAGTAAATCACCATCCATTTTACTGACAGATCGCCTAAGCTGACTAGAACCTGATTTCTGCCGATGGCTAACTAATCATCGTGTACAGATTTAATCTACATTTTTTTCTGTATTTCCACCAAATTGATTAATTGTATTCCTTTGCCCAACATATATATTTGGCTCTCCACAAAAATAGATTGAGAAAGCATTTTAACATCATTTTGACTGACGAACTGACTAGGTGTGACGCGCACCGAACCTGCATGTCATTTTCCTAGAGACCTGCTTTTAAGGTCCGAGAGGTTTCGCGTCTATATCTTGGGTAACATGAGATATTTTGGAATTCCTACCCAATAGAATATTGGGAAAGTTCATTTAATCTCATGAAACCTTTAGGCACCTTTGAGGTATTTTGGAGTCGCCACCTAATTTACACAAATTGAGAAAGTTCATGTAACCTCAAGAGTCTAAACCAAAGAGTAGTTCAGGATTTGACTCTTATTAATGCCTAAGTTAAATTATAAATGAGTTTTTAATAATTAATTTTTCATCTCTCATCTCACACGGTCATGCATCAAAATTAAAGCACACGTCAAGCATCGAAAGAAAATGATAAAGAAAAGCGATAAAATAAATTACAATATGAAATTGGGATAAAAAATACAATCCCCCAAAAATAGAAAATTAAATAAACAAATAAAATTCATACATAAAACGGGGCATTTATTCGGAGTAGGAACATTGGTTCCTTTATGCACACTTAAAAAATGAAGAGTTATTTTTAGGCATTATTGAGAAAAGCTGTAACATCTCTTACCCGTACGTAGCACACCGTATGATAACATAGGTAGTATGCGACGACGAGTGAAGGATGCTACCGGCGAAAACACGCAGGGAACCATGACAAAAGCAAAACTATAAAATTTCATTAATTCATAGACACTCCCATAATGTGGAATACAATCACATATAGTTTGCATTATACTTTCTATTAAAATCGCATTACATACTATTCACTTAATACAAAACAATAAAGAATTACATTACAAATATTAACTATAAACTCCAACCAATAAACTACTAAAGACTCGTTGTCCAAACTGTTGCGGATTGTCCTCAGCGACACCACTAGCTTCAAACCTGCATGGATAAACACCCATGCTAAGTGCAAAGGCTTAGCAGGAAAAACACGTATTATGAATGACTACTCACAGCAGTCGTCAAACAATACACACATCAATAAAATATCCAATATAAAATCATATATATATATAAAATATCTGTTCCAAACACAATTATTGATTTTACTCGATTATAGCAAAAAATTATCATACACTAATCATATTTATTATGTTCATCAACCTAGTCAAATAGGGTGACAATTTAACTAATACATACTTTTCGTGACTCACTACTCATATTTCTCATGCTTGACATAAAATGATATACAGCTAATACTTGCTGCTCACATTATAACAATTCTTCACACATTAAGGAATCATGAATAAAAAGTTAGAAGTGTAAGTTCTTATCATAGCACATTAATGCATGTCACATATATAGTTATATTCATTTAACTACTTACTTCAAATTAATCCATTACTCTCCTGTTATTTACCCATGATTGTATTCCAAAGGGAAACAAAATTGAAACTCATAGGCACTCAATGGTGCAATCACATTTTTCTCATAGGGATCCATATAGGATCAAAGAACACATAGGTGCATAAAGCATTAGTTCGGATAACATATAAGTCACAAAAGACAATATGTTCACATTCATACCAAAAGCTTAATATCATACTTTCTTACAAGTCATTATGCACATTTATCAATTCATAACTTACTATTTCATTTACATTCTGTTGTTCATTTATTGCCTGCTAAGTCAAAGGGGTAGATAATGAGTAAACACATTAGTACCCATAGGTACGAGTAAAAGCAATTTCTTTCATTTTCATTCAAAAACATTTTCACATTGAGGATCTTAAACAAGATCCGAACACATTAAAGATCATGAGGACCCAAATGGTAACCTAATCAGGGTCCAGAATACATTGGGGTTGTAGCGTACAGAACTCTATAGGCATGCCTATCTATCCACGACTCAACTATTGCAGGCTAAATTATTTATCCAATTATTGTTCAATTCGTCACATGGTATATCATTGTTCAATCTCAATACACAATATCATATTACTTACTTACATATTTAATTTACCTGGTATCACATATTATAGCTCATACATTGATTCATATATAATTCATAAGTAAGAAACCATGCAAAGTATACCAAACAAATGGACATTTATAGCATGAAAGAGGGTCGCACTCGCAACAGAGACGAATTGCACCTTATGTCATGCTCGCATCCAAGGACGCACTCGAGACAGAGAGCGTCCGACGGAAGATCGTATCACAGGTTCTCTGTCGTGCTCGCGATAGAGACGAGCGTCACGTTCCGTCACAATCCTACATAGCTCTCTTCGAACATTACCTTCTCAAAACACCAACTAATTCTTAGCCCCCATGACACATATCCCAACACCTCAGATTATTCAATTGCCAAGAATTATTCAATATTTAGACAGTCCTTTCAAAACATCAATTTACATACGAAAGATTTATTTTCTTCTTGATTCACATAACAATCATTTAATTCAATCTTAATATTGCATAACAGTTTTAAACCATAATTAAGCCTACTCGAGGCCTAGATTATTAATAGCCTTACCAACTTTCTATACCTTATCACGTACATTTTACATTTATTTAAAACAAGTAACAAGGCATTCATAAAGTTCCAATCAAACGTCATCTCTTATGTATGAATCAGTTTATAAGATTTGGTTCGGACTTGGAAGGGTATTCCAAGCTTCCTACATACCCCAAGAATTGGGAATCAAAACCCCGTAGTTTTACTAGTCCAATATACAAATTATAGAATTTCACTTCAATTCTCCTAACATAATATATATCATGTCAATTGACGCGACCTCAGCGAGTGTACTGAATCGGCAAGTAATATAGTGGAGTAAATTAGGACTCCAAATTATCGTACCCAAGGGACTGTGTGCGCAAGCAATGAAAATCAAATGTATGCTAAAAAATTCCCAATTGTTTGAATTGATTGAGTTAACTATTGATTAAAAATAAACAATTTAAATAACCAAAATAAACAAACAGAAATAATCAAATTAAATTGACGTCAATAATTGCAATAAACAAAATGATGGAAAAATTAACAAGATAAGAATTCAAAAATAGACAAACGTTGCTCAGCTTCACTCATCCACCCCATACCCAGATATGAATAAAATTAATCCAAGAATCATTTATGAAAGAAATTGGGATAACCCTCTTAACCCAGGCTTCCCAAACGGAGTCAGCCACTCTAATTATATGACATCCCAAACCGAAGTCAGCCACAATCAGCCTATGTACGAGTCTAAAATCCTAAGTTTGGTTTATTTTCCCAATATGGAGTCAAATAACCCATAACTTAATTATCTCACCCATCATTCTAGTCTTAAATCACAAAATCCTGCACTTCTAGATTGCCAATCGGAGTCGTCCAAAAGACACAGCAAGAATGATACAAATTGAATATAGATAACCATGGTATTCAATCCATACAACTCAATAACCAACAAAGATACATGAAATAAATCATTCATCAAAACTGGAAATTAACTTGATAAAATAAATTCCATGAATAAATAATAAATACCAGTGAAATAAACCATTCAATCATATATTTAAATTCAAAAGATGTTCAGAATTCACATCATGGGTAGGGGATTCAAAGATCCCCCAAACAACTAAAAGACTACTCACAATCCATTACAAAATCAAAAGGAAAGAGGAAAGAATAAACCCAGAAATTCATTAAGGTGTAAATCCCGGTTGATTAGTTCTTCAATCTCCTTCTTCAAATCTTCAATGGAGAAAAATTTTGGAAATTCTCTGAATGTAAAAACTCTATTGAAATTAAACTATGTGAATCTGATGAAATATTCTTGATTTCTAATTCAAAACTAAAGACAAAGATTTGAAAACTAAAATTAAAATGGAAGAAAAACTTAGAAAATTGCCAATCGCAAAACTGATATGAAAACTAAACTTAAAAATTCGGAACCCTAATCAAACAGAAAAATATGTTTTTATAGTGTCAGAGTGGTCACGGTGGCAATGAAATCCATTGCCACCGTGAGGTGTCGAGATCGCTAATTTGCCCTTGCGCACAGGAGAGGGGTCACGGTGGCAATGAAATCTGTTGCCACCGTGAGGTCTTCAACTTAAGCTTCTGTCCAGGAAAAATTTATGTCACGGTGGCAATGAAATTTGTTGCCACCGTGAGGTACGTACTGCACTGATTCTGCCTTGGTGATTATCATGTCACGGTGACAATGAAATAGATTGCCACCGTGACATGCTTCATACTTGCATTCTGTCCAATGGGCTTCTATGTCACGGTCACAATTAGTTTCATTGTGACCGTGACCCCTGTAAGACTGCTCCTATTTTCAATTCCCTTTTATGTCACGGTCACAACCAATTTGGTTGTGACCGTAAGGTACCTAGAACCACACCTGTAAAGACAAATCAAACTCCATCAAAAAGCTATATATTATGCATCAAAATTCCAATTTGACTAAGATTAGCAACATTAACCTAAAGGAAAGATAATATGACCAAAAACACGACTAAACACCCAAAAATCATACGAAAACACTATCAAAACTAAGTACTATATTGAAGTTATCAAAATACCCCACACTTAGACTTTGCTCGTCCTCGAGTAAATGAATTATCCACATTCCTGAAATTTCAAACTCTAACTCGAAATACGAAAACTTAACAATAGTCTTAGCGCCAAGCAGAAGGGTCTTAGTTACAAATTCTCAAATCAATTTATATCAAGTAATTTCACGTGTGTGTGTGCTAGGCTCAAAACAAATTTTCTCTTTTCAAAACAAAACAACCAATGCATTCCAGCAATTGAGCAAAGAAAAAGAATATGCAAGTAAATTCGCATACAGGTTTTGCACTTAAAACTCAGGATAACCATAAGCCTCTCCTTTAGCACCGGAACTACAAGGGTCATCTCCACTAAATAACTCAAATCAAGAACAGGATCAAAAGGACTTATTCCAAGGTTGAAATGTTGGGTTAGGTAATTGGCTAACAAGAATAGTAAGGGAAATCAAATAAAGAGTCAGCCACTCTACCTATAATTCCACTATCCAAACTGAACAAAAATTTCCATGACTTACCTTCAATTTACTCATAGTTGCTAAAGGTCGTCTAACTTCCCCAACATGAAAAACATTAAACCTCAAGAAAACAAAGTGATGAGCTTTCTTAATGAATTTATCTTTCAAACCCAAATATCCATGAATATGAATACGTCTTCTTCCAATTAAGGGTACCCCACACTCGAATTTTTCTATAATCAACTAACTCCAAGATTAATAATAATCAACTACTTATCAACTTCTTTTTTTTATGATGAGATACCCAAAACCTCTATTTTCCTACCACAAATTTGACTCCATTGAAGGGAACTTAAACGATATAATAGACAACACCCCAAAGTATCACAATTCTTCTCACTCCCACACTATTTTCACAATAAATACCCTAATTCAACTTTCAATGTTATCCCAACCCAATCCTAGAGTGGCCAATTCTTAAAAAGGGTAGTCAAAGGCATTTAGGTTAAATGGTAAAATAATAGTGTAACAAAGAAAAATGCATAGTACGCTTTTAGCATACTAAATCAGCTCAACGGGGCTAGCAATGGAAATGAAGTAAACAGGTAGGTCAAAAGCTATTTAAAATGGTTACTAAAGAAAGAAATTGCCTAAATCATATCCTAAACTTGCTTGAGTTGTTATGATGTTTCGAAGGGTGATAAGGAAGGTTCTAACTATCCTAAAATTCCTTCACTCAAAAACTCTTACGCACTGGATTTTTCAAATTTTTACAAACAAGCCTATAGTGCAGAAAAGATTGGAAATTACAAGATATAAGACTAATTTAGATTAATTTGCTTCTAAAACTTCCAACTACTCATTTGCTATGATTAATTTTTAAGATAAACCATTCTCAAATTAAAGTTCAAAACATTCACAACAGGAATAACTAAGAGCCAGCCAAGCTAAGATAGGGATAATCAAGCAACAACAATAAAGTACCCAAAAGCTAAAACAAAAATAAACAAACATAAAAACAAAATACACAAACATCATAAGCTGTTAGTTACATAAAAGAAGTTAAAGTTACTCCCCTACCCCACACACAAGAACTTGTTGTCCCCAGCAAGCCTCAATATTACAAAACACAATGAAAAATAAGCAAAAAATAAAACAAAACAAAAGGTAGTAAAGCTCCCTGGTCAGTCCTCTGGCGGTGGTGGCGGTGGAAAGTGGGCATCAAATCGCGCAGACCAGGAGGAAAATGCCAAGAGCATCTGGTCCATCTGGGACTGAATGTCGGCCTGAGACGCAGAGATAGTGTCCACAGATGCGGCTATGGTGTCCATGCGCTCCATAATCGCGTCATACTGCGCGGAAGAAAACTGCTGGTGCTCAGGGGCTGGGGGAGCTGGTGCCTCAGGATCCTCCTCGTTCTCGCGTGGCAAGCCTCCCAGACCGCGCTCGACACCTTGCAAATACTTATCACGAGTGGACAACCGAAAGCCGTCAGCTGTTGTCACATCCTTCACTATGACCTTCATATTTGTGAGCATCTTCTGATCAATTGTATCAATGGAAGGCAATGATTTATACTTCTTCAAGGGATGACGGACACGCTTAGCTATGGCAGTGACAAATCCACCAATTGCGATTTTTGTCACCTTTTTCGGTTTCCATTGCATCTCCTCCAATTTGTGCCAGAAATGCATGGCGCCATTAATTCGGACACCCTGGATCATGCACGTGAGAAACAGGGCTTCCGATAAGTTGACTTGGCACGCTGAATTTCCATGGCTTAACATAGATAATGAAAAAAAATGATGGAGGATGCGCAGAATGTGGCTGTTCAAATGATGTGACTTAGTTTTGCCTGAGACATATTGTGTGGCAGTCACAGTGTCTCGAATTATCGCCCATGCACCATCTTTAGAGTAATCATCATAACAATCCGGCACTAGGTGTGGAAAACCAAGATACTCTGAAAATTCATGAAAAGTGATGTTATACTCTATAGTGTCCAAAAAGAATGAAACAGAACCTGGATTATTGATAAGATCGCGGCGTGGTCGACAGGTGATAGTTGACACAAAGTCTCTTATCAAAGTAGGATAAACTTTCTCATTAAGCATGAAAACCCGCTCCCAGCCAATGTTGGCGATAAGCTGCTGGACTTCATTTTTTATTCCTAGTTTCTCCAACAATCCAAAATCCAAATAGCTCGTTGGGATGTACGAGCATTTGGTGAATCGAGCATAAGGAACCTTTTTAGCACCTGGAACCCATGCTGGTACCTTGGAAATGTCCACTGAATCTGAGCTGGGGGGTTGGCTGCTAGAACTAGAAGCTAGAGCAGAACTTTTTCTTTTTGGAGCCACTGCACGAAAATAATCAGTCAATTTCAATAACAATGGCTACAACTTTACTCATCAATAAACAATCCATTCTACCCAAACCTATTCATCCTCCAAATGAGCTTGATTTTAACAAAGTGAAGCAATGCATAAAAAGGTTAAGAGTGTGCAATGACAACCTTAAAGCACAATTAACATCAGGGCAAATAAAACTCTGCATTTCAAAATGTTAAAAATTGCAAAATCTGGAAAATCAGTTCATAGAGACATTTGATCAAGCACTTGGTAAATAGCACTTAAACGCACTGGAATTGGAAAACAAGGGCACTAACAACCCCCCAAATTGGCAATTAGCAACAATACAATGCATAACAAATAGCTTTAAATCAATAAAAATTAAGTCCAATCCAAAATTTGAGTAAAATCATCAACCCAAGTTGTGTACAGATTACGCCCTAAAATCCTACTTCCCAACCATTCACGTTCAAAATTAAGGCTAAAAATTGAGAAGGAAAGTAATAATTAAGAGGATTCACATCAAGATTGCAAGGCAATACCAGAGGACAAAATGAAATAGTTGGACAAAGCAAACAAGAACAGCATAATGATGAAGAACAAACGAGAACAGGGAACGAGAGGAGGGGAAAAACAAAAATAAAATTAAAGCAATAGAAAGAGAAAATTACTTACTTGTTGTAGATTATCCGAAATGGTAGCTGAAAAGAGAGAAAAGACACACAGAGAATGCAAAGAAGAACGAATAACGCACGGTGAGAGTGAATGAGGTGTGGGAAAGTGAGAAATAATATATGGAAAACTGGGATTTTAAAAGATATTTTCGTGGGGGTCACGGTCACAATGAATTTCATTGTCACCGTGACATACCCAAAATTTTCAATCCAGAATTGAACCGCCATGGGGTCACGGTGACAATGAATTTCATTGTCACCGTGACATAACCCATTTTGAAAACAGAATTGAATGTTCATCATGTCACGGTCACAATGAAATTCATTGTCACCGTGACATAATCCATTTTGAAAACAGTATGTAACTCACCTGACCTCACGGTGACAATGAATTTCATTGTCACCGTGACATGTGCACACCTCAAAATAGAATGTTACTTACCCGATGGTTATGGTGACAACTAAATTCATTGTCACCGTGACATGTGCACCAAACGGAATCTAGAATGCAACTTCCTTTGGTCACGGTGGTAACCAAATTCATTGCCACCGTGACCACCTGCACACTTGAAAAAAAAAATCATCAATCTCTCCAAACTTCTAGCTACTACTACTTTGAAAACTCTCCAACAAAACATAGTTTCTCTAATAAACACAAATTTGTCAAAATTAAACAAAACTAACTACCTACAAAGTTAAGAAGAAGTTTTGCATTTATCAAGTCCGCAGTTGGACTTTTAAATACCGTTAAGGATCCGCAAGGTCGACTATCGCTAAAGCCCCATCATATGATGATTCAAAATAAGGCTTCACACGGTGTCCATTTACCTTGAACTCATTTTCACCATTCGGGTGCTTCAATGTGATCACTCCAAACTGATCAGCTCCCACAACCTCATACGGCCCCTTCCACCGCGATTTTAACTTTCCAGGAAATAAACGCAACCTGTTATCATATAAAAGAACTTTCATACCTGGAATGAATTCTTTCGTGACTAATTTCTTGTCGTGCCATTTTTTTATGTTTGCCTTGTACTTCTCTGCTTGTTGGCACGATCAATAGCGGATTTCTTCCAATTCGTTCATCTGGAGAAGTCTCTTCTCACCTGCACTCTTGATATCAAAATTTAAAAACTTGGTTGCCCAATAAGCCTTGTGTTCTAATTCGACAGGGAGATGACAAGATTTGCCAAAAACAAGCCTAAATGGGGATAATCCTATAGATGTTTTGAATGCAGTTCGGTAAGCCCACAAAGCTTCATCCAACCTTAAATACCAATCCTTCTAGATGAATTTACAATTTTTTCTAGGATGGCCTTAAGTTCCCGATTGGACACTTTAACCTGCCCATTAGCTTGAGCATAATAAGGGGTGGTTACCTTATGCCTAACTCTAAATTTTTGCAATAAAGCCTTAAATTGGTGGTTAACAAAATGTTTACCACCATCACTAATAATTGCTCTAGGGGCTCCAAATCGAGTGAATATATTTTTTCTCAAGAAATCTAGAACAACCTTGGCATCACAAGTTCTAGTGGCTATTGCTTCTACCCATTTACTCAAATAGTCCACTGCTACCAAAATATACTCATACCCATAAGAAACCGGAAAATGTCCCATAAAGTCTATCCCCCATAAATCAAACAATTCTACCTCAAGCAAATTGGTTAAAGGCATCTCATCTCTCTTAGAAATGTTACCTACTCTCTAGCATTTATCACAGGTTTTCACAAAGAATTGCACATCTTTGAACATAGTAGGCCAATAAAAATCAGAGGATAGACTTTTCGATACCATTCTATTTGGCACATGGTGCCCACCAGCTTCCCCACTATGACATGCCTTGATGATCTCTCCCTTCTCCTCATCCGAGATACACCTCCTCAGCACTTGATCAGCACACAGGCGAAACAAATAGGGGTCATCCCAAATGTAGTGTTTGGCATCCGTTTTTAGCTTCTTCCGTTGCTGCCATGTGAAGTCCTTTGGCATAAATCCTCCTGCAAGAAAATTAGCCACATTAGCAAACCAAGGAACAGAAAATTCACTTGCAAATAAAGCACAAATATGTTCATCAGGGAATAAATCTAAAATTTTCCCTTTTTCAATTTGATCGCTCTCCAATCGCGACAAATGATCCGCTACAAAATTTTCAGCCCCCTTCTTATCTTTGATTTCCAAGTCAAATTCTTGCAGTAGGAGCACCCATCTAATCAATCTCGACTTGGATTCCTTCTTGGCAAACAAATGTCTCAAAGCTGCATGGTCTGACCACACCACGATTTTTGCACCCAGCAAATACGGTCTGAACTTTTCAAAAGCATACACGATTGCAAGAAGCTCTTTCTCAGTGGTGGTATAATTAACCTGTGCCCCTGTCAAGGTGTGACTGGCATAATATACTACACAAAATACCTTATCCCGCCATTGTCCAAGCACTGCTCCAACTGCATAATCACTAGCATCACACATTAATTCAAACGGCAGATTCCAATCCGGAGATATAATCACCGGGGCTGAAATGAGCCTTTGTTTCATAGTCTCAAAAGCTAGCATGCATTCACTATCAAAATTAAAAGGAGCATCTTTCATAAGCAAATTGGACAAGGGTTTAGCAATTTTTGAAAAATCTTTGATAAAACGGCGGTAAAACCCTGCATGTCCTAGGAAACTCCTAATACCCTTCACATTAGTCGGGGGTGGCAACTTTTCTATTACCTTCACCTTGGCCTTATCGACCTCTATCCCTTGTCCAGAAATTTTGTGCCCAAGCACAATGCCCTCTCTCACCATAAAATGGCATTTTTCCCAATTCAAAACTAGGTTGGTCTTTTCACACCTCCCTAACACTAAATCGAGATGCTCTAAACAGCTCTCAAAATCAGCCCCATATATAGTGAAGTCATCCATGAATATCTCCATAAATTTCTCTATGAAGTCATGGAAAATAGCCATCATACACCGCTAAAATGTAGCCGGTGCATTACATAATCCGAAAGGCATTCTCCTGTAAGCGAATGTACCATAAGGGCAGGTAAAAGTTGTTTTCTCTTGATCTTCAGGGGCTATAGGGATTTGCAAATATCCCGAGTACCCATCTAAAAAACAGTAAAACCTATTGCCTGCTAACCTCTCTAACATTTGGTCAATAAAAGGCAAGGGGAAATGGTCTTTTCTAGTGGCACTGTTTAACCTTCTAAAAAAAATACAGACTCTCCACCCCGTAACTGTACGAGTTGGAATCAATTTATTCAGCTCATTTTTTACTACTGTCATTCCCCCCTTCTTAGGCACACACTGCACTGGGCTAACCCATTTACTATCAGAGATAGGGTAGATAATACTTGAGTCTAGGAGTTTAAGTACCTCCTTCTTTACCACCTCTTGCATGGCCGGATTGAGTCTCCTTTGCAGCTGAGCTACCGGCTTGCATTCCTCCTCCATCGAAATTCGGTGTGTGCAGTAACTAGGGTCAATACCCTTCAAATCCAATGTCTCCCATCCAATGGCACCCTTGTGCTTTTTCAGCACCTCAAGCAACATCTTCTCTTCAACACCTATCAACAAAGAAGAGATAATTACTGGTTTTTTCTCATTTTCTAAAAACACATATTTCAAATGAGAAGGGAGAGGTTTAAGTTCAGAATTTGAATCCCCCTTTTTCGAATTAAGCTCCACTTTTTGTGATTCCTCTTCTTCACCTTCATTCGCCACGGCTGCTATCACTTCTCCCCTCATCTCTTCTTCCATCTCTCCATCCTCCAATGAATGTCTCAAACTCACATTCACTGGATCAGCTCCCAACACTTTTTCCTTCACCTCCTCTGCACACTCACCTATTTCATCCACAAAATAAACAGACTCCTCCATATCACCAGATGGATACTTTTGAACCTTATTCGTATCCACTACCAACTCCTCATCATTGAACCTTAAGGTGATCGTTTGACCATTTACATCAATCAACGCTTTTGCTGTGTTCAAAAATGGCCTCCCCATAATGAGTGGTACCTTGCGATCTTCTTCCATCTCCATTACCACAAAGTCCACCGGGAAAATGAATTTCCCTACTTTCACTAACAGATCTTCAATCACTCCTTTCGATCTCCTCACCGACCTAAGTTAGAGTCTCATTCCCGTCTCCTTGAGCTCTCCAAGATTAAGCTTCCTGCAAATAGAATAAGCCATCAAATTTATGCTCGCACCCAAATCACATAAAGCATTTCCATTAAAACCTTCACCAATTTCACAAGGTAAAGTGAAACTACCTGGATCCTCCAATTTTTTAGGGATCTTGTTCATTATTATAGCACTGCAATTTTCTGTGAGCTGCACAGTTCCATGCCCTTCTAATTTCTTTTTATTAGAACATAATTCTTTCATGAATTTAGCATAGTTAGGCATGTGAGCTAAAGCTTAAGCAAATGGTAAATTTATGTACAGTTTCTTAAACATTTCTAGAAACCTAGCTAATTGTTCATTTTTCTTTTCCTTCTTAGCCACTGCAGGAAATGGCAGTCTATTAATATCAAGATCCTCTTCTCTAGGATTCACTAGAATTTTACCCTTATCATTTTTAGGAGCATTTCCTTTAACTTCTACCCTAGAGTTAGGGTTGCTTACCTTCCGTGTCGGCTCCTCCATATCAGATGATGGTGAAGAATTTTTACCTTGGCCCTCTCTCTTACCACCTCCTTGCCACTTCTCAGAGTGATTGCTTTAGCCTCTTCCTTAGGATTCCGATCCACATTCGAAGGAAAAGTTCCCGGTTGCCTTTGAGACATCGAATTAGCAAGCTGTCCCACTTGAGTTTCTAAATTTCTCATGGAAGCGTCTTGATTCCGATTCCATTGTTCTTGAGATTTGCACCTTGCTTCTTGGTTAGCCATAAACTGTTGCTGGCTATTCACAAACTGTTGTTGACTGTTCATAAAGCTAGCTAACATATCTTCAAGGTTTGGCTTTTTCTCTTGAACAGGTGGCCTCGGTTGATATCCCGGTGGGTGGTATGATTGACCCTGTGATTGATTAAAACCTTGACCTTAGTTTTGATGGGATGGATATGGTGGTTGGTATTGAGTGTTTTGGTTGAAGGGAGCTCTTGCTTGTGAATAGGACGATGAAGCATTCTGATTTCCATCCTTCAAAGAGAAGTTGGGATGATTTCTCCAACCCGGATTATACATGTTACTGTAAGGGTCATTCCTTCGGTAATCTCCTACAGCATTTACATCTCCCATTACTCCACTCTCTTGACTAGATTGCCCACTTTCGTACCACCCACTCTTTTGAGAAACAGAGGCTACATTTTGCACTTTCAATCCACTCATCTCTTTTTTCATTGACTCAATCTGTGCCTTCAGCATAGAAACCTCATCCACATTATGTATTCCTTGTCTCTTCAGGACCGATCTAGGATTAGCCCATTGAGCATCATTTGCTGCCATTTCATCCAACAGATGGAAATCTTCCTCCGACATCCTATTCATGAATGAACCTCCTGATGATGCATCCAAAAGGGATCTTGTCAGTGGTGTAACTCCTCTATAGAATTGCGTCATCAGATGGTAGATTGCTATCTCATGGTGTGGACAGCTTCTCAACAATCTCCTAAATCTTTCCCAAGCCTCATGAAAAGTCTCCTCAACCATCTGACTAAAACCCAGAATATTGTTGCGGATGTTTGCAGTCTTTGTAGGAGGGAAGAATCTCATCAAAAACCTCTCTTGTAACTGGTCCCATGATCTGATTGACTGTCTCGGTAACATTTACAGCCATTCTCTTGCTTTTCTAATCAAAGTGAAAGGAAATAACTTTAATCTTACCGAGTCAAATGTTACTCCTGGAATCTGGACCGTATCACTAACCTCCAAAAATATATCCAGGTGATGTGCAGGATCTTCCACTTCTGAACCCGAAAACTGGTTCCTCTGTACCATATTAATGGTTGCTGGCTTAAGTTCAAACTGTACTCCTCGTGGCATCACAATTGTCCGATGATCCTCATTCCATCTCGGTACAGCATAATCCCTTATCGTTCTCTGCCTAGGGACCTCTTCTCTATAGTTACCCGGCATCTCTTCTTGTGCCCTCGGCACTTGTTCGTTCTCGGGAGGAACTTCACCAATAGGAGGAGGATTGTTTTCCATGTTATTTTCTCTGTTAGCTCTCCGTCGTTGATGCAAAGTCCTCTCAATTTCAGGATCGTAGGGGTGCTATTTGTTTCTGTCTCAATCTGCTAATGCACCATAACAACTACCTGAAAAGAATAAACAAAAATAAAATAAAATAAAATAAAATAAAGAAAAATACATACAAATAATAATCAACACTTAAAACAACGCCAGTCCCCGGCAAGGGCACCAAAAACTTGACGCGACCTCAGCAAGTGCACTGAATCGGCAAGTAATATAGTGGAGTAAATTAGGACCCCAAATTATCGTACCCAAGGGACTGTGTGCGCAAGCAATGAAAATCAAATGTATGCTAAATAATTCCCAATTGTTTGAATTGATTGAGTTAATTATTGATTAAAAACAAAGAATTTAAATAACCAAAATAAACAAACAGAAATAATCAAATTAAATTGACGTCAATAATTGCAATAAACAAAATAATGGAAAAATTAACAAGATAAGAATTAAAAAATAGACAAACGTTGCTCAGGTTCACTCATCCACCCCATACCCAGATATGAATAAAATTAATCCAAGAATCATTTGTGAAAGAAATTGGGATAACCCTCTTAACCCAGGCTTCCCAAACGGAGTCAGCCACTCTAATTATATGACATCCCAAATCGGAGTCAGCCACATAATCAGCCTATGCACGGGTCTAAAATTCTAAGTTTGGTTTATTTTCCAAATATGGAGTCAAATAACCCAGAACTTAATTATCTCACCCATCATTCTAGTCTTAAATCACAAAATCCTGCACTTCTAGATTCCTAACCGGAGTCGTCCAAAAGACACAGCAAGAATGATACAAACTGAATATAGATAACCATGATATTCAATCCATACAACTCAATAACCAACAAAGATACATGAAATAAATCATTCATTAAAACTGGAAATTAACTTGATAAAATAAATTCCATGAATCAATAATAAATACCAGTGAAATAAACCATTCAATCATATATTTAAATTCAAAAGATGTTTAGAATTCACATCATGGGTAGGGGATTCAAAGATCCCCCAAACAACTAAAAGACTACTCACAATCCATTACAAAATCAAAAGGAAAGAGGAAAGAATAAACCCAGAAATTCATTAAGGTGTAAATCCCGGTTGATTAGTTCTTCAATCTCCTTCTTCAAATCTTCAATGGAGAAAAATTCTGGAAATTTTCTGAATGTAAAAACTCTATTGAAATTAAACTATGTGAATCTGATGAAATATTCTTGATTTTTAATTCAAAACTAAAGACAAAGATTTGAAAACTAAAATTAAAATGGAAGAAAAACTTAGAAAATTGTCAATCGCAAAACTAATATGAAAACTAAACTTAAAAATTCGGAACCCTAATCAAACAGAAAAATATGTTTTTATAGTGTCAGAGTGGTCACGGTGGCAATGAAATCCATTGCCACCGTGAGGTGTCAAGATCGCTAATTTGCCCTTGCGCACAGGAGAGGGGTCACGGTGGCAATGAAATCTGTTGCCACTGTGAGGTCTTCAACTTAAGCTTCTGTTCAGGAAAAATTTATGTCATGGTGGCAATGAAATTTGCTGCCACCGTGAGGTACGTACTGCACTGATTCTGCCTTGGTGATTATCATGTCACGGTGACAATGAAATAGATTGCCACCGTGACATGCTTCATACTTTCATTCTGTCCAATGGGCTTCTATGTCACGGTCATAATTAGTTTCATTGTGACCCTGACCCCTGTAAGACTGCTCCTGTTTTCAATTCCTCTTTATGTCACGGTCACAACCAATTTGGTTGTGACCGTGAGGTACCTAGAACCACACCTGCAAAGACAAATCAAACTCCATCAAAAAGCTATCTATTATGCATCAAAATTCCAATTTGACTAAGATTAGCAACATTAACCTAAAGGAAACATAATATGACCAAAAACACAACTAAACGCCCAAAAATCATACGAAAACACTATCAAAACTAAGTACTATATTGAAGTTATCATCAATATTAGACATATTCGAAAGTGTTCGAATCATTAAACTTTTAAGTACCTTAGCCAATATTCTTATTTATAACCTTAGTCACTTGTATTACTAAGTGATAGCCATTTATTTACTCTTTTACAAGCTCCAAACATGTGATGGATACATCTTAAAAAGTTCCGATGAAGTACGGGTGCATTTCGGAAGGAAAAATGTACCAAAATACACAAACTAGAAAAGGGTAAAGGTGGGCAATGATTCCTACCAACCAAAAGGTTCAAAATAAAAAGAAAAACCCTTGTCAAGCAGGTTCTATCACGCTCGCGACCCTTGTCTCGCTCAAGACAGAAACCTCCTTCAGGTCTCTCATGAAGACAAGTAACAGGACTGCTTTCCACATCAAATTTTCATCGCCTAAACCTCATTTTTAGGCCAAACGTCCTCTTAACAATTGTTCTTCCAGATGTTAGCTTTCATATGGAACAAAGTTAAGATCAATTGGACATCTAAAACTTCATATATGATCTACACAACCTACACTGCTCCAGTAAACCCGTCTAAATAAAGACACCTCAATTTTTGACATTTTTGAGAATGTTAGAGCCAGAATTTGTATAGACATTTTTGAGACATTTTTAGGTATGTGTCTTAGCTTTCCAACAGCACTAGTTTGATACTATTTGGACATCTAAAACTCAACTGATAGCTAAAATAATCACCAAAGGTCCAGTGAAATCTGGGCAGAGTTTCCCCTAGAAGTTCAAACTCTCTAAATTCAAGCAAATCCACACAACCAAATTAACACAAGCCAACCAATTTAACAAATACATATCAAAATAGCAACTCATCCATATACATGTATATACATACATCAAAGTATATAAATTTTCCAAACCTCAAACTCCTTTGCTCCTATTAGCTTAAATGGTTGCACTTCTTTGCTTCCATGCTCTTCCATAGTTATATTAATCCAATTTACTCATCAAAAACACATAATATTATTTAGAATTTCTAATTAATCAAAGAGAAATTGCGGAAATCAAACTCACAACCTACCTTTCCATCTCAAATCTCTCACTCAAACACTTAGACTTGAAGATTCCATCATCAAAATCTTAAAGCTGGCAATAGAGAGAGGGAAACGGCAATGAAAGAAGAAGAAGAAGAATAAGAAGAAGAAGAAGAAGAAGAAGAAGAGGAAGAAGAGGAACAAACGTGAGGGTGAGCAGAAAATCTGCCCCTCACCCACTTCTCTCTCTTCTTAAATACCTCACCCACTCAATCCTATCATTAAAGCCACATGTCACCTTCCTATTGGCCTAAATTAGATTTTTATGTGTCAATTCTCCTATTTAGTCCATCAGCTTTTTTCTCTTCTTACATTTGGCATCCATTTATTTAATTCTTAAAATTGACCCAAATAATTAATTTTATTCCTACAATTAAGTTCTAACTTTCATACTTTACAAACTTACAATGAGCCGCCCTTGCTGAAACTTTTACGTTAATACCAAACACGTCCTGAACTACTTTTAATCATTTCGATATGTCAAATAAGTACTTCACACACTTTAGCATTACAATAAACACAAATCCGACTAGCGTACTTGTTAGGGTGTTACAAAAGCGGGATGAGTGGTCCCATTTTATGAAAACTAATGCTTCTTTTGAAAGTGACATTTTATTGGCTAAAATTAGAATATTGGTCCTATTTTATTAGAAAAAATCCCAAATTCATTAATATAAATATTTTGTGATTTTCTTTATTAATTGCACATAAAATAAATAATTTTATTACAAATTACATGAAAAAATGAAGAAAAAGAAAAATAAAAATAATAAATAGTAAATCCACCAAAACGAATCTCTTGGATCTCCTCATTCGCTTGCGAGAGCGCTCAAAAAAGAAAAAATAAGTATTGAAACTAAAACAAATATGAGTAAAATTAATGTTAGTAATTAAATCAACAATCAATTAAAAAATATAAAATAATAAAAAATAAATTAAAATAAATAAAATGAAATAAAGTGCATTATAAATGACAAATAAATTAAATGACATAATGAAATAAATAAATTAATAAATTAACACACATAAGAATATAAATAATAATAATAATAATAATAATAATAACAATAACAGCGGATGAATTATCAAGTAAATAAATAAATAAGTAAATAAACAAAACAAAAAAAAAATAAAGAAAGAATAGAAAAATAATCAATGGATCTAAGAATCTATATGGTGATTAATTGACTATGAATAAAAAAATAAAATAAAATAAAAATATATTATCGGACTCAAAATATTTACCCTCAGAATTTGGATTCGATGGATGAAAAAAAATAGTTGATTTCCTTGTTTAGATCCGTAAGAATAGAATTAAAAATAATAAAAAAATTGAAATTTTTTCTCTTTAGAAATAAAAATTAAAGAAAAAGCTTGCTAAAAAATAATGAAAGAAAATTAAGATTCCCAAGAAAAAAAATATTTTTTTGTCTCAACAATGATTTTTTTAAAAAAAATTAATTTTTAAACCTTAAAAGTTCTCTTGAAGAAGAAAAGAAAAGAAATTGCAACAAAATGCCTCTTTTCTTTTCTCTTTTTTTATTTTCTATTTACATGATTTTAGGAAAAAATCTAGTTAATTTAGGAAAAGAAATTGAATTTTTATCAAATTCTATCTTATTTAAGTGTAAAATCGGGATTTATTGTGAAAAATCCTAAAAAATATGATTTTGAATCAAATTTGGACTCAAAATTCCGATTTTTTGGAGAAAAAACGATTTTCGACAGCCTGCCGATGAGGGACAGGCTAGGCGTACGTACGGGGTGCCCAGGCTGCGCATCAGATCGCGCGGGCATGGGACACCCAGGCTGCGCGCGAGCTGGCGAGTAAGGGGTGCCTGCCCCCTCGCGCTGGTAGCTGCAAACCTCGATTTTTTTTTAAAAAGAAATGGAACTTGACAAGTGAACAATTATTTCCAACTTTTTTGCATGTGAACAAGTATTAATCTTATTATTGGGTAATACTGGTCTGGATTGTCTCGGGATCCGGTCTCCTAAATGCTAGTTGCAGATGCAGGTAAATTATATCTTGAATCACCCTTGACCACTACAATAATTAATGCCACCAACATGTAATTATCATATCTCTTTAAATGATCATATATTATCTCAATATCATCATCATCTTTCAAGTCCAGCAACGTCCAACACAATGACCCTTTATTGTACATAGGACTTTTATATATAATTATGAAAATCATAAAGTTGATACCTAAATCCAATTTCACATTCAATTTCACATGGATCTTATGGACTAGTTTAGTCCATAACTTATTTGCTCCCTGTATAAATAAAAAAGAAAATCGGTATATGCTAACATCTTACAGTAAGTCAATATATAAAATTAATATTTAATTACTATTATTTTCACATAATCATATGATATATCAGTGAATACAGAAACAAAAACTAATATATAAACAATAATTTATTTTTTAACAAATTACAAAATAATATATAGTAAAAATTTGCTCTATTTTATTCAATTAATTATTTCTAAATTATGTTTAGGCAATCTATAAAAGTATGTTAACATTTTTCATAATAATGATTATATATAATTTTTTAATTCTTTAAAATTATGCAGAAATTAACTTTAATAATAATAATAATAATAATAATAATAAAATTTCAATATTATGAAAAAAGGCAATAATAAGAAATAAAAAAATATAAACATTGGCAATATTTATACAATATAATAATAAAACGTATCTACTCATATTTTTCAATGATTATCTGAACTTATATGACAATAAATAAATATACCAAAATTGATAAAATACCTTAATTCTATAACTAGTATTTTTGCGGTCTTCTTCACATATTGATTTTACATCTCAATTAACTTCTATATTTTAATAAATCAAACAAAAAAATAAATGCATGTCACTATAAAGCAAATTAAAATTAAACACATTAAATTATAAACATCTATAAATTTTACCGATTTGAACAATCTCATGTACCGAAGAAATACAAGCTTTTCTCTTACTCCCATTTTTAATATATAATATAAATAACATAACAGTAAAATATCTCCTATTTATATTTTTCAATGATTATCTAAAATTACATGGTAAAAAAATAAATACACCAAAATTGATAAAATAACTTACTTCAATAGCTAATTATTTTTATGGTTTTCTTTACTTTACTGATTTTATATTTCGATTGACATATGTAATTTAATAAATCAAATAAAAAATAAATAAATGTAAATATAATTTTAAATAAATTTAAACACATCAAATTATAAATATTCAAATATAAACTTTTACCAATTTCGAACATGTTGACATACTGATAACAAGAAAATAAATTTTATATGTAAAAATTTTTCAAACTGTGATGAAATTGCGAATGCCATTCTAGTGTATATATATACTCCTGCGTTTTTTTTTTCAACCGGTCCATGATGAAAATATTTAAGGAAAATTCTAACCCACCTAAAACCACGACCTATTGCAGTTCCAGTGTTAGTATTAACTCTAAAACCGTAGAAAGTTATTGCAATTTGACTATTTTGGCACTGAAATTTCAACAGATTGTTACAATTTCAGCATAAAAAATTTTGCCTCCTCATAAATCCCACTCTTTGAAAATGCTGTAATATATTACAATTTTAAACACCCTTTTTTTCCCACATATCTTTCCATCCACACCAATTTTCAAATTAATTTTCCCAAAAACATTATTTCTAAAATTAACCTCTTTTTAGGGTTAAACGACACTAGAGTTACATTTGATTTGACCTAAAAATTTATATAGAGAATTGGCTATTCCAAAAAGAAAATAAGGGCCATTTTGCTCTCTTTCTTCCTTTATGACCATAAACACAGAACAGCAATTGAAACTCACTTGAAGAGGATCATTTCTGCCATACTGCTTACGGACAACTTTCATCAATATAGGGCACAATTTCTCAAGAAATGAATATGATAAAATAAATAAACAAATAAAACAAGGTATAGAATTCTCAAGAGACTTTTATCAACGAAGTCCACAATGACATGTTTACAAAAAATAAACAGATTACAGTCCCCACTCAGTTCCTTCTTGCTAGAATATGAAATAACTCGCAAAATGTGGGAATAAAACTAAAGAATACAACAGCTATATATATGTGAGCCTTTTAGTAAACATGATCTATCTCACAAGGAAAAATGACTGGTTTACATGATTCTTCATCTAAAGCGCAAAATCAGAATTCCTCTTTTTTGTATTGAACTAAACAATCTTATCTCTATAATAATAACTTATTTAGCAATTAAAGAACCTTCTTTAGGACATATTCAATAGAAAGAACAAATAAAGCAACCAAATTCAATCAACAAACCGAGCATGAAAAAGCCCTCATCCTGTGCCCTCTTGGAGATGATAAGGTCACCTGGAGCAGCATGAAGAAAAATAGCTTTGGGACTGTTTTGATCCATCAGCCCCATTATTAACTATGGTTACCCGGTTCAATGATAATTCAGCTTTATATGTATCTGAGTTCAATACCTTCCTGCTCACGTTGTTATATATCTCTCGTATAACAATCTCAAAAGCCTTTTTAACATTTGTTGAATCAAGGGCAGATGTCTCCATGAAGAACAATCCTTCTGATTCCGCAAGGCTTTTACCTTCCTCCACACTCACATCCCTGATATTCTCCAAATCACATTTGTTCCCTACTAACATTCTTGCCACAGTTGTATCAGAATGAGCTGCATAATTGTTTCAGTTAAGCACGTGCTGTTAGATTTTTTTACGCAAAAGTAAACAAAAGCAAGAAGGAAGATGATTGAGTAGTAATCCCCGGGAATGAAATTGATGATGAATCTGTATTTGCAAAATAATCATAAAAAAAAAACAAAATATAAAATTAAATAAATAAAGAATCTTACCATGTATCTGATAGAAACCTTCCTTTGTTTAAGACTTTAGAGTAACTAACTAATTTTGTAGATGAAGATAGAATAAAAACTTTTATGTTCATAGGCAACACAGTCTGCAAACATATGCTCATAATAAGATTCATCTCTACAAAATCAAGTACAGAGAGTGCCTCCAATTGCAAAATTCAAAATCAATCGAAATCTATGGTGATGCCACCTCTCTGCTATCATGACAAAGGGTGGTTCCACCAGTACTGAAGTCCAAACAGTGTAAGGGATGGAAAATTAAGGTAGTTCTTAAACACGGTAAAACCTTTACTAGCAATGCATCATTATTATAGAAGAAAAATGTGTGAACCATAATCTTTCCCCACTTTTCTAGGATTGTCAATGTTAGATGCATCTCCTCCCCAATTAGTGTCTCTGATGAAAGCAATCAATGAAGAGACTACATGCCCTTGAGATGCCTAGCTCGGCAATTAAGTTCTATGTCATAGAGTTAGCTCTTGCCAATGTTTCCCAACAGCAAAGCATCCTACTTTCCTGATCCTCTATCACTTTCCTCACTTGACTTCAACCACACCATATTGTATAAATAAAAATTCAAGACTCTAAAACAATCTCTGATTATTTCATCAGCAGTACATCCATAGCAATGTATCCATTCAAGCAAGCCCTGATAAAATAACCAGAACACCTCTATCTCTTGCCAAGAATAAAGAATCTGAAAATTGTTGGATTGGATTTTTAAAACAAAATATAATGCCAAAACAAATAAACACTGTATTTTAAAGCACAGAGCACATACCAAAGAGATGCAGTCTTATTTTTTCCCATACCCTTAATACTTCCTTCTACTACATATGCCTAACCACAGTGCTCAATCCCATTCTGTGCAATGATCTTGATCCACAGAAGAACATTGTTTATTAGTAACCCTTCAAGAAAATATATTTTTTGTTAAACAAGATCGATTATTGGGTACATGTTGATGCAGGATAGTTAATTAAAGACATTAGGATTAATTTTTTAGAACGAAATTCAGAAATTACTTTATATTTGTTGGGAAATTTGTCAGCAGAACATTCTAAAAATTTAGCCCTCCTTAGTATTGATTAGGAACTTTCCTAGTTAGCTCCTAATCCTTGGAGAAATAAAATTGTTATATGCATAGATTACATAGCTTTGTTATTCCATGGACATTGACATTTCAACTAAAGTTGGAGAGCAGTGTTTTTTTTCAGTTTAGGTTGATGCTTTTCAATTTTTTTGTCCTATAACACAACTGCAATTATTCAAAAACATCTAACGAAACAAAACTACCTACCCCATTAGAAAGCAACATGGACACCTTAGGTGAGATGATGAAAATAGTCCTAACTTGATTAAAATTTAATCATATAATTCTAGGTCACCCCCTAACGACTCATAAACAATCAACAGTTTGTAGCTCAACAGCTTCATCCATTAATGAGAATGAAGTACACTGCCTGCAATATTTGCACTGTCTTCGTTAACTCACCTATGTGCTATAATTTTCATCGATATACAAAGTTGGCTTGTCATATTCAAAACTTCATGGTCTGTTGTGAGTTACCTTCAATGAAATGATAAAACATCAGGTTGGGATCCTGAGGTGGTACAAAAGTGATGGACTAAATAGTATTTTCCAACCCCACATAAGATGACACAATTCAGACATGTTTATATTATATGTTTTTGTGCATACCTAGAACACTCTGGTAGGGCTATGTCACATGGATTAGTCCTATCTAGTGTAATCCAAGAAATCCTTTTGATATGGAAGATTGAGAATATGTTAAGGTACTAGGGTTCAGGTTTATTAAGGCAGTATGTTTGGTTATAATAAGATTTATTTGTGGCAGCAGTATTTTAGTGATGATAGGATTTATTCTCAATCAGTGATTTATTTCTCATTAAATATTTGCTAACTAATTATAAGGAATTCATAGTTTCCTAGTTAGAATATAATTCCTATTTTTAATAGACATTCCTAAAGTTGTAACCTCTATTTAAGGAGGCAAAAATTAATCAACAAAACAAGTCAGAAATTTCCAGTACACAAGTACAAGAGACAGGCTATACTCTCTCTAACAAGTTCCAAGGTTGTTGCTCCCTTTAACAAACTCGAAGGTACAAGCTCCCTTTAACAAACTCAAATGTACAAGCTCCCTTTGATGAGCTTGATTAATCGTCCGGTGTTCTGATCCGCAATTTGGGACCATAACAGAATACTCAAATTATAGGAGATAATAAGATTGGAGGTTGAATGGAATATGGCATTGATGGCATGGTTAAAACTTGAGCAATCTACATCTGTCCCATATTTCTAAAAATGCAGTCTTGATCAGAGCACAAAGGAGACATCTCAGAGATTTGAATTTTTATCCTTTTTCATCTGCCAAAGAGAAAAGAAAATAGTATTCAATCCTACAGCACCTAAATAGAAAACCAATTGATTTGACACAAGGAATTATTTAGAAAATATATGCTCGCTAATTGGTTAATTAAAGGCTTATGTCCAAGTTGTAGAGCTTGTAGTCAACATTAGGAGCTCTCCTATCCTTGTTCACAAAATTGTACATTTAGATTTTAAATGAATCTATGACACGGTACTTTAACTTGTCCACTTTTCAAGCCCCCTTTTGTGAGAGGGGATTAATTCACGGGACAACATCTACAGAGCTTGAAATCCTAGATTAAATGCTCCTTGGAAAAAAATAATAATGAAAAGGCCTTAGCATGCCAACATCTTCAAGGCAAGCAACCTGAAACAATAAGCTAAGCTGAATTTAGGGGTGTTCAAAAATGGGTTAGATGGGTTAAATGGGTTACAATTAGATTTTTTTTAGATGAAAAATTGAATTGAATTATACATAATCTCACAAAATATATTATATAAATTTGATTCAAATTTTATCGTAACCCACCCAACCCATTTTTGAACACCCCTAGCTGAATTGTTGTTCCCTAACCTACCAAACCAAAAAGTTGAAAAATGGACAGCCTGGACATCCTGTAGTTTGTTGTAGTTAAACTGCTAGAATTGTTAAAACAACAATATTTGAGGATTATTTATACACTCTTTGAAAAAAAAATAATAAAGCTTCCAAAATACAAACTGGGGAAATCAAGTATAGAGACTAGAGATCTATTTGAAATTTAAGGATGACCTCATAGGATACGCACACAAATGCACATCCTGGAATCAGGAAAGTGACCCAAAAATGAGATCAGCTTGAAATAAAGATGGGGTCAACCTCGCACATTCTTTCATTCATTTCCATATAAAAGTACCAAGGGCAGTGCGAACTTTTATTAACTCAGAAAGATGACTAGGTAAAGTTTAAGGCTCATCATGATTCCCTAATTTGGAAGCCAGAAGAAAAATTTATGATGTGAAATCCATTAGAATTGAGCTAATATTGACCAAAACATTGCACTTTAAATGCACACAGTAATTCTATTGCTTCACACATGCAATTATTTTGAGTATTACCAAAAAAAAAAAGGTAAATAATAGAACTCTCTGCTAACAATACAGGAATTGATCTGTAGGTATGGATTATGACAAATAAAATGATACCATGTCATGTGGCATTCTTTTGTTTTTTTTTTTAGCATATGTGGAATAATTAGTTTAGTAAGAAAAATGGTGGGACAAATAAATTTTCTAATTCTCTTTCTGACTTATAAATTGGTTGAATTGAAACGATAATCACTTAGAGTCGGTAAAAATAGGATGCACACTTAAACTATCAACAAATTGTGGGTCTTTATACATCCAGCCTTTAAACAGAAAGAATGTATTCTCATCACACATGAAACCATGCACTTAGCTTGACTATTAGATGGGCCATTCCCACATGACCTCTCGGATCAGACTATACAATTGCGGCTACAATCCCTGCTTATGCCACAATTACAAAAATAGCAACCTTCCTAAAAAAAGAGCATAATCTCTAAATTAATGGGATATACAAAAATGAAAGGCACCCAAAAGCAAAAGTCCAAAAATTAGAAAAAAAAAAAAAAAAGCCACACTGCCAGCAAATAGCAAAACGTTGAAATCTTTATATAAAAAGATTGCTTTGTTCCGACTTAAGTCTTATAAAACCATCATTGCAACTTCAGATCTACTAAAACTAACCACCCAAATCAACCCCACAAACCCAAATTTACAGATTCTATATATAATTATTGCAAATGCACCGAACTATGCAACCATTGAACCCAATTCACCAAACCACAAACAAGGATTATCATGTAAAAAATATTCCCAAGTGGTACTCATCAAATCCTTAAACAAACACAAAAATGAGAAAAAGATTTGATCTTTACTCACTCTTAAGCTCATCAAGCCACCGACCAACACTGTCAAAAGTAGTCCGGCGGCTAATATCGTAAACAATGAGAGCACCAACAGCACCTCTGTAATAAGCAGAAGTGACAGCACGGAAGCGCTCTTGGCCCGCGGTGTCCCAAATCTGAGCTTTGATCTCTTTGCTGTCGATTTCCATGCTCTGGGTCTGAAACTCCACGCCTATTGTCGCTTTAGAATGCAAATTGAACTCGTTTCTTGCATAGCGGGAGAGAAGATTGGATTTGCCAACAGCAGAGTCGCCGATTATCACGATCTTGAAAAGGTACTCCTCTCCTCCCTCGTCGTCCGACGACATGTCGTTCCTAGACAGAGAAAGACAGAGAAAGACGGAGAGAGATGTTGATGTGAAGAGTCAAGCTGGCACAGACATACTGCGCAAGTAGTGGATTGGTGATATAAGGTGGTATTATCTATTTTCCTTTTCTTGTAATAAAATAGATTCTTATAGGAGATTATCTCATAATTCTTCATAATCTATTTCCCTTTGACCGGTTATTCTTCTTAAGTGATGGATCTGTGATATTATTTCCATTAATTTGTAAAAAAATTTACTCTCTCAATTTTATTATCACTTAAATTAGTGACTTTTAATTTAATTTCATAAAAAATATTGACAATTAATTAATTTATCTTTCTTTAATTTCAAATATACCATCTAACTTTACATCATTAAAATTAAATTTATTACGTTATTAAATTTAGTAGAATATAATAAATAAAAATATATATAAATTTTTTAAAAGAATATTCATAATAAAATAAAATAAAATAAAATAAAGTAACTAATTAAAGTAGGATAGAAAAAATATTATTTTTCATAAAAATATGTGACACATAATGTATAAATAATAATGACTAATTTAATATTTTTAATAAGTTTAAGATATTTTATTTAATTTTTAATATTATAAAATTATTAATTATATTTTTAATAAATACAGATTTAATTTAACATTTAACTAATTATAAAATAATATATTAAATGATCATAATTTAGGAAATTTTTGTATTATTTTAATCTAATTTTATCTTCATTGAAATTATTTTTTATTGGAAATTGAATCATATATATAGTTTTAAATTGGCACCGAAATAAATGATTATTTGTTGAGAGAAAAAAAAAATAATGATTATTGGAGGGTATCATAACAATGATGGCACATGCCAGTGAAATCATTATTAAAATATATATCAATGATTCAATGTGACAGGAAAGAAATTGAATTTATGTCATTTTCAAAAAAAAAAATTCATTTGACATTCTTTCTTTATTCCTTTCTTGCATTTTTTTTAATTTTTTTAATAATATTTTAAAAAAAAATTATAAAAATATCGTGTTAGAAATTATTTGAAAAAATAAATTTTTTTTTTAAAACGCAAACAGTATTACGTTATCAGGCATGAGATCCGATGGTGGGCGTCAAACTAACTTTTGAAAACACAACAGACTGTTGCGTTTTCAAACCTGAAAACTCAATAGTCTGTTGCATTTTCAGACCTGAAAATACAGTTACTGTTTGCATTTTCAGGTCTGAAAATACAGCCTTTAATTGCGTTGTCAGACTTCATTGCACATATATATATGTGTGTGTTTGAATTCATTTCTTCTCTTACTCACCGACATATTTTTTCCAATCGTAAAATTTCCTCTTCATATCAATATTATAATTCTTTCATTAATATTATTTCGAAACGGTAAAATTTATATCTGTTTATTTATAATTTAATGTATTTAATTATCATTTGTATTATATTTACATTTAATTTTGTTTTATTTTATTTATTTAAAAGCAGAAGTTATTTGTGAATCGACGAGTTATTTGTGAATCGACGAGTTAGCAAAAACGCAATTGAAGTAGCTATTGAAGTGAGGTATTTTATCAATTTAAGTATATTTATTTATTGTCATATATATTGAAATAACCATTGATAAGTATCAATAGATATTTGTTATTATTATTATTATAATATATGGGTAATATATTTATTATTAAATTTAGTGCCACATAAATGTTATTAGTGATTTTTGGTATAATTTACGTATTATATTTTGTTATTTAAATAACCTATTTGTTTAGATTAAAAAAAAGGAAATAATGAAATAATTTTTGAATGTATAATTATTTATTTTTGATAGTGTTATTAAATTTAATTTGTATATTAAATTTTAAAAATAATATTAGTCGAAATTATTTTGATAATGTAAATCGAAAAAAATTTTCAACCACAAATTTTGTGTCCATATAAATTTTATTATTTTTGCAGCGTTATTATTTGTAATCGATAATATTTATAATTTAATATATGTTATTATTTGTGCTATAATTACTTTTATGTATTTATTTATTTTTGTTTTGTTTATTTAGAAACAGAAGTAATTTGCAAATCAGCAAGTTAAGAAAAACAAGTTAAAACTAGTTATTGAAGTAAGGTATTATATCAAATTTAGTATTTTTTATTTATCGTCATATATTATTTTATTATTACAATTTAAATGAGAAATGAATTTTTAAAGTATAATTATTTATTTTTGATAGTGTTATTAATTTTAATTTGTATATTAAAATTTAAAAATAATAATGTTTAAATTTATTTTGATAATGTAAATAGAAAAAAATGTACAATTATAATAAATGGCCTAAATATTATATTCAGTAGAGGTTAGCAAATAATATATTATGAAAAATATTGTGTAATAATATTATGTAATTTATGCATGTGTGATAATAAAGTGTAAAAATAATTTATAATTTTAGGATATTTTGTAATAATAATATTAGTGTTTTATTACATGTAATAGTGAAACAAATGGTTTTGGAAAAATATGAAAAAAATTATTTTGACTGATAGGTACTTGGAAGATGTTAACATACACCAAATTATATTTGCATACTGGAGGGGAAATTAGTTATGGAGCGACAGGTTTTCAATATAAAAGGCGTAAGTTCCAGCAGAAAATGGATGAAATCAAAGACCTTGATCAAGATTCTTACAACTGGGCGATGCGGATATCTTTAGACAAATGGACATTATCGGAGGATGGTAGGTATAAATATGGTCATACCACGACAAATATTGCTGAAAGTGTTAATAGTGCCCTTAAAGGTGTGCGTATGATGCCGATCACTGCAATTATTGAGCATACTTTTGGAAGGTTGGTCAAATATTACGAGCAAATGAGGGATTTGTACACGACAAAAATGGCATAAGTATTACTCTTCACACCTAAATGCATTGAAATTATGACAGAGCGGACTAACACGGCTCGAGCACATGTTGTTATTAGCTATGATAATCAGTTCAAATTATTTAGTGTGATAGATCGCAAAGCATCGGAGGTGAACATTGCGCCAGACACTTATATATTAAGTCTCGAAAAGTGCGAATGTGAGTGCGATAAGTTTCGAGGAACAAAAATGCCTTGTTCACATGCCATCGCAGCTTGCATGAGCAGGAATCTAGAAATGTTCCAATTTATCAATAACTGTTACAGCATAACAGAAGCACTCAAATGCTATGATGGGCAATTCCGACCGATGGCACATAAAGCTTATTGGCCACAATATTACGGTCTTAAAATTAAACCAGATATGGAATTGATGAGGAAGAAAGGTCGGCCAAGAACAAGTCGCATTCGCAACGAGATGGATACCCATAACGGGGTCACGTGACTCATTACAATAGGTGTGGAAATATAGGTCACAATAAAAAGATATGCAGAAATGCAGCTAGACCTTCCACTCAATATTATAGAGGTTGAAATTCTCGCCATTGTAAATATTGGATATTAAATATATCTAGTAATATATACATTGTGCTTTAATAACTCGGAGTGAAAAATGCATGGCTTGTCGTGATATTTTATATAAAAAAATTTAAAATACAAATAATATTACAACATACATGGGATTTGTACATGACAAAAATGGCACAAGGATTACTCTTCACACCTAAATGCATTGAAGTTATGATAGAGCGGGCTAACACGGCTCTAGCACGTGTTGTTATTAGCTATGATAGTTGGTTCAAATTGTTTAGTGTGATAGATTGCAGAGCATCGGAGGTGAACGTTGCGCCAGACACTTATATATTGAGTCTCAAAAAGTGCGAATGTGTTTGCGGTAAGTTTCAAGGAACAAAAATGCCTTATTCACATGCCATCGCAGCCTTCATGAGCAGGAATCTAGAAATGTTCCAATTTGTCGATAACTGTTACAACATAACAGAAGCACTCAAATGCTATGATGGGCAATTCCGACCGATGGCACATAAAGCTTACTGGCCACAATATTACGGTCCTAAAATTAAACCTGATATGGAATTGATAAGGAAGAAAGGTCGACCAAGAACAAGTCGCATTCGCAACGAGATGGATACCCGTGAATGGGGTCACGTGACTCATTGCAGGAGGTATGAAAATATAGGTGTGACGCGCCCCGAACCTAGCAAAGGCACTCGTTGAACCCGCTTTTAGGATTCGAGGGATTGGTTCGCATCTTTTGATCTTGGGTACCATGAGACATCTTGGATGTCTCCTTCCCAATAAGACATTGGAAAGGATCATCTAGCCTCACGACGCATTTAGGCACCTTTGAGGTATTTTGGAATCGCCACCCAATTTACAAGAAATTGGAAAAAGGTCTCTAACCTCTTATTGGTCTAGACCAGAGATTGGTGTTCAGAACTTCACTCTTATTTATGTTTTGGTTAATTATAAATAAGTCTTTAATTTCCTAAAATTCTATCTCTTATCTTACACGATCGATGCATTTAATTGAAAGCGCATTACAAATATTCAAAATAAATAAATAAAAGCTATAAAGAAAAACGGTAAACAAAGCGATAAAGAAAAGCAATAAACACGCAAGCACACAATTACATGGAAATTTGGGCGGAATACAACTCCATTAAAAGAAGATAAAAGGGTAAATTAGGACGGAATACAATCCCTAATTAAATAGCATTCCCTCAAAATTAATTACAAGGGCCCAAAGGAAAATACTTGAACATAAATTTAAAACAAACAAAACCGAACATAAAGAAGGACATACATAAATCGGGGCATTCGTTTGATTTAGGAACATTGGTTCCTTCGCACTTATTTGAAGGTTTTGGAACATTGGTTCCTTCGTGCTTATTTGAAAGGGAGTCGAAGAGTTGTTTGATTGATGGATTGAAAACCGGGATGAGTGATCCCATTTTTGGTGAAAATTAACTCTTTGTTTGATTGTGACATTTTTACATTCCTTAGCTAAAATGCGGGACATTGGTCCCAATTTTATTAGTGAAAATTCCAATTTAATTATAAAAACAATTTTGTGATTTTTTATCTCATGTGGGCATAAATAAAATAGTTATTTACAAATAAGCACAACAAAAGGGAGGGAAATAAGAAAGGTCTCACCAAACCGACGTGACCTTCTACTCGTTGTGACCCATCCGGAAAGTCAAGGGGATACTCAATCAACGCGACTCAAATTAAAATCCTCATAAATTATAGGTATGAGAAAAATAGTGTTTTGATCCACTCCCCTTGTCGGTTTTCTGGTAGTAAACACTAAAACGTTTGGGAAAAATCCAAGTTTAAATAGATAAAACTTGAAAGAATATTTTGGCGGGGATGGTGTAAAACAAAGGAAATTACTTTTCTTTTGTTTGAAAGTAAACCCCCGACTGGAAAAATGTTTTTGAAGAAAATAAAGAAGAAGAAAAGTTAGATGTTAAGAGATTTGAATATATTTTTTTTGTTCTTGAAAACCCTTGGCTGCTCCTTGGTTGAGAGAAAATGAAGTTCTTTTTTTTTTGAATAAAAAATGCAGCTCTCCCCCTTTGAAAAGAATACAGAAATCCTTTTAATTTCTGCCTCGTCCAAAAATGGAAAGAGACAAAAGATATTTCATTTTTAGTTAACTGAAAAAAACATAAAAACGTGAAAGAAACCGAAAAAATCGGACTGAAAAAAATCAGAAAACGCAGAGAAAAAAAGACCGCGGCCAAAAATGGCCACGTGTGGAGGCAGGCGACACGCACCCCAGGGGTGCGCGCCTCGCTTCTGTGAGATGCGCCCCCAGGGGCGCACGCGCTCCAGGGAGCGGGCGCGTATGCTCCAGCGGGCACGCGCACCCGCAGGCACGTGCAGCTCCCACGGCATGCGCGCTCGCAAGCGCACGCCGTTTCTGCAGTGTGCGCGCCCGCAGGCCACGCCGCTCCCGCACGTGTGGCACGCGAAAAAATAAAAATAATAAAATAAAATAATAAAATAATATAAAATAAAAATAAAAATAAAAATAAAAAATAAGAGTAAAAATGTAAATTTTTGAATTAAAATTTTTAGAAGAATAAAGGAGATTTTCGACAAGGAAAACATCATTATTGACACCTCTACTTATGGCAAGTATCACTTTCATCATCGGGTAATTCTGATCTTAGACCACCTCAGGACTCGGTGTCTACAGTTGCCCCCAATTTTGGGGAACTTAGAACTCAGGTGCCTGGGTGAGCCAAAATTCAGAAAAGAAGGAAAGAGACACGTACCTGAGGCAGTCGCTTTTCCAGACTTGATGATATTGTTGGCGTGTTATCCTTTCTGAGGTGGTGCCCCCTGAGAGGTCTTTGGCTAGCTGGTTGCCCCTTGATAGGTCTTTTGATGGCTGGCTGCCCCCTGAGAGGTCTTCAGTTGATCGCTCTCGGGGAGGTCTTTGGATGGTTGGCTGCCCCCTGAGAGGTCTTCGGTTGGTCGCCCCCTGAGAGGTCTTCGGTTCGCAACCCCCTGAGAGGTCTTCGGACGGTTGGCTGCCCCCTGAGAGGTCTTCGGTTGGTCGCCCCCTGAGAGGTCTTCGATTAGCTACCCCCTAAGAGGTCTTCGGTTGATCGCCCCCTGAGAGATCTTCGGCTAGCTGCCCCCTGAGAGGTCTTCGGTTGATCGCCCCCTGAGAGGTCTTCGGTTGATCGCCCCCTGAGAGGTTTTCAGTTGATTGCCCCCTGAAAGGTCTTCGATTAGTTGCCCTCTGAGAGGTCTTCGGTTGATTGCCCCCTGAGAGGTCTTCGATTAGCTACCCCCTGAGAGGTCTTCGGTTGATCGCCCCCTGAGAGGTCTTCGATTAGCTGCCCCCTGAGAGGTCTTCGATTGATCGCCCCCTGAGAGGTCTTCGATTGGCTGCCCCCTGAGAGGTCTTCGGTTGATCGCCTCCTGAGAGGTCTTCGGTTGATCGCCCCTTGAGAGGTCTTCGATTAGCTGCCCCCTAAGAGGTCTTCGGATGGTTGGATTGGTGTTTTGATCGATGTCGTCACTCGCCTTTTGTCAGCGTTCGCATCGCTTCCCTCTTTTTGTAAGACTCAAAAAGCCAAATATGCAGGAAAAAATAGTGAGCATGCACGTGAGATGCATATGTATGCAGTAATGCAGGACAAGAATTTGTCTAAGTGTATTTAGAGGCAACAGCCGGTTTGGTCGCAAGTTGCAGTAGGATCGGTGCCCTCTGGAATTGCTTTTGAATTTCATGCCTTTTAGGGGTTATGAGGTTCACCTCCGATACCTATAGTCATTTTTTTGAAGGTAGTGCGTCCCTTATGGATTTCACACTAGCTTTTCTTAGCGGGAAATGCGTCATTTTCGAATTTTCACATAACCCTGTGCCTTATTTTTTGCCTGGAATGGACCCAACCCAATCCAGCGGCTTTTATTCCTTTCATTTTTTTTGGGATAGACTGCCTGTTTCCAGCTTTTCACCCTGCCCTTTGGCCTAACTTTTACTTAGAGCGCCAATTACGGTTTTCATCTCTAACGACCCCTTTTTTTTTCTTTTTTCGTAAAGAAGGCTGTAGCTGTCGTCGAAGATCTTTCAGGTATAATCGGCGTGTATGGTTTCTTGAGCTTGGTTCTTATCATGAAGATGCTACAGAATTGGCTTTACAGTGGATAGCAAGATGAGTCGACTGAAGCGTTTCAGTAGCGAGAATAGCAGAGGGTAGGCAGTAACAATGTGCTGGTTTTATACTGAAACTAGACAATTTTGAGTGTGCAAAATGAACTGCTCTAGTTAGAGACTACACCCTTGCCTTCATAAGTGCATGTAAGAGAAGGGTACTTAGCCCCGCAGTAGATAATAGGACCTATCGGCTTAAGCATCTGGTTGGTGAGAGCAAAAGTAGAGTATAGCCATTTAGATTTCATACATTCAGTAATGAATGATGTTTCTTTTTATAAAAGAACTAGGAAATGATGAGTTAAAAATTCTTTTCCTAAAAATCCTAGGTTTTCTTCATTAAGTCATATAAATAGAAAACTTAGAGAGAGAAATGGGAGAGGTACAAAATTCTACAATTTTTTGATTTTTTTTTCTTTAATAGAATTTCTCCAAAATTCCAGAGGGAATTTTCTTAATAAAAAATCATTCTTAAGACAAAAAAAAAATAATTTTTTATTCTTGAAATTCAAATTTTCTTCTATAAATTTTTTCTTTGAACAAGTTTTTTGCAACTTTCTTTCTTAAGAGAGTTTAAATTTCTTATTTTTCTGATTTAATTCTTGCGGATCTAAACGAGAAAATCAACCATTTTCCTTCCTTTCATTAAATTCAAATTCTGAGGGTAAATTTCTAAGCCAAAAGCTAATTCGCTCTCACTATATTTTGGTTATTTTTTATTTGTTTTCTTCATTGACATTGGATTTGAGCTTGATTTTTTATGTGAATTTTTTGTTGGTTTCTTATTTCTTGCATAAGATTTAAGTTATTTTTAATGTTTTTGCATGAATAATACATAGAGTCATGTAAAAATCACATAAAATATTGATTTTCTTATTTTGTGGTTTGAAAAGAGGTTCCAAAATTCATTCTTCTTGTCCCTACAAGTGAGAGGCAGGAAGGAGCAGAGGGGCCGCCACCCCTCATGGCCGCTCCTCGCCTCCTTGGTAAATTTTTATTTTTTTGATCAGTTTCACTCCTTTTTTATCTGTTTTCGATATTTTTTGACCCGTGTGTGACGCGCGTCAGACCAGCAAGGCCCTCATTGAACCCGCTTTTAGGATTCGATGAATTGGTTTGCGTCTTTTTGATATTGGGTTACACGAGATATTTTGGAATCCACTACCCAATAGAACATTGGGAGGTTCATCTAATCTCATGAAACCTTTAGGCACCTTTGAGGCATTTTGAAGTCGCCACCCAATTTACAGAAATTGGGAAAGGTCATCTAACCTCGGGGTCTTAAACCAGAGAAGGTGTTCGGAACTTCACTTTTATTCATGCCTTAAATTAAGTTTATAAATGAGTTTTTAACAAAACGAAATTTCATCTCTCATCTCACGCGATCATGCAATAAATTTAAAGCGCATTTCAATCACATCGAAAAGCGATAAAGAAAGTATAAAATAAAATAATAAATAAATTACAAGAAAAATCTAGGATAGAACAATGCCCCAAAATAAAGAAAGTATAAATAAAATAAAAGGATAAACTTGCCCCAAAAATTAATTATAAGGGCCCAAAATGAATAAATAAATAACTGCATCACAAAAAGAAGAATAATAAAATACATCATACATAAATCGGGATATTTATTGAATTTTAGGAATATTGGTTCCTTTGATTAATCTTAAAAAAAAACCTGGAGAATTATTTTGGGTATTGATTGAGAAAACTGAGATGAGTGATCTCATTTTATAAAAAATTAATTCTCCATTTAAAAGTGAAATTTTATTGGTTAAAAAAATAGGACATTGGTCAATTTTATTAGAAAAAATCCCAATTTTAATTATTGTAGAAAAAACATGAATTTTCATAATAAAAACGGATCCAAAATACATTTTACATGCAACATACAAAATAATAAAATAGAAAAAATACAACAAAAAAAATGCAAACCAAACTTTGAAGACTTTTAATTCTCGATCTTCCAACTCGCCCATGGGTAACACTCAAATAAAAAGACAAGGTATTGCAACAAAAAAAAAAAGAAAATGAAAATTATGGTTAGTAATTAAATCAAGCAAAATAAATAAAAAGACATAAAATGGAATAAAATAATGGATCAAATTAAATGAAATATATAAAATAAAAGAATGAACCAAATTAAATTAAATGAATCCCATTAACAAATATTTTAATTGAGCCAACCAAGTGAATAAATCAAACAAATAAAAGGGATAAATGAGAGAATGAATTAATGAAATGATGTATGTGTAAATCAAACAAGATGGAATTAAAGGGAAAATAAAACAAGGATGGCCCACGTATGAAAAGCATAAGAACAATGAAGAGTCATGTATGGAAATCAAGAAAAAAAGAGCAAGATGGCCACTGTTCATGTGGCCATCATGCAAAGATAAAGGAATAAAACATGCAAATTGGTTAAGTTTGGTAAAATAGGTTTATTGGGTTAAAAACGCAAAATTAACATGATCAAATTAATGATTTACATGTTAATCACAATAAACACAAATATTTACATGGTAAAAAGATCAACCGAGATAAATTAATTAATTACATGTCAAAATAATACATGTTAAGAATAATAAGAAAAATAAGAAATCAAGGCAAAATAAATTAATCAATTACATGTTAAGAATAAGAAATCATGGCAAAATAAATTAATTATATGTTAAGAATAAGAAATCATGACAAAAGAAATTAATTGATTACATGTTAGAAATAAAATCAATAAAACAATATTTACATGAACAAAATAATAAAAAAAATAATAGAATAAGATAAATAAATAATTAATTCGGAGCTCAGAAAATTTACCCTCAGATTTGGATTTGATGGAATAATTATGATTTTCTTGGAAAATTCCTCAAACAAATGATTTAGCAATGAAATTAATTCCTTTTGTTTATGGAAAAAACAAAGAAATTAATTTGGATGCTTAAAAGATTGAAAATTGATTTGAAAGTAAAAATTAATTCCTTTTGTTTATGGAGAAAACAAAGAAATTAATTAGAATGATTAAGAATTGAAACTTGAATTTCCAATTTCAATTAATCCTTGTTAATGTAAAAAATAGAAGTCTCAAATTTTTTGAAGAAAAATCAAAGAAGAAGAAAAGAAAAAGCTCTCAAAATTTTGATGTCAAAAATAATGAAGGCTCCCCTTTGGTTTTTTTCATCTCAAAGTATTTATATGATGGAAAAATAAAACTCAAATTTTATTAGGAGAAGAAATTTGATTTTAATTTAATTTCCTGCCTTTTTTAATGATAAAATCAGCTTTTATTTATTAATTATCTAAAAAAATGATTTAGAATTTAATTTGGACTCAAAAACCTTGATTTGGGTGAAAAAATACGTTTTGGGGCGAAAATCGGTGAAAACTGGTGGAATCGACGAAATCTGGGCGCAGGGGGCGAGAACGGGCTTGCACGCAGCGCGAGCGACGCGCCGCGCACTACCGCTCGTCGACATCCAATTTTCGATTTTTTTTAAATATAACTAAAAAACACTAAAATTTTCAAACTTCATTTTTTTAAAACTAATTTTTAAAATATTTTTATTATTTTTTATTCTAAAATACAAATTTGACAAGTAAATCATCACTTTCAAACTCTTTACCTGTGAATAGGTAATTTATCATCATTGGGTAACTTCGATTTAGACTGACTCAGGACCCGGTGTCTACACCGTAGTCATTTTTGCGTTTTTAGTCATATAATTTATTTTATTATTTTATGTGATTTAATTGATTGTTTTTAGATTTATTACTAACATTAATTTTATTTGTGTTTATTTTTGTCTACAATTCTTGCTTTTCCCTATTTGGGCACTCTTACGAGCAAATGAGGAGATCCAAGAGATTAGAGGCCTTCTTTTTGGTTTAGTTTATTATTTTGTTATTTTTCTCTTTATTTTGCTTAATTTGTAATAAAATTATTTTACTTTATGTGCAATGAAAGAAAATCACAAAAATATTTTTATTAATGAATTGGATTTTTTTCTAAAAAAATAGGACCAATGTCCTAAACTTTTGGCCAATAAAATGTCACCTTAAAAGGAGAGTTAGTTTTCCTTAAAATGTGATTATTCATCTCGATTTTCTCAATAATACCTAAAAGTAACTCTTCGTTTTTTAAGTGTTCATGAAGAAAGCAATGTTCATACTCCGAATAAATGCCTCGATTTATGTATGTTATTTATTTAATTGATTTTATTTATTTAATTTTATATTTTAGGATATTATATTTTTGTCCCATTCATCTTGTAATTTATTTTGTAGTTTATTTTTTTTTATTTATTACTTTCCTCGATGCTTGACATGCACTTTAGTTTTAAAGCATGACCGTGTGAGATGAGAGAAAATTAATTATTAAAAACTCATTTATAACATTAATCAAGGCATTAATAAGAGTGCAGTTCCGAACTACTCTTTGGTTTAGACCCTTGAGATTAGATAAACTTTCCCCATTTTTTAACTTGGGTGGTGACTCTAAAATACCTCAAAGGTGCCTAAAGGTTTTATTGGATTAGATGAAATTTCCTAATATTCTATTAGATACGGATTCCAAAATATCTCATGTTACCCAAGATCTAAACGTGAACTCTCTGGGACCCTGAAAGCGGGCCTTTCAGGAACCAAGCAAGTTTGGCGTACGTCACAGTGGCGACTCCGCTGGGGACTTTGAGACTTTGCTTTGAAAGTATCTTGGTTAATAAATATAATTGAGTTTTTACAAATTAAAATTCTATCTCTTTTCAAAAAATTGTATTGTATCCATACTAGAGCCTTAGAATTATGCTAGTTGGTCCATCTATTATCCCAGTGCGTTCCCAAAACACGACCCTACATTCACTTAATGTAGGAAAGTGTTAAGGATAATCACTGGCTTAAGCCTAGTACCTTTTCGTATATCAAATGGAGACGTAATTGGTCGTTATGCTCGTGATAAGCTAGACCCATTGGTAGGGACCATGCTTGGATAGACCTAAAGTATCATCACCCGACTAAACCTCATGTAATGGCAATAGATTCTTCCCTTAGGTGATATGCTCCTTAATACAATGCTTGTTATGTGGGATGTCATATATTGAACAAAATCAAGTAAATTAGATGGTTTTTCATCAAAGGCTTTCATGTCCTGATGGACCCATTATAATTTAATTGAATTGTTTAAATACGTAATGGTTAAAACCCATACGTATGCGGTTTAAATAAGAGGTATTATGCTGCTAGTTAAGTACCATACGAGTTCATTGGGTTTCCCTGTAACCATTGGGACTAAGCCTACCTAGGAAAGAGACTGCACAACCTCCTGTGTGGAAGTAATAAGGTTTAAAGGATTTATCTACTTACATATGGTTATGGATGCTGCACAGTATGCTCATGTATTATGTGTCATTTATGCACGTAAAAACAAATAAAAAATTAAAAATTAAATCTTCGCATGTGTACATCTTATTCTAGCATATAATTTTTCACAAATACATATCATCATGTGCATAAATTTTTCCTAAGCATCGCATGTATCATTCTAACACCTTTGTTTTTTCTAGCCATTGTAGACCATTTGTTGCATAGCACGATCATGCATACAACCATTGTAGGCCATTCATTGTATAGCACAATCATGCATTATATTTCCTTCATGCATCATTCTAATCTCTTATTTTTTTAGCCATCATAGATCATTTTGCCTGGGTGGTTTAGGGAACTCGACAGTCATTTTGTCGGAGCATCTTATCTAAGAACAATTAGAATTTAGTATGTCAGAGCAGGGTTTAGAGCCAGGTTTGGGTTCAAGTTCGAGGGACACCACAGATAGAATTATAGAACAGCTGCTAAAACTAGCAGAAAAGGGAAAGATGCCTGATCCAATACAACCTCCAGATACTCATGCCTCGCAAGAGCTGGATAAGAGGTTTGAGGAGTTTGAAAGGAGAATGATGGCCTTGCTCAGTGAAAACCTTATCGCCATAGTAACTGGTTTTGGAATGCCTCCTTTAGTACTTGCTGTTAACCAAGTTGAATCGGTCATGGTCGGGGAGACTTTTATGCCGATAGCTAAAATCCCCCCACATGTTGCTGGGCCCAAATAAAGTTGCCACCTAATTCACTAATCGAGCAAGGGAGAAATAAGAGGTTGGCTCTAGAGTCTGATGTTATGTCTAAAAGGGGCGGAGACCCAACAATGATGCAAGTCTCAGAGTATGGTGGCAACAGTGGTACCGGAAGGACGAGAGCAAATCAACGTCGTTATACCATCTTAGGTAAGCCGTTGTCCTGGCATTTCACTCATCTCATCAAGTAGGGGAAATTACAACTATTGCTAGCCAGGCCTACCTCGAGTCAAAGGAAACCTAGACATAGGACATATTGGTACTATGCATTCCACCAGCATACAAGGCATTAAATAGATTACTGTCATATTTTGAGAGACCACTGATAAGTGTCTTATTGATGTATTATTTAGTATATATTTTATGTGAGTTTAAGAAGTTAATTATGTAAATATATGTATTTTTCATGTTATTTGTTTAGTTTATTTGTTTTTATGTATGTAGGGTGATTTAGTTGAAAGAGGAAGAAAAGAGCCTAACTGAAGGAGGAAAGAGACGATTCGTGAATGAAGACACGAGTCATAAAGAAAAGGATGAAGATGGAATGAGGAGCACGACTCGTGAATGGAGATCACGAGTTGTGAAGGGCCATTTAAGAGAGCAGAGGATACAAACGCTGAAGAAGGAAGAGTGTTCGTGAAAGGAGTAGGGTCATGAGTCATGAAAGGAGATCACGGCTCCTGACGATGCAGAGAGAAGAGCAAAGGAGCAGCAAGGAAAGAAAGAGCGAGAGAAGGAAGGGCGAAAGTCACGAGACATGAGCCAAACTCACGACTCACGCAAGCATGTCACGACTCGTGAAAGGAGATCACGAGTCGTGAATGGCCAGAGAGAGGAAAGAGAAAAGAGGAAAGAAAGGAAAGGGAAAAAAGGGCAATCCGTGTTCTATCGCGAGTGCGACAGTGATCGCAAGCGCGACAGAACTGTCCATTGGGGCAGTTTTCTACGAAAAGTCATTTGAAGAGGCATAATTTTTCACCAACATTTGCAACTTTTGAAAGAGGGAATACAACTTTGGAATTCTATAAATTTGTTTGTTAATTGTAATTTTAGGATGATGTAATTTTGGAGGATTATTTCTATTACAAGTTAAATTTTATTTATTTTCTATAACAGTTCTTAGTTTGTTTTTATGTTTTGAAGAAGAAGACCAAGGAGAAGAAGAATTTTTACAAGGGTTTGAGAAAAGGGTTGAAAGATTTCTTTCTCATTACTCTCATCTATTATTTCTTCTATGTAAATCAAATGAATATTATTTGAGAACTTGAATATTATTGTTATTTTCTAATTCCATCTATGTTAGTAGTCTTTTAATGTAGAATTTTCTATTAGTATTTTTATGCATGATTATTATAAGTAAATATTTAATTGAAAGATAAATTCTTACTTACATCTAATGGAAGTTCATCATTGAAGTATTATTTGAGAAATCGTAATATTAAATGGTTGTTATAGGTTGGTGATTATTCCTGAAACTTGCATGTATAACCCTCTAATTCATTAATGAAAATTATGAGTTAGAATTATAAATGTATGTTTTAGGCACTCTAATTTATGTTGAGAGAGTAAATTGGAACTATATTCCAACTTGGCTTTCTTAAGAGATTAAAATTATAATTAAATGATGGAATCAAGTTTTATAATTATTAATTCTTCATTATATGTTTTGTCTTCTTTGATTAACATGAACTAGGTTTAATTAGTTTATATAATAAAGTATTTTAGATTTAACTCACAAATTAATGATCATTGTAAACAAGATTAAAATTGAATAGTAATAGTGTGTAATAATTAGCACATTTCTCGTGGGATCGACATCTTTTGTACTATAACCGATACACCGTATACTTGCAGAATTAGCACTTAGAATTAGGCTAATAAGTTTTTGGCGCTGTTACTAGGGATTGATGTTTTATTTATTGCCATTGTGAAACTTGATTTATGATTTTGGATTACAATATTTATTTTATTTTGTTTGTTTGTTTGTTTGTTTGGTTTGCCTTATTTTTGTTTTGTGTTGTTTTTATAGGATTTGATAAGTTCATGCCTAGTACAAGAAGTTCTCAAGAAAAGCTTGAACCTTTGAATCCTGAAATAGAGAGATATTTGTCAAGTAACCGAAAATCCAACAAAAAGAAGAATAAGAATAAGAGACCAATTATGGCTGAGAGGAAAATCCACCAAGGTTGATGGATTTTGCTACACCTGCATTAAGTGGTGCTTAATAAGGTGTGGTAAGGCCTACGGTAAATGCTAACCAATTTGAAATTAAACCTTCTCTTTCGCAAATGATTCAAAATAGCATTCAGTTTTATGGTTTGGCAAATGAGGATCCTAATTCTCATTTGGCAAATTTTCTAGAGATATGTGATACTTTTAAAATTAATGGAGTTTCTAATGATGCAATCAAGCTTAGACTTTTTCCTTTCACTTTGAAGGATAAAGCCAAGGTTTGGTTGAATTCATTAACTAAAGGATTAATAACCACTTGGGACTAATTGGCCCAAGCATTTTTATCCAAATACTTTCTTCTAGCCAAAACTGCAAAAATTATAAAAGATATCACAACTTTTGTGCAAAATAACAATGAATCATTGTATGAAGCATGGGAGAGATTTAAAGAATTGCAGAGAATATGTCCTCACCATAACCTTCCAAGAGAGTTGCTCATGCAGACTTTTTATAATGGAGTGAACCCTACAACTAGGGGTACTATTGATGCTGCAGCTGGTGGCTCTTTGATGAGGAAAACAATAGAAGCTGCTTTTGAATTGCTAGAAGAAATGGCTATGAACAATTATATGTGGCCAACCGAAAGAGTAAGGGAATCTAATTCTAATGCTAGGGGGGTACATACAATAGATTCTGTTGTAGCTTTGCAAGCCCAAATTGAGGCTTTAACTCAAAACGTTAATAGTCTAGCAATGGGGGGAAGTTCACAAAATGCATGCACTATGTGTATATTAGTGAAAATTGCAATTTAGGATTGGTTAATAAGGCAGAACAAGTCAATTTTATTCAAGGCCAAGGACGTGGTAATCCATATTCTAATACCTATAACCCTGGTTGGAGAAGCCATCCTAATCTTTCTTAGGGGAATAATAGTAATAACCAAAATAGAAATGTAGGTTTCCAACAACCACAAGATAGATTTAGAGTATTTGAAGGGAAAATTGATAAATTTATTGAGGAGATTAATTTTAAGATTAGCTCTCAAGATGAGAACCAAAAGAAGCTTGAGGCAAAAATTGATCAAATTACTAAAAATCTTGAGGTTTGATTGGGACAAATGGCAAGTTCATTACCGTCAAGAAATTTAGGATCTCTTCTGAGCAATACTAAAGAAAATCCTAGAGACCACATGAAACCATAATATTTTTTCTCTTGTTTAGGTTGCTTAAATAGATTTTCTTTCTATATGTGTTTTTATAGTCAATTTGTTAATTAAATTTTATATTGTGGATTTTTATATTATTAACACACTTTGTTTTTGATTTTAACGGTCAAAATAGTAAGATTAGGTTTGTTTTATTTATTATTAATACATGAAAAAAAACATATAGACTTGATTTTTCTGTCGTGCGCACGACTAGGATTGCGATCGCGACAGAATGTGCAACGATTTACGCTCGAGGCTTCTGTCGCGATCGTGGAAGGTATCGCGATCGCGACGGCATGGGCAATCGTCGAAGCTGCTTACTCATGATGTAACTTCACGGGTCGTGCAGTCATGAGGTAGGTAAGTACGGCAGCTTCACGAGTCGTGAAGATGCCTCATGACTCGTGAAGCGTGAAGGGAGTCAGGTATGTTTTCTCAATTTTTCTTTATTTTACTTATTATTTTTCTCTTAATTTGGTTTTGTTTTCTTTCTCCTTAGATTATTATGTCTTAATTTCAATTAACTTAATTTATATTAACTCTGAACCCTTAAAACACAAAATTAGAAATTAAAAGAGGGATAATTTTTATTTTCAAATCCCTAAATTAAAAGAGGGAACCAAACGATGTGACCTTTCGTATTCTTCCCTCTTCATTTTTATTTCACTTAACTTTTCACATTTCCCTCTCATTTGTAAACTTTTCACATTCTAGGTCACGAGTCGCACGCTTCACTCACTTGCGTTTCCCTCTTCTTTATTCCCATATCGTGTTATATTTCCCGAAGTCGTGCATCTCTCTTTCGGGTTTATCCCTTCATCAGTTTTGTCCTTTGAACTTCATCATTCTCTTTGTTTCTTTTCTTCTTGTTCTGTTTTCATTTTTCTTCTCCTCCCCTTTTCACTTTTAAATATTTGAAGTTTCCTAACTCTTCCCATTCCATATCTTTAATTTGTTTATTTCCAGTGTATGTTTAGCATTTTATATTTTAGTCACTATATCTATTTCTTTCATTACCTGTCTTTCACACACAATGGTAAGAACCAAGAACCCATCTTCCTCATGCATTGAACAAGCAAGACAGGAGGCTAAAGAGGGCGATATCTCTGCCACATTTGGTGCTGGTTTTTTAATTTTTTCCATAGATGAAGGTAGTAGATTTCTTACCCTTCATGATCGCCCATTTTCACAATGTAAGTATTTTCCATCAACTCTGCTAGAACAGGTAGGCATGCTAGATACTATGAATGAAATGTTGTCTAACTGTGGTTTTCTGAGATTTGCCAATATGCATGAGAATATTTATCCTGATTTAATGCTTGAATTTTACACACAAGAATGAGGATAATGGACACTGGGTAGATTTTCGATTGGATGATAAGCAACACACTCTGACTTATTTTATGATGAATCGCATGTTTGTGTTTTCACAATCTAGTTTATTTGACCCACCAAAATCTTTTAAACCTAATGCATTTTGGTCCTTTATAACTGGGTTGCAAACACCATATAGAGCTAGAGATGCTAAATCCATGGTTTAAAAAGGATTTAAAATATTGGATTTTGTATAAAATTTTTGCTTCTTTGATTTTTAATAGGTCTGAATTTAATCGAGTTTCTTTCCATGAATTAATTTTTATGTGGTGTGTGCATAAGAGAAAGGATGTATGTTGGTCTTATTGGGTTGTAAATTAATTGTTGCATTGTGTTAATAAAGATGATTCACCTATAACACATGGGCACATTATTACTATTTTTGCTAGAAATTTGGATATTGATCTTAGTGCCTATCATAGAGATCGCCCTTGTGTTTATTTAACTCAAAGTTTATTTGTGCGTGGAGAGGTTATTAGTAGGAATTTTCAAGAAATTCCACCACAATCAAAGTCTTGTTGGAGGGATCTTCCAGGATCATCTACTCCATAAGATGAGGAGGCTGATGATGAGAGTAGTAATGATGCTATGCATGATGCTCCAGCAGATGTGCCTACTGCACCTGCTGTGGGGTCTTCTTCCTCTACTGTGCCAGCTATGCTTGAGAAGATTTTACAAAACCAGTCCTCTATGCAACATTAACTTTCTTCTATGGCTAGAAGACAAAGGAGGCTTGAGCATAAGGTGGACACATTTATAGCTCAAGCTGGGTATTTGGTTCTCTCACCTCCACCTTCACCATAATTAGGGGAGTTTTTCTTGATTTCTCTTACTTTTATTATATCTTTATTTTTCTTATTTACTTTTCTCTCATTTCTTCACACTGAGGACAATGTTGGTTCTAAGTGTGGGGGAGTGAATGTGTTTATTTTACTAGTTTGTGTTTGATGAGTTTTTGTTAGCGTGTTCTATATCTTAGTTATTTGTGTGATTTTATTTTTAAATTAGGCTTTTTAGTGAGTTTTATTATAGAGCATTGTTCAATTGGTATATTATATAGGTTGTTAAGTCATTTATCTTTTATGCTCATTTTAGTAGTTTTTCAAAATTTTTGGCATGTGTTTTAAGTTTTTCAAGTTATTTTCTTTTACTTCTTGCAACATTGTAGCTTATTTAGTCTTTTTACTAACTATATTTTTAAGTTAGAATTTGATCATTTAGTTTAAAATTTTTGGGTTCGAGTTGCCTATGTAAACTATAGCCATAATACTTACCCTTTTGTCTTTTCAATAATGGATGAGGACTTAGAAAAAAATAAAATAAAAAAATAATAAAGTGGGATGGAGCATAAAATGCACCCACAGTGTTCATAAAAAGAAAATTAAAGCAAGATGTATATCCAAAATTGAAAATGTATGGGATAGAGCGTAAAACGCACCCATACTATATTCTCTTGCTATTCATGGGATAAAAATGAAAAATATACCCATGATTCAAAATAAAAAGAAAAATCAAAAGAAAAGAAAAGTCTAAAAATGCCATGAGATTGGATTAAGGGAAAGTGTGCTTACAAATTGTCCTAAAAAGCAGCTAGTAACTTTAGAGTTTTAAAGTTTATGATCGATATTCTATCTTTGAAACATGTTTAGTTTTGGGACTCTATAATCTTGATGTTGAATTGAGTAAAATTTGGTGACTTGTTAAATTTTCAGTACATGTTTTAAAATTTGATTAACTGATATTTTGAGTATGTGAGATATTTGATTCCTTTTGTGATATGCCTTATGAACAATGCTGTATAATATGGTTTACTTAGTGTATATTGGTTTGAAAATTTTCTTATTCTTTTCTCTTGCTTGAGGACAAGCAAGGGTTAAGTGTGGGGGAATTTGATAAGTGTCTAATTGATGTATTATTTAGTATATATTTTATGTGAGTTGAAGAAGTTAGTTATGTAAATATATGTATTTTTCATGTTATTTGTTTTTATGTGTGTAGGGTGATTTAGATGAAAGAGGAAGAAAAGAGCCTAACTGAAGGAGGAAAGAGACGATTCGTGAATCAAGACACGAGTCGTGAAACAAAGGATGAAGATGGAATGAGGAGCACGACTCGTGAATGGAGATCACGAGTCATGAAGGGCCACTTAAGAGAGCAGAAGATACAAATGCTGAAGAAGGAAGAGTGTTCGTGAAAGGAGTAGGGTCACGAGTCATGAAAGGAGATCATGACTCATGACGATGCAGAGAGAAGCGCAAAGGAGCAGCAAGGAAAGAAAGAGCGAAAGAAGGAAGGACGGATGTAGACACCGGGTCCCGAGTCGGGTTTAATGTCAAAAAGTGATTTTGGGTCCTTAGTAATTCCCTCAGAAAAAAAATAATATATATATATATATATATATATAATATAGATTAGGTAGGTAAAATTAGAAATTAATTATTAATGTTGGGTTAATTTAATTTATTAATATTGTAAGTTTAATTAGATAATTAAAATGCATGAAAGATTAAAGATTAATTAGTTAATATGTAAAGTGTTTAATTAATTAGATAAATTATATGATATATTAAATAGATTAATTATATTAAGATGTAAAATATGTAATGTAATTAATATGTAATGTTTAATGTGTGTTATTTGAATTAAGTTAAATTAATTAAGAAATTAAAATGGAGGAAATTACCATTATGACCCAAAAAACCAACCCTAATTTTAGGGTATAAAAGAAAAGAATGAAGAGAATTGAGCTCTCTCTTTCGGCAACTAGGGAAATTAGAAAGAAAAAAAGAAAACTGAGAGGAGGAGGAGAGAGCTCTCTCGGCTGAAGAACACAAAAAGACCAAAGAAAAAGAAAAGAAAAGAGAAAGAAAAGAAAAGGGAGAGCAAAAACGAGAGAGCAAGAGAGGGATAACACAGAGAAAGGAAACCAAAGAAATCAAAGAAAAATAAAAAGAAAGAGAGAACAGAGAGGGGAGACCAAAAAAAAAGACCAAGAAATAGAATAGAAAGAAAAAGAAAAGGCACAGAGAGAGCAAGGCAAAGAGTAAAAACCAAAGGAAAATAAAAGAAGAAGGAGCAGAACCAGGGGACCCGACGCCGGAAAGAGGAAAAGGAAGGGAAAAGGGCGCTGCTTCTGAAGGCCAGCCATAGCGGCGCACGGCCACACGCGCGGCGGCGCCAGATCCCCAGTAGCCGGACGCACCAGCTGGCGCTCACCATCCTCCACCAATCGCCGGGAAAGAGGAAATCGGAGGGGATGACACCAAAGCTTCCGACGTGATTTTCGGCGACGACGGACCTCCGATCGGCGCGTGACTAGCGGCGGCGAAACCTGGGAGCTCCGATCTACCCACGCGTGGCGGCGGTGTCGTCAACCGCACCTCCGGCGAATTCCGGTGAGCTTTTCTCTTTCTCCCATTTATTTTATATTTTCTGCTTTTAATATTATATTATTATTATTATTAACTGATTTATTTGTTTTTTATTTTTATTATTATTAATTTTCTGTTTTATTATTATTACTTTATTTATATTATTATTATTATTTATTATTTATTTTTCTGTATATTATTATTATTATTACTATTATTGGATTTGTCTATTATTATTTTATTGGTTATTGATATTATTTGTTATTTATTAATTGTTTTTCAATTTATATTATTTATTATTATATTATTATTATTATTATTTTATTTATTTATTTATTAATATTATTCTGTTTTATTATAATTATTATAATTATTATATATTTATTTATGATTATTTGAGTTATTATTTGTTATCATTATTATTTATTAATATTATTTATTTTATATTATTGTTATTATCATATTAATATTATTTTCATTATTGTGGTATTATTTTGATTATTATATTCATTATTATAGTTATGTCATTAATTCATTATTAATATTGTTATTATTTTACTATCATTATATTGCTTTATCCCTATTATTTTTGATTGGTATCATTGACATTATTATTTGTTTCGTTATTATTGTTATTATTTTTTGCTATTATTATTATTATTATTATTTAATTCATATATGTTAGCATTATTATTTTTATTTGATTATTATAATTATTCATTTATCGATTTATTTATCATTTAATTTAATCCATTATTAACTCTAATTATTTTTCCCAATTTACTTTACCCAAGTATTTATTTATTTGTTCATCTATTTGTTCAATTGTTTATTTATTTATTATTAACCAATATTATTTCCCGTCATGGCTATAACTACGAGCGGCATGTGCCTTGCCCAACGAGTATGGTTGAGAAAAGTAGGTTAGAATTTATTTATTTATTCGAAAAATATGTAATTACTATTTTATTTCATTTTATGTATTTGTGGTCTGTAATAATAAATGATTTTTCGACCGCACTTAAAAAGAACCACCACACAAATGTTTTATACTAAATGAAATTTGTTAATAAAACTGGACCAATGTCCTGGTTTTCACCCCAAAGCAAAGGTTTAAATTGATTTGAGAATTCTAAACTTTATAAAATAAGTAATTGGGAACCAATGTTCCCGTCTAAATGAACATCCCGATTTATGCTTGTTTTGTACCTTATTTACAATGGGGATTGTATTCCGCCCCTATTTTTGTTATAATTTAATTTTGGATATTTTATTTTAATAATGCTTTATTTATTAACGCTTTTGACATGAATGATTGCGCATTTTAATTGATTGCATCGTATGGAAAGATGGTGAAATAATAAATTCAAAACTTAATTTTAAAATTAATCAAAGTACGAATAAATGAGAAGTCCCGAACCTATCTCTGGTCTTTGGGCTCAACGAGGCGAGAGACCCGTTTCGATGGGATCTCCAAGACACCTCTTGTGTCCCATCAAAAAACTTAATCAATGAATCCTAGGCTCCTTAGGGCGAGAGGTTTACCCTCCAAGACCCCTTTGGTTGGCCCAAAATGGATACTAAGCGCAGCTTTAGGCTCTCCGAGGCGAGAGAAACTTTCTCAATGTTCTATTGGGTGGCGACTCCATGAAACCTCCTAGTTGCCCAAAATAGACGCACTTGTAAATATCTTTACAAGTTGCCAACGGATCCTCAATTGCCTGATCGCCCTCAAGCGGGCGGTCCGAGGGGCGGCCGCGGGGTCCGGCGCGCGTCACAGTGGCGACTCCACTGGGGACAATACTCGAGACTTCGATTCGAAAGTACGTTGATTAAATTTTATAATTAAGTTTTAGTTTAAAAATTTCACCTTCTTTCAAAACTGCATTGCATCGCATTAGAGCCTTAGATTTATGCTAGTTTGGTCCCCTATCAGCCAAGGTGCATTCCCGAAGCATGACCCTACGTTCACTCAATGTAGGGAAGTTTTAAGGATAATCACTAGCTCAAGCCTCGTACCATCAAGGTATATCAAATGGTGATACGATCGGTCGTTACGCTCGTCATGAGCTAGGCCTGTTGGCAGGGATCATGCTTGGGTAGCCCTAAAATATCATCACCTTGGACCAAAGCCCATGTAATGGACATAGATACTTCCACTAGGGGGCATGCGCCATAATACGTTGCTTGTGTAGTGGGTTATTGTGTATTGAATAAATCCAAATAAATTTAGATTTTCGCTTAAAGGTTTTCATACCCCGAGGGGCGTGTTTTGGTTTATTGGAATTGTTTAAATACACGATAGCCGAAAATTCATTTGCATGCACTTTTAATAATGAGAGTTCGTGCTTCGCAGCACGCTGTACGCGCTCATTGGGTTCCTCGCTAACCCATGGGTCAAGCCTACTTAGGGAAAAAGCTCGCACGACCTCCTAGGTGAGAGAGAAGCGGTTGGGAGGAATTCTCTTCTTGTATGTGTATTCGCGCTCGTGCATTATTTCTTTCATGAACAATGTAAATAAAACACATGCATTTTGTCTCATGTATAATTCTTTCCATACAATAATAGAACCTGTGCATTCTGTATATAAAATTGCTTGTATCATAATTTATGAATATGAACATAACATGTATTTGTCTGGCATATACATACATAGCAGTGCTTGTCACGACTCACACTAATATTATGACATCCATAACATCCATCATGCACCATAGCCAGTACATACGGTATACGTCCCTGAAGGTACATATCGACATGCATCATAGCACACACAGGCATACTACCACCATGACATGCATAAAAACAATATCAAATCAAAATAAGGAATTCATCATGTATCATAGGATGTACATATCAACATACTCACATTGCATATGTGCATAAACATTGTGTGCTAGGGCACACACATACCGCTGCATATAATAGAGTACATATATTAGCATATATCATTAGGTCGGTCATTATACATATCATGCACTACAGACATCTTGCATCTTTCACATTGCGTGCCATATTATGAACGTGCATTATCATGTATGCGTTATGCCATGCACATATGAATCTTGCATCATGCATGTTAGTCACTGTACATACCATACCATGTTTTTGTAGGCATACCATGTAAATACACATGTTTTGTAAACCTATTCATTTCTTGCAACCACTTTTGTCCCATCTCATGTGCATTATTTGTATATGTTTTGCATTTTTATGTATGTGAGTTTTGCCATTTCTCGTGACTCATTAGTGCACATTACCATGCTAGATCGTCTTCACCTTACATTATGTATTCGTATCTTGTCTAAATCATGCCATGTTCACATGTACCATATATCCTGAACATTCATCCCCATACTGTGCCATAGGTTGTACTCATGCTTTCATCGTATACATGTACATTGCAAATTTATGCATGCACGTCATTTGTCATGCATTGTTCACACATTCACACTCATTTATAATTTTTCGTTAATATTTTACACACACATCTTTGCACATATTTCATGTACGCATTTTTATACAAAATGTTTTTACACATGTTTCGCACATATAATTCCTTACATGCATACACGACACTATTGCATACGCCATTCCATATGCATGATTTCTAACGCATAGTTTGCACATATTTTTTTTACAAAAAAAAAAAGAAAAAACGACAAAAAAATTTTCTATTTGCTTAAACGATTTTTGTGTATATACATTTCGATAGAATCAAAATTTTTTGTGTTAAGCCATACCCTAAAACGTTGGCATGTTTGCAACTTATTGAGGTACCTTTGATTCAAGGTTTGACTCTGCCTAATTAGTTCTCAACTATGAATGGATTTGATCTTAACTCTAGAAATCTGAGTTTCATTCCACTTTGAATTAAGTAAGGGGTATATATGTTTGGTCTTTAAGAGCTGGATCCCGTGAAGATATTTGACCATACCATGTGATTTTTAAATTTCGAGCACTTTTGGCCCGTTTTTGAAAACAAAACTGAAAAACTATTTGCAATTAGGGGATTGGATGAAAACTCGCTAAGAGCACTAGAATCTTTCCGATTACCCGTCAAAGCAACTCCTGGATAAGGCTGAATCTAGAAAATGATTTAGGCACCATTTCTTTGTATAGCTCTCTAAATGACCATTTCCTACCCTCATTTCAAAATCGCTTGCTAGCCCGTTGAGCCTTTATTTTGGTATGCTAAATGCGTACCGATTTTATTGTTACACACGTTAAAACTACCCTTTGCTTAAAATGATTTTGGCTTCCCCTTAGAAGAATGGCCGCTCTAGTAAGGATGGATGTACATTATGACATTTCTTTGAGCTATCAAAACTTGCTCCGATAAGAGGGGGTTTACACTTCGAGAAGAAAATTTCAATCATCGATAATTTTTTGGGGTTACCAAAAATTGCCCCGATGAAAATGGATTTACACTTTGGGGAAAAGAGCCTCAATTTTTGACAATTATTTGAGCTACCAATAATCACCCTGATAAGGATGGGTTTGCCCCTTGAGAAAAATTTTCAATTATTGATAATTTTGGGGCTACACTTCTGGAAAGGGGTTTGCATCATCGATAAACCTTTTGTGTAGTTAGAGACATGAGCTTGCGAAGAGAAAAAAAAAGGAAAAAAAAGGGAGCGAAAAAAAAATCGAAATTGAAGAAAAAAAAAAGAAGAAAAATGGTAGGGCCCAAGATAGTACCCCTTGACGAGTTCGGTGGTTATCTTTTTAACTAAATTGTTATGTTGAGCTTGATAAGTCAGAGTGTTACCGAGTTCAAATTCAAGAGTATCTGGACAGTATACAATTAGTCTGAAAATGATTCCATCATCCAAATGAACGCTGCGGCCGTTTTTCTCTGGTGACCTGATCCTCCTTTGATAGCCAATTACCCAAGCCTAACGTTACAACCAAAGTAAGACCTATTGATTCTGGGTTTGGCCTTATCTAATTAGCGGAGATGACCTTCTGATAAGGTTTGGTACGTAGGAAGAGGCATATGATGTTTCTTGAGCTTCAAGCGAGAAGCCATGAGTGCATTTATGCATTCGAGTTGAGTCTTGCCCTCGACATTGCATCTAGAATTTGCTTTTGAAAAATGAAATCTTGTTTTGGCCTTTTGCACATACACACAGAGATCGCATGGTACGCCTCGTATTTACATGCTGATTTAGTAAACATTGATACTTACGTGTTTACCTTCTTGCACTTCATTGGGAATGGCCCCCGAATTCTTTTGTTGAGATTGAATCAGTTGAGAATGTGGTTCATTCAATATGCTCAAAGGCAGTTAGAAACTCGGATTTGAGGTACCTAATAGGTTGCACTCATTTTACAATCTTGGGGTATTTCTTATCACTACCCATGAAAATGATACTTCGCGTACACTCTCAGCAACATCCCTTGTACATCTACTTTCTGCAAATGTTTTTACACATAATTGTAGCAAATATTCTCAATAAATAGTTTTACATGTACAATTCTTGGTGCATGTCTTTTGGCATAAGAGCTTTAGCGAATACATTTCATAAGTGCTTTTAACACACATGGCTCTTTATGGGCATATCCTTTGCCAGCATCTTGCATCCACATTTTTCGCATGCATTCAATACACATATATATGATTTTTCCTACATATGTTTCATACACATAGTTGTATGTGCACACATCGCACACCCCCAATTCCTTACATAGCTTTCATGTATATAATATATCCCACCTGTCTTTGCATATGATTTTTTACATTTATGCCGATGAATGACTCTTTACCACATGCATGATCATTTGCATGCATGGTCATTTGCACATAGTTTGCATACACAATCTCTTTGCATATATCTCTCATGGATGAACTTTTTGCATGTCTTTCTCATTCATGATCATTTGCAAACATGTTAGAATAACGATTCTTAGCACATGTTCCATAATCTTCCACATGGATATAAGCCATTGGCATATATGACATACGTATAAGCATTTCAGGATCATAGTCCTTTGCATGTCATTTTATAAATGCATAGCCTTTCACATGCATTCCATGCATACATGGTGTCTAGCGTACAGTAGATAATATACATCAGTCTCACGTCGACAAGGCAAAATCTAAAAGTCCTTTAGGGAAGAAAAATCTCAAAATCCTCTGAGTGGGAAAAATTTCTAAGTCCTCTGAGGAAGCAAAGATCTCAGAGTCCTAAGGAGGCGAAATCTGAAAATCCTCTGAGGGGGCGAAAGCTGAAAGCCTTTTGAGTAGGAAGCAAGCCTATTCATGCATGCCATGCCGGGGGCAAGCAGGTAAGTTTTTCTATCATAAGTTGTACGCTCACACATATCACACAAAGTGTACAAAATCCGAATTCAAATGTATATATACATTTTGCACACATGCTCCCATACACACATAATATTTTGTATATATTGCCATGTACGTGACTCAGGGGAAAGGTCCGAATAGAACCCATGCTTAAAGGTGATCCAAATGATGGGTTCAGCTCAACGTCGTCAGAAACTACCCAGAAAAGCAAGCCTGTCCACGTTGTGCCGGGGGGCAATCAGTGAGCATCAAAGTCTCCCAGTGAGCATCAAAGCCTCTCGATCAAAGCCTCTTAGTGAGCATCAAAGCCTCCCAGTGAGCATCAAAGTCTCTCAGTGAGCATCAGTGGGCATCAAAGTCTCCCAGTGAGCGTCAACTGACAACGACCCCAACAGGCAGGTACTGCCACAGGTACGTGTCTCTTTTATAATTTACCCTACAAATTTGCGTTTTCCTTTTTTTCAGAAAAAAGGAAAGTTCAAGATAAACATCAGCGATAGAGCAGATCGCAATCGAGATTGTGGTTAGAGAACACCGCATCTCACCAACCGAAGTTGCAGTTAGAGAACACTGCTCTTCACACCGAGATTGTGGTTAGAAAACACCGCATCTCACCAACCGAAGTTGCAGTTAGAGAACACTGCTCTTCACATCGAGATTGTGGTTAGAGAACACCGCATCTCACCAACCGAAGTTGCAGTTAGAGAACATTGCTCTTCACCTCGAGACTGTAGTTAGAGAACACCGCATCTAACCAATCGAAGCTGCAGTTAGAGAACACTGCTCTTCACACCGAGATTGTAGCCAGAGAGTGCTACATCTCACAGTTCATGCGGCAGCCAGAGAGTGCTACGCACCTTGCAGATCGGATGGGGGTTAGCAAGGAAATTCCAATGAATCGGGATTGTAGTCAGAGAGTACTACATCTCACAACCGGGATTGCAGTCAGAGAGTGCTGCATCTCACAAACTCCGTGCAGGCCGAGACAAGGCTAGTGGAACACTCGTGGTAGAATAGACCACAGATCGAGGTTATAGTCAGAGAGCACTACATCTCACAAACTCCGTGCAGGCCGAGACAAGGCTAACGGAACACTCGTGGTAGAACAGACCACAAATAGAGGTTGTAGTCAGAGAGCACTACATCTCACCAAAGCTGCGCGAGCCGAGATGAGGCCAGGAGAAACAGGTCGAGACGAGATCAGCAAGGTCACATGTACCTACGCCAGCAAGGTAAGGTCCGGCATCCCCAGGTATGTAATTCTCTCTCTTCCTTCTTTGAATTTTGGCTCACCTAGGTGTCTATACACTAGTTTCTCTAAAATTGGGGGCAACTGTAGACACCGGGTCCCGAGTCGGGTTTAATGTCAAAAAGTGATTTTGGGTCCTTAGTAATTCCCTCCGAAAAAAATAATATATATATATATATATATAATATAGATTAGGTAGGTAAAATTAGAAATTAATTATTAATTTTGGGTTAATTTAATTTATTAATATTGTAAGTTTAATTAGATAATTAAAATGCATGAAAGATTAAAGATTAATTAGTTAATATGTAAAGTGTTTAATTAATTAGATAAATTATATGATATATTAAATGGATTAATTATATTAAGATGTAAAATATGTAATGTAATTAATATGTATTGTTTAATGTGTGTGTGACGCGCGCCGGATCCCGAGCGCCGCCCTTTCGGACCGCCCGCACGTGGGCGATCGGGGCAATTGTGGGTCCGTCAACAGCTTGCGATAAATCGCAAGTGCGTCTATGTTGGGCAACAAGGAGGTTTCATGGAGTCGCCACCCAATAGAACATTGGGACAGTTTCTCTCACCTCGGAGAGCCTAAGACTTGCGCATTTTATCCATATTGGGCCATGAGGCCTAGGATTAACGCTAAAGCCTCGTGACACAAGAAGTATCTTGGAGGATAACCTCTAACCTCTTGAGCCCAAAGACCAGAGCTGGTTCGGGACTTCTCATTTATTTATACCTTGATTAATATCATAATTAAGTTTTGAATTCATTGTTTCATCAACTTTCCACACAATGCAATTTTAATTTAAAGGCGCAATCATTCATATCAAAAGCGGTAAATGTAAGCAAAATCTAAAATAAAGCATTCAAAATAAATTACAATAACACTAGGAGCGGAATACAACTCCCATTTATACAAATGAAATACATGCATAAAACGGGTTATTCATTAATAGTGAGAACATTGGTCCTCGCATGCATATTTATTATGAAACAATTTTGATGTGATGATTTATTTGGGTATGAAAACTAGGACATTGGTCCCCTTTTATTTAAAAAAAAATGTCAAGTTAATTAATAAAAATGTTTTTGTGATTTTCTTTTTAGCGAGCCTAAATAAAGAATTTTACAAGAAAATTATATGGCAAAATTAAATAAAATATTACAAATAAAGGAAAATAAATATATGAACCAAATGAGCCTTTTTGGACCTCCCGATGTGCTCGCAAAAATGCCCAAGCGAAAAATGAGTTTAAACATAAAAGCAAATACAAATAAAATAATGTTAGTGATTAAATCAATTAAACATACAAAATAATGAATAACAAATTAAAATAAAATAAGATGATATGAAAAGAATGATAATGGAATAAAAAATATTAACAAACCAAAATGAAAATGAGAAACATGGATTATATATGACAAATGATTAAATGATGTGATGAAAATAAAATAAAACATGTTAATTAAATAATACATGTAAAGATATGAACATGATAACAATGATGATGAAGATAAACGAATCAAAGAATATATAAAATGATAAAGAAAAGAATAATAGATTAAAACAATTAAAGAATGATGAAAACAATTAACTAAACAATATGATTAATTAAATATGTTTACAAATGATATAAACCATTTACATGGCAAAAAGATCAATTAAAATGAATTTATTAATTACATGTTAAAAATAATGATAAATTAAAGTGAAATAAATTAATTACATGTTAAAAATTAATAAACAATCAATATTTATGTGAATAAAAATCATATCATGTATAAACAATTAAATGGAACAAATATAAAATCAATACAACAAATGAATAGAAGAAAACAATAAATAAATCAATAAAAATATTAAAATATACATGAATAAATTAAATAAAATAGAAATTGAAATGGAGCCAAGAATATTTACCCTCAGAATATTGGATTTGATGAAGGAAAAGTGATGATTGATTTCTTTGTTTGATGATTCACAATATTAGAGTGAAATATTATAAAAATGTTGGAATTTTATTCCAAGAAACATGAAAATAAAAATGATCAAAAATTCTTTAAGAACAAAGAATTGATACCTTTGCCTAAAGAAATGATTTTGATCAAAAAAAAAGTTTTATTGATTAAAATAAAGAAAAATTGATTGAAGTTTTATCAAATAAAAATTAGATTTTGATGACAAACAATTATTTTATTTGTCTCAAAATCAAATTTTTATCAAAAAGAGATTCAAAACAAAATCAATGAAAAGAGTTTTATTGAACCCAAAATAAAAGAAGAAAAACAATTTTGAGAACAAATAATTACTCTATTTGTCTCAAAAATTGAATCCAACAACAAAACTTCCTCTAAAAAATATGTTTAGAAGAAATTATGTTGGAAACAGAATGAACATTTGATTTTTCTTTTTGATTTTTGGTTGGGGAAAAAATCTGGAATTTTAGTGGAAGGAGAAGAAGATGAAAAGAAATTTTAGGTCTAAAAAATGTGTGGAGGAGAGGACCATTTGATTTCATCATAAAATATTTATAGGATAAAATAGGTTGCCCTAATTTAATTAAGGAAAAAACCTATTTTAACCCAAAATTATTTTATTTTTAATGATAAAATCAAGTTTTATTATTTAATTACCCAAAAAAAATATTTTAGAATTTAATTTGAAGTCAAAAACCCCAAAAAAATGGGATAAAAAACGGATTTTTGGGTGAAAAAATCGGAAAAAGGGCTGAAAATAGGATTTTTGGGTAACAGACCCTGTAGCGACGGCCGGTATGCCCGTCGCTATAGAGCGGCGGGCGTCGGAGCGGCAGCCAGGCGATCCTCGCGCGCTGTGCGGCGCTCAGCGTGCGCGATGCTGCGCGCGCCTTTAGCGGCGCGCAGCATCGGCGACGCTGAGCGTCGCCTTTTGCGCTCGCTGCGCGATGGGCGCCTGCGAGCTGGGCGCCAGCGCGCCTGCGCGCTGCCGCGCCCGACACTCGCGGTCCGAAAATTTTTTTTTTTTTTATTTTTTTATTTTTTTTATTTTTAAATTTTAAATTGACTAAAAACACTATAATTTTAGGCCCCCATTTTTCAAAATTAATTTTTTAAATATTTTTTATTATTTTTTAATTTTTCACTCTAAAATGCAAATTTGACGAGAAAACATCACTTTTAACCTTTTAAGCCTGTGAAGGCAATTATCATCATTGGGTAACTTCGATCTAGGCTTACTCAGGACCCGGTGTCTACAGTTGCCCCCAGTTTAGGGGAATCTAGTACACTAGTGTCTAGGTGAGCCTAAACTCAAAGAAGAAAAGGAAAGAGACGCGTACCTGAGTCGGCCGTCTTTCCTGCTTGATGGAATTGTAATGATAGCTGTTGCTGTCTTTTGGTTGTGGCTGGTAATGCTGTGGTCGTGCTAACCTCTTGTGGGTAGTGCCGCGATCGTGCTAACCTATGTGAATTGGTAGTGCCGTGGTCGTGCCAACCTCTTGTGGGTTGTGCCGCCATCGTGCTAACCGCTGTGAATTGGTAGTGCCGTGGTCGTGCTAACCTCTTGTGGGTTGTGCCGCCATCGTGCTAACCGCTGTGAATTTTGGAACTGTGCTCCTTTAGATGTTTGGACTGGTGTCGTCACTCGGCTTTTGTTGGTGTTCCCCGCCGATTTCTCCCGCAAGATTGTATGCATAGGAATATACAAGAAATCATGTGTGCATGATATGGAATGCAAATGCTTGCAACAATGTATAGACTGTGCCCTAGGTGGTTCATGGTTTGCTGAGGTTGTAGCCTGCCTGCTCTACAATGCCCCCTGAATCCTGAGGATCGTCAACAAGTTTTCTGAAAGAGACGTCCAGTATATATCCTTGCCCCCCTGGTCAATGATCATTTACCCGGGATTCTGTTTCATGTTCTGTGTTGTATGTTACCTGATTGAAAGAAGATCATCTGAAGTAACGCCGCCTTATCGCTCCAGGCATTGAACGTCATTGTTTTAAAGGTAGTGCGTCCCTTGTGGATTTTCACACTAGCTTTTCTTTGCGGGAAATGCGTCCCTTATGGGATTTTCACACAACCCTTTGCCTAACTTTTGCCTGAAATGGACCCAACCCAATCCAGCGGCTTTTGTTTATTTTATATTTATTTTTTTTTTGTAGGGCAGACTGCCTATTTTCAGGTTTTCACCCTGCCTTTTGGCCTAACTTTTGCTTAGAGAGCCAGTTACGGTTTTCATCTCTAACGGCCTTCTTTGATTTGCTGCTCCCTGAGAAGTCTTCGATTTGCTGTTCCTTGAGAAGTCCTTGATTTGCTGCTCCCTGAGAAGTCTTTGATTTGCTGCTCCCTGAGAAGTCTTTGATTTGCTGCTCCCTGAGAAGTCTTTTGTTGATTGCCCCCTGAGAGGTCATTGGATGGTGCTTGGATTGATGATTAAGCTGGTATGTGGATTGATGATTTGATAGATGTCTGGATTGATGATTGAATTGAGGCTTGGATATATGTTTTGATCGATGTCATCACTCGGCTTTGGCCGGTGTCCGCATCAAATCTCTTTTTCTGCAAAATAGGGAAACTAAAATATGCAGGAATGGTGAGCATGCAAGTGAAATGTATGAGTCATGCATGAATGCAGGATAAAAATTCATCTATGTGAACTTGAAGATGATAGCCGGGCTAGCTGCAATTTGCGATATAATTGATGCCTTTTGAGCTGCTTTTGAATTTCATGCCCTTTGGGATTGTGAGATTCTCATCCTGTACCTGTAGTTATTATTTGAAGGTAGTGCGTCCCTTGTGGATTTTCACACTAGCTTTTCTTAGTGGGAGATGCGTCCTTTATGGATTTTCACATAACCCTGTGCCTTATTATTATTATTATTTTTTTTTTTTGCCTGGAATGGACCCGACCCAATCCAGCAGCTTTTCTCTTTCTTATTTTTTTTTTTGAAGGACAGACTGCCTGTTTTCAGGTTTTCACCCTATCCTTTTGCCTAATTTTTGCTTAGAGCGCCAGTTACGGTTTTCACTCTAACGACTTTTCTTTTTTTTTTTAATTTTTTTTTTACATCTTGAAAAATTAGAACTATTGTCAAGGCTTCCTCAGTATCTTGTCTTCGGCTTTCACTCCTGAGTACCACAACCCCTGGACACAATTGCTTTCCCAAAATTGTCATATTGTGGGTCAGAGACTACATCCTTGCTTCCATAAGTGCCTGCGAAAAAAAAAATGATACATAACCTTCCGGTAGATAATAAAACACAACGGCTTAAGCACCTGGTCGGCGAGAGTAGAAGCAAAGTATAGCCAGTTAGATTTTATACACTCAATAATGAATGACATCTTTCTTTTTATAAAAGAACTAGGAAATTATGAGTTAAAACTACTTCTGCTTTATGCATTTGCAAAGATTGTGTGCATTTTGGTATGATTTCTCCGTACATGATCACCATATAACATAGATTCAAAATGCAAAATTACGTTTAATCTCAGAATGGATCTTGAAAGCATCAGACTCCTGTTTCCAATCAGCCCTCTCGGGTTTTCCTGATTGGATATTTTCTCTCGAGCCTCTAATTTTTGACCAGAGTGCCTTTTTTCGGTTTTCACCCTGACGAGGCGCCCAATTTTAGCAAGGCCGCCTTTTTCCGGTTTTCGACCCGCGGGGCATTTATTCTCTTCTTTTAATTTTTAGTCTTTACCATGGACCTTCTCGGGTTTGTTGAGGCTGACTGCTTCATCGAACTTGCTTCCTTTACTGTCTGCCGAAACGCTACTGCCTGGGATAATGACGTTTCAAGAACAAACAAGTCTTCGTTTGCTAGCCTGAATTTACTTCGTTCATCCGGAATACTTGGTCTTATTTTCCTGAATACCAAATCTCACTATTTCCAGTAGGTGCTTTCTGACTTTCTTCCCGAATAATTAAGTAAATTATTTCCTGATCGATATGATTGCAATAGTAATCCCATAACCTATTTTGGTCTGATGTGCTTAGCTGCTGCAAAACTGTTTCTATGACTGTCCCGGTATTGTCTGATGTGTTTAGCCGCTGTAGCATCGTTCCCATAATTGTCCTTTAAGATTTAAGTGCTGTGACAGGTAGTGCTTTTACCCCATGCCTCGAGGAATAAAGTGTAATACGTGTAAAGATTTTTGATTGCAAGCCCCTGCATGGGTCTCCTTCATAATCTTCTTATCCTTTTCCTATCTAGCATCTCAACTGCACGTCATTAGCTTTCCTCTCGTACTGCACATCCTTTACATGAATGAACTGGGTGGATAACTTATGAATCAGTCTCTTGGTTCCTTTCAGTAGCCAAATAGAGTGACAAGGTGCAGGTATGTGTATACCCGCGAGATTTGGATAAAGCTTGGCCGCAAATTTTCCTTCTTTTAGCAAGCTTTGCTCAAATCCTGAAGTTTACACATACACGCACTTTTCTTTTTAACCATCGGGATGCCATTGGCCAACCTAGTTTGGCGTTGTGTTTCAAAAAGAAATTAGGTCTTGTTTCTACTTGCGGATCTCTCCTCTCAACCATTTCTACCCACTTGGGCTTGAGTCTTCTGAGCTTCTGTGGAACCTGTCCATGATTTTAGCATAGCATTCTTAGTGGCTTCATAATCATCTTCTACCATGTCTTCACTGGTCCAGGCAAAGACTTTTTTTTTCATTTTTTTTTTAATTCTCTCAAGTTTCAATCTCTCTTCAAGAGTCATAACAGATGCTATCAAGATTTTCTTTGGGTTTTCCCAAGTTTCGGGATTAAACGGAATAGCATTAATTGAATAAATGTCACACATTGATTATGCACAATGAAATCACAAGAAACATCACACAAATAAACAAAAACACAAAAGCATTCCTTTTATTTCATAAAAGTAGAGTTAAAACATCATCATTAGATAGTTCAAAAATAAATAGAGCATCTAAATAGCTAACATCTTTTCTTTCTCGCCAACATGGATGCTGTAGCCGACAGTTTATCACCCCCGGGAACCATTCTCTTGCCCCATCCTTTCCTCATCAATGAGACCTTGAATAAGCTTTTTTAGAATTCGGCATCTATCAGTCTTATGCCCAGTATGCTGATGGTAGGCACAATACAAATTCGATCGGTGACTAGGGAATCCTTGGCTCTTAGCGGGTCTTGCAGGTTTCGGTTGTATTTTCCCTTTATCGATGAAATATAAAAGGAGCTCAGATAAAGGCTTTTCGCAAATGGCATAACAGCCTTGAGTAGTTCCTATGTTTGGAACCTTAGTAGTCCCAACACCCCCCACGCTGTTATCATCGAGACTTGAGCTTTCCTGATTATTACCCTCAATGACGTTGCCCCCTCCTTCAAGGGCGACCGGTTGCTTGCCAAGATCCTGTACATGAAACTTTGGGGTTTGGCCATCACTCCTCAGATATCTAGCGTGCCGACGACATTTCCTATGCCCTCGATTTCTGGCTGGGTTAGCTAACCATGAGCGCAGGTCCCCCTCCCCTACTTGAGGAAAAGATTCGTCTATGCTGAGATGACCTTTCTGAATTGTTCTAACCGTTGATGCTTCCTTTATCCCTTGAGTGCCGGCACAGATGTCACACCTATCCGGTTGACTCCCATTCTTTAAGTCCATAGAGACTTTCTCCCGGGCGGCCAGGGTAATTGCAAGTTTAGACTTTGAAATTTCTTCTTCGAGGACATCCATCCTTCTCTTTAGGCCCCGTGTCACTGCTAGAAGGCCATTCTCTGAAACATGCCCTTTGCCTTTTCGCTTGGGTGACATAGCAACGGGTGACTCTCCTCCAGGTCCATTTGGTGGTAGGTGCACTTCCTTAGGCGAATCATACTCTTCTTGCAATTCGGTAAAAGCAGCAGACTGTTGTCCAGTAGGTGGCACCACAATTAAATTCTCCATAATAGCCATGGTCTGAGTTTTATGGTTTTTAACCCCTCGTTCTATCTCCTTTACTGCACCATCCTCTCCCTTGGGTACTTCATTCATGATAGTTCATGGAATTATGGGTTCATCCTCTTCCTCTCCCACGATATCACCCTTCACATCAAGGGTCTTCTTGTGCTCAAAAAGTGTCGTTGCTCTGAGCTCAAAATCTGGCTGTTGTGCTGTAGTGAATGCTATAGGAGTCTCTTCCTTGACAGGCGATTCAAATGGTTTAACAGAAGGGGCTGTAGGCAGTTGCTTGAAATTTGATGCTACTTGAGAGGCGATATTTTCCATCATGGTTAACATCTTCCTTTCAAAATCGCCGAGCCTCTTATTTAGGTCCTGTATTGTCAACGCACCAGTCTCTTGTGGTAATTCTGCCATTGATAATTTTAGAGAAGACTCACGGGATGAGAGTAGCTCAGAATCCCCGTCAGACACAAATTCTAGAAACTCAAAGAGCAAATTTGTCCTTACTAGCCGACTGTCGGAACCTCTAGTCCACTTAGATGAATCTATAATGGCTAAAAAAAATTAGATTGTTAGGATGATGCATGAATGACATATACAATGCATGATAGTGAGCTATGCAACATTTACAATCACATGCAAGCAAGTAAAGCCTTCCAACCTTATTACTCCCACACACGAGGTAATGCGGTCTCTTTCCTAGGTGGGTCCAATCCATGGGTTAGCGGGGAACCCAATGGATGCGTATGGTGTGCGGTGAAAAACCGACATCGTAACACTCCTATACTAATGTACAAGCGGATGGATAGTGATCGTCATGTATTTAGACGTTCCACAAATTTCGACATGGCCCTACCGGGGCATGGAAGCCTTTGGCTAGGTTACCAAGCGAGATATCTGGACTCACCCAATACATGAGGATCCATACAACAAGCATGGAATTAGGGTTCATATCACCTGTGGAAAGTAGCTATGGCCATTATATGAGCTTTGGACAAGGGAGATGTTACTTTAAGGCTACCCAAGCATGGTCCCTGCACGACGGGTCTATCTCATCACGAGCATAACGACCGATCGGGTCACCATTTGATATACCATGATGGTACGAGGCTTGGGCTGGTGATTATCCTTAACACTTCCCCAAATTGAGTGAAAATGAGGAGGTGCTTCAGGAACGCACCGGGGCTAAAAGAGGGACCAAACTAGCATAGATCTAAGGCTCTAATGAGATGCAATGCAGTTTTGAAAGAAGATGAAATTTTTGAATTAAAACTCAATTATGATTTTTAATCAAGGTACTTTCGAATCGAAGTCTCGAGTGTGTCCCCAGTGGAGTCGCCACTGTGACGCGCGCCGGATCCCGAGCGCCGCCCTTTCGGACCGCCCGCACGTGGGCGATAGGGGCAATTGTGGGTCCGTCAACAACTTGCGATAAATCGCAAGTGCGTCTATGTTGGGCAACAAGGAGGTTTCATGGAGTCGCCACCCAATAGAACATTGGGAAAGTTTCTCTCGCCTCGGAGAGCCTAAGACTTGCGCATTTTATCCATATTGGGCCATGAGGCCTAGGATTAACGCTAAAGCCTCGTGACACAAGAAGTATCTTGGAGGATAACCTCTAACCTCTTGAGCCCAAAGACCAGAGCTGGTTCGGGACTTCTCATTTATTTATACCTTGATTAATATCATAATTAAGTTTTGAATTCATTGTTTCATCAACTTTCCACACAATGCAATTTTAATTTAAAGGCGCAATCATTCATATCAAAAGCAGTAAATGTAAGCAAAATCTAAAATAAAGCATTCAAAATAAATTACAATAACACTAGGAGCGAAATACAACTCCCATTTATACAAATGAAATACATGCATAAAACGGGTTATTCATTAATAGTGAGAACATTGGTCCTCGCATGCATATTTATTATGAAACAATTTTGATGTGATGATTTATTTGGGTATGAAAACTAGGACATTGGTCCCCTTTTATTTAAAAAAAAATGTCAAGTTAATTAATAAAAATGTTTTTGTGATTTTCTTTTTAGCGAGCCTAAATAAAGAATTTTACAAGAAAATTATATGGCAAAATTAAATAAAATATTACAAATAAAGGAAAATAAATATATGAACCAAACGAGCCTTTTTGGACCTCCCGATGTGCTCGCAAAAATGCCCAAGCGAAAAATGAGTTTAAACATAAAAGCAAATACAAATAAAATAATGTTAGTGATTAAATCAATTAAACATACAAAATAATGAATAACAAATTAAAATAAAATAAGATGATATGAAAAGAATGATAATGGAATCAAAAATATTAACAAACCAAAATGAAAATGAGAAACATGGATTATATATGACAAATGATTAAATGATGTGATGAAAATAAAATAAAACATGTTAATTAAATAATACATGTAAAGATATGAACATGATAACAATGATGATGAAGATAAACGAATCAAAGAATATATAAAATGATAAAGAAAAGAATAATAGATTAAAACAATTAAAGAATGATGAAAACAATTAACTAAACAATATGATTAATTAAATATGTTTACAAATGATATAAACCATTTACATGGCAAAAAGATCAATTAAAATGAATTTATTAATTACATGTTAAAAATAATGATAAATTAAAGTGAAATAAATTAATTACATGTTAAAAATTAATAAACAATCAATATTTATGTGAATAAAAATCATATCATGTATAAACAATTAAATGGAACAAATATAAAATCAATACAACAAATGAATAGAAGAAAACAATAAATAAATCAATAAAAATATTAAAATATACATGAATAAATTAAATAAAATAGAAATTGAAATGGAGCCAAGAATATTTACCCTCAGAATATTGGATTTGATGAAGGAAAAGTGATGATTGATTTCTTTGTTTGATGATTCACAATATTAGAGTGAAATATTATAAAAATGTTGGAATTTTATTCCAAGAAACATGAAAATAAAAATGATCAAAAATTCTTTAAGAACAAAGAATTGATACCTTTGCCTAAAGAAATGATTTTGATAAAAAAAAAAGTTTTATTGATTAAAATAAAGAAAAATTGATTGAAGTTTTATCAAATAAAAATTAGATTTTGATGACAAACAATTATTTTATTTGTCTCAAAATCAAATTTTTATCAAAAAGAGATTCAAAACAAAATCAATGAAAAGAGTTTTATTGAACCCAAAATAAAAGAAGAAAAACAATTTTGAGAACAAATAATTACTCTATTTGTCTCAAAAATTGAATCCAACAACAAAACTTCATCTAAAAAATATGTTTAGAAGAAATTATGTTGGAAAAAGAATGAACATTTGATTTTTCTTTTTGATTTTTGGTTGGGGAAAAAATCTGGAATTTTAGTGGAAGGAGAAGAAGATGAAAAGAAATTTTAGGTCTAAAAAATGTGTGGAGGAGAGGACCATTTGATTTCATCATAAAATATTTATAGGATAAAATAGGTTGCCCTAATTTAATTAAGGAAAAAACCTATTTTAACCCAAAATTATTTTATTTTTAATGATAAAATCAAGTTTTATTATTTAATTACCCAAAAAAAATATTTTAGAATTTAATTTGAAGTCAAAAACCCCAAAAAAATGGGATAAAAAACGGATTTTTGGGTGAAAAAATCGGAAAAAGGGCTGAAAATAGGATTTTTGGGTAACAGACCCTGTAGCGACGGCCGGTATGCCCGTCGCTATAGAGCGGCGGGCGTCGGAGCGGCAGCCAGGCGATCCTCGCGCGCTGGCGCTCGCGCACGAGCGCTTAGCGTGCGCGATGCTGCGCGCGCCTTTAGCGGCGCGCAGCATCGGCGACGCTGAGCGTCGCCTTTTGCGCTCGCTGCGCAATGGGCGCCTGGGCGCTGCCGCGCCCGACACTCGCGGTCCGAAATTTTTTTTTTTTTTTTTTTTATTTTTAAATTTTAAATTGACTAAAAACACTATAATTTTAAGCCCCCATTTTTCAAAATTAATTTTTTAAATATTTTTTATTATTTTTTAATTTTTCACTCTAAAATGCAAATTTGACGAGAAAACCATCACTTTTAACCTTTTAAGCCTGTGAAGGCAATTATCATCATTGGGTAACTTCGATCTAGGCTTACTCAGGACCCGGTGTCTACAGTGTGTTATTTGAATTAAGTTAAATTAATTAAGAAATTAAAATGGAGGAAATTACCATTATGACCCAAAAAACCAACCCTAATTTTAGGGTATAAAAAGAAAAGAATGAAGAGAATTGAGATCTCTCTTTCGGCAACTAGGGAAATTAGAAAGAAAAAAAGAAAACTGAGAGGAGGAGGAGAGAGCTCTCTCGGCTGAAGAACACAGAAAGACCAAAGAAAAAGAAAAGAAAAGGGAGAGCAAAAATGAGAGAGCAAGAGAGGGATAAAACAGAGAAAGGAAACCAAAGAAATCAAAGAAAAATAAAAAGAAAGAGAGAACAGAGAGGGGAGACAAAAAAAAAAGACCAAGAAATAGAATAGAAAGAAAAAGAAAAGGCATAGAGAGAGCAAGGTAAAGAGTAAAAAACCAAAGGAAAATAAAAGAAGAAGGAGGAGCAGACCAGGGGACCCGACGCCGGAAAGAGGAAAAGGGTGCTGCTTTCGACGGCCAGCCATAGCGGAGCACGGCCACACGCGCGGCGGCGCCAGATCCCCGGTAGCCGGACGCACCAGCTGGCGCTCACCATCCTCCACCAATCGCCGGGAAAATCGGAGGGGATGACACCGAAGCTTCCGACGTGATTTTCGGCGACGGCGGACCTCCGATCGGCGCGTAACTAGCGGCGGCGAAACCTGGGAGCTCCGATCTACCCACGCGTGGCGGTGGTGTCGTCAACCGCACCTCCGGCGAATTCCGGTGAGCTTTTCTCTTTCTCCCATTTATTTTATATTTTCTGCTTTTAATATTATATTATTATTATTATTAACTGATTTATTTGTTTTTTATTTTTATTATTATTACTTTATTTATATTATTATTATTATTTATTATTTATTTTTCTGTATATTATTATTATTATTACTATTATTGGATTTGTCTATTATTATTTTATTGGTTATTGATATTATTTGTTATTTATTAATTGTTTTTCAGTTTATATTATTTATTATTATATTATTAATATTATTATTATTATTATTATTTTATTTATTTATTATTATTATTATTATTTTGTTTTATTATAATTATTATAATTATTATATATTTATTTATGATTATTTGAGTTATTATTTGTTATCATTATTATTTATTAATATTATTTATTTTATATTATTGTTATTATCATATTAATATTATTTTCATTATTGTGGTATTATTTTGATTATTATATTCATTATTATAGTTATGTCATTAATTCATTATTAATATTGTTATTATTTTACTATCATTATATTGCTTTATCCCTATTATTTTTGATTGGTATCATTGACATCATTATTTGTTTCGTTATTATTGTTATTATTCTTTGCTATTATTAATATTATTATTATTATTATTATTATTATTATTATTATTATTATTATTTAATTCATATATGTTAGCATTATTATTTTTATTTGATTATTATAATTATTCATTTGTCGATTTATTTATCATTTAATTTAATCCATTATTAACTCTAATTATTTTTCCCAATTTACTTTACCCAAGTATTTATTTATTTGTTCATCTATTTGTTCAATTGTTTATTTATTTATTATTAACCAATATTATTTCCCGTCATGGCTATAACTACGAGCGGCATGTGCCTTGTCCAATGAGTATGGTCGAGAAAAGTAGGTTAGAATTTATTTATTTATTCGAAAAATATGTAATTACTATTTTATTTCATTTTATGTATTTGTGGTCTGTAATAATAAATGATTTTTCGACCGCGCTTAAAAAAAACCACCACACAAATGTTTTATACTAAATGAAATTTGTTAATAAAACTGGACCAATGTCCTGGTTTTCACCCCAAAGCAAAGGTTTAAATTGATTTGAGAATTCTAAACTTTATAAAATAAGTAATTGGGAACCAATGTTCCCGTCTAAATGAACATCCCGATTTATGCTTGTTTTGTACCTTATTTACAATGGGGATTGTATTTCGCCCCTATTTTTGTTGTAATTTAATTTTGGATATTTTATTTTAATAATGCTTTATTTATTAACGCTTTTGATATGAATGATTGCGCCTTTTAATTGATTGCATCGTATGGAAAGATGGTGAAATAAGAAATTCAAAACTTAATTGTAAAATTAATCAAAGTACGAATAAATGAGAAGTCCCGAACCTATCTCTGGTCTTTGGGCTCAACGAGGCGAGAGACCCATTTCGATGGGATCTCCAAGACACCTCTTGTGTCCCATCAAAAAACTTAATCAATGAATCCTAGGCTCCTTAGGGCGAGAGGTTTACCCTCCAAGACCACTTTGGTTGGCCCAAAATGGATACTAAGCGCAGTCTTAATTTTCTATTGGGTGGCGACTCCATGAAATCTCCTAGTTGCCCAAAATAGACGCACTTGTAAATATCTTTACAAGTTGCCAACGGATCCTCAATTGCCCGATCGCCCTCAAGCGGGCGGTCCGAGGGGCGGCTGCGGGGTCCGGCGCGCGTCACAGCGGAAGTCATGAGATGTGAGCCAAACACACGACTCAGGCAAGCAGGTCACGACTCGTGAAAGGAGATCAAGAGTCGTGAATGGCCAGAGAGAAGGAAGAGAAAAGAGGAAAGAAAGGAAAGGGAAAAAAGGGCAATCCGTGTTCTGTCACGAGTGCGACAGTGATCGCGAGCGCGACAGAACTATCCGTTGGGGCAGTTTTCTATGAAAAGTCATTTGAAGAGGCATAATTTTTCACCAACATTTGCAACTTTTGAAGGTGGGAATACAACTTTTGGAATTCTATAAATTTGTTTGTTAACTGTAATTTTAGGATGATGTAATTTTGGAGGATTATTTCTATTACAAGTTAAATTTTATTTATTTTCTGTAACAGTTCTTAGTTTGTTTTCATGTTTTGAAGAAGAAGACTAAGGAGAAGAAGAATTTTTACAAGGGTTTGAGAAAAGGGTTGAAAGATTTCTTTCTCATTACTCTCATCTATTATTTCTTCTCTGTAAATCAAATGAATATTATTTGAGAACTTGAATATTATTGTTATTTTCTAATTCCATCTATGTTAGTAGTCTTTTAATGTAGAATTTTCTATTAGTATTTTTATGCATGATTATTATAAGTAAGTATTTAATTGAAAGATAAATTCTTACTTACATCTAATGGAAGTTCATCATTGAAGTATTATTTGAGAAATCATAATATTAAATGGTTGTTATAGGTTGGTGATTATTCTTGAAACTTGCATGTATAACCCTTTAATTAATTAATGAAAATTATGAGTTAGAATTATAAATGTATGTTTTAGACACTCTAATTTATGTCGAGAGAGTAAATTGGAACTATACTCCAACTTGGCTTGCTTAAGAGATTAAAATTATAATTAAATGATGGAATCAAGTTTTATAATTATTAATTCTTCATTATATGTTTTGTCTTCTTTGATTAACATGAACTAGGTTTAATTAGTTTATATAATAATGTAGTTTAGATTTAACTCACAAATTAATGATCATTATAAACAAGATTAAAATTGAGTAGTAAAAGTGTGTAATAATTAGCACATTCCTCGTGGGATCGACATTTTTTGTACTATAACCGGTACACCGTATACTTGCGGAATTAGCACTTAGAATTAGGCTAATAACCACATTCAAGGTTTGATGGACATGAAACAAACACTAGCTATAAAAGTGCCCACTCCTAAAGTAAAGTAAATATATTATTCTAATTTAGGCAAATCCTTGTCTTGGGGTCTTGAGAGGTTGATCAAAGCAGAAAAGTTATAGCCATTGCCATCCAGGCCTGCCCGGAGCCAGAGGCAGCTCGATCACCATGCAGATCATTACTATTCCTTGCATCAGCAGACTGGACACCTAACAGACCAATGTCAAACTTTAAGGGATTGGATTCAGGACCTCATTGACAGTAAAGAGATTTCTGACCCAGAGCAACGAGAGAAGGAAAAGAAGGCCTGAGAAGTGAGTATTATTCCGCTGAAAGTAGTAGAGGACATTTTTAGTAGATATACTTTTTATATTTGAACTTTTTTGATAATATATGTGTGGACACCGAGTACTGAGTCAGCCTAGATCGAAGTTACCCAATGATGATAAGACGCCTTTCCACAGGCAAAAAGGTTAAAAGTGATGATTTTCTTTTCAAATTTGCATTTTAGAGTGAAAAGATAAAAAAATAATTAAAAATATTTTAAAAATTAGTTTTGAAAAATGGGGGCTTGAAATTACAATATTTTTAGTTAAATTAGAAAATAAAAAATTAAAAAAAAAAGTCGGAGCGTCGGCTGCGCACAGGCCCTCTCGCTGGCGCAGCGCGCGGAGATGCGCGCTCGCCCAGCACGGGACTGACGCCCGTCGCGAGCCCCGGACGGGCGTCGGTCGCCCAATCTCGTCCGCTGCTTCTGATTTTCGCCCGAAATCATTTTTTTCCAATTTTTAGATCTAAAAATCAGTTTTTTATCCCCTTTTTTAAGGTTTTAAGGGATTTTTTCCATTTTTAAAAATTCAAAGAGATAATATCTGATTTTATTAGATTTTATTCCTTTAATTATCCTTATTTTCCCTAATTTCTTAATATAAAAAGAAAGAGATGAAAACCTAAAGGAAGAGGGATTTTTTCTAGGGTTTTTTCTTCATCTTTTCTTCTTCTTCCTCCTCTTAAAAGCTCCCAAAAATTTCAGATTTTTTCCCAACCAAAAATTGAAAAAGAAAAGCTCATTTTTCATCTTTTTTTCAAGAGAATTTCTTCTAAACATATCTTTAGAAGGGATTTTTTTGATTGATCAAATTTTGATACAAATACAACAATTGTTTGCTCTCAAAATTTGGTTTTTAATTGTTTTTTAATTAAACTTTTTCATATTTTCTAAAGAAAGTTTTTTTGATGAAAAATTGATTTTGAGACAAACTAAACAATTATTTGTTATCAAAATCCAATTTTTTCATTTGGTTTTTCTAAAAATAACTTTTTCCTTATTAATTTTTTTTGGGACAAACAAAATCATTGTTTGTTCTTGAAATCATTTTTCTTTAATTTTAATCAGTAAAAATCTTTTTTTGATCAAAATCATTTCTTTAGGCAAAGAAATCAATTCTTTGTTCTTAAAAAATTTTTGATCATTTTTTATCCTATTTTTTCTTGGAATAAAATTCCAACATTTTCATCATATTTCACTCTAATATTGCAAATCATCAAGCAAAGAAATCGATCATCATTTTACCTTCATCGAATCCGAAACTCTGACGGTAAACATTTTGGGCTTATTCTTTCTTTTTATTATTTTTGTTCATGTTTAATTTATTCATGTATATTTTTATTAACTTCATTTATTTATTTATTTTATTTATTTCAGATTTGTTTTATTTAATTTTTTTATATATGATTTTATTCTTATTCATGTAAATATTGATTTCTTTTAATTCCTAACATGTAATAATTTATTTTGTTTGATTTCTCATTATTTTTAACATGTAATTAATAAATCCATTTTAATTGATATTTTTACCATGTAAATGGTTTATGTTAATTGTGAATACATTAATTAATCATGTTATTGTTTTAATTATTTTCATCATTCTTTTATTCTTTATTCTTTATCACTCTTTTTTATCATTGTTACATGTTTTATTTATCATTATCCATTTATTTATTTACTTTCATTCTTTATCATAGTCATGTTCATATTTTTATGTATTATTTAATTAACATGTTACATTTTATTTCAATCACATCATTTATTTAATTTGTCATTTACAATGCATTTTTCTCATTTATTTTAATTGTTGACATATTAATTCACTTGTCATTTTGATGTCATACCATTTTATCTTATTTTATTCCATTTTACCATTTATTATTGATTTAATTGTTTTAATTACTAACTTTATTACTTTTGTGTTTTGTTTTTATGTCAAAACTTATCTTTCTTTACTTGGCATTTTTGCGAGCACACGGAGAGATCCAGAAGGCTTGTTTGGTTTAAATATTCATTTTATTTATTTGTAATATTTTATTTATTTGGCTTTTCCATTTATTTTGCCATGTAATTTTCTTATAAAACTGTTTACTTTAGGCACGATAGAAAGAAAATCACAAAATATTTTTTTATTAATTAACTTGGTATTTTTCCTAAATAAAAATAGGACCAATGTCCTAATTTTTCATACCCAAATAAACCATCACCTTCAACGTTTTTTTAAGTATGCATGCGAGGACCAATGTCCTCATCATTAATGAATATCCCGATTTATGCATGATTTGTATTTTATTTACAATGGGGGTTGTATTCCGCCCCTAGTTTTGTTGTATTTACTTTCATATGCTTCATTTTTAATTCTGCTTTATTTATCGCTTTCCTTGAGTTGACAACCTGCGCTTTAATTAACTGCATTAAAATGAATGAGAAATGGGATGAAAACTTAAATTCAAAACTTAATTGTAAAATAACCAAGGTATGAATAAATGAGAAGTCCCGAACCATCTCTAGTCTTTGGGCTCAACGAGGCGAGAGGACCATTCCGATGTTTCATTGGGATGGGATCTCTAAGACACCTCTTGTGTCCCACCAAAAGACTTAAATTTACAATCCTAGGCTCCACGGGGTTAGAGGATCATTCCAGTGTTCTATTGGGATGATATCTCCAAGATCCCTTTGGCTTGCCCAAAATGGATATTATGTGCCGTCTTGGGCTCACCGAGGCTAGACGACCTGTCCTAATGTTCTATTGGGTGGTGACTCCAAGAAACCTCCTTGTTGCCCAAAATAGACGCACTTGTAAATACCTTACAAGTTTTCATGAACCTCTCTCAAAAGCCCTAAGAGCGGGCCTTCAGGGCGTCCATACGGGGTTCGGCGCGCGTCACAATATGTAATACTGGTTTTGTTAATAAATTATTCTGCTTACTTATAGGGTGTTTATCCTGATTTCATTATGCATGATCACGATCATGAATCGTTTATATTGGATGTTAGCTCAATGAATGCCACCTCATGTAATCTCAGTACTTTCTAAAAGAAATCCTGATAGCATCTGATTTAACTTTTGAAGAGAGAATTTTTTTTTAAAAAAAAAAAAGAAAGAGAAGAAGAAAAGAAAAGTCTTAGCCTAAAATTGGAAGGATCAACAAAGGCATTGTCAAGACATGCAGCTCCAGTTGGCCAATTCAAAAGTTTAGAAGCATGGATAGATCGAAATGAAGATGAGATGAATATTCCAAGACAACCACTGGAAAACCATAGCTTCATACTCATGCCTCGCATGACCTGGACAAGAGGTTTGAGGAGTTTGAAAGGAATGGCCTTGCTCAATGAAAAGCTTGTTGCCATAGCACCTGGTTTTGGATTACCTCCTTTAGTACCTGCTGTTAACCAAGTTGAACCGGTTATGGTCGGGGAGACTTTTACACCTGCAGCTAAAATCCCCCCACGTGTTGCTGGGCCTAAATATGAGTTGCCACCTAATTCACCAATCCAGCAAGGGAGAAATAAGAGGTTGGCTCTAGAGTCTAATGTTATGCCTAAAAGGGGCGGAGACCTAACAGTGATGCAAGTCTCAGAGTACGGTGGCAGCAGTGGTACCGAAAGGACGTGAACAAATCAACATTGTCATACCAACTTAGGTAAGCCGTTGTCCTAGCACTTCACTCGTCTCATCAAGTAGGGGAAATTACAACCATTGCCATCTAGGCCTACCTCGAGTCAAGGGAAACCTAGACATAGGACATATTGGTATTATACGTTTCACCAGCATACAGGGTATGAAATAGATTACTGTCATGTTCTGAGAGACCCCATTCAAGGTTTGATGGACACAAAATAAACACTAACTGTAGAAGTGCCTGCTCCTGAGGTAAAGTAAATATATTATTCTAATTTAGGCAAATCCTTGTCTTGGGGTCTCGAGAGGTTGATCAAAGCAGAAAAGTTACAGCCATTGCCAGCTAGGCTTGCTCGAAGCCAGAGGTAGCTCGATCACCATGCAGATCAGTACTATACCTTGCATCAGCAGGCTGGACACCTAACAGACCAATGCCAAACTTTGAGGGATCGGATTTAGGACCTCATTAACAGCAAAGAGATTTCTGACCCAGAGCAACGGGAGAAGGAAAAGAAGGCCTGAGAAGTGACTATTATTCTGCTGAAAGTAGTAGAGGACATTTTTAGTAGATATACTTTTTATATCTGAACTTTTTTGATAATATATGCAATACTAGTTTTGTTAATAAATTATTCTGCTTACTTGTGGGGTGTTTATCCTGATTTCATTACGCATGATCACGATCATGAATCGTTTATATTGGATGTTAGCTCAATGAATGCCACCTCATGTAATCTCGGTACTTTCCAAAAGAAATCCTGATAGCATCTGATTTAACTCTTGAAGAGAGGAATTTTTTTTTTTAAAAAGAAAGAGAAGAAGAAAAGAAAAGTCTTAGCCTAAAACTGGAAGGATCAACAAAGGTATTATTAAGACACACAGCTCCAGTTGTCCAATTCAAAAGTTCAGAAACATGGACAGATCGAAATGAATATGAGATGAATATTCCAAGAGAACCACTGGAAAACAATAGCTTCAGAAATTACTTAGAAGATGTCGCAATGAAAGTTATCGCATTGACTCATTATTCTTAAGTGGGATGTTATACAAGGTAGTCAACATAACTTCAATCCCTAACCATTCCCTTCTCCTTACCAACCAAAAAAAAAAAAAAGAAAAATACAGCCCGTTAGAACCAAGTCTCAAAATTCCTTTCATTCTAACCATTTGAGATATTTACCACGAATCCAACCAAAAACTAACCTTTAATCATCTAGAGCCAAAATGAGTAAAACATGAACTCTTACAGTTAAACTTAGAAGGAGAGCTCATTACCTCGATCGAATTTGCAAAAAAAAAAACTAAATAAATAAAAAAAAGGAAGTTTGGTTTAATCTTCTAGAAGTGGGTCAACAATCGTTGATGGAAAAAAGGTAACCTGGTGTACAAATAACTCAGATCAAATGCTCCAGGTTACACAAGCTAAATTCAGAGAAGCTACTAATAGAAACAACAGACATCCTCGATAACAATGATGGGAAAAGAGTAAAAAAATGAAGCAATGCTAATGGAGTGAAGAAGGTTCCATGGAAAAGGCAAAAAAAAAAAATAAAGAGCCTCGCGGGTCAAAAATCGAAAAACGGTGGCCTTGCTAAAATTGGACGCCCCATTAAGGTGAAAATCGAAAAAAGGCATTTTGGGCAAAAAGTAGGGGTAGAGAGAAAACGTTCAATTGTGAAATCCCGAGAACAGGAGTTTGATGCTTTCAGGATCCATCTCGAGATTCGATAGGGTCTTGTATTTTTTAGATTAATGCCAAATATTGATCATGCGTAATGAAACCAGAATGAAATGCACACATTTATGCAATGATATATTGATATAACCAGAGAATTTTACTTTGCATATTAAAAGTTATCAGGATTGAGCATGAAAAGTAACGCATAGTGTAACACCCCAATTTGGATCCTAGTAGGATTTACGAAGTTAATTGCATGATTCATGGTATGAGTATAATTTGACAAGTATGGAATTGGGTTAGGAAAGGGTAAAATTGAAAGAGTAATTAAAGTTATTTAGTGAAAGAATTTATTAAGTGAGTAAAAAGAATATTTGCCATGGACCAAAGAGACAAAAGCCAAGGATTTTTAAAGTTTTTCCAATTGGATTTTGACACCTAAGCAAGGTGGTTGGGAGCAATTAATGAAGAAGAAAGATGAGAGAAGGAGAGAAGGCAGATTTTGGCCTTCTTTTTTCCTTCTCATGTAAGCTTCCCATTCTCCCTCTTCTTCTTCTTCTCCTTCTTCATCTTCTTCATTTCTTGCTGCTAGTTCTCCCTTTTTGGGTGGTCTCTCTTAGATTTTGAGCTGAGATTTTAAGGGATTAAGTGATAAGCTAAGGTAAGTGGTTGAGCTAGTTTTTTTCTCCTTCTTTCTGCGTTTTAGATGAGTTTGGTTGTGTGTGTAACACCCTGATTCCCACCCTAGTAGTTTTTAGCTCATGTGTATGAGTGTGTGTTGTTTTTGGGTATAATTATGTTTTAGTATTTTAATTATATGGCTTGTTTAGCTTTTGAGAAGAAAAGAAGTATTAGAAGAGGAATTTGCCAAACTCACCATAATTTTGTGACAAGTGGCAGGAGAGAGAGAGAGGAGAGTGGCTTTAAAAGCTTAGGAGAGAGAAAATAAGGGAGAGAGAAAATGAGAGAGAGAGAAATTCTGCCACTCTCTCCCATTTCCTCCTCACGCCATCTCCTTCCTCTTTTCCTACTTTCATACCTTTTAGTTGGTGATTTGTGTTTGGTTTGGAAAAGTCAAGAGCTAATCAAGTAAGTGTTTGCTCTTCTTCTTCTTCTTCTTCTCCTTTTGTGTTTCCCGTTTGGGTTGTGAGTGTGTGTGTTGGTTGTGTTTGAGTTGAGTTATTTGTGTATTTTGGGTTATTTGGTAGAAATTCCTCCTAATGATCCTAAAGGGAAGGATATTTTTGGTGGGAGTTCAGCCAATTGATCCCTTGGAGCTTAGGAATTCAAGGTTTGGGAATTTCTTGAATTTTCATATTCTCTTTGATTTTCTTGTTTTAATTTCTGAAATAAGAGTGAAAATGTATAGATGTGTGCTTAATTGAAGTGTGCGATGTTGAATTCAAGAGTAATTGTGAATTTTGGTAATAGATTTGAGATTGTGTATGATTTTATATGGTATTTGGCAAAATTTCTGGGTTTGAAGATCCTTGGCTTGAGTTTTTTATTTTGATATTTTAGTTCATGTTAATTAGCATAAAACTAGGGTTTTATGTTGTATAACATATTTTGAATATCTATTGATGATTGTGTTGAGGTTGGTTGGATTATTGTAAGTTGGGGATGGTTTGGATTTGGAAGATTTTAAGCAGGTTGGTCGAAGGAGCTGGAAACCTGACTCTGTCGCGAGCACGACAGAGCCCGGTCATCTGAGCTCCCGCTGAGGAGCGTCTCTGTAGCAGGCGCAATTTTATCGCGAGCACGATAGAGAGCTCGGTAGGCTGAGCATCGGTCGGGCTGATCACCATCGTGAGCATGCCCGTGTGCATGAATGTGACAGTGAACTCCCTGCCTTCTGTCGCTAGTGTGATTATGTCGCGGGTGTGACACAGTTCGTTTTGCCACTTTTGTCGCGAGTGCGACTATGTCGCGGCCGTGACTGTCCCCTACTCTTCTACGTGAATTATTTTTATGTCATTTTGCATAGTTGCTCCCTTATATATTGCAATTGCCTTTATGTATGAATTATTATACAATTCAATATTCTCCATATATGCTCATTTTGTTGAAATATGTCTAGCCTGTAAGAGTCAAGTTAGTGGATAGATAGGCATGCCTATAGAGTTCTGTTAGTAGCAGCCCCTTTATGTTCTGGACCCTGATCAGGTCACCGTTTGGGTCCTCGCGATCCTAATGTGTTTGGATCTTGTTTAAGATCCCCAATGTGAAAATATTTTCGAATGAAAATGAAAGAAGTTGCTTTTGTTCGTACCCACGGGTACTAATGTGTTCACTCGTCATCTGCGACTCTGAGTTTGCAGGCATATCTTTGATTCTCTTATGAATCTGAATTTGTATTATAATGTTATATGAATGTAATTCTGTTAAGTAACACTTATGAATTTGAGGTATGATATAAGTAATACATTCTTATATGGATATATGTATACTTTTGTATGTGCCATATGTATGTGCTTTGCTTTGACGGCCACTGTGAGTGGTTGTTCATCTTTTATTTTTCCCACTAAACGTTATCGCTTAGCACGGGTGTTTCATCCGTACAGGTGTGGAAGCGGTCAGAGTTTTTGAGGAGTCCAATCCGCAGCCATCAGAGCCAACACATTAGAGAGAGAATTTTTGTAGCTTGTATTTATATTTTGATTCTCTGATGTAACCTTTTGTTATGTATATGACTTTGTAATACTTTGTAATTATATAAGGATGACATTGTACCCCCCTTTTGTAATGAATATTTGTGATATAAATGAATATGATTGGAGAAATTCCATTGGCCTATTATTTGAGTTGTAAAGTTTTTAATTACTCTATTCTATGTTATTTATTTACAACACGCATGTATGTTCTGTTTGGTGACAAACTTATCTATACGGGTACTCACTCCCCTATGGGGATGAGCTCCCCTATGTATAGGTATGGGGTGTTACAATTTTATTGGTATCAGAGCTATAGGTTTAGGCTTTTTTGGGTGACCATAGAATAGATTTTTGTTTAGGTTTGTGTTGGCCTGATACGGATATTGTTATGTTTTGTTTTTAGATGGAGTCAGCACGTGGGTCCTTTGAGGGGTCAGCAGAGAGTGTGAATCCCCTAGAGAAAGATCCAGCTGTGTCTGGTCCTGCTCAACCAGCTAGGGTGCAACCTGAGGCTCCAGCCATGCCTTTTGAGGCTATGTTAAAGATATCTTATGATATGGCTCGAGACTTAGAGAGGGTGACAACCTCGAGAGCTCCGATTGAGAGTGTGATGAAGCCTGGAGTTGAGGTCTTTTATGGGACAAGTTTGGATGAGTTGGATAAGGCAGAGTTATGGACTGAGAAAGTAAATAGGGTTTTGGAAGAGAACCATTGTCCTCCAGATAGAGCAAGGTTCTGCTTATGATTGGTGGAGATTGGTTTTGAGACAACATCAGCTGCCCGACCCAATCACATGGGAGTTCTTTGAACGAGAATATCATAATAATTATGTTACTAGGGCGTACAAGGAAGCTAGATGGGCACAGTTTTTGAGCTTCAAGCAGAGAGCTTTGTCAGTTGCCGATTATGAGAAAGAGTTTAACCAATTTAGCAAGTATGCTCCTCCGGGTGTCTGTAGACACCGGGTCCTAAGACAGTCCAGACTGAAGTTACCCGATCATAAGAATGATGCCTGTTCACAAGCGAATAGACAAATGGAAGTGATGGTTTCCTTGAAAAAAAATAAATAAAAATATTATTCATTTTGTTTAAAAAAAAAAAAGGTTGAAGATGATTTGAGTTTTGGGGGGCCTGTGGGTAAGGCCCATCTCACCCATGTGAGATGGAGCCTCACATTGGTGAGGCCCATCTCATTTGGGTGAGATGCTGCCTCACCACGTGAGGCCCAACTCACAGGTAAGGAGTTCCTCTCACCTGCTGCCTCACGTGTGCTCCTCATCAGCACGTTTTTCTTCCGTTTTTCATGGAGATTTGGTACGAAAGTATGGCTTTACATGGGATTTGGTAGGAAAAACAACTAATCTTGTCAAATAACATTTAAAGAGTTGAAAAAGGAGATTGAAAAAAGGGAGGGGCAAGAATTATTGGAGAGGAGAGAAAACAAAAGAGAGAAAAAGAGAGAACACAAAGAGAAAGAAAGAGAACACAGAGAGAAAAGGAAAGAACGACTGAGAGAAAAGGGAGAAAGAACGACTAAGGAGTGATTCTGAGATTATTTTGAGAGCAAAAGAGAAGAAAAGAGTTTCTAGCATTGAAAATCTATCATTTTGGTGTTGGTTTTTCTTCTAAAACGTATTTTCTACTGGAGCTTTCAAGTATCTGTTTTTAACTTCCATCCCAAGAAAAGCAAAGAGGAAATAAAAAACTTTATTTGCCGATCAAAGATAAAAAATCTAAGGGTAAATACTGAATAATCGCCTCTCCTGTTCATTTTATTTCTCTTCTCTTTTTTCTTTCTATTTTCTTTCTTTGTTTTGTTGAGCTGGTAAGCTTTATTGGTTGTATATATTGTATATATTATTGCTTGATTTTATTAACCCGTTGATTGTGTGTTTGTGGTTATTATGAATATATTAGCCTGTTAGTTGTAGTATTTTTCATGTTTCGATCTTATTTTGTCATATCTGATGGCTTGTTCTTCTTCCTCTGTTCACCTTTATTTTTTCCATTTCTTTGATGTCAGTGATTTTGTTTTGCTTGCTTTTGATTGCCGATTGGATTTTACTCTTGTTCTTGCTTGTTTGTGTTTTCCCGATCGGATTTCATTCTCCCCGACCAGATTGACCCGTTGAACCGATCAGAACCTCCGTTTTCCCGTTTGGATTGCACGAGCCGTGAATGCCTTTCACGACTCGTGAATGGCATTCACGAGTTGTGAATGTCCTTCACGACTCGTGAATGGCATTCACGAGTCATGAATGCCGGACTGCTTTCCCCTTTCTTCTTCGTCTTTCCTCCTTTGTTTGGCCTGTTCTAATTTTCTTCTTTATTTTCTTTGTCTTGGCTAGTTTCTCATGATGATTATTACCATCTTTTATTGTGTTTTTGCTTGATTTAATCCATGGTTTTGCCGTTGTTTTCTTTATTATTACTGTCCGTTTACTGTTATTAAATTATGTTAAGTGATGTGAATATTGATTTTAGCTGTTTTATCCTTGTTTTTACATGCCATATAGTTTGGAGTTTTTTTTTTGGCCTTTTGATTTGAAATCAGCATTTTTCTTGCGGTGGCTATGGGTTTTTGCGTGACAGCGCAAAAACACAGCTGTGTTTCTGCGTTAGCGCGCAATCTTGGTTGAAAAACACAGCTGTGTTTTTCACACCGCCTCGCTCCACCATTTTCTTTCTTTCTCTGTGCTCCCCGTTGCTTTGCTGAAGAAACACAGCTATGTTTTTGAAGAAAACACAGCTGTGTTTTCTTCTCTCCTCCTTTATTTTAATTTTTCCTCATTTCCCTGCATGTTATTTTTGTTTCATTTATTTTCTATCTCTTTATAATATATCTATTTTATGTTTAATTATTTTTACTTATTTGATTAGTCTAATTAATTTTTATTTGTTTAATTTATTAATTATTTTAATAAGTTAATTTATTCAATTAATTTATTTGTTCATATTAATTATTTAATTTACCGCACTAACATTTTATTTCCTTTTGATCTTTTATTGTCTCAAAATTGTTTATCTTCGCGAGTTTCATTCCAACTCGGGATGGTGGATTGAGAGATTAGAAGCCACCCAACTTAGGGTTTGGATTTTAAATTTTGTATTTTTTTTATTATATTATTTTTATGTGTTGCATATAAAATATATTTTATTAATTACTCGTATCATAGAAAGTCACATTTTTTAATAATTAATAACTTGTGAATTTTTCTTTATAAATTGGACCAATGTCCTATTTTAACCAATAAAACCTCACTATCAAAATGGAGAATTAGTTTTCATAAAATGGGATCACTCATCTCGATTTTTTCAATCAATATCCTAAAAATAGTTCTCCAATTTTTCTAATAAATAAAAAAGGAACCAATGTTCCTAAAATTCATGACTCGATTTATGTATGTTGCATTTTAATGCGTTTATTTATTTGTTTGTTTATATTTTCTTATTTATTGGGGGATTGTTCTGTCCCATTTGTTATTTAATTTATTTTTATTTATTTATTGCTTTATTTATCATTTTCCTATGTGAATGAATGCGCTTTTAATTTATTGCATTATCGCGTGAGATGAGAGATGGAATTTTGATTCCTTAAAAACTCACTTATAAACTTAAGTCATTAATAAGAGTTAAGTTCCCAACACATTCTCTGGTTTAGACCAATAGAGGTTAGAGACCTCTCCCAATTTCTTGTAAATTGGGTGGCGACTCCAAAATACCTCAAAGGTGCCTAAAGGCATTGTGGGTCTAGATGATCCTTTCCAATGTTCTATTGGAAAGGAGGCATCCAAAATGACTCATGATGCCCAAGATCATAAAAGACACGAACCAATCCCTCAATCCTTAAAAGCGAGTTCAGTGAGGGCCTTGCTGGTTCCGGCGCGCGTCACAGTGGCGACTCTGCTGGGGGTGATCGAAACTTCACTTCGAAAGTGACTTAAGTTAAAATTATAATTGAGTTGTTAAGAATCAAAAATTCTATTTCTAATCGAAATTGCATTACATACATTAGAGCCTTAGAATATGTTAGTTGGTCCCTTATCTACCCCGGTGCGTTCCTAAAACACGACTTTACTTTCACTCATTGTAGGGAAGTGTTTGGGATAATCACCAGTCCAAGCCTCGTACCATGAAATGGTATATCAAATGGAGACCCGATTGATCGCTATGCTCATGATGAGCTAGACCCGTTGGCAGGGACTATGCTTAGGTAGCCCTAAAGTAACACCACCTTTTGACCAAAGCTCATGTAACGGCAATAGATACTCTCCCTAGGTGAAATGTACCATAATATCATGCTTGCTATTTGAGCCATCATATATTGAACAAAATCAATTAAATTAAATGGTCTTCATCAAAGGCTTTCATGCCCCGGTGGGCCCATCTTAATTTAGTTGAATTGTTTAAATACATAATGGCCAAACACCCTTACGTATGTACATTAAGCAAGAGATGTTATGCTGTCGGTTTTTCACCAAGCACTAATACGTGTCCAATGGGTTCCCTATTAACCCTTGGATAAAGCCCACCTAGGAAAGAGACCGCATGACCCCGTGTGTGGGAGAAATAAGGTTGGGAGGATCTATCTGCTTGCATGTGTTTGTCTATGCTGCACCAATACGACCATGCATTGCACTTCAAGTCATGCATCATCCTAACAGAGATGTGTTTTACAGCCATCATAGATTTATCCAGGTGGTTTAGAGGTCCTGACGGTTGGTTAAGAAAGATTTCACTTTTGGGATTATCAGAGCTGGTTTAAGATCAGGGGTCGGATTCCTTTTCAGAGGGTAGTGAGATTTTGTCTTCTAAATCATCAGTTGATACAAGTATGTCTAATCCAGCAAGTGGTTCTGATGCAACTAGGTCAATGATTGCTGAAGAAGTAGGGAAGCGAATGGAAGAGTTTGAGGCTAGGATGATGGCGATAATGGGCAACCTTGCCACTACTTTAGCCCCACTGGCGGAGCAACAGGCTGCTGCTCCAGTTAGAGAACAAGATGAGCAAGGGATTGCTAGAGAGGATCCCCTAGTTACAGTTGAGCCACCTGTGGTTAAGCCAAGAGCGCCAATGCCTGTTGAGTAAAGGGAAGGCCCTAAATCAGTGGTTGACCTATGGGAGGAGCAAGAGGAACAGACGGTAGTGAAGGGAAAATCGCCCAAGCTGGAGGATGTAATGTGGAGGAAAATGGAGGAAAAATTTGAAGCTCTGACGAGGATGTTGAAGGTAGGAGGAGGGATGAATACCGAGGATCGAGAACTGGATAGTGATGATCTAATACCTAAGAACTTCAAAATGCCTGACATTTCTAAATTCGATTGCACTTCTGATCCCACCGCACATATAAAGTAGTACTCATTAGTGATGAAGGGTACTACTCTAACTAAGAGACAAAAGATTGAGTATTTTTGTCTGAGTTTAACCGGCTCGGCAGTGGATTGGTCCCATGGGCTAGATCGAAGGACTAAGGAGGATTGGGATTTGTTGACAGAAGAGTTCCTCAGATAATACGATTGTAGTACGAGAATGGAAGTAACTCTGAAGGATTTGGAGCTGTTGCAGCAAAAGGCGGGGGAGACTTTTCATGAGTAGCTCACTCGTTGAAGAAATCGGGTTATGGAAATGAAGTGTAAACCAGATACTCAAGATCAGATTCGGCTGTTCATCAAAAATGCGAGCCCGTATTTGAGGGATGGATTAAAGATGAGAGGATTGAGAGACTGGGAATCTCTGAAAGACATCGCTATTGAGGCTGAGGGAGAGTATCTTTTGATAAAGGCCAATAGTGAATCTTATGCCAAGAGGGGTTATGCTAATCAGGGGGCAACCAAGCCAGCGAGCTCCAGTAGTGGAAGTCAAAGTGGGAAGATAGCTGAGGTATCGGCAACGGGCGTGAGTCAGAGATACTTCTCGAATTTGGGCCGGCCGTTATCGTGGGTGTTAAAAAGATTGATGAAAGAAGGGAAGCTGCAGCCCCTATCACCCAGGCTAGCTAGGAACCAATGATAGCCGGGGCATAAAGAGAATGAATACTGCGCTTATCACCAGCATACCGAACATCTAACAGATAATTGCATAACACTGAGGCACCAGATTCAAGATCTGATAGACAGCAAACAGATCACTGACCCAAAGCATAGAGAGAGTAAGAAGAAGTCCAACTATAATGCTGTGCCACCACCCGTTTTCATGATTGGGTTAAATCTACCTGAATGGTATGTCTTGCAGGATCTCTATGGGAATGAATATGTTGCTGTTACTCGCCATGGGGTTGATGAAGAAAGGATGACCGTGGGGGCAATAGGTTGTTGGTCCACCAGTGAGAGTGGCAAAGAAGACGAAGATGAGGAGAAAGAAGAAAAGTCTGTAGACTTATGGGAATCAGATGGAGAAGGGAAAGAAGTAAAGGCTGTGAAAAGGAGTGGTAGAGTGGTCCTAGAGGTAGAGAGGTCGCAGGAATCAGCACAAGCACTAGCAGAAAGAGAGCCAGAAGAGAATCAAATAGTAAAGCAGTTGAAGAAGGCAACAGCTCAGATATCCATATGGGACCTTTTAAGATAGTCTCCTTCACACAGGCAGAGGTTGGTTGAGGCTTTTAGTGAGTCTACCGTGGCCACCACTATTTCTCCATCCAAATTGCTAGATCTGGTCAAAGGGGTATCAGGAGAGAGATTGGTATATTCTGATGCTGAACTGCCAACTGAGGGCCGAAATCACAACCGGCCGTTGTACATCAAGGCACAAATTAATGGTAAGCACACCGCTTATGTCATGGTGGATGATAGCTCATCTATAATGTTTGCCCTTTGGTGGCACTTCAAGCTTTTGGGTTACAAGAAAGCAAACTTAGCAAGTCTGAGTTGACCATAATAGCATATGATAATTCTAGAAGACAAGCCTTACGAACATTTAGAGCTCTGGTTAAGACGGGACCTATAGAGACAGAAGCAGATTTTGTGGTTTTGCCTATCCCAACCAATTTCTCAGTCCTACTTAGAAGGCCGTGGTTCCATAAATTAGGAGGAGTGCCATCTACCCTACACCAGATGATTAAAATACCACACGAAGGAGAGGTGGTGACTATTAAGGCGGCAAGAGAAAATCAGGTGTCTACTTTGGGGATTTTCAACCAGCCGTTTAGTGGCTTTCATGTGTCTGTGATAGGAAAAGAGCAATGCTCAGCCCCCTTAGGTGGTAAATATGATGAAAAAGATGCACTTTCTTCTAGGAGCTGGTCTGGGTAAAAATTCACAAGGGCTGTAATCTGCTATCACTACTCAAGGCTAGAAAGATCGAAAGGGTTTGGGGTATAAAGGTGAACGTGGCGAGAAGAAGAAGTCAGAAAAGATCCCACATATTTCAGAAACTTTTGTTCCTGCGTCCTCAGTATGTGCTTATACCGGAGAGGAAGAGCTTCAATGGGTGAATGGAAAGATTATTCTAGGGTTTGAAATATTTAGTGATGTCTTTGACTGGGATGTTGGGGTAATCTACAGAGGATTTCTGGGATGAGGAGATTATGACACAGTGCAGTATTTGGGATAGAGATGAGCCCGAGGAGATTGTAACTGAGAAGCTATTAGCCACCCGATTGAAGGGGAAAGAGAAGATGGTAGAGCCAGATTTAAGGATTAAAGATCTGAGGATTTCACCAGAAATAGCTGAAAAGCCTTCATCAAGCCAAGAGGCCAAAGCACAGTCTGCTGCAACATCAGCATCAACAGAAGATGAAGATAATAGTCATTTAGATAGTCTGTTTATGCCAAAACTTTTTTATGAAGACAATGTTAATGTTTCTTATTATATTAATAATATGAACAACTTTGCTTATTTGTGTGATATTTCTGATGATTTTATTTCTCATGATCATAAACATGATGCATTTATTTTTGATATTAATTCAACTAGCACAACTGCATTTAATCTTGGAACTTTGGAAAACCCAAAGGAAATTTTGATAGCATCAAACATAACTCCTGAGGAGAGAATAAAATTTGAGAGAATTTTAAGAAAATATGAAAAGGTCTTTGCCTTGACTTATGAGGACATGCTGAGAATCGATCGAGAGGTCGCCGAACATACTATTCCAACTTACCCAGAGTCTAAACCTGTCAAGCAGAAGCTCAAAAAACTCAGGCTAGAATGGGCACAAAAGGTGAAAGAAGAGATCCATAGGCAGATTGAGGCTAAGTTTCTAGTGGAAATTCAGTACCCGACTTGGTTAGCTAATGTAGTTCCTGTGGCTAAGAAGGATGGAAAGGTCCGAGTATGTGTGGATTATCGGGACTTGAATAAAGCCTGTCCGAAGGTTGACTTTCTACTGCCTCACATTGATGTGTTGGTGGATAGTGTAGCTGCATGCATGATGTATAGCTTCGTGGATGGTTATGTAGGTTATAATCAGATCCTCAATAAGATAATTGATCGAATTAAGACAGCCTTCATCATAGAATGGGGAACATTTGCCTACCGGGTTATGCCTTTCAGATTAAAGAATGCGGGTTCAACTTACCAGAGAATGCCTGGCAACAAGAATCCTGGATGACTTGATTCACAAAGAAGTTGAGGTATATGTAGACGACATGATGATTAAGTCAGCTACTAGAGAAGGGCACTTTGAAGCTCTGAAAAGGTTCTTTCAAAGGATCAGCAAGTACAATCTGCACCTTACCCCAAGAAGTACATTTTTGGAATTACCTCAGGTAAGCTATTGGGCCATGTGGTAAGTCAAAGAGGAATAGAAGTGGATCCTGATAAGGTCAAGGCCATTAGAGAGATGCCAGCGCTCCAGAGAGAGAAAGAGGTTAGGAGTTTCCTGGGAAAACTTCAGTACATCAGTCGGTTTACTGCCAAGCTAGCCTCAGTATGTGAACCTATCTTCAAGCTTCTTAGGAAGAACCAATCGGTGGTGTGGAATGATGATTGCTAACTGGCCTTTGATACTATAAAGAACTATCTTTTAAATCCACCTGTCTTAAGGCCACCATACTGTGCCAAGCCGCTAATCCTGTACTTAGCAATAAAAGACAGCTCGGTGGGTGCCATGATGGCCCAGGAGGATGAATTTAGAGTGGAGTTTGCTGTTTATTACCTTAACAAGCAATTCTTACCATATGAATCCAAATATGTTGAAGTGGAAAAGATTTGCTTAGCCGTAAATTGGGCTTCTAAGAAGTTGCGACACTACTTTCACTGTTTCAGCGTGCAAGTAGTTTCTAAGCATAACCCACTTAGGTACCTTCAACAGGCACCCTCTTTGTTAGGAAAGATGGGAAGATGGTTATTACTGTTGCAGGAGTTTGATATTGAATACATTACCAAGAAAACCATTAAAGGGAGAGCTGTAGCTGAATTTTTAGCTGAACACCCTACTGAGGGAGACCAGTTCGAATATAATTTCCCAGATGAAGATATCACGGCCATAACGGTACAAGGGTGGCAGATGTTCTTTGATGGGGCAGTTAACAGAAAGGTAGCAGGAGCAGGGATTATTCTTATAACCCCGGATGGTGAAAAGCTACCATTAGCCAAGAAGTTGAGGTACAAGGCGACCAATAATGAAGTGGAATATGAAGCTTGCATCTTCGAATTGGAAGCGTTGCTTGCTCTGGGGGCAAAGACCGCAGAAGTCTTCGGAGATTCATCCTTAGTAATTCATCAGATCAGAGAGGAATGGTCAGTCAAGGAAGAGAGGCTGTCGCCTTATGTGAAGCACTTGAAAACGTTGAGTAGCCAGTTTGAGACCTGCACTTTTCACTTCATTCCTAGGGATGAAAATCAGTTGGCTGATGCTCTCACGACATTAGTGTCTATGTGGGATAATCCAACAGGGGTTGCTATGAGACCTGTGCTGATCTCTAGTGCGAAAAAGCCTTGTTTTGAAACTGAGCATATAATGGATGTTGAGGTCGCTAATGGGAAGCCTTGGTATTGTGATATTCAGAACTATTTAGAACGGTCAGTTTTTCCAGAGGAAGCCACTAAGAAAGACTAGAGAATGATTAGAAAGTTATCCTTTCAGTTCATTAGTGTGGACGGAACTTTGTATAAGAGGCAAGCGGATGGTATCCAGTTGAGATGTTTGGCGAAGAAAGAAGCCAAAAGGGTCATAGAAGAGATTCATGCCGGTGTTTGTGGAACTCACATGAATGGTCTGGCCTTAGCAAAGAAGATCATGCGCCAGGAATTTTATAGGCTCACAATGGACATAGATTGTTCAAACTATGTGAAGCAATGCCAGTTATGCCAGCAATACGTGAATTTGAGACATGTGCCAGTTGCAGAGCTACATAATTTGACATCCCCATGGCCATTCGCAGCTTAGGGAATAGACATCATAGGCGAGATACGTCCTACAGCTTCTAATGGGCACAGATTTATTGTAGTCGTCATTGATTACTTCACTAAGTGGGTTGAAGCTGAGTCTTTTAGAAAGGTTGATGCTAGGGACATGGCTAAGTTCATTGAGCGGAATTTGATATGCAAATATGGCCTCCCACACCACATTGTGTCTGATAGTGGAGTACAATTTTTAGCAGAAACTAAACAGATGCTTCAAAAATATAGAATCCAGCATCACAAATCTTCTCCTTACCGACCTCAAGCAAATGGTGCGGTTAAAGCGACAAACAAGAATGTTAAGAGAATATTAGCCAAAATGGTTCAGAGTTATAAAGACTGGGCAGAAAAGCTACCTTTTGCACTTTGGGGTTATAGAACTACAGTTAGAACCTCTACGAGAGCAATGCCTTTCTCTCTGGTATATGGAACTGAAGCAGTTTTGCCAGTTGAAATTGAGTTGAAATCTTTAAGGGTAGTCATGGAAGCTGAGATTCTGGAGACAGAATGGGCACAACAGCGACTATTACAGTTGAATCTGTTGGATAAAGAAAGGTTGCGGGCATATTATCACAATCAAGTTTATCAGAAGAGGCTAGCTCGGTCCTTTGGCAAGAAGGTACGGAAGCACCCATTGAAAGAAGGGGATTTGGTCTTTAAGATGATGAGACCGGGAGTACCAGATATACGGGGAAAATTCAGGCCAACTTGGGAAGGTCCATTTGTGCTGAAGAAGTTACTAATAAAGGGATCAGCAATTTTAGCAGACAGTGATGGGAATGAGTTCAAAGAACCGGTCAATGTCGACAGATTAAAAACGTTCCATGGCTAAAGGCTAAAATAAAAAGAAGAGAATAAATGCCCCGCGGGTCGAAAACCGAAAAAAGGCGGCCTTGCTAAAATTGGGCGCCTTGTCAGGGTGAAAATCGAAAAAAGGCATACTGGGCAAAAATTAAGGGCCAAGAGAAAATGTTCAATTGAGAAAACCCGAGAGGGCCGATTGATAACAGGAGTTTGATGCTTATAAGATCTATTCCGAGATTAGGTGTAGTCTTGTGCTTTTGAATTCTTGTCAAAAGAAGATCATGTATGATGAAATCATATAGAACTGTACACAATTTTGCAATGAATAAAAGATTCCTGTTTGCATTTTCATTGGTCTTGTAATTATGTTTTTTTAAGCAATATATCATTGATCTATCTAATGACTATTGTTTGAGAATCCTCTCTTAAAAAAAAAATAAAAAAAAAGTCGTTAGAGATGAAAACCGTAATTGGCGCTCTAAGCAAAAGTTAAGCCAAAGGACAGGGTGAAAACCTGGAAATAGGCGGTCTGTCTTATGAAAAATAAAATAAAATAAAAGCCGCTGGATTGGGTTGGGTCCATTCCAGGTAAAAAATAAGGCATAGGGTTATGTGAAAATCCGAAAGGACGCATTTCCCGCTAAGAAAAGCTAGTGTGAAAATCCATAAGGGACGCACTACCTTTAAAATAATGACTTTCGACGCCTGGAGCAATAAGGCGGTATTACTTCAGAGGTAGGGACATGAGTCCGAACCTCGGGTATATGATCGTTGACGGAGGAGAGATGCAAGCCTAACAAATCTTTCAGAATAGGTTTTGGGTTAGAGTCCCTGAAGCCAAGACGACACTCTTGTGGGTCCTTGGGGGCATGATGGAGCAGCCAAGCCGTATCCTTAATGGACCCTTGACCATCTAGGACATAGTCCATTCATTTTTACAAATATCTACATCTCATACCATGCATACAATTTCTTGTATATACTTTCATGCACATAGCTTTGCAGGAAATATCCAAGAAGACCACATCTCGCTCAGAAGACCAGCTTAAAAGAGCAGTCCAGAAGGACACCCCCACACTTTGTAAGCCTTAAACGGGCTCGGTGCAGTTCGAAAGAACCACCCCGCACTTTGTAAGCCTTGAACGGGCTCGGTGCAGTTCAGAAGAACAACCTCGCACTTTGTAAGCCTTGAACGGGCTCGGTGCAGTTCAGAAGAACAAGCTCGCAATTTGTAAGCCTTGAACGGGCTCGATGTAGTTCAAAAGAACAACCCAGCTCAGAAGAACAGTTCAGAAGGACACCCCCGTACTTTGTAAGCCTTGAACGGGCTCGGTGCAGTTCGAAAGAACACCCCCGCACTTTGTAAGCCTTGAACGGGCTCGGTACAGTTCATAAGAACAACCTCGCACTTTGTAAGCCTTGAACGGGTTCGGTGCAGTTCAGAAGAACAACCTCGCACTTTATAAGCCTTGAATGGGCTCGGTGCAGTTCAGAAGAACAACCCCGCTCAGAGAAGTCCAGAAGGACAACCCCGCTCAGAAGAGCCGCTTAGAGAGCAACCCCGCACTTTGTAAGCCTAGAACGGGCTCGGTGCAGTTCGGAAGAACACCTAGTACTTTGTAAGCCTTGAATGGGCTCGGTGCAGTTTGAAAGAACAGCTTTCGCACTTTGTAAGCCCCGGCTCGGTGCAGTTTGAAAGAACAGCTTTCGCACTTTGTAAGCCCCGGCTCGGTGCAGTTCAGAAGAATAACTCCGCTTAGAAGAGCAGCTCAGAAGAGCAACCCTCGCGTTTTGTAAGTCTGAAACAGACTCGGTGCTCCACCTAGTTCAAGAAGATGACTGCCTCAGGTACGCATCTCTTCTCTCTTTCTTTGAGTTTTGGCTCACCTAGGCACCTAGGCACTACGTTCCCCGAAACTGGAGGCAACTGTAGACACCGAGTCCTGAGGCAATGCAGACCGGAGTTAACCGATGATGAGAATGATTCCTGTTCACGAGCGAATAGACAAATGGAAGTGATGGTTTCCTCAAAAAAAAATAAATAAAAATATTATTCATTTTGTTTTTTTTTTAAAAAAAGGTTGAAGATGATTTGAGTTTTGGGGGGCCTGTGGGTGAGGCCCATCTCACCCATGTGAGATGGAGCCTCACGTTGGTGAGGCCCATCTCATTTGGGTGAGATGCTGCTGTGACGCGCGCCGAACCCGGAAACCCAGCAAGGGCCCTCGCTTTGAATCCGCCATTGGGATTCGAGGTATGGAGGTTCGCATCTTTTGGATCATGGGCGCCATGAGACATCATCGGTTTGTTCCTCCCAATAGAACATTGGGGAGAACAACCTAGCCTATTGACGCCTAAAAGCACCTTTGAGGTATATGGAGTCGCCACCCAATTTGCATGAAATTGGGAAAAGGTTTCTCACCTCTATCGGTCTAAACCAGAGATATGGTGTCCGGGACTTCCCTCTTATTTATGCTTTGGTTAATTATAAATGGGTTTTTAATTTCTTAAAATTATATCTCTCATCTCACACGAGCGATGCATTTAATTAAATAGCGCATTGAAAGCACGTAAAGAAAATAAATAAAAGCGATAAATAAAGTAAATAGAGAAAGCAATAAATGAAAGCGGTAAACACACAAGCATGCAATTACAATAGAAATAGGGGCAGAATACAACCCCATTAAAAGGAGATTAAAGATGTAAGTGGGACGGAATATAATCCCCAAAAGATAAATAGAGTTGCCCCAAAATTAATTACAAGGCCCAAATAGAAATGAACTTGAATTTAAAACACTCACTCAAGATTAAAATAAAAGAACATACATAAATCGGGACATTATTTGAGGAACATTGGTTCCTTCGCACTTGTCGAAATCTAGGAACATTGGTTCCTTCGTATTAATTTAAAGAGGGTTCGAAGAGTCATTTTGGTTGTTTGGAAGAAAATCGGGATGTGTGATCCCATTTTATTGAAAATTGACTCTTCGTTTTGATCGTGATAATTTTATGGTTGGGCTAAAACAAGGGACATTGGTCCCAATTTTGTTAGTGAAAGTCCCGATTTAATTATAAAAGTATTTTTGTGACTTTTTATCTCACGCGTGCATAAATAAAATAAATATTTACAAATAAACACGTAACACATAAAGAGAGAGTCGAAAAGATCTCACCAAACCGGAGTGACTCTCCATGCGTCACGACCCATCCGGGGAGTCGCGGGACGCTCACATGACCCGACTCAAGTCAATTCTCAAACAAAAATTAATATCAAAAAAATTAGTGATGGTTCTAAAAATTAATCAAGCGAAAATGAAATAAATATTGGGTAAGTCAAATTATAATGACGAGACAAATACGACAAAATTAATAATAACAATAAATATAAGGCGACAATATTAATAATAAATAAATCAAATAATGATAATAACAACAACATTAATAAATAGTAATATAAAAAAACTAATTTAGGAATGAGAATAATAATAATAATAATAATAATAATAATAATAATAATAATAATAATAATAATAATAATAATAATAGAATATTAATGGCAATAACAATAATAATAAAAATAATACGGAATATTAAATGATAATAGTGCTAACTAATTAATGAATTAATAATAATAATAATAATAATAATAATAATAATAATAATAATAATAATAATAATAATAATAATAAAAGATAGCAACAAATACTAAGAGATTAATGAAGTAATAATAATAATAATAAACTTTGAAAATATATTAATATGCAAATATTAAAAAAGATTAAGCTAAAAACTAAAATAGAATAAAATAGCAAGTTAAAGAAGAACTAAAAAACAATGGAAAATGAAAACCAACGTGAAGAATAAAAAAAATGATGGAAGTTAAGGAATAAAAATTAAAGTATAAAAGTTTAAGTGAATTAAGAGTAAAATACGTGAGGTTGTTCACACTATAAGATAAAATGTGGCCAAAAGTCATGGAAATGCAAATGAAATGTAAAAAGAAAGTGGGAATAAAAAAGCTAAGAGCATCACGACTCAAAATTCGATCGGTCAAACAACATAATACTAATTGTAATAATAATAATAACAGTGGATGGACATAAAAATCAAATTAAAACAAACCAATAATATATTATTAGTGATATTAACACATTAAAATGCTAAAAGTAAATAATAGACATAATAATAATAGCGAGAAATAATGTTAACAACAATAAATAATATATAAAAAATAAATAAGAACGAGTCCGAGAATGTTTACCCTCAGAATTTTTAGATCGGAAATAGGATGTCTCGATCCGTTCCCCTTGTCGATTTTGTGGTGATAAAAATTTGAAAAAAATATAAAAATTAATTTTTTGGAATAAAATCAAGAGAATATCTTGATAAAAATATTTTTTGGTGGGTGATTGAGCAAAACAAATTAATTTTCCAAGCTTGAATCGCCCAAGAAATTGATTATTATTTTTTGAAGAAAAATTAAAGATTGAAACGTGAGAAGAAGAAAAAGCAACTAGAAATATTTTTGAAGAAAAGGTTGAAGAACAGTTGCTGGAGAGGAAGGAAAAATAGAGAGAAAAGCCATGAAAATTTTTTGTGTAAAAATCTGTCCCCCTTGAAAATGGAGATCGAAATCCCTTTTGATTTGTTGGTCTTGGCTCAAAATAGAAAGAGACAGAAAATCTTTTTATTTTAGTTAATCAAAATTGACATAAAACGGTGAAAGAACCGGTCAAAACCGACTGAAAATGCAGGAAAGCGATGGGTCAAACGGAAAACAGGTCCGCGTGGAGGGGGATGATCGCGCGCAAGAGGCACGCGAGGGGCAGATGGTCGCGTGGTGGGGGATGATCGCGCGCAAGAGGCACGCGAGGGGCAGATGGTCGCGTGGTGGCCAAGCGGCCACCACGCGACCCTGTGTGGCCACTTTACCACAAAGAAAAAAACTTTATTATTAAATTTTTTTTTTTTTTAAAACCTTTTAAATCTCTTTTTTTTTTATATTTTTATTTATTTTTCCTAATTAGACTAATTTAACTAACCCAATAAAATTAATTAACTAATTTAATTCAATCAAATTAATTATCCAACTTAATTTTTTTTTCTTTTTTCAATTAAATCAATTAATTAATTTAATTTAACTCAATTAAATTAATTAGTTAATTCAATTTCTCTTTTTTCCAAATTAAATCAGTTAATTTAATTTAATTCAATGAAATTAATTAACTAATTTAATTTCCTCTTCTTTTTTTTTTCAAATATAAAAAAAATAACACTTTCTAATAATATTATTAATTTTTTTTTTTATAAAAAAAGATTTCGACAAGAGAAACATCATTTTTGACACATCTGCCCGTAAATCGGTATCATTCTCGTCATCGGGTAATTCTGATCTTGGACCGCCTCGGGACCCGGTGTCTACAGTTGCCCCCAATTTTGGGGAACTTAGAACCTAGGTGCCTAAGTGAGCCAAAATTCAGAAGAGAGAGGGAGAGACGCGTACCTGAGGCGGTCGCTGTTCGGAACTCGGTCTTGCCAGCTTATCGGCATCATAGGATTACTACTGGTCACATGATTGAGGAACGTCAGCTTGTCGACGTGAAACCATGGCTGAGCGACTGATAAACACCAGCTTGTCGGTGTGTGAAGGCGCCAGACTTTAAAGGACGCGATTGATAGAACACCAGCTTGTCAGTGTGTGAAACCACGGCTGAACGACTGATAAACACCAGCTTGTCGGTGTGTGAAGGCGCCAGACTTTGAAGAACGCAATTGATAGAACACCAGCTTGTCAGCGTGTGAAACCACGGCTGAGCGACTGATAAACACCAGCTTGTCGGTGTGTGAAGGCGCCAGACTTTGAAGAACGTGATTGATAAAACACCAGCTTGTCGGCGTGTGAAACCACGGCTGAGCGACTGATAAACACCAGCTTGTCGGTGTATGAAGGCGCCAGACTTGGAAGATCGTGATTGATAGAACACCAGCTTGTCGGCGTGTGAAACCACGGCTGAGCGACTGATAAACACCAGCTTGTCGGTGTGTGAAGGCGCCAGACTTTGTAGGACGTGATTGATGAAACACCAGCTTGTCGGCATGTGAAACCACGGCTGAGCGACTGATAAACACCAGCTTGTCGGTGTGTGAAGGCGCCAGACTTTGTAGGACGTGATTGATGAAACACCAGCTTGTCGGCATGTGAAACCACGGCTGAGCGACTGATAAACACCAGCTTGTCGGTGTGTGAAGGCGCCAAACTTTGAAGAATGTGATTGATAGAACACCAGCTTGTCGGCGTGTGAAACCACGGCTGAGCGACTGATAAACACCAGCTTGTCGGTGTGTGAAGGCGCCAGACTTGGAAGATCGTGATTGATAGAACACCAGCTTGTCGGCATGTGAAACCACGGCTGAGCGACTGATAAACACCAGTTTGTCGGTGTGTGAAGGCGCCAGACTTTGTAGGACGTGATTGATGAAACACCGGCTTGTCGGCATGTGAAACCACGGCTGAGCGACTGATAAACACCAGCTTGTCGGTGTGTGAAGGCGCCAGACTTTCCTGCAGAAACAAAAAAACTTGTATGCAAGGGTAAGTTATGCATGTGCATGTGCATATGTTATGCAGAATGCAGGTGACACCATTCATCTGAGTGGTCTAGGGGTCGAGGTGCAATAACTTTTGCCGAAGCGACTCATGGCTCCGTGTGGTCGCTTATGCCCCCAAGCGTCTGAAAGCGATGTCCTGCTTTATGGACTCTGACTCATAATTCTTCAGGGAGGATTGCCCGATGTGTGTCTTTGCTTGAAAGGGGTTGCCCAAGGTAATGCTGCCTTATCACTCCAAGCGTCATTATTTTAAAGGTAGTGCGCCCCTCGTGGATTTTCACACTAGCTTTTCTTAGCGGGAGATGCGTCCTTGTCGGATTTTCACATAACCCTGTGCCTTATTTTTTGCCTGGAATGGACCCAACCCAATCCAGCGGCTTTTATTTATTTAATTTTTTGTAGGGCAGACTGCCTGTTCCCAGGTTTTCACCCTGCCCTTTGGCCTAACTTTTGCTTAGAGCGCCAGTCACGGTTTTCATCTCTAACGGCCTCTTTTTTTTTTTATTTTTTTTTTTTGCCACGGAATCTTTTCAATCTGTCGACATTGACCGGCTTCCTGAATTCGTTCCCATCACTATCTGTCAGGATCGCAGCCCCTTTAGACAAAAGCTTCTTCAGAATGAAGGGTCCTTCCCAAGTGGGCCTAAACTCGCCTCGAAAGTTCGGAACCCCCGGCCTCATCTGTTTAAAGACTAGGTCTCCTTCCTTCAATGGGTGTTTTCTTACTTTCTTCCCAAATAAGCGAGCTAGCCTTTTCTGGTAGATCTGGTTGTGGTAGTATGCCCGCATCCTACCTTCGTCCAATAGGTTCAACTGTAGTAGCCGCCGCTGGGCCCATTCGGCTTCGGGTAGCTGAGCTTCTGTTACCACCCTTAATGACTGGAGTTCTATTTCTATCAGTAGGACTGCTTTTGTCCCGTAAACCAAGGAGAAAGGGGTAGCCCCTGTAGACGTTCTGGCAGTGGTCCTGTAGCCCCAAAGTGCAAATGGCAATTTCTCTGCCCAGTCTCTATAGGTTTGCACCATCTTAGCCAATATTTTCTTGACGTTCTTACTAGCGGCCTAGACTGCTCCGTCGGCCTGCGGTCGGTATGAAGAGGACTTATGGTGTTGGATGGCGTACCTCTTGAGCATCTGCTTAGTCTCAGCTTAGAACTGTACCCCATTATCTGACACGATGTGATGCGGGAGCCCGTACCTACAGATCAAATGTTGCTCGATGAACTTGGCCATTTCCCGGGCGCCCAACTTCTTGAAGGATTCAGCCTCGAGCTATTTGGTGAAATAATCGATAGCAACCACAATAAATCGGTGTCCATCGGAGGCTGTCAGGTGTACTTCTCCTATAATGTCAATTCCCCATGCTGCGAACGACCATGGAGATACCAGGTTACACAACTCCGAAACTGGAAGGTGTCTCAGATTAGCGTATTGTTGGCATAATTGGCACTCCTTCACATATTTAGAGCTGTACTGCATTGTCAGCCAGAAGAATCCTTGCCGCATTATTTTCTTTGCTAGGGCTAGACCATTCATATAGGCCCCACAGACCACTGCATGAGTTTCCTCCATAACCTTTTTGGCTTCTTTACCATCTAAGCATCTTAGTTGTATGCCATCGGCTTGTCTCTTGTACAGCACACCGTTTACACTGATGAACTGAGTGGACAACTTGCGAATCATCCTCTGGTCTTTTTCAGTGGCTTCTTCGGGGAATACCGCCCTTTCCAAATAATTCTGGACATCATAGTACCATGGCTTTCCATCCGTAGCCTCGACATCCCCAACTCATTCAGTCTCAAAGTATGGCTTGTCTGCACTAGAAATGTGCACAGGCCTCATGGCTATTCCCTTGGGGTTATCCGACATGGATACCAGGGTGGCTAAGGCATCTGCCAATTGGTTCTCATCTCGGGGCACGTAGTTAAAAGTGCAGACTCCAAACTGGCCACTTAGTTCTTTTAAACACCTCACATATGGCAACAGCCGCTCTTCCTTAACGGTCCATTCACCCCTGACTTGGTGGATTACTAAGGACGAGTCCCCAAAGACCTCTACTACTTTTGCCCCCATGGCTGAGAGTGCTTCTAACCCAAAGATGCAGGCTTCGTACTCAGCTTCGTTATTTGTGGCTTTATATCTTAGTTTCTTAGCTAAGGGGAGCTTCTCACCATCTGGGGTTGCTAGAATTACTCCTGTCCCGGCCCCTTCGTTATTTACTGTCCCATCAAAATACATCTGCCACTTCTGTACGGTGATGGCCACCACATGTTTGTCGGGGAATTCATATTCTAGCCGGTCTGCTTCAATTGGATGGTCGGCAAGAAACTCCGCAACTGCCCGACCTTTGATGGTCTTTCTCGTGACATACTCCACATCAAATTCCTGCAGCAATATTAGCCATCTTCCCATCTTCCCTAACAACGAGGGCATTGCTAGATTCAGTGAGATATCAGATGCAGTCGTCGACGGATTTTCGGGGTGTGTTCTCCTATGCGGACTTTGTCAAGCTACTTTCTGTATCATTGCCCGACGTGCTCGTCAGCTCGGGATGACCCAGGACCCAGCTAGGGACCCATTATCGTTCCGGGGAGGAATCCTTTCTGCAACCTTTACCTCTCGCTATCAGGATCTTTGGAGCCAACCGCCGGCGAAAACTGTCATACCCCTTTCGGTACCCATTCTGTAACTTCTACTGGTGAGTACAAAAGATGGATACTCAGTCCGGCACCTGACAACGGGACACGACAACTTAGGCATCTGGCTGGCGAGAGCAGGAGTAGAGTAGCCACTTAAATTTTACTTCCTATAAGAGAACTGGGAAATGATGAGTTGAACTGCTTTTATGTATTTGCAAAAACTGTGTGCATTTCAGCATGATTTCTCCATACATGATCATTATTTAACATGGATTCAGAATGCAAAATTACATCTAATCTTGGAGTGGATCTTGTAAGCATCAGACTCCTGTTTCCAATCAGCCCTCGCGGGTTTTCTTGATTGAATATTCTCTCTTTTTTTTTTTTTTTTTAAACCTCCGCCATGGACCCTCCTTCAGTTTGTTAGCATTGGTTGAATTCGCTGTCATCTTCATCTGCCAGGGGGATCGCTGCTTCTGAGAGTGGCTCCCCTTGGTATCAAAGTCTTGGTCTTAGCCCTTATGCAGACTGGTCGAGGTGATGGGTTCCTTATTTGGGGTTTGAATATGAAGTTTCGCGTTTGGCCTTTATTGGCTTTGGCGGTTCGAACCCTGGGATGGCCTTTCGATGGCTGAGACAGGGTGACAGGTTGGGCTTGGATGATCGGGGGTACTTTTATCGGTTTTGGTGGTTTAAGCTTTCGAAATGGTTTTCGACGGCTGGGATTGGGTGGATGGTTTGTGGGTTAGCCTTTTAGATCCTTTTCAGTAGCTAAGAAGAATGACAATGTGCAGGCATGTGTAGATCAACAGGATTTGAGCGAAGCTTTTCTTCAAATAGTATTCCCTTGCCCCCTGATCAATTCTCTCTTTTCTTCTCTCTTCTTTTTTTTTTTCTTTTTTTTTATTTATTTAATTTATTTTGATTTTTTTTTCTTTTTTATTTAAGTTTTTTTTTATATTTTTTGCAACCCAATTTTTTTTTTTACAAGCTTTGCTTAAGTCCTCAATTTTACACATACGTGCACTTTTTATCTTAACCACTGGGACCATGTTGCTCAATCTAGTTGGGCATATAGTTTTAGCAAGAATTTTGGCTATAAGGGTTCTGGATGGTTAAGAGTCGATCATAATTGTTTTTGGGGTACACATTTCAAATGGTTGAGAGGAAAGGGTTCACGTTGTTTGGTTTTGATGAGTTGTATTATGGTGAGTTATGTTTTCTTCGTAAAGGTCTTGAGTCTCGTTCGCCTAACTCCTGATGTAGCTTTCGAAGCTTGATCTTATTTGGTGGCATCATATGCATCCCAGATGTCGTGGGAGTGCAAAGAAATGGCTTTCAACATTCGGTTCGTCGTCATGTTGGCTCGTGGAAGTAGTATTAATCTCAAGAATGTCCTTATCAATTTTCAGCATGTCATACTAGATCCGGGCAAAGGCTTTTTCTTTTTTTTTTATTATCTCTCAAGTTTTTATCTCACTTCAGGAGTCACAACAGATGCTATCAAGATTTTCTTTGGGTTCTCCCAAAGTTCCGAGATTAAATGGAATGGCATTAGTTGAACTAATGTCAAATGTAAATGTGCCATGATTATGCATAATGAAATCATAAGAAACATCACACAAGATAGCAAAACCATCCATTTCACTCAATAAAACTAGAACTAAAACTGTCATCATTAAATAGTTCAGAAATAAAAAGAACATCTAAATGGCTTCTTCCTTCTTCTCTTGCCAACACGGACGCTGCAGTCGACGGTCTACTATCACTTTCGGGAACCCCTCAGCTCCTCATTCCTCTCATTTCTTCCTCCATGAGACGGTGCACTTGTTTCTTCAAAGCCCAGCATTCCTCAGTGTCATGCCCAGTCTGCTGATGATAAGTACAATACTTGTCCTTTTGGCGATTAGGGTGCCCTTGGCTCCTGGTAAGTTTGGCTGTCTTTGACTGCAACTTCCCTTGCTTAACGAAATGAGCGAACTGTTCAGATAAAGGTCTTCCTGAAATAGGATAGTCACTTTGGGTTACACTTCCAAGTGCAATCTTCATGCCTTGAAAACTTGTTTTGCTACCCTCTTCACAGCTTACGCTCTCACCGACCATCACTTCAGGAGGCATGGGTGGTTCAAGACTCCAAACTTGCTTCCTCGGGACTCGCCAGTCATCGAATAGGTCTGTGGCATACCGATGTGGATCCATTACCTCAAAACCCATAGTCGGCTTAGTTGACCGCGTCGAAGGAAAAGACTCGCCTACACCAAATGAAAATTTTTGGGCCACTCTGACCACTGGCTCTTTCTTGATACCCTGAATTCCCATGGAACTTTCCCCTCTGCATAGATTATTTCTTGGATCTGAGTCACCAAAGGCAAGCTTCTTGTAGGCATCTCGGGTAATAGCTTTTTTGGACCGCTGAATTGCCTCCTCGAGGATGTCTATTCTTCTCTTGGAGCCACTCACCATCGACACCCCGAATTCCTCCTTACCAGCGTATCCTAGGCCTTTTTGCCTCAGCTGCAGACCACAAGGCATTTTTCCTCTTAATCCGTATCCTGACATGCGTGATGCCATAGCCGAGCTACGCTTGCTCTGTAACACAGCAAGGCTAGCGCACTGCGCCTTGGTAGACGGTACGGTTGCGGCAGCGATATCCTCCTTCATAGTCTCTATCCTGACCTCAAACTCTTTCAACTTTCTCTCTAAGTCCTGTGCTTTCCTCTCCATTTGGTCGATAAGGAATGCAGGGGTTGCGCCCAATCTGCTCGATGGATTAGCCATCTCTAAGGACAATTCTGGAACCAGGGATTCTGGGCTACCTGATAGAGATTCTGAACTCCAGTACGAAGCTCGCTCCATTGACTCAAAGAAAGACCTTCTCCTTACCAATCGGCCACCTAAACCCCTAGACCACGGATTCGTACTTATGATGGCTAAAAAGTCAAACTTATTAGCATGATGTATGACATTACGAATGCATGATCGTGTCAATGCAACATAGACAACCACGTACAAGCACATAACACCTTCCAACCTTGTTACTCCCACACACGAGGTATTGCGGTCACTTTCCTAGGCGGGCTTCATCCAAGGGTTAACAGGGAACCTATTAGACACGTATGGTGCACGGTGAAAAATCGGCAGCATAACAGTCTTAATCTAATTCGCATTCGTATGGGTTTTGGCCATTAAGTATTTGGGCAATTCAATTAAACCAAAGTGGGCCCAACGGGGCATGAAAGCCTTTGATAAAAGACCACTTGATTTGCTTGATTTTATTTAATACGTGACGGCCCATATCACAAGCATTGTATTAAGGAACATACCACCTAGGGGAAGTTTCTACTTGCCAGTACATGAGCTTTGGTCAAGGTGATTTTACTTTAGGGCTACCCAAGCATGATCCCTGCCGACGGGTCTAACTCGTCATAAGTATAGCGACCGATCGGGTCGTCATTTTGATATACCAAAAGGTACAAGGCTTGGGCTGGTGATTATCCTTAACACTTCCCTACAATGAGTGAAAGTAGGGTCGTGCTTCGGGAATGCACCGGGGTAAGATAGGGACCAACTAGCGTAAGTCTAAGGCTCTAAAATGATATGATGCAATTTTTGCGAGAGATAGAATTTTAAGTTTCAAAAACCCAATTATAAATTTTAACCAAAGTACTTTCGGAGTGGAGTCTCAAACACAAAGATCCCCAGCGGAGTCGCCACTGTGACACGCGCCGAACCCGGAAACCCAGCAAGGGCCCTCGCTTTGAATCCGCCATTGGGATTCGAGGTATGGAGGTTTGCGTCTTTTGGATCATGGGCGCCATGAGACATCATCGGTTTGTTCCTCCCAATAGAACATTGGGGAGAACAACCTAGCCTATTGACGCCTAAAAGCACCTTTGAGGTATATGGAGTCGCCACCCAATTTGCGTGAAATTGGGAAAAGGTTTCTCACCTCTATCGGTCTAAACCAGAGATATGGTGTCCGGGACTTCCCTCTTATTTATGCTTTGGTTAATTATAAATGGGTTTTTAATTTCTTAAAATTATATCTCTCATCTCACACGAGCGATGCATTTAATTAAATAGCGCATTGAAAGCACGTAAAGAAAATAAATAAAAGCGATAAATAAAGTAAATAGAGAAAGCAATAAATGAAAGCGGTAAACACAAAAGCATGCAATTACAATAGAAATAGGGGCAAAATACAACCCCATTAAAAGGAGATTAAAGATGTAAGTGGGACGGAATACAATCCCCAAAAGATAAATAGAGTTGCCCCAAAATTAATTACAAGGCCCAAATAGAAATGAACTTGAATTTAAAACACTCACTCAAGATTAAAATAAAAGAACATACATAAATCGGGACATTATTTGAGGAACATTGGTTCCTTCGCACTTGTCGAAATCTAGGAACATTGGTTCCTTCGTATTAATTTAAAGAGGGTTCGAAGAGTCATTTTGGTTGTTTGGAAGAAAATCGGGATGAGTGATCCCATTTTATTGAAAATTGACTCTTCGTTTTGATCGTGATAATTTTATGGTTGGGCTAAAACAAGGGACATTGGTCCCAATTTTGTTAGTGAAAGTCCCGATTTAATTATAAAAGTATTTTTGTGACTTTTTATCTCACGCGTGCATAAATAAAATAAATATTTACATATAAACACGTAACACATAAAGAGAGAGTCGAAAAGATCTCACCAAACCGGAGTGACTCTCCACGCGTCACGACCCATCCGGGGAGTCGCGGGACGCTTACATGACCCGACTCAAGTCAATTCTCAGACAAAAATTAATATCAAAAAAATTAGTGATGGTTCTAAAAATTAATCAAGCGAAAATGAAATAAATATTGGGTAAGTCAAATTATAATGACGAGACAAATACGACAAAATTAATAATAACAATAAATATAAGGCGACAATATTAATAATAAATAAATCAAATAATGATAATAACAACAACATTAATAAATAGTAATATAAAAAAACTAATTTAGGAATGAGAATAATAATAATAATAATAATAATAATAGAATATTAATGGCAATAACAATAATAATAAAAATAATACGGAATATTAAATGATAATAGTGCTAACTAATTAATGAATTAATAATAATAATAATAATAATAATAATAATAATAATAATAATAATAATAATAATAATAATAAAAGATAGCAACAAATACTAAGAGATTAATGAAGTAATAATAATAATAATAAACTTTGAAAATATATTAATATGCAAATATTAAAAAAGATTAAGCTAAAAACTAAAATAGAATAAAATAGCAAGTTAAAGAAGAACTAAAAAACAATGGAAAATGAAAACCAACCTGAAGAATAAAAAAAATGATGGAAGTTAAGGAATAAAAATTAAAGTATAAAAGTTTAAGTGAATTAAGAGTAAAATACGTGAGGTTGTTCACACTACAAGACAAAATGTGGCCAAAAGTCATGGAAATGCAAATGAAATGTAAAAAGAAAGTGGGAATAAAAAAGCTAAGAGCATCACGACTCAAAATTCGATCGGTCAAACAACATAATAATAATTGTAATAATAATAATAACAGTGGATGGATATAAAAATCAAATTAAAACAAACCAATAATATATTATTAGTGATATTAACACATTAAAATGCTAAAAGTAAATAATAGACATAATAATAATAGCGAGAAATAATGTTAACAACAATAAATAATATATAAAAAATAAATAAGAACGAGTCCGAGAATGTTTACCCTCAGAATTTTTAGATCGGAAATAGGATGTCTCGATCCGTTCCCCTTGTCGATTTTGTGGTGATAAAAATTTGAAAAAAATATAAAAATTAATTTTTTGGAATAAAATCAAGAGAATATCTTGATAAAAATATTTTTTGGTGGGTGATTGAGCAAAAGAAATTAATTTTCCAAGCTTGAATCGCCCAAGAAATTGATTATTATTTTTTGAAGAAAAATTAAAGATTGAAACGTGAGAAGAAGAAAAAGCAACTAGAAATATTTTTGAAGAAAAGGTTGAAGAACAGTTGCTGGAGAGGAAGGAAAAATAGAGAGAAAAGCCAGGAAAATTTTTTGTGTAAAAATCTGTCCCCCTTGAAAATGGAGATCGAAATCCCTTTTGATTTGTTGGTCTTGGCTCAAAATAGAAAGAGACAGAAAATCTTTTTATTTTAGTTAATCAAAATTGACATAAAACGGTGAAAGAACCGGTCAAAACCGACTGAAAAAGAGACTGAAAATGCAGGAAAGCGACGGGTCAAATGGAAAACAGGTCCGCGTGGAGGGGGATGATCGCGCGCAAGAGGCACGCGAGGGGCAGATGGTCGCGTGGTGGGGGATGATCGCGCGCAAGACGCACGCGAGGGGCAGATGGTCGCGTGGTGGCCAAGCGGCCACCACGCCCAAAGTGGTCGCGTGGTGGCAATGGCCACCACGCGACCCTGTGTGGTAAAGTGGCCATATGGCCACTTTACCACAAAGAAAAAAACTTTATTATTAAATTTTTTTTTTTAAAACCTTTTATATCTCTTTTTTTTTTATATTTTTATTTATTTTTCCTAATTAGACTAATTTAACTAACCCAATAAAATTAATTAACTAATTTAATTCAATCAAATTAATTATCCAACTTAATTTTTTTTCTTTTTTCAATTAAATCAATTAATTAATTTAATTTAACTCAATTAAATTAATTAGTTAATTCAATTTCTCTTTTTTCCAAATTAAATCAGTTAATTTAATTTAATTCAATGAAATTAATTAACTAATTTAATTTCCTCTTTTTTTTTTCAAATATAAAAAAAATAACACTTTCTAATAATATTATTAAATTTTTTTTTATAAAAAAGATTTCGACAAGAGAAACATCATTTTTGACACGTCTGCCTGTAAATCGGTATCATTCTCGTCATTGGGTAATTCTGATCTTGGACCGCCTCGGGACCCGGTGTCTACAGCTGCCTCACTACGTGAGGCCCAGCTCACAGGTAAGGAGTTCCTCTCACCTGCTGCCTCACGTGTGCTCCTCTTCAGCACGTTTTCTTCTGTTTTTCATGGAGATTTGGTGTGGAAGTATGGGTTTACATGGGATTTGGTAGGAAAAATAACTAATCCTGTCAAATAACATTTAAAGAGTTAAAAAAGGAGATTGAAAAAAGGGAGGGGCAAGAATTATTGGAGAGGAGAGAAAACAAAAGAGAGAACACAGAGAGAAAAAGAGAGAAAGAAAGAGAACACATAGAGAAAAGGAGAGAATGACTGAGAGAAAAGGGAGAAAGAATGACTAAGGAGTGATTCTGAGATTATTTTGAGAGCAAAAGAGAAGAAAAGAGTTTCTAGCATTGAAAATCTATCATTTTGGTGTTGGTTTTTCTTCTAAAACGTATTTTCTACTGGAGCTTTCAAGTATCTATTTTTAACTTCTATCCCAAGAAAAGCAAAGAGGAAATCAAAAACTTCATTTGCCGATCAAAAATCAAAAATCTGAGGGTAAATACTGAATAATTGCCTCTCCTGTTCATTTTATTTCTCTTCTCTTTTTTCTTTCTGTTTCCTTTCTTTGTTTTGTTGAGCTGGTAAGCTTTGTTGGTTGTATATATTGTATATATTATTGCTTGATTTTATTAACCCGTTGATTGTGTGTTTGTGGTTATTATGAATATATTAGCCTGTTAGTTATAGTATTTTGCACGTTTCGATCTTATTTTGTCATATCTGATGGCTTGTTCTTCTTCCTCTCTTCACCCCTTTTTTTTCCATTTCTTTGATGTAAGTTATTTTGTTTTGCTTGCTTTTGATTGCCGATTGGATTTTATTCTTGTTCTTGCTTGTTTTGTGTTTTCTCGATCGGATTTCATTCTCCCCGACTTGATTGAGCCGTTGAACCGATCAGAACCTCTGTTTTTCCCGTTCGGATTGCACGACCTGTGAATGCCTTTCACGACTCGTGAATGGCATTCATGAGTCATGAATGTCCTTCATGACTCGTGAATGCCATTCGCGACTCGTGAATGCCATTCACGAGTCGTGAAGGTAACGAGTCGTGAATGCCATTCACGAGTCGTGAAGGTAACGACTCGTGAATGGCATTCACGAGTCGTGAATGCCGGCTTGCTTTGCCCTTTCTTCTTCGTCTTTCCTCCTTTGTTTGGCCTGTTCTGATTTTCTTCTTTATTTTCTTTGTCTTGGCTAGTTTCTCATGATGATTATTACCATCTTTTATTGTGTTTTTGCTTGATTTAATCCACGAGTTTGCTGTCATTTTCTTTATTATTACTGTCCGTTTACTGTTATTAAATTATGTTAAGCGATGTGAATATTGATTTTAGCTATTTTATCCTTATTTTTGCATGCCATATAGTTTGGATTTATTGGTTTTGGCCTTTTGATTTGAAATCAGCATTTTTCTTGTAGTGGCTGTGGGTTTTTGCATGACAGCGCAAAAACACAGCTGTGTTTTTGCGTTAGCGCTCAATCTTGGTTGAAAACACAGCTGTGTTCCTTTGGAAAACACAACTGTGTTTTTCATACCGCCTCGCTCCACCATTTTCTTTCTTTCTCTGCGCTCTCCGTCGCTCTGCTGAAGAAACGCAGATGTGTTTCTAAAGAAAACACAGCTGTGTTTTCTTCTCTCCTCCTTTATTTTAATTTTTCCTCATTTCCCTGCATGTTATCTTTGTTTTATTTATTTTCTATCTGTTTATAATATATCTATTTTATGTTTAATTGTTTTTACTTATTTGATTAGTCTAATTAATTTTTATTTGTTTAATTTATTAATTATTTTAATAAGTTAATTTATTCAATTAATTTATTTGTTCATATTAATTATTTAATTTACCTCACTAACACTTTATTTCCTTTTTATCTTTTATTGTCTCAAAATTGTTTATCTTCGCGAGTTTCATTCTGACTCGGATGGTGGATTGGGATATTAGAGGCCACCCAACTTAGGGTTTGCATTTTAAATTTTGTATTTTTTTATTATATTATTTTTATGTGTTGCATGTAAAATATATTTTATTAATTGCCCGTATCATAGAAAGTCACGTTTTTTAATAATTAATAACTTGTAAATTTTTCTTAATAAATTGGACCAATGTCCTATTTTAACTAATAAAACCTCACTATCAAAATGGAGAATTAGTTTTCATAAAATGGGATCACTCATCCCAGTTTTTTCAATCAATATCCTAAAAATAGTTCTCCAATTTTTCTAATAAATAAAAAAGGAACCAATGTTCCTAAAATTCATGACCCGATTTATGTATGTTGCATTTTAATGCATTTATTTATTTGTTTGTTTATATTTTCTTATTTATTGGGGGATTGTTCTGTCCCATTTGTTAGTTAATTTATTTTTATTTTTTTATTGCTTTATTTATCGCTTTCCTATGTGAATGAATGCGCTTTTAATTTATTGTATTATCGCATGAAATGAGAGATGGAATTTTGATTCCTTAAAAACTCACTTATTAAATTAAGTCATTAATAAGTGTGAAATTTCGAACACCTTCTCTGGATTAGACCAATAGAGGGTAGAGACCTCTCCCAATTTCTTGTAAATTGGGTGGCAACTCCAAAATACCTCAAAGGTGCCTAAAGGCGTTGTGGGTCTAGATGATCCTTTCTAATGTTCTATTGGAAAGGAGGCATCCAAAATGACTCATGATGTCCAATATCATAAAAGACGCGAACCAATCCCTCGATCCCTAATAGCGGGTTCAATGAGGGCCTTGCTGGTTCCTGCGCATATTATAGTGTCCTTATAGAAGATTTTCAATGTCAGAATTTAGAAGCAGGCCTGAATGAGACTCTTAAAGCAATGTTGATCTCTTTGATGAGTTCCCCAGTTAGCTACTATCAGATTGTGCAAGCAGCTTTGAGTGTGGAATGCTCGGAGATAGTTTTGAGGGATAGAGCCTAGAAGAGGAATGCTCCTTATGGAGGTTTATCCTCAGGGAAGAGGTCTAGGGGTTCCTAAGGAAATCCTCCAGATGAGTCTACTCCTAGCCTTGCTTCGAGAGGTAGAAGACAAGGGTCTTCTCAAGGTTCTAGTGCTGGTAGAGGTCATTCTGGTGGCCGAGGTGATGTAGTGCTGGAGTGCTCTCATTGTAGCAAGCACCATCAGAGCGAATGTCGTTGGTTGATGGGTGGTTGTTTTAGGTGTAGCAGCACCGATCATTTCTTGGCCAATTGTCCGAATTTGTCTGAAAATATCCAAGGGAGGCAAAAAGCTAGTAGAGCGGGGTCTAACTCCCCTTAAGCCAATTGAGGTTATGGTAGAGGTCGAGGTCGTGGTGGAAATCCTAGAGATGGAGCTTCATCTGAGTCCGTGGATTGTCCACAAGTGGCACCAACTAGAGCTTATGCTATAAGAGCCCGGTAGGAACAAGACGCACCTGAAGTGATTGTTGGTAAGTTCCTACTCTTTGACACTGAATTACATGCTCTAATAGACCATGGGTCCACACACTCATATATGTGTTCTGATAAGTTGTGTACTAGATTGGCTAGTGTGGACCAATTAGATTATGAGATTTGTGTGACCAGTCCCTTAGGGTATAGTGTTAATGTGAATAGAGTGTATAGGAATTGTCCCCTTGTGGTATAAGGTGTAGAGTTTCCTGTGGATTTGATTAGTTTTCCTTTCCATGAGTTTGATATGATATTGGGCATGGACTGGTTGTGCAAGCACCGGGCAGTAGTGGATTATCATAGAAAGGCAGTAGTGGATTATCACAGAAAGACAGTAGTGCTCAAGAGTAGTGGTCAATCAGTAGTGGTTGTGAGAGGTTTGAATTCTAGTCCGTTGGGTAGTGTGATTTCAGCTATGCAAGCAAGATGTTTTATGAGGAAAGGATGTGAGGCCTTTTTGGCCTTGGTTTTTGATTCTAGACAGAGTCAAGTTAAGATTCAAGATATTCCAGTTGTAAGGGAGTTTGTGGATGTTTTCCCTGAAGAGTTACCGGGTTTGCTGCCAGAGAGAGAGGTGGAGCTATCCATAGAGATTACGCTAGGCATTACCCCTATTTCTAAAGCTCCTTATCGAATGGCTCCTATGGAATTGAGAGAATTGAAAACTCAATTACAAGAGCTATTGGATAAAGGCTTTATTAGGCCTAGCATTTCTCCATAGGGTGCTTCGGTTTTGTTTGTTAAGAAGAAGTAAGGCACCTTAAGGATGTGTATTGATTACTAGCAAATCAATAAAGTCATGGTGAAGAACAAATATCCATTGCCAAGGATAGAGGACTTGTTTGATTAGCTTAGGGGAGCTGAAGTTTTCTCTAAGATTGATTTGAGGTCAGGTTATTATCAGTTGCGGGTTAAGGACATAGATGTGGCTAAGACTTCTTTTCGGACATGGTATGGCCACTATGAGTTCTTAGTGATTTCGTTTGGATTGATCAATGCACCGGCGGCTTTTATGGATCTGATAAACCGAGTGTTTAAGCCATATCTTGATCGATTTGTGGTTGTATTCATTGATGACATTTTGGTATACTCGAGGAATGAGAATGAGCATCGGGAACATTTGCGTTTGGTACTTCAAGTGTTAAGAGATCATCAGCTTTATGCTAAGCTTAGCAAGTGTGATTTTTGGTTGAAAGAAGTGTCTTTCCTTGGGCATATTATTTCCTCGGAAGGTATCCAAGTAGACCCATCTAAGGTGGAAGCGATTGTGAACTGGAAGCCACCAAGGAACGTGCCAGAAGTCAGAAGTTTTCTCGATTTAATTGGTTATTACAGGCGATTTATGAAGGGGTTTTCGATTATTGCTTCACCTTTAACCAGGCTTCTTTGGAAATGAGTTATGTTTGAGTGGTCCGAGAAGTGTTAGACGAGTTTTGATCAACTGAAGAGGATATTAGTTGAGGCTCCTGTACTTACTCAACCCATTTCGGGTAAGGAGTATACAATGTACAGTGATGCTTTGGGTATTACACTTGGTTGTGTCTTGATGCAAGAGGGTAAGGTGATAGCTTATGCGTCTAGGCAGTTGAAGCCTCACGAACAGAATTACCCTATGCATGACTTAGAGTTGGCAGCAGTTGTGTTTGCTCCCAAGATTTAGCGACACTATTTGTATGGAGAGACTTGTAGGATCTTCACTGAACACAAGAGCTTAAAGTATCTCTTGACTCAGAAAGAGCTAAATCTCAGGCAGAGATGGTGGTTAGAGCTATTTAAGGATTATGATTGTATTATAGATTACTGCTCGGGCAAGGCGAATGTAGTTGCAGATGCCTTAAGTAGGAAGTCAGTTTTGGCTTTATCTTTGTATCATGGTAGATGGAGATTTGATTTCAATGGAGCTTTGATTGCCTAGCTGAGAGCTAGGCCTTCTCTGAAGCAGTTGATTGTTGATGCTCAAAGGAATGATTCAAAATTACAGCAAGTTATACAAGGAGCCCAAAGTGAGAATCAGATTGATTTTTCTGTTAAGGACGGGGTGCTAAGTTATAAAAATCATTTATGTGTGCCTAATGACGTTGAATTAAAGAGGAAACTTTTGCTTGAGGCGCACACTACGGTTTTCACTATGTATCCTGGAAGTGAAAAGATGTACCGTGATCTGAAACAGTTCTTTTGGTGGCCCGGGATGAAAGGAGATATTGTGGATTTTATCTCCAAGTGCTTAACATGTCAGTAGGTAAAGGCCGAGTATCAAGTTCCATCTGGGTTGCTCAATCCTTTACCCATTCCTCAGTGGAAGTGGGATAATATCACTATGGATTTCGCATCGAGTTTGCCTTTGACACAGCGAAAACATGATTTAATTTAGGTAATAGTCGATCAGCTCACTAAGTCAGCTCATTTCTTACTGGTTAGCTTGATTACTCGATGGATAAGTTGGCGAAGATTTATGTGAATGAGGTAGTCTGATTGCATGGAGTTCCATTGTCAATTGTGTCAGACCGGGATCCAAGATTTACATAAAAATTTTAGAAAGAGTTGTAAGCTGCTTTGGGTACCCGACTGAATTTTATCACTACTTTCCATCCTCAAACTGGCGGATAGTCAGAGAGGATTATTCAGATATTTGATGATATGCTTTGAAGTTGTGTTTTGGATTTATCTAGAAGTTGGGATAGATATGTATCTTTGATAGAGTTCGTGTATAACAACAGTCATCAGATGAGCATCGGGATGGCACCGTATGAGGCTCTATATGGAAGGAAGTGTAGGACTCCAGTTTGTTGGACTGAACTGACAAAATGTTCTTTTATTAGTCCAGAATTGATTAGGGACACTGAAGAAAAGATTAGAGTGGTGCAACAGAATTTGAAGGCAGCCAAGGACAGATAGTGATCTTATGCCATTTGAAGCGAAAAGACATTCGGTTTGACGTTGGGGATAAAGTGTTCTAAAAAGTGTCACCTTGGCAGAAGGTTTGACGTTTTGGCAAAAAGGGAAAGTTGAGTCCCAGGTATATTGGGTCGTATGAAATTTTGGATAAGGTTGGTCCAGTTGCGTATCGGTTAGCTTTGGCGATGGAATTAGCCAAATTGCACGATGTGTTCCATGTGTCGATGCTTCGTCGGTATAGATTATATATGTCTCATGTGTTATCGGCTCAAGATGTGCGGGTTCAGCCTGATTATTCTTATAATGAGGAACCCAAGACTATTTTGGCTCGGGAAGTGAGACAGCTCAGAAATAAGCAAATTCCTTTGGTTAAAGTGCTATGGCAACATCACGGGGTCGAAGAAGCTACTTGGGAACCAAATCAATTATGAGATCACAGCATCCTCAGTTGTTCAGTTCAGGTGAGAATTTCGAGGACAAAATTCTTTTAAGGAGGGGAGAGTTGTAACACCCTGATTCCCACCCTATTAGTTTTGAGCTTGCGTGTGTGAGTATGTGTTGTTTTTGGGTATAATTGTGTTTTAGTATTTTAATTATGTGGCTTGTTTAACTTTTGAGAAGAAAATAAGTATTAGAAGAGGAATTTGCCAAACTCACCACAATTTTATGACAAGTGGCAGGAGAGAGAGAGAGAGAGAGAGAGAGAGAGAGAGAGAGAGGAGAGTGGCTTTAAAAGCCTAGGAGAGAGAAAATGAGAGGGAGAGCAATTCTGTCCCTCTCTCCCATTTCCTCATCATGCCATCTCCTTCCTCCTTGCTTTCTTCTTCCTCTTTGCCCACTTTCATCCCTTTTAATTGGTGATTTGTGTTTGGTTTGGCAAATTCAAGAGCAAATCAAGTAAGTGTTTGCTCTTCTTCTTCTTCTTCTTCTTCTTCTTCTTCTTCTTCTCCTTTTATGTTTCCCGTTTGGGTTGTGAGTGTGTGTGTTGGTTGTGTTTGAGTTGAGTTGTTCATGTATTTTGGGTTATTTGGCAGAAATTCCTCCTAAAGATCCTAAAGGGAAGGAGATTATTAGTGGGAGTTCAGCCAATTAATCTCTTAGAGCATAGAAATTCAAGGTTTGGGAATTTCTTGAATTTGTATATTCTCTTTGAATTTCTGGTTTTAATTTCTTAAAATTGAGAGTATAAATGTGTAGATCTGTGCTTAATTGAAGTGTATGATGTTGAATTAAAGAGTAATTGTGAATTTTGGTAATAGATTTGAGATTAGGTATGATTTTATATGGTCCTTGGTTTGAATTGTTTATTTTGATGTTTTAGTTTATGTTAATTAGCATAAAACTTGGGTTTTATGTTGTATAACATGTTTTGAATGCCTATTGATGATTATGTTGAGGTTGGTTGGATTATTGTAAGTTAGGGATGGTTTGGATTTGGAAGATTTTCTGCATATTGACTGAAGAAGCTAGAAACCTGACTCTGTCATGAGGGGGATAGAGCCCGGTCATCAGAGCTCCCGCTGAGGAGCGTCTCTGTTGAGGCGCGACAGAGAGCTCGATAGGCCGAGCATCGGCCGGGCTAATCACCGTCGCGAGTGTGCCTTTGTGCACGAACGTGACAGTGAACTCCTTGCCTTCTGTCACCAGCGCGATTATGTCGCGGGCGCGTCAGAGGTCTTTTTGCCCCTTCTGTCACGGGCGCGACTGTCCCCTGCTCTTCTATGTGAATTGTTTTTATGTCATTTTGCATATTGCTCCCTTATATATTGCAATTGCCTTTATGTCTGAATTATTATACAATTCAATATTCTCCATATATGCTCATTGTGTTGAAATATGTCTAGCCTACAAGAGTCAAGTTAGTGGATAGATAGGCATGCCTATAGAGTTCTGTTAGCTGCAGCCCCTTTGTGTTCTAGACCCTAATCAGGTCACTATTTGGGTCCTCACGATCCTAATGTGTTTGGATCTTGTTTAAGATCCCCAATGTGAAAATGTTTTCGAATGAAAAATGAAAGAAGTTGCTTTTATTCGTACCCACGGGTACTAATGTGTTCACTCGTTATCATCGACTCTAAGTTTGCAGGCATATCTTTGATTCTCTTATGAATGCGAATTTGTATTATGATGTTATATGAATGTAATTCTATTAAGTAACACTTGTGAATTTGAGGTTTGATATAAGTAATACATTCTTATATGGATATATGTATATTTCTGTGTGTGCCATATGTATGTGCTTTGCTTTGACAACCACTGTAAGTGGTCGTTCATCTTTTGTTTTCCCCACTAAGCTTTATCGCTTAGCACGGGTATTTCATTCATGCCAGTGTGGAAGAGGTCAAAGTTTTTGAGGAGTCCGATCCGCAGCCATCAAAGCCAACACATTAGAGAGAGAATTTTTTAGCTTGTATTTGTATTTTGATTCTCTGATGTAACCTTTTGTTTTGTATATGACTTTGTAATACTTTGTAATTATATAAGGATGACATTGTAGCTCCCTTTTGTAATGAATATTTGTGATATAAATGAATATGATTGGAGAAATTCTGTTGGCCCATTATTTGAGTTGTAAAGTTTTTAATTACTCTGTTCTATGTTATTTATTTGTAAGCTTTTAATACACATATATGTTCTATTTAGCGACACACTTATCTATATGGGTACTCACTCCCCTATGGTGATGAGCTCCCCTACGTATAGGTATGGGGTGTTACAGTGTGGGTTTTGATTAAGTGTGGTTTTGATTTGGTTGAGTGCAAGAAGTTAGTGCCAAGAAGAAGCACAAGGGTAAAGAGAAGGTGGGATCTTAAAGGGAAGTGATTTTGAGCTGCTATAGAGGTTCGGGAGTTTTGCCCTATGTTGTGTTTGATTTTTGAGTGTTAATTTCTGGAAACTTGATATGTGAAGCATGTTTATGTGTGTATTTGGTTGGTTTTTTGCTAAATTGTGTGTATTGAAGGAAGTGGTATTAGTGTTTGCATGTGGGTTTTGTTCTATGTGGTTAGAGTTAATTTAAGTGTGATGCTCGCCGAACCTAGCAAAGCCCTCATTGAACCCGCTTTTAGGGATCGAGGGATTGGTTCGCGTTTTTTTTTATTTTGGGCATCGTGAGACATTTTGGACACCTCCTTCCAATAGAACATTGGAAAGGATCATCTAGTCTCACAACACCTTTAGGCACCTTTTGAGGTATTTTGGAGTCACCACCCAATTTACAAGAAATTGGGAGAGGTCTCTAACCTCTATTCGTCTAAACCAGAGAAGGTGTTCGGAACTTCACTCTTATTAATGACTTAAGCTTTATAAATGAGTTTTTAAGAAATTCAAATTCTATCTCTCATCTCACGCGGTAATACAATAAATTTAAAGCGCATTCCTCCACATAGAAAGCGATAAAATAGCAAAAAGATAAATAAATTACAAAATAAAAAATGGGACGAAACAATCCCCCAAAAATAAATAACAAATAAAAAAATGGGACAGAACAATCCCCCAAAAATAAAAAGAATATAAATAAATAAAACTTGCTCAAAATAAACAAATAAATAAAAAGCAATCAAAATACAAAATAGATAAATCGGATCATTTATTGAATCTCAGGAACATTGGTGTAGACACCGGGTCCTGAGATAGCCCAAATCAGAGTTACCCAATGATGATAAGATGTAACACCCCGAAACCACCCTAGAAGAGTGAGCCTTGTGTGCGTGTAAATATGTGTGGTTTATTTTGAGCATGTGTTTATTTTTGGTTAAATTAATTTGTTATTATGCTTTAGTGGGTTGTGTTATAGTGTGAGTGAGTGTATTAGAGTAGTGTGTGTGTTGTGGGCTATAATTAGGTGTGAGTGAGTGTATGGGAGTAGTGTAGGATTAAGAGATTAGTCTTGAGTGTAGCTTGAAGGATGGGAGTTAGGTGCAGTTAGTATGTGGCCCAATGGGGAGTTGCCATGTGGCATGGGAGAGAGAAGAAAAGGGACAGCTGTTCTTCTCCTTTATTCTTATCCCGTTTTCTTCTTCTTTTCCTTCTCTTCCCATTACTTCTTCATTTTCTTCTTCTTTCTCTTTATTTCTTTCTATAATTCTTCTTTTGTTGGAATCGGGTGAGCTGTGGTGAGTTGGGGTTGGCTGGAGTTGGTTGGTAAGTTTGTAATTTAGTGTCCTTCCTTCTTCTTTTCTTTGAGTGAGTTTTATACCTAAGTGTATGTTTGAGGTTGAATTCTGGTTTTGCTGGGTTTTGTGGTTCAGAGATTCCGCCTAAGGAGACGAAAGGCAAGGATATCGCGAGTGGTAGTGGAGCTCAAGATTGAAATGCCATATTTTGAGGTTTGGGAACGTTTGTGTATTTTGCGTATTTTGTGTATTTTGATGATTTCTGTATTATGATTGGAATTGATGATATGGATGGTGTGTTTTGGCTTCTATGAGTTATGCGTATTGTTTAATTTGAGTTGAGAAGCATGGGTTGTGCAGGATGGAGTTAAAATGTGAAAGTTTTGCATGTTTTCTTAGAAATTGCTGGTTTGAGAACTTTTGGATTTTGATTTTGTGATTTGCTTGATTTGATGACAATAATGACTTCAAAGGGCATGTTTATGTTGTGTATAATGGTTTGAATGAAGGATTTTACTTAGAACTGAGTTTTGGAATCAAATGAGTGAGTGGGTGAAAGTGGAGAATGAATTTCTGCAGATTTTGGCGTTGGGAGTGGAAATCCCGACTCTGTCGCGAGCACGACGATGTCGCGAGGTCATGACAGAGCTCGGTGATCTCTATCCCATCGTGCGTGCCGAGCTATGAGCGGCCGGGCGTGCGCAGTGGGGACTCCCTATCGCGAGTGCGACGTCGTCGTGATCGCGACAGAGAGCTCAGCATTTGGCCAAGCTTCTGTCGTGAACGCGCACCTGGGCGCGAGCCCGCGAAAGCTTTTGCGGGTACTCACTGTCGCGGGCATGATGCTTATCGCGAGCATGACAGTGAGATCTGTTTTTGTCTCCACGTGAGTGCGAGGCTCGCCGAGAGCACGACAGGAGGCCAACTTCGCCTCTGTCGCGAGCACGACGATGTCGCGAACACGGCCCTCTAGCTTTTCTTTTTGACTTCTCTTTATTATTACAATACTTAACTTTCCAATTTGTATTACTTCTAGAATTATGTATAGTCTATATATATATATATATAAATGTGTTTATATGCTTCCTATATCATGAACAAAACATGATGCAACCATATGTTGTGAACTGAAATGTGTCTTGGATTATGCATGACCTGCTAGAGTCGAATAAGTGGATAGTTAGGCATGCCTAATAGAGCTAGTGCTGCTGCAGCTAGTGTATGATTTGGACCCTGATCAGGTCCCCCGACTAGATCTTTGTGATCCCTTTGTACTGAATCTACGCGAAAATGTTTTGGAACAAAATTTAAAAGATTGTTTTGATACCCTCGGGTATCTATGTGTTATGAGAATACTGTTAATACCTTTGGGTATCTACGCGTACTCGTTATCCACTGTTTTGATATAGCAGGTGCCATAGTGTTATTTGTTATTATGTGTGAATTTCTGAATTATTGCTTATTGGAAATAATATGATTATAGTGCTGTTATGTGTTAAGTTAATTTATGACATCTTAACAATTAACTGTGCTATTCGCTTGTGATTATTTGTTGACGCCACTTTGAGTGGTCGTTGTGCATCTTTGTTTCCCCATTAAGCAATTTCGCTTAGCACGGGTGTTTTATTCGTGCAGGTGTGGAAGTTTTTGAAGGGTTGAACTGAGGGTTTCGCATCAGCAGGGCCAACACGACTAGTGGATAGAAGATTTTGTAGTTTAGGCCTTATATTCTTTTTGTATGTATTATAGTCTTGTACTTTTGAAACTATGTAAAGAATCCTTTTGTAAGTCGTTTTGACATTAATTATATGTAACTATTCAGTGGTACTGAGGCACTTTTGTAACTTTTTGAAATATGTAAAACCACCGTTGTTATATTAATGAAATGCAATATTTTGCTTTATGAATTTTCTCTGTTGAGTTGTGAAGTTTTAATTTACTCACTTGTATATGTTTTTGGTGTGCAATTGGTTCTGTTTGAGCGTCTGTGGGTGGCAACCCTTATCTATCGGGGACCATCATCCTCTTCGTAGGGTGAAGTTCTCTACGTATACGTAAGGGGTGTTACATTTTGTGGTATCAGAGCAATAGGCTAAGATGTTTCTGGGCTAGAGTATCATAGAAAGTCTGTTCGAGTTGTTTTGGCCTGATGCGAACTGTGTTTTGTGTGTTGTAGCTATGGAGTCTGCTCGTGGATCGCTTGAGGGGTCAGCCGAGAGTGCGAATCCCCAAGAGCAAGATCCATCAGTTTTGGGTCCAACTCAACCTCCTAGGGTGCCACCAGAGACCACTGCGGTTCTTTTTGAAGCAATGCTTAAGATATCCCAAGACACGGCCAGGGTGTAGGAGAGAGTAACTGCACCTAGGGCACCTATTGAGAATATGAGGAAGTATGGAGCTGAGGATTTCTTTGGCACCAATTTAGATGAATCAGATAAAGCTGAGATGTGGATTGATAAAGTGAAGCGGGTGTTAAGGGAAATCAGATGTCCTCCAGATAGAGAAGTGGAATGTATAGTGTCATTATTGCAAGGTTCTGCTTATGACTGGTGGAGGTTAGTGCTCAGTCAGCCCCAGCTTCTTGAGCCTTTATTATGAGGGTTCTTTGATAAGGAGTTCCAAGATAAGCATGTAACTAAGGCCTTCAAAGACGCCAGATGGGCACAGTTCTTGAGTCTCAGGCAAAGGGTAATGTTAGTGGCAGACTATGAGAATGAGTTCAATAGACTTAGTAAGTATGCACCACCAGGAATTCTTACTGATGAGTTTCGGTGTCAACATTTTGAGGCGGGTTTGAATGAATCTTTGAAGGCAATGCTAGTTTCTTTGATGTCTACCCCGAATGTTAGCTACTATCAGCTGGTTCAGGCGGCTTTGAGAGCGGAGCGCTTTGAGAATGTTTTGAGAGAGAAGGCTTTGAGGAGAAGGACCTCTAGAGGAAGTTCTTCCTCAGGGAAAAGATCAAGAGAATCTCAAGGGAATCCTGTTGGTGAGTCTCCTGTTAGTCCGGCAACTAGAGGAAGGAGACAGGACTCTTCTAGAGGATCAGGCGCGGCTAGAGGAGGTTCTGGTGGTAGAGGCAATGCCATGCCTCAATGCTCTCATTGTAGTAAGCGCCATTGGGGCGAATGTAGATGGCTGACAGGAGGATGCTTCAGGTGTGGTAGTACGGATCATTTCCTTGCTAATTGTCGAAATCTGCATGAGAATGCTCCAGGTCAACAAGAGGGTAGTCGAGCAGGATCTAATGCACCCCAAGGAACCAGTGGTAAAGGTAGAGGACGGGGTCGTGGTGGACGGCCTCGGGAGAGAGAACTATCTGAGTCTGTGGATCGCCCCGTTCCGACAGCTGGCAGAGCTTATGCCATGAAAGCCAGGGATGAGCAGCACGCACCACAAGTAATTGTTGGTAAGTTTTTATTGTTTGATTCTGAAGTGTATGTTATGATAGATCCGGGTTCTACTTATTCTTACTTGTGTTCTAGTAAGTTGGGTGCTAGTTTGGGGAGTGAAGAAAGATTGGAGTACGAGATTTGTGTGTCTAGTCCATTGGGTCAGAGTGTTGTTGTGAATCAAGTTTATCGGAATTGTCCCTTAAGAATTCAAGGTACAGAGTTTGCAGTTGATTTGATTCGATTGCGATTTCATGAGTTTGATGTTATTTTAGGGATGGATTGGTTAGCTAAGCATCGAGCTGTAGTGGATTGTCACAGGAAGGTTGTGATTCTTAAAGATAAAGATCAGTTACCTGTAGTTGTAAAAGGTGAGGGAAGTAGTTCGTTACATAATGTCATTTCAGCAATGAAGGCTATGAGGTTCATAAGGAAAGGATGTGAAGCGTATTTGGCACTAGTTCTGGATTTGCATAGAGGGCAAGTTAAAGTGCAAGATATTCCAATCGTGAGGGAATTTGAAGATGTATTTCCGGAAGAGTTACCGGGGCTACCTCCAGAGAGGGAAGTAGAGTTGTCAGTGGAGATTGTACCGGGAGCATCTCCGATTTCTAAGGCTCCGTATCGGATGGCTCTAGTGGAACTGAAAGAACTGAAGAGTCAGTTGCAAGAACTCTTGGATAAAGGATTTATCCGGCCTAGTGTGTCTCCGTGGGGTGCTCCTGTATTGTTCGTTAAAAAGAAAGACAGAACATTGCAGATGTGTATAGACTACAGGCAGCTTAACAAGATTACGATAAAGAATAGGTATCCGTTACTGCGGATTGAGGATCTTTTTGATCAGTTGAGAGGGGCAGGAGTGTTCTCCAAGATAGACCTGAGATCGGGTTACTATCAGTTGAGAGTAAAGGATACGAATGTGGCAAAGATGGATTTTTGGACGTGCTATGGTCACTATGAATTCTTAATGATGCCATTTGGTTTGACCAACGCGCCTGCAGCCTTTATGGATCTAATGAACAGGGTCTTTAGGCAGTATTTGGATCGATTTGTGGTGGTGTTCATTGATGACATTCTTGTTTATTCGAAGAATAAAAAGGAACATGAAGAACACCTCCGTTTGGTATTACAAGTGTTAAGAGATCACCAGCTTTATGATAAACTTAGTAAGTGCGAGTTTTGGTTAAAAGAAGTGACCTTCCTTAGACATGTGGTTTCAGCTGATGGTATTCGGGTAGACCCATCCAAGGTAGAGGTGATTGTGAGTTGGTCACCGCCTAAGAACGTGCCAGAAGTAAGAAGTTTTCTGGGTTTAGCTGGTTATTATCGGCGTTTTCTTAAAGGATTTTCGATATTGGCTTCACCTTTGTCTAGGTTGCTTCGAAAGGAAGTCAAGTTTATTTGGTCTGATAAGTGTCAAACCAGTTTTGATCAGTTGAAAGAAATGTTGATTAAAGCTCTTGTGCTAACGCAGCCTGTGTCGGGTAAGGAATTCACCATGTATAGTGATGCTTCAGGAGTGGGCTTAGTTTGTATTCTGATGCAAGATGGCAAGGTAATTACCTATGCCTCTAGGCAATTGAAACCTCATGAGCAACATTACCCAACACATGATTTAGAATTAGCAGCGGTAGTGTTTGCGCTGAAGGTGTGGCGGCACTATTTGTATGGAGAAAAGTGTAGAATCTTCACTGACCACAAGAGTTTGAAGTATCTACTGACCCAGAAAGAGTTAAATTTGAGACAGCGAAGGTGGTTAGAACTGTTCAAGGATTATGATTGTATTATTGACTACCATCCGAGTAAAGCAAATGTGGTGGCGGATGCTCTTAGCAGAAAGTCAATTTTGACTTTGTCTGTTAACAGAGGGAGGTGGAGATTTGATTCAGAAGGCGCATTGATTGCTTAGTTAAAAGCTAGAACGAGTTTGAGGCAAGTGATTGTGGATGCACAGTTGAATGATCCTGTTTTGCAGCGTGCTTGTCAAGCGGTGAAAAATGGTAAGCCAACTGAATTTTCAGTAGATAGTGAAGGAGTGCTTAAGTATGGGAATCGGTTATGTGTACCAGATGTGAATGAGGTGAAGAAGAAGCTTTTGCATGAGGCCCATTCATCAGTTTTTACTATGCATTCGGGTGGAGATAAGATGTATCGAGATCTCAAACAGCATTACTGGTTGCCGGGTATGAAGAAGGATATAGTGGATTTTGTTTTGAAGTGTTTAGTGTGTCAGCAAGTGAAAGCCGAACACCAAGTTCCATCGGGTTTGCTTAACCCCTTACCCATTCCTCAGTGGAAATGGGACGATGTTACGATGGATTTTGTGACTGGCTTGCCATTGACGCAGTGCAAGCATGACTTAGTATGGGTTATAGTTGATAGATTGTCAAAGTCAGCGCATTTTTTGCCTGTTCGATTAGACTATTATATGGATAAGTTGGCAGAGATATATGTGAGAGAGATAGTCAGGCTTCATGGGGTTCCATTATCCATTGTATCGGATCGAGATCCTCGATTTATGTCCAAGTTTTGGAAAGAACTTGTCAGCTTTGGGTACTCGGCTAAATTTCAGTACAGCGATTCATCCCCAGACCGATGGTCAGTCTGAGAGAGTTATTCAGATTCTTGAAGACATGCTTCGGGGTTGTGCTTTAGAATTTTCAAGAAATTGGGATCGATATGTGCCTCTGATGGAATTCGCGTATAATAATAGTCACCAGGAAAGCATCGGAATGGCCCCTTATGAGGTGTTGTATGGGCGGAGATGTAGAACACCAGTGTGTTGGACTGAATTACCGGAAAGAGCTATAATAGGTCCGGAGATAGTAAGAGACACTGAAGAAAAAGTTAGAATTGTGCAACAGAATTTGAAAGCAGCCAAAAATAGACAACGATCGTATGCTAATCTGAAGCGTAGAGATATTCAGTATGAAGTTGATGACAAGGTTTTTTTAAAAGTTTCTCCATGGCAAAAAGTTCTTCGTTTTGGAAAGAAAGGAAAGTTGAGTCCCCGATTTATTGGGCCCTATGAGATCTTAGGAAAGGTTGGTCCGGTAGCTTATCGGTTAGCATTACCTATAGAGTTAGCCAAGTTACATGATGTCTTTCATGTATCTATGCTCCGTCATTACCGATCAGATCCATCACATGTGCTCAAAGTGCAAGATATTCGGATTCAACCAGATTTCTCTTTTGATGAGGAACCAAAACAGATTTTGGCTAGAGAAATTAAGCAACTTCGGAACAAGCAGATACCATTGGTTAAAGTGCTTTGGCAACATCATGGTGTTGAGGAAGCGACCTGGGAACCCGAAGAGGCAATGAGAACTCAGTATCCTCAACTATTTGGATCAGGTGAGAATTTCGAGGACGAAATTTTGCTAAGGAGGGGAATATTGTAACACCCCGAAACCACCCTAGTAGAGTGAGCCTTGTGTGCATGTAAATATGTGTGGTTTATTTTGAGCATGTGTTTATTTTTGGTTAAATTAATTTGTTATTATGCTTTAGTGGGTTGTGTTCTAGTGTGAGTGAGTGTATTAGAGTAGTGTGTGTGTTGTGGGATATAGTTAGGTGTGAGTGAGTGTATGGGAGTAGTGTAGGATTAAGAGATTAGTCTTGAGTGTAGCTTGAAGGATGGGAGTTAGGTGCAGTTAGTATGTGGCCCAATGGGGAGTTGCCATGTGGCATGGGAGAGAGAAGAAAAGGGATAGCTGTTCTTCTCCTTTATTCTTATCCCGTTTTCTTCTTCTTTTCCTTCTCTTCCCGTTACTTCTTCATTTTCTTCTTCTTTCTCTTTATTTCTTTCTATAATTCTTCTTTTGTTGGAATCGGGTGAGCTGTGGTGAGTTGGGGTTAGCTGGAGTTGGTTGGTAAGTTTGTAATTTAGTGTCCTTCCTTCTTCTTTTCTTTGAGTGAGTTTTATACCTAAGTGTATGTTTGAGGTTGAATTATGGTTTTGCTGGGTTTTGTGGTTCAGAGATTCTGCCTAAGGAGACGAAAGGCAAGGATATCGCGAGTGGTAGTGGAGCTCGAGATTGAAATGCCATATTTTGAGGTTTGGGAGCGTTTGTGTATTTTGCGTATTTTGTGTATTTTGATGATTTCTGTATTATGATTGGAATTGATGATATGGATGGTGTGTTTTGGCTTCTATGAGTTATGGGCATTATTTAATTTGAGTTGAGAAGCATGGGTTGTGAAGGATGGAGTTAAAATGTGGAAGTTTTTCATGTTTTCTTAGAAATTGCTAGTTTGAGAACCTTTGGATTTTGATTTTGTAATTTGCTTGATTTGATGACAATAATGAGTTCAAAGGGCATGTTTATGTTGTCACACCCCGTTTGCCCCCTAGTAGAATGAGCCATATGTGTGTGCATGCATATGTGTATTTTAGCATGTGTTTTAAGGGTATTTTAATAAAAATGCATGTTTTTAGGGTTTTAGTAGCATGTGGATATATGTTTAGCATTAGAGTGTGAATTAATTGGAAAATGATCGTGTGCATATGAGCATATAATAGTAGGGTGTTTTTAGTGGGGAGTGCATTGTATGTGAGTAGTGTATGCTTGTTGGGTGTGAGTAGTTAATTTCCACCAATAAGAAAATGACATATGGCTAGGGCTAAGAAAAGAAAAAGAAAAGAAAGAAAAAGGGAAAAATGCAGATTTTTGTTCTTCTTCCCGTTTTCCCTTCTTCTCATTTTCTTCTTCTTCCTTTTCTTTTCTCCAAGAACCCTAGTGTGGATTCAAATCTTTATTGGTGAAATTTAATCATCTCTTTGCATCCTTTTTGGTAAGTTAATGTATTCTTTTCATTTTGTTTTCATTTTCTTCTCCTTCTTTGGGTTTAGATTTAACTTAGGGTTTATATTTTGGTTGTTCTTGGTGTGTTGATTGTTAGTTGAGCCTCCCCGAGATCCTAAGGGCAAGGAAATTGCTGGGACTAGCGGAGCTAAGTGATTTGAAGCTTAGAATTTCAGGTTTGGGACTTGTCTCTATTTTTGGTGTGTTTGGTGATTTGAGTTGGCATGTGTCTTTTTGGAAAAATTGCATGATGTGGTACAATAAGGTGTATGTGTGTGTGTTGATGGTTGAGATTTACTGTTTTTAAGTATTGGAAATTGTGAATTTTAGAGTATGATGATTTAGTTATGCATGGGTAGGTTTTGTTAATTTTAAATTTATGAATATTGGATTAAGTGGATGATTAATTATGTTATTGATGAGGGTGTTTGTGGTTTGAGCTGGAAAGGTAAGTTCTTGGGACGAATTTATGGTTTGGAGCGTGTATTTTGTGATGTGTGTGATTTTGGGTTCGGATTTTTGGAGTGACTTCTGCGATTTCTGAAATTTCAAGAAGTCACACGGTGGTAAGGAAATAGCTCACCGCCGTTTGGATAGAGGAAACTCCTCAGAAATTGCAAGGCTGAGATTTTACACGGCATAACTGGGCAGTAGCGTTTTACACGGCGGTGAGGATGTATCCTCATCGCCGTGTAAAACGCTACTGCCCAGTTATGTTTTGAGCTGTGAGTTTCACACGGCGGTATGGGTTTCCCTTACAGCCGTGTGAAACGCCTCTGTTGGAGCAGTGTTTATGCCTTCGTCCAGCTGTGTTGGGCATGTTACACAGCAGTATGGGATACCCCATACTCTCGTGTAAACTGTCTTACACGGCGGTATGGATTTACCATACCGCCGTGTAAAACGCTTCTGTCCTTATATACAGATTTTGGACTTCTTTTCTTTTCACTCCTTTTCCACTTGTGTTTGGTTTTAATTATTTTTTAGTGTTATTTTTTCTTTTTAGCATCAATTAATTGTGTATTTTGCTATGCTAAAGTAGTATGTGTTTTATGTATTAATATATTGAGTTATGCTCAAGTATGAATTCCTTATATGATGAATATTCGAATGTAAATTGTGTTATGCATGACCTGCTAGAGTCTAGTAAGTGGATAGTTAGGCATGCCTAATAGAGTCTTAGCTGCAGCCCTCAGTTCCATTTGGACCCCGATCAGGTCCCCGTTTGGTTCCTCGCGAACCCTTTTATGTGTAAGGATCTTGTTTAAGGTCCTTTTGAAAATGTTTTGTGAAAGTTAAAAGTAAAATCGGTTTCTCGATTCGTACCCGTAAGGTACTGTCCGTAATCGGCTCGTACCCATAAAGTACTGTCCGTATACTCGTTATCCACTCCCTCGAGTCAGCAGGTGCTTTGTATGAATTGTGATATGAGTAAACGTATATGATATATGTATGGGTTAATGGTGAAAAGTATAATCTGTTATAAGTATATGAATATTGTTATGAGCTTTCTGATGAATGGCTTTAATTATGTGAGCATGAGTATATGCAATTGTTATGCTATGATTATCGTATATGTATATACATGAGCTACGCGTGTGTATTGCCTTGACGACCGTTGTGAATGGTTGTCCTTATACTATATGTGTGTTTCCCCACTAAGCGTTATCGCTTAGCACGATGTGTTACCCGTGCAGGTGCGAAAGGAGTTTGATTTGGGAGAGTCGCAGCCATCGAAGCCAACACAGCAAGGTTTTAGTGTAGGGCTTTATTTTTTGTATTTTGAGGATTCTTTTTTGTATAGAACTCTCTTACTTTAGTTTTGTAATAGCTTCCGCTTATATACATGTATTTTGGGATTTGTATTTATCTATTGTATCTCTTGGGTTGATCAAACAGTAATGTAATGCTTCCGTTATATTAATGCATGATCAGCCTTAGTTCTTTTATTTCACAAAAGTTTTTAATTGCCTCGTATTTATGTATGTCTATCTTTGAGTGAATTCATTTATATTTATGCTTTGTGCGTTTACACCTTGATTCGTACGGCATCTTACTCCTCATGGGATGGGATCGCCTAAGTATGGGTAAGGGGCGTTACAAGTTGTGGTATCAGAGCCTAGGTTTAGGCGTTTCTGGGTGATTGTTTAAGTGATGGTATGTGTGGATACGTCTATGTTTAGGGCTGTGTTGGCTGATGTGGTTGTCCTTTTGTTTGTTAGATGGATTATGATTCTGCTCGTGGTGCCCTTGAGGAATCCGCTGAAAGTGTGAATCCTCCAGCTGTAGATCAAGATCCGTCTATTTCTGTTTCTGTGTCGGCTCAACGTGCTAGGGTCCAGCCTGAGCCCGCTTCCATGCCTTTTGAGGCTATGTTCAGATTACACCAGGACATGGCTCGGGTTTTGGAAAGGGTGACTGCCCCTAAGGCTCCGATAGAGAGTTTAAGAAGAGCTGGTGTGGAGGATTTTTATGGGACCGGGCTAGATGAGTCTGAGTTAGCTGAAAAGTGGCATGATAAAGTAAAGAGAGCTTTAAAGGAAGTCAGGTGTCCTCCCGATCAGCAAGCTGAATGTGCTGTGGCATTGCTTCAAGGGTCGGCTTACGAATGGTGGGAATTGGTATGTAGGCAACCTCAGATGCCTGATCCGATTTCATGGGATTTCTTCGGGGAGGAGTTCACAAAGAAGTATGTGACTCAGGCTTATAGGGACGCAAGATGGGCACAGTTTCTGAGTTTGAAGCAGAGGGCCATGTCAGTTTCAGATTATGAGAAAGAGTTTAACCGGTTGTCTCGCTATGCTCCGCGTGGGGTTATGACAGATGATTTCAGATGCAAGCATTTTGAAGCCGGGTTGAACGAGTCTTTGAAGATTGCTTTGATTTCTTTAATGTGTATGCCAGGGGTAAGTTATTATCAGATTGCAGAGGCTGCTATGAGGGCAGAGAAGACGGAATCATTGCTTAGGGAGAGAGCTCAGCGAAGGAGTTCTGCTCGGGGAGGTTCTTCCTCATCTTCGGGTAAGAGATCTAGGAACTCGCAAGATGAACCATCAGTTGGTTCGGCTACTAGAGGTAGAAGGCAAGGTTCAGCAGCGGTATCTGGTTCTGGCAGAGGTGGTAGATCTGATGCTATACCTGTTTGTGCTCATTGCAGTAGGGCTCCTCGGGGTGAGTGTAGGTGGCTCACTGGTGGGTGCTTTAAGTGTGGGAGCACCGAGCACCGTCTGGCTAGTTGTCCCCAGTTGAGTGAAGATTCAGGCCCACAGGGAGGAGCTAGCAGAGTTGGATCGAATGCTTCTCCAACTGCTAGAGGTAGAGGTAGAGGTAGGGGTCGAGGCGGTCGACCTAGAGATGGAGCTGTTTCTGAGACTGTTGAGCGTCCTCCACCTGTTGCAGCTAGAGCATATGCAGTAAGAGCTAGAGAGGAGCAGGATGCCCCTGATGTGATTGCTAGTAAGTTCCTACTCCATGACACTGAATTATATGCTCTAATAGATCCTGGTTCCACACACTCATATTTGTGCACGCATAAGATTGTTGATAAGTTGCATGTGGTAGATCAGTTAGACTATGAGATGTGTGTGACCAATCCATTAGGGCATAGTGTCAGGGTGTGTAGAGTTTTTAGGAGTTGTCCTTTGATGGTTGAGGGTGTTGAGTTCCATGCGGATTTGATAGAGTTACCTTTCAGAGAGTATGACTTGATTTTGGGTATGGACTGGTTGGGCAAGCATCGGGCTGTGGTTTATTGTCATATGAAGACCTTTGTGCTTCGGGATAGGAACCGAGCTCCAGTGTTTGTAAGAGGTTTGGGTGCGAGTTCTGTGAACAACATGATTTCTTCAATTCAAGCCAAGAGGTTTTTGAGAAAAGGTTGTGAGGTTTTCCTAGCTGTGGTTTTGGATTCCAAGAGGGATCAAGTGAGGATTGAGGACATCCCTGTTGTTCGAGAGTTTAGCGATGTCTTTCCAAGTGATTTGCCGGGTTTACCTCCAGAGAGGGAAGTTGAGCTAGCCATAGAGATCATGCCGGGTACCACACCTATATCGAGAGCACCTTATCGGATGGCTCCTGTAGAGTTGAGAGAATTAAAAACTCAATTGCAAGAGCTATTGGATAAGGGGTTTATTCAACCCAGCATATCTCCATGGGGAGCTCCGGTTCTGTTTGTCAAGAAGAAGGATGGGTCTTTGAGGATGTGTATCGATTATAGGCAGATTAACAAGATCACAGTGAAGAACAAGTATCCGTTGCCTAGAGTTGAAGATTTGTTTGATCAGCTTCGAGGTGCAGGAGTCTTTTCCAAGATAGATCTTCGGTCTGGGTATTATCAGCTTTGGGTTAAGGATGAGGATGTGGTAAGACTGCATTTCGAACTTCGGTATGGCCATTATGAGTTCCTTGTTATGCCGTTTGGTTTGACCAATGCTCCAGCGGTATTCATGGATTTGATGAACAGAGTGTTTAGGCCATACTTGGACTGATTTATAGTAGTGTTTATAGATGACATCCTGGTGTATTCCAAGGATGAGACCGAGCATGAGGAACATCTCTGATTGGTTTTGCAAGTGTTGAGGGAGCATCGGTTGTTTGCTAAGTTGAGTAAGTGTGATTTTTGGCTTTGAGAAGTGTCGTTTTTGGGCCACATAGTTTCAGCCAAGGGTATCCAAGTGGATCCAGCTAAAATTGAGGCGATAGTCGATTGGAAAGCGCCTAGAAATGTTCAGGAAGTGAGGAGTTTCCTTGGTCTGGCGGGTTACTATCGTCGGTTTGTTAAGAGTTTCTCTGTGATTGCCGCTCCGATGACTAGGTTATTGAGGAAAGGAGTTAAGTTCGAGTGGTCGGATAAGTGTCAAGCTTGCTTTGAGAGATTGAAGCAGTTGTTAGTTGAAGCTCCTATACTTACTCAACCCATCTCGGGTAAGGAGTTTGTTATGTTTAGCGACGCTTCAGGTATTGGTCTGGGATGTGTTATGATGCAGGAAGGTAGAGTTGTGGCTTATGCTTCTCGACAGTTAAAGCCACATGAGAGGAACTATCCGATGCATGATCTTGAGTTAGCAGCGGTTGTCTTTGCTTTGAAGATTTGGCGCCATTATCTCTATGGGGAGAAGTGCAGGATCTTTATGGACCACAAGAGTTTGAAGTATTTCCTGACTCAGAAGGAACTTAATATGAGACAGCGTCGATGGCTGGAGTTGTTTAAAGATTACGATTGCATTGTAGATTACCATCCGGGTAAGGCCAATGTAGTCGCGGATGCTTTGAGCTGAAAGTCAGTTTCTGCCTTATTTTTGAGACGGTTCAGATGGAGGTTTGATTCGGATGGGGCTTTGATAGCTCAGTTGAGAGTCAAGCCTACCTTAAGATAGCGGATAGTTGATGCTCAGAAGATTGATGAGAGGCTTCAGCAAATTGTGCAAGAGGTTAGTCTGGGCAAACAGTCAGAGTTCTCGGTTCTTGATGGAGCGCTTTTATTTGGGAACCGTTTGTGTGTTTCGGATGATGAGGAATTGAGGAAACAGCTTTTGAGCGAGGCTCATAGTACAGTTTTCACCATGCATCCTGGCAGTGGGAAGATGTATCAGGATATGAAGCAATTTTATTGGTGGTCTGGTATGAAGAGAGATATAGTGGATTTTGTGTCCAAGTGTCTGACATGTCAGCAGGTAAAGGCTGAGCACCGAGTTCCTTCTGGATTGCTAACGCCTTTGTCCGTTCCGGAGTGGAAGTGGGATGATATTACCATGGATTTTGTTTCCGGGTTGCCTTTGACTCAGAAAAAGCATGATTCTGTTTGGGTTGTTGTGGATCGACTCACAAAGTCCGCTAATTTCTTGCCGGTTAGGATGGATTACCAGATGGATAGATTGGCCAGTATTTATGTGGATGAGATAGTTCGGTTGCATGGAGTGCCTTTGTCCATAGTTTCAGACCGGGACCCAAGGTTCACATCTAAGTTTTGGAAGGAGTTGCAGCGAGCTTTGGGTACTAAGTTGAACTTTAGTACGGCATTTCATCCTCAGACAGACGGTCAGTCCGAACGAGTGATTCAGATCTTAGAGGACATGTTAATGGCTTGTGTTTTGGACTTTCCGGGCAGTTGGGACAAGTATGTATCACTTATGGAATTTGCCTACAACAATAGCTATCAGTCCAGTATTGGTATGTCTCCTTATGAGGCTTTGTATGGTCGGCAGTGTAGGACTTCGGTTTGTTGGACCGAGCTATCTGAGGGATCAATGAATGGGCCGGATCTGGTTAGAGATACAGAAGAGAAGATCAGAGTTGTGCAGCAGAATTTAAAAGCGGCTAAGGATCGACAGAGATCTTATGCCAACTTGAAGAGAAAGGATGTGCAGTTTGAAGTCGGGGACAAGGTTTTCCTTAAGGTTTCGCCTTGGAAGAAAGTGCTTCGGTTCGGGAAGAAAGGTAAGCTTAGTCCTCGCTTCATTGGTCCTTATGAGATTTTGGCTAAGGTTGGACTGGTAGCCTATAGATTGGCTTTACCGATGGAGTTGGCAAAGTTGCACGATGTGTTCCATGTTTCGATGCTTCGTCGGTACAGGTCAGATCCGTCACATGTTCTTTCGATTCAGGATGTGCAAGTGCAGCCAAATTTTTCCTATGATGAGGAACCGAGAGCCATTCTAGCTCGAGAGGTGAGGCAATTGAGAAGTAAGCAAATCCCATTGGTAAAAGTGTTATGGAACCATCATGGAGTCGAGGAAGCGACTTGGGAACAGGAAGAGTCGATGAGAGCTCAGTATCCGCAGTTGTTCAGTTCAGGTGAGAATTTCGAGGACGAAATTCTTGTTAGTAGGGGAGAGTTGTCACACCCCGTTTGCCCCCTAGTAGAATGAGCCATATGTGTGTCCATGCATATGTGTATTTTAGCATGTGTTTTAAGGGTATTTTAATACAAATGCATGTTTTTAGGGTTTTATTAGCATGTGGATATATGTTTGGCATTAGAGTGTGAATTAATTGGGAAATGATCGTGTGCATATGAGCATATAATAGTAGGGTGTTTTTAGTGGGGAGTGCATTGTATGTGAGTAGTGTATGCTTGTTGGATGTGAGTGGTTAATTTCCACCAATAAGAAAATGACACATGGCTAGGGCTAAGAAAAGAAAAAGAAAAGAAAGAAAAAGGGGAAAATGCAGATTTTTGTTCTTCTTCACGTTTTCCCTTATTCTCATTTTCTTCTTCTTCCTTTTCTTTTCTCCAAGAACCCTAGTGTGGATTCAAATCTTTATTGGTGAAATTTAATCATCTCTTTGCATCCTTTTTGGTAAGTTAATGTATTCTTTTCATTTTGTTTTCATTTTCTTCTCCTTCTTTGGGTTTAGATTTAACTTAGGGTTTATATTTTGGTTGTTCTTGGTGTGTTGATTGTTAGTTGAGCCTCCCCGAGATCCTAAGGGCAAGGAAATTGCTGGGACTAGCGGAGCTAAGTGATTTGAAGCTTAGAATTTCAGGTTTGGGACTTGTCTCTATTTTGGGTGTGTTTGGTGATTTGAGCTAGCATGTGTCTTTTTGGAAAAATTGCATGATGCGGTACAATAAGGTGTATGTGTGTGTGTTGATGGTTGAGATTTACTGTTTTTAAGTATTGGAAATTGTGAATTTGAGAGTATGATGATTTAGTTATGCATGGGTAGGTTTTGTTAATTTTAAATTTATGAATATTGGATTAAGTGGATGATTAATTATGTTATTGATGAGGGTGTTTGTGGTTTGAGCTGCAAAGGTAAGTTCTTGGGACGAATTTATGGTTTGGAGTGTGTATTTTGTGATGTGTGTGAATTGGGTTCGGATTTTTAGAGTGACTTCTGCGATTTTCGGAATTTCTAGAAGTCACACGGTGGTAAGGAAATAGCTCACCGCCGTGTGGATCGAGGAAACTCCTCATAAATTGCAAGGCTGAGATTTTACACGGCGGTGAGGATACACCCATACCGCCGTGTCAAACGCTACTGCCCAGTTATGTTTTGAGCTGTGAGTTTCACACGGCGGTATGGGTTTCCCTTACAGCCGTGTGAAACGCCTCTGTTGGAGCAGTGTTTATGCCTTCGTCCAACTGTGTTGGGCATGTTACACAGCAGTATGGGATACCCCATGCTCCCGTGTAAACTGTCTTACACGGCGGTATGGATTTACCATACCGCCGTGTAAAACGCTTCTGTCCTTATATGCAGATTTTGGACTTCTTTTCTTTTCACTCCTTTTCTACTTGTGTTTGGTTTTAATTATTATTTAGTGTTATTTTTTCTTTTTAGCATCAATTAATTGTGTATTTTGCTATGCTAAAGTAGTATGTGTTTTATGTATTAATATATTGAGTTATGCTCAAGTATGAATTCCTTATATGATGAATATTCGAATGTAAATTGTGTTATACATGACCTGCTAGAGTCTAGTAAGTGGATAGTTAGGCATGCCTAATAGAGTCTTAGCTGCAGCCCTCAGTTCCATTTGGACCCCGATCAGGTCCCCGTTTGGTTCCTCGCGAACCCTTTTATGTGTAAGGATCTTGTTTAAGGTCCTTTTGAAAATGTTTTGTGAAAGTTAAAAGTAAAATCGGTTTCTCGATTCGTACCCGTAAGGTACTTTTAGTAATCGGCTCGTACCCGTAAAGTACTGTCCGTATACTCATTATCCACTCCCTCGAGTCAGCAGGTGCTTTGTATGAATTGTGATATGAGTAAACGTATGTGATATATGTATGGGTTAATGGTGAAAAGTATAATCTGTTATAAGTATATGAATATTGTTATGAGCTTTCTGATGAATGGCTTTAATTATGTGAGCATGAGTATATGCAATTGTTATGCTATGATTATCGTATATGTATATAAATGAGCTACGCGTGTGTATTGCCTTGACGACCGTTGTGAATGGTTGTCCTTATGCTATATGTGTGTTTCCCCACTAAGCGTTATCGCTTAGCACGGTGTGTTACCCGTGCAGGTGCGGAAGGAGTTTGATTTGGGAGAGTCGCAGCCATCGAAGCCAACACAGCAGGGTCTTAGTGTAGGGCTTTATTTTTTGTATTTTGAGGATTCTTTTTTGTATAGAACTCTCTTACTTTAGTTTTGTAATAGCTTCCGCTTATATACATGTATTTTGGGATTTGTATTTATCTATTGTATCCCTTGGGTTGATCAAACAGTAATGTAATGCTTCCGTTATATTAATGCATGATCAGCCTTACTTCTTTTGTTTCACAAAAGTTTTTAATTGCCCCATATTTATGTATGTTTATCTTTGAGTGAATTCATTTATATTTATGCTTTGTGCGTTTACACCCTGATTCGTACGGCATCTTACTCCTCATGGGATGGGATCGCCTAAGTACGGGTAAGGGGAGTTACATATGTTGTGTATAATGGTTTGAATGAAGGATTTTACTTAGAACTGAGTTTTGGAATCAAATGAGTGAGTGGGTGAAAGTGGAGAATGAATTTCTTCAGATTTTGGCATTGGAAGTGGAAATCCCGACTCTGTTGCGAGCGCGACGATGTCACGACAGAGCTTGGTGATCTCTATCCCATCGCGCGCACCGAGCTGCGAGCGGCCGGGCGTGCGCAGTGGGGACTTCCTGTCGCGAGCGCGACGTCATCACGATCGCGACAGAGAGCTCAGCGTTTGGCCAAGCTTCTGTTGCGAGCGCACACCTGGGCGCGAGCCCGCGATAGCTTTTGAGGGTACTCACTGTCGCGGGCATGATGCTTATCGCGAGCGCGACAGTGAGATCTATTTTTGTCTCTAAGCGAGCGCGAGGCTCAACGCGAGCGCGACAGGAGGCCAACTTCGCCTCTGTCGCGAGCGCGGCCCTGTAGCTTTTCTTTTTGACTTCTCTTTATGATTACAATACTTAACTTTCCAACTTGTATTACTTCTAGAATTATGTATAGTCTATATATATATATATGAATGTGTTTATATGCTTCCTATATCATGAATAAAACATGATGCAACCATATGTTATGAACTGAAATGTGTCTTGGATTATGCATGACTTGCTAGAGTCGAATAAGTGGATAGTTAGGCATGCCTAATAGAGCTAGTGCTGCTGCAGCTAGTGTATGATTTGGACCCTGATCAGGTCCCCCGACTGGATCTTCGTGATCCCTTTGTAAAGAATCTACGCGAAAATGTTTTGGAACAAAATTTAAAAGATTGTTTTGATACCCTCGGGTATCTATGTGTTATGAGAATACTGTTAATACCTTCGGGTATCTACGCGTACTCGTTATCCACTGTTTAGATATAGCAGGTGCCATAGTGTTATTTGTTATTATGTGTGAATTTCTGAATTATTGCTTATTGGAAATAATATGATTATGGTGCTGTTATATGTTAAGTTAAGTTATGACATCTTAATAATTAACTGTGCCATTTGCTTGTGATTATTTGTTGACGCTACTATAAGTGGTCGTTGTGCATCTTTGTTTCCCCACTAAGCGATTTCGCTTAGCACGGGTGTTTTATCCATGCAGGTGTGGAAGTTTTTGAAGGGTTGAACCGAGGGTTTCCCATCAGCAGGGCCAACACGACTAGTGGATAGAAGGTTTTGTAGTTTAGGCCTTGTATTCTTTTTGTATGTATTATAGTCTTGTACTTTTGAAACTATGTAAAGAATCCTTTTGTAAGTCATTTTGACATTAATTATATGTAACTATTCAGTGGTACTGAGGCACTTTTGTAACTTTTTGAAATATGTAAAACCACCTTTGTTATATTAATGAAATGCAATATTTTGCTTTATGACTTTTCTCTGTTGAGTTGTGAAGTTTTAATTTACTCACTTGTATATGTTTTTGGTGTGGAATTGGTTCTGTTTGAGCGTCTGTGGGTGGCAAGCCTTATCTATCGGGGACCATCATCCTCTTCGTAGGGTGAAGTTCTCTACGTATAGGTAAGGCATGTTACATTTTGTGGTATCAGAGCAATAGGTTTAGATGTTTCTGGGCTAGAGTATCATAGAAAGTCTGTTCGAGTTGTGTTGGCCTGATGCGAACTGTGTTTTGTGTGTTGTAGCTATAGAGTCGCCTCGTGGATCGCTTGAGGGGTCAGCCGAGAGTGCGAATCCCCAAGAGCAAGATCCATCAGTTTTGGGTCCGGCTCAACCTCCTAGGGTGCCACCAGAGACCCCTGCGGTTCTTTTTAAAGCGATGCTTAAGATATCCCAAGATACGGCCAGGGTGTTGGAGAGAGTAACTGCACCTAGAGCACCTATTGAGAATATGAGGCAGTATGGAGCTGAGGATTTCTTTGGCACCAGTTTAGATGAATCAGATAAAGCTGAGATGTGGATTGATAAAGTGAAGCGGGTGTTAAGGGAAATCAGATGTCCTCCAGATAGAGAAGTGGAATGTGTAGTGTCACTATTGCAAGGTTCTGCTTATGACTGGTGGAGGTTAGTGCTCAGTCAGCCCCAGCTTCCTGACCCTTTGTCATGGGGGTTCTTTGAGAAGGAGTTCCAAGATAAGTATGTAACTAAGGCCTTCAAAGATGCCAGATGGGCACAATTCTTGAGTCTCAGGCAGAGGGTAATGTCAGTGGCAGACTATGAGAATGAGTTCAATAGACTTAGTAAGTATGCACCGCCAGGAATTCTTACTGATGAGTTTCGGTGTCAACATTTTGAGGTGGGTTTGAATGAATCTTTGAAGACAATGCTAGTTTCTTTGATGTCTGCCCCGAATGTTAGCTACTATCAGCTGGTTCAGGCGGCTTTGAGAGCGGAGCACTCTGAGAATGTTTTGAGAGAGAAGGCTTTGAGGAGAAGGACGTCTAGAGGCAGTTCTTCCTCAGGGAAAAGATCAAGAGAATCTCAAGGGAATCCTGTTGGTGAGTCTCCTGTTAGTCCGGCTACTAGAGGAAGGAGACAGGACTCTTCTAGAGGATTAGGCACGGCTAGAGGAGGTTCTGGTGGTAGAGGCGATGCCATGCCTCAATGCTCTCATTGTAGTAAGCGCCATTGGGGCGAATGTAGATGGCTGACAGGAGGATGCTTCAGGTGTGGTAGTACGGATCATTTCCTTGCTAATTGTAGAAATTTGCATGAGAATGCTCCAGGTCAACAAGAGGGTAGTCGAGCAGGATCTAATGCACCCCAAGGAACCAGTGGTAAAGGTAGAGGACGGGGTCGTGGTGGACGGCCTCGGGAAGGTTGTGATTCTCAAAGATAAAGATCAGTTACCTATAGTTGTAACTTTATTTTATTTGTACCATGAGCATGTGATTTTCTGTTGACGCCACTATGAGTGGTCGTTGTGCATTTTGTGTTTTTCCCCACTAAGCGATTTTGCTTAGCACGGGTGTTTCATCCGCGTAGGTGTGGAAGGGTGATCTGCACCAGCAGGGCTAATGCAACTAGGAGAGAGTTTTGTAGTATAGAAAGATGTACTTTTGTATATGTATTGGACCAGTATTTTGTAATGATGTAAACTCTATCTTTGTGCTTTGAATTGGTATTAGTTATGTTTATAGTCTTTTGGTGCTGAGGCACATTTGTAATTATGATATGTAAAGACTTTATTGTAATTAATAAATATTTTACTATTATTCTAGCCTCTATTTTTTATTTGAGTGTATGAGTTGTAACTTTATTTTACTTCATTTGAGTTCTGCCGTGACAACCCTCATCTATCAGGGTCCTTCATCCTCTTCTAGGGATGAAGCTCCCTATGTATAGGTAAGGGGTGTTACATTCTGTGGTATCAGAGCAATAGGTTTAGACATTTCTGGGCTAGTGTAAGATACAGTGTATGTCTAGTGTTGTGTTGGCCTGATGCGGATTATTGTGTATGTTTTGTAATTAGATGGAGTCCGCTCGTGGATCACTTGAGGGGTTAGCTGAGAGTGCGAATCCCCGAGAGCAAGATCCGTTTGTTTTTGGTCCGGCTCAACCACCTAGGGTGCAACTAGAGGCCCCTGCGGTCCCCTTTGAGGCTATGCTCAAGATATCCCAGGATATGGCCAGAGTTTTGGAGAGAGTTACTGCCCCTAGAGCTCCGATTGAGAATGTGAGAAAGTTTGGAGCGGAGGATTTCTTTGGAACTAGCTTAGACGAGTCAGATAAAGCTGAGAGGTGGATTGAAAAGGTTAGTCGGGTACTAAGGGAGATTCGGTGTCCTCCGGAGAGGGAGGTGGATTGTGTAGTGTCCCTATTGCAGGGCTCATCTTATGATTGGTGGACATTAATGCTTAGGCATCCTCAGCTTCCCGAGCCTGTGACATGGGAGTTTTTTGAATTCAGGAATAAATATGTGACTAAGGCATTCAAAGAGGACAGATGGGCGTAGTTTTTGAGTCTTCGACAAAGAGTGCTATCTGTAGCCGATTATGAGTAAGAGTTTAATCGACTAAGTAAATATGCACCGCCAGGAGTTGTCACTGAGGAGTTCAGGTGTCAACATTTCGAGGCGGGTTTGAATGAGTCTCTGAAGGTGATGTTGGTTTCCTTGATGTCTTCACCGGATGTTAGTTATTATCAAATAGTACAAGCAGCTTTGCGAGTTGAATGCTCTGAGAATATTTTGAGAGAGAAGGCTCAGAGGAGAAAGTCCTCCCGAGGAGGTTCTTCTTCAGGAAAGAGATCGTGTGAGTCTCAAGGAAATCCTTTTAGTGAGTCTCATGCTAATCCGGCTACTAGAGGGAGAAGACAGGAGTCCTTTAGAGGGTCTGGCATAGGGAGAGGAGCTTCTAGTGGTAGAGGTGATGGAGCGCCTCAGTGCTACCACTGTAGTAAGCGCCATTGGGGCGAATGTCGATGGTTGACAGGAGGATGTTTCAGGTGTGGTAGCACATACCACTTTTTAGGCAATTGCCCGAATTTGCATGATTACATTCAAGGTCAACAAGAGATTAGTTGAGCAGGGTCAAATGCTCCTCAGGGCAGCCGTGGTAGAGGTAGAGGACAGGGTCGTTGTGGATGGCCTCGGGATAGAGAATCTTCTGAGACAGTTGATCGCCCAATGCCGACGGCCGCGAGAGCTTATGCCATGAGGGCTCGTGATGAGCAGGATGCCCCGGAAGTGATAGCCGGTAAGTTTTTGCTTTTCGATATTGAAATGTATGCTTTGATAGATCCGGGTTCTACTCATTCTTATCTGTGTTCTGATAAGTTATGTGATAAATTGTCTAATGAGGCTAAGTTAGATTATGAGATATGTGTGACTAGTTCGTTAGGGCAGTGTGTTAATGTGAATCAGGTGTATCGGAATTGTCCTCTGGTAGTGCAAGATAAAGAATTTTCGGTTAATTTGATAAGTTTGCCATTTCATGAGTTTGATCTAATTCTGGGTATGAATTGGTTGTCCAAGCACCGAGCTATAGTTGATTGCCATAGGAAAATAGTTGTACTCAGAGATAGTGATCAGTTGCCTGTGGTTGTGAAAGGTGTGGGAAGTAATTCGTTGCATAATGTGATTTCGGCTATGAAAGCGAGGCGGTTTATGAGGAAAGGATATGAAGCATATTTGGCTTTGGTTTTGGATTCCAAAGAGGATAAGTAAGAATCCAAGACATTTCGGTGGTTAGAGAATTTGCGGATGTGTTTCCCGAGTAATTACCAGGTTTGCCTCCAGAAAGAGAAGTAGAATTGTCTGTAGACATTGTGCCTAGTGCAGCTCCGATTTCTAAGGCTCCGTATCGAATGGCTCCAGTGGAGTTAAAGAAGTTGAAAGGTCAGTTGCAAGAGCTCCTAGATAAAGGTTTAATCCGACCGAGTGTGTCACCTTGGGGTGCTCCGGTTTTGTTTATCAAGAAGAAGGACGGTACTCTAAGAATGTGTATTGACTACCGACAGATTAACAAGGCCACGATAAAGAACAAGTATCCGTTGCCACGGATTGAGGACCTTTTTGATCAGTTGAGAGGATCAGGAGTGTTTTCAAGGATGGACTTGAGATCGGGTTATTACCAGTTGAGGGTTAAAGATGCGGATGTGGCGAAGACGGCTTTTCAGACGCGTTATGGTCACTATTAATTTTTAGTGATGCCTTTTGGTTTGACTAACGCACCTGCAGCTTTCATGGATTTAATGAACAGGGTATTCAGACAGTATTTGGATCGTTTTGTTGTAGTGTTCATTGACGACATCTTGGTTTACTCCAAGAATGAAAAGGAACATGAGGAACATTTGAGGTTGGTATTGCAAGTGTTGAGGGATCATCAGCTCTATGCTAAGCTTAGTAAGTGTGATTTTTGGTTAAAGGAGGTAACCTTTCTTGGGCATGTTATTTCAGCTAAAGGTATTCGGGTAGATCCATCCAAAGTAGAAGCGATTATGAATTGGTTACCACCTAAGTCTGTGACAGAAGTGAGGAGTTTTCTGGGTTTAGCCGACTACTATAGGCGATTTGTTAAAGGATTTTCAGTGATAGCTTCGCCTTTGACTCGGCTTCTTTGTAAAGAGGTTAAGTTCAATTTGACTGATAGGTGCCAAGCAAGTTTTGAGCAGTGGAAAAATATGTCGATTAAGGCTCCTGTACTTACTCAACCCATTTCGGGTAAAGAGTATGTAAATGGCAAGGTGATAGCCTATGCGTCCAGGCAATTGAAGCCGCATGAATAACACTATTTGACGCATGATTTGGAGTTAGCAGCGGTAGTGTTTGCACTTAAGGTTTGGCGACATTATTTGTACGGCTAAACTTGCAGGATCTTCACGGATCACAAGAGTCTAAAGTATCTGCTCACTCAGAAAGAATTGAACTTGAGGCAGCGAAGATGGTTGGAGTTATTCAAAGATTATGATTGTATTATTGATTACCATTCGAGCAAAGCAAATATAGTGGCAGATGCTCTAAGTAGGAAGACAGTTTCGGCTCTGTCGTTGAGTAGAGGAAGATGGAGATTTGATTCAGAAGGTGCACTGATTGCTCAGCTAAAGGCTAGACCGAGTTTGAGGCAAACGATAATAGATGCACAAATGAGTGATCCTGCTTTGAAACGTACGGTGTGTGACGTTAGGGATGGTAAGCAGACTGAATTGTTTGTAGATGGTGAAGGAGTACTAAAGTATGAAAATCGATTATTTGTTCCTGATGTAAGTGATATAAAGAGGAAACTTTTGAAGGAAGCTCATTCGTATATTTTCACTATGCATCCTGGAGGAGATAAGATGTATCGAGATCTCAGACAGTTCTATTGGTGGTCGGGTATGAAAAAGGACATAGTGGAGTTTGTTTCAAAGTGTTTAGTGTGTTAGCAAGTAAAGGCCGAACATCTAGTTCCATCGGGTTTGCTTAACCCCTTACCCATTCCTCAATGGAAATGGGATGATGTTACGATGGACTTTATATCAGGCCTGCCGTTGTCGTAACGCAAGTATGATTAGGTTTTGGTTATAGTTGATCGGTTGTCTAAGTCAGCACATTTTCTGCCAGTTCGGCTTGACTACCCCATGGACAAGTTGGCATAAATATATGTGAGAGAGATAGTCAGACTTCACGGAGTTCCGTTGTCCATTGTGTCTGATCGAAACCCACGATTTACATCCAAGTTTTGGAAGGAGTTACAGTCAGCTTTGGGTACTCGGTTAAATTTCAGCACCGCATTTCATCCTCAGATCGATGGTCAGTTCGAGAGAGTCATCCAGATTCTTGAGGACATGCTTCGGGCATGTGCATTGAAATTTTAAGGGAGTTGGGATTGGTATGTACCTTTGATGGAATTTGCGTACAACAATAGTCATCAAGTGAGTATCAGAATGGCTTCCTATGAAGCTCTCCATGGTAGGAGATGTAGAAGCCCAGTGTGTTGGACTGAGTTATCAGAACGAGCTATGGTGGGTCCGGATATAGTGAGGGACACTGAAGAGAAAGTTAGAGTTGTGCAATGAAATTTGAACGCAGCCAAAGACAGACAACAATCTTATGCTAATTTGAAGCGAATGGATATTCGGTATGAGGTTGGGGACAAGGTATTCTTGAAAGTATCGCCTTGGCGAAAGGTTCTTCGTTTTGGAAAGAAAGGAAAATTGAGCCCCGATTTATTGGACCTTATGAGATTTTGGAAAAGATTGGTCCGGTAGCCTATCGGTTAGCATTGCCAATGGAGTTAGCTGAATTGCATGATGTTTTTCATGTGTCTATGCTCCGCCGCTACCGATCCGATCCATCCCATGTGTTACAAGTGCAGGATATTCAGGTTCAACCAGATTTCTCATTTGATGAAGAACCGAAGGAAATTTTGGCTAGGGAGATCAGACAGCTCCGCAACAAGCAAATCCCTTTGGTTAAGGTACTTTGGAAGCATCATGGAATCGAAGAGGCAACTTGGGAACCGGAAGAAGTTATGAGAGCTCAGCATCCTCAGTTATTTGGATCAGGTGAGAATTTCGAGGATGAAATTCTATTAAGGAGGGGAGTGTTGTGACACCTCGTTCCCACCCTAGTAGTTTGAGCCTGTGTTGTGTGTCAATTTGTATGTGTATAACTTTGTGGCATGTGTTATTTTGATTGTTTAAATTATTTAGTTTTGGGGGTGGTGCTTGGGTATGAGTATGTGTATGGGAGTAGGGTATGTTTGAGTAAGGTTGGCCTTGGGTGTGTGTAGAGGATGGTGTTTGGGTGTGTGATGGTGGAGTCTACCTATAGGAGGCTGCCATGTGGCAAGAGAGAAGATAAGTATTGAGAGAGAGGGAGAGTGGGTCAGCTGTTCTTTTCCTCTTTCCCGTTTCTTCTTCTTCTTTCCCCTTCACGCCACTCTTCTCTTCATCTTTCTTGTTTCTATTTTGTTTCCCTTAATTTCCCTTTTTGGCTGGAAGGTTGGTGTGATTTTAGTAGTCTAAGTTGGGTTGGTAAGTGTTAATTAGGTTTCTTTTTCTTCTCCTTTAGATTGGTTATATGTATTTTGGGTTAAGAGTTGAATTCCGGTTTTGCTGGATGTTTTGATTCAGAGATCCCTCCTAGAGAGCCCAAAGGCAAGGAAATAGCAAGTGGAAGTGGAGCCCTTGGCTAGACTTTGAAAAATTGAGGTTTGGGATTCTTTGATTTCTTGTGCATACTATGTGATTTCCATGTTTGGTGCTGAATTGATGAGTTATATTATGTGTTTTAGCATTTAAATGATATGGGTATTGTTTTGTTATGAGTTGAGATAGGTAATTGTAAAGGATTGAATGGAAACATAGTTTTGCATGAATTTCTTAAGGAATTTTCTGGTTTATGGGTTTTGGAAGTTTAACTATGTTAATTGGGTAATTTGATGGTAAGAAATAGATTTGGAGCTGAGTTTTGAGTTGTTTAAGATGTCGTGTATGGCCAATTTGCATTAGTTTGGATATTGGAGGTTTAAGTGTGGGTTTTGGCATTTAGGAGTTTGAATTTCTGGGTTTTTGTAGGGTTCACATATTGGAGGTTTAAGTGTGGGTTTTGGCATTTAGGAGTTTGAATTTCTGGGTTTTTGCAGGGTTCACACGGCGGTATGAAATGGTCATACCACTGTGTGAAAGTGTTCTGGATTTGGTGTTCATGTCCGTGTTTTTACACGGCGGTAAGGGATGTATCATATCGCCGTGTGCATGTTATATGGGGGTAAGGCTCTTGCCATACTGCCGTGTAAATGTATTCTGTCTTTTGGATGTTTGGAGCTCGGCATACCACACAACGGTATGGATTTTCCTTACCCCCGTGTGGAATGCTTTACACGGCTGTATGGGGATTTCATACCGCCGTGTAAATGCCCTCTGTCTTGAATTTTCTTTAAGTTTTGATTGTGTTCTGTTTGTGTTGCTTTCACTTTTCATGGAACGTTAATCTTGTTTTTGTCCTCTTAGTTATTGAATACTGACAAATTATATTTCATTTCATTCGATTATTTTGAATAATATGGTTAAATGTGAACCACTTTATGCATGACTTGCTTTAGTCGAATAAGTGGATAGTTAGGCATGCCTAATAGAGTCTCTGTAGCTGCAGCCTTTTGTGATTTTGGGCCCTGATCAGGACCCCCGATCGGATCTTCATGATCCTTCTGTATTGGATCTTGTCTAAGATCCCACGCGAAAAATGTTTTGAACAAAATGAAAAGAATGATTTTGATACCTTCGGGTATCCATGTGTTACAAAAGTATTACCGATGCCGTCGGGTATCTGTGCGTACTCGTTATCCACTATTTTGTTTAAGCAGGTTTTAATATTGTTAAAATGTGAATTGTGATGTATGCGTATTGCCATGACTTCCATTATAGTATGTGGATATATATGAAATGATGATACTGTGGTGTTTTCCTGTGTTGTATCATTTTGCAAGTTTTCAATAATTTATTTGTACCATGAGCATGTGATTTTCTATTGACGCCACTGTGAGTGGTCGTTGTGCATTTTGTATTTTTCCCTACTAAGCGATTTCGCTTAGCACGGGTGTTTTATCCGTGCAGGTGTGGAAGATGTTGGACTTTTGAGACTGCACCAGCAGGGCCAATGCAACTAGGAGATAGTTTTGTAGTATAGAAAGATGTACTTTTGTATATGTATTGGACCAGTATTTTGTAATGATGTAAACTTTATCTTTGTACTTTGACTTGGTATTAGTTATGTTTATGGTCTTTTGGTGCTGAGGCACATTTATAATTATGATATGTAAAGACTTTATTGTAGTTAATAAATATTGTACTATTGTTCCAGCCTCTGTCTTTTATTTGAGTGTATGAGTTGTAACTTTATTTTACTTCGTTTGAGTTCTGCCGTGACAACCCTCATCTATCAGGGTCCTTCATCCTCTTCTAGGGATGAAGCTCCCTACGTATAGGCAAGGGGTGTTACATTCCAAGTCTTTTCGAAGCATAAAACCTTTTTCAAGGTATTTCAAGTCTTATTTGAAGCATTACAAGTATTTTCGAAGCATTAAAACCTTGTTTTAAGGTATTTCAAGTCTTCTTCGAAGCAATTCTAGTCTTTTCGAAGCATAAAACCCTTTTTGAAGTCTTCTTCGAAACATTTCAAGTCTTTTTTGAAGCATCAAAACCTTTTTACAGGTAATCTAAAACCTTTCTACAAGTGATCTAAAACCTTTATACAGGTGATCGAAAACCTTTCTACGGGAAAATCCAAACCATTATACAAGTGATCTAAAACCTTTCTATAGGTAATCTAAAATCGTTCTACAGGTAAATCAAAATCTTTATACAGATGATCCAAAACCATTATACAGGTGATCTAAAACCTTTATACAGGTAAATCAAAACCTTTATACAGGTGATCTAAAACCTTTCTACAGGTAAATCGAAACCTTTATATAGGTGATATAAACCTTTTCTATAGGTAATCTAAAACCTTTCTACAGGTAAATCAAAACTTTTTTATAGGTGATCTAAAACCTTTCTACAAGTAATTTAAACCCTTTCCACAGGTAAATCAAAACCTTTTTACAGATGATCTAAAACCTTTCTACAGGTGATCCAAAACCTTTCTACAGTAAATCAAAACCTTTTTATAGGTGATACAAAACCTTTTTACAGGTGATCTAAAACCTTTTTACAGGTAAATCAAAACCTTTATATAGGTGATCTAAAACCTTTCTACAGGTAAATCAAAATCTTTATATATGTGATCTAAAACCTTTCTACAGTAATCTAAAACCTTTCTACAGGTAAATCAAAACCTTTTTATAGGTGATCTAAAACCTTTCTGCAGGTAAACTAAAACCTTTCTACAGGTAAATCAAAACCTTTTTATAGGTGATCTAAAACCTTTCTACAGGTAATATAAACCCTTCCTACAGCTAAATCTAAACCTTTTTACTAGTGATCTAAAACCTTTCTACAGGTAATCTAAAATCTTTCTACAGGTAAATCAAAACCTTTATACAGGTGATCCAAAACCTTTATATAGGTGATCTAAAACCTTTCTACAGGTAAATCAAAACCTTTATATAAGTGATCTAAAATTTTTCTATAGGTAATCTAAAATCTTTCTACAGGTAAATGAAAACCTTTATATAGATGATATAAGGGGTGTTCATTTCCAAAGTCCTCTCAAAAGGTATCCAAAAAATCCAACGTCCTCTTAAAAGACATCACATCAACAAAGGCTGGACACGTCGGCGAGCTGACGTTAGACATCGCGTCAACAAATGGTTAGACATGTCGATAGTCTTTTAGGGGGCATTCATCCAGTTCTTTTAGGGGACACCAATCCAAAGTCTTCTTTGGAAGGCAATAATCCAGAGTCCTTTCAGGGGGGCGGGGGGCATTTATCAAAATCCACCACAAGGGCATGGAGTGAAGTGGGGATTACACGTTTCGGTTCCTAATGATCAATAACCATGCAACACCGGATCACTTTTTTTCCACCAGCTCGACTTTCACAGCAGGAAGGCGGTTGCCTCGGGTACGTGTCTCTTTCTTTCTTTCTCTGAGTTTTTATAACACCCCATACCTATACGTAGGGCAAACTCACCCGCATAAGAGAGTGAGCGCTCGTATAGATAAGTGTGTCACCAAGCAAAACCAAGCATGCATATCAAAAGCATTCCATAACAACAATAAAACAAAGTAGTTAAAACTCAAATACTACTTAAATAATAGATCAACATAATTTCTCAAAATCTCATTAATATATATATATATATATATATATATATATATATATATATATATATATATATATTTAGATGTTCATACAAAAGGAGATACGAAATCATCCTTACAAGCTTACAAAAATTACGTAACTGAAAGAATTACTAAATCATAAATATAACCCAAAAAGATTACATCGGAGTATCAAAATACAAAATACAAATTACAAGGTTACAAAAATCTCTCTAATGTGTCGGCTTTGATGGCTACGGATCAGACTTCTCGAAAACTCTAACAACTTCCACACCTGCACGGATGAAACACCAGTGGTAAGTGATAACTTTTAGTGGGAAAATAAAAGATGAACGACCACTCATAGTGGCTGTCAAAGCAAAACACATACATATGGCACATACGGAATATACATATATCCATGTAATAACGAAATACTTATGTTAACTTTAAATTCACTAGAGATATTTAACATCATCACATTCATTAAAAAATCATAAGACAAATTTGCATTCATATAGTAATCAAAGACACGACTGCAAACTCAGAGTTGCAGATAACGAGTGAACACATTGGTACTTGTGGGTACGAACAAAAACAACTTCTTTCATTTTCATTCGAAAACATTTTCACATTGGGGATCTTAAATAAGATCCGTACACATTAGGATAACCTGATCAGGGTCCAAAACATAAAGGGGCTACAGCTAAAAGAACTCTATAGACATGCCTATCTATCCACTAACTTGACTCTTGCAGGCTAAGCATAAATCAACATACTTAACATATATTGAAGATATTGAGTTATATACTAAGTCATACATAAGGGAAATTGCAATACATGAGTGAGTAACCATGTAAAATGGCATAAAACCATTAACATAAAAGAATAGGGGACAGTCGCGCTCGCGATGACCATTATGCTCACGACAGAGGCAAAATTCGCCTACTGCCGCGCTCACGACAACCTCCATGCTTGTGTGCAGAAAGGCTGGAAAGCCTCTATCGTGCTTGCGATAGAGGGCGAAAGAGATCACTGTTGTGCTCGTGCGCGCAGGCACGCTCGTGACCGCAATTAGCCCGGCAGCTGCTCGACAATCGAGCTCTCTGTCGCTCTCATGACCGAGGTCGTGCCCATGACAGAGACACTCTCCAGCATGAGTGTAAACACCATGTCCTGGAGCGATCCGGATCAGAGGTTACCCAATGATGAAATCAGTATCCGAGCTTGTATAAATGGTTTGGATTTGGGGGTTTTAGTCCTGCGTTCCACGAGGAGTGAGTCTTTTTACCTTTCGTAGGCAAAGGGGGAGAAAATAGGGGATTTTCGAGTCAAAAAGGCTTTTTTTCCTCCACAGACGGCTAGCCCGTCTGTGAGGCCAGCCCGTCGCTTAGGGTCACAGACGGCCTATGGTATTTTTCGATGCCTGTTGGAAAATCACCGCCCCTGTCAGAGCGCCGCCTGGTTTCCCGGAGCACGCAACCATTCCGAGGCCCGTCGGTGGATGTGGCAGGGCCGTTGGATGAATCCTTATGTCAGAAGGATTCTTCCAACGCCCGCCTCCATACACCGACGCCCGTCAGTCGTGTCTGGCTTATAAAAGCTCCGGATTTTCACTAGAAAAGGGTTCCAAAAATTTTCAAGAGGGGAAACTCTGCCAAAATTCAAGCATACCTTCTCTCTCTTCTAGCAAACACATTTCATAAAGAAATCTCTTTAAAGGAGGGTCAAATCAATCAAAAGGAACTAAAAACTAATTAGTTTTCTTTAGATTTTGATTCCAAAGTTAATCTTTTGAGGGGTTAAAGAGGAAATAGTCCATTTTCCTTTCTTTAATCCTTCATCTTTGCTTCTCGTGGAATGTGCGGGGCTCTAATCAACACAAGAATCTCACCCAAAGCAATTATCTGAGGGTAAATATTCCGGATTCCTTCTCCATATCATTTCATATTTACTCCTTATTTTGTTGATTCTTTCAATTTTGTCATCATTCTTCTTTATTTTGACTCTCTTTATCTCATTTTGTGTTAAAACCACTTTTTGACTTACGAAAAAGTGTTCTTTTTACTGTTTTTTCGGAGACAATGGTGACCGACGCCCGTCGGTTACCCCACTCACAGATGCTCTTCCACTTGAGTGACTGACGGACATGTCGATCAATTTGACAGACGCCCATCGGTCAGCTAAGAAAGGTCGTCGCTGGGTTCTGTCTCCACACCTTCAAATCTTTTTTTATCTCTTTCAAGTCCCTTTAACTTTATTTATGTTGATTCTTTTTATATTGACATCTTTTAACTTTCTGTGAGCAATGTATTGATTTCCCGGGACCATCCTGAGCTTTAGGGGTTATCTACCATATTCGGAGGATTTCGTCCGGTTTAGTTTCCTAACCTTCTTGATTATTTCCTTCATTTGTTATTCATTGACTATTTTATGTATATGGATATACTCTTTTCATATCTTGTTAAGTGTAAAAATGGATCAATATTTTATACTCAATAGAAATGAGGTTTGTATAAACGCAAGGGTCCAATGCCCTATTTTTATCCAATAAAAATCATCACAAATAAAAACATCCAATTTTAATAATGATGCATGCGAGCACCAAAGTCCTCAAAATAAGCAATGCCCCGATTCGTGTATGTATCGCACATTTACAAAAGGGAGTTGTATTCCGCTCCTTGTATTATTGTAATTTATTGCTTTTGATATTTACTTGCCCATTTACGGCTTTCCAAATGTGAATGAATGCGCCTTCAATTAATTACATCGTGTGGAGAGAGAGCAAATTAATGACAATTAAAATTTGATCATAAAATAATCGAGGTAGAAATAGATGAGAAATCCCGGACCCAGCTCTAGTCTTTGGGCTCAAAGAGGCTAGAGGTCTACCCTCCAAGACACCTTTTTGTGCCACGAGACTTTAGCACAAATCCTAGGCTCCTTAGGGCGAGAGGTTTACCTTCCAAGACCCCTCTGGCTGGCCCAAAATAGATATAAAGCGCAGTCTTAGGCTCTCCGAGGCGAGAGAAACTTTTCCAATGTTCTATTGGGTGGCGACTCCATGAAACCTCCTTGTTGCCCAACATAGACGCACTTGCGATTTATTGCAAGCTGTCAACGGACCCACAAATGCCCCGATCGCCCTCGAGCGGGCGGTCCCATGGGCGGCCGCGGGGATCCGGCGCGCGTCACAATGAGTTCGGATGACCAGACTCTATCGCGATCGAGACATGTGTCGCGCTCGCGACAGAATCGGGTTTCCAGCTCCTAGACTTTTGGCGAATAAAATTTCACCTTAAAAGGAGAGTTGGTTTTCCTCAAAATGGCATCACTCATCCCAGTTTTCTCAATAATGCCTAAAAATAACTTTTTTTTAAGTGTGCATGAAGGAATTAATGTTCATACTCCAAATAAATGCCCTAATTTATGTATGCTATTTATTTAATTGATTTTATTTATTTAATTTTCTATTTGGGGGGATTGTATTTTTGTCCCATTCATCTTGTAATTTATTTTGTAGTTTATTTTATTTTATTTATCTATTTTATTTTTTTATCATTTTTATTTATCGCTTTCTTCGATGCTTGACGTGCACTTCAGTTTTAATACATGACCGTGTGAGATGAGAGATGGAAAATTAATTATTAAAAACTCATTTATATCATTAACCAAGGCATTAATAAGAGTGAAGTTCGGAACTACTCTCTGTTTTAGACTCCAGAGATTTGATGAACTTTCCCAATTTTTTAAATTGGGTGGCGACTCCAAAATACCTCAAAGGTGCCTAAAGGTTTCATGGGATTAGATGAAATTCCCCAATGTTCTATTGGGTAGAGATTCCAAAATATCTTATGTTATCCAAGATCTAGAAGCGAACCCTCTAGGACCCCAAAAGCGGGCCTTCCGGAAACCACGCGGGTTCGGCGTGTGTCATAATAGGTTGGTTCATCGCTTTTAAAGTGAGTATCAATCACTGTGATTTTTAATATTAAACCAATCCAGAAAAGAGGATAGGTCGCAGTTAATTAGATTGACAGTTCAAAAAATAGGACAGGTGCAGTTTTTAATATTGAACCAGTCCAAAAAAAGGACATATCGCAGTTAATTCGATTCACAGTTCGAAAAATAGGACAGATCAGTTCATTCTTTTAAAGTGGGTATCAATCACTGCGATTTTTGGTTCAACTATGTGGTTTTTAATATTGAACCAGCCCAAAAAAGAGGGTTGAGGTTCAACTGTGTGGTTTATCGCTTTTAATGCAGGTATCAATCAGCGCTATTTTTAATATTGAACCAGTCCAGAAAAGATGACAGGTTGTAGTTAATTCGATTAGCAGTCCAAAAAATAAGATAGGTTGGTTCATCACTTTTAAAGCGAGTATCAATCACTGTGGTTTTTAATATTGAACCAGTCTAGAAAAGAGGATAGGTCGCAGTTAATTAGATTAACAGTCCGAAAAATAGGACAGGTGCGATTTTTAATATTGAACCAGTCCAAAAAAAGGACATGTCGCAGTTAATTTAATTGACAGCCCAAAAAATAGGACAGGTCAGTTTATTGCTTTTAAAATAGGTATCAATCACTTCGATTTTTAGTTCAACTGTGTGGTTTTTAATATTTAAACCAGTCTAGAAAAGAGGATTGTGGTTCAACTGTGTGGTTCATTGCTTTTAAAGAAGGTATCAATCAATGTGATTTTTAATATTGAACATGTATAGAAAAGATGACAGGTCGTAGTTAATTTGATTGGCAGTCAGAAAAATAGGATAGTGTAACGTGCGCCGAACCGGGAGGGCCCTCTTGAAACCCGCCTTTAGGGCTCGAGGGATTGGTTCGAGTCATTTGATCTTGGGTCACATGATACATTTTAGAATCCCCACCCAATAGAATATTGGGGAAGTTCATCTAGCCTCATGAAACCTTTAGGCACCTTTGAGGTATTTTGGAGTCGCCACCCAATTTACAAAAAATTGGGAAAGGTCATCTAACATTTATGGTCTAAACCAAAGAAGGTGTTCGGAACCACTCTTATTTATACCTTGGTTAATTATAAATGAGTTTTTAAATTTTGAAAATTCCATCTCTCTTCTCACGCTATTAGTACAATTTATTAAAAGTGCATTTCAAGCACTAAGAAAGCGATAGAATGAAAGCTTGTAAAGAAAGCGGTAAACACGCAAACACGCCATTTAGAAAGGAAAAATTGGGACAAATACAATCCCCCAAATGAAAAGAAAAGGTAAAACAAAATTAAAATGGAAATTGGGACAGAATACAATCCCCAAATGAAAGCAAGCTAAATAAAATTGCCCCAAAAATAATTAATTACAAGGGCCCACAAGATATATATAAACATAAAGTTAAATAATTAAGAAAAATTAATCAAAAGAGGAGACACACATAAATCGGGATATTTATTCGATTTGAAAATATTAGTTCATTCACGCTTACTTAAAGAGGGATCGAGGAGTTATTTCGGCTTTTGGCCTGAAAACCGGGATGAGTGATCCAATTTTTAGAAAATTTAACTCTTCATTTTAATCCGTAACATTTTGCATTCCTTGGCTAAAATCGAGGACATTGGTCCCAATTTATTAGTAAAATTCCCGGTTTAGTTGTAAAAATATTTTTGTGATTTTTTAACTGACACGCGTACAAAATAAAATACTTTATTCAAAAACAAAGACAGTCACACGAATAAAGAGTTGGTAAGGTCTCACCTGCTCATGCAAATAAGGTCATATTTTAAACCCCAAACAAGAAAAAACAACAATAACAAGGTTAGTAATAATTCTAAAATCGACCACATAAACATAAAGGCAAGAGAAACATAAAACATGGTTAACATGCAAAAATATAATGATAATGACGATAAAAGTAAATAATAATAATAATAATAATAATAATAATAACAATATAACATTAATAATAATGATGACAACAATAATAACAATATTGATAACAATAATAATAATGTTAACATGATAATAATAATAATAATAATAATAATAATAATAATAATAATAATAATAATAATAATAATAATAATAATAATAATAATAATAATAATGATCAGGATACTAAGAACAATAAAAATAGTAATAACAAGAACAATGATATTGACAGTAAGAACCAAGACATTAACAATGATGAGAAGAATAACAAATAAAAATAATAATGTTAATAATAATGACAATGGAGATAATATTAATAGTAGTGATAAGGGTAATAAGAACAAATGCTAAACATAATGATAATAATAATAACAACAACAAAGATGATATTAACAGTGATGATTAAAATATTAACAATGATAATAACAAATAAAATAAAATGAGGTAACGAAGGTGGATCCAAGAATCTTTACCCTCAGATTTGATGATATTGGAAGCAAGATATTTCGATCGGACTCCCTTGCCAAGTTTCAAAATAGATTCGAAATAACTCAAAAACTCAAACGAAAACAAATGATTTTTTATTTATTTATTTTTGTTTGATAATAAGCCCAAGGTAAAGGAATGGATTTCCCTATCTCAAGCTAAGCTCAAACTCAAAAACATTTTTTTGGGTTCTAGGAAATCAAAGGAAAAAAGAAACTTTTAGAAAGATTTTGATTCTTTTCTTCTTAAGAACATTACCCTGTTTTCTTTCTTCCTCAGCTCTCTTTTTTCTTTCTTTTCTGTCCGAAAAGTCCCCTCCCTTGTCAAATGAAAATTTTCTCTTCTTTATTTTCCCTTTCTTTTCAAAAAAGGAAAGGACAAAACCCCCTTTCCATTGCTCTTCCCCCAAAAATCCCTGAAAACTGAAAAAAAGGTCTTCAAAATCTGTCAAAAACCAGATTTTGCAGGCGGGAAAGGGACAGGAGGGAGACTACCCGCGAGTGGGTGGCCGTATGTCACGTGCCCAGGTACGGGCATCTCCCATGCTGGAGGCCACACGCGAGGTGCGGCCTCGCACGAGGCCTTACGCGCGGCACGTCGCGAGCCCGCACGCAGGCTCTACACAGGCCACCTCAGCGGCAGGCCGCCGAAAACCCTAAAAAATAAAATAAAATTTTTAAAAAAACTTTTCACTTAAAAAGAAGGATTTTTGATAAAGGAATCATCAGTTCTAATCTTTTTACCTTTGAACAAGCAACATTTTCATCATTGGGTAATCCTGATCATGGACCACCTCGAGACCCGGTGTCTACAGTTGCCCCTAATTTTTGGGAAGCTAGTGTATGGGTGCCTAGGTGAGCCAATATTCTGAGAAAGAAAAGAAGCGCGTACCTGAGGCAACTACCTTCCTCAAATAGCGAGGCACCGAGTTTGCTCCAAACTTACAAAGCGTTGAGGTTGTTCTCCTAAACTGCACCGAGTCTGCTCCAGAATTGCAAAGTGCGGGTGCTATCTTTAAATGGCGATGCATCGAGTCTATTCTAGACTTATAAAATGCAGGAAATGTCCTCCTGGACTGCACCAAGTCTGCTCCAGACTTACAAAGTGCGGGGACCATCCTCAGATGGTGATGCGCCGAGTCTGCTCGAGACTTACAAAATGCGGTAAATGTCCTCTTAGACTACACTGAGTCTGCTCCAAACTTACAAAGTGCGGGGGCCATCCTCAGATGGTGATGCGTCGAGTCTGCTCCATACTTACAAAATGCGGGAAATGTCCTCTTGGACAGCACCGAGTCTGCTCCAGACTTACAAAGTGTGGGGACATCCTCAGATGGTGATGCGCTGAGTCTGCTCCAAACTTACAAAACGTGGGAAATGTCCTCTTGGACTGCACCGAGTCTGCTCTAGACTTACAAAGTGCGGGACTTAGAAATTGGCCTCCTCAGAGGACTTTGAGGTTTGCCTCCTTAGAGGACTTTGGGAACTAGCCTCCTCAGAGACTTGGAAATTTGAACTTGAGTAGACTTCATCTTGGCTTTGTTTCCCAGTACGGGTGAGTGCTAATGTTGAGCCGAAGCCATCATTGACCCGCTTTCATGTGTGTGGTCTTCATTTGGACTCTGCCTGTAATGCTGTGTTCACAGGCATATTGTAAGCACCGTGTCCCGGAGCGGTCCGGATCAGAGGTTGCCCTGTGATGAAATCAGTGTCCAAGTCTGTATGGGAGGTTGGATTTAGAGGTTTTAGTCCCGCGTTCCATGAGAAGTGAGGTTTTTATCATTCCTGGGCCGAAGGAGAGGAAAACAGAGGTTTTTTCGAGTCAAAGGACTTTTTGTCCTCCATAGACGGCCAGCTCGTCTGTGAAGCCGGCCCGTCGCTTCGAGTCACCGACGGCTAATGGTATTTTCCGACGCCCGTCGAAAAATCACCGCCCCTGTCAGAATGCTGCCTGGTTTCCCGGAGCACGCAACCCCTCCGACGCCCGTCGGTGGATGTGGCAGGGCCGTCGGATGAATCCTTGTGTCAGAAGGATTCTTCCGACGCCCGCCTCTATACACCGACGCCCGTCGGTCGTGTCTGGCTATAAAAGCTCCGGATTTTCATTTGAAAAGGGTTGGAAAAATTTTCAAAAGAGGAAACTCTGCCCAATTTCAAGCACATTTTCTCTCTCTTCAAAAAAAACACTTTTTCGAAGGAAATCTATTGAATCAAGGATCAAATCAATCAAAAGGAACTAAAAGCTAATTAGTTTTCTTTAGATTTTGATTCCAAAACCGATTTTCTGAGGGATTGAAGGTGAAATATCGCATTTTCTCTCTTTAATCTTTCATCTTTGCTTCTCGTGGAACGCGCGGGGCTCTCACCGACACAAGAATCCCACTTGAAGCGATTATCTGAGGGTAAATATTCCGGATTATTTCTCCATTTTATCTCCATATTTATTTCTCATTTTGTGGAGTTTTTGAATATCTGTCATTATTTTCTTTTATCTTGACTCTCTTATCTCCTTTTGGGATAAAATTCATTTTTTTGACTTCGAAAAGGTTTTTTTTCTCTCTCTCCATTATGTTTTTTTCGGAGACAGTGGTGACCGACGGGTCATCTTTATCACCGACGCCCGTCGGTCACCCACCTACAGACGCCCCTCCTTTGAGTGACAAACGGGCATATCGGATACCCGAACCGACGCCCGTCGGTCAACCAATGAAGGCCGTCGGTGGGTTCTGTCTCCATCCTTTTAAACCGTTTTTTATCCCTTCCAAGTCTCCTTGACTCCTTATATGTTAATTTTATGTATATTAATATTTCTTAACTTTCTGTGAGTGTATATTGGTTCTCCTGGATTATCCCGAGCTTGAGCGGCTATCTACCATATTTGGAGGATCTCGTCCGGTTTAGTTTCCTAATCCTCTTGTTTTATTCCTTTTATTGATTATCTTATGTATATGGATGTACTCCTTTCATATCCCGTTGATGTATAAAAATGACTCAATGTTTTTATATTTAATAAAATGAGGTTTACACAAAACAAGGGTCCAATGCCCTATCTCCATCCAAAAAAAGGATCATCACAAATAAAAATTCTCAATTTTAATAACGATGCATGCGAGGACCAAAGTCCTCAAAATAAGCAATGTCCCGATTTATGCATGATCCGCACATTTATGAAAGGGAGTTGTATTCCGCTCCTTGTATTATTGTAATCTATTGCTTTTATTGTCTATTTGATCATTTATGGCTTTCCGAATGTGAATAAGTGCGCCTTTTAATCAATTGCATAGTGTGGAGAGAGAGCGAATTAATGATATTAAAATTTGATCATAAAATAATTGAGGTAGAAATAGATGAGAAATCCCGGACCCAGCTCTGGTCTTTGGGCTCGAGAGGTTAGAGGTTATCCTCCAAAATACTTCTTGGGTCACGAGACTTTAACGCTAATCCTAGGCTCTTTAGGGTGAGAAGTTCACCTTCCGTGACCCCTCTGGCTGGCCCAAAATCGATACCAAGTGTAGTCTTAGGCTCTCCGAGGCGAGAGTAACTTTCCCAATGTTCTATTGGGTGGCGACTCCATGATACCTCTTTGTTGCCCAACATAGACGCACTTGCGATTTATTGCAAGCTGTCAACAGACCCGCAAATGGCCCGATCGCCCACGTGCGGGCGGTCCGAAAGGGCAGCGCCCGGGATCCGGCGCGCGTCACACATATATACAAGGAATTGTGCACGTATGTGTAAAATGCCATATGTAGATGTTTGTTGAGGAATTATATGAAATGAGATGCATGCAAAAATTGATAGACCATGTCTCGAGTGGTCAAGGGTCCGTTGAGGATATAGCTTGACTGTTTGATCATGCCCCTAGGGATTTAAAAGTGTCATCTTGACTTAGGAACTCTAACCCAAGATCTTTCCATAGAGAACCGTCCGGTGTGCATCTCTATCCCCTGGTCAATGAGCATGCGCCCTTTGCTATGTACTGCACAACATCTTGTGCCCAAGACTCTGACTCATGCTCTGCATTATACACCATCTGCCCGAAGGGAAATCATTCGAAGTAATGCCCCCTTATCGCTCCAGGCGTCAAAATTCATTGTTTTAAAGGTAGTGCGTCCCTTGTGGATTTTCACACTAGCTTTTCTTTGTAGGAAATACGTCCCTTTGGGGATTTTCACATAACCCTTTGCCTAATTTTTGCCTGGAATGGACCCAACCCACTCCAGTAACTTTTATCCATTTATTTTTTTTAGGGCAGACTGCCTGTTTTCAGGTTTTCACCCAGCCCTTAGGCCTAACTTTTACTTAGAGAGCCAGTCACGATTTTCATCTCTAACGGCCTCTTTTTTTTTCTTATTTTGAAAACTCACCTACCTTTCAGTATGGCTACAAGAAAAGCTGAAACAACTATTAGGACCCCCCTTCTAGAGTGATCAGTAGTTATTTATTGAGGCATTTCCTTCCTCGGCAGCGGTTGTATTCGTTTGCATCTCCTGAAGAAGGTGTTGCTAGATTGGGTGAGGTGATGGATGAGGATCAGCTTCATGTGCCCCTTGGCTTTCCCTTTCTGCTGTGGCTCTGGATGGTTCTTTAGGATGTGTCCCATTGTGTGGGCTTCATGAGGCTACCCTTTACATTTCCGCCAGTTGTGCTTGATAGTTCGGAGGGATTCAAGATGTAGCGAGGCATCCCTTTTCTTTCCAAGGTGGCACCTTATCCTCGGCTTTCACCCCTAGACCATAGCCTCTGGGCACGGCTACCGGTGAAGACTGCTATTCCTTCTATTAGGGTTTGCTCTTTTGCTTCCACTAGTGTATACAAGAGAGGGGTGCTTAGCCTCGCGGCTGATAATAGGACCCACCGACTTAGGCATCTGGCCGGCAAGAGCAGTAGCAGAGCATAGCTATTAAATTACATAAATTCGATAAAAAATAATGTTTTTCTTTTTATAAAAGAACTAGAAGATAATGAACACATGAGTCTAATTGCTTTTATTTTATATCTTTCTGCAAAATTGTGTACATTTCAGTATGATTTCTCCATACATGATCATTATATAACATAGATTCAAAATGCAAAACTACATCTAATCTCGGAGTGGATCTTGTAGGCATCAAACTCCTATTTCCAATCAGCCCTCTCGGGTTTTCTTGATTGGACATTTTTTCTAAAGCCTTTAATTTTTGCCCAGGATGCCTTTTTTAGTTTTCATCTTGACGAGGCGCTCATTTTTAGCAAGGCCGTCTTTTTTCAATTTTCGACCCGCGGGGCATTTATTCTCTTCTTTGATTTTTAGTCTTTAGCCATGGAACTTCTTGAGTTTGTGGATGCTGACTAGTTTTTCGAACTCGTTTCCATCACAATCTATTGGAATCGCTGCTCCTTTGGATAACAACTTCTCAAGAACAAATGGGCCTTCATACGCTAGCCTGAAATTGCCTCATCCATCTGGAACATTCAGACTCATTTGCTTAAAGACTAAATCTCATTATTTTAGTGGGTGCTTTCGAACTTTTTTCCAAATGAATGAGCAAAGTGTTTTCTGATTGATCTGACTGTGATAATAATCCCATAACATGTTCTCGTCTGACGTGTTTAACTGCTATAGCCGCTGCTGTGCCCAGTCTGTAACATCCCAAAAATCACCCTAGTAGAATGGAGTGTCATTAGTGTAATTGTGTGTATGACAATTAGGGTTTATAGTATTGGATTTGATTAAAATATGAAACTAGGGACCCAATTGAAAGGAAATAAAGTATTGTAGTGGCTGACTTGCACTTTGCATGATTAATTAACAAGTGAAGATTAATTAGTGTAGTGGAGATTAATTAAGTTAATCAAAAGTTAGTGGGATCAGCTGTATATTAGTGGAGTCCAAGTGGAATGTGTTAGGGCAGCCACCTAACTTGAAGTTACCTCAGCTTGACACCTCATATTTTCATGCAAGCATGGGGTGGAGAGGTTGAGAAAAATCTGATATTCAGCTACCTTGAGCCGGCCATACTTTCTCTCAAAGTTACACTTCTTATGCTCTTCTTTCATTTGCTCTAATTGATCATGAGTTACTAAGGTTTGGGTAGAGATAAGTTAGAAGAAGAGTATTGGCTAGAAAGGTATGTAGTATGTAGTGTATCTCCTTCATCTTCTTCTAATTCTGATTTTGATTGTTAAGATTATGAGTATAGTCTAATGGATTTGTATGTATTGTATGTATTGTATGTGTTGTGAGTTGAAGAGCCAAGTAGAGCTGGAAAGGGAAAGAGAAAGTGATATAGAAGAGTAAAGGAAGGAATGCTCCAAGAGGTTAGGGATATATATGTGTGTTATGTGTTAATTTTGCTCAAGTGTATGTGATGGCTGTTTAGCTTAAATGTGTTATTGATATTGAATATGTGATTTATGGAATGAGCATGATTATGAACTTTGATGGAAGTGTATTTGAGTGTGTATTGCCATGTGATGAGTAAGTGAACCAGCTCTAACTATTGATTGTGTTAACTTGTCTTAGAAGCCTATGCTGACCCCCATGACTTGTTTATTGTGTAAGTTGAGTTTTACAAGTCCACAAGGGGTGAGACCAATTGGATTAGAACCATATGATCCGTGTCTTTAAATGTCCTAGAAATATATCTGTTGATTTGAGGATTCTAAAGTCTTCAAAATTGACAATAATTGTACATGGAATTCTGTAGGAGGGGTTCTGGAACCAGTTGTGTTCTTTTGCCCATAACTCCTTTATTTTAAATCCGATTGACCTGAAACTTGTCCCATTTTAAATATAAGACATAGAGAAATAAATGTTATTAAGGACACTTTACCTGAAAATAAGTTCTAGAGGGTCGTTTAGGCGATACAAATTTGTAGTGAAAACCAGTCTCGTAAGTCACCAGAGGTGAGCTTCTGTCGCGAGTGCGACAGAGGTCGAGACCTCTCAATAGAACAACATGTATAAAGCCTTTTCTTCTTAATTTTGAGCCCATGGTTGGTATGGATCAATTCCCTATCTTTCCCTCAACTTATTATGCATGTTTAGGGCTATTAAATGAATATAAAAGTAGTTATCGTTGGGAAAAACTTATGAATATGATTAAGATTGGTAATTTAACTAATAAAGTAGCAATATATAAATATGTGAAGGTTAGCAAATGGATCAACATATATGTGTGTGTATTTGATGAAACTATATCCATGATTGAGGACCTTATTGTATGAGCATTATATTAATGTTAAATGAAGTTTATATGCATACAACTAAGATGACTATGCAAATTAGAGATGCATGATAGCCTAACTAAGCTTGAATGCATCATCATACGAACATGTGACTATGCGAATTAGAGATGCATGGTTAGCCTAACTAAGCTTGATTGCATCATAAAGAGAAATAATTACATATGCGATAAATTACTTGTGTGCTTGGATTTTAACATGAGAAGGAGCCTTGTCATGAGAACGTACAATGCCATGAGTATGAATTATACTATGTGAATTATTATACGTGTGTTTAATTAGTATGTGACTGAGTGATGCCATGAGCATGTATAAGTAGTAAATGAACAAATGAACCTATAAGCCTGTAGTCGAGTCGTGGATAAATAAGCATGTTTATGAAGGGCTAGTGATTTGCGGCTGCTAGTGTGACACCGATGGGTGTCTAGTGATTTATACCGATAGGTATCCAGTGATATAGTGTTCGAAACTTCTGTCTTTAGCGTTTATTGAATAGTGTACCCGTATCCATCTCTAAGATTATACAGGCTATTAATGAATGACAAAGATATTGTATGTGTTCGTGGTAAATATGTATTGGTATTATTGTTCTTAACGATAGTGTGATATTTATGCCATGCTATTGAATTAGTGATAGTGCAGTGAGCCTACAAATGGCTTAGTGTAGTGATTAATGAGCAGTGCACATGATTGTTGATTGATAGTGACTTATTGTTCTCCATTGACATAGTGAAGTGAATATTGAACTTGGTAAGTAAATTGTGATTTAAAGTATGTTATAGACAATGTATGATTTGTGATTAACATGAACTACGGTATATTGGCATGCTAGTGTAATATTGATCTAGTGAGTGTACATGATATGCCATATGTGTTAAGCATGCTCTCTATTGTGTTGTGCTTTGTGATTATTATGTTAGTGCTTGTTTGTACATCCCCATTAAGCGTTATCGCTTAGCACGGGTGCTTGTCTCCCGTGTAGGTTGTAGATTGGAGATGCATTTTGGAAGGTTTCTGCAGGCCACCCTAGGAGCGTGAAGGGTCTTTTGAGTGTAAAGATTTTGTATATTAAGCTCCATTTTTGTAATAGTTGTTCTTTTTGAACATGTATAGTGTTATAAGTGGCTTATTGTAGTGAAGCTTGTAATTTGTAATAGTGAATAGTGAGGTACTAGTAATGAAGTATAATGTAGTGGAATGCATGGATCATAAGTATTAGTGAATGTTAAAATGAAAGTAAGGTTAATAAGGTAATTGCATGCTTAGTGTTGTGTAGCGTCCACTTATCCTTCTAAGGGACATTTGGGCATTACAAGTTGTGGTATCAGAGCATAGGTTTAGGCGTTTCTGGACTATAAGATTTATGATAGATAGAGTTGTCATGAGTCTTTTTAGAGTGTGGCCATAATGCAGATAATGTGTATGTTTGTTTTGTAGCAAGATATGGAGACTGATCCTAGCGAAGAGATAGGTGAAACCACCGGAAGTGTTAACCCGGGTAGAGCTAACCGAAATTAGTTTGTACCTGAACCTCCACCAGCTAGGAACCCGAATCCACCTCTAGTGCAAGAGAATGTAGTGCTAATGCAAGGATTTATGTAAAAGATTGATCGATTGACAACCCCTAAATCTCCTTCGGATTTGATTAGGAAGAGAGGGGCAGAAGAGTTTAAGGGAACATCAATGGATGAGTCAGATATAGCTGAGTATTGGCTAGAGAAAATAGATCGAGTACTACAAGAAGTGCATTGTCCACAAGAGCAATGAGTGGAATATGCTGTGTCTTTATTATAAGGACCAACATATGATTGGTGGAAATTGGTATTGAGGGATCCACAGCGACCTACAGAATTGACTTGGGAATTCTTTGTGCAAGAATTCGAAAAGAAATATGTTACTAAAGCTTATCGAGAGGCTAAGTGGAGGGAATTTGTGAGTCTCAAGCAAGGAAGTATGAGTGTAGCAGAATATGACAAAGAATTCAGCCGTCTCATTAAATATGTGCCGAAAGACCTAATGACGGATGAATTTAAGTGTCGACAATTTGAAGAGGGTTTGGATGAGATGATTAAAGGGTTACTGGCAGCTGTGACATCGATGCAATAGGTCAATTACTATCAATTGGTACAAGCTGCATTGAAGGTAGAAAAATCTGAGATAGTTCAAAGAAAGAATCAAAAGAGGAAGACACAAGACAGTGGACATGGATATAGTTTTGTAAGCACCGCGTCCCGGAGCTGTTCGGATCAGAGATTACCTTATGATGAAATCGGCATCCGAGCCTGTACAAACGGTTTGGATTCGAAGGCTTTAGTCCCATGTTCCACGAGAAACGGGTCTTTTCACCTTTCGTAGGCAGAAGGGGAGAAAACGGGGAGTTTTTAAAGTCCAAAAAAGTATGTTTTCCTCAATGGACGGCCAGCCCGTCGGTCAGGGGCCGGCCCGTCGGTCGGCTGGCAGGAGCGTCAGATGAATCCTTGGGTCAGAAGGATTCTTCCAAAGCCCATCAGTCGAAATGGCAGGCCCGTCGGTCAGGTTGCAGGGCCGTCGGATGAATCCTAATGTCAGTAGGATTCTTTCGACGCCCGTCGGTGAACCATAGACGCCCGTTGGTCACCCCTGGCCTATAAAAGCTTTGAATTTTCTCATAAAAGGGGGTTGGAAAAATTTGCAAAAATAGGGGAAACTTTACCAAAATTCATGTGCATTTTCTCTCTCTTCCAACAAACACATTTATAAAAAGATCTAACTAATTCAAGAATCAAATCTTCAAAAGAAAGAGGATCTAGTTGATTTTTCACGGGTTTTTGGAACTCAATTTTCGGTTTTTGGAACTCAATTTTCGTCGAGCTGTTGAGGACACTCTATCTTCAACATCTGATCTTTTTGTTCAGACCTTCTCATGGAGCGTGTGGGAAGCCAGACAACATTAAGGAATCCAACCAGAAGGTTGTTCTGAGGGTAAATATTCTGGATCCTTTTCTGTCCCTTTTTTTACCTTCATTTTTGATACTATCTTTGCTTTTGGTCCTTTTTTTATTTATTTCTTGTTTCTATTCTTCTTGAATCTGTGTAAAATTTGTCTTTTTGCTTTTTAAAAAGCTTCTATTTTTCTGGGACAGAGGTGACCGACGGGTCATCTGCTGTGACCGATGCCCGTCGATCACCTTTACGCATAGCCCATCGATCACCCTCATAGACGGCTCCCTTCAAGTGAGCGACGGGCTGTATAGGTCACCTTGACCGATGCCCGCCGGTCATTCAGCATAGCCCGTCGGTGGGTTCTGTCCCACATTTTCAAATCTTTTTCTTTCCCCTTTTTTGTTCATTCAAATTTTTATGTTTATTTATAGTTTTTTGTCTGTATTTTAACATCCTTTTGGCTTATTTTGTGAGAATATGTTTCTGTTTCTTGGACTGGCTGGAGCCTGAGAGAGTTCTCCCGTATATGGAAAGTTCGCCGGGTTTAGTTCCCTATCTCCCTCTCTTTCGTACTTCATGTATTTATTTGTTGTTTCTCCTATATATGACAAAATTGTTGTATTTCTCGCCAATGTAAAAATCGGCCAAATGTTTTATATTTAATAAACTGAATTCTTCATAAAATCAAGGACCCAATGTCCTATTTTTATCCCATAAATCCGCACAATAGAAATATCCATTTTAATAATGATGCATGCGAGGACCAAAGTCCTCAAAATAAGCAATGCCCCGATTTGTGTATGTATTGCATATTTATAAAAGGGAGTTATATTTTGCTCCTTGTGTTATTGTAATTTATCAATTTCATTATTTACTCGTTCATTTACCGCTTTCCAAATATGAATAAATGCGCTTTGATTCAATTGCATCGTGTGGAGAGAGAGCGAATTAATGAAAATTAAAATTTGATCATAAGATAATCAAGGTAGAAATATATGAGAAGTCCTAAACCCAGCTCTAGTCTTTGGGCTCAAAGAGGCGAGAGGTCTATCCGATCACTCATTGGAACTATGACCTCCAAGACACCTCTTGTGTCACGAGACTTTGACGTTAATCCTAGGCTGAGGTTTACCCTCCAAGACCCCTTTGGTTGGCCCAAAATGGATACTAAGTGCAGTCTTAGGCTCTCCGAGGCAAGAGAAACTTTCCCAATGTTCTATTGGGTGGCGACTCCATGAAACCTCCTTGTTGCCCAAAATAGACGCACTCGCAATTCATTGCAAGTTGCCAACGGACCCACAAATGCCCCGATCGCAGTGGCGACTCCACTGGGGACTTATTGTTCGAGACTTCGATTTGAAAATACCTCGCTTAACATTTATGATTAAATTTTAATTCATAAATTCACTTTCTTTCAAAATTGCATTACATCCCATTAGAGCCTTAGAATATGCTAGATTGGTCCCTTCTTAGCCTCGGTGCATTCCTGAAGCACAACCCTACGTTCAGTCAATGTGGAGAAGTGTTAAGGATAATCACCAGCCCAAGCTTTGTACCTAATGGTATATTAAATGATGACCCGATCGGTCGTTATGCCCGTGATGAGCTAGACCCGTCGGCAGAGATCATGCATGGGTAGCCCTAAAGTAACATCTCCCTGGTCTAAAGCTCATGTAATGGCCGTAGCTACTTTCCATAGGTGATATGAACCGTAATTCCATGCTTACTGTATGGATCCTTATGTATTGGGTGAGTCCAGATGTCTTGCTTGGTAACCTAGCCAAAGGCTTTCATGCCCCGGTAGGGCCATGTCAAAATTTTTGGAATGTCTAAATACATGATGATCATTATCCATTCGCTCGTACATTAGATGAGAGCTGTTATGCTGCCGGTTTTCCACCGTGCACCATATGTGTCCATTGGGTTCCCCGTTAACCCATGGATCAAGCCCACCTAGGAAAGAGACCGCGCGACCATGTGTGTGGGAGAAATAAGGGTGGAAGGACCTACCTGCTTGCTTGTGTTTTGTGGGTGTTGCATATCACGATCATGCATTGCATCTGCATGCCATGCATCACATCTAACGCCTTGTCCCTGCAGCCATCATAGATCTGCCTAGGTGGACTAGAGCGCCTACCGAACAATTGATCCGAGTTCCTGCATCTGAACTGCTAGATAGAGAAGGCCTTCAAGAGATCTTACCGGAAGTCAGCTGTACTGTATCTGAGATGGCAAACTCACTTAGGGGTAATGATGGCACCAGGGCCATGATTGCAGAAGAAGTGGGCCGACGGTTTGAAGAGTTTGAGGGCAGAATGATGAACATGCTAACTGCTTTGGCACAACAGAATGCTCCGCAGAATCCACCACCTCCTCCTCCCATGAGACAAGATGAGCGAAAAGAGGAAAGAGCTGAGAGACAAGAAGAGCCTATTCGGCCGCCACCAGTAGAGCTGAGGTAAGTAGCTTCGGGAGGTCAGAGGAGAAGACCAATGCTGAGGATAGATGATGACAGGGATGACGAAGACGACAAAATGAGTATTGCATCTGAGAGAGGGAAGGCACCCCAAACTGATGAGTTCATTCTAAAGAAGATGGAAGAGAGGTTTGAAGCCATGGCCCGAATGCTGAGTAGAGGTCGGGGGATGAACCTGGAGGACAAAGAGTTGGAGGGAGAAGACCTGATTCCTTACAATTACAAGATGCCTGATGTGCCAAAATTTGATGGTACCTCTGACCCGACTGCCCATGTGAAGCAGTACTCTCTGATTATGAAAGGGACCGCTTTGTCTAAGAGGCAGAAGGTGGAATACTTTTGTTTGAGTCTGACTGGCCCCACCATCGACTGGTATCATAGCCTCGATTGTTGAACTAAGGAAGATTGGGATCTACTCACGGAGGAGTTCTTGAGGCAATATGATTGCAACACCAGGATGGAGGTGACTCTTAAGGACCTTGAATTGCTCCAGCAGAAGGCCGAGCAATCTTTTCACGACTATCTCACTCGCTGGCGGAACAGGGTAATGGAAATGTGAAGAAAGCCAGACACCCAAGACCAGATCCGCCTGTTTATTAAGAATGCAAGCTTGTATTTGAAGGATGGTCTGAAGATGAAAGGGCTGAAGGATTGGGAGTCTCTAAAAGACATAGCCATTGAGGCGGAGGGAGAATTCTTGGCCCGAAAAGCTAGCAATGATAGTTTTGCAAAAAGGACTAACACCGGTCAGGGAGCCAGTAGGCCAACTGGTCCCAGTAGCAGCCCCAGAAGATCTGTTGAGGTGTCCGCTACTGACATCCAGCCCTCGAGGAAGTTTTCGAACTTAGGAAGACCACTGTCTTGGGTTTTAAGAAGGTTGATAAAAGAAGGAAAGTTGCAACCTTTGGCTCCTAGGCCAGCTAAAATGCAAGGGAAGCCAGGTCACAAGGACAATGAATACTGTGCATTTCATTAGCACACAGGCCATCTAACAGACAATTGTAAGGCGCTGAGACACTCTATTCAAGATCTAATTGATGACAAGCAGATTTTCGACCCTGAGAAGAGGGAATCCAAGAAGAAGCCTAGTTACAATGCCGTGCCGCCTCCAGTTTTTATGATCGGATCCAGCCTGCCAGAGTGGTACGTACTGCAGGACTTGTATGGGAGCGAGAGTATTGCTGTTGTTTGTTCTGAGGATAGAAGAGCAGTTGTAGCGACCATTGATTGTTGGTCGAGTAGTGAGAGCGGTGAAGAGGCCGAAGAGGAAGGAGAGATGAACATAGATCTGTGGAGATCTAATGATGATGAAGAAGAGGTAAGGGCTATGACGAGAAGTGGGAGAGTGGTCCCTGAGATTACAAGGGTACCAGAACCAGCGCAGCCATCGACGGAAAAGGAGCCAGAGGAGAACCAGATTGTTAAGCAGTTGAAAAAGACCGCGGCTCAGATATCCATCTGGGATCTCTTAAGACAGTCCCCTTCTCACAGGCAGAAAGTGGTAGAGGCCTTGACTGAGTCTACTGTTGCCACCACAATTTCCCTATCAGAGCTTTTAGGTCTAGTTAAAGGAGGATCGGGGGAGAGATTGGTTTTTTTCGATGCCGACCTGCCAGTCGAAGGCCGCGATCATAACCGACCCTTGTATATCAAAGCACAAATTAATGGCAAGCACACCGCTTGCGTTATGGTAGATGATGGATCTTCTATCAATGTTTTCCCTCTGATAGCTCTTCAGGCTTTTGGATTGAGTGAGGATATGCTCAGTGAATCAGATTTGACGATTACAGCCTATGATAATTCAAGAAGACAAGCCTCGGGGACATTCAAGACCCTGGTCAAAACGGGACCTATTGAGGTAGAAGTAGAGTTTGTAGTTCTGCCCATTCCAGCTAATTTCTCAGCCCTGCTCGGGAGGCCTTAGTTTCACAGGCTAGAAGGAATACCATCCACGCTGCATCAAATGATAAAGTTCCCATATGAAGGGGAGGTGGTAACTATTAAGGCAGCCAGGGAGAATCAGGTGTTGGCTCTTGAAATTGCTAATCAGCCATTTAGTGGCTTCCACGTGTCAATGATAGGAGAAGAGCACGGGCCAGTGGACAACCTAGCAGTGGTTTACATGATGAAAAAGATGCACTATCTCCTTAGGGCTAGTTTGGGTAGAAACTCTCAGGGGCTGCAGACTGCGATCACCACTCGAGGTCAGAAGAACCGGAAGGGTCTGGGGTACAGAGGCGGTTTTGGCAAGAAGAAGATGGCAGAAAAGATCCCTCATATTTCAGAAAGCTTTGTGCCCGCATCCTTAGTATGCACTTACGCTAGTGAAGATGAGCCACAGTGGGTGAATGGGAGGATTGTCCCCGGATTTGAGATCTTCAACGATGTATTTGACTGGTATGTCGGAGTTATCAAGACCGTTGAGAGCTTCTGGGATAAAGAGGTCATGACTCAGTGCATTGCCTGGGACAGAGGTGAGCCTGAAGAGGTAGTCACAGAACAGATGTTAGCAGCTAGGCTGAAAGGGAAAGAAAAGATGGTAGAGCCAGAATTGAAAATTGGGGATTTGAAGATTTCCTCAGGCATACCTGAAGGGCCTCTGCTGAATCAAGAAGCCGATGAGCAAGCTGCAGCAGCATCAACCTCTAGGGAGGCAGAAGAAGACTGTAGCTTAGATTGTCTTTTTATTCTAGAAATTTTTTATGATGTAAATGACAATTATAATATTATTAATAAGGCAAATGATTTCTCTTACTTGTGTGATGTTTCCAATAATTTCAACATGCATGAACATGATCATATTCCATCAATTTTTGATATTAATTCCACTGATACAACGCCTTTTAATCTTGGAACCTCGGAAAATCCAAAAGAAATTCTAATAGCATCAAATATAACTCCTAATGAGAGAGAAAAATTTGAGAGAATAATAAGAAAATATGAAAAAATCTTTGCTTGGACCTATGAAGACATGCCAGGGATCGATCGGAACGTAGCAGAACATGCTATCCCGACTTATCCAGACTATAAGCCTGTAAAACAGAAGTTGAGAAGGCTCAGGCCAGAATGGGCAGACAAGGTCAAAGAGTAGATTCGGCAGCAGATTGAGGCTAAGTTCCTTGTTGAAGTGCAGTATCCTACATGGTTGGCAAACGTAGTCCCTGTAGCGAAGAAAAATGGGAAGGTCAGGGTATGTGTGGATTATCGAGATCTGAACAAGGCCTGCCCTAAAGATAATTTTCCACTACCCCACATTGATGTGTTGATAGACAGTGCTGCCAACTGCGCGATGTACAGCTTTGGGGATGGTTATGTGGGCTACAACTAGATCCTAAACAAGATAGCTGACCGGGTTAAGACCGCTTTCATTACAGAGTGGGGGACCTACGCCTACCGAGTTATGCCTTTTGGCCTGAAAAATGTAGGGGCCACATACCAGAGGATGGCGACCAAGATTCTAAGCGACCTGATCCACAAGGAGGTGGAGGTATATGTCGATGACATGATGGTTAAGTCAGCCACCTGAGAGGGCCATTTTGAAGCTCTAGAGAAGTTCTTCACCAGGATTGATAAGTACAGTCTGCGACTTAACCCCAAGAAGTGTATCTTCGGAGTAACTTCAGGGAAACTATTGGGACATGTCGTCAGCCAGAGGGGAATAGAAATTGACCCGGACAAGGTAAAGGCCATCAGAGAGATGCCCATGCCGCAAAAGGAGAAGGATGTAAGGAGCTTCTTGGACAAGTTGCAGTATGTCAGCCAATTCATTGCCAAGCTCACTTCGATATGCGAGCCCATTTTTAAGCTGCTCAAAAAGAATCAGCCTGTGGTCTGGAACGAAGACTGCCAGAAAGCCTTTGACAGCATCAGGGAATATCTGTTGAATCCGCCAGTGTTAAGGCCGCCGCAACCAGTCAAACCGCTTATCCTGTATCTGGCAATGGAAGGCAGTTCTGTGGGTGCCATGATGGCTCAAGAGGATGAATTTGGAGTGGAATTCGCAGTTTATTACCTCAGCAAGAAGTTCCTAGCTTATGAGATAAAATATGCTGAGGTAGAGAAGATCTTCCTCGCAGTGATTTGGGCGTCAAAGAAGCTGAGGCATTATTTCCATTCGTACAAAGTTCAGGCAGTGGCCAAGCAGAATCCGTTGAGATATTTGCAAGAAGCGCCGTCTTTGCTTGGTAAGATGGGGAGGTGGCTGCTTTTGTTACAGGAGTTTGATGTGGAATACATCACTTGCAAAACTATTAAGGGGCGAGCCGTAGCTAAATTTCTTGCTGAGCATCCTATTTAAGGGGACACTCCCGAGTTCACCTTTCCTGATGAGAGCATAGTCGTAATTTCTGTCCAAGGATGGCAGTTACACTTTGACGGGGCAGTGAATAACAAGGGGGCTGGAGTTGGAATTATTTTGACAACCCCAGATGATGAGAAACTCCCTCTAGCCAAGAAGTTGAGGTACAAAGCAACCAACAATGAAGCCGAATATGAAGCATGCACTTTCGGGTTAGAAGCTTTAGCTGCTTTGGGGGCAAAGAACATAGAAGTCTTTGGTGACTCATCCTTGGTGATTAACTAGATCCGAGGTGAGTGGGCTGTAAAAGAAGAGCGGCTGGTACCCTATGTTGAATATTTGAAAGAGATATGTGGGCAATTTGAAACCTGCACTTTCCACTTCGTGCCAAGAGATGAGAACCGTCTAGCTGATGCGTTGGCAACCCTAGTGTCGATGTGGGATAATCCTGAATGGGTAGCTATGAAACCAGTGCTGATTTTGAGTTCTGAGAAGCCCAGCTTTGAGATCAAGCCAGTAATGGAAGTAGAAGTGGCGGATGGGAAACCATGGTACTTTGACATTATGAATTATTTGGAAAACGCTAGGTTTCCAGAGGAAGCTACCGAGAAAGACCAGAGAATGATCCGGAAGCTATCTACTCAGTTCATATCCTTGGAAGGAGTGTTGTACAAAAGACAGGCAGACGGGATTCAGCTCAGGTGCTTAAATGAAAAAGAAGCCCACAAGGTAATGGAGGAGACCCATGCAGGCGTCTGTGGGGCTCACATGAACGGTTTAACTCTGGCAAAGAAGATCATGAGGCAAGGGTTCTATTGGCTTACGATGGACAATGACTGCTCAAAGTATGTCAAGCAATGCCAGTTATGCCAACAGTATGCAGATTTGAGACATCTGCCAGTATTGGAGCTACACAACCTGACATTGCCTTGGCCTTTCGCTGCTTGGGGGATAGATATCATTGGAGAGATTCGCCCTACGACATCTAATGGGCACAGATACATCATAGTCGCAATTGACTATTTTACCAAATGGGTAGAGGCAGAATCCTTTAAAAAGATTGACACAAGGGATATGGCCAAGTTCATAGAGAGAAATCTGATCTGCAGATATGGCCTCCCTCACCACATAGTGTCTGATAATGGGGTGCAGTTCATGGGGGAAACCAGGACGCTCCTTGAGAAATATGGTATCAAGCACCATAGATCCTCCCCCTACCGACCACAAGCTAACGGGGCAGTAGAGGCCGCCGATAAAAATGTAAAGAGGATCTATCCAAGATGGTCCAAACTTACAAAGACTGGGCAGAGAAGCTACCCTTCGCACTGTGGGGATACAGGACAACGGTGAGGACATCTACGGGCACCATGCCATATTCTCTGGTATACGGGACGAAGGCAGTATTGCCAGTTGAGATAGAGCTCCGATCGTTGAGGGTGATTATGGAAGCCCAAATTCCGGAGGTTGAATGGGCACGACAGAGGCTACAGCACTTAAACTTACTGGATGAGAGTAGGCTGAAGGCTTATTATCACAATCAGATCTACCAGAAGAGGTTGGCCAGGACATTCGGGAAGAAGGTGAGAAAGCATCCGCTGAAGGAAGGGGACTTAGGGTTCAAGCAGATGAGACCAGGTATATCGGATATCAGAGGAAAATTCAAACCAACCTGGGAGGGGCCGTATGTCCTTAAAAAGCTGTTGTCCAAAGGAGCAGCAATCTTGTCGGATAGCGATGGAAATGAATTCAAAGAACCGATCAATGTCGACAGACTCAAAAGGTTCCATGGCTAAAGACCAAAAATAAAAAGAAGAGAATAAAATGCCCTGCAGGTTGAAAACCGAAAAAAGGCGGCCGTGCTAAAATTTGGCGCCTCGACAAGGTGAAAACCGAAAAAAGGCATCCTGTGCAAAAATAAGAGGCACGAGAGAAAATGTCCAATCGTGAAAACCCGAGAGGGCCGATTGGTAACAGGAGTCGATGCTGTTAAAATTTGGTTTCATGTATTAATAGGGTGTACACGGTCGAATTAATGTCAAAACTGATCATGTATACTGAAATTACATGGAAATGTACACAATTTCGTGAAATAGAACAAATATTATTCTTTTCATTTTCATCATTTTCTAGTTCTGCATTAAAAAGAAATGTAACACCAAAAGAAATACATATGTAAGCTAAGCTAAGTCCTGCCACTGCTCTCGCCAACCAGATGCTTGAGCCCTCGTGTCCTATTATCAGATGCTGGACTAAGGACCCATTTCTTGTATTCGCTGGTTGAAGCCACGGAATGATCGCCGAACCTCGGAATGACAATCTTCACCGGTAGTCGGCTCCACAGTTCATGATACCTAGAGGCGAAGGCAGCTGAAAGAGCTCCTCCTTGAAAAGATAAGGGAACCCTCACCACATCCTGGGTCATCCCAAGCTGACGTGCACATCGAGAAATGATGCAGAAAGTGGCTTGACGGAGCCCGCAGAGGGGAATACACCCCGATAGCCCATCGATGACCACATGAGACAGTGGGAGCTAGACAGACGTAAAACTGATATTGTCATTTGACAATTCACCAAATCTGGTAATGCCTTCTCCAGCAGTGGCACACTCGTATAGCCGTCGACGCGGAAGAAAATGGCTCGACGAGTACTGTGGGATGACCCGAGGAGGTGGCTCAGACAGCATCCTCAGTTTCTATTACAGCAAAAAAAAAAGACGCTAGAGTAAGTAGGGTTTACTTCAGGCAAAAGTAAGGCAAAGGGTTGTGTAAAAATCCGAAAGGACGCACCTCCCGCTAAGAAAAGCTAGTGTGAAAATCCACAAGGGACGCACTACCTTTAAAACAATGACTGGAGCGATAAGGCGGCGTTATTTCAGATGAGCCTCTTTCTATCAGATAACACACAACACAGAACATGAATCAGAATCCCGAGTGAATGATCATTGGCCAGGGGGGCAAAGGATGTACACTGGACGTCTCTTTCAGAAAACTTGTCAACAATCCTCAGGATTCCGGGGGCATGGTAGAGCAGGAAAGCTATAACCTCAACAAACCTCGGACCACCTAGAGCATGATCTATATATTTTTGCAAGCATCTGCATTCCATATCATACATACAGTATTTCTTGTATATCCCTACACATGCAATATTGCAGGAGAAATTGGCGGGGAACACCAATAAGAGCCGAGTTACGACACCAGTCCTAATGTCCAAAGGGGCACAACTCATAAATTCACAGAGGTTAGCGCACCTACAGCGTCACCAGTCAAAACCAAAAGACAACCTGCCTATAACACGGCAACAGCTATTCTCATAACTCCATCCAGCAGGAAGGTCGCCACTTTAGGTACAGAGAAACATTGATCCGGACACAAGCATCGATCAAAAGTCCGAACATGAGCGCCTAAGATTCATGTCTTCTTGGAAAGGGAACCCAGCGAGGTCTCCTCCTCCAAAAGATCAAGATTACGGTCAGAGAGTACCTTGTCTCATAGTTCACGTTGTAGTAAGAGAGTACTACACGCCTTGCAGCCGAATGGAGGTTAGCAGATCAGAAAACCGTACTAGCCAGATGGGGGTTCACAGATCAGACTTTATACTAACCGGATGGGGGGTTAGCAAGAGAATGCCAACGAGCAGAGATTGTGGTCAGAGAGTACCACTTCTCAACAATCGAAGTTGTAGTTAGAGAATACAACTCTTCACCTTGAGACTGTGGTCAGAGAGTACCGCTTTTCACCAATCGAAGCTGCGGTTAGAGAAACACTGCTCTTTACACCGGGTTTGTAGTCAGTGAGTGCTATATCTCCTCAACACTGCGCGAGCTGAGATGAGGCCAGCAGAAGCAGAAGCTGCGGTTAGAGAAACACTGCTCTTCACATCGAGTTTGTAGTCAGAGAGTGCTACATCTCCTCAACACTGCGCGAGCCGAAACGAGGCCAGCAGAAACAATCGAAGTTGTGGTTAAAGAAACATTGCTCTTCATATCGAGGTCGTGGCTAGAGAATGCTACATCTCACCAACACCCACAGGTCAAGACGAGACCGATAAGGATATCTTCACCCGCCGAACAGACTGAGACGAGGTTTACCCGGTAAAAGGCACGGAAGGTAAGAACCGCCGCAGGTACACTTTCTTCCTTTCTGTCCTTTCTCTGAATTTTAGCTCATCTAGGTGCTCGTGCACTAGTTTCCCCAAAACTGGGGGCAACTGTAAGCACCGTGTCCCGGAGCGGTCTGGATCAGAGATTACCCTATGATGTAATCGGCATCCGAGCCTATACAAACGGTTTGGATTCGGAGGCTTTAGTCCCATGCTCCACGAGAAACGGGTCTTTTTACCTTTCGTAAAAACGGGGAGTTTTTAAAGTCCAAAAAAGTATGTTTTCCTCAACGGATGGCCAGCCCGTCGGTCAGGGGCCGGCCCGTCGGTCGGCTGGCAGGACCATCGGATGAATCCTTGTGTTAGAAGGATTCTTCCGACGCCCGTCGGTCGGTTGGTAGGACCGTCGAATAAATCCTTGTGTCAGAAGGATTCTTTCGACGCCCGTCGGTCAAAATGGCAGGCCCGTTGGATGAATCCTATTGTCAGTAGGATTCTTCCGACGCCCGTCGGTCGCCCCTGGCCTATAAAAGCTTTGAATTTTCTCATAAAAGGGGGTTGGAAAAAGTTGCAAAAATGGGGGAAACTCTGCCAAAATTCATGCGCATTTTCTCTCTCTTCCAACAAACACATTTCTAAAAAGATCTAACTAATTCAAGAATCAAATCGTCTAAAGAAAGAGGATCTAGTTGACTTTTCACGGGTTTTTGGAACTTAATTTTCGGTTTTTGGAACTCAATTTTCGTCAAGCTGTTGAGGACACTCTATCTTCAACATCTGATCTTTTTGTTCGGACCTTCTCGTGGAGCGTGCGGGAAGCCAGACAACAACAAGGAATCCAACCAGAAGGTTGTTCTGAGGGTAAATATTCTGGACCCTTTTCTATCCCTTTTTTTACCTTCATTTTCGATACTATCTTTGCTTTTGGTCCTTTTTTTTATTTATTTCTTGTTTCTATTCTTCTTGAATCTGTGTAAAATTTGTCTTTTTGCTTTTTGAAAAGCTTATATTTTTCTGGGACAGAGGTGACCGACGGGTCATCTGCTGTGACCGATGCCCGTCGGTCACCTTTATGTATAGCCCGTCGGTCACCCTCATAGACGGCTCCCTTCGAGTGAGCGACTTGCTATATAGGTCACCTTGACCGACGCCCGCCGGTCATTCAGTATAGCACGTCGGTGGGTTCTGTCCCACATTTTCAAATCTTTTTCTTTCCCCTTTTTTGTTCATTCAAATTTTTATGTTTATTTATAGTTTTTCGTCTGTATTTTAACATCCTTTTGGCTTGTTTTGTGAGAATATGTTTCTGTTTCTTGGACTGGCTGGAGCCTGAGAGAGTTCTCCCGTATATGGAAAGTTCGCCCGGTTTAGTTCCCTATCTCCCTCTCTTTCGTACTTCATGTATTTATTTGTTGTTTCTCCTGTATATGACAAAATTGTTGTATTTCTCGCCAATGGAAAAATCGGCCAAACGTTTTATATTTAATAAACTGAATTCTTCATAAAATCAAGGACCCAATGTCCTATTTTTATCCAATAAAATCCTCACAATAGAAATATCCATTTTAATAATGATGCATGGGAGGACCAAAATCCTCAAAATAAGCAATGCCCCGATTTGTGTATGTATTGCATATTTATAAAAGGGAGTTGTATTTCGCTCCTTGTGTTATTATAATTTATCAATTTCATTATTTACTCGTTCATTTACAGCTTTCCAAATATGAATAAATGCGCTTTGATTCAATTGCATCGTGTGGAGAGAGAGCGAATTAATGAAAATTAAAATTTGATCATAAGATAATCAAGGTAGAAAAAGATGAGAAGTCCCAAACCCAACTCTAGTCTTTGGGCTCAAAGAGGCGAGAGGTCTATCCGATCACTCATTGGAACTATGACCTCCAAGACACCTCTTGTGTCATGAGACTTTGACGTTAATCCTAGGCTCCTCAGGGCGAGAGGTTTACCCTCCAAGACCCCTTTGGTTGGCCCAAAATGGATAATAAGTGCAGTCTTAGGCTCTCCGAGGCGAGAGAAACTTTTCCAAAGTTCTATTGGGTGGCGACTCCATGAAACCTCCTTGTTGCCCAAAATAGACGCACTCGCAATTCATTGCAAGTTGCCAACGGACCCACAAATGCCCCGATCGCCCTCAAGCGGGCGGTCGCAGGGATCCGGTTTTCGTCTTTCGGTTTCATAAGGATTAAAATCTTTTTCTCTATAGCGTGAGGTTTTGAAAGGGTTTGGGAAATTTTGCTTGAAATTGGAAGTTTTGTGACGCGACCTCAGCAAGTGTACTGAATCGACAAGTAATATAATGGAGTATTTTTAAGACTCCGAGTTATCGTACCCAAGAGACTGTGTGCGCAAGTAATGAAAATCAAATGTATGCTAAAGAATTCCCAATTGTTTGAATTTATTGAATTAACTACTGATTAAAAACAAAGAATTTAAATAACCAAAAATAAGTAAAAAGAAACAATCAAATTAATTTGACAGCAATAATCGCAATAAACTAAATGACGGAAAAATTAACAATATAAGAATTCAAAATTAGACAAACGTTGCTCAGGTTCACTCATCCACCCCATACCCAGATATGAATAAAATTAATCCAAGAATTATTTATGAAAGAATTCGGGATAACCCTCTTAACCCAGGCTTCCCAAACGAAGTCAGCCACTCTAATTATATGAATCCCAAACCGGAGTCAGCCACATAATCAGCCTATGCACGGGTCTAAAATCCTAAGTTTAGTTTATTTTCCCAATACGGAGTCAAATAACCCAAAACTTAATTATCTCACTCACCATTCTAGTCTTAAATCACAAAATACTGCACTTCTAGATTCCCAATCGGAGTCGTCCAAAAGACACAGCAAGAATGATAAAAACTGAATATAGATAACCATGGTATTCAATCCATACAACTCAATAACCAACAAAGATAATGAAATAAATCATTCATCAAAACTGGAAATTAACTTGATAAAATAAATTCCATGAATCAATAATAAATACCAGTGAAATAAACCACTCAATCATATTTAAATTCAACGATGTTCATAATTCACATCATGGGTAGGGGATTCAGAGATCCCCAAACAACTAAAAAACTACTCACAACCCATCACAAAATCAAAAGGAAAGAGGAAAGAATAAACCCGGAAATTCATTGAGGTGTAGATCACGTTGAACCCTTAGTTTCTCAATCTCTTTCTTCAAATCTTCAATGGAGAAAATCTGGAAATTCTCTGAATATAAAAACTCCTCTTGAAACTAAAATTAGGTATTTCTAATGTAAAAACTCTTGAATTGCAAATCCAATCTCAAGATAAAAATCCGAAATCTTAATTAAGAACAACTGAAAAACTCTCCCAAAAGTCTATCTCTAAAACCCTAACTTGAAAATAGATTGAAAACTAGCCGCACCTTCTCAAAATCAGAAACTTCTCTTTTTAAATCGTGATGGGTCATGGTGGTAACCATATTGGTTGCCACCGTGAGGTATTGAGGAAGTAAATCTGGATTGCGTGTTGGATAGGGGTCACAGTGGTAACTAAGATAGGTTGCCACCGTGACATGCTCAACTTTTTGCTTCTGTCCAGGAATTTCCTATGTCACGGTGGCAACCACATTACCTTGCCACTGTGAGGTAACTTCTCACTTGATTCTGTCTTGTTGCGAACTATGTCACGGTGGTGATAACATTGGTTACCACCGTGACCCATAACAGGTCTGCATTCTGCCCAATGGATACACATGTCACGGTGGTGAGGACTTTGGTTACCACAGTGACCTATGTTACTCCTGCATTCTGCTTTTAACTCTTTTGTATGTCACGGTGGTGACCAAAGTCATCACCACCGTGAGGTACCTAAAAATTCTGCACACAAATTAAACTTAATCAAAAACTAACAAAAATTACATAAAAACTCTAATTTCATTAACATTGACATAATTAATCTAAAATGAGCATATCACGACAATAAACACTACTAAACACCATAAATCATACGAAAACACTACCAAACCTAAATACTAAATTGAAGTTATCAAATACCCCACACTTAGACTTTGCTTGTCCTCGAGTAAACGAATTATCCACACTCCTGAAATTTCAAACTCTAACTCAGAATACGAAAACTTAACAACAATCATAGCACCAAGCAGAAGGGTCTTAGTTACAAATCCTCAACTCAATTTATATCAAGTAATTTCACGTGTGTGTGTGCTAGGCTCAAAACAAGTTCTCTCTTTTCAAAACAAAACAACCAATGCATTACAGTAATTGAGCAAAAAAATTAAATATGCAAATGAATTCGCATACAGGTTTCGCACTTAAAACTCAGGATAATCATACGCCTCTCCTTTAGTACCGGAACCACAAGGATCATCTCCACTTAAACAACTCAAATCAAGAACAGAATCAAAAGGACTTATTCCAGGGTTGTAATGTTAGGTTAAGGTATTGGCTACAAGAAAAGTTAAAGAATTCAAACAAAGTATTAGCCACTCTACCTTAAGTTTCAACTACCCAAAACTGAACGAGATTGTCCAGATCCTACCTTCAATTCACCCATAATTTCCAATGTTATCTAACTTCCCCATACATAATATGCATTGAACTCAACAACAACAAAGTGATGAACTTCCCTTTTAATTCACTTTTAAACCCAATTCTGTAAATATGAATATGTCTTTTCTACTCAAAGGTACCCCACACTTGAATTTTTCGATATTCAATAATCAAAATTGACTAAAAGAAACGACAAAACTCATTGAACTTTCATTTTTTTTTTCATCATTATTTTTCTCTCTTTTTTTTTTCTTTTCTTTCTCTTTTTTTTTTCTTCATTATTTTTCTTTCTCTTTTTTTTTCTGGGGTACCCAAAGTCTAGAATTTCTTATACCCATTTTTTTTTCTAATGAGGGAAAGTTTAACACCATACTAAATAACACCCACAAAATTCAACAATTCTTCCCACACTTCCACTATTTCAACATAGATACCCTTATTCAACTTTCAATGATATTCCAACCCAATCCTAGAGTGGCCAATTCTTAGAAAAGGGTAGGCAAAGGCATTTAGGCTAAATGGTAAAATAATAGTGTAATAAGAAAATTTCGTAGTACGCTTTTAGCATACTAAATCAGCTCAACGGGGCTAGCAATGGAAATAACGTAAACCGGTGGGTCTAAAGCTATTTAAAAGTGGTTATCAAAGAAACAAATTGCCTTAATCATGTCCTAAACTTGTTTAAGTTGTTATCATGTTTCGAAGGGTGATGAGGAAGGTTCTAATTATCCTACCATTCCTTCACTCAAAAACTCTTACGCACTGGATTTTTTTCAAATTTTTACAAACAAGCCTATAGTGCATAAAAGATTGGAAATCAAAAGATATATGACCGATTGAGATTCAATTTGCTTCTAAAACTTCCAACTACTCGTTTGCTAAGATTGATATTTAAGAAATTCCATTCACAACTTAAAGTTCAAAACATTCACAACAGGAATAACTAGAGGCAAGCTAAACTAAGATAGGAAAAATTCTCACAACCACAATTAAGTATTCAAATCACCTGAACTCAATAAAATATGCAAATATAATTAAGATAAAACATCAAACATGCAAAAACATAAAGAAAATGAAATAATTATTTACATATTAAGCTGTTGGAGTTAGTCATCCTACCCCCCACTTAATACCTTGCTGTCTCCAGCAAGTTAAAAATAATTACAGAACATAGTTAATATGAAAATCCAAATAAAAATAAACAAAAAGATAATAGGTCTCCCTGGTCATATCTCTGGAGGTGCTGGTGGTGGTGGGAAATGGGCATCAGCCCGTGCAGGCCATGCGGAAAATCCCAGGATCAGCTGGTCCATCTGGGACTGCATGTCTGCCTGAGATACTGAAATGGTGCCCACAGATGTGGCAAGGGTGTCCACTGACGCAGCAATGATGTCCATGCGAGCCATCAGGGCTTCGTACTGCTGCGACGATAATTGCGCAGACTCTGGTGCTGGAGGTGCCTCCGGATTGTCCTCATGCTCATAGGGCAAGCCTCCTAGACCCCGCTGGACTCCCTGAAGATACTCGGCGCGGGTAGTCAATCTGTATCCATGTCCAGTCATCGCGTCGTCCACTACGACTTTCATGTTCTTCAACAACTTCTTATCAATAGTCGCAGTGGAGGAGAGTGGCTTAGGTTTCCTCAAGGGGTGATGCACAGCCTTAGCAATTACTGTGACCAACCCACCTAAAGCAATTTTCTTCACCTTCTTGGGGTGCCATTGCATCTCTTCCAACTTATGCCACAAATGGGGTGCCCCATTAATTTGCACAACCCGCACCATACAAGCGAGAAATAAAGCTTCCGGTAAATTAACCTGCCCTGGTGAGTCCACATGACTCAGGAAAGATAGTGAGAAATATCGATAAAGGATCCGCATGGCATGAGTATCAAGATAGTGAGCCTTTGTCCGGCCCGATATATATTGCGTGGCTGTCACAGAATCTCGAATGATAGCCCAGGCAGCATCCTTGTCATAATCCGCAAAACAGTCTGGAGCGAGGGCAGGAAAACCTAGCATTTCAGAAAAGTCGGCAAAAGTGCGCTCATACTTTGTACCCTCCAGAAAAAAAGTTACCCTTCCCGGATCTTGAGAGGGATTGCGGCCGATCCGACATTGCATAGTTGACACGAAATCCCTTGTCAACCCCGGATAGACTTTCTCGTTAATCGCAAACAGCCGCTCCCAACCAATATTAGAGATTAGCCGCTGTACTTCATTTTTTATTCCCAGCTTTTCCAACAGATCAAAATCCAAATAGCTCGTTGGAATGTACGAGCATTTGGTAAACAGAGCGTATGCAGGTTTCTGACTGACAGGAACCCAGGAAGGGACATGGGAAATATCAACCGTAGGCTGGCTGGATGTTTGTCCTGATGAACTAGAGGCAAGAGCAGAACTTTTGCGCTTAGGAGCCACTGCACAACATGGAAAAACGAAATTCAATAGCATGCTATGGGCATTAACAGTAATGGATTTAAAATAAAGCATACTGTTAAACTCCTGCTAAGTTGTTAAACAATCTCTCAATTCCAAAATGAATAACATAACAGATGCCAGAATGCACGAGAAATGCAAATGACATAGCATAATGCGGCAAAGGTGATGAGCAGATGCTTTATGAAACACAGAATCACTAGTAGCAAAATGCAATCAATGGTTAAGAGAAATTGAGCTACTGTCAAAAGGCAAAATGGATAATTGAGAACAACAAACTCATTTTAACGTTATTGCGAAAGAATCTTGGCATTTCATATTGGCAGGAATTGGAAAAAAATAGGAAAATTATTCATTCAGACATTTAGTCAAACACCTGGTATGCAGATAGTTATCTGACCAACTTGAAGCTCAAAGATCATACTAACAACCCATAATTTCAAAAACCAGGCATTACAATGCAGAGTAAGCAATTAAAACCCAGCAATTTGCATTATGAACCAAGAATTTGAAGAAAAATTGCAATTTAAATCATACACACACCCACTTGCCCTAACATTCCAACTCAACTCGTTCATGTATTTAACATCAGCGGTTGAAATTGAGGATGAAGATAAGAATTGAGAATACCCCCAACATAAATTCAGAGCTTAAACAGAAGTAAATCCTCAGTGGGGAGAAATAAAGAGACTCCTAACATACCGCTATTAAAAAGACAAGAACAGGGAAAAGAACAACACGAAAAGAAAATAAATGCAAAAATAGAAAGAAAAAGAAAGAGTCGAATTACTTACTTGTTGTAGGTTGGAAGAATTCGAAGCCTAAAAGAAAGATTGGGAGTTCGAAAAGCAGATGAAGTGAAAGATTGAAATTTTTTAGAGTGCGATGTGCGGGTGAGTGAGAAACAAAATATGAAAAACTGGAATTTTAAAACAAATGTGCGCGTGGGTCACGGTGGTAACCAAATAGGTTGCCACCGTGAGGTACCTTAAACTTGTAATCCAGAATTGAAATGCCCCTTGGTCACGGTGACAACCAATTTATTTGTCACCGTGACATACAAAAATTGCAAAACAGAATGGAAGTGTCAACATGTCACGGTGGTAACCAGATTTCATTGCCACCGTGACATGTGCAAACTCAAAACAGAATGGGACATACCTACATGTCATGGTGCTAACCAAATACCATTGCCACCGTGACATACGAAAAAATTCCAATCCAGAATGGCTTCGTCATTTGGTCACGGTGGTAATAAGATTTCATTGCCACCGTGACATATGTACATCCCTAATTCCAGAATTCATTCTCCTTGGTCAGGATGGTGACCAATACCCATTACCACCGTGACCACCTGCAAACATGCAAACATATTTCATTAACCACTCAAAACTTCAGCTATTAAAACCTTGAACAGTCTCCCTTTAACAACATAATTTTCTTATGACGACCAACCAGCCAATCTCAACAAAAATAAACAGGATTAACTACCGAAATAGAAGAACTATAAATGCAAAATAACATAAAAGGAAAAAAAGTTCTGCATTTAATAAGTCCGCAGCTGGACTTTTAAAACCGTTAAGGATCCGCAAGGTGGACGATCGCCAAAGCCTCATCATATTTTGATTCAAAATAAGGCTTTACACGGTGTCCATTGACCTTGAACTCATTTTCACCATTTGGGTGCTTCAATGTTATCACTCCAAACTGATCAGCTTTCACAACCTCATATGGCCCCTTCCACCGAGATTTTAACTTTCCAGGAAACAAACGCAACCTGCTGTCATATAAAAGTACTTTCATACCTGGAGTGAATTCTTTTGGGACTAATCTCTTGTCATGCCATTTCTTTGTGTTTGCCTTATACTTCTCTGCTTGTTGGTACGACCAGTAGCATATCTCCTCCAATTCGTTCATCTGGAGAAGTCTCTTCTCACCTGCACTCTTAATATCAAAATTTAAAAACTTGGTTGCCCAATAAGGCTTATGTTCTAATTCGACAGGGAGATGACAAGATTTGCCAAAAACAAGCCTAAATGGGGATAATCCTATAGATGTTTTGAAAGCAGTTCGGTAAGCCCACAAAGCTTCATCCAACCTTAAACACCAATCCTTTCTAGATGAATTCACAGTCTTTTCTAGGATGGCCTTAAGTTCCCAATTGGACACTTCAACCTGCCCATTAGCTTGAGCATGATAAGGGGTGGTTACCTTATGCCTAACTCCAAATTTTTGCAATAAAGCCTTAAATTGGTGGTTAACAAAATGTTTACCACCATCACTAATAATCGCTCTAGGGGCTCCAAATCGGGTGAATATATTCTTTCTCAAAAATTCCAGAACAACCTTGGCATCACAAGTTCTAGTGGCTATTGCTTCTACCCATTTACTCACATAGTCCACTGCTACCAAAATATACTCATACCCATAAGAAACCGGAAAAGGTCCCATAAAGTCTATCCCCCACAAATCAAATAATTCTACCTCTAGCAAATTGGTTAAAGGCATCTCATCTCTCTTAGAAATGTTACCTACTCTCTGACACCTATCACAGGTTTTCACAAAAACTTGCACATCTTTAAACATAGTAGGCCAATAAAAACCAGAGGATAAAATTTTCGATACCGTTTAATTTGGTGCATGGTGCCCACTAGCTTCCCCACTATGACATGCCTTGACGATCGCTCCCTTCTCCTCATCCGAGATACATCTCCTCAGCACTTGATTAGCACATAGACGGAACAAATAGGGGTCATCCCAAATGTAGTATTTGGCATCAGCTTTCAGTTTCTTCTTTTGCTGCCAAGTAAAATCTTTAGGCATAAAACCTCCTGCAAGAAAATTTGCTATGTTAGCAAACCAAGGAACAGAAATGTCACAAGCAAATAAAGCACAAATGTGTTCATCAGGAAATAAATCTAAAATTTCCCCCTTTTCAATGTGGTCATTTTCCATTCTTGACAAGTGGTCTGCCTCGAAGTTTTCAGCGCCCTTCTTATCCTTAATTTCTAAATCAAACTCTTGCAAGAGCAACACCCAACGAATCAGCCTTGGTTTGGATTCCTTCTTGGCAAACAAATGCCTCAAGGCTGCATGGTCCGACCACACCACAACTTTTGAACCCAGCAAATATGGCCTGAACTTCTCAAACGCATACACAATTGCAAGAAGTTCTTTCTCTGTGGTGGTGTAATTAACCTGTGCTCCTGTCAAAGTGTGACTAGCATAATAAATTGCACAGAATATCTTATCACGACGCTGTCCCAGTACCGCTCCCACTGCATAGTCACTAGCATCACACATTAGTTCAAACGGCATCGTCCAATCCGGAGATATAATCACCGGAGTTGAAATAAGACGTTGCTTTAATGTTTCAAAAGCTAGCAAGCATTCATTATCAAAATTAAAAACAACATCTTTCATAAGTAAATTAGATAGGGGTTTAGCAATTTTTGAAAAATCTTTAATAAAACGCCGGTAAAACCCTGCATGTCCTAAAAAACTTCTTATGCCCTTAACACTCGTCGGAGGCGGTAAATTTTCTATGACTTTAACTTTTGCCTTATCCACTTCTATTCCTCTCTCTGAAATTTTATGCCCTAACACAATTCCCTCTCTCACCATAAAATGGCATTTTTCCCAATTTAAAACTAGGTTAGTCTTTTCACACCTCCCTAGCACTAAATCAAGGTGCTTTAAACAGCTCATAAAATCAGCCCCATATATAGTGAAATCATCCATGAATACCTCCATAAATTTCTCTATAAAATCATGGAAAATAGCCATCATACTCCGCTGAAACGTAGCCGGTGCATTACATAACCCAAAGGGCATTCGTCTATATGCAAATGTGCCATATGGGCAGGTGAAGGTCGTTTTCTCTTGATCCTCAGGGGCTATAGGAATCTGTAAATATCCCGAATACCCATCTAAAAAACAGTAGAACTTATTACCTGCTAACCTCTCTAGCATTTGATCAATAAATGGTAAAGGGAAATGGTCTTTCCTAGTGGCAATATTCAACCTTCTATAATCAATACAGACTCTCCAACCCGTAACTGTACGAGTTGGAATCAATTCATTCAGTTCATTCTTTACCACTGTCATCCCCCCTTTTTTAGGCACACACTGTACTGGGCTAACCCATCTACTATCAGAAATAGGGTAGATTATACCTACATCGAGGAGTTTGAGTACCTCCTTTTTTACTACCTCTTGCATGGCCGGGTTGAGTCTTCTTTGAGGCTGAGCTACCGACTTGCATTCCTCCTCCATTGGGATCACGTGTGTGCAGTAGCTTTGGTCAATCCCCTTCAAGTCTGAGGTTTCCCATCTGATTGCTCCCTTGTGCTTTCTCAGCACCTCTAGCAGCAGCTGTTCTTCATCACCTGTCAACAAAGAAGAGATAATTACTGGTTTATGATCTTTCTCTAAAAACACATATTTTAAAAGAGAGGGGAGAGGTTTAAGTTCAGAATTTAAATCCCCCTTTTTATGGTTAGACTCTTCATTCTGTGACTCATCCTTTCCATCCTCTATCTCCTCTTCCACTTCTTCTCCTTCTACTGAATGTAACAAACTCAAAGTTTCTGAATCAGCTCCAACCACATTTTCCTGCACTTCTTCCACACATTCGTCTATTACATCAAAAAAATAAACAGACTCCTCCATATCCCCAGATGGATACTTTTGAGCCTTGTTCATATCCACTACCAACTCCTCATTATTAAACCGTAGGGTGACCATTTGACCATGAACATCTATCAATGCCTTTGCTGTGTTTAAAAACGGCCTCCCCACTATCAGTGGCACCTTCCTATCCTCTTCCATTTCCATCACCACAAAATCCACTGGGAAGATGAATTTCCCCACCTTCACCAATAGATCTTTTATCACTCCTTTGGGCCGCCTCACTGATCTATCTGCCAGTTGGAGTTTCATTCCCGTCTCCCTTAAGTCCCCAAGATTAAGCTTTCTGCATATAGAATAAGGCATCAAATTTATGCTGGCACCCAAATCACATAAAGCATTACCATAAAAATCTTCACCAATAGCACAGGGTAAAGTAAAGCTACCTGGATCTTCCAATTTCTCAGGGATCTTATTCATGATTATAGCACTGCAATTTTCTGTTAGCTGTACAGTTCCATGCCCTTCTAATTTCTTTTTATTAGAACATAATTCTTTCATAAATTTAGCATAGTTAGGCATATGAGCTAAAGCTTCAGCAAATGGTAAATTGATGTGCAGTTTCTTAAACATCTCTAGAAACCTAGCCTTTTGCTCATTTTTCTTTTCCTGTTTAGCAACTGCAGGAAATGGCATTCTATTTATATCAAGATCCTCTACCCTCGGATTCACTAAACTTTTACCCTTATCATTTTTAGGAGCATCTTCATTAACTTCTACTCTAGAGTTAGAATTACTTACCGTCCGTGTCGGCTCTTCCTTTTCTGATGATGAAGAATTTTTACCTTGGCTTTCTTTCGGTACCATTTCCTTACCACTTCTCAGTGTGATGGCTTTTGCTTCCTGTTTTGGATTCCGGTTTACATTCGAAGGGAATGTTCCCGGTTGTCTTTGAGACACGGAATTCGCTAGCTGCCCCACTTGAGTCTCTAAATTCCTCATGGAAGCATCTTGGTTCCGGTTCCACTGCTCTTGAGATTTCCACCTTGTCTCTTGATTAGCCATGAACTGCTGCTGGCTATTTACAAACTGTTGTTGACTGTTTATGAAAGTAGCCAACATATCTTCCAGATTTATCTTCTTTTCTTGCACAGGTGGCCTCGGTTGGTATCCCGGTGGGTGGTATTGTTGCCCTTGGTAAGGATGGGGTGGATATGGTTATTAATACGGCTGCCCTTGGTTCTGATGAGTGTTCTGGTTGAAGGGAGGTCTAACTTGTGGTTAAGAGGATGAAGCATTTGGATTTCCATCCTTCCAAGAGAAGTTTGGATGATTTCTCCATCCCGGATTATATGTGCTACTGTAGGGGTCATTCCTTCTGTAATCCCCTATAGCATTTATATCTCCCATTGCCCCACTCTCTTGACCAGCTTGCCCACTTTCATACCATCCACTTTCTTGAGCCACAGAGGCTACATTCTGTACTTTCAGACTACTCATCTCCTTCCTCATGGACTCAATCTGTGCCTTCAGCATTGACACCTCATCCACAGCGTGTATCCCTTGTCTTTTCGGTACTGACCTAGGATTAGACCATTGAGCATCATTCGCCGCCATTTCATCTAATAGATGAAAAGCCTCCTCTGGTAGTCTATTCATGAATGACCCTCCTGATGAAGCATCCAATAAAGATCTTGTCTGTGGTGTAACCCCAGAATAAAATGTTGTCATCAGGTGGTATATGGCTATCTCATGGTGTGGACAGCTTCTCAATAGCCTTCTAAACCTTTCCCAGGCTTCATGAAATGGCTCCTCACTCATTTGACTAAAACCCAATATATTGTTACGGATGTGCACAGTCTTTGTCGGAGGGAAGAATCTCATCAAAAATCTCTCCTGTAACTGGTCCCATGATCTAATCGACTGTCTAGGTAGCATTTGCAACCATTCACGTGCTTTTCCAATCAATGTGAAAGGGAATAACTTTAATCTTACCGAGTCGGATGATACTCCAGGAATCTGAACCGTATCACTGACCTCTAAGAATATGTCTAAGTGTTGTGCGGGGTCTTCCACTTCTGAACCCGTAAACTAATTCCTCTGTACCATATTGATGGTGGCTGGTTTAAGCTCAAACTGCACTCCCCTTGGCAGCACAATCGTCCGATTATCCTCATTCCATCTTGGTACTACATAATCCCTTATTGTCCTCTGCCTCGGGACCTCTTCTCTATAATTCCCTTGATTTCCATCTTGTGCCCTAGGCACTTGTTCGTTCTCGGGAGGAACTTCACCAATAGGAAGAGGATTTTCTTCCATGTTATAATTTTTGTTAGCTCTCCTTCGTTGATGTAAAGTCCTTTCGATTTCAGGATCGTAGGGTGCTATTTGCTCCTGTCTCAATCTGCTCATGCACCACAACAATTACCTAAAAAGAATAAAGAATAAATAAAAATAAAATAAAAGAAAAGAAAAAGTAAAACACACACAAATAATAATCAAAACTTAAAACAATGCCAGTCCCCGGCAACGGCGCCAAGAACTTGACGCGACCTCAGCAAGTGTACTGAATCGACAAGTAATATAATGGAGTATTTTTAAGACTCCGAGTTATCGTACCCAAGAGACTGTGTGCGCAAGTAATGAAAATCAAATGTATGCTAAAGAATTCCCAATTGTTTGAATTTATTGAATTAACTACTGATTAAAAACAAAGAATTTAAATAACCAAAAATAAGTAAACAGAAATAATCAAATTAATTTGACAGCAATAATCGCAATAAACTAAATGACGGAAAAATTAACAATATAAGAATTCAAAATTAGACAAACGTTGCTCAGGTTCACTCATCCACCCCATACCCAGATATGAATAAAATTAATCCAAGAATTATTTATGAAAGAATTCGGGATAACCCTCTTAACCTAGGCTTCCCAAACGGAGTCAGCCACTCTAATTATATGAATCCCAAACCGGAGTCAGCCACATAATCAGCCTATGCACGGGTCTAAAATCCTAAGTTTAGTTTATTTTCCCAATACGGAGTCAAATAACCCAAAACTTAATTATCTCACTCACCATTCTAGTCTTAAATCACAAAATCCTGCACTTCTAGATTCCCAATCGGAGTCGTTCAAAAGACAAGCAAGAATGATAAAAACTGAATATAGATAACCATGGTATTCAATCCATACAACTCAATAACCAACAAAGATAATGAAATAAATCATTCATCAAAACTGGAAATTAACTTGATAAAATAAATTCCATGAATCAATAATAAATACCAGTGAAATAAACCACTCAATCATATTTAAATTCAACGATGTTCATAATTCACATCATGGGTAGGCGATTCAGAGATCCCCAAATAACTAAAAAACTACTCACAACCCATCACAAAATCAAAAGGAAAGAGGAAAGAATAAACCCATAAATTCATTGAGGTGTAGATCACGTTGAACCCTTAGTTTCTCAATCTCTTTCTTCAAATCTTCAATGGAGAAAATCTGGAAATTCTCTGAATATAAAAACTCCACTTGAAACTAAAATTAGGTATTTCTAATGTAAAAACTCTTGAATTGCAAATCCAATCTCAAGATAAAAATCTGAAATCTTAATTAAGAACAATTGAAAAACTCTCCCAAAAGTCTATCTCTAAAACCCTAACTTGAAAATAGATTCAAAACTAGCAGCCCCTTCTCAAAATCAGAAACTTCTCTTTTTAAATCGCGATGGGTCACGGTGGTAAACATATTGGTTGCCACCGTGAGGTATTGAGGAAGTAAATCTAGATTACGTGTTGGATAGGGGTCACGGTGGTAACCAAGATAGGTTGCCACCGTGACATGCTCAACTTTTTGCTTCTGTCCAGGAATTTCCTATGTCACGGTGGCAACCACATTACCTTGCCACTGTGAGGTAACTTCTCACTTGATTCTGTCTTGTTGTGAACTATGTCACGGTGGTGATAACATTGGTTACCACTGTGACCCATAACAGGTCTGCATTCTGCCCAATGGATACACATGTCACGGTGGTGAGGACTTTGGTTACCACCGTGACCTATGTTACTCCTGCATTCTGCTTTTAACTCGTTTGTATGTCACGGTGGTGACCAAAGTCATCACCACCGTGAGGTACCTAAAAATTCTGCACACAAATTAAACTTAATCAAAAACTAACAAAAATTACATAAAAACTCTAATTTCATTAACATTGACATAATTAATCTAAAATGAGCATATCACGACAATAAAAACTACTAAACACCATAAATCATACGAAAACACTACCAAACCTAAATACTAAATATAATGAAATAAATCATTCATCAAAACTGGAAATTAACTTGATAAAATAAATTCCATGAATCAATAATAAATACCAGTGAAATAAACCACTCAATCATATTTAAATTCAACGATGTTCATAATTCACATCATGGGTAGGGGATTCAGAGATCCCCAAATAACTAAAAAAAACTACTCACAACCCATCACAAAATCAAAAGGAAAGAGGAAAGAATAAACCCAGAAATTCATTGAGGTGTAGATCACGTTGAACCCTTAGTTTCTCAATCTCTTTCTTCAAATCTTCAATGGAGAAAATCTGGAAATTCTCTAAATATAAAAACTCCTCTTGAAACTAAAATTAGGTATTTCTAATGTAAAAACTCTTGAATTGCAAATCCAATCTCAAGATAAAAATCCGAAATCTTAATTAAGAACAACTGAAAAACTCTCCCAAAAGTCTATCTCTAAAACCCTAACTTGAAAATAGATTCAAAACTAGCCGCCCCTTCTCAAAATCAGAAACTTCTCTTTTTAAATCGCGATGGGTCACGATGGTAACCATATTGGTTGCCACCGTGAGGTATTGAGGAAGTAAATCTGGATTGCATGTTGGATAGGGGTCACGGTGGTAACCAAGATAGGTTGCCACCGTGACATGCTCAACTTTTTGCTTCTGTCCAGGAATTTCCTATGTCACGGTGGCAACCACATTACCTTGCCACCGTGAGGTAACTTCTCACTTGATTCTGTCTTGTTGCGAACTATGTCACGGTGGTGATAACATTGGTTACCACCGTGACCCATAACAGGTCTGCATTCTGCCCAATGGATACACATGTCACGGTGATTAGGACTTTGGTTACCACCGTGACCTATGTTACTCCTGCATTCTGCTTTTAACTCGTTTGTATGTCACGGTGGTGACCAAAGTCATCACCACCGTGAGGTACCTAAAAATTCTGCACAAAAATTAAACTTAATCAAAAACTAACAAAAATTACATAAAAACTCTAATTTCATTAACATTGACATAATTAATCTAAAATGAGCATATCACGACAATAAACACTACTAAACACCATAAATCATACGAAAACACTACCAAACCTAAATACTGAATTGAAGTTATCATTTTGCTCCACAGACGGGATGACTGTCTGAAGAAGGGACGCCCGTCTCTACTTGGGGTGATCCCCATCTCTATACATCGTAGGGACGGCCCATCTGTAGCAAGGGACGAACACGTGTCTGAGCAAGGAAGCCCGTCCCTAGTCTCGCATTACGGCCCGTCTGTAGCTAGGGACGGACACGCATCTAAGCAGGGAAGCCCATCCCTAGTCCCGCGTTAAAGCCCGTCTGTAGCTAGATTTCCACGCGTGCCCTTAGTAGGGACGCCCGTCGGTAGTTGCAGGGATACCCGTCGGTAGTGGATATGATCAGATAACGCCGATTTTGATAAAATTTTATCTCTTATCTTTCAAATTAAGGATAAGTTGTGGTAAAAAAATTGAATTTTAAAACTCCTTTTAAAATTCAAACTTTAAACTAATGCTTATCTGATTTTATATCCAAAAATTCTATAAATTGAGAAGTAAAATTCATTATTTGGGGTTAGAAAATTTGACAAAATTTTGGTGGAGAAAATTAAACACTTTTTGAGAGATTGGAATTTTTTTAAAAAAGATTTCTTTGTGAGCAATGACAAGAATGCTAACAAAGGGTCGAGGAATGAACCCGAAAGACAAGGAGGTAGAAGGGGAGGATCTGGTCCCAATAAATTTTAAAATGCCGGATGTGCCGAAGTTTGACAGCACTTCTGACCCCATGGCACACATAAAGCAGTACTCGCTAGTGATGAAGGGCACCACTTTGACAAAAAAGCAGAAGGTTGAGTACTTTTGCTGAGTTTGACTGGCCCGAAAGTAGATTGGTACCATGGGCTTGATCGCCGAACCAAGGAGGACTGGGATTTATTGACGGAAGAGTTCTTGAGGCAATACGACTGCAGTACTAGGATGGAAGTGACCTTGAAGGACCTAGAGCTGTTACAGCAGAAGGGATACGAGTCTTTCCATGAGTATCTAACCCGGTGGAGGAATCGAGTGATGGAAATAAAGAGGAAACCGGATACTCAGGATCAAATACAGATATTCATTAAAAATGCAAGCCCGTATTTGAGAGAAGGATTGAGGATGAAAGGACTGAAGGACTGGGAGTCTCTTAAGGACATCGCCATTGAGGCTGAGGGGGAGTACCTTGTTAAGAGAGCAGCTAATGAGAACTATCCCAAAAGGGGAAGCAGTAGCCAGGGGGCAAGTAAACTAACAGGTTTTGCAAGTGGCACACGGAAAACTGCGGAGGTGTCAGCTACCAATGCTACCCCGAGGCATTTTTCCAATCTTGGAAGATCTTTATCATGGGTACTGAGAAGACTGATGAAAGAGGGTAAGCTACAGCCTATACCACCCAAACCTGCTAGAACTCAAGGCACGCCAGGACATAAGGATGATGAGTATTGTGCATATCATCAGCACACTGGGCATATAACGGACAACTGCAAGATATTAAGGCACGCGATTCAGGATCTAATCGACTCAAAGAAGATCACAGACCCAAAGAAGAGAGGGGATCAAAAGAAGGCTGGGTACAACAGTATGCCCCCGCCAGTGAATATGATCGGGTCTAGTTTACCCGAAAAGTTTGTGTTAAATGAATTATACGACAACGATACCCACACTGCTGTCATGAACCTCCATGAGGGGAGTGAGAAGGGCTTCCCACTGCAGTGATCGATTGTCGGTCCACTGATGATAGTGGAACTAAAAACAATGATTTTAAAGTATTTGTCAACCCGTGGGATTTGGAGGAGGATGAAGAAGCAAACAAGAATAAAGTAGGAGCTATGACCCGAAGAGGAAGGGTAGCTCCAGAAGTTGAGAAGCCCAAAGGGCCGGTTGAGGGTGAGAAAGGAAAGTAGCCGGAAGAAGATCCGATTATTAAACAACTAAAAAAGACGCCGGCTCATATTTCTATATGGGATCTTTTGAGATAGTCGCCGTCGTATAGGCAGAAGGTGGTAGAGGCTTTATGCGAGGCAACTGTGACAACAACTATCTCACCTACGGAACTTCTGGATGTAGTGAAAGGAGGATCAGCGAAAAATGTTGTTTTTACCGGTGCTGATTTGCCAGTAGAAGGCCGCAACCATAATCGCCCTCTGTACATAAGGGCACAGATTAACCAAAAGCACACTGCTTGCGTAATGGTAGATGATGGCTCTTCGATAAATGTGTGCCCACAGGTGGCAATGGCGGCTTTTGGGGTAACAGAGGATATGTTAGCCAAATCTGATCTCACCATCACAGCCTATGACAACTCACGTAGACATGCTTCGGGGACATTCATGGCAGTAGTGAAGACGGGGCCCGTAGAGTCAGAAGTGGAGTTTGTGGTACTACTTACCCGCCAATTTCTCAGCCCTTCTAGTTAGACCATGGTTTCATAAGTTGGGTGGAGTCCCCTTTACACTTCACCAGATGGTAAAGATACCTCATGAAGGCCAGATTGTGACTATAAGGGCTGCACGGGAAAATTAGGTTTCGGTACTGGAGATTGCTAGGAAACCGTTTAGTGGATTTCATGTTGCCATGATACGTGAGGAAGAGCAGAAGGAAAAGAGTCCCCAAGTGCTAAATATGATGAAGAGGATATCATTTCTCCCTGGCGTAGGACTGGGTAAAAATTCTCAGGGGATGCCAACAGCTGTTACAACCAAGGGCCAAAAGGACAGAAGGGGTCTAGGATACACAGGTGTGGTAGAAAGGGGTGAGAAGTCAAAAATGGACATTCCTCATATTCAGAAGACTTTTATGCCAGCAACCGCAGCATGTGCCTATACAGGGGAAGATGAACCACAGTGGCTGGATGGAAGATTTGTGCCAGGATTCGAGGTCATCAATGATGTCTATAACTAGGACATTGGATCGATCAAGCCAGCAGAGGGCTTTTGGGATGAAGAAATCATGACCAGTAGGACAATTTGGGACCGTGAGATGCCTGAAGAAGTAATGACTGAGAAGATGGTAGCCACCCAGCTGAAGGGGAAAGCAAAGGTAGAGGAAGCCATGCAGGAGTTGATTGGGGAGCCTCCAAAGAGCTGAAGTGATGCAGGACCATCGACCGCGGCAGATACGCCAACAGAGGAAGAAGAGGAGAATAGTTTAGATTTTCTTTTTGCTCCAGAACTTTTTAATGATGTTAATGACAATTTCAATCTTATTAATAAATTGAATGATTTTGCTTACTTGTGTGATGTTTCCGATGATTTCACTATGCATGATCATGATCATCCATCCATATTTGATATTGATTCAATTGATGCTACTCCATTTAATCTTGGAACCATAAAAAACCCAAAAGAAATTTTGATAGCATCAAATATAACTCCTGAAGAGCGAGAAAAATTTGAGAGAATCTTAAAAAAATACGAAAAAGTCTTTTCCTGGACCTACAAAGATATGGCAGGAATTGATCAGGGAAGTCGCAGAGCACGCTATCGTTAAACAGAAGCTGAGAAGGCTTAGGCCAGAATGGGCAGATAAAGTGAAGGAGGAGATTCACCAGCAAATCAAGGCCAAATTTTTGGTTGAGGTGCAATATCCAACTTGGCTGGCCAATGCTGTCCCCGTAGCCAAAAAGAATGGCAAGGTAAGGGTATGCGTAGATTATCGGGACTTGAATAAGGCCTGTCCAAAAGATGACTTTCCGTTGCCCCATATAGATGTGCTGATAGACAGCGCCGTTGCTTGCGAGATGTATAGCTTTGGAGATGGTTATGCGGGCTACAATCAAATTCTCAATAAAATAATTGACCGAATTAAGACGGCGTTCATCACGGAATGGGGGACCTATGCTTATCGAGTAATGCCTTTTGGCCTGAAAAATGCAGGAACTACTTATCAGAGAATGGCAACGAAAATCTTGAATGACCTGATCCATAAAGAAGTGCAGGTATGTGTGGACGACATGATGATCAAGTCAGCCACTAGAGAAGGACATTTTGAAGCCATGGAAAAGTTCTTCTTGAGGATAGACAAGTATAATCTGCGGTTAAATCCTAAGAAATGTATCTTTGGTGTTACCTCAGGAAAACTTCTAGGACACGTAGTTAGCCAAAGGGGTATTGAGATTGACCTGGACAAGGTTAATGCCATCAGAGAAATGCCAATACCGCAGAAGGAGAAGGATGTGAGAAGTTTTCTGGGTAGGTTGCAATATATCAGTAGGTTCATTGCCAAGCTTACTTCAATCTGTGAACCAATCTTCAAACTACTCAAAAAAGACCAACCAGTAGTATGGAACGAAAGTTGTCAGAAGGCTTTTGATACTGTCAGAGAGTATCTACTAAATCCACCGGTGTTGAGACCGCCGCAGCCAGTCAGGCCATTGATTTATACTTAGCTATAGAAGACAGTTCTGTAGGCGCCATGATGGCCCAAGAGGACGAGTTTGGAGTGAAATTTGTTGTTTACTACCTCAGCAAGAAGTTCCTGGCCTATGAGGTTAAGTATACGGAGGTAGAAAAGATTTGCCTTGCGGTAATCTGGGCTTCTAAGAAATTAAGGCATTACTTTCATGCCTATAGAGTACAGGCAGTAGCGAAGCAGAATCCTTTAAGGTACTTACAGGAAGCTCCATCTTTACTTGGGAAAATGGGAAGGTGGTTATTGTTGCTACAAGAATTCGATGTGGAGTATATCACTCGAAAAACTATCAAAGGGCGTGCAGTGGCTGAATTCCTGGCAGAACACCCAATTCAAGGAGACTCGTATGAGTTTAACTTTCCAGATGAGGATGTGACAGCTATCAAAGTTCAAGGTTGGCAGTTGCACTTCGACGGAGCCATGAACAATAAGGGGGCAGGAGTGGGGATCGTTTTAACAACCCCGAATGATGATAAGCTCCCTTTGGCCAAGAAATTGAAGTTCAAGGCTACTAATAATGAAGCTGAATATGAAGCGTGTGCCTTTGGGTTAGAGGCATTGATAGCCTTAGGAGCAAAAAATGTGGAAGTGTTTGGTGATTCCTCCCTGGTGATCAATCAAATCCGAGGTGAATGGGCCGTTAAAGAAGAGAGGCTAATGTCATACATCAAGCACTTGAGAGACCTGAGTAGTCAATTTGAAGTGTGTACATTCCGTTTTGTTCCTAGGGATGAAAACCAGTTAGCCGACGCGCTTGCTACTTTAGTCTCAATGTGGGACAATCCCGAAGGGGTGGTTATGAGGCCAGTTTTGATTTCTAGCTCTGAGAGACCTAGCTTCGAATCTAAATCAGTCATGGAGATAGAAGTAGGGGATGGGAAGCCGTGGTACTATGATATCAAGAATTATCTAGAGAATGTGACGTTTCCGGAGGAAGCTACTAAGAAAGATCAGAGAATGATTCGCAAGCTATCTACCCAGTTCATCTGCATAAATGGAGCATTGTACAAACGACAGGCGGATGGTATCCAGTTGAGGTGTTTGGATGAGAAAGAGGCTAAGAGGGTGATGGAAGAAACACACGCCGGAGTATGTGGGGCCCACATGAACGGGTTGACATTAGCCAAAAAGACTATGAGACAAGGATTCTTCTGGCTCACCATGGATAACGATTGCTCGAAGTATGTAAAGCAGTGTCAGTTATGCCAGCAGTATGCAGATTTAAGGCACCTGCCCATTTTGGAATTACATAATCTGACATCACCTTGGCCGTTCGCAGCTTGGGGGATTGATATTATTGGGGAAATACGCCCCACGGCCTCCAATAGGCATAGATACATCATCGTCGCCATCGACTACTTTACTAAGTGGGTAGAAGCTAAGTCCTTCAAGAAAGTGGATGCTCGGGATATGGCAAAATTCATAGAGAAGAACTTGATATGTAGGTATGGCCTTCCATATCATGTGGTATCTGACAACAGGGTCCAGTTCAAGGCCAAAATGAAGAAGTTACTCCAGAAGTATGGTATCGAGCAACACAAGTCTTCTCCGTATCGTCCTCAAGCTAACGGGGCAGTTGAAGCTGCCAACAAGAATGTCAAGAGGATCCTGGCTAAGATGGTCCATAATTATAAAGATTGGGCAGAAAAGTTGCCTTTTGCACTATGGGGTTACAGAACAACCATCAGGACTTCAACAGGAGCCACGCCATATTCCTTGGTAAATGGGACGGAGGTAGAATTGCCGGTCGAGGTCGAACTTATGTCACTAAGGGTGATAATGGAAGCAGAGATTTCGGAGGCCGAATGGGCGCAGCAGCGGTTGCAACGCTTGAACATGTTGGATGAGAATAGGTTAAAAGCCTACTACCACAACCAGATCTACCAAAAGAGGCTCGCTAGGTCTTTTGGAAAGAAGGTCAAGAAACATTCATTGAAAGAAGGGGATTTGGTATTCAAACAGATGAGACCCGGAGCACCGGATATTAGAGGGAAGTTCAGACCTACGTGGAAAGGTTCGTTTATCCTCAAGAAGCTGCTGTCCAAAGGAGGTGCGATTTTATCGGATAGCGATGGCAATGAATTCAAAGAACCGATCAATATTGATAGACTCAAAAGGTTCCATGGCTAAAGGCTACAAAATCAAAAGAAGAGAATGAAAGCCCCGCGGGTCGAAAACCGAAAAAAGACGGCCTTGTTAAAATTGGGTGCCTCGTCAGGGTGAAAACCGAAAAAAGGCATCCTAGGCAAAATTTAGAGGCTTGAGAGAAAATATCCAATCATGAAAACCCGAGAGGCCTGATTGGAGACAGGAGTTTGATGCTGTCAGGATTTGGTTCCATGAATGAATGTAGTCTTGCATAATTGAATTAGTGTCAAAAAACGATCATGTATTCTGAAATCGTATTGAAATGTACACAATTTTGTGAAATAAAATAATAGTTGACTTATTCATTTATATCATCGTCCAATTCTGCTTTAAAAAGAAAACATATTGCTTAAAATGCATGTAAAGCTAAACTATGCCCTACTACTACTCTCGCTAGCCAAATGCCTCAGTCGCCGTGTTCGGTTATCAGATGACGGGCTAAGTATCCACCTCTTGTATGCACTGGTAGAGGTGACAGAGTGGTTCCCGAAGGGAGGTATGATAGTCTTTAGTGAAAGTTGGCTCTAGAGCTCATGATAGCGGGAAGAAAAAGCCGTAGAAAGGACTCCACCTCGAAAGGATAGAGGGAGTCTCACAATATCCTGAGTCATTCCAAGTTGACGAGAGTAGCGGGCCGTGATGTAAAAGGTTGCCTCACGAAGCCCGCATAGGGGAACGCATCCTGAAGACCCATCAATAACTGCACTGGATAATGGAAGCCAAGCATGCATGAAGCTAATATCTTCATCTGATATCTCACTGAATCTGGTAATGCCTTCATCAGGGGTCCCAGGTAGGTACAGATGCTGGCGAGGAAGAAAATGCTTCGCTGAGTACTGACTAATGACTCTAGGAGGTGGCTCTGACAGCAGCTTCAATTTCTCTTGCAACCAAATCTGAAAGAAGAAGCAAGGAAAAATAAAAGCCAAAGAAAAGAAAATAAAAGCCAAAGAAAAGCCGTTGGAGTAAGTGGGATTTACTTCAGGCAAAAATTAGGCGTAGGGTTGTGTGAAAATCCGAAAGGACGCACTTCCCGCTAAGAAAAGCTAGTGCGAAAATCCACAAGGGACGCACTACCTTCAAAACAATGACGTACCTGGAGTAATAAGGGGCTCCCAGAGAATGAAGTGGTAGGCCCGGCACAGATAGAGTCCAAACCCAAGATAGTCTCAGCCAGAATAAGTGGAAAAGGGGTCAGCCCGTGGTGAAAATCGTCCAAAATCCCAAACAGACGAGGGTCTCCAAGCAGCTCCTCTGAAGTCACGACCAAGTACTTCATCAGACAGAAAAGAAAGATGACACTTACTCTGTATGAAGGAAGGTTAGAGAATTCATCCAGTGCTTCAATCAGAGGTTCTAAGGCAAATACAGGGCCCTGAGGAACTAGACGAGCAGCGTCAGAAGGAGCTATACTTAAGGACAGGGCAATATCCCAAGTTTGAACCAAACCACAGCGAGGAATGCAGGGTAAAGCACTAGAAGGATACCAGCTCCCAACAATGGCAGCAAGTTCCTCAGGCAGGGGGCACATTTCCTGGTAGGTGAACCTAAAAACGTGAAAGCGAGGGTCCCAGAAGTGCGTCGCAGCCAAAAGGAGGTTGTAGTCTATTCTGATTCTGCGTAAAAATTTCAGTCCAGAAAGGGAGGCAAGAGTATTGTTCTCCCAAGTTTGAGCATCGTCGAAGATACGGAGCATTTTGGAAAGAAAAGGAGAATTAATTTCTCTGTGACTAAGGTCGAGGGCGCTAAGGGAAATGAAGAAGGGGAAAAGGAAAAAACTGAGGAAAGGAACCTGCTATGAAGCTAAAATGAGAGAAAAGGCACGGAATCCAAGAAAATGATGAATTTTATAGGATTGACCTACCGACGGCCAGCCCATCCCTAACTCATACGGTGATCCCGTTTGTAATTGTCCACCTAGCAGTCTTTGCATCGTGCATATCACACGCATTAATTCGGTAATTAATGAGGGTTAAAAGCAGAATTCGGAGGGACAGACGGCATTCCCGTCGGTAGCTTTATAGACGTAAATCCCGTCGGTACTTAAATTCTATATAAGGACACAGGTACCGACGGACAATCTCTTTTCTTCACACCGACGCTCTTCCCTTCTTCTTCAGTTATATTTTATCGTTTTTTGCTTTTTCGGTTGGTTTCCTTTGCACCAGTGTTTAGTCCTTTCTTCTTCATTGAGTCTCAACTTCTAGGTTAGTAAAATTCTTCTAGTTTTTATTATTATTTATTTTATTTTATGGTGAGTAAATTTATTTTATTTTATTTTTGGATTAATATAATTAGGCTAATTGCTGTAGTACAATTTGAAAATGCCATTTGTTTTTTTCTAATGCTTTAAGCGCTAGAATTAACACATAGAGTAAGTAATATGCTTAGATAAAAGGCATGGATAAATGCTATTTTGAGAACAATTAATGATAAATTGCATATTTATTTTTAGTTATTGAGTTTTTAGATATTCAGGCATGGCCTTAGGAATACATGCACTTTGAAACCAGTAGAAAGTAAAGCAAATGTGAGTGTATTGCACTGTTGCCTGGGGCCTGAGGCCTGTCCCTTCTTCTTTCTGTTTTCTCATGCAGGAGGTTGGGCACACCCTTGCCGGGGTACTGCCCACATTTTTTTTAACAAGTGTGAATATGTTGCACTGTATATGTTGCACTGGCTCTTGGGGCCTGAGGCCTGTTTTTTTTTTTATTCAGGAGGTTGGGTACACCCTTGCCGGGGTGCTGCCCAAATTTTTTCGGTTTAGACACGCCCCCGTCGAAATGCTGCCTAAATTTTTGTTATTTCCTGAGTAAAGTCCGTTTATGACTATGATACCAAACTAATTGTTTACTTTATTTTCAGGATGCCACCGCGACGATATGCTCCGCGCAATCAGCTTGAGCCTCAGGCCTCAGATTGGATGAGTGCCGAGGCCAGACAGAGGTATACAGCGCTGGCTCAGGTGCAGTTTCGAGCTAGCCGTTTCATTTCCAGGCCGTTCATTAAGGCTCTCGGGATGGCTGATGAGGTCGATATTCTGATGGCAGGTGCGGGATGGACTGAGTTTCTGACGCCTACTTGGCAGACTCACCCAGAGATAGTTCGGCAGTTTCTTGCTACGCTTCAGTACGAGGGGTACCAAAGATCCGACACAGAGGAGGGTGTTATCCAGTTTTGGATTGAGCGGCACCATTACAGCATTACCCGTCAGCGATTTACAGAGGCTATGGGACTTCCATTCGGATAGGATTTTACAGTGCCCCATAGAGCAGTTAGACGCCACCATTGGGCGGTTATTGCATTGCCGGGAGTGCCATATGATCATGATACGGCAAAGAGCACGGTGCTCTCATCACAGGCCCTTCGATATGTTCACAGAGTTTTATCCAGCTCCTATTTGGGACGAGCTGGTAACCCAGGGTCTCTCAACGCCGTTGAGATTTGGAGTTTATGGGCCATGGTGGCAGGCCAGCAGCTCAACATCAGCCATGAGATTCTGGTTAACATGGTGAGAGTATCTAGGGGGGCAGCCCCTGTAGTGTATGTTGGTGGAGTCATCACCAGACTACTTTTGAGTTTGGGTGTTCGTCCAGACATCCTGGGGCCTGCCTTGGATGAGAGCATTTATGTGGATGCTCCGGTAGCTATTACGATGGCTATGATATTGCCGATACCGGGTCAGGCCGAGGCATACAGACTCCGCACCATTCACGAGACTAGACGTGCATTTAGGCTGCCCTCACTAGAGCTGGTAGAGGAGCAGCTTCAGATGGAGCAGCCTCAGATGGAGCAGCCTCAAATGGAGCACCAGCCTCCCGAGCCCCAGCAGCACCAGGAGGAGCACCCGGGTACACCCTCTGACATGGGGATTGAGTTCACCATGGATGAGCTATTTGCTACTCCTCCAGGACAGAGAGTACAGAGTCCTACTCTGCCTCCGCCATCGAGAGTACATCGGACAGCTCCCCGAGCACCTGAGAGGTTCAGTCCATATGCTAGGGCAGGGGACCCGGGGGCATCTACTTCTACAGCTCCACCTCCAGAGCGGGCACCAAAGTCAGCTCCCCCTCCATTCACACCATCGACTCACCCGGCACAGCCAGATTTGTCTACGATTTTGACCTCTATGTTCGCATCCTTTGAGCATAGACAGGAGGAGAGAGATAGGGCCTTTCTCGGGCAGCTCGAGGAGAGAGATGGAGTCATCTTAGACCGGCTAGATCAGCAGCAGGGTATTATCCAGGAGCAGGGGAGGCTTATTGACCATTTGAGACAGGAGCAGGAGAGACTCGTGGGTCAGCTGAGGCAGGAGATGAGGGCCTCCCAGGATGAGGCGACGCAGAGGATAGACGCATCTGTACAGATGGTGGATGAGTCAGCTGAAGCTCTCAGATTCAGGATCCAGGTCCTAGAGGGTGCCATACCTCCCATCGCCCAGTCCATGCGAGAGTTTAGAGAGCATACAGAGGATAGGCTGAAGAATATGGGGACTACCTCTACAGATCAGACCCTCCGCATGGCCGGCGCTTTCAGAGAGTTAGGGGGGGTCGTCACTGATACGCTGCAGTTCATGACGGTATGCGCATAGCCTTTCCTTGATGGATATGCTCAGGTCCAGTTCCAGCAGCAGGACCCAGCAAGAGCGCAGCCGTTATCAGTACCAGTGGTTGTACTTCCCAGGTACCAGCGATAGGCTAGAGCCTCGGCTGCTCAACAGGCTGGACCATCAGCCCCTCCCAAGCAGCCATCTGCTCCAGATACCGAACCATCTGCTTCTTCATCACGAGGCCAGCCGATTCATCTATCAGATGATGATGATGATCCAGAGGAGCTCTCAGATTATACGCCATTATAGATTGTTCAGGCAGTTCTTCTAGCTTTGTATTTATACTTTTTGTTGTAATCACATCTGTATATTGTACAAAATTTAACCTTTTAGTGGAAAAATATTTATGGGTTAACCTGTTAAATTTGCATCTTATTTCTTCATGATTTAAATTTCTTAAAAAAAGAGAGAGAGAAAAGAAGAAAAAAGACAATTGATCATATAGTAAACAGAATAATAAATAATAAAGGGCAACATAAAAGTGTTCATAAATCTACCGATCAAGTTAATTTGCGCGAGAATTAACAAGAATCTCTTACAATACAGGAACATGGTTTCACACCGATTCGAAAATGACCAGCAGTCAAAAGGAAGGATAAACAAATCAAACATTATGTCCTTCAAGATCGCATCCAATGTTAGATGAGAATCAACATATCAGAATCGTACCTTGTCGATTGAATGGAGGTTAGCAAGGAAAGTTTGCAAACTTAAAAAGGGACTAGCGATATAAATTAGACATCACGCAGGCTGAGATGAGGCTAGCAGTATAGTTTAGTCACCGCGCATACTGAGACAAGGATAGCGGGGCGCACGGGATAGAACGGATCCGCACTTTGTAAGTCTAGAGCAGACTCGGTACAGCTCAGGAGAGCAAACCTCGCGTTTTGTAAGTCTGGAGCAGACTCGGCGTATCGCCATCCGCACTTTATAAGTAGAGCAAACTCAGTGCAGTTCAAGAGAGCAATCCTCGCATTTTGTAAGTCTGGAGCAGACTAGACGCATCGCCATCCGCACTTTGTAAGTGAAGCAGACTCGGTGAAGCTCAGGAGAGCAATCTTCGCATTTTGTAAGTCTGGAGCAGGCTCAACGCATCACCATCCGCATTTTATAAGTCTGGAGCAGACTCGGCCCATTTTGTAAGTCTGAAGCAGACTCGACGCATCGCCACTTCCACGGCAAAAAGGTCAGGACTGCCTCAAGTATGCGTCTCTTTCCTTTCTCCTCTGGATTTTGGCTCATCTAGACACTAGTTTACTAGTTTCCCCAAAATTGGGGGCAACTGTAGACACCGAGTCTTGAGGCAGTCCAGGTCAGAGTTACCTGATGAAGAGATCCACATTGGTTTCCGGATAAATGGATGGAATTCGGAGGTTTTTGTCTTTCGGTTTCATAAGGATTAAAATCGTTTTCTCTATAGCGTGAGGTTTTGAAAGGGTTTGGGAAATTTTGCTTGAAATTGGAAGTTTTGGTCCACAGACGGGATGACCGTCTGAAGTAGGGATGCCCGTCTCTACTTGGGGTGATCCCCGTCTCTATACATAGTAGGGACGGCCCGTCTGTAGCTAGGGACGAAATCGCGTCTGAGCAGGGAATCCCATCCCTAGTCCCGCGTTATAGCCCGTTTGTAGCTAGGGACGGACATGCTCTGAGCAGGGAAGCCCGTCCCTAGTCCCGCGTTACGGCCCGTCTGTAGCTAGATTTCCACGCGTACCCTTAGTAGGGACGCCCGTCGGTAGTTGCAGGGATGCCCGTCGATAATGGATCTGATCAGATAACGCCGGTTTTGATAAAATTTTATCTCTTATCTTTCAAATTAGGGATAAGTTTTGGTAAAAAAATTGAATTTTAAAACTCCTTTTAAAATTCAAACTTTAAACTAATGCTTTTCTGATTTTATCTCCAAAAATTCAATAAATTGAGAAGTAAAATTCATTATTTGGGGTTAGAAAATTTGACAAAATTTTGGTGGAGAAAATTAAACACTTTTTGAGAGATTGGAATTTTTTTAGAAAAGATTTCTTTGTGAGCAATTTACAAGAGATCTATGAAATCTCTATTTTTAGAATTTTATTTGATAAAAATTCTTCCAATTAATTGATTTATTTAAATTCCTCTTGCGAATTAAGCCAATTTGAGGTAACGAAATTCATTCGTTTCCATCAATACAGCTAATTCAAACATTCGATCGCTATCAAATTTTCAAGAAAGGAAAATACAGATTTTCTTATTTTGATCTATTTTTATTTGATCCTTGTGAAGCGTGCGAGGACCGAAACCATTCGATATTCACCCAAAAAGGTAAAATCCGAGGGTAAACATTCTGGATCAATACTTGTGTGACTTTATTAACTTATATTAATTGTTTTCATTTTTTACCTTTTTTTATCTTTTAACACATTTCTTTTACAGTTTCCTATTATTTTCCTTTCTTTACTTTGTTCACCAATTTCTGCACTGACATGTTTATTCCTATGACTTATTTTCTGACCATTTGGAATTGGAGTTGTAAATGATGATGGTCGAGCCAATCTGAAGATCTTTATACGGGTTCTTTCTCCACCCTTGCTTTTTATTCATGTTATTATCAAGATCATTTCAATGTCGTTAAAGTGAAAAAGGGCCAAATATTTTATAGTAATTAATTTGGGGTTTTCTTGAAAGCTGTGGACCAATGTCCTATTTTTAACCAACGAAATTGACACTTCTTAAAATTAGTTTGTAACAAATATGCATGGCAGGACCAATGTCCTCACTCCAATGAATATCCCGTTTTCTGTATGATTTATATACTATTTTTATAATGGGGGTTGTATTCCGCCCCTAGTTTTATTGTAATTTATTTTGAGGATGTTTATTTTAATAATGCTTTATTTATTGCTCTTGACGTGAATGATTGCGCCTTAATTAAATGCATCGTGTGGAAAGTTGATGAAACAATAAATTCAAAACTTAATCATAATATTGATCAAGGTATAAATAAATGAGAAGCCCCGAACTCACTCTGGTCTTTGGGGCTCAATGAGGCGAGAGGTCTAGGACTTCCAGGACACCTCTTGAGTCTCACCAAAAGACTGAAATTTACAATCCTAGGCTCTAGGGGGTAGAGGCAGAGGCCTCCAAGATCTCTCTGGCTAGCTCAAGATGGATATGTATGCGCCGTCTTAGGCTCGCTGAGGCTAGACGACCCTTCCCAATGTTCTATTGGGTGGCAACTCCAAGAAACCTCATTGTTGCCCAAAATAGACGCACTTGTAAATACCTTACAAGTTTTATGAACCTCTCCTAATCGCCCTAAAGCGGGCCCTCGAGAGGACACGAGGTTTGGCGCGTGTCACACCCGCTAAGCATTATCGCTTAGCACGGGTTGTTTTCCCGTGTAGGTGGTAGGTTTGGTTTGGAGTTGGGCATCTGCAGGTCGGCCACTAGGAGTTGTAGAGGAAGTTCTTTTTGTCTTTTGTTATTATAATTGCCCATGTATATGCTTATGTTTTGTAAAGAGATTTTGATTTCAACAGTGTAATTTTTTTGTAAAGGAATATTCTAGTATATGTATATAAAAAGGTTTACAAATCTCTTTTGTAGTATTGAACCATTTCCTAATATTATTAAATGTTTAAATCTCTTTTTGATCTTAAATGTTTTTTGCTATCATTATATGCATGTTTATTTGTGACTGTTTGCGTAGCGCTCCGGTATCCTTCCAACGAGGGTAACGGGGTATTACAATATAACAGTTTGGTGCAATCCAAGAGGATGACAATCACTTTGTAGTCTATTTAACGGCTCAGTGAAATTCTAGAATGTCTGCATTTTATAATCTATTTAACAGCTCGGTGTAATCCAGGAGGATGACAATCACTTTGTAGTCTATTTAACAGCTTGGTGAAATTCTAGAATGTCTACATTTTGTAGTCTATTTAACGGCTCAGTGCAATCCAGGAGAACGACAATCACTTTGTAGTCTATTTAACGGCTCGGTGAAATTCTAGGACGTCCGCACTTCGTAGTCTTGTCAGTGACTCGGTGCAATCCAAGAGGATAACAATCACTGTATGGTCAGGATAATAGCTCAGTGAAATTCAAGAATAATTGCACTTCGTAGTCTTGTCAGCAACTCAGTGCAATCCGAAAGGATAATATTCACAATCCAAATCCTAACACTGTCCTCCAGGGAGCAGCTGGAAGGAGGCAACCTCAGGTATGCATCTCTTTCTTTTTCTGAATTTTGGCTCACCTAGGCACCCATGCACTAGCCTCCCCAAAATTGGGACCAACTGTAGACAGCGGGTCCCGAGACAGTATAGATCAGGGTTACCTAATGATGAAATTAGATGCCTATTTATAGGCAAAAATAAAGATGGAAGTGATAGTTTACTTGTCAAATTATTTTAAAAAATAAAAATAAAAATATATATTTTAGATATATTAAAATAAAAAAGAAATTTTGAAATGATAGTGTTTTTTTTCAAAATAATTAAAAAAAAAAATTCAACCTTCGGCAGCGCACAACGCGGGTCGCACGCGGGCTTCGTTCGCCCCTGTCACCTTCCCAGCAGCCCCTTGGGCGTTTTTTAGGCCATTTTTTTGCCTTTTTCTCATTTTTTTGGAGAATTTATTTTTAAAAACATTTTTTCTTATTTAGGCCCTTAAAATTCTTCAGTTTTTTTTGTGTTTAATGGAAATTAAATTAAATTAATTTCTTCTAAAAATCTGATTTGTTTTGAGATATAAAAAGGGTTTTGGAGAGAGAATTTTAGGGGGATTTTTCTTAAGAAAATATTTTCTTCTTCTTATTCTTTTTCAAGAACAATTTCTCCTAATATTTTAAGTTTTTTTCTAAGTTAATTCTTTAGATAAAGAGAATAATTTTTTGTTATGGGGAATTTTCTTCTTTTTCTTTTTAACAATTTTTTTTTAAACAAAGAAATTAATTTTTTGTTCTTGAAAAATAAATTTTCTTTTATTTTATTTTGATTTTTTTAATCTTATTTTTATAAATCAAGATAAGGAAATTGATCATTATCTTTATTCATCAAATTCAAATTTGAGGGTAAGTATTTTAGGTTAAATTTTGAATTTAATTTTTATTTATAATCAATTAGTCATCATGTAGGTTATTTTGGATCTATTGTTTTTTTTTGTGTGTGTTTTATGTGATTTTATTCATAGATTTAACATGTTTTGATATGTTTTATTTATTTTATTTCTTTTTTGCTTACTTGATTGTTCATCTTTATTATTATTATTATTATTATTATTATTATTATTATTATTATTATTATTATTATTATTATTATTATTATTATCATTATCATTATCATTATCATTATCATTATCATTATCATTATCATTACTTGTTATTATTTTTAGTATTTGTTTTTTACTGTTATTATGGTTATTATTATTGTTATTATTATTATTGCTATTCTATTATTATTATTACTGTTATTATTGTATGTTTATATTATTATTATTATTATTATTATTATTATTATTATTATTATCATTTATGTTTTTTTGTATGTTGAATTGTTAATATATTAAGTTACTTATTTTATTATATCATTTAATTGGTTTGTCACTCATAATGCATTTCATTTTATTTATTTTAATTCATTTTATGTTATATGTTTAATTCATTTTTTACTACTAACATCACTTTTATTTGTGTTTTCTTTTATTTTAATACTTTTTTTTATGTGTGAGCATTTTCAATATCAAATGGGAGTCCATCGAGATTTGAAAACACCATTTTGGTGGGACTTGTCATATTTGAGCATTTTCATTATTTTTCATCATTTTCCTTTTATTTGTTTTTATTATGTAATATGTAATAGAGTTAGTTTATTTTATGCACGTTAATTGAAAAAGTCACATAAAAATATTTTATTATTAAATTGGGATTTTTTCTAATAAAATGGGACCAATGTCCTAATTTCAACCAATAAAAACTCACTTTAAAAAGAATAGTTAATTTTCTTAAAATAGGATCACTCATCCTGATTTTCGTAAGTATACCAAAAATAACTCTTCGATTTTCTAACTGAATATGAAGGAACCAATGTTCCTATCTTAAACAATGTCCCGATTTATGAATGTTTATTTATTCATTTGATATTTTATTTATGTTTTGTTTGATTTTATTAGGGGGATTGTATTTTTTGTCCCAGATTTTAATACCTTTTCATTTTGGGGATTGTATTTTGTCCCAGATTTTAATACCTTTTTATTTTGGGGATTGTATTTTGTCTCAATTTTATCTTTCTTTTATTTTTTGCGGTTTGCTTTATTTTACCGCTTTCTTTATTGCTTTTTTTACTGCTTTCTTTGCATTTTAGTTTAAATACATGACCGCGTGAGGAGATAGATGAAATTTTAAAATTAAAAACCCATTTATAATTAACCAAGGCATTAATAAGAGTAAAGTTCTAAATCCTTCTGTGGTTTAGACCCTGAGGTTAGACGAGCTTTCCCAATTTCTTATAAATTGGGTGGCGACTCCAAAATAATTCAAAGGTTCCAAAAGGCTTCATGGAATTAGATGAACTTCCCTAATGTTCTATTGGGTAGGGATTCCAAAATGTCTCGTGTCGCTCAAGATCAAAAGAGGCGAACCCCTCTCGGGCCCTAAAAGCGGGCGCCCCCAGAAGAGATCGGGTTCGGCCCGTGTCACAGTTACACTTACTATTATGATTTTGATACAACTAACTAGTTAAACTAATTTATCAAACAAATTGTTAATTCTGAGAGTGTCAATAACATAGCTCCTATTTTAAGACTATCCTTATAACATCTTTGTTAATGTAGTTATTTTGAGAGATCAAAATATAGAAAGCTCTGTTATGGTTGCTTTTGATGATTCTCACCGACTTCTAGTATGGCGTGCTATAAAATGGAAATGCATCACAAAACCCCTCACTTTATAATCTTTATCTATTAGATTTGCAATTTTATTTGAAACAGAACAAGGATGGACCCCTATTACAATCTTTAGATCTGATTCCTTGTCTGCTGTAAACATGCTTAATGATTTTAGTGTTAGTGATATGCCTTAGAGGATACATGTAATAGGGATTTCTTTCATGTACATTATATAATTTATGATTAATAAAAGGCATTTCTTTATTATTTAATACTCATTTTTATACATTAGTTTGCATATGACTTAAACTAACTAATGAAGTCCTTAGTACATATAAAAACACAATGCAAAGGAAATCATGAAGAGTTCATGTAACACCCCCTATATCGAACTTATAAACCCCTTGCATTTAGCATATGATCTCATATCAATATCATTAGCATCTCATCATATTTATTAATGATTAGTAGCCTAGGTGGGGTATTACTATATCTTGTGTAAGTACGTGTCCTTTGCATAATACAATAAAATTCTTACTATTATTTTACACTTTATGTACTACAAATTGACAAGTTACATTTTATACCAAAATTTCAAGCTTTATTCTTCATCCACTGTCCCGACCTTCACTTCAAACTAGTTTTCCATTTCATACCTACATTGCAAAAAGGCAATTAATGCCTGGTCATAATTAATGATATACTACCTAATATAGGAACATAATCGAATAATTGATTTATTCATAGTTCATATCTTTTAATTTATTTATATTAATTCATATACTACTCTTTTATTATTATACAAGTTCATAATTCAATTACCAATACTAAGTTTTATTTAGTATTATCTAACTTGCATTTACTTATTATATTTTGTGCTTAATTAGTGTTATACATAACTATACACATATATTGATTGTGCATTTATTCTTGAATACTTTTATAAATTAATTATATCTCAGTATACTTGAAATATAGATAGGTGAAACCCTATCACGAGTTCTATTCATTACATTACCTTTGACATCCAGGTACTTATTAGTTCTATGATTTGGTTCAGACTTAGAATATGCATTCCAAGAGTCCTATGTATCCCAAAGATTGGGAATCAAAACCACGTAGTTCTTCATGTTCAATTCTTTTCCGTGCTAATATATGATACTTTTATCATATCAAGCTCTATATTATTCACATCACACACTCATTTATAATTGCTATATTCAAAGATACATTTGTGCATCAAAAGCTAAAATCATACGAAAAGTCTTACAAAAGATCATATGGTTAACCTATATTCACGTATGTCTTATCCACCTTTATCAGAACAGAAAATGACTATGTATAAAATTGGAATCCATTTCATATCACATTGCTTCCCTTAAAACTCTAGCCATGTCATATAGTTCATATACAGGATTCTCATGCTATTGCTAATCTACTTTCATGTCACTATTCATATCATACCAAATTAATCAATTTTGATAGTTAGCTAGCTCATTTACTGTGAGTGTGGTATACGGGTACAAGAGATAACGATAACCGGTATTAATAAGGGATACCCTATGGGTATCAATAATCAAGAGTACCGAAGCACAAATTAAGATATAGGAGAGACATAAGTCTCATAAATCAAGATGCAAGAGAGAGATACATCTCAAAATTAAGATACAAAAGATACCAAACAGGTATCAAGCAAGAGATACCAAATGGGCATCAAGCAAGAGATACCATAGTATCACAAGAACAGTGGCAAGACCCTACAAGACATGACTCTTTACCCATAACTAAGACTCTAGTAGGTCTTACTAACATATCAAGACATATTGACAACAAGTTAGAGTTACATTACAGTGACAACCATTATCAAGACCTATCGATAACAAATAAAGGCCACATTATGGTGGCTAGCATGAGTATACCTACATGTACATACGCATTCAAGGTATACTAATAACGATCAAGAGTCATATCATAATGACAAGCAAGAGTACTCATGCACAAGTATGTATTCACATTTCTTCCAATCAAATTACAAGATATAATATATATTCTGGAACAAGAACAATTCATTTATTAATATTTAAGGTCATATTGCAGTGATAAGTTCATTTTCACAAGCACATGTAATCATAATTCTCTCTCTTATAACAAACATCTATAACTTGTTCATAGATTCATTTGTAGTCCTATACTAATTTTACATGCATGATTATACATTTATACCAGTACGTGTATATTCATTCAAGATTATATAAGTTTTCTTTGCTCATATTATTTACATTCATCTTGTATTCATAAGTCTTCATTCATAAACATATAAGTGACACATATACTTGAGAACACATGGCATATAATTCTGAGTGATGCCGAAAAATAAATATCGATTATAACATAAATCATATTGTATAAGCTGTATTAATATTATTAATCTCATGCTGTTTCATATAAAATATAAGCATATAATCATCATAAGTCATTAAACATGCATTAGACAAGTATTGTAAACTTCAGCTAAAGTTTGGTTTTATTTTGGTGAGAAAATTTCACTTTTTAGCCTTAAAATAGGGGTTATATGGTGGTCAGGTCATGTTACACGATGGTCAGAGTTTCTTGACAACCATGAGGCATTCCAAAATTCTAATTTTCCTGTTTAGAACCGTTTTACACGACAATCAGGACTTATAACACAGTGGGCAGACATTGTTGATCGTCGTATGGGTCCTTTTTTAGCCAAATTTTGATTTTTAGAACCATTTTACACGGAGTCAGGGTATGTTACACGACAGTCACATTCCTCACTGTCGTGTAACCCTATTTTACACAAAATAAAATAGGGCAAACAAATAGGTCCATTTTACCTAGGTTTTTAACTTAGTAAATGAACTTTTTAGACTTTAGTCTCTCTTAATATTTGTTTTCCTATGTCTTGAGCTTCCTATGGCATAAAAATCATGCATTTTGGACTCATAAATTAAGAGATATGCCTTTGGAAACACAAACTGCTTGGGGCAGCAATAGATCTATGTTTTCAATCATAATTTCGAGGGCTTTAAAGGAAGAACTGGGTCTTCGTTCCTTCATAACATTTGTACGTCTATGTCTCCAACTGGAATCACTCCATTTGGAGGTTTATAGTCCGAGATATGGCCTTGATACTAAAATTGGTTCAGGTGAACCTTAGGTATAATTTTTCTTAAGTTCATTTCCATATCACTTTTAACCAATTTCATGCCCAACAACCTTAAATCAACACTTAAGCAACAATTACTCATCCAAATTAATAAAATTCACATTTTAAATCATCACACGAACAAGCAAATAAATTAGGTAGTTTCCAAACCTCAAAATGGCCAAATACACTTCACTTGCTCAAGCTTGCTACTTTCTTTTCCCTTCTTCTTTTGGCTAGATTTTTCCAGTATTTCACATCAAAATTTCATATTAATATCATCCTTAACTCATAATTCCAGCACTTCAACAAATAGAAGAAGAAGAAAAGGATGGAAAAATAAGCTAAACATACCCTTTTTATGCCATAGTTTGCATCAATTCTCACTTTGCCTTACAAGTATTTGATCATATGGTTTTATGTGTGTAAATTAGGGTAGACAGGATGAAAAAATTTCTAAATTGGCTTTCCCAATTCAGTAGGCCTCTATGGCCTTTTTATATGGCCATCAATTCTCAAGAATTCTAGAGTTTAACATGTCACAATCCTATTGGCTCAATTCTACTTATATTCCTACATTAGCATATATATTTAGGCTTTAATCACATTTTGGCCCAAAACTAATTCCATTCATGCATATTATCTCAATTTAACATTTTACCAAATTATCGCATCTTTTTTTATTAATGACGGTTGTGTCCTTTACAACACCTAATCACCTAATCATGCATTTTCGATTATCGTGTCACGCTAATTATGCTTTATTATGACTAGGGTATGATTTGGGCCCTTACGGTTCATGATATAGTACTCTTATTACATAAAAATGTGTTAATACCTAGACTATCCTTAGTTATAGTATTAATGAGATGGGGCATTATTAATACAGATATATTAATACATATTATACTCCTTGACTGGGTTAAGTAGTATTTCTCACAGGCTATAAGTATAGAGATGTTTATAGTTAACACATGGAGAGAAACAAGTACATCAAAGACCTAATATGAGAACTTCATAAAGATACTTAATCAATATTAATGAAGAGTATCTTATCATATAACTAGTGTAAGGATCCTTCAACTTGAGATCATCAAACTATCTTCAGTAGCAAGTGCTCTACTATGACTCCATTACTTTTACTCATTTCAAGTGGTATACTGTAAAGCCCCAATTTATACCCTAGTTGTCTTTGGACATAATTAGGGCATAATTGTGGCTGAATGTGTATAATTGAATAATAATCAGCATTAAGATAAAAGAATAAGGGCAATTTGATAATTTTACACTTATGGATTAAAATGCATAAATTAAGAACTAAGATATGTTAATGTATGATTTAGAATTAATTATAAGTTAAATGTAGGAATAAATAAAAAATGAAGGGTTGAAGAGAAAAAGGAAAGGAGAAGCCAATCAAATGTAGCCACTTATTTAATTTTTAGAAAAACAAAGAAAATGGAGGAAAGCTCTTCACGGCTTATTTAAGGCATGAAGGTCAATTTTTCCAAGGGTTAGAAAATCCAATTGAACTCTTCTCAATTACAATTCACCAAAAATCTATTATAAGGGATTTTTGAGTAGAGAATTGATTTTAATGTACTTATAAATTAAAAAGGTAAGAAAATGCTAAATTCTTTCTCTTTTATTTCCAATTCATTAGAGCTGGAAATTATTTTATGATTGTTAATGTGAATTATGATATTAATTTAGAGGAAGAAGCAACTGGAGGTAAACGAAAAGAGAAAGAACAAGGAAAGGAGCAAAAGTGAAGAGAAATAAGGAAACATTTGAGGTTTGGGAACTTTATCTCTTTTGTGCATGTTTTGATGATAAATTGAAATGGTTTTGAGTGTATGTTGATTATAGGTATTGAATTAAACTTGATTGTGATGGTTTAATTGGTTGAAATGATATATAATGTCTCTTATTGAGTGTGGGTGTCACACCCCATTTGCCCTCTAGAAGTTTGAGCCATGTTTGTGCATGTGCATTGTGTGTGTGTTGGCACATGTTAAGGGCATTTTGGGAAAAATGCATGTTTTATGGGTTTTGTTATAATGTGGGTGCATATATTGTTGGGATTTCTTCGGAATAATTCAACATTAATGCAGCGGAATAAAATAGAAACCCGAAACAGGATTAATTCGAGCATGGCCATGCATTTTTATAGTCCTACTTATCAAGGGGCCCAATAGATATCTCTCTCATTAGAGAGGGACAAATTCCATCTTGATTATTCACTTTCCTCTGCATAATTCTCATTATGTCCGATCATAAACTTTATAATTATCCGATTAAAGATAACGTTTGATTATGTCAAAACATAATGTTCCTTATGTAGGAAACTATGATAACCTCAGGTCAAAGGATTCAATAACATATCTATTATAAGATCACTTATGACACTATCCCATGTAGTGATCTTACAATGGGTCTATCCAGTAATTTATTCTCTAACAAATACCTATAGATTCGATTTATATCATCATATGTAATCATCCCATGATTATCAATACAAATCTATACTAGTCTTAATTTATCTTTATGCCCTTTAGTGATAAATGACTAGGGACGACATAAATAACATTGTTATTCATAAACATTATAATAATGTAATATGCCACTAATATTAATGTGAAGAAAACCATTATATATATAAATGAAAATGTAATTATTACATTAAGGTCCAAATGTTTGGCCTAGGGCATAACCACTAACAATCTCCCACTTGCACTAGGCCCAATCATACATATATCTAATACCCATTGACCTAGTATGTCCATCATGTTTGGCTTGTGGGAGAGCCTTGGTAAGTGGATCAGTAATGTTATCATCAGTAGGTACTCTGCAAATCTTGACATCTCCCCTCTCAATTATTTCTCTAATGAGATGAAAATGCCTAAGTATATGTTTTGATCTCTGATGAGATCTGGGCTCCTTAGCCTGTGCAATAGCACCGTTGTTGTCACAATAAAGATCCACAGGGTTGCTGATACTAGGTACTACTCCCAATTTAGCAATGAATTTCTTGATCCATACTACTTCTTTAGCTGCATCTGATGCTGCTATATACTCAGCTTCTATTGCAGAATCAGCAACAGTGCTTTGTTTAGAACTTTTCCAGCTTACAGCACCTCCATTTAACACAAACACATATCCTGATTGCGATCTAAAGTCATCTTTGTCAGATTGGAAGCTTGCATCTGTATAACCATTTATTACTAGCTCATCTTCCAATCCTCCATATATTAAGAATGCATCCTTAGTTCTTCTTAAGTACTTAAGGATATTCTTAACAGTTGTCCAATGACTTTCACCGGGATCTGACTGGTATCTACTCATCATACTCAAAGCATACGAAACATCTGGTCGAGTGCATAGCATGGCATACATGATTAATCCTATAGCTGAAGCATAAGGAATCATACTCATGCGGTCTCGCTCATCAGATGTCATTGGACATTAAGTCTTGTTAAGAGTAATGCCATGAGACATTGGCAAAAATCCTCTTTTGAAATTTTGCATACTGAATCTATTTAGCACCTTATCTATATAAGTGCTTTGACTCAGACCAATAATCCTTTTAGATCTATCCCTATAGATCTTAATCCCAAGGATATATGCAGCTTCTCCCAAATCTTTCATTGAAAAAGATTTCCCTAACCATTCTTTTGTCTTTTGCATGATAGGGATGTCATTTCCAATGAGTAATATGTCATTGACATATAATACAAGAAACATCACAGCGCTCCCACTAATCTTCTTGTATACACAAGGTTCATCCTCATTTTTTATGAACCCAAACTCTTTGACTGTTTCATCAAAACAAAGATTCTAGCTCCGAGAAGCTTGCTTCAATCCATAAATGGATCTTTGTAACTTACATACCTTTCTAGAATTCTTAGGATGGACAAAACCCTCAGGTTGTGTCATGTACACATCCTCAAGTAAGTTTCCATTAAGAAACGCTATTTTGACATCCATTTGCCATATCTCATAGTCATAATATGCAGCAATGGCAATAAGAATTCTTATTGATTTAAGCATTGCGACTAGTGAAAAGGTTTCATCATAGTCAATACCATGAGTTTGTTTGAATCCTTTTGCAACGAGCCTTGCTTTAAAGGTATTTACTTTGCCATCCATGTCGGTTTTCTTTTTGAAAACCCATTTGCACCCAATAGTTTTAATTCCTTCAAGTGGATCAATCAAGTTCCAAACTTGATTATTATACATGGATTGCATCTCAGATTTCATGGCTTCTAGCCATTTCTCAGATTCTGGACCTGACACGGCATCTTGATAGGTAGTAGGCTCATCTTGATCCATGAGCATTACTTCACGACTATCTGTCACGAGAAATCCATATCTCTCGGGATCGTGTCATATCCTATCAGATCTACGTGGTACTTGTGTAACAGGTACAGGTTCCACAACAGTTTGTGAAACTTATTGAGTTTCCACCGATGGTTCTATATTTTCTTGTGGTTCACGAATTTCTTTAAGTTGTACTTTACTCCCACTGGTTCTTTTAGAAATAAATTCCTTTTCTGGAAAGACACCATTTTGAGCAACAAACACTTTGTACTCAGAAGGGTTATAAAAGTAATATCCTTTAGTTTCCTTAGGATATCCCACAAAAAGACATTTATCAGATTTTGGTGCTAATTTATCTGAGACCTGTCGTTTGACATAAGCCTCACAGGCCCAAATCTTTAGAAAAGATAAACTAGGAGTTCTCCCAGTCCATATCTCATATGGTGTCTTTTCAACCGCTTTAGATGGAACTCGATTCAAAGTGAATGCAGCTGTTTCTAATGCATAACCCCAAAAGGATAACGAAAGATCTGTTTGACTTATCATTGATCGAACTATATCTAATAAAGTTCGATTCCTCCTTTTAGATACACCATTCCATTGTGGTGTTCCTGGCGGAGTTAATTGTGAAACAATTCCACAATCTCTTAAATGATTGTCAAATTCTTGGCTCAAATATTCACCACCTCGATTGGATCGAAGTGCTTTAATAGTTTTACCAAGTTCATTTTATACTTCATTTTGAAAAGTTCTGAACATTTCAAATGATTCATGTTTATATTTCATTAGATAGACATAGCCATATCTACTAAAATCATCAGTGAATGTAATGAAGTACTGAAATCCTCCCCTGGCATTTATGCTTAATGGGCCACATACATCAGAATGTACAAGGCCTAATAAGTCAGTGGCCCTTTAACTATGTCCAGTAAAAGAATCCTTTGTCATCTTGCCCAATAAACAAGATTCGCAATTATCAAATAATTCAAAATCAAATGATTGCAAAAGTCCATCTGAATGGAGTTTTGCTATGCATTTCTCATTTATATGACCAAGGCGACAATGCCATAAATATGTTGAATTTAAATCATTTGATTTGGATTTGTTTGTAGTTATGTTATAGATATCATGATTATTGGATGTTTCTAGATTTAGGACATAAAGCCCACAATATGAATCAGCAATACCATAAACCATGTCATCATAATAAATAGAACATTTCTTATTCTTAATAAGAAAAGAAAAACCTTCATCATCCAAACTTGAAACTGAAATAATATTCCTACTCAAACTAGGAACATAATAGCAATTGTTCAAAACTAACAAAAGCCCATTGGGCAAAGTCAATTCATAAGATCCTACAGCTAGAGCAGCAACTTTTGCTCCATTTCCCACTCGTAGGTCCACTTCGCCCTTTCTCAGTTGCCTACTCCTTTTGAGTCCTTGCACATTTGTACAAATGTGAGGTCCACATCCAGTATCTAATACCCAGGAAGTAGAAGTAGATAAATTAATTTCTATAACATAAATACCTGAAGATGTAGTCTCACCACTCTTCTTCTTCTTCAACTCTTCCAAGTAGAGCTTGCAGTTCCTCTTCCAATGACCAGGTTCATTGCAGTGGAAGCAAACTCCCTCCTTTGGAGGTTTAGCCTTGGGCTTGGGTTTGGGCTTAGGCTTACCACCAACCTTTGCCTTAGCTTTACCCTTACCCTTAACTTTCATGCCCTTCCCTTTGTTAACCATCAGAACATGGCCAGGCTTCTTACTGATGCTTTGCTCAGCCGTTTTGAGCATAGCATGCAGCTCGGCTATAGATTTCTCCATATTATTCATATTGTAGTTCATGACAAAATGGTCATAACTATCAGGCAATGAATTAAGGATCAAATTTGTTGCCAGTTCTAAACTGAGGGGAAATCCAAGCCTCTCAAGGTGATTAATATAGCCCTTCATTTTCAAAACATGAGAGCTAACTGAAGAACCTTCAGCCATCTTGCAAGAATGCAAAGCTTTGGTAGTCTCATACCTTTCTTACCTAGCCTGCTGTTGAAAAGTCTGCTTAAGATGAGTACTCAACTCATAAGCTTCCATATTTTCGAGATGCTTCTGAAGCTCTGGAGCCATGGTAGCTAACATAAGACAGCCAACGTCCACATAATCATCAACATGTTTCTTGTATTTGTCTTTGACTACCCTTGTAGCATCAGCAGGTGGCTCATTGGGAATAGGGTCATCCAACACATACAGCTTCATTTCCTGCTTGAGGACAATTCTCAAATTTCTGAACCAGTCAAGGAAGTTTGTGCCAGTTTCCTTAAGTTTGTCCTTCTCAAGAACAGATCGCAGTGACATAGCAAAAGTGTTATTTAATGCCATTAATCTACAAACATGCAAGATAAATTATATTAGTACCAATTTCATTTTTAGGTTTTCTCAAAAACTCCCACTAAAATAATAACCCTCAATAATAATTACAATAATTATAATAATTTAGTGGGCTAAGATCCATATTTCACCTAACTCTAAGTCAGCTTTGGCATGACGCTTATAGTTAAGTTATTTAGGTAGGTAGCTCATTTACCAATTATATCTTATATAACTCTTAGATTAGTTATGGGATTTCGACATCATATGTCCCGGCATGTTATAATCCCATCTTATGCCCTTAAGCCCAAAACCGTTTTGATAGCCTAATTAAGTCTAACCATTTTAAACATATGAGTAGACCATTACTCATCCCGCCTTACTAGGATAACCTAATGTACTTCGATTTAGCAGAACTCACATTTTGGTGATCTTAGTCTTGACAGGTGTTTTAATAATGGGTGGCATATGACTTAAAATTATGGTGAGGGATTTAATTTTAACTTATGATGTCTAATTATTTATATACATTATGCATCAATTCATACATGCCATCTCATACACATATATAATCATTCATCACATCATATACAAAGAAAATATGCATAATATATATAAAACTGTGTCATAGCTTGGCCAAATCTATTTTGATCCTCATAAGCCAATATGAAGATCAAAGGTCAATCCTAGGTGTAAATAAATGGACTTGATCAACAGCTTCCTTCTTGCACCTCCATCGCCATGGATTTGGATTGATCTCCATTATTGCTCTTTATCTTTATTACAATAATAATACAAAGATATTCTACTACAACTATTGAATAAAATAAAGATTACAACAAAATAAACGACACGCAGATCGTATTTAAAAATTACAAACCCTTAAAATAGATAAAATAAAACTCATCCACATGAGGTTCAATTGGCCATGCTATGCACCATGCAAAGACATCATACATACACATGATAAATCATATTTATTTCATAAACAATTTCATATTAAACATATTAATACTATTAGTTAATCACATTAACAAAATCATATTAACACTTAATTGAATTCGTTAATCATATTAACATTAATTAATTTCGTAGCCCTTAAATATACCAGATTAAACATTACCAAATTAATCTCGTTTATATCACATAAAATATTTTCATTTTTAACAATTAAAACTGAAAGCAATAACCATGTATCAGCATAGAAATCGATCAATATAATCATAATCATATATATATCATATACATACATAAAATATTTGAATCAATCGAATATACAAGTGGCTCTGATACCACTGTTGGGATTTCTTCGGAATAATTCAACATTAACGCAGCGGAATAAAATAGAAACCCGAAATAGGATCCATGTATTTTCGACTGATTCAAAAGGAAGAAATAAGATTTACCAACCTTTCTCTTATGTAGGAAGTCAAAATAAACTCCTTTAATTCGGACTGTAGACGCTGCTCTAACACGAACGTCCTCTACCGGTATCCACACGCACGAACCAATGAACAGAATTCGCAGGGGTGCTAGCTCCCTTATGTTGCGACTAGATTTTTAAGTTTTCTTTTTCAAAGAAAAGGTGGTAGCTAGGTTTTTCTCTCTAAGAAAAAATATACACTATAAGAAAAATGCTTTTTAACGAGGGGAAATCCGGTCGTTAAAAGTTAAAATCCGGTCGTTGAATAGTGACTTTTAGCGACCGGATTTTCCCTTCGCTAATTATATTCACTTTTAACGAAGGGATTTCCAGTCGTCAAAAATATATTTTAGCGACCGAATTTTCCCTTCGCTAATTATTTTCACTTTCAATGAAGGGATTTCCGATCGTTAAAAATACCTTTTAACGACCGGATTTTCCCTTCGCTAATTATATTCACTTTCAACGAAGGGATTTTCGGTCGTTAAAGATACTTTTTAGCGACCGAATTTTTCTTTCGTTAATTATATTCACTTTCAACGAAGGGATTTTCGATCGTTAAAAATACCTTTTAGCGATCGAATTTTCTCTTCGTTAATTATATTCACTTTTAACGAAAGAATTTTCGGTCGTTAAAGATATTTTGTAGCGATCGGATTTTTTTTTTGTTAATTATATGCACTTTTCAACTTTTTTTGTCGTTAAAAATACTATTTTACGGATCGAATTTTCCATTTGCTAATTTTATTCGCTTTTAACGAAGGAATTTTTTGTCGTTGAAGATACTTTTTACCGACAATTAAAAAATATTCGGTAGTTAAACATAGTAACGGATTTGACTATTACCTGTACACATCATCCACACACATATATATATCAAAAATTATAATAAATAATTTTTCCATAGATTGTAAAATATCAGATACAAAATATATCGATATTTCGAAATTGTTTGACATCGTATCATATACAAGTATAAAATATAAAAATAACCCTTATCTATATATCCAAAAAAATAGAATGCATAATGAACCTTATATCTTCATTGTCCATTGTTTTGAAGACCTGTCAAATTTAAAACATAAATTTATAATTAAAATTCATACATAAAGGCAATAAATTGTACAATACTTAAATTAAAAGTACATGTTTATGTAATATTTGGCAGCATTCCATTAAATTCCAGTACCTACAAATTACCAATAAAAATTTCAGATTAATACATATCAAAATTAATGAATTAAAAATCAAAATAACAAAGATTTTTAATAGTTCATATATTACAAGGCACGAGCTATAGCAACCATTAAAGACACAAGGGGAAACCCAAAAAAATAATAGCCTTACTGTAAATGCTGGTAATACAGCTTTTTCTAAAGAAAATATAAGAATCAGATATAAATTGAATAGCCTTACTGAAAATATAAGGATCGATGCTAGATACATAGGATTTCACAAGCAAATCAAATCAGATATAAATTGAATAACACAAAACAAATTGAGTTGAGAAGCAAATCAGATATATATATATATATATATAAGAAATAACCTAAGGAAGCTGTCCCAATTCAATATATATATATATATATATATATAACCTAAGGAAGCTGTCCCAATTATATATATATATATATATATATATATATATATATATATATAACCTAAGGAAGCTGTCCCAATTCAAGGTTTTCTATGGGCTGAAAGTTTGATGAATTTATCCAAGGCCATAACGTCCTGGGCTTGAACAAAAATATTTAAATTTCCTAAATAAACATTTTTTAGTACTAGCATTAGTACTAGCATCTGCTAAGTGTTTGAGCCAATCTTCAGCTATAAACATTTTAAGTTTCTACAGACAACAAAGTGCCTAATCTACCAGGAGCCAAGTCAGAATGGTAGTTTAGATTACTACATGATCTCATTTATGTCTTCCCCTTCTGTATTTTTTTTTTCGAATTATACATCATATTTTATTAGTATTTAACTATCAATTTGACATTAAACCAACAATTTTATGCATAATATATATATATATATATATATATATATATATATATATATATATATATATATAACCTAAGGAAGTTGTCCCAATTATATATATATATATATATATATAACCTAAGGAAGCTGTCCCAATTCAAGGTTTTCTATGGGGTGAAAGTTTGATGAATTTATCCAAGGCCATAACGTCCTGGGCTTGAACAAAAATATTTAAATTTCCTAAATAAACATTTTCTAGTACTAGCATTAGTACTAGCATCTGCTAAGTGTTTGAGCCAATCTTCAGCTATAAACATTTTAAGTTTCTACAGACAACAAAGTGCCTAATCTACCAGGAGCCAAGTCAGAATGGTAGTTTAGATTACTACATGATCTCATTTATGTCTTCCCCTTCTGGTTTTTTTTTTCGAATTATACATCATATTTTATTAGTATTTAACTATCAATTTGACATTAAACCAACAATTTTATGCATAATATATATATATATATATATATATATATATATATATATATATATATATATATATATATATATATATATATAACCTAAGGAAGTTGTCCCAATTATATATATATATATATATATATAACATAAGGAAGCTGTCCCAATTCAAGGTTTTCTATGGGGTGAAAGTTTAATGAATTTATCCAAGGCCATAACGTCCTGGGCTTGAACAAAAATATTTAAATTTCCTAAATAAACATTTTCTAGTACTAGCATTAGTACTAGCATCTGCTAAGTGTTTGAGCCAATCTTCAGCTATAAACATTTTAAGTTTCTACAGACAACAAAGTGCCTAATCTACCAGGAGCCAAGTCAGAATGGTAGTTTAGATTACTACATGATCTCATTTATGTCTTCCCCTTCTGTGTTTTTTTTTCGAATTATACATCATATTTTATTAGTATTTAACTATCAATTTGACATTAAACCAACAATTTTATGCATAAATACTTTGATGGCAACTAAATTTGGCAGAAAAGTTTTGCAAGGTTGGTTTTTCAGTTTACCTAAACTTCTCCTGTAATCCTTCGATTCTACAGTACAATGCACTGAAATGACCATTCAGTAGATCATAGACATATGCATTAAAATAAATAATACTTTGAGAAAATTCATTAAGATATAAGAGGAGAAGAAAGACCTGTAAGATTTTCTTGAAGCCATTTTGAATTATTTGGACTAATGTGGCTGTCCCACCACCTCGATTGAGAATGAGATAAGTTTACCATGATTCCAGCCAAGAACAACAAAGCAAGAGGTATGGACTTTGAAAGGCCGCCCTGGTCCTTACACCAGTAATAAAAGCCTGAGTAATAGATCCAGGCCAGAGTAACGATTCAACTTCTTCCTACCCACTCAAACTCTAAAGAAGCCAGGTAGATCTTTGTTTAACTTCTTGAACCTAAACATAAAGATCATCCAGAACCGTGTAATTAAGTGAAACTTCAAATATTTGTTGTTTTCTAAACAAATTTACAGACAGACAGTATGCGGATTACCTGCTTAGTTGAAAAAACAGTCCCCTACTTCCCAGCTAATGGAACTCCTTAGCTCAGTAAATTTCAAAAATTCAAGGAAATTAAAATTAGATCTTCAAAACCTGTAAATTTCAAAACAAAACAGATTATATGGTCAAACGGTGCTAAACTTAGAATATCAAATCAAAAAATTAAAAAAGCAAGGGACATAAAAACAAACAAAGTTGCATTATTTTGATCTCCCAAAATACAGGACATGGAGCATTGCCAGAAGTTCTTTTGCAAATAAATCACAAAGAAGTAACAGAAGAATGAATATCGACCCAATGAGAAAACCAAAAAGAAAAAAAAAACTATGAAAACAAATCTATCAAATTAATATTGATTAAAGCATAAGACTAGTATAAGTCACAGAACCACAAAATATGAATCCTTTATGCGCTGTACTAAATGTATGGTGGATTTTAATCTGCAAGAGGAAATTATCATCAAAAAGAAGAGAAAAGATAGAAACTTTAGCCAAGTGGATATCAAAAAACTGCTAAAAACGATGCCTTTCAGGCCATTACAGATTAAACACCTACCAAACAACTAAAACTCGATCAGGAGCTGCGATTGAAGAATCCCAGCTGCACAACGTCTGTGTCACCCCATTTTCTCTCTCTAACTGAAGAACCTCGCACAAAGAAGAATGGGAATCAAAAACAGAACAATAATCAAAAGAAGAACGGGAATTAAAAGCAGAAAGGGAATAAAAAACAGAACGACAATCAAAATTAGAACGAGAATCAAAAGCATAACGGGAATCAAAAACAAAACGAGAATCACATATCACCAAATCAAAGAAATTGACATTTATGCATACCCAGAAAAGTAGCAGATACGGTTTTGAAATCAAAAAATCAGAATATCAAAAATACCCAATTCATTGAACTCACCTATTATAGCAGATCGATTAGCTTAGCAGAAATGCAATTCCTCAAAACATCTCAGATTTGGTATGCCCTATTTTCCTATTCGATGAGAAGAAGAGAAGATTAGAAATAAATAGATATCCAAATGGTATCAAGGGAGAAGAGAAAGAAGTTTTTTCAGTTTCTCACCTGTAATCACAGATAAGATTAAACCCTAGACCGATGAAATATGGATCTTGCAAAATATAAACGAACCTATCGCTTCTACCAGACTGCCATTTCTATTAGGATAAGTTTAGGTTTGGAAGAAGAAAAGAGTTTTGCGTTTTTTGGCTGTTCTTTCATCTTCTGGGTTTGCTTTTTTTTTGGACCTTTTTTCACCTTAGTTTTAGTTTTGCGCCTGATAGGAAGTTCTATGAAATAATTTCGGAGGTAAGTTTTAATTGAAGTCCCGCCAATTTTCTAAACTAGTAACGACCGGATTTACAATATTTCAACGACCGGATTTTAAGCCCTCCGTTAAATGATAATAAAATTTAAGAATTAACGACCGAATTTATTTCCTTTCGCTAATGGTATATTTTTACAACCGGATTTTTATTGTTTTAACGACCGGATTTAATCCCCTCGTTATATAACAATAAAATTTAAGAACTAACGACCGGATTAATTTCCCTTCGTTATTTGTATATTTTAAAGACCGGATTTTTATCCCTTCTTCTTCTTCTTCAACTCTTCCAAGTAGAGCTAGCAGTTCCCTCCTTTGGAGCTAGCAGTTCCTCTTCCAATGACCAGGTTCATTGCAGTTCCTCTTCTTTTTCTTCAACTCTTCCAAGTAGAGCTAGCAGTTCCTCTTCCAATGACCAGGTTCATTGTAGTGGAAGCAAACTCCCTCCTTTGGAGGTTTAGCCTTGGGCTTGGGTTTGGGCTTAGGCTTACCACCAACCTTTGCCTTAGCTTTACCCTTACCCTTAACTTTCATGCCCTTCCCTTTGTTAACCATCAGAACATGGTCAGGCTTCTTACTGATGCTTTGCTCAGCCGTTTTGAGCATAGCATGCAGCTCGGCTATAGATTTCTCCATATTATTCATATTGTAGTTCATGACAAAATGGTCATAACTATCAGGCAATGAATTAAGGATCAAATTTGTTGCCAGTTCTAAACTGAGGGGAAATCCAAGCCTCTCAAGGTGATCAATATAGCCCTTCATTTTCAAAACATGAGAGCTAACTGAAGAACCTTCAGCCATCTTGCAAGAATGCAAAGCTTTGGTAGTCTCATACCTTTCTTACCTAGCCTGCTGTTGAAAAGTCTGCTTAAGATGAGTACTCAACTCATAAGCTTCCATATTTTCGAGATGCTTCTGAAGCTCTGGAGCCATGGTAGCTAACATAAGACAGCCAACGTCCACATAATCATCAACATGTTTCTTGTATTTGTCTTTAACTACCCTTGTAGCATCAGCAGGTGGCTCATTGGGAATAGGGTCATCCAACACATACAGCTTCCTTTCCTGCTTGAGGACAATTCTCAAATTTCTGAACCAGTCAAGGAAGTTTGTGCCAGTTTCCTTAAGTTTGTCCTTCTCAAGAACAGATCGCAGTGACATAGCAAAAGTGTTATTTAATGCCATTAATCTACAAACATGCAAGATAAATTATATTAGTACCAATTTCATTTTTAGGTTTTCTCAAAAACTCCCACTAAAATAATAACCCTCAATAATAATTACAATAATTATAATAATTTAGTGGGCTAAGATCCATATTTCACCTAACTCTAAGTCAGCTTTGGCATGACGCTTATAGTTAAGTTATTTAGGTAGGTAGCTCATTTACCAATTATATCTTATATAACTCTTAGATTAGTTATGGGATTTCGACATCATATGTCCCGGCATGTTATAATCCCATCTTATGCCCTTAAGCCCAAAACCGTTTTGATAGCCTAATTAAGTCTAACCATTTTAAACATATGAGTAGACCATTACTCATCCCGCCTTACTAGGATAACCTAATGTACTTCGATTTAGCAGAACTCACATTTTGGTGATCTTAGTCTTGACAGGTGTTTTAATAATGGGTGGCATATGACTTAAAATTATGGTGAGGGATTTAATTTTAACTTATGATGTCTAATTATTTATATACATTATGCATCAATTCATACATGCCATCTCATACACATATAAAATCATTCATCACATCATATACAAAGAAAATATGCATAATATATATAAAACCGTGTCATAGCTTGGCCAAATCTATTTTGATCCTCATAAGCCAATATGAAGATCAAAGGTCAATCCTAGGTGTAAATAAATGGATTTGATCAACAGCTTCCTTCTTGCACCTCCATCGCCATGGATTTGGATTGATCTCCATTATTGCTCTTTATCTTTATTACAATAATAATACAAAGATATTCTACTACAACTATTGAATAAAATAAAGATTACAACAAAATAAACGACACGCAGATCGTATTTAAAAATTACAAACCCTTAAAATAGATAAAATAAAACTCATCCACATGAGGTTCAATTGGCCATGCTATGCACCATGCAAAGACATCATACATACACATGATAAATCATATTTATTTCATAAACAATTTCATATTAAACATATTAATACTATTAGTTAATCACATTAACAAAATCATATTAACACTTAATTGAATTCGTTAATCATATTAACATTAATTAATTTCGTAGCCCTTAAATATACCAGATTAAACATTACCAAATTAATCTCGTTTATATCACATAAAATATTTTCATTTTTAACAATTAAAACTGAAAGCAATAACCATGTATCAGCATAGAAATCGATCAATATAATCATAATCATATATATATCATATACATACATAAAATATTTGAATCAATCGAATATACAAGTGGCTCTGATACCACTGTTGGGATTTCTTCGGAATAATTCAACATTAACGCAGCGGAATAAAATAGAAACCCGAAATAGGATCCATGTATTTTCGACTGATTCAAAAGGAAGAGATAAGATTTACCAACCTTTCTCTTATGTAGGAAGTCGAAATAAACTCCTTTAATTCGGACTGTAGACGCTGCTCTAACACGAACGTCCTCTACCGGTATCCACACGCACGAACCAATGAACAGAATTCGCAGGGGTGCTAGCTCCCTTATGTTGCGACTAGATTTTTAAGTTTTCTTTTTCAAAGAAAAGGTGGTAGCTAGGTTTTTCTCTCTAAGAAAAAATATATCCACTCTCAATCCTTTTTCTCTTAGGAAAAGGAAAACGTGATTAGTTATTTCTCTTAGGAAAATCTGCCACTCTTTATTCTATTCTCCTTAGGATAAACATGATTAGGTTAATCACTTTATTAACCTATATATCCAATTATATATCTGAATATATTTCAAACTCTAAAGAGATAAATAAGGATATTATCTCTTAATTCAAAATAAGATATATATATATATATTTATTTATTTCTTATTCTAAATAATAAGAAATATTATATAATACATATAATTATCTCATATTCAAAATACGGGATTTATTTATATGTGTGTATATATATATATATATATATATATATATATATATAAATATGTAATTTCAAAATCAAATATAAATACCTATATTTATATTATTCCGAAATACCCTAATAAAATCTATTTTGTTCATTTTGGTCTTGGTGTTTGACCCAATAGGTTTGTATTAAGTTGGCAGTGGGCCTAATCTCATAATAAGCCCACAAGTCATAATTGGTCTCTAGCAAGACATTATGACTACCCAAATAATATAAATATCGTTAATCTGATTTTAATCTGACAATATAATATGCTATTATCCTTTTGTCACACGATATCTTGTTTGAACATAAGTCATGGTCCATGTCAAACTTATATATTGTTCAAACATATAATTTCCCGATCACTAAGTAGACTGATAAATTCAAATGACATTGATGACACTATCAATTCATTCGAGCATGGCCATGCATTTTTACAGTCCTACTTATCAAGGGGCCCAATAGATATCTCTCTCATTAGAGAGGGACAAATTCCATCTTGATTATTCACTTTCCTCTGCATAATTCTCATTATGTCCGATCATAAACTTTATAATTATCCAATTAAAGATTAATGTTCCTTATGTAGGAAACTATGATAACCTCAGGTCAAAGGATTCCATAACATATCTATTATAAGATCACTTATGACACTATCCCATGTAGTAATCTTACAGTGGGTCTATCCAGTAATTTGTTCTCTAATAAATACCTATAGATTCGATTTATATCATCATATATATTCATCCCATGATTATCAATACAAATCTATACTAGTCTTAATTTATCTTTATGCCCTTTAGTGATAAATGACTAGGGACGACATGAATAACATTGTTATTCATAAACATTACAATAATGTAACATGCCACTAATATTAATATGAAGAAAACCATTATATATATAAATGAAAATGTAATGATTACATTAAGGTCCAAATGTTTGGCCTAGGGCATAACCACTAACATATATGATATTAGGGTGTAAGTAAGTTGAGTTGTATTAGTGTATGTGTGTGCTCACACCATTGTAGGGTGTGAATAAGTGAGATAGCCTTGTGTGCATTGTGGTGTATGCTTGTAGGGTGTGAATTATTAAGACCCACCAATCTTCCATGTGGAAAGGAGAATAGTGGAGGGTATTAGTGAGGAAAGAGAAAGAAGAGAGAGCATAAATTGAATTACTGCTCTCTCATTCTTCTTTTCCCCTCTCTTTACATTCTCCTCTTCTCCCTCTTTCTCTTGCACACCTTGGTTTCCTCCTTTTTGGTTGGATTATTGGTGGATCTTGGTAATTTGAAGGAGTTTATTGGGTAAGTTGCTGCATTTCCATCTTTTTTTCTTCTTCTTCTTCTTCTTCTTTTCCCATTTCTGGTTTTGAGTTTGATCCAGGGTTTATGGGTTTGGTTGTTAGTTGAGCCTCCTCACGATCCTAAAGGCAAGGAGAAGGCGGGAGGAAGTGGCACCAAGTGATTTGGAGCATAGGAGTTTCAGGTTTGGGAGTTATTGTGTTTAATGCATTTTATGGGTTTTGCATGTTTGGTTGAATTTCTGGAAAATCTAATGTTTCTTGATGTTTATAACGGTTTATATGTCATGGGTTTTGATTTAGATGATTTATGAAGCCTTGAATGTGAGTTATCGAACCCAAATATGCATTTGATTGAGATGATGAATGAATAGTGCTGAGATTTAAATTGTGTAAATTGATATTGTCATTGGCATGATTTAATTAGAATTCTTGGCATAAATGTTCTATTTGATGTTGTTAATGATGTTTGGGTTGCTGGATTTGAGGTAAGTTGATGTTTGGGTTGAGTTGTAGTTGAGATTGAAGGTTTGGGTGTTTTGGTTTTGGAAAATTTCTGCAGAAATCGCGTAAGAACTAGAAATCCCGACGTTGTCGCGAGCGCAACATTATCGCGACGTCGCGACAGGGCTCGGTGAAGCCAGCTCCTACGTGTGACCGAGCAGAAGTGGGCAGTCGAGCCAATCGCAGCAGAGCTCACTGTCACGATCGCGATGCATGTCGCGAGCGCGATAGGGCGCTCGGTTGTCGAGCGGATTTCACTGTCGAGTGGCCAATTTTACCGAGCGGCGCAGCAGAGCCCAGTATCACAATCGCGACACATGTCTCGAGCGCGATAAAGCACTCAGCTACCGAGCCGTTGGCCACTCCCTATTGCGAGCAACCACACTTGCATGGAGTCGCGACAGCCTTTGTGGCCGCTCACTGTCGCGATCGCGACAGTGACCCTCTTCATGCCCTGTATTTTCGATTTTGCCTTTCCTTCCAAAATAAAATTTTGTATCACTTCTTTTTGGGTTTTTACTACTGTATGGGAATAATTATATTTATATATGTGCACTATTATGATTTCTTTATGATAAATTATATGTTTCACTTTAAGTATGATTTATATTATGTCATGGTCGGATTTGTACCCTAAGAGAATTAATTTTAATTGGCATGTGTGTGAGAATTGAATGTGTAGGATTGTACTTAATTGAAAGAAAGAAGTATTGTTAAGGGTTTTAATGGTAATTATGAATGTTTGTGCTAAGCATGAGTTAAAGGCTGATTGGCTAGTTAATAAAGGATTAATTAAGGAAATAATAACTTGATTTAATGTAAAGTGGAGATAGATTTGAGGAAGTGGTTTCCGTGTGGCTTCTTGAGAGGATGCCACCTACACTTTTGCATGCAAGAATGAGTTAAGGGAAGGGAAGAGTTTCATTTGGTAACCTAGCAATTTTCTGTGTTCTTCTCTTTTCTTTCTTGCGTGGGAGTGAGTTTAGAGAGGCTTTATGAAGTGTTAGCAAATTGACGTTAAGTTGCTCAAGAATTAAGGGTTAAACCTAAGAGGTAAGTGAATAAGTGCATAATCTCATCTTCTACTCTTTCTTCTTGGTTGAGCTGGTTTGGATGGGATATTATTGGTTTGAGTTTGAGCTTGAGCATCTGTGTTATTTTTGCTAGCTGAAAAAGTGAAGAGAGATAAGGGAAAGGCTGTAATCGGCGAGCCGAGCGTCCGTCGAAATTAGGAGCTAAGGCGGCAAGGTTTGGGAACAAACCCTAATTGTGTGATTGTGTGATTAGTGTTGATTAAATAGAGATTTGAACTGAATAGATGATATGTGAAATTGAAGTTTGAGCATGAATTATGTGATGCTAGATAGTATGATTGTAGGAGCAATATGCTTGTGATAAAGTGCTTGAGAATGATTATGATTTGTGCTATTATTGAATGTCAAACAAGAAGGGAAAAACCAGGTATGTGCTAATGGGTGAGTAGTTGATGTTTTGGGTTTATTGTCAAGCATGAGAATGAGATTTGAAGTCTAAATGAGAAGGTAGAAACGAGCTGAAAAACATAACTATGTTATGGTGATTTTGCATGGGTCACGGTGACAATGAAAATGATTGTGACCGTGACGTATGCTGAGTTCAATTCTGCCTAGTGGATTTTGGTATGTCACGGTGACAATGAAATTCATTGTGACCGTGAGGTACCCAGGAAGGCATTCTGTTTTGCAAAGTGAGAATATGTCACGGTGACAATGAGATTCATTGTGACCGTGACATACCCTCAAGTTGCATTCTGTCGAGAGTTAGGAACATGTCACGGTGACGACGAAATTGATTGTGACCGTGACATGCCCCCAGTTTGCATTCTGTTTTGGACTTCAATATGTCACGGTGACAATGAAATTCATTGTGACCGTGACCAACCCTGTTTTGGCAATATGATCCTAATGTGTTTGGCCATTCAAATGGCAAAGCTTTGAGTTGAAATGAAGGACAACCTGAGTAAGTATTATATGTGTGTTAAGTGATCCACAAATGTATACAATCATGGTGATTTTTGAATGCGACCAGTTATGTGAATATTAAATGTGAAAATTGAATTTGAAAGCATACTGGGTATGCAAATGAAATGTTTAGCTATGTGCTAATGCAAATGTGAAAAGTGAAAAGTGAATTGAATAATTGTTTAACAACTTAAGCCTGCGAGTCAAGTAGTGGATAGTTAGGCATGCCTATAGGGTCAAGTGCTGCAGCCCCATGCGTTAAATGTGTCTGATTCCATGGGAATCATAATGCGAATAATCCTTGCTGGATTTTATTATATGTGGAATAATGTGAAGTACCAGAAGGTACTAATGTGATGTGAAGCACCAGAAGGTGCTAATGTGAAAAAGTAGTCTCGATGAGATTACTGGTACCAGAGAGGTACCGATACGATACCCGTTATCCGCGTCATTGAATTGCAGGCTAATGGACTAAAAGGCTAATCGGCTAATCAGTTAATTAAATAATAACAGAGGTGATTGTGATACAAGAAAGTACGGATATGTGAATAAGTGATTGATGCTTTATGATTGAACATAGTAATGAACAAAGCTATGCTTGAAATGGTACATGCTTTAATAATGATTGTTCTGGCATGTCTACTAATGCGTAATGTATGATGTTTCTGATGGTGTGATAAATTATCTGCTATATATGAGTTCCCCACTAAGCGTTATCGCTTAGCATGGATTTACTCTAATCCGTGCAGATACGGACGAGAGGTGACTGAAGGACATCCCCCGCATTTTGGTACGGTCGACAATAGGAAGTGATTAGCATAGGTTTGGGGGCTGTTATTTTGGGATTTTGTATAAGCTTTTGTATAGTTAACATGTGTAATGGAAGTGTAAAGGCATGTAATATTGTATGATCATGAATGTAACCTCTCATATGTATGTATGTCCTATGAATAGCTTGGCATGTGATGCTTGAGATAAGATACTATGTGATGAAATTTTATTGTTCAGATTCCGCATGTGTTCTGTTGTGTGTGTGCGACCTTCTCTAACCAAGATTAGCTGAGCTAGTCTGTCGTTAGGGAAAGGGGGCGTCACAAGTTGTGGTATCAGAGCCCAGGTTGAGTCTTTTTTGGGAATTGGGTAGATAAGATGTGTGTAGTTTGTTGACCTAATGCGGAAGTCCTTGTTTAATCTGTGTAGTAAGATGGATTCTGGAAGGCATACCGGAGAGGAATCTGCCGAAAGTGTGAATCCTCGTGAAGCTGAGGTGACATGATCTGGGCAGTCTGGATCTGTTGGTTATAGGAATGAGATTCCATTCGGGCCTATGGAAGCTATAATGAAAATGACACAAGATATGGCAAGAGTGATGGAACGTATGATGGCGCCTAGAGCCCCAATAGAATCTTTGAGAAATCATGGTTTGGAGGAATTCCATGGAACAAGGTTAGATGAGTCAGAAAAAGCAGAGTACTGGATTGAGAAGGTGGAGAGGATTCTTAAGGAGATACGGTGTCCTCTTGACCAGTGGGTTGAATGTGTGGAGTTACTACTCCAAGGCCCAGCATATGATTGGTGGAAGCTGGTTCTGCAGAATCCGATGCTTCCTGAACCATTAGACTGGGAGTTCTTTGAAAGGGAATTCAAGAACAAGTATATCACTAAAGCACATCGAGAGGCAAACTGGAAGAAGTTTCTGAGTTTAAGACAGAGAACCATGACGGTGGCAGAGTATGAAGCGGAATTCTTTCGCTTAAGTAAGTATGTGCCAAAAGGTGTTTTGACTGATATGTTGCGATGTCAACAGTTTGAGGAAGGGTTGATTGAGAAAATTAAAGCATTGCTAATTTCTCTAACAACAGAACAGAATATAAGTTATTATCGAATTGTACAAGCAGCTTTGAGAGCTGAAAGAACGTTGGTAGCTCAAAGAGAATGGAGACAAAGGAAGAATGCAAGTAGAGGTGGTTCCCAATTGGGGAAAAGACCAAGAGATTCTCATATAGCACCACCCGCGAAATCAGGGTTCAGTTCTGCAGCAAGAGGTAAGAAGCGTGGCGCTCCCTCAGCATCTGGTTCGGGAAGAGGGACATCTGGTAACAGAAATGAGGTTCATGAGTGTCCTCATTGTGGTAAGAGGCATAGAGGAGAATGCTGGAGAGTGACGGGTGCTTGTTTTAGATGTGGAAGCACTGAGCATTTCCTTGCTAATTGCCCGAATACTTATGAGATGTCAGGAAATCAACAAGAGCAGAGTAGGGGTGGTTTAAATTTGCCTTCTACTAACAGAGGAAGAGGAAGAGGAAGTGGCAGAGGTAGTCAGTCCAGAGGTGCAGTCGATTCTGAGATTGTGGATAGGTCTGATGCGACACCAGTGCGGGCTTATGCTATGAAGGCACGAGAGGATCAGGATGCGCCTGAGGTGATAGCAGGTACAATTCTACTTTGTGGTGTTGAAATGTTTGCACTTATTGATCCTGGTTCAACTCATTCATATGTGTGTGATAAAAAGATATGTGAAAAGATGCCTAAAGTTGAATGTTTAAAATATGATATATGTGTGTCTAGCCCTTTGGGAGGTAATGTTAATGTGAACAGAGTGTATAGAAACTGTGCATTAGAAGTTCAGGGTATAATGTTTCCAGCGGATTTGATTGAGTTACCGTTTGATGAGTTTGATTTGATTTTGGGTATGGATTGGTTAACCAAATATGATGCGGATGTTAAGTGTAAGAGGAAGATGGTTGTACTCTTTGATGGTAAGGGAAACAGAGCGACAGTAAGGGGAGTGTGCACTCCCTCTTGTGAATGTGATATCTGCTATGCAAGCCTGTCGGTGTATGAGAAAAGGATGTGAAGGTTATCTAGCTTTGGTGATAGACAGTAAGAGAGAACATGTGAAGATACAAGGGATACCGATAGTCAGAGAGTTTCCTGATGTGTTTCCTGAAGAATTGAGCGGTGTACCCCCGATAAGAGAGGTTGAGCTATCGATTGATGTGGTGCCAGGCACAGTACCTGTATCTAAGGCACCATACAGAATGGCTCCAACTGAGTTGAAGGAATTGAAAGAACAGCTGCAAGAATTGCTAAACAAGGGTTTTATTAGGCCTAGTGTTTCACCTTGGGGAGCACCTGTGCTATTTGTCAAGAAGAAAGATGGTACAATGAGAATGTGCATCGATTATCGGCAGTTGAATAAAGTGACAGTAAAGAATCGGTACCCTTTACCTCGAATTGAAGATTTGTTTGATCAGTTGAGAGGAGCCGGTGTATTTTCAAAAATTGATTTGCGTTCAGGGTATTATCAGTTGCAAGTGAAGAAAGAAGATATACCTAAGACTGCATTTAGAACTCGATATGGGCATTATGAGTTTTTGGTGATGCCTTTTGGGTTGACTAATGCGCCAGCTGCATTTATGGATTTGATGAATCGGGTATTCAGACCGTATTTGGATCAATTTGTGGTAGTATTCATAGATGATATCCTGGTTTACTCAAGGGATGAAAAGGAGAACGAGCAGCATTTGAGAATTGTTCTCCAGACATTGCGAGAGCATCAGTTGTATGCCAAACTAAGTAAGTGTGAGTTCTGGCTCAAAGAGGTGTCATTCCTGGGTCATGTGATTTCATCTGAAGGGATTAAAGTAGACCCAACTAAGATAGAAGCAATTGTGAATTGGAAACCGCCTAAGAATGTGCTGGAGGTTCGCAGTTTCTTAGGGTTGGCTGGATACTACAGAAGGTTTGTAAAAGGATTTTCAGTGATAGCTTCACCGTTGACAAAGTTGTTACGAAAAGGAGTGAAGTATGAGTGGTTTGAAAGATGTCAAGCGAGTTTCGATCAGTTGAGGAAGATGTTAGTTGAAGCACCGATTCTTACACAGCCTATGACTGGTAAAGAGTATGTGTTGTATACCGATGCTTCGGGTGTCGGGTTGGGTTGTGTGTTGATGCAAGAGGGGAAGGTAATAGCATACGTCGAGGCAATTGAAGCCGCATGAACAGAATTATCCGACTCATGATTTGGAATTGGCAGCAGTAGTGTTTGCTTTAAAGATTTGGCAACATTACTTGTATGGTGAGAAATGTAGAATTTACACCGATCACAAAAGTTTGAAATATCTGTTTACACAGAAGGAATTGAATCTGAGACAGCGGAGATGGCTCGAGTTATTTAAGGGTTATGATTGTATTGTGGATTATCACCCGGGAAAAGCTAATGTAGTGGCGGATGCTTTGAGCAGGAAATCAATTTCAGCATTACAGTTAAAGCGGATCAAGTGGAGGTTTTCTGCAGACGGAGCTTTATTGGCACAGTTGAAAGCAAGACCGGTTCTGAAAGATGAGTTAATGGTTGCTCAGAAAAATGATGTGAGGTTGCAACAAGTTTTGCAGTCAGTTAGTGATATGGATAAGACTGACTATTCAGTGAATGAAGACGGGGTACTGCTGTATAAGAATAGAATGTGTGTGGCAAGTGATAAAGAATTAAAGAAAAGATTAATGCATGAGGCTCATAATACGATTTTCACTATGCATCCAGGTGGAAACAAGATGTATCAAGATATGAAACAATTGTACTGGTGGCCTGGGATGAAGAAAGATGTAGTGGAATATGTGTCTAAGTGCCTTGTCTGTCAATAAGTTAAAGCGGAACATCAAGTGCCTCAAGGGATGTTGCATCCACTCCCTATCCCACAATGGAAATGGGATAATATTACGATGGATTTCGTATCTGGATTGCCTCTGACCTCAAGACAACAGGATGCAGTATGGGTTATTGTGGACAGATTTTTGAAATTAGCTCACTTTATACCAGTTCGGATGGATTATTCTATGGAAAGGTTAGCTGAATTGTATGTAAGAGAAATTGTCCGATTGCATGGGATACCCTTGTCTATTGTTTTTGATAGAGATCCCAGATTCACTTCTAAGTTTTGGAAGAGCTTACAAGCGACTTTGGGTATGAAATTGAACTTCAGCACTGCTTTCCATCCGCAAACTGATGGACAATCGGAAAGAATTATTCAGGTCTTGGAAGATCTGATGCGAGCATGTGTTTTGTATTTCTCTAAGAGTTGGGTTAGGTATCTTCCACTTATGGAATTTGCTTATAACAACAGTTATCAGACCGTATTGGTATGGCACCGTATGAAGTCTTGTATGGAAGGAAATATCGTTCACCGATTTGTTGGACATAATTGAATGAGAGCAGAATCATTGGACCTGATCTAGTGAGGGATACAGAAGAGAAAGCTAAGATCATACAGCAAAGATTGAAAGCAGCAAGTGACAGACAGAAATCGTATGCTGATTTGAAGAGAAGGGACATTGAGTTCAGTGTAGGCGATAAAGTGTTTCTGAAAGTGTCTCCTTGGAGGAAGGTACTGCGATTTGGTAAGAAGGGGAAGTTGAGTCCAAGGTTTATCGGGCCTTATGAAGTGCTTGAAAGAGTAGGTTCAGTAGCTTATCAGTTGGCTTTGCCTCCGGCTTTGGCTAAGCTACATGATGTGTTCCATGTGTCTATGTTAAGAAGATATAGGTCAGATGATTCCCATGTGTTACCTCTACCAGAAGTGGAAGTGCAGTCAGATTTCACTTATGATGAGAAACCAATAGTGATTTTAGCAAGAGAAGTAAGACAACTTCGGAACAAGCAGGTACCACTTGTAAAAGTGCTCTGGCAGCACCATGGTGTTGAAGAAGCAACTTGGGAACCAGAAGCGGCTATGCGAGAATAGCATCCACAATTGTTTCACTCAGGTATGAATTTCGAGGACGAAATTCTTTAAGGAGGGGAGAGTTGTCATGGCCGGATTTGTACCCTAAGAGAATTAACTTAAATTGGCATGTGTGTGAGAATTGAATGTGTAGGATTGTACTTAATTGAAAGAAAGAAGTATTGTTAAGGGTTTTAATGGTAATTATGAATGTTTGTGCTAAGCATGAGTTAAAGGCTGATTGGCTAGTTAATAAAGGATTAATTAAGGAAATAATAACCTGATTTAATGGAAAGTGGAGATAGATTTGAGGAAGTGGTTTCCGTGTGGCTTCTTGAGAGGATGCCACCTACACTTTTGCATGCAAGAATGAGTTAAGGGAAGGGAAGAGTTTCATTTGGTAACCTAGCAATTTTCTGTGTTCTTCTCTTTTCTTTCTTGCATGGGAGTGAGTTTAGAGAGGCTTTATGAAGTGTTAGCAAATTGATGTTAAGTTGCTCAAGAATTAAGGGTTAAACCTAAGAGGTAAGTGAATAAGTGCATAATCTCATCTTCTACTCTTTCTTCTTGGTTGAGCTAGTTTGGATGGGATATTATTGGTTTGAGTTTGAGCTTGAGCATCTGTGTTGTTTTTGCTAGCTGATAAAGTGAAGAGAGATAAGGGAAAGGCTGTAATCGGCGAGCCGAGCGTCCGTCGAAATTAGGAGCTAAGGCGGCAAGGTTTGGGAACAAACCCTAATTGTGTGATTGTGTGATTAGTGTTGATTAAATAGAGATTTGAACTGAATATATGATATGTGAAATTGAAGTTTGAGCATGAATTATGTGATGCTAGATACTATGTTTGTAGGAGCAATATGCTTGTGATAAAGTGCTTGAGAATGATTATGATTTGTGCTATTATTGAATGTCAAACAAGAAGGGAAAAACCAGGTATGTGCTAGTGGGTGAGTAGTTGATGTTTTGGGTTTATTGTCAAGCATGAGAATGAGATTTGAAGTCTAAATGAGAAGGTAGAAATGAGCTGAAAAACATAACTATGTTATGGTGATTTTGCATGGGTCACGGTGACAATGAAAATGATTGTGCCCGTGACGTATGCTGAGTTCAATTCAGCCTAGTGGATTTTGGTAAGTCACGGTGACAATGAAATTCATTGTGACCGTGAAGTACCCAGGAAGGCATTCTGTTTTGCAAAGTGAGAATATGTCACGGTGACAATGAGATTCATTGTGACCATGACATACCTTCAAGTTGCATTCTGTCGAGAGTTGGGAACATGTCACAGTGACTACGAAATTGATTGTGACCGTGACATGCCCCCAGTTTGCATTCTGTTTTGGACTTCAATATGTCACGGTGACAATGAAATTCATTATGACCGTGACCAACCCTGTTTTGGCAATATGATCCTAATGTGTTTGGCCATTCAAATGGCAAAGCTTTGAGTTGAAATGAAGGACAACCTGAGTAAGTATTATATGTGTGTTAAGTGATCCACAAATGTATACAATCATGGTGATTTTTGAATGCGACCAGTTATGTGAATATTAAATGTGAAAATTGAATTTGAAAGCATACTGGGTATGCAAATGAAATGTTTAGCTATGTGCTAATGCAAATGTGAAAAGTGAAAAGTGAATTGAATAATTGTTTAACAACTTAAGCCTGCGAGTCAAGTAGTGGATAGTTAGGCATGCCTATAGGGTCAAGTGCTGCAGCCCCATGCGTTAAATGTGTCTGATTCCATGGGAATCACAATGCGAATAATCCTTGCTGGATTTTATTATATGTGGAATAATGTGAAGTACTAGAAGGTACTAATGTGATGTGAAGCACCAGAAGGTGCTAATGTGAAAAAGTAATCTCGATGAGATTACTGGTACCAAAGAGGTACCGATACGATACCCGTTATCCGCGTCATTGAATTGCAGGCCAATGGACTAAAAGGCTAATCGGCTAATCAGTTAATTAAATAATAACAGAGGTGATTGTGATACAAGAAAGTACGGATATGTGAATAAGTGATTGATGCTTTATGATTGAACATAGTAATGAATAAAGCTATGCTTGAAATGGTACATGCTTTAATAATGATTGTTCTGGCATGTCTACTAATGCGTAATGTATGATGTTTCTGATGGTGTGATAAATTATTTGCTATATATGAGTTCCCCACTAAGCGTTATCGCTTAGCATGGATTTACTCTAATCCGTGCAGGTACGGACGAGAGGTGACTGAAGGACGTGCCCCGCATTTTGGTACGGTCAACAATAGGAAGTGATTAGCATAGGTTTGGGGGCTGTTATTTTGGGATTTTGTATAAGCTTTTGTATAGTTAACATGTGTAATGGAAGTGTAAAGGCATGTAATATTGTATGATCATGAATGTAACCTATCATATGTATGTATGTCCTATGAATAGCTTGGCATGTGATGCTTGAGATAAGATACTATGTGATGAAATTTTATTGTTCAGATTCCGCATGTGTTCTGTTGTGTGTGTGCGACCTTCTCTAACCAAGATTAGCTGAGCTAGTCTATCGTTAGGGAAAGGGGGCGTCACATATTATGCATGACCTGCGAGAGTCAGTCTAGTGGATAGTTAGGCATGCCTAATATAGTCTCTTAGCTACAGCCCTCCATTCCGTGTGGACCTTGATCAGGTCCCTGTTTGGATCCTCGCAATCCCTGAAAATTTTAGGATCTTGTTAAAGGTCCCCTGTGTAAAATGTTTTGAATGTGATAAAATAAAATGGTTTGCGATTCGTACCCGTAAGGTACCGTCACTATTCAATTTGTAGCCGTAAGGTACCGTCACTATTTACTCGTTATCCACTATTGTGAGTCAGTAGGTGTTATGTTTTGCTTTGTTTATTTTGATATGATTATATGAATGTGATTCCGAATGAGTATGATGACAAGTACCAGCGATCAGATTATATGCATATGAATGTGACTATGAGCTTCTGAATGTTATGAATGTGACTTGAGTATGATATGTATGCATATATGACCTAAACTATTTATACCGTAAATGATTCTCCGCATATATCATATTGTATGTGTTATGCTTTGACGATCATTGTGAATGGCCGTCCACTCTTTTGTTGTGTATTTCCCCACTAAGCGTTATCGCTTAGCACGGTGTTTTATCCGTGCAGGTGCGGAAGGCATTTTTGCTTTGGGAGAGTCGCCGCCAGTCAAGCCAACACAGAGGGATTAGTGTCGGGGCTTATTTTTATAGTCTGTTGATATTCTTTTGTAATAGAACTCTCATTGTATCATCATTTTTGTAAGCTTCCGTTTGTATAATTTGGGTTGTAATTATTTTGTAATATCAGCTTTGATCAAAACATTGTTGTAATGAATGTTATTATATTAATGCATGATCGTGATGATGTTTCTCAAAAGTTTTAATTTTCGTTGTATTTTCGTATTTTTATGATGTATGAATGTTTGCTTTATATTGATCTGTTTGGTGTGACACCCGTGCTCCTACGGCATCTCACTCCGATCCGGATGGGTTCACCTACGTATGGGTAGGGGGTGTTACAATGGGAGTAATTTTGCCTTAGGAATCATTTGACTCTGAGACAGTATTTTGGCCATAAGTTGGCCTTCTGAGCTTCAAATTAGATGATTCCAATTGGAGGTGAAAGTTAAGACCCATACCTATAAATGTTTGTAGAGACCAAGAACTGAATTTTACTCTAACAGCTTTGAATTTAGGCTTGAAATTGAGGTATAAGTTGAGGTATAGGTTCTCTCTGAAAATGGGATCAGTTTCTATTACCAAGGTTATATCTCTTAGTATAAAAGTCCAAGTTGCTTGATTTTTGTGTCATAGTAAACTTAACTCATAGATGAATAATTGATTAGAAGGAACTTTGGCTTAAAAATGATGTTTTCTAAGTGAAAAAGGTCGGATGCCCTTATACACTGTTTTGGTAGGCAATCCAACAAGGTTGCACAGCGGTCAGATAATCCTGCCCGTCTTGTAAATGGCTACCGGATTGCCTCAAATGCCTAAAATTCATCTTACACAGCGGTAAGGTTTTCTTGCCCACCGTGTAGATTTTCTGCTTGCCGTGTATTTGCATTCTGGAATTTGATTTTTGCATACCATTTGATTTACACGGCTAACAGGAATTCCTGCCCGTCGTATAATTTTCAAGTTTTCATCCTTTAATTTATCGTTTTCTTTCTGTTTTGGACCGGCTTCTAGTTTGAATTTTTTGAAACTTGTCAGGCACTTTTCTAATGACCTGAGAAGAGTTTATATGCATGAAATTTATTAAAATATTATATGTTTATAGTTATACAAATTATGGTATGCATGAACTTAAATTATGAAATATTATTAGAAATAATGTTAATATATTAACATGAAATAGAAATGATATAGTTTATTCTGAATTGCTCATGACATGAATACATGATTATAAAATTTTTATTTACAATTAAGTTAATCAAATTGATCTATTTTAATTATTAGCCTGCTATGACCGAGTAGTGGATAGATAGGCATGCCTATAGGGACCACTATATACCATTTTGTAGATCTCATTTGGGTCATTATTCAGGCCGCATTTGGGTCATTATTTTAGACCCCATTTGGGTCACTATCTGAGATTCATCTATTACTATTATGTATTATAATGTACTTACAAGTACCTATCGTTCTGTATTTCCCGTTATCCACTTCCTTTGGAAATACAGGCAAATCCTTAAAAGAAATATATTAAATGAATATTATGAGAAGGTGAACCTTTAATGAATGTGAAGGCATATGTATATGTATAGGTATGGCAATGTGTAAGGAATATGTATATGATACTATTGGTTATATATTACGATTGAATTTACTTTATATGTGTGCATCATGTGTGTGTTGTTGATAACAGCTGTGAGGGGTCATCCATATCATGTTGTTCCCCTACTAAGCTATATGCTTAATACGAGAGTTTATCCGTGTAGGTACCAAAGCTAGTATCGATGCCAAGGATATTATACAACCGACAAGGCCAACACCGCAATAGAAGTGCATCAATGTAGGTCCTGTACTTTGTTATAGTGATGTAAATATAATCACTTATTATAAATAAGTAGCTTAAATATGTATCAACACAAATATGTAATTATGATAGACCATGGCATGTAATAGTTAATATGGGCTTTATTACGAATAAAAGGAAATTTTATAACCTTGTTAGTTGTGTTTTTAGATTAACATATTATGTATCATATCAAATGATATTGCCATTAATGATATATGCTAAATAGGTTAGAAGCTCCTAATTTTGTGGCACCCTTCACTCGACATAATGAACCTACCATATTAGGGTATGGTTTATTACGTACAGGTAAGGGGTGTTACATATACATAGCTTAGAGATTGAGTATAACATGAACTACTTAAAGGTAGTTGAGTGATTAATAAAGGATTCACCACTCCAAATTATAGTGAGGAGTTTATTTCACTATTCTTATACATCTCTAATCCATGGCTATCTCATAGTGTGGACATTTTGTGCTGGTGCAAATCTAACTACAAGATCACTCCTGGAAACAGCCTTAGAAGGAAGCTTCATGAACAAAGAACTACATGAGGCATTCCTACTTTTAGATGAGATAGCAGCCAATGATGCATAGTTGGCTAGTACTAGAGCCATGCAAAAGAAGCATGGTATGCATAGTGTTGATGAAGTTTCCATGTTGAAAGCATAAATGGAACATTTGAAGAAAGAATTGAGTTGGTTGAAAGCTCACAATGTTTCATCTTTATCTCAAAGGTATGAGTTATATGAAGGAGGCCACAATGCTAATGACAAGAAGGTTGGAGATTTCTACAAGTAAGGGGTGATGGATGTGAATGATGTATATGATTTTAGGAGAAATGATATGTTGGGTTTTGAGTATCTCATATAGAATAAAAAAGCAATGGAATAAAATTTAAAACCCACCAAGATCCAGGCAATTTCAATTAAATCAAAAGAGTTTAATGATTACCAACCTATTGGTGCGTAAAATAAATTGATTAATGGCTTAATTTGATCGATTTCATTATATTTACTATGAAAATTCTAATAACGTCTCCAAGTCGAATCGAATTGCAGGTGCTTCTCCAAGGAAAGAGCAGCCTCTACAAATATCTGAACACGAATGTCAATGAACGAGATAACAAGGGTGCTGGCTCCTTTCACGTTCAACTAGGGTTTATTATATTTCTCTCTCTGTAACCTTTTTCTTTCTCAAAGAATGGCAATCGAGAATAATATAAACTTTTGACTCCTCTCACTTTTCCAAAAAGGTGATGGCTATTTATGAAAAGTTAATTAGGGCATTTTTTTAAAACACATACACATATATATATATAGCCACACATTATGGTTAATGTGTGAGTGATTTTAGGGATACTTATTAAAAAATGAGAGATATTTATTTCTTATTCAAATAATAAGAAATATTATTTCATCTCTAAAATTATTTTGAATTTTATATCTGACATATTTAATATTCGAAATGCTCAAATAAATCCTAGCCCGCTCACTATGTTCTAGATGTGCGACCTAATAGGTTCATATTATGTTAGCAATAAGCCCAATCCCATTATAAGCCCACAAGTCATAAGTGGCCTCTAACAAGAATTATGACTACCCAAATAATATGAACATCGATAATCCAATTTTAACCTAACCACTAGAACATGTTATAATCCTTTTGTCACATGATATCTAGTTTGAACATAAGTCACAGTTCATGTCACACTTATATTGTTCAAACATATTGTAACACCCCTTACCTATACGTAGGAAGCTTCATCCTTGGAGGAGGATGAAGGGTCCCGATAGATGAGGGTTGTCACGTAAAAACTCAAGCCTAAACATAAAACAATAAATCATACACTCAAATTAGTAAAATAAAATTTCACAAACACAAGACCAAGGCTGAGAACAGAATGTATAATATTATTAATGTACAAAATAGTCTTTACATATCAAAATACAAAAGTGTCGTAGCCCAAAAGATCACTTATAAACTTGGTATCAAACCAACTTACAAAAGAAAAACTTACATCAATAGTTCATTAAAAAATCACTAAACTACTACATATGCAAAAGAAGTACAATCTAGAACTACAAAAACTCTCTCCTAGTTATGTCGGCCCTTCAGAAACGGATCACCCTGCTCATGGACTCCAACATCTTCCACATAAGCGAATACACTTAGTGGGGAAAAACACAATGAAAAACGACCACTCACAGTGGATGCTGATACAAATCACATACACATGGCACATACTTAAATCAATGCTTAAACCATTCATCATACTGAAGGTAATAATATCTTTTATCATTCAATCAAGCATATAGTGCCAAAATCAAACTTATAATCACAAAAGAAGAGAAAACTTGCTTATTCAAAATATAGTGGATAGCGAGTAATACATAATCATTCGAAACGCAAGGATACCCGAGGGTATCAAAATCATCATTTTCTTTTTATTTGAAAACATTTTCGCATGGAATCTTAAACAAGATTCAAGTTAAATGGGGATCACGCAGATCTAATACAGGGACCTGATCAGGGTCCAAAACTCATACGCATGGCTGCAGCAAACTAAACTCTATAGGCAGGCCTATCATCCACTTAATTTTACTTTTGCAGGTTATGCACAATCCAAAATCATACTAAAAGTATAACACATTGCTCAAAATGAAGAATTCATGAGTTAAAAATATGCACAACACATTCTTAATTCCAACCAAAACATTCAATATAATTTGATGTAGCAAAATACAATCTAATGATATTAAATACATGAAATGACACTAAAGAATATTTAAAACCAATAAATAACGAAAAAGGAATAAAACGAAGAAAAATCAGAAAACTCAAAAAGTTGGGCAGTAGCGGTTTACACGGCGGTATGGAACTGTCTTACCACCGTGTAAGACCCTTCACACGGGGGTACGGCAAAGCCATACTACCGTGTAAAGTGCCCAGCTCAAAGGCATAATGACTTTACACGACGGTATGGAACGTCCTTACCGCCGTGTAAAATCACGGCCTTCACTTCTGTGGAAAATCTCACGATTCACACGGAGGTATGGAAACCCATACCGCCATGTGGATCGCCAGAATCCCGGAAATTCAAGGGAAAAAAAGAGACCCAACTCACAACCCAACTTCCACACAATCAAAAATTAATCAAGTACCACAAAATTACCGCTCATCAACATTTAAAGACATACTCAATCACACTTATACCTCAATTTGCAAACAATTAACATACAATTTCCAATTACACAAATATACACACAAATTTAACAAATTTAACATTCCCAAACACACACAAAACCTTAAATGTTCCCAAACCTCAAATCCTTCGACTCTAATTTCGAGCTCCGCTTCCACTCGCAACTTCCTTGCAATTGGACTCTCTAGGAGGATTTTTCGAGCAAATAAACTTAAAAACTCAAAGCCCCATAATAACACAAATACCCAAATTAGAGAGACAAGAGAAGGAAGAAGAACATTAACATGCTAACACTCACCTAGAACAGCTTAAGATTACCCAAAACTCACCAAGATTGCAGCTAGAAAGAGAGGATTGCAAGAAATTTAAGAAGAGAACAAGAGGAAGAAGAGGAACGGGAAGAAGAAAGGAAACGGGGAAAGAAAAGACAAGGGAAAAATCTGACTTTTCTTCACCTCTTTCCTCACTCACATACCCACTCTAGTGCCACATGGCAACTCCCCATTGGAAAGCCACCCCAAGATATACACAAAACCTATCCTCTCACATACATATAAAACTAACCTCACTAAACATTCCCTACTCCCATACACTCACTCACACCCAAATATAACTCTACAACACATAATATTTCAATTTAAATCCTACACACATACATAATTACACATGCCACACTTAAACACACACACAAAATCACACACACACAAATGGCTCATACTACTAGGGTGTTTACGGGGCATTACAACACTCCCCTGCTTAACAGAATTTCATCCTCGAAATTCTCACCTGATCTGAATAACTGAGGATGCTGAGCTTTCATAACTGCTTTTGGTTCCCAGGTTGCCTCCTTAATTCCATGGTGCTTCCAGAGTACCTTAACTAATGGAATTTGCTTACTGCGAAGCTATCTGATCTCCCTAGCCAAAATTTCCTTTGGTTCTTCATCAAATGAGAAATCTGGCTGAACCCGAATATCTTGTACTTGCAACACATGAGACAGATCGGATCGGTAGCGACGAAGCATAGACACATGGAAAAGATCGTGTAACTTAGCTAACTCCACTGGCAACACTAACCGATAAGCTACTGGGCCAACCTTATCTAGAATCTCATACGGTCCAATAAACCGAGGACTTAATTTCCCTTTCTTACCAAACCGGAGAACCTTCTGCCAAGGTGACACTTTTAAAAATACCTTATCACCAATCTCATAACGAATGTCCCCTCGCTTCAAGTTAGCATAAGATCGTTGCCTATCTTTAGCTACTTTCAAATTTCGTTGCACCACTTGTATCTTTTCTTCCGCGTCTCTAATCAATTTCGCACCCACAACTGATCTTTCCGATAACTCTGCCCCATACACTGGGGTTCTATATTTTCGTCCATAGAGAGCTTCATAAGGAGCCATCCCGATACTCGCTTGATAACCATTATTATATGCAAACTCCATTAAGGATACATATCTATCCCAACTATCGGAGAACTCCAAAGCATAACCCTGAAGCATGTCTTCCAGAATCTGAATAACTCTTTTTGACTGACCATCCGACTGAGGGTGAAATGCAGTGCTAAAGTTTAACCGTGTACCCAAAGCAGCTTATCCATAGAATAATCTATCTGAACTAGCAAAAAATGTGATGATTTCATCAATTGGTTAACTATCACCCAAACCAAATCATGCTTGCATTGCGACAAAGGCAATCCGACTACAAAGTCCATCGTAACATCGTCCCACTTCCATAAAGGAATGGGTAAGGGATGCAACAATCCAGTCGGGACTTGGTGTTCAGCTTTCACTTGCTGGCATACCAGACACTTCAAAATAAAATCTACTATATCCCTTTTCATACTTGGCCACCAATAGAATTATTTCAGGTCTATGTAAATCTTATTTCCTCCTAGATGCATCATGAAAACCGACGAATGAGCTACATGCAAAAGCCTTCTTTTCAGTTCCTCCACATTAGGCACACATACCCGATTCCCAAATCTGAGCACTCCCTCACTATCTATAGAAAATTCCATCTGCTTTCCATCTCTAATCATGTGAGAAGCACACTGCAACACCGGATCACTCAACTGCACATCCACTACCACTTGCTTCAAGTTCGTTCTAGCCTTTAACCGAGCTATTAGCATGTGACGCGCGCCGAACCCCGAGGCGCCTCAAATCGCCCTCTTTCAGGGCTTTCTGGAGGAGGTTCGTTAAAACTTGTAAGAAATTATAGGTGCATCCATTTTGGGCAACAAGGAGGTTTGTTGGAGTCGCCACCCAATAGAACATTAGGAAAGGTCGTCTAGCCTCAGTGAACATAAGACAGCGCTGCTATGGTCAGTGAACCTAAGACAGCGCTGCTATGTCCATTATAGGCAAGCTGAAGGTGTCTTGGAGGCTTCCACCCTAATGATAGGATGGTCCTCTAGCCTCACACTTGGGCAAACTAGAGGTGTCTTGGAGGCATCCACCCTAATAGAACATTAGGATGGCCATCTCGCCTCTTGGTGCATAGAACTGTGCAATTGTAAGCACCGTGTCCCAGAGCGGTCCGGATCAGAGGTTACCTTGTGATGAAATCAGTATCCAAGCCTGTATGAATGGTTTGGATTTGGGGGTTTTAGTCCCGCGTTCCACGAGAAATGAGTCTTTTTGCCTTTCTTAGGCAGAGGGGGAGAAAACAGGGGATTTTCGAGTCAAAAAGCTTTTTTTCCTCCACAGACGGCCAGCCCGTCTGTGAAGTCAGCCCGTCGCTTAGGGTCACCGACGGCTTGTGGTATTTTCCGACGCCCGTCGAAAAATCACCGCCCCTGTCAGAATGCCGTCTGGTTTCCCGGAGCACGCAACCCTTCCGACGCCCGTCAGTGGATGTGGCAGGGCCGTCGAATGAATCCTTGTGTTAGAAGGATTCTTCCGACGCCCGCCTCCATACACCGACGCTGTGACACCCCCATCGCCGTCCCCGTTGGAAGGACGCCGACGGACGCGCTACACGATGCTCACATAAACAGATATACACATGCACAATGCGGAAGCATACTTTCATATATAACAGGTATACAGAAATACGGATTAATTAAAAACTTACCTTGACTTACCTTACGGTACAGACTGGACATGCAATAACTCACGCACACGCAGGCACTAAGCAAAAGCATACACAAAGGCATACAGATGACCATTCAACGGAAGCATCAGTGAAATAATAAAACAAAGGAATAACTAAACATCTAAACATAAAGACATACTAACTATTACATTCCCAAAAGAAAACTCAAGAACGAAACATAATAATTACATATACAATACTACCGAATACAAAAGCTGAAATACAGAAGCTGAACAAAATACAGAACTTCTAACTCCTACGTGGCCGACCTTGCAGAAGCGCGACTCGAACAGAACCAAACCTGCCACCTGCACGGAAAGGAAATCCGTGCTAAGCGATAAATGCTTAGTGGGGAGAACACACAAGAATATGGACGGCCATTCACAATGGTCGTCAAGGCAAAACACATTCAAATGGCAAATGCGGATATTCATAGCATATCAATAATCAGGCTGCATAACAAGGCATTCCATTGATAACTCACAAACTGACCATAAACTCATGTCCAGGATAGACCATTACAGACATACTACAGAACACGTCACAAGCATTATCATGCTGAACTACATACTATATCACATGCATAAACCTACAGGGGTATAAAATAATAACATCTTACCGTGCGGAGTCACAAGAGCTAAACACATGCATTAAATATCACTAAGTACCCACGCCTGAACTGACAACCTAGTCATCATGTTAAGCATACACACTAGTCAAATATCCAAAGGATAACATTTAGAGCAACACAATACCGCTGCGCAACTCTAATATATATATATTAAGCATCATGCAGAAACATTCTGATAACGGAGACTGAAGGCATAACCAAATAGTATTACATTCACATCATCATGCAGAAAGTACAATAATCATCACATACTTACCAACACAGCTGCTTCGGTTCACATGCTAATATATATAACAAAACTATGCTGAAGTCATATACTTAAATACATCAATCAAATCATTTCAAAGCAATCAGAAACTTATAACAAATCACATGACAAGTACGGATAATCATGTTAAATGTAAAGTCATGCTTACTTAAAACAGATATACATTCTGAAGCCCATAGTCACATTCATATACATATAAACTGATTTCTGAAATCCTTATCATAAACAATCGGATATCACATTCTGATAGCTATATCAAAGTAATACAAACCAATAAAGCACCTGCTGACTCACAATAGTGGATAACGAGTGTACTGAACTGATTAGTACCTTACGGGTACAAGTCGACTGAAGGTACCTTACGGGTACGAATCGAAAACCATTTTATTTATCACAAAAGCATTTTACTGATGGGGGATCTTAACCCGATCCAAATTCATTAAAAAGGACCACGAGGATCCGTACTGAGGGGGGGGGGTTCGCGAGGAACCATACGGGGGACTTGATCAGGGTCCAATACGTTCAAAGGGCGCTGCAGCTACTGAAAGACTCTATTAGGCATGCCTAACTATCCACTAGACTGACTCTCGCAGGTCATGCATAAAACAATTCACACTTCGAATCGCATAACGCATAATTACATATATACATCATGCATAAGCCAGAGTGCAATAGACATATACATATGCTCATAAAGTTGATCATATCTCATACAATTTCGCATTGCAAAACATATTACAGTCCATACACTTTAACATTAAACAGTATTCTAAAGCATGCCAAGAATCAGATAAAGAAGCACTACCATACCAATAATTAGCAATACAAAATCTTAATCATACATTAGGTGCAGATACTAAGCATAAATCATGCATAGTCCAAATTACATCTCAACATAACACATTGAGTTCCAAGGCTAAAGCATAACCATGCATTCAGACATTTACCATATTATTCATATAAATATAGCATAACATATTATCAATCATACCTCATTCAAGTCATATACTGGAGCATGCAATAATTCCATTAATTACATCTAACAATACTCATCAAATCAAAGCATGTCAGGAACACATGTGAGGTCATATTATGCTAATGATCAAAAACGCATAATCTAAATCATGTAATGATATTATGTATTTCTAATCATGGCAGATTATTCTTAGAGAGGAATTCAATCAAAAGACATGCATAACATACTGCTAATCATAACTGAAATAGGCTAATCAATCAGATGAGCAAAATAAGATAGCACACAATAGAGGAAAAAGCCACAAAAGCCTTTGAGAGTCATTTTGTAATAAATTAGTCACGGGGGAACAAATCAGAACAGAAAAGCTATACAGGTGCATATAACTGTATGACATAATTTATACAGCAGTGAAGACCCCATACAGAAGAAATAGGAAATTCATTTTGGTTAACACTGGGCAAAAATCGGAAAAAGGAGCTGAAGAGGGGTCGGTCACGAGCCGTGTCACGACTTGTGACTGACCTCACAAGAGGGTCACGGCGTGACCTAGTGTCACGTCTCGTGACTCTCCTAGAGAATCACGGGACGTGACTCTTTGTCACGCCTGGCCTCACAAGAGTCACGCCGTGACTCTAGGTCACGTGACGTGACTTCCCTCTCACAGAGAGAGGAGTCACGCCTTGCCCTTACCAGAGTCACGCCGTGACTCTAAGTCACGAGACGTGACTTCCCTCTCACAGAGAGAGGAGTCACGCTTCGCGACTGGAGTCACGCTTCGCCAATTACAAGGGTCACGTCGTGACCCTAAGTCACGAGACGTGACTTTCCTCTCACAGAGAGAAGAGTCACGCTTCGCAACTGGGAGTCACGCTGCCCTTCGCATGAGTCACGTCGTGACTCTAAGTCACGCGACGTGACTCGCTTCTCACAGAACCGAAAATTCTACAGAGACGTGATTTTCCATTTCCAGGTTACCCAGAATTCCAAGAACTCGATAAATTCATTTTCAATCTCATTCAAAACATCAACAAACTCATCTTACCTTTCAATCGATGTCCCGAACAGCATAAACAAGACAATTGCAACTTAATTCGACAATCAAATCATTAAAACCATGCTTAAACACATTTAATCCATTCTAGAGCATAAACCAAAAAAATACAGTAAGTTCAAAACCCAAAGCTCAGTAACTTCAATTCAATTCCTATCATGCATTACTAACACATCTATTCACTTAATCATGCATGTACACATTCTAAACCACATCAATTTCCAGAAATGCAAACACATAAACATCCTAAGTGAGATTTAGGGCAAAAACATTAAGAAATCCAAATGCAGTAAACAGAGCTCCCAAACCTCAAAATCACGTTCCAAAAATCAGGCTTCCAACTTCAAGATCAAACCTCTCTCTTTTCCTTGCCTTTAACCTTCTTCTTATCACCCAAAGCTTGCACAAACAAAACCCATAAAATCTTTAGTCCAAACCCTAACTCAACCAAAACTCAACCAAAACCAGGAGAAGATGAAGAAGAAGAAGAAGAAGAACAGTATGTAGAAATCTTAATCCAACTTACCTCTTCAAGCAAAGAACAATCCAAGCTAACACAACTCCAAGCCAAACGTGAGAGAAAGGAGAAGCAAAGAAGGGAGAAGAGAAGAAGAAGGAGGAGCGTGAGAGAGGGACGAACGGGGAAATGAAATCTCTGTTCCCTCTCTCTCTTTCTCTTTCTTTTCTTCTTCTTCTTTCAATGCACACCTAACACACCCACATGGCAAATCCTTATTGAACCACAAATTCCACTAAAATCTTCCAAACAAATATTGCTCTTTAGTCCTTAAACAAATTACACTTCACTCACTAACACAATTCTTTATTTACCAACTTAATTATCTTATCAATTAGGTCCTTAACACTCTAAATTCTCAAACACAAATTACCGAAATACCCTTCCGATCCCGACTTAGCATGCACAATCCGACTAGGGCTATTTTGGGGTGTGACAACTCTTCCCTCCTAAAAGAATTTCGTCCTCGAAATTCACAGCGAAACACTTACATCCAAATAACCCAAACAAATAAAACTTACTTAGACAAAAGCTTGCAAAGTAACTTACCAGAAGAACCTGCGGTCTCCTTCGAATCCTTGCTAGATGCTACAAACTCTGAAGACACTCGAAAAGATCTGAGCAAATCTTCCACTTCCTTTCTAGCTTGCCCAGCTAGACTCTCACTCATCTTCTTAGGACAATCGGCAATCTGGTGTTCCATACTGCCACACCTGAAACAAGCACCTGAAAGCTTCCGGCATGGACCCCGATGTCGCTTCTGGCAGTGCTGACATAAAAGCGATACCCACTTCCTACACTTATTCCCATGTTGCTTCTGGAATTGTTGACACATCGAAGGTTCTCGAACCCTCTTCCCTGCTGACACTTCACTAACCGATCCTTTTCTCTTCTGAGGAACATGCCGCATAACTTCTTGAGAAGCATGAGGAGCAGTCAATCTATCCAAAATCTGAATCAATCCTTGTACTAATGTCCTATCATCAGAAACACGACCAGAATCTTCAACTGGAGGACGCTCGAAAACATCCTGATCAGCACTAACTCGATTCACACTTTCTGTAGTCTCGCCCACATTCTCACTAGGATCAGACTCCATCTAGACATGACACAAAACAAGACGCATCTGCATTAGGCCACGACACAAAACCGACTCTCATGCAAAGACTCAACACAAAACAAACAACACACCCAGAACCATCAAACCTGGGCTCTGATACCACTAACTGTGACACCCCCATCGCCGTCCCCGTTGGAAGGACGCCGACGGATGCGCTACACGATGCTCACATAAACAGATATACACATGCACAATGCGGAAGCATACTTTCATATATAACAGGTATACAGAAATACGGATTAATTAAAAACTTACCTTGACTTACCTTACGGTACAGACTGGACATGCAATAACTCACGCACACGCAGGCACTAAGCAAAAGCATACACAAAGGCATACAGATGACCATTCAACGGAAGCATCAGTGAAATAATAAAACAAAGGAATAACTAAACATCTAAACATAAAGACATACTAACTATTACATTCCCAAAAGAAAACTCAAGAACGAAACATAATAATTACATATACAATACTACCGAATACAAAAGCTGAAATACAGAAGCTGAACAAAATACAGAACTTCTAACTCCTACGTGGCCGACCTTGCAGAAGCGCGACTCGAACAGAACCAAACCTGCCACCTGCACGGAAAGGAAATCCGTGCTAAGCGATAAATGCTTAGTGGGGAGAACACACAAGAATATGGACGGCCATTCACAATGGTCGTCAAGGCAAAACACATTCAAATGGCAAATGCGGATATTCATAGCATATCAATAATCAGGCTGCATAACAAGGCATTCCATTGATAACTCACAAACTGACCATAAACTCATGTCCAGGATAGACCATCACAGGCATACTACAGAACACGTCACAAGCATTATCATGCTGAACTACATACTATATCACATGCATAAACCTACAGGGGTATAAAATAATAACATCTTACCGTGCGGAGTCACAAGAGCTAAACACATGCATTAAATATCACTAAGTACCCACGCCTGAACTGACAACCTAGTCATCATGTTAAGCATACACACTAGTCAAATATCCAAAGGATAACATTTAGAGCAACACAATACCGCTGCGCAACTCTAATATATATATATTAAGCATCATGCAGAAACATTCTGATAACGGAGACTGAAGGCATAACCAAATAGTATTACATTCACATCATCATGCAGAAAGTACAATAATCATCACATACTTACCAACACAGCTGCTTCGGTTCACATGCTAATATATATAACAAAACTATACTGAAGTCATATACTTAAATACATCAATCAAATCATTTCAAAGCAATCAGAAACTTATAACAAATCACATGACAAGTACGGATAATCATGTTAAATGTAAAGTCATGCTTACTTAAAACAGATATACATTCTGAAGCCCATAGTCACATTCATATACATATAAACTGATTTCTGAAATCCTTATCATAAACAATCGGATATCACATTCTGATAGCTATATCAAAGTAATACAAACCAATAAAGCACCTGCTGACTCACAATAGTGGATAACGAGTGTACTGAACTGATTAGTACCTTACGGGTACAAGTCGACTGAAGGTACCTTACGGGTACGAATCGAAAACCATTTTATTTATCACAAAAGCATTTTACTGATGGGGGATCTTAACCCGATCCAAATTCATTAAAAAGGACCACGAGGATCCGTACTGAGGGGGGGGGTTCGCGAGGAACCATACGGGGGACCTGATCAGGGTCCAATACGTTCAAAGGGCGCTGCAGCTACTGAAAGACTCTATTAGGCATGCCTAACTATCCACTAGACTGACTCTCGCAGGTCATGCATAAAACAATTCACACTTCGAATCGCATAACGCATAATTACATATATACATCATGCATAAGCCAGAGTGCAATAGACATATACATATGCTCATAAAGTTGATCATATCTCATACAATTTCGCATTGCAAAACATATTACAGTCCATACACTTTAACATTAAACAGTATTCTAAAGCATGCCAAGAATCAGATAAAGAAGCACTACCATACCAATAATTAGCAATACAAAATCTTAATCATACATTAGGTGCAGATACTAAGCATAAATCATGCATAGTCCAAATTACATCTCAACATAACACATTGAGTTCCAAGGCTAAAGCATAACCATGCATTCAGACATTTACCATATTATTCATATAAATATAGCATAACATATTATCAATCATACCTCATTCAAGTCATATACTGGAGCATGCAATAATTCCATTAATTACATCTAACAATACTCATCAAATCAAAGCATGTCAGGAACACATGTGAGGTCATATTATGCTAATGATCAAAAACGCATAATCTAAATCATGTAATGATATTATGTATTTCTAATCATGGCAGATTATTCTTAGAGAGGAATTCAATCAAAGACATGCATAACATACTGCTAATCATAACTGAAATAGGCTAATCAATCAGATGAGCAAAATAAGATAGCACACAATAGAGGAAAAAGCCACAAAAGCCTTTGAGAGTCATTTTGTAATAAATTAGTCACGGGGGAACAAATCAGAACAGAAAAGCTATACAGGTGCATATAACTGTATGACATAATTTATACAGCAGTGAAGACCCCATACAGAAGAAATAGCAAATTCATTTTGGTTAACACTGGGCAAAAATCGGAAAAAGGAGCTGAAGAGGGGTCGGTCACGAGCCGTGTCACGACTTGTGACTGACCTCACAAGAGGGTCACGGCGTGACCTAGTGTCACGTCTCGTGACTCTCCTAGAGAATCACGGGACGTGACTCTTTGTCACGCCTGGCCTCACAAGAGTCACGCCGTGACTCTAGGTCACGTGACGTGACTTCCCTCTCACAGAGAGAGGAGTCACGCCTTGCCCTTACCAGAGTCACGCCGTGACTCTAAGTCACGAGACGTGACTTCCCTCTCACAGAGAGAGGAGTCACGCTTCGCGACTGGAGTCACGCTTCGCCAATTACAAGGGTCACGTCGTGACCCTAAGTCACGAGACGTGACTTTCCTCTCACAGAGAGAAGAGTCACGCTTCGCAACTGGGAGTCACGCTGCCCTTCGCATGAGTCACGTCGTGACTCTAAGTCACGCGACGTGACTCGCTTCTCACAGAACCAGAAATTCTACAGAGACGTGATTTTCCATTTCCAGGTTACCCAGAATTCCAAGAACTCGATAAATTCATTTTCAATCTCATTCAAAACATCAACAAACTCATCTTACCTTTCAATCGATGTCCCGAACAGCATAAACAAGACAATTGCAACTTAATTCGACAATCAAATCATTAAAACCATGCTTAAACACATTTAATCCATTCTAGAGCATAAACCAAAAAAATACAGTAAGTTCAAAACCCAAAGCTCAGTAACTTCAATTCAATTCCTATCATGCATTACTAACACATCTATTCACTTAATCATGCATGTACACATTCTAAACCACATCAATTTCCAGAAATGCAAACACATAAACATCCTAAGTGAGATTTAGGGCAAAAACATTAAGAAATCCAAATGCAGTAAACAGAGCTCCCAAACCTCAAAATCACGTTCCAAAAATCAGGCTTCCAACTTCAAGATCAAACCTCTCTCTTTTCCTTGCCTTTAACCTTCTTCTTATCACCCAAAGCTTGCACAAACAAAACCCATAAAATCTTTAGTCCAAACCCTAACTCAACCAAAACTCAACCAAAACCAGGAGAAGATGAAGAAGAAGAAGAAGAAGAACAGTATGTAGAAATCTTAATCCAACTTACCTCTTCAAGCAAAGAACAATCCAAGCTAACACAACTCCAAGCCAAACGTGAGAGAAAGGAGAAGCAAAGAAGGGAGAAGAGAAGAAGAAGGAGGAGCGTGAGAGAGGGACGAACGGGGAAATGAAATCTCTGTTCCCTCTCTCTCTTTCTCTTTCTTTTCTTCTTCTTCTTTCAATGCACACCTAACACACCCACATGGCAAATCCTTATTGAACCACAAATTCCACTAAAATCTTCCAAACAAATATTGCTCTTTAGTCCTTAAACAAATTACACTTCACTCACTAACACAATTCTTTATTTACCAACTTAATTATCTTATCAATTAGGTCCTTAACACTCTAAATTCTCAAACACAAATTACCGAAATACCCTTCCGATCCTGACTTAGCATGCACAATCCGACTAGGGCTATTTTGGGGTGTGACAGACGCCCGTCGGTCGTGTCTGGCTTATAAAAGCTCCGGATTTTCAATAGAAAAGGGTTCCAAAAATTTCTGAAGAGGGGAAACTCTGCCCAAATTCAAGCATATTTTCTCTCTCTTCCAGCAAACACATTTCATAAAGAAATCCATTTCAAAAGAGAATCAAATCCATCAAAAGGGACTAAAACTAATTAGTTTTCCTTAGATCTTGATTCCAAAGACAATATTTTGAAGGGTTGAGAAGGACATAATCTGTTTTCCTCTTTTCGATCCTTCATCTTGCTTTTCGTGGAACACGCGGGGCTCTAATCAACACAAGAATCTCACCCAAAGCAATTATCTGAGGGTAAATATTCCGGATTCCTTCTTCATATCATTTCACATTTATTCTTTATTTGTTGATTCTTTCAATTTCGTCATTATTTTTCTTTATTTCGACTCTCATTACATGATTTTATGATAAAATCTCTTTTTTGGCTTTAAAAGGAGTTTTTCTCTTCTTATTTTTTTCGGAGACAGTGGTGACCGACGAGTCATCTCCATCACCGATGCCCGTCGGTCACCTCACCTACAGACGTCCTCTTTTTGAGTGACAGACGGACATGTCGGTTATCTTGACTGATGCCCGTCGGTCACCTAAAAGAGGCCGTCGGTGGGTTCTGTCTCTTCCCTTTTAAATGATTTTCTGTCTTTTTCAAGTCCCTTTGGATTCCCATATATTGATTTTATGTATATTGACATCTTTTAACTTTCTATGAGTGTGTATTGATTCTCTTGGACTATCTCGAGTTGGAGTGGCTACCTACCATATTTGGAGGATTTCGTCCGGTTTAGTTTCCTAATCCTCTTGATTATTTCTTTTATTGATTTTATGTATATGGATGTACTCTTTTCATATCTCATTAATGTATAAAATGACTCAATGTTTTATGTTCAATAAAATGAAGTTTACATCAAAAGCAAGGGTCCAATGCCCTATTTTTATCCAATAAAGATCATCACGAATAAAAATATCCACTTTTGATAATAAAAATATAGGCTCCTTAGGGCGAGAGGTTTACCTTCCAAGACCCCTCTGGCTGGCCCAAAATGGATACAAAGTGCAGTCTTAGGCTCTCCGAGGCGAGAGAAACTTTCCCAATGTTCTATTGGGTGGCGACTCCATGAAACCTCCTTGTTGCCCAACATAGACGCACTTGCAATTTATTGCAAGCTGTCAACGAACCCACAAATGCCCCGATCGCCCTCGAGCGAGCGGTCCCATGGGCGGCCACGGGGATCCGGCGCGCGTCACAGTGGCGACTCCACTGAGGACGTTTATGGTTCGAGATTTCAAATTGAAAATACCTCGTTTAATATTTATGATTAAAATTTAATTCATAAATTTGCTTTCTCTCAAATTTGCATTCACATATCATTAGAGCCTTAGAATATGCTAGTTTGGTCCCTCTTTTAGCCCCGGTGCGTTCCTGAAACACGACCCCATTTTCACTCAATTTGGGAAAGTGTTAAGGATAATCACCAGCCCAAGCCACGTACCTCAAATGGTATATCAAAATGATGACCCGATCGGTCGCTATGCTCGTGATGAGCTAGACCTGTCGGCAGGGATCATGCTTGGGTAGCCTTAAAGAAATATCTCCCTTGTCCAAAGCTCATGTAATGGCCGTAGCTATCTTCCACAGGTGAAATGAACCCTAATTCCATGCTTGCTGTATGGATCCTCGTGTATTGGGTGAGTCCAGATGTCTCGCTTGGTAACCTAGCCAAAGGCTTTCATGCCCCGGTAGGGCCATGTCAAAATTTATGGAATGTCCAAATACGTGATGTCATGGCCGGACTTGTACCCTAAGAGAATTAACCTAATTTGGCATGTGTGTGAGTGGATTGAATGTGTAGGATTGGACTTAATTGAAAGAAAGCAGTATAGTTAAGGGGTTAAATGGTAATTATGAATGTTTGTGCTAAGCATGAGTTAAAGGCTGATTAACTAGTTAATGGAGGGTTAATTAGGAATAAAATAAAGTAAGAAATTGGTAGTGGAGGCAGGTTTTCTGAAGTGGATTCCGTGTGGTTTTGTAAGGTTTTGCCACCTCCTTCTTTGCATGCATTTGCCTAGTGAAGTGAGAGGTGAGTGTGTGTTGGCCTCATTCTTCATTTTCTGCATTTGGCTTTGGCTTTCTTCTTGTTTCCGTGAGTAAGGATGAGAGTGGTTTAAGTGGATGTGTGCATGTAGCTAATTGGAACAAGAATTAAGTGTTAAGACCTTAAGGTAAGTGGTTTTGTGTGCATATTCCCATCTTCTACTCTTCTTCTTGGTTTTGATTTAGTTTGGAATGAGGATTGATAGATTGTGCTCAATTCTGGAATTTGAACTGGTTTTGCTAGCTGAAGAAGTGAAGAGAGATAAGGGAAAGGCTGTAATCGACGAACCGAGCGTCCGTCGTAATTAGGAGCTAAGGCGACGAGGTTTGGGAACAAACCCTAATTGTATGAATATGTGATTAGCGTTGGTTAAATGGGGTTTTGAACTGAATTGCATGATATGTGAAATTGAAGGTTGAGCATGAATTATGTGATGCTAAATTGTATGATTATAGTAGCAATATGATTGTGATAAAGTGCTTGAAAGTGATTATGATTTGTACTATTATTGAATGCCAAACAAGAAGGGAAAATCAGGTATGTGTTATTGAATGTGTGGTTGTTGTATTTGGGTTGATTGCCAAACAAATAAGAATGAGATTTGAAGTCTTAATGAGAAGGAAGAAATGGACTGAAAACATAACCATGTTATGGTGTTTTTGCATAGGTCACGGTGACAATGAAATCCATTGTGACCGTGAGGTATGCTTGAGTTCAATTCTGCCTAGTAGATTTTGGTATGTCACGGAGACAATGAGATTCATTGTGACCATGAGGTACCCAGGAAGGCATTCTGTTTTGCAAAGTGAGAATATGTCACGGTGACAATGAGATTCATTGTGACCGTGACATACCCTCAGGTTGCATTCTGCCGAGAGTTGGGAACACATCACGGTGACAATGAAATTGGTTGTGACCGTGACATGTCCCCAATTTGCATTCTGTTTTGGACTTCAATATGTCACGGTGACAATGAAATCCATTGTGACCGTGACCCACCCTGTTTTGGCAATATAATCCTAATGTGTTTGGTCTTTCAAATTGTCACACCCCGTTTGCCCCCTAGTTGAATGAGCCATATTTGTATGTGTATGCAATTGCATGAGTTTTCGTTTATAAGGGCATTTTGGTAATTTTGCATGTTATAAGAGTTTTTCTTGCATGTGGGTGCATGCATGGTGCCATGGTGTGAGTTAGTGGGTTGGAATGGTGTGTGCGTGAGTGCACCAAAATAGGATATGCACTAGTGGGTTATGGTTGTGTGTGTTGTGCATACAATGGTAGGATATGCTTTAGTTGGGAGAGTTTAGTGTGTGTGTGATATAAGCATGTAGGGTGTGAGTGGCCAAATCCCACTAATAAGAACTTGACACTTGTCTAGGGTTAAGAAAAGAAAAGGAAAAGAAAGAAAGAGGGGAATTCAGATTTTGCTCTTTGGTGTTTCCCGTTCCTCACGCCGCCCCTTCTTCTTTTCTTCTTCTTTCCTTCTTCTCTTGGACATTGGTTGAGATTCAAGAGTTCTAGTGGGATTTGATCATCTCTTAGTAGTCTTTGGTAAGTATTATGCATCCATTTTGCCTTTGTTTAAGTTTTTCCATCTTCTTCTCTTTCTTATTTTCGGATTGGGTTTGAAGATTGGATTTTGGTTTTGTTTGCTTGTTCTTGGTTGGGTTTCTTAGTTGAGCCTCCCCGGGATCCTAAAGGCAAGGAAGTTGCTGGATCAAGTGGAACTAAACACTAGGAGCTAAGGATTTTGAGGTTTGGGAATTTCTTCCTTTTTATGTGAAAATGTTCATGAGTGTGTTCTTGATGTTTTCTTGGAATTAGGTTGTTAGATGTCCTTTATTTTGATATTTATGCTATGGGTCTTTGTTTTAGAATGTGGAACTTGCAAGATTATGAATTAATCATGATGAATTCGGATTTGAAGTAATTTGATGCATAAATGGAGTTTGTGAATGATTATTGAAATTAAATGTTCAAATTGATGGATTGGATGAAGTTATTGTGAATAAATGTTATGACATGGTTGTTTATGCTTTGGATGGCTGGATTTGAGGTAAGTAACCTTTGATTGAGATTTGTGTGGTTGGAGGAAGAATTGGAAGAGGAAAATCTGCAGAAATTCTGCAGATTTTCAAAATCCCGACTCTGTCGCGATCGCGACTACTGTCGCGAGGTCGCGACAGAGAACGGTAGTGGGAGCTTCGTTGTCGCGAGCACGCAACATCCGCCGCGAGCCCGCGACAGCCGAAGTGTTGTATACCTTCTGTCGCGAGCGCGACAACAGTCGCGATCGCGACAGAGAGTATTGTTGCCAGGTGTTATCGCGACCACGCGATCCGTCGCGAGATCGCGACAGCACCCTTTGCCTTCTGTCGCGATCGCGACATCCGTCGCGAGCGCGACAGAGCCTGGCTCTTCCGTCCTCCCTGCGGTCGCGAGATCTGTCGCGCGCGCGCAGCAAAGAGACTCTGGTCTCTGTCGCGAGCGCGACAGACGTCGCGAGCGCGACAGTCCCTTGTATGCTGAATGAGTTTTCTCTCTTCGCCTGTTCCTTGAACTTCAGTTTACTTTAGCAGTTATGAGATTTATGCATGATATCCTATAAATGATATGCAAGTGTAATTATGATATGACTATGCTTAATTGATGATGATTAATTTGGAATCACGAAATGGATTGAACGGTTTATGTATGACCTGCTAGAGTCTAGTCAGTGGATAGTTAGGCATGCCTAATAGAGTCTTTGCTGCAGCTTCTGTTATTTCTGTTTGGACCCCGATCAGGTCCCCGTTCGTTCTTCGCGAACTTCTGTAATGTGTTTGGATCTTGTTTAAGGTCCTTCTGGAAATGTTGGTGAATGAAAAGTTAAAATGGTTTTTCGTATTCGATTGGTACTCGTAAAGTACTTTCTGTTCACTCGTTATCCACTACCTTGAGTCAGCAGGGTTTTCATTGTTTAAAGTACTTGTATGACTTGTTATATGAGCAAACGCATGTGTTATCTTTCTGGATTCAATGATGAAAAGTACAATCTGTTATGAGAATATGATTATTAATATGAACCTTCTGACGAATGGCTATATGTATGTACGCATGTAAATCGCCTTGACGACCGTTGTGAATGGTTGTCTTTATATTATGTGTGTTTTCCCCACTAAGCGTTTATCGCTTAGCACGGTGTGTTTACCCGTGCAGGTGAGGAAGGAGTTGCTTTTGGGAGAGTCGTCGCCATCAAAGCCAACACAGCGGGGTCTTAGAATAGGGCTTATTTTTGTAGCATTATGATTCTTTTGTATAAGAACTCTCTTAAGATTCTGTAATAGCTTCCGCTTTTGTAATTGTAATTTTGGGATATGTAATTATCTGTTATTTCTCTCAGTTGATCAGAACAGTAATGTAATGCTTTCATTATATTAATGCATGATCAGCTTTCATGAATGGTTTTGTAAAGTTTTAAATTACCTGGTATTTTGGTATGTATGTTTATGTATGAATGTATGTATATTCTGTATCTTTGTGGTGACACCTTTACTCCTACGGCGTCTTACTCCATATCGGATGGGATCGCCTACGTATGGGTAAGGGGTGTTACACAAATGGCATGGCTTTAAGCTGAAATGAAGGACAGCATGAGTAAGTAATGTATATGTGTTAAGTGATTTACAAATGCATACAACTATGATGACCTCTGAATGTGATAAGTTATGTGAATATTAAATGTGAAGACTGAATTTGAAAGCATATTGAATATGCAAATGAAATGTATGGCTGTGTGCTAATACAAATGTGTAAAGTGGAAAGTGAACTGAATAACGTGTTTAACAACTTAAGCCTGCGAGTCAAGTAGTGGATAGTTAGGCATGCCTATAGGGTCAAGTGCTGCAGCCCCATGCGTTAAATGTGTCTGATTCCATGGGAATCACAATGCGAATATCCTTACTGGATTGTGTTATATGTGGAATGATGAAAAGTACCAGAAGGTACTAATGTGATATGAAGCACCAGAAGGTGCTAATGTGAAAAAGTAGTCTCGATGAGATTACTGGTATCTGAGAGATACCGATGCGATACCCGTTATCCGCGTCATTGAATTGCAAGCAAAGTGGCAAAAAGGCTAATTGGTTAATTGGCTAAAAGTTAATTAAATATAAACAGAAGTGATTGTGATACAAAAAAGTATGGAAATGTGAATAAGTAATTGATGCCTTATGATTGAATATAGTAATGGTTGATCTGGCATGTTTATTAGCATGTTATGTATGATGATTCTGATGTGTGATAAATTATATGCTATATGTATGAGTTCCCCACTAAGCGTTATCGCTTAGCATGGATTTACTCTAAGCCGTGCAGGTACGGACGAGAGGTGACTGAAGGACGTCCCCCGCATTTTGGTACGGTCAACAATAGGAAGTATATAGTGTAGGTTTGGGGGCTTGTTATTTGGGACTTTTGTATAAGTTTTATATGGTTAACATGTATTTTGAATATGTAAAGGCATGTAATAATGTAGTAATCACGGATGTAACCTCCCACATGTATGTGTGTCATGTGAATAGCTAAGGCGTGTGACTAATAGTAGTTGGCATGTGATGCATGAATTAAAATAGTGTGTGATGAAATTTTATTATTCAGTTTCCGCATGTGTTCTGGGTGTGTGTGCGACCTTCTCTAACTAAGATTAGCTGAGCTAGTTTGTCGTTAGGGAACGGGCGTCACAAGTTGTGGTATCAGAGCCTAGGTTGAGTCTTTTCTGGGAATTGGGTAGATAAGATGTGTATAGTTTGTTGACCTAATGCGGAAGTCCTTGTTTAATCTGTGTAGTAAGATGGATTCTGGAAGGCATACCGGTGAGGAATCTGCCGAAAGTGTGAATCCTCGTGAAGCTGAGGTGACAGGGTCTAGGCAGTCTAGGTCGGTTGGCTATGGGAATGAGATTCCATTTGGGCCTATGGAAGCCATGATGAAAATGACACAAGATATGGCGAGAGTGATGGAACGTATGATGGCGCCAAGAGCCCCAATAGAATCTTTGAGGAAGCATGGTTTGAAGGAATTTCATGGAACAGGGTTAGATGAGTCAGAAAAAGCAGAGTACTGGATTGAGAAGGTGGAAAGGATTCTTAAGGAGATACGATGTCCTCCAGATCAGTGGGTTGAATGTGTGGAGTCATTACTCCAAGGTCCTGCATATGATTGGTGGAAGCTGGTCCTGCAGAATCCGATGCTTCCTGAACCATTAAACTGGGAGTTCTTTGAAAAAGAATTCAAGAACAAGTATATTACTAAAGCACATCGAGAGGCAAATTGGAAGAAGTTCTTGAGTTTGAGACAGAGGACTATGATAGTGGCGGAGTATGAAGCAGAATTCTGTCGCTTAAGCAAATATGCGCCGAAAGGTGTGTTAACTGATGTGTTGCGATGTCAACAGTTTGTGGATGGATTGATTGAGGAAATTAAAGCTTTGCTGATTTCTTTAACAACAGAGCAGAATATAAGTTACTATCGAATTGTACAAGCAGCTTTGAGAGCTGAAAGGACTTTAGGAGCCCAAAGAGAATGGAGACAAAGGAAGAATGCGAATAGAGGTGGTTCCCAGACGGGAAAAAGATCAAGAGATTCTCATGTGGCATCACCTGCGGAATCAGGGTTCAGTTCTGCAGCGAGAGGTAAGAAGCGAGGCGCTCCCTCAGCATCTGGTTCTGGAAGAGGAACATCTGGTAATAGAAGTGAGGTTCATGAGTGTCCTCATTGTGGTAAGAGGCATAGAGGAGAATGCTGGAGAGTGTCGGGTGCTTGTTATAGATGTGGGAGCACTGAGCATTTCATTGCTAATTGCCCGAATACCTATGAGATGTCAGGAAATCAACAAGAGCAGAGTAGGGGTGGTTCAAACTTGCCTTCTACGAACAGAGGAAGAGGAAGAGGACGTGGCAGAGGTAGTCAGTCCAGAGGTGCAGTCGATTCTGAGATTGTGGATAGACCTGATGAGGCTCCAGTGCGGGCTTATGCTATGAGGGCACGAGAGGATCAGGACGCGCCTGAGGTGATAGCAGGTACTATTCTACTTTGTGGTGTGGAAATGTTTGCACTTATTGATCCTGGTTCAACTCATTCATATGTATGTGATAAAAAGATAGGTGAAAAGATGCCTAAAGTTGAATGTTTAAAATATGATATATGTGTGTCTAGCCCTTTGGGAGGTAATGTTAATGTGAACAGAGTGTATCGAAACTGTGTATTAGAAGTTCAAGGTAGTGTGTTTCCAGCGGATTTGATTGAACTACCGTTTGATGAGTTTGATTTGATTCTGGGTATGGATTGGTTAACTAAGTATGATGCGGATGTTAAGTGTAAGAAGAAAATGGTTATACTCTCTGATGGTAAGGGAAACAGAGCGACAGTGAGAGGAGTGTGCACTAATCCTCTTGTGAATGTGATATCTGTTATGCAAGCCTGTCGGTGTATGAGAAAAGGATGTGAAGCTTATTTGGCCCTGGTATTAGATAGTAAGAGAGAACAGGTAAAGATGCAAGAGATACCAATAGTCAGAGAGTTTCCTGACGTGTTTCCTGAAGAATTGAGCGGTGTACCACCAATAAGAGAAGTTGAGTTATCAATTGACGTGGTACCAGGAACTGTACCGGTATCTAAGGCACCCTATAGAATGGCTCCAACTGAGTTGAAGGAATTGAAAGAGCAGTTGCAAGAATTACTGAACAGGGGTTTTATTAGACCTAGTGTTTCTCCTTGGGGAGCACCAGTGTTATTTGTTAAAAAGAAAGATGGTACAATGAGAATGTGTATTGATTATCGACAGCTGAATAAAGTGACAGTAAAGAATCGATATCCTTTACCACGGATTGAAGACTTGTTTGATCAGTTAAGGGGAGCTGGTGTATTCTCAAAGATTGACTTGCGTTCAGGGTATTATCAGTTGCAGGTGAAGAAGGAAGATGTACCTAAGACCGCGTTTAGAACTCGTTATGGGCATTATGAATTTCTAGTAATGCCATTCGGGTTAACCAATGCGCCAGCTGCATTCATGGATTTAATGAATCGGGTGTTCAGACCGTACTTGGATCAGTTTGTGGTTGTGTTTATAGACGATATTTTGGTATATTCAAGAAATGAAAAGGAACATGAACATCATTTGAGAGTTGTACTTCGGACTTTGCAAGAACATCAGCTGTATGCCAAACTCAGTAAGTGTGAGTTCTGGCTCAAAGAGGTATCATTTCTGGGTCATGTGATCTCATCTGAAGGAGTTAAAGTGGATCCAACTAAGATAGAAGCAATTATGAATTGGAAACTGCCTAAGAATGTGTTAGAGATTCGCAGTTTCTTAGGGTTGGCTGGATACTACAGAAGGTTTGTGAAAGGATTTTCAGTAATAGCTTCACCGTTGACAAGATTGTTACGTAAAGGAGTGAAATATGAGTGGTCTGAAAGATGTCAAACAAGTTTCGATGGGTTGAGGAAGATGTTAGTAGAAGCACCGATTCTTACACAGCCTATGACTGGTAAAGAGTATGTATTGTATACCGATGCTTCAGGTGTCGGATTGGGTTGTGTATTGATGCAAGAGGGGAAGGTGATAGCGTATGCGTCAAGGCAATTGAAACCGCATGAGCAGAATTATCCGACTCATGATTTGGAATTGGCTGCAGTAGTGTTTGCTTTAAAGATTTGGCGACATTACCTGTATGGTGAGAAGTGTAGAATTTACACGGATCACAAGAGTTTGAAATATCTGCTTACACAGAAGGAATTGAATCTGAGACAGCGAAGGTGGCTCGAGTTGTTTAAAGATTATGATTGTATTGTGGATTATCATCCGGGAAAAGCTAACGTAGTGGCCGATGCTTTGAGTAGGAAGTCAATTTCAGCATTACAGTTAAAGCGGATTGAGTGGAGGTTTTCTGCAGATGGAGCTTTATTAGCACAGTTGAAAGCAAGACCGGTTCTGAAAGATGAGTTAATAGTTGCTCAGAGAAGTGATGGGAGATTGCAACAAGTTCTGCAGTCAGTTGGTGATATGGATAAGACTGACTATTCAGTGAATGAAGATGGAATACTGCTGTATAAGAATAGAATGTGTGTGGCCAACGATAAAGAATTAAGGAAGAGATTGATGCACGAGGCTCATAATACAGTTTTCACTATGCATCCAGGTGGAAACAAGATGTATCAAGATATGAAACAGTTGTATTGGTGGCCAGGGATGAAGAAGGATGTAGTGGAGTATGTGTCTAAGTGTCTTGTCTGTCAACAAGTTAAAGCGGAACATCAAGTGCCCCAGGGAATGTTGCATCCACTCCCTATTCCCCAATGGAAATGGGATAATATCACGATGGATTTTGTTACCGAATTGCCTCTGACCTCAAGACAGCGAGACGCAGTATGGGTTATTGTGGACAGGTTTTCGAAATCAGCTCACTTTATACCTATTCGGATGGATTATTCTATGGAAAAGTTGGCTGAATTGTATGTAAGGGAAATTGTCCGATTGCATGGGATACCTTTGTCTATTGTTTCTGATAGGGATCCCAGATTCACTTCTAAATTTTGGAGGAGTTTACAGGCAGCGTTGGGTACGAAATTGAATTTCAGTACTGCTTTCCATCCACAGACTGATGGACAGTCGGAAAGAATTATTCAGGTTTTGGAAGATTTGATGCGAGCGTGCGTTTTGGATTTCTCTAAGAGTTGGGATAGGTATCTTCCACTTATGGAATTTGCTTATAACAACAGTTATCAGACCAGCATTGGTATGGCACCGTATGAAGTTTTGTATGGAAGGAAATGTCGTTCACCGATTTGCTGGACATAATTGAATGAAAGCAGAGTCATAGGGCCAGATTTGGTTCGGATACAGAAGAGAAAGCTAAAATCATACAGCAAAGATTGAAAGCAGCAAGTGACAGACAAAAGTCGTATGCTGATTTGAAGAGAAGAGATATTGAGTTCAGTGTAGGTGATAAAGTGTTTCTGAAAGTGTCTCCTTGGAGGAAGGTACTGCGATTTGGTAAAAAGGGGAAGCTGAGTCCAAGGTTTATTGGGCCATATGAAGTGCTTGAAAGAGTAGGTTTTGTAGCTTATCGGTTGGCTTTGCCTCCGACTTTGGCTAAGCTACATGATGTGTTCCATGTGTCTATGTTAAGAAGATATAGGTCAGATGTTTCCCATGTGCTATCTCTACCAGAAGTGGAAGTGCAGTCAGATTTCACTTATGATGAAAAGCCAATAGTGATCTTAGCAAAAGAAATCAGACAACTTCGGAATAAGCAGATACCACTTGTGAAAGTACTCTGGCAGCACCATGGTATTGAAGAAGCAACTTGGGAACCAGAAGCGGCTATGCGAGAACAGCATCCACAACTATTTCACCCAGGTATGAATTTCGAGGACGAAATTCTTTAAGGAGGGGAGAGTTGTCATGGCCGGACTTGTACCCTAAGAGAATTAACCTAAATTGGCATGTGTGTGAGTGGATTGAATGTGTAGGATTGGACTTAATTGAAAGAAAGCAGTATAGTTAAGGGGTTAAATGGTAATTATGAATGTTTGTGCTAAGCATGAGTTAAAGGCTGATTAACTAGTTAATGGAGGGTTAATTAGGAATAAAATAAAGTAAGAAATTGGTAGTGGAGGCAGGTTTTCTGAAGTGGATTCCGTGTGGCTTTGTAAGGTTTTGCCACCTCCTTCTTTGCATGCATTTGCCTAGTGAAGTGAGAGGTGAGTGTGTGTTGGCCTCATTCTTCATTTTCTGCATTTGGCTTTGGCTTTCTTCTTGTTTCCGTGAGTAAGGATGAGAGTGGTTTAAGTGGATGTGTGCATGTAGCTAATTGGAACAAGAATTAAGTGTTAAGACCTTAAGGTAAGTGGTTTTGTGTGCATATTCCCATCTTCTACTCTTCTTCTTGGTTTTGATTTAGTTTGGAATGAGGATTGATAGATTGTGCTCAATTCTGGAATTTGAACTGGTTTTGCTAGCTGAAGAAGTGAAGAGAGATAAGGGAAAGGCTGTAATCGGTGAACCGAGCGTCCGTCGTAATTAGGAGCTAAGGCGACGAGGTTTGGGAACAAACCCTAATTGTATGAATATGTGATTAGCGTTGGTTAAATGGGGTTTTGAACTGAATTGCATGATATGTGAAATTGAAGGTTGATCATGAATTATGTGATGCTAAATTGTATGATTATAGTAGCAATATGATTGTGATAAAGTGCTTGAAAGTGATTATGATTTGTACTATTATTGAATGCCAAACAAGAAGGGAAAATCAGGTATGTGTTATTGATTGTGTGGTTGTTGTATTTGGGTTGATTGCCAAACAAATAAGAATGAGATTTGAAGTCTTAATGAGAAGGAAGAAATGGACTGAAAACATAACCATGTTATGGTGTTTTTGCATAGGTCACGGTGACAATGAAATCCATTGTGACCGTGAGGTATGCTTGAGTTCAATTCTGCCTAGTAGATTTTGGTATGTCACGGTGACAATGAGATTCATTGTGACCGTGAGGTACCCAGGAAGGCATTCTGTTTTGCAAAGTGAGAATATGTTACGGTGACAATGAGATTCATTGTGACCGTGACATACCCTCAGGTTGCATTCTGCCGAGAGTTGGGAACACATCACGGTGACAATGAAATTGGTTGTGACCGTGACATGTCCCCAATTTGCATTCTGTTTTGGACTTCAATATGTCACGGTGACAATGAAATCCATTGTGACCGTGACCCACCCTGTTTTGGCAATATAATCCTAATGTGTTTGGTCTTTCAAATGGCATGGCTTTAAGCTGAAATGAAGGACAGCATGAGTAAGTAATGTATATGTGTTAAGTGATTTACAAATGCATACAACTATGATGACCTCTGAATGTGATAAGTTATGTGAATATTAAATGTGAAGACTGAATTTGAAAGCATATTGAATATGCAAATGAAATGTATGGCTGTGTGCTAATACAAATGTGTAAAGTGGAAAGTGAACTGAATAACGTGTTTAACAACTTAACCCTGCGAGTCAAGTAGTGGATAGTTAGGCATGCCTATAGGGTCAAGTGCTGCAGCCCCATGTGTTAAATGTGTCTGATTCCATGGGAATCACAATGCGAATATCCTTACTGGATTGTGTTATATGTGGAATGATGAAAAGTACCAGAAGGTACTAATGTGATATGAAGCACCAGAAGGTGCTAATGTGAAAAAGTAGTCTCGATGAGATTACTGGTATCTGAGAGATACCGATGCGATACCCGTTATCCGCGTTATTGAATTGCAGGCAAAGTGGCAAAAAGGCTAATTGGTTAATCGGCTAAAAGTTAATTAAATATAAACAGAAGTGATTGTGATACAAGAAAGTATGGAAATGTGAATAAGTAATTGATGCCTTATGATTGAATATAGTAATGGTTGATCTGGCATGTTTATTAGCATGTTATGTATGATGATTCTGATGTGTGATAAATTATATGCTATATGTATGAGTTCCCCACTAAGCGTTATCGCTTAGCATGGATTTACTCTAATCCGTGCAGGTACGGACGAGAGGTGACTGAAGGACGTCCCCCGCATTTTGGTACGGTCAACAATAGGAAGTATATAGTGTAGGTTTGGGGGCTTGTTATTTGGGACTTTTGTATAAGTTTTATATGGTTAACATGTATTTTGAATATGTAAAGGCATGTAATAATGTAGTAATCACGGATGTAACCTCCCACATGTATGTGTGTCATGTGAATAGCTAAGGCGTGTGACTAATAGTAGTTGGCATGTGATGCATGAATTAAAATAGTGTGTGATGAAATTTTATTATTCAGTTTCCGCATGTGTTCTGGGTGTGTGTGCGACCTTCTCTAACTAAGATTAGCTGAGCTAGTTTGTCGTTAGGGAACGGGCGTCACACGTGACGATCACTATCCATCCGCTTGTACATTAGCATAGGAGTGTCATGCTGCCGGTTTTTCGCCGCGCACCATGCGCGTCCATCGGGTCCCTCATTGACCCCTGGGCTAATCCCACCTAGGAAAGAGACTGCACGACCATGTGTGTGGGAGAAATAAGGGTGGAAGGACCTACTTGCTTGTTTGTGCTCTGTGAATGTTGCATATCACGACCATGCATTATACCCGCATTTCATGCATCATGCCTAACGTCTTGTCCCTGCAGCCATCATAGATCTGCCCAGGTGGACTAGATCACCAACTGGATGACTGATCTGAGTTCCTACTCCTGAGCTGTCAGATAGAGAGGGTCTACCAGAAATTTTATCAGAAATCAGTGGTACTGTATCTCAGATGGCAAACTCGCCTAGGGGGGATGACGCCACCAGGGCCATGATCGCAGAAGAAGTAGGTCGGCGATTTGAGGAATTCGAGGGTAGAATGATGAATATGTTGACTGCCTTAGCGCAGCAGAATGCTCCACAGAATCCTCCTCCTCCTCCTCCAGTGAGACAGAATAAGCCAGAGGAAGAAAGGGCCGAAAGACGAGAAGAGCCCGTTAGGCCGCCGCCAGTAGAGTTGAGATCAGTGGCCTCGGGAGAGCATAGAAGAAGGCCTGTGCTGAGAATTGATGATGATATCGAAGATGATAGGATGAGCATTGCATCCGAGAGGGGGAAAGCACCTCAAACCGATGACTTCATTTTAAAGAAGATGGAAGAGAGGTTCGAAGCTATGGCTCGTTTGTTGAGCAGGGGTCAAGGGATAAACCTAGAGGATAAGGAATTAGAGGGAGAGGACCCGATTCCTTACAACTTTAAAATGCCAGACGTGCCGAAATTTGATGGAACTTCTGACCCAACCGCTCATGTGAAACAGTATTCTCTGGTCATGAAGGGGACCACGTTGTCTAAGAAGCAGAAAGTACAATACTTTTGTCTGAGTCTGACCGCCCATGCCATCCACTGGTATCATAGTCTCGACCGTCGCACTAAAGAAGATTGGGATCTACTCACTGAGGAGTTTTTGAAGCAGTATGATTGCAATACCAAAATGGAGGTGACTCTAAAAGATCTTGAACTGCTCCAGCAGAAGGCCGGAGAATCTTTCCATGATTATCTCACCCGATGGCGAAACCGAGTAATGGAGATGCGGAGAAAGCCGGACACCCAGGATCAGATTCGTTTATTTATCAAGAACGCAAGCCCGTACTTGAAAGAGGGGTTGAAGATGAAGGGGTTGAAGGACTGGGAGTCTCTCAAAGATATAGCCATCGAGGCAGAAGGAGAGTTCTTGGCTAGGAAGGCTAACAATGATAATTTTGCCAAAAGGGCTAACCCCGGTCAAGGAACCAGTAGGCCGGCGGGTCCCAGTGGTAGCACCAGAAGAACAGGTGAGGTGTCTGCTACTGAGGTAACCACCCAGAGGAAGTTTTTGAACTTGGGGAGACCATTATCTTGGGTCTTGAGGAGGTTAATGAAGGAGGGAAAATTGCAGCCCTTAGATTTTAGACCTGCTTTGATGCTGGGAAAGCCTGGGCACAAAGACAATGAAGTCTGTGCGTTTCACCAGCACTCAGGCCATATCACAGATAAGTGCAAAGCCCTACGACACTCTATCCAAGACTTGATTGATAACAAGCAGATTTCTGACCCAGAAAAGAGGGAAACAGAGAAGAAGCCCGGTTATAATGCCGTACCACCACCCGTGTTTATGATAGGATCTAGCTTGCCAGAGTGGTACATGCTACAAGATCTGTATGGGAGCGAGAATTTTGCTACTGATTGTTCCGAAGATAGAGAAGAGAGAGCAGTCGTTGCAACCCTTGATTGCTGGTCTAGCAGTGAGAGCGACAGAGAAACCGAGGAGGAAGGAGAGATGAACCTTGACTTGTGGGGGTCTGATGAAGACAAAGAAGAAATAGGGGCTGTAACGAGAAGCGGGAGAGTGGTCCCCGAGGTTACGAGGCTACCTGAGCCAGTGCAGCCGCCAGCAGAGAAAGAGCCAGAGGGGAATCAGATTGTCAAGCAATTGAAGAAAACTGCGGCTCAAATATCCATCTGGGATCTTTTGAGACAGTCCCCCTCTCATAGGCAGAAGGTAGTAGAGGCTTTGGTTGAGGCCACGGTCGCCACCACGATTTCCCCATCAGAGCTTTTGGGCTTAGTCAAGGGAGGATCCGAGGAGAGATTGGTCTTTTCTGATGCCGACCTACCGGTCGAGGGCTGTAATCATAACAGACCCCTGTACATCAAAGCACAGATTAACGACAAGTACACTGCTTGCGTTATGGTAGATGATGGGTCTTCTATCAATGTGTGCCCCCTGATAGCTCTGCAGGCTTTTGTTTAAGTGAAGATATGCTCAGTGGATCAGATCTGACTATCACAGCCTATGATAATTCAAGGAGGCAAGCCTCGGGAACCTTTAAGACTTTGGTCAAGACAGGATCCATTGAATTGGAAGTAGAATTTGTAGTTCTGCCCATCCCTGCTAACTTCTCAGCTCTACTTGGGAGACCCTGGTTTCATAAATTAGGAGGAGTGCCATCTACGCTGCATCAAATGATAAAGTTCCCACATGAAGGGGAGGTGGTGACTATCAAGTCAGCCAGGGAGAACCAGGTCTCAGCGCTTGAAATAGCTAATCATCCATTTAGTGCCTTCCATGTGTCCATGATAAGAGAAGAGCACGGGTCAGTGGATAACCCAGCTGTGGTTAATATGTTGAAGAAGATGCACTATCTCCCCGGGGCTGGTTTGGGCAGAAACTCTCAGGGTTTGCAAACTGCGGTCACCACTCGAGGTCAGAAGAACCGAAAAGGTCTGGGGTACAGAGGCAGCTTCGGCAAGAAGAAGGCGGCAGACAAGATCCCTCACATTTCAGAAAGCTTCGTGCCAGCATCCTCAGTTTGCACATATACTTGTGAGGATGAACCGCAATGGGTGAAGGGGAGAATTGTCCCCGGATTCGAGATCTTTAATGATGTATTTGACTAGAGAGTCGGATTTGTCAAAACTGCTGAGGACTTCTGGGATGAGGAGGTCATGACTCAAGGTATCACTTGGGACAGATGCGAGCCTGAAGAGGTCGTTACCGAAAAGATGATAGCTGCCAAGCTGAAAGGGAAAGAGAAGATAGCAGAATCAGAACTGAAAATGGGGGATTTGAAGATTTCTTTCGACATGCCTGAGGGGCCTCTGCTAAATCAGGAAGCCAGTGGGCAAGCTGCGATGGCATCAACCTCCGGAGTGGCAGAAGAAGACTCTAGCTTAGATTGTCTTTTTATTCTAGAACTCTTTTATGATGTAAATGACAATTATAATATTATTAATAAGGCAAACAATTTCTCTTACTTGTGCGACGTTTCTAATGATTTCAACATGCATGAACATGATCATATTCCATCAATCTTTGACATTGATTCCACTAATACAACGCCTTTTAATCTTGGAACCTCGAAAAATCCGAGAGAAATTCTAATAGCATCAAATATAACTCCTGAGGAGAGAAAAAATTTTGAGAGAATAATAAGAAAACAAGAAAAAGTCTTTGCCTGGACCTATGAGGACATGCCAGGAATTGACCGAGACGTGGCAGAATATGCTATCCCGACTTACCCAGATTACAAGCCTGTGAAACAGAAGTTGAGAAGGCTCAGGCCAGAATGGGCTGACAAGGTCAAGGAGGAAATTCGACAGCAGATTGAAGCCAAGTTCCTTGTTGAAGTGCAGTATCCTACATGGTTAGCAAATGTGGTCCCCGTAGCGAAAAAGAACGGAAAGGTTAGGGTGTGTGTAGATTATCGAGATCTGAACAAGGCCTGCCCTAAAGATGATTTTCCACTACCCCATATTGATGTATTGATAGACAGTGCCGCCAATTGCGCAATGTACAGCTTTGGAGATGGTTATGTGGGCTACAACCAGATCCTGAACAAAATAGCTGACCGGGTTAAGACTGCTTTCATCATGGAGTGGGGGACCTACGCCTACCGAGTCATGCCTTTCGGCCTGAAGAATGCAGGGGCCACATACCAGAGGATGGCAACCAAGATCTTAAGCGACCTGATCCACAAAGAAGTGGAAGTGTATGTCGACGACATGATGGTCAAATCAGCCACCCGAGAGGGCACTTTGAAGCTCTAGAAAAGGTCTTCACCAGAATTGACAAGTATAATCTGCGACTTAACCCCAAGAAGTGCATTTTTGGAGTAACTTCAGGAAAACTATTGGGAAATGTCGTCAGTCAGAGGGGAATAGATATTGACCTGGACAAGGTGAAGGCCATCAGAGAGATGCCTGTGCCGCAAAAGGAGAAGGATGTAAGGAGTTTCCTGGGCAAGCTGCAGTATGTCAGCCGATTTATCGCCAAGCTCACTTCGATATGCGAGCCTGTTTTTAAGCTGCTTAGAAAGAATCAACCTGTGGTCTGGAACGAAGACTGCCAGAAAGCCTTTGACAGCATCAGAGAATACCTGTTGAATCCGCCAGTGCTAAGGCCGCCGCAACCGATCAAGCCGCTTATCCTGTATCTGGCAGTAGAAGGCAGTTCAGTGGGCGCCATGATGGCTCAAGAGGATAAATTTGGGGTGGAATTTGCAATTTATTACCTCAGCAAGAAGTTCCTAGCTTATGAGATAAAATATGCTGAAGTAGAAAAGATCTGCCTCGCAGTAATTTGGGCATCAAAGAAGCTGAGACATTACTTCCATTCATACAAAGTTCAGGCAGTGGCCAAGCAAAATCCGCTTAGATATTTACAGGAAGCCCCGTCTTTGCTTGGTAAGATGGGGAGGTGGCTACTCTTGCTACAGGAGTTCGATGTGCAATACATCACTCACAAAACTATCAAGGGGCGAGCTGTAGCAGAATTTCTTGCTGAGCATCCTATTCATGGAGACACTCCCGAGTTTACCTTTCCTGATGAGAGCATAGTCGCGATTTCTGTCCAAGGATGGCAGTTACACTTCGACGGGGCAGTAAATAACAGAGGGGCCGGAGTCAGAATTGTCCTGACAACCCCAGATGATGAGAAACTTCCCCTAGCAAAGAAGCTAAGGTACAAAGCGACCAACAACGAAGCCGAATATGAAGCATGCACTTTCGGGTTGGAAGCTTTAGCGGCATTGGGGGCAAAGAATATAGAAGTCTTTTGTGACTCATCCTTGGTGATTAACCAAATCCGAGGTGAGTGGGCTGTAAAAGAAGAACGGTTGGTACCCTATGTTGAATATTTGAAAGAGGTATGCGGGCAGTTTGAGACTTGCACCTTCCACTTCGTGCCGAGAGATGAGAATCGTCTAGCTGATGAGTTGGCAACCTTAGTGTCAATGTGGGATAACCCTGAATGAGTTACTATGAAGCCAATGCTAATTTCGAGTTCTGAGAAACCCAGCTTTGAGACCAAGCCTATAATGGAAGTAGGAGTGGCGGACGGGAAACCATGGTACTTCGACATCGTGAATTACTTGGAAAACAATAAATTTCCAGAAGAAGCTACTGAGAAAGACTAGAGGATGATCCGGAAGCTATCTACTCAGTTCATATCCTTGGAGGGGGTGTTGTACAAAAGACAATCAGATGGGATTCAGCTCAGGTGCTTGAACGAAAAGGAAGCCCGCAAGGTGATGGAGGAAACCCATGCAAGTGTCTGTGGGGCTCACATGAACGGTTTGACCTTGGCTAAGAAAATCATGAGACAAGGCTTCTATTGTCTAAGAAGCAGAAAGTACAATACTTTTGTCTGAGTCTGACCGCCCATGCCATCCACTGGTATCATAGTCTCGACCGTCGCACTAAAGAAGATTGGGATCTACTCACTGAGGAGTTTTTGAAGCAGTATGATTGCAATACCAAAATGGAGGTGACTCTAAAAGATCTTGAACTGCTCCAGCAGAAGGCCGGAGAATCTTTCCATGATTATCTCACCCGATGGCGAAACCGAGTAATGGAGATGCGGAGAAAGCCGGACACCCAGGATCAGATTCGTTTATTTATCAAGAACGCAAGCCCGTACTTGAAAGAGGGGTTGAAGATGAAGGGGTTGAAGGACTGGGAGTCTCTCAAAGATATAGCCATCGAGGCAGAAGGAGAGTTCTTGGCTAGGAAGGCTAACAATGATAATTTTGCCAAAAGGGCTAACCCCGGTCAAGGAACCAGTAGGCCGGCGGGTCCCAGTGGTAGCACCAGAAGAACAGGTGAGGTGTCTGCTACTGAGGTAACCACCCAGAGGAAGTTTTTGAACTTGGGGAGACCATTATCTTGGGTCTTGAGGAGGTTAATGAAGGAGGGAAAATTGCAGCCCTTAGATTTTAGACCTGCTTTGATGCTGGGAAAGCCTGGGCACAAAGACAATGAAGTCTGTGCGTTTCACCAGCACTCAGGCCATATCACAGATAAGTGCAAAGCCCTACGACACTCTATCCAAGACTTGATTGATAACAAGCAGATTTCTGACCCAGAAAAGAGGGAAACAGAGAAGAAGCCCGGTTATAATGCCGTACCACCACCCGTGTTTATGATAGGATCTAGCTTGCCAGAGTGGTACATGCTACAAGATCTGTATGGGAGCGAGAATTTTGCTACTGATTGTTCCGAAGATAGAGAAGAGAGAGCAGTCGTTGCAACCCTTGATTGCTGGTCTAGCAGTGAGAGCGACAGAGAAACCGAGGAGGAAGGAGAGATGAACCTTGACTTGTGGGGGTCTGATGAAGACAAAGAAGAAATAGGGGCTGTAACGAGAAGCGGGAGAGTGGTCCCCGAGGTTACGAGGCTACCTGAGCCAGTGCAGCCGCCAGCAGAGAAAGAGCCAGAGGGGAATCAGATTGTCAAGCAATTGAAGAAAACTGCGGCTCAAATATCCATCTGGGATCTTTTGAGACAGTCCCCCTCTCATAGGCAGAAGGTAGTAGAGGCTTTGGTTGAGGCCACGGTCACCACCACGATTTCCCCATCAGAGCTTTTGGGCTTAGTCAAGGGAGGATCCGAGGAGAGATTGGTCTTTTCTGATGCCGACCTACCGGTCGAGGGCTGTAATCATAACAGACCCCTGTACATCAAAGCACAGATTAACGACAAGTACACTGCTTGCGTTATGGTAGATGATGGGTCTTCTATCAATGTGTGCCCCCTGATAGCTCTGCAGGCTTTTGTTTAAGTGAAGATATGCTCAGTGGATCAGATCTGACTATCACAGCCTATGATAATTCAAGGAGGCAAGCCTCGGGAACCTTTAAGACTTTGGTCAAGACAGGATCCATTGAATTGGAAGTAGAATTTGTAGTTCTGCCCATCCCTGCTAACTTCTCAGCTCTACTTGGGAGACCCTGGTTTCATAAATTAGGAGGAGTGCCATCTACGCTGCATCAAATGATAAAGTTCCCACATGAAGGGGAGGTGGTGACTATCAAGTCAGCCAGGGAGAACCAGGTCTCAGCGCTTGAAATAGCTAATCATCCATTTAGTGCCTTCCATGTGTCCATGATAAGAGAAGAGCACGGGTCAGTGGATAACCCAGCTGTGGTTAATATGTTGAAGAAGATGCACTATCTCCCCGGGGCTGGTTTGGGCAGAAACTCTCAGGGTTTGCAAACTGCGGTCACCACTCGAAGTCAGAAGAACCGAAAAGGTCTGGGGTACAGAGGCAGCTTCGGCAAGAAGAAGGCGGCAGACAAGATCCCTCACATTTCAGAAAGCTTCGTGCCAGCATCCTCAGTTTGCACATATACTTGTGAGGATGAACCGCAATGGGTGAAGGGGAGAATTGTCCCCGGATTCGAGATCTTTAATGATGTATTTGACTAGAGAGTCGGATTTGTCAAAACTGCTGAGGACTTCTGGGATGAGGAGGTCATGACTCAAGGTATCACTTGGGACAGATGCGAGCCTGAAGAGGTCGTTACCGAAAAGATGATAGCTGCCAAGCTGAAAGGGAAAGAGAAGATAGCAGAATCAGAACTGAAAATGGGGGATTTGAAGATTTCTTTCGACATGCCTGAGGGGCCTCTGCTAAATCAGGAAGCCAGTGGGCAAGCTGCGATGGCATCAACCTCCGGAGTGGCAGAAGAAGACTCTAGCTTAGATTGTCTTTTTATTCTAGAACTCTTTTATGATGTAAATGACAATTATAATATTATTAATAAGGCAAACAATTTCTCTTACTTGTGCGACGTTTCTAATGATTTCAACATGCATGAACATGATCATATTCCATCAATCTTTGACATTGATTCCACTAATACAACGCCTTTTAATCTTGGAACCTCGAAAAATCCGAGAGAAATTCTAATAGCATCAAATATAACTCCTGAGGAGAGAAAAAATTTTGAGAGAATAATAAGAAAACAAGAAAAAGTCTTTGCCTGGACCTATGAGGACATGCCAGGAATTGACCGAGACGTGGCAGAATATGCTATCCCGACTTACCCAGATTACAAGCCTGTGAAACAGAAGTTGAGAAGGCTCAGGCCAGAATGGGCTGACAAGGTCAAGGAGGAAATTCGACAGCAGATTGAAGCCAAGTTCCTTGTTGAAGTGCAGTATCCTACATGGTTAGCAAATGTGGTCCCCGTAGCGAAAAAGAACGGAAAGGTTAGGGTGTGTGTAGATTATCGAGATCTGAACAAGGCCTGCCCTAAAGATGATTTTCCACTACCCCATATTGATGTATTGATAGACAGTGCCGCCAATTGCGCAATGTACAGCTTTGGAGATGGTTATGTGGGCTACAACCAGATCCTGAACAAAATAGCTGACCGGGTTAAGACTGCTTTCATCATGGAGTGGGGGACCTACGCCTACCGAGTCATGCCTTTCGGCCTGAAGAATGCAGGGGCCACATACCAGAGGATGGCAACCAAGATCTTAAGCGACCTGATCCACAAAGAAGTGGAAGTGTATGTCGACGACATGATGGTCAAATCAGCCACCCGAGAGGGCACTTTGAAGCTCTAGAAAAGGTCTTCACCAGAATTGACAAGTATAATCTGCGACTTAACCCCAAGAAGTGCATTTTTGGAGTAACTTCAGGAAAACTATTGGGAAATGTCGTCAGTCAGAGGGGAATAGATATTGACCTGGACAAGGTGAAGGCCATCAGAGAGATGCCTGTGCCGCAAAAGGAGAAGGATGTAAGGAGTTTCCTGGGCAAGCTGCAGTATGTCAGCCGATTTATCGCCAAGCTCACTTCGATATGCGAGCCTGTTTTTAAGCTGCTTAGAAAGAATCAACCTGTGGTCTGGAACGAAGACTGCCAGAAAGCCTTTGACAGCATCAGAGAATACCTGTTGAATCCGCCAGTGCTAAGGCCGCCGCAACCGATCAAGCCGCTTATCCTGTATCTGGCAGTAGAAGGCAGTTCAGTGGGCGCCATGATGGCTCAAGAGGATAAATTTGGGGTGGAATTTGCAATTTATTACCTCAGCAAGAAGTTCCTAGCTTATGAGATAAAATATGCTGAAGTAGAAAAGATCTGCCTCGCAGTAATTTGGGCATCAAAGAAGCTGAGACATTACTTCCATTCATACAAAGTTCAGGCAGTGGCCAAGCAAAATCCGCTTAGATATTTACAGGAAGCCCCGTCTTTGCTTGGTAAGATGGGGAGGTGGCTACTCTTGCTACAGGAGTTCGATGTGCAATACATCACTCACAAAACTATCAAGGGGCGAGCTGTAGCAGAATTTCTTGCTGAGCATCCTATTCATGGAGACACTCCCGAGTTTACCTTTCCTGATGAGAGCATAGTCGCGATTTCTGTCCAAGGATGGCAGTTACACTTCGACGGGGCAGTAAATAACAGAGGGGCCGGAGTCAGAATTGTCCTGACAACCCCAGATGATGAGAAACTTCCCCTAGCAAAGAAGCTAAGGTACAAAGCGACCAACAACGAAGCCGAATATGAAGCATGCACTTTCGGGTTGGAAGCTTTAGCGGCATTGGGGGCAAAGAATATAGAAGTCTTTTGTGACTCATCCTTGGTGATTAACCAAATCCGAGGTGAGTGGGCTGTAAAAGAAGAACGGTTGGTACCCTATGTTGAATATTTGAAAGAGGTATGCGGGCAGTTTGAGACTTGCACCTTCCACTTCGTGCCGAGAGATGAGAATCGTCTAGCTGATGAGTTGGCAACCTTAGTGTCAATGTGGGATAACCCTGAATGAGTTACTATGAAGCCAATGCTAATTTCGAGTTCTGAGAAACCCAGCTTTGAGACCAAGCCTATAATGGAAGTAGGAGTGGCGGACGGGAAACCATGGTACTTCGACATCGTGAATTACTTGGAAAACAATAAATTTCCAGAAGAAGCTACTGAGAAAGACTAGAGGATGATCCGGAAGCTATCTACTCAGTTCATATCCTTGGAGGGGGTGTTGTACAAAAGACAATCAGATGGGATTCAGCTCAGGTGCTTGAACGAAAAGGAAGCCCGCAAGGTGATGGAGGAAACCCATGCAAGTGTCTGTGGGGCTCACATGAACGGTTTGACCTTGGCTAAGAAAATCATGAGACAAGGCTTCTATTGGCTTACGATAGACAATGACTGCTCAAAATATGCTAAGCAATGCCAGTTGTGCCAACAATACGCAGACTTGAGACACCTGCCAGTATCAGAGTTACATAACCTGACATCACCTTGGCCTTTCGCTGCTTGGGGGATAGATATCATTGGAGAGATTCGCCCTACGGCATCCAATGGGCACAGATACATCATAGTTGCAATTGACTATTTCACCAAATGGGTAGAGGCGGAATCCTTCAAGAAAATTGACGCGAGGGATATGGCCAAGTTCATAGAGAGAAATCTGATATGCAGGTATGGCCTCCCTCATCACATAGTGTCTGACAATGGGGTGCAGTTCATGGGAGAAACCAGGAAGCTCCTCGAGAGGTATGGTGTCGAGCATCATAAATCCTCTCCCTACCGACCCCAAGCGAATGGAGCAGTAGAAGCCGCTAATAAGAATATGAAGAAAATCCTGTCTAAGATGGTCCAAACCTACAAAGACTGTGCTGAAAAGTTACCTTTCGCCCTGTGGGGATATAGAACAACGGTAAGGACGTCTACAGGCGCTACACCATTTTCCCTGGTATATGGAATCGAAGCAGTATTGCCAGTTGAGATAGAGCTCAAATCACTGAGGGTGGTCATGGAAGCCCAAGTCCCGGAGGCCGAATGGGTGCAGCAGAGGCTACAGCACTTGAATTTACTGGATGAGAGTAGGCTGAAAGCTTATTATCATAATCAGATTTACCAGAAGAGATTGGCAAGAACTTTCGTAAAGAAGGTGAGAAAGCATCCGCTAAGAGAAGGGGACTTGGTGTTCAAGCAGATGAGGCCAGGCATACCAGATATTAGAGGGAAATTCAGACTGACCTGGGAGGGGGCGTATATCCTTAAGCAGCTGCTGTCCAAAGGAGCTGCAATCTTGTCGGATAGTGATGGGAACGAATTCAAAGAACCGATCAACGTCGACAGGCTCAAAAGGTTCCACGGCTAAAGACCAAAATAAAAAGAAGAGAATAAAATGCCCTGCAAGTCGAAAACCGAAAAAAGGCGGCTGTGCTATGATACATTCAAAATATATGTTGTTTTTATATGAATTTCTAGCTTACTTTTGAGTTTAAAAGTTCCTATTTCAATATATTTTTGTTAAAGTTTTATTAAATATTGTCTGATATACTAAAGTGAGATTTTGTGTTGTTTTTGGAAGATTTTAGGAAGCTTACACGGCGGTAAGGAACATTCATATCGCCGTGTACCACGAAAATATCACAATGCAATTGGAAGGACTTACACGGCGGTAAGGAACGTCCATACCGCCGTGTACCACGGGAATCATCACTTACGTAAGTAGATACACGGCGGTATGGAATTATCATACCGCCGTGTGAGGCGTAAAAATCCCAACAATTATGGCACTGGACAAGGGGAGCAAAATGTCAAGATTGTTGACCAGAGGCAAGTTACACGGCGGTGAGAGACTCTCATACCGCCGTGTAACCTATTTGTGAACCAAATCTGCACAAAATCAAAGACTTTGAAGGCCACCTTTTGACTTTGAACTTTGAACGGTTATTTAGGGACTGAAGTTAGCCAGAAAGGGGGTCGATGGGATTTTTGGAAATGAAGAGGGGAGATTTATTTTCTGCAATTTAAGATTAAGATTTTTCATATAGTTTGAGAATTTAATTTAAGATGTTGTTATTTTTAAATCTAGATTGAATAATCAGTGATAGAGGGAGGTTATTATCTATTTTTGAAGTGTTGAGAACAGATTGAACGGGAAGAACATCAATTTTATTATTGTAAGAATTTCATTTTCAGATCTCAAATGGGTAATATCAACTTTTCTCTATTTAATTCATTTTTTATTTCCATTATGAGTGAGTAGTTCCTTTCTTGTTAAGGGATGTCTTGAATCCCCAATAATTATGTGAATGCTTGTGTGGATTGATTTATGCATATGCTTCAGTTTTATCTTCTTCAAATTTATCTGTTTTAGTTATTGAATTTAATGCAAGGTTTAAGATTGATCTGCCGTGATAATCTTTGATTGTATTCATTTCATTAGCTTATATATAATCTGTTCTATTTCTATTGATTTTCACTGATTTGATTAATCCGGGAAGGTAGTTGAATCTGCAGATCTCTATTTTAATAGGTTCAGAATTGTAGAAGATAATTAAGCTTTGATATCTTAATCCGGGATGGTAGGATCATCTAAGCTTAGGACTTAAGACCTGTTTCGATGCTAAGATTTGTGCTGAATCCAGGGTGGTAGGTGTATATGTTAGAAAAGCTTGATCCGAAAGGCAGGTTATGGTATAGGCTAGGTTGTTCACTGATTTATATATGTTTATTGATAAGTTGAAGCATTTACATGGCATTATTGGGGAGGATGGGTATTCCTTGACAAGATCTTTTAAGTTATTTCATAAAATCTGTAGTAGTATTGATTCTTTTAATATTTTTGAATTAGTGATTTCATCAATTATATTCTTGAATTTATTTTTTAAATAATTCATCACATCAAACAATTGGGAATTCTTTAGCATACATTTAATTGTTAAAATTTACACAACACAGTCCCTTGGGTTCGATAACTTGTGGTCTTAATTATACATCACTATATTACTTGCCGATTCAGTACACTTGCTGAGGTCGCGTCAAGTTTTTGGCGCCGTTGCCGGGGATCGGCGTTGTTAGTAAGTTTTAATTTTTATTTGTATGTGTTTTTATTTTTCTGATTTTGTTATTTTTATTCTTTTCAGGTAGTTGTGGTGTATGAGCAGATTGAGGCAAGAAAAAGTAGCACCCTACGACCCTGAAATCGAGAGGACTTTGCGTCAACGCAGGAGAGCCAACAGAGAAAACAACATGGAAAACAATCCTCTCCCTATTGATGAATTTCCTCCCGAGAACGAACAAGTGCCACGAGCACAAGAAGAGATGCCAGGTAATTATGGAGAAGAAGTCCCAAGGCAGAGGACAATAAGAGACTATGCTGTACCAAGATGGAATGAGGATCACAGGACAATTGTGTTGCCTAGGGGAATGCAATTTGAACTTAAACCAGCAACCATTACTATGGTACAAAGAAACCAGTTTTCAGGATCAGAATTGGAGGATCCTGCACAGCATCTAGATATATTTTTGGAGGTCAGTGACACAGTTCAGATACCGGGTGTCACTTCTGATGCAGTAAGGTTGAAATTGTTCCCATTTACCCTGATTGGAAAAGCAAGGGAGTGGTTGCAGATGTTACCAAGTCAATCAATACGATCATGGGAGCAATTACAAGAGAAATTCCTAATGAGATTTTTCCCTCCCACCAAGACTGCAAGAATTTGTAACAGCATTATGGGTTTTGCTCAAATGAATGAAGAGCCTTTTCATGAGGCTTGGGAAAGATTTAGGAGATTATTGAGAAGCTGTCCGCACCATGAGATAGCTGTACATCAATTGATGACTTTATTCTATGCTGGAGTTACCCCACAGACAAGGTCTCTTTTAGATGCATCATCAGGAGGTTCCTTTTTGAATAGGTTGCCAGAAGAAGCTTTTCTTATGTTGGATGAGATGGCAGCAAATGATGCTCAATGGGCTGCTCCAAGATCAATCCCAAAAAGGCAAGGAATACACAATGTGGATGAAATATCAATGATGAAGGCACAGATAGAATTAATGCAGAAGGAGATGAGTGGATTGAAGGTTCGAAATGTGTCCTCAGTCTCTCAAGAGAGTGGGCAGTATGAAAACGGTCAATATAGTGAAGAAGGTGGAACCATGGGAGATGTAAATGCTGTAGGAGACTACCGCAGGAATGACCCTTACAGCAACACTTATAACCCAGGTTGGAGGAACCACCCTAACTTTTCTTGGAAGGATGGAAATCAGAATGCGTCATCTTCTCAACCACAAGGGAGAGCCCCTTTCAATTAAAACATGGATCATAACCACAATCAGTCATACCAACATCAATCGTCCACTCAATACCAAGCACCATATCCATCGAACTATAACCAAGGGCAGGGTTCAAACCAATCCCATTCTCAAACTTATCACCCACCGGGATATCAACCAAGGCCACTTGTTCAAGAAAAGAAGCCAAACCTTGAAGATATGTTGGCTAATTTCATAAACAGTCAACAGCAATTTGTGAATAGCCAGCAATAATTTATGTCTAATCAAGAAACAAGGTGGAAATCTCAAAAACAATGGAACCGAAATCAAGACGCATCAATGAGAAATTTAGAAACTCAATTGGGACAGCTTGCGAATTCTGTGTCTCAAAGACAACCAGGAACATTTCCATCAAATGTGGACCGGAATCCTAAGGAAGAGGCGAAAGCAATCATGTTGAGAAGTGGTAGAGAGATGGCACCAAGAGAGGACCAAGGAAAAAATTCTTCACCATCCACAAGTAAGGAGGAGCCAACGCGGGAGGTAAGTAATCCTAACTCTAAGGTAGAGGTTAATGAAAAGGCTCCTAAAAATGATAAGGGTAAAAGTCTAGTGAATCCTATAGTAGAGGATATTGATATCAATAGATTGCCATTTCCTGCTGTAGCTAAAAAAGAAAAGAAAAATGAGCAATTGGCTAGATTTTTAGAAATGTTTAAGAAACTACATATTAATCTACCATTTGCTTAAGCTTTAGCTCACATGCCTAACTATGCTAAATTCATGAAAGAATTATGTTCCAATAAAAAGAAATTAGAAGGGCATGGAACTGTGCAGCTTACAGAAAATTGCAGTGCATTGATAATGAACAAAATTCCTGAAAAATTGGAGGATCCAGGTAGTTTTACTCTACCCTGTGCAATTGGTGAAGATTTTAATGGAAATGCTTTATGTGATTTGGGGGCGAGCATAAATTTGATGCCTTATTCTATTTGCAGGAAGCTGAATCTTGGAGAGCTCAAGGAGACTGGAATGAGACTCCAACTTGCAGATAGGTCGGTAAGGAGACCCAAAGGAGTGATTGAGGATTTATTGGTGATAGTGGGGAAATTTATTTTTCCAGTAGATTTTGTAGTAATGGAAATGGAAGAGGATCGGAAGATACCATTGATTGTGGGAAGACCATTTTTAAATACAGCAAATGCGCTGATTGATGTACATGGTCAGACGGTCACCTTGAGATTCAATGATGAGAAATTAGTGGTGGATATGAACAAGGCTCAAAAGTATCCATTGTGTGATGTGGAGGAGTCTGCTTATTTTATGGATGCAGTAGATGAGTGTATAGAGGAAGTGCAAGAAAAAGTTTTGGGAGCTGATCCAGTGGATGTGAGTTTAATACATTCATTGGAGGATGAAAAATTGGAAAAAAAAAATAAAAGGAGAAGTAATAGCAGCTGTAGAAAAAGAAGATGGAAAAGAGGAAGTACAGCAAGAAGAGTTTAAACCAAAAGAGGGGGATTCAAATTCTGAACTTAAACCCCTTCCTTCTCATTTAAAATATGTATTTTTAGAAGATAAGAAAAAGCCAGTGATCATTTCTTCTTTGTTGACAGATATCGAGGAAAAAATGCTGCTTGAGGTGCTGAAAAAGCACAAGGGAGCCATTGGATGGGAAACCTCAGATTTGAAGGGGATTGACCCAAGTTACTGCACACACTGAATTCCGATGGAAGAAGAATGTAAGCCGGTTGCTCAACCTCAAAGAAGACTTAATCCGGCAATGCAAGAAGTGGTAAAGAAGGAGGTATTGAAACTCCTTGACTCAGGTATTATCTATCCTATTTCTGACAGTAAGTGGGTTAGCCCGGTACAATGCGTGCCTAAGAAGGGGGGAATGACTGTGGTTAAAAATGAGTTGAATGAATTGATTCCAACCCGTACTGTTACAGGATGGAGAGTTTGTATTGATTTCAGAAGGTTAAACAATGCCACGAGAAAAGACCATTCCCCCTTGCCATTTATTGACCAAATGTTAGAAAGGTTAGCAGGTAATAAGTTCTACTGTTTTTTAGATGGGTACTCGGGATATTTACAAATCCCTATAGCCCCTGAAGACCAAGAGAAAACAACTTTTACTTGCCCTTATGGCACATTCGCCTATAGGAGAATGCCTTTCGGATTATGTAATGCACCGGCTACGTTTCAGCGGTGTATGATGGCTATTTTTCATGACTTCATAGAGAAATTTATGGAGGTTTTTATGGATGATTTCACTATTTATGGGGCTGACTTTAAAAATTGTTTAGAGCATCTTGATGTAGTGCTAGGGAGGTGTGAAAAAACCAACTTAGTACTAAATTGGGAAAAATGCCACTTTATGGTGAGAGAAGGCATTGTACTTGGACACAAAATTTCTGAAAATGGGATAGAGGTCGATAAGGCCAAGGTAGAGGTGATAGAAAAGTTGCCACCCCCAATTAGTGTAAAGGGCATTAGGAGTTTCTTAGGGCATGCAGGGTTTTATCGTCGTTTTATCAAAGATTTTTCGAAAATTGCGAAACCCTTGTCAAATTTGCTTATGAAAGATGCTCCTTTTCATTTTGACAGTGAATGTATGCTAGCTTTTGAAACTTTGAAGCAACGGCTAATTTCAGCTCCGGTAATTATATCTCCGGATTGGAATTTGCCGTTTCAATTAATGTGTGATGCTAGTGATTTTGCAGTTGGGGCAGTGCTTGGACAGAGGCGAGATAAAGTATTTTGTGCAGTTTATTATGCCAGTCATACTTTGACAGGAGCACAGGTTAACTGCACAACCACTGAGAAAGAACTTCTAGCAATTGTGTATGCTTTTGAGAAGTTCAGACCTTACTTGCTGGGAGCAAAAATCGTGGTGTGGTCAGACCATGCAGCTTTGAGGCATTTGTTTGCCAAAAAGGAATCCAAGCCAAGGCTAATTAGATGGGTGTTGTTATTGCAAGAGTTTGATTTGGAAATCAAGGACAAGAAGGGAGCGGAAAATTTTGTAGCAGATCATTTATCGAGATTGGAGAGTGAACACATTGAAGAAGGGGAAATTTTGGATTTGTTTCCTGATGAACATATCTGTGCTTTATTTGCATGTGAAATTTATGTTCCTTGGTTCGCTAATATAGCCAATTTTCTTGCAGGAGGCTTTATGCCAAAAGACTTTACATGGCAACAAAGGAAGAAGCTGCGAGCTGATGCCAAATATTACATTTGGGACGACCCGTACTTATTCCGCTTGTGTGCCGATCAAGTAATAAGAAGGTGCATTTCAGATGGAGAAAAAGGAGAAATCATTAAGGCTTGTCATGGTGGGGAAGCTGGTGGCCATCATGGGCCAAATCGAACGGTAGCAAAAATTTTATCTTCTGGTTTTTATTGGCCTACCATGTTTAAAGATGTTCAAAGTTTTGTGAAAACATGTGATAGATGTCAACGGGTAGGAAATATTTCTAAGAAAGATGAAATGCCGTTAACCAATATGCTTGAAGTGGAATTATTTGATGTGTGGGGGATAGATTTCATGGGGCCTTTTCCAATATCTTTTGGGTTTGAGTATATATTAGTAGCTGTGGATTATGTGAGTAAGTGGGTAGAAGCCATAGCTACTAAGACTTGCAATGCCAAAATTGTACTAGAATTCCTTAGGAGGAACATTTTCACTAGGTTTGGCACGCCAAAGGCCATAATTAGTGATGGGGGCAGGCATTTTGTTAATCATCAATTTACTGCCTTATTGAAAAACTTTGGTGTGAGGCACAAAATGACCACCCCATATCACGCTCAAGCAAATGGACAGGTTGAGGTTTCTAATAGAGAACTCAAAACAATCCTAGAAAAGACTGTAAATTCATCTAGGAAGGATTGGTATTTGAGGCTGGATGAAGCTTTATGGGCCTATAGAACCGCATTCAAAACGCCTATAGGTTTATCCCCGTTTAAGTTAGTCTATGGTAAGTCATGCCATCTCCCTGTCGAACTTGAACACAAAGCTTATTGGGCAACTAAATTCCTGAATTTTGATGTTAAGAGTGCAGGTGAAAAAAGACTTCTCCAGATGAATGAGTTGGAAGAAATACGCTATTGGTCATACCAACAAGCGGAGAAGTATAAGGAAAATACGAAGAAATGGCACGACAAGAAACTGATCAGAAAGGAATTCACTCCAGGTATGAAAGTCCTATTGTACAATAGTCGATTAAGGTTGTTTCCTGGAAAATTGAAGTCGCGATGGATGGGACCATTTGAGGTGGTAAGTGTAACTGACTTCGGAGCTATCACGATCAAAAAACAACCTGGGAGTGAGGAATTCAAGGTAAATGGCCATCGATTAAAACCGTATTTTGAGAACCGCGCTGAATTGGCAGCGGTAATCATTATTTTCGACGCTGAGTGAGGTAAATTCAAAAGTCTAGCTGAGACTCAAAATCAGAACTAAAATAATCTCTATTCTTATCTTTTGTTTTAATTTAGGAAGTTCTAGTTATTTTCAGTCTGAAGGTCATTTGTATTTTTATCTAGTGGTCTATTAATTTTTGAACGTAGTGTAAAACGTTGTGAAGTTTTTTGGGGTAATTGCTGCTTGTTTAAAGGGTAAGTTTGGCTAAAAAACTCGTTTTACACGGCCGTTAGGAATCCTCATACCGCCGTGTGAAATGTGCATTTTTATACCTGATTCCAGTAGCGTTTTACATGGCGGTATGGTAGTCCCATACCGCCGTGTAACTCGTGATTTTTAAAAAAATGTTGATTCCAGTAGCATTTTACACGGCGGTATGGTATGTCCATACCGCCGTGTAAAACGAAATACCCTGTTTTTAAATCCCAAGCCACCAGTTTCTTTTTAGCAATTTTTAAACACAAAATTTCCCTCTCTCTACCCGATACCCACAATTTTTGAAATTCTTTGTTTTTAATTTGGTTAAATCACCATCCAAGAGCATCTTTCGCACATCTTTTGCAGCATTCCTTCAATTCAAGTAAGTTTCCTTCATTCTTTTCTTTTTATTTTTCGTTTCTTCTTTTTAATTTTGTTTCTTTGTTGTTCTAGGGTTTAGGTATTTTTCATTTCCTTTTCTCTTAATTAATTCTTTCTTTAAGAAATAAGTGGATTTTATGTGTTAATTTTCAATTAATGGTTCGATTTTGTGTCTTAATTTGAAATTGTTGGCTGGATTAATGTCGAATTCTGTGGATTTGTTTCTGAGTTTGTTGAAATTTGTGGGTTTGTGGCTGGATTTATATGCATTCGTTTGATTTGTGTGCTTTGCCCTAACTTGGTGATTTAATTTGTGTTTTGTTCCTTTAAATCAATGTGCGTTGTTTAATAGATGGATTGCTTGATGATAATTGAAATGATGGTGGGTAATAAGTGAATGAGAAATGCTGGATTGATACACAAAAGTTTGTGCCCACCAAGTGTTTGTCAAAATGCCTAAATGAGTATTCTTTAACCCTTCTCTGTCATATAGTTGCTGTCAACCATGGTTTTCTTTTGGGCTTTCATATACTCTGAAATATGTTTGTCTCGAGCTGTAATTAAAGTTTGAGTGGGCATTTAAGCATGTAAACATTATGGCAGTATGACAATTCGGTGCGAATGCTGTAATTTTTCACATTCTATTTCTTTTGTGCATTTGCTGCTAAGGGAACTTGGGGGTGTTATCATAATTGCTAGCCTGTCATTGTTCAAGTTTATCATTGTAGCATTGCTGTCTCATTGTTCTGCAAATTGTTTTGAGCTCAATTACGGCTCGCTTACTATTTTGTTGCAAATTTAAGCCGTTATTCTCCTCCCACTAATTGTGTTGCTTTATTGATGCAGTGGCTCCAAAAAGATCTAGATTAGACCAGGCATCATCTTCTCGGGACAGCTCAATACCTTCTTGGGTCCCAACCAGGTGCCACACCGCATACCAATGTCTAACAGAGGCAACATTCCTACCCTCAACTTTTCTTGATTCTGATTCACTACGGAGCCTGGGGATAAATGACGAAATAAATGAGTTGATTGATGGAATAGGGTGGACAGAATTTTTTCAGAAAAAGGAGAGAGTTCACCCGAAGTTGACACGGGATTTCCTTGCAACCGTAGATTGCAAGATTGACAATGAAGATGAAGACGACCCCGGGGAGGTAACATTTTGGTTAAACAAGAGAAAACATACACTGATATTCAATGAGTTCGCAGACGCCTTGGGTTTTCCGGTGGATGGAGCCCGTTATGTGCCAGACTTGGATAAACAAACCATTTGGGAATCAATTCGAGATCCAGTCACGGCTACACGATATGTCACTGGGCAATCAAAGGCACATCATCTTCGCGATCATGCATTGCGAATCTTACACAGATTTTTCGTACTCTCATTTTATGGACACGTGGAAGCAGCAAGAGTAGTGAATCAGGCTGAAGCCCTGTTTCTACATTGCATGGTCCACAGGATCAGGTTGAATGGCGCTTATTATTTATGGAAAAAGTTTGAAGACTTACAGGGAAATCCTAAGAAGGTGAAGAAAATAGCAATAGGATGGATAGTCACTGTTCCAGCCAAGAGAGTAGGCCACAGTCCATTAGGCACAGACCTGGGAAATAGCAATCTTCTGGACTTCAAGATGCTGAAGAATTTGAGGATCATTGTGGATGATCAGCATTTTCATGATCAAGTCAGACTGTCCACCCGGGACGAATATTTGCACCTCATTGAAAGGGGTCGAGTACAGTTGCCAGTAGAAGGGGCCGAAGATGAGGATGCGCAGCCAGAGGAGGCTGCAGGTGCAGCTGCTGCAGGACCCGCTCCAGCCATGCCAGCCTATGACTTCTCTCAACTTACTGCCCATTTCGAGGCTTTGCAGACTGGACAGGCTCAGATAAATTCTCGCTTAGATCAGTGGGAGAGCTTCATGGAGGATACCCATGCTGAACACGTTCAACTTATGGGGCGTTTGGACATGCATGAGCAGCAGTTAGCCATGCAAGCACAGAGTCTGTCAAGGCTGGAGCATTCCATATACCTCTCTCGGCAGGAGCAGGAGCAGTTTTACCAGACCATGAGGGATCGTTTCCCTCCACCACCACCTCCGCAAGAGTGAAAAATTTTCTGGGAGTTTTTCTGATCTTATTTTTGATACTTTAGTACTATTTACTTTGGATTTCCTTTTTGTTAGCTTACTTGCTGAGGACAGCAAGTTGGTAAGTGTGGGGTGAGAACTTGCTGAATGTGTCTGACCTTTAGTATTACTTTAGTATTTTAGTAATTAGTGTTAAATTCATTTTACTTTCGCACTTTATTTTTACTTTAGTATGCTTTCATTTTATTTTAGCTTTAGTTATGCTTTGTGTCATGCTGTGTGTTTCGATTTTAATTATTTAAGTTGTTTGATTTAAGCTGATTGATTTCTTTCAGGATTAGTTTAATAAGCTCTTAAGTGTTATTCCAGTTTAATTTTCAAACTTGAATAAGTTATTTAAAGCATCCAGTTAACAAGAGAGTAATTTTCTGTTTAAAAGTTTTTCGTCCTAACATTGTTCAAATTAGAGCATACAATTAAAATTTCCAATATTTTGCACTCAGGCCAGTTTTTTACAAGTCAAAAAAAAATAAGCCATGAAATCTCTTGATCAGAAAGTCTTTAGAATACTAGAACCTTCCTCATTGCCCTTCAAAACGATATAACAATTAAGGCATGAATTTTGACATGATTTAGGCATCTTTTTTTGTTAAGTCACTTTAAATAAACTTTCTCCTACCTATGGAATTAACTACCCTTGTTAGCCAATTTTGAGCTTAAATGAGTATGTTAAATGCGTATTTCGAAAATTTTATTGTTTGCACAACTTATTGTTACCATTAAACCTAAAAAGCCTTTAGCTTACCCTTATAGGAGAGCTGGCCACTCTAGGATTGTGGGGGGTTGTTGTTGGTAAGTTTGGGTGATTGAGTTCATGTGATGGTGTGAATGAGTTTCAAATTAATTGGCAAGAGTAAGTTGGACTGAATGTTTTAGTAAGTTGGAAAGAAAAGAAAATGAAGATGAAGATAATGTCCTTTGTGATTTGGTATGAAATTTGGAGCTGATTATAAGTTACTAAAATATTCAAGTGTGGGGTAGTTCATTTCTCAAAATAAAAATAAAAAAATAAATAAAAATAAAAAATAAAATAAAATAAAATAAAATAAAATAAAATAAATAAATTCTATAGAAAAATTCAAGTGTGGGGTACCTTCTATTGAAAAATAATATGCTCATATTCTTGGATGGTTGGGTTTGGAAAAGAAAATTTCATTTTCTTGGGATGCAAAATTTTTCATTATGGGAGATAGCTAAGTCTTGGCAACTGTGGTTAATTTGGAAGTAGGTTATGGAAAAATTTTATTGGATAGCGGTAATAGTCGGTAGAGTGGCTGAATCTGTATTGATTTCTTAAATTTTCCTTGTTAGCCATCACCGGTCGAACATTGCATTACAACCTGTTTAAGACCTAACGATCATGTTTATGTCTTGATTTGTTCAGTGGAGATGACCTTCGGGTTCCGGTACCAAAGGAGAGGCCTATGGTGTTTCTAGTGTTTCAATTGAGAAACCAGATGTGCATTCGTGCACTAACTTATTTGGTCATTGATCGATTGGTGCTGGAATTTTAATTTTGAAAATTATTAAAACTTTGGTTTTGGCCTTTGCACACACACACTGGAAATTTAATTGTATCTTCTTCTTTTGAGTTTTGTTTAAATAAGAATTGCTCTCAAGTGGAATTTACTAAGTGTTTTCTTGGTGTTTTGAATTTCCGTTTTCTTGCTTGAAAATTGAGAAAGTTGGAATTGAAGAGGTATTTTACTCGAGGGCGAGCAAAAGCTAAGTGTGGGGTATTTTGATACATTCAAAATATATGTTGTTTTTATATGAATTTCTAGCTTACTTTTGAGTTTAAAAGTTCCTATTTCAATATATTTTTGTTAAAGTTTTATTAAATATTGTCTGATATACTAAAGTGAGATTTTGTGTTGTTTTTGGAAGATTTTAGGAAGCTTACACGGCGGTAAGGAACATTCATACCGCCGTGTACCACGAAAATATCACAATGCAATTGGAAGGACTTACACGGCGGTAAGGAACGTCCATACCGCCGTGTACCACGGGAATCATCACTTACGTAAGTAGATACACGGCGGTATGGAATTATCATACCGCCGTGTGAGGCGTAAAAATCCCAACAATTACGGCACTGGACAAGGGGAGCAAAATGTCAAGATTGTTGACCAGAGGCAAGTTACACGGCGGTGAGAGACTCTCATACCGCCGTGTAACCTATTTGTGAACCAAATCTGCACAAAATCAAAGACTTTGAAGGCCACCTTTTGACTTTGAACTTTGAACGGTTATTTAGGGACTGAAGTTAGCCAGAAAGGGGGTCGATGGGATTTTTGGAAACGAAGAGGGGAGATTTATTTTCTGCAATTTAAGATTAAGATTTTTCATATAGTTTGAGAATTTAATTTAAGATGTTGTTATTTTTAAATCTAGATTGAATAATCAGTGATAGAGGGAGGTTATTATCTATTTTTGAAGTGTTGAGAACAGATTGAATGGGAAGAACATCAATTTTATTATTGTAAGAATTTCATTTTCAGATCTCAAATGGGTAATATCAACTTTTCTCCATTTAATTCAGTTTTTATTTCCATTATGAGTGAGTAGTTCCTTTCTTGTTAAAGGATGTCTTGAATCCCCAATAATCATGTGAATGCTTGTGTGGATTGATTTATGCATATGCTTCAGTTTTATCTTCTTCAAATTTATCTGTTTTAGTTATTGAATTTAATGCAAGGTTTAAGATTGATCTGCTGTGATAATCTTTGATTGTATTCATTTCATTAGCTTATATATAATTTGTTCTATTTCTATTGATTTTCACTGATTTGATTAATCCGGGAAGGTAGTTGAATCTGCAGATCTCTATTTTAATAGGTTCAGAATTGTAGAAGATAATTGAGCTTTGATATCTTAATCCGGGATGGTAGGATCATCTAAGCTTAGGACTTAAGACCTGTTTCGATGCTAAGATTTGTGCTGAATCCAAGGTGGTAGGTGCATATGTTAGAAAAGCTTGATCCGAAAGGCAGGCTATGGTATAGGCTAGGTTGTTCACTGATTTACATATGTTTATTGATAAGTTGAAGCATTTACATGGCATTATTGGGGAGGATGGGTATTCCTTGACAAGATCTTTTAAGTTATTTCATAAAATCTATAGTAGTATTGATTCTTTTAATATTTTTGAATTAGTGATTTCATCAATTATATTCTTGAATTTATTTTTTAAATAATTCATCACATCAAACAATTGGGAATTCTTTAGAATACATTTAATTGTTAAAATTTACACAACACAGTCCCTTGGGTTCGATAACTTGTGGTCTTAATTATACATCACTATATTACTTGCCGATTCAGTACACTTGCTGAGGTCACGTCATGCTAAAATTGAGCGCCTCGACAGGGTGAAAACCGAAAAAAGGCATCCTGTGCAAAAATTAGGGGCATGAGAGAAAATGTCCGATCGTGAAAACCCGAGAGGGCCGATTGGTAACAGGAGTTGATGTTGTTAAAATTTGGTTCCTTATATTAACAGCGCGTGAGCAGCTGAGTAAATGCCAAAACTGATCATGTATGCTGAAATTATATGGAAATGTACACAAATTCGTGAAATAGAATGAATATTATTCTTTTCATTTTTGTCATTTTCTAGTTCTGCATTAAAAAGAAATGTAGCACCAAAAGAAATACATATATAAGCTAAGCTAAGTCATGCTGCTGCTCTCGCCGACCAGATGCTTGAGCCCTCGAGTCCTGTTATCAGATGTTGGACTAAGGATCCACTTCTTGTACTCGTTAGTCGAAGACACAGAGTGATTGCCGAACCTCGGGATAACAATCTTCACTGGTAGTTTGCCCCACAGCTCATGATACCGAGAAGCAAACGCGGCCGAGAGAGCTCCTCCCCGGAAAGATAAGGGAACCCTCACTACATCTTGGGTCACTACGAGCTGACGTGTACATCAAGAGGTGATGCAGAAGGTGGCTTGACGGAGCCCACAGAGGGGAACACACCCCGATGGCCCATCAATGACCACATGAGACAGTGGGAGCCAGGCAGATGTCAAACTGATGTCGTCATCCGACAGCTCGCCAAATCTGGTAATGCCTTCACCAGTAGTGGCACACCCTTGCAGTCGTCGACGCGGCAGAAAGTGGCTCGGCGAGTACTGTGGAGTAACTCGAGGGGGTGGCTCAGACAACATCCTCAGTTTCTCTTGCAGCCAGATCTGGAAAAAATAATTATAAAAAAAAAGAAAGAAAAAGAAAGAAAAAAAGAGAAATAAATATAAAAAAAAGAAAGAAAAAGAATAAAAAAGAAAAAGAAAGAAGAGAAGAAAAAGAAAAAAAGGAAAAAAAAAAGCCGCTGGAGTAAGTAGGGTTTACTTCAAGCAAAAATAAGGCACAGGGTTGTGTGAAAATCCAAAAGGACGTACCTCCCGCTAAGAAAAGCTAGTGTGAAAATCCATAAGGGACGCACTACCTTTAAAATAATGACGCACCTGGAGCAATAAGGGGCTACCGGTAAAAGTTGTAGTGGATCCAGAGCTCACAGCGTCCAAGCCCAGAATGGTTTCAGCCAGAATGAGTGGTAAGGGTGATAATCCCAGATGAAAGTCGCTCAGGACTCCGAACAGGCAGGTGTCACCTGTCAAACCCCCTGGAACAACAGTGAGGAAGTTCACCATGCAAAACAAGAATATAATGCTTACCCGATAGGTGGGGATGTCAATGAACTGATCCAGAGCCTCGATTAGTGGCCTCAGAGCAAAGGAAGAACCCAGAGGAATCAGCCGGACGACCTCAGAAGGAGGTATGCCGAGAGCCATGGCTATGTCCCGGATTTGTAATAGACCGCAGCAGGGGACGCAAGGCAGAGTGCTAGGAGGGAACCAGGCTCCCAGAATGGTAGCTAACTCTTCAGGCAAAGGGCACAGTTCCTGGTAGGTGAAGCGAAAGACGTTAAACCGGGGGTTCCAGAAGTGGGTCGCTGCCAGAAGGAGGTTCTGATCGACTTTGATCCGGCACAGGTATTTCAGCCCAGACAGAGAGGAAAGGGCGCCTTCTCCCCAAGTGTGTTTGTCATCTAAGATATGGCGCATCCTTTGGGCTAGAGGGGAAGACATGCTGAGAAGTATGAAAGGCTCAAGATGTTGGAAAATGAAGACGCACAAGAAGAGCAAAAATTTTGTGAGAATTTATAGGGAAGTGTCACCGACGGCCTACCCGTCTCTCCTAAGAAACGGCCTGCCCGTCGGTAGAGATCCACCAGGCAGACGTCAGCATTGCATTCATCACGCGCATTAACTTGCATTTATTGCGTGACAGACGGCCAGCCCGTCGGTTGCTTCTACAGACGCCCAGCCCGTCGGTCACGAAATTCTATATAAGGGCGAGTGACAGACGGTGCAAACGCTGCTGTCCCTTTCATTTTCCTCTCTCAAACCGTTTTTTAGCGGTTTTTCAAGCATTTCTTCTTATTTTTTTCGCGATTTCTTCATATTTTCGCATTTTCTACTCACCGGGTGCTTCGATATTTATATTTCTTCAGTTTCTACACTTCTCGCGACTACAAGTAAGTAAATAACTACTTTTTTTGAATTTTATTCAATTTATTTCTTCATTTCTTCTTCTTTTAACTTTAGAAATGATTAGGAAGTTTTAGATGCCTTAGGAATTTAGGGGGAATGCTGCCCATTTTTTTCCTTTTATTTTTATTGCAATTAAATCCGAACCTTTGCATGATCACATAGAAATAGAATTTTTCTATAACTTTGGTGCTTTAGAAATAGACCTTTGCTAGCGCACTATTCTGTGCATATATTACTTTTGAGGCCTGAGGCCATTGTTTTGTGTTGTTGGGGACTCACTCTTGCCGGGGTGTGTCCCGTTTACATGCGTATATTATTGTTGAGGCCTGAGGCCTATTTTGTTGCCTTTTTATGCAGGAGGTCGGGCATACCCCTGCCGGGGTGCTGCCCAAATTTTTATTATTTATTCTAGAATTGAATATTTTCATGTATAATGCATGCCTTGGGACCTAGAAAGCCCATTTTCTTTATTCGCTTCAAATTATTTCCATGCTAATTGCATGTTGTTTTTTCTTTGATATGTGCAAAACATGTGGGCAGCCATTGCCCTTTTCATTTATTATCAGCTTTCTTTATCTAGTTTTCGGGCCGCCATTGCCCCGGTGAGGCCTAAATGGGCCTTCACCTTGAAAATAAGTCTAATAATACTTATTTTGTCAGATTTTCACTATCTAATTTTTTTCGTCTTTGCAGGATGCCTCCCAGACGTAGAGCACCGCAGGCCCAGCCCAAGATCGTAGTTCCGGGTTGGATGGATGCTGAGTCAGCTCAGAGGTATAGAGCATTGGCTCAGGTAGAGCTTCGGGCCAGCCGTTTTGTATGCCGGCCGTTCCTGGAGGCCCTAGGGATGGCCCCAGAGTTTGATTTGCTCGTCGAGGGTGCTGGGTGGACAGAGTTCCTTGAGCCCTCCTTTCAGACTTTTCCAGAGGCTACTCGCCAAGTCCTGGCCACTCTCCGCTATGCCGGTTTTCAGAGTGCAAATACCAACCCAGGGGTGGTTCAGTTTTGGTTCGACGGCGACCACTACAGTATCACTAGACAGAGATTCGCTCAGACCATGGGGCTCCCTACAGAGGACGGGGATGGCGAGCTATGAGACGCGCCCATTGGGCGGCTATTGCCATACCAGGAGTGCTGTATGATCATGATACAGCAAAGAGCACCATACTGGTGTCTCAGGCACTCCGGTATTTGCACAGAGTGCTATCCAGTTCGTACCTCGGTCGAGCTGATAATCCAGGGTCGCTTAATGCGGCCGAGATCTGGAGCCTCTTGGCTATGGTGGCAGGCCAGCGTCTCAACATTAGCCATGAGATCTTGGCCAACTTGACCAGAGTTGGCAGAGGGTTGACACCTGTAGTGATAGTGGGAGGAGTTATCACCCGGCTGCTTCTGAGATTGGGAGTTACCCCTGACAGGTTGAGGGCACCCTTGGCGGAGGGGATCCATGTGGATGCAGCAGCGGCAGTGCAGATGGGGATGATCTCCCCGATATCAGGGCAGGCAGAGGCCTACAGGGTGCTGACCATTCACGAGACCCGGCGGATGTTCTCACTTCCCCCCTTGGGTCCATATCCAGACCACCCGGAGCACCCAGAGGATCAATCTCCGCAGCCAGAGCTCCAGCCTCAGCCCGAGCCTCAGCCCGAGCACCAGCCTCTACATCCAGAGCCAGAGCCCCAGCCTCCTCAGCCTCCTCAGCATCAGACTGTGCCACCGCCACAGCAGCAGGAGCAACCCAGGACCCCATCGGACTTCGATATAGAGTTCACGATAGATGATCTTTTTGCTGCCTCACCAGCATCCCGAGCACCAACTCCTGTCCCATCACCGGGCATCAGAGTGCAGAGGACTACCCGCGGGCCCCCCGAGAGATATCATCCTTATTCTAGAGGCGACCCGGGGGCATCCACCTCTACAGCACCGCCTCCAGAGCCACCACAGCAGCAGCCAGCACAGCCCAACTTCTCTCAGCTCCTCACTTCCATGTTCACAGGCTTAGAACGATGACAGGATGAGAGGGACAGGGCTATTCACGAGAGGTTGGACCGCCAGCAGGCTGCTATTCAGGAGCAGTCCCAGTCAGTGGAGCGATTAACCCGAGAGCAGGCTGGCTACACCGAGCATACTACGCGGGAGCAGGCTTGGATCCTGGATGCTTTCAGGGATGAGCAGGCTCGGGTCATAGAGACCCTCAAAGGTGAGCAGTTGAGGCTGATCGAGCAGATTGCTCAGGGCCAGAGGAAGCTTAGGCAGTAGCTCGCTCATGATTTGAGGACGTCACAGGACCAGGGGTCTCAGAGGGTTGACATGACCCTGCAGATGATTGACGAGTCACTCGACTCTCTGAGATCCCGCGTCCAGGTGATAGAGGGGATTCTCCCACCCTTGTCTCAGACCATGAGGGAGTTCAGGGAGCAGGCAGAGCAGCGCTTAGAGAACATGAAGAGAGCCGCCAGTGAGCAGACCACTCAGTTGAGCCAGGCGTTCAAGAAGTTGGGAGGCACAGTATCAGAGATGCTGGAGTTCATCAGGACTTGCACCCAGCCTTTCTTGGATGGCCACGCTCAGATCCGATTCAGGCAGACCCACGACGCTGAGGCAGGACCCTCCACAGCTCCACCTCCGGCACGGCCAGCTCCGCCTCCACCTCCGCCCGGGACAGTACACATATCGGATGATGAGGATCCTGATGAGCCCTCTGACTACACACCCCTATGACATTCAGGGAATCATATTTGTGTATATTTATACTTTGTATATACGTTGTACAAAATGAATATTTCTAGTGAAAAGCTTTTGTTTTCGAAATTTATGCATTTATTCAGTTATTTATTTATGATTCATATAATAGATGAATATATGTCTTCACATTCACTCATATTCCAAAGCAAGGAAAAATAAATAACAACTCAACAAAAAAAAAACAAATGAAACATGGCATAGCAAATAAAGCAAAATCACGCCATTAATAAACGGGTTAAAAGATGACCACTCGAACATGAACTAACAAAACTTTTTTTTATCACACAGGTACAGAGAGTACCGCTTCTCAATAATTGAAGCTGCAGTTAGAGAAACACTGCTCTTCATCATATTGAGATTGTAACCAAAGCATGCTACATCTCACAGTTCGCACGGCAGCCAGAGAGTGCTATGCACCTTGCAGATCGAATGGGGGTTAGCAAGGGAACTTCAGATTGAAGCTGCAGTTAGAGAAACACTGCTCTTCACCAAACCGAGATTGTAGCCAAAGCATGCTACATCTCACAGTTCGCACGGCAGCCAGAGAGTGCTACGCACCTTGCAGATCGGATGGGGGTTAGCAAGGGAACTTCAGATCGAAGTTGCAGTTAGAGAAACACTGCTCTTAACCAAACCGAGATTGTAGCCAAAGCATGCTACATCTCACAGTTCGCGCGGCAGACAGAGAGTGCTACGCACCTTGCAGATCGGACGGGGGTTAGCAAGGGAACTTCAGATCAAAGCTGTGGTTAGAAAAACACCGCTCTTCACACCGAGATTGTAGCCAGAGAGTGCTACATCTCACAGTTCACGCGGTAGCCAGAGAGTGCTACGAACCTTGCAGATTGGATGGGGGTTAGCAAGGGAACTTCAGATCAAAGCTGCAGTTAGAGAAACACTGCTCTTCACCAAACCGAGATTGTAGCCAAAGCATGCTGCATCTCACAGTTTGCGCGGTAGCCAGAGAGTGCTACGCACCTTGCAGATCGGATGGGGGTTAGCAAGGGAACTTTATATCGAAGCTGCAGTTAGAGAAACACTGCTCTTCGCTTCGAGTCTGTAGCTAGAAAATGCTACGTCTCACCAACCCCTGCAAGTCGAGACGAGATTGGTAGGGATATCTTCGCATCGCCGAACAGACCGAGACAAGGTCTACCCGGCACAAGGCGCGAAAGGTAAGAACCGTCGCAGGTACGCCTTCTTTCTTTATGTCCTCTCTCTGAGTTTTGGCTTATCTAGGCGCTTGCGCACTAGCTTCCCCAAAACTGGGGGCAACTGTAAGCACCGTGTCCCAAAGCGGTCCGGATCAGAGGTTACCCTGTGATGAAATCAGTATCTTAGCCTGTATGAATGGTTTGGATTTGGGGGTTTTAGTCCCGCGTTCCACGAGAAATGAGTCTTTTTGCCTTTCTTAGGCAGAGGGGGAGAAAACAGGGGATTTTCGAGTCAAAAAGCTTTTTTTCCTCCACAGACGACCAGCCCGTCTGTGAAGTCAGCCCGTCGCTTAGGGTCACCGATGGCTTGTGGTATTTTCCGACGCCCGTCGAAAAATCACCGCCCCTGTAAGAATGCCGCCTGGTTTCCCGGAGCACGCAACCCTTCCGACGCCCGTCGGTGGATGTGGCAGGGCCGTCGGACGAATCCTTGTGTCAGAAGGATTCTTCCGACGCCCGCCTCCATACACTGACGCCCGTCGATCGTGTCTGGCTTATAAAAGCTCCGGATTTTCAAAAGAAAAGGGTTCCAAAAATTTCTGAAGAGGGGAAACTCTGCCCAAATTCAAGCATATTTTCTCTCTCTTCCAGCAAACACATTTCATAAAGAAATCCATTTCAAAAGAGAATCAAATCCATCAAAAGGGACTAAAATTAATTAGTTTTCCTTAGATCTTGATTCCAAAGACAATATTTTGAAGGGTTGAGAAGGACATAATCTGTTTTCCTCTTTTCGATCCTTCATCTTGCTTTTCGTGGAACACGCGGGGCTCTAATCAACACAAGAATCTCACCCAGAGCGATTATCTGAGGGTAAATATTCTGGATTCCTTCTTCATATCATTTCACATTTATTCTTTATTTGTTGATTCTTTCAATTTCGTCATTATTTTTCTTTATTTCGACTCTCATTACATGATTTTATGATAAAATCTCTTTTTTGGCTTTAAAAGGAGTTTTTCTCTTCCTATTTTTTTCGGAGACAGTGGTGACCGACGGGTCATCTCTATCACCGACGCCCGTCGGTCACCTCACCTACAGATGTCCTCTTTTTGAGTGACAGACGGACATGTCGGTTATCTTGACTGACGCCCGTCAGTCACCTAAAAGAGGCCGTCGGTGGGTTCTGTCTCTTCCCTTTTAAATGATTTTCTGTCTTTTTCAAGTCCCTTTGGATTCCCATATATTGATTTTATGTATATTGACATCTTTTAACTTTCTATGAGTGTATATTGATTCTCTTGGACTATCCCGAGTTGGAGTGGCTACCTACCATATTTGGAGGATTTTATCCAGTTTAGTTTCCTAATCCTCTTGATTATTTCTTTTATTGATTTTATGTATATGGATGTACTCTTTTCATATCTCGTTAATGTATAAAATGACTCAATGTTTTATATTCAATAAAATGAAGTTTACATCAAAAGCAAGGGTCCAATGCCCTATTTTTATCCAATAAAGATCATCACAAATAAAAATATCCACTTTTGATAATGGTGCATGCGAGGACCAAACTCCTCAAAAATAAATAATGCCCCGATTCATGTATGTATCGCACATTTATAAAGGGAGTTGTATTCTGCTCCTTGTATTATTATAACTTATCGCTTTTACCATTTATTTTGCTCATTTACTGCTTTTCGAATGTGAATAAATGTGCCTTAAATCAATTGCATCGTGTGGAGAGAGAGCGAATTAATAACAATTAAAATTTGATCATAAAATAATCGAGGTAGAAATAGATGAGAAATTCCGGACCCAGCTCTGGTCTTTGGGCTCAAAGAGGCTAGAGGTCTACCCTCCAAGACACCTTTTTGTGCCACGAGACTTTAGCGCTAATCCTAGGCTCCTTAGGGCGAGAGATTTACCTTCCAAGACCCCTTTGGCTGGCCCAAAATGGATACAAAGCGCAGTCTTAGGCTCTCCGAGGCGAGAGAAACTTTCCCAATGTTCTATTGGGTGGCGACTCCATGAAACCTCCTTGTTGCCCAACATAGACGCACTTGCAATTTATTGGAAGCTGTCAACGGACCCACAAATGCCCCGATCGCCCTCGAGCGGGTGGTCCCATGGGCGGCCGCGGGGATCCGGCGCGCGTCACAGCAATTTTGAGCCTTTTACGGGAAACAAGAGGTGTCTTGGAGACCCCATCCCAATAAAACATTGAGATGGCCCTCTCGCCTCATTGAGCCCATAGACCAGAGAAGGTTCGGGACTTCCCATTTATTCATACCTTGGCTAAGCTTTGAATTTAGCGTTTTATCCCTTTTCTCATTCAATTCGGTGCAGTTTAAAGCGCAAGTTATTCATTCAAAGGAAATAATAAACAAATAAAGCATAATTAAAGTAAAGTGCGCGAATATAAATTACAATAAAACTAGGGGCGGAATACAACCTTCATTGTAAATAAAATACAAATCATACATAAAACGGGCTATTTGTTAAAGATGAGGACATTGGTCCTCGCATGCATATTTATTATAAAATAATTTTGATGTGACAATTTTTATTTTGGATGGAGAAAATTGGGACATTGGTCCAATTTTTATTAGGAAAGGTTCCAAGTTAATTAATAAAAATATTTTTGTGATTTTCTTTTTAGTGTGCCTAAAATAAACAATTTTATAAGAAAATTACATGGAAAAATAAATGAAAAAGCCAAATAAATGAAATATTACAAATAAAGCAATTAAATATTTAACCCAAACGAGCCTTCTGGATCTCCTCGGGTGCTCGCAAAAAAGTCCAAGTAAAGAAAATAAGTTTTGACATAAAAAAAAAAAAAAACACAAATGAAATAATATTAGTAATTAAATCAATAAAATCAATTAAACATATAAAATAATGAATAACAAATTAAGATAAAATAAGATGACATGAAGGATGATAAATGAATTATCACGTTAACAAATTAAAGTGCATTAAATGATAAAAGAATTAAATGATTTGATTTAAATAAATAAAACATGTTAATGAATTAATACATAAAAATATGAACATGATAATAATAATAATAATGAACAATGACAATAAACAAATAAAAAAATAAACAACAAATATATAACCATAGCAATGAAAAAGAATGATACAAAATGAATAAAAGAATGATGAAAATAATTAAATGAGTGACATGATTAATTAATGTTATCCCGATTAACATAAAACATTTACATGGCAAAAAAGATCAATCAAAATGAATTAATTAATTACATGTTAAAAATAATGAGAAATCAAAGCAAAAATAAATTATTTACATTTTAGCAATAATAAAAAATCAATATTTACATGTTAGAAATTATAAGAAATTAATATTTACATGAATAAAAATAATATATTAACATATTAAATGAGACAAATATAAAAGCAATAGAATAAATGAATAAATAACAATAAAAAAATATATATGTTAATCAATTAAAAATAAATAAAATAATAAAAAATAAAAATATTTAAGCCCAGAATGTTTACCCTCAGAGTTTCGAATTCGATAAAGGTAAAAATGATGATTGATTTCCTTGTTCTTGATTTGCAAGATTAGAATTGAATATGATGAAAATGTTGAAATTTTATTCAGAAAAATAAATTGCAAAGAAAATAATGAAAGAAAATCAAAACTTCTTTAAGAATAAAAAAATAATTTTTATTGATAAAAATGTTTTCAATAACAAACAATTATTTTGTTTGTCTCAAAAAATTATTTATGAAAAAAACTTGTTTTTTATAAAATCAAATGAAGAATTAGATTTCAAGGACAAACAATTATTTTGTTTGTCTTAAAAATCTATTTTTCATCAATAAAGGATTCAAATAAAAATCATTGAAAAAATTTAAGTGAAAAAATTATTGAAAGACAAAAAGTATGAAAATTGAATTTTTAAGAACAAATAATCACTTTATTTGTCTCAAAAATCAACTTTCCATCAACAAAATTCCATCTAAAATATATTTAGAAGAAATTCTATTGGAAAAAAGAAGAAAAAGAATTGAGTTTTTCTATTTCTATTATTTTGTTGGGGGAAAATCTGAAAATCTAGAGAGAAAATGTTGAAGAAGAAGAAGAGAAAACTTAAGAAAGTCTAAAAAATAAAACCTAAAAAATTCCCCCCCTTCTCTTTCCATCATTTTCCATTTATATTAAAAAATTAAATAATTAAGGAAAAATCCTTAATTAATTCAAATATTATTTTCCTTTATTTTAAAAATGAAAAAATAATGATAAAACCCTTAAAAAAGGGATTAAAAAATCAGATTTTGATGAGAAAATCCGGAAAAAAATTATTTTGGGGCGAAAATCCCGATTTTAGGCGGATTTGGGCCACCGACGCCCGTCGCTGGTGAGCGACGGGCTGCCAGAGTGCGCGCCGCGCGCTGGCAGATGAGACGGGCGAGTGACGGCTATCCCGTCGCGCGTCGCTCGCGTGCGCAGCAGCTCCTCGCAGGCGCTGCTCGCCGCGCCTGCGCACTGCCGCAAGGCACCGCCGCGGCCAACGCTCGAATTTTTTTTTCTTTATTGAAAATTAACTAAAAATTCTACAATTTCTAAACCCCTTTTTTCAAATCTAATTTTAAAATATTTTTTATTTTTTTCACTCTAAAATGCAAATTTGACACAGAAATCACCACTTCAACCTTTTTGCCTGTGACAAGGCATCTTATCATCATTGGGTAACTCTGATCTGGGCTGCCTCAGGACCTGGTGTCTACAGTTGCCCCCAATTTTGGGGAAACTAGTGCACTAGTGCCTAGATGAGACAAGATTCAGAGAAGAAGGAAAGAGAAGCGTACCTGAGGCAGCCCTTACCTTTTTGCCGTGTGGAATGTTGCGACTTGTTTCTGTTGAGCTGTAATGCTATTCAACTGTGGCTTGTTTGCAATCTCTTCTATCACATTGTCCCGCTCGCCTCCAGTCAGCTTGCACGGCATCTGTGAGATGCGGTGTCCTCTAACCACAATGCCGTTGCGATCTGTTCTATCGCGTGTGCCCCGCTGTCCTCGTCTCGACATGCACGGTGGCTGATCTGTCCCGCTGGCCTCATCTCGGCTTGCACGGCATCTGTGAGATGCAGTGTCCTCTAACCACAATCCCGTTGCGATATGTTCTATCGCATGTGCCCCGCTATCCTCGTCTCGGCATGCATGGTGGTTGGTCTGTCCCGCTGGCCTCATCTCGGCTTGCACGGTATCTATGAGATGCAGTACTCTCTGACTACAACCTCTATTTGCGATCTATTCTATCGCTAGTGTCCCGGCCTGCACGGAGTCTGTGAGTTGCAGTACTCTAACTACAACTTCTGTTTGCGATCTGTTCTATCGCTGGTGTCTCGCTAGCCTCGTGTCCCTCTTGAACGACTCGTGCTCCCCCGTTTTACACGGCGGTATGACTTTGCCTTACCCCCGTGTAAAGTGTCTTACACGGCGGTAAGACAATGTCATACCGCCGTGTAAAATGCTACTATCCCATATTTTTTGTTAATGTTCTCTGTTGTTTCTTTTGATCCTTTTTCTTGTACTTTGGGTTTTTAACCTTTATTTGTGTATTATTAATTAGTAAATAAGGTTTGTATATGATGCATATGTCCTTAATTTGATAAATATACATATATATATGAATTATATAATTTTACTTGATGAATTCTCTATTTTATGTTAGTTATTATAGAATATGATTAAGTTGTTATTTGAGCCTGATAGTCATAGTTAGTGGATGGATAAGCGCTTATCAAGGGGTCAGGGTGTGAGTGCAGCTGCTGTATTTTAATTGTTACATGCGGGCCCCGTTTGGGTCATATAAGATATTTGAGGCCTCGATCTCCGGTATACTTTCAGGTATACATGATTATAAAAATGTTTTCAGACCCATGTCTCCATATGCTTGGGATACTGTGTTCTATCAGTATCATTCGTACCGGTATCCACTAGTTAGCGAGTAATCAGGCTGTTACTTGAGGTTGTTACATGAGATTGATATATGAAGCTATTAGTTATATGATATGAATATATGTTACATGTATATGTATATGCGTTATGACATGATGAAATGTAATACTTGTATTCGAACATAAATGGTTAATTATCGTATTGTGAAGATGCATATGAATAATGATTACTTGGATATGAATGGTTACTTTCCGTTATACATATATGTGTGATGAATACTTGTTATAAGCATGAGTAGTATATGTTTATATGCTTTTGTTACTATTTTAACTTACATATATGTTTATTGCAATTATATGTACATGCATGTGTTGTTCCTCCCCACTAAGCGTTATTGCTTAGCACGGGCTCTTTTTCTGTGTAGGTGGCAGGTTCGTTTTGGGAGTCAGACATCTGCAGGTCGGCCACTAGAAGTCTAGAATTGGAGTTATTTTGTCTTTCGCTGTATTTTTGTATATGGAGTATGATTTTGGAAATGTAATTTTGTAAAGGATTATTTTGTATATGTAAATGTTTATCTTTTACAAATCCCTTTTGTAAAAACTATTTGGTTATATATATGGATTTGTTATCTTTCGATTAAATGTATCTTAATTGAGTATATGTATATGTATATGTATTTGAGTTTGTATATGAGTTTGTGCGCGTGGCGCTCCGGTATCCTTCCAACGGGTATGTCGGGGTGTGACAACAATAACATCAAAGAAGATGAACAATCCAATTAAACATGCAAGAATAAAATGAAGAAATAAAATAAGTCAATCATGCTAACACATGTTAAATGATAATACTAACAATAATAATAATATATGAACAAAAATAATGACAATAATAACAATATGAACAATTAAATAAAAAAGAATAAGAATTAATAATATGAACAATTAAATAAACATAAGAATAAGAAATAATAATGTGAATAATTAAATAAAAAATAAGAATAAGAAATAATAAAAAAAATAGATCTAAGAGAATTTACATCATAGCTAACTAATTGTAAATAAAAATAAAAATAAAAATAAATTAAAATTGGAGCCAAGAATGCTTACCCTCAAATTTGATGTGATGAATGAAGTTGGATGATAAGCTTCCTCGCTTTGATTTAAAAAATAAAATATAATAAAATTTTATCCTAAGAACAAATAATTGATTTATTTGTCTTAAGGAAAAAATTGTAACAAAGAAGTAAAAAATTCACAAGAATAAATAATTAATTTATTTATCTCAAGAATTAACTTAAAAAATCAAATTAAAACACTTGGAGAATTTTTCTTGAAGAAGAAAAAATAAGAAGAAGAAGAAGAAGAAGAAGAAGAAGAGAGAAAACAGTATTTTTCTTAGGAAAAATCCCCCCCAAAATTCTATCTAAAAAAAATTTATAATCCCTAAAAAATTCAGATTTTTAATAAATAAATTAAAATGATTTAGTTCTCATAAGAACAAAAAACTGATGAATTTGAAGAGTTTAGAAGATAAAAGGTTTTTAGAATTAAATTCTATAAAAAAAATGAAGAAAGAAGCATTAAAAATGAAGAAAAAAGGCCAAAATGGCCAAAAAGGGTTGTCGGGGCGAAATCGGGCTCATAGGGGCGAGCGACGCCCGTTGGCCCGCCCGACGGCCATTGCGGTGCGCGCGCCCAGCTGCGCACGGGATGCGCAGGCCCTCGCCCGGGTGCGCGGGCTATGGCCAGCGGTCGCTTGCGCACAGAGCGCGGGCGAGCACTCCCTGCGCGTTGGGGCGCTGCCGCAACCCGACATTCGCAAACTTTTTTTTTTTAATTTTTTGCTAAAACACAATACTTCCAAAACTCACTTTTTTTATCTCAAAATAATTTTTTAAAACATTTTTAAAATACATTTTTATTTATTTCTAATAAATCAAATCGACAAGGAAATCATCACTTCTAACTTTTATTTTTGCCTATAAACAGGCACACTTAATTTCATCATTGGGTAATCCTGATCTAGGCTGCCTTGAGACCCGATGTTTACAGCAGGCCCTGCCGGTAAGGGTTGTAACTTCCCTATTTTGATGAGACGGTTGAAGTGCCAGGATAATGGCCTACCCGAAACAGTGAGGTGGGACTGAATTGCTCTAGTGGCTGAGACTTCTGTAACCTTAACATTTGCCTTACTGTTGTTATGGCTTCTTGAGCTTTCATCTTTATGCACGATTGCAAGGGCCCCATCCTCTTCAGGCACAGTGCTACATTCTAGAGTAGGCCTCCTATTTCCTCCTTGCTCAATTGGTGAATCAAGTGGCTCCTTGCCTCTGATTTCGAAAGAAAATGGAGGTACTATAGCCATCGTTGTATGAGCCTTGTCGATTGTGGCCAGGTTCACTTGGTCGAGAGCTGTTGTCATAAGCTGAGCTTGGAGAACCAGCGCCATGGCATCCATTCTTTCTTTTATCACAGCCAATAGCCTTTTTTCAAGCTCTTCAAACCTTTTATCCATCTCCTGGGCAATCAAGGCACGAGTCTCTTCGGTCTGTTGCGAAGGGCCAGCCATTTCTACTACCTTTAGATGCTCTGGCAAGGATGCTAAATCTTTGTCAGCCAACCCAAACTCTGATCACTCTTTAGACAACTGTTGGGATCCCCTAACCATCCAAGCAAATGGTCTACAATGGCTGAAAAGCAAGGCTTAGAATGATGCATGAATAATGTGTAATGCATGGTTGTGCTGTGCAACAAATAGTATACAGTGACTAAAAGAGATTACAATGATATATGTGAAACATTTGAAAAACTATACACAGGATGATATGTACATGTAATAATTATATGCAAAGAATAGGATGTATACATAGGGAGGAAATAAAAAAAAAAATTATTTGTGCATGAATGACATGAATATGTAATGCATCATCCACAACCACATGCAAGCAGATAGATCCTTCTAACCTTATCTCTCCCACACACGAGGTCGTGCGGTCTCTTTCCTAGGCAGGCTTGATCCATGGGTTAATAGGAAACCCGATGGACACGTATGGTGCACGGTGAAAAACCGGCAGGATAACCTCTCTTAGCTAATGTGCATACGCATGGGTTTTGACCATTGTGTATTTAGGCAGTCCGAATAAATCGATATGGGCCTATCGGGACATGAAAGCCTTTAATTAGGTGACCAATCAAATTATTTGGGTTTGTCCAATACAAAATGATCCATATAGGAAGCAAGGTATTATGGTTCATACCACCTAGGGGAAGCATCTATTTTCATTACATGAGCTTTGGCCAAGGTGATGTTACTTTAGGGCTACCCAAGCATGGTCCTTACCAACAGGTCTAACTCATCACGAGCGTAATGACCGGTCGGGTCTCCATTTAATATACCATGATGGTACGAGGCTTGGGCTAGTAATTATCCTTAACACTTCCCTACATTGAGTGAACGTAGGGTCGTGCTTTGGGAAAGCACCAGGGTTGATAGAGGGACCAAACTAGCATAGATCTAAGGCTCTAATGAGATGCAATGTAGCTTTGAAAAAAGATGAAATTTTTAAATTAAAACTCAATTGTAAATTTTAACCAAGGCACTTTCGAAGAGAAGTCTCGAGTATTGTCCCCAGTGAAGTCGCCACTGTGACGCGCGCCGAACCCTGGGGCGCCCCGAACCGCTCGCTTTCAGGGCTTTTGAGAGGAGGTTCGTTAAAACTTGTAAGAAATTACAAGTGCGTCCATTTTGGGCCACAAGGAGGTTTATTGGAGTCGCCACCCAATAGAACATTGGGAAAGATCGTCTAGCCTCAGTGAACCTAAGGCAACGCTGCTATGTCCATTATAGGCAAGCCGGAGGTGTCTTGGAGGCTTCCACCCTAATGATAGGATGGTCCTCTAGCCTCACGCTCGGACAAACCAGAGGTGTCTTCGAGGCATCCACCCTAATAGAACATTAGGATGGCCCTCTCACCTCGTGGTGCCTAGAACTGTGAAATTTTGAGCCTTTTACGGGACACAAGAGGTGTCTTCGAGGCCCCATCCTAATAGAACATTGAGATGGCCCTCTCGTTTCGTTGAGCCCAAAGACCAGAGAAGGTTCGGGACTTTCCATTTATTCATACCTTGGCTAATTTTATAATTGAGTTTTGAATTTAGCGTTTCATCCCTTTTCTCATTCAATTCGGTGCAGTTTAATTAAAGCGCAAGTTATTCATTCAAAGGAAACAATAAACAAATAAAGCATAATTAAAGTAAAGTGCATGAAGATAAATTAGAATAAAATTAGGGGTGGAATACAACCCCCATTGTAAATAAAATACAAATCATACATAAAACGGACTATTTGTTAAAGATGAGGACATTGGTCCTCACATGCATATTTATTATAAAACAATTTTGATGTGACAATTTTTATTTTGGATGGAGAAAGTTGGGACATTGGTCCCATTTTTATTAGGAAAGGTTCCAAGTTAATTAATAAAAATGTTTTTGTAATTTTCTTTTTAGCGTGCCTAAAATAAACAATTTTATAAGAAAATTACATGGCAAAATAAATGAAAAAGCCAAATAAATGAAATATTACAAACAAAGCAATTAAATATTTAACCCAAACGAGCCTTCTGGATCTGCTCGGGTGCTCACAAAAATGCCCAAGTAAAGAAAATAAGTTTTGACATAAAAAAAAACAAAACACAAATGAAATAATGTTAGTAATTAAATTAATAAAATCAATTAAACATATAAAATAATGAATAAAAAATTAAGATAAAATAAGATGACATGAAGAATGATAAATGAATTATCACGTTAACAAATCAAAGTGCATTAAATGATAAAAGAATTAAATGATTTGATTAAAATAAATAAAATATGTTAATGAATTAATACATAAAAATATGAACATGATAATAATAATAATGAACAATGACAATAAACAAGTAAAAGAATAAACAATAAATATATAACCATAGCAATGAAAAAAAATGAATAAAAGAATGATGAAAATAATTAAATGAGTGACATGATTAATTAATGTTATCCCGATTAACATAAAACATTTACATGGCAAAAAAGATCAATCAAAATGAATTAATTAATTACATGTTAAAAATAATGAGAAATCAAAGCAAAAATAAATTATTTACATGTTAGCAATAATAAGAAATCAATATATACATGTTAGAAATGATAAGAAATCAATATTTACATGAACAAAAATAATATATTAACATATTAAATGAGACAAATATAAAAGCAATAGAATAAATGAATAAATAACAATAATAAAATATACATGTTAATCAATTAAAAATAAACAAAATAATAAAAAATAAAAATATTTAAGCCCGGAATGTTTACCCTCAGAGTTTCGGATTCGATGAAGGTAAAAATGATGACTGATTTCCTTGTTCTTGATTTACAAGATTAGAATTGAATATGATGAAAATGTTGGAATTTTTTTTCCGAAAAATAAATTGCAAAGAAAATAATGAAAGAAAATCAAAAATTCTTTAAGAACAAAAAAATGATTTTTATTGATAAAAATGTTTTCAAGAACAAACAATTATTTTGTTTGTCTCAAAAAATTATTTATGAAAAAAACTTATTTTTTATAAAATCAAATGAAGAATTAGATTTCAAGGACAAACAATTATTTTGTTTGTCTCAAAAATATATTTTTCATCAAAAAAGGATTCAAATAAAAATCATTGAAAAAACTTAAGTGAAAATATTATTGAAAGACAAAAAGTATGAAAATTGAATTTTTAAGAACAAATAATCACTTTATTTGTCTCAAAAATCAACTTTCCATGAACAAAATTCCATATAAAATATATTTAGAAGAAATTCTATTGGAAAAAAGAAGAAGAAGAATTGAATTTTTCTATTCTATTATTTTATTGGGGGAAAACCTGAAAATCTAGAGAGAAAATGTTAAAGAAGAAGAAGAGAAAACTTAAGAAAGCCTAAAAAATAAAACCTAAAAATTCCCCCCCCCCCCCCCCCCCCCCCCCTCTCTTTCCATCATTTTCCATTTATATTAAAAAAAATTTAATTAAGGAAAAAATCCTTAATTAATTCAAATATTATTTTCCTTTATTTTAAAAATGAAAAAATAATGATAAAACCCCTAAAAAGGGGATAAAAAATCAAATTTTGGTGAGAAAATCCAGAAAAAAATGATTTTGGGGCAAAAATCCTGATTTTCGGTGGATTTGGGCCACCGAAGCCCGTCGCTCGCCAGCGACGGGCTGCCAGCGCGCGCTAGCAGGCGAGACGGGCGAGCGACAGCTCGCCCATCGCGCGGGCGTCGCTCATATGCGCTGCGAGCGGAGCGCTCCACGCGCATCAGCGCCTCGCAAGGCACCGCCGCAGTCGACGCTCGAATTTTTTTTTCTTTATTAAAAATTAACTAAAAATACTACAATTTCTAAACCCCATTTTTCAAATCTAATTTTAAAAATATTTTTTATTATTTTTTATTTTTTTCACTCTAAAATGCAAATTTGACAAGAAATTACCACTTTCAACCTTTTTGTCTGTGACAAGGCATCTTATCATCATTGGGTAACTCTGATCTGGAGTGCCTCAGGACATGGTGTCTACATAGCGCTCCTTCCAAATCAAATCTCCATCTTCCTCTACTCAAAGACAAAGCTGACACTGATTTCCTACTTAGAGCATCTACTACTACGTTAGCCTTGCCTGGATGATAATCGATGATACAGTCATAGTCTTTGAATAACTCTAGCCATCTTCGCTGCCTTAAATTCAATTCCTTCTGAGTGAGAAAATACTTCAGACTCTTGTGATCTGTAAAGATCCTGCAAGTCTCTCCATATAAATAATGCTGCCACACCTTAAGAGCAAACACTACCGCTGCTAGTTCCAAGTCGTGCGTCGGATAGTGTTGCTCATGAGGTTTCAGCTGCCTGGAAGCATGGGCAATCACTTTGCCATCTTGCATTAGAACACAGCCCAGGCCTATACCCGAGGCATCGTTGTACATAGTATACTCTTTACCCGAAACGGGTTGAGTAAGTATAGGAGCCTTAGTCAACATTTCTTTCAACTGCTCAAAACTCGCCTAGCACCTATCAAACCATATGAACTTAACCTCCTTTCTGAGAAGCCGAGTCAGAGGCAAAGCTATCACTGAAAAGCCCTTCACAAACCGTCTATAATATCCAACTAGTCCTAGAAAACTCCTCACTACTAGTATAGACTTCGGTGGCAACCAGTTCACAATAGCTTCAACCTTGGACGGATCTACTCGGATACCTTCTGCCGAAACTAGATGTCCAAGGAATGTCACCTCTTTCAACCAAAACTCACACTTACTAAGCTTGGCGTACAACCGATGGTCTCTTAACACTTGCAATACCAATCTCAGGTGTTCCTCATGTTCCTTTTCATCCTTTGGATAAACTAGAATTTCATCAATGAACACTACAACGAAACAATCCAAATATTGACTGAATACCATGTTCATCAAATCCATTAAAGCTGCGGGCGCGTTAGTCAGACCAAATGGCATCACCAAAAATTCATAATGACCATAACGCGTCCGAAAAGCCATCTTTGCCACATCCGTATCCTTGACTCTCAACTGATAATAACCCAATCTCAAGTCTATCTTCGAAAACACTCCAGCTCCTCGAATCTGATCAAAAAGATCCTCAATCCGTGGTAACGGATACTTATTCTTCACCATAACCTTGATGATCTGCCGGTAATCAATACACATTCTCAAAGTGCCATCCTTATTCTTGACAAACAGAACTTGAGCACCCCATGATGACACACTCGGTCGAATGAAACCTTTATCCAAGAGCTCTTGCAACTGACTTTTCAACTCTTTCAATTCCATCGGAGCCATCCTATACGGAATCTTAGAAATCGGAGCCGCACCCGGCACAATATCCACAGACAATTCCACTTCTCTTTCTATTGGCAAACCCAGTAATTCCTCTAGAAATACATCCACAAAGTCTCTTACTACTAGAATATCTTGTATCTTCACTTGCCCTCTTCGGGAATCCAAAATCAAAGCCAAATACGCTTCACATCCCTTCCTCATATACCGCTTGGCTTTCATAGCCGAGATCACATTATGAAGCGAGTCACTTCCTATACCTCTAACAACCACAAGCATCTAATCCTTACCCTTGATGATAACTATTTTCCTCTGACAATCCACTATAGCTCTATGCTTGGACAGCCAATCCATACCCAAAATAAGGTCGAACTCCATAAATGGTAGCCTAATCAGATCAACCGAAAATTCCTTACCTTGCACCATCAGAGGACAACTCCGATATACCCTATTCACTTTCACACTCTGCCCTAACGGACTAGTGACACAAATCTCATAATCCAATTTATCCTCATTAGATATTTTATCACATAACTTATCAGAACACAGATAGGAGTGGGTAGAACCCGGATCTATCAAAGCATACATCTTAGTACTAAAAAGTAAGAACTTACCAGCTATAACTTCCGGAGCATCCTGGTCGTCACGGGCTCTCACCACATAGGCATTTGCAGCAGCAGGCACTGGACGATCAACTGTCTCAAAAGAATCTCTTTCCCGAGGCCGTCCACCACGACCCCATCCTCTACCTCTAGCACGACTGCCCTGAGGAACATTTAACCCAGCTCGACTTGCCTCTTGCTGACCTTGGGCATTCTCATACAAATTCGGGCAATTGGTAAGAAAATGGTTGGTGCTACCACATCTAAAACATCCCCCAGTCAACCACCGACACTCGCCCCAATGTCGCTTGTTACAATGAGAACATTTGGGCACACCATCACCTCGACCACCCGAAGCTCCTCTACCCGCACTAGACCCTCTGAAAGAATCCTGTCTCCTCGCTCTAGTAGCCAGACCCTAATGTAACTCACCAGAGGGATTCCCTTGAGAATCATGTGACCTCTTTCCCAAAGAAGAACCTTTCTTCCTCTGAGCCTTCTCTCTTAGGACATTCTCAGAGCGCTCCGCCCTCAAAGCTGCCTGCACAATCTGATAGTAACTGACATCCGGTGCCGACATCAACAAAACCAACATTACCTTCAGAGACTCATTCAAACCCGCCTCAAACTGTTGACATCGGAACTCCTCAGTGAGAACTCCTGGCGGTGCATACTTGTTGAGTCGATTGAACACCTTCTCATAAATCCGCTACAGATAATAATCTCTGATGGAGACTCAAAAATTGTGCCCATCTAGCCTCCTTAAATGCCTTAGTCAAATACTTGTTCCAAAACTCCCTTTGAAAGAACTCCCACGTCACAGACTCAGGAAGCTGAGGATGCCTAAGCACCAATGTCCACCAATCATAAGCTGAGCCCTGCAATAAAGATATCACACACTCCACCTCACTCTCAGGGGGACAACGAATCTCCCTTAGCACCCGTTTAACCTTCTCAATCCACATTTCAGCTTTATCTGATTCATCCAAACCGGTTCCAAGGAAATCTTTCGCTCCATACTTCTGTATATTCTCTATCGAAGCTCTAGGGGCATTAACTCTTTCCAAAACCCTGGCCATATCCTGGGATATCTTGAGCATAGCCTCAAAAGGGACGGCAGGGGCATCCGGTTGCACCCTAGGTGGCTGAGCCCGACCCGAAACAGATGGATCTTGCTCTTGGGGATTCGCACTCTCGGCTGACCCCTCAAGTGATCCACGAGTAGAATACATCAAACTACAAAACATACACAATGATCCGCATCAGGCCAACACAACACTAGACATACACTCTACCTTACACTAGCCCAGAAACGTCTAAACCTATTGCTCTGATACCACAAAATGTAATACCCCTTACCTATACGTAGGAAGCTTCATCCTTGGAGGAGGATGAAAGGTCCCAATAGATGAGGGTTGTCACGCAAAAACTCAAGCACAAACATACAACAATTAATCATACACTCAAAGTAGTAAAATAAAATTTCACAAACACAAGACCAAGGCTGAGAACAGAAGGTATAATATTATTAATATACAAAATAGTCATTACATAACAAAATACAAAAGTGTTGTAGCCCAAAAGATCGCTTACAAACTTGGTATCAAACCAACTTACAAAAGAAAAACTTTCATCAATAGTTCATTACAAAATCACTAAATTACTACATATGCAAAAGAAGTACAATCCAAAACTACAAAAACTCTCTCCTAGTTGTGTCGGCCCTTCAGAAATGGATCACCCTGCTCACGGACTCCAACATCTTCCACACCTGCACGAATGAAACACCCATGCTAAGTGAATACGCTTAGTGGGGAAAAACACAATGAAAAATGACCACTCACAGTGGACCCTGATACAAATCACATACACATGGAACTTACTTAAATCAATGCTTAAACCATTCATCATACTGAAGGTAGTAATATCTTTTATCATTCAATCAAGCATACAGTGCCAAAATCAAACTTATAATCACAAAAGAAGAGAAAACCTGCTTATTCAAAATATAGTGGATAGCGAGTAATACATAATCATTCGAAACGCATGGATACCCGAGGGTATCAAAATCATCATTTTCTTTTTATTTCAAAACATCTTCGCATGGAATCTTAAACAAGATTCAAGTTAAATGGGGATCACACAGATCCAATTCAAGGACCTGATCAGGGTCCAAAACTCATACGCATGGCTGCAGCAAACTAAACTCTATAGGCATGCCTATCATCCACTTAATTTGACTTTCGCAGGTTATGCACAATCCCAAATCATACTCAAAGTATAACACATTGCTCAAAATGAAGAATTCATGAGTTAAAAATATTCACAACACATTCTCAATTCCAACCAAAACATTCAATATAATTTGATGTATCAAAATACAATCTAATGATATTAAATACATGAAATGACACTAAAGAATATTTAAAACCAATAAATAACGAAAAAGGAACGAAATGAAGAAAAATTGAAAAACTCAAAAAGTTGGGCAGTAGCAGTTTACACGGCGGTATGGAACTGTCTTACCGCCGTGTAAGACCCTTTAAGCCATACCGCCGTGTAAAGTGCCCAGTTCAAAGGCAGAATGACTTTACACGGCGGTATGGAACATCCTTACCGCCGTGTAAAATCACGGCCTTCACTTCTGTAGAAAATCTCACGATTCACACGGGGGTATGGTAACCCATACCGCCGTGTGGATCGCCAGAATCCCAGAAATTCAAGGGGAAAAAGAGACACAACTCACAACTCAACTTCCACACAATCCAAAATTAATCAAATACCACAAAATTATCACTCATCAACATTCAAAGACATACTCAATCACACTTATACCTCAATTTGCAAACAATTAACATACAATTTCCAATTACACAAATATACACACAAATTTAACAAATTTAACATTCCCAAACACACACAAAACCTTAAATGTTCCCAAAACTCAAATCCTTCGACTCTAATTTTGGGCTCCTCTTCCACTCACAACTTCCTTGCCTTTGGACTCTCTAGGAGGATTTTCTGAGCAAATAAACATCAAATAAACTTAAAAACTCAAGCCCCCATAATAACCCAAATACCCAAATTAGAGAGACAAGAGAAGGAAGAAGAACAATAACAAGCTAGCACTCACCTAGAACAGTTTAAGATTACCCAAAACTCACCAAGATTGCAGCTAGAAAGAGAGGATTGCAAGAAATTTAAGAAGAGGACAAGAGGAATAAAAGGAACGGGAAGAAGAAAGGAAACAGGGAAAGAAGAGACAAGGGAAGAATCTGACTTTTCTTCACCTCTTTCCTCACTCACATACCCACTCTAGTGCCACATGGAAACTCCCCATTGGAAAGCCACCCTAAGACATACACAAAACCCATCCTCTCACATACACATAAAACTAACTTCACTAAACATTTCCTACTCCTATACACTCACTCACACCCAAATATAACTCTACAACACATAATATGTCAATTTAAATCCTACACACATACATAATTACACATGCCACACTTGAACACACACACAAATGGCTCATACTATTAGGGTGTTTACGGGGCGTTACACATATAATTTCTCGATCACTAAGTAGACTGAAAAAATCAAATGACATTGATCACTCTATCAATTCATTTAAGTATGGCCATGCATTTCTTAGTCCTACTTATCGAGGGGCCCAATAGATATCTCTCTTATAAGAAAGGGAGAAATTCCATCTTGATTATTCATTTTCCTCTGCATAATTATCATCATGCCTAATCATAACCTTTATGATTATCCGATTAAAGATAATGTTTGATTATGTCAAAACATGTTTTTTATGTAGGAAACTGTGACAATATCATGTCTAAGAATTCAATAACATAACTATTATGAGATCACTTATGACACTAACCCATGTAGTCATCTCATAACGGGTCTATCTAGTACCTTATTGTCTAACAAGTACCATAAGTTTGATTTATACCACCATATATAATAATCTCATAATTATCAATCAAACTCATACCAATCTTAATTTATCATTATTCCCTTAGTGATAAATGACTAGGGATATTTAGAATAACATTAAATAGTTATTTTATATTAATTGGCTAAAAAGAGGGACATTTGTCCCAATTTTATTAGTAAAAATTCCAATTTAATTACAAAAATACTTTTGTGATTTTTTATCGCATGCGTGCATAAATAAAATATTTATTTGCAAATAAACACAACACAAAGAGGGTGAATACGAAAGGTCTCACCAGACAATGCGGTCTCCTACACGTTGTGACCCTTCCGTGTGGTCACGAGAACGCTCACATAATGAAAGTCACAATAAATCTTAAACAGAAAAATAATATTAAAATGTTAGTAACAATTCTAAAAATTAATCAAATAAAGTCAAAATAAATATAGAACATGTTAATTTAATGTACAAATATTTACATGCAAAGGAAATAAAACAAATCATGCAAAAACCTAAGGTTAATGACAAAACAATAGTAACTTAACAATAGTGATACTAATAATAATAACAATAATAGTAGTGGTAAAGGCAACAGGATAATAATAATAATAATAATAATAATAATAATAATAATAATAATAATAATAATAATAATAATAATAATAATAATAATAATAATAATAATAATAATAATAATAATAATAATCATGGCATAATAGCAACAATCAAATAATAATAATAATAATAATAATAATAATAATACAATAATAACAGTAGCATAATAATAAATGATGATAATACAAACTAAACATAGAACAATAATACTAATAATGATAATACCATGAAATAATAATAATAATAATAATAATAATAATAATAATAATAATAATAATAATAATAATAATAATAATAATAATAAAGAAGAAGAAGAGCAAACGGGAGTCACAAAGAACCAAATTAAATCACAAATAACATGCCAACAATAATAATCATATTAGAAAATGCTAGAAATAAATTATAAATATGGTAATAATAACAGAAAATAATTATATTAACAACAATGAATAATGAATAAAATAATTGAGAACGGGTCCAAAAATGTTTACCCCTCAGAATTTTATAGATCGGAAAAACGGTGTTTAGACCCGTCTTCTTTGTCGAAATTTGCGGTGATAAATACTCAAAGAAAATATAAAAATCTGTGTTTTAAAATAGGTTAACTCTAGAAAATATTTTTGATGAAAATATTTTTAGTGGACGATTGAGCAAAGAAAATTAATTTTTCTTGCTCAAAATCAATCCAAGAATGAAATATGTTTTCAAAGAAAAAAGAAGAAAAAATTTGAAAACTTTGAATTTTTAAGATTTTTGGAAGAACCTATAGCTGCTCTTGTTCTTGAGAGAAAGCTCTCTCTTTTTTCCTGTGAAAAAATGCAGCTCTCCACAAAATGAAGATCAATCTTCCAATTGATCCTCTGGATTATCTCAAAATGGGAAAAGACAAATTTTTATCTCATTTTTCATTAACCAAAAATGACATTAAAAGATGAAATAAAATCAACAGACTGAAATTTGACTGAAAAAAGTTGCAGGTGAAAATGTCGACACGCGGCAGGAGAGACACGCGGGGATGCCCGCAAGTGGGGCGCGCAAGCTGCCCCCTTGTGGGCGCGCGTCGTGCTGCGCAACGTGCGCCCCTGTGGGCTTACGTTGCACATGGCGACATGCGCCGCCGCAGACACGCGTTGCATGCAGTGATGTGTGCCCATGCGGACGCGCGCCCCTACAGGAGCCCGTCACCTGTGGCGACGTGCGCCCTCACGTGCGCACGTCGCGCGGGGCGTACTTCACCCCGGCGACGTGCACCCCTGCGGGCGCACGCGGCTCCCATGCGGGCATGGCCCGCATGAGTGTGACCCAACTCACACGCGTGGTACGCAAATAAAAATAAAATAAAAAGGAAAAATAAAAAAGAGCAAGAATAAAAATAAAAATAAAAAACAAAAGGAATAAAAATAAGAGTAAAAATGCAAATTTTTGAATTAAAATTTTTGGGGGAAAAAAAATTTCGACAAGGAGAACATCATTTTTGACACCTTTACTTGTGGCAAGCATCATCTTTATCATCGGTTAATCCTGATCTTGGACCGCCTCGGGACCCGGTGTCTACAAACCCTCCCTCCCTATTCCCCCCCCCCCCCTTTTTCTCTCTCTTCCCCTATCTCCTTTTTGGCGTGCCCTCCACCCAACTGCAGATCTACTCCAGCGTGCCCCCACCCCACTAATCGGATGCCCTCGCCGCCAGTGGCTCCCCCACCGATGCTCCCTCCGGCCACCGGTCTCCCCTCTCATGCTCTCTCTCTTTTGGCCTCGCTGTCACTCTCTTGGTTGCCCCCCCCCCCCCCCCCCCACGCCTCCGCATGCTATTCTGCCACTAGTCTCCCCCCACCGCAGTTGCTTGCCAGCCTGCCACCCCTGGCTAGTCGCCACTCCCAAGGTCAGTTTTTTGTATCTGTTCTTTTTTTTCATTTATTTTTTTAATATTGTATATTATTTTTATTTGTTGTGTCTTCATGATTTCTGTAGTATATGAAATGATTCTATATATTCAGTTATTATTTTTTTTAATTTTGTACTATATTTATGTATATATTGATAAGCGAAAACAAAATCTGGACAACTAATTAGAAATTTAGAATTTAATTTTTCTAGAGAACTATATATTCATGCCTTTGAAAATCTTGCATGAAAACAAATGTTTTTTTTAGGTCACTAAGCAAAACATTTCTCATCTACCTTTAATTTTCTGGTCCAAAATAAGGATATTGTATTAATATGCCCTTAAATATATAATGTAAGCATATAACCAAGTTAGCTCAACTAACTAAACTAGCCCTAATTAAAAAATAAAAAATAATTAACCTTTGGTTCATCAATTCTTAATTAATACCCACTAATTCATTTATTTGTTAATCGCTTTAATTGTTTTATTTAATTATACCTAATAATTTTGAAATTGTTTGAAATAGAAATGAACCTACTCAAGTCAAAATTCAATCGACTAATAGTTCGGAAAAAAATTTTCGAAAAAAAAAAGCACTTGAAATTAAAAAGAAAATGAATGTTCGAGAAACATTATTCTCTCATTCCCTTGGATTGTAGCTAAGAGACGGAGACTATTTATGCGTGCTAGGAGATGGATGGCTTAGCCATAATGAGTGATGGCTATAATAGCAACTGACATATGGCATTAGGATAGGACTGCTTGCAGCCAATTAGCCATGATGACTTAATAAGTGAAGTCCGGTGTTGTCTTTATCATTATAGACATCAATCAATTGAAATTGAAATGTCAAGTATCTCATATCGATTAATAATTTGAATAATTCATATTTTACAAGTTAATTTTTGAATTTAAATAAATTTAAATTCTTTTTTTTCTGCAAAGAACATAGGCCTTATGTATAGAGTATTATCAATAGCTTAAGTTTTTTTGCAAACCAAACTTTCATGTATATGCTTTCAATAAGATACTAAAGAGGATGAGTAAAGATGCTCTTCACTATTGTTTCATATACTTATATATTTTTGTTGGATTTTGTACATTCATTTTTCTATATTTCTGTAGTTTTCCTCTGTTTCAGCATGATTTGAATTTACCTTTGATTTCTTTTCTGTGGCAATAATGGAAGAAAAATCACCTGCAAATAGTATGATGAAATAATTCTACAATTATGAAGCTAGAGCATTAATTTGAATTCATTAAATTATAAATCAATATAAATATTGAAAATCCAATATGTAGTTTTATTTGCATGCTTTTTTAAGTGTCATTTATTGCTTCAATCGGTATATTTTTCTAGCTAGATATTATCTTCACTTCATTAGTTGAGCAATATAAATCTAGTTATGTCTAACTATGTTATCACAATTTTCACATTACAGTTTAGCAATAATGAGTAACTTTGATAGATCTTGGATGTATAGAAGAATAACACCCGATGGTTACCTTAATCCTGAGTTTGTTGAAGGAGTTCAAGGTTTTATTGACTATGCAATCTCTCAACTTGCATACATGGACGGTCCAAAAATCAGATGTTTATGCTAAAAGTGCAAACACACGAGTTATTTTCCTACTGATGAAGTGCATCTCCATTTTCTAAGAAAAGAGTTTGTACCCAATTATTTTGAGTGGACAAGACATGGGGAGCCAATAATTTGTAGCACATCTAGGGGTAATGAGGTTAGATCATCAGTAAATGTAGGTGAATTTCAAAGGGGGATGAATTTATGACAAATAGTGTGGATGCAATTGAAAATCCCTATGCCCAAATGGTTTATGATGCAACTGGATATTCATAACAGCCAAATTTACACAATGTTGAAGAAGAACCCAACCTAATCGCCAAAAAATTCTTTGACTTACTAAACGCAACTGACCAAGAATTATGGCCAGGTTGTGATAATATGACCCAATTAGCTTCCGTTGCTCGAATATTAAACATAAAATCTGAAGGTCATATTTCTGATCATAGTTTAGATAAAATCCTGGCTTGGTACAATGAATCATTGCCTTCGGATCATAAAATGATTGACAATTTTTACAATATAAAGAAGCTTCTTCAGGGCCTTGGTTTGCTAGTTGAGAAAATTGATTGTTGCAGGATGGGATATATGTTGTTCTAGGGAGATGATGTGGAATTACAATATTGAAAATTTTGTAATCAAACAAGGTTCAAACCAAAAAATGCTAATAGGAAGTAAAAATTAGTACCTTGAAAGCGGATATATTATATGTCGCAAACTCTGAGACTTCAAAGACTATATGCCTCTAATGTCACTGCATCTCACATGAGATGGCATAATGAACATGAATAGTCAGATCAAATAATGAGCCATCCATCAGATACACTCGCATGGAAATATTTCAATAACATCCACCACGAGTTTGCTGCTGAAAGTCAAAATGTGAGGCTGGGTTTAAGCACTGACAGTTCCAACCTTTTGGGCAATCGAGCCAATAATATTTATCATGGCCAATCATAATAATTCCTTATAATTTGCCTCCATGGATGCGTATGAATGAGGCTTACATGTTCTTGACGGTGATTGTGCCCAGGCTTAAGAATCAAAAGCATAAAATTGATGTATTCCTATAGCCATCGATATCTGAATTGCAACAACTATGGGAATTCGATGTGCTAACATATGATGCGTCCCTTAAATAGAATTTTATGATGAGAGTAGCTTTGATGTGGACAGTTAGCGATTTCCCTGCCTATGTTATGTTGTCTGGATAGAGCACAGCTAGGAAATTAGCTTGTGCTTATTGTGGCAATAATTCTAATTCTTTTTATCTTCCTAATGGGTGTAAAACATCTTGGTTTGACAATCACAAGAAATTTCTTCCTCCAGATCACCCATTTAGATGTAATAAATAAAGGTTCATTACGAATAAAGTTGTTCAAGCACCTCCCCCTCTAATAAAGCTAGTGAAAAAATCTTGTAGGAGATTGATGAATTAGGCTTGTTAAGAGAAATAGAAGTTGAAACTGAAGAAGTAAATAACAACATTAATAAAAACTTTAGCTGGAGAAAACATAATATCTTCTGGGATTTTTCATATTGGAAATCAAATTTGATACGACATAATTTGGATGTGATGCATACAGAAAAAAATATTTTTGACAATGTCTTCAACATCATAATGAACATTGATAGGAGAACAAAAGACAATGCAAAATCATATGTTGATTTAAAATTGTTTTGCAAAAGGAATGAGTTAGATAGAGATCCTAGCATGGGAAAATATCCAAAAGCGTGTTATACTTTGGACAAAAAATAGAAAAAAGTTTTGTGTGACTGGTTAAAAAGCCTAAAGTTCTCGGATGGTTATGTTTGAACTTAGCAAGGTATGTAGAGATGAGGAAGAATAAATTATTCAGAATGAAAAGTCATGATTGCCATGTCTTCATACAAAGGCTAATCCGAATTGGTTTTTGGGAATTGTTGCCGACTAAGGTGTGGAAAGCTATAACTGAGTTAAGTTTGTTTTTTAAAACCTTAACTTCATTTAAGATAAAGTTGGCTAACTCTAGGAGTGAAGATCTATAAAGATAGATCTAATGGGATTCTAGATCTTTCACAATCAACGTACATAGACAAGGTACTAAAGCGGTTTACTATAGATCTCTCTAAGAAAGGATTTATTCCTATAGTGCATGCGGAAAGCCTTTATAAATCTATGTGTCCTTTGACATAAGAGCAGATAGAGCATGAGGCAGATCCCATATGCATATGCAATAGGATCAATCATGCATGTTATGCTACGTACGTGTCCAGATGTTTCATATGCTTCGGGTGTCATGAGCATATTCAAATCTAATTATGGAGAGGAACATTAAATGACAGTTAAGAACATTCTTAAATACTTGTGAAGTTTCTTGGTGTATGGAGATTATGTGTAGACACCAGGTCCCGAGGCAATCCAGATCAGGGTTACCCAGTGATGAAATTAGTGTCTATTCAAAGGCAAGGAGGTGGGAAGTGATATTTCCTTGTCAAATTCCTTTTGAAAAAAAAATTGTTGATGTGGCAGGCCGCCTCTCACAAGGGGTGGGCCACGGGAGGGACCGCGCCTCGCGAGGGGCGGGCTGTGTGAAGGGGTCTCCCCTCATCATCCTCTTTTCCTTCTGGCGTCTTTACTCCCCGAAAATCATGGAATTTAATTTTAAATTGAATTCCAATGCTGATTTTCGGGATTCTTGAGAATTAATTTAGGTTTTTCCGTTTCAAAATAAAAATTTTATTTGGATTGACTTTATGACATTCCAAAAATCTAGTTTTGTAGAGGGAGAGATAATAATAGTTTTTAGAGAGAGAGAAAAAACATTTTAAAAAAATTCTGGATTTTTCTTAAGAAAAAGTTTCAACGATTTTTCTTCTTTTTTTTTGGATGAGAGTTCAAGATTTTGATCAAAAAATCGTACTTGAGACAGGGAAATTGATTCCCTTTTCTTGAGATAGAGAATTCTTTTGGCTTTTTAACATGTTTGTCTTGAGTTTTTAGAGAGAGAGGACTTAAACTCTTCAGATTTTTCTATTTGTTTTTTGTGAATCTAGACAAGGAAACAAATTCACAATTCATCCTTCTGATAACTTATCATTATGAGGGTAAATTGTCGGGTTCAATTGCATTGTTCCATTGTTTCTTTTCTTTGTTTTATTCATCTTCCACCACTGTTGCATATACTGAGTTATTATTTCATGTGATCAATTTGATTATTTGTTGTTTTTTGCTCGTGATTCAATTTGTTTTAAGTGTTTTTCGTATCAATATGGCATGAAATCATGTAAAATCACATAAAATTACAAGTTTTACATTGAGTTTTGAAGAAAATTTGAAGTTTACGTTCCAGTCTCCTTCCTCCCCTTGAGGGGCGGGAAGGCGATGAGGGGCCACCTGCCCGCCCCTGAACTAATATTTTGTCCTTTTGTGTTTTTTGATCCATTTTTTCCATTTTCAATCCATATCCGCGTGGTACGCGTTCTTTTACATGATTTTAATATTATTTTACCAATATTTATTTATTTTTTATTATTTTATGTATAATATTTATTTTTATTATTTTATTTGATTTAATTGATTTTTAGATTTATTTGCTAACATTAATTTTATTTTGTTTTATTTTGTCTACAATTCTTGTTTTTTCATTGTTTGAGTATTCTTACGAGCAAATTGCGAGATCGAGGAGGCTTCTTTTCTTTTGATTTATTATTTTTGTTATTTTGTTATTTTACTTATTTCATTTTTTATTTATCTTGCTATATAATTTATAATAAAATTATTTATTTTATGTACGTTAAAAAAAATCACAAAAATGGTTTTTATTAATAAATTGATTTTCTAATAAAATAGGACCAATGTCCTAATTTTAACCAATAAAAATTTCATTTTAAAAAGAAGAGTTAATTTTATCAAAATGGGATCACTCATCCCGATTTTCTCAATATTCACTTAAAAATAACTCTTCGATTTTTTAAATGAACATGAAGGAACCAATATTCGTATTCCAAATAAATACCTCGTTTTATGTATGTTATTTATTTATTTGTTTGTTTATTTTAATTTTATATTTTGGGGGATTGTATTTTTTGTCCTAATTTATTTTGTATTTTACTTATTTTATTAATCACTTTTCTTTACCGCTTTCCTACGATGCTCGACGTGCGCTTTAAATTTTAATGCATGATCGTGTGAGAGAGAGATGTAAATTTAATATTAAAAACTCATTTATAATTAACCAAGGCATTAATAAAAAGTGAAGTTCAGAACTACTCTTTGGTTTAGACCCCTCGAGGTTAGATGAACTTTCCCAATTTCTTGTAAATTGGTTGGCGACTCTAAAATGCCTCAAAGGTGCCTAAAGGCTTCATAGAATTAGATGAACTTTTCTAATGTTCTATTGAGTAGGGATTCCATAATATCTCATGTTGCCTAAGATTTAGACGCAAACCCTCTTGGACCCTAAAAGCGGGCCTCCCGGGAAAATATAAGTGGGTTAGGCGCACGTCACAGTTGCCGACTAAGGTGTGGAAAGCTATAACTGAGTTAAGTTTATTTTTTAAAACCGTAACTTCATCTAAGATAAAGTTGGCTAACTCTGGGAGTGAGGATCTATAAAGATAGATCTAATGGGATTCTAGATCTTTCATAATCATTGTATATAGATAAGGTACTGAAGCGGTTTAGTATAGATCTCTCTAAGAATGGATTTATTCCTATGGTACATGGGGAAAGCCTTTCTAAATCTATGTGTCCTTTGACACAAGAGCAAATAAAGTATGAGGAGGATCCCATATGCATATGCAATAGGATCAATCACGTATGTTATGCTATGCACGTGTCCAGATGTTTCATATGCTTCAAGTGTCATGAGCAGATTCAAATCTAATTATGGAAAGGAACACTAAATGACAGTTAAAAACATCCTTAAATACTTATGAAGGACTAAGGAAATGTTCTTGGTGTATGGAGATGATGATTTTCAAGTAAGCTGGTATACAGATACTGGTTTTCAGTCTAACAAAGACTATTATAAATCACAGTCAGGTTTTCTATTTTTGATGTGTGGAGGAGCAGTCAGTTGGAAGAGTTTCAAATAAAAAATGATTGTAGACTCAACAATGGAGGCTGAGTACATTGCAGCTTTTGAGGCAGCGAAAGAAGTTGTATGGATCAAGAAGTTCATCACAAAACTAGGAATGGTCCTTTGCATTGTTGATCTAATACCCCTATATTGTGATAAGAATGGAGCCATTGCGCAAGCAAAGGAACCACAGTCTTATCAAAGGTCCAAACATGTCCTTAGATGCTATCATCTCTTTAGAGAGATTATAACTAGGAATGATGTGAAGATTGAGAGAGTTCCCACAGATGATAATGTGGTAGATCCTCTCACGAAAGCACTATGCCATAATAGGTTCGATCACTACGTACATTCTATGGGCTTTAAATAAATGGGTGATTGGATCTAGTGTAAGTGGGAGATTGTTAGTGATATGCCCTAGTGCTCATGAATAATAAGGTTTTTATCCATGTATAACAAATTCTATATAAATAATAATAAGGTATTCATACATTATTTAGTGCTTTTGTATATTGACATTTGCATGCATTTGACTTAAACTATATAATGTAGTCCTTGGTATATGAACACAGTACAAAAGTTATCATGTAGGGTTCATGATATGAGATACCTATTGTATGCAAATGTGTTAATACCTAAATTATCCCTAGTCATAGTATTAACAACACAAGACATTATTAATGCAGATAGACTAGCATATGTTATACTTTTTGAATAGTTCAGGCAGTAGTTCTCATTATTTGTGATTATTGAGATTATTAAAGTTAACATATGGATGCTTGTTAGAAGAATAAGTACATTAAAGACCTATCATGTGAAATTTCACATGCGGATACTTATACTATATCAATGAAGTATCTCATCATATAAGTTGTGCAAGTATCCTTGGACTTGAATAGTTCAGGCAGTAGTTCTCATTATTTGTGATTATTGATATTATTAAAGTTAACATATGGATGCTTGTTAAAAGAATAAGTACATTAGAGACCTATCATGTGAAATTTCACATGCAGATACTTATACTATATCAATGAAGTATCTCATCATATAAGTTGTGCAAGTATCCTTGGACTTGAGATCACCAAGATATATCAAGTAGAAAGTGTTATACTTTGACTTTTATGCTTTTACTCCTCAAAGGGGAATACATGGCTCGATGATTGGATATAATATGAACTACTTGGAGGTAGTTAAGTAACCAATAAAGGATTCACCACCCCAGTTATAGTGTGGAATTCTATCTCAAGTATTTTTATACATCTTTGTTCAAAAAACCTTGGCCAAGTTAAAATGCAAGGTGAATGAGATTCACAAGAGCATTGTAGGAATAAATATAGAAGTATGAGAATACAATAAGTTCATGAATGAATGGATACATGTCCATAGTCAATTTATGAATGAGATTAGAAGAATGGTGAAAGGAATAATTGATGGAAACTTGATATAGAAGGATAAAAGTGGAAACCACTAAAATTCCTATCATTTGGTAGTCATTATGCTTGACTAGAAGCCTCTCATGACTTTACAATGCTGTATGGTGAATATCAATTGAGAATTGATAAAATGGTTTAAAAGAGATTAGATCATAAGAGTTCTAGTTCAACTAGGACTCTTAGTTGCATTTTGTACTGCTAACATGCACAGGGAACCCAAAGGGTCACACACATATAAGAATGAAGGTCTAAGATGAAAATCAATGTATGAACATGACATGAGATGTTATAGGAACTAATTAGATAAGTTTGTAAGAGAGAATATAGTGTTTTAAAAAAGAAAAAAAGTCTCATGCGCTGAAAAGGCCTAGTAGGCCTAATCTGAGCATAGAACTTTCTATGAGCTGGAGACTTTTTATCTAGAGCCCATTTTGCATGGGATATAGCTAATATTTGATATGGGGCTTCATTAATATGTTATAAGGCTATATTTAAATTTTGAATGGGTTTAGAGCATATTCAAATGCGCAGGACCAAGTTCTTTAGGGCCCTGTGCACAGACTTGATGGTTTGGGCCTGTGAGTCTGATCTATGAAGTGTTTTAAAATACCTCAAAGTCAAATTCAAGTGGTGTGATAGAATTAGGACTCTAGATCACACTAAACCCTAATTTCTCTCACTATATTACCAAGAATTCTAGCCAAATTGTGTTAACTAGTCTCAAACCCAGTTTCAGCCATTGTTGCTCTTTGAGAAAGTTCTTAGACCTTATTTCTTGTGTGGATACCTTCGAGGTGCCTTGAAGTAAGGACACTAGTGGTTTATGATAACCTGGTGCGATGATATACAACTGTTCAATGAAATCCTATAGTAAAGTTTTGAACTTTAGCTTAGGAAATCAATTCTTTTGACTAGATCATACAATTATAGGTTTATATGTTTTTAAATTTTTCCTCTCATATGTGATGTATGATGCTTATAAATCTACAAGAAACTTATTACGAATTGGATATAATGGCGCAATTGCATAATCTTCTGTATACAAAGAATTTGAAAAAATCCACAACATGATTTTTAAGATGCTCCTAATCAAAGGACCATTCTCCATTCACCATCAATAGCCTATGAATATAATTTTATTGCCGTTTGAACCTCACCTTATTATGAAAATAGTAGGCATTTTTATCACCCACTAATAACGACTCTAACCTTGCTTTTTGGTTCCAATAAACTTTCTCTCACAAATGAATACTATCCAATTCCAGAATCAACTTGTTCTTGAGATTTTCAAGATAAGCAGACTGTGAACTTTTAAGAAAATGCTTAATGCTTGCCAACTTTGAAAGAATTTTCTCCTTACGATACATAATGCATCTAAAGACTTATTTGCTCTAAGAACTAGCTTTAGAGACAAAATTGTCAACAGTACTCATAATATTACCAACACCCAGCCAATTAGAAGCAACAAACGCATGAAACTCCTTAAGGAGAACCCAAGCAGCATTAAACAGAAAAGAATGATGATTATGAGCTCCGAAACTGTCAACAAGTAAGAAAAGAATAGGTTTATGATCTGTAACACCCTATACCCACAAATGGTACGGATATCGGATCTCACCACACTACACTGTAGAAATTTTTTTTTTCTACAATCACAATCATACATATATAATAACATAACAGTTACACTAACACACCATTCATATACTTATCCTGTACAATCTCGAGTTCATCCATTGCAGTCGTATACATGCCATGCCTATAACTTTATTCTTGCTGTCGAAAATTCTTTCAATCTCAGTAACATTGGCCACTACCACTTCTTTGCTTCCTATAAGCTACACGCAGTAACAATACTACGAGCTGAGCATTGAAATGCCCAGTGGTGGATACATATCCTAAATTTTTCATGACTAATTAAATATATACATGCATGAGCACCCAAGTATTTTCTTCATTTAAACTATATGAACGTTAGTCTTTTAATCTTTTTCTTAACTTATGCCTTCATTTAATTTCTTATTAAATCTTTTACTTCAGTCATTTATCGTTATGTCTTTTGGTATCATGCTATAATTATACCTTAACATTTGTTTTACATTTCAGAGATTAGTATTACTTTTGACTGCATTGTTATCCTTAACATTAATACTTTTATGTTCAGTCCACCATTTAAAATTCAGTCATATTTAGGTATAGTATCAGTTACTAAATTACGTGCTAGAACAGTTGTCATTCCTTGATATTTCCCTTACTCTTTTCTAGTTATACTAATCTTTTTATGTTTTATATTTATATTACTATTTTTCATTTAATCATTTCTTTTACAGTACCATTATTAGAGTTGTAATCATTATGCATTTACATTGTTTCCAATTTAATTTCAATCAGCTACATTTTGCATTATACTCTTAAATTATCGATACTATCTCTCACTACACTTACTTATCTATTTACTTAATATTCCTATTAGTAACTATTTCATAATTTATTTCAGTATTACTGTGATTAATAATAACATTATTAACAGCAACATTTGAATTCCTCATATTATTAATTCCTCATTAACAGTTAACATTAATTCCTCATTAGCTTTTAACATTTTACTGACAGTCCTAATTTTCTTCAGTTATAAGGTTTTATCACTAATATTCTTATATGACCTTGTTTTAAATTGACTCATTACTACCCTAATCTTCCAATAACTTTTCGATTATCTATTAACATTATTACTTTTATGTGTTCTATATACTAAAGACTTTAAATTCCATTTATTTTATTTTCACATAACTAGCTCATAATTATGTTACTTGTTAATTATCTTACACTATCTTTTTATTTATTTTCCTTTAATACCCTTTTCCTTCTTCAAAATTTGTACTTTAATTATAAAACCTTCAATGTCTAATCAAATTCAATTAATGATGTTTTTATAACTACAATAGCATTTTCCATTTCTTTACAAACCCTACCATTATTTATTTCTGGTAATTCCTTTACCTCATAGATATATTAACCTGTTTCATCTTTTTACTAGCATTGTCATTACCCATTATTACAATTAATATTATTTTGACTATTGCCACTATCGTTATTAGCATTAACAGTAACATGCATGTATATTTACATTAATCTAAATATTGACATAAACTTTAATATCAGTATTAATACATCATTATAATTATTCTTATTATTAGATCATGAATTTCTTCATTTATATTCAATAATACAGTTATCATTCATAATACTTGCCGATTACATTTTAATCCTAAACTTTTACTAATTTACTGTATTACCTTTCTTTCCTCTTAATTACAATAATGCCATTAATTAATTTATTATCATCTTTAGTTTATTATCTAACATGCAATTTACCACTTAATCCTTATAAAATTACTCTTTTACTATATTACACTTATGTCCTTAAAAATATTACTAAAATTACAATTTTACCCTTAGATAATTATTTATTTTATTCAATTATTTACATATAATAATTTTTATTTAAAATCATTTATGCACTTAGTATATTTAATTATCCACATTTGCATATAGGTCCTTGAACTTTCTTATGTTTAGATAAATGCCACTAATTTATCTTATTTATTTAATCCACTAGACTAAATTCACATGCATATTTCATGAATATAAATAATACATTTAATATCAAATAAACCAATATTTAATCCATTTAATTTCTATACATGCAAAATATTCATAGTTGCACTTAAATCCTTCAATTAGTGGTAAATATGCAAATTGCATCCATAAAATCCATATTTACATTTTAGTCCCTTATTATGGCAAAATTAGAATTTGGTCCTTAAAGTTTTCCAAAATTACAAAAATGCCATCAATTCATCTTATCTACCTTTTTAAACATTATTTTATTATCTAAAATATTCACATTATACTATCATTATTTTTCTTAATCAATATCTCCATAAATAATTTAATTAAATGTCAAATTAAAATTCTAACTGACTTTGAGTTCTAATCCAATTAGAGTTCTAATCCAAATTGACTTCTAATCCAATTAGAGTTCTAATCCAAATTGACTTCTAATCCATTTAAAGTTTTAATCTATTTACATTAGGGTCCTTCAATTCATTCAAATTACGATTTTACCTTTCTTGTTTACTTTAATTACAATTATACCATTACTTATTTACTTTTCATACTAAATTCATTACTTACCATGTGAAATTACATTTTAGCCTTTATAAAATCACTTATTTACATAAACATTTAATTAATTACATTTTTATCCTTAGTAATCATTATTAGTCTATTTATGGTCAAATTACCATTATTATATCTTATCTCATCTCATCCATATCTTATCTTATCACTATTTAATTATCCTTATTAATTCCATGTTAATTATGCCAATTCTGTAACATCCCGATTTGGACCCTAGTAGAATTTATGGAATTATTTGTATAATTGAGGGTATTATGGTAATTGTACAAGTAAGGATTGGATTAATTAAGGATTAAATTGAAAAAAGAATTAAAGTTATGAGAGAAAGAATTTTTTTAGTGAGTGAATGGATATTAGCATAGACCAAGTGAATTTTTGCCAAGGACTAAAAGAGATTTTGGACAAGATATTTTAGAGTTGGCCAATGGGAGTTTGACACCTAGCTTTGGTTGGTGGAAGCATTAATGTGTAGAAGAAAAGAAAGAAATGAAGGGAGAGAGGGGAAAGACAGACTTTCTGCCCTTGTTTTTCCGTTCCCATCCTCCTCTCTCTTTCCCCGTTCTTCTCCTCCTTCTCATTTCCTGCTCCTTCCTCCTCTTCTTGGGTGGATGTTGTTGGGCTTTGGCTGGGTTTTGAAGAGTTAAGAGCTTGGCTTGTAGAGGTAAGTTGTGTGGTGCTTTCTTCTTCTTCTTTCCCATTTTGTTTTGGGTTTAGATTAAGAGTGTTCTTTTGGCTTTGGTTTGTGCAAGAGTTGATGGTTTAGAGAAGAGCTAAGGCAAGGAGTAGATTGAAGCTTGATGGCAGAGTGATTCCAACTTCTTTGAGGTTTGGGAGTTTGTAATTGATTGCGTTTGCTTTGAATGTTTGTATTGAATTCTTGGAAAATGAGTTGCTAAATATGTGGGTATGCATGTTTTGAGTTGAGTTTTGATATATGTATGATATGTTATGATTAATTTTGGCTTATGAGAGTTCAAATATGGAATTGTATGATTTTAGAGCAATTTCTGAGCTTATGGTTTAATAGTGCATTCTTGCCAATTTGATTGTTTCAACGAGTGTTAATTGTTGTTTATATGAATATTAGCATGTTTAGAATGCTTATGTTGAGTGATTTGAGATTATATGCATGTTAGATTGATGTTGGTTGAGATATGCAAGAGATGAAGTGGAGTTTGGCATTTCTAGGTCTGGGAGCTCGTCTCAGTCGCGAGCGCGACTTTGATCACAGGCATAACAGAGAGCTCAGGTTCCGGACTATGGGCAAGAGTTCGGGCTTTCATCTTCAGCTGAGCTTCTGTCGAGCATGCTCTGTCGCAAGCGCGACTGTTGTCGCGATCACGATAGAGAGTGCGGGAGCTGAGCTCCTGCCGAGCAGTGCTTTGTCGCGAGTGCCCCTGCGTGTGAGAACGCGACTGAGGCTTTTCGTCCTCTATTGCGAGCTCAACAAAGGCCTTTTACCCTTCTGTTGCGGGTGCGACTGGTGTCGCAGGTACGACCCTTCCCTGTTCTGCATATATGTTATTATGCTTGGAATTCTTTGCATGGTTTCTCACTATAGTAGAGGTATTTGATTGAATGTATATGAATTGTATACTTTGTATGGTTTCTCGCTAATATTTGGTATATGTTGTGCTTATGAGCCATGTATATTGTTCCATGCATGTTATAATTAGATTATTCATATTATATTGTCTTGATACTTGATCAATGTAAAGTTGAGTTAAGTGATATGTGTGAAGTGTACAAGTGTCCGCCTGAACTGTCATAGTAGTAGATAGATAAGCATGTAACACCCCCATACCCCCTGGAAGGATATCGGGGTGCCACCCGGACAATTGCATATACATGTACATATCCATACACTAGCGGAAGCGATAGCATTATACACATCCATTTAAGAATAATAAAATAAAATAATACTACACTAGGGCCCAACATGCAATTCATATGAACTATATATATACATTTATCTTTATACATGTTCATATTACAATCTGTTTCCATTTAACTTTACATATACATTTACATGTGATTCTTTTACTTTTATTACATAATGATGTTACTCAAAACATCACCAACTCTATCTCTAACTTATACAAAAAGATACAGCAAAACTTCCTAGTGGCCTTAACCCGCAGATGCCCGCTCTCACTGGTTCGAACCTGTCAACCTACACGGAAATAAACATCTGTGCTAAGCGATAACGCTTAGTGGGGATGAAATAATGCAAAGGACTTCTTTCCGAAGTCACACATAAATCACACATTTCATATAACAAAATCAAATATCACATGCACAAACTTTTCACACGTGTACAAATCATTTATTCAAAGCAATTCTTTTAATCATCTCAAGTTCACTACACAACATTGACAAGCCTAAATTCCTTTCATGGTGGATACGGGCAACTCTAGATACTGTTCACAGTATCTTACATATGGAGAATTAACTCAAACTCTATGGAATATTTAAAACTTTGGGCACAATTAAGGCCAACTCTAGCAGCTGCACTCTAACCCTTTATAAGCATGCTTATCTATCCACTATAACGGTAATCAGGCTCAATAACAACTCATACACTATACACAGATACCAACTCATCAACTATAATTCAAGTGCATTTATCAAATTCAGAGGCATTTAATTCATATATAATGATTATTAATCATGTTCATTTAATTAATACTAATCATGTAAGAGGTTTAAAAGATAATTTTAAACTAAACATGGACCAAATGGTGATATACAAAACTCACATAAACATATAACCACTCAAAACAGGAGCAATAATTCAAAACAGGATCAACAGAGAAGAGAGAGCATGAGCACGACTCGTGCTCACTTCCTCTCTCAACTGGAGCACACTACGTGCTCTCATCTTCTCTCTTTGTGAGCACGACTCGTGCTCCTTGAGCACGACTCGTGCTCACTCCTGCCTTTAAATGGAGCACATCACGTGCTCCCACTTTCCTCTCTCTGTGAGCACGTCTCGTGCTCCTCCTGCCTTTAAATGGAGCAAGTTACGTGCTCCCACTTTCCTCTCTCTGTGAGCACGTCTCGTGCTTTTCTCCCTCTCTGAGTCGTGTTACACAACACGACCAGGACAACGCCAACTCTCAGAAGAATGTGCTTCTGTCGCGATCACGACTCAAGTCACGCTCGCGACAGAATCACTTTCTCTCTTCTAAACACATCCCTATCCTTTGTCTCCAAACCCAAACCAACTCCCTCACTTTCACATGCAATATACTCCTCTTTTAACATTTAATTGCCCTATAAATCATGCTCATAACTAGATTTACACTCAAATTATACAAATCAACTTCAAACATTAATTCACTACAAGCAATCAAAATGATTTTACACTAAAAGGCAATTGAGCTAGTTTAAGTTCCATGTACTTTTCTTTATGCAAATAAGTCTCTATCAAAACATTTAAATCAACAACACACACAAGAATAGTAAAATCACACGCGATCCCTACCTCTAGGACGTTGAACTAAGCTCTCTACTCAGCTCCGACCTTCTCTGTGCCCTTACTCGGTCTCTTGTCCACAGCTTCCATGCACAAACCATTCAAAATACTAGAGTTACTCTTCTCTTTACTTTAAATCAGAAACAGAAAGAAAAAGGAGATCAGATCGAAGAACAAATCCAACTTACCTTTTTAAAGGGACCTAATCAAGCCCTACTATACTCTCTTTAAGCAATCCAAGTGGTTCTTCCCAAAGAACCAAGCAAATGAAGAAGAGAAGGGACAAGAGAGAGGGCAAAGCAAGGAAACAGCAGAGACTCAAGGAAAAGAGAAAGAAAAGAAGAACAATGGGCCAAAGTAAGAAACCAACGTGAAAAAGAAAAGAGAGAAGCAGATGGTCATTGTAAATCCAAAAATTAACTATGGTAATAAATGCCACCTATCCAAATAAATTCATGCCTATCCCCTTTTTCTCCTAATCTCTTTTAATTTATGTAAAACACACCAATTCTTGCCACTTGTCACATTCCTACAATGCCGTGTGTCACTCTCCTACAAGCCACATGTTAAAATTCCAATTTAATTAACCTTCCGCAGGAGGGTTCTGTCGCGCCCGCGACGCTTGTCGCGCTCGCGACAGGACTCTCACCCTCAACACTTAATTTCTTAAACCAAAATTTCTGTAATTCTACTAGGGCCACTTCAGGGTGTTATAAAGCATGCTTATAAAGGGCTAGTAATTGCAGCTACTAATGTGATCCTGTTTGGGTCTAGTGTTGACCCCGTTTGGGTCTAGTGCTTGATACCTTCGTGTATCCAAAAGTTTTTCTACAAAATATTTTGAGACTTCGGTCTCTAGTGTTCGGTACTGTTTGCAGTATCCAGTGTACCCGTATCCACTTCTGATGTAAATTCAGGCTAGTGTTTCATGTTAGTGCGATAATAAATGTGCGGATATGTGTGCTTGTATTTGAATAAGTGCTATACATATAGTTTTGCTTATGCACGTTGTTCCTGATAATCTCATGGATCTAGTGCATATGTATATGTAGCAGTACTTGAAAAGTTATATGGGTGACCAATATGTATACAATTATCCATAGGATGTAGCGAACTATTGCTATTTATTGTATATTGAAGTTCATTTATGATATGTTTATATGTACTGCATGTTATTGGAGATATATAGTTAAATTATTGAAATGCTAGTACGCATATTGGTAGGAGTAATGGTAAAGTATAATAGTATGATGCTCTTCGGTATATTGATGTTTGTTCTTGATATGTTTATATGCATGAGTATGTTTTAGAGTGATAATGATAGGTTATTGCATGTTAAGTATATGTGAAGCTACATGAGATGTTCATATATAGCTTAAGTGTATATTGTCAATTGCATGTTTCTTGTAATAGTATTTATAGATTTGCTATTATATGTTAATCTTGCTTTTTAGTATTATTCTTAATATTATGACTGCGATATAAGTCTTTTGTTTTGTTTTCCTCCCCACTAAGCGTTATCGCTAGCTTAGTACAGGTGTTTTCCCGTGTAGGTGGCAGGTTCATTCTTAGAGTTGGACATCTGCAGGTCGGCCACTAGGAGTTCAAGTTGTAGTCATTTTTCTATTTTATTGTTCTTATTTTATATAGTTTTGTGTATGTATATGTAAAGGATTGGTATATGTTTTTGTTATAAGATTTTTTTTTGTAATTTGATAAGAATTGTATAGATATGATTAATTGATCTTTATATACATATATCCGCTTCCGCTTCAGTATGTAACTAAGTATGTTTTTGTCCTTGTGTGTGTGGCGCTTTGATATCCTCCCAAGGGGTATTGGGGTGTTACAAATTCAACTTTTACCATTTTACCCTTAAACTTTTCGTTTATTACATTTAAGTCCATTTTCACACAAATATCATTTTAATCACAGATTAATCATTTTAAGCTTGTTTTTACCATTTTGCCCCCTGTATAAAACTAGCAGAAATCTATGAACAGCATAAATGAAACATGAACGCGATAGGTTCAATACAGAATAGAGGGACCCCGTGGGACCACCCCTATGATACAGACAACAGAAATACAGATTAATACTGTATTAAGACAGAACAATACAGAGGAGGACCGTCATCAGCCTACAGTAAGTGAGACGTCACGCTCACACCCGCGGTCATGTGTTCCTATGGCTAGCCACTATATCCTGAACTAGACTTGACTACCAGATTACTACATAGGGCATCCAATATTCCATTTTCACATTTTTATGTTACCATACATACATTTCATGGAATTTCATCATACTATTCCATTCCTTTTCATCCGAATCAGGCATTATACATTTAATTTTCATTCATATGCCATTACATGCCATAGAGTTCATTAATTCATCAAAATACACGTAGATATATACATGTGTGTCATTCGGCCAACATGTCAATATTTCACCATACATTCTTTTCATCGCCTTTATCATTTATTTAGGTAACTTACATGTTCATTAACATGTTTATGCCATTAATTCACATCAAAATACATCAAAATCACATTTTTACATACTAATACTATTTGGCCTATGTGTTTAACATCCATTATGATTATTTTTCTTTCTCTTATCCATTCTATTAACTAGATCTCATGTCATATATCACAAATATGCCATTTTTATTCATTAAACATAAAAATATACCTATGTAATCCTAGACGTGCCATTCGGCCGACATGATGTCCATGGTATATAGTTTATTTCTTTTCATTTTAATCATTCAAAATCTCATTTTTAACCTTTTTAAACATGTCCATCTAATTTATTTCAATTAAACATGCATAAATCACATACATACAATGTGAACATAACCTAAAATCATACTTTTTCAATGGAAAAAGAAGGATATTGTATCCACTAACCTCATTTTCTTGTTCTATACCTCTTAAGCATCCTTTCCTTGCCTTTGCTCCTTGAAACCCCTTTCTCTCCATTAAAATCCTAAAGTGGCTGAATATATTCATCAAGATCTACTCAATATCAAGCTTCCTTTTAACAAAAAAAAAAGTTCATAAACATGTTCTACACATCCTAAAGTACCTATAGGAACCCTTGAACCAAATTAAAAATACCTAAATCACTTACCTCAAAATCACACCTTAACTTTAAAGTCTTGGTTTTTCCCACTTTTAAACCTTCAAATGAACTTCTAAAACCACCAATAGATTATAGAAGAGGTGAAATATGTTTGGGAGGCTAGGATTTAGGGAGAGATGGAGAGAAAATTGAAGAAAAATGAAGGAAATATGGAAGACTTCAATTCGTCCTATGGAGGTGGGAGGAGAGGGTGGCTCAAAATGGAGAAACCTAGAGAATTCTAGGTGAAGTGATGCATTTGTATGGGGAAAATTGAATCAGAACAGGTCCAATCGAAGTGGCCGAACCAGTTTGGGTCGATTTTCGGTTTTCAGGTCATTTTTCACTGTTTCAAGGTATCTATAAGTCACTCAACTTATTTTCACTCCCAACCAATTTCATCATTCTTAAAATGTCAAATATAACCTCCATACAAAATTTCAACTCAATCGGAGTCCATTTTTCAACACTGTTCGGTTCTACCGTAAAATACAAATCTATTGCTGTCAAAAATTTCTAAAAATTATTTTAAACCTTTACACTTCCCACATTACATCATTTTAATCTCATTTACTATTTTTAAAAATTTGGTCAAAGTTCAGTCAAACTCTGGTTTAATTGAACCGAACTAGAGGCAAACTTTCGCTTAACTTTCAGGAACCTATTTGACCTCATTTTTGGACCAAATTTTACCACCAAACTCCTGATAATCCACAGATCAATTATATCAAATAAAAAAAAGTTCGTGAACTGCTGTCAGTTTCAGCTGTGTAGCTTCCCCGACAGGTCACCTATCCTAGAATTTCTATATCTCAGGCACATTTAACCTTTTAACTTTACTGAACTTAAAGGTACTAAAATCATCATATCATACTAGAATCACACTACAGATTCTACATAATTCACTGAATACTACTAAACTAACATTTGGGCCATTACATGATCGTATTTTAATTTTGAGAGGTGGGTTATTTTAAAACCTGGGAGGGCTGCTTTCCAAAGCATATTACAAAGAGCATGATCCAGTCTCTCCATAACCATACCGCTACGCCAAGTATACTTGGGACCTGTGAAACCCATATCGAACAAAGTGCAAGAATCCATAAACTAGGCAAACAAAGGACATGGTTTACTGCCCCGAGGAGAGTCGCCAGCTTTCTTATGAGAGAATAAAAAAGAATTAAAATACAATAGCATCACCTAAGGGATGGAGATTTCATATGCAAAAAGCTTTAAATTCTCTCAAAGGAATTTTCTACAAGCCGACGACAGGTCTCTATAAACTGCAATAAGATTAAACTATTGGTTTTTTCAATAAAAGAGACAAACTATTTTCGTAGAGGAAGGAAATAGAATATGCATCACAAAATGGAATTATTAGTTCTCAAACTTACATTTATAATAATGAAAATAACAAAAAAATCTCAAAGAATACTAACAAACTCAAACGTGATCCACTAACAGAGATAATATCAACAACTAAGTATTGACTTAGTAAAGCATAAATATAAACCCAAAAATGTGCAGTAAAATAATATCAAATTTTTAAACAACTTTGAATCATTCTCCAAAATTCCCTCTTGATTCAAAGTTGTAAGACTTCTTGGGCCTGATGATGTACTTCCCACCACCCTTTAATGGTTAGAGCACTTCTCTCCAAAATCTGCTTCTTGGTGCACTTCTCACCAATATTAAAACAATTTATCATCTTCTTCAGCAACATGTGCCGAATTGACACTTTCTTCAGTCTTAATTTTACAATTCCTTTGTATGTGTCCGAACTTCTTGCATTTGAAACACTGAGGCTTTCCTTTATGCCAACAATTGTCTTCATCATGACTAAACTTCTTGCAAATACCACATTGAGATTGAGTTTTTCCTTTTGAAGATAAAGCCTTTGCTAGATAAGCCCCCTCAACTACTTGTTGAGTTCCTTCTTTTCTCAACATTCTTTTTTGCTTCTAAGCATGCAAGACATTGATTAATTCAGTCAAGGTAATTTGATTGATATCTCTTGAACCTTCTTGAGATAAAATTTTTGCCTCAAATCTTTCGGGCAAGCTTACAAGCACTTTCTCCACAATCTTGCTATCAGGTAGTTCTTTCCCCATCAATCTAATTTTATTTACGACCATCATTGGCCTGTCAAAAAGCTCTTGTAGTGTCTCCTTTTCTTCCATCCTTAAAATCGCAAAATCTCTTTTAAGATTTAACACTTGCATCTGCCTTGTTCTATCATTGCCATGATAGAGTTCTTTCAGTGTATCCCAAGCTTCTTTGGCTGTTTTATAGCCTATAATTCTTGAGAAAAATGATTTAGAGATAGCAGCATAAATTTGAGATAAGGCTATTGGAGCTTTTGGCTTTTTCATTTTCATGAACTCTAATTTGATTAATTGTTGGGTTGTTTCCTAGAGGTGATATTTCCCTTTCATCTTCAACCCACTGCCACAACCCACCTCTCAAGTAAGCTTTCACCACTAAAAATTAGGGGTGAAAGACCTGATGTATTGCTGGACGCCATGCCGCTGCTTCCTTTCGAACATTCACAGGCCCCTAAAGATCATAAGATGCTCTGATACCATGTTGGTTTTTTTAATAGAAGAGACAAAATAATTTCATAGAGAAAGGAAATAGAATGTGCAGGACAAAATGAAATTATTAGTTCTCAAACTTACATTTATAATAATGAAAATAACAAAAAAATATCAAAAGATACTAACAAACTGAAACGTGATCCACTAACAAAGATAATATCAACAACTAATTATTGACTTGGTAAAGGATAAATATAAACCTAAAAATATGCAATAAAATAGGACCAAATTTTTAAACAACTTTGAATCATTCTCCAACAAAAACTGGGGCATATTTCTATTAGCAACATGGAGGTGAATAAACTGATAAGTACAACTCTTCGCAGTAATATCAATACCCTGAGCCCAAAGAATCCAAATGCCACCAGAAAAACCTTGAGCTTCCACCCTAAAAGAGTGAGTAAAGCCCAATTTACTAACCACTCTATTCCTACTGATCCTAGTTTCTAACAAACTTAAAATAAAAATTCTACACAAATGCACCAAATTTCTAGTATAAATTACAAAATCATTATGACCAGCACCCTGGCAATTCCAAGACATTATTTGTAAATCCATTAAAAAAGAATGAAAAGAAAAACACGAACCAAATAGGTCAAAGTTGAGCCAGTGAAGGGACATCCTCAATAGGATTTTTTTCCAATAACTGTTTAGAAGTATACATATGCTAAATGGAATTCTCCATATTAATCAAACTTGTAAGAAGGTTTCTTGCATCACTAAGCTTAAGGACATTATCTCTATTCTTCTTCTTTCCTTTGCAATAAAGAGCTTCGTGAACACCTTTAGTCCTCTTTTGTCAAGAGGTCTCCTACTACCAGCAAAAAAGCTTTTAATTTTAGTCCCCTAGTGAAGAACTCTATCTTTAATAGAACCAGTTGAGCTGGACTTAATGGTGATGGGATAAGGGACTGAGTAGCATTATAGGAGGTGGAATCCAAAATAGATGAGAAAAATATTTTCAACTTCAATATTTTGTTCATAAAAAGCTTGTAATTTACTGGTCGTATTCCGATCAGCCTCCACATTGGGCGGGGTACCCATATTGACATCATGATTCTCCTCCTCTTCTTGATTATCTTAAAGAATAGAATGCAAAGAACTTAAATTATTATGCCCCTGGATAGCAAAATTATCCTTTTGCATACAAGTGGTATTAGCAAACAACATATTTTCATGAATGACATTATTAGTCTTAACAGAAACAGGTTCCTGATAACTACACCCACCCTTAGAATTATTCCTCATAGTTCTTGGACCTAGCATAGTAGAAACAGTTCTCTGATTGTCCTATTTCACAAGTAAATTTTTAGCCTAGAACTAATGCTTTCTGGCCTCATTCTCACCAGAAAGAGCTAAGAACCGCGAGCCTGTAAATTTTCTACAACTATCACTTGACCCACCACCTTGACCTGCATTTCTATCCATGTTCCTTCTCCCATTTTGTTGAACAACCATCCAAGGTCCGAATTTCGAACCAACTTCAAAGTTCTCATTGTAAACATTATTTGCTCCTTCGCCTTCATTAATGCTGTCATTGGGAAATAAAGGAGCAGTATGGGCTGGTTTCTTATTGCACAACTAAGGACATTGATCATTCAAATGACATAATTTCCACATAGAAAGCAAATTTTATAAAGACCCTCGTATTCTACTTTAATTACGCGGTCTTTGATTTGAATTTGAGAAACTAAAGGCTTGGTAAGGTCCAATTCTACTGCAATACGTTCAAAATTGGCACGTTTGGAGATACAAGTATTGTACTCAATTTTCACCATCTTCCCAACACTTGCTCCTATTTGCTTAAGCCCACGTTTATAATAATAATGAAAAGGAAAAGCTGGAAAGCGGACTCAAGCCACTACTGAAGTCAAAATATCATTATCCGTTGAGAAACCCAGATGCCAAGGTTGGACCATGAGAGAGTGATAATGGCAAACAAAAACCAAAATAAATTAATTACTTGGAGTTGTAGAATAAGTTCCTAAGAGGTCAGCGAAATTCCCATGGAAACTCAAATGCTACTGCTTGAAGCAACACAAGAAGCATTTTTTTTCTTTTGGTGGGTCACACGGGTCAACCTGTTACTTGACCTATACAAGTTAAAATAGATTGACCTGCAAATTGAATCCAAATTTTTTTGAGTCACTTAAATAAAATTTTGCAACTCTTGGCAGCTTCAAAATCAAAGACTAGCTGAAATCCAAAAATCAAAACGTCCTCAAACTACTGAAAGAAGTATTCAGAAGTTGAAAGTGAATACAATTTTACAGATTTCTATCGTACAAGTTGACAGTTTTCACTTAATTATATACACTTTTAGAGTCTCTATTCAACTATGCAGTATGCATTTATTAAGTTAAACATTGGCACAACAACAAAATTAATTAGCCTAAGCCGTATGGCTTGACTTCAAAAACCTTGGATCAAAAACTTGTTTGGCGGAAAATTCACGTGGTTGGTTTGCATCCGCACCTACAGTTTTCCAATTCCTTGTGCAGTTTCTGCCAGATAGATAAACACAGAAAGTTAAGATTAGTGAAAGCATATCGATGTTATTGCACATACAGCAAACACTGATTCTAATAGATTATAAGATATACACTGGATGCATTTACGAATTCCAATTCCCACAGGGAGATTTTGTTTTTCCTCCTTCTAATGTTCTTTTATTTCTCCACTTATTTCCGATCACGAACATTCACACACCTGAACTTCTCCTTGAAGGCCTTTGATGTGCTGCACTGCCAGATCCAACATGTCTGAATAGCTTGTTTGCTGCAGTGATAGGACAATTTAACATGTTATATACATTGTGTTTCTCATTTGGAATCGGCAAGTATAGAGCTCAGTCCCAAGCTACTAGATGTAGGTGGAATTAACAAACATGCATATGCTTGAATTGAGATTCTCTTCTTTTTCGTTAAAAATTATGAACTAGTTTGTTTATTCCGAGTAAGTACCTTATCCATGTTAGGAACAAGCTCTTGTAGTTTCTTCAACCTTCCGCTAATTCTAGTTCTTCTTTCCTGCATAAGGTGATCACAACTTGCATATATCAGAATCCTTCTATGCATATACTTGTGTGACACGCATATGCATAGAGTATATTTGTGAAAGCATATCTACTGCAATTAAATGCAAATTTAATTCCCCCCGCTTCATTATGCTATTCAACAGTAAATCATGAGTTTTTCCATTTCCTGCTATGAAGCAACATCTCCTGCCAAAGAAAATGTAGGAAAAAAAAAAGATCTGGTAGGGCATTTTAGCTTACCATTTTGGTACCGCAGCAAAAATTAAAAAAATAAAAAAAATAAAATTTCAGGATAATTTTGGCAGAGCATCATTTGGTATAATGCAGACAAATTGACTCAAGGCACTGTGCATACAATCAATCATAAATGGTGCTCTATTTATAGAGCTAGACAACTCTCATTGAAACTGCATGCTTCAACCACTACAGTAAGTGGGGGTGACCACGGTTCCAAAGCTGCTGGATTCAATTTAACAAATAGTGGAATCAGAACAGAATCCGGATGGAGACGGTTTTGGACAATTTTGGTTTATGAAGATTTTAGTTTAGTTCCTGTTCCGGCTTGAAACTGAAAATTTTCTATTTGATTTAAAAATTAAGTAGTTTAATTTTTTTTTTGGAAACTTTAGGTCTCATATTATGAAACCATAAATATATATATTTCTAATACAAATAATAAATAATAATATATATATTTTATGGTTTGGGACTAAAACCGAGAGTTCAGTTTCGGTTTGATTCTAGTTTTGATTTTTAAAATGTATAACTGTAACAAAACCACCTCTTTGTAGTTTCTGTTATGGTTTGAAACTGTAAACCATTGACCAAATCTTGGTTCCAATTTTGATCCGTTCTATTTCGGTTCAGTTCTGATTTGAACCATAACAGTGGTCAGCCCTAAAAATAAGCTGAAAGATATCCATGAATTAATCAAAACTTTTGCATCCGTTTGACATACTTAGTAAAAAGAAAAGAGAATCTTAGTAATTTGAACCAAATACACGGCAATTCCATCATACAATAGGCCATGTCCTTTATGCAAATGCATGAATGTTAATTTAAAGAAAAATCTGTTAGATATGATAAAAGCGAAAGCGGTAGATGTTCGTCTTTACAATTGAATACAATGAAAACTATAATACACTTAAAACCAGAAGAAAAATCAAACAGCCACTTGAAAGTGGAAAAAGGAAGGGATGACTTTTATAATCTCATCTAACAAATCCACAATGACCTATTTACAATATAAAATTTCAAAATATAAACGAAAGATGGTGATGAAATCTACTAACCCTTTCAGCAATGCTTCGTGGGTGAGTGGCACAACCACGCTTAGCACGGATTTTGCAAGGCACAGAGTCCTCGGGAATATTTAGTAGCTTCTCCATCTCGAGACTTGTCTGTGGCAAGCTAAACTGAATGAAGGAAGCATGAATCAGAGATATACACCAGCAAAACAAAGAGAACCCAAACTTAACTTCGAGAATTTCAGACATTATCTGTTACTCATAAACAATGCTAACCTCTGCTATAAATCCGTTCTACAATAGTATTTCTTTCTTTACTCAGAAAAAAATAACAATAAAACAAGGATACAGCTTGAGGGAAAGAAATTATCAAATGGATTTAATGCAGGGTCATTAACTATAGAAATGGGATTGCATCAAGTTAACTGAAGTTAAGATAATTGTCTACAATAGAATTTAACTGCTCATTTAAATGAATAGAATTTCCACAATTCTATTCATATATCTTTCTCTCTCTCTCTTTTTGTTTTCTTTTTTCCATTTTTTTTTTGGGCGGTATCACAGAGCCCCTACTGGCGTGCCATGTTAAGTCTACTACAGACTTTGGGATTAACAAAATATGAAAGACATCAACTTTACGGTTTAGACCCTGGATCTCAACCCTGATTAATTATGTGGGTTTCAAATCCATTTAACAAGTGAATTGATCCTTGGAGTTTGTAGATGCGCTGCAGCACAAAAGGTTATTGTTTCATGATGTATGGAAGGCCTCGCAAATAGTTTTAGTACCTGAGTTTCTAAGCTGTTAAGACAATTAAATATGTCCCCGTCAATGTTCTTCGCTCGTTTGTTTGGTGGTCCTGAAAATACAATTGAATTGGTATTGTCCCAGGATCCTATTCCAAAGCCACCAGTGGAATAAGAATGTGAAGAATTATGGTGGCCATTGCTAGAGTTGATACCTTCAACGATATTCTCACTTACTTCTGATATCTGAGAAAGAGAATCTTGTCTAGTGAAGCTCAATTGAGACTTCAACCTTGATACGCCATGGCCACTACTTGAGCCATTGTGAGAATTATATCCTCCAGTCCCCGGCGTAATTGAAAAACCTGCTGTTTGAATCAGCAAGAGAGACGAAGAATATTCAAACCAGTAGAACTTATCTAAATGCTAATTCAAGAGATAACAATAAGAGACTAGAGGCAAAGCATACCAATTATTGCAGCCAGCAGATATTTAGGTAGTAATTTTTATTAAAAATGGAAGCTGGTGTCAGCAAGATAAACTTATTGAAGCTTACCGAAAGAACCGCTTATAGAAAGAATGAATTATTCTGCAGTTTTATACCTACTGTATAGCCTTATTTAATAAATTTAAGAGCATTTACCTGGCCTCATACTAAAGCCCAAATGATTTTTTGTAGATAAACGTCACAACATAAACTCATTTTGATCAAAACAGTTAATAGTTCATAAATGAAATCACACAAACACAATTCTAAAAATAAAGCCTTTTCTTTAATATATATTTATATATGTGAAATGAGAAGAATTTCACCAAAAAAAAAAGGAAAAAGTGCCGTAGGGCGTCTATAAAGGTATAGGATATAATAATGAATTATGCTTTCTTTGATAAAATATAATTAAAAGTGCATTTAGATCCCACGAGAAATAATAATGAACAATTAAGACCAAAACAAAACTTCGCCACCATACTGAGCAACTAATTATTCTAAGAAATTCCTAACTGCATCAAGAAAATATAGTGAAAAGAAAATATCAAAGGGATTCTAAATACTTTATATATAGAATAAGCCTCGTGCAAATTAACCATTTCAAGTTTTTAACTTTTAAATTTTCTTTTCATGATACAAATTTGTTTCTGTGGGAGAAAATTGGAAACTGAAAAAACTCATAAATATTTGGAAGTTTTTAATCACTAGCTCAAGATTATAACACTACATTAAATATGTTAAATTTGGTCCCATCACATGTCAATTTATCATACTAAGCTAAGAATATTAAATTAAAAAGGTATAGTAATTTTTTTTTTCATAAAGAAAATAATTCCCAAGAAAATTTTCACCCATTCAGTAGATCCAACTTCCATGTCCCTTTTTTATTTTTTTTTTTCCATATACAATCCATCTTCTACCAGGATGAACCTAGAATTTAATTTTAGAAGGGGCAAATTTATCGTACTGTATTGCATTCCATATATCATATGAATAAAATACATAGGTTAATAAAACAGAGGATATAAAAGAAAATTTTAAGTGGGAGCAAATATAAAAATACTAAAGGGACTTAATAAAAATTTATAGAGATTTAACAGCAAATTTGAAAGGGGGGCCACAATGGGCCACCTAGATTCGTCCTTATCTTCCCCATCAACCCTAAACTATTCCCCCAAGGACTGAAATGTCAACATCTCTCTTGATAATTTAGGCTAAAGAAAAATACAATAAGCCATAGCTCGATCTACTAGACTAATAATCTCTCTTCCCAAATCAGATACAACCACAACTTTTATTCTATTCGTACAAGTCCATCCTTATAGTAATTGTTAAAAAAGAATTAAAATAATTAGATTCATGAACTTGAACCTTCCCAACCATAAGAACAGAAAAAAATAAAAATAAAGATAAAAATAAAAAAAGAGAACAACTTGCAACTAAAATAACAGCAATTCTCTGTTCCTACATGTGAGAAATGAAAAATCAAGCCAATCAAAATCATTCTTATTATGAGGGCTCGTTCCGTCTTTTTGAAGACAGACAGAGAACTTAGACACTTATTTTTGTCTGCTCTTATCCACGAAACAGGCCACAGAAATACCCATCCCAGCGATTCTAGATTAGGGAAACCGGATAGAATTAAAAACAATTACTTTTTGTTTTACGCAATTGTGTTTTTTTTAAAAGAAAAAAAAAATTATCACGTCAAATTATTACACGAAATTTAAGATAATATTTAACGCAAATTTTTAATTTTATTTTTTATATAATTAATTTTTTTTTATATATTTTACTATAATAATTTAAATTAAAAAGAAATATTTAATATAATTTTTTATAAAAAAATTAATAAAAATAATTAATATTTTAATATTAATTATATTATAGTTTGTATAAAAAATTACAATTTGATAGAACAGATTAAATTTAATATTATATATAAATTAAAAAGCATATGCCACTTATGCACACAATTGTAATAAGATCTATCAAAGTTTTTTTTTTCTTTTCTTTCGCTTAGACTCCAATCAAAATAAAGAAAAATTAAAATAGTCGGGTCTGTGACAATTGATGTGCGATCCATCTAAGTATTAGAATTTTATAAAATAAAAAAAAATCTAAATCATAAAACAAAATAAGTCAAAGGTCATAACTATCCCTTTCAATAGCACAAAACAAAACTATAGTTAACCAGGGACATATATGTCATTTGCACAAAGAGAATCCATTATACGATTCTATCAAAAGATTTCATTAGCCGGTATAAAACGATATCTTAAGAAATGAAATTAAAATAATAATATAAATGAATTGGAGAATTTATTTAAAAAAAATGAAGAACTAACTCAAATACTATTAGGGTATGTTTGGTATGATGTAATGTAATGTAATGGATTAAGAAATGTAATGAAATGGAATGTAATGTAATTATAATTACATTACTATGTTTGGTTGTATTAGTAGTATAATCTAAATATTAATACATTTATATATTTTGTTAGATAATATACGTGTATTAAAATATAATTATATTTATAATTATCAGCTAATTTTTTATATAATTATTTTATTTTTTATTATTATTTATATAATTATATATTTATTATATTGTGATCTCATATAAAAATACAATTATAATTTTTATTTTTTAATATTTAATTAAAAATTCGAGAAATTTAAAATTTAAAAATTTAATATTCAATTATTAGAGAGTGAAAGTTTAAGATTTAAAAAAAATAAGACAACGTAATGAAAAATACATCTAAAATTTAAGTATTAGTCAATACATTAATAAATATATTGACTAATACATTTGTAATTACCATTACATTACATTCTATAAAATTGAAGTTAACAAACAAAGTATTGATTATATATTTCATTACATTACAATCCAATACCTTTTACCAAACATACCTTAGTTCAAAATAGACCGGAGCCAACTAACTCTAATTTATTTTATCACATATGAAAATCAAATAATTAATGTTATATTAGTAGGTAGGCTTTTTACTCTTATGACACTAATTAATCTTCTGAAGTGCAAAAATACCCATACTCCCATCGAGCAGACAAATGCATTTAGGAAGGATGAAACCGTCATTGCATTCGAACAAGCAATTTTGAAAAAAAAATGTGGAATACAAAGGGAAAAGAAAAACGCACCATTTTCTGTGACGAGATTGGATAGGAAGCCAGCTGGGGAGCTCTTCTGTCTAAGCAAAGATCCATTAATTTCATTAAATCCATAGGATCTCTGCAATCCTCCGCCGCCGCTCTTAGGCGGCTCTCTTGTGTTGGTGGAGGAGTTGACCTTGCAAGTGGACTCGGAGGTGAGAGAGGAAGAGTCGCCCGAGAAATACTGATGATTGACTAAAGAAGGCGACGGCGACGGCGACCCTAAGGCAGATAATTTATGGTCAGGCCCTATAACAGAATCAACAGCTCTAGCTAAAAAGGCACCTGGAGCCGAACTGAACCTGGTAAGACCAGTAGGGACCGGTGCTTTTTGCGGCGAAGAGGAGGAGGATGACGGCGACCACATGGTGGTGGTGGTTCTTTCCGGTTTCGACCATGGATTGTGAGCCATTTGGCTAGAGAAAGAGAGAGAGAATGGAAAGATTGCTTTGAGGAGGGAATGGAGGTGGAAATATGCTAGATGAGGAAAGGTCCAAAGGGTTATTGCTGAATCACCCGGAGTTGATTTTATTTTGGTACCCTTTGACTCCATATGACACCCATCTTTTATGAACACGTGCCATCGCTTTTCTCCCTTCTTTATTTTATTCTCCCACTTGCTTGCGATTTCTATTTTCTTATTCTTCATATTTGCTTTTTTTTATCTTAATATTTCTTTTTTCTTTTAATTTTGTAACATCTTTTTAAATTTTCTATTTGAGTGTTTAAATTTTTGTTTTTATAAAAGCTAGCTTTCGGAATTTAGATAAAAGAAAAAGGAAAAAGGTAATAAAATATCTATCTATACGGTTGTCTTCAAAAGGTAAAAATGCCTCAGTAATATTTTTTTAGCACAAAAATGGAGATATTTTTAAAGTAATGTTTGTTTGAAAATTATTTAAAAATTTGATGTGTTTGAAAAAATATTTGAAATTTTGGAATGTGTTAGAGGTGGCAAATTGAGTGGGTTTGGATTTGGTCATTAATGGGTGGGTTACAAATATGCCAAAAAATATGGGTCATAAATTGGTCAAATGTTCAAATGGGTTGGGCGAGTTGAGTCGACTCATGTGCTAAAAATTCGATCAATTCTTTTAATAAAAATAATTTTTGACATAATAACGGAATAAATAAAATACATTTAATATTGGCGTAAATGGGTCAGGTGATGGCCCAAACGGGGCAAAATGGATTGGGTGAGCCAAATGAGTCGAATGGAGGCTCAAATGGGCTGATATGTGGGTCGGTCCATTTGACACATTTTTTTTAACGAAAAATAATTCTCGATACAATAACGGATACTAAAATAACTATCATAAAAATGTTAGCCTAAATGAAGTATGGGTCATAAATGGGTCAAATGTCCAAATGGGTTGGACGGGTTGGATCGACCCATTAACTAAAAATTTGAATAATTTTTTTAATGAAAATAATTATCATTATAATAACGGGATGTAAAAAATACTACTAATATTGGTGTAAATGAGTCAAGTGATGGCCCAAATGGGCCTAATGGAGGTCCAAATGGGTCGAGATGTGGGTTGATCCATTTGATCCATTTTTTAATAAAAATAATTTTAAATATAATAACGGAATACTAAAATTACTACTATTAAAAAATATTAGGTCAAATGGTTCGAATGGCCCAAACGGGCCCGATGGAGGCCCAAATGGGCCGAGATGTGGGTCGACCCATTTAACCCATTTTTTAATGAAAAATAATTTTAAATATAATAATGGGATACTAAAACGACAATTATAAAAATATTGGCTCAAATGAGTCAAATGACCCAAACGAGCCGGATAGACACCCAAATGGGTCGAGATATGGGTCGATACCCATTTGATTATGTGTTTGTTTACATGTGAGCTCAAAATCAATTTCATAATTCTCAAAATAATAAATTAAGACTCCACAAAATTTTTTAACTCAATCAGAATCCGTTTTCGGGACTGGTTCACTTTAACCAGTCCGATTCGACAATTTTCATTGTTACCATAAATTTAATTTTTCACTGTCAAAAGTTTTTAAATATTATTCTAAGTTTGTTCATACCCTTAAAATAATTTTTAGAGATCATTTACTATTTTTAGAGGTTCGGTCAAACTTTAATCAAAGCTGCGTCCCTTAATACGGCCCAGGATTTTTTCTTATTTTTGACTTTTGAAAATCTATTTAAATTCATTTTCACTCCAAATTTTACCACTGGACTCACTGTAACTAGTATTTTCCGATGGTTAAATAAAATATTTTTCGTTTTCGGATGTAATTTTTACCTTGAGTGCACTATTCACCGGAGGGGAAAGAGTGAAGAAGAAAAAGAACTCAGAATAATAAAAGAGAAAAAAAGACAGCAACAACTCATTGGGCACATCAGACATGTCCAAACGGGTTGAGATTTAGTTGGGTTATTTTTGAATTGGTCCAAGTGAGCATTTCTTATGTTTGGTTGGGTTTGCGTCAGTTTTTTCTGGATTTGTTGTTTGGGTTTGGGCCATATATGATAGGCCTAGAATGTGTTCAAAATTGCAACAACATGTTGCAGTTTTAAAATGTGGAATCTACGATATATAAAAAAAAATTTATACTGAAACCGCAACAAACTATTACTATTTTATTATTTTTAAAATCGTGATAAACTGTTGCGATTTCAGATGGACCAGTAACAGAAATGGAATATAATAATAAATATTGAAAAACAATTGGTAATATTGTAATTGTTCAATTCTATTTTTTGAATGAATCCGTATTCAAGTTTCACCAACTACACAATAATAAAATATAATGGTTTATTATTTTTCAAAAGACAAAATGTTCCACAAATATCCTCAAAATTTTATTAGTTGGTTTATTATGAAAACAGTAGCATTCAACAATGTTCCAAATCAACATATACATAAAAGTTCAAAAAAAATATATACTTAAAAAAAATACTGCAGTAATTTTTTAAGAAAATAAAATGTAATAATTGATATATAGTGCAAACTAGCATAATTGCTAATTGGCAAACAATTTTAACATATTAATTTATAGAATTAAAAAATTATTTAAATGTATCAATAATATATTTTAAAAAATATTGCAATAATTTATTTTTTTTAAAAAAAGAAAGGAAATTTTAATAATTGATATATAGTACAAACTAGCATAATTAGTAATTGAGAAAACATATTAATTTATAGAATTAAAAAATCATTTAAATGTGTCAATAAAATTAAAAGGAAATTTGAAATTAAAAGGAAGTAAAATGTGTGTCCATAAAAATAAAAGGAGATTTGAAAATAAAGGAAACTAAAATGTGTATCTGAACTCGCAAGATGTAGCACAAAAACAAACATTCTTACCACTAAACCAAATATTTCATGCAAAATTAAAGATATATAAAATAGCTTATGTGCAGGAATACAACAACTTGCTACGGTTTCAGATGCAACAGGCTTTTCTATCAATTTCTGTACCTGTAACATAATACCGCAATAATCCCATGCGATATTGACCAAAAAAAAAAAATTCAATTTTTCTAAATACTTTCTAAAAACTCCTATTTTCTATTTTTTTTCCAAAAAAACTGATTTTAGAAAATGTCCCACAAAAATGCCTCATAAAGTTTAAAAGAAAAAAAAAAACTAAAATGTCCTTACATCCATTTTACCGTTGTAGATGACGTAGCTGATGTGAAAGACGTGTAGGAAAAAGGAAATGCAAGATGATGGAGCTGATGTGGAAGACGCATAAGAGAGAAAATGCACACATGGACGACATACGGACTGAATTTGCCACGTAGACTACTATGCCAGGTGGCATGATGATATGGAAGGAATTGGAATGCCATGTGTGTAGAAGTTGGTGAAGCGGCATGCCAACTGAATTTTTCGGTTTGGTATTCACTTGAAATCAATCAAAGTGATTTTACATTATAAAAGTTATAAGCTCAGTAATTTTTTCGAGAAAAAAATTTCTTTTATTACTTTTACATAATTTAGACATAAATTCAGTGACCGTTCTAAAGACTCTTAAGAACCCTAAATACTAATTGCATCTCCCTCACTTTTTATTTCTCTCCATTGATTTATAGTTTTTGTAAACTATTAACATTCAAACTCTCCTGATTAAACCCATAATATCAATTAAATGTTTGAATGGTTTCTAGTAATTCATCACAATAGAGAAAAACTTGTAGAATTCGACAGATTGATCCCATGTTTCATGCCGAGTTTCTCATATCTCTTAACTTTTATTTATTCTTTTACCTTTAAATTGAATTTGGTTATGCTTGTTTATATGGCACAATTATTATAAAGATAACAGTATTGCAAAGTATAATGAAATTAATGTCTGATAGAGTTAGGAAGATGGGATGATAGTGGACTAGAGGTAGGAAATGGATAAGAAACATTTTTATATGATTATTATAGAAGGAGAATCTATCATCAAGAAAAATAATTTCTTTTTGGTTTGTCCAATTCAAAATACCACAATTGTCAAGGTGGAGATCAAAATGTTAAAAATGAGCTGTTAGAATAGATAGAAAATAGAGAATGGGCTGTTGAAAATAAAAAACAGTCTTTGGACTTTTATCAAACAATTGGTAGGCCAAAAAAAGAGAGCCGAAGAACTTGATTTTTATTGAAGTTGGAACCGGCCTTTAAATACACAAATTACAACAAATTTAAGTTCTATTACAAAAGAATACATCCATTAACTAAAAATTTCAAATTCTCTAAATCTGTAAAATCAAATTAGAAAACCTATATTTGTTGCCACATAGACAATTCCATGAGGGCTATATATATAAAAGTCCTTTAAATTCAAAGAACCTATAGTCATAGCTCCTGCAGACATACAAATGCCAACCAATATCTAACAACATGAAAAATCAAGTGTTTAAGGATCTTTAAATGGAAAAATCATGTCTGACAGCCCATTTATTGGAGCATTTGATGTGGGGCAACCAGTGAGGTTTGTTTGAGTGGCGAGTGTGGCGGTGACGGATGAAGGTGCAAGATAAAGTTAATGAAATTTTTGCATTCCAGTAGAGGTGGCAAGTTGGGGGGTTTGGATTAGGTCACAAATGGGCAAGACATAAACAGGCTAAAAAATATGGGTCATAAATGGGTCAATAGCTCAAATGGGTTGTGTCAATCCATGCATTTTGTTTAATATATATAAGTAAAAATGGAACTACGTCCGATTCGTGCCCGTAAGGTACGCTATGCGTTTGCTCGTTATCCACTATTGTGAGTTAGCAGGTGCTCTGTTTGTTTTGTTCCGCTTTGATATGATTACAAGAATATGGTATTCGGATGCGTATAATGATAAGAATGAGAAATCAATTAAAGTGTAAACGAATGTGGAAGTGAACTTCTAAATGCATGTCTTTATTATGCAAGTATGATTATATAGCTGATATCATTATCCGCATTTGTCATATTGTATGTGTATTGCATTGACGACCATTGTGAATAGTCGTCCACTCTTTTGTTGTGTGTTCCCCACTAAGCGTTTATTGCTTAGCACGGTGTTTTATCCGTGCAGGTACGGAGGATGGTGTTCTTTTGGGAGAGTTGTCGCCAGTCAAGCCAACACAGAGGGATTAGTGTTAGGGCTTTATTTTTTATAGCATGTTGATTCTTTTGTATCAGAACTCTCTTTATACCATTATTTTGTAAAGCTTCCGCATTTATATACTTTTAGGATATGTAATTATTTTATTCTGGCTTTTGATCAGAACATTATTGTAAAATTTCGCTATTGTAATGATTGATCATTCTGATGCTTATGACGGTTCTAATTTACCCGTAATGATGTATGGTTATTATGTATGAATGTATGCTTTGTATCTTTATCTGCTTGGTGACACACCCTGCTCATACGGCTTCTCACTCCTTGAGGATGGGTACGCCTATGTATGGGTAGGAGGTGTTACATTTAATCTTCAATTTGAGTGAAAGATTTGGAAAAATTCAAGTGTGCAAAGATTAGGGTGCAAATTGAGGTAAGAGAAATTGTTAGGGGAAAATTTATTTAAGGGTTCTAAGATGTGATTTAGGGTGTGTAGGTTATGTTTGTGCCATTATATTGTAAAAAGAAAGAAGTTTAACCATGATTTTCTTGGATGGAAAATTTGACCATCATTAGGTCATAAAGAAGGAGAAGGCTTTTCAAGAGGAAAAGGGAAAGAGAAGGAAGCTCAAGAGGAGTAGATCAAGGAAATAAGGTTAGTGGTTACAAAATCCACTCATTTCCATTGTTTTAGGTTAATTTTAAGTTATGTTTTAATGGTAACTATGTGAATAATGTGCGTGTAATTGAAATAAATGTTATAGGCATACTTTAGAATGATAGAAATGATGAATTGAGAGGTTAAATGAAGAGGAAATAAATTGTATGGTAGAAAGTTAGGGTTGACCGAATGGTATAAATAGAGATATTAGGGTATATTTTATGTATACATATGAATTAATAGTGTATACATATAATTTAAGGTGTGAATTAACCTAAATAATGATAAAGGTGTGGAAAAGAAATATTAAAGGTGTATATACATAGTTGGCCGAATGGTTAAGGTGGGGAATGTAATGTATAACTTAGTTATTTATTAAATACAATAACATAAAATGAAAGTAGAGTAAAAATTGAGCGCGTGGTAATTTATTTGGAATTTATTGAGCATAAATGGATATTTTGGAGTAAATTAGTATATTATATTTATATTGAAAATTAAGTTAAATGTGTATTTTTAATTAAATTGTGGCATGAAGGGTTATAGAAATATTTAAGTAGTAAAATAAAAATAATTTTGTAAGAAAAGAATGAATTATGTGAGGTTATGTTATGTTGACATAATGATATACTATAATAAATTAATGTAATAATTTATGTTATTGCTTTTAGTGATTGTCTAGTAGTTAAATCTAGTTCAGGATATAGTTGGCTAGCCATAAAGACAGTAAAAATCGTGGTGTGGGTCATGACGACTCACTATTAGTAGGCCAATGACGGTCTACAAAATGAATGAATGTTAAAATGTCAAATGTAATGAAATGTAATGTATTAGTGGTCCTACAGGGTCACTTTAGAATGATGTGGATCTATGGGGTCCACGTCCCGCATATCCAATTCGTAGATTTTTACTGGATCGATACTAGGTGCAAAATAGTAAAAATAGGTAAAAATAACTAGACAAGGATTAATGTGTGAAAAAAAGGAAAAAGGACTAAATTGAAATAAATTATGAAGTTTTAGGGACTAATTGGTAAAAAATGTAATTAGTATGGTAATTAAGACCAAATGAAATAAAATAGAAGTTAATTAATAAAAAAAATATTGAACTAATATTTATTTGAGGACTAAAAAGTAATTTGCCATAAAAATAATTAAATAAGGATTAAATGGTAATTTGTAGGATAACTAATGGACTAATAGAGGAATTGGAGTTAATAATGGTATTTTAGTAAATAAAAGCCAAGAAAAGGGTAAAATCGAAATTTAATGGAATTTAAAGGATTAAATTGTAATTTGACTTTAAAGTATTAGAATTAATGATTTAAAATATAATATATTATTAATGTTGAAAATTATTGGTTAATTAAGTAAATAAATTGGTTATTTAATAAATAAAAAAAAATTAATAAAATTAGATAGTAAATAACATAGTAATATTAATGGTATAAACATATATGAATAAATTAAATAAGTGAGATTTATAAGTAAATTAAAACATAAATAAAGCTAGGGGCTAAATGTTTAATAATAGAGTCCGCTCAACATGGAATTTAAAGATTTGAGTAATTTATTGTTATTTAAATATTAAATTGGAAAAATGGAAATCCTTGAATTTGTAACCACTACTGACCATATTTAATGCTCAGTACGTAGTTTCTGTTGACTGTGTGCAGGTACGGACTAGAAGCTGGAGCAAGCATACTACCTTTTTGGGAGCTGTTGGACAGAGATTATATAAGGACATTTTGTAGGTTTTAAGTTATGGCATATATATACTTATGTATGGATGATGTTGTTTATGGTTTTGTAATTTTGGTATGTATATGAACATTAATATTTAGTGGATGCTATGAGATAGTTTATGATAGATGAATGATGAGGAATAGATTTATACTATGTTGTGCCCTGTGTGGGGGCCGTGGTTTGTTGATTTGCAGGTTGGGTAGGTTAATATTATAGCCGTTATACTGTCGAAATTTTTATAATTTGAATAGTAAACCGGACAGTTATAGGTCATCGACCAAAATATTATGAATTTATATTTGGAATTTGTTAGTATAATTAAAAGAGATTGTTTGTTTTAAAAAGAGTTAAATAAATAATTAAACGGTTAAGCGAAGCAAATTTACCCGCATTCCTGTAATAACAGTATATTTAGTGACTATTATCACCACTAAACGTACGTTAAGAAGTGTTGTATAAGGGTGTTACATGCTCCTCTCGAGCCTTCATCGCCTATGCCCTTGCTGGTGCTGTTGGAGGTCTATCCACTGAATCAGACACCGTTCCACCTCTGGACCGGCCACCCCTGCCACGTCTTCTACCTCTTCCTCTATTAGCCGAAGGCAAATTCGACGCACCCCTATTAGCTTCTTGCTAACTTCCAGTTGCCTCATACACCTTAGGACAGTTGGCCAAATAGTGTTCTGTTTTACCACATCTGAAACAAGCCCCAATCAACTTCCAACAATCCCCTCTATGTCTCTTACAGCAATGAGGACATTTGGGCACTTCACTTCTATTCCTATATACACCCCTACCAGTGCTAGATGCATACGAAGATCCTTGCCTTCTGCCTTTAGTAGCTGGACTACTAGCTGATTTAGCTGGAGGTGCTGCAGAAGGATCTCTTGGTCTCTTACCCGAATGTGCCCCACCTCTGTTAGAATTCCTCCTTTGTATCCTCTCTTTCTGAATCTCCAGTGATCTTTCAGCTCTCATGGCTGCTTGTACTATTTGATAATAGCTCACAGTCTGAGATGTTGTATAGAAATCAGCAATGCCTTGATTGGCTTATTTAATCCTTCCTCAAATTGCTGACATCCAAACTCCTTTGTTAGCACTCCCACAGGTGCATACTTACTCAGCCTACAGAATTCATTCTCATATTCTACTACAAACATGGCTCTTTGCCTCAGATTCAAAAATTGCTTCCAGTTAGCTTCCCGATACGCCTTAGTAATATACTTGTTCCGAAATTCTTGTACGAAAAATTCCCAAGTAATAGGTTCGGAAGCGTCGGATGCCTTAACACCAATTTCCACAAATCGTAGGTAGATCCTTGAAGCAATGACACCACACATTCAACTTTCTATTCATAGGGGCATCTCATCTCATCCAACACCTTCTGAATCTTCTCAATCCAATATTCAGCCTTTACCGATTCGTCCAAACTAGTTCCATAGAACTCCTTTGCCCCATACTTCCTCAAAGATTCCAATAGAGCCTTCGGTGCTATCATTCGGTCAAACACCCTCACCATGTCTTGCAACATTTTGAGTAAAGCTTCCAGAGGAACCATTGGAACCCACGTCCCACACTAGCTAGTACAGACTGACCAGACTCAGACACTTCAACATCTTGGGGATTTGTGACGCGCGTCAAACCCCGTCGCTTCCCGAACTCCTGCCTTTAGGGCGATCGAGAGAGGTTCATGAAAACTTGTAAGGTATTTACAAGTGCGTCTATTTTGGGCAACAAGGAGATTTCATGGAGTCGCCACCCAATAAAATATTGGAAAAGTTCATCTCGCCTCAGTGAACCTAAGACGGCACATCTTTATCCATTTTGGGCAAACCAAAGGGGTCTTGGAGGCATTTACCCCAATAGAACATTGGAATGACCCTCTAACCCTATGGAGCCTAGGATTGTAAATTGGGTATTTTGGTGGGACACAAGAGGTATCTTGGAGATCCCATTCTAATAAAACATCGGAATGGCCCTCTCGCCTCGTTGAGCCCAAAGACCAGAGATGGTTCGGGACTCCCCATTTATTCATACCTTGGCTAAGTTTATAATTAAGTTTTGAATTTAGCGTTTCATGCCTTTTATCATTCAATTTTAATGCAATTTAATTAAACGCGCATGTCAAACACATAATAAAAGCAATAAATAAAGTAAATGAAAGCAAAATAAATTACAACAAAACTAGGGGCGGAATACAACCCCCATTGGTAAATAAAATACAATTCATACATAAATCGGGCTATTTATTAAAAATGAGGACATTGATCCTCTCATGCATAATTAAAGAAAACAATTTTAAAGTGACAATTTATTTTGGATGAAAAAGTTAGGATATTGGTCCCATTTTTATTTAGGAAAAAAAAACAAATTAATTAAGTAGAAATATTTTTGTGGTTTTTTAATTAACGTGCATAAAAAAATAATTTATTATAAATTACATATTAAATAAAATAATGAAAGCAAAGTAATGAAAATAATAAAAATAACAAATCAACTCTCAAATGGATCTTCAAATCTTCAAGGGCTCCCACTTGGTATGGAAAAAATTCACACATAAAAAATAAGTATTGAAATAAAAGAAAAAAAAATAAAAGTGAAGTTAGTAAAAAATTAATTAAACATATAACATGAAAACAATTAAATTAAGGCAATCAAAATTGCATCATATATGACAAGCCAATTAAAATGACATAATAAAAATATGCAATCTAATTAATTAACAATTTAGCATGCATAAAAAAATACAAATAATAATATTAATAATGATGATACTAGTATCAAATGATAGCAATAAACAAGGATAATAAAACTTATAATAATAAAACTAACAATTGCAACTATAATAATAACAATAATAAACATAATAAAACCAAAGAGTATTAACCAACCCAAATTAAGCATGCAAGAATAAAATAGTATATGGCAAACTAATAAAACATGGTTAAACATGGCAAATAATACCAACAATAATAATAATAATGATGATAATAATAATAATAATAATAATAATAATAATAATAATAATAATAATAATAATAATAATAATAATAATAATAATAATAATAATAAAGTGAAGACAATAGATAGAAAAATAATAACATGCATAATGACATGAACAATTAAATAAGAACATAAAAATAAGAAGAAACTAATAGAACTAATAGAATTTACATGATAAAAAGTCTAGAAGAATTTACAAAACCAAAAAAAGTTCTAAAAGAATTTACATGTTAACCAATTAATTGTTAATAGAAATTGAACTAAATATTGAATTTAAATTGAAGCCAAGAATAATTACCCTCAAAATTAGCTTGATGAAATGAAAGTAGATGATCCAATTCCTTGTTTTTATTTGAAGATTATGATTAGAAAAATAAAATATTAAAAAATAAATTTTACTCAAGAACAAACAATTGATTTATTTATCTCAAAGTAGAAATTGTTTGAAGAAAAGGATAAAAATTACCAAGAACAAAAATTGCTATTTTTTGTTTCAAGAATTCACTTGGAAAAATTCTTTAGAAAAGTTGAGAGAATTTGGTTTGAGAGAAGAAAGAAGAAGAAAATATTTTCTAAAGAAAATCCCCCTTAATTCTCTCTCCAAAATCCTTTTTATTCCTCCCCCAAAAATCAGATTTTTAATTAAAGAATTAAATTAAATTAACCCCAATAATCACTAAAAACTGCAGAATTTCAAGGGGTAAGGATATAAAAAGTTTTAGCATTGAATTTAAATTAAATTATGCAAAAGCAATCAATTAAAAACACCCAAAAATGAGTAAAAACGGAAATCGGCAGCCAAAGGGGCGAGGGAGGCCCCGTCGGAGCGCCCGACGGGCGTCCCTACGCGCAGGGCGCGCGCGACGGGCAAGCCGTCGCTAGCGCACGCGGGCGTTGCGCGTCGCCCAGCGCGCGGGTGAGCGCGCCCCGCGCGCGCTCCGCCTGCTTACCGGGGAGCTGCGGCACGCGCCCAGCGCTGCCGCAGCCCGACATTCACGTGAAATTTTTTTTTTCTTTAAATTTCTATATAACACAATAATTTAAAAACAAACTTTTTATCCCAAAATAATTTTTAAAATATTTTTAAAATACATTTTTATTCATTCCTAACAAATCAAAACGACAAGGAAATTATCACTTCCAACTTTCATTCTTTTTGTCTATAAATCGGCATACTTAATTTCATCATTAGGTAATCCTGATCAAGGCTACTCGGGACCCGGTGTCTACAGTTGCCCCCAATTTTGGGGAGGCTAGTGTGTGGGTGCCTAGGTGAGCCAAAATTCAGGAAAGGAAAAGAAGCGCGTACCTGAGGCTGCCTCCTTCTAGCTGCTCCCTCGGGAACAGTGCTGTGATTCATCCTCTTGAGTTGCACTGAGTCGCTGACAAGACTACAAAGTGCTAGGGAACCATCCTAAGACGGTGATGCGCCGGGTCTGCTACAGACTACAAAAAATGCAAGAAGAGGATTGCACCGAGTCTGTTACAGACTACTAAAAGTGCAAATGTCATCCGTAGATGACGCTGCGCCGAGCCTGCTACAGGCTACAAAAAACGCAAAAGAAGGATTGCACTGAGTCTGCTACAGACTACAAAAAGTGCAAAAAGAGGACTGTACCGAGTCTGCTACAGGCTACTAAAAGTGCAGCTGCCATCCGTATATGACGATGAGCCGAGCCTGCTACAGGCTACAAAAAACGCAAAAGAAGGATTGCACCGAGTCTGTTACAGACTACAAAAAGAGGACTGCACCGAGTCTGCTATAGACTACTAAAAGTGCAGCTGCCATCCGCAAATGGCGATGCGCCGAGCCTGCTATAGGCTACAAAAAACATAAAAGGAGGATTGCACCGAGTCTGCTACAGATTACCAAAAGCGCAAGAGAGGACTGCACCGAGTCTGCTACAGACTACTACAAGTGCAAGAACCGATGACCTTTATTTAGATATTTCCTGTAAAAATATGTGCACAGAAATATACACAAAAATTTGAGTGTATATGATATGAGATGTAAATGTTTGTAAAAATAGATTGACCCTATCCTAGGTGGTTAAGGGTCTGCTGAGGATATAGCTGGGCAGCTGCGTCGCGCTTCCAAGGATCTGAAAGTGTGACATCTTGGCTTTAGGGACTCTGACCCCAAAACATTTTCTGAGAGACATCAAGTGTGCATCTTTGCCCCCCGGCCAATGATCATAGGCACAGGATTCCGACTCATACATTATCTGACTGAAAAATGATCATCCGAAGTAATGCCGCCTTATCGCTCCAGGCATCAAACGTCATTGCTTTAAAGGTAGTGCGTCCCTTTAGGGATTTTTACATAACCCTGTGCCTAACTTTTGCCTGGAATGGACCCAACCCAATCCAACGGCTTTTATTTTATTATTTTTTTTGTAGGCAGACTGCCTGTCTCCAGGTTTTCACCTTGCCCTTTGGTCTAACTTTTACTTAAAGAGCCAGTTACGGTTTTCATCTCTAACGGCCTTTTTTTTTTAATTTTTTTTAAGGAACTACAAGAGAAGGCTATTATCAGAATCTCCGCTAAGAATGAATAGCACATATCTGCTTAGGCACCATCCGACAGAATGATTAGACAATAGTCATTAGATAAATTGATGATAAATTTCTTTTTAAGACAGAACTAAAAGAACAATGCAAATGTAAACTGCATTCTTTTATTTATCGCAAAATTATGTACATTTCTATATGATTTCATCATACATGATCCTTATTTAACAAGAATTCAAAAGCACAAGACTACACCTAATCTCGAAATAGATCTTGTAAGCATCAAACTCCTGTTATCAATCGGCCCTCTCGGGTTTTCTCAATTGAACATTTTCTCTTGGCCCTTAATTTTTGCCTAGGATGCCTTTTTTCGATTTTTACCCTGACAGGGCGCACAATTTTAGCAAGGCCGCATTTTTTTCGGTTTTTGACTTGCGGGGCATTTATTCTCTTCTTTTTATTTTCTGGTCTTTAGCCATGGAACCTTTTTAGTCTATCGACATTGACCGGGTCTTTAAACTCATTCCCATCACTATCTGCCAAGATTGCTGCTCCTTTCATTAGTAACTTTTTCAAAATGAACGGGCCTTCCCAGGTCAGCCTGAATTTTCCTCGTATATCTGGCACTCCCGGCCTCATCATCTTAAAGACCAGGTCCCCTTCCTTCAACGGGTGTTTTCGTACCTTCTTGCCAAAGGACCGAGCTAGTCTCTTCTGATAAACCTGATTGTGATAATAGACTCTCAACCTATTTTCATCCAACAGATTCAACTGCAACAATCGCTGTTGTGCCCATTCTATTTCTGGAATCTCGGCTTCCATGACTACCCTTAAGGATTTCAGCTCAATTTCAACTGGCAGAACTGCTTCGGTTCCGTATACTAGGGAGAACGGTGTTGCTCTCGTAGAGGTTTTGATCGTGGTTCTATAACCCCAGAGTGCAAAAGGCAGCTTTTTCGCCCAATCTTTATAGTTCTGAACCATCTTGGCCAATATTCTTTTCACATTCTTGTTCGCCGCTTCAACCGCACCATTGGCTTAAGGACGGTAAGGAGAAGACTTGTGATGCTGGATTCCATACTTCTGAAGCATCTGTTTAGTTTCTGATAAGAAATGTACCCCATTATCAGATACAATATGGTGTGGGAGGCCATATCTGCATATCAAATTCCGCTCGATGAACTTAGCCATATCCCGGGCATCAATCTTCTTGAAAGATTCAGCTTCGACCCACTTAGTGAAATAATCAATGGCGACTATAATGAACCTGTGCCCATTAGAAGCTGTAGGATGTATCTCGCCTATGATATCTATCCCCAAAGCTGTAAATGGCCATGGAGATGTCAAACTATGTAGTTCTGAAATTGGCACATGCCTTAAATTCGCGTATTGCTGGCATAACTGGCATTGCTTCACATATTTTGAACAATCCGTATCCATTGTGAGCCAATAGAATCCTTGGCGCATGATCTTTTTCGCTAAGGCTAAGCCATTCATGTGAGCTACACAGGCTCCGGCATGAACCTCTTCCATAACTCTTTTTGCTTCTTTCTCCGCTAAACACCTTAATTGGATACCATCGGCTTGCCTTTTATACAAAGTGCCATTTACACCGATGAATTGTGTGGACAACTTCTGAATCATCCTTTGGTCTTTCTCGGTGGCTTACTCTGGAAAAACTAACCGTTCCAAGTAATTCTGAATGTCATAGTACCAAGGGTTTCCATCGGTGGCCCCAACATCCATCACTTGCTCAGCCTTGAAACAAGGCTTTTCCGAGCTAGAGATTAGCACGGGTTTCTTAGTAACCCCTGTTGGATTATCCCACATGGACACTAATGTCGCTAGAGCATTAGCCAATTGATTTTCATCCCTGGGGACGAAATGAAAGGTGCAAGTCTCAAACTGGCTACTCAATATTCTCAAATGCTTCACATAAGGTAACAACCTTCCTTCCTTAACTGACCATTCCCCTCTGATTTGATGAATTACTAATGAAGAGTCTCCGAAAACTTCTGCGGTCTTTGCCCCCAGAGCCAGCAATGCTTCCAATCCACAAATGCAAGCTTAATATTCTGCTTCATTGTTGGTCGCCTTGTACCTCAGCTTCTTGGCTAATGGTAGCTTCTCACCATCCGAGGTCGTAAGAATAATCCCTGCTCCTGCCCCTTTACTGTTAACTGCCCCATCAAAGAACAATTGCCAGCCTTGTACTGTTATGGCCATGACATCTTCATCTGGGAAATTGTATTCGAATTGGTCTCTCTCAATAAGAAGTTCAGCCAAGAACTCAGCTACAACTCTTCCTTTAATGGTTTTCCTGGTGATGTATTCGATATCGAACTCCTGCAATAATAGTAACCACCTTCCCATCTTTCCTAGTAGAGAGGGCGCTTCCTGAAGGTACCTGAGCGGGTTATGTTTAGCAACCGCTTGTACACTGAAGGAATGAAAGTAGTGCCGCAACTTCTTAGAAGCCCAAATCACTGCCAAGCAAATCTTTTCTACTTCAACATATTTGGCTTCATATGTCAAGAATTTCTTGCTAAGGTAGTTAACAGCAAACTCCACCCCAAAGTCATCCTCTTGGGCCATTATGGCACCCACTGAATTGTCTTTTATCGCCAGATACAGGATTAATGGTTTGGCACGACGTGGTGGTCTTAAAACTGGCAGATTCAGGAGATAATCCTTAATAGTATCAAAAGCCAATTAACAATCATTATTCCACACCACCGGTTGATTCTTCCTAAGAAGCTTGAAGATGGGCTCACATACTGAAGCCAGCTTGGCAATAAACCAGCTGATGTACTGAAGCTTTCTCAGGAAACTTCTAACCTCTTTCTCTTTTTGAGGCACTGGCATCTCTCTGATGGCCCTGACCTTGTCAGGATCCACTTCAATTCCTCTCTGGCTTACCATATGGCCTAATAGCTTACCTGAGGTAACTCCAAAAATTCACTTCTTGGGATTGAGGTGCAGATCATACTTATTGATCCTTTGAAAGAACTTTTACAAAGCCTCGAAGTGACCTTCTTTAGTAGCTGACTTGATCATCATGTCATCAACATACACCTCCACTTCCTTGTGGATCAAATCATTGAGAACTCTGGTGGCCATCCTCTGATAGGTCGCTCCTGTATTCTTTAGTCCAAAAGGCATGACCCGATAAGCAAATGTACCCCATTCGGTGATGAAGGCTGTTTTAATCCGATCCATTATCTTGTTAAGGATTTGATTGTACCCTGCGTACCCATTCACGAAGCTGTACATCATGCAAGCAGCGGCACTATCTACGAGCACATCAATATGAGGCAGAGGAAAATTATTTTTCATGCAGGCTTTATTCAGGTCCCGATAGTCCACACACACCCGAACCTTTCCATCCTTTTTAGCCACAGGAACTACATTAGCCAGCCACGTCGGGTATTTAACCTCCAGTAGAAACTTAGCCTCAATCTGCTTATGGATCTCCTTTTTCACCTTCTAAGCCCATTCTGGCCTAAGTCTTCTGAGCTTTTGCTTGACCGATTTACTCTCTGGATAAGTTGGAATGGCATGTTCGACTACATCTCGATCAATTCTCGGCATCTCCTCGTAGGTCCAGGCAAAGACTTTTTCATATTTTCTTATTATTCTCTCAAATTTTAGCCTCTCCTCAGGAGTTATGTCTGATGCTATCAAAATTTCCTTTGGATTCTCCAAAGTTTCGAGATTAAATGCAGTCGTGCTAGTTGAGTTAATGTCAAAGATGAATGCATCATGTTTATGATCATGAGGAATGAAATCATCAGAAACATCACACAAGTAAGCAAAGTTATTCATCTCATTGATATAATCAGCAACATTAACATTGTCATTAAAAAGTTCTGGCATAAAAATAGTATCTAAATAACTATTGTCTTTATCTCCTATCGATGACGACGTTGTAGCCGACTGGGCTTTGACTTCTTGGCTTGGTGGAGGCTTTTCAACTACCTCCGGTGAAATCTTCAAATCTTCAATCTCTAGCTCTGGCTCTACCATCTTTTCTTTTCCCTTCAACCTGGTAGCTAACAGCTTATCAGTGACAACCTCCTCAGGCCCATCCCTGTCCCAAATATTGCACTGAGTCATGATCTCCTCATCCCAGAAGTTCTCTGCGGACTTGATAACTCCAACATCCTAGTCAAAGACATCATTGAAAATTTCAAACCCTAGAATAATCTTTCTATTTATCCACTGAGGCTCTTCATCACCAGTGTAAGCACAGACCGAAGATGAGGGAACAAAACTCTCTGAAATGTGGGGGATCTTCTTTGGCACTTTCTTCCTGCCATGCTCTCCTTTGTAGCCCAGACCCTTCCGATCTTTCTGGCCTTGTGTTGTGATAGCAGACTGCAGCCCTTGTGAGTTTTTTCCCAAACCAGCACCTGGAAGGAAGTGCATTTTCTTCAGCATGTTCATCACCTGAGGGCTATCTGTCAAACCCTGCTCCTCACCAATCATTGATACGTGAAAGCCACTAAATGGCTGATTAGAGATCCCCAAGGCAGACACTTGGTTCTCTCTCGCTGCTTTAATGGTCACTACCTCCCCTTCATGAGGTATCTTTACCATTTGGTGTAGGGTGGATGGCACTCCTCCCAATTTATGGAACCACGGTCTTCCCAGTAGGGCTGAGAAATTTACTGGGATAGGCAAGACCACAAATTCTGCCTCCGTCTCAATGGGCCCAGTCCTAACTAGAGCTCTGAATGTTCCTGATGCCTATCTCCGAGAATTGTCGTAGGCTATGATGGTCAGATCAGACTTACTCAACATACTCTCGTCCAGCCCAAAAGCTTGAAGTGCCACCAAAGGGCAGACATTTATGGATGACCCATCATCAACCATAACACAAGTGGTGTGCTTGCTATTAATTTGTGCTTTGATGTATAGTGGTTGGTTGTGATTACGGCCTTCAGCTGGCAAATCTGCATCAGAAAACACCAATCTCTACCCCGATCCCCCCTTGACGAGATCTAGCAGCTCGGATGGAGAAATTGTGGTGGCTACGGTGGACTCACTCAATGCCTCAACTAACTTCTGTCTATGAGAAGGGGACTGCCTTAGAAGGTCCCAAATAGATATCTGAGCCCTGGTCTTTTTCAGCTGCTTTGCTATGGGATTTTCTTCCGGCTCCTTCTCCACAGGTGCTTGCACTGAGTCCTGTTGCTTCTCAACTTCGGGGACCACTCTCCCACTTTTTGTTACAGCCCCAACTCTCTCATCCTCCTCCGAATCCCATGGATCCATGAACTCTCCATCTTTCTCCTCTTCATCTTCGTCTCCACTCTCACTAGTGGACCAACAGTCTATCGCCGCCACAGGAATCCTGTCTTCAATTGCCTCAGGGAAAATGATAGCGACGTAATCATTTCCATACAAATCTTGAAGGACATACCATTCGGGTAGGCTCGACCCAATCATAAAGATAGGCGGTGTCACAACATTGAAATTAGACTTCTTCTTGCTCTCCCACTTTTCAGGATCGGTGATCTGCTTACTATCAATCAGATCCTGAATCTGATGCCTCAGCCTGAAGCAATTGTCTGTCAGATGACCCGTATGTTGGTGAAAGGCACAATATTCGTTCTCTTTATGCCTCGGTTCCCCTCGGGTCGTAGCTGGCCTAGGTGGCAGGGGTTGTAGCTTCCCCTCCTTCATCAACCTCTTCAATACCCATGACAAAGGCCTACCCAAATTCGAGAAGTACCTCTGATTCACTCCTATTGCCGACACCTCAGCTGTCTTCCCACTTCTGTTACCACTGCTGGAACTAGCTGACTTGGTTGCACCTTGATTGTTGTAGCCCTTCTTAGCATAAGCCTCACTGCTTGCCCTTCTGGCCATATATTCTCCTTCTGCCTCTATAGCAATGTCCTTCAAGGACTCCCAATCTTTCAGCCCCTTCATTTTCAGTCCATCTCTCAGATATTGGCTAGCATTCCGAATGAATAATCGGATTTGATTAGGTGTATCGGGTTTGCGCTTCATCTCCATAACCCAGTTCCTCCACCGAGTGAGGTATTCATGGAAAGACTCCCCAGCTTTCTGCTGTAGCAGCTCTAGATCCTTCATTGTGACCTCCATCTGGGTACTGCAATCGTATTGCCTTAGGAACTCTTCAGTCAACAAATCCCAGTCTTCTTTGGACCTCCTGTCCAGCCCATGGTACCAGTCAATGGCAGCCCTTGTAAGACTCAAGCAAAAGTACTCTATCTTCTGGTTCCTTGTTAAAGTCATCCCCTTCATGACTAGTGAATACTACTTGATGTGTGCAGCAGGGTCAGAGGTGCCGTCAAATTTTGGGATATCAGGCATCTTGAAGTTCTGGGGGATCAGATCATCCCCATCCAGCTCACGATCCTCGGGGTTCATTCCCCTTCCTACCGTCATCATCCTTGTCATAGCTTCGAACTTCTCCTCCATCTTCCTCCACATTGCCTTTTCAAGCTTAGGCGACTTTCCCTTTGCTACCATCTGTTCCTCTTGCTCATCTTCCCATAAGTCAACCTCAGATTTAGGGCCTTCTCTGCGCTCTACAGGCACTGGGGCTCTTTGCTCAACCACAGGTGGCTCAACCACAGCAGGGGGATCCTCTCTCACAGCCCCTTGTTCATCTTGCCCCCTAATAGGAGCAGCAGCTTGCTGCCCCGCAAGTGGAGCTAAGGTAGTGGTAAGGTTGCCCATCATAGCCATCATTCTGGCCTCAAACTCCTCCATTCTTCTTCCTACTTCCTTCGCAATCATTGCCCTGGTTGCATCAGACCCACTTGATTGGTTAGTCATACTTGTCTCTAGTGATGATTCTGAAGAGAAAGTCTCACTACCCTCTGAAAGAGAATCTGAACTCTGATATGATACTAGCTCTGGTAACCCTAAGAGTGGAATCCTTCTCAACCGACCGTCGGGACCCCTAAACCACCCGGGCGAATCTATGATTGCTGAAAAAAACACATCTCGTTAGGATGATGCATGATTGAAAATGCAATGCATGGTCGTGTTGATGCAGCATAGATAAACACATGCAAGCATATAGATCCTTCCAACCTTATCTCTCCCACACACGAGGTAGCATAGTCTCTTTCCTAGGTGGGCTTTATCCAAGGGTTAATAAGGAACCCATCGGACATGGATGACCGCACGGTGAAAAACCGGCAGCATAACAGCTCTTATTTAATGTACACACGCATGAGTATTTGGCCATTATGTATTAAAACACCTCAATTAAATTAAGATGGGCCTACCGCGGCATGAAAACCTTTGATGAAAGACCATTTAATTTAACTGATTTTGTTCAATATATGATGGCCCAGGTAGCAAGCACGGTATTACGGTACATTTCATCTAGTGGAAGTATCTATTGCCATTACATGAGCTTTGGTCAAAGGTAGTGATACTTTAGGGTTACCCAAGCATGGTCCCTGCCAATGGGTCTAGCTCATCATGAGCATAATGACCGATTGGGTCACCATTTGATATACCATAAGGTACGAGGCTTGGGCTGGTGATTATCCTTAATACTTCCCCACATTGAGTGAACGTAGGGTCGTGCTTCGGGAACGCACCAGGGTTAAGATAGGGACCAAACTAACATAATCTAAGGCTCTAATGATATGCTATGCAATTCGAAAAGGGATGAAATTTCTAAATTAAAACTCAATTGTAAATTTTAGCCAAGGTACTTTTGAAGGGAAGTCTCTGAGGTCCCCAGCGAAGTCGCCACTGTGAAGCGCGCCGAACCCCGTCGCTTCCCGAATGCCCGCCTTTAGAGCGATCGAGAGAGGTTCATGAAAACTTGTAGGGTATTTACAAGTGCGTCTATTTTGGGCAATAAGGAGATTTCATGGAGTCGCCACCCAATAAAATATTGGGAAAGTTCGTCTTGCCTCAGTGAGCCTAAGACGGCGCAACTTTATCCATTTTGGGCAAACCAAAGGGGTCTTAGAGGCATTCACCCCAATAGAACATTGGAATAACCCTCTAACCCTATGGAGCCTAGGATTGTAAATTGGGTCTTTTGGTGGGACACAAGAGGTATCTTGGAGATCCCATTCTAATGAAATATCAGAATGGCCCTCTCGCCTCGTTGAGCCCAAAGACCAGAGATGGTTCGGGACTCCCCATTTATTCATACCTTGGCTAAGTTTATAATCAAGTTTTGAATTTAGCGTTTCATGCCTTTTCTCATTCAATTTTAATACAATTTAATTAAACGCGCATGTCAAACACATAATAAAAGCAATAAATAAAGTAAATGAAAGCAAAATAAATTACAACAAAACTAGGGGCGGAATACAACCCCCATCTAAAATACAATTCATACATAAATCGGGCTATTTATTAAAAATGAGGACGTTGGGCCTCTCATGCATAATTAAAAAAAATAATTTTAAAGTGACAATTTATTTTGGATGAAAAAGCTAGGATATTGGTCCTATTTTTATTTAGGAAAAAAAAACAAATTAATTAAGTAGAAATATTTTTATGGTAGTAGAAATATTTTTATGGTTTTTTAATTAACGTGCATAAAAAAATAATTTATTACAAATTACATATTAAATAAAATAATGAAAGCAAAGTAATGAAAATAATAAAAATAACAAATCAACTCCCAAATGGATCTTCAATTCTTCAAGGGCTCCCACTTGGTATAGAAAAGACTCACACATAAAAAATAAGTATTGAAATAAAAGAAAAAAAAACAAATAAAAGTGAAGTTAATAAAAAATTACTTAAACATATAACATGAAAACAATTAAATTAAGGCAATCAAAATTGCATCATATATGACAAGCCAATTAAAATGACATAATAAAAATATGCAATCTAATTAATTAACAATTTATCATGCATAAAAAAATACAAATAATAATATTAATAATGATGATACTAGTATCAAATGATAGCAATAAACAAGGATAATAAAACTTATAATAATAAAACTAACAATTGCAACTATAATAATAACAATAATAAACATAATGAAACAAAAGAGTATTAACCAACCCAAATTAAGCATGCAAGAATAAAATAGTATATGGCAAACTAATAAAACATGGCAAATAATACCAACAACAACAATAATAATAATAATAATAATAATAATAATAATAATAATAATAATAATAATAATGATAATAATAATAATAATAAAGTGAAGACAATAGACATAGAAAAATAATAACATGCATAATGACATGAACAATTAAATAAGAACATAAAAATAAGAAGAAACTAATAGAACTAATAGAATTTACATGATAAAAAGTCTAGAAGAATTTACAAAACCAAAAAAAGTTCTAAAAGAATTTACATGTTAACCAATTAATTGCTAATAGAAATTGAACTAAAAATTGAATTTAAATTGGAGTCAAGAATAATTACCCTCAAAATTAGCTTGATGAAATGAAGGTAGATGATCCAATTCCTTGTCTTGATTTGAAGAATATGATTAGAAAAATAAAATATTGAAAAATGAATTTTACTCAAGAATAAACAATTGATTTACTTGTCTCAAAGTAGAAATTGTTTGAAGAAAAGGATAAAAATTCCCAACAACAAAAATTGTTATTTTTTGTCTCAAGAATTCACTTGGAAAAATTCTTTAGAAAAGTTGAGAGAATTTGGTTTGAGAGAAAAAAGAAGAAGAAAATATTTTCTAAAGAAAATCCCCCTTAATTCTCTCTCCAAAATCCTTTTTATTCCTCCCCCAAAAATCAGATTTTTAATTAAAGAATTAAATTAAATTAACCCCAATAATCACTAAAAACTACAGAATTTCAAGGGGTAAGGATATAAAAAGTTTTAGCATTGAATTTAAATTAAATTATGCAAAAACAATCAATTAAAAACACCAAAAAACGGAAATCGGCAGCCAAAGGGGCGATGGACGCCCCGTCGGAGTGCCCGACGTGCGTCCCCGCGCGCAGGGCGCGCGCCCAGCTGCGCGCACGACGGGCAAGCCGTCTCCTTAGCATGCGCGCTGGGCGCTACGCGTCGCCCAGCGCACGAGCGAGCGTGCCCCGTGCGAGTTCCTCTTGCGCGCCGGGGCGCTGTAGCGCGCGCCCAGCGCTGCCGCAGCCCGACATTCGCGCAAAATTTTTTTTTCTTTAAATTTCTATATAACACAATAATTTAAAAACTAACTTTTTATCCCAAAATAATTTTTAAAATATTTTTAAAATACATTTTTATTCATTCCTAACAAATCAAAACGACAAGGAAATTATCACTTCCAACTTTCATTCTTTTTGCCTATAAATCGGCATATTTAATTTAATCATTAGGTAATCCTGATCAAGGCTACTTGGGACCTGATGTACAGGATTCACACTTTCAGCGATTTCTTCTCTAGCGTCTTGAGAAGTATCTATCGATCTGATATATAAACAAGGACGTCCGCTTTAGGTCAACACAACTATATGCATCCTAGTCTACATTATGCCCAGAAATGACTAAACCTAGGCTCTGATACCACAATTTGTAACACACCATTCCCATCCACTCACATAGCTTTATTGCGGCAAACGAGAATCGTTATCACGACCCACATCACATGCACATCTCATACCATTCCCTTAACATACAAATTACTAAACCAATAAAGTTCATTCTCATGCAGTGGAAGATTAACAATACGCATACTCATTCACATACTTCATCTCAGTTTACAAATACTACCACATATATATTACCTCATGTTCCAAAGTTATATTATTAAGTCAGTTATTACATAACATGTATACATATTATATACCCAAAATGACTAAGCATGATTATATAGTACAAAATCACAAAACCTACACTAAATGAAGAGTCCTAATGTTGACCGTTGGTATGCGGAATCGTCCTTCAAATCACTTCGCTTCTGAACCTACATGGATTGAACACCTGTGCTAAGCGATAACGCTTAGTGGGGAAACAACATACAAAATATGCACACATATATATATATAATCATAGTCTTCTTTAAATAACAATAATACAAGCTCACAAATCAACCTTCACCTTAATACATGCCTCATAGTCATACCTTTACGCACACTTTCAATATTCATAAATCATGCTTTTTACCACATTCCAAACCACATTATCACATGCCAATCTGTAATATAATACATTCATGTTCTCATATCATACCACATTCACTTACACCCTATCGCTTATTTAATTGTTAAGCCTTACCTGCAATTCAAAGACACGAATAATGAGTATCACATTAGTACTCGAAAGTACAGTAATCGCATTTGTATCCAGAGATACACACTATCGCATCAGTACCGTTGGGTACAGAAATAATCAATAAGGGATATAATATTCACTTCAAGAATCCAAGAAGGATTCAATACGCATTAGGATTCCAGAGGAATCGAACACTTTGGCTGCAGCACTTAGACTCTATAGGCATGCTTATCTATCCACTACTTGACTCGCAGGCTAAATTATTAATCCGATTTATTCACATTGTCATAGGAAATATCATCATTAACATAGCATTCAATAGGCATTATCACATTACTCATTTACACTATGGTTTACTTGACAATTCATTAACCTTGGCATATATATATATATATATATATATATATATATAATTTCACATGTATATCACAATATTAGCTTTCATATACATGTTCATTCATCAATCAAACATATTGGTTTAACAAATTAAGTCAACTAAGAAGTCATTTCAAACATCCAAAAGTGTCATGCTGGCCACAGTGTAACACCCCTTACCTATACGTAGCATACTGTATGGTAACATAAATAGTATACGATGATGAGTGAAGAGTGCTATAAACAAAAACACGCTGGAAACAATATCAGAAGCAGAACTATAAAATTTTCTTCAATAAATAAACGTTCACATAATATAAAAGACGATCATATAATTGGCATTGCACTCTCAAAACGAAATCTTATTACATGCTAACCACTTAAGACTAAAACCATAATGAATTAAATTACAACTAAAACCAATTAATGCAACAATACTAAGGAATTACATTATAAAAGTTGACTATAACCTCTAAACAACAACTATTACGGACTTGTTGGCCAAACTGCTGCTGATTGTCCTCGGCGACACGACTAACTCCAAACCTGCATGGATACACACCCATGCTAAGCACAAAAGCTTAGTGGAGAAAAACACGTAATATGGACGACCACTCACAATGGTCGTCAGTCACAACACACAATAAATATCCAAAATAATATCGTATGAATATAATTACATGTTCCAAAAACACTTAAAGATCTCATTTAATAAATACATAAATTGATCATAAATAAAATATTTTAATCATAATCGTCCACAAGGTTAAACAGAGTGACAATCTTAATTAATACATGCTTTTCATGTTTTATTATTCATATTTCTCATGCCATACATATCATTATATTCAGCCAATAACCAATTCTCACAATAAAATAATTCACACACATCGAAGAGTCATGAGTAAGAAGCTAAAAGTCTAACTTCATATCCTAGCATATAAATGCATGTTACACATATAGTTATTTTCATTTAATCACTTACTTCAAATCATTGCATTACTTTCGTGTCATTTACTCATGTTTATATTTCAAAGAAAATAACAAAACTGGACCGCGTAGGCATTCAAGGGTGTTATCACATTCTTGTATAAGGATCCATACAGGATCCAAAAACACATAGGTGCGCGAAGCACTAGCTCATGCCACATATAGGTCACAGCAAACAATGTGATCACATTCTTATATAAATGCTTAATCTCATACTTTCATACAAGTCTTCACATATATTTATCAATTCACAACTTATTGTTCGATTCACAGACTCTTGTTCATTTAATGCCTGCTAAGTCAAGGGGGGATAACGAGTAACACATAGATACCCGATGGTACCAAATTCATTCTTTTCATTTTATTTCAAAAACATTTTCGTATGGGATCTTAATTTAAGATCTAAGACAGAAGGATCGCGAGGATCTGATACAGAAGGATCGCGAGGATCCGATCGGGAACCTAATCAGTGTCTAAATCGTATGGCTGCAACAAACTGAACTCTATAAGCATGCTTATCTACCCCAATAAACATTGGAATGGTTCGTCTAACCTCAATGAGCTTAAGACCAGAGAAGGTTCGGGACTTCCCATTTATTCATACCTTGATTAAATTATAATTGAGTTTTAGAGATAAAATTTCATTCCTTTTCTCATTCGATTAAATGCAGTAATTAGAGCGCATATCGATCATGTAATGAAAGCAGTAAATAAAGCAATATTAAAATAAAGTAAATAAAAGTACAATAATTTACAATAAAACTAGGGGCGAAATACAACCCCTACTGTAAATGAAATGTAAATCATACATAAAATGGGATATTTATTAACGATGAGGACATTGGTCCTCGCATGCATACTTATAGAAAATAATTTTAAAGTGACAATTTATTTGGATGGAAAACTAGGACATTGGTCCTATTTTATTAGAAAAAAACTCAATTTATTAATAAAAATATTTTTTTAATTTTCTTTTAAATGTGCACAAAATAAACAATTTTACTAGAAATTACATGGCAAAATAAATAAAAAGCCAAATAAAGAAAATAATACAAATGATAGAAAATTAAAAACTCAAGCCAAACAAGCCTCCTGGATCTCCCCATTCGCTTGCGGGAATGCCCAAACAAGGAAGATAGATATTGGAATAAAAAACAAACACGAATAAAATTGAAGTTAGTAATTAAATCAAAAAAATCAATTAAACACATAAAAAATAATAAATTAATAAATTAAAATGAATGAAAAAATGCATTATGAATGACAAATAAATTAAATTACATGATTGAAACAAATAAATCAACATATTAATAAATTAATAATAATAATAATAATAATAATAATAATAATTTAAAAAAAGAATGGTAATAAATAAATAATAATAATAATAATAATAAAGAATGAATCATCAAATAAATAAAAAAGGAACGAAGAAAAATGTAAAAAATTTTAAACCTATATCTAAGATCATATAAAATAAATGAATATATAATAGATCTAAAGATTTACATGATAACTAATTAAATATGAATAAAAATAAATAAAAGAAAATAAAAATAAGGGATCGAACCTAAAATATTTACATTCAGAATTCGAATTCGATAGAGAAAAAAATATGATTGATTTTCTTGCTTTTATCGCAAAATTAGAATTGAAAATAAAAATTAGAGTTTTATTCCAAGAAAGAAATTTTTGCTAAAAATAATGGAAGAAAATAAAAATAATTCTAAGACTATTCTCTTTAGAAAAAATAATTGTAAAAATCTTATTTTTTAGAAAATCAAATGAAAAATTGGATTTCAAAAACAAAAATTTATTTTTTTTGGTCCCAAAATCAATTTTTCATTAAAAAAATATTCAATGTAAAATCTTTGAAAAATTTAATTGAAAAAATAATTCAAATAACAAGTGAAAAAATAGATTTTAAGAGCAAACAATTATTTTATTTGTCTCAAAATTAATTTTTCATCAACAATATTTCATCTAAAATCTTTTAGAAGAAATTTTATTGAAGTAAAAAGAAGATGAAGAATTGAAGGAGAAGAGAATTTTTTGATGAAGAAGAAAATAAAAATCTGAATTTTTTTTCTTTTTGTTGCCTCCCCCCTTTTCTCTCTCTAATTTTTTCTATTTATATGATTTAATAAAACCTAGTTGATTAGGAAAGGAAATTAAATTTTAAATTAGATTTTTCGTTATCTTAATTTTAAAAATGGAAAAAATCATGAAAATCCTTTTAAAAAAGGGATAAAAAGTCAAATTGGAGGAAAAATCTTGAAAAAAAATCATTTTTGGCCGAAATCGGCAGATTTGGGCAAGCTAGGGGCGACCGACGGGCACGCTCTGCGCATTGGGAGCACGCTGCGCACAAGCGAGCGAGGCCAGCCTGCGCGCTTGCACGCGAGGTGTGCCTGCACACTGCCGGCGGCCAAATTTTTTTTTTAAATAACTATTTTGACTAAATCACTATAATTCCAAACTCCCTTTTTTATTTTTATTTTTATTTTTTTACATATTTTTTTGGTTCTAAAAAGCAATCTTGATAAGAAAATCATTACTTCCAACCTTTTTGCCTGTGAACAGGCATTAATTTCATCATTGGGTAGCTATGATCTGGGCTGCCTCAGGACCCGGTGTCTACAGTTGACCCCAATTTTGAGGAAGCTAGTGCATGGGTGTGTAGGTGAGTCAAAATTCAGAGAAAAGGAAAGGAGCACGTACCTGAGGCTGCCACCTTCCTGCTGTGTTAATGGAGATGCAGCGAGTTTGATTAATGCCGACTTATTAACATGTTAAGCTACGCTCTTGGTGGCTAATTAACGTTGCCTTTTTGACGTGTTGCATTCCCGTTGAGCTGATGTCGGATGGATGCCTTTTGAAGGGCGATTGTTCCCTAAAGAAATGGTTGCCCCTTGGAGAGTTTTCGCTAATTTGTAGATTAGTGTCCCTAAGAGGTCTTTGGATGTTTTGCCTCTTAAGAGGATTGGGAGATTTGCCTCTTAAGAGGAATTTGGAGATTTGCCTCTTAAGAGGACTTGAAGATTTGCCTCCTAAGAGGACTTGGGAATTGCCTCTTAAGAGGTCTTGGAGATTTACCTCTTAAGAGGACTTGGTGATTTGCCTCTTAAGAGGACTTGGAGATTTGCCTCCTAAGAGGACTTAGGATTTGCCTCTTAAGAGGACTTGGTGATTTGCCTCTTAAGAGGACTTGGGAATTGCATCTTAAGAAGTCTTGGAGACTTGCCTCTTAAGAGGATTTGGGAATTTGTCCCTTAAGAGGACTTTGAGATTTGCCTCTTAAGAGGTCTTTGGGAATTGCCGCTTAAGAGATCTTAGAGATTTGCCTCTTAAGAGGACTTGGAGACTTGCCTCTTAAGAGGTCTTGGAGACTTGCCTCTTAAGAGGACTTAGGAATTTTTCCCTTTAGAGGATTCTGAGATTTGCCTCTTAAGAGGTCTTGGAGACTTTCCTTTTAAGAGAACTTAGGAATTTGTCCCTTAAGAGGACTTTAAGATTTGCCGCTTAAGAGGTCTTTAGGAATTGCCTTTTAAGAGGTCTTAGAGATTTGCCTCTTAAGAGGACTTGGAGACTTGCCTCTTAAGAGGTCTTGGAGAATTGCCTCTTAAAAGGTCTTAGAGATTTGCCTCTTAAGAGGACTTGGTTTGACCCTTCAGAAGGCTTAGAGATTTGGATATTTGACTATATAGACTCTATCTTGACCTAGTTGTCTAGCATGGGTGAGTGCTAATGTTGAGCTAAAGCTGTCCTTGACCAGCTTTTGCGTGTGTGGACTTTTCTTGCAAAATTGTGTGCATAGGAATATATACAAGAGATTGTGTGCGTATGTGTAAAAAGTCATATGCAGATGTTTGCAAAAGAATTGAATGACGTGAAATGCATGCAAAAATGGATAGACCATGCCCTGGGTGGTTAAGGGTATGGCTTGGCCGGTCACATTGTTTGATGCCCCCAAAGTGTAAGGTCCCAACTTGTACCCTATTTGTTTTGTATACATTTAGGGTACAAGAGTGGCCAAGAATATCTATTTGGTTTAGTATAAATGTTAGGGACATAACTGGTATTAATTAAAATATTAAGGATAAAATGCTCATTTAATTCACATGAACTTACATGTATGAAACGGATTATTTAGTATGCTAATGTATAAATATGACATAATTAAGAAGTGAATGTATGATTTTGGAGAAGATTAAGGAGTGAGATGGAAATATGAAAAGCAACCAATCACATTAAAACACCTATCAACTTCTAGAAATGTGAAGAGGAGTCTTCATGGCTTAAAAAGACATGAAGGTTAGCAAAAGGGAGTAACACAGAAAGAAAGCCATTTTCCTCCCCCTTAAGCTCATTGTTCTGTCAACCCAAAATCACAAAAATTTATACCCACTTGCTTAGAGTGAATTATAAGCAAAAAGGATTAATTTTAGGTCTAAGCTTGCACAAAACAAGGTAAGAATTTTATGTTATTTATCATCTCTTTCTTCTAGTTTCTTAAAGAGCATGAGCTATGGCTTATATAAACTAAAAACAACTCTGTTGTGTAAACATGAAGAAGAGGCACCTAAAGGAGAAAAGAAGCAGAAAGAAGAAGGAGAAAGGAAGTGAAAGAGAGGAGACAGGAAGCGGAATTAAGGTTTGGGATTTGTGTGTTTTATGTGCCTTTAATTATTAAAACGTTATCTTGACATGTATATGGATATTTCATGTGAAATTGAGTTGAATTGTGCTGATGATTGTTGGGAAATTGATTGAATTGGAAAGGTTGAATTTTAAGGGGAAACTCTGAACAAATTCAGTCAGACCTTTAGATATTTTTTTGGGTATAAGTTGATTTATAAAACTCCAAATTGTATGATTTTAGGTGGGTTTGAAAGCTAAGACATATATATACATATGTTATAGAAATATACATGACCTAATTCTTATTTTAGGTTGCTCAAAATTGAGCTCAAAGTTGATAATAGGATTCTGCCGCCTCAATGGGACCAATCTGGATTGTTTAGGTCATATCTAGAGTTATAGTGATCCAAATGACCTGAAATCAGAGCTATTAGAAATATAACATCTTGGGAAATATTTGTTAAGAAGACTATTTTGGCTAAAAAGCCCATTTTCTATCTCATTCTAAACGAAAAAGAAGAGGGCTGGAATCTGCCCTGATGCAGGTCTTGTACCGAGTCATGACAATCGTCACGACTCGGCACGGTTGGGCTCTGTCACGAGTCATGACAATTGTCATGAGTCGTGACAGAAGGCCACTATCATGAGTCGTGACATTGAGCACGACTCGTGACAACTCTTATTTCCTTTCTTTAATTTCTTTTGATTTGTGATTGTTCCAAGCACACAATTTTCATGTTAACTTTTCCAATTGTGTTATATATATATATATATATATATTATAATTAAGAGTGGAATTCTTGAAATAAGAACCATGTTCCATTATTTTATTGTATATTATAATATTGATTTTATTATTATCATCATCATCATCATCATCATCATCATCATCATCATTATTATTATTATTATTATTATTATTATTATTATTATTATATGGAAATATGTATTTGGATGGAATATATGGCATCGATAAAATAATTTGATTTATTTGTTCATGAAATGGAAATTGAAATGACCAGTACCCATTTGAATTTAATAATGATTAAAGTGAATTGTATAAAAATAAAATAGTAGCCTGCTCATGTCCGAGTTGTGGATAGATAGGCATGTCTATAGGGACTTTAAATGCTGTAGCCTACTGTTCTGTTCTGTTGGCCCCGTTTGGATCATTACTTCAGCCCCATTTGGGTCTTCTGTTGGCCCCGTTTGAGTCACCTTCTGTCACATAAATATAAATAATTAATTAAAATGAATTTGTACCTACGGGTACCTAGGGGTGTGCAGAACCGAACCGGAACCGAAAACCGAACCGATTTTGGTCTATTTGGTTCAGTTTCTTCGGTTTTCGATTTTTTCGGTTCCGAACTGAAATTTTTCTTTGATTTTATCGGTTCGGTTCTAAAAATTAAGAAACCGAAGGAACCGAACCGACCGCAATTTGTAAAACACACCGTTTTGAACATTATATATATATATATATATATATATATATATATATATATATATATATATATATATATATAATATAACTTAAATCCCTTTCCTTTCTTCCTTTCGAATCCCTATCTGTCTTTCTTCTTCCTTTCTTTACCTAAATCAGAATTCCTAGCTTCCTTTCTTCCTTTCACAGCAGTAACCACGACGAGACCACCACCTCCACAACCATCCTTATCTCCACCACGACGAGACCACCACCTCCACAGCCATCCTCATCTCTTGAACAAAACTCAAAGGAGGCAAACAAGAACAAGATCTGGCAGATCCAGTGTAAGTTATGGACCAGTCATACTCCACCTATTTCTTCTCTTCTTCGCTTTAACAAATCGTGGATTCGTCTTGCAACCATGGTAAGTATCATTTCTACTCTTCTGTTCTGTTTGCTCTTTTCTTTATTTTTTTTATTTGTTTTCTTTATTTTTTTTCTTCTACTCTTCTATTTGATGCTCTTCTGTTTTTCGATTTGTCTTGCAAACATGTGTGTCTAGATTTTATTTTTGAGGGGGCTGCGTGGGTTGATTAAGGAAGCCACTTTATGATTTCTGCTCAAATATTTGCTCTGCTTCTGCTATTTATTTGCTCTGCCCAGTTTGGTCAGCACAAGCCAAAACTAAATGTTATAAATCTTACACAACCCAACCTGCAGAAATTGAAATTCAAACCAGTTATGAAGATGGCCATAGATATGTAAGTGATTAACAAAATGAATATGGCGATAGATGTAGGACACTGTGAACTTAATGTTTGGTCAGCACAAGCCAAAACTATTTTTTTCTCGAAGGTGGGAGTCATGGTTATCAAAGCATTACATTAACAAATCTCTCATCAACTGGCAATACCATCTAGCTCAACCCATTAATTTTTCAGATGTACCAACATTATAGTGAAACAAAAACTAAATGGCCTTTAAAACAAATCTTTTGTTTGAAAATAAATTGCAAATCTAAAGTAAAAAATTACAGAAGGCAACTTTTCCTATCTGAATTTTACAGTTACCATCTCTAATTTAGGTGTAAAATATGGAGTTCAGTTGGTTTTCTTCTCTTCGACTTTAGTAGCAACTACTTCTGAACTTGTGGCCTGATCATCCTCACCACCAAAACCAAATCTAGTTGCCAAATCTAGTTAATATCTGCAAAAAGGAAACAAAGTATGAACTAAATCTAGTTGCCATCAAAACATTCCAGACATCAAATAGGTTGAGACTAGCAAAACAGCAATTCTCTTCTAATTTTACATCCCATAAAATCATACTATAATTATGTACAATCCAAAATAAGTTGGCTTCCTGTATGATGACATTATTTACTAAGCCTTTTAAGACCAATTAATTTTATTTCCTTTTCTTCTTTGTAAAACAGTAATTTCTTTTTTCTTTGTTAAATAAAAGGATTAGGAGATCCAGAGATTTGAAGATAGTACTCTGTTCATCCTCAAATGTCTCCCTGGACCATAAAATTGACCATAATTAGCAGAAATAACTGAGAGTATGTAATTAATTTTGAATTTTGATTACATCTATAATATATATCTTGTCGTAGGTATAATACTATAGTTCCATTTCATTTCTAATATCTCATATGACACCCACGAAAGTACATTCTTGTATGATCATAATTTATAATTATCTTTTTCTAAAGAGATTGCAAATTATTAGAAAATAATTAGTGAGTAAGAGATTAGGATAATTAAGCATAACATTAAAGCCAAATTGCATATTTAGTTCGGCCTAATCCAATTTTATATATATTTTTTATTTTTTGTTTTAGTTGAATTTATTTAATCATTATTTTTTTTGTGTGGAATGTAGGTTTAAGAGGGCTTAATTGGAGTTGTTGTTGTGTTATGCATATGAAGTTATGCTATATTTATTTACATGTATTTTTTTTAATTAAAAGATATTGAATGTATTATTAATTAGAATTTATGTTGTATTTATTTTTGATGTATGTTTTTTTATTATATATTAGAAACATAATATGAAAAATTTATGTATGTTTTTTTTCCTTTTAGTTATTTTAAATGATTTTATTTTGTTGAATATAAGTTAATTTAATTTATGGATCCACATAAGTAAAAAATAATAAAAAAAAAGCTTATATTTGAGTGAGAACCGATTGGACCGAACCGAACCGAACCGAACCAACCGAAATAATTTCGGTTTATTCGGTTTCGGTCCAAATAAGTTCGGTCCGCGGTTCGGTTCTAAAAAATACTAAATTTCGATTTTCAGTTTGTTCGGTTCGGTCCAAAATCGAACCGAACCGACCGTTTGCACACCCCTACGGGTACCTACTGTTCTGTATTCTCGTTATCCACTACCTTAGGCATTGCAGGCACCTTTGAATTGATGTTATATGTATTAAATGAACTATAAAGATCACAAGTTCTTGAAGATTTGTAATGTATTTATTCAATATTGTATATCACGATGTGTAAATTAGTTATGCAATATTCATATGTGTTTTTTTTATCATGATGCATTGATGATCGTTGTGAGTGGTCGTCTATGTCATTTTTTTAATCCCCACTAAGCTTTATGCTTAGCACGAGTATTTTATCCATGTAGGTACTGAAGTAGGAGATAACGCCAAGGATATATCGCAACCTTCAAGGCCAACACATTAGTCCAAGCTTCCTTATGTAGGTTTTGGTGTTTTGATACTATTTTGTAAATATAATCTTTTGTAATAAATATGTATTAAGTAGTATATGCCCATATATATGTAACTTGAAATAGTTTTGGTATTGTAAATTAATATGAACTATAATAAGAATAACTTGAAATGGTACTTTTATATAAAGTGTAAAGTTTATAACCCTGATTTTGATAAATGCTTAGTCATATTAGTAGTACTAAGTTTTGTTGTAATTGTTAACACTCTTCACCCTGCTTAGTAAGCTATAGTGGCAAGTGTGTTTTACTACGTATGGGTAAGGGGTGTTATATTTATTGGTATCAGAGTTTAGGTTTAGGTGATTCTGGATGACTAGTTGGTTAAGAATATTTATATATAATATTGTGTTGGCCTACTGCGAATGTCCTTGTTTTCTTATAGTGATTAGATGGATCCATCCCGAGACACTGTTGAAGAAACTGCTGAGAGTATTAATCCTAGGGATCAAGATCCATCAGTTTCTGGTCCTTCTGAACTAGCAGTGGGTGAGCGAGATGTCCCTGCTGCGCCAACAGAAGCTTTATTCAAAGTCACTCATGATATGGCATGAGTATTAGATCGCTTAACAGCCCCTAAAGCTCCGATAGATGTAGTCAGGAAGCATGGAGTTGAAGAATTTCATAGCACTAGTTTAGAAGAATCTGATAAAGCTGAGTTTTGGCTTGAGAAATTGCAAAGGGTATTTGAAGAAGTAAAATGTCCACCTGAACAGATGGCCACTTGTGCAGTCTCTCCTCCAGGGTGCAACATATGATTGGTGGAAATTAGTCCGTAGACACCCACAATTTCCAAACCCACTCACCTGGAATTTCTTTGTGCAAGAATTTTGACAGAAATACATCACATAAACTTACAAGGAAACGAAGTGGAAATAATTTTTGATTTTGAAGCAAAGAAACTTGACAGTAGCTGAATATGAAAAGGAGTTTAGTTACCTTAGCAAGTATGCTCCAGACCTAGTTCTTACTGAAGCATTCAGATGTAGACAGTTTGAGGATGGTTTGAATGAATCCATAAAGAGGTATATTGTAGCTACTACTTCAATGCAATCGGTGAATTTCTATCAATTAGTCCAAGCAGCTATAAAAGTTGAAAAATTTGAGATGATTAGTCGGGAAAGAAGTCAGAGAAGAGGTTTTTCTAGAGGTGGTTCCTCTATAGGGAAAAGAGCTAGAGATTCTCAGGCTAAATCAGTACAAGTTTCTACAACACGTGGAAGAAGGCAAAGATCCTTAATAGCATCTAGTACTGGTAGAGATTTCTCTACTCAATAAAGTGAAGCGCCTGAATGTCAGCACTGCAATAAACTACATCGAGGTACTTATAGATGGTTGACTGGGGGATGCTTCAGATGTGGGGGCATCGACCACTTCTTGGCAAATTGTCCCAAAGAGTTTGGAACCGTTAAAAATCAGCACGGGAGTGGTAGAGGAGGATCAAATACACCTCCAGCAGCTCGTGGTAGAGGAAGAGGACGTGGTAACCCGAGTCAGCAGCGAGGTAGTGTGATATTAGAAAAGGTAGATCGGCCTATTTCTACAGCTCCAGCTCGAGCTTATGCTATGAAAGCTAAGGAAGACCAGGATGCGCCTAAAGTAATTGCGGGTATTTTCTCTCTTTATGGCATTTAGATGCATGCTTTAATTGACCCTAGTTCTACACATTATTATATATGTACTGAGTACTTGTCAGATAAAATGCCACTTGTAGAACAGCTAGCATATGATATGCATGTAACTAGTCCTTTGGGGTATGGTGCTAATATTAATCAACTATATAGGAACTGTCCCATAGTAATCCAGGGTAAGGAATTTTCTGCTAACTTACTAGCTTTACCCTTCTATAAGTTTGATTTGATTTTGGGAATGGACTAGTTGTTTAAACATCAGGCCATAGCTGATTGTAGTAAGAAGACAGTAGTACTTAAATGTTATGACCAATCAGAAGTGACAGTACATGGTATTCGATTTAGTCCATTATCTAAGATGATTTCAGCCATGCAAGCTCGACAATGTTTGAGGAAAGGATGTGAAACTTTCTTGGCATTGGTGCTTGACTCTAATCAGGGGGAAGTTAAATTGGAAGATATACCCATAGTAAAAGAGTTTTTAGACGTGTTTCCTGAAGAATTACCTGGATTGCCACCTGAAAGGGAAGTGGATTTATCCATTGAAATCTTGTGGAAGATATACCCATAGTAAAAGAGTTTCCAGACGTGTTTCCTGAAGAATTACCTATATTACCACCTGAAAGGGAAGTGGATTTATCCATTGAAATCTTGCCTGGAACAGCTCCCATCTCCAGATCACCTTACCGGATAGCACCAACTGAATTAAAAGAGTTAAAAGTTCAATTGCAGGAACTCTTAGATAAAGGATTCATCGGACCCAGTATTTCTCCTTGGGATGCACCAGTTCTGTATGTGAAAAAAAGGATGGTAGTGTGACACGCGCGGGACCCGGCAAATTCCCGGAGACCCACTTTTAGGGCCCGAGAGGGTTTACGTCTTTTGATCTTGGTCAATCATGAGATATCTTGGACACCTCCTTCCAATAGAACACTGGAAAGATCATCTAATCGTATGAAGCTTTTAGGCACCTTTGAATTATTTTGGAGTTGCCAACCAATTTACAAGAAATTGGGAAAGTTCGTCTAATTTCGGAGGTCTAAACTAGAGAAAGATTCAGAACTTTACTCTTATTAATGCCTTGGTTAATTATAACTAGATTTTTAATTTTTAATTTCTATCTCTCTTCTCATACGATCATGCATAAAAAAATAAAGCTCAAATCAAGCACGAGAGAAAGCAGTAAAAAAAGCGGTAAAATAAAACAAGCCACAAAAAATAAAGGAAAGATAAATTGGGACAAAATACAATCCTCCAAATAAAGAAAGGTATTTAAAATTTGGGACAAAAATACAATCCCCCAAATAAAATCAAACAAAATGTACGGGTATGTCTAGATCAACCCCGTATCCATTGTAAGTCAATACAACCATTTTGGTCCTTTTCAGAAGTCAAAAAGAATGGCAAAGTATGGGTATGTGTAGATCAATAGGATTTTAATAAAGCTTGAACCAGGATTACTTTCCCTTGCCCCCATATCAACAGTTTTCAGCCGGATCTACATATTGATTCTTTTCCTTCCTTCTTCTTTTTTTTTTTAATTTTTTTGAATTATTTTTGCCCCCGTTTTTTTTTTGACAAGCTTTGTTCAAATCCTGATAGTTTACACATACACGCACTTCTCTTCCTAACCATTAGGGACAACGTAGGCCAACCTAGTTAGGTGTTGCGCTTCAATAAGGAATTTGACCCCGTTTTTGCTTATGGATCTCTCCTTTTAACCTTTTCTGCCCCTTCCAGCTTGAGTTTTCTGAGCTTCTGCATGACTGGTTCATGATCGTGATATGCTGGCATAGTGTGTTTGGCGACTTTGCGATCATCTCCCGGCGTGTCTTCGTAGGTCTAGGCAAAGACTTTTTCACACTTTTTTTCTATTCTCTCAAATTTTAATCTCTCCTCAGGAGTTACAGATGCTATTAAGATTTCCTTTGGGTTCTCTAAAGTCTCCGAGATCAAATGAAATGGTATTAGTTGAATCAATGTCAAATATGAATGAGTCGTGATTATGATTATGCACAGTGAAATCATGCGAGATATCATACAAATAAGCAAAAACCATTCATTTCATTTTATAAAAACTAGAATTAAAATGTCATTATCAACTAGTTCCAAAATAAAAAGAACATCTAAATAGCTATCTTCGTCCCATTTCCACTAGCATAGGTGTTATAGTCGATGGTCCATTATCACAAACGAGAACCGTCTTCCCCACCTCTCAGCTCCTCATCAATGAGGCCTTGAATAAGCTTCTTCAGAGTTCGGCACCCATCAGTCTCATGCCCAGTATGCTGATGGTATGCACAATACTGATCCACTCGATGGCTAGGATGCCCTTGCCTCTTGGCGAGTTTCGTAGGCTTCGGCTGTAACTTCCCCTTGTCAATTAAATGAAAGAGATGCTCAGATAAAGACTTATCCCAGATGGTATAGCAGCATTGAGTAGTTCCAATGGTTGAAATCTTGGCAGCTCCAATGTCTCTCGCATTGTCATCATCAAGATCGAGTTCTCATGATTACCTCCTCCCATGCTATTGCTCCCTCCTTCAAGGATTACCAGTTGCTCATTGTTAATGGGATCCTGGACTTGACCTTTCAGGGTTTGGCAACTGTCTATTGGATAGCTGGTGTGTTGATGATGGTTTAGTTGCCTTTGACCTCTCGTTGGCCTGGCCGAACCTGGTTGCGAGTTCCCCTCTAACGCTTGAGGCAAAGATCTACCTCTGCCGAAACCACACTTCTTGGCTGTTCTAATCGCTGATACTCCTTCCATCCCCCAAGTGCCAATATGACTATTACACCTATGCAGTCGACCTCTCTTTCCTAAGTTCACAAAGACTTCCTTGCGAGCAGCCAGGGTAGTCGAAAGTTTGGCCTTTGAAATTTCTTCTTCGACGACATCTCAGTGGGTGGTATGCATACTTCCTTAGCTGGATCATGCTCTTTTTGGGGTAAGGTAGGAGCAATAGGCTGCTGCCCAGAGGGTAGCATCACGGCAGTAACTAAATTCTCTATAATAGCCGTCGTCCGGGCTTCAAACTTTTCAAACCTCCCTTCAATCTTCTTCCATATTACCTCCTCAACTTTAGGCCACTTGCCCTTTAGTGAGACCAAGTCCTCTTCAAAGAAATCACCGTCAGGATCTATGACCCCTTTGGGTTCAGGTGCACCCTTGAGCTCACCCATTGGTGGGAGTAAAATCACAGGAGGATCCTCCCTAACCGGATCTGATTTCTCTTGTCCTATTGCAGGAGTGACTAATGGTTACCCAGCAGGCTGGGTCGTTATAGCAGTCAAATTCCTCATCATGACCATTACTCTATTCTCAAATTTCTCCAATCTTCTACTTACTTCTTCAGCAATCAAAGCATGGATCGCCTCCATCTCTCTTAGAAGATCAGCCATTCAGTTGAAAAGAATTTGAAAATAAAGTCTCAATGCCCTCTGAGAGTGAATTTGAACCCCAAACTGATACCCTTTCGGCAACTCGAAAATAGGTTTTCTGCTCAGCCATCCGTTGGGATCCCTAGACCACTAAGATGAATATATGATGGCTATAGAATACACCTTGTTAGGATGATGCATGATTGAAATACAATGCATGGTCGTGCTGATGTAGTATAGACACACATGCAAGCAGATATATCATTACAACCTTATCTCTCCCACACACGAGGTAGTGTAGTCTCTTTAGTAGGTGGGCTTTATCCAAGGGTTAACAGGGAACCCATTAGATGCATGTAGTGCACGGTGGAAATCCGGCAGCATAACATCTCTCGCCTAATGTACATACGTATAGGTTTTTGGCCATTATACATTTAAACACTTCAACTAAATTAAGATGGGCCCACCGAGGCATGAAAGCCTTTGATAAAAGACCATTTAACTTAACTGATTTTGTCCAATATATAATAGCCCACGTAGTAAGCACGGTATTACGGTACATTTCACCTAGTGGAAGTATCTATTGCCATTACATGAGCTTTGGCTAAGGGTGATGATACTTTAGGGCTACCCAAACATGGTACCTGCCAATGGGTCTAGCTCATTACGAGCATAACGACCGATTGTATCTCTATTTGATATACCATAAAGTATGAGGCTTGGGCTGGTGATTATCCTTAACACTTTCCCACATTGAGTGAACGTAGGGTCGTGCTTCAGGAACGTACAGGGGTTAAGAAAGGGACCAAACTAGCATAATTCTAAGGCTCTAATATAGATGTAATGCAATTTTTTTAAAAAAGAGATAGAATTTTAATTTAGAATTTTAATTTAAAAAACCCAATTATATTATTAACCAAGACAGTTTCAGAGCCAAGTTTCAAAGTCTCCAGTGGAGTCACCACTGTGACCCGCGCGGACCCGACAAGTTCCCGGAGACCCGCTTTTAGGGCCCGAGAGGGTTTGCATCTTTTGATCTTGGGCAATTATGAGATATCTTGGACACCTCCTTCCAATAGAACAATGGAAAGATCATCTAATCCCATGAAACCTTTAGGCATCTTTGAGGTATTTTGGAGTCGCCACCCAATTTACAAGAAATTGGGAAAGTTCGTCTAACCTCGGAGGTCTAAACTAGAGAAAGATTCAAAACTTTACTCTTATTAATGCCTTGGTTAATTATAACTGGATTTTTGATTTTAAATTTCTATCTCTCTTCTCACACGGTCATGTATAAAAAAATAAAGTGCAAATTAAGCACGAGAAAAAGCAGTAAAGAAAGCGGTAAAATAAAACAAGACACAAAAAATAAAGGAAAGATAAATTGGGACAAAATACAATTCCCCAAATAAAGAAAGGTATTTAAAATTTGGGACAAAAATACAATCCCCCAAATAAAATCAAACAAAACGTAAATAAATAACAAACTTGAATAAGGAAATAAACATTCATAAATCGGGATATTATTTAAAATAGGAACATTGGTTTCTTCACGTTCACTTTAGGAAATCGAAGAGTTATTTTTGATATACTTTGGGGAAAGTCGGGATGAGTGATCCCATTTTAAGAAAATTAACTCTTTCTTTTTAAAGTGAATTTTTAATAGTTAAAATTAGGACATTGGTCCCATTTTATTAGAAAACTCTAATTTATTAATATAAACTTTTTGTGATATTTTAATTAACGTGCATAAAAAAAATAAACTTATTACAAATTACATAATGAAACAAATAAAAGGTAAATAATGAAAAATAAATAAAATGCTGAAAAGACAAATTCCACCAAAATGGTGTCTTCAAATCTCTATGGGCTCCCACTTGGCATTGGAAAAGCTTACACATAAAAAAGGGTATTGAAAATAAAAAAAAAACACAAATGAAATTGATGTTAGTAATAAAAATAAATTTAAACATATAACATATGAAAATGGAAAAATAAAATGTATCATGTATGACAAATCAATTGAATAACATAATAAAAATAAGTAATTTAACTTATTAACAATTCAACATGTATGGAAACATAAATAATAACAATAATTATGATAAAAATAATAAATAAAAATAACACTAAACAAGAAGAAGAAGAAGAAGAAGAAGAAGAAGAAGAAGAATAATAATAATAATAATAATAATAATAATAATAATAATAATAATAATAATCACAATGATAATAATAATAATAAAACACAATAACAACAAAAAAGATGAACAATCAAGCAAGCAAAAATAAAAAGAAATAAACAAAACATGTTAAAGCATGTTAAATAATAATAATAATAATAATAATAATAATAATAATAATATATGAACAAAAGTAATGATAATGATAATGATAATGATAATGATAATGATAATAATAATAATAATAATAATAACAACAACAACAAAAGATGAACAATCAAATAAATATGCAAGAATAAAATAAAATATGCTAAAAATATTAAATCACATAACTAAATCACATAAACAATTTAAAAAACAACAAAAGATTTAAAATTCTACATGATGACCAATTAATTGTAAACAAAAATTAAATTAAAAATTGAGCCTAAAATACTTACCTTTAAAATTTGATTTAATAAATGAAGGTAGATGATCAATTTTCTTATCTTAATTTGTAGGAATAAGATTAGAAAAATAAAATATTGAAGATAAATTTTATCTCAAGAACAAAAAATTAGCCTTTTTTGTCTCAAGAAAAAAAATTATTAAATAAAGAGAAGAAAATTTTCAAGAACAAAAATTGTTCTTTTTACCTTAAGAATTAACTTGAAAAAATCAATTGGAATATTCGGAGAATTTTTCTTGAAGAAAAAGAAGAAAAAGAAAATATTTTTCTTAAGAAAAATCCCCATTAATTCTCTCTCTAAAAAATAATTTATACCTCCTAAAAATCAGATTTTTGTTTAAGAAATTAAAACAATTTAATTCCAATTAACACCAAAAAACTGAAGAATTTGGAAGGTTGGAAGACAAAAGGTTTTAAAAATTAAATGCTACAAAAAAATAGAAGAAAAACATGAATTTTGGGCCAAAAACGCACCTAGGGCGCTGCTGGGCATGCGACAGGCCGAACGATGCCCGTATGCGCGCGCGACTCCCGATTTTAAGCCGATTTTTTTTTAATTTTTTTTTTGCTAAAACAGTATAATTTCAAAACTCACTATTTTTCTTAAAATAATTTTTTAAAATATTTTTAAAACACATTTTATTTACTTTTAATAAATCAATTTTGACAAGGAAACCATCAATTTCAACTTTCATTTTTTCCTATAAATAGGTGCACTTAATTTTATCATTGGGTAATCCTGATCTGAACTGACTCGGGACTCGGTGTCTACAGGTACCCTACGAATGTGTATCGATTACCGGCAGATTAATAAGGTGATAGTGAAGAATAAATATCCATTGCCACGAATTGAAGATCTCTTTGATCAATTAAAAGGAGCAAGTGTCTTCTCTAAAATTGATTTGAGATCTGGGTATTATCAGTTACGGGTGAGAAATGAAGATGTCCCAAAAACTGCATTTAGAACCCGATATGGACATTACGAGTTCTTAGTGATGCCATTCGCATTGACTAATGCACCAGCAGCATTCATGGATTTGATGAATTGGGTGTTTCAGCCTTACCTAGATCAATTTGTGGTGGTATTCATTGATGACATTCTAGTGTATTCTAAAAACGAACGAGAACATGAGCATTTAAGGATAGTGTTACAAATTTTGTGGGAGAAATAGTTGTATGCAAAGTTAAGTGAATGTGATTTTTGGCTTAAAGAAGTCTCATTCTTAGGCCATATTGTAACACCCCCATACCCCCGGTAGGGAATATCGGGGCGCTACGCGGACATATACGTGTATCTATACATGCATTAGCGGAAGCGATAGCATTAAACACATCCATTTAAAAGTAATTAAATACTACACTAGGGCCCACTTGCATTTCATATTAACTACATATAAGTTTACATGTTCATATTACATCTGTTTCCATTTAGCTTTACATATACATTTACATGTAACAACTATACTCTTTTATTACATAATGATGTTACTCAAAATGTCACTAGCTTTGTATCTAATCTATACAAAAGACCTGAATAATACTCCCTAGTGGCCTTGAACTGCAGATGCTCGTTCACTGTTCCGAACCTGTAACCTACACGGAAATAAACATCCGTGCTAAGCGATAACGCTTAGTGGGGATGAAAACAATGCAAAGGACTTCTTTACGAAGTCACAAATAAATCACACATATGTCATATAACAAAAATCAAGTAGTTCATGCATATAGCTCTGATGCTTGTATAGGTTTCATGTTCAAATATCAAGTACTATGAGTTCACATGCATATAACATCTACTCTTTTACTTATTCATATACACTACAACTTGTACATTTCGTTTATTCAAATATACGCTATCATGTAACCAAATTCATGTCACTACACTCATGTAATCATGTACTTGTATACAGAATTGTAATGTACTTAAACATTACTTTCATGTACTATGGCTTCATTCGAAGCAACACTATAATCATCTCAAGTTCACTGTACAACATTTAACAAAACAAGCCTGAGTTCCTCTCATGGTGGATACGGGACGCTCTAAAAAAAAACATTTTCGATGGACCGAAGTCACAAAACATTTTCATCTGTCTCTATTAATGACCGTTCTCAGAGGACGACCCGCTTCGCCCAAACGGGGCGGAACATAGGCAGCTGCACTCTCTAATCCCTTTATAAGCATGCTTATCTATCCACTATAACGGTAATCAGGCTCAATACCAACTCACACACTATACACAGACATCAACTCATCAACTAAACTTCAAGTGCATTTATCAAATTCAGAGGCATGTAATTCATATACAATCTTGTTCAACAATTAAAAGCATGTAACATTTAAATTCATTTCATGAACATATAAATCATGCAAAGCAAGATAGAAGAAAACACTCTCTTCAAAACAAATAAAACAGGATGCGAAGAGGTTCACTGTCGCGATCGCGACAGAAGTCGCGCTCGCGACAGAAGCTAAGTTCATTGTCGCGACAAGAGGTCGCGCTCGCGACAGAAGATAGATTACAAAAAGGCTCTATACTCTATACCAAATGCATTATATAACCATTTCTAAGTTCATACACCTTTATCATGTCATTTACTATACTTCCTACAACTATACATTGTTACTTTATTAGTTAAATTACTAACTTTAATCATACTCAAATGCATTTTTCCATTAACAACTAATTTGTAATCATTTAGGAGCCCTAATCATGTATAAAACGTTAAGGGGAAAGGCAAGGGGTTTACCCAAGCCAACCATGGGCTCAAAATGAAGAAAAAAGAGCTTAATATAGGTTGTTCTGTCCCGAGGTCGCGACATGTGTCGCGCTCGCGACAGAGGCTCCGCTTTGGTGCCTCACAAGACTGCTTTTTACCCTAAACTTGTATCATCTAAATGGACCTCTAAAATTCATTTTTAGGCCAAACGTTCTTCTTAACAATTTTTCTATAGGATCTTAGCTTTCAAAGGGGACAATTATCAGGTCGTTTGGACATCTATAACAAGAGGTATGATTTAAACAACCTATACTGTTCCAGTGAACCCGCCAGAACAGGGTCATCTACGTTTTAATTACTTTTTGGGATACTTAGGGCCAGAATTAGATCAAGCACCTTTTAGAAATTTTTAGAGACAGATCTTATCTTTCATATGAAATTGGAATCAACACAATTGGAGTCCTATAGCTCTACTTATCACAAATACAATACACAGAGGTCTGATGACAAATAAGCAGAATTTCGCAAAATCAAGCTCTATCATCAACACAAACACTCAAATGATCAAGTTACATAATTTTAACATATATACACATGTCATGAGCACTGTAAGCAATCAAAATGAACATCTTGAGCTAATTAAAGCTCATCAAGCATCTCTCATATAAACACATGCAAAATTAACACAGTTACACTCGATCCCTACCTCTAGGAACTCGATCACAGTTCTCTACTCGTTTCGATCTTCTCCTTTCCTTTATCGACTCTCTTGCCTCCAACTTGCACCAAAACCACACACAAAACACTTGGGGTTACTTTTCTTTTAACTTTAAATCAAAACAAAGAGAAAAAGGAGGTCGGATCGGAAAACAAATTAAACTAACCTTCTGAAGAGATCTAATCAAGTCTTATGATGCTCTCTATAAGCCACCTCAAATGGTTCTCTCAAAGAACTAAGCATGTGAAGAAGAAGAGGGACAAGAGAGAGGGCAAAGCAAGGTGGACGGCTAACTAAAGAAAAGAGAAAGAAATAAAGAAAGAGTAGTGGCCAAAGCATGGAAATCCAACGGGAATAAGAACCAAAACAACTAGTCAACTCTCATCCAAATTCAATTACAATTATAAATGCCAACAAATCTCATTTAATGCCACTTACTTCCATTCAATGCCAACCACTTTCATTAATCCATTTCCATCCAAAAAGTCCCATGCCACATGTCACTCTCTCTTGTAGCCATGTGTCACTTCCCTACAATGACACTTGTCACTCTTCTATGGTGACACTTGTCACTCTCTTATGATACCATGTGTCAACTCACTACAACCCCAAGTCTCTTAGTCCCACTTATGCAAGCATCTCACGAGAGGGTTCTGTCGCGCTCGCGACGCTTGTCGCGCTCGCGACAGAATGCTTACATCCACTCTAACCAGCTGTAGTTGGGAAACCGCTGGAGTGTTCTGTCGCGCCCGCGACACTGGTCGCGCTCGCGACAGAACTCTCACACACAACACCTACTTTTCCGAACAAAAACTCCGTAATTCTTCTAGGGCCATTTTGGGGTGTGACAAATCTCTCCCCCTTAAGAAATTTCGTCCTCGAAATTTCCCTGCTAATCACTTACACCATACAGTTATCAAATCGAACACACTTTACACTTTCCTTAAGGCACTGCACTCTAATCCATATACTTCTTCTATGCATCTAGCACTGAATGTATATCCCGTCAGCTTTTCTCAATGAAACGCATACAATGATGCTTTTTCACATACAAATGAGGTATGCGGATGGAATGGTCATGTAATGATTTATGTATGCAAAATGATGCGAAAATGCAATGTAAGCTACTGTAATGCACTTTTCCCATCCCCATGTTTCACTATGCTCATGTCAAATGATTTCAAGAAGATAGCTGACAGGAATACAGAGTGTCACCTCGAACTCTTACCAATTCACATCTGCTGCTGTCTCTTCTACGTTCTCATGTGAGTCGAACTCCATATATACTTTACACAAATGACATCTGCATTAGGCCACACTCTAGACAAACTCTGACATTTAATCTATACTCTATCACCTTCTAGTCCCGAACCAATTAACCTAGAGCTCTGATACCACTAAATGTAACACCCCCATACCCCCGGTAGGGAATATCGGGGCGCTATGCGGACATATACGTGTATCTATACATGCATTAGCGGAAGCGATAGCATTAAACACATCCATTTAAAAGTAATTAAATACTACACTAGGGCCCACTTGCATTTCATATTAACTACATATAAGTTTACATGTTCATATTACATCTGTTTCCATTTAGCTTTACATATACATTTACATGTAACAACTATACTCTTTTATTACATAATGATGTTACTCAAAATGTCACTAGCTCTGTATCTAATCTATACAAAAGACCTGAATAATACTCCCTAGTGGCCTTGAACTGCAGATGCTCGTTCACTGTTCCGAACCTGTAACCTACACGGAAATAAACATCCGTGCTAAGCGATAACGCTTAGTGGGGATGAAAACAATGCAAAGGACTTCTTTACGAAGTCACAAATAAATCACACATATGTCATATAACAAAAATCAAGTAGTTCATGCATATAGCTCTGATGCTTGTATAGGTTTTATGTTCAAATATCAAGTACTATGAGTTCACATGCATATAACATCTACTCTTTTACTTATTCATATACACTACAACTTGTACATTTCGTTTATTCAAATATACGCTATCATGTAACCAAATTCATGTCACTACACTCATGTAATCATGTACTTGTATACAGAATTGTAATGTACTTAAACATTACCTTCATGTACTATGGCTTCATTCGAAGCAACACTATAATCATCTCAAGTTCACTGTACAACATTTAACAAAACAAGCCTGAGTTCCTCTCATGGTGGATACGGGACGCTCTAAAAAAAAACATTTTCGATGGACCGAAGTCACAAAACATTTTCATCTGTCTCTATTAATGACCGTTCTCAGAGGTCGACCCGCTTTGCCCAAACGGGGCGGAACATAGGCAGCTGCACTCTCTAATCCCTTTATAAGCATGCTTATCTATCCACTATAACGGTAATCAGGCTCAATACCAACTCACACACTATACACAGACATCAACTCATCAACTAAACTTCAAGTGCATTTATCAAATTCAGAGGCATGTAATTCATATACAATCTTGTTCAACAATTAAAAGCATGTAACATTTAAATTCATTTCATGAACATATAAATCATGCAAAGCAAGATAGAAGAAAACACTCTCTTCAAAACAAATAAAACAGGATGCGAAGAGGTTCACTGTCGCGATCGCGACAGAAGTCGCGCTCGCGATAGAAGCTAAGTTCATTGTCGCGACAAGAGGTCGCGCTCGCGCCAGAAGTCAAGTTCATTGTCGCGATCGCGACAAGAGGTCGCGCTCGCGACAGAAGATAGATTACAAAAAGGCTCTATACTCTATACCAAATGCATTATATAACCATTTCTAAGTTCATACACCTTTATCATGTCATTTACTATACTTCCTACAACTATACATTGTTACTTTATTAGTTAAATTACTAACTTTAATCATACTCAAATGCATTTTTCCATTAACAACTAATTTGTAATCATTTAGGAGCCCTAATCATGTATAAAACGTTAAGGGGAAAGGCAAGGGGTTTGCCCAAGCCAACCATGGGCTCAAAATGAAGAAAAAAGAGCTTAATATAGGTTGTTCTGTCGCGAGGTCGCGACATGTGTCGCGCTCGCGACAGAGGTTCCGCTTTGGTGCCTCACAAGACTGCTTTTTACCCTAAACTTGTATCGTCTAAATGGACCTCTAAAATTCATTTTTAGGCCAAACGTTCTTCTTAACAATTTTTCTATAGGATCTTAGCTTTCAAAGGGGACAATTATCAGGTCGTTTGGACATCTATAACAAGAGGTATGATTTAAACAACCTATACTGTTCCAGTGAACCCGCCAGAACAGGGTCACCTACGTTTTAATTACTTTTTGGGATACTTAGGGCCAGAATTAGATCAAGCAACCTTTTAGACATTTTTAGAGACAGATCTTATCTTTCATATGAAATTGGAATCAACACAATTGGAGTCCTATAGCTCTACTTATCACAAATACAATACACAGAGGTCTGATGACAAATAAGCAGAATTTCGCAAAATCAAGCTCTATCATCAACACAAACACTCAAATGATCAAGTTACATAATTTTAACATATATACACATGTCATGAGCACTGTAAGCAATCAAAATGAACATCTTGAGCTAATTAAAGCTCATCAAGCATCTCTCATATAAACACATGCAAAATTAACACAGTTACACGCGATCCCTACCTCTAGGAACTCGATCACAGTTCTCTACTCGTTTCGATCTTCTCCTTTCCTTTATCGACTCTCTTGCCTCCAACTTGCACCAAAACCACACACAAAACACTTGGGGTTACTTTTCTTTTAACTTTAAATCAAAACAAAGAGAAAAAGGAGGTCGGATCGGAAAACAAATTAAACTAACCTTCTGAAGAGATCTAATCAAGTCTTATGATGCTCTCTATAAGCCACCTCAAATGGTTCTCTCAAAGAACTAAGCATGTGAAGAAGAAGAGGGACAAGAGAGAGGGCAAAGCAAGGTGGACGGCTAACTAAAGAAAAGAGAAAGAAATAAAGAAAGAGTAGTGGCCAAAGCATGGAAATCCAACGGGAATAAGAACCAAAACAACTAGTCAACTCTCATCCAAATTCAATTACAATTATAAATGCCAACAAATCTCATTTAATGCCACTTACTTCCATTCAATGCCAACCACTCTCATTAATCCATTTCCATCCAAAAAGTCCCATGCCACATGTCACTCTCTCTTGTAGCCATGTGTCACTTCCCTACAATGACACTTGTCACTCTTCTATGGTGACACTTGTCACTCTCTTATGACACCATGTGTCAACTCACTACAACCCCAAGTCTCTTAGTCCCACTTATGCAAGCATCTCACGAGAGGGTTCTGTCGCGCTCGCGACGCTTGTCGCGCTCGCGACAGAATGCTTACATCCACTCTAACCAGCTGTAGTTGGGAAACCGCTGGAGTGTTCTATCGCGCCCGCGACACTGGTCGCGCTCGCGACAGAACTCTCACACACAACACCTACTTTTCCGAACAAAAACTCCGTAATTCTTCTAGGGCCATTTTGGGGTGTGACACATATTGTGTCAGCAGAAGGCATTAGAGTTGATCCTGCAAAGGTTGAAGCTGTTGTTCGTTGGAAGCCGCACTGAAATGTACCAGAAGTGAGAAGTTTCTTAGAACTAGCTGGATATTATCGACGATTTGTAAAGGGATTTTCAGTTATAGCTTCTCCCCTCACTAAGTTGCTTCGAAAGGGAGTAAGATTTGAATGGACCAACAAATGCCAAGCTAGTTTTAAAAAATTGAAGCAAATGCTTGTTGAAGCTCCAATGTTAACTTAGCCTACCCCAGGTAAAGAATATACCATGTACAGCGATGCTTCAAGGAATGGTTTGTGTTGTGTACTTATGCAAGATGTCAAGGTAGTAACATATGCATCGAGGCAATTGAAACCACATGAACAAAACTACCCCACAAATGATTTAGAGTTAGCAGCAATAGTATTTGCCTAGAAAATCTGGTGACATTATCTGTATGGTGAAAAATACAAAATATATACAGATCATAAAAGTCTCAAATACTTACTGACACAGAAGGAACTTAACTTAAGACAGCGACGGTGGTTAGAATTATTCAAAGACTATGATTGCATAGTCGATTATTATTCGGGCAAGGCTAATGTAGTCGCTGATGCTTTAAGTAAAAAGTTAGTATCAACTCTAACATTGTAGCATGGTAGATGGAAATTTGCATCTGATGGAGTTTTAATAGCCCAGTTGAAAGCTAGGCCTAATTTGAGACAAGTGATAGTTAATGCTCAGAAACATGATGCCAAGTTACAACAAATACTACAATCAGTCAGGAATGGAAATAAGATTGACTATTCTGTGAATGGTGATGATAGTTTGTATTATAAAGGTAGATTGTTTGTACCAGATGATAAAGAATTGAAAAAAAATATTTTGTATAAAGCTCATAATACTGTTTTTGCCATGCATCCGGGAGGTAATAAGATGTACCAAGATTTAAGGCAATTCTACTGGTGGCCTGGTATGAAGAAGGATGTAGCTGATTATGTGTCTAAGTGCTTGACTTGTCAACAGGTGAAGGCTGAACACCAAGTCCCTTCGGGTTTGTTAAATCCTATTCCGATTCCTCTATGGAAGTGGGATAACATTACCATGGATTTTGTAACTGGACTCCCACTGACCCAAAGAAAGCATGACTCGGTTTGGGTAATTCTTGATAGGCTTACCAAGTCAGCTCATTTTTTACCAGTACGGCTTAATTGTACCATAGACCGACTAGCTGAATTGTACGTGAGGGAGATTGTTCGATTACATGTTATCCCTTTATCCATTGTGTCTGATCAAGATCCAAGGTTTACATCCAGGTTTTGGAAAGAATTGCAATTGGCCTTAGGTACTCAGCTTCACCTCAGTACAGCATTCCATCCCCAAACCGAAGGCCAATCAGAAAGGGTGATTCAGATTTTAGAAGACATGTTACGTGGGTATGTGCTGGACTTTCTTGGTAGTTGGGATAAATACATTCCACAAATGGAATTTGCCTATAACAATAGTCATCAGTCAAGTATCGGTATGGCACCTTATGGAGCATTGTATGGTAGAAAATGTAGGACTCCTATTTATTGATAGGGCCAGACATTGTAAAGGATACAGAAGAAAAAGTTTGAATTATTCAACAACGGTTAAAAGCCGCAAGTGACCGACAAAAGTCATATGCTGACTTGAAAAGAAAAGATATTGAATATGAAGTCGGGGATAAAGTTTTCCTAAAAGTGTCTCCTTGGCAAAAAGTACTCTGATTTGGAAAGAAAGGCAAACTCAGTCCACGGTTCATTGGCCCATTTGAGATTCTAGAAAGAATGGGTCTAGTGGCTTATCGATTAGCTCTTCCACCTGAACTGGCTAAATTACATGACATATTTCATGTATCAATGCTTTGAAGGTATCGATCGGATGAGTCACATATTCTTCCAATACAGGATATACGAGTGCAGCCGGATTACTTATATGATCAAGAACGTAAAGCCATTTTAGCCTGGGAAACAAGATGACTTTGGAATAAGCAAATCCCCTTGGTAAAAGTACTTTGGCAACACCATGGGATTGAAGAAGCAACTTGGGAACCCGAAGCCGCAATAAAAGCCCAGTATCCCTAGCTATTCCATATAGGTATGAATTTCAAGGACGAAATTCGTTTAAGAGAGAGAGAATTGTAAGGTCCCAACTTCTACCCTAGTTGTTTTATATAAATTTAGGGTACAAGAGAGACCAAGAAATCTATTTGGTTTAGTATGCATGATAGGGACATAACTCGTATTAATTAAAATATTAAGGGTAAAATGGTCATTTAACTCACATGGACTTACATGCATGAAATGGATTATTTAGTATGCTAATGTATAAATATAACACAATTAAGAGGTGAATGTATGATTATGGAGAAGATTAAGGAGTGAGATGGAAATATAAAAAGCAATCAATCACATTAAAACACCTATCAACTTCTAGAAATGTGAAGAGGAGTTTTCATGGCTTAAAAAGCCATGAAGGTTGGCAAAAGGGAGAAACACAGAAAGAAAGCAATTTTCCTCCCCCTTAAACTCATTGTTCTGTCAACCCAAAATCACAAAAATTTATACCAACTTGCTTAGAGTGATTTATAAGCAAAAAGGATTAATTTTAGGTCTAAGCTTGCACTAAACAAGGTAAGAATTTTGTGTTATTTATTATCTCTTTCTTCTAGTTTCTTAAAGAGCATGAGTTGTGGCTTATATAAACTAAAAACAACTCTGTTGTGTAAACATGAAGAAGAGGCACCAGAAGGAGAAAAGAAGTAGAATGAAGAAGGAGAAAGGAAGTGAAAGAGAGGAGACAGGAAGCGGAATTAAGGTTTGAGATTTGTGTGTTTTACATGCCTTTATTTATTAAAATTTTATCTTGATATGTATACGGATATTTCATGTGAAATTGAGTTGAATTGTGCTGATGATTATTGGGAAATTGATTGAATTGGAACCGTTGAATTTTAAGGGGAAATTCTGAACAAATTCAGTAAGACCTTTAGGTATTCTTTTGGACATACGTTGAGTTATAAAACTCCAAAATGTATGATTTTAGATGGGTTTGAAAGCTAAGACATATATATACATATTCAATAGAAATATACGTGACCTAATTATTATTTTAGGTTGCTCAAAATTGAGCACAAAATTGACTATAGGATTCTGCCGCCTCAATGGGACCAGTCTGGATTGTTTAGGTCATATCTAGAGTCATATTGATCCAAATGACCTGAAATCAGAGCTATTAGAAATATAAAATCTTGTTAAACATTTGTTGAGAAGACTACTTTGGATAAAAATCCCATTTTCTATCTCATTCTAAACAAAAAAGAAGAGGGCTGCAATCTGCCCTGATGTAGGTCTTGTCCTGAGCCGTGACAATCGTCACGACTTGGCACGGTTGGGCTCTGTCACGAGTCATAACAGAAGGCCATTGTCACGAGTCATGACATTGAGCATGACTCGTGACAACTCTTCTTTCTTTTCTTTAATTTCCTTTGATTTGTGATTGTCCCAAGTACACAATTTTCATGTTAACTTTTCCAATTGTGTAATATATATATATATATATATATATATATATATATATATATATATATATATATATATATATATATATATATATTATAATTAGTAGTGTAATTCTTGAAATGGGAATCACATTCCATTATATTATTGTATATTATAATATTGATTTTTTTTATCATTATTATTATTATTATTATATGGAAATATGTATTTGGATGGAATATATGGCACCGATAAAATAATTTGATTTATTTGTTCATGACATAGAAATTGAAATGACCAGTACCCATTTGAATTTAGTTATGATTAAAGTGAATTTTATAAAAATAAAATAGTCGCCTGCCCGTGTCCAGGTTATGAATAGATAGGCATGCCTATAGGGACTTTAAATGTTGCAGCCTACTATTATGTTCTGTTGGCCCCATTTGGGTCATTACTTCGGCCCCGTTTGGATCTTCTGTTGCCCCTGTTTGGGTCACTTTTTATCACATTATAGACACCGGGTCCTGAGGCATCTCAGACCGAAGTTACCCAGTGATGAAAACGATGCCTGTTCACGGGAAAGAAGACAAATGGAAGTGATGGTTTCCTTGAAAAAATATTTTTCATTTTTTTATTTTATTTTTATTTTTTTTAGGAGGGAGAGGGAGCCTTGGGGGCCTGTGTGGTGAGGCTCATCTCACTAAGTGAGATGCAGCCTCACGTTAATGAGGCCCATCTCACTAACGTGAGATACAGCTCTCACGCGCCCTATGCTCCAGCACGTCTCCGTTTCGTTATTTCGGGGATTCGGTGGGAAAAGTATGGCTTATGCTTGGATTTGGTGGAAAAAAAGAGCAAATCCTGTTTGAGGCATTAAAAGAGAAGTGAAAGCTGAAGGAAAAGGAGGAGAGAGCAAGAATTATTGGGAGAAACAAGGACGAAAAAGAAAAAAACACAGAGAGGAAAAGAAAACTTTGAGAGCAAGAAAATAATTCTTGTTTCTCAAATAGCTTCTGATATTATATCTTAAATCCAGGAAATCCATTCCTGGTGTTTGGGATTCAATCACGTTTTATTATTTTCTCAACACAAACATTTTACCAAAAGCTTTCGAGTTTCTATTTTAACCACTTTTTCAAGAAGAGCAAAGAGAAAACTAGAACTTCATCATTTGCAGATCAAAGATCAACATCTGAGGGTAAATATTGAATAGCCATCTCTCTTTCTTTTCTTTTTTTTTTCCTTTTTTTCTTTCTTTTTTTCTTATTTTTTTGTCTTGCTATACCTATATATACTCTTCTTTGTACATATTCTGTTTAGTTGTTGTTTAATTTAGTTAACCTGCTCATCGTATGTTTATTGTTATCATGATGAAATAAGTGTGCTTGTTGCTTAGTTCGCATGATATTATGCATGTTTTGACCGCCTGATATTCGTTTGTTGGTCTGTCATCACTTCCTCTGTTCATCTATATTTTTCTTGGTGTTTGAGTCGTGATTTGCTTGTGGTTGCCGATTAGATTTTAGCTTTGTTTTTTTATTGAATCTTGCTTTTCCGGTCGGATTTCGTTCTTTCCCGGTCGGATAGTGCTGTTGATTCCCTTTTCCCGATCGGACGTTATAGAAGAGAGCCATGTTTCCCGATCGGATTGCACGAATCGTGCATGCATTGCATGACTCATGCAATGCATTCACGAGTACGACTCGTGCAATACATGCACGAGTCGTGCATGCCCGATCTCCTCCCCTTTCAGCTCTTCGTCTCTCCTGTTTTACCCGAGCATACACAGAATAGGGTTTTTGAGCAGAAAATTTTTAATAAGATTTGGCAAGATTGAAAAATTTTTGAGGGACGCTGCCCCCCCGACCCCGTAAGGGGCGCTTCCCCTTAACCCCACCCACTGACCAGCCAGCGGGGCAGCTGTGCTACCTCTTCGTAGCGCCTTATATGTACCTTTTTTCACGTGCCCGAATGTAGAAAGTTGCCAGAAATGCATGTGATGTAATATAATTTGCTCTATTTTTCATTGTTAATTTCTATCTTAATTATTAATGCTATGTATTATTCATCAAAATTTAATGATTTTTGCTTACTTATTTGAGTTGTTTATCTATTAGTTTTTATTTAATTGTTTGCTCATATATTATTCATTTAATTACTCTACAAACATTTATTTTATTTTTGTTTTGTTGTCTCAAAATTGTTTATCTATGTGAGGCATATTTGCGCACGGGATGGAAGATTAAGAGAACCGAAGACCTTCAATTTAGGGTTTCCATTTTAAATTTTGTATTTTCTTTTATTTTATAATTTTTTATGTGTTGTATGTAAAATGTATTCTTTTATTATCCATATTATAGAAAATTACATTTTTTACAATAATTAATAACTTGAAATTTTTCTTAATAAATTGGACCAATGTCCTATTTTAGCCAATAAAATCTCACTATCAAATAGAGAACTAGTTTTCATAAAATGGGATCACTCATCCCAGTTTTCTCAATCAATGCAAAAAAAAATATAGTTCTTTAATTTTTAAGTTAATAAAAAAGAACCAATGTTCCCATTTTAATTACTTTGATACATTTTTAATTATTTATCTTGAATAGGTTTATTCTTCTTCTTTTCTTTTTCGGCCCTTGTAATTAATTTTGGGGCAAGTTTTATTATTTTTGCTTTCTTATTTTATTTTGGGAGATTGTTCTGTCCCATCTTTTATTCATTTTTGGGGGATTGTTCTGTCCCATTTCTTTTGCATTTTTGTAATTTATTTATTTACCACTTTATTTATTGCTTTCAATATGCTTGCAAATGCGCTTTAAATTCAATGCACAATGGCGTGAGATGAGAGATGGAGTTCTAATTTCTTAAAAGCTCAATTATAAATTTAACTTAAGTCATTAATAAGAGTGAAGTTCGAACACCATCTCTAGTTTAGACCAATAGAGGTTAGAGACCTTTCCCAATTTCTTGTAAATTGGGTTGCGACTCCAAAATGCCTCAAAGGTGCCCAAAGGCGTCGTGGGTCTAGATAATCCTTTCTAATGTTCTATTGGAAAGGAGGCATCCAAGATGACTCATGATGCCCAAGATCAAAAAGACGCGAACCAATCCCTTGAGTCCTATAGGCGGATTCAAAGAGGGCTTTTGCTAGGTTCGGCGTGCGTCACACATATAAATATAAATAATTAATTAAAATGAATTTGTACCTATGGGTACCTACTGTTCTGTATTCTCGTTATCCACTACCTTAGGCATTGTAGGCTCCTTTGAATTGATGTTATGTTTATTAAATTAAATATAAAGATCACAAGTTCCTGATGATTTGTAATGTATTTATTCGATATTGTATATCACGATGTGTAAATTAGTTATGCAATATTCATATGTGTTGTTTATCATGTGTGTGTATATGCATCGATGATCGCTATAAGTGGTCGTCCATGTCATTCTTTTAATCCCCACTAAGCTTTATACTTAGCACGGGTGTTTCATCCGTGTAGGTACTGAAGTAGGAGATAACGCTAAGAACATCTTGCAACCTTTAAGGCCAACACACTAGTCAAAGCTTCCTTATGTAGGTTTTGGTGTTTTAATACTATTTTGTAAATATAATCTTTTGTAATAAATATGTATTAAGTAGTATATGCCCGTATGTATGTAACTTGAAATAGTTTTAGTATTGTAAATTAATATGAACTATAATAAGAATAACTTCGAAATGGTACTTTTATATAAAGTGTAAAGTTTATAACCTTGATTTTGATAAATGCTTAGTCATATTAGTAGTACAAGTTTTGTTGTAATTGTTAACACTCTTCACCCTGCTTAGTAAGCTATAGTGGCAATTGTGGTTTACTACGTATGGATAAGGGGTGTTACACAAAGAGTGTCATCTTGGTTTAAGGATTCTGACCCATAATCTCGTCAAAGAGAATCGTCCGGTGTGCATCTTTGCCCCCCTGGTCAATGAGCATGCGCCTTTTGTTATGGGCTATAAAGTGTTTTGCCCTTGGGACTCCGACTCGTGTCTTGCATTCTGCACTATTTGTCTGAAGGGAGACTATTTGGGCCGCCTTATCGCTCTATGTGCTGGTGGTCATTTATTAAATGTAGTGCATCCCTTGTGGATTTTCACACTAGCTTTTCTTAGAAGAAAATGCATCCCTTTGGGAATTTTCACATAACTTTGTGCCTAACTTTTACTTGGAATGGACCCAATCCACTGCAGCGGCTTTTATTCCCTTTTTTTTTGACTTTACTGAAGCACAGACTGCCTGTTTTCAGCTTTTTACCCTGTCCTTTGGCCTAACTTTTGCTTAGAGAGCTAGTTATGGTTTTCATCTTTAATGGCTTCTTTTTTTTTCTTCTTTTTTTTGTTTTTTTTGAATCGTGGTTGCACGAATTTCGACTTTCCTCATGAAGGTGCTGTATGACTAGCTCAAAGACGACAATAGGGCAAGTCAGCTGAAACACTAGGATGATGATAGCAACGGTGACCATATGGGAAAAGAGAAACAATGTGCTACTTTTTATGTTGGAACTTAAACAATTTTGGGTATGCGAGATAAGGTGCTCTGTTTATATTTATATATTATGGCATAAATGAGTATGTTTTAGTCTGATTTCATCACACATGATCATCATTTGACATTAATCTAAAAAATACCAAAAAAAATCCTATCTAATCTCGAGATGGATCCCAAAAACATCAAACTACTGTTATCAATCAGCCCTCTCGGGTTCTAATGATTGAACATTTTCTCTTTGACCCTAATTTTTGTCTAAGATGCCTTTTCAATTTTCACTTTGATAGGGCGCCCAATTTTAGTGAGGTTGCCTTTTTTTGGTTTTCGAACCGCGAGACATTTATTCCTTTTTGCCTTTAGCCTTTTCCATGGAACCTCCCTTAGTTTGTCGGTGCCTATTGGTTTCTTTGAACTTACTTCCATTCTCGTTAGCCGGGAAGGCTGCTTCTTCAAACAGTGCCTCTTTTTTAGCACTAAAAGCTTCATCTTGATCCTTGTGCAAACTAGCTGACATTTTGAGTTCTCCATTTGAAACTCGAATATGAAATCCTACATATTGCTTTTGTTGGCTTTGGTGGCTCAATTTTTGAAGTAACTTTTAATGGTTGAGATTGAGTTATACGTTAACCTCAGATGGTTTAGGACAAAACTATTTTTAACTTTTTGCAAAGGTAATGAGCTCTCCTTCTATGTTTAGCTATAAGTATTCATGCCTTACTCACTTTAGTCCCAGATGGTTGAAGGTCAATCTTGATTGGCTTTGTAGTAAATCTCTCAAATGGTTGGGAGGGAAGGAATTCAAACACTTGGTTCTAATGAGCTATTTCTTATGAAGGCCCAGAGTTTCATTTGTCTTAACCCTTTAATAACTAGAGTTTGACTTCATTGGGCTGCATCGTATGCATCCTAGACTTTGAGGAAGTAAAGGAATGGCTTTTGAAATTTTGCTCGTTGTTATGGTGGCATATTAAAGCAGTGCTGTCCCAATAATGCCCTTGTCAATTTTTAGCATGTCATTCCAGGTCCATGCAAAGGCTTTTTCTTTCTTTTTTTTCATTATCATCTCTCAAAATTTTTCTCTCTTCAAGAGTGATATCAGATGCCAACGGGATCTCGAGATTGAATGAGGCAGTATTCATTAAGTTAATATCAAATGTAAATAACTTGTGGTTGTGATCATGCATAGTGAAATCATGAGAGACATAAACAAAAAGTCATTCATATAATTAACGTAAACAATGCTGCATACATGAAAATTGAAAAGTTCAAAAATAAAATAAAACATATCTACTAGAAAGTCTTCTCTCCTACTTCTTGCTATACAATAGCCACCTTTTGGGACTTTTTATTAGTGCCTTGAAATCCCTTTATGCCTTCTTCTTTTGATTCTCTGGATCAATAATCTGTTTGCTGTCAATGAGGTCCTGAATTTGGTTTGTTAAAATCTAACATTCATCAGTCTCATGCCCTGTATACTGATGGTAGGCATAATACTGATCCGCTCGGTGATCGGGACGTCCTTGACTTCTGGCGGGTTTGGCAAGCATCGGCTGTAACTTACCTTTTTTAATTAGCTTTTTAAGTACCCAGGATAATGATATGCCTAGGTTAGAATAATGCCTTTGATTTATTTCGGTAACCGCTGCCTCTACTATGTTCCTAGTTTGATTTCTATTATCAAGCCCTGTTAACCTGCCTGCCCCCTGATTACCGTAATTTCTCCGGGTATAATTGTCATTGTTGGCCTTCCTTGCCAGGTATTCTCCTTCAGCTTCTATGGCTATGTTTTTCAGGGACTCTTAGTCCTTTAGCCCCTTTATCTTTAGAGCCTCTCTCAAGTATGGGCTACCATTTCTAATGAATAATCTGATTTGATCCGGAGTGTTCGACTTCCTCCTCATCTCCATTATGTGGTTCCTCCACCTAGTCAAGTACTCATGGAATGATTCCCCTGACTTCTATTGTAACAGTTATAGGTCATTCAAGGTGACCTTCATCCTCGTACTGTAATCGTATTACTTAAGAAATTCCTCTGTTAGCAGATCCCAATCCTCTTTGGACCTCTTATCCAGTCCATGGTACCAATCGACTGCAGGTCCTATTAAGCTCAAGCAGAAATATTCTATTTTTTGCCTTTTCGTCAGCGTCGTACCCTTCATTACTAGCAAGTACTGCTTGATGTGTACGGTGGGGTCTAATATACGGTTAAACTTTAGAACATCAGGCATCTTGAAATTTTGAGGGATTAGATTGTCTCCCTCTAGTTCCTTATCTTCGAGGTTCATCCCCTTTTCCATTATTAGCATTCGGGACATCGCTTCAAACTTCTCCTCCATCTTCTTCCATATGGCCTCTTTTGTCTGAGGTGCCTTGCCTCTCACCACTACGGGTTCTTCATATTCATCCTCTACATAATCATCTTCTAGCCTATGGGCCCCTCATCTTCTCTGGCCTGAGGAAGTAGTGGCTCTGAGATCCACTGGTGGTGGATGTACATCCTCAAGAGGGTCTTCTCTAGCCACCTCCCATTCATTTTGACCTACAGGGAAAGTGACCGGGTGTGGTCCAACCGGTGGAGCCTTTGCTACCATTAAATTGCTCATCATGGCCATCATCCTGTTCTCAAATTCCTGGAGCCCCCTACCAACTTCTTCAGCAATCATGGCTCAGGTTGCATCTGCTTCTCTTGGTGAATTCACCATATCACTGTCTATAGAGAACTGTGAGGGGGGTAGCATCGCTGCTTTTCGAGAGCGAGTCTGAGTATTCCACTATTTCTGGCAACTCAAAGATCGAATTTCTAGTTAACCGTCTGCGGGGACCCTTGGACCACCTGGGTAGATCTATGATGGCTAAAAAATCAAGGAGTTAGAATGATGTATGAGTGACATGCTATGCATGGTCGTGTTGCGCAATAAATGGTATATAATGGCTAAAAAAAAATCAAAGAGGTTAGAATGATGTATGCAATGGATGGAATAAATTTATGCACAGGATGATATGTACATGTAAAGATCATATGCATTGAATAGAATGTACACACACGAAATGAAATATACATGTGTTTTTTTTTTATATATTTTTTAACATGCATGAATGACACGCGATGCATGAGCATGCTGTGCAACATCCATAACCACATGCAAGCAAGTGGATCTTTTCAACCTTATCACTCCCATACACGAGGTCATACGGTTTCTTTCCTAGGTGGGCTTGATCCATGTGTTAATGGGGAACCTAATGGACGCGCTAGGTGCACGGTGGAAAATTGGTAGCATAACACCTCTTATCTAATGCACATACGTATGGGTTTTAATCATTGTGTATTCAGGCAAATAAAATAAACTGGCATGGGCCTATCGGGGCATGAAAACCTTTGATTAGGTGACCAACCAATCTATCTGGGTTTGTTTAATACAAAGTGATCCATAAAGCAAGCATAGTATTATGGTTCATACCACTTAGGGGAAGTATCTACTTTCATTACATGAGCTTTAGCTAGGGTGATGATACTTTAGGTCTACCTAGGCATGGTCCCTCCCATCGGGTCTAGCTCATTATGAGCATAATGACCAATTGGGTCTCCATTTAATATACCGTAAAGTTATGAGGCTTGGGCTGGTGATTATCCTTAACACTTCCCTACATTGAGTGAACATTGGGTCGTGCTTCAGGAATGCACCGGGACTGATAGAGGGTGCAAACTAGCGTAGATCTAAGACTCTAGTGATATGCAATGCAATTTTGAAAAGGGATAAAATTTTAAATTAAAACTTAATTATATGTTTTAACCAAGGTATTTTCGAAGCGAAGTCTCATTTAAGTCCCCAGTGGAGTCACTACTGTGACGTGCGTCGAACCCTGGGTGCATCGAAAACCCGCTTTTAGGGTGTTCGAGAGAGGTTCATGGTACTTGTATAAAAATTATAAGGGTGTCTATTTTGGGCAACGAGGAGGTGTTTTGGAGTCGCCACCCAATAGAATATTGGGAAGGGTCGTCTAGTCTCACTGAGTTTAAGACAACACATGTGTGTCTATTTTGGGCAATCAGAGATATTTTTGAATCCTCCTTCCAATAGAATATTGGAAAGATTCCTTTAATCTTGTGAAGCCTAAGACGATGCATATACGTCTATTTTGGGCAAACCAGAGTTATTTTAGAATTCCCACCCCAATAGTACATCGAGATGGTTCATCTAACCTCGTGGAGCCTAAGATAATGCAACTTGAGCCTATTTTGGGCAACAAAAGATATTTTAGAGTTTCCACCACAATAAACATTGGAATGATTCATCTAACCTCATTGAGCCTAAGACCAGAGAAGGTTCGGGACTTCCCATTTATTCATACCTTGTTTAAATTATAATTGAGCTTTAGAGATAAAATTTCATTCCTTTTCTCTTTCGATTAAATGCAGTAATTCGAGCGCGTATCGATCATGTAATGAAAGCAGTAAATAAAGTAATATTAAAATAAAGTAAATAAAAGTACATTAATTTACAATAGCACTAGGGGTGGAATACAATGCCCACTGTAAATGAAATATAAATCATACATAAAACGGGATATTTATTAAAGATGAGGACATTGGTTCTCACATGCATACTTATAGAAAATAATTTTAAAGTGATAATTTATTTGGATGGAAAACTAGGATATTGGTCATATTTTATTAGAAAAAAACTCAATTTATTAATAAAAATATTTTTTATGATTTTATTTTAAACATACATAAAATAAACAATTTTATTAGAAATTACATGGCAAAATAAATAATAAGCCAAATAAATAAAATAATACAAATGATAGAGAATTAAAAAGTCAAGCCAAACAAGCCTCCTGGATCTCCCCATTCGCTCGCGGGAATGCCCAAACAAGGAAGACAGATATTGGAATAAAAACCAAACACGAATAAAATTGAAGTTAGTAATTAAATCAAGAAAATCAATTAAACACATAAAAAATAATAAATTAATAAATTAAAATGAATGAAAAAATGTACTATGAATGATAAATAAATTAAATGACACGATTGAAATAAATAAATCAACATATTAATGAATTAATAATAATAATAATAATAATAATAATAATAATAATAATAATAATAATAATAATAATAATAATAATAATAAAAGAATGATGATAATAATAATAATAATAATAATAATAATAATAATAATAATAATAATAATAATAATAATAATAATAATAATAATAATAATAATAATAATAAGAAAAGAATGATAATAAATAAATAACAATAATACAAAAAAGAATGAATAATCAAATAAATAAAAAAGGAATGAAGAAAAATGTAAAAAATGTAAAACCTATATCTAAGATCACATAAAATAAATAAATATACAATAGATCTAAAAATCTATATGATAACTAATTAAATATAAAAAAAATAAATAAAAGAAAATTAAAATAAGGGATCGAACCCAGAATATTTACCCTCAGAATTTGGATTCGAAGAAGGAAAAAATATGGTTGATTTCCTTGCTTTGATCGCAAAATTAGAATTGAAAATAAAAATTGGAGTTTTATTCCAAACAATAAATTTTTACTAAAAATAATGGAAGAAAATAAAAATAAGTCTAAGACTATTCTCTTTAGAAAAAATAATTGTAAAAATCTTGTTTTTTAAAAAATTAAATGAAAAATTGGATTTCAAGAACAAAAAATCATTTTTTTTGTCCCAAAATCAATTTGTCATAAAAAAAAGATTCAATGTAAAATCTTTGAAAATGTTTAATTGAAAAAAATAATTCAAAAAACAAGTGAAAAAATTGAATTTTAAGAGCAAACAATTATTTTATTTGTTTCAAAATCAATTTTTTATCAACAAAATTCCATCTAAAATCTTTTAGAAGAAATTTTATTGAGGTAAAAAGAAGGAGAAGAATTGAAGGAGAAGAGAATTTTTTAAAGAAGAAGAAAATAAAAATCTGATTTTTTTTTCTTTTGGTTGCCTCTCCCCTTTTCTCTCTCTAAATTTTTATATTTATATGATTTAATAAAAAAACCCTAGTTGATTAGGAAAGGAAATTAAATTTTAAATCGACTTTTTCGTTATCTTAATTTTAAAATGAAAAAAATCATGAAAATCATTAAAAAAAAAGGGATAAAAAATCAAATTTGAGGAAAAAATCCTTGAAAAAATCACTTTTGGCTGAAATCGAAAGATTTGGGCGAGCTGGGGGCGACCGACAGGCGTCCCTGGCAAGGGACCCTCGTCGGTAGGCCCGCATTGCGCTCAGGCGAGCGATGCCCGCTCTCCACGCTCACGAGCAAGTGAGGCGCTCCTGCGCACCGCCTGTGGCCAATTTTTTTCTTAAATAACAATTTTGACTAAAACACTATAATTCCAAACTCTCTTTTTATTTTTATTTATATTTTATTTATATTTTTGGTTCTAAAAAGCAATATTGACAAGGAAATCATCACTTCCAACCTTTTTGCCTGTGAACAGGTGTTAATTTCATCATTGGGTAACTCTAATCTGGGCTACCTCAGGGCTCGGTGTCTACAAGTTCCCTTATATATTATATCTTATTGATTATTTCTGTACCTATGGGTACTAATGCGAAAGTGTGTATTTTAGGATATAGAAATGATTGTTGTACTCTCTAGTACTGATGGGATACCCGTTATCCGCGTCTATGAGTTACAGGCGAGGAAAATAATGAATGAGTAATTAATAATGGTCAATGTGAATAGTATGCAATAAGAGAATGTGAATGAGATGCATTAAAAAATATTTTGCAATGCTGTTATAACTAAACATGAATTGCTAATGATGCAATCTTTATGTCAATATTTGCTTAATGCTATGATTATTAAGTATGAATTTCTTATTGCTCAAAGCATGTTATATTTGTGGATATTGTATACTGTATGTTGTTTCCCTACTAAGCTTTATCGCTTAGCACGGCTTTTCTAATCTGTGTAGGTTTTGAAGCGAAGTGAACGTGAAGGACAATCCCGCATGTCTGTCGTTCAACACACTAGGACTCTTTACTTAGTGTAGGTTTTGTAAAATTTATATTGCGAACTAAATACTTAGTTATTGTGGCATGTAAAGTATGTAATGAGATAACTGAACATGATATGTAATTTAAAGATGGAATATGTATTAAGTATGAGTTTTGAATGTGTTCCTCTGCGTATGTGAATGAAATTTATTTACTTAGGAATTTGCATGTGTATAGGATATGTGAAGTGCATGTGTATATGTTGTGTGATGACCATTCTCGACTGCCTTAGCGAAGTTAAGCAAGGGGTCGGGAATGGGCACTACATTTAAGCTAGATTGTTTTGAAGAGGATTAAGTGATAAGTTGGAAAGGTAAGTGTGGTTTGGAAGTTCAAGTATCATATTCTTCTCCTTTATTTTTGTCTACGAGTTTGAGTTGGTTGACTTATGATTAAGTGTGTTTTTGATGGGTTTTGTGCAAGAAGCTTTAGACAAGAGAAGGGATAAAGGCAAAGACAAGGTTTGAGCTAGAAGAGAGAGAGTTTGTAAAACTTCATTTTGAGGTTTGGGATTGTATTTGATTTCTTTTAGTAGATAAATGCTTGTTAGATTGGAAAAATGTGGATTTTGAAAGAGTTCAACAGCTCTTTTAGCTGTTAATTTGTGTTTGGGATTATTTTGATTAACTTGTTAATAGATGCATGTTGGTTAGATTGGGTTAATTATGTGTTTCGAAGCGTTCAATAACTCTTCCAGTTGATAAATTACATATGGGTAATATTGATGAGTTGATGACGTTATTATCAACTTGAAGTTGTATTGAATTTTGGTTATTTGCATGTGATATTATATTAAGTATGTTACAAATTGTGCATGAGAAGTTACTTGCATGTGATTACTTATTTAGAGGCCATTTTGACTGGAAATGTGTATGTGAATATAGTAAAGTGTTTGTATATGTGAATATTGTAAAGTTTTTGTGTATGTGAATATAGTTAGGTGTCTAATGAGAGGTATGTGATTTAGGAGTTTGAACATGCAGTTCAGGCTCTGTTGCGAGCACGATAGAGGGCTCTGTTGGGCAAAGATTGCCAGATCGAGTTCTGTCGCAAGTGCGAGATATATCGCAAGCATGATAGAAGTGTTTTGGTCTTCTATCGCGTGTGCGAGCTCTACCGCGAGCGCGACAGAAGGTATATCTGTGGTCTGTCACGAGCGCGACAAGGGTCGTGAGTGCGACATAGTTGAAAGTCATTAATGCAAGTTAGTTGTCCTAATTTGTGTGCACTAATGCATTGGATTATGAATGATTATATATGTGGAAGTTTAAATGTGTTAATATAAGAGAGTATATGAATGATATGTTGATGAGTTTTAGTATGCTTAGTGTATAACAAGAATTTAAGATATTTGTATATACTATATGTTTATGTTAATTGAATATGAACATATTAAATAGATATTGCTTTGGCATGTCTGATACACAATCATGTATGTATGTTCATGATTTGAATAGTTAATTTATGGTTTGAATTAGATGAGCAGTGGTTTGGTAAGATAATCGAGTATATGTAATTTACATGGTATAGTGAATAAAGTTTATATATTAAACCTGAAGGATTCATAGTAGTGGATAGATAGGCATGCCTATAAAGGATTAGAGTTGCAGCTGCTAGAGTGGCACCGATTGTGTCTAGAGTATGGTACCTTTGGTATCCAGATGTTTGAGATTTAAGTCTCTAGATGTTGAGACTTCGGTCTCTAGATGTTTGATACTGCTCACCATCGATGTGAATTTAGGCTATGAGAGCTATTATGTTTCAATGACTATATAAGTAATCATATGATATGTTTATATGTATTTGAATATTAATTAGATGTAGTGATATGTAATCACTTATCGTATATGATGCTTGCTAAATACATAGATTATGTGAAAGTTAAAGTGAATGTAATTGATATAGGCATGTTAATAACATGTTTATTTTTAAGTGCTCTTTAGTGAATGCTATCATGTGATTAGTTGCTGGATATTATTATGCATATGGTTGATGTTTGAGACTTTGTTAGAAGTCTATTTGCTTTTGTTATCCCCACTGAGCCTTTGCTCAGCACGGATGTTTTTCCATGTAGGTATGCAGGTTTGAGTGTAGAGATTTGTGCATCTATAGGCCACTAAGAGTTTGAAGCTTGGAGTTTTTTTTTTTTTGATATGACATGATTCTTTTTGTAATGAATAGTATAGTGATCATGTAAATAATATTTTGTATGTTAAGTGTAAATGATTTAAAGGATGTTATGTAATATAAAGAACTAAAGTTTGTATAAGCATGTATGTCCCATTTTTATAAATCATATTTGGTTACTTCATGTCTAAGTGATTGGAATTGTATTGTTATGTGTGTGCGTAGCAACCCGATATCCTCCAGGGGGTATTGGGGCATTACATGGTTAGCTAATATTGTCCCTATAGCCAAAAAGGACAGAAAGGTTCGAGTATGTGTTGACTACCAAAACCTGAACAAAGCCTGCCCCAAGAATAACTTTACTTTGACTCATATAGATGTCCTAGTGGATAGTGTTACTGCTTGCAGTATATACAACTTTTTAGATTGATACGCAAGGTACAATCAAATCCTTAATAGAATGGAAGATCGGATCAAGACGGCATTCATCACAGAATGGGGTACTTTTGCCTACAGGGTAATGCCTTTCGGGGTTAAAGAATGCTAGAGCGACCTATCAGAGAATGGCCACCAAAATTCTTGATGGCCTAATTGTAGACACCGGGTCCTGAGGCGGTCCAAGATCAGAATTACCCGATTATGAAAGTGATATCGGCTTACAGGTGGAGGTGTTAAAAATGATGTTTCCCTTGTCGAGACTCTCGTTATTTTTAAATAAAAAATAAACAAATAAATATATAAAAATATATTATCAAAAAAAAAGAAGTTAATTAAGTTAATTTTTAAAATAATATTATGGGAATGTGTTATTTTTGATATTTAAAAAAAAAGAATTAAATTAGTTATTTAATTTAATTGAATTAAATTAATTAATTGATTTAATTGAAAAAAGAATTAAATTAGTTATTTAATTTAATTGAATTAAATTAATTAATTGATTTAATTGAAAAAGAGAATTTAAAATGTTTTTTTTTTTAAAAAATAATAGTTACATAAGTGGGAAAGGATGGCCACTTTATAAGTGGTCATCCTCGGCCACTTTTTTTTAAGTGGCCGCGTGGTGGCCATGACCACCACGTGGCCACTTTCTTCAAAGTGGCCGCGCGGCCACTTTTCTTTAAAAGTGGCCGCGCGCGTGGTACCGAAGAACCCCGCGCGCGCGGTACCATGGCAACGAGCGCCTTTTGGCGCGCGGTCTCCCTCTCCACGCGGCCATCTGGTCTTCCCGTTGTTTTCACTGATTTTTTGCTTTTTTCAGACTGTTTTTTCAGTCTGAATTTTTGAATTTTTTCACCGTTTTGTGTTATTTTCGATCAACAGAAATTAAAAGTCTCTTTGGACTTTCTCTATTTTGGGACAAGGCTGAAAATGAAATGGGGATTCAATCTCCATTTTCAGGGGACGGCCATCTTAATAAAAAAAAGGCTCTCTATTTTTCTCTCAAGAACAAGAACAGTTCCTTCAACAAAAGATTTTTAATTTTATTTCCAAGATTTGATTTTTAATTTTCCATCCTAAATTTCTTCAACATTTCTTTCAACCGGGGCAATCTATCCCAAGCAGAGAAAAATCAATTCTCTTTGCTTTACCAATTTCCCCGGAAATATTTCTTCATTTTTGTCAAAATTTCTTCTTTTTTCTTCAACATTTTCCACATTTTTTCCACCGGAATCTCGACAAAGGGGGCAGATTTTGGCACTTTTCCTTTCCAATACACACCTCTGAGGGTAAACACTTGGAACCGCTCTTGCTTATTTCCCTTTACATTACTTACTACTATTATTATTGTCATTTTTTTCGTTATAAACACCATGCTTATTTCCCAACATTTTTGATGTTATTGGCTCCTGTCGGCATGCTACTCACAATTTTTATTTGTTTTATGTGATTTTATTTCATGTTTCAGCCGCCAGCTTCTCCATTGTTGTTATTATTATCATTATTATTATCATTGATATTATTATTATTATTATTATTATTATTATTATTATTATTATTATTATTATTATTATTATTATTATTATTATTATTTAATTTATTGTTTGCTTATTTCATATTTGCTACTGTTTATAGTTGTTGTCCATTATTATTATTATTATTATTATTATTATTATTATTATTATTATTATTATTATTATTATTATTATTATTTTTTTCATTCTTATCATGTTCCTGTTGCTTTCATTTTCATGTTTATTATTATCATCTCTATTATTATTATTATTGTGTTGTATTGCATCAGTATTATTATTATTTTTATCATCATTATTTATTATTGTGCCTAATATTCTTGATATTATTTTTTGTATGAATTTAACTTGAGTCGGGTTATGTGAGCGTTCCCGCGACTCCCCGGATGAGTCGCGACGCGTGGAGGGTCACATCGGTTCGGTGAGATCTCTCTAACTCCCTATCCTTTTGTTGTGTTTATTTGTAAATAATTATCTTACTTGTGCACGCGTGAGATAAAAAGTCACAAAAATACTTTTACAATTAAATTGGACTTTTACTAATAAAATTGGGACCAATGTCCCTTGTTTTAGCCAAACAAAAAATATCATGATTAAAACAAAGAGTCAATTTTCTCCAAAATGGGATCACTCATCCCGGTTTTCATCCAAACAACCAAAACAACTCTTCGAACCCTCTTCAAATTAAAGGAACCAATGTTCCTAAACCTTGAACAAGCGCGAAAGAACCAATGTTCCTAAAATAATGTCCCGATTTATGTATGTCTTTTGTTCTTATCTTGTGTGAGTGTTTTAAATTTAAGTTCATTTCTTTTTGGGCCCTTGTAATTAATTTTGGGGCAATTTTATTTATTTTTGGGATTGTATTTGGTCCCATTTATATCTTTAATTTTCTTTTTCTCGGGGTTGTATTCTGCCCCTATTTCTCTTGTAATTGGGTGCTTGCGTGTTTACCGCTTTCTTTATTTACTTCGTTTATCGCTTTCCTTTTATTACTTTTGAATGCTTGAGATGCGCTTTCATTTTTAATGCATTAATCGTGTGAGACGAGAGATATAATTTTAAGAAGTTAAAAACCCATTTATAATTAACCAAAGTATCAATAAGAGGGAAGTTCCGAACACTGAATCTCAGGTTTAGACCGTTAGAGGTGAGAGACTTTTCCCAATTTCTTGCAAATTGGGTGACGACTCCAAATACCTCAAAGGTGCCTTTAGGTGTCATTAGACTAGGTGGTTCTCCCCAATGTTCTATTGGGAGGGATACATCGATGATGTCTCATGGCGCCCATGATCAAAAGACGCAAACCAATTCCTCGAATCCCAATGGCGGATTCAAAGCGAGGGCCCTTGCTGGGTTTCGGTGCACGTCACACTAATCCATAAAGAGGTAGAGGTGTAAGTGGACGATATGATGATTAAGTTAGTTACTCGACAGGGTCATTTTGAAGCTCTAGAGAAGTTCTTTTAGATGATCGACAAGTACAACCTCTGCCTTAACCCCAAGAAGTTCATATTCGGGCTCACCTCAGGTAAGTTGTTGGGTCATGTTGTGAGCTAAAGGGGAATAAAAGTAGACCCCGATAAAGTCAAGCATATTAAAGAAATGCCACTGCCACAAAAAGAGAAAGAGGTCAGAGGATTTCTCGGCAGACTACAGTACATCAGCCGGTTCATTTCCAAACTTGCTTCAGTATGTAAGTTAATCTTCAAGCTTCTTAGGAAAAATCAGCCAGTCCAGTGGAATGACGACTGCCAGAAAGCTTTTGATACTATTAGGAAGTACCTGCTGCACCCTCTGGTCCTGCGACCACCATAACCTGTCAAGCCTTTAATCTTATACTTAGTAATAGAAGAGAACTCCGTGGGCGATATGATGGCCCAAAAGGATGAACTCGGAGTGGAATTTTTGCATGATTAATTGGATTAATAAGGGTATTTCGATAATTGTGCAAGTGGAATTGATTTAATTTGAGGACAAAATTAAAAAGGAATTAAAGTTGGAAAAGAAATAATTTTATTTTAGTGACCAAATGGTAATTGTCAAGGATTGAAAGGAGAAAAGCCATGGACGAAAAAGGAATTAAGCCAAGATATTTTGTTTTGAGCCAATAGGGGCTTGACATGTGGCTGGTAGGTGAAGAGCATTAATTGTGGGAAAGAAGAAAAGAAAAAGAGGAGAGAGGGAAGGGCAGATGTTGGGTTCCCATTCCTGCTCTCTTCTCCTCTTCCCGTTTTCTCTTTTTCTTTCTTTTTCCCGTTTCTTATTCTTCCTCTCCTGGTTGTGTGTGAGCTGGAGCTGATTTGGTAAAGTTTGGGAGCAAGATTGAAGAGGTGAGTGTGTGTGGTTTTGGTTGCATATGCTATGGTTTTCTTCTCCTTCTTTGATAGTTTGAATTTTGGGAATCTGGGATTTTTGATTAAGTGATTTCTGGGTTTTGTTTGTGCAAGAAATTGGTGACAAGAAGCCAAGTAAGGGCAAGGAAAAGGTGTAAGCTTGAAGAAGAGCTGGGTTTTTAAGCTTCAAGAGGTTTGGGAGTGTTTTTCCTTTCTCTTTTCGGATCAGATGTTTAGTTTGATTGTACTGTCATTTGTGTGTTTTGATATATGTAAGTGCATGTGTTTAATAGATTTGTGTACATGATTTATGATGTTAGTCTTATAATGGTTTGCATGACAATTTTTAAGTGTTTGTACATGAATATGAGAGGAAATTCTGGGTTGTGTTGAAATGTTATGATTTTCAGTTATGTCATTTGATTGTGTATAATTATTATGCAAATTGAGTCGTTATTGTTATAACCATGTTATGAAGGCATCAGAGGTAAGTTTTTACATGATTTCATATGATATTTGGTTGTGGGTAAAGATTGGGTATTGATTTTACAAGCTCTGTTTTCCTACGTTTTACCTGAGAATTGGAAATCACGATCCTGTCGCGAGCGCGATAGAATCGGATCTTCCCTTCTTTCGCGATAGCGGTATTTAGCATATTGCACGAGACATGAAATTCTTCACGAGATGTGAAGCACTTCACGAGTCGTGAAGAATAGCCGTGCGCGACTCAGATGAGATGAGACTCTTCACGATACGTGAAGTTCTTCACGAGTCGTGAAGATTAGCCTTGCTTGCCTTAGATGTGAAGAGATTCCCTGTCATGAGTCATGCACAAGGACACGACTCGTGACATCGAGTGCTTGGCCGAGCACGAGTTGTGATGCTATGCACGACTCGTGCTGGCCCTTTCTTTCGCAGGGCATCCTCGGCTACTGTCGTGAGTGCGACAGTGCGCCCTCCTGCCTGGCCTTTTCTGAAATGATTTTTCATGGTTCTTTTTACATGGGTTTTTATTGCTATATGGAACATGATTTGGTTTAGGCTTGTCTGATACTATGATGTCTTTAATTATAAGTTATATGTTCATGATTAATAACATTATATATGATTTAAATGTATATGATTTATATGTATATGGGTTATTTAATTTTGAGTTATATGTTCATGATAAGATTTGTATATGATTTATCTATCTCCGAAATTGAATAGTGTACATGTGTACATGAATTATATGATTATACTTGCATTATACTCTATTGTATGGTAATATTGTTAGAGTATAGATAAGTTATTATTTTGAGTCTGAATGGTCATAGTAGTGGATAGATAAGCGCTTATCAAGGGTAGTGTGAGTGCAGCTACTATGTATTATATGCGGGCCTCGTTTGGATCTTTGATTCGGCCCCATTTGGGTCATATAAGATGTTTAATACCCATGTCTCTATATGCTTGGATACTGTGTCCTATCAGTATCAATGATATAAGATGTTCGAGACTTATGTCTCTATATACTTGGATACTGTGTCCTATCAGTATCAATATATTAGTACCCGTATCCACTAGTTAGTGAATAATCAGGCTATTACATGTGTTTCAAGTGATATAAAATGGGTATATGTTACATGTATATGTATTTGAGATAAGACAAGATGTTGCGATACTTGTAGTTGAATATGAATGGTTAATTACTTCATATTGTGATTATGCATATATTGAATAAGTGATGTTTCCATGTATGCATGTGTATAATTAAATGGCGTGTTGTGCAAGTAAAATATTTCTTATATGTTTTATCGCTTGATAAGTTTATATGTTGTTAAAGCAATTATTTTGTATATGCATATCTATGCATGTTTTGTTCCCCCCCACTAAGCGTTATCGCTTAGCACGGGTTATTTTCCCGTGTAGGTGGCAGGTTCTTTCGGAGTTGGGCATCTGCAGGTCAGCCACTAGGAGGTTTTAGATGAAGTCTTTGTCTTTTGTTATTTCTTTTGCCCATGTATATGCATATGTTTTGTAAAGAGATGTTATTCTAAAGTGTAACTTTTTGTAAAGGAATATTTTAGTATATGTATATGAAAAGGATTTACAAATCTCTTTTGTAATATTGTACCGTTTTTTGATATTATTAGATGTTTTAATCTCCTTTTGGTCTTAAATATTTTTCGCTATCGTTATATGTTTGATTAATTGTGTTTGCTTGCGTGGCATTCCGGTATCCTTCCAACGGGGGTATCGAGGTGTTACACTGAATGACCCGCTTTTAGGGTATTCAAGAGAGGTTCATGGAACTTTGCGAAAGATTGCAAGGGCGTCTATTTTGGGAAACAAGGAGGTGTTTTGGAGTTGCCACCCAATAAAACATTAGGAAAGGTCATATAGTCTCACTGAACCTAAGACAGCACATATGTGTCTATTTTGGGCAATCAGAGATATTTTAGAATCCTCTTTCCAAAATAACATTGGAAAAATTCATCTAATCTCGTGAAATCTAAGACGATGCATATATGTCTATTTTGGGCAAGCCAGAAATATTTTGGAATTCCCTTTTGTGACGTGCGCCGAACCCGTATGGCCTCTAAGACTCGCTTTTAAGGTATTTGAGAGAGGTTCATAATACTTGCAGAAGATTGCAAGGGCGTCTATTTTGGGCAACAAGGAGGTGTTTTGGAGTTGCCACCCAATAAAACATTAGGAAAGGTTGTCTAGCCTCACTGAGCCTAAGACAGCGCATATGTGTCTATTTTGGGCAATCAAAGATATTTTGGAATCCTCCTTCCAATAGTACATTGAAAAGATTCATCTAATCTCATGAAGCCTAAGACGATGCATATACGTCAATTTTGGGCAAACTAGAGATATTTTCGAAAATTGTTTTCAATAGAACATTGAAAAGGTTCATCTAACCTCGTGGAGCCTAAGACAATGCAACTTAGGCCTATTTTGGGCAATAAGAGATATTTTGGAATTCCTTTCCCAATAGAATGAAATGAGCCTAAATAGCTCATTTTTACTTAATTTTTTGTGATTAAAATTATGTTTAATTATGGTTAATTGTGTTAGAATTAGGTGTGTTTTATGTTTTGTGAGTTTAGGAGAAAATGGAGAAAATGTGGAAGAAGGAGCAAAATTAAGCAAGAAAAGATTGTACTGTCATAAGCACGATAGGTGTCGCGAGTGTGACCTAAGGTGCCTAAGAAGAAGGAAGAGAAGAAGAAAAGAGCTAGCGAGGAGTGCCACGTTCTGTCGCGGGCGCGATGGTGCAAGGAGGAAAGAAAGGAGTCAACGAAGCTGAAGAAGTCGAGAAGAGAAGTCCGTGTCCTGTCACGTGCGCGACAGAGCTAGCCATTGGGGTTGTTATTTTGAAGAGTTGTTTGAAGAGTCAACCATTTTCACCAACTTTTACAACTCTTTGAAGAGGCATATCAAGGGACATGAATTTTGGAACATTATATATATTAAATTTATTTGTAAATATAATATGTGGAATTTTAACTAAAGATTTTCTAGAAGTTTTTTAAGAGAGAACATTTTCTGTAGTTGAAGTTCTTAAGTTAGTTTTTATGTTTTGAGAAGAAGACACAAGGAGAAGAAGATTTCTTTCAAGAGTTTGGGAAAAGGGTTGAGAGATTTCTTTCTACTTTCTCTCATTTATTACTTTCTTCTCTGGAATTAAATGATTGATATTTAGGAAACTTGAATGATATTATTGATATTTCTATTTCCATTAATGTTAATAGTCTTTTAATGTAGAATTCTCTATTAGTATTATTTAATTATCATTATAAGTTAAAGTATAGTTAAGAGATATACTTTGTCTTATAACTAATAGAAATTCATTATCAAAACATTGTTTGAGAGATCAGTATGTTAAGATAATTGCTATAAATTGGTAACTAATCTTAGAATATGTGATTGGAATTAACTAGTTCATTAATGAGAATTAAGGATTAGCATTGTAATTGCGTGTTTTAGGCATCTAGTTCATGTCGAGAGAGTGAATAAAACATTATTCCAATTTGGCTTGCTTATAAGATTATAATTATATTAAAAAGATGGAATCAAGTTTCATAATCATTAGTTCTTCATCATCTACATTGTCTTCTTTGAACATTATTAATTAGTTTTAGTTAACTTGCAGTACACGAGTAGTATAGAATTAATTTTCAAGATATTGATCATTGTAAATAAGATTAAAATCAAGTAGTAATAGTGAGTAATAATCAACATACATTCTTTGTGGGAACGATATCTTAAGTACTATAATCGGTAAACCATGCGCTTACGGATTAATTGTACAACAAGTTTTTAGTGCCGATGCCGGAGAACTGTTATGATTGATATTATTGCCATTATAAATCTTGATTTATGATTTTGGATTACAATATTAAATTTGTTTGTTTTGTTTTGTTTTGACAGGATTGGATAGTTCAATTATATGCCTAGAACAAGGATTTCTCAACAAGAACTTAAACAATTGAATCCGAAGATAGAAAGATTTTTGTTTAGTAATCGTAAATCCAATAAAAAGAAAAATAAAAAGAAGAGACAAATTATGGCTGATGACGAGAATCCACCTAGATTGATGGACTTTGCTATGCCAGCATTGAGCGGGGCTTAACAAGGAGTGGTAAGGCCTACGGTAAATGCAAATCAGTTTGAAATTAAACCATATCTTTAACAAATGATTCAAAATAGTATTCAATTCTATGGTTTGGCAAATGAGGACCCAAATGCTCATTTGGCAAATTTCTTAGAAATTTGTGACACCTTTAAAATCAATGGAGTTTTGATAGATGCAATCAAGCTTACGCTATTTCCTTTTACATTGAAGGACAAAGCAAAAGCTTGGTTGAATTCACTTGCCAGAGGATCCATTACAACTTGGGACCAATTGGCTCAAGCATTTTTATTTAAGTATTTTTCCCTAGCCAAAACTGCGAAGATATCACTACCTTTGTGCAATATGACAATGAATCTTTGTATGAAGCATGGGAAAGATTTAAGGAATTGCAGCGAAGTTGTCCATATCACAATCTTCCAAGAGAATTGCTTATGCAAACATTCTATAATGGAGTAAATCCAACCACAAGAGGAACCATAGATGCAGCTGCGGGTGGTTCTCTTATGAGGAAGACAAAAAATGCTGCATTTGAGTTGTTTGAAGAGATGTCAATAAACAATTGCATGTGGCCAACCGTGTAACACCCCCTACCCATACGTAGGGGAACCCATCCGCGAGTGAGTGAGAACCCGTACGAGCAGGGGTGTCACAACAAACAAACAGGAGCAAACATACATTCACATAATATAAACATACATATAAACAGCGAAAATTAAAACTTTAAAACCAAAAGATCATTCATTCATAGAATAACAATATTCAATTACATAACTGTTCTGATACAAACATATTTACATCATTCAGAGATACATAGCGGAAGCTTAACAAAATACTATATACAAGAGAGATCACTATTACAAAAATAATGATGAAACAAAAAGAAACTATGTCCTATCAACAATCCCACTGTGTTGGCTTGACTGGCGGCGACTCTCCCAAGAGCTATACACCTTTTGCACCTGCACGGGTGGAAATACCATGCTAAGCGGTAACGCTTAGTGGGGAAATAAACAATAACATATGGACGGCTATTCACAATGGTCGTCAAGGCAAATCACATACGATATGGCATACTGAATATCATAAGCTATAATCACAATAGAATTCCATTCATAACCATTCAAGGTGCAATAAACAGATTCATATGCCAACAGATTCATATGCTCATATTAGAGTCATTAAGATTCAAATACTTATAATCATACTCATTCGGATTCACATACTTATAATCATATCAGAACAAATCATAACACCCGCTGACTCACAGTAGTAGATAACGAGTAAACGCGTAGCGGTACCCTACGGGTATGAATTGACACGTAGCGGTACCTTATGGGTACGAATCGGGAAAACAATATCACATTTTCTCTCTTCAAAACATTTTACAAAGGGATCTTAAACAAGATCCGTACACGTAGAAGTTTGCGAGGAACTAAATAGGGACCTGATCAGGGTCCAGAACAGTACAGAGGCTGCAGCAAAAGGACTCCTTTAGGCATGCCTAACTATCCACTAGACTGACTCTTGCAGGTCATGCATAATACAAATTATGCTCAAGGCATAACATATAATTCATTATGAAGAAATCATAATAGTACACATATATAAGCATAATTATTCCCATACAATATTAAAAATCCATAAGGAAATAATACATAAGTCATTTTAGAAGAATTGGACAAAATTGGAAAACAAGGCGAAAAGAAAATCACTGTCGCGATCGCGACCGGTGTCGTGCTCGTGATAGTGGCTGGATGGCCTTCGCGAGGGGAAGGGGCAAAGTGGGCACTATCGCGACTGTGACTGGTGTCGCGCTCACGACAGTGGCCGATAGGCCTGTGCGAGGGGAAGGGCGAAGAGGCGAGGGTGAGACAACCTTCATGACACGTGAAGGTTGTTCACAACTTGTGAACAACATTCACTACTCGTGAACAATGTTCACGACTCGTGAACCGTGTTCACAACTCATGAAATGTGTTCACAACTCATGAACATGGTTCACGACTCGTGAACTCAGTTCACGTCTCGTGAACTCACAGTCTCCCCTCTTACTGACGCGTGATTCTGCTGCACCACTCGCGCATGCTAAGCTTCACGAGTCATGCTGCCCAATCACGAGTCGGATGCCTTACAAACCAACAGAGCAATCTCGTGTAAAACTGGAATTCACCCTTTTATCATGCTCGCGATAGCATCGCAATTTCCAATTTTCCAGCAAAACACAGAAAACCCAGATTTCCAACCACAAAAACATTTTGACCCAAAATCAAACCAAACCTCAACTTACCTTCAAATAAGCCTTCCACCATCACAAATAACATATATACAACTTAATTCAACACTCTACACAATTAAAATCATGCATTATCAAAAATCAAACTCATCAAGAACACAAACCCAGAATTTTGCAGCAAACATTCATCAAACTTCAATAATTACTCAATACTTCTACATTCATACATCATAACTCAAATCAAATGATTACCCATAACATTAACACTATAATATGCCTCATCAAACATAAATTTTTCAGAAAACACATGCAAAGGCATAAATCACAATACACATCAAAACAATCAATTTCACAACAAAACCCAAACAAAATCCCAAACCTGTAACTCTTATGCTCCCAATCAATGAGCACCATTCCCACTAGCATTCTCCTTTCCTTTAGGATCGCGAGGAGGCTCACTAACCAAGAACACCCAACAAAGATACACAAACACAAAACCTAAATCAAAACCCAATCTAAACAAAATAAGAATGATGGAAGAAGAAGATGAAGAAGAAACCAACAATACATACCAATCTAAGCTCAAGGGGATGATCAATTTCCACCACCACACTTGAATCCAAGTTAGGGCACCAAGTGAAGAGAAAAGAGGAAGAAGGAGATGAAGAGAGGAAGAAGGAACGGGAAAGAGACAATAATTTGCTGTTCTCTTTTCTCTCTCCTTCTCTTTATTACCCATTTCCTATTCCTAGCCACGTGTCACCTTTTGGTTGGTGGAATTTGACCACTCACATCCAACAAACACACATGCTATCACACACAAGACCAACACACATAACTCACACCCTACAACCATATGCTCATGCAGACACTATCATAACCCAATGCACATACACCCTACTAACATATTTGCACCCACACAATAATACAGCCCATAAAACATGCTTTTTACCCAAAATGCCCTTAACACACGCCAAAACTCTCACACATGCACACATACACATGGCAAACATGGCTCAAACTGATAGGGGGGAATCGGGGTGTTACAAACCGAAAGGGCTAAGGTATTAAATTCTTCCCCTGTTAAAGGTTTACATTCCATTGATTCGGTTGTTGCTTTGCAAGCACAAATTGCAGCTTTGACCCACAAGATAGGCAACTTGAACATGGGAGGAACTTCATCAAATACATGTACAATTTGTGGACAACAAGGCCTTGCAAGTGAAGGATGTAATTTGGGTATGGCAAGTACGGAAGAGCAAGTGAGTTTCATTCAAGGACAAGGGCATGAGAATCCCTATTCTAATACTTATAACCCTGGATGGAGGAACCATCCAAATTTCTCATAGCGGAATAATAACAATAATCAAATAGAGGAGGTGTAGGATTTCAACCACCACAAGATAGATTTAGAGCTTTAGAGGTTAAGATGGATAGATTCTTGGAGGGAATAAATTTAAAATTTAGCTCACAAGAGGAGAATCATAAGAGGCTGGAATCTAAGTTTGATCAAATAGCTAAGAATCAAGCTTTATCCATTCACAGCCTTGAGGTTCAATTGGGATAAATTGCCAATACATTACCTTCAAGATTATAAGGATGTCTTCCAAGTAATATAGAAGATAATCCTAGGGAGCACTTGAAGGCAATCACATTGAGATCAGGTAAAACCTACAACCATGAATTTGTTTCTACTAATAAAGATGGAGTGATGCAGGAAAATGATATAAAGAAGGATGATGGACCTTCTGTTGCGAGCGTGACACCAGTCACGGGCACCACAGAGAGGAAACTGGCAAATATTGCGAGCGCGCCAGTGGAGAAAGAGCCTTCTGTCGTGGGCGCGATAGAGGGGGCACCTAAGGCTAATATTCCAAAAGTTTTCCAACCTCATCAACCGTTTTCGCAACGTCTCAAGCAGCAAAATAGTGATAAGCAATTTCAAACTTTTCTTTATAAATTGAAGCATTTACATATTAATTTAAATTTTATTGCGGCTATAACTCAAATTCCTAACTATGCTAAGTTTTTAAAGGATTTAATTTCTAAGAAAAAGAGTTGGGAAGATTTATCTACTGTTGGATTGACTGAAGCATGTAGTTCAGTAATCACTAACAATGTGCCTACTAAGCTGTGACGCGCGCCAAACCTCGGGAGGCAACGAAGATCCGCTTTTAGGGCGTTCGGGAGAGGTTCATGGAAACTTGTAAAAGATTGCAAGGGCATCTATTTTGGGCAACAAGGAGGTTTCTTGGAGTCGCCACCCAATAAAACATTGGGAAAGGTCGTCTAGCCTCAATGAGCCTAAGACAACGCATATGCATCCATTTTGGGCAAGCCAGAGATATTTTGGAGACCCCACCCCAATAAAACATTGGGATGGTCCTCTGACCTTGTGGAGCCTAAGACAATGCAAATTGGGCCTATTTTGGCAACAAGAGATATTTTGGAGACCCCATCCCAATGAGACATTGCGATGGTCCTCTAACCTCATTGAACCTAAGACCAGAGATGATTCGGGACTTCCCATTTATTCATACCTTGATTAAATTATAATTGAGTTTTGAATTTAAGATTTTATCCCTTTTCTCATTCATTTTTAATGCAATAATTAGAGTGCATATCAATCACATAATAAAACGGTAAATAAAAGTAAGATTAAAATAAAGTAAATAAAATACAATAAATAACAATAAAACTAGGGGCAAAATACAACCCCCAATGTAAATAAAATATAAATCATACATGAAACGGGATATTTATTAAGGATGAGGACATTGGTCCTCGCATGCATACTTAAAGAAAATAATTTTAAAGTGACAATTTATTTGGATAAAAAACTAGAACATTGGTCCCATTTTATTATAAAAACCCAACTTATTTATAATAATATTTTTGTGTGATTTTTAATTAAACGTGCATAAAATAAATGATTTTATTAATAATTACATGACAAATAAATTAAAAATACAAATAACGGAAAAATAATAAATACAATAAAAAGATAAGTCCCCGAATCTCCTCTTTCATTCGCATGGATACTCAAAATGACAAAAATAAGTATTTGAAAATAAAAACAAACACAAATAAAATAATGTTAGTAATTAAATCGAAAAATCAATTAAATATATAAAATGATAAATAACAAATTAAAATAGATAAATATGCATTATGAATGACAAATAAATTAACTAACATAATAAAACAGATAAATTAGCATATTAACAAATTAAAAACAATTAAAAACACAAATTATGATGACAATGATGATGATGATAATAATAATAATAATAATAATAATAATAATAATAATGATAATAGGAATAACAAAACAATAATAATAATGAAAATGAAAAATAATGATAAAATAATAATAATAAAAAGGAAGAATAAATAAATAAATAAGATAAAATAAAAATAATATTAAAAATGTTAAATCTATATCTAAAATCACATAAAATAAATAAATAAATGATAAATTAAAAGATTTACATGATGACTAATTAAATATGAACAAAAAAAATAAAAGAAAAATAAAATTAAGAGATCGAGTTTGGGATGTTTACCCTCAGATTTCGGATTTGATGGAGGAAAATATGATTGATTTTCCTTTTTTTTGATTCACAAAGTAAAAATAAAAATAAAAATTGAAATTTTATTCCAAAAGAAAATTGCTTAAAAAAATAATAGAAGAAAAGAAATTAATTTCCAAGAACAAAGAATTGATTTCTTTGTCTCAAGTATGATTATTGATTAAAATTGTAAAAAATGGAAGAAAAGAAATTTAATTTCCAAGAACAAAGAATTATTTTCTTTGTTTCAAGAAATTATAATTGATAAAAAAAAATAAATCTCAAGAACAAAGAATGATTTTCTTTGTCTCAAGAAAAATTCTTGATTAAAAATTAAACTTTTTAACTTTAAAATTTTTTTATTTGAAGAAGAAAAATAAAAAAGTGTTGAGAGAATTCTTGGAGAAGAAGAAAAAAAATGAAGATTTTTTGATCAAAAGAGAATTCCCCCTTTCTTCTTTTTAAATTTTCTATTTAAATGAGTAAAAATGGGAAAAATCATTAATTAAGGAAGAAAATAGGATTTTTATCAAATTCCCCTTAATTTGGGTGCAAAAAAGGAAATTGTCATTAAAAATCCCGAAAAAAAGGTGAAAAAGTAAAAAAAATCAAGAAAAACGGAAAAAATGGGCGAAAACGCGTTTGCGGCAGACCAGGGGCGACCGACAGGTGTCAGTACGTGCGCTCGCCCAGCGCGGAGCGACACGTGTGGGCGCCTCGCACCCTGCGGGCTGCCGCAGCGTGTTGAAGCGGCCGAAAATATTTTTTTTTTTAATTTTTAAATCTAACTAAAAATACAATAATTTTCAAACTTCATTTTTCAAATTTAATTTTTAATACATTTTTTAGTATTTATTTATTTATTAATTCTAAAAAGCAAATTTAACAAGGAAATCATCACTTTTAACCTTTTTGCCTGTGAACAGGTATCTAATCATCATTGGGTAACTTTGATCTAGGCTGACTCAGGACCCGGTGTCTATAGTTGCTTCCACTTTTGGGGAAGCTAGTGCATAGGTGCCTAGGTGAGCCAAAACTCAGAGAAAAAAGGAAAGAGACACGTACCTGAGGCAGCTATCTTTTCCAGACTGGATGATGTTGTTGGGGTGGTTGTTTACTTGCTTGTTGGCATGTTATTTTTTGCTAAAGCGAGTTACTGTGATCGTGTAAATCCTCGTTGAAGTGGTATTTACCGTCAGCGTGTAAATCTTTGTTCAAGCGGTAGTGCTGTGGTCGTGCTAAGCTTCCGTGGAATGGTAGTGCCGCCATCGTGCTAACCCTTATGAGATGTGAAGCGGTAGTGCCGTGATCGTGCTAACCCTCCATGGAGCGGTAGTGCCGTGGTCGTGCTAACCGTCCGTGGAGTGGTAGTGCCGTGGTCGTGCTAACCCTCCGTGGAGTGATAGTGCCACCATTGCGCTAACCCTTCTGAGATGTAAAGTTGTAGTGCCGTGATCGTGCTAACCCTTCGTGGAGTGGTAGTACCGCCATCGTGCTAACCCTTCTGAAATGTGAAGTGGTAGTGCCGTGGTCGTGCTAAACTTCTGTAGAATGGTAGTGCTGCCATCGTGCTAACCCTTCTGAAATGTGAAGTGGTAGTGTCATGATCGTGCTAACCCTCCGTGGACTGGTAGTGCCGCGATCGTGCTAACCCTTCTGAGATGTGAAGTGGTAGTGCCGTGGTCGTGCTAACCTTCCATAGAATGGTAGTGCTGCCACCGTGCTAACCCTTCTGAAATGTAAAGTGGTAGTGCCATGGTCGTTCTAACCTTTCGTAGAATGGTAGTGCTGTCATCGTACTAACCCTTCTGAGATGTGAAGTGGTAGTTCTGTGATCGTGCTAACCCTCGGTGGAGTGGTAGTGCCACGATCGTGCTAACCCTTTTGAGATGTGAAGTGGTAGTGTCGCGGTCGTGCTAACCTTCCGTAGAATGGTAGTGCCGCCATCGTGCTAACCCTTCTGAGATGTGAAGTGGTAGTGCCGTGGTCGTGCTAACCTTCCATAGAATGGTAGTGCCGCCATTGTGCTAACCCTTCTGAGATGTGAAGTGGTAGTGCCGTGGTTGTGCTAACCTTTCGTAAAACGGTAGTGCCGCCATCGTGCTAACCTTTTCGAAGTTTGAAGTAGTGTCCTCTGTGAGCCCTTTGGTTGATTGTTGGATTGGTGTTTTGAATGATGTCGTCACTCGCATTTTGTCGGTGTTCGCATCGAATCTCTCTCACTGCAAAACTGGAAAACCAAATATGCAGGAAAAATAGTGAGGATGCACGTGAAATGCATGGGTCATGCAGAAAGGCAGGATAAGAATTCATCTAAGTGGGCTTAGAGATGATAGCCAGTCTGACTGCAATTTACGATAGGATCGAGGCCTTTTGAAGCTGCTTTTGAATTTCATGCCTTTGGGATTGCGAGGTTCTCATCTGATACCTGTAGTCATTTTTTTGAAGGTAGTGCGTCCCTTATAGATTTTCACACTAGCTTTTCTTAGCGGAAAATGCGTCCTTTGCGGATTTTCACATAATCCTGCGCCTTATTTTTGCCTGGAATGGACCCAACCCAATCCAGCGGCTTTTTTTTTTAAAGGACAGGCTGCCTGTTTCCAGGTTTTCACCCTATCCTTTTGCCTAACTTTTGTTTAGAGAGCCAATTACAGTTTTCATCTCTAACAGCTTTTTTTTTTCTTTTTTTTTATAGATTGTAAAGGAGCCTGAAGCTGTTGCCAAAAATATTTCAGGCGTGATCGGTATGTACTTACATCTTAGATCATGGTTGTCTGAGCTTGATTCTTCTCATGATGGTGCTGTAGAATTGCCTTCATGGTTGATAGCAGAATGAGTCGGGTAAAGGACCCGAGTGTTAAAAGTAGCAGAGGGTAGATAGTAACAATGTGCTAGACAATTTTGAGTATGCAAAATGAGCTGTTCTGATCATATCAACATATTATGGCATAAATGCATATGTTTTAGCTTGATTTCATCACACATGATCACTATTTGGCATCAATTTGAAAAATACAAAACCTCATCTAATCTCGGGATGGATCTTGAAACCATCAAACTCCTGTTATCAATCAGCCCTCTCGGATTTTCATGATTGAATATTTTCTCTCAACCCTTAATTTTTGCCTAGAATGCTCTTCTTTATTTATTTATTTTTTTGACAGGGTGTCTAATTTTAGCAAGGTCGCCTTTTTTTCGATTTTCGATTCGCGGGGCATTTATTATTTATTTTTCTCTCTTTTTTAGCCTTTGCCATGGAACCTCCTTCAGTCTATCGGTGTCGATTGAATTTGCTTTCATCCCCGTTAGCTGGGGAGGCTGCTTCTTCTGACAGTGGTTCTTTTTAGCATCAAAGTCTTATTCTTCGTCTTTGTGCAAACGGGCTGAGGTAGTGAGTTTTTTCGCTTGAATCTAGGCCGTGAAAGTCTGTATCTTCCTTTTGTTGGCTTTAGTGGCTCAACTTCTGAAGTAACTTTTAATGGTTGAGATGGAGTTGTAAGTTGGCCTCAAATGGTTCAGGACAAAACTATGGTTTAGGACAGGACTTTGGTTTTTTTGTTTTTTTTTTATTTTTTTTTCTTCCTTCTTATTTTTGCTTTTTTTTTCTTTTTTTTTTATATTTTGTTTTTTTTTCTTGAGAGGTAATGAACTATCCTCCTAAGTTTGGTTATAAGGGTCCTTGCTTTACTCATGTTGGTCTCATATGATTAAAGGTCGGTCTTGATTGGCTTTGGGTTAAACATCTCAAATGATTGGGAGGAAAGGACTCCTAAGAACTTGGTTCTAATGAGCTATATATTTCTTGTGAAGGCCCAAAGTTTCATCTGTCTAACTTCTAATATAGCCCTTTAATGATCGAAGTTTTATTTTACTTGGCTGCACTGTATGCATCTTAGATGTTGAGGAGGCAAAGGAATGGCTTTTGAAACTTCGCTCGTCGTCATGCTGGCATATTGAAGCAGCATTGTCCCAACAATACCCTTGTCAATTTTCAACATATCATTCCAGGTCCAGGCAAAGATTCTTTCATTTTCTTTTTTTTTGTCTTTTTTTTTGTTTTGACATTATCTCTCAGAATTTTCCTCTCTTCAGGAGTTATATCAGATGCTATCAAGATTTTCTTTGGATTTTCCAAAGTTTCGAGATTAAATGCAGTTGTATTAGTTGAATTAATGTCAAAATGTATGTATCATGATCACGGGAAATGAAATCACTAGAAACATCATACAAATAAGCAAAATTGTTCATCTTATTGAAAAAACCAACCATTGAAAATATTATCATAAAAAAGATGGTTCTTGGAATAATAACAAAAACTGAAAAAAGAACATAATCTTCATTGTTTTCATCTCCACCCTTACTAGTGGATTAATCTACCGTCGCCACGGGAATTCCTTCTTCACTTGTCTTTCGACTGGTGATAGCGATGTACTCAGCTTTATATAGCTCTTGCAAAACATGCCACTCAAGTGGACCAAACCCGATCATATTCATGGTGGGGGGACTGCATCATAGCCTTCCTTCTTCTTCTTCTCTCTCTTTTTAGGATCCATGATCTGTTTGGTGTCGATAAGATCTTGGATCTTATTTCTCAAAGTCCGGCAGTAATCTGTCAGGTGCCCAGTGTGCTGATGGTAGGCGCAGTATTGGTCATCTCTGTGCCCTGACTGTCCCTGATTCATGGCTGGCCTAGGCGATAAAGGTCGTAGCTTGCCCTCTTTTATCAGTCTCTCCAATACACAGGATAGAGAGCGGCCTAAGTTAGAGTAGTACCTCTGACCCTGTCTAACCTCAGTAGCTGCAACCTCGACCGTCTTACCATTTTTGTTATTACTGCTCCCGGCACCACCTGATTTATACCTTGATTGGTTCCTGAAACCTTTCCCAGCAAAGTTATTTTGGCTTGCTTTCTTTGCTAGGTAAGCCCCATCAGCCTCTAGAGCAATGTCTTTAAGTGACTCCTAATCTCTGAGCCCCTTAAAGCTGAGCAAGTCCCTCAAGTAAGGGCAGGAGTTCTTGATAAATAACCTGATCTGGTCAGCGGTGTCAGGCTTTCTCTTTATCTCCATGACCCTATTCCTCCATCTAGTGAGGTATTCGTGGAATGACTCATCACTCCTTTGCTGTAAGAGCTCAAGGTCCTTCAAGGTGACCTCCATTCTGGTGCTGCAGTCGTACTGCTTCATGAACTCTTCGGTCAAAAGGTCCTAGTCCTCCTTGGACCTCCTGTCCAACCCGTGGTACCAGTATACTTTCGGACCCACCAGACTAAGGCAAAAATATTCCACCTTCTGTTTCTTGCTCAATCCTATGCCTTTCATTACAAGGGTATACTGCTTGATATGTGCAGATGGGTCCGAAGTACCATCGAACTTTGGCAGCTCAGGCATGTTGAACCTTTGGGGCAGCAGCTTTTTATCCCCAGATCTCTATCTTAAGGGTTGATACCCTTTCTAGCTGATAATATACGGGTGATCACCTCAATCTGCTGTCTCATCCATCTCATAGCCTCATCCTCCACCCTAGGTGCTCTACCCCTTACAACTTGATGGACTATTGGCTCCTCGTCTCCTCCTCTATCATGAAATCCTCATTGGGATTGGGGACCCTTTCCCTTCTTGGCTCAATAGGCACAGCAGCTCTATGCTCATTAGCAGGTTGACGGGCAGCAACTCTAATGAGGGGAGCCTCCCTGCCAGTAGGCAGTTCTACTTTCCCCTAAGGAGGGACTGCCGGTGGCTGTGGAGCGATAGGTGGCTGTGGAGCGATAGGTATTTGTGGAACAGGAGGATGAGCAATCATTTCAGCCATGGCCCCCATCATATCTAACATCCTTCGTTCAAAGTTCTCTAGTCTCCTAGCAAGGTCTTGAGTGGTCAAAGCTTCAGTTTCTTCTGCCATTGATGATTCTAGAGATGATTCACCGATCGATGAGAGTGACTCAAAATCCCAATGAGACACTAATTTCGGCAACTCAAAAAGCAAATTTGTCCTTACTAGCCGACTGTTGGAACCTCTAGTCCACTTAGATGAATCTATGATGGCTAAAAAATTTAAATTGTTAGACTAATACATGAATGACATATACAATGCATGATCGTGTGTAATGCAACATTTACAACCACATACAAGCAAGTAGATCTTTCCAACCTTATTACTCCCACACATGAGGTAATGCGGTCTCTTTCCTAGGTGGGCTTGATCCATGGGTTAACAGGGAACCCAATGGACGCGTATGGTGCACGGTGGGAAACCGGCAGCATAATATCTCTTATCTAATGTGCATACATATGAATTTTATCCTTTATGTATTTAAACATTTCAACTAAATTAAGATGGGCTCACCAGGACATGAAAGCCTTTGATAAAATACCATTTAATTTGGTTAATTATGTTCAATATATAATGGCCCACATAGCAAGCATTGTATTAAGGTACATTTCACCTAGGGAAAGTATCTATTGCCATTACATGAGCTTTGGTCAAAGGTGATGATACTTTAGGGCTACCCAAGCATGGTCCCTGCCAATGGGTCTAGCTCATCATGAGCATAATGATCTATCGGGTCTCCATTTAATATACAATGATGGTACGAGGCTTGGGCTAGTGATTATGCTTAACACTTCCCTACATTGAGTGAACATAGGATCATGCTTCGGGAATGCATCGGGGTAAGAATAGGGACCAAACTAGCATAGTTCTAAGGCTCTAATGAAATGCAATGCAATTTCGAAAAGGGATGAAATTTTTAAATTAAAACTCAATTATGTGTTTTAACCAAGGTACTTTCGAAGCGAAGTCTCTTATTTTCCCAGTGGAGTCGCTACTGTGATGCACGCTGAACACCGAAAGGCCCCGAAGACCCGCTTTTAGGATGTTCGGGAGAGGTTCATGGAAACTTGCAAGAGATTGTAAGGGTGTCTATTTTTGGTAATAAGGAGGTTTCTTGGAGTCGCCACCCAATAAAATATTAGGAAAGGTCATCTAGCCTCAATGAGCCTAAGACAATGCATATGCATCCATTTTGGGCAAGCCAAAGATATTTTGGAGACCCCACCCCAATAAAAGATTGGGATGGTCTTCTAACCTCATGGAGCCTAGGACTATGCAAATTGGGCCTATTTAGGCAATAAAAGATATTTTGGAGACCCCACCCTAATGAGACATTGAGATGGTCCTCTAATCTTGTTGAGCCTAAGAGCAGAGATGGTTCAGGACTTCCCATTTATTCATACCTTGATTAAATTACAATTGAGTTTTGAATTTAAGATTTTATCCCTTTTCTCATTCATTTTTAATGCAATAATTAGAGCTCATATCAATCACATAATAAAACATTAAATAAAAGAAAAATTAAAATAAGATAAATAGAAATATAATAAATTACAACAAAACTAGGTGCAGAATACAACCCCCAATGTAAATAAAATATAAATCATACATAAAACGGGGTATTTATTAAGGATGAGGACATTGGTCCTCGCATGCATACTTAAAGAAAATAATTTTAAAGTGATAATTTTTTTGGATAAAAAACTAGGACATTGGTCCCATTTTATTAGAAAAATTCAACTTATTTATAAAAATATTTTTGTGTGATTTTTAATTAAACGTGCATAAAATAAATAATTTTATTAATAATTACATGATAAATAAATTAAAAATACAAATAAGGGAAAAATAATAAATACAATAAAAAGATAAGTCCTCGAATCTCCTCCTTCATTCGCATGGATGCTCAAATAAGACAAAAATAAGTATTTGAAAACAAAAAAAAAACATAAATAAAATAATGTTAGTAATTAAATCGAAAAATCAATTAAATATATAAAATGATAAATAACAAATTAAAATATATAAATATGCATTATGGATGACAAATAAATTAACTAACATAATAAAACAGATAAATTAGCATATTAACAAATTAAAAACAAATAAAAACACAAATTACGATGATGATGATGATGATGATAATAATAATAATAATAATAATAATAATAATAATAATAATAATAATAATAATAATAATAATAATAATAATAATAATAATAATAACAACAATAATAATAAAATAATAATAACAACAATAATAATGATAATAAAAATAACAAAACAATAATAATAATGATAATGAAAAATAATGATAAAATAAAAAGGAAGAATAAGCAAATAAATAAGATAAAATAAAAAGAATATTAAAAATGTTAAATCTATATCTAAAATCACATAAAATAAATAAATAAATGATAAATTAAAAGATCTACATGATGACTAATTAAATATGAACAAAAATAAATAAAAGAAAAATAAAATTAAGAGATCGAGTTTAGGATGTTTACCCTCATATTTCGGATTCGATGGAGGAAAAATATGATTGGTTTTCCTTATTTTGATTCATAAAGTAAAAATAAAAATAAAAATAAAAATTTTATTCCAAAAGAAAATTGCTATAAAAAAATAATAGAAGAAAATAAATTAATTTCCAAGAACAAAGAATTGATTTCTTTGTCTCAAGTATGATTATTGATTAAAATTGTAAAAAATGGAAGAAAAGAAATTTAATTCCCAAGAACAAAGAATTATTTTCTTTGTTTCAAGAAATTATAATTGATAAAAAAAAATAAATCTCAAGAACAAAGAATAATTTTCTTTGTTTCAAGAAAAATTCTTGATTAAAAATTGAATTTTTTAACCTTAAGAATTTTTTATTTGGAGAAGAAAAATAAAAAAGTATAGAGAGAATTCTTGTAGAAGAAGAAGAAGAAAAAAATGAAGATTTTTTGATCAAAAGAGAATTCCCCCTTTCTTCTTTCTAAATTTTCTATTTAAATGAGTAAAAATGGAAAAAAATCATTAATTAAGGAAGAAAATAGGATTTTTTTCAAATTCCCCTTAATTTGGGTGCAAAAAAGGAAATTATCATTAAAAATCTCGAAAAAAAGGTAAAAAAGTCAAAGAAATCAAGATAAAAGGAAAAAATGGGCGAAAAACGCATTTGCGGTAGACCAGGGGCGAGCGACGCCCATCGGTGCGAGCGCGCTCGCCCAGCGCGGAGCGACACCCCGCAGCGCGCTGCATCCGCTCGCCTACAGGCTACTGCAGCGCGCTGACGCGGCCGAAATATATATATATATTTTTAAAATTTTTAAATCTAACTAAAAACACAATAATTTTCAAACTCCATTTTTCAAATTTAATTTTTAATACATTTTTTATTTTATTTTATTTATTTATTCTAAAAAGCAAATTTAACAAGGAAATCATCACTTTTAACCTTTTTGCCTGTGAACAGGCTTCTAATCATCATTGGGTAACTCTGATCTAGACTGACTCAGGACCCGGTGTCTACACAAGCTTAAAGATAATAGGAGTTTAACTATTCCTTATACTTTTGGGGATATTGAATTTCTTAAGTGTTTTTGTGATTTAGGAGCTAATATTAACCTTATGCCATTGTCAATCTTTAAAAAGTTAGGATTAGAAGATGTTAAGTCTACTTCAATGGTTTTGCAATTGGCTGACTAATCAATTAAAAAACCATATGGCATAGTAAATGATGTGCTAGTTAAAGTGGATAAATTCATTTTGCCTGCTGATTTTAGGAAGACCTTTTATGAGAACTGGTAGGGCATTAGTTGATGTTTATGAAAGGACTTTGGTTTTAAAAGTAGGGGAGGATAGTGTAGAGTAGCACATGGACAAAGCACTCAAATATCCCATGGATGAAAATGTGTGCATGAAAATTGATGTTATTAATGATTGTGTCTTGGAAGTTTTGGATGATGCAAGTAAAGAGGAGGTCAATCTTGATGAAGAAGTTCATGAGGAGGAGGAGCAAGGGAACTCAAAGGCAGAACTTTTATATAGAAATGAGGCACCTTTGCTACCATCCATTGTAAGTCCTCCTAATGTTGAATTGAAAGAACTTCCAAGCCATTTAAGGTATGCAATTCTTGGTAACAATAGCACTTTACCTATTATTGTCACTAATAAGCTAACTAGTAAGCAAGAGTCTTTGTTGTTGGAAGTGGTTAGAAAGAGGATCAAAAGTATAGGTTGGCAAATTTCTGACTTAAAGGAAATTAGTCCTAATGTAGTGATGCATAGGATTAACATAGAAGATGAATGTTAACCTAAAACTGATAGACAAAGGAGACTTAACCCCAATATAAAGGAGATAGTTAAAAATGAAGTTAAAAATGAAGTTATTAAATTCTTAGATGCTGGGATTATCTATCCGATTTCGGATAGTGCATGGGTGAGTCCTATACATTGTGTACCAAAGAAGGGGGGTATGACTGTGGTTAGAAATGAGAATGGAGATTTAATCCTTACACGAACCACCACGGGGTTGGAGGGTTTGTATTGACTATATGAAGTTGAATTCAGCTACTAGGAAAGATCACTTTCCTTTGCTATTCATACATCAAATGTTAGAGAGGATAGTTGGCCATTCTCATTATTGCTTCTTAGATTTTAGGATACTTTCAAATATTCATATACCTTAGTGACTAAGAGAAGACCACATTTACTTATCCTTACGGGATTTTTGCCTATAGAAGAATGCCTTTTGGGCTTTGTAATGAACTAGCCACTTTTCAAAGGTGCATGACTTTGATTTTTGGGGATCTAATAGAAGAGATAATGGAAGCATTCATGGACGATTTTTTAGTTTATGGTGATTCTTTTGAGTTGTGATTGAATAACTTGGATAGAGTCTTGGTTAGATGTGAGGAAACCAACTTGGTACTTAATTGGGAAAAATGCCATTCATGGTAGAAGAAGGGATAGTTCTAGGGCACAAGATCTCAAGTAGAGGTATAGAGGTTGATAGAGCTAAAACTGAGTTGATAGAGAAGTTGCCTCCACCTACTACACTTAAGGGTGTTAGATCCTTTTTAGGTCATGCTAGATTCTATAGGAGGTTCATAAAGGATTTTTCATTGAGTGCTAAGCCTTTAACTAACTTGTTAGTTAAAGATGTACCTTTTGATTTTTCTAATGCATGTATGGATGCTTTTAAGCAATTAAAGAAAGCTCTTGTAAGCGCATCTATAATCACTTCTCCAAATTGGAATTTACCTTTTGAGATAATATTGGATGCAAGTGACATTGTGGTAGGATGTGTGCTAGGTCAGCAGCAAGATAAGCATTTGCATGTCATTTATTATTCTAGTCATACATTATCGGCACCTCAATTAAATTATATCACAACTAAAAAAGAAATGTTGGCTGTTGTTTTTGCATATGATAAGTTTAGATCTTATTTGTTAGGATCTAAAGTTATAATCTATACAGATCATACAACCCTTAGGTATTTGTTTGCTAAGAAAGATGCTAAGCCTCATCTCATATGTTGGGTTCTTTTGTTACAAGAATTTGACATTGAGATTAGAGATAAGAAAGGTTTTGAAAATTTAGTGGCTGACTATTTGTCAAGATTAGAAAATGATGAAGGACCTTTAAGGGATAGCAATGAAATAAATGAATCCTTTTTGGATGAGTCTTTAATGTCCATTAAGCAAGTGCATGTGCCATGGTATGCAGATTTTGCTAACTTTCTTGCTGTAGGAATTGTACCTCATGGTTTAACATGGCAACAAAGAAAAAAGTTCTTTAGTGATGTTAGGAATTACTTTTGGGAGGAGCCTTATTTGTTTAAGACAGGTGGGGATGGTTTGATTCGTAGGTGTGTAACTTGCAACATTGCCATTCATCTTTATTTTCAGGTCATAATGGTAGTACAAAAACTGCATCTCATGTGCTTGAGTGTGATTTTTATTGGCCTACTTTATTTCATGATGCTAGGAGTTTTGTAGCCCAATGTGATAGGTGTCAAATGATTGGTAATATAGGGAAAAGAGATGAGATGACTTTGAATAGCATTTTAGAGGTAGAAATATTTGATGTGTGGAGGATAGACTTTATGGGTCTTTTTCCTACATCTTTTGGACAAAGCTATATATTGGTTGGGGTGGATTATGTATCAAAATGGGTTGAAGCTAAAGCAACTCCAACCAATGATTCAAAGGTGGTAGTGTAGTTTTTAAAGAAGCTATTTTCAAGATTTGGAGTGCCTCGGACTATGATAAGTGATGGAGGTACGCATTTTATAAACCGATCTTTTGCTTCATTATTGCATAAATATGGTGTGCATCATAGGGTAGCTACTCCTTACCATCCATAAACTAGTGGTCAAGTAAAGGTTTCCAATAGAGAGCTTAAGTGGATACTTGAAAAAACAGTTTCTCACTCTAGGAAAGATTAGGCACACAAGCTTGATGATGCACTTTGGGCATATCGTACCGCATTCAAAACACCTATTGAAATGTCACCATATAGGTTAGTGTATGGCAAAGCATGTCATTTGCCCGTTGAGTTAGAGCATAGAGCTTATTGGGCCATTAAGACCTTGAATTATGATATTAAGGAGGCTGGTGTGAAAAGATGTTTACAATTAAATGAACTTAATGAATTATGCCTTATGTCATATGAAAATACAAGAATCTATAAGGAGAAATCTAAGAAATGGCATGATGCTCACATAAGGCATAAGAGCTTTAAGGTAGGAGACAAAGTTCTTTTATTCAACTCTAGATTGAAGTTGTTTCCTAGAAAGTTAAGATCTAGGTGGTTTGAGGTGATTCAAGTGTTTGATCACGGCTATTTAGAAGTTAAAAAAGAAAAAGGGGAATTATTTAAAGCCAAAGGTTAATGTTGTAAGGTCTATTTAGATGGAAATTTTCAAAGTAGGGAGGTTTCATGTATCTCTCTACATTTGGGTTGAGGGTTTTTTATACAATCTTTTTATTTTGTATATTTATTGCATTTTAAATTCATTTTCATATGTTGTTAATTTGATTTTATTTTAGAATTATGACTTATAATATTACTAAAATAGTTTATTTTTGTTCTGCAGGATAAATTAGTAAGTAAGTCTATTAGTATAGTTTAAATATTGAGTGTCTTCTTCAAAAGCCAAAAATTTTTATTGAGTTTTTTCTTGCTGTGGTGAGTACGTCGCGTGTCACGGGCACGACAGAACAAGGAATTTGATTGAGAAGGCTTCTGTCACGATCATGGTTGTAATTGCAGGCGCGACAGATCAATGGGTTTTGAAAGTTAAGTCTCTGTCACAATCGTGAGCGCGGCAGATAGCGAATTTTGGTTCTGTCGTGAGCGTGACGGGTGTCGCAGGCACGACAAAATGCAGGATTTGAATTTTTAGGGGAATTCTGACCGTTGGAAAAAAATTTTAAACCCCCCTATAAATACTTTTTGAGCCCTAATTCCAAATTTACACTCAGTTTTTCAGTTTTCTCTCTGTTTCTCTTCTGATTTCTTTCTTCTTTAATTATTCCTTGCATAATCTTTGCTTTCTTTTTGGTTTTTCTGGATTTTGTTCTGGGTTTTTATTTTTATGTGTTGAGTTTGCTGTGGATTTTAGTATGTGTTGCTGAGATCTTCAAAATGGTACGTTCAAAAACTTTGGCAAACAAAGGGAAGAAGGTGTCTGGGGATTCCAGTTCCCAAGCCCCTAATTCTTATTCTCTCCAATACAAGTTTCATTGCCCATTTTTGATTTATTCTGAGGAAGAAGGTGAGAAATTCCAATATTTTTCTAAGAAAACATATGTTGGTATGTGGCATTTAGATTTTTCTTTGTTACAAGATTTGGACATTATGCAGGAATTTAAAAAGTACTTGAAATATATGAAATGGGGTGAGTTTGTTCACATGAATTTGCCTGTTAGGAAAGAGTGGGCCATTGAATTTTTTATCACTCTTGAGTATCTAGATAAGCGTAAAATCAATTTCAAATTTAGGCATCAGGGTAAAGAGTATATATTTGGTTTTGAGCAAATGCATGATTGGTTTGGTTTCCCCCGAAATGGAAAGAGATTTGTGCCTCAAACTTTCAACCCCACTAACGTTTCGAAGAATTTGATTGGGTTGAATGTGTTTAATAACAAGAACTCTACCAATAGGCATTTTAAGAATTATGTGTTATTATTATTTCACAAATTTTTATGCCACGCCTTGTTCGATCGAGTCGAGAGTAATAAAGTTCAGGCCAAAGATCTTTTTGTTTTAAATCTTGTGCAAACCAGGAAAACTCATTATTCTATTGATTTTATTTTTGATGGCTTATATCATTCATCTATTGCTAGGAGTAAATCTGTGGGTATGGGACATATGGTCACTGGTATTGTGCTTGGTTGTTTGGGGCAATTGCATGGTTTTGAGATGGATGAGGATGAGAGTGTAGCCTTGTTAGATGTTAAGTTTTTTTAGAAATTCTAACTTGCTAATAAGAGGAGGTTGGCCTCCCAAGTTTATTTCTCGTGATGAGTGTGTACAGAGTATAGGTTTGGACAAAGGCAAAGGCCCTGCTACTTCTACTGCTGCTGAGGATAATGACGATTCTGAGGATGCTGCTGATGATGATGAGGAGCCAGAATCTGCAGCTGGTGAGGATAGTAGTTGTAGACACCGGATCCTGAGTCCAGCATAAAAGTGTCAAAAAGTGATTTCTGGATCCTTGATAATTCCCTCCAAAAAAAAAATAATAATATATAAAATGAATATATAAATATGTGTGTGTATAAAGTTAAAAATTAAAAGTTAATTAGTTAATGTTATTAGTTAATATTATTGTGTGATTGAAATGCATGTAAAATTAAAGTTTAATTAATTAATATTAATTAGTATGTCGAATGGTTAATTAAATAAGATATGTGATAATTATATTAAGATGTAATATATGTAATGAGTAATTAGTGTAATGTTTAATTAAATTAGATAAATTATATATGTGATATATTAAATAGATTAAATAGATTAAAATGTAATTAAAATGTAATATTTAATTAATATGTGCATGTTTAATTAATTAATATGTGTGTGTATTAATTTGAATTAAGTTAGTTTAATTAAGAAATAGAAAAATGGAGGAAATTATCATGTGCACCTAATTAGCCCTAGTTTTGGAGTATAAAAAGAATAAGGTGAAGAAATTAAGGGGGGCTCTCTCGGGTTGGAAGGGAAGAAAAAGAGAAAGGAAAAGAAAAAGAAAAGAAAAAGAAAGAGAGAGCAAGAGGAAGAAGGAGGAGCTGAGAACAGTGACCAAGGAAAAGAAAAGAAAAAGAAAGAGAGAGCAAGAGGAAGAAGAAGCCATAAGAACACAGAAATAAGCAAAGAAAGAAAGGGAAAAAGAAAGTGAAAAGAAAGAAAAGGAAAGGGAAAAGAAAATAAACAAAGAAAGAAAGAAGAAGAGAGGGACAGTCAGGTGAACAAGCAAATGGCGCCGGACCGGAGAGAAGAAAAGGGGAGAGAGGAGAGGGAAAGCGTCACCACCCCCGCCGGCCAAACACCGCCGCCTACGGTGGCACACACCCCACCATCGGAATCGCCACCGCCGGACGAAGCTCCCAGTGTCCACCGATCCTCCGCTGGTGGCTCCACCGGCATCCGGCGCGTGAGGGAGAAGAAACCAGGGCGATCTTTTGCATTTTCCGGCGACGGTGAGCGACATACCGGCGCGTGGAGCCTCCCGCCTAGCCTCCGGTGACCTGACCTCCAATCTAGCGGTGGAGGTGACGGTCACCCCTCCTCCGGCGACCCTCCGGCGACGGTAAGCCCCCCCCCCCCCCTCTCTTCTTATTTTATATTATTATATATATATATATATTTATATTTGTTTAATTTATGTTTTTATTATTTATTATTAATATTATATATATAAATACTTTTATTTATTTTCTGTTTTTTTATATTATTAATAATATTATTATTTATTATCATTATCATTATTAATATATAATGATTGTTAATTAATTATTATATTTGTTTATTATTATTAGTGTTTAATTATTATTTGTTTATTATTAGTGTTTATATGTTAGGTTGTTCATTTTTAGCATTGTTTAATTTATGGTAATTTTAATTTAATGTTATTATTGATTATTATTATGGATGTGCTAATTTTATTGTTGTGTTATTATTATTATAATTATTATTATTATTTGTTTATCATTATTGCTATATTAATATATTATGTTATTTATTATTCTTAATGTTATTATTTTATGTTTAATGCATTTTATAATTATTATTGTTGTTAATATATTATTATTATTGGGTTCATATTATTGCTATATTGCATTATTGCTATTATTTTTGTTATCATTAATATTATCATTTTATAATATTGTTGTGTAATTATTTGTCTTATTCTTATTTTCATTGGTTTTCATCACCATAATTGTTATTTACATGCATTGATCTAATTTTTTCACCACACCAAATTAATTATCAATCTATTTAATCATTTATTAAATTCATTTAATCATTCATTAAACCATTTATTTATTCATTCATTTATTTCTTATTTTATTTAATTTAGTTAATTATTGATTTTAATTTATTTTATTTTATTCAATTATTCACTTTCGTGTTTATTTATTTATTAATTCATTGCTAATTGCTATTATTGTCCTGTCATGACCGTAACCATGAGAGTGGTAATGCGACTCGTTCTAGGAGCACAGTCGAGACGAGTAGTTTAATATTTATTATTTATTTATTTAGAAGCATGTAATTATTATTTTATATTATTTTATTTATTTGTGGTCTGTACTAATAAAACGATTTTTGATCGCTCTAAAAAGAACCACCACACAAATGTTTTCTACTAAATAAAATGTTTGCTAAATAAAACTGGACCAATTTCCTATTTTTACCCAATAAAACCATCACATAAAAATCGTTTTCCATAATGAATGCATGCGAGGACCAATGTCCTCATTGTTAATGAATAACCCGTTTTATGCATGTATCGCACATTTACAAACGAGGGTTGTATTCTGCCCTTAGTATTATTGTAAATTTATTTTATGTTTTAATACTATTTTATTTTATGCTCTTAAATGGATGATTGCGCCTTTAATTTAAATTCCATCGTGTGGAGAGAGAGCGAACTAATAGACTCAAAACCGAAATGTAAAATCAATCAAAGTACGAATAAATGAGAAGTCCCAAACCCATCTCTGGTCTTTGGGGTCAACGAGGCGAGAGGTCCGTCTGATCACTCATTGGAACTGGACCTCCAAGACACCTCTTGTGTCACGAGACTTAGACGTTAATCCTAGGCTCCTTAGGGAGAGAGGTTTACCCTCCAAGACCCCTTTCGTTGGCCCAAAATGGATAAAAGTGCAGTCTTAGGCTCTCCGAGGCGAGAGAAACTTTTCCAATGTTCTATTGGGTGGCGACTCCATGAAACCTCCTTGTTGCCCAAAATAGACGCACTTGCAATTCATTGCAAGCTGTCAACGGACCCTCAAATGCCCCGATTGCCCTAGAGCGGGCGGTCGTACGGGCGGCCGCGGGGGATTCTGCTCGCGTGCGTCACAGTGGCGACTCCGCTGAGGAGATATTTGAGACTTCGATTCGAAAGTACCTTGATTAAAATTTACAATTAAGTTTTAGTTTATAAATTTCGCTCTTCTCTCAAAATTACATTACATCTCATTAGAGCTTTAGATTTATGCTAGTTTGGTCCCTTCTAAACCCCGGTGCATTCATGAAGCACAACCCTATGTTCACTCAATATAGGGAAGTGTTAAGGATAATCACCAGCCCAAGCCTAGTACAATCGTGGTATATAAAATGGTGACCCGATCGGTCGTTATGCTCGTGATGAGCTAGACCCGTCGGCAGGGATCATGCTTGGGTAGCCCTAAAGTAACACCACCTTTTGACCAAAGCCCATGTAATAGCAATATAAACTTCCACTAGGTGACATGTACCATAATATTGTGCTTGCTACTTGGGCCGTCATATATTGAACAAAATCAATTGAATCAGATGGTTTTCATCAAAGGCTTTCATGCCCCGGTGGGCCCATCTTGATTTAATCGAATTGTTTAAATATATAATGGCCAAACATCCATGCGCATGTGCTCTAAAGTAAGAGTTGTTACGATGCCGGTTTTTCACCGCGCACTATACGCGTCCATTGGGTTCCCTGTTAACCCTTGGATAAAGCCCACCTAGGAAAGAGACAGTACGACCCCGTGTGTGGGAGAAATAAGGTTGGAAGGATCTACCTGCTTGCATGTGGCTGTGAATGCTGCACAACATGCACATACATCACATGTCATTGATGTCAAAAAAAAAATCAATCAAAAAATAAAAAATATATAAATATATAAAATATAAAAAATAAAAAAATACATTTCATATTGTGTGTATATATCCTTTTGCCTGCATATTGTTTTTCACATACATATACCATCACGTGAAAGTGGTAAGTGCTATAATAGTTTGGATTGCATTAGAAAGGTTGAGTTTAACATGATGCAAATTAGTTAATGGTTGAAGCATGATGAGTTTAAGTGTAAAATTGATTGAGATGTTTCTTAACGGTTGTGTCATATAAAAGGAGTTTCATAATTTAAGAAGGGGATGTGATTATGTTGGTTTAAATGGGATTTTGATAAGTGCCCAAAACCATGAATTTGTAAGAGGGAAAAAGGGGGTTCTGGATTTGTTGGTTGAATGTGTAACACCCCGATTTGGACCCTAGTAGGATTTACAGAGTTATTTGCATGATTAAGGGTATAAGTTTAATTTGACAAATATGGAATTAGGTAAAGAAAGGGTAAAATTGAAAAGGAATTTTAACACCCTTATACCCTATACGTATACTGCCGACTTAGCAATACTGTGCGATTACCATGATCAATTAGAAGTCACTTACTTATGAAGTTATGGGTCAATTTTTTTTTTCAATATTCGATAATAATTCACTATGTCAATTATCTTCTAAATACTTATTCACTTTATATATATTATTTAAACAAATACACTAAAGTTATTAGCTACCGATTTACCTATAACTGTCTTAATTACTATTCCTTTGGTACAAATTTCGGCAGTATAACGGCTTATATTTGGCACTACCCAAACCTGCAAATTTGAAAATCCATAGCCCCGGCATGGGCACAACAATAATATCAACCGAAATCCATATAAATCCCATTCGCCATTCATCACACAGTCATGATAACATCCTCACAGATAATATACGTATAATAACATTACATGCCCATATTCAATACTAGTTTAAGTATATACATGCCATAAAATATTCATTATACATACAAAATAGAATTGACTTCTGCTCCCTTTTTGCTTGCTCCACAAAACTGAAGTATGCTGCTCCTGTCCTAAAGCGTACCTACATGCATTCAAAAACAACTATGTGCCGAGCATTAGAATGCCCAGTGGTGATTACCAATCTATAAATTTCCTAACTAATTCTATTTATTTAGCATAGTATAAATGCTTCTTTTAATTATTTTCACTTATTATTATTTACTCCTAATTCACTTAATAATTCACTTAATTAACCACATAATTCACTATATTTTTAATATTCTCACTAATTTCTTTAATTTTCATTAGTTACACTTTAATCATTATTCTTTTCACTTAATTCCATTTATGTCCTTAGATTTTCCATTAATTACCTTTATGTCCTCACAATTACACCAATACCACTTATATCCCATCTTTTACCATAATTACAATTATGTCCTCATTTTTATACTTAATTACCAAAATACCCTTATTAATTCAATATTTACACTATTTTTCTCAATTATGCCCTTTTTCCACTTTTACCCTTATCTAACTTATCTAATTACAATTTCACCCTTTTTACATTATTTTTCCACTTTATAACTCACAATTTAGCTAAATTACAATTTAGTCCCTAAATCATCACTTTTCACTGCTTCACTATTTTAACACTATATTTTACCAAAATTACCATTTTAGCATTCCACTTACACTTTTAACTTATGTTCACTATTATTTACCAACTTTTTACAAAATTACCGTTTTACCCCTAAACTTTATATTTACTTCAATTTAGTCTTCTTTTCACTCATATTCACCAATTCCACTATTTTAATCATTTTTATCACATATTTACCAGTATGCCCCTAGTATGGACCCGGTAGAAAATCTACTGACTGGCTATGCGGGACATGGGCCCCACAGACCCATTTCACTATAAAATGATCCCAGCAGGACCATTTTCACTGCACTGCATCATATTATACACTGAATTTCACTGTACACTGCGATAAGCTCTCATTGCCTTATCAATAGCGAGTCGCCATGACTCATACCGCGGTGTGGAATCCCTATGGCTAGCCAATTATATCCTGGACTAGATTTCACTACCAGATAACTACTAAGGACAATATTTTCTCAAAATTCATATGATTATCTCATTATGTCAAAATGCATAATTTACCATACATCTAATTTTCACATACCACTTTTCTTACACACTTATTTATCAATATATAATCACTTTATGCCATTACAATACATATATCATCAAAATACACATAAATAACCTTAAGTACACCATTCGGCCAAGAGTTCTATTTTTCATATCATGCACTAAATTTAGTTTAATCACTCCTTCACCTTAATTACATGTTAAACATACCTTGTATACCAATTACATACCAAAAATCACCTTAGAATTTAATAATTTCCTTAATGTTCAATTCGTCCACACTTAGGTTTTTCATACCACTTTGATTTAATTTCATCTAATCATGTTTATACACTAATTCAGGCCTAATAAACATGAATATCAAGTTAGTTTTAATTATTCATATCATTATCTTATACCTACTCTTAAATATAACCTAAAAATCAACACAAACATTAGGAAAAGTGTAGATTTAGTAACCACAAACCTCTTTTACAAGCTCTATATCCCTATAGGATTGCTTTTCCTTCCCTTTTGCTTGAGGAGCTTCCTCTTCCCTTTGAGAATCTACCTTGGCCGAATCACAAAACACTCATATCACTAAAACCAAGCTTCAAATGTAAAATCTAACTTCATAAATGTGTTCTACAGCACCAAAATTGTAAGAACCAATAAAACAATTTAAAAACCCTTGAATTAAAAACCCCAAAACTCACCCTAACCTTTGAACACAACAAAATCCTCACTTCCAGTGCACCAATTGGACTCCAAATACTTTCTCCATGTTCTAGAGAGGCTAGCGTTTGATTAGGGAGCTAAGATTTGGTGAGAAATGAGAGAAGAAGTGAAAAAAAATGGAGGAAAGAGAGAGAAAGTGGGTTTGGTTTTGAAGGAGGAAGAAGATCCTGACTTTTTTTGGATTTATCTAGATAAATCCAGCCATTTCTCCCTTTATATACCCCTCTAATGAACCAAACCGGTCCAATCGAGGTGGTTCGACCAATTTAAACTAAAATTTTGGTTTTTCGGTTCAATTGCACTTTTTCAAAGCATCTATATTTTCCTCTCATTATTTTTACTTATACCCAATTCCATTGATTTTAGAGCATCAAAAATAGGATTCTTATAAATTTTTAGCTCAATCGGAGTCCATTTGGGTATTAGTTCACTTAAATCGGTCCGATTCGATCAATTTTTGCTTCTGCTGTAAAATACAACTTTTTTGCTTCTGCCGTAAAATACAACTCTAAAGCTGTCAAAATTTATAGATAACACTCTCACTATCTTATTTTACACACTTAACATCTATTAGACCATTATACCCATTAATAACCCCTTGGTCAAATCCTAGTTAAACCACGGTTCAAATTAACTTTCGGAGGTCAATTTAACTTTGTTTTAAGCTTAAATTTCATCGATAGACTCCTAACGACCCACGGATCATTTTTGCAAAATTAAAATTTTTTGGGCTTCGGACAGACGGGTTTTCTATATAGCCACCCCGGTGTCAGCCGTCCTGAAATCACTATACTTTTAACGAACTTATCACTAAACTTTGACACTGGCAAACTCACTCCCTACACTGTTCGACACTGCGATTATCATGGTAACACTGAAATTATGAAATGACACTTCTAGACCCGTATTTGGGCCATTACAAGAATTAAAGTTAGATTGGAAAGAATTTAATTAGTGAGTAAGTGGTAATTAAACAAGGACTTAGAGGATATTTGCCAAGGATGAGATAAGTTGGACTAAAGAGGAAGTGACACATGGCAAGAGTGATTGAGAGCATTAAATAAAGAAGGGAAAGAAAGGAAGAGGCAGGGAAAACAACGTCAGATTTTTCTGTTCTCCTTCCCGTTCTCCTCTTCCTTGCGTGACTCTTTCATTTCTTGCTCCTTGTTTCTTCTTCGTTGGTGCTTTTTCTTGAGTTTTGATTTGGAGTTGTAAGGTAAGTGGTGGGATTTGAGGGTTTTTAGTCTTTAGCTCTCTCTCCCTTTTATGATTTTGATTTGGTATTTCGGTATTTGGGTTTGGATTAAGTGTATTTTGATTTAGTTTGGTTGCAAGAATCCATTGGCAAGAGGAAGGACAAGGGTAAAGAGAAGGTTGGACCTTGAAGAGAAGTGTGATTTTGAGCTTCAATATAGGTTTGGGAGTTTATGTGTCATTGACGTATTTTGCCCTCTTCTTGGAATTTCTGGAAATTTTAGTTATTAAATATGTTTGTATGCATGTGTTTAGTTGGGTTTTTACATTGGTGTGAAGTGTGATAAGTATTTTGGTATTTGAAAGTTAAAATGTGATTTTGAAGGATTTTAAAGTAAATTTATGGTTAGTTGATTTAATTGTGCATTCTTTCTAATTAATTGTTTCTATTAAGTGTAAATTTGTTACTAATATGATTATAGGCATGTTTTGAATGCAAGTGTTAAGTGAATTGAAGTTGTATGCATGATTGAGTGATTTTGGAGTAGTTGGGTGTGAGAGGGGATGTAAGTGAGTGTTAGCAGAGTGCAATTTATTACTTTGTCACGAGCACGATAGAGTGCGTTATTGTCGAGCTCCTGTTGAGGTGCTCTCTATTGCGAGCGCGATAGAGAGCTCGGTAAGCTGAGCTTTCGCCGGACTGTTCTTCGTCGCAACTGCACATGCGCACATGAGCAGAACGGGAACTACCCACCTTCTGTTGCGAGCACGATGTCTATTGCGAGCACTATAGAGATCTACCAGCCCCCTATTGCGAGCACAGAGCACATCACGGATGCGACTTTGGGCGAGGTTCGCCTCTGTCGCGAGCGCGACGGGTCATTGCAAGCGTGACCCTTACCTATTCCTCAGAGGTATATGAAATGTTGCACTTTGCATTTTTCTCACTCATGTGTAGTACATGATTATGTGAGCTAATGTATTATACTTTATTATGTTTTAAATTGATATATATATATATATATATATATATATATATATATATATATATATATATATATATATATATAAGTGTGTTAATTGATGTGAATTGTTGCCTAATGTAAAGTTTGAGTGTTATGGATAGAGTGTATTAGTTTGAGGTTGAATGGTCATAGTAGTGGATAGATAAGCATGCTTATTTAGGGTTAAGTGCAGCTGCTAAAGTTGACCCCATTTTGAGACTTACATCTCTATATGTTTGATATTGTGTCCAATCAGTATCTTCAGCACCCGTATCCACCACAAATGGGAATTCAGGCTATTGTATGACTATATGTGTGCAACATATTTCTAATATGTTTATATGTATATGTGTGCCGGTAAGATGCATTGATATGTGATAACCTATTCTTCATGATAAAAGTTATTGATTATGAACATGTTGTAGCATATGTTAAAGCTATATGAATTGCTTAAGTTAAGATTAAGATGTATATGTTATTTACTTGCTCATATTCTAGTGTTTGCGGCCAAATGTTTTTGTGTATTGAACATGCGGTTACGTGTTTATGTGATAGTTGTGACTTTGTTCGAAGTCTATTGTTTCTATTTCTCCCCTCTGAGCCTTCGCTTAGCATGGGTGTTTTCCCGTGTAGGTTGCAGGTTCAGTTTTGGAGCGGTGCATCTGCAAGTCATGACCACTAGGAGTTCAGTTGTAGCTCTTCGTGTTTTGTTATTATATTTTTTATAGTCTTGTACAGGTTTTCATAAGAGATATTATGTTTAAGTTAATGTAAAGGGTTTGTATATGAATATTTTAGTATATGTATATGTAAATGTTATAAGATCGGTTTTGTATTTTTTTTGGATTATTATTTTTTTTATATATGAATATGTAATTATGATTGTTCAATTGCCATGTTTATTGCTTCCACTTTAGTACGTGTATGTGTGTTGGTAATGCTCCGATATCCTCCCAAGGGGTATTGGGATGTTATAGAATGCTTGTGTTTAGCATTTTACCTCAGGTTTGGCTTATGTCACGGTGATAATGAAGTTGTTGCCACCGTGAGGTAAGCCAAATTGCATTCTATTGGATTGAATTTGCATGTCACGGTCACAACCAATTGATTGTCATAGTGAGATGCACCTAGTGTGCATTCTGTTTTGGGAAGTTTGGTATGTCACCGTCACAACCAATTGGTTGTCACCATGAGGTACCCTTGAATTGCCTTCTGTTTTGAGTTGAGCTTATGTCATGGTCACAACCAATTTGTTATCGCTGTGAGGTACCTTTGTTTTGCATAATGAACTATAGAACTTTAACAAATGTTATATACTTGTATGAGCAATAATTCAATAAAGTTAAACATCATTTAATATGGATTGTTATGTGATAAATGCAATGATTAAACATGATGAATGTATGTGATTATTAAATGTGGGCTTACTTGATAAGCCATATGTTTGTGTAAGTTACATATACTATACAACATTGCTTCATGTGTTGTGCTATGAATGATATAAAGCATGAACAATTGAACAATAACTGGACTTAATAATTTAGCATGCGAGTCATGTAGTGGATAGATAGGCATGCCTATAGGGTTTAAGAATTGCGGCTAATAGCATCTGATTCCTTAGGGAAACTTCAATTCAATTGAACCATTGTTAGGTTCATTTATATATTATTATTATACTGATTATCTTTGTACCTACGGGTACTGATTACGAATGTGTATTTTCGGATATGAAAAGATTGTGGTTCTTTTGAGTACTGATTTGATACCCCATTATCTGCATCATTGAGTTGCAGGTAGGACTAATATTAATAGTATGATTAAAAATACGAATGTTATACTTTATAAGAATGTGAATGTGACAAGTAAAGTTTAACATGTGATACAGTTATGTGAATATGATTCATTAGTTAAGCTATATGTGAGGCAAGATGTGTACAATGCCATATTCATATTGTGTGAGTGTCAAAGTATGATATAGAATCCTTTATATGTGTAGAAGTGTGATTATAAGTTTATGTCTGTTCTTCTACAAGGAATATTATGATTATGAATATGTTATATGTATATTGTATACTATATGTTGTTCCCCCTTAAGCATTATCGCTGAGCACGGGTTTTCTAATCCGTTTAGGTTTCAAAGCGAGGAGATCTTGAAGGACAGATCCGTACAATAAACGGTCAACACTAAGATTTTGATTAGTGTAGGTTTTGGCATTTTTGTACTTAGTCATTTTGGCTATGTAATAATTAATCAACCATGTAATCTAAAGTAAGGGTTTTGTACAAGAGCATATGATTTAATGTGTATTCTATTGCATATGTGAACGAAATTTATTAATTCAGGATTTGCATGTGTATCGATTAAGTGAAGTGCATGAGTATGTGTTGTGTGACGATTGTTCTCAACTGCCTTAGTGGAGCTAATCGAGTAGTTGGGAATGGGCGTTATAGCTCCTCTTGGCATAGGCCTCACTGCTTGTCCTCCTTGCCAAGTACTCACTTTTAGCCTCTATGGCTATATCCTTCGAGGACTCCCAGTCCTTCAATCCTTTCATTTTTAACCCATCTCTCAAGTATAGGCTAGTATTTCTGATAAATAGCCTGATCTAATCTGGAGTGTCCGGCTACCTCTTTATCTCCATTACCCGGTTCCTCCATCGGGTCAAGTATTTATGGAATAATTCCCCTGGTTTCTTTTGCAGCCACTCTAAATCCTTCAGAGTTACTTCCATTCTTTGCTGCAGTAGTATTGCTTGAGGAATTCCTCTATCAGCAGATCCCAATCTTCTTTAGTTCTTCTGTCCAATCCATGATACCAGCCCACCGTGGGACCTGTCAAACTCAAGCAGAAATACTCTATCTTCTGCCTTTTTATTAAAGTTGTACCCTTCATTACCAATGAGTACTGCTTAATGTGTGCGGTGGGGTCCGATGTACCATAAAACTTCGGGACCTCCGGGATTTTGAAGTTCTAAGAGATTAGATCCTCTCCCTCCAGCTTTTTATCTTCGGGGTTCATCCCCTTTCCCATTGTCAGCATCTGCGACATCGCCTTAACTTCTCCTCCATCTTCTTCCATATAACCTCCTTCGTCTGAGGTGCTGTGACATGCACTGAACCCCGAGAGGCCCCAAAGACCCGCCTTTAGGGCTTTCGGGAGAGGTTCATGGAAACTTGCAAGAGATTGCAAGGGCATCTATTTTGGGCAACAAGGAGATTTCTTAGAGTCGCCACCCAAGAAAACATTGGAAAATGTTGTCTAGCCTCAATGAGCCTAAGACAATGCATATGCATCCATTTTGGGCAATTCAGAGATATTTTGGAGATCCCACCCTAATAGAACATTGGGATGGTCCTCTAATATAGTGGAGCCTAGGACTATGCAAATTGGGCCTATTTAGGCAACAAGAGATATTTTGGAGACCCCACCCCAATGAGACATTTAGATGGTCCTCTAACCTCGTTGAGCCTAAGACCAGAGATGGTTCGGGACTTCTCATTTATTCATACCTTGATTAAATTACAATTGAGTTTTAAATTTAAGATTTCATCCATTTTCTCATACATTTAAATGTAACAATCAGAGCGCATATCAATCACATAATAAAACGGTAAATAAAAGCAAGATTAAGATAAGGTAAAAAGAAATACAATAAATTACAACAAAAACAGGGGCGAAATACAACCCCCAATATAAAATAAATGTAAATCATACACAAAATGAGTTATTTATTAAGAGTGAGGACATTAGTCCTCGCATGCATAGTTAAAGAAAATGATTTTAAAATGGCAATTTATTTGGATGAAAACTAGGACATTGGTCCCATTTTAATAAAAAAAATCCAATTTATTTATAAAAATATTTTTGTGTGATTTTTAATTAAACGTGCATAAAATAAATGATTTCATTAAAAATTACATGATAAATAAATTAAAATATAAATAAAGGAAAAATACTAAAAATAATAAAAATAATAACTCTCCTGATCTCCTCCTTCGCTTGCAAATGTGCTCAAACAAGGAAGAATAAAGATTAAAACAAAAAAAAAACACAAAATAAATTAATATTAGTATCAAATCAAGAAAATTAATTAAACATATAAAACAATAAATGATAGATTATAATAAATAAAATATGCATTATGAATGACAAATAAATTAAATGACATATTAAAATAAATAGTATTAACATATTCACAAATTAACACAAATAATAATAATAATAATAATAATAATAATAATAATAATAATAATAATAATAATAATAATAGAAATGAAGAATAAACAATTAAATAAGATAAAGCAAAAAGAATATTAAAGATGTTAAATCTATATATAAAATCACATAAAATAAATAAAAACACAATAAATATAAAGATCTAAATTATTACTAATTAAATATGAACAAAAATAAATAAAATAAAATTAAGATTAAGAGATCGGGTCTAGAATGTTTACCCTTAGATTTTGGATTCAATTGATGAGAAATATGATTGATTTCCTTGTTTTCATTCGCAAAATAGGAATAAAAATAATAAAAATTGGAATTTTATTTTAAAAAAAAATTGCTTAAGAAAAATAGTAGAAGAAAATAAATTAATTCTCAGGAACAAAGAATTGATTTCTTTGTCTCAAAAAATTATAAATGATAAAAATACCCAAATCTTATGAACAAAAAATGATTTTCTTTGTCCTGAGAAAAATTCTTGGTTAAAAATGAAATTTTTTGACCTTAAGAATTTTATTTGGAGAAGAAAAACTAAGAAAAGTGTAGAGAGAATTCTTAGAGAAGAAGAGAAGAATAAAAATAAAGATCTTTGATGCAAAATGAATTCCCCCTATTTCTTTCCCAAATTTTCTATGTAAATGAATAAAAATGGAAAAAGCCATTAATTAAGGAAAAAATAGGATTTTTATTAAATTTCCCTTAATTTGGGTGTAAAAAATAAAATTATCATTAAAAATCCCGAAAAAAGGTGAAAAAGTCAAAGAAAATCAAGAAAAACGGAAAAAAAAACGGAAAAAATGGCATTTTCGGCGGATCAGGGGTGACCGACGCTTGTTGGTGCACGCGTGCTCGCCCAGTGCGAGCGACGCTCCGCGCATCTCTCCCGCAAGGGGGCCGCGCGTAGGTGCCCCACAGCGCTCTCCGCGCGCCCACGCGGTTGAAAATATATATATATATATATATTTTAAATTTAACTAAAAACACAATAATTTTTAAACTCTATTTTTTTAAATTTAATTTTTAATATATTTTTTATTATTTTTTAATTTTTATTCTAAAAAGCAAATTTAATAAGAAAATTATCATTTTTAACCTCTTTGCCTGTGAACAGGCATCTAATCATCATTGGGTAACTCTGATCTAGGCTGACTCAGGACCCAGTGTCTATAGTTGCCCCCAGTTTTGGAAAAACTAGTGCACAGGTGCCTAGGTAACCCTCCGTGCAGTGGTCGTGCCATTATCGTGTTAACCCTTCTGAAGTGGTAGTGTCGTGGTCATGCTAACCTTCCGTAGAATGGTAGGGCCGCCATCGTTCAAACCTTTCCAAAGTGGTAGTACCGTGGTTGTGCTAACCTTCCGTAGAATGGTAGTGCCGCCGTCGTGCTAACCCTTCTGAGATTTGAAGTGGTAGTGCCGTGATCGTGCAAACCCTCCGTGGAACGGTAGTGCCATCATCGTGCAAACCCTTTTGAAGTGGTAGTGCTATGGTCGTGCTAACCTTCTGCAGAATGGTATGCCGCCATCGTACAAACCCTTCTGGATTTGAAGTGGTAGTGCCGTGATCGTGCAAACCCTCCGTGGAGCGGTAGTGCCATCATCGTGTAAACCCTTCTAAAGTGGTAGTGCCGTGGTCGTGCTAACCTTCCGGAGAATGGTAGTGTCGCCATCGTGCAAAATCTTCTAGAATTTGAAGTGGTAATGCCGTGATCATGCAAACCCTCTATAGAGCGGTAGTGTCATCATCATGCAAACCCTTCTGAAGTGGTAGTGCCGTGATCGTGCAAACCCTCCGTGGAGCGGTAGTGCCGTCATCATGCAAACCCTTCTGAAGTCGTAGTACCGTGGTTGTGCTAACCTTCCGGAGAATGGTAATGCCGCCATCGTGCAAACCCTTCTGGGATTTGAAGTGGTAGTGGCGTGATCGTGCAAACCCTCCGTGGAGCGGTAGTGCCATCATCGTGCAAACCCTTCTAAAGTGGTAGTGCCGTTCTCGTGCTAACCTTCCGTAAAATGGTAGTGTTGCCATCCTGCAAACCTTTCCGAAGTGGTAGTGCCATGATCATGCTAACCCTCTGTGGAGTTGTAGTGCCGTCATCGTGCTAACCCTTCTGAAGTGGTGCCCCTTAAGAGCCCTTTGGTTGATTGCCCCCTGAGATGTCTTTGGCTAATTGTTTGGATTGATGTTTAGACTGATGTCGTCACTCGGCTTTTATTGGTGTCCGCATCTGATCTTTCTTATTACAAAACTAGAAAACCAAATATGCAGGAAAAATAGTGAGCATGCATGTGAAATGTATGTGTCATGCAGAAATGCAGGATAAGAATTCATCTAAGTTAGTTTGGAGGCGATAGCCGGGCTGGGCTCAACTTGCTGTAGGATCGATGCCCTTTGGAATTGCTTTTAAATTTCATGCCTTTGGGGTTGTGAGGTTCTCATCTGATACTTGTAGTCATTTTTTTTTGAAGGTAGTGCGTCCCTTGTGGATTTTCACACTAGCTTTTCTTAGCGGGAAATGCATCCTTTGCGGATTTTCACATGACCCTACGATTTATTTTTGCCTGGAATGGACCCAAACCAATCCAGCGGATTTTTTTTATAAAGGATAGACTGCCCGTTTCCAAGTTTTCACCCTATCCTTTTGCCTAACTTTTGCTTAGAGAGCCAATTACGGTTTTCATCTCTAATGGTTTTTTTTTTTTTTATTTTGCAGAGAGGTTGAACCTTTTGCCAAAGATCCTTCTAGTGTGATCAACATGCACTTATGCCCATGTCATAGCTGCATGAGCTTGATTATTCTCATGATGGTGCTGTAGAATTGCCTTTACGGTTGATAGCAAAATAAGTCGCTGAAGGACCCAAGTGGTGAGAGTAGCAGAGGGTAGACTTAAACAATTTTGCGTACGCAAAATGAACTGTTTTGATCATATCAACATATTATGGCATAAATGCATATGTTTCAATTTGATTTCATTACACATGATCATTATTTGGCATTAATCTCAAAAATACAAAACCTCATCTAATCTCGGGATGGTCTTGAAAGCATCAAACTCCTGTTATCAATCAGCCCTCTCGGGTTTTCATGATTAAAGATTTTCTCTCAGCCCTTTATTTTTGCCCAGGGTGCCCTCTCTCCCTTTTTTTTTACCCTGGCAAGGTGCCTAATTTTAGCAAGGTTGCCTTTTTTCGGTTTTCGACCCGTGGGGCATTTATTATTTATTTTTCTCTTTTTCTTTTTAGCCTTTGCCATGGAACCTTCTTCGGTCTATTGGTGTTGATTGGCTTCTTTGAATTCTCTTTCATCATTGCCAGTCGGGATGGCTGCTCCTTTTGACAGTGTTCTTTCTCTCTTTTTTTTTTCTCTTTTTTATTTTTCACCAAAGGCTTTATCTTGACTCTCTATAAACTGGTTGAAGTAGTGAATTCTCTATTTGAAACTTAACTATGAAAGTCCATACTTTCCTTTTGTTGGCTCAATTTTTGAAGTATCCTCTAATGTTTGAGATTTAGCCTCAAATGGTTTAGGGCAAGACTATAGTTTTTTCTTTCTCTTCTTCTTCTTCTTCTCTTTTTTTTTTTTTGTGGTAATGAGCTATCCTTCTAAGTTTTGCTATAAGGCTCCATGCTTTACTTATCTTGGTTTTAGATGGTTAAAGGTCAATCTTGATTGGCTTTGGAGTGAACATCTCAAATGGTTCGGAGGAAAGGACTCCTAAGGGCTTGGTTCTAATGAGCTATATGTTTTTTGTGAAGGCCCGAAGTTTCATATGTCTAACTTCTGATGTACCCCTTGGAGTTTGATTTTGCTTCGCTGCACTATATGTGTCCTAGATATTGAGGATGCAAAGGAATGGCTTTTGAAATTATGCTCGTCATCATGTTGGAATGTTGAAGCAGCGTTGTCCTAATAATGCCCTTGTCATCCCAAGTCCAGGCAAAGGCTTTTTCATTTTTTTTTGACATTATCTCTTAAAATTTTCCTCTCTTTAGGAGTTATATCAGATGCTCTCAAGATTTTCTTTGGGTTTTCCAAAGTTCCGAGATTAAATGCAGTTGCATTACTTAAATCAATGTCAAAAATGAATGTACCATGATCATGAGAAATGAAATCATTAGAAAAACCATACAAAAAGAAAAATTGTTCATCGTACTAAAATAACCAACATTGCATATATTGTCATAAAAAAGATGGTTCTTGGAATAAAAAGCAACTAAAAAACATAATCTTCTCCTCCGATCACATTCAGGGTGGGGGGACTGCATTATAGCCTGCCCTCTTCTTCTTATCTCTCTTCTCAAGATCCGTGATCTATTTGGCGTCAATAAGATCTTGGATCTTATTCCTCAAAGTCTGGCAGTAATCTGTCAGGTGCCCAGTGTGCTGATGGTAGGCACAGTACTGGTCATCTCTGTGCCCTGGCTGTCCCTGAGTCATAGCTGGCCTAGGCATCAAAGGTCGCAGCTTGCCCTCTTTCATCAGTCTCTCCAATACCCAGGATAGAGAGCGGCCTAAGTCAGAGTAGTACCTCTGACCCTGTCTAACCTCAGTAGCTAAAACCTCGGCCGTCTTACCATTTCTGTTATTAGTGCTCCCGGCACCACCTAATTTATACCCTGATTGGTTCCCGTAACCTTTTCCAGCAAAGTTATTTTGGCTTGCTTTCTTTGCTAGGTAAGCCCCTTCAGCCTCTACAGCAATGTCTTTAAGTGACTCCTAATCTCTGAGCCCCTTAAAGCTGAGCAAGTCCCTTAAGTAAGTGCAGGAGTTCCTGATAAATAGCCTAATCTGGTCAGCAGTGTTAGGCTTTCGCTTCATCTCCATGACCCTATTCCTCCATCTAGTGAGGTATTCGTGGAATGATTCGTCACTCCTTTGCTGTAAGAGCTCAAGGTCCTTCAAGGTGACCTCCATTCTGGTGCTGCAGTTATACTGCTTCATGAACTCTTTGGTCAAAAGGTCCCAGTCCTCCTTGGACCTCCTGTCCAACTCGTGGTACCAGTCTACTGCCGGACCCACCAGACTAAGGCAGAAATATTCCACCTTCTGCTTCTTGCTCAACGTGCCTTTCATTACCACGGTATACTGGTTAATATGCGCAGATGTGTCCGAAGTACCATTGAACTTCTGTAGCTCAAGCATCTTGAACCTTTGGGGCAGCAGCTCTTTATCCCCTAGATCTCTATCTTCAGGGTTGATCCCTTTTCCAGCCGATAACATATGGGTGATCGCCTTAATCTGCTGTCTCATCCCTCTCATAGCCTCATCCTCCACCCTGGGTGCTCTACCCCTTATAACTTGATGGACTATTGGCTCCTCGTCTTCCTCCTTCATCATGAAATCCTCATTGGGATTGGGGATCCTTTCCCTTCTTAGCTCAATAGGCACAGCAGCTCTATGCTCATTAACATGTTGACGGGCAGCAACTCCAATGAATGGAGCCTCCCCGCCAGCAGGCGGTTCGACTTGCCCCGGAGGAGGGACTGCCGGTGGTTGCAGAGCGACAGGTGGATGTGGAGCAACAAGTGCTTGTGGAGCAGAAGGATGAGCAATCCTTTCGGCCATGGCGCCCATCATATCTAACATCCTCCGTTCAAAGTCCTCTAGTCTCCTAGCAAGGTCTTGAGTGATCAATGCCCCAGTCTCTTCTGCCATTGATGATTCTAGAGATGATTCACTAATCGATGAGAGTGACTCAGAATCCCAGTCAGACACTAATTTCGGCAACTCAAAAAGCAGATTTATCCTTACTAGCCGACCGTCGGAACCCCTAGTCCACTTAGGTGAATCTATGATGGCTGAAAAATTTAAATTGTTAGAATGATGTATGAATAATATATACAATGCATGATCATGTGTTATGCAACATTTACAACCGCATACAAGCAAGTAGATCCTTCCAACCTTATCACTCCCACACATGAGGTAGTACGGTCTCTTTCTTAGGTGGGCTTGATCCATGATGGATGCGTATGGTGCACGGTCGAAAATCGGCAGCATAACATCTCTTAATCAATGTGCATACGTATGAATTTTGGCCTTTATGTATTTAAACATTTCAACTAAATTAAGATGGACTCACCGGGGCATGAAAGCCTATGATAAAAGACCATTTAATTTAGTTGATTTTGTTGAATATATAATGGCCTAAATAGTAAGCACCGTATTAAGGTACATTTCACCTAGGGGAAGTATCTATTGCCATTACATGAGCTTTGATCAAATGTGTAACACCCCCTACCCATACGTAGGGGAACCCATCTACAAGGGAGTGAGAACCCGTATGAGCAAGGGTGTCACACCAAATAGAACGGTACATACATACATTCACATAATATAAACATACCAATAAATAGTGAAAATTAAAACTTTAAAGCTAAAGATAATTCATTCATAGAATAACAATATTAAATTACATAACTGTTCTAATACCATCATAATTACCTCATTCAGAGATACATAGCGGAAGCTTACAAAATACTATATACAAGAGAGATATCACTATTACAAAATAATGATGATACAAAAAGGAAACTAAGTCCTAACAATGATCCCACTGCGTTGGCTTGATTGGCGGCGACTCTCCCAAAAGCTATACACCTTCCGCACCTGCACGGGTGAAAACACCGTGCTAAGCGATAATGCTTAGTGGGGAAACAAACAATAATATATGGATGGCCTATAACACCCCTTACCTATACTTAGGCGATCCCATCCCATGAGGAGTAAGATGCCGTACGAGTCAGGGTGCAATCGCACAAAGCATAAATATATATAAATTCAATCAAAGATAAACATACATAAATACGGGGCAATTAAAAACTTTTGCGAAATATAAGAACTAAGGCTGATCATGCATTAATATAACGAAAGCATTACATTACTGTTTGATCAACTAAGAGATACAACAGATAATTACAAATCCCAAAATACAGGTACATAAGCGGAAGCTAATACAAAACTGATGTAAGAGAGTTCTATACAAAAAGAAACCTCAAAATACAAAAATAAAGCCCTACACTAAGACCCTGCTGTGTTGGCTTCGATGGCTGCGACTCTCCCAAAGCAAACTCCTTCCGCACCTGCACGGGTAACTCACCGTGCTAAGCGATAACGCTTAGTGGGGAAACACACATATAGCATAAGGACAACCATTCACAACGGTCATCAAGGCAATATACACGTGTACCTCATGTATACATGTATACGAAAATCATAGCATAACAATTGCATATACTCGTGCTCACATAAATAAAGCCATTCATCAGAAAGCTCATAACAATATTCATATCCTCATAACAGATTATACTTTCACTAATGAATCCATATATATAACACATACGTTTCCTCATATCAAAATTCATACAAGGCACCTGCTGACTCGAGGGAGTGGATAACGAGTATACGGACAGTACTTTACGGGTACAAGCCGATTACGGACAGTACCTTACTGGTACGAATCGAGAAACCAATTTTACTTTTAACTTTCACAAAACATTTTCAAAAGGGACCTTAAACAAGATCCATACACATAAAAGGGTTCGCGAGGAACCAAACGGGGAGCTGATTGAGGTCCAAATGGAACTGAGGGCTGCAGCTATAAGACTCTATTAGGCATGCCTAACTATCCACTTTCTAGACTCTAGCAGGTCATGCATAACACAATCCACAAATAAACATTAATCCAATTTAAAGCAAGCAATTATATAGCTTAACATGTATATTCACATAATACAAATAATCATGGCATAATATAGCATGTGATCACCCTCTGTATCATTATAAAAACTCACATAGCATGGTCATTTACTACTCTACACATATATATATATATATATATCATATGCAAAGTACTTAGCTTAATTGGAAACAAGTAATAGAATCCATCCATTGTATAGCTAAATATCTGTTTTAAAGACATAAATCATGTTAAAAGACACTAAATAACATTTAAAACCATACAAGAGAAGAAAAGGAATGGAAAAGAAAGAAGTGGAAAAATTGCAAAAAGGCGGGCAGAACTGTTTTACACGGGCGGTATGGCTTTACCCTTACCGCCGTGTAAGACACTCACATGGGATAGGGCTTAGGCCATACCGCCGTGTAACATGCCTCACACTCGGGCAGAATGGTTTTACACGGCGGTATGGTTTTGCCCTTACCGCCGTGTAAAGACACAACTCCAGAATTCTAAGGCAAAACCCACGATCCACACGGCGGTGAGACCAGGCCTTACTGCCGTGTGACTCCTGGATTTTCCAGAAATCTGCAGAATTCCAACTTCAACAATTCCCAATTTTTCACACAATCAACCACAACGAAATATACACATTTTTACCAATAAATTAACACCAAAAACTTACCTCAAACTTACCTTAACTTGGCCATCCAAAATCTCAACTCAAACAACATAATATATCAATAATTTGACCAAACATACATGAACTCAACATCCACAAATTTAGAAAATTAAATCAAGAGAATTAAATATTTTGCAATAGCCTATCATTCAAATTCTACACTTTAAAACCTGAAACCCACTTAGAGTAAACCAATTTCATACACCAATTTCCATCAATCTTACATACATGCAAAACCCAAACTCACATTCAAGCAAAAACAAAAGCATAAAAATTTTCCTAAACCTCAAAATTAGGAGCTCTATCACTTGGTTCCACTAGATCCAGCAACTTCCTTGCCTTTAGGATCTCTTGCAGGCTCAGCTAAACACCCAAAACAATAAAACACACACCAAAGCAACCCTAATCAAAACCCTAAACAAATAGGATGAAAAAGAGAAGGGAACTTGGAAACCAAAACAGAAAATGCAGAGAAACTTACCCAAAACAACACAATGAGTGACCAATCTCCACCACACAAGCTTGGACCAAGGGAAGGTTGGCTAAGGGAAACGAAGAGGAAGAAGAAGGAGGAAGAAGAAGAGGGAACGGGAGATGGAACCCAATTCTGATTTTCCCCTTTTCTTCTTTCTCTTTCTTTTCTCACCCTCCACTTGTCACAATCTAGGTGGTGGAAACCACTCACTCACACACTAAATGCACATGTTACACACACACACAATGAAATACTCTAATAATGCACCCTACACATGTATGAGCAACACACAGACAATGCAATCTCATCTAATGCACACACATAATAATATGCTCACATGCATGTGATCCTAACTCCATTTATGGACACTTTATTTCTATATGCACCACCACACAGGAACAAACCCACAAAATATGCATATATACCAAAATACCCCTATGATATGCCAAAACCATGCAAATGCACACACATACATATTGCTCGCTCGACTAGGGGGCAAACGGGGTGTGACAACTCTCCCCTACTAACAAAAATATCGTCCTCAAAATTCTCACCTGAACTGAACAACTGCGGGTACTGAGTTCTCATCGACTCCTCTGGTTCCCATGTCGCTTCTTCGACTCCGTGGTGATTCCATAAAACCTTGACCAAAGGAATCTGCTTACTTCTTAACTGCCTCACTTTCCGAGCTAAGATAGCTCTAGGTTCTTCATCATAAGAGAAATCAGGCTGAACTTGTACATCTTACACTGACAAAATGTGCGACGGATCCGACCGGTACTGACGAAGCATCGAAACATGAAACACATCTTGCAACTTCGATAACTCCATTGGTAACGCCAATCTATAGGCTACCGGGCCAACTCTTGCCAACACCTCATACGGACCAATGAAGCGAGGACTAAGCTTTCCTTTCTTTCCAAACCTAAGCACTTTTCTCCAAGGAGAAACTTTCAGGAAAACCTTGTCTCCAACTTCAAACTGCACATCCTTTCTCTTCAAGTTGGCATAAGATCTCTGTCGATCCTTGGCCGCTTTTAAATTCTGCTGCACAACTCTGATCTTCTCCTTTGTATCTCTAACCAGATCTGGCCCAATCACTGACCTCTCGGACAACTCTGTCCAACAAACTGGAGTCCTACACTGACGTCCATACAAAGCCTCATAAGGAGCCATACCGATACTGGACTGATAGTTATTGTTGTAGGCAAATTCCATAAGGGATACATACTTGTCCCAACTACCCAGAAAGTCCAAAACACAAGCCCTTAACATGTCCTCTAAGATCTGAATCACTCGCTTGGACTGACCGTCTGTCTGAGGATGAAATGCCGTACTGAAGTTCAACTTGGTACCCAAAGCTCACTGCAACTCTTTCCAAAACTTAGATGTGAACCTTGGGTCCCGATCTGAAACTATGGACAAAGGCACTCCATGCAACCAAACTATCTCATCCACATAGATACTGGCCAATCTATCCATATAGTAGTCCATCCTAACCGGCAAGAAGTGAGCGGACTTAGTGAGTCTATCTACAACAACCCAAACAGAATCATGCTTTTTCTGAGTCAAGGGCAACACGAAAACAAAATCCATGGCAATATCATCCCACTTCCACTCGGGAACGGACAAAGGCGTGAGCAATCCGGAAGGAACTTGGTGCTCAGCCTTTACCTGCTGACATGTCAAGCACTTGGATACAAAGTCTACTATGTCCCTCTTCATACCAAACCACCAATAAAACTGCTTCATATCCTGATACATCTTCCCACTGCCAGGATGCATGGTGAAAACTGTACTATGTGCCTCACTCAAGAGCTGTTTCCTCAAATCCTCATCATCTGGAACACACAAACGGTTCCCATACAAAAGCGCTCCATCAAGAACCGAGAACTCTGACTGCTTGCCCAAACTAACCTCTTATACAATCTGCTGAAGCTTCTCATCAATCTTCTGAGCATCAACTATCCGCTGTCTCAAGGTAGGCTTGACTCTCAACTGAGCTATCAAAGCCCCATCCGAACCAAACCTCCATATGAACCGTCTCAAAAATAAGGCAGAAACTGACTTTCGACTCAAAGCATCCGCGGCTACATTGGCCTTACCCGGATGGTAATCCACAATGCAATCGTAATCTTTAAACAACTCAAGCCAACGGCGCTGTCTCATATTCAGCTCCTTCTGAGTCAGAAAATACTTCAAACTCTTGTGGTCCGTAAAGATCCTGCACTTCTCCCCGTAGAGATAATGGCGCCAAATCTTCAAAGCAAAGACGACTGTTGCTAACTCAAGATCATGCGTCGGATAGTTCCTCTTGTGTGACTTTAACTATCGAGAAGCATAAGCCACAACCTTACCTTCCTGCATCAGAACACATCCCAGACCAACACCTGAAGCGTCGCTATATATAACAAACTCCTTACCCGTGATGGGTTGAATCAGTATAGGAGCTTCAACTAACAACTGCTTCAACCTCTCAAAACAAGCTTGACACTTATCCGACCACTCAAACTTAACTCCTTTCCTCAACAACCTAGTCATCGGAGTGGCAATCACAGAGAAACTCTTAATAAACCGACGGTAGTAACCCGCCAGACCAAGGAAACTCCTCACCTCCTAAATAGGCACTTTCCAATCGACTATCGCCTCAATCTTAGCTGGATCTATTTGGATACCCTTGGCTGAAACTACGTGGCCCAAAAATGACAATTCCTGAAGCCAAAAGTTACACTTACTCAACTTACTCAACTTGGCAAACAACCGATGTTCCCTCAACACTTGCAAAACCAATCGGAGATGTTCCTCATGCTCGGTCTCATCCTTGGAATACACCAGGATATCATCTATAAACACTACTACAAATCGGTCTAAGTATGGCCTAAACACTCTGTTCATCAAATCCATGAATGCCCCTGGAGCATTGGTCAAACTAAACGGCATAACAAGGAACTCATAGTGGCCATACCGAGTCCGAAATGCAGTCTTAACCACATCCTCATCCTTAACCCGAAGCTGATAATACCCAAACCGAAGATCTATCTTGGAAAAGACTCCTGCACCTCGAAGTTGATCAAACAAATCTTCAACTCTAGGCAACGGATACCTATTCTTCACTGTGATCTTGTTAATCTGTCTATAATCGATACACATCCTCAAAGATCCATCCTTCTTCTTGACAAATAGAACCGGAGCTCCCCATGGAGATATGCTGGGTCGAATAAACCCCTTATCCAAGAGCTCTTGCAGTTGAGTTTTTAATTCTCTCAACTCTACAGGAGCCATCCGATAAGGTACCTTCGATACAGGTGTGGTAGCCGGCATGATCTCTATGGCTAGCTCAACTTCCCTCTCTGGAGGCAAACCCGGCAAGTCACTTGGAAAAACATCACTAAACTCCCGAACAATAGGGATGTCCTCAATCCTCACTTGATCTCTCTTGGAATCCAAAATCACAGCTAGAAAAGCCTCACAACCTTTTCTCAAGAACCTCTTGGCTTGAATTGCAGAAATCACGTTGTTCACAGAACTCGCACCCAAACCTCTAACAAACACTGGAGCTTGGTTCCTATCCCGAAGCACAAAGGTCTTCCTATGACAATCAACCACAGCCCGATGCTTGCCCAACCAGTCCATACCCAAAATCAGGTCATACTCTCTGAAAGGTAACTCTACCAAATCCGCATGGAACTCAACACCCTCAACCATCAAAGGACAACTCCTAAAAACTCTAATTACCCTGACACTATGCCCTAATGGATTGGTTACACATATCTCATAGTCTAACTGATCTACCACATGCAACTTATCAACAATCTTATGCGTGCACAAATATGAGTGTGTGGAACCAGGATCTATTGGAGCATATAATTCAGTGTCATGGAGTAGGAACTTACCAGCAATCACATTAGGGGCATCCTGCTCCTCTCTGGCTCTCACTGCATATGCTCTAGCTGCAACAGGTGGAGGACGCTCAACAGTCTCAGAAACAGCTCCATCTCTAGGTCGACCACCTCGACCTCTACCTCTACCTCTACCTCTAGCAGCCAGAGAAACATTTGATCCAACTCTGCTAGCTCCTCCCTGTGGACCTGAATCTTCATTCAATTGGGGATAACTAGCCAGACGGTGCTCGGTGCTCCCACACTTAAAGCACCCACCAGTGAGCCACCTACACTCACCCCGGTGAGCCTTGCTGCAATGTGCACAAACAGGTATAGCATCAGATCTACCACCTCTGCCAGAACTAGATACCACTGCCGAACCTTGCCTTCTACCTCTAGTACCCGAACTAGCTGATGGCTCATCTTGCAGGTTCCTAGATCTCTTACCCGAAGATGAGGAAGAACCTCCCCTTGCAGAATTCCTTCGCTGAGCTCTCTCCCTAAGCAATGATTTCGTCCTCTCCGCCCTCATGGCAGCCTCAGCAATCTGATAATAACTTACCCCTGACTTACACATCAAAGAAATCAAAGCAATCTTCAAAGATTCGTTCAACCCGGCTTCAAAATGCTTGCATCTGAAATCATCTGTCATAACCCCACGTGGAGCATAGCGAGACTACCGATTAAACTCTTTCTCATAATCCGAAACTAACATGGCCCTCTGCTTCAAACTCAGAAACTGCGCCCATCTTGCGTCCCTATATGCTTGAGTCACATACTTCTTGGTGAACTCCTCCCCGAAGAATTCCCATGTAACCGAATCAGGCATCTGAGGTTGCCTACATACCAACTCCCACCATTCGTAAGCCGACCCTTGAAGCAATGCAACAGCACATTCAGCTTGCTGATCGGGAGGACACCTGACTTCCTTTAAAGCTCTCTTTACTTTATCAAGCCACTTTTTAGCTAACTCTGACTCATCTAGCCCGGTCCCATAAAAATCCTCAACACCAGCTCTTCTTAAACTCTCTATCGAAGCTTTAGGGGCAGTCACCCCTTTCAAAACTCGAGCCATGTCCTGATGCAATCTGAACATAGCCTCAAAATGCATGGCAGCGGCCTTGGGCTGGACCCTAGCACGTTGAGCCGACACAGAAACAGAAACAGAAACAGACGGATCTACAGCTGGAGGATTCACACTTTCAGTGAATTCCTCAAGCGCACCATGAGCAGAATCAGAATCCATCTAACAAACAAGAGAACAACTGCATCAGCCAACACAGCCCTGGACATAGATGTATCCACACATAGCATCACATATATAATCACCCAGAAACGCCTAAACCAGGCTCTGATACCAAAACTTGTAACACCCCTTACCCATACTTAGGCGATCCCATCTCATGAGGAGTAAGATGCCGTACGAGTCAGGGTGCAACCGCACAAAGCATAAATATATATAAATTCAATCAAAGATAAACATACATAAATACGGGGCAATTAAAAACTTTTAAGAAACATAAGAACTAAGGTTGATCATGTATTAATATAACGGAAGCATTACATTACTATTTGATCAACCAAGAGATACAACATATAATTACAAATCCCAAAATATAGGTACATAAGCGGAAGCTAATACAAAACTGATGTAAGAGAGTTCTATACAAAAAGAATCCTCAAAATACAAAAATAAAGCCCTACACTAAGACCCTGCTGTGTTGGCTTCGATGGCTGCGACTCTCCCAAAGCAAACTCCTTCCGCACCTGCACGGGTAACTCACCGTGCTAAGCGATAACACTTAGTGGGGAAACACACATATAGCATAAGGACAACCATTCACAACGGTCATCAAGGCAATACACACGCGTACCTCATGTATACATGTATACAAAAATCATAGCATAACAATTGCATATACTCATGCTTACATAAATAAAGCCATTCATCAGAAAGCTCATAACAATATTCATATCCTCATAACAGATTCTACTTTCACTAATGAATCCATATATATATCACATACGTTTCCTCATATCAAAATTCATACAAGGCACCTGCTGACTCGAGGGAGTGGATAACGAGTATACGGACAGTACTTTACGGGTACAAGCCGATTACGGACAGTACCTTACGGGTACGAATCGAGAAACCAATTTTACTTTTAACTTTCACAAAACATTTTCAAAAGGGACCTTAAACAAGATCCATACACATAAAAGGGTTCACGAGGAACCAAACGGGGACCTGATCGGGGTACAAACGGAACTGAGGGCTGCAGCTATAAGACTCTATTAGGCATGCCTAACTATCCACTTTCTAGACTCTAGCAGGTCATGCATAACACAATCCACAAATAAACATTAATCCAATTTAAAGCAAGCAATTATATAGCTTAACATGTATATTCACATAATACAAATAATCATGGCATAATATAGCATGTGATCACCCTCTATATCATTACAAAAACTCACATAGCATGGTCATTTACTACTCTACACATATATATATATATCATATGCAAAGTACTTAGCTTAATTGGAAACAAGTAATAGAATCCATCCATTGTATAGCTAAATATCCATTTTAAAGACATAAATCATGTTAAAAGACACTAAATAACATTTAAAACCATACAAGAGAAGAAAAGGAATGGAAAAGAAAGAAGTGGAAAAATTGCAAAAAGGCGGGCAGAACCGTTTTACACGGCGGTATGGCTTTACCCTTACCGCCGTGTAAGACACTCACACGGGGTAGGGCTTAGGCCATACCGCCGTGTAACATGCCTCACACTCAGGCAGAATGGTTTTACACAGCGGTATGGCTTTGCCCTTACCGCCGTGTAAAGACACAGCTCCAGAATTCTAAGGCAAAACCCACGATCCACACGGCGGTGAGACCAGGCCTTACCGCCGTGTGACTCCTGGATTTTCCAGAAATCTGCAGAATTCCAACTTCAACAATTCCCAATTTTTCACACAATCAACCATAACGAAATATACACATTTTAACCAATAAATTAACACCAAAAAATTACCTCAAACTTACCTTAACTTGGCCATCCAAAATCTCAACTCAAACAACATAATATATCAATAATTTGACCAAACATACATGAACTCAACATCCACAAATTCAGAAAATTAAATCAAGAGAATTAAACTTTTTGCAATAGCCTATCATTCAAATTCTACACTTTAAAACCTGAAACCCACTTAGAGTAAACCAATTTCATACACCAATTTCCATCATTCATACATACATGCAAGACCCAAACTCACATTCAAGGAAAAACCAAAGCATAAAAATTTTCCCAAACCTCAAAATTAGGAGCTCTATCACTTGGTTCCACTAGATCCAGCAACTTCCTTGCCTTTAGGATCTCTTGCAGGCTCAGCTAAACACCCAAAACAATAAAACACACACCAAAGCAACCCTAATCAAAACCCTAAACAAAGAGGATGAAAAAGAGAAGGGAGCTTGGAAACCAAAACAGAAAATGCAGAGAAACTTACCCAAAATAACACAATGAGTGACCAATCTCCACCACACAAGCTTGGACCAAGGGAAGGTTGGCTAAGGGAAACGAAGAGGAAGAAGAAGGAGGAAGAAGAAGAGGGAACGGGAGATGGAACCCAAATTCTGATTTTCCCCTTTTCTTCTTTCTCTTTCATTTCTCACCCTCCACTTGTCACAATCTAGGTGGTGGAAACCACTCACTCACACACTAAATGCACATGTTACACACAGACACAATGAAATACTCCAATAATGCACCCTACACATGTATGAGCAACACACAGACAATGCAATCTCATCTAATACACACACATAATAATATGCTCACATGCATGTGATCCTAACTCCATTTATGGACACTTTATTTCTATATGCACCACCACACAGGAACAAACCCATAAAATATGCATATATACCAAAATACCCCTATGATATGCCAAAACCATGCAAATGCACACACATACATATTGCTCGCTCGACTAGGGGGCAAACGGGGTGTGACACGGCCATTAACAATGGTCGTCAAGGCAAAATGCATACGATATGGCATACTGAATATCATAAGATAATCACAATAGAATTCCATTCATAACCATTCAAAGGTTCAATAAACATATTCATATGCCAACTGATTCATATACTCATATTGGAGTCATTTAGATTCAAATACTTATAATCATACTCATACGGATACACATACTTATAATCATATCAGAACAAATCATAACACCTGCTGACTCACAGTAGTGGATAGCGAGTAAACGCATAGAGGTACCTTATGGGTACGAATCGACACGTAGCGGTACCTTATGGGTACGAATCGGGAAAACAATATCACATTTTCTCTTTTCAAAACCTTTTACAAAGGGATCTTAAACAAGATCCGTACGCGTAGAAGTTCGCGAGGAACTAAACGGGGACCTAATCAGGGTCTAGAACAGTGTAGAGGCTATAGCAAAAGGACTCTTTTAGGCATGCCTAACTAACCACTACGCTGACTCTTGCAGATCATGCATAATACAATCATGCTCAAAGAATAACATATAATTCATCATGAAGAAATCATAATAGTACACATATATAAGCATAATTATTCCCATTCAATATTAAAAATCCATGAAGAAATAATACAGAAGTAATTTTAGAAGAAAGGGGCAAAATGGGTCACTGTCGTGATCGCGACTGGTGTCGCTCTCGCGATAGTGGCCGGATGGCCTTAGCGAGGGGAAGGGGCAAAGAGGTCACTGTCGCGATCACGACCAGTGTCGTGCTCGCGACAGTGGCCGATAGGCCCTGGCGAGGAGAAGGGAGAAGAGGCAAAGGGCGTGCGAGTCGTGAGACAAACTTCACCACTCGTGAAGGTTGTTCACGACTCGTGAACATGGTTCACAAATCGTGAACGTAGTTCACGTCTCGTGAACTCATAGTCTCCCCCTGCCGACGCATAATTCTGCTGCACCACTCGCGCACGCCGAAGCTTCACGAGTTGTGTTGCCCAATCATGAGTCGGACACCTCACAGAAAAATAGAGCAAATCTCGCGTAAAAATGGAATTCACCGTTCTATCACGCTCACGACAGCATCGCGATTTCTAGTTTTCCAGTAAAACGCAGAAACCCAGATTTTCAACCACCAAAACCATTTTGAAAAATCAAACTAAACATCATCTTACCTTCAAATAAGCCTCCCACCATCACATATAACATAAAACACAACTTAATTCAACACTTTACACAATTAAAATCATGCATTAATAAAATCAAGCTCCTCAAGAACACAAACCCAGAATTTACAGCAAACATTCATCAAACTTCAATAATTGCTCAATACTTCAACATTCAAGCATTATAACTCAAATCAATTGAATACCCATAACATTAACACTATAATATGCCTCATCAAACATAAATTTTCCAGAAAACACATGCAAAGGCATAAATCAAAATATGAACATCAAACAATCAAAGTCCTATAAAGTTCAAACAAAATCCCAAACCTGAAATTCCTTTGCTCCTACTTAGTGAACACCACTACCACTCGCCTTCTCCTTTCCTTTGGGATTGCGAGGAGGCTCAACTAAGCACAACACCCAAAATCTCACAAAACAAGAAACCCTAGATCAAAACTTAAATCAGCAAAGAAGGAGAAAAGATGATGAAGAAGAAGAAATGCAGCAAATCTTACTAAATGGAAGTTGAGAAGTGATCAATTCCCACCAAAGCCACTTGGATCCAAGCTAGGCACACTTGAGAGGAGAAAGGAAGAAAAGGAATAGAGACAAGAGGGGAAACGGGAAAGAGATAACAAATTCTGCTTTCCCTTTTCTCTTTCTTCTTCTATTTACTCTCTTCCTAACCCAAGCCACATGTCAACTCCTCAATGGTGGAATTTGATCACTCACACCCTACCAACACACATGCTATCACACACAATGCCAACCCACATAACTCACACCCTACAACCATATGCTAATGCACAAACACTAACATAACCCAAAGCACATACACCTTACTAACATATATGCACCCACACAATAATACAACCCATAAAACATGCATTTTGCCCAAAATACCCTTATCACATGCCAAAACTCTCACACATGCACACATACATATGGAAAACATAGCTCAAACTATTAGGGGGGAATTGGGGTATTACAACTCTCCCCTACTAACAAGAATTTCGTCCTCGAAATTCTTACCTAAACTGAACAAATGCGGATACTGAATCCTCATCATCGCCTCTGGTTCCCAAGTCATTTCCTCGACTCCGTGATGTTGCCAAATAACCTTGACCAGAGGGATTAGCTTGATTCTCAACTGCCTCACTTCCTGAGCTACAATAGCCTTCGGCTCTTCATCATAAGAGTAATCTAGCTGAATCCAAACATCTTGACTGACAATACATGCGACAGATCCGATCTATACCGATGAAGCATGGAAACATAGAAGACGTCATACATCCTAGCCAACTCCATCGGTAAAGCCAACCTATAGGCTACCAAACCAACTCTATCCAGAATCTCAAAAGGCCCAATGAACCGAGGACTAAGTTTACCTTTCTTGCCAAACCGCAATACTTTCCTCCAAGGTGAAACCTTAAGGAAAACTTTGTCCCCGGCTGGAAACCGAATGTCCTTTCTCTTCAGATTGGCATAGGATCTCTGCCTATCCTTAGCCACCTTCAGATTCTGCTGCATAACTCTGATCTTTTCTTCGGTATCTCTAATCATCTCTGGCCCAATAAAAGATCGCTCTGTTAACACTATCCAATAAACCGGAGTCCTACATGGTCGACCATACAAAGCCTCAAACGGTGACATCCCAATGCTCTATTGATAACTGTTGTTGTAGGCAAACTCCATAAGCCACACATAAGTCTCGTGAACTCACAGTCTCCCCCTGCCGACGTGTGATTCTGCTATACCACTCGTGCACGTCGAAGCTTCACGAGTTGTGCTGCCCAATTACGAGTCGGACACCTCGCAGACAACAGAGAAAATCTAGCGTAAAACTAGAATTTAATGTTTTATCGTGCTCGCGAGGATGTCGCACTCGCGACAGCATCGCGATTTCCAGTTATCTAGCAAAATGCAAAAAACCCAGATTTTCAACCACCAAAACCATTTTGACACAAAATCAAACCTAACCTCATCTTACCTTCAAATAAGCCTCCCAACCATCACATATAACATAAAACACAACTTAATTCAACACTTTACACAATCAAAATAATGCATTAACAAAATCAAACTCCTCAAGAACACAAACCCAGAATTTACAGCAAATATTCATCAAACTTCAATAATTGCTTAATACTTCAACATCCAAGCATCATAACTCAAATCAATTAAATACCCATAAAATTAACACTATAATATGCCGCATCAAACATCAATTTTCAAGAAAACACATACAAAGGCACAAATCAAAATATAAACATCAAACAGTCAAATTCCAACGAAGTTCAAACAAAATCCCAAACCTGAAATTCCTTTGCTCTTACTTAGTGAGCACCACTGCCACTCGCCTTCTCCTTTCCTTTGGGATCGTGAGGAGGCTCAACTAAGCACAACACCCAAAATCACACAAAACAACAAACCCTAGATCACAACTCAAACCAGCAAAGAAGGTAAAAAGATGATGAAGAAGAAGAAAAAATGCAATAAATCTTACCAAATGGAGGTTGAGAAGTGATCAATTCCCACCAAAGCCACTTGGATCAAAGCTAGGTACACTTGAGAGGAGAAAGGAAGAAGAGGAATAGAGAGAAGAGGGGAAACGGGAAAGAGATAACAAATTCTGCATTCCCTTTTCTCTTTCTTCTTCTATTTACTCTTTTCCTAACCTAAGCCACATGTCAACTCCTCAATGGTGTATTTTGATCACTCACACCATAACTCACACCCTACAACCATATGCTCATGCACACACTGTTGGGTTTCTTCGGAATAATTCAACATTAACGCAGCGAAATAAAATAGAAACCCAAAACAGGATCCATGTATTTTCGATTAATTCAAAAGGAAGGATTAAGATTTACCAACCTTTCTCCTACGTAGGAAGTCAAAATAAACTCCTTTAATTCGGACTGTAGACGCTGCTCTAACACGAACATCCTCTACCGGTATCCACACGCACGAACCAATGAACCGAATTCGCAGGGGTGCTAGCTCCCTTATGTTGGACTGGATTTTTAAGTTTTCTTTCTCAAAGAAAAGGTGGCAGCTAGGTTTGTTTCTTTCTAAGAAAAATATATTCACTCTCAATCCTTTTTCTCTTAGGGAAAGGAAAACGTGATTAGCTATTTCTCTTAGGAAAATCTGCCACTCTTTATCCTATTAATTATCTCTTGAAAAAAAACGTGATTAGGTTAAACCACTTATTTTCTTTATCTAACACATATCTGTATATATGTTAAACTATAAAGAAATAAATAAGGATATTATCTTTAATTCAAATTAAGAGATATTATATATATATATATATATATATATATATATATATATATATTTATCTATTTCTTATTCTAAATAATAAGAAATATTATATAATACATATAATTATCTCATATTCAAAATAAGAGATTTATTTATATATATATGTGTGTGTGTCTGTGTGTGTGTGTGTGTGTGTGTGTAATTTCGAAGTTAAATATAAATACCTATATTTATATTATTCCGAAATACCCTAATAAAATCCATTTTGTTCATTTTTTATCTTGGTGTGTGACCCAATAGGTTTATATTAAGTTGGCAGTGGGCCTAATCCCATAATAAGCCCACAAGTCATAATTGGTCTCTAGTAAGACATTATGACTACCAAAATAATATAAATATCGTTAATCCGATTTTAACCTGACAACAGAATATGCTATTATCCTTTTGTCACACCATATCTTGTTTGAACATAAGTCATGGTCCATGTCAAACTTATATATTGTTCAAACATATAATTTCCCGATCACTAAGTAGACTGATAAATTCAAATGACATTGATGACACTATCAATTCATTCGAGCATGGCCATGCATTTTTACAGTCCTACTTATCGAGGGGCCCAATAGATATCTCTCTCATTAGAGAGGGACAAAATCCATTTTGATTATTCACTTTCCTCTGCATAATTCTCATTATGTCCGATCATAAACTTTATAATTATCCGATTAAAGACAACGTTTGATTATGTCAAAATATAATGTTCATTATGTAGGAAACTATGATAACCTCAGGTCAAAGGATTCAATAACATATCTATTATAAGATCACTTATGACACTATCCCATATAGTGATCTTACAGTGGGTCTATCCAGTAATTTGTTCTCTAACAAATACCTATAGATTCGATTTATATCATCGTATATAATCATCCTATGATTATCAATACAAATCTATACTAGTCATAATTTATCTTTATGCCCTTTAGTGATAAATGACTAGGGACGACATGAATAACATTGTTATTCATAAACATTACAATAATGTAATATGCCAATAATATTAATGTGAAGAAAACCATTATATAAATGAAAAATGTAATGATTACATCAAGGTCCAAATTTTTGGGCTAGGGCATAACCACTAACACAACCCAAAGCACATACACCCTACTAACATATATGCACCCACACAATATTACAGCCCATAAAACATGCATTTTTCCCAAAATACCCTTAACACATGCCAAAACTCTCACACATGCACACATACACATGGCAAACATGGTTCAAACTATTAGGGGGGAATCGAGGTGTTACAAAAGGTGATAATACTTTAAGGCTACCTAAGCATGGTCCCTGCTAATGGATCTAGCTCATCAAGAGTGTAACGACCGATTGGGTCTCCATTTAATATACCATGATGGTAAGAGGCTTAGGCTGGTGATTATCCTTAACACTTTTCTACTTTGAGTTAATGTAGGGTTATATTTTAGGAATGCACCGGGGTAAGAATAGGGACCAAACTAGCATAGTTCTAAGGCTCTAATGAAAATGCAATGTAATTTTTAAAAGGGATAAAATTTTTAAATTAAAACTCAATTATACATTTTAACCAAGGTACTTTCGAAGCAAAGTCTCTTACGTCCCTAGTAGAGTCGCCACTGTGAACTCTTGAGGCCTCGAAGACCCGCCTTTAGGGATTTTAGGAGAGGTTCATGGAAACTTGCAAGAGATTGCAAGGGCGTCTATTTTGGGTAACAAGGAGGTTTCTTGGAGTCGCCACCCAATAAAATATTGGAAAATATTGTCTAGCCTCAATGAGCCTAAGATAATGCATATGCATCCATTTTGGGCAAGTCGGAGATATTTTGGATGGTCCTCTAACCTCGTGGAGCCTAGGACTATGCAAATTGGGCCTATTTTGGCAACAAGAGATATTTTGGAGACACCACCCCAATGAGACATTGAAATGGTCCTCTAACCTCGTTGAGCCTAAGACCAGAGATGGTTCGAGACTTCCCATTTATTTATACATTGATTAAATTACAATTGAGCTTTAAATTTAAGATTTCATCCCTTTTCTCATACATTTAAATGTAATAATTAGAGCGCATATCAATCACATAATAAAATGGTAAATAAAAGCAAGATTAAGATAAGGTAAAAAGAAATACAATAAATTACAACAAAACTAGGGGCGGAATACAACCCCCAATATAAAATAAATGTAAATCATACATAAAACAGGGTATTTATTAAGAGTGAGGACATTGGTCCTCACATGCATAGTTAAAGAAAATAATTTTAAAGTGGCAATTTACTTGGATGAAAAATAGGACATTGGTCCCATTTTTATAGAAAAATCCAATTTATTTCTAAAAATATTTTTGTATGATTTTTAATTAAACGTGCATAAAATAAATGATTTCATTACAAACTACATGATAAATAAAGGAAAAATATTAAAAACAGTAAAAATAATAACTCTCTGGATCTCCTCCTTTGCTTGCAAATATGCTCAAACAAGGAAGAATAAAGATTAAAACAAAAAAAACACAAAATAAAATAATGTTAGTATCAAATCAAGAAAATTAATTAAACACATAAAATAATAAATGATAGATTAGAATTAATAAAATATGCATTATGGATGACAAATAAATTAAATGACATATTAAAATGAATAGTATTAACATATTAATAAATTAACACAAATAATGATGATGATAATGATAAGAATAATAATAATAATAATAATAATAATAATAATAATAATAATAATAATAATAATAATAATAATGATAATAATAATAATAATAATAATAATAATAATAATAATAATAATAATAATAATAATAGAAATGAAGAATAAACAATTAAATAAGATAAAGCAAAAAGAATATTAGAGATGTTAAATCTATATATAAAATCACATAAAATAAATAAAAACACAATAAATATAAAGATCTACATTATTACTAATTAAATAAGAACAAGAGTAAGAGATCGGGTCTAAAATGTTTACCCTCAGATTTCGGATTCAATTAATGAGAAATGTGATTGATTTTCTTTCTTTGATTCCCAAAATATGAATAAAAATAATAAAAATTGGAATTTTATTTCAAAAGAAATTTGCTTAAGAAAAATAATAGAAGAAAATAAATTAATTCTCAAGAACAAAGAATTGATTTCTTTGTCTCAAAAAATTATAAATGATAAAAAAACCCAAATTTTAAGAACAAAAAATGATTTTCTTTATCTTAAGAAAAATTCTTGGTTAAAAATTGAATTTTTTAACCTTTAGAATTTTATTTGGAGAAGAAAAACTAAGAAAAGTGTAGAGAGAATTCTTAGAGAAGAACAGAAGAAGAAAAATAAAGATCTTTGATGCAAAATGAATTCCCCCTATTTCTTTCCCAAATTTTCTATTTAAATGAATAAAAATGGAAAAAACCATTAATGAAGGAAGAAAATAGGATTTTTATCAAATTTCCCTTAATTTGGGTGCAAAAAAGGAAATTATTATTAAAAATCGCAAAAAAAAAGGTGAAAAAGTCAAAGAAAACGGAAAAAACAGAAAAATGGCATTTTCGGTGGATCAGGGCGACCGACATGCGCGCGCTCGCCCAGCGTGAGTGACGCTCCGCGCGCCGACGCAGCCGAATATATATATATATATATATATATATATATATATATATATATATATATATATATATATATATATATATATATATATATATATAAATCTGACTAAAAACACAATAATTTTCAAACTCTATTTTTTAAATTTAATTTTTAATATATTTTTTATTTTTTATTCTAAAAAGCAAATTTAACACGGAAATCATCATTTTTAACCTTTTTATCTGTGAACAGGTATCTAATCATCATTGGGTAACTCTGATTTAGGTTGACTCAGGACCCGGTGTATACAGGTGCCTTTACCTTCGTCATTATGGGTTCTTCATACTCTTTCTCTACATAATCATCCTCTAGTCTATAGGCTCTCCCTCTTCTCTAGCCTGAGGATGTAGTATGTAATGACTCGAAGTGTACCCTAGAATTATTTGTAGTGTAAATTGCATAGTGAGGGTACAAGAGTAATTATGCAATTATGAGTTTATGGGTAAATGAGGATGTAATTGAAAAGAAATTAAAGTATTTGAAAGAAAAAATTTTACAAGAGGGACTTAGAAAGGAGTTGGCCAAAGGATTAAGTGGGTTATTTGCTTTGAGCTAGACATGTAGCAAAAGACTTGCCAAGTGGCTTGTTAAGAGCTTGCCACTTAAGCAGTCTCATACAATAAAAGGCTAAGTGGAGAGGAAAAAATTATCTCCTCCTTGCATGTTGGTCCGGCCACTTCTGTCTCTTATTCTTCATTTCTGTTTCTCATCTCTTGTTTTTGCTTTCTTCTTCTTCTTTGTTAGTTGTTCTAAAGTTCTGAGCTGGATTGGTTGAAAAATTAAGTGTAAATTAGAAAGGTAAGTGTGGGTTGGAAGTTTAAGTTATCTTCTCCTTTTATATTCTATTGTGATTTAAGTGGGTTTGATTTATGAATTAAGTGTATGTTTTACTAGATTTGTGCAAGAAGCTTTGGACAAGAGAAAGGACAAAGGCAAAGACAAGGTTTAAGCTAGTAGAGGGAAAGTGGATCAAGCTTCATTTTGAGGTTTGGACTTATTTGATTTTATTTGATAGATGCATGTATGATTAGATTGGGGGGGGGGGGGGGGGGGCGAATTATGGGCTTTGAAAGAGTTCAACAGCTCTTTTAGTTGTAAATTTATATATGTTAAAATTGATGAGTTGCATGATTCTTATTGACAACTTGAAGTTGTATAGAGTTTTGATTATGTGTATGTTGATTATAAGTTGTTACAAGTTATGTAAGATAAATTTATTTGCATGTGATTACTTATTTAGAAGGTCTTTTGCTTGGAATTGATCTTTGATTTATGATAAAAGTCATGCATGTGAATATAGGAATGTGTGTGAGAAGTATGTTCTAGAGATTTTTGGTTTTAGGAGCTTGAACACAAAGTTTAGGCTCTGTTGTGAGCGCGGCAAAGTGCTCAGTAGGCAAAGGATTACCAAAGCGTGTTCTATCGCGACAGCGACAGAAGCATTTTAGGTGTTCTGTCCTGTGCACGAGCTCTGCCGCGAGCGCGATAGAAAGTTTATGTGTGGTTTGTCGCGAGCGCGACATAGCTGAGAGTTAAAATTGCAAGTTATTTGCCCTTATTTGTGTGTAATTTTGCATTAGTTTATGGATGATTAATCATATGGTAGTTAAACGTGTTAAAATAAGAGTATATATGAGATGCTTGATGAAATTTGGTATGCTTAATGTGTAACAAGAATTTAAGATATTTGTGTGTACCATGTGAATTAGCTGAATGTGTATGAACATGTCAAATAGATACTTCTTTGGCATGTCAGGTAAATGAATATGTATGCATGTTCATGGTTTGCTCAGTTAATATATGAGTTGAGTTTGTTGTACAGTTGTTTGAATACATGGATGAATATATGTAAAGTATATGGTATAGTGAATAGAGTGCACATGTAAGCCTGAATTAGACATAGTAGTGGATAGATGGGCATGCCTATAATAAAGGATTAAAGTTGCAGCTGCCAGAGTGGCACCAATTGTGTCTAGAAGTTTGACACCTTTTGGTATCCAGATGTTTATGAGTTAGGTCTCTAGATGTTTGATACTGCTCGTCAGTATCCAGAGTGCCCGTATCCACCATCGATGTGAATTCAGGCTATGAAAGTTAACGTATGTTTATGGCTGTATAAGAAATGCTATGATATGTTTCTATGTATATGAATAATTATTACATGTAGTGAAATGTTATCTCATATCTATACAATGTCGCTAAAGTTAGAGAATATATGTATGTTGAGATGAATGTAAAAGATAAAGGCAAGCCAATAGCATGTTTATTGAAAGTGCTTATTGGTGAATGATATTATGTGTTTAGTGCTGGATATTGATTTGCGTATTGTGTGATATTTTGCAACTTCAATAGAAGTCTATTTTGCTTTTGTTTATCCCCGCTGAGCAACCACTGAGGCTTTGCTCAGCACGGGTGTTTTCCCGTGCAGGTATGCAGGTTGAGTATTTAGAGTTGTGTATCTGCTGGCCACTAGGAGTTTAAGTTTTGAGTGTCCTTTCGTATATGGTTCTTCTTGTATTGGATAATATAGTGATATGCAAAGAGATTCTGTAATTAAGTGACATGTAACAAGTGTAATTGTTTTAACGGTATATGTATAAGTATTATAAGGATAATGTTATTATGTATTGTATAATACTATAATTTATATATATATATATGATACCTCGATTATATTTATCTAAGAAATATTTATTGGAAGGGAATTCCATGATATTCTGCTCATAAGATATTGATAATGTTTATTGATGCGAATTATATGCGTAGTTTGTATGTATATGCATGAGTAGCGACTCCGATATCCTTCCAGGGGGCATAGGGGTGCTACATAGTAGCTCTGAGATCTACTGGTGGTGGACGTACTTCCTCAGGAGGGTCTTCCCTAGCTGCCTCTTGTTCATTTTGTCCTACAGGGGGGCGTAACAACCCAAAATGGACCCTAGAAGGATTTTATAGTGTTAATTGTGCAATTGAGGGTACAAGAGCAATGGTATATGTATGATTTATGGGTTGAACAAGGGTATAATTGCAAGAAAATAAAGTTTATTAAAGAAAAAATTTCTTTAAGTGAGTAAGTGGTAATTGAGCAAGGATTAAAGGGACATTTTCCATGGACTTATAAAGTTTGGCCAATAGTAGAGTGACACCTAAGGAGGGTTGGTAGGGAGCATTAAATGAAAAGAAGGAAAGGAAGAGAGAGGAAAGAGGAACTCAAATTTTGCTTTAGTTTCCCCGTTCCCTCCCTTCTTCTTGCGTGACTTTCTCCTTCTTTCTTCTTTTTTTGTTTTTTGCTTCTTGCTTATTCTTTTTGGGTGTTTGTTTAAGAGCTTTGGTTTGGATTTGAAGGGTTAGTGGTTGGTTTCTAGGTTTCAAGTCTTTATCTCCTCCTTCCTTTTTTCTATTTTGATTTAGTAGCTGAGTATGTTGGGTTAAGTGTGTTTATTTTGGATGTTTCTTGCTTGAAGTTGCCGACAAGAGAAAGGACAAGGGCATAGAGAAGGTGTGATCATGAAGGGAAGAGTTCAAGCTATGTTTTGAGGTTTGGGAGTTATGTAATTGTTTGAGTTTGCCTTAAGCTTTGGGTATAATTTCTGGAGTCTGATAATTGAAGCAAGTTTATATGCGTGTTTGAGTGGGTTTGACTAATTTTTTTTTGAGTGAATTTGGAAGTGGTATTAGTACTTGAATGTGGGAATGGTTCCATGTGTTATTTTCTTTGTTAATTTGAGTGTGAGTCAGGTTTAGTTGATTATCTTGTTGAATTGTGAATTAATTGCTTGTTATGAGTACATAATGTTATTGGCATGATTATAAGCATGTTTTGGTATGAGTGGATTGAATTGTTTGCTTGATTGAATGATTTTGGAGAAGTATTGTGAGAGAGGAGCTACTGAAATCGGTAACAGAGTGTGATTAATGCCTCTATCATGAGCGTAAACGACATGAGTGTGCAGTGCCTGTGATCCAGCTGAGATGCTCTATGTCAGGAGCGCGACAGAAAGCTCGGTAAGCCGAGTTTCTGCTGGGCTTTTCTTCGTCACGAGCACTCCTGTGTATGCACGGGCAACGTGGACCTACCCGCCCTTTGTCGCAAGTGCGATAGAGGCCTTCTAGCTCCCTCTCATGAGCGTGGTTGAGCATCACGAACGCAACACTGTGCACATTTTGCCTCTGTCGCGATTGCGACAAGTCGTTGCGAGCATGACTATTTCCTGTTCTTCGAATGTGTTTTATTTGTTGCATTTTGCATGGTTTCTCACTTTACTTGGCTTATGATTTTTATTTAGGTGAGCTATATTATAGTACTCTCTAAATTCTTTAATGGAAGTATATGTGTGTTAGATGTTTTGAATTTTCAATTAAAGTAAAGTTTGAGAGTTATGGATAGCCTGAATGGTCTTGGTAGTGGATAGATAAGCATGCTTATAAAGGGATAGTGTTTGCAGCTGCTAGTGTTGACCCTGTTTGGGTTTAGTGTTTGACACCTTCGGGTATCTAAAACTTTTTAAAGTTTGTTGAGACTTCGGTCTCTCCTGATGATTGATATTGTTTGCAGTATCCAGTGCACCCATATCCACCATAGATGTGATTTCAAGCTTTTGCATTGTGATAATTATTGTAGAGTTTTTCCTTGTCATTGTTCTTGATAATTGTTAAGATCAAGTGAGTTGTATATGTTAGTGCATGTAAAGTTATAAGAGTGATTCCATGCTTGTATTTGTGTGCATTTATGAGTAAATGATTTGTATGATTAATATGCTTTTACGTTATTCATACTTGATTTTTCTTGTGACTTCGTTAGAAGTCTTTTTGCTTGTGTTTCTCCCCACTAAGCCTTCACTCAGCATGGGTGAGAGTTCTTTTGTTTTTGATATGTATATCTGTTTATAGGCAAAGGAATTGTATATATATTAAATACTTTTGTTATGTATATAGAATATTGTTGTATATGTAATATGCAGTTCTAAATTTTAAAGGATGCTTTTGTAATTTTGATGATTTTTATAATATATGTATTTAAGCTTGTTTGCTTATGTCATGTTTTATTGCTTCTGCTTTAGTACGTATGTGTATGTGTAGACACCGGGTCATGAGTCAGCCTAGATCGAATTTACCCGATGATGATAATTGCCTTCACAGGCTAAAAAAGTTAAAAGTGATGATTCCTCGTCAAATTTACATTTTTAGAGTGAAAAATTGAAAAATAATAAAAAATATTTTAAAAAATTAAATTTGAAAAATGGGGCTTAGATTTATAGTATTTTTGTAAATTAAAAAAAAAATTCGGATTGCGAGTGTCAGGCGCGGCGGCACGCTAGGCGCGAAGAGGCGACGCTGCTGCGTGTCGCTAAAAGCGCGCGCAATTCGCCGCACTGCACGCTGGAGCGCGCGGAATCGCGCAGATTGACTGCGGGAAGCCCGTCCCTCTATAGCGACGGGCTTCCCTCCTGTCCTGGCCGTCACTATAGGGTCAGATACCCTCTTTTCCAATTTTTCACCCTTTTTTCCGATTTTTTCACCCAAAAATCCGTTTTTTATCACATTTTTTTAGGGTTTTTGAGTCCAAATTAAATTCTAAAATATTTTCTTAGATAATTAATTAATAAAACTTGATTTTATCATTAAAAATAAAGGAATTTGTGTTAAAATAAATTTAACTTTTTTATTGTTTAAAGACTTTAGGATGAAAACCTAGGGGCTCCATAATATGTTTTCATCAGATTTTTCAAGGGTTTTTCCTCTCTTCTTCTTTGATTTTTCTTCCAAAAAAAAATTTCAGATTTCTTCTTTCAATTAACAAGGATTAATGGAGATTGAAAATTTATTTTCAATTCTTGATTATTCCAAATTAATTTCTTTGTTTTTTCCATAAACATAAGAGATTAATTTTCACTTTCAAAATTCACTTTTTATTTCTCATTTGTTTTTTCCATTAAACTTTTTCAAGGTTTTTTTTTTTGGTTTAATCAATAAAAATAATTCCTTTGAGCAAAGAAATTAATTTTTTGTTCTCAAAGAATTTTTTTATTAGTTTTTTTTTTAAGCCTATTTTTACTAGAATAAAATTCCAACATTTATCATATTCAATTCTAAATTTTTAAAGTCACAAAAAAAGGAAATCAAATCATCTTTTACCTTTATCAAATCCGACTCTGAGGGTAAATATTCTAGGCTCAATTTCTATTTCATTTTTTTATTTATTCATGTATATTTTATTGTTGTGATTGATTTATTTATTGTTTTCATTTATTTACTTATTGTATTTATTTTATATTGGTTTTATTTAATTGTTTAGATATGATTTTATTTTCATTCATGTGAATATTGATTTCTTTTAATTCTTAACATGTAAATAATTTAATTTATTTTGATTTCTCATTATTTTTAGCATGTAAATAATTAATTAATTTTTGTTAATCATTTTTGCCATATAAATGGTTTATGTTAATTATGAGCATATTAATTAATCATGTCATTGCTTTAATTATTTTCATTATTCTTTTATTTATTAATTTTTACCACTCTTTTATCATCTTTGCATGTTATATTTATTGTTTATTCAATTACTTGTTTATTTCCATCATTATTTTCATCATATTTTTTACGTATTGTTTAATTAATATGTTGTATTTTATTTCACTCATGTCATTTAGTTAACTTGTCATTTACAATGCATTTTTATCATTTATTTTTATTGTTCACATATTAATTCCATTGTCATTTTGATGTCATATTTTTTTATCTTGTTTTATTTCATTTTACCGTTTATTATTGATTTAATTGTTTTAATTACTAACAATATTTTGTTTATGTTTTGTTTTTATGTCAAAACTTATTTTCTTTATTTGGGCATTTTTGCGAGCACACGGGGAGATCCAGGAGGCTCGTTCGAGTTACATATTTATTTTCTTTGTTTGTAATATTTATTTATTTTGGTTTTTTCATTTATTTTTGCCATGTATATTTTTCTTATAAAATTATTGATTTAGGCTCGCTAGAAAGAAAATCACTAAACTTTTTTTTATTAATTAACTTGGAATTTTTCCTAAATAAAAATGGGACCAATGTCCTTGTTTTTCTCCATCGAAAACAAAGTCATCACATCAAAATTGTTTTGTAATAAATATGCATGCGAGGACCAATGTCCTCATTCTTGATAAATATCCCGATTTATGCATGTTTTGTACTTCATTTACAATGGGGGTTGTATTCCGCCCCTAGTTTTATTGTAATATTTTTACATGTGCTTTATTTTACTTATGCTTTTACAGCTTTTCTTAAATGTATGTTATGCGCTTTAATTAATTGCATTAAATGTATGAGAAATGGGATGAAATAATAAATTCAAAACTCAATTATAAACTTAACCAAGGTATGAATAAATGAGAAGTCCCGAACTCACTCTGGTCTTTGGGGCTCAATGAGGCGAGAGGTCTAGGACTTCCAAGACACCTCTTGAGTCTCACCAAAAGACTTAAATTTACAATCCTAGGCTCCAGGGGGTAGAGGCTGAGGCCTCCAAGATCTTCTGGCTAGCCCAAGATGGATATGTATGCGCCGTCTTAGGCTCACTGAGGCTAGATGACCCTTCCCAATGTTCTATTGGGTGGCGACTCCAAGAAACCTCATTGTTTCCCAAAATAGACGCACTTGTAAATACCTTACAAGTTTTATGAACCTCTCCTGATCGCCTTAAAGCGGGCCCTCGGGAGGACACGAGGTTCGGCGCGCGTCACAGTGGCGACTCCGCTGGGGACAATACTTATGACTTCGCTTCAAAAGTACCTTGGTTAAAATTTACAATTGAGTTTTAATTTAAACATTTCATCCTTTTTCAAAACTGCATTGCATCGCATTAGAGCCTTAGATTTATGCTAGTTTGGTCCCTCTATTAGCCCCGGTGCGTTCCCGAAGCACAACCCTACGTTCACTCAATGTAGGGAAGTGTTAAGGATAATCACCAGCCCAAGCCTCCTACCATCAAGGTATATCAAATGGTGACCCGATCGGTCGTTACGCTCGTGATGAGCTAGACCCATTGGCAGGGACCATGCTTGGGTAGCCCTAAAGTATCATCACCCATGACCAAAGCTCATGTAATGGCAATAGATACTTCCCCTAGGTGACATGTACCTTAATACAATGCTTGCTATGTGGGCCATTATATATTGAACAAATTCAACCAAATTAAATGGGCTTTTATCAAAGGCTTTCATGCCCCGATGGGCCCATCTTAATTTAGTTGAAATGTTTAAATACATAAAGGCCAAAATCCATATGTATGCGCATTAGATAAGAGATGTTATGATGCCGATTTTCCATCGAGCACCATACGCGTCCATTGGGTTCCCCGCTAACCCATGGATCAAGCCCACCTAGGAAAGAGACCACATTACCTCGTGTGTGGGAGTAATAAGGTTGGAAGGATCTACTTGCTCGCATGTGATTGTAAATATTGCATAACTCATTATCATGCATTATATATGTCATTCATGCATCATCCTAACAATCTAATTTTTTCAGCCATCATAGATTCATCTAAGTTGACTAGAGGTTCCGACGGTCGGCTAGTAAGGACAAATCTGCTCTTTGAGTTGTCGAAACTAGTGTCTGACTGGGATTCTGAGTCATTCTCATCAATTAGTGAATCCTCTCTTGAATCATCAATGGCAGAAGAACTCGGAGCACTGACCACTCAAGACCTAGCTAGGAGGCTAGAGGACTTCGAGCGTAGAATGATGGATATGATGGGTGCCATGGTTGAAAGGATTGCCCATCCTCCTGCACCTGCAGCCCCACAGCCGCCTGTTGCTCTATAACCACAGGCAGCTCCTCCTCGGGGGCAAGCCGAACCACCTGCTGGTGGGGAGGCTCCCTTCGTTGGAGTTGCTGCTCGTCAACCCAACAATGAGCACAGAGCTGCTGCACCCATCGAGCCAAGAGGGGAAAGGATTCATAATCCTAATGATGATTTCTTGATGGAGGAAGAATGTGAAGAGCCAATAGTCCACCACATTGATAGGCCAAGGGCGCCCAGGGTAGAGGATGAAGCCTTAAGGGGAATAAGACAGCAGATTGAGGCAATCACCCGCATGCTGTCAGCAGGCAAGGGGATCAATCCCGAAGATAGAGACCTAGGGGATGAAGAGTTGCTGCCTCAAAGATTCAAGATGCCCGAGCTTCCGAAGTTTGATGGCACTTCGGACCCATCTGCCCACATCAAGCAGTACACCTTGGTCATAAAAGGCACAGGGCTATGTAAGAAGCAAAAGGTGGAGTATTTCTGCCTCAGTTTAGTGGGTCCGGCAGTAGACTGGTATCACGCGCTGGATAGGAGAGCCAAGGAAGACTGGGACCTTTTGACCGAAGAATTCATGAAGTAGTATGACTGCAGTACCAGGATGGAGGTCACCTTAAAGGACCTCGAGCTTCTACAACAGAAGAATGATGAGTCATTCCATAAGTACCTCACCAGATGGAGGAACAGAGTCATGGAGATGAAGAGGAAGCCTGACACTGCAGACCAGATCAGGCTGTTTATCATGCCCTTACTTGAGGGACTTACTCAGTTTTAAGGGACTCAAGGACTGGGAGTCGCTTAAGGATATCGCTATAGAGGCTGAGGCAGCTTACCTGGCAAAGAAAGCAAGCCATAATAACTCTGCTGGGAAAAGCTATGGGAACCAGTCTGGGCTTAGATCGGGAGGTGCTGGGAGCAGTAATAACAGGAATGGCAAGACAACAGAAGTTTCAGCGACTAGAGTTGGACAGGGCCAGAGGTACTACTCTAACTTAGGTCGCTCTTTATCCTGGGTACTAGAAAGGCTTATGAAGGAAGGCAAGATACGACCTCTAGCACCTAGACCGGCCATGAATCAAGGGCAGCCAGGGCACAGAGAGGATCAGTATTGCGCTTACCACCAGCATACTGGCCACCTGATGGATTACTGCCAGACATTAAGGAACAAGATCCAAGATCTCATTGACGCCAATCAGATCACGGATCCTGAGAAGAGAGAAAAGAAGAAAAAGGCAGGTTACAATGCAGTCCCTCCACCATGAATATGATCGGGTCCTCTTAATCCACTAGTGAGGGTGGAAATGCAGATTATGTTCTTTCTTTTCAATCTTTGTTATTATTTCGAGAATAATTTTTATGACAATGTTTTGGTTATTTCAATAGAACAATTTTTGCTTATTTGTATGGTGTTTCTAATGATTTCATTTAACATGATCACAATGCATTTGCTTTGACATTAATTCAACTAATATGGTTGCATCTGATATCGGAACTTTGGAAAATTCAAAGAAAATCTTGATAGCATCTAATATAACTCCTAAAGAGAGAAAATTCTTGAGAGATAAAAAAAATAATGAAAAAAGAGAGCCTTTGCCTGAGCCTGAAAGGAAATGCCGACAATTGACGAGGATATTGTGGGGGCAATGCTGCTTCAATGTGCCGACATGAAGATCAACCGAATTTTAAAAGCCAATCCTCATCCCCAACATCCCAGATGCACACAGCATTACCAAGCAAAACAAAATTCCGATCAGCCTATTAGGGCCAAGCCTTGGAATTCCTTTCCTCACGATCTTTTGAGATATGTACCCCAGAGCCAATCAAAACCAATCTTTAATCATATAAGACCAGCAGTGACCCTTGTGAGTTAGGAGGACAGCTCGTTCCAAAAAAAAAACAAAAAAAAAACAAAAAAAACAAAAAAAAAAACCATAGTCCTATCCTAAGCCATAATTTGGCCTTAAACCATCTGAGGCCAATTCCATTCAAACCATTAAAGGTTACTGTGACGCGCGCCGGATCCCGAGCGCCGCCCTTTCGGACCACCCGCACGTGGGCGATCGGGGCATTTGCGGGTCCGTTGACATCTTGCAAATAAATTGCAAGTGCGTCTATGTTGGGCAACAAGGAGGTTTCATGGAGTCGCCACCCAATAGAACATTGGGAAAGTTACTCTCGCCTCGGAGAGCCTAAGACTGCGCTTGGTATCCATTTTGGGCCAGCCAGAGGGGTCATAGAAGGTGAACTTCTCACCCTAAAGAGCCTAGGATTAGCGCTAAAGTCTCGTGACCCAAGAAGTATTTTGGAGGATAACCTCTAACCTCTTGAGCCCAAAGACCAGAGCTGGGTCCGGGATTTCTCATCTATTTCTACCTCAATTATTTTATGATCAAATCTTAATATCATTAATTCGCTCTCTCTCCACACGATGCAATTAATCGAAGACGCATTCAATCATATTCGGAAAGCCATAAATGATCAGATAGATAATAAAAGCGATAAATTACAATAATACAAGGAGCGGAATACAACTCCCTTTTGTAAATGTGCGAAGCATACATAAATCGGGGTGTTGTTTATTTTGAGGACTTTGGTTCTCGCATGCATCATTGTTTAAAATTGGATGTTTTCATTGTGATAATTTTTATTGGATAAAAATAGGACATTGGATCCTTAAGTTTCATAAAAACCTCATTTTATTGGATATAAAACATTTATGTGGTGGTTCTTTTTAAGAGCGGTCGAAAATCGTTTTATTATTACAGACCACAAATATATAAAATAGAATAAAATAGTGATTACATATTTCTCGAATAAATAAATAAATTCTAAATGAATAAAATTAGAAGAATTAATGTATGCAAAACATGATAACAATTATAATAATCAAATGAAAATAATAATGCTAATAATAGTATCATAAAATAATAATGAATAATAAATAAACATAAAATAATGATAGTAATTATGAATGGATAAAATAATAATAATAATAATAATAATAATAATAATAATAATAATAATAATAATAATAATAATAATAATAATAATAGAAATTAAATAGATAAAAATAATGATAAATAATAATATAATAGAAATTAACACAATCACTAAAAACAGAATAATAAATATTAAATAAAATAAAAACAGAATTATAAATAAATATTAATAATATAAATAATAAATATATTAATAATAATAATATTAATATAATATGACAGAAAATTAAATAAATAATAAAATAATAAAAAAACAGAATATTAAATAAATAATAATAATAATAAATAAATGAATATAAAAAAAGGAAAAAGAGACTTACCGGTCGCCGGAGCTTCGCCGGAGGGGAGGTGGTCGACACCACCTATGCCGGAAGGTAGATCGCCGCACGCTGAGCTCCCCGACGGTGTCCACGCGCCGGACGACGAAGCAGGCTCGCCGGAAAACGATTGCAAAGCCACTGCCCCTCTCTCGCCGATCTGGCTTTTTCCGGCGAGTGGCGGTGGCTGGTCGATGCCGGCTGGTGCGCCTCGGTCTCCTCTGCACGGTGGTGGTGAGCGTGTCGCCGTGGACGGTGGCGGTTGGCCGGCGGGAGCAGCGCCTTCTCCCTTTCCTCTTTTCTCCTTTGCGTCGTCTCTGTTCCTCCCCGCCGATCTCCTCCACGCCGGCGCTGATGGCTGACCGGAGACCGCCTTTCGGTGCGCCGGGGTCTGCTCTCCACCGTGGCGGGGCGCGTGGGGCGATCGGTGGCCGGAGCTGGCCGGCGGAGGCCTCGCCTCTCTCTCTCTCTCTTTTCTTCCTCTTTCCCTTGGTTCCGGCGTCGTTCTCCCTTGGCTGGTCCCTGGTCTGCTCCTCTCTTCTCCCTTTCTTTTCTTTTCTTTTTCCTTTCCTTTTCTTTTCTTTTTCTTTCTCTCTTCCTTGGCTCTTTCTTTCTCTTCTCTCTTGATCTGCCGAGCCCCCCTCCTCTTGGTCTTCTTCTTTTCTTTTTATACTTCTATATTAGGGTTAGCTTGGTCATAATGGTAACTTCCTCCATTTTCTATTTTCTAATTTTTTTTATTTTTGATTTTAATTATTTTACTCAAATTACTACATATTAATTAGTTAAACACTTTACATATTAAATACTCTATATTTTTATACCCATTTAATTTAATTAATATCACATATATTTTATCTAATCAAACCCTATATTAATTTCATTTTTTCATTTTTAATTATCCTAAAATATTAACTAATTAATCAACTAAAATTAACTATTAATTTAACCTACCTATTTTATATCGAATATATATTTTTTTGGAGGAATTATCAAGAACCCGAGATTGCCATCAAAATCTGACTCAGAACCAGGTGTCTACAGTTGCCCCCAATTTTGGAGAAGTAAGTGCATAGACACCTAGGTGAGCCAAAATTCAAGAAGGAAGAGGGAGAATTACATACCTGGGGATGCCGAACCTCACCTTGTGGGCGCTGGTACATGTGCCCTTGCTGGTCTTTGTTTCGACCTGCGTAGCTTTGTGAGATGTAGTGCTCTCTGACTACAACCTCTATTTGTGGCCTGTTCCACCACGAGTGTTCCGCTAGCCTCGTCTCGGCCTGCACGGAGTTTGTGAGATGTAGTGCTCTCTGACTACAACCTCGGTCTTGTGAAGTGTGGTATGCTGTGACCACAGCTTCGATCAGTGAGATGCAGCACTCTCTGGCTACAATCTCGATCTGGTGAAGTGCGGCACTCTCTGACCACAGTTTCGATTGGTGAGATGCAGCACTCTCTGGCTACAATCTCGATCTGGTGAAGTGCGGCACTCTCTGACCACAGCTTCGATTGGTGAGATGCAGCACTCTCTGGCTACAATCTCGATCTGGTGAAGTGCGGCACTCTCTGACCACAACTTCGATCTGAAGTTCCCTTGCTAACCCCCATCCGATCTACAAGGTGCGTAGCACTCTCTGGCTGCCGCGTGAACTGTGAGACAAGGTACCCTCTGACCGTGATCTTGATGTGAGGAGCAGTGTTCTCTAACTGCAACTTCGGTTTGTGAGATGCAGTGTTCTCTAACTGCAGTCCCGCCTTGTGAGGTGCAGTGTTCTCTGACTACAATCTCGATTGTGAGATGCAGTGTTCTCTAACTGCAGTTCTGGTTGCGATCTTCTCTATCGCTGATATTTATCTTGAACTATCTTTTTTCTGCAAAAGGAAGACGCAAATCTGTAGGGTAAATTAAAAGGAGATATGTACCTATAGCGGCACCTGCCTGTTGGAGTCGCTGTCAGTTGACGCTCACTGGGAGACTTGGATGCTCACCGAGAGGCTTTGACGCTCACTGAGAGCCTTTGATTTTCTAGAAATGAGAGATCGATTGAAAGAGTTATGTTGCTTGCCTGGTTGCCCCCCGGCACGGCGTGTGTGAATAAGCCCGCTTTTCTGGGTAGTGCCTGATAACGTTGGGCTGCTTACCCCCGGCATGGCATGCATGAATAGGCTTGCTTTCTTTGCTTCCTACTCAAAAGACTTAGAAATTGTGCCTCTTCAGAGGACTTTGAGAGGAGTGTCGAGCACCATGTATGCATGGAATGCATGTGAAAAGCTATGCATGCAAATGTTCGAGCATGAGAAATGTATGCAGAGAGATAAGAATCGCCTCTTGAGAGGACTTAGAGAACTGATTGCCCTGGAGAGGACTTTGGTTGATTAGGGATCGCCTTTTCAGAGGGCTTGAGAATTGCCTTTTGAGAAGGCTTTGGAAGTTCGCCTCTTGAGAGGGTTTAGAGATTTGCCTCTTGAGAGGGCTTTAAGATCTGTCAGCTTGTCTATGTGGGACTGATGTATACTATCTAGTGTGCATTGGACACCATGTATGTATGGAGTGCATGTGAAAGGCTATGCATTTATGAAATGACATGCAAAGGACTATGATCCTGAAATGCTTATGCGTATGTCATATATGCCAATGGTTTATATCCATGTGGAAGATTATAGAACATGCGCTAAGAATCGTTACTCTAACATGTTTGCAAATGATCATGAATGAGAGAGACATGAAAAAGTTCATGCATGATAAATATATACAAGGGATTATGTATGCAAACTATGTGCAAATGACCATGCATGCAAATGATCATGCATGTGGTAAAGAGTCATTCATTGGCATAGATGTAAAAAAATCATATGCAAAGACAGGTGGGATATGTTATATACATGAAAGCTATGTAAGGAATTGGGTGTGTGCGATGTGTGCACATACAACTATGTGTATGAAACATATGTAGGAAAAATCACATATATGTGTATTGAATGCATGCGAAAAATGTGGATGCAAGATGCTGGCAAAGGATATGCCCATAAAGAGCCACATGAGTCAAAAGCACTTATGAAATGTATTCGCTAAAGCTCTCATGCCAAAAGACATGCACCAAGAATTGTACATGTAAAACTATTTATTGAGAATGTTTGCTACAATTGTTTGTAAAAACATTTGCAGAGAGCATATGTACAAAGAATATTGTTGGAAGTGTACGCAAAGTATCATTTTCATGGGTAGTGATAAGAAATACCCCAAGATTGTAAAATGAGTGCAACCTATAAGATACCTCAAACTCGAGTTTCTAACTGCCTTTAAGCATATTGAATGAACCACATTCTCAACTGATTCAATCTTAGCAAAAGAATTCGGGAGTCATTCCCAATGAAGTGCAAGAAAATAAACACGTAAGTATCGATGTTTACTAAATCAGCATGTGAATATGAGGCATACCATGCGATCTCTGTGTGTATGTGCAAAGGCCAAAACAGATTTTTTCATCACTTGAAAGCAAATTCTAATTGCAACTTTGGAGACGAGACTCAACTCGAATGCAAATGCACTCGTGGCTTCCCTCTTGAAGCTCAAGAGACACCATACGCCTCTTCCTACGTACCAAACCTTACTAGAAGGTCATCTCCGCTAGTTAGATAAGGCCAAACCAAGAATCAATAGGTCTTACTTTGGTTGTAATGTTAGGCTTGGGTAATTGGCTATCAAAGGAGGATCAGGTCGCTAGAGAAAAACGGCCGCAACGTTCATTTGACGGATGGAAGGACCATTCCCAACCCCAATTGTATACTATCTAGATACTCTTGAATTTGAATTTGGTAATACTTGATCTCATCAAGCTCAGCATAAAAAATTAAGCTAAAAAAGATAGCTATTGAAACTCATCAAGGGGTATTATCTTGGACCCTACCATTTTTATTTTTTTTTTCTTTTTTTTCTTTTTTTCTTCTATTTTTTCTTCAATTTTTTCAATTTCTCTTTTTTCTTCAATTTCTTTTTTTATTTTTTTTTTGCTTCTTTTTCTTTTTTTTCTGTTTTTTTTTTCTTTTGTTTTTCTCTTCGCAAGCTCATGTCTCTAACTACACAAAAGGTTTATCGATGATTCAAACCCCCTTTCCAAAAGTGTAGCCCAAAAATTATTGATGATTGAAAATTTTTCAAGGGGTAAACCCATCCTTATCAGGGTGATTATTGGCAACCCAAAAAAGTATCACTGATTGAGATTCGCTTTTTCGAAGTGCTCTCCCTCTTTATCAGGATGATATTGATAGCTCAAAGAATTATCGACATTTGAAGTTCTCTTCTCAAAGCGTATGATTGAAATTCCCTTTTCGAGGTGCAGGCCCATTTTCATCGGGGCAACTTTTGATAGCTCAAAGAAATGTCATAATGTACATCCATCCTTACTAGAGCGGCCATTCTTCTAAGGGGAAGCCAAAATCATTTTAGGCGAAAGGTAGTCTTAATGTGTATAACAATAAAATCGGTACGCATTTAGCATACCAAAATAAAGGCTCAACGAGCTAGCAAGCGATTATAACACGAGGGTAGGAAATGGTCATTTAGAGATCTATACAAAGAAATGGTGCCTAAATCATTTTCTAGATTCAGCCTTATCGACGAGTCGCTTTGACAAGTAATCGGAAAGGTTCTAGTGCTCTTAGTGAGTTTTCATCCAATCCCCTAATTGTAACTAGTTTTTTTCTTCAGTTTTGTTTTCAAAAACGGGCCAAAAGTGCTCGAAATTTAGAAATCACATGGTATGGTCAAATATCTTCACGTGATCCAGCTCTTAAAGATCAAACATATACACCCCTTACTTAATTCAAAGTGAAATGAAACTCAGATTTCTAGAGTTAATATCAAATCCATTCATAGTTGAGAACTACTTAGGCAGAGTCGAACCGTGAATCAGAGGTACCTTAATGAGGTGCAAACATGTCAGCATTTTAGGATACAGCTTAACACAAAAATATTTTTATTCTATCAAAAATGTATATGCACAAAAATCGTGTAGGCATAAAAACTAACTTTTTTTTTGTTCTTTTTCTGAATATGCACAAACTATGCATTACAAATCATGTATATGGAATGGCATATGCAATAGCGTCATGTACATTAGCAATGCGCGTAAGGATCTGTATGTGTGAAATATGTGTAAAAACATTTGTATAAAAAAATGCGCACATGAAATATGTGCAAAGGTGTGTGTGTAAAACACCTGCGAAAAAATATGAGTGTGTAAACACTGCATGATAAATGATGTGCATGCATAAATTTGCAATGTACATGCATACGATGAAAGCATGAGTACGACCTATGGCACAATATGGGGATGAATGTTCATGATATATGGTACGTGTGAACATGGCATGATTTAGACATGATAGAGATATGTATGCAAGATGACGACGTGATGTAGAATGAAGATGATCTGGCACGAAAATGTGCGCCAATGAGTTCGAGGAGTGGCAAAACTCATATATATAGAAGTGCAGAACATGTACAAATAATGCACATGAGATGGGACACAGCATAAGAATGGTTGTGTACAGTGAGCAGAGTATGCGTGCAATACGAGGTATGCAATGAAAGTGTCTGCACGAAACAAATAGCGTTCACAAAGTATGCGTATTTACATGGTATGAGCATGCAAGACATGCATTGGTATATATGTAACGACTGACATGCATGATGAAGAAATTATATGTACACGGCATAATTCATGTATGATAGTACATGTTCATGATATGGTATACAATGTGAAAAATGCAAGGTATTTTCTGTGTTTGATGTCTAGTCTAATGAAGTATGTTAATATGTGCACACTATGACATGCAGCAGTATATGTATGTTCCAGGGCACAATGTTAATGTACATGTGTAATGTGAGCATACGGATATGTACATGCTATAACACATGGTGAATGCATTTTTTGATTTGATTTGATTATCTTATACATGTCATGGTGGTAGTATGTCTGTGTGTGCTATGATGCATGCCAATACGTACCTTCAGGGATGTAGGCTATATGTACTGATTATGGTGCATGAATAATGCGCAATACATGGTCATGTTGTTCAACAATAATATATAACGTCTAACGGAAATTACAATGATACATTGAGATATGTGACAAACTATACGCAGGATAATATGTACATGTGATAGTTTTATGCACAGGAAAGTACGTATATAGAGGAAATAATAAAAAATTATTTGTGTATGAATGATACATTGAAACTCAAGAAAAACTATACACAGGATGATGAACAATCCTTCAGCCATAACGCCCATCACATCTAGCATCATTCATTCGAAATCTTCTAGCCTTCTGGCAAGATCTTGAATAGTCAAAGTTCCAGCCTCTCCTGACACAGTGGATGATTCACTGATTGTTGAGAGTGACTCAAAATCCCAACCAAGCACTATTTCTGGCAATCCAAAGGGCTAGTCCGTTCTTATTAGTCAACCGTCAGGACCTCTAATCCACTTAGATAAATTTATGATGGCTGAAATATTCAAATTGTTAGAATAATGCATGGATGATAATATACAATACGTGATTATAAACAATCACATGCAAGCAAGTAGAACCTTCCAACCTTATTGCCCCCACACACGAGGTCGTGCGGTCTCTTTCCTAGGCGGGGTTGACCCATGGGTTAACAGGGAACCCAATAGGCGCGTATAGTGCACGGTGAAAAACCGGCAGTATAACCTCTCTTAAGTAATGCACAAGCGCATGGATTATGATCATCATGTATTTAGACAGTCCGAATAAATTGACACGGACCTATCGGGGCATGAAAGCCTTTGATTAAGTGATCGATCAAATTATCTGGATTTGTCAAATACATATTGATCCATGTAACAAGCAATTTATTATGGTTCATACCACCTAGGGAAAGTATCTATCGCCATTACATGAGATTTGGTCATGGGTGATGAAACTTTAGAGCTACCCAAGCATGATCCCTGCCGACGGGTCTAGCTCATCACGAGCATAATGACCGATCGGGTCACCATTTGATATACCTTGATGGTACGAGACTTGGGCCGGTGATTATCCTTAACACTTCCCCAAATTGAGTGAAAATGAGGAGGTGCTTCAAGAACGCACCGGGGCTAGAAGAGGGACCAAACTAGCGTATTCTAAGGCTCTAATGATATGTAAATGCAAATTTGAGGGAAAGCGAATTTATAAATTAAATTTTAACCATAAATGTTAAAAAAGGTATTTTCAAATCGAAATCTCGAACCATAAACGTTCCCCAGTGGAGTCGCCACTGTGACGCGCGCCGGATCCCGAGCGCCGCCCTTTCGGACCGCCCGCACGTGGGTGATCGGGGCATTTGCGGGTCCGTTGACATCTTGCAAATAAATTGCAAGTGCGTCTATGTTGGGCAACAAGGAGGTTTCATGGAGTCGCCACCCAATAGAACATTGGGAAAGTTACTCTCGCCTCGGAGAGCCTAAGACTGCGCTTGGTATCCATTTTGGGCCAGCCAGAGGGGTCATAGAAGGTGAACTTCTCACCCTAAAGAGCCTAGGATTAGCGCTAAAGTCTCGTGACCCAAGAAGTATTTTGGAGGATAACCTCTAACCTCTTGAGCCCAAAGACCAGAGCTGGGTCCGGGATTTCTCATCTATTTCTACCTCAATTATTTTATGATCAAATCTTAATATCATTAATTCGCTCTCTCTCCACACGATGCAATTAATCGAAGACGCATTCAATCATATTCGGAAAGCCATAAATGATCAGATAGATAATAAAAGCGATAAATTACAATAATACAAGGAGCGGAATACAACTCCCTTTTGTAAATGTGCGAAGCATACATAAATCGGGGTGTTGTTTATTTTGAGAACTTTGGTTCTCGCATGCATCATTGTTTAAAATTGGATGTTTTCATTGTGATAATTTTTATTGGATAAAAATAGGACATTGGATCCTTAAGTTTCATAAAAACCTCATTTTATTGGATATAAAACATTTATGTGGTGGTTCTTTTTAAGAGCGGTCGAAAATCGTTTTATTATTACAGACCACAAATATATAAAATAGAATAAAATAGTGATTACATATTTCTCGAATAAATAAATAAATTCTAAATGAATAAAATTAGAAGAATAAATGGATGCAAAACATGATAACAATTATAATAATCAAATGAAAATAATAATGCTAATAATAGTATCTTAAAATAATAATGAATAATAAATAAACATAAAATAATGATAGTAATTATGAATGGATAAAATAATAATAATAATAATAATAATAATAGAAATTAAATAGATAAAAATAATGATAAATAATAATATAATAGAAATTAACACAATCACCAAAAACAGAATAATAAATATTAAATAAAATAAAAATAGAATTATAAATAAATATTAATAATATAAATAATAAATATATTAATAATAATATATTATAAATAGTATAATAAATATATTAATAATAATGAATTATAAATAAATATTAATAATATAAATAATAAATATATTAATAATAATAATATTAATATAATATGACAGAAAATTAAATAAATAATAAAATAATAAAAAAACAGAATATTAAATAAATAATAATAATAATAATAATAATAATAATAATAAATAAATAAATAAATATAAAAAAAGGAAAAAGAGACTTACCGGTCGCCGGAGCTTCGCCGGAGGGGAGGTGGTCGACACCACCTATGCCGGAAGGTAGATCGCCGCACGCTGAGCTCCCCGACGGTGTCCACGCGCCGGACGACGAAGCAGGCTCGCCGAAAAACGATTGCAAAGCCACTGCCCCTCTCTCGCCGATCTGGCTTTTTCCGGCGAGTAGCGGTGGCTGGTCGATGCCGGCTGGTGCGCCTTGGTCTCCTCTGCACGGTGGTGGTGAGCGTGTCACCGTGGACGGTGGCGGTTGGCCGGCGGGAGCAGCGCCTTCTCCCTTTCCTCTTTTCTCCTTTGCGTCGTCTCTGTTCCTCCCCGCCGATCTCCTCCACGCCGGCGCTGATGGCTGACCGGAGACCGTCTTTTGGTGCGCCGGGGTCTGCTCTCCACCGTGGCGGGGCGCGTGCGGCGATCGGTGGCCGGAGCTAGCCGGCGGAGGCCTCGCCTCTCTCTCTCTCTTTTCTTCCTCTTTCCCTTGGTTCCGGCGTCGTTCTCCCTTGGCTGGTCCCTGGTCTGCTCCTCTCTTCTCCCTTTCTTTTCTTTTCTTTTTCCTTTCCTTTTCTTTTCTTTTTCTTTCTCTCTTCCTTGGCTCTTTCTTTCTCTTCTCTCTTGATCTGCCGAGCCCCCCTCCTCTTGGTCTTCTTGTTTTCTTTTTATACTTCTATATTAGGGTTAGCTTGGTCATAATGGTAACTTCCTCCATTTTCTATTTTCTAATTTTTTTTATTTTTGATTTTAATTATTTTACTCAAATTACTACATATTAATTAGTTAAACACTTTACATATTAAATACTCTATATTTTTATACCCATTTAATTTAATTAATATCACATATATTTTATCTAATCAAACCCTATATTAATTTCATTTTTTCATTTTTAATTATCCTAAAATATTAACTAATTAATCAACTAAAATTAACTATTAATTTAACCTACCTATTTTATATCGAATATATATTTTTTTGGAGGAATTATCAAGAACCCGAGATTGCCATCAAAATCTGACTCAGAACCAGGTGTCTACAGTTACTTCAGAAATTAAGCCACCTAAAGCCAACAAAAGGAAGATACAGACTTTCACATCTAAAATCCAAGCAAAGAAATTCACTATTTCAGCTGGCTTACACAATGCCCAATAATAAACTTTGGTGCTAAAAAGAATCATCGTCAGAAAAAGCAGCTTCCCCAATTAATGAAGACGAATGCAAGTTCAATCAATACCGACGGACTGAAGATGGTTCATGGCAAAAAAAAAAAGTTGAGAGAAAATCTTCAATCATTAAAACCCGAGAGGGCTGATTGATAATAAAAGTTTGATGCTTTCAAGATCTATCTCGAGGTTAGCTAAGGTCTTGTATTTTTTGAAACTAATGACAAATAATGATCATGCTTAATGAAATCAAATTGAAACACATGCATTTCTGCAATGATGTGATAAGAGCAGTTCACTTTGTGTGACCAAAGTCGCCTATTGTCCACCACTCAAGCGCTTCAGCCGACTCATCCTGCTATCAAATGTGAAGAATCAAGCTCATGCAACCATGTCCTAAGACTCCTAAAAGATTCTTGCCAACAACTTCAGCAATCTTAAAAAAAAAAAAAAAAGAAAAGGCCGTTAGAGCGAAAACCGTAACTGGCGCTCTAAGCAAAAATTAGGCAAAAGGGTAGGGTGAAAACCTGAAAATAGGCAGTCTGTCCTTAAAAAAAAAAAAAGAAAGAAAGAGAAAAGCAGCTGGATTGGGTTTGGTCCATTCCAGGCAAAAAATAAGGCACAGGGTTATGTGAAAATCCACAAATGACGCATCTCCCGCTAAGAAAAGCTAGTGTGAAAATCCACAAGGGACGCACTACCTTCAAATAATGACTACAGGTACCGGATGAGAATCTCGCAATCCCAGAGGGGATGAAATTCAAAAGCAGCTTAAAAGGCGTCGATCCTATTGCAAATTGCAGCTAGCTTGGCTGTCATCTCCAAGTCCACATAGATGAATTCTTATCCTGCATTCCTGCATGACTCATGCATTTCACTTGCATGCTCACTATTTTTCCTGCATATTTTAGTTTCCCTGTTTTGCAGAAAGAGAGATTTGATGCAGACACCGACAAAAGCCGAGTGACAACATCAGCCCAAACAATCAACCAAAGACCTCTCAGGGGGCAACCAACAAAAAAAAAACAAAAATCCAAGTATCAATCCAAACATCAATCGAAGTAATCAACCAAAGACCTCTCAGGGGGCTACCATCACAGAAGGGTTAGCACGATGGCGGCACTACCACTCTACGGAGGGTTAGCACGACCACGGCACTACCACTTCATCAAATCGAAGGGTTAGCACGATGGCGGCACTACTGCGCTACGGAGGGTTAGCATGACCACGACATTACCACTTCATCAAATCAAGAAGGGTTAGCACGATGGCGGCACTACTACTTTACGGAGGGTTATCACGACCACGACACTACCACTTCATCAAATCAAGAAGGGTTAGCACGATGGCGGCACTACCACTCTACGGAGGGTTAGCATGACCACGGCACAACCACTTCATCAAATCAAGAAGGGTTAGCACGATGGCGGCACTACTACTCTATGGAGGGTTAGCACGACCACGGCACTACCACTTCATCAAATCAAGAAGGGCTAGCACGATGGCGTCACTAGTACTCTACGGAGGGTTAGCATGATGGCGGCACTACTACTCTACGGAGGGTTAGCACGACCACGGCACAACCACTTCATCAAATCGAAGGGTTAGCACGACCACGGCACAACCACTTGATCAAATCGAAGGGTTAGCACGATGGCGGCACTACCACTCTACGGAGGGTTAGCACGACCACGGCACTACCGCTTCAACACGCCCACAAGATGGCAACAACCACCACCACGGATTCCCCGCTTCGAAAAGGTAAGAGCTGCCTCAGGTACACGTCTCTTTCCTTTACTTCTTTGAGTTTAGGCTCACCTAGACACTAGTGTACTAGATTCCCCTAAACTGGGGGCAATTGTAGACACCGGATCCTGAGTCAGCCTAGATCGAAGTTACCCGATGATGATAATTGCCTTCAAAGGCTAAAAAAGTTAAAAGTAATGATTTCCTCGTCACATTTACTTTTTTAGAGTGAAAAATTAAAAAATAATAAAAAATATTTTAAAAAATTAAATTTGAAAAATGGGGCTTAGATTTATAGTATTTTTGTAAATTAAAAAAAAAATTTGGATTGCGAGTGTCGGGCGCGGCGGCGCGCTGGCGCCCAGGCGACGCGCAGCGTCGCCAATGTTGTGCGCTGCACCGCGCGCTGGAGCGCGCGGTTTCCGCGCCTCTGCAAGCGGAATCGCGCAGATTGGTTGCGGGAAGCCCGTCCCTCTATAGCGACGGGCTTCACTCCTGTCCTGGCCGTCGCTATAGAGTCTGATACCCTCTTTTCCGATTTTTCACCCTTTTTTCCGATTTTTTCACCCAAAAATCCATTTTTTATCCCATTTTTTTAGGGTTTTTGAGTCCAAATTAAATTCTAAAATATTTTCTTAGATAATTAATTAATAAAACTTGATTTTATCATTAAAAATAAAGGAATTTGTGTTAAAATAAATTTCTCTTCCTTAATTAAATTAGGGCAACTTTTTTATTTTTTAAAGACTTTAGGATGAAAACCTAGGGGGCTCCATAATTTTTTTTCATCAGATTTTTCAAGGGTTTTTCCTCTCATCTTCTTTGATTTTTCTTCCAAAAAAAAATTTCAGATTTCTTCTTTCAATTAACAAGGATTAATGGAGATTAAAAATTGATTTTCAATTCTTGATTATTCCAAATTAATTTCTTTGTTTTCTCCATAAACATAAGAGATTAATTTTCACTTTCAAAATTCAGTTTTTTTTTTCTCATTTGTTTTTTCCATTAAACTTTTTCAAGGTTTTTTTTGGTTTAATCAATAAAAATAATTCCTTTGAGCAAAGAAATTAATTCTTTGTTCTCAAAGAATTTTTTTATTAGTGTTTTTTAAGCCTATTTTTACTAGAATAAAATTCCAACATTTATCATATTCAATTCTAAATTTTTAAAGTCACAAACAAAAGAAATCAAATCATCTTTTACCTTTATCAAATCCGACTCTGAGAGTAAATATTTTAGGCTCAATTTCTATTTCATTTTTTTATTTATTCGTGTATATTTTATTGTTGTGATTGATTTATTTATTGTTTTCATTTATTTACTTATTGTGTTTATTTTATATTGGTTTTATTTAATTGTTTATATATGATTTTATTTTCATTTATGTGAATATTGATTTCTTTTAATTCTTAACATGTAAATAATTTAATTTATTTTGATTCCTCATTATTTTTAGCATGTAAATAATTAATTAATTTTAGTTTATCATTTTTGCCATATAAATGGTTTATGTTAATTATGAGCATATTAATTAATCATGTCATTGCTTTAATTATTTTCATTATTCTTTTATTTATTAATTTTTACCACTCTTTTATCATCTTTGCATGTTATATTTATTGTTTATTCAATTACTTGTTTATTTCCATCATTATTTTCATCATATTTTTTTATGTATTGTTTAATTAATATGTTGTATTTTATTTCACTTACGTCATTTAGTTAACTTGTCATTTACAATGTATTTTTATCATTTATTTTTATTGTTCACATACTAATTCCATTGTCATTTTGATGTCAAATTTTTTTATCTTGTTTTATTTCATTTTACCGTTTATTATTGATTTAATTGTCTTAATTACTAACATTATTTTGTTTATGCTTTGTTTTTATGTCAAAACTTATTTTCTTTATTTGGGCATTTTTGCGAGCAAACGGGGAGATCCAGGAGGCTCGTTCAAGTTACATATTTATTTTCTTTGTTTGTAATATTTATTTATTTTGATTTTTTTCATTTATTTTTGCCATGTATATTTTTCTTATAAAATTGTTTATTTAGGCCCGCTAGAAAGAAAATCACTAAACGTTTTTTTTATTAATTAACTTGGAATTTTTTCTAAATAAAAATGGGACCAATGTCCTTGTTTTTCTCCATCCAAAATAAAGTCATCACATCAAAATTGTTTTGTAATAAATATGCATGCGAGGACCAATGTCCTCATTCTTGATAAATATTCCGATTTATGCATGTTTTGTGCTTTATTTACAATGGGGGTTGTATTCCGCCCCTAGTTTTATTGTAATATTTTTACATGTGCTTTATTTTACTTATGCTTTTACCGCTTTTCTTAAATTTATGTTGTGCGTTTTAATTAATTGCATTAAATGTATGAGAAATGGGATGAAATAATAAATTCAAAACTCAATTATAAACTTAACCAAGGTATGAATAAATGAGAAGTCCCGAACTCACTCTAATGTTTGGGGATCAATGAGGCGAGAGGTCTAGGACTTCTAAGACACCTCTTGAGTCTCACTAAAAGACTTAAATTTACAATCCTAGGCTCCAGGGGGTAGAGGCTGAGGCCTCCAAGATCTCTCTGGCTAGTCCAAGATGGATATGTATGCGCCGTTTTAAGCTTCAAGATCACACTTTAAGCTTCAAGATCAGTCCTCAATCCTTTCCTTGCCTTTACTTTGCTTCTTCTTACAATCCAAAACTTGCACAAACAAGAAACCCACAATTACTCTTCAAAACCCTAATTGAAGATAAAACCAGTAGATGAAGAAGAAGAAGAAACACAACACGTAGAACACCTTAAACCAACTTACCTCTTCAAACAAAGAACAAACTCCACCAAGCCAAACACAACTCCAAGCCAAATAATAAAGAAAGGAAAAGCAGAGAAAGGAGAAGAGAAGAAGAAGGGAGGGCGTGAGAGGAGGGGATGGGAAAGCCAAACCAAAAATCTGTGTTCCCTCTTCTCTCTTCCTCTTACTTCTTCTTTTTTTCTTCTTTCAATGCCCACCTAACAGTCCACTTGGTAGCACTCAATTGGACCAAAATATCCACTCACACTTTCCAAATCAAAGCACAATACTTGAGTCATACCCAATCATTTCCAATAAACCACCTATATCCTACTTCCAAACACCACAAGTACACACTAGCACTTCTCTTCTTAACACACTTAATTAATTAATTACCATTAAGTCCTTATTATCCAAATTCTCATACACAAATTACTGAAATACCCTTTCCAATCCCGACTTAACATGCACCATACGACCAGGGCTATTTTGGGGTGTGACAACTCTTCCCTCCTAAAAGAATTTCGTCCTCGAAATTCATAGTGAAACACTTACATCCAAATAACCCAAGCAAACAAAACTTTCTTAAACAAAAGCTTGCAATGTAACTTACCAGAAGAACCTGCGGTCTCCTTCGAATCCTTGCTAGATGTTACTAACTCTGTGGACACTTGAGAAGATCTGAGCAAATCTTCCACTTCCTTTCTAGCTTTCCCAGCTAGACTCTCACTCATCTTTTTAGGACAACCGGCAATCTGGTGTACCATACTGCCACACCTGAAACAAGCACCTGAGAGCTTCCGACATGGACCCCGATGTCGCTTCTGGCAGTGCTGACATACAGACGGTACCCACTTCTTACACTTATTCCCATGCTGCTTCTGACATTATTGATACACTGAAGGTTCTCGAACCCTCTTTCTTGCTGACACTTCACTAACCGATCCTTTTCTCTTCTGAGTTGCATACTGAACAAATTCTCGAGAAGCCCGAGTAGCAGTCAATCTGTCCAAAATCCGAATCAATCCTTGTACGAGAGCCCTATCCTCAGAAACCCGACCAGAATCTTCAACTGGAAGACGCTCGGAAACACTTTGATCAGCACCTACTCGATTCACACTTTCTGTTGTCTCGCCCACATTCTCACTAGGATCAGACTCCATCTAGACATGACACAAAACAAGAAGCATCTGCATTAGGCCACGACACAAAACTGACTCTCATGCAAAGACTCAACACATAACAAACAACACACCCAGAACCATCAAACCTGGGCTCTGATACCACTAACTGTAACACCCCCATCGCCGTCCCTGTTGGAAGGACGCCGACGGACGCGCTACACGACGCTCACATATACAGATATACACATGCACAATGCGGAAGCATACATTCATACATAATTACATACGAAAATACGGGTTAATTAAAAAACTTACCTTGACTTACCTTGCGGTACAGACTGAACATGCAATAACTCACGCACAAGCAGGCACTAAGCAAAAGCATACACAGGAGCATACATATAACCATTCAACGGAAGTATAATCGCAATAATAAAACAAAGGAATAACTAAACATAAAACATACTAACTATTACATTCCCAAAAGAAAACTCAAGAACGAAACATAATTAATTACATATACAATATTACAGAAATCAAAAGCTGAAATACAGAAGCTGAACAAAATACAGAACTTCTAACTCCTACGTGGCCGACCTTGCAGAAGCGCGACTCGAACAGAACCAAACCTGCCACCTGCACGGAAAGGAAATCCGTGCTAAGCGATAAACGCTTAGTGGGGAGAACACACAAGAGTATGGACGGCCATTCACAATGGTCGTCAAGGCAAGACACATTCAGATGACAAATGCAGATATTCATAACATATAAATAATCAGGCTGTATAATAAAGGCATTCATTTCAATACTCACAATCAAACCATAAACTCATGACCAGGATATGCCAAAACAGACATAATACATTACACGACACAAGTATCATCATGCTGAACGACATACTATATCACAAGCATAAACCTACTTGGGTAGCAAATATCAATATTTTACCGTGCGGAGTCACAAGAGCTTTACACATGCAAATTGACATAACTAAGCACCATGCATGAACTGACAACCAAACCATTATGTTAAGAATGCTAGCCATTTAACATACTTAGACATGCCAAACACATACATTATTCAAATATCCAAAGGATAACATTTAGAGCATCACAATACCGCTGCGCAACTCTAATATATATATTCAAGCGAAAACACTCTAATAGCGGAGACTGAAAGCATAATCACATAACATTACATTCATATCATTAGCATGCAGAAAGTACAGTAATCATCATATACTTACCATCACAACTGCTTCGGTTCACATGCTAATATATATAACAAAATTATACTTAAGTCATATACTTAAATCCATCAATCGAATCATTTCAAAGCATTCAGAAACTTATAATAAACCACATGATAAGTACGGATAATCATGTTAGATATTAAATAATGCTTACTTAAAACAGACATACATTCTGAAGCCCATAGTCACATTCATATACATATAAACTGATTTCTGAAATCCTTGTCATGCTCAAGCGAATATCACATTCTGAAGGTTGTTTCAAAATAACAAAAACAATACGCAAAGGCTAAAACATAATCCATATAAACATGCTCATATAATAAAGTCATACAATCAGTCTTTCATAATCATATTCATTCAGAGGTAATCCGATATACATTACATCGATATACTCATTCAGATAATCCCTTTATAGCCAAATCAGATCAGAGCAGTTCAAATAAACATTCAAAGAACACCTGCTGACTCTAGGTAGTGGATAACGAGTGTACAGACAGTACTTTTCGGGTACGAGCCGATTACAGACAGTACGTTACGGGTATGAATCGATTAAACCATTATACTTTAACTTTCACAGATATTTTCATAAGGGATCTTAAACAAGATTCAATACAGAAAAGGGTTCGCGAGGAACCAAACGGGGACCTGATCGGGGTCCAAACAGAACGATGGGCTGCAGCAACAGACTCTATTAGGCATGCCTAACTATCCACTAGACTGACTCTCGCAGGTCATGCATAAAACAATCCACGCTTCAAATCGCATAAACTAGAGAATGATAGACATATAAATATGCTCATAAAGGTGGTCATATATCATTCAATTGTCATTGCAAAACATAATACAATCTACACCTTTTTAACATTAAACAATATTCTAAAGCATAACAAGAATTAGGTATAGAAACATTATCTCGCCAATGATTATCAATACAAAATCCTAATCATGCGTTAGGTGAAGATAACTAAGTATAAATCATGCATAATCCAAATTACATTTAACATAACACAATGAGTTCCAAAGCTAAAACATAACAATGCATTCAGACATTAACCATATTATTCAAATAAACATAGCATAGCATAATATCAATCATACCTCATTCAAGACATATTCTGGAGCATGCGAAAATTCCATCAATCATATTTTAACAATACTCATCATACTAATGCATGTCAGGAACACATGTGGAATCATATTATGCCAATGACCAAAGACGCATCATCTTAAACAGGGAAAGTTACAACATAATCTTAAGCATGGCAAATTATTCCTAAAGAAGAAATAGACTAAAGATATGCTTAACATAATTCACATTAAGACAGAACATGTTTGGGACTAAACAATCAGAAAGTCAGCCTTCATAATTCCTTCGCATTCAAAATATGACGTGCAATACATATCACAATAATAAGCATATTACAGTCCAAACCATACTGTTAAAATCCCACAATCATTTAACAGGATCACTATGATCCAAAACTTATTCCAAAATACTACATATAACTTACCATAGATAACATATTACTAATACCAAATAAATTGGGATAATTCATCATATCAGCAAGGTAACATAGCACACAGTAAAGAAAAATACCATAAAAACCGTTTGGAAATCATTTTATAAAAACTGGTCGCTCGGGAGAAGAAAAACAGAAGCAAAACAGAAGAGCCGGAAGACCTGAGCAACCATCACGTAACGTGAAGGTTGCTCACGTCGCGTGAGCAAAGCTCACGTCTCGTGAGCATTGCTCACGTCGCGTGAGCATTGCTCACGTAACGTGAGCAATCTGCTCACGTTGCGTGAGCATTGCTCACGTCGCGTGAGCAATCTGCTCGCGTAACGTGAGCAATTTGCGTGAGCATGGCTCACGTCACGTGAGCATAGCTCATGTCGCGTGAGCCACTCTCCTCGCCCTCTTCTTCTTCCCCGATCTCAAACTTGCAGATTCCAATGTTTTCCAGAGATTCTCTCAAAACCACTCAGAACTCATTCAATCATCAAATGGACATAAAACCCGATTAATCTAACAATTAAAACAATCAAAACCATGCATAAACACATTTAATCCATTTAAGAACGTAAACCCTAAAAGTACAGTAAGTTCAAAACCTAAACTCAGAACTTCAAATTCAATCCTTAACATGCATTACTAACACATTTACTCATGTAATCATGCATATACACATTCCAGAACACATCAATTTCCAGAAATTAGACCGCAGAAACACAATTATAAGCCTAGTGAGAAATAGGGCAGAGACAATCAACTAAGATTGAAGAACAGAGAAGTTCAAACATTGTATGCATTCAAAATGCTCCCAAACCTGGAATCGAAGATCCAAAATCACACTTTAAGCTTCAAGATCAGTCCTCAATCCTTTCCTTGCCTTTACTTTGCTTCTTCTTACAATCCAAAACTTGCACAAACAAGAAACCCACAATTACTCTTCAAAACCCTAATTGAAGATAAAACCAGTAGATGAAGAAGAAGAAGAAACACAACACGTAGAACACCTTAAACCAACTTACCTCTTCAAACAAAGAACAAACTCCACCAAGCCAAACACAACTCCAAGCCAAATAATAAAGAAAGGAAAAGCAGAGAAAGGAGAAGAGAAGAAGAAGGGAGGGCGTGAGAGGAGGGGACGGGAAAGCCAAACCAAAAATCTGTGTTCCCTCTTCTCTCTTCCTCTTACTTCTTCTTTTTTTCTTCTTTCAATGCCCACCTAACAGTCCACTTGGTAGCACTCAATTGGACCAAAATATCCACTCACACTTTCCAAATCAAAGCACCATACTTGAGTTATACCCAATCATTTCCAATAAACCACCTATATCCTACTTCCAAACACCACAAGTACACACTAGCACTTCTCTTCTTAACACACTTAATTAATTAATTACCATTAAGTCCTTATTATCAAAATTCTCATACACAAATCACTGAAATACCCTTTCCAATCCCGACTTAACATGCACCATACGACCAGGGCTATTTTGGGGTGTGACATTTTGTGTGTGTTTGTGGCACTCCGTTATCCTCCCAAGGGGTATTGGGGTGTTATAGGGGGCAACTGGGTTTGGCCCGGCAGGTGGTGCCATTGTTGCCGTTAGGTTTCCCTTCATGGCCATTATCCGATTTTCAAATTCTTCCAACCTCCTACCTACTTTCTCGTTAATCATGGTACGAGTGGCATCTGCTTCTCTTAGTGGTTTTGCCATATCGCTTTATATTGAGAATTGGGAAGAGGTAGCTTCGTTGGTTTCTGAGAGTGACTCCGAGTATTCTACCCTTTCTGGTAGTTCAAAGATTGGATTTCTAGCCAATCATCCACTGGGACCTCTGGACCATCTTGATGGATCTATGATGGCTACAAAATATAGTTTGTTAGGATGATGCATAAATGACATATGATGCATGGTCATGAGTTATGTAGCATCCACAACCACATGCAAGCAAATAGATCTGTCCGACCTTGTTACTCCCACAAACGAGGTCACGTTGTCTCTTTCCTAGGTGGGCTTGATCCATTGCTTTGCTGGGAGCCCAATGGACACATACACTACAAGAATTTTGTTAAATAGCAACGGAATTTTTTTTGGATATTTTCGGTCACTAAAAGAGGAGGGAAAGTTTGACGCGTATAAATAGCAACGGTTATTAGCAACAGAATGTAAATACCGTTGCTAAATATCGCGTGAACAAAATGCGGGAGATATTTGGAGCGAAAAATAGCAACGGAAATATGTTTCCGTTGCTAAATAGCAACGAAAAATATATTCCGTTGCTATTAATTTCTAAATATATAGAGTGAAAAAATCGGGTTCTAAAATAGCAACGGAAATATGTTTCCATTGCAAATTTAGCAACGGAAATATATTCCGTTGCTATTAATTTCTAAATATATAGAATGAAAAAATCAGGTTTTAAAATAGCAACGGAAAATAATTTTCGTTGCTATTTAGCAACGGAATATATTTTCCGTTGCTAAATAGCAAAGGAAATTAGATTCCGTTGCTATTAATTTCTAAATATATAGAATGAAAAAATCGGGTTCTAAAATAGAAACGGAAACTAACTTTCGTTGCTAAATAGCAACGGAAACTTGATTCCGTTACTATTAATATCTAAATATATAGAATGAAAGAATGAAAAAATCAGGTTCTAAAATAGCAAGGGAATCTAATTTCCGTTGCTATTTAGCAACGGAAAATATATTCTGTTGCTAAATAGCAATGGAAATTAGATTCCGTTGCTATTAATTTCTAAGTATACAGAATGAAAAAATCAGGTTCTAAAATAGCAACGGAATATAAATAGCAACAGAAAATATATTCCGTTGCTATTTAGCAACGAAAACTATATTCCATTGCTATTTTAGAACTCGATTTTTTCATTCTGTATATTTTGACTCGATTTTTTTATTCTGTATATTTAGAAATTAATAGCATTGGGATAGGAATTCCGTTGCTGATTGCAAGCCTAATTTGATTTTTAATTCATTTTCCTTTCTTCTTTTCTTACCCTAAACCACGCCGAATCAATTTTCTTCTCCTCTGCCTCACGCATTGTAATGCCCCAAAAATTAGACATGTGAAGATAAAATAAGAGAAGAAAAAAGAAATAGAAAGGGGGAGGCAGAACACGGAAGAGAGGGAGACCGAAAGAGAAAGAAATCGGAGAGAGAGGGAGAGGGAGCGGCGGAAGGCTGTCGGTGACCACTGACGGCGACTGGGGTGGCGATCAGACCGACACACGCAGCCGCACCGTTCCCGTACCGTTCTCCTCCGATTCACCGCGACGCCGTTCCAGAAGAGCGAGAGAGGAACAAAAGCTTCTCTTGCATTTTTCGGCGAGCTCCGACGGCGAGAGGTGACACGAGCGGTGCGATTGGACTCACGGAGGCAAGGTGAAGCTTTCGGTGGCCGTGGATCTCCCTCAATCACCGGCGACGAGTAGATCGGAGAGGGGGAAAACCGAAATTTTGGTACCCTTTCGAACTTCTATGCTATTTTTCATCTTTCGATTTCTTCTTCTCTTTCATAAAATTTCAATTTTTCTTTCTGGGTTTGTTTGATTATGGTGCTTGCTTATCAATTGAGCTAATAAGTTGTTCTTATTTGTAAAATTCGGATACCCTTTTGAACTTTTATGCTGCTTGTGTTTTAGTTTTCTTTCTAGGTGAAAGGATTAATTGTGCTTATGTTGCCTTTTCTTTTCGATTCTTTTTTCAAGTCTCATGTATCTCACTTGCTTAATTATCACATAATTTCAGTTATCTTTGTTTTGGTCTTGTAGTGGATTTTCTAATTACTTTGAATTAGTTTGTTAATCATCCCTGATCAAGGACACTATACCATATCATTATCACTTGTTTTTCTTTCTTATTTGGCCGGAGGGTTGATTCTCCTCGTTCTTTTGGCGTTGATGAAGGTATGCAGTACTATAGTAGTTTTATATATATGTAGGGTTTGATATTATAATTTGATAAGAATTCATATGTTTATTCTTCTACATGATCATGTATTGGAGAATCTGGAATTAGTATCTCTAAATAGCATTTCTAAATATTAACATTTTATTATTATACTAATAATGGAGCTTCTTGTTACAGATGTTGCAAGCATTGACAATGTTAAAATCTACACGTACAAGGAATTAAGAAATGCTATGGAGACTTTAGTCCAGACAGTAAAATTGGGGAGGGTGGCCACCAAACTAACTTTTTCAAGTGATTTTTACAAGAATTAAATTTAACAATGTGCGATTTTATAGTCACAGTGTGTGTGTTGTTATGGTTTATGGAATTGATTGATAAATTGGCTGTGTTAATTGAGTAATTGGTTTAATTAAATTAAATTTGAAGATGATTTGTGCTAATATTTTCTTTTCCATTAGAAGAATTCAACAGAAATTTGAAGTCATGAAATTTAACTATTTGTTTTACCAGGAGGAGTATCATCTTGTAATGGATTACCAGGAGGAGCTGTGTTGGTCAGTGGCAATGAGCTCAGGCTGGCTCTTGGTACTGGCTTTGATCCCAAAAAGTAATGAGTTGCTCGACCTATCTTTCATTTTTGCAAAACTAGTTAATTTTGAAATGTGTAAGGTATATTAAATGATATGAATAATTGCATTTAGGATTACCTTATTATGCTTCTGCAGCATTTGTATGTGTATTTCCTTTGAGCTAGTATTCATGAGCAGGTGCATTTTTAATGGAAATGGAAAGCTCTTGAGGATTTGGTTTTAGCTGCCCAGGAAGGTGTTTTTGTTAATGTGGATAGTGAATTTGATTTAGAGAATATTGTAGCTGCTGCGAGAATTGCTGGCAAAAAGGTTAATGTTTTACTTCGAATCAATTAAAAATACTTAAACATGTCAAAACACTACTCTTAGGCAGAGTGGTTTCAGCCCCATTTCTTTGGATGTTCAATGGGTTCAATTCAATTAATTTTAATAATTTATGCTGATTTTAATGTAATTTGAATATATATATATTATGATTTGGTGTACATGCAGGTGGAATTTACAAAGAATTGTTGCCTAAGGCTAAAGATTTCTCTCTTGGTTTGTTACTTATAACAACTCGAGCATTTTATCAATTTCTATTTTTTATCTCATTATTTCCAAAATCCAGTGCTCATTATTTCAATCTGTTCCCCAATTTGCTGTTGCATTTCATCTGTCAAAAATTCAGTTTTACTACATAGGTTATGTTCAAAGAATAATAGATTTTGAATTCTTTTAAGCAATGCAATAACTTTTGGGCAATTATATCTCAAAAATTAGGGGGCTGACAACATGTAATTCATATTTTTGGTCTTGCATAAGAAAAATAGTATAGTGCTTGCATCTTCAAGTTTGTGTTTGAATTCATTTTTCTTGATTACAAGTTAGTGAGGATCGAGATTATAAAGTTTTATTATTGCAATTAATCTCAGAAAATCAGCTCAGCTGTTTGAAGTCATATACTTTGTGCCATTGGTTACTCTACTTTTGAGTAATTTGAAGTGATAGTTCATTTTCTACAACTAAAACAATCTTTTCTTTTTCACCATTTTGAAACAGACTAAGCTGCCAAATGATCTTAAAGTAGAACTGTATCCTCGTTATATGGAAAAGAAGGAAGAGTCATCATACAAGTCAACTTCTATTTTGGGATTAATTTATGACAGAGTTAAAGCTTATGGAGAAGAGGATCAAGCGAAAATTGGGATTAATTTATGACAGAGTTAGGAAATATTTAGAACAGGAAATGTATATTCCTAATTAGGCTATTGTTTCACTAGTTTTTACTTTACAGTGATGTTATACTGAATTTACTTTTGTAATGTTTTTTTGGATTTTTATTTTATAATATTATAATATATTTTCAGGATTTTAATTATTGTGTATTATAATTTTTATATTAGATTATATTATCGATAAGCATACATTATTAATATATATAGGATTTGAATTATATTAATTTTAAAAATATTTTTTTTCACTGTTGTAAATAGCAACGGAATAACAATTTTGTTGCTAAATAGCAGCGGAATTGTTATTCCGTTGCTATTTTTAGCAACGGAATTGTTATTCCGTTGCTAATTGCACTATATTTATTTAAAAATATAATTCTTATACTGTTGAAAATAGCAACGGAAAAGAAGTTTCGTTGCTAAAAATAGCAACAGAAATGCTTTTTCGTTGCTATGTGAATTATATTTATTTTAATAAAATACGAAAAATAGCAATGGAATACTAATTCCGTTGCTAAATATAGCAACGGAAAATAAATTCCGTTGCTATTTTTAGCAACGGAAAATTTTTTCCGTTGCTAAATTTAGTAACAAAAATAAATTCCGTTTCTAAATTTAGCGTCGGCCGAAATTGCAACGGATTTTTCCGTTGCTATTTTCCGTTGCTAATTTTGATTAGCAACGGAAATTTAGCAAATTCCATTGCTATTTTCCGTTGCTATTTCCTAATTTTCTTGTAGTGATATGGTGCGCGGTGGAAAACCGGCAGCATAATATCTCTTAATTTAAAGATCATACACATGGCTCTTGATCATTGTGTATTTAGGCAGTCCAAATAAACCAGTATGGGCCTATCGGGGCATGAAAACCTTTGATTAGATAACCATCCAATTTATCTGGGTCTGTTCAATACACAGTAATCCATACAGCAAGCATGGTATTATGGTTCATACCACCTAGGGGAAGTATCTATTTTAATTACATGAGCTTTAGTTAGGGTAATGATACTTTTAGGCTACCCAAGCATGATCCCTGCCAACGGTTCTAGCTCGTCACTAGCATAGCGACCAATTGGGTCATCATTTGATATACCAAATGGTACTAGACTTGGCTTAGTGATTATTCCTAACACTTCCCCACATTCAATGAACGTAGGGTCGTACTTCGAAAATGCATCGGGATAAATAGAGGGACCAAAATAGCTTAAATCTAAGGCCCTAATGAAATGCTTATGCAGTTTTCGAAGAGGGATGAAATTTTAATTTAAAACTCAATTATATGTTTTAACCAAGGTATTTTCAAAGCGAAGTCTCAATAGTTCCCTAGTGGAGTCGCCACTATGGCGCACGGCGAACTCCAGTGGCCCTGAAAACCCACTTTTAGGGAGTTCAAGAGAGGTTCATAGAACTTGTAAGGATTACAAGGGCGTCTATTTTGGGCAACAAGAGGTGTTCTGGAGTCGCCACCCAATAAAATATTGGGAAAGTTCGTCTGGCCTCACTGAGCCTAACACAAAGCATATGAGTTTATTTTGGGCAACAAGAGATATTTTGGAATCCCCATTCTAATAAAGCATTAGAATGGTTCATCTAATCTCATGGAGCTTAAGACGATGCATATGAGTCTATTTTGGGCGATGCGAGACATTATGGAATTTCCACTTCCAATAAAACATCGGAAATGGTTCATCTAATCTCATGAAGCCTAAGACGATGTACATGAGTCTATTTTGGGTGAAGCGAGACATTTTGGAATTTTCTTCCCAATAGAACATTGGAAAGGTTCATCTAACCTTGTAAAGCCTAAGACCACAGAGAGTTCAGGACTTCACTCTTATTCATACCTTGCTTAAAGTTACAATTGAGTTTTGCAATTAAAATTTCATTCCTTTTCTCATGCAATTCAATGTAATTATTAAAGTGCAGATCAATCACATAACGAAAGCTGTAAATAGGGCAAAATTAAAATAAAGTAAGTAAAAAGGCATTAATTTACAATAAAACGGGATGTTTATTCGAGATGAGAACATTGGTCCTCGCATGCATGCTTAAAAGATAATATTCAAGTGATGATTTTGTTTGGAGGGAAAATTAGGACATTAGTCCAAATTTATTTAAGAAAGCCTCATCCATTTATAGAAATCACTTGCCACTTTTATAATAATGAGTACGAAAATAACATTTATGATTAATAGGAACTGAGAAAAATAAACCAAAAAGAGAAATATGGTAGAAGAAATGAACCAAATCGACGTTCTCGGATCATCCTAGTTAGTTTCCTTTTTTAGCACCCTCTATTCAACAAAATAAATAAAAATCACAAAAATATAAATAACATGTTAGCAAAATAATAGTAAAAGGAAATATCAGAAGTAAAAAAAAAATTAAAATAATAAAAAAAGAGGAAATGAATTGCTTAAAATGCATGGAAATCAAAGAATTAAGAAGGGAATGAAAATAATCGAAGAAAAGGAAGGAAAGAGACTCAGGGACGGCCAAATTGCTCGAGCGACGGCCGTCCCTGAGGCGATCGAAGGGTGGAAGGGTTTCCTCCTGACAGCCGTCGGTGAGGCCTTTGGCCCGTCTGTCAACTCCAGACTTAAAAAAAATGAACTTAAATTCAAAATTTTCACATTTACATTTCACTTTTCATGCAATAAATTACCAATAAAGCAAATAAAGTGATAAAAATGGATTAATTAAGATAAATTAATTCGTATTATGAAATGATTCACCCAGAATGTTTACCCTTGGAACGTTAATCTTCGGAAGGTGAATGTCGCATGGATCTCCCTTGATTTCTACAAGGATATGTTGACCATTAAAAATTATTAAAGACAATTTCTCTTACTAAAAAAACTGTCCTTTTCAAGTAATATGGAATTTTAAAAAAGTAAATCAAGAGAATAGAATTTATTTCTTTTTCTTGATTTCACTTTTATCTTTTGTGAACAATTTCGAATATGAGAAGGTTAGATTGAGGAAAGAAAATTGTTTTCACTTTCTTGAGTTCTTCCTAATTTGTTTTTCAAAGAATTAAAAAATTCGATATGAAAAGAAATTCTATACTTTATGAAAGTCTAAAAATTGCTAACCCAAAAATTGCTTACCCCTTACCTCGATCCTCAGCATGCTATTTATAAGCTAGCTGAAGATAAGATAAAAAATTTAAATATTTTTAAAATTCAAATTATCCTTAGAGATAAATATCAAATCTATTTGAATTCAAATTAGATTTTAGAAGATAAAATCAAATCTTTATGAATTCGAATAAGATTTTAGAAGATAATATCAAATCTTTTTGAATTCAAATTAGATTTGGAGATAAAACCAAATTTTTTGAATTCAAATTAGATTTTATAACTTAAAATCAAATCTTTGATATTTATCTTAAGGATAAAAATTAAGAATATGAAATTTTGTCCACCAAAATGGCCACAGGAACTGACCAATGGGTGCCCCTTAGCCCACCGACGGGCATTGGTCACGGGGGTACCTATGACTTTTGAGCGGCAGGCACCCACGCGAGGGATAGGCACGAGTGACGGGCACCGCTAGCGCGAGGGATAGGTGCCCTTAAGAGCGAATGATGGGCATTGCTCCCGCAAGGGATAGGTGCCCCTCAAATATACTAAAGTCGAAAAGATTTGCCGTGCAGTAATTTGGGCCTCTAAGAAATTAAGACACTACTTCCATTCTTACAAGGTATAAGTTGTCACTAAGCAGAATCCCCTCAGGTACATGCAGAAAGCTCCCTCTTTGTTGTGAAATATGGGAAGATGGTTACTACTCCTATAAGAATTTGATGTTTAATATGTCACCCGTAAAATAATTAAGGGATGCACAATAGCAGAATTCTTGGCAGAACACCCCATTGAAGGAGATCTAATTGAGTTTAACTTCCCAGAGGAGGATGTTACGGCCATTACAGTGCAAGGTTGGCAGTTACATTTAGATGGAGCAGTTAATGGGGCAGGAGTAGGAATCATTCTAACAACCCCAAATGGTAAAAAGCTTCTATTAGCCAAGAAACTAAGGTACAAGGTTACTAATAATGAAGCTGAGTACGAAACTTGCACTTTTGGATTATAAGCCTTAATAGCCTTGGGGTAAAGAACGCAGAGGTTTTTAGGGATTCATCACAAGTAATCTACCAGATTTGGGGTGATTGGGCTGTAAAAGAAGAACGATTGATGTCGTAGTGAAACAATTGAAGAAGTTAAGCAGTGAATTTGAAGTATGCACCTTTTATTTCATTCCAATAGATGAGAATCAGTAAGTAGATGCCCTCGGAGCTTTGGCGTTAATATGGGATAATCCGGAAGGGGTAGTTATGAAGCCCATCTTGATCTTAAGTTCTGAAAAGTCTAGTTTTGAGTTTAAGCCAATCATGGAAATCGAAGTTGTTGACGAGAAGCCGTGGTATAATGACATCAATAATTACTTAGAAAAGACAGTATTCCTAGAAGAAGCAACTGAAAAGGACCAAAGATTGATCCGCATGTTGTCTACTCAGTTTATCTGTATAGATGGTGCACTGTACAAACGGCAAGCCGATGGCATCCAGCTAAGATGTTTGGACGAGAAAAAAGCAGAGAGGGTCATGGAAGAAACTTATGCCGGGGTTGTGGAGCTCACATGAACGGTTTAATGCTAGCAAAGAAGATTATTCGACAAGGGTTTTACTGGATCATAATGGATACAGATTGCTTGGAATACATGAAGCAGTGTCAATTATGCCAACAGTATACAAACCTGAGGCATTTACCAGTTTCGGAATTGCACAACTTAACATCGCCCTAGTCATTTGCAGCTTGGGGAATAGATATTATGGGAGAGATACACCCTACAACCTCTAATGGGCATAGGTTCATCATAGTCGCCATCGATTACTTCACTAAGTGGGTGCGACTGAATCCTTCAAGAACATCGATGCCCGGGACATAGCTAAATTCATTGAAAAGAATTTGATATGCAGATATGGTCTCCCGCACCACATTATGTCTGATAACGGGGGTGCAATTTATGGCTGAAACAAAGAAGTTACTCTAGAAATATGGCATAAAGCATCACAAGTCTTCTCCATATCGCCCATAGGCTAATGGGGCGGTTGAGGCGACTAACAAAAATGTCAAGAAAAACTTGTCCAAAATGGTTCAGAACTACAAGGATTGGGCAGAGAAATTGCCTTTTGCACTCTGGGGTTATAAAACCACTGTTAGAACCTCTATAAGGGCCATGCCTTATTCCTTAGTGTACGGAATAGAAGCAGTACTTCCAGTTGAAGCAGAGCTCAAGTCTTTAAGGGTAGTCATGGAAACCCAGATTTTGGAAGCTGATTGGGTGCAGCAACGATTGCAGCAGCTAAATATGTTAGACGAGAACAAGTTACAGGCTTATTATCACAACCAGATCTATCAGAAAAGACTTGCTATGTCATTTGGTAAAATGGTTAGAAAGCATTCGCTAAAAGAGGGAGATTTAGTCTTCAAGCAAAGGAGACTGGGTGTTTCAGACATACGGGGTAAATTCAGGCCAACATGGGAAGGTCCATTCGTTATTAAGAGGTTGTTATCCAAGGGAGCAACGATTGTAACAGACAGTGATGGAAAAGAGTTCAAAGAACGGATCAACATCAACAGACTCAAGAGGTTCCATGGCTAAAGACAGGAAAAAATCAAAAGTAGAGAATAGAAGTCCTGCGGGTTAAAAACCGAAAAAAGGCAGCCTTGCTAAAAATAGGCGCCTCGTCAGGGTAAAAATAAAAAAAAAGGCATCCTGGGCAAAAATTAGAGGCTTAAGACAAAATGTCCAATCAAGAAAACCCGAGAGGGCTGATTGGTAACAGAAGTTTGATGCTTTCAAGATCCATTTTGAGATTAAGTGTGATTTTATATTTTGAATCTATGTTAAATGATGATCATGTATGGTGAAATTATACTAAAATGTACAAAATCTTCAAGAGATATAAAACAAAGAAAATTCAACTCATATGTTCATTATCTTCTAGTTCTTTTATATAAGGAGAAACATTGTTCATTATTGAGTGTATGTAATCTAATAACTATGCTCTATTACTGCTCTTGCCAGCCAGATGCCTAAGTTGATGGGTCCGGTTATCAACTGTAGGACTAATCACCCACTTCTTATATTCACTAGTGGAAGCAAATGAGCAACCCCAAATCGATGGTATAATAGTCTTCACAAGCAGCTATGTCCAGAGGCTATGGTATCAGGAGGTGAAAGTCGAGGATAAAAGGCCACCTTGAAAAGATAAAGGGCGCCTCACAACATCTTGAATCCCTCCGAACTGTCGAGCACAGTGAGCAGTAATATAGAAGGTAGCTTCATGAAATCCACACAAAGAATGCACCTTGAAGAACCATCTAGAGTCACTATAGAAAGGGAGAGCCAGGGGCACATGAAGCTGACGTCCTCATCTGCCACCTCACCCAATCTAGCAACACCTTCATCAGGAGACACAAATGAAAATAGCCGTTGTCATGGAAGAAAGTGCCTTAGTGAATAATTACTGATTGCCCTAGAAGGGGGCTCTGATAGTAGCTTTAGCTTTTCTTATAGCCATACCTGAAAGACAGGAGAGATTGAAAAAAACCGCTAGAATGGGTAGGGTCCACTCCAAGCAAAAATAAGGCACAGGGTTATGTGAAAATCCAAAAGGACGCATTTCTCGATAAGAAAAGCTAGTGTGAAAATCCACAAGGGACACACTACCTTTTAAAATAATGACATACCTAGAGTAATAAAGGGCTTCCAATGAAGGTAGCAGAAGGGTCGATATAGACAGAATCCAAGCACTTAATGGTCTATGCAAGAATCAGGGGAAATGGGGACAGCCCGCAATGGATGCCATCCATAATCTCGAATAGGTAGAAATCGTTGATCAACTCCACAGAAATTACCGTCAGGCACCTGGAAAGTAAAACAATAGGACAATACGGGCCTGATATGTGGGTACATCAGAAAAGTCTTCTAGTGCCTTGATCATTGGTTCTAAAACAAAAGTGGTACCCTGGGGGGTGAATCTAGCTGTAGCTAAGGGAGAAATACCTAAAGCCAATGCAATGTCCCTTGCATGAACCAAGCCACAGGTCGGATGCAAGGAGAAAACCTCATTTCGATAATTGCAGCAAATTCTTTGGGCAGGGGGCATAGTTCTTGATAAGTAAATCTGAAAACGTGGAAATGGGGATCCCAGAAGTAGACTGCAGCTAACAGAAGATTCTTGTCCACTCTAACTCTCCTCATAAATCTCAAGTTAGAATAAGGGGTCAAGATGGTATTTTCCCAGGTTCGGGGGTCATCTAGAAGCCGGTGCATTTTATTAAAGGTTGGTGACGACATTTTCAGGACTTCGGGGCAAAAATTAAATATAAGCGATAGAAATAGAAAAGAGAAGAAGAAAGGAAAAACCTAGAAAATGAGGCTTTGACTGAAAGCTAAAAGGAGCAAGGCACAAAATCCAAGGAGAAAACAAAGTAATTAAAGGAAACAGTGACCGACGGGCATGGCTTGAGCGAGCTATGGCTAACCCGTCAGTCAAACTTTGACCACTTGGATGGATTTTATTTTACATGATTCAAACATTTTACATGCATAAAATATTTTACGTGTATTTGTGCCATTTTAGTTTTGTAGGAAAATAAATTTGATGGGCGCAATCATAGACTAAAATTAGGGGGCAAGACATTCAGGGAGTATTTTAAAAAATAAAGAAATTTGAAATTACCAACGGGTTAGCAGGAGCGTCCGTTGCTCTCTCCATCGACGACATGCTCGTTGATCATGAAAAACTATAAAAGGCTGAGTGATCACACACCTACCCACCTTCTCTTCCTCTTCCTTTTTCTTCTTCCTTCTTACTTGCGCGAACCGACGCCAACCCTTATTTTTTCTGCATTCGTTTCTTCATTTTTCATCCGTTTTATGTACAGTTTGTGCCAAAATGCTCCCCTCACTATAGCACACATTCAGGACTAGTTTTTCTGCATTTATTTTGAGTTCTTTTTTAGTGTAATTCATCGACTACCAGGTTAGTTTTATCGCATTTTCTCTTCCTTTTTACTCCTTTTTATTGAGATTTATATTCTGAATGCATGGTAGATGTGCATGCTTCGAAATACAGGATAAATTTTGTCCATTTATTTTCTATAATATTGAACTTTGTACACTGACTGTTAGGAAGTAAATACAAAAAAAAAAATATAACAGTAATAAAATAACAGAATAGGATTTAGGAATATGCCTTTTTACAATTACTAATTAGGAGTAGAATAGGACTGCCCAGTTAGATGCTTAGTTAAATTATGGAATAATTGTGCCTGTAAAATTGTAGTTGGGGCCTGAAGCCTGTCCTTTTAATGTCTTTCATGCAAGAAGTTAGGCGCATCCTTACCGGGATGTTTTTTTTTGGTTAGGCACATCCTTGCCGGGATGCTGCCGAAATTTTTTGTGGATAAACACATCCTAGCCGGGATGCTGTAGAAATTTCTAGATAGTTAGTTTACTTATAATTATCACGCAAAACTGACTCTTTTGTTTTTAGGATGCCTCCGAGATGCAACGTTCCTCAAGAGCAGCCCGAGCCTCAGGTTCTAGAGTGGATGAGCCCTGATCTTAGGGAACAGTTTCAGGCCCTAGCCCATGTCTAGTTTTGCGCCAGCCGGTATGTCTCCAGACCCTTCCTCCAGCGTATGGGGATGTTGCATGAGGTCGATGCACTATTAGAGGTAGCGAGATGGACTAAGTTCCTCAGGCCATAGTTCCAGACATGCCCGAAGATTGCGAGAGAGTTTCTGGCCACTTTTCACTATAGAGGATTCCAAAGGTCAGACACGGAGGAGGGAGTGATACAGTTTAGGGTCAGAGGGGACCATTTTAGCATCACCTGCTGGGTTTTTGCCCAGGCCATGGGACTCCCACATGAGGTAGATGTGGTGATTCCACAGTGGGCTATTAGGAGATAGCATTGGAGGCTATTACCTTGCTAGGGGCTCCCTATGATCATGATATGGCAAAGATAACTATGCTCTCATTGCAAGCACTGAGATAAGTCCACAGGGTTCTTTCCAGTTCCTACTTGGGCCGAGTAGGCAACCCGGGGTCAGTTAATGGTGCAGAGATCTCCAGTTTGTGGGCGATGTTGATAGGCCAGTGCCTTAATATTAGGCATGAGACATTGGCTAATCTAGTGAGATTAGCACGGGGGACAACCCCTTTCATATGAACTGGAGGCATCATCACCAGGCTGCTCGTATATCTGAGGTCCCTCTAGTGCGTTTCGGGCCTCGATTGGACAAGGACATCTATGTTGACTTGGCAGTAACCCAGATGATGGGATGGTGGCTCAAATACGTGATTGTCCGGATGAGTACAGATTACTCATAGTGGCGGCGACTAGACGCCTTTTCTCCTCCATCCACTCCAACCTAACAAAGATGTTCCGGGGTAGCCCCGTGGGAGCCCGAGGGGGAGCAGCAACCTCCACAACAGCCTCAATTAGAGGAGAAGGAGCCTTACACTCCTAAGGACATGGAGTTTGATATTGATCTAGATGACTTGCTACATAACTCCGGTATCGCAGCAAGCTCAGAGCCTCACACCACCACCACCACAGGTCCAGCGCTCTGAGGCTCGGGAGGCTAGGAGGTTCCATCCTTATAGCCAGCCTGGGCACCCATGGGCATCTACTTCCACTACTCCTCCACCATTAGAGCCTCATATAGAGCCATCACGGCGTAGTTCACCGCTATATACTCAGCCAGCACATTAGGACATCATTTCAGTGATGACTACTGCCCTTGCTGCCATGGAGCGATGGATAGTGGAGAGAGATAAGGTACTAGGTGAGTGCCTGGACCGATAGGAGAGGCTTATGGAGGAGCTGAGACAAGGGCTGAGCACTTCACAGGTAGCGGCAGCCTAGAGGATCGACGAGGCCATCCATATAGTTAATGAGTCAATGACTTCTCTTTTCATTCCGGGAGGTGTTAGATGCTTTTGTGCCGGCTATATCTGGGTCCATCAGGGAGCTGAGAGAGTCGATGGAGACCAGGCTTGCAAGGATCAGAGATATAACACCCCCTAACCATCTGTAGTGCTTTACTATGGTGACTATGGAGTGTCATAACAGAAACACATGCGAATAAATTAGTATTCCATACAAAGCTTAGGTTAAACAAATTTCATTCACATGCAGCGGAAATACTTTTCAAAACTCATATAAATATACATACTGTTATCTTATACTAACATACAATATTTTCTTATTACATCACTTCTCTTACAAGTCAAATCAGATAGTTACATTATATATATTATAAATTACAAAAGGCTCATACTACACAGCAGACCCTAGTGTGTTGGCCGTAGGCGATGCAGGACTGTCTTCCAAAACACTATCTTCAGATACCTGCATGGATAAAACATCCATGCTAAGTGATAACACTTAGTGGGGAATAACAACATACCATATTCATACATAACAACTATTATATCAAACCTTGAATAAGCCTTGCATTATCACATACATATAATATATCATCTATCACATCTAAGTGATCATATATCGTCACACATATATATAATTTTAGATTTACCATCAACTATTACATAACAAGTAATTATCAATATCATCAAAATCATTCATAGTTCATTACTTTATATCATGAATTCACACATATACTCATTTGCTCATTATGGTATTTCTTCATTCATTCATGTCGATTCTATAAGTTTTATCTTTACTTGTATCACATATATAAATTCATATATATACAACATTAACCATTAGCACTTGCATATGCATAAACTTACATTGCTATATTCACAACATAACATTCATTCTATACTTTGTTTTCATCATTCTTGGAAATGGATGACGATATTTTACCATGCAGACAAGAGTACCTCTTTCACATATATATATGAACATACATACACTTTGGGATCAACTTAATATAAACATAGCATATCACACAACTTGATTTACACAGAGCCTTACTAATGAATCATGTTCATATGCCTGTATCACAAGTCAAACTTTAATGCATCACTTTTATATTTCCAATAATATAACATTCTTTTAAAATGCTCAATAGTATCATTAACCTTGCATGCAATTCAATGACGCGGTTAACGGGCATTAGTACCTTAGGTATAGTAATCACATTAATATCTGTAGATACAACACATTCGCATTAGCACCCGAAGGTATCGATAAAGATCAATAAATTCGCATTGGGGAATCCAATAAGGATTCATATCGCATTGATGATTCTAGAGGAATCGGACGCATTTGGGCATGCCTATTTATCCACTACTTGACTTGCAGGCTACAATTATTAAATCCAGTTATTTGTTCATTTGATCAAACTTTATCTTATTCATATCATAACCCATAAAGCAACGTAGTATAAACTGTAATTTACACATTCACATGGCTTATCAAGCAAGCCCACGCTTGTCAATCACATGCATTCATCATACTTAATCATAGCTTTTGACACATAATAATCCACATTATATGATGTTAGACATATTTGCATTATTAATTATACATGTATATATCATTTATTCAAGTTTTATAGTTCATTACGTAAAATAGGGGTACCTAACGGTGGCAACCATTTGGTTGTCACCGTGACATACCAATTACACAAAACATAATGAAATTCAAGGTATGCTACACTTCATCATTGATTCATATAAATCATATATATACATATATATATAGAGAGAGAGAGACTCGTATTTACCTGAATTGCCACATTATTAATCTTCATATAATTAAGCAGTTCATAAGGTCAAACCCATAAATCACATTTGTCATTATCTTATATATAATTACTCATATATCCACATAAACCAACATAACATCATTAAATATCTTACATAACATTATCACAATCCATTTAACACTTTCATTTTCGATTATTCCATATAATAATTGAACATGTCACACTTACACCTATTCACTATAAACATATAGTCATACACTTACACATCTCATTCATTTCAATCATGCTCATATTTTCCTCATATACAATCCAACCTCATTACACACATACACATGGTTCATATTCACATTAAGCAAACTCATTTCATTTGATATCCTTCATATGTGTATAACTTAATCTCAACTCATAATTATGTATACTTGTTCATGTTACACATGCTGATATAGATTAAGGTATTATAATCCTCAACAATATGATTAAAGTTGTCTGAATTCTATTTCATACAATTATACATCATTACTTCATCAGTTTGCTATTAATCTTTATCCTATTCATGTGTAATTTCTGAGTGATAATTATTCTTATACTCATTTAATAGTCCTAAACATGCATTGGATAGATCCTAGAAAGTTTTGGTACAATACGGGTTCAATTCTAGAAGAAAAACACATAAAATAGTCAAAACAGAAGGGTCACGGTGGCAATGACTTTGTTGTGGCCATGAGGTTCAAAAATGGGCATTTTGCCTTCTCTTTGCATTGGTCATGGTGGCAATGAATTGGTTGTCACTGTGACATACCAAAAATAAGCAAAACAGAAGCAAAACTCAGGACTGCTTCTCTACTATATTTTGTTTAGGTTAAACCAATGCCTAAACCTCATATTTAGACAAAACTCCCTTCTTTAAAATTGTTCCCCGAGGATGTTAACTTTCAAATGGGATAAATTTAAAGTCATTTGGATATCTAAAACATCAGATATGATCTAAACAACCTATACTATTCTGATGAACCCGCCAAAACAGGGACACCTATGTTTTGGCCACTTTTTGGGACACTTAGAGCCAGAATTAGATCAACCATATTTCGAAGACATTTTTATCCGTGGATCTTAGGTTTAAGATCCATTTTTAAGCAATCAATTTGGAGCACTAAAACTCAATATATGGGCAAAACAGTCAATAAAGGTCAAGAGAGACCTACACAGAACTTACCTTACAAGCACATTTTTTTCCTACTACGCGCATATGACTTCTAAAACCAACTTTAATGACTTTTTTAACCAACATGCTCCACTAATCACTTGTTAATTTTTATGCTAACTTGCAATTGACACAATTCTCATTACATTTGAACTTAGAATCAAGGAGTTGTGGCTAAATGAACACAACCTATTCCGAAAGCCCTCCTTCAGAAATTCTTCTACTTTATAGGCACTTTAGAAGGCTTTAGAGTTCTCAAAACCACAAAACCATTTCCACAACATTTTATGGTATATTCAATATAAGTTCAATGCAATTGGTCTCATTCATGTTAGACTCATAAAACTCACTATATGACCTAAATAATCCAGCTAGGTCAAGAACTTGACCCATTTCAATTCCATACCTTCCAACTTACCATGCTACAGACTTACTCACTTAACATAACTTTCATCATACTCAAACCAAACATCCATAACACAACATGAACCTCTCTATACACTCAATTCACATGGCATATTCATTCAATTATAACTTACACAAAGTAAAGTCCATATTTCCGAAATTAGGGTTCAACTTCTTATCAACACATTACAATCACTCTAACACAACCAACACACATATTTAATTCCATACAACACATATCACTATTACTCATTAAAGATTATAGCATTTAACAAACCAACACATAGACAAGCAGGTTTCCCAAACTTGAATTTCCTATGCTCCCTATGAGCCCACTTGGCAACTTGATCAACAACTCTCTTCTTTCCCTTTTCTTTTCTCAAAGCCACCATCACCACTTGCACAATCAAATTCCAGAATTTGGAAACAAGGGAATCAATTTCCATCTTAACACAAAAATGAAGAAGGAGTAGAAGAAGATTAATCTAATGCATCACTTACCTTGTTTTGCCAATAACTCAACTTTTACCAAGGAATCAACTAATCATTCAGCAGAAATTATGGAATCAAAGGCTAAAGATAATGGGTCACGAAAGAAGAAGAATAGAATTTGGGAAGGTGACAAAACCAATTAGAGGGAAAGATGAATGAAAATTTTGTCTTTTCCCACTATGTATATTGCATGCAATTTGGTGTGTTGGCAAGGCCATTACACAACACACGGAATCCACTGCCTTTACCCTTAATCATGATTAGATTAAGTTAATCACTCTTATCACTTAATTAATCCACTCTTTTTAGCCACTTAACTTATTTATCTTATTCAATTAGGTCCTCAATTATCTTACACTTAAGTCCTCAATTAAATACACTTCAAATTAACTTTCCCCAATTACCACAATTTAACCAATAGGCTACTAGGGTGTAATTTGGGTTGCTACAAGAGATGCCTCCAGATGCTAGAGCTTAGAGTAGATTCAAGTTTTCCCAAAGCTGGCCAAGGTGATCAGCGAGGTCTTTGGTTTCTTCATGACTTGTGGTCAGCCTTTTCTAGATGGGTACGCACAGGTCCAGTTTCAGCAGGTTCCCCGAGCAAAGCCTCCGCCAGTACCATGATCTCCACCAGCGATCGTTATTCCTCTGCAGCCAGCCACTAGGGCTAGATCATCATCGTTCAGGGATCAACCCTCCTCTTTTAGAGCTGGACCATCTACTTCCAGGGCATGGCCATCCTCGTCCAATGCTCAGCCAATCCACTTATCAGACAGTGATCCAGATCCAGAGGAGCCATTAGATTACTCCCCCCTTTAAGACATGTTCAGGGAGATTTGTATATATATCTGTGATGTACAAAGTTTGTACTTTACTTAGTAATACTCACATTTGTTAAAATTTAATGCATTTTATAATGTTTACATTTTGTTAAAGTTTCATTTTTGCTTCAAAAATACTTGACGTATCAAAATATTAAAATAAAAGAAAATGAGAAAAAGAAAGAATAAGAAAGATAAATAATAAATGACAATAAGAGAAAAGAAAACACGTAAGATCTATGCTTTAAAAGGATCCGATCAATATAGCAAATTAATAAAATTCTTTGAAATTACAGGAAATACATTCCAATAGTCTACCTCGTGACACAAAAGTAGCTCAGTAGCATTAATGATAAGCTACATCAAAGGAGAGTCTTCTACAAGATGAGTTGTGGCGACAATCATATGCCTACAGCTCACTGGCAACAATCATATGCCAGCACTTTGAATGGCGACAGTCGTATGCCATACAGACCCGATGGTGGTTATCAAAATAGCTCACTAGCGACAATTATATGCCAGCACTTCGAATGGCGACAGTCATATGCCATACAGACCTAATGGTGGTTAATAAAAAAGGTCATTGGCGATAATCATATGCTAGTGGTTCGATGGCGACAATCATATGCCGACATCTAAATGGTGACAATTATATGCCATGCAGATCAACAATAGTCTACAAAATGAGTGGTGGCGACAATCATATGTCTACTGCTCCGCAGCGACAATCATATGCCGATATCCCGAAGGCGATGATCATATGCCAGATGAACCAACTGCAGTATATGAAATGAGTTGCAGTGGAATATGCTCACAATTCAATAGCGACAATCATATGCCGACATCCCAAAGGCGACAATCATATGCCAGACGGACCAATTGCCGTATGTCAAATGAGTTAGAGTGGAATATGCTTACAGCTCAATGGCGATAATCATATGCCGATGTCTCAAAGGTAATAATCATATGCCAAATGTACCAATTGCAATATATCGAATGAGTCATGGTAGAATATGCTTATGACTCAGCGCTGACAATCATATGCCGATATCTTAGTGGCGACAATCATAAGCCACCATCTATGATCTTCGACACAGTAAAAGATAAGGATTTACTCAGGTATGCGCTTCTTCCCTTTTTCTCTGAATTTTGGCTCATCTAGACACTAGTACACTAGTTTTTCCAAAATTAGGGACAACTATAGGCACCAGGTCCTGAGGCTGCCTAAATCAGAGTTACCCGATGAAGATATCAATACTTGTTCCACAGGTAAAGGAGTGAGGTTGTAGGCCGTTGTGTAACAACCCAAAAAGTACTTTAGAATGATTTGTGCTTATCAAGGATTAGTGGTGACTAAAATTATGCAAGTCATGGTGTTGGGTGTGCCAAAAGGATGAATTTGGAATTAATGTAAAAGTTCTGGTAAGTGCGGCTAATGGTAAAATTGTTAAGTATGGAATTAGGACTCAATTGAAAGAATAAAATTAATTAAGTGGGCCAATGTGAAGGATTATAAAGTTATAAATCTCAATGCATGAGGTTTTGAGAGTTGAGGGATTGGAAATAGAATTTGACATAAATATCTAATCTGGACCAATGTCAATGTGACATATGGCAAGGAGATAAGAAGGGGTATAAAAGAAGAGAGAGAAGGAGAGAGAGGGCAGAAAATCTGCTCTCCCCTCTCTCTTTCTCCCATTCTCCTCCCTCTTCTTCTTCTTCTTCTCCTTCTTGCTACAATGTCATTTGCTCTCCCTTAGATCAAAGCCCCAAGATTTTGATGATGAAGTTTGTTATTTCAAGAGATTTAAGTTAAGATTGTTAAGGTAAGGTGGATTATAAGCTTTGGTTTCTCTTTTGTTTCTTCTTAATTAGGTTTTGACCTAGATTTGTGTTTTGTGTTTGCGTATGTGTGATTGATGAGGATTTTGGATGAGAAAGACCTTGGATGAGTTTGGGAGCAAGAATGATCAACCAAGGAAGCTACTAAGAGCAAAGGAATTGAGGTTTGGGAAATTTATGAGTTTATGCAGTAAATTTCTGGTTTTGTTATTTGGGGATCTTGATGATGCTAATAGCATTATTTAATTATGTTTAATGGTATAAAAGTTGGGTTTTGTGTTAATTATGAGGTTTTGAACGAACGATTTGTGTTGTGTTAAATTTTGATTTGAATGGGAGTTTTCGGCATGATTTTAAAAGAACAAGATTTCTGCAGAATTGTGGAGATCTGAAAAAATGCGACTCTGTCGTGAGCGCGATAGAGCCAGCGATTCCAGCAACTCGTGGGCAGCTGAGCTCTTAGTTCTCAGTGGAGGACCCGTCCGAGTCGTGACAATCTTCACAACTCGGCATGATTTTGGCTATCACGAGTAGTGACGAGGGAGCACGAGTCATGATAGTAAGCTACTGTCACGAGTCGTGCAATGGAGCACGAGTTGTGTTACTGAACACGACTCATGATAGCTTCCTCTTCTCCATTTGCCTGCCCTTCATTCTTTTGATATGTTGTCTCAATGATATGTTGGATGAGATTTGCCTTCACTAGTCGTGACATTGAGCACGAGTCATGATAGCCTGCCTGGGACACCTCTATCGCAAGCGCGACAGACATTTTTGCCTAAAAATATTTTTTCTAAGTTCCTATTTGCATGGTTTCTCACTTGTGTTATGCAAATATGACTTTAAATAGAAATTATTCAAATGTTCTATTTGTGTAATAATTAAAATATGTGGGAATTTTATCTGTTACTATTATTTGAATGTATATGTATAAGGTAATGCAAACTTATTTATTAAGTTTAAATGAGTGCATGATACCTAATAACGTGAATATGTTTAATATGTTGTATGAATCTTTCGACCTAGGTAAGAATGCATGATTAGCTTGAATATGATAAGTGTGATTAGTGCTAATGATATGCATGTTTATGAATGTATGAACCTATGTGAAAATAAAGGAATGTTATAAGTATTATATGACAAAGTTAAAATGTATAGCTTGCGTGAGTCAATATGTGGATAGATAGGCATGCCTATAGAGTTCTGATAGCTGCAGCCCCTTTGTTTTGGACCCTAATCAGGTCCCCGTTCGGATCCTCGCGATCCTCAATGTGTATGGATCTTGCTTAAAATCCCCCAATGTGAAAATGTTTTTGATTAGAAAATAAAGATGTTGCTTTTCGATTGTACCCTCGGGTATCCCAATGTGTTATGTTCACTCGCTTATCCACCCCGTTTGACTTAGTAGGCAATTAAAGAGTAAAAGAATGTGAATAAAGTGATAAGTTCTTTGATGAATTGCAAAAAGACATGTGAATAAGCAATAAATGTGTTTGTTGATATATATTATATATATATATATGTCCTTTGAGTTTGTGCTTTACGCACTTATATGTTTTGGATCCTTTATGGACACCTATGTGGAATTGTGTGGTATCTTCGAATACCTAAATGCGTTGCATCTGAATCTAATGTCAGTTAAATGAAAAGAGGTATAACAAATAATTTTTAATCTAATGAAGGTGTGTGAATGACTATTGACTGCATAAGAATTTGTATGTGATAAATGCATGTCATTAATCTGTTTAAAAGTTAGGAGTATGATTGCCTTTATTAAATTGTTTGTAAAGCATTATTGAAGTAATTGATATGCATAATTGCTATAGTCAATTATTCAGTAAATGAATTCTATGAATGTATTCGTTTATATGTTTGAAATGAGAATATAGGTATGTTATATGTTATCTGCCTTCTAGACCATTGCCGGGATAACTATTGTAAGTATATTGGTAAGCAATTTATGTGCATTGTTTGTTGGTTTTACTGAATATGGTAACTAAGTAATGCTTGGTAAGTATGGAATAATAAAGTAGTATACATGATATAAATAACTGGGTTTAGAGAATGAGTTAGAATTAATTCTGGAACATGTGTGTATAAAGGTTTTCTGTAGAATTACGTTGTTCTGATTCCCAACTATAGGGATATGTAGGAAGCTTGGGATAATTACTTTAAGCCCGAACCAAAACTGAGAATTGAAGTGTTTTGTTTAGTTTTGAACAAGTAATGGTTTGATCAAAAGAAATGTTTTGACTTAAGTATTGATACTGTCATTTGCATGGTTTTGGAAATATTCATAATACTGGGAATTTCTAGACTTTATATTTCGATTTTCGAAAATGTATTTCGGGAATTCATGAGGGATAACTATTTATAAGATCATTAAGCGATTTTATGCAAACCATAAGTATGTATATTGTATTGTGATGAAAAGTAGTAAAGTATTTACGTTTATGGTTTATAAAATGCATATGCGTGTGAAATGGCTTAAGCTTTCGTATGAGATTAATGTTGCAATTCTGTGCTAACTCTAGTCGGTATCTTTATGCTTATGTATATATTGTTTATGCATGTATTTGTATCGACAGCCACTATGAGTGTCTGTCTATTATTAGTGTATCCCCGCTAAGCATTATCGCTTAGCACGATTGTTTATCCATGCAGGTTAGGAGATCGAAGTTTAGTTCGTGCGGTCCGCTGTGACTTTGGCCAACAAGTCGGTAGAAGTTTTATAGGAAGTTTGTATGGATTATTGGAATGTAATTAAGTTTTATTTTGTAGCTTTTGGTATTGAGATGTAATATTTTAGTGTGAATAATTGTGTGCTAGTGTTATAAGCTAGGATGTGTATGTCATTGAGGTTCTGATCTTAGAAATTTTATTATCCTGTTTTCTGGTTTCGTCCGGTAGCATTCTTTACTTATCATCGCACACCAATCATATTACCGTGTGGAGGGCCATATACGAGTAGGTTTTTGTTATTTGATATAAAAATATATCATTTTAATCTCATTTTAACCATTTTAATCTCATTTTTACCATTATGCCCCTATAACACATTGACAGACTCTATATATAGGATAAAGGAGACATGAGCTCCAAAAGTTCATAGAAATGCCAGTGGAGTCCTGTGGGACTACTACTGTCGTTTAATATAGAACAGTACAATTTAGATATTCAGATACAGAGAGGTAGGACCATAATTGACCTACTAAAAAGTGAGATGCCATGCTCACACCCGCAGTCTTATGTTCCTATGGCTTGCCAACATATCCTGAACTAGACTTAACTACCAGATCACTACATAGGGCTATATTATTTTATTTTTCACATTATTGATATGATATACTTATTTTTCATGGTATATCATCATAATATCTTATTCTTTTTCATACCATTTCATCATTTCACATGTGATTATCATCACTACATCATCACATGTCATGTAAACTTACTATTTCCTCATGATACACATGCATACATACATACATGTATACAACCCACATACCAATTTATTTACATTAATTCTTTTTTATCAATTTTATCATTTATTTAGGCAAATTTCATGATGTATAACATCACCATACCATCAATTTCCATGAAAACACATAAAAATCATGACTTTACACATGATATACATTCGGCCATACATACATCACATACCTCATGATGTTTTCACATGCTCTAACACATACCATACATTAGTTCACATGCCAAATACCATAGATCCATCATAAATATACATAAAACATCATGAAAACACATGGGAATCACATGCTTACCATTCGGCCAAAGAAGGAACTTTTCACACAAAATTTATTTCTTCATTTTAATCATCCATACCATTATTTTTAACATCTCTAAGCATGAATATCATGTAAATTTCAATTAAACATGCATAAATCACATACTTTCTTCACAAACATAACCTAAATTCATGCTTTTACAATGGAATTAAATGGACTTTGCAATCACAAACCTTAGATCCTTGAAATATACATCTCAATTTTCCTTTTCCTTACCCTTAGCTTAATTATAGGTTCCCTCACCTATTGGACATAATTATGTCCAAACACGAAAATTAAGATTTAATCAAAACTAAGTTTCCTTTCATCAAATAAACTTAATAAACATCTAATTAACATCCTAATCTACCTTTAGGAACCTTAAAACAAAATTTAAAACTCTTAAATCTCTTACCTCAATTTTACACCCAAACTTTAAGTCTAGATTTCACCCACTTATACTCCTCCAAACGAAATTCTAAGACCACCAATGGATTCTAGATGAGCTGAATTATTTTATAAAGGTTTGATCCTAAGATGAGATGAAGAAAAAATGAAAGAAAAATGGTGGAGGAGAAGGAAAGAAGAATTTGGCTAAGAGAGGAAGAAGAAGGCTGAAAAAATGGAATCCAAGGGGATTTCCAGATTTTTAGGTGCTTTTATATGGGTTTAATTGGATATAAATAGGTCCAACAAAAGTGGTTGAGCCGATTTGGTCCGATTTTCATTTTTCGGGTCATTTTCTACTGTTTTAGTGAAATTAAATGTTCCTGAATTCATTTTGACTCCCAACCAATTCCATCATTCTTAGAGTATTAAAATTAGTCTCCTTACAAAATTTCAGCTCAATCAGAGTCCGTTTGGGATCTGGTTCACTTAAACCGGTCTAATTCGGTTCAATCCAATTTTATCGTAAAATACAATTCTAATGCTGTCAAAAATTTCTAAAAATTATTCTAAGTCTTTTATCCTCTTGCAAAAGACCATTTTATCCACTCTAACTATTTATAAAAATTTGATCAAAATTCAGTCAAACTTTGGTTCAATCGAACCGAACCATAGAAACTTCATACTGACTTTTGGAAGCCTATTTTACCTCATTTTAACACCAGATTACACCATTATACTCCACTTAACATCCTCTTTCTGATGGTGAAATAAAATACTTTTGGATACTATTCACCCTGGAGTCACTATTTTGTGGGCCCCACAGTTACTATTCATGAGACCCACAGCTACTATTCACAGACCAATCAAATATGTTGTCACTATTCATGGGACCCACAGTTATGATTAACCATAATGACACTGCTGATGTCATCATGATGTCATTGATGATGTCATTATGGTCCCACATTTACTATTCAGTAGGGCCCCATTTGACCCTACTTTTACTATTCAATGGGTCCCACCTGAGCCCACTTTTCACTATTCACCAAAGTAAATATTTTTTTTACTGTTTTAGCCATTCTGAACTCGTTTGACCTCTGATTGACCTAAAATTTGCGACTACGGACTCGTATTGGTGAGCTCTATCCAAAGGTCTAATAAAATATTTTTTGATTTTGAAAAGTACTATTCACCTCGAAAGCACTATTCACTCTTAAAAAAATACTATTTACGACTAACCCGGTATTGGGGCTATTACATTATTTATCTTATGCTGGTTATTATATGAATATATGTATATTGTGCATATTGTTGTTTCTCCACTAAGCATTATCACTTAGCACGGGTTTTTAATCCGTGTAGGTTTCGAGGTGAAGTGATTGGAAGGACGTTCCCGCACTTTGGTTGATCAACACATTAGGATTCGATCCTTAGTGTAGGTTTTTGTTATTTGATATAAAAATATATGTAATCAATGATTTTAGGTATGAAAGATTTATAATTTAACTTAGTATATGTGATGTAATCTAATTTGGAAGTATGCGATGATGTATGCGCAGTGAGTGTCTTTCGCTGTATGTGAATGAAATTAATTGACTTAGAGTTGTGTATGATAATGATATGGTATAAGATGTGCATGTTATGTGTGTCGTGACAACAATTCTCAACTACCGCAGTGAAGCTGTGCGAGTGGTTGGGAATGGGGCGTTACAGTGGTAGCAAGTCATGGCAACTTGCAATTATAGACCAATGACGGTCTATTTATAAGTGTAAGTGTAGCGTGAAGTGTAAGTGTAGCGTCATCGGAGTGTAATTTGGCTTCCTAGTGGCCACTCCGATATTATCGAAGTGTAATTTGGCCCCCTAGTGGCCACTCCGACACTACCGAAGTGTAATTTGGCCCCCTAGTGGCCACTTTGGTAGGTTAGGGCTATAGAGTCCAGTCCCGCATATCCAGTCTAGTGATAACTATTTGGTGATACTAAGGGCTATAGAGTCCAGTCCCGCATATCCAGTCTAGTGATAAAATTTAAAGAAATTGATTAAAAAGAGATTTATTTTAATATATGGTGAAAAAATGTAAAGAGAAGATTAAATTGAAAGAATATAAAAAGTTTAAGGATTAAAACGTAATTTGACGTAAAATATTTGGTTAGTGGATTAATTGATATATTATAAGTTAAAAAGTGATTAGGCGTGGAAATTTAATTAATTAATGGCATAATTGTAAATAAAGTGAAAAGAAGGGCAATATTGTAAATTGATAAAAGTTTAAGGGCATTATGGTAAACATGCAATTAACTTGATTAAAATAGTAATAAATAAGAAAACAAGTGAAAATGGGACTAAATTGAAAGAAATAGAAAGTTTGGGGGTAAAATGGTAATTTTACCCTTAATAGTTAAAAATGGAGTAAATTATGTGAAAAGTGTAATTAAAATGATAATAGTGTAAAGAAATGAAAATTTAGGGACGACATGCTAATTTGGCGTGAAAGTAGTAATTTAGGGGCTAAAATATAATTATGTAGGTTAGAAAATGATTAAGATGGAAATACGTGTAAATATAGGTGTTTTGGTAATTAAGAGAAAATTAAGAACATAGTCATAATTATTGAAAAATAGGAGGACCTAATCGTAATTTTTAAGTTTGTAAGGTTAATTGAAGGACTAAAGTGTAAATAGTTAGTAGTTTTACTATATGAATGAATAAGTGATTTTTAATGATGAATTTAGTGTTTAATTGTAATTATTGAATAAGTGTAAATGTAAAGCATGTGGAAAATGAATAAAGTGAGAGAACAAATGTAGATAAGGGTATAATTGTAATTATGAGATAGTGAAGGGCAAAAATCGTAAATTGATAAAAATTTAAGGACCTAATTGTAAATTTTCAATAGTAAGGCTAATTAAGTGAATAAAGTGTAGTTAATCAATGATATAGGTAATAAACGCGTAAAAGATAATTAGTGAATGAATAATCAAGGATTATAGAATATTGTTGTATAAATAATTATTTGATGTATAATAGTTTTAATTGATTTATGTATATGATGAATATGTATTTGTGTGTAACTTGTTAAATTAGAATGTTAAAAGTGCTTAATTTAGTATAGTGGGAAATAATAAATGTAAAGGTAATAGTAATAGATTGTAATATGAGTACTAAGATAGTGTTAATATAAAAGAAAATAATGGACACATTATAATGTTAATTATATAATTGAATGAAATTGAAAAGGAATTTACGTATTAATAATAAAACTACAAGAATAACATTACTGTAAAATGTGGATTAAGGTAATTGTTAAGGTCATTGTTAAAATTTAATATTATTATTAATGAGTATGGAATTACTAGAGTAAATGTTAAGATTGATGGCAATGTCAGTAACAGTAAAAATAATATTGATTGAGAGAGAAATAAGAGAATAATGATAGAATAATAAGTGTCTAGATAAGTCAGTGATTGAATTATAGTGTTAGCCATTTAAGAGTATAATACGACTTGCAATTGGTTAAAGTTAAGTAACATAGTGAAAGATTTGATAAGGTGAAAAATATTAATGCAAATATAAAATGCAAAAGAGTTAGTGTAATATAAGAAGAGTAAAGGAAGTGTGAAGGACATAAAGAAATTAATAACATTAAATTAGTGTCGCTATTATCAACAATAATGACTATTTTAATAAGTGATTTAGTAAAAAATAAAGTGTCCAAACATAGACTGTAATTAAGTATGTAAGATAAGAAAAAGGGAAGGAAACCAAAAGTTATAGATATAGATAAAGTAATAAAAAGGATTGTTAATGGAATTGATTATTAATTGACAAGCCGAACGTAGTATTACAATTGTTAAAATTATTAGTACACATAATCAAGATATTGCTAATAGAAATGGAAATGACAAAGTAATGTTAAAGTATAGTGATAGAAAAGACAATAAAGGATATAAGAGTGATAATTGACCAAAGTAAATAATTAATGTTCAAAAGATATAATTACGGAAATAAGCTTGTTTGTGCATGCATATAGTTATAGTTATGGAAAATTTAGGATATGTATCCACCATTGGGCATTTTTAATGCTCAGCGCATAAAGTGTTACTGTGTGAAGGTTATGGTAGGTTTGAAGTGGCCGAAGATATGGTGATACCGAAAAAAGTATTTGACAGCAAGGATAGAAGGACTGGCATGGCATGTATACGACCGCAGTAGATGAAAACAATGACGCATGATATAAGTATTTGAATTGTATGTTAGTGTACTGTTAAGTTTGTCTATGTATGTTGTGATTGTTATTGTTGAAAAAAAAAAATTCTACTGAATTTATTGAGTGCATTAAAGTGTATTTCAGTGCAGTGTTGTGACATCCGATATTCGTACTACTTACGGGTGTAGGGTGTTACATTTATACAGTTCTAGATCAGAGAGGACCAATTCAGCATCACTCGTAGGGTCTTTGCCTAGGCGATGGGACTCCCATTTAGGGCAGATGTCATGATACCACAGAGGGCCATCCGGAAAGAGCCTTGGGAGACCATTACATTGCCAGGAGCCCCCTACGACCATGACACGGCGAAGAGCACTATGCTCTCGTCACATGCCTTGAGATATGTCCATAGAGTTCTATCCAGCTCCTACATGGGCCGGGCTGGTAATCCGAGGTCGGTCAACAATGCTGAGATATAGAGCATGTGGACGATGGTGACAGGTCGGAGACTCAACATTAGCCATGAGATCTTTGCTAATTTGGTGAGATTAGCACGTGCGACGGCTCCCTTTATATGCGCTGGGGGTGTGATCACCAGGTTGCTGACATATCTAAGAGTCCCTCTAGCTCACTTCGGGCCTCCATTGGATGAGGATGTGTATGTAGATCTAGTTGCAGCCCAGACCATGGGCATGGTAGCTTAGATACTAGGACATCCCGATGATCACATGCTCTTTATAGTGGCAGAGACCAGACACCTCTTCCATCTCCCTCCACTCTAACCATACCTAGAGGACTCAGAGGAGGAGGTCAAGCTAGAGGGAAACCACCCACAGTAGTAACAGCCTGAGGAGCAGCAGCCTCAGACCCCCCAGGATCAGGACATCGACATAAATTTGGACAAGATGATCCGCACTCAAGCTTCCCAGCAGCGTCATATGGAGATGTCGAGTCATGTGCCTCCTCCACGATTAATTCAGGGACCAAACAGGCGGGCAAAGAGGAGGTATCACCCTTACAGCCGGCCTGGAGATTCGGGGACATCCACATCTACTGCTCCTCCACCACTAGAGCCTCGTGTAAAGCTATCACGACCTAGCACACGGTCATCTTCTCCATCTGCATAGCAGGAGATCATTTCAGCGGTGACTACTGGCCTTACCGCCATGAAGCAGTGCATGGAAGAGAGAGATAGGGTACTTGGTGAGCACCTAGACAGGCAAGAGAGACTCATAGAGGACCTGAGGCAAAGTTTGAGTGCCTCTCAGGCGGCGACAGCATAGAGGGTCGATGAGGCTATCCAGATGATTGATGAGTCTATCACTTCCCTCAGGTTCCGAGTTGAGGTGTTAGATACTTCTATACTAGCGATATTCGGGACCATTTGGGAGTTGCATGAGGAGATGGAGGGTAGGTTTACTAGGATTAGAGATCCTGCTAGGCGCCATACCTTAGAGCAGGCATAGGCCTTCACAGGGCTAGCAAGGGTGATTAGCGACTTCTTGGAGTTCCTCGGGACTTGCGCTCGGCCTTTTCTAGAAGGATATGCCTGGATTCAGTTCCAACACCCTCCACGAGTAAAGCCGCAGGTAGCTCCTAGATCTCCACCTGTGGATGTTATCCACCGGCCATCTTCCTCTAGAGCTGGGCCATCTTACTCTAGAGCCAGTCTGTCTTTCTCCAGAGCAGGGCTGTCGACGTTCGGTGCCCAGCCTATACATGTGTCTGACAGTGATGAGGATCCATACGAGCCGACTGGCTACTCTCCTATGTAGTACATTGTGACGCGCGCCGGATCCCCGCGGCCGCCCGCACGTGGCGACCGGGGCACTTGTGGGTCCGTTGACAGCTTGCAATAAATCGCAAGTGCGTCTATGTTCGGCAACAAGGAGGTTTCATGGAGTCGCCACCCAATAGAACATTAGGAAAGTTACTCTCGCCTCGGAGAGCCTAAGACTGCGCTTGGTATCCATTTTGGGCCAACCAGAGGGGTCCTTGAAGGTAAACTTCTCGCCCTAAGGAGCCTAGGATTAGCGCTAAAGTCTTGTGGCACAAAAAATGTCTTGGAGGGTAGACCTCTAGCCTCTTTGAGCCCAAAGACTAGAGCTGGGTCCGGGATTTCTCATCTATTTCTACCTCAATTACTTTATGATCAAATTTTAAATTATCATTGATTCGCTCTCCCTCCACACGATGCAATTTATTAAAGGCACATTTATTCATGTTTGGAAAGCCATAAATGAGCAAGTAAATATCAAAAGACGATAAATTACAATAATACAAGGAGCAGAATACAACTCCCTTTATAAATGTGCGATACAAACATGAATCAGGGCATTGTTTATTTTTGAGGACTTTGGTCCTCGCATGCACCATTATCAAAAGTGGATATTTTTATTTGTGATGATCTTTATTGGATAAAAATAGGGTATTGGACCCTTGCTTTTGTGTAAACCTCATTTTATTGAATATAAAACATTGAGTCATTTCTATACATTAACGGGACATGAAAGAAGTACATCCATATACATAAAATAATCAATGAATAACAAATGAAGAAAATATTCAAGAGGATTAGGAAACTAAACCGGACGAAATCCTCCAAATATGGTAGGTAGCCGCTCCAACTCGGGATAGTCCAAGAGAATCAATATACACTCATAGAAAGTTAAAAGATGTCAATATACATACAATCAATATATGGGAATCCAAAGGGACTTGAAAAAGATAGAAAATCATTTAAAAGGGAAGAGACAGAGCCCACCGACGGCCTCTTTTAGGTGACCGACGAGCGTCAGTCAAGATAACCGACACGTCCGTCTGTCACTCAAAAAGTGGGCGTCTGTAGATGAGATGACCGACGGGCGTCGGTGATAGAGATGACCCGTCGGTCACCACTGTCTTCCAAAAAACAGAAAGAGAAAAAATCCTTTTAAGGCCAAAAGGAGATTTTAGAATAAAATCAAGTAATGAGAGTCAAAATAAAGAAAAATAATGACAAAATTGGAAGAATTAACAAATAAAGAATAAGTATGAAATGATATGGAGAAGGAATCCGGAATATTTACCCTCAGATAATCGCTTTGGGTGAAATTCTTGTGTTGATTAGAGCCCCGCGTGTTCCACGAAAAGCAAGATGAAGGATTGAAAAGAGGAAATCGGGTTACTTCCTTCTCAAACCTTCAAAGTATTGTCTTTGGAATCAAAATCTAAAGGAAAACTAATTAGTTTTTAGTCCCTTTTGATGGATTTGATCCTCTTTTGAACAAGATTTCTTTATGAAATGTGTTTGTTGGAAGAGAGAGAAAATATGCTTGAATTTGGGCAGAGTTTTCCCTCTTCAAAAATTTTGGAACCCTTTTCTATTGAAAATCCGAAGCTTTTATAAGCCAGACACGACCGACGGGCGTCGGTGTATAGAGGCGGGCGTCGGAAGAATCCTTCTGACACAAGGATTCGTCCGACGGCCCTGCCACATCCACCGACGGGCGTCGGAAAGGTTGCGTGCTCTGGGAAACCAGGCGGTGTTCTGACAGGGGCGGTGACTTTCCGACGGGCGTCGAAAAATACCACAAGCCGTCGGTGACCCCAAGCGACGGGCTGACTTCACAGACGGGCTGGCCGTCTGTGGAGGAAAAAAGCTTTTTGTCTCGAAAAAACCCCCGTTTTCTCCCTCTCTACCTATGAAAGGTAAAAAGACTCATTTCTCGTGGAACGCGGGGCTAAAACCCCCAAATCCAAACCATTTATACAGGCTAGGATACTGATTTCATCACAGGGTAACCTCTGATCCGAACCGCTCTGGGACACGGTGCTTACAGTTGCCCCCAGTTTTGGGGAAACTAGTGCACGAGTGCCTAGAGAAGCCAAAACTCAGAGAAAGGACAGAAAGAAAGAAGGCGTACCTGCGACGGTTCTTACCTTCCGCGCCTTTTGCTGGGTAGACCTCGTCTCGGTCTGTTCGGCGATGCGAAGATACCCCTACCAATCTCGTCTCGACTTGTAGGTGTTGGTGAGACGTAGCATTCTCTAACTACGAACTTGATCTGGTGAAGAGCAGTGTTTCTTTAACTACAGCTTCGATCTGAAGTTCCCTTGCTAACCCCCATTCGATCTGCAAGGTGTGTAGCACTCTCTGGCTGCCGCGCGAACTGTGAGATGTAGCAGGCTTCGGCTACAATCCCGGTTTGATGAAGAGCAGTGTTTCTTTAACTGCAGCTTCGATCTGAAGTTCCCTTGCTAACCCCCATTCGATCTGCAAGGTGCGTAGCACTCTCTGGTTGCCGCGCGAACTGTGAGATGTAGCAGGCTTTGGCTACAATCCCGGTTTGGTGAAGAGCAGTGTTTCTTTAACTGCAGCTTCGATCTGAAGTTCCCTTGCTAACCCCCATTCGATCTGCAAGGTGCGTAGCACTCTCTGGCTGCCGCACGAACTGTGAGATGTAGCAGGCTTTGGCTACAATCCCGGTTTGGTGAAGAGCAGTGTTTCTTTAACTGCAGCTTCGATCTGAAGTGAAGCGATATTCTCTGTACCTGTGTGATAAAAAGGTTTTGTTAGTTCATGTTCGAGTGGTCATTTTTTAACCTGTTTATTAATGGCGGGATTTTCGCTTTTATCTGTTATGCCATGTTTCATTTGTTCTTTTTTATTGAGTTGTTATTCATCATTTTTTCACCATTTTTGTTTTAGAGTATGAGTGATTGTGAAGGTATATATTCATCTGCTATATGAATGAATCATAAATTTTAAAAACAAAGTTTTTCACTAAAAATATCTATTTTGTACAACGTATATACAAAGTACAAATATATAAAAAATATGACTCCCTGAACGTCATAGAGGTGTGTAGTCAGAGGGCTCATCAGGGTCCTCATCATCCGATATATGCACTGTCCCGGGCGGAGGTGGAGGCGGAGATGGCCGAGCCGGAGGTGGAGGCTGAGCTGTGGAGGGTCCTGCCTCGGTATCGTGGGCCCGCCTGAATCGGATCTGAGCGTGGCCATCCAAGAAAGGCTGGGTGCAGGTCCTGATGAACTCCAATGTCTCTGATACTGTACCTCCCAACTTCTTGAACGCCTTGCTCAACTGAGTGGTCTGCTCGCTGGCGGCCCCCTTCATGTGCTCTAGACGCTGCTCTGTCTGGTCCCTGAACTCCCTCATGGTCTGAAATAAAGGTGGGAGTATCCCCTCTATCGCCTGGACGCGGGATCTCAGAGAGTCAAGTGACTCGTCAATCATCTGCAGGGTCATGTCAACCTTCTGAGACGCCTGGTCCTGTGACGTCCTCAAATCATGAGCGAGCTGCTGTCTGAGCTCCCTCTGACCCTGAGCAATCCACTCGATCAGCCTCAACTGCTCACCTCTGAGGGTCTCTACGACCCGAGCCTGCTCATCCCTGAAAGCATCCATAACCCGAGCCTGCTCCCGCATAGTATGCTCAATGTAGCCAGCCTGCTCTCGGGCCAACCGCTCCACTGACTGGGACTGCTCCTGAATAGCAGCCTGCTAGCGGTCCAACCTCTCATGAATAGCTCTGTCCCTCTCGTGTCTTGTCATCGCTCTAAAGCTGCGAACATGGAGGTGAGGAGCTGAGAGAAGTCGGGCTGTGCTGGCTGCTGCTGTGGTGGCTCTGGAGGCGGTGCTGTAGAGGTGGATGCCCCCGGGTTGCCTCTAGAATAAGGGTGATACCTCTCGGGGGGCCCGTGGGTAGTCCTATGCACTCTGAAGCCCGGCGATGGGACAGGAGTCGGTGCTCGGGATGCTGGTGAGGCAGCAAAAAGATCATCCATCGTGATCTCTATATCGAAGTCCGATGGGGTCCTGGGCTGCTCCTGCTGCTGCGGCGGTGGCACAGTCTGAGGTTGAGGAGGCCTGGGCTCTGGCTCTAAGCGTGGAGGCTGGTACTCTGGCTGGGGCTCAGGCTGAGGCTGGGGCTCTAGCTGTGGAGGCTGATCCTCTGGGTGCTCCGGGTGATCTGGATCTGGACCCAAGGGTGGAAGCGAGAACATCCGCCGGGTCTCATGAATGGTCAACACCCTATAGGCCTCCGCCTGGCCTGATATCTGGGAGATCATCCCCATCTGTACTGCCGCTGCGGCGTCTACATGGATCCCCTCCTCCAAGGGTCCTCTCAACCTGTCAGGGGCAACTCCCAACCTCAAAAGTAGCCGGGTGATAACTCCTCCCACTATCACCACAGGTGTCAACCCTCTGCCGACTCTGGTCAAGTTGGCCAAGATCTCATGGCTAATGTTGAGACGCTGGCCTGCCACCATGGCCCAGAGGCTCCAGATCTCGGCCGCATTAAGCAACCCTGGATTACCAGCTCGACCGAGGTACGAACTGGACAGTACTCTGTGCAAATACCGGAGTGCCTGAGACACCAGTACGGTGCTCTTTGCTGTATCATGATCATACAACACTCCCGGTATGGCAATAGCCGCCTAATGGGCGCGTCTAACAGCTCGCCGTGGGATCTTGACCCCCTCCTCTGTAGGGAGCCCCATGGCCTAAGCGAATCTCTGTCTAGTGATACTGAAGTGGTCGTCGTTGAACCAAAACTGAACCACCCCTGGGTCGGTATCTGCACTCTGAAAATCGGCGTAGCGAAGAGTGGCCAGGACCTAGCGAGTAGCCTCTAGAAAAGTCTGGAAGGAGGGCTCAAGGAACTCTGTCCACCCAGCACCCTCGACGAGCAAATCAAACTCTGGGGCCATCCCTAGGGCATCCAGGAACGGCCGGGATACAAAACGGCTGGCCCGAAGCTCTACTTGAGCCAATGCTCTATACCTCTGACCTGACTCAGTATCCATCCAATCCGGAACTACGATCTCGGGCTGGGCCTGCGGTACTCTACGTCTGGGAGGCATCCTGCAAAGACGAAAAAATTAGATAGCGAAAATTTGATAAAAGAAGTATTATTAGACTTATTCTCAAGGGGACGGCCCACTTGGGCCTCACCAGGGCAATGGCGGCCCGAAAAGTAAATAGAGAAACTGATAATAAATGAAAAGGGCAAAGGTTGCCCACATGCTTTGCACATATCAAGGCAAAAACAATATGCAATTAGCATGAAAATAATTTGAAACGAGTAAAGGAAATGGGCTTTCTAGGTCCCAAGGCATGCATTATACATGAAAATATTCAATTCTAGAATAAATAATAAAAATTTGGGCAGCACCCCGGCAGGGGTATGCCCGACCTCCTGCATAAAAAGGCAACAAAATAGGCCTCAGGCCTCGACAATAATATACGCATGTAAATGGGACACACCCCGGGAAGAGTGAGTCCCCAACAACACAAAATAATGGCCTCAGGCCTCACAAGCAATATATACACAGAATAGTGCGCTAGAAACTGTCTATTTCTAAAGCACCAAAGTTATAGAAAAATTCTATTTCTATGTGATCATGCAAAAAATTTAGATTTAATTGCACTAAAATAAAGAGAAATGGGCAGCATTCTCCCTAAATTCCTAAAGCATCTAAAACTTCCTAATTATTTCTAAAGTTAAAAGAAGAAGAGATGAAGAAATAATAAAAAAAAAAGTAGTTATTTACTTACTTGTAGTCGCAAGAAGTGTGGAAACTGAAGAAATATAAATATCCAAGAACCCGGTGAGTAGAGAATGCGAAAATATGAAGAAATCGCGAAAAAATAAGAAGAAATGCTTGAAAAACCACTAAAAAACGCTAAGAAACCGTTTGAGAGAGGAAAGTGAAAGGGACAGCAGCGTTTGCACCGTCTGTCACTCGCCCTTATATAGAATTTCGTGACCGACGGGCTTGGTGTCTATATGTGACCGACGGGCTGGCCGTCTGTCACGCAATAAATGCAAGTTAATGGGCGTGATGAATGTAATGCTGATGTCTGCCAGGTGGATCTATACCGACGGGCAGGCCGTCTCTTAGGAGAGGCGGGCAGGCTGTCCCTAAGGATAGGCGGGCAGGCCGTCTCTGTGGAGAGGCGGGTAGGCCGTCGGTGACACTTCCCTATAAATTCTCACAAAATTTTTGCTCTTCTTGTGTCTCTTCACTTTTCCAACATCTTGAGCCTTTCATTTCTCCCAATATGTCTTCTTCTCTAGCCCAAAGGATGCACCGTATTTTAGATGACAAACACACTTGGGAAGAAGGCGCCCTTTTCTCTTTGTCCGGGCTGAAATATTTGTGCCGGGTCAAAGTCGACCAAAACCTCCTTCGGGCGGCGACCCAATTCTGGAACCCCCGGTTTCACGTCTTTCGCTTCACCTACCAGGAACTGTGCCCTTTGCCTGAAGAGCTAGCTACCATTCTGGGAGCCTGGTTCCCTCCTAGCGCTCTGCCTTGCGTCCCTCGTTGCGGTCTATTTTAGACCCGGGACATAGCCATGGCTCTGGGCATACCTCCTTCTGAAGCCGTCCGGCTGATTCACCCGGGCCCTTCCTTCGCTCTGGGACCATTGATCGAGGCTCTAGATCAGTTCACCGACATCCCTACCTATCAGGTATGCATCATATTCTTGTTTTGCATGGTGAACTTCCTTACTGTTGTTCCAGGGGGTTTGACAGGTGACTCTCGCCTGTTCGGAGTCTTGGGCGACTTTCATCTGGGATTATCACCCTTGCCGCTCATTCTGGCTGAGACCATTCTGGGCGTGGACGCTGTGAGCTCTGGATCCACTACAATCTTTACCGGCAGCCCCTTATTGCTCCAGGTACATCATTATTTTAAAGGTAGTGCGTCCCTTATGGATTTTCACACTAGCTTTTCTTAGCGGGAGGTGCGTCCTTTCGGATTTTCACACAACCCTGTGCCTTATTTTTGCCTGAAGTAAACCCTACTTACTCAAGCGGCTTTTTTTTTTCTTTTTCTTCTCTTCTTTCTTTTTCTTTTTTTTCTTTTTTTTCTCTTTTTTTTTCTTTCTTTTTCTTTCTCTCTCTCTCTTTTTTTTTTTTTAGATCTGGCTGCAAGAGAAACTGAAGATGTTGTCTGAGCCACCCCCTCGAGTTATTCCACAGTACTCGCCGAGCCACTTTCTGCCGCGTCGACGACTTCATGGGTGTGCCACTACTGGTGAAGGCATTACCAGATTTGGCGAGCTGTCAGATGACGACATCAGTTTTACGTCTGCCTGGCTCCCACTGTCTTATGTGGTCATTGATGGGCCATCGGGGTGTGTTACCCTTTGCTGCCTCCGTCAGGCCACCTTCTGCATCACCTCTCGATGTACACGTCAGCTCGGGATGACCCAGGATGTAGTGAGGGTTCCCTTGTCTTTCCGGGGAGGAGCTCTCTCGGCTGCGTTTGCTTCTCGGTATTATGAGCTGTGGGGCAGACTACCAGTGAAGACTGTTATCCCGAGGTTCGGCAATCATTCTGTGTCTTCGACTAACGAGTACAAGAAGTGGATCCTTAGTCCAGCATCTGATAACAGGACTCGAGGGCTCAAGCATCTGGTCGGCGAGAGCGGCAGCAGGACTTAGCTTAGCTTACATATGTATCTCTTTTGGTGCTACAGTTCTTTTTAATGCAGAACTAGGAAATGACAAAAATGAAAAGAATAATATTCATTCTATTTCATGAATTTGTGTACATTTTCATATAATTTCAGCATACATGATCAGTTTTGGCATTTACTCAGCTGCTTACGCGCTGTTAATACAAAGAACCAAATTTTAACAGCATCAACTCCTGTTACCAATCGGCCCTCTCGGGTTTTCACGATCGGACATTTTCTCTCATGCCTCTAATTTTTGCACAGGATGTCTTTTTTCGGTTTTCACCCTGTCGAGGCGCCCAATTTTAGCACAACCCCCTTTTTTCAGTTTTCAACTTGCAGGGCATTTTATTCTCTTCTTTTTATTTTGGTCTTTAGCCGTGGAACCTTTTAAGTCTGTCGACATTGATCGGCTCTTTGAATTCGTTCCCATCACTATCCGACAAGATTGCAGCTCCTTTGGACAACAGCTTCTTAAGGATATACGGCCCCTCCCAGGTCGGTCTGAATTTCCCTCTAATATCTGGTATGCCTGGCCTCATCTGTTTGAACACCAAGTCCCCTTCTTTCAGCGGATGCTTTCTTACCTTCTTTCCGAAAGTTCTTGCCAATCTCTTCTGGTAAATCTGATTATGAGAATAAGCTTTCAGCCTACTCTCATCCAGTAAATTCAAGTGCTGTAGCCTCTGCTGCGCCCATTCGGCCTCTGGGATTGGGGCTTCCATGACCACCCTCAGTGATTTGAGCTCTATCTCAACTGGTAATACTGCTTCCGTTCCGTATACCAGGGAAAATGGTGTAGCGCCTGTAGACGTCCTTACCATTGTTCTATATCCCCACAGGGCGAAAGGTAACTTTTCAGCCCAGTCTTTGTAGGTTTGGACCATCTTGGACAGGATTTTCTTCATATTCTTATTAGCAGCTTCTACTGCTCCATTCGCTTGTGGTCGGTAGGGAGAGGATTTATGATGCTCGACACCATACTTCTCAAGGAGCTTCCTGGTTTCTCCCATGAACTGCACTCCGTTGTCAGACACCATATGATGAGGGAGGCCATATCTGCAGATCAAATTTCTCTCTATGAACTTGGCCATATCCCTTGCGTCAATCTTCTTGAAGGATTCCGCCTCTATCCATTTGGTGAAATAGTCAATTGCGACTATGATGTATCTGTGCCCATTGGATGCCGTAGGGCGAATCTCTCCAATGATATCTATCCCCCAAGCAGCGAAAGGCCAAGGTGATGTCAAGTTACGTAACTCTAATATCGGCAGGTGTCTCAAGTCTGCATATTTTTGGCACAACTGGCATTGTTTAACATACTTTGAGCAGTCATTGTCTATCGTAAGCCAATATAAGCCTTGTCTCATGATTTTCTTAGCCAAGGTCAAACCGTTAATGTGGGCCCTACAGACACCTGCATGGGTTTCCTCTATCACTTTGCGGGATTCTTTTTCATTCAAGCACCTGAGCTGAATCCCGTCCGACTGTCTTTTGTACAACACCCCTTTCAAGGATATGAACTGAGTAGATAGCTTCCGGATCATCCTTTGGTCTTTCTCAGTAGCTTCTTCTGGAAATTCATTGTTTTCCAAATAATTCATGATGTCGAAGTACCATGGTTTCCCGTCCGCCACTTCTACTTCCATTACAGGCTCGGTCTCAAAGCTGGGCTTATCAGAACTCAAAATTAGCACTGGCTTCATAGCCACTCCCTCAGGGTTATCCCACATCGACACTAAGGTTGCCAGTGCGTCAGCCAGACGATTCTCATCTCTCGGCACGAAGTAGAAAGTGCAAGTCTTAAACTGCCTGCAGGCTTCTTTCAAATATTCGACATAGGGTACCAGCCGCTCTTCTTTTATAGCCCACTCACCTTGGATCTGGTTAATTACCAAGGATGAGTCACCAAAAACCTCTATATTCTTTGCCCCCAATGCCGCTAAAGCTTCCAATCCGAAAGTGCATGCTTCATATTCGGCTTCATTATTGGTTGCTTTGTATCTCAGTTTCTTGGCTAGGGGAAGTTTTTCGTTGTCTGGGGTTGTCAGGACGATTCTGATTTCGGCCCCTCTGTTATTCACTGCCCCGTCAAAGTGTAACTGCCATCCTTGGACAGAAATTGCGACTATGCTCTCATCAGGAAAGGTAAACTCGGGAGTGCCTCCTTGAATAGGATGCTCGGCAAGAAATTCTGCTACGGCCCGCCCCTTAATAGTTTTGCGAGTGATGTATTGCACATCGAACTCCTGTAGCAAGAGCAGCCACCTCCCCATCTTACCAAGCAAAGACGGCGCGTCCTGCAAATATCTTAACGGATTCTGCTTGGCCACTGCCTGAACTTTGTATGAGTGGAAGTAATGTCTCAGCTTCTTTGACGCCCAAATTACTGCGAGGCAGATCTTTTCTACTTCAGCATATTTTATCTCATAAGCTAAGAACTTCTTGCTGAGGTAATAAATTGCAAATTCCACCCCAAATTCATCTTCTTGAGCTATCATGGCGCCCACTGAACTGCCTTCTACTGCCAAATACAGGATAAGCGGTTTGATTGGTTGCAGCGGCCTTAGCACTGGCGGATTCAACAGGTATTCTCTGATGCATTCAAAGGCTTTCTGGCAGTCTTCATTCCAGACCACAGGTTGATTCTTTCTAAGCAGCTTAAAAACAGGCTTGCATACGAAGTGAGCTTGGCGATAAATCTGCTGACATACTGCAGGTTACCCAGGAAACTCCTTACATCCTTCTCTTTTTGCGGCACGGGCATCTCTCTGATGGCCTTCACCTTGTCCGGGTCAATTTCTATTCCCCTCTGAATGACGACATGTCCCAATAGTTGTCCTAAAGTCACTCCGAAAATGCACTTCTTGGGGTTAAGTCGCAGATTATACTTGTCAATCCTGGTGAAGAACTTCTCTAGAGCTTCAAAGTGTCCCTCTCGAGTGGCTGACTTGACCATCATGTCATCGACATACACTTCCACTTCTTTATGGATCAGGTCACTCAAGATCTTGGTCGCCATCCTCTGGTACGTGGCCCCTGCATTCTTCAGGCCGAAAGGCATGACTCGGTAGGCGTAGGTCCCCCACTCCGTGATGAAAGCGGTTTTAACCCGGTCAGTTATTTTGTTCAGGATCTGGTTGTAGCCCACATAACCATCTCCAAAGCTGTACATCGCGCAATTGGCGGCACTGTCTATCAATACATCGATATGAGGTAGTGGAAAATCATCTTTGGGGCAGGCCTTGTTCAGATCTCGATAATCTACACACACCCTGACCTTTCCGTTCTTCTTTGCTACAGGGACCACATTTGCCAGCCATGTAGGATACTGCACTTCAACAAGGAACTTGGCTTCGATCTGCTGACGAATTTTCCTCCTTGACCTTGTCTGCCCATTCTGGCCTGAGCCTTCTCAACTTCTGCTTCACAGGCTTGTAATCTGGGTAAGTCGGGATAGCATGTTCTGCCACGTCTCGATCAATTCCTGGCATGTCCTCATAGGTCCAGGCGAAGACTTTTTCATGTTTTCTTATTATTCTCTCAAAATTTTTTCTCTCCTCAGGAGTTATATTTGATGCTATTAGAATTTCTCTCGGATTTTCCGAGGTTCCAAGATTAAAAGGCGTTGTACCAGTGGAATCAATGTCAAAAATTGATGGAATATGATCATGTTCATGCATGTTGAAATCATTAGAAACATCGCACAAGTAAGAGAAATTGTTTGCCTTATTAATAATATTATAATTGTCATTTACATCGTAAAAGAGTTCTGGAATAAAAAGACAGTCCAAACTAGAGTCCTCTTCTACCACTCCAGAGGTTGATGCTGTCGCAGCTTGCTCACTGACTTCCTGGTTTAGTAGAGGCCCCTCAGGCATGTCAGAGGAAATTTTCAAACCCCCCATTCTCGGCTTTAATTCTGCTATCTTCTCTTTCCCTTTCAGCCTGGCAGCTATCATTTTCTCGGTAACAACCTCTTCAGGCTCGCATCTGTCCCAAGTGATACCCTGAGTCATGACCTCCTCATCCCAGAAGCCCTCAGCAGTCTTGATAAACCCGACTCTCCAGTCAAATACATCATTGAAGATCTCGAACCCAGGGACAATTCTCCCCTTCACCCACTGCAGTTTATCTTCGCCAGTGTATGCGCAAACTGAGGATGTGGGCACAAAGCTTTCTGAAATGTGAGTTGTTTATCGCCTTCTTCTTGCTGAAGCCGCCTCTGTACCCTAGACCTTTTCGGTTCTTCTGACCTCGAGTGGTGATCGCTGTTTGCAAACCCTGAGAGTTTCTGCCCAAACCAGCCCCAGGGAGATAGTGCATCTTCTTCAACATATTAACCACAGCTGGGTTATCCACTGACCTGTGCTCTTCTCTTATCATGGACACATGGAAGCCACTAAAGGGCTGGCTAGCTATTTCAAGCGCTGAGACTTGGTTCTCTCTGGCTGCCTTGATAGTCACCACCTCCCCTTCATGTGGGAACTTTATCATTTGGTGCAGCGTAGATGGTACTCCTCCTAATTTGTGAAACCAGGGTCTCCCAAGTAGAGCTGAGAAGTTAGCAGGGATGGGCAGAACTACAAATTCTACCTCCACTTCAATGGGTCCTGTCTTAACCAAGGTCTTAAAGGTTCCTGAGGCTTGCCTCCTCGAATTATCATAGGTTGTGATAGTCAGATCTGATCCACTGAGCATATCTTCGTTTAAACCAAAAGCCTGCAGAGCTATCAGGGGGCACACATTGATAGAAGACCCATCATCTACCATAACACAAGCAGTGTGCTTGTCATTAATCTGCGCTTTCATGTATAGGGGTCTGTTATGATTACGGCCCTGGACCGGTAGGTCGGCATCAGAAAAGACCAATCTCTCCTTGGATCCTCCTTTGACCAAGCCCAACAGTTCTGATGGGGAAATCGTGGTGGCGACTGTGGCCTCAACCAAAGCCTCTACTACCTTCTGCCTATGAGAGGGGGACTGTCTCAAAAGATCCCAGATGGATATTTGAGCCGCAGTCTTCTTCAATTGCTTGACAATCTGATTCTCCTCTGGCTCTTTCTCTGCTTGCATCTGCACTGGCTCAGGCAGCCCTATAATCTCGGGGACCACTCTCCTGCTTCTCGTTACAGCCCCTATCTCTTCTTGATCTTCATCAGACCCCCACAAGTCAAGGTTCATCTCTCCCTCCTCCTCGGCTTCTCCGCCGCTCTCACTGCTAGACCAGCAATCAAGGGTAGCCACGACTGCTCTCTCCTCCCAAATCTCGGAACAATCAGCAACAGAATTCTTGCTCCCATATAGATCTTGTAGCACGTACCCTTCTGGCAAGCTAGATCCGATCATAAACACGGGTGGTGGTATGGCATTATAACCGGGCTTTTTCTCAGCTTCCCTCTTTTTGGGGTCAGAAATCTGCTTGTTATCAATCAAGTCTTGGATAGCGTGCCGCAGTGCTTTGCACTTATTTGTGACATGGCCTGAGTGTTGATGAAACGCACAAAATTCATTGTCTTTGTGCCCAGGCTTTCCCAGCGTCAAAGCAGGTCTAGGAGCTAAGGGTTGCAATTTTCCCTCCTTCATTAACCTTCTCAAGACCCAAGATAATGGTCTCCCCAAGTTCGAAAACTTCCTCTGGGTGGTTACCTCAGTAGCAGACACCTCACCTGTTCTTCTGGTGCTACCACTGGGACCTGCCGGCCTACTAGTTCCTTGATCGGGGTTAGCCCTTTTGGCAAAATTATCATTGTTAGCCTTCCTAGCCAAGAACTCTCCTTCTGCTTCGATGGCTATATCCTTTGAGAGAACTCCCAGTCCTTTAACCCCTTCATCTTCAACCCATCTTTTATGTACGGGCTTGCGTTCTTGATGAATAAACGAATCTGATCCTGGGTGTCCGGCTTTCTCCGCATCTCCATTACTCAGTTCCGCCATTGGGTGAGATAATCATGGAAAGATTCTCCAGCCTTCTGCTGGAGCAGTTCAAGATCTTTTAGAGTTACCTCCATTCTGGTATTGCAGTCATACTGCTTCAAAAACTCCTCAGTGAGCAGATCCCAATCTTCTTTAGTGCGACGGTCAAGACTATGATACCAGTTGATGGCATGGGCGGTCAGACTCAGACAAAAGTATTCTACCTTCTGCTTCTTAGACAACGTGGTCCCCTTTATGACCAGAGAATACTGCTTCACATGAGCGGTCGGGTCAGAAGTTCCATCAAATTTCGGCACGTCTGGCATTTTAAAGTTATAAGGGATCGGGTCCTCTCCCTCCAATTCCTTATCCTCTGGGTTCATCCCTTGACCCATGCTCAACATACGAGCCATAGCTTCGAACCTCTCTTCCATCTTCCTTAAAATCAAGTCATCGGTCTGAGGTGCCTTCCCCCTCTCGGATGCAATGCTCATCCTATCATCTTCGATATCCTCATCAATTCTCAGCACATGCCTTCTTCTCTGCTCTCCCGAGGCTACTGACCTTAACTCTACTGGCGACGGCCTAATAGGCTCCTCTCGTCTTTCGGCCCTTTCTTCCTCTGGCTCATTCTGCCTCACTGGAGGAGGAGGAGGAGGAGGAGGATTCTTTGGAGCATTCTGCTGCGCCAAGGTGGTCAGCATATTCATCATTCTGCCCTCGAATTCCTCAAATCGCCGGCCCACTTCTTCCACAATCATGGCCCTGGTGGCGTCATCCCCCCTAGGCGAGTTTGCCATCTGAGATACAGTACCACTGATTTCTGATAAGATTTCTGGTAGACCCTCTCTATCTGACAGCTCAGGAGTAGGAACTCGGATCAGTCATCCGGTTGGTGATCTAGTCCACCTAGGCAGATCTATGATGGCTGCAGGGACAAGACGTTAGGCATGATGCATGAAATGCAGGTATAATGCATGGTCGTGATATGCAACATTCACAGAGCACAAGCAAGCAAGTAGGTCCTTCCACCCTTATTTCTCCCACACACGTGGTCATGTAGTCTCTTTCCTAGGTGGGATTAGCCCAGGGGTCAACGAGGGACCCGATGGACGTGTATGGTGCGCGGCGAAAACCGGCAGCATGACACTCCTATGCTAATGTACAAGCGGATGGATAATGATCGTCACGTACTTGGACGTTCCACAAATTTCGACATGGCCCTACCGGGGCATGATAGCCTTTGGCTAGGTTACCAAGCGAGATATCTGGACTCACCCAATACACGAGGATCCATACAACAAGCATGGAATTTAGGGTTCATTTCACATGTGGAAAGTAACTACAGCCATTACATGAGCTTTGGACAAGGGAGATGCTTCTTTAAGGCTACCCAAGTATGATCCCTGCCGACAGGTCTAGCTCATCACGAGCGTAGCGACAGATCGGGTCATCATTTTGATATACCATTTGAGGTACGTGGCTTGGGCTGGTGATTATCCTTGACACTTCCCCAAATTGAGTGAAAATGAGGTCGTGCTTCAGGAACGCACCGGGGCTAAAAGAGGGATCAAACTAGCGTATTCTAAGGCTCTAATGATATGCGAATGCTAAATTTGAGAGAAAGCAAATTTATGAATTAAATTTTAATCATAAATGTTAAACGAGGTATTTTCAAATTGAAATCTCGAACCATAAACGTCCCCAGTGGAGTCGCCACTGTGACGCGCGCCGGATCCCGCGGCCGCCCGCACGTGGGCGACCGGGGCACTTGTGGGTCCGTTGACAGCTTGCAATAAATCGCAAGTGCGTCTATGTTGGGCAACAAGGAGGTCTCATTGAGTCGCCACCCAATAGAACATTGGGAAAGTTACTCTCGCCTCAGAGAGCCTAAGACTGCGCTTGGTATCCATTTTGGGCCAACCAGAGGGGTCCTTGAAGGTAAACTTCTCGCCCTAAGGAGCCTAGGATTAGCGCTAAAGTCTCGTGGCACAAAAAGGTATCTTGGAGGGTAGACCTCTAGCCTCTTTGAGCCCAAAGACCAGAGCTGGGTCCGGGATTTCTCATCTATTTCTACCTCGATTACTTTATGATCAAATTTTAAATTATCATTGATTCGCTCTCCCTCCACACGATGCAATTTATTAAAGGCACATTTATTCATGTTTGGAAAGCCATAAATGAGCAAGTAAATATCAAAAGACGATAAATTACAATAATACAAGGAGCAGAATACAACTCCCTTTATAAATGTGTGATACATACATAAATCGGGGCATTGTTTATTTTTGAGGACTTTGGTCCTCGCATGCACCATTATCAAAAGTGGATATTTTTATTTGTGATGATCTTTATTGGATAAAAATAGGGTATTGGACCCTTGCTTTTGTGTAAACCTCATTTTATTGAATATAAAACATTGAGTCATTTCTATACATTAACGGGACATGAAAGAAGTACATCCATATACATAAAATAATCAATAAATAACAAATGAAGAAAATATTCAAGAGGATTAGGAAACTAAACCGGACGAAATCCTCCAAATATTGTAGGTAGCCGCTCCAACTCGGGATAGTCCAAGAGAATCAATATACACTCATAAAAAGTTAAAAGATGTCAACATACATACAATCAATATATGGGAATCCAAAGGGACTTGAAAAAGATAGAAAATCATTTAAAAGGGAAGAGACAGAGCCCACCGACGGCCTCTTTTAGGTGACCGACGGGCGTCAGTCAAGATAACCGACACGTCCGTCTGTCACTCAAAAAGTGGGCATCTGTAGATGAGATGACCGACGGGCATCGGTGATAGAGATGACCCGTCGGTCACCACTGTCTCCGAAAAAACAGAAAGAGAAAAAATCCTTTTAAGGCCAAAAGGAGATTTTAGAATAAAATCAAGTAATGAGAGTCAAAATAAAGAAAAGTAATGACAAAATTGGAAGAATTAACAAATAAAGAATAAGTATGAAATGATATGGAGAAGGAATCCGGAATATTTACCCTCAGATAATCGCTTTGGGTGAAATTCTTGTGTTGATTAGAGCCCCTCGTGTTCCACGAAAAGCAAGATGAAGGATTGAAAAGAGGAAATCGGGTTACTTCCTTCTCAAACCTTCAAAGTATTGTCTTTGGAATCAAAATCTAAAGGAAAACTAATTTGTTTTTAGTCCCTTTTGATGGATTTGATCCTCTTTTGAACAAGATTTCTTTATGAAATGTGTTTGCTGGAAGAGAGAGAAAATATGCTTGAATTTGGGCAGAGTTTCCCCTCTTCAAAAATTTTGGAACCCTTTTCTACTGAGAATCCGGAGCTTTTATAAGCCAGACACGATCGACGGGCGTCGGTGTATAAAGGCGGGCATCGAAAGAATCCTTCTGACACAAGGATTGGTCCGACGGCCCTGCCACATCCACCGACGGGCATCGGAAAGGTTGCGTACTCCGGGAAACCAGGCGGCGTTCTGACAGGGGCGGTGACTTTCCGACGGGCGTCCGAAAATACCACAAGCCGTCGGTGACCCCAAGTGACGGGCTGACTTCACAGACGGGCTGGCCGTCTGTGGAGGAAAAAAGCTTTTTGTCTCGAAAAAACCCCCGTTTTCTCCCCCTCTACCTACGAAAGGTAAAAAGACTCATTTCTCGTGGAACGCGGGACTAAAACCCCCAAATCCAAACCATTTATACAAGCTAGGATACTGATTTCATCACAGGGTAACCTCTGATCCGGACCGCTCTGGGACACGGTGCTTACATACATGTTCAGGGAGATTTATATATATATTTATTAATGTAAAAACTTTGCTTTATTTAGTGATATTTACATTTTGTTTAAATTTCATTTTGCTTCGAAAAATACTTGACGCACCAAAATAATAAAATAAAACAAAACAAGGAAAAGAAAGAGCAAGAAAGAGAAATAATAAGTAATAAATAAGAAAAAGAGAAAAGAAAAGATGTTAAATTTACGCTTTAAAAAGGATCCAGTTAATACAATAAATTAACAAATTCTTTGAAATTATAGAAATTACATTCCAACAATCTATATCACGAGACAAAAGTAAAACTCATAATAATAACTCAGTAGCATTAATGATAGGCTACATCGAAGGAAAATCTTCTGTAAAAGAAGTTGTAGCGACAATCATATGCCCACGGCTTCACAGGTGACAATCATATGCTGATGTCTACTCATAATGATAACTCAGTAGCATTAATCTTAGGTAGTTTCTTTTAATATTTTCTACGATTCCATCATTTATTTTGCTTCTAATATTTTACTTTAATGTTGATAATGTGCTATTTTGTTTGGTTTTGTGAGTTTTTGCTGAATAATGGATGCTAAGAAAGGGGATTAATTGAGATGATTCGGAGACATCGACTTGGTATATTCTTTCACCATCTCTTTAATTAATCTTTCCAATTTCTCTTTATAATTATATATGCCATTTTTGTGTTCGTTAACGTAAAAAGCACCTAAAAATTTTTACAATCAAAATAAAGTTTTCTTTATTAAAATGGGACCAATGTCCTGGTTTTGCTCCAAAATGTCACCTAAAGATTGTTTTCATAATTACATATGTGAGGGAACCAATGTTTTCAATTTGAATGTCCCGTTTTATGTATGATTTCCATTTCTGTTTATTTAATTCGGGTTGTATTCCGCCACTATTTTTATTGTAATTTAATATGCTTTTGTTTACTTTATTTCAAATGGTGTTGTTTACTGCTTTCACTATTTACTTGAATTGTGCTTTAATAAATGCATAAGTTGTATGGGAAAATGAATGCAATTTTAACTACAAAAACTCATTATAATTTTGAATAAGGTATGAATAAAAGTAAAACCCCAAACTCTCTCCGGTCTTAGGCTTCATTGAGGTTAGATGAACCTTCTAAATGTTCTATTAGGATGGGAATTCCAAAATATCTCCTGTTGCCCAAAATAGACATACACGCATCGTCTCAGGCTCATTGAGGCTAGATGAACTATCTCAATATTCTATTGGGTGGCGACTCCAAAACACCTATTGTTGCCCAAAATAGACGCCCTTATAATCTTTACAAGTTTTATGAACGTCTCTCAAATACCCTTAAAGTGGGTTTTTTGACTTATGGGGTTCGGAGTGCGTCACATTAATTTTTATATAAACATGAGAAATAATATTTTATTATTACAATCCAAACCAAAAATAAAGAAAAAAGAAAATTAAAATTAAAATTAAAATACAAAAGAAATTACTAATCCCCAATGCAACTCATGCATCCTAGCCTTCGAATCTCCATTCGTCTGGAAAACACATATGTGAGGTATTTTGGGCCAAAAAAAATAAAATAAATTAGCAAAACTCGATAAATAAATAATAACTACTTAAATAAATAAATACAATGCATACTGGAATAAAAAAATAAAATAAAAAAGAACATATAAATGATAGAAAATAAGACAACATGCCCAAAAATAACAATAAATTAAATGATACATGCAATATAACATAAAAAAACAAGGAAATATGTATTAAAGAATTCAAAGTCAACAAAACATGGGTTACAGACGGCTAAAATAAGGATACACATCCAAAAGAGGGCACCAGCAATGGGAAGGAGAGCCCTATTACGTCCCATCGCTTGTTGTGAGTGACGGGTGTCTCTCAAGATTTTTTCTCGTGGTTCGTGTCTAGAACACAGTATCACATACAAAAACACTATTTCATGCCATTTTCATATTAAAAGCCTTAAACATGCATATAATGACCTATAAGCTAGGGGTGTACACGGTTCTGGATCTTCCTGTACCGAACCGAAATACGGAATAAAAAGATCTAAAACCGAATTGTACCGTTGACTTTTTATACTAGAACTGAACCGAATTGTACTGTTGACTTTTTTACTAGAACCGAACCGAATTGTACTGAAACCGAATTGAGAACCATATTGAACCGTACCGAACTGTTCTGAACTGAATTGGACCGAAAGAACCGATATTTATTAATTATTATATATAATACTAGTAATTTATATATAAATATTATTTATAATTTCTTTTATATAGTTATTATATAAATTTAACTTCATAATTATTTATATTAAATATTTTAATGCATGAAATTAATATAATAAATAGTTAATAAATTAAAATAAATATTTTGATTATCAATAAGATAAATTTAATTATCATATTTATATGAATGTGCAACTAAAATAATTTGTGTTTAATTTAATTTATGTTTAGTATCACTCAACTAATACATAATTTTTCATTATGTACAAATATTTATATACACACACAAATATAATTATTATATCAATGAAATTTTACTAATTAATATAATTATATGAGTATAAAATCACCTTACCAATTAATTTTATTTACTTTTATATTATTCAACTAGCATTTATCTATTTTGATACAATACCTATATAAGTAATTGAGTTGTAAGTTAATAATTTAATTATATATAATTAAATTTTACTAATTAATATAACTATATAAGTATATAATTACCTTACTAATTAACTTTATTTATTCTTTGTATCACTCAACTAGTACTCATATATTTTTTTGCATAATACCTATATGAGTAATTGAGCATATAAATTAATAATATAAATATATATAATTATTATATATAATAAAACTTATCAATTCAATTCATGTAATTATATAAATATATAATTAGCTTACCAATTAATTTCATTTGTTTTTAGTATTACTCAACTAATACTTGTCTATTTTAGCATAATACTTATATGAATAATTAAGATGTAAATTAATAATTTAATTATATATAATTAAATTTTACCAATTCGTATTTAATTTAATTTAACTTTAATGTCACTCAACTACTACTTAATTTTTCTTTTTGTACAAATATTTATATAAACAATCATTTTACCAATTAATTTTATTTACTTTTAGTGCTACTTTTACATTCACTCTTATATCTATTGGCTATAATATTAATTAATAATTTTTTAACTGTTGAGCCAAACTTAGTGAAATTGAGTATAATAACTGAACCAAAATAATATATGTGGATGGATCCTAAACATATATTTAGCCGAAACTGTATATATAATTATCTTATCAATTAATTTTATTTATATTTAGTGTCACTCAATTAGTACTTATCTATTTTTGGCATAATATCTATTTAAATAATTGATGATTTATTTTAATAATGTAATTATATACAACTAAATAATTTATTATATAATCACTTTATCAATTAATTTCATTTGTTTTTAGTGTCACTCAACGAATATTTATCTATTTTTATCACAATACCTATATGAATATGTAAATTAAAAATGAAATTATATATAATTATTTTAAAATAAAATTTTAATTTCTTTTATTTTTACCGTTACTCAACTAATACTCATTTGTATTTAGCACAATATTTATGTGAGTAATTGAAAATGTATTTTAATAATATAATTATATACAATTATTATATTAATAAAATTTTATTAATTAATATATAATATAATTATATGAGTAGATAATTATCTTATTAATTAAATTTTTTTAGAGTGAATTAAGAATAAAATCTAAAAAATTTTAGTAAAAATATTTTTTATTTTAAGTTTTGGAGGGAATCTGACCGATTTTATATTTCATTATATATATATATATATATATATAAGAAAATAAAATACAAAAAAAACTAAATCGTGTTTGCCTTTTCCTTCTCTGTCTTTAAATCATGTCCAGCCCCACAATTTTTCCTATCTTTCTAGTTGGTTTTAGCCTATACTTGTGTTTCTTTTTTTTCCGTCGCCACCACTGTCATCTCTTTCCACTCTGACTATAGTTGTCGTTTATCATTAGGGATAAATTATCATTCAATTTTATTGAATATGAGGGTTTTAGGGAATTTATTGAAGCAATTTGTCTTGAATTTAAAATTTCGTCTAGAGTGACTATTTCTAGAAGATGTTCTCTTTTCATGAAGGAGAGGGATAAATTGAATGCAAAATTGTATGTAGTTGTGTAGACACCAGGTCCTGAGTCAAGGGTAATGTCTGTCCAAGAAATGGCAATTTTGGCTCTCCAAGCTCTCTCAAGGCTCCTATATAATTTCTTCGAAAAAAAATATATAAATAAAAACTTAAAAATACAAAAAATATATATATGCATGCAATATTAAAAATTAATTAGTTAATTTATTAGTTAGTATTGTAGGATAATTAAAATTGAAAAAAAGAAAATAAATATAGTGTCTAATTAAGTAAAATGTCTGATAATTTAAGTAAATTAATTAAAGTTAAAAAAAGGAAAATAAATGTAGTATTTAATTAATTAAAATATGTGATAATTTAAGTAGGAATTAAATATATATATATATATATATATATATATATATATATATATATATATATATATATATATATATATATATATATATATATATATATATATATATATATATATTATGGAGAAAACCCTAATTAAGGGGTATAAAAAGAAAGATATGAAGACAAAGAGGGGGGGGGGGGGGGGGGGGGGGGGGGGGGGGGGCTGATGAAGAACAAAAAGAAAAAAGAGGAGTAAGCATAGAGGAGGAGCCCCAAGTCAAAGAAAGAAAAAGAAAATAAAGAGAGGGCAAAGAAAGCCAAAATAAATGAAGAAAAAACAAAGAACAGTGAACAAACCAAAAGAGAGAAAGTGAAAGCCAAACAAAAAAAGAGAAAAGAAGTGAAAGAAAAGCAAAACAGAGAGACACGCGGGGCCAACAGAAACGCCAGAAAAGGAGAAAGAGAAGGGAGGAAGCGGTGGCGATGTCGGCCAGCCACGGTGTCGGACCACCGCACGCGCCCCACTGGAGGAACCGGCAAACCCGAACGATCAGGCAGTAGCCACTGGCCTTTGCCACTCGCCGCCAGCAAGGAGATCGGAGGGAGTGGCAGCGCGAGCTTCTAGCGCGATTTTCGGCGATGTGGAGCCTCTTTCTGGCGCGTGGCCGGCGGCGGCGCTGAACTCCCGGCGTTGTGACCTGTCCTCCGGTACCGGCAGTGTCGACCGCCTCCGCCTCGTGGCAGCTCCGGTGAGCTTCTCTTCCCCCTCTATTTTATATTATTATTTTATATTATTATTATTCTGTCTTATTTTATTTATTTATTTATTATTGTTATTATTATTTGATTTATTTATTGTTAGTGTTATTGTGATATATTAATATTATTGTGATTAGCTATTATTATTATTTTATTTATTGTTAATATTATTTATGTTATTGTCACTTTATTAATTGTTTATATTATTATCATTATTATTATCTTTATTATTATTGTGGTATTATTGTTATTATGGTTATTATTAATGTTATTATTTCATGTTTATTTTATATTATAATTATTATTGTTATTATTATTAGTATTATCATTACTGTGCAATTATTATTATTATTATTATTTATTATTTATTATTATTATTATTATTATTATTATTATTTTTATTATTATTATTATTATTGTTGATGTTGTTATTTTATTGTTACAATTAATATTATCATGATTATTATTATTATATTGTCGTATTATTATTATTATTATTATTATTATTATTACATTTGTCATTGTTATTATTATTATTATTATTATTATTATTATTATTATTGTTAGTGTTATTATTTTATGTTATGGTTATTATTAGTATCATTTACTCTATGTCCATTTTATTATATTGTTATTATTATCATTATTATTATTGTGGTTATGCGATTATTATCATTATTATTATTATCTTGTCATGTTAATATTATTATATTGTTGTTAATTATTATTTGTATTATTATTATTATTATTATTATTATTATTATTATTATTATTATTATTATTATTATTATTATTATTTTATGTTATCATTATTATTAGCATTATTATTTTAATTTGTCATTGATCATTTTAATTGCCATTTACGTTTTACATTCATTTATTTTATTTTCAATATACCAAATTAATTCTCAATTTATTTAATTCAATTATTTGTTTATTCATTTGTTACTTAATTTAATTTAATTCATTATTAACCAATGTTATTTTCTGTCTTGACCGCAATGCGAGGAGCATGTAGCTCGCCCGTGGAGTTAGGCAAAGCATAGTCGGGACAAGTAGTTTAGGATTTATTTATTGTGCTGAAATATGTAATTATTATTTTATTTTCCGTCATTTGCTTAAGGACTGTAATAATAAAAGATTTTCGACCGCACTTAAAAAGACCACACAAATGTTTTCTACTAAATTGAATATTTATTAACAAAACTTGTCCAATGTCCTATCTCTCATCCTAAAAACGAAATGTTTATGTTTTCATCAAAACAAGATCACTTCTCTTATTTTCATAAAATTGGTTTGAGAACTCTTTACCCTTTTTAAATAGGTAGTTGGGAACCAATGTTCCCATCTAAATGAATAGCCCGATTTATGTATTTATTTTTATTTTAATGTTATTATGGATTTTGCATTTGTTTCTGGATAATCATAATTATATTTTATTTATTGCTTTATTAATTGCCTTTTTTATACTTGTAATGCGCTTTATATTTATTGCATGAACCGTGTGAGAAGAGAGATAAAATAATTGACTCCAAAAATACATTCACATAACGTTAACCAAAGGTATGAATATACCTTGTAAACGTCATTTGTTTCTTGCAACCACTTTCATCCCATGTTATGTGCATTATTTGTATATATTTTGCACTTTATGTATGTGAGTTTTGCCATTGCTCATGACTCATTAGTACACATTATCGTGCTAGATCATCTTCATCTTACATCACACATGTATTCCAATTATGTCTAAATCATGCCACGTGCACGTGCACCCTGTATCATAAACATTAACCTTCATGTTAGGTCATATTTAATACTTGTGCCTTCATTGTATGCTACTTACATGTACATTGCACATCATTTAGCATGCAGTGTTTACACACTCATAATTCTTTTTGTAAGTGTTTCGCGCATACACGCCTTTGCACGTACTTCACGTACGCATTTCTATACTAGATGTTTTCACACATATTTTGCACATATAGTTCCCAACACGCATTACTAAAAGGCACAATATTGTTGCATACATCTTTCCCAGTACGTAATTCTTAGCACATAGTTTGCACATATTTTACAAAAAAAAAAAATCTTTGTGTGCCTACACAATTTTTGTGTATATAAATTTTGATAGAGTAAAATTTTTTGTGTTAAGTTGTGCCCCCAAAATGCTGACGTGTTTGCACCTTATTAAGGTACCTTTGATTCAGAGTCTGACTCTGCCCAAGTGGTTCTCAACTATGAATGGCTTTGATCTCAACTCTAGAAATCTGCATTTCATTCCATTTTGAATTAAGTAAGGGGTAGATATGTTTGATCTTTGAGAGCTGGATCACATGAAAATATTTGACCATACCATGTAATTTCTAAGTTCAGAGCACTCTTGGCCCATTTTGGAAATAAACTGAAAAAACTAGTTGCAATTAGGGGACTGGATGAAAACTCACTAAGAGCACTAGAACCTTTTCGATTACCCGTCAAAGCGATCTCTGGCTAAGGCTGAATCTAGAAAATGATTTAGGCAACCATTTTTTTTATAGCTCTCTAAGTGACCATTTCCTACCCTTATTTTGCAATCACTTGCTAGCCCGTTGAGCTTTTATTTTGGTATGCTAAATGCGTACCGATTTTATTATTACACACGTTAAAACTATCCCTTTTGCCTAAAATGATTTTGGCTTCCCCTTAGAAGAATGGCCGCTCTAGTAAGGATGGATGTACATTACGATATTCTCTTGAACTATCAAAAATTACCCCGATGAAAATGGGTTTACACTTCGAGAAGATATTTTCAATCACTGATGATCCCTTAGGCTATCAAAAATCACCTCGATAAGGATGGGTCTACGCTTTGGGGAAAAAAGTTTCAATCATTGACAATCCTTTAGTTTGAAAAAAAAAATATTTGCCCTGATAAGGATGGGCTACACTTCATAAAGGAGGTCTAATCATTGATAAACTCTTTGTGTAATTAGAGACGAGCTTGCAAAACAAAAAAAACAAAAAAAGAGCAAAAAAAGAGCAAAAAAAAAGCAAAAAAAAAAAGAAAAAAAAAAGAGAAAAAAAGAAACAAAAAAAAGAAGAAAAAAAAAACGAAAAAAGAAGAAGAAGTGAAAAAAGAACAAAAAGAGAAGTAGAGCTCAGGATAATACCTCTTGATGAGTTTCAGTGGTTATCTCCTTAACTTAATTGTTATGCTGAGTTTGATGAGCTAAAGTATTACCAAATTAAAATTCAAAAATACATAAGGACTTACCAAGTCAAAATCCAAGAATATCTGGACAGTATACAATTGGGGTTGAGAATGGTCCTTTCATCCATCGAATTAACGTTGCGGCCATTTTTCTCTAGCAACCTGATCCTCCTTTGATAGCCAATTACCTAAGCCTAACTTTACAACCAAATTAAGATCTCTTGATTCTCAGTTCAGTCTTATCTAATTAGCAGAGATGGCCTTCTAATAAGGTTTGGTACGTAGGAAGAGGCATATGGTGTTTCTTGAGCTTCAAGCGGGAAGCCACAAATGCATTAATGCATTCGAGTTGAGTCTCGTCCCCAACGTTGCATCTAGATTTTGTTGTCAAATAATGAAAAATTCTGTGTTAACTTTTTGCACATACACACAGAGATTGCATGGTATGCCTTGTATTTACATGTTGGTTTAGTAAACCTTGATGTTTACATATTATCTTCTTGCACTTCATTGAGAATGACTCTTGAATTCTTTTGCTGAGATTGAATCGGTTGAGAATGTGGTTCATTCAGTGCATTCAAAGGCAGTTAGAAACTCGAGTTTGAGGTACCAATAGGTTGCATTCATTTTACAATCTTGGGGTACTTCTTATCACCACTCATGAAAGTGATACCTTGCATATACCCCCATCAATATTTTTGTGCATATACTTTTTGCAAACGTTTTTACACATAACTGTAGCAAACATCCTTATAAATAGTTTTACATGTATAATTCTTGGTGCATGTCTTCTGGTATAAGATCTTTAGTGAGCATATTTCATAGATACTTTTGCGTACATAGCTCTCTAAACTTCATTTTTATAACCAATTATTTTCACGCATTTTGTGGGCATATCCTTTGCATGTATATCACATGCACATCTTCTGCATGCATTTTGCACACACATACATATGAGTCTTTCTACATTCGTTTCATATGCATAGTTATCAATGCACACATCACACACACTCAATCCTTCACATAGCCTTCAGGTGTATAATGACTTTCCATCTATCTTGGCATATGATTCTATACACCTATGCCGATGAATGACTCTTTACTCTAGCATGAGCATTTGCATATATAAATCCCTTTGCATATATTTCTCATTTGAGATCATTTGCAAACATTTCACAGAATTTGATTCTTCGCACACATTCCATAATCTTTTACATGTATACTAGCCATGCGCGTGACTGTGGCATATGCACAATTGTCCACATGCATTTCATCTTCATACATTTCATCTTCGTAGTCCATGCATGGTACGCACAATACACACTTCACATACACAACTCCTTACAGTTGTCTCGTGTAGCATTCTAAGCATCCCATAGGTATAATCTTTTGTATATATTTGATATTTTGTATGAATGATTATGTACCTAAATTTCACACATGCATACATGCATTGCCTAGCACCTACTAGATGGTGTACATCAGTCTTAATTGTGACTTCACACGTCGACGTTCTTGAAGTCCTTTGAAGAGGCAAACCTTCAAATCCTCTCAGGGGGCAAATCAACCCAATACCTCTCAGGGGGCAACCATCAACCCAAGACCTCTCAGGGGGCAAGCATCAACAAAAGACCTCTCAGGGAGCAATCAAAAGGGCTCGCAGACAGTACCATGTTACAAAGGTTAGCACGATGGCAGCACTGCCATCCTACAGGAGGTTAGCACGACCACGGCACTACCAATTCACAACGGTTAGCACGATGGCGGCACTACCATCCTACAGGAGGTTAGCACGACCAAAGCACTACCAATTCACAATGGTTAGCACGATGGCGGCACTACCATCCTACAGGAGGTTAGCACAACCACGGCACTACCAATTCACAACGGTTAGCACGACCACGGCACTACCATCCTACAGGAGGTTAGCACGACCACGGCACTACCAATTCACAATGGTTAGCACGATGGCGGCACTACCATCCTACAGGAGGTTAGCACGACCATGGCACTACCAATTCAGAAAGGTTAGCACGATGGCGGCACTACCATCCTACAGGAGGTTAGCACGACCACGGCACTACCAATTCACAATGGTTAGCACGATGGCGACGCTACCATCCTATAGGAGGTTAGCACAACCACGGCACTACCAATTCAGAACGGTTGGCACGATGGCGGCACTACCATCCTACAGGAGGTTAGCACGACCACGGCACTGCAAATTCACAACGGTTAGCACGATGGCGACACTGCCATCCTACAGGAGGTTAAAACGACCACGGCACTACCACTTTAGAACGGTTACCACGATGACGGCACTACCGCTCCACGGAGGGTTAGCAAGATCACGGCACTACCGCTTCAATAAAAGACAATACGCTGACAATATGGCGACAACTGCTCCAACAACACCATCCATTCTGGGAAAGCAATCGCCCCAGGTACGTGTCTCTTCCCTTCTTCTCTAAGGGATGATAAATGGATTAGTGATGTTAATTGAATTTAACTATAACGTGTTTGTCGTGTAGCACTCCCTTGTCCTCCTAAGGGGCATTGGGGCATTATAAGTTGTGGTATCAGAGCATAGGTTTAGGCGGTTCTGGACTATAGAAGTTATAGTTAATAGAATTGTTTAGAGTTTGTTTAGAGTGTGGCCCTAATGCAGATGATGTTTTAAGTGATTGATATGTTTGATTGAATTAATGTTTTTGCGCAATGTTTTGTATGGTTAAAGTTATCGTATCTGTTAGGAAGAATTTTGCGGACGAAATTCCTTAAGTGGGGGAGAGTTGTAACACCCCGAAAGTGCCCTAGTAGAAATGAGTGTTATTAGTGTAAAAGTGTGCATGATAATTAGGGTTTACAACATTGGACCTAATTGAAAAAGGTGAAATGAGGGACTTAATTGAAGAGAAATAAAGTATTGTAGTGGCTGAATTGTACTTTGCATGATTAACTAGCAAATGAAGATTAATTAGTTTAATGGTTGTTAATTAAGTTAATCAAAAGTTAGTGGGATCAGCTGTATGTTAGTGGATTTAGCTGGATGTTAGTGGACTCCATGTGTTAGTGTGTGAGCCAGCCACCTTGTGTAGGGAGAGTGAGAACATGACACCTCACACTTACATGCAAGTATGAGGTGGATTAGTGAGTAAACCTGTCTTTTATTCCTTGATTCAGCCATTTTGATTCCTTGATCCGGCCCTCTCTGTCAAAAAGTTTACCTTCCTTTTGTCTCTCTCTTTTAATTGTTCTTTGATCATGGAGTCCTAAGAGTGGATAGTGATAGTTTAGAAGAAAGGTATTGACTAGAAAGGTATGTAGTATGTAGTGTATCTCCTTCATCTTCTTCTAATTCTGATTTTGATTATTAAGATTATGAGTAAATTCTAATGAACTTGTATATGTATTGTATGTGTATGTGAGTTGAAGAGGCAAGTAGAGCTGCCGAAGGTAAAGAGAAAGTGATATAGAAGAGTAAAGGAAGGAGTGCCCCAACAGGTTTGGGATTGTATTTGAATTAATGCATGTTTAATGTGTTAATTGATGTTTGATATAGATTAAATGAAAAATGGATGTGTATTGAAGTGTTAAGTGAATTGCCATGAGTATTGTATGTGATCAAGTATGAACCCTAGTGTTAAGGAAAAATTCTGCTTATATGTCACCAGACCTCCGTGAAGTGTTTTGATCATATCTAGAGTTTGAAAACTCAAAATAAATTTTTATTGTGCCATTTGAACCATAACTTCCGTATCTTTAAAAGTATAAGAGAGACCATAAATTAATTCTTTCTCTAAAAGGCCTAAAAATGGCAATAAACGGACGTGTTCCTATCTAGTCAGGTTGATTTGAACAGTCAGTAGTGTTTAATGCATATCTCTTCATTTAGGAGTCCAAATGACCTGAAACTTATCCCATTTGAAAAAAACGACATAGAGGAACAAATATTATGGAGGACTCTTTGCCCAAAAATGAGGTTTAGAGGTCATTTTTTGCGATGCAATTCTGGAGTGAAAACCAGTCTCGTAAGGCACCTGAGGGGAGCTACTGTCGCGATCGCGAAAGAGTGGCGACCTCGCAATAGAACAACATGTACAAAGCCTTTTCTTCTTAATTTTGAGCCCATGGTTGGTATGGATCAGTTCCCTACCTTTCCCTCAAGTTATTATGCATGATTAGGGCTATTAAATGAGTATAAAAGTAGTTATCATTGGGAAAAACTTATGAGTATGATTAAGATTGGTAATTAAACTAAATAAGTAACAATATATAATTATGTGAAGGTTAGCAAATGGATGAACATATATGTGTGTGTATTTGATGAAACTATATCCATGATTGAGGACCTTATTGTGTGAGCATTATATCAATGTTAAATGAAGTTTATATGCATACAACTAAGTTTCAGGTCATTTGGACTCCTAAAGGAAGAGATATGCATTAAATACTACAGACTGTTCAAATCAACCTGACTAGACAGGAACACGTCCGTTTATTGACATTTTTAGGCCTTTTAGAGACAAAAATAATTTATGGTCTCTCTTCGTCTTTTAAAGATACAGAAGTTATGGTTCAAATGGCGCAAGAAACATTTGATTTTGAGTTTTCAAACTCTAGATATGATCAAAACACTTCACGGAGGTCTGGTGACATATAAGCAGAATTTTTCCTTAACACTAGGGTTCATACTTGATCACATACAATACTCATGGCAATTCACTTAACACTTCAATACACATCCATTTTTCATTTAATCTATATCAAACATCAATTAACACATATAGTTTCAAAACACATTAAACATGCATTAATTCAAATACAATCCCAAACCTCTTAGGGCACTCCTTCCTTTACTCTTCTATATCACTTTCTCTTTACCTTCGGCAGCTCTACTTGCCTCTTCAACTCACATACACATACAATACATATACAAGTTCATTAGACTTTACTCATAATCTTAATAATCAAAATCAGAATTAGAAGAAGATGAAGGAGATACACTACATACTATATACCTTTCTAGTCAATACCCTTCTTCTAAACTATCACTATCCACTCTTAGGACTCCATGATCAAAGAACAATTAAAAGAGAGAGACAAAAGGAAGGTAAACTTTTTGAGAGAGAGGGTCGAATCAAGGGATCAAAATGGCTGAATCAAGGAACAAAAGATAGGTTTACTCACTAATCCACCTCATGCTTGCATGTAAGTGTGAGGTGTCAAGTTCTCACTCTCCCTACATAAGGTGGCTGGCTCACACACTAACACATGGAGTCCACTAACATCTAGCTAAATCCACTAACATACAGTTGATCCCACTAACTTTTGATTAACTTAATTAACAGCCATTACACTAATTAATCTTCATTTGCTAGTTAATCATGCAAAGTACAATTCAGCCACTACAATACTTTATTACTCTTCAATTAAGTCCCTCATTTCGCCTTTTTCAATTAGGTCCAATGTTGTAAACCCTAATTATCATGCACACTTTTACACTAATAACACTCATTTCTACTAGGGCACTTTCGGGGTGTTACAGTTAGCACGATGGCGGCACTACCACTCTACGGAGGGTTAGCACGACTACGACACTACCACTTCACAGCTCAGAGAGCAACCCCCGCACTTTGTAAGCCTAGAACGGGCTCAGTACATGTGACGCGCGTCGGATCCCGAGCGCCGCCCGTTCGACCGCCCGCACGTGGGCGACCGGGGCATTTGCGGGTCCGTTGGCAGCTTGCGATGAATCGCAAGTGCGTCTATGTTGGGCAACAAGGAGGTATCATGGAGTCGCCACCCAATAGAACATTGGGAAACTTTCTCTCGCCTCGGAGAGCCTAAGACTTGCGCATTTTATCCATGTTGGGCCATGAGGCCTAGGATTAGCGCTAAAGCCTCGTGACCCAAGAAGTATTTTGGAGGATAACCTCTAACCTCTCGAGCCCAAAGACCAGAGCTGGGTCCGGGACTTCTCATCTATTTCTACCTCAATTAGCTTATGATCAAATTTTAATGTCATTAATTCGCTCTCTCTCCACACTATGCAGTTTGATTTAAAAGGCGCATTTATTCACATTTGGAAAGCCGTAAATGAGCAGAATAAATATCAAAAGTGATAAATTACAATAATACAAGGAGCGGAATACAACTCCCTTTATAAATGTGCGATTCATACACAAATCGGGGCATTATTTATTTTGAGGACTTTGGTCCTCGCATGCATCATTATCAAAATGGAATATTTTTATGTGTGATGATTTTTATTGGATAAAAATAGGGCGTTGGACCCTTTTGCATTTTATACAAATCCCATTTTTATTGGAGTACAAATCGTTGGTCTATTTTTACATTCAACGGGATAAAAGAGCTTATTCATATACATAAAATAATCAATGAATGAATAAGCGAGAGAAATAAATCAAGAGGTTTAAGAAAACTAAACCGGACGAAATCTCCCACGCATGGTAGGCAGCCGCTCAAGCTCGGAATTATCCAAGAGGACCAATATACACTCACAGAAAGTTAAGAGATGTTAATATACATAAAATTAACATAAAAAAAAAACGAAGAGACTGAATAGAGATGAAAAATGATCGAAAAATGGAGGCAGAACCCACCGACGGCCTTTCTTGGTTGACCGACGGGCGTCGGTTTGATTATTCGATATGCCCGTTTGTCACTCAAGAATGGGCGTCTGTAGGTGGGTGACTGACGGGTGTCGATCATGAAGATGACCCGTCGGTCACCTCTGTCTCCGGAAAACAGAAAGGAAAAAAGGGCCTTTCAAGATCAAAAAGCAAGTTTTATCCAAAAAGGAGATGAGGGAGTCAAAATGAAGAAAAGTAATGACAGGTATTCAAAAATTTCACAGAATGAATAAATAAATGATAAATGATTAAATATGAGATGAAAATAGAGAGAGAATCCGAAATATTTACCCTCAGATAGTCGCTTTGGGTAAGATTTTGGTGTCGGTTAGATCCACGCGCGTTCCACGAGAAATAGAAAATGAAAGATTAGAGAGAGAAAATGAGCTATTTCACCTCCAATCCTTCAGAAAATCGATTTTGGAGTCAAAATCTAAAGAAAACTAATTAGCTTTTAGTTCCTTTGATTGATTTGATCCTTGATTAAATAAAGTTCTTTGGAAAAAGGTGTTTTTGGAAGAGAGAGAAAACGTGCTTGAATTTTGGCAGAGTTTCCTCTTCTGAAAAATTTTCCAACCCTTTTCAAATGAAAATCCGGACCTTATATAGCCAGACACGACCGACGGGCGTCGGTGTATAGAGGCGGGCGTCAGAAGAATCCTACTGACACAAGGACACTTCCGACGGCCCTGCCACATCCACCGACGGGCGTCGGAACGGTTGCGTGCTCCGGGAAACCAGGCGGCTCCTGACAGGGGCGGTGACTTTCCGACGGGCGTCGAAAAATACCCTGAGCCGTCGGTGACTCGAAGCGACGGGCTACCTCCACAGACGGGCTGGCCGTCTGTGGAGAACAAAAAAGCCTTTTTGACTTGAAAAACTTCCGTTTTCTCCCCCTCTGCCCAGGAAGTGTAGAAAAATCTCATTTCTCATGGAACGCGGGACTAAAACCTCCAACTTCAGCCTCCCGTACAGGTTTGAACATTGGTTTCATTATAGGGTAACCTCTGATCCGGACCGCTCCGGGACACGGTGCTTACAGTTGCCCCCAGTTTTGGGGAAACTAGTGCACAAGCGCCTAGATAAGCCAAAACTCAGAGAAAGGTTGGAAAGGAAGCGTACCTGCGACGGCTTTTCACCTTCCGTGCCTTTTGCCGGGTAGACCTCATCTCGATCTGTAGGGCTTGGTGAGATGCAGCATGCTTTGGCTACAATCTCGATCTGGTGAAGTGCGGCACTTTCTGACCACAGCTTCGATTGGTGAGATGTAGCACTCTCTGGCCACAATCTCGATCTGGTGAAGAGCGGTGTTTCTCTAACCGCAACTTCGATTTGTGAGATGCAGCACTCTCTGGCTACAATCTCGATCTGGTGAAGAGCGGTGTTTCTCTAACCGCAACTTCGATTGGTGAGATGTAGCACTCTCTGGCTACAATCTCGATCTGGTGAAGAGCGGTGTTTCTCTAACCGCAACTTCGATTTGGTGAAGGGCAGTGTTTCTTCAACTGCAGCTTCGATCTCGGAGTGTGAAAACTCCGCTGGTTTCCTTGTTTCAAAGGAGATCTTCTTTTTTTTTTTTTTTTGTCGATGTCTGTGTTCAGGTCGGTATTCCTCTGTACCTGTGTGATGAAAAAAAAGAATTTCGTTAGCTCATGCTTGAGTGGTCGTTTTTTATCCTGTCTATTGATGGCATGATTTTGCTTTATTCGCTATGCCATGTTTCATCCTTTGTTCATTTTTATTTTATTGAGATGTTATTGATTATCATTTTTGTTTGTTTGCTTCGTATTATTTTTTCATTGTCATTTTTATTGACTCATGAGTAAATATGAGAATATACACTTTCTGTGATGTTATTCAAGCGATTAATCGAAAAGAAAACATGCAAATAATGAAGCAAAAGTTTTCCACTAGACATGTCATTTTTGTACAGTGCAGATACAAAATACAAAATATACAAGAGATACAAAAATAACTCCCTGAAGCTCAGAGAGGTGTGTAGTCTGAAGGTTCATCGGGATCCTCATCATCCGATATATGCACGGTCCCTGGCGGAGGTGGACGGGCCGGAGGTGGTGGCGGAGCTGTAGAGGGTCCTGCCTCGTGATCGTGGGCTCGCCTGAACTGAACCTGAGCGTAGCCGTCCAAGAAGGGCTGGGTACAGGTGCCCAAAAACCCTAGGGTCTTAGAGATCTTGTCCCCCAACTTCTTGAAGGCTTGGCTCAGCTGAGTGGTCTGCTCAGCAGCGGCCGTCCTCCTATGCTCTAGACTCTGCTCCGTCTGCTGCCTAAACTCCCTCATGGTCTGAGAAAGAGGAGGGAGAATCCCCTCCATCGCCTGGACGCGGGATCTCAGAGAGTCAAGTGACTCATCAATCATCTGAAGGGTCATATCGACCCTCTGAGACGCCTGGTCCTGTGACGTCCTCACATCATGAGCGAGCTGCTGCCTCAACTCCCTCTGTCCCTAAGCAATCTGCTCAACCAGCCTCATCTGCTCTCCTCTGAAGGCCTCCAGAACTCGAGTCTGCTCATCTCTAAAGGCATCCATGGCCCGAGTCTGCTCCCTCGCTGTATGCTCAATGTAGCCCGCCTGCTCTCGGGATAGGCGCTCCACCAACTGAGACTGCTCCACAATGGCAGCCTGCTGGCGATCCAACCTCTCGTGAATGGCCCTATCCCTCTCATCCTGTCGCCGCTCAAAGGCCATAAACATGGAGGAGAGGAGCTGGAAATAGTCCGGCTGAGCTGGCTGATGTGGTGCTGGCTCTGGTGGTGGTGCCGAAGAAGTGGATGCCCTAGGATCACCTCGGGAATACGGATGGTATCTCTTGGAAGGCTCGTGGGTAGTCCTCTGTACCCTAGCGCTCAGTGATGGGGCTGGAGTCGGGGCCCTAGATGCCGGTGAAGAGGCGAAGAGATCGTCCATCGTGATCTCAAAATCGAAGTCCGAGGGAGTCCTAGGAGGCTCCTGCTGCTGTGGCTCGGGCTGTGGAGGCTGCTCCTCCTGGTGCTCTGGGTGATCAGGATCTGCCCCCAAGGGTGGAAGGCTGAACATCTGCCGGGTCTCGTGGATAGTCAACACCCTATAGGCCTCTGCCTGGCCAGAAATCGGGGAGATCATCCCCATCTGAACTGCCGCTGCGGCGTCAACATGGATCCCCTCAGGCAAGGGTCCTCTCAACCTCTCGGGGTTAAACCCCAATCTCAACAGTAATCGAGTGATGGCTCCTCCTACCATCACCACCGGTGTCAACCCTCTGCCAACTCTGGTCAGGTTGGCCAAGATCTCGTGGCTAATGTTGAGACGCTGGCCTGCCACCATAGCCCAGAGGCTCCAGATCTCGGCCGCGTTAAGCGACCCTGGATTACCAGCTCGACCGAGGTACGAGCTGGAAAGCACTCTGTGCAGATACCGGAGTGCCTGAGACACCAGTACGGTGCCTCACCGCTCGCCGCGGGATCTCAACCCCCTCCCCTGTAGGGAGCCCCATGGCCTGAGCAAACCTCTGCCTGGTGATGCTGACGTGGTCGCCATCAAACCAAAACTGTACCACCCCCGGGTCGGTATCTGCACTCTGAAAGCCTATGTAGCGGAGAGTGGCCAAGACCTGGCGGGTAGCCTCTGGAAATGTCTGGAAGGCGGGCTCGAGAAACTCTGTCTAACCAGCTCCCTCGGCGAGTAGATCAAACTCCAGGGCCAACCCAAGGGCCTCTAGGAATGGGCGAGATACGAAACGGCTGGCTCGAAACTCTACCTGAGCCAACGCTCTGTACCTCTGAGCGGACTCGTCATCCATCCAAGCCGGAGCTACAAGCTCGGGCTGGGCCTATGGCGCTCTGCGTCTGGGAGGCATCCTGCAAAAGGAAAGATATTAGATGCCGTGAATTTGGCAGAACAAATATCTTAAACTCATTTCCAAGGCGAAGGCCACTTTAGGCCTCACCAGGGCAATAACGGCCCAGACAAAAATAGAGAATTGATAGAATAATAAAACATAACGAAAGAGCAAAGGTTTTGCTTATGGGAATAGTCTAATGCGCTTTGCACACATCATGGAAAAAGTAACGTGCAATCAGCATGGAAATAATTAAAGTGAAAAAGAATGGGCTTTCCAAGCCCCAAGGCATGCGTTATACATGAAAAATATTCAATTATAGAATAAATAATAAAAATTTGGGCAGCACCCCGGCAGGGATATGCCCAACCTCCTGCATGAAAAAGCAAGATAATAGGCCTCAGGCCCTAGCAATATTAAATGCACGTAAATGGGGCGCACCCCGGCAAGAGTGTGCCCCCAACAACTCAAAAATAGTGGCCTCAGGCCGCAAAAGCAAATTATGCACAAAAATGGTGCGCTAAAAGGATGCAATTCTAAAGCACCAAGATTATAGAAAAATTCTACTTCTATGTGATCATGCAAAAGGTTCGTATTTAATTACAAAATAATATAGAAAATTGGGCAGCATTTCCCCCTAAATTCTAAAATCATCTAAAACTTCTTGAAGTTGAAAGAAGAAAGGATGTAGAAATAAATTGAATAAAAATCAAGAAAAGTAATTATTTACTTACTTGTAATCCGGAGAAGTGTAGAAACTGGAGAAATACAAATATCCGGGCACCGGGTGAGTATATAATGCGAAAAAATGAAGAAATCGCGAAAAAATAAGAAGAAAAGCCTCAAAAAATGCTAGAAAACGTTTAGAAACCTCTTGAGAGAGGAAGAAGAAAGGGACAGCAACGTTTGCGCCGTCTGTCACTCGCCCTTATATAGAATTTTGTGACCGACGGGCAGGGCGTCTGTACAAGCGACCGACGGGCTGGCCGTCTGTCGCGCAATGAATGCGATTTAATGCGCGTGATGAATGTAATGATGACGCATGCATCTGCCCGGTGGACTTCCGACGGGCAGGCCGTCCCTATGGAGAGGCGGTCAGGCCGTCTCCATAGAGAGGCGGGCATACCGTCTCTGTGGAGGGGCGGGTAGGCCGTCGGTGACCCTTCCCTATAAAATCTGCAAAATTTTGCTCTTCTTCATTTTTCAGCACCTTGGGCCTTTATTCTTCTCAAAATGTCTTCCCCTCTTGCCCAAAGGATGTACCGTATCTTAGACGACAAACACACTTGGGGAGAAGGCGCCCTTTCCTCTCTGTCCGGGCTGAAATACCTGTGCCGGGTGAAAATCGACCAGAACCTCCTCCTGGCGGCGACCCACTTCTGGAACCCTCGATTCCACGTCTTCCAATTCACCTACCAGGAACTGTGCCCTCTGTCTGAAGAATTGGCTTCCATCCTGGGAGCCTGGTTCCCTCCTAGCGCTCTGCCTTGCGTCCCCCGCTGCGGCTTACTTCAGACCCGGGACGTAGCCCTAGCTCTGGGCATATCCCCTTCAGAGGCTAACCAGCTGATTCCCCTGAGTTCCTCCTTTGCTCTGGAGCCATTGATTGAGGCCCTGGATCGGTTCACTGACATCTCCACTTATCGGGTAAGCATCACGTTCTTATTCTGCATGGTGAACTTCCTTACTGTTGTTCCAGGAGGTTTAACAGGTGACTCCCGTCTGTTCGGAGTTCTGAGCGACTTTCATCTGGGACTGTCCCCTCTACCACTTGTCCTGGCCGAAACCATCTTGGGTCTGGACGCTGTGAGCTCTGGGTCCACTACAACCTTTACCGGTAGCCCCTTATTACTCCAGCTATGTCATTATTTTAAAGATAGTGCGTCCCTTATGGATTTTCACACTAGCTTTTCTTAGCGGGAGGTGCGTCCTTCCGGATTTTCACAAAACCCTGTGCCTTATTTTTGCCTGAAGTAAACCCTACTTACCCCAGCGGCCTTTTTTTTTCTGGCTACAGGAGAAACTGAAGATGCTGTCTGAACCACCCCCTCGCGTCACTCCGCAGTACTCGCCGAGCCATCTCTTGCCTCGTCGGCGGTTGCATGGGTGTAAATAGAAAAGATAAAGAGAGACACAAATTGATCAAACCAAAAGAAGGAAAAAGCCAAAGAAATCAAAGGAAAATAAAGAAAAGAGAGACAAAGAAGTGAAATAGAAAGAGGAAATAAGGGCAAGACAAGAGAGGGAAACAGGGGCCAAAAACACAGAGGACGACTCCGGAACCAAGGAAAAAGAAGGAAAAAAGGAAAGGAGGTGACGGGGGCTCCGGCGGCTAGTCACGGCCGCAGATCGGCACACGCGCCACACCACGGTGGAGAGGGAACCCGGACGAAGCCGACAGTGCTCGCCGATCATCCGTAGACGCCGGCGTGAGGGAGATCGGAGATGGTGGTGGTGCGAGCTTCCGACGCATTTTCCGGCAAGGACTCAGCTTCGTCCGGCGCGTGACCAACTCCGGCGGGTTCCTCGGGTTGTGATCTATCCCTCGGTGAGGGAGGTGCTCATCACCGGCCTCCCACGGCGGCTCCGGCGGCAAAAAACCGGTAACCCCTATTTTACTAAATTTCTATTTATTATTATTATTATTATTATTATTATTATTATTATTATTATTATTCTGTTTTAATTATTTTATTTTTATTATTATACATTTAGTTATTTTCTGTTTATTATTATTATTATTATTATTATTATTATTATTATTATTATTATTATTGTTATCATTATTTTTTTTTGTATCTATTATTAGTATTATTGAGTTATATTGATTTTATTGTTATTAATATTATTTATTTATTATTATATTCATTATTGTATTTATTTGTTATTGGTTATTGTATTTTGTGATTATTTGTTATTATTATTATTATTGAGGTTATAGTATTGTTAGTAGTGTTATTATTATTATTTATTAATTTATTATTAGTGTTATTTTGTCTTTAGTATTATTATTATTATTATTAATTAATTATTTATTTTACATTATTTATTATTATTATTATCATTATTATTATTGGGTATATTTAGTTATTATTAATTATCGTTGTGTTTTGTTGTTATTATTTTAATATTATTATTATTGTTATCATCATCATTACCATTTTTATTCATGTTATTATTATTACTTTGCATTATTGCTATTATTATTATCATTAATATTATTATCTTTTATTATTACTATTAATATTATTATTATTATTATTATTATTATTATTATTATTTCGTTACTATTGTTATCATTATTTTTATTATTATTATAATTTTTTTTTATTTAATCATCATCATCATCTTACGGTATTATTATTAGCATTATCATTTTTATTGCATTTGATTGTTATAATTGCCATTGTGTTTTACATTAATTAATCCTCTCAATTTGTTTGATTCAATTATTTATTTAATTATTTATCTATTTATTCATTTATTTATCATTTAATTTGATCCATTACTAATTTTAATTATTTTCTTCAATTTACTTTATTCAATTATTTATTTGTTTAGTTATTCATTCAATTATTTATTTATTCATTATTAACCAATATTGTTTTCTGTCTCCACTGCGATGCGAGCGGCACGTGGCTCGCCCACGGAATTAGGTGAAGCATGGTCAGGATAAGTAGATTAGAATTTATTTATTTTGAAATATGTAATTATTATTTTATTCTTCTTTCATTCGCTAATGGTCAGTAATAATAAAATATTTTTGACCGCGCTTAAAAAGAACCACAACACAAATGTTTTCTACCAAAATGAAATTTGTTAATAAAACTGGGCCGATGTCCTGGTTTTCACCCCAAAGCAAAGGTCGATTTGAGAACTCAAAACTTTTCATAAAAAGTAATTGGGAACCAATGTTCCCGCCTAAAAGAATAGCCCGATTTATGTATGTATTTTTATCATTTTTTTTTATGGTTTCATATTTGTTTTTAGATAATTATAGTTATATTTTATTTACTGCTTTTTTATACGTGCTTGTAATGCGCTTTAATTTTATTGTATAATTTGCATGTGAGAGAAGAGATAAAATAATTGATCTTAAAAACCCATTCACATAATATTAACTAAAGGTATGAATAAGAGTGAGGTCCCGAACTCTCTCTGGTTTTGGCCTCATAAGGTTAGAATTACTTTCTCGATGTTTTATCGGGTGGCGACTCCATGATCCTGCCTTATGGTAGCCCGATTGTAGACACCGGGTCCTGAGTCAACCTAGATCGAAGTTACCCAATGATGATAATTGCCTTCACAGGCTTAAAAGGTTAAAAGTGATGGTTTTCTCATCAAATTTGCATTTTAGAGTGAAAAATTAGAAAATAATAAAAAAAATATATATTTAAAAAATTAATTAATTCTGAAAAATGGGGGCTTAAAATTATGCTTTTTTTAGTCAATTTAAAATTGAAAAAAAATAGGAAAAAATAAAAAAAAAAAATAAAAAAAATAAAAAAAATTTTTCGGACCGCGAGTGTCGGGCGCGGCAGCGCGCTTGCGGCAGCGCGCAGGCGCGCTGGCGCCCAGCTCGCAGGCGCCTGGGCGCCCAGCGCGCAGGCGCCCATCGCGCAGCGCGCGCAAAGGCGACGCTCAGCGTCGCCGATGCTGCGCGTCGCTAACGGCGCGCACCATCGCGCACGCTGAGCGCCGCACGGAGCGCTCGTGCGCGAGCGCCAGCGCGCGAGTTTCGCGCGGAAGCCCGCTTCGCCGCGTGAGTGCCCGTCGCTCTATAGCGACGGGCGGTGCCCCTTGTGGCGACGGTCTCCTGGCCGTCGGTATAGGGTCTGTTACCCTATTTTCCATTTTTTCAGCCTTTTTCCGATTTTTTCACCCAAAAATCCGTTTTTATCCCAAAATTAAGGGTTTTTGACTTCAAATAAAATTCCAAAATATTTTTTATAGATTATTAATTAATAAAACTTGATTTTATCCCCAAAAATAAAGGAATTTGAATAAAATTAGGTTTGTTTTCCTTAATTAAATTAGGGCAACATTTCTTATTCTTTTAAATAGTTTAGGATGGAATCAAAAAAGGGGGGGCCTCCAATACTTTTTGAGATCAGAATTTCCAGAATTCATCATCTTCTATTTTCTCTTCAAAATTTCATTTTTCTTTTTTTAATTAATAAGGTTTAATTGAAATTGAAAGATCAATTTTCAATTGTTAATTATTCCAATTAATTTCTTGGTTTTCTCTTCATAAACACAAGAAATTAATCATCATTTTGACATCAATTTCTTTTTAATCTTAAGCATACAAATCAATTCCTTTGTTTTTCTCCATAAACAAAGAGAATTAATTTTATTGCTAATTTTATTCTTTCAAGCAATCTTCCGGAAAATCATCACTTTTCCTTCATCAAATCCAATATTCTGAGGGTAAATATTCTTGGCTCCATTTCTATTTCATTTCTATTTTATTTTATTTATTCATATCCATTTTATTATTTTTATTGATTTATTTATTGTTTTCATCTATTCATTTGTTGTATTGATTTTATATTTGTTCCATTTAATTGTTTATATATGATTTGATTTTTATTCATGTGAACATTGTTTTTTTAATTCCTAACATGTAAATAATTTATTTTGATTCCTCATTATTTTTAACATGCAAATAATTAATTAATTTAAATTAATCTTTTTGCCATGTAAATAGTTTGTATTAATTATGAACACATCAATTAACCTTGTTACATATCATTATTATTTTCATCATTCCTTTGTTTACTAATTTTTATCATTGTTACATGATTTTATTATCATTTGTTTAATTTGTTATTCATTATTTTGTATGTTTAATTGATTTAATTGATTGAATCACTAACATTGTTTTAATTGTATTTTGTTTTTATGTCTAAACTCATTTTTTCGCTTGGGCGTTTTTGCGAGCACATCGGGAGGTCCAAAAAGGCTCGTTTGGTTTATTCATTTTCTTTATTTGTAAGATTTTATTTAATTTTGCCATATAATTTTCTTGTAAAATTATTTATTTAGGCTCGCTAAAAAGAAAATCACAAAAAACATTTTTATTAATTAACTTGACATTTTTTTTCTAAATAAAAAAATGGGACCAATGTCCTAGTTTTTCATACCCAAATAAATCATCACATCAAAATTGTTTCATAATAAATATGCATGCGAGGACCAATGTTCTCACTATTAATGAATAACCCGTTTTATGCATGTATTTCATTTTTATAAATGGGAGTTGTATTCCGCTCCTAGTGTTATTGTAATTTATTTTGAATGCTTTATTTTGAATTTTGCTTACATTTACCGCTTTTGATATGAATGATTGCGCCTTTAAATTAAAATTGCATTGTGTGGAAAGTTGATAAAACAATGAATTCAAAACTTAATTATGATATTAATCAAGGTATAAATAAATGAGAAGTCCCGAACCAGCTCTGGTCTTTGGGCTCAAGAGGTTAGAGGTTATCCTCCAAGATACTTCTTGTGTCACGAGACTTTAGCGTTAATCCTAGGCCTCATGGCCCAATATGGATAAAATGTGCAAGTCTTAGGCTCTCCGAGGCGAGAGAAACTTTCCCAATGTTCTATTGGGTGGCGACTCCATGAAACCTCCTTGTTGCCCAACATAGACGCACTTGCGATTTATCGCAAGCTGTTGACGGACCCACAATTGCCCCGATCGCCCACGTGCGGGCGGTCGAGCGGGCGGCCGCGGGGATCCGGCGCGCGTCACAGTGGCGACTCCACTGGGGACATACTCGAGACTTCGATTCGAAAGTACCTTGATTAAAAATCATAATTGAGTTTTAATTTAAAAATTTCATCTTCTTTCAAAACTGCATTACATCTCATTAGAGCCTTAGAATACGCTAGTTTGGTCCCTCTTTTAGCCCCGGTGCGTTCCTGAATCACCTCCTCATTTTCACTCAATTTGGGGAAGTGTTAAGGATAATCACCAGCCCAAGCCACGTACCTTAATGGTATATCAAAATGGTGACCCGATCGGTCGTTACGCTCGTGATGAGCTAGACCCGTCGGCAGGGATCATGCTTGGGTAGCCTTAAAGTAACATCTCCTTTGTCCAAAGCTCATATAATGGCCATAGCTACTTTCCACAGGTGATATGAACCCTAATTCCATGCTTGCTGTATGGACCCTCATGTATTGGGTGAGTCCAGATGTCTCGCTTGGTAACCTAGCCAAAGGCTTCCATGCCCTGGTAGGGCCATGTCGAAATTTGTGGAACGTCTAAATACATGGCGATCACTATCCATCCGCTTGTACATTAGTATAGGAGTGTTATGCTGTCGGTTTTTCACCGCGCACCATACGTGTCCATTGGGTTCCACGTTAATCCATGGATCAAGCCCACCTAGGAAAGAGACCGCACTACCACGTGTGTGGGAGATATAAGGTTGGAAGGATCTATCTGCTTGCATGTGTTTGTCTATGTTGCATCAGCACGAGCATGCATTGCATTTTAATCATGCACCATCTTAACAATTTTTGCATTTCAGCCATCATAGATTCTCCTGGGTGGTCTAGAGGTCCCGACGGACGGTTAAGAAGGACGCCGCTTTTGGGGTTAACAGAGTTAGTGTTGGATCAGAGTTCAGATTCAATCTCAGAAAATAGTGTGGGGTTTTCTCTCGAATCATCAACAGAAGTCAGCATGGCTAATCCATCAAATGAGTCTGATGCAACCCGGGCAATAATTGCTGAGGAGGTAGGAAAGAGGATGGAGGAATTTGAAGCCCGCATGATTGCAATGATGGGCAATCTTGCCACCACAATAGCTGGGCAACAAGCTGCTGCTGCCCCTATCCGAGTACCAGCTGAACAAGAGGTTGTAAGAGAAGAGCGTCCTGCTGCAGTTAACCAACCAATGGTTGACCCACCTGTTGTTGAGCAAAGAGTGCCTGCACCTATTGAGCGCAGAGAGGGCCCCAGGTCTGAAGCTGAGTTTGGGAGAGATGAGCTAGAGGAGCATACAGTAGCTAAAGAGAAGTCACCGAAACTGGATGAGGCAATGTGGAGGAAAATGGAAGAGAGATTTGAGGCCATGGCAAGGATGATGACCGTGGGAAAAGGAATGAACCCGGAAGACCGAGAGCTAGATGGAGATGACCTGATTCCCCAGAATTTTAAGATGCCGGATATTCCCAAATTTGATGGCACCTCTGATCCTGCCGCACACATCAAGCAATACTCGCTGGTCATGAAGGGAACGTCCTTAACAAGAAAGCAAAAGATAGAGTATTTCTGCTTGAGTCTCACAGGAGCTGCTATTGATTGGTACCATGGGCTTGAGAGGAGGTCCAAGGAGGATTGGGACTTGCTAACTGAAGAGTTCCTTAAGCAGTACGATTGCAGTACCCGGATGGAGGTCACTTTGAAAGATCTCGAGTTGCTACAACAGAAGGCTGGGGAATCCTTCCACAAGTACCTTACTCGGTGGAGAAACCGGGTTATGGAGATGAAACGCAAACCGGACACTTCTGATCAGATCCGACTGTTCATTCGAAATGCCAGCCCCTACTTGAGAGATGGATTGAAGATGAAGGGACTGAAAGACTGGGAATCCCTGAAGGATATCGCCATAGAAGCAGAGGGAGAATATTTAGCCAAGAGGGCAAACAGCGAGTCCTATGCCAGGAAGGGATACAGCAATCAGGGGACAGCCAAGCTAGCAAGTTCCAGCAGTGGTAACAGAGTTGGGAAGACTGCCGAGGTGTCTGTAACCGGGGTAAATCAGAGGTATTTCTCCAACTTGGGTAGGCCTTTATCATGGGTACTGAAGAGGCTAATAAAAGAAGGAAAACTGCGACCCCTATCACCTAGGTCGGCCAAGACCCAAGGACAGCCAGGGCACAAGGAGAATGAATACTGCGCATTCCACCAACATACCGGGCATTTGACGGATGATTGTATAACACTAAGACATCGGGTCCAAGATCTAATTGACAACAAGCAGATCACCGATCCTGAGCAGAGGGAAAGCAAGAAGAAGTCCGATTATAATGCAGTGCCACCTCCAGTCTTTATGATTGGATCAAGCCTATCAGAATGGTATGTGATGCAAGACCTATATGGAAATGAGTATGTCGCTATTACTCGCCCTGCAGTGGATGGAGAAGGGGTTTCCGTGGCAGCAATAGACTGTTGGTCCACTAGTGAGAGTGGAGATGATGAAGATGAGAAAAATGGAGAGTTTACGGATCCGTGGGATTCAGAGGAAGAAGAAAGAGTAGAAGCAGTAACAAGAAGTGGGAGGGTCATTCCAGAAGCCGAGAAGCAGCAGGACCCAGCACAAGCAATCGCAGAGAACGAGCCGGAAGAAAATCCAATATTGAAGCAACTAAAAAAGACCACGGCTCAGATATCTATTTGGGACCTCTTGAGACAGTCCCCCTCTCACCGACAGAAGTTAGTTGAAGCATTGAGTGTATCCACCGTAGCAACTACAATCTCTCCATCCGAGCTTTTAGACCTTGTAAAGGGGGGATCCGGGGAGAAGTTGGTTTTTTCTGATGTAGACCTACCAACAGAGGGTCGCAGCCACAACCGACCTTTGTACATCAAGGCACAAATCAATGGTAAACACACCGCTTGCGTCATGGTTGATGACGGGTTGTCAATAAATGTTTGCCCTTTGGTAGCGCTTCAGGCCTTCGGGATGGATGAGAGTATGTTAAGCAAATCTGACCTGACCATCACTGCCTACGATAATTCTAGGAGGCAAGCATTGGGAACTTTCAAAGCTTTGGTAAAGACGGGGCCTATTGAGACAGAAACGGATTTTGTGGTTCTACCGATCCCAGCAAATTTCTCAGCTCTACTTGGAAGACCGTGGTTCCATAAGTTAGGGGGAGTACCATCTATCTTACACCAGATGATTAAGATACCTCATGAAGGAGAGGTAGTGACCATTAAAGCAGCAAGAGAGAACCAAGTGTCTGCTTTGGAGATCTCTAATCAGCCATTCAGTGGCTTTCATGTATCAGTGATCGGAGAAGAGCAAAGCTTAGAAGGTAGCCCTCAAGTGGTGAATATGCTGAAAAAGATGCACTTCCTCCCAGGGGCTGGTTTGGGAAAAGAGTCACAAGGACTGCAGGATGCTATCACTACACGTGGTCAGAAAGATCGAAAGGGATTGGGCTACCAAGGAAAGTATGGTAAGAAGAAAGTGTCAGGGAAGATTCCCCATATTTCGGAGAGCTTTGTGCCATCATCATCGGTTTGTGCTTACACCGGAGAAGAAGAGCCGCAGTGGGTAGATGGGAAGATTACCCCGGGTTTTGAAATTTTCAATGATGTCTTTGATTGGGAAATCGGAGTTGTTAAAGCTGTAGAGAACTTTTGGGACGAGGAGATTATGACCCAATGCAGCATCTGGGACAGGGATGAGCCCGAAGAAATTGTCACTGATAGGATGTTAGCCACTAAGCTCAAAGGGAAGGAAAAGATAGTGGAACCAGAGCCGAAGATTGAAGATCTCAAGATTTCACCAAATCAAGAAGCCAAAGCACAGTCAGCTACAGCATCGGCGTCGACTGAAGTTGATAGTCATTTAGATTCTCTTTTTATACCAGAACTCTTTGAAGACAATGTTAATGTTTCTGATTATGTTAATGAGATGAACAACTTTGCTTACTTGTGTGATGTTTCTGATGATTTCATTTCGCATGATCATAAGCATGATGCATTCATTTTTGATAGTAATTCAACTGGCACAACTGCATTTAATCTCGGAACTTTGGAAAATCCAAAGGAAATTTTGCTAGCATCAGACATAACTCCTGAAGAGAGAATAAAATTTGAGAGAATATTAAAAAAATATGAAAAAGTCTTTGCCTGGACCTATGAGGATATGCCGGGAATAGATCGAGATGTTGCCGAACATGCCATCCCAACTTACACAGAGTTTAAACCAGTCAAGCAAAAGCTTCGGAGGCTTAGGCCAGAGTGGGCACAGAAAGTGAAAGAGGAGATCCACAAGCAGATTGACGCTAAGTTCCTGATAGAGGTTCAATACCCAACATGGTTAGCTAATGTGGTTCCTGTAGCTAAGAAGGACGGTAAGGTTCGAGTATGCGTTGACTATCGAGACCTGAACAAGGCCTGTCCGAAAGATGATTTCCCTCTTCCTCATATTGATGTGCTAGTAGATAGTGCTGCTGCTTGCATGATGTATAGCTTTGTGGATGGATACGCAGGGTACAATCAAATTCTTAACAAGATAGTGGACCGGATCAAGACAGCCTTTATCACCGAGTGGGGGACATATGCCTACCGGGTTATGCCTTTTGGGTTGAAGAATGCAGGAGCAACCTATCAGAGGATGGCGACCAAGGTTCTCAATGACTTAATCCACAAAGAAGTGGAGGTGTATGTTGATGACATGATGATTAAGTCGGCTACCAGGGAAGGTCACTTTGAGGCTTTAGAAAAGTTCTTTCAAAGAATTAGCAAGTACGATTTGCGCCTCAATCCCAAGAAGTGCCTTTTTGGAGTTACATCAGGAAAGTTGTTAGGCCATGTAGTAAGCCAGAGGGGAATCGAGGTAGATCCCGATAAAGTCAAAGCCATAAGAGAGATGCCAGTGCCCCAGAAGGAGAAGGACGTCAGAAGTTTCTTAGGAAAGCTTCAGTACATCAGCCGATTTATTGCAAAGCTAACTTCAGTATGTGAGCCTATTTTCAAGCTTCTTAGGAAGAATCAGCCGATGATATGGAACGATGACTGTCAACTGGCCTTTGACACCATTAAGGACTATCTGCTAAATCCTCCGGTACTAAGACCACCACGCCGTGCCAAACCACTAATCCTGTACCTAGCTGTGGAAGATAACTCAGTGGGTGCTATGATGTCTCAGGAAGATGATTTTGGTGTAGAGTTTGCAGTTTATTATCTTAGCAAGAAATTCCTGCCTTACGAAGCCAAATATGTAGAGGTGGAAAAGATCTGTTTAGCAGTTATCTGGGCTTCTAAGAAGTTGCGACACTACTTTCATTCCTTCAAGGTACAAACGGTTGCCAAACATAATCCGCTCAGATACCTCCAAGAAGCACCCTCTTTACTAGGGAAGATGGGAAGGTGGTTACTGCTGTTGCAGGAATTTGACATTGAGTACATAACCAAGAAAACCATTAAGGGAAGAGCGGTAGCAGAGTTCTTAGCCGAGCATCCTATTGAGGGAGATCAGTTTGAATACAACTTCCCAGATGAAGATGTCACGGCCATAGCAGTGCAAGGGTGGCAATTATTCTTTGATGGAGCAGTCAATAATAAGGGAGCAGGCGTAGGAGTTATTCTTACGACACCAGATGGTGAAAGACTACCATTGGCTAAGAAGCTGAGGTATAAGGCTACCAATAATGAAGCAGAATATGAAGCTTGCATCTTTGGATTGGAAGCATTACTCGCTCTGGGGGCAGAGACCGCAGAAGTATTTGGAGATTCTTCCTTGGTAATTCATCAGATCAGAAGGGAGTGGTCAGTCAAGGAAGAAAGGTTGTTGCCTTATGTAAAGCACTTGAGATCGTTGAGCAGCCAGTTCGAGATTTGCACTTTTCACTTCATCCCCAGAGACGAAAATCAGTTAGCTGATGCTCTAGCAACATTAGTGTCTATGTGGGATAACCCAACAGGAGTTGCGATGAAACCCGTGCTGATTTATAGTTCGGAAAGACCTTGCTTTGAAGCTGAACAGGTGATGGACATTGAGGCCATTGATGGAAATCCATGGTATTATGACATTCAGAATTATTTAGAGAGATCAGTCTTTCCAGAGGAAGCCACTGAGAAGGACCAAAGAATGATCAGGAAGTTATCCACTCAATTCATCAGTGTTAATGGCACTTTGTATAAAAGGCAAGCTGATGGTATCCAGTTAAGATGTCTGGCAGAGAAAGAAGCTAAAAGACTTATGGAAGAGGTTCACGCCGGGGTTTGTGGAGCTCACATGAATGGCTTAGCCTTAGCAAAGAAGATCATGCGCCAAGGGTTTTATTGGCTCACAATGGATACAGATTGTTCAAAATTTGTGAAGCAATGCCAGTTATGCCAACAGTATGCGAATTTGAGGCATGTGCCAGTTTCAGAGTTATATAACTTAACATCTCCATGGCCATTTGCAGCATGGGGAATAGACATCATAGGCGAGATCCGTCCTACGGCTTCTAATGGGCATAGATTCATCATAGTTGCCATTGACTACTTCACTAAGTGGGTTGAAGCTGAGTCTTTCAAGAAGGTTGATGCAAGGGATATGGCTAAGTTCGTTGAGCGGAATTTGATATGCAGATATGGCCTCCCTCATCACATAGTGTCTGATAATGGGGTACAATTCCTAGCAGAAACTAAGCAGATGCTCCAGAAATATAGGATCCAACATCATAAGTCTTCTCCTTATCGTCCTCAAGCAAACGGTGCAGTTGAAGCGGCAAATAAGAATGTGAAGAGAATTTTGGCCAAGATGGTTCAGAACTACAAGGATTGGGCAGAAAAGTTACCCTTCGCACTTTGGGGATATAGAACAACAGTCAGAACCTCTACAGGGGCAACGCCATTCTCTCTGGTATATGGAACTGAAGCAGTCCTGCCGATTGAAATTGAGCTGAAATCATTAAGGGTAGTCATGGAAGCTGAGATTCCTGAAGCAGAATGGGCACAACAACGTTTGTCACAGCTAAATCTGTTGGATGAAGACAGGTTACGAGCCTATTACCACAACCAAGTTTATCAAAAGAGGTTGGCTCGGTCGTTTGGCAAGAAAGTACGAAAGCACCCGTTGAAGGAGGGGGACTTGGTCTTTAAGATGATGAGGCCGGGAGTTCCAGACATACGAGGAAAATTCAGACCAACCTGGGAAGGACCTTTCATTTTGAAAAAGTTGCTAACAAAAGGAGCAGCGATTTTAGCAGACAGCGATGGGAATGAGTTCAAGGACCCGGTCAATGTCGATAGACTTAAAAGGTTCCATGGCTAAAGACCAAAAATAAAAAGAAGAGAATAAATGCCCCGCGGGTCGAAAACCGAAAAAAAAGGCGGCCCTGCTAAAATTGGGCGCCCTGTCAGGGTGAAAACCGAAAAAAGGCATCCTGGGCAAAAATTAAGGGCCAAGAGAAAATATTCAATCGAGAAAACCCAAGAGGGCCGATTGATAACAGGAGTTTGATGCTGACAAAACCCACTCCGAGATTATGTGTAGTCATATGCTTTTGAATTCTTGTCAAATGAAAATCATGTATGATGAAATCATATAGAAATGTACACAATTTCGCAATGAATAAAAGAATACATTTTCATTGATCATTCAGTTCTGTCTTAAAAAGAAATATACCAATTGTTCATCTAATGATTATTGCTCAGTCCCTTCATTGGATATGTGCTATTTGCTCTTAACAGAAGCTTTGGTGATAACCTTAAAAAAAAAAAAAAAAAAATATATATATAATAATAATAATAATAAAAGCCGCTGGATTGGGTTGGGTCCATTCCAGGCAAAAATTAGGCAAAGGGTTGTGTGAAAATCCCATAAGAGACGCATTTCCCGCAAAGAAAAACTAGTGTGAAAATCCACAAGGGACGCACTACCTTTAAAACAATGACGTTCAATATCTGGAGCAATAAGGCGGCGTTACTTCAGATGATCTTCTTTCAATCAAGTAACATACAATACAGAACATGAAAAAGAATCCCGGGTAAATGATCATTGACCAGGAGGGCAAGGATATATACCGGACATCTCTTTCAGAAAACTTGTCGACGATCCTCAGGATTCAGGGGGCATCGTAGAGCAGGAAGGCTACAACCTCAGCGAACCATGGACCACCTAGGGCACAGTCTATACATTGTTGCAAGCATTTGCATTCCATATCATGCACACGTGATTTCTTGTATATTCCTATGCATACAATCTTGCAGGAGAAATCGGCGGGGAACACCAACAAAAGCCGAGTGACGACACCAGTCCAAACATCTAAAGGAGCACAGTTCCAAAATTCACAGCGGTTAGCACGATGGCGGCACTACCCACAAGAGGTTAGCACGACCACGGCACTACCAATTCACAGCGGTTAGCACGATGGCGGCACAACCCACAAGAGGTTAGCACGACCACGGCATTACCAATTCACAGCGGTTAGCACGATGGCGGCACTACCCACAAGAGGTTAGCACGACCACGGCACTACCAATTCACAGCGGTTAGCACGATGGCGGCACAACCCACAAGAGGTTAGCACGACCACGGCATTACCAATTCACAGCGGTTAGCACGATGGCGGCACTACCCACAAGAGGTTAGCACGACCACGGCACTACCAATTCACAGCGGTTAGCACGATGGCGGCACAACCCACAAGAGGTTAGCACGACCACGGCATTACCAATTCACAGCGGTTAGCACGATGGCGGCACTACCCACAAGAGGTTAGCACGACCACGGCATTACCAATTCACAGCGGTTAGCACGATGGCGGCACTACCCACAAGAGGTTAGCACGACCACGGCACTACCAATTCACAGCGGTTAGCACGATGGCGGCACTACCCACAAGAGGTTAGCACGACCACGGAATTACCAATTCACAGCGGTTAGCACGATGGCGGCACAACCCACAAGAGGTTGGCACGACCACGGCACTACCAAAATTCACAGCGGTTAGCACGATGGCGGCACTACCCACAAGAGGTTAGCATGACCACAGCATTACCAGCTACAACCAAAAGACAGCAACAGCTATCATTACAATTCCATCAAGCAGGAAGATCGACGCCTCAAGTACGCGTCTCTTTCCTTTTCTTCTTTGAGTTTAGGCTCACCTAGACACTAGTGTACTAGATTCCCCTAAACTGGGGGCAACTGTAGACACCGGGTCCTGAGTCAGCCTAGATCGAAGTTACCCAATGATGATAATTGCCTTCACAGGCTTAAAAGGTTAAAAGTGATGGTTTTCTCATCAAATTTGCATTTTAGAGTGAAAAATTAGAAAATAATAAAAAAAATATATATTTAAAAAATTAATTAATTCTGAAAAATGGGGGCTTAAAATTATGGTTTTTTTAGTCAATTTAAAATTGAAAAAAATAGGAAAAAATAAAAAAAAAAATAAAAAAAATAAAAAAATTTTTTCGGACCGCGAGTGTCGGGCGCGGCAGCGCGCAGGCGCCCAGCTCGCAGGCGCCTGGGCGCCCAGCGCGCAGGCGCCCAGGCGCCCATCGCGCAGCGCGCGCAAAGGCGACGCTCAGCGTCGCCGATGCTGCGCGTCGCTAAAGGCGCGCACCATCGCGCACGCTGAGCGCCGCACGGAGCGCTCGTGCGCGAGCGCCAGCGCGCGAGTTTCGCGCGGAAGCCCGCTTCGCCGCGTGAGTGCCCGTCGCTCTATAGCGACGGGCGGTGCCCCTTGTGGCAACGGTCTCCTGGCCGTCGGTATAGGGTCTGTTACCCTATTTTCCATTTTTTCAGCCTTTTTCCGATTTTTTCACCCAAAAATCCGTTTTTATCCCAAAATTAAGGGTTTTTGACTTCAAATAAAATTCCAAAATATTTTTTATAGATTATTAATTAATAAAACTTGATTTTATCCCCAAAAATAAAGGAATTTGAATAAAATTAGGTTTGTTTTCCTTAATTAAATTAGGGCAACATTTCTTATTCTTTTAAATAGTTTAGGATGGAATCAAAAAAGGGGGGGGCCTCCAATACTTTTTGAGATCAGAATTTCCAGAATTCATCATCTTCTATTTTCTCTTCAAAATTTCATTTTTCTTTTTTTAATTAATAAGGTTTAATTGAAATTGAAAGATCAATTTTCAATTGTTAATTATTCCAATTAATTTCTTGGTTTTCTCTTCATAAACACAAGAAATTAATCATCATTTTGACATCAATTTCTTTTTAATCTTAAGCATACAAATCAATTCCTTTGTTTTTCTCCATAAACAAAGAGAATTAATTTTATTGCTAATTTTATTCTTTCAAGCAATCTTCCGGAAAATCATCACTTTTCCTTCATCAAATCCAATATTCTGAGGGTAAATATTCTTGGCTCCATTTCTATTTCATTTCTATTTTATTTTATTTATTCATATCCATTTTATTATTTTTATTGATTTATTTATTGTTTTCATCTATTCATTTGTTGTATTGATTTTATATTTGTTCCATTTAATTGTTTATATATGATTTGATTTTTATTCATGTGAACATTGTTTTTTTAATTCCTAACATGTAAATAATTTATTTTGATTCCTCATTATTTTTAACATGCAAATAATTAATTAATTTAAATTAATCTTTTTGCCATGTAAATAGTTTGTATTAATTATGAACACATCAATTAACCTTGTTACATATCATTATTATTTTCATCATTCCTTTGTTTACTAATTTTTATCATTGTTACATGATTTTATTATCATTTGTTTAATTTGTTATTCATTATTTTGTATGTTTAATTGATTTAATTGATTGAATCACTAACATTGTTTTAATTGTATTTTGTTTTTATGTCTAAACTCATTTTTTCGCTTGGGCGTTTTTGCGAGCACATCGGGAGGTCCAAAAAGGCTCGTTTGGTTTATTCATTTTCTTTATTTGTAAGATTTTATTTAATTTTGCCATATAATTTTCTTGTAAAATTATTTATTTAGGCTCGCTAAAAAGAAAATCACAAAAAACATTTTTATTAATTAACTTGACATTTTTTTTCTAAATAAAAAAATGGGACCAATGTCCTAGTTTTTCATACCCAAATAAATCATCACATCAAAATTGTTTCATAATAAATATGCATGCGAGGACCAATGTTCTCACTATTAATGAATAACCCGTTTTATGCATGTATTTCATTTTTATAAATGGGAGTTGTATTCCGCTCCTAGTGTTATTGTAATTTATTTTGAATGCTTTATTTTGGATTTTGCTTACATTTACCGCTTTTGATATGAATGATTGCGCCTTTAAATTAAAATTGCATTGTGTGGAAAGTTGATAAAACAATGAATTCAAAACTTAATTATGATATTAATCAAGGTATAAATAAATGAGAAGTCCCGAACCAGCTCTGGTCTTTGGGCTCAAGAGGTTAGAGGTTATCCTCCAAGATACTTCTTGTGTCACGAGACTTTAGCGTTAATCCTAGGCCTCATGGCCCAATATGGATAAAATGTGCAAGTCTTAGGCTCTCCGAGGCGAGAGAAACTTTCCCAATGTTCTATTGGGTGGCGACTCCATGAAACCTCCTTGTTGCCCAACATAGACGCACTTGCGATTTATCGCAAGCTGTTGACGGACCCACAATTGCCCCGATCGCCCACGTGCGGGCGGTCGAGCGGGCGGCCGCGGGGATCCGGCGCGCGTCACACCGATAGACGGTGAGGTCGTCTACAGTGCGACTCCACTGGGGATATCATGAGATTTTGCTCCGAAAGTACTTTTGGTTAATCTAATGTAAATGGGTGTAGGATCAAGAAATTTTATCACTTTTCGAAAAATTGCATTGCATCATGCTAGAGCCTTAGAATTATGCTAGTTTGGTCCCTCTATTAGCCCCGGTGCGTTCCTGAAGCACGACCTCATTTTCACTCAATTTGGGGAAGTGTTAAGGATAATCACCAGCCCAAGCCTCGTGCCATCAAATGGTATATCAAATGGTGACCCGGCTGGTCTAGACCAGTTGGCAGGGATCACGCTTGGGTAGCCCTAAAGCAACACCACCTTGACCAAAACTCATGTAATGGCAATGGATACTTTCCCTAGGAGGCATGCGCCATAATACGTTGCTTGTGGAGTGGGTTATCGTTTATTGGACAAATCCAAATAAATTTAGATGTTCGCTCCTTAAAGATTTTCATATCCCGAGGGGCGTGTTTTGGTTTATTCGGATTGTTTAAATACACGATAACCGAAAATTTGTCTGCATGCGCTTTTTATTAATGAGAGTTTGTGCTTCGCAGCACGCTTTACGCACCCATTGGGTTCCCCATTGATCCATGGGTCAAGCCCACCTAAGAAAGAGACTGCACGACCTCCTGTGTGAGAGAGAAACGGTTGGGAGGAATTTTCGTCTTGTATGTGTATTCGTGCTTGTGCATTATTTCTTTCATGAACAATAGTAAAAAAGGCATTTGCATTTTTTTTCTCATGTACAATAATAGAACCTGTGCACTTTGTATATAAAATTGCTTGTATCATAATTTGTAAATATGAACGTAACATGTGTTTGTTTTGCATGTACATAGCAATGCTTGTCGCAATATATATATTAACATTCTTTATGACATCCATTATGCGTCATTATCTGTATATACAGCATGCATCATCAGATGTACATATTAACATGCATTATAGCAAGTATAGGCATACTGTCCCCGTGACAAAAAAAAAATGAAAAAAATAATAATAATATCAAATCAAAATAATGCATTCACCATGTGTCATAGCATGTACATATCCGTATGCTCACATTACACATGTACATTAACATTGTGCCCTGGAACATACATATACTGCTGCATGTCATAGTGTGCACACATTAGTATACTTCATTATACTAGGCATTAAACACAGAAAATACCTTGCATTTTTCACATTGTACACCATGTCATGAACATGTACTATCATACATGAATTATGCCATGTACATATAAGTTCTTCATCATGCATGTTAGTCATTGTATATACCAATGCATGTCTTGCATGCTCATACCATGTAAATACACGTACTTTGTGAACGCTATTTATTTCTTGCAGACACTTTCATTGTATATCTCGTGCTGCACACGCACTCCACTCATAGTACATAATCATTCGTATATGGAGTTCCAAGTCATGTGCATAATTTGTATATATTTTGCATTTTGTGAGTTTTGCCTTCCCTCACGATTCATTAACACACATTATCATGCTAGATCATCTTCATCTTATCATGTCTAAATCATGCCATGTGCACATGCGTTATGTATCATAAACATTCATTCTCATATTGTGCCATACCTTGTACTCATGCCTTAATTATGTATTGTTTACATGTACAAAGCACATCATTTGTCATGCATTGTTTATGCACTCACACTCACTTATAGTTTCTTGTAGATGCCTCAAGTACACACGTCGTTGCACATATTTCATGTATGCATTTTTATATAATATGTTTTTACAGATGTTTTGCACATATAGTTCCTTACACGCATTACTGACATGCATGACGCCATTGTATGCATCTTTCCTTATGCATGATTTTTAACGCATAACTTGCACATGTTTTACGCAAAAAAAAAATTAAAATAAAAATCTTCTTTGTTAAGTTACATGATTTTTGTGAATATAAATTTTGATAAAATAAAATTTTTGCGTCAAGTTGTACCCTAAAAACGCTGACATGTTTGCACCTTATTAAGGTACCTTTGATTCGAAGTTTGATTCCGCCTAAGTAGTTCTCAACTTTGAATGGCTTTGATCTCAGTTTTTAGAAATCTGCGTTTCATTCCACTTTGAATTAAGTGAGAGGTAGATATGTTTGATCTTTAAGAGCTAGATCGCATGAAAATATTTGACTATACCATGTCATTTTTAAGTTCAGAGCACATTTGGCCCGTTTTGAAAATGAACTGAAAAACTAGTTGCAATTAGGAAATTGGATGAAAACTCACTAAGAGCACTAGAACCTTTCCGACTACCCGTCAAAGCGACCCCTGGATAAGGCTGAACCTAGAAAATGATTTAAGCACCATTTCTTTGTATAGCTTTCTAAATGACCATTTCCTACCCTTATTTTCACAATCGCTTGTTAGCCCCTTGAGCCTTTATTTCGCTATGCTAAATGCGTACTAGTTTTATTGTTACACACGTTAAAACTACCCCATTCGCTTAAAATGATTTTGGCTTCCCCTTAGAATAATGGCTACTCTAGTAAGGATTGATGTACGTTACGATATTCTTTCGTACCATCAAAAGTCGCCTCGATAAAAATCGGTTTACCCTTTGGAGAAAAGAGCTTCAATCTTTGATAATTCTTTGAGCTGTCAAAAATCTGATAAGAATGGATTTGCACTTCGGGAAAAGATTTTCAATCAGTGACGATTGTTGGGCTATCAAAAAGGTCACCCTGATAAGGATGGGTCTGCACTTCGAGAAGGGAATTTCAATCATTGATAATTTTGTGGGTTACCCAAAAATCACCCTGATAAGGATGGGTCTGCATTTCGAGAAGAGAATCTCAATCATTGATAATTTTGTGGGTTACCCAAAAGTCACTTTGATAAGGATAGATCGCAACTTCGAGAAGAGAATTTCAATCATTGATAATTTTGTGAGTTGCCCAAAAAATTACACTGATGGGTATGAGCTTATACTTTGGGAAAGGGATCTAAATCATTGATAAACTTTTTGTGTAATTAGGGACATGAGTTTGCAAAAAAAAAAAAAGCAGAAAAAAAGAAAAAAAAAAGAAAAAATAGAGTTTAGGATAATTCCTCTTAATGAGTTCAGTAATTATTATTTTTTTTTTAGCTTAATTGTTATATTGAGTTTGACGAGCTAAAGTGTTACCAAATCCAAGTTCAAGAGTATCTGGACAGCATACAATTGGGGTTGAGAATGGTGCTTTCATCCGTCAAATTAACATTGCGGCCATTTTTCTCTAGCGACCTGATCCTCCTTTGATAGCCAATTACCTAAACCTAACGTTACAACCAAAGTAAGACCTCTTGATTCTTGGTTTGACCTTATCTAATTAGCGGAGATGACCTTCTAATAAGGTTTGGTACGTAGGAAGAGGCATATGGTGTTTCTTGAGCTTCAAGCGAGAAGCCATGAGTGCATTTATGCATTCGAGTTGAGTCTCGTTCCCGACATTGCATCTAGAATTTGCTTTTGAAAAATGAAAAATCTTGTTTTGGCCTTTTGCACATACACACAGAGATTGCGTGGTATGCCTCGTATTTATATGTTGGTTTAGTAAATCTTGATGTCTACGCATTTATCTTCTTGCCCTTCATTGGGAATGACTCCTGAATTCTTTTACTGAGATTGAATTAGTTGAGAATGTGGTTCATTCAGTACGCTCAAAGGCAGATAGAAACTCGAGTTGGGGTACCTGATAGGTTGCACTCATCTTACAATCTTGGGGTATCTTTTATCACTACTCATGAAAATGACGCTTTGCATATACTCCCAGCAGCATTCTTTGTACATATGCTTTCTGCAAATGTTCTTACACATAACTGTAGCAAACATTCTCATAAATTGTTGTACATGTATAATTTTTGGTGCATGTCTTTTGGCACAAGTTCTTCAGCGAATATATTTCATAGGTGCTTTTGATGCACACGGTTCTTCACGGGCATGTCGTTTGCATGTATCTCACATTCACAATTTTCGTATGCACTTAGTACACATGTATATGTGATTTTTTTTTTCTTGCATATGTTTCATATACATAGTTATATGTGCACATATCACACACACTCAATACTTTACATAGCTTTTAAGTATGTAATGGCTTTCACTTATCTTTGCATATGATTCTGTTCATCTATGCCTGTGAACGACTCTTTATCCTTGTCACATGCATGCATGAATATTTTGCATATATGTTGCATACATAAACCCTTTGTATATATTTCTCATGTTGAACATTTGCATGTTTTTCTCGTTTATGATCATCTGAAAACATGTTAGGATGACGATTCCCTAATCTTCCACATGAATGCAAGCCATCGACATATATGTATTTCAGGATCATAGTCCTTTGCATATCATTTCATAAACGCATATCCTTTCACATGCATTCCATGCATACATGGTGCTTGACGCTCATTAGATAGTGTACATCAGTCACACGTCGACAAGCTGACGGTTCTCAAACCCCCCAGGGGGCAAATCCATTATCTTTAAGTCCTTCTTTAAAGGCATTCTCGATCTCTTCAAAGCATTATCTTCAAGTCCTTATTCAAAAGGCATTCTCAGTCTCTTCGGAGCATCCTGTTTAAGTCCTTGCTCAAAAGGCATTCTCAGTCTCTTAGGAGCATTACCTTTAAGTCCTTGTCCAACAGGCACCCCTAGTCTCCTTAAAAATTTACCTTTCAAGCCCTTCCTCAAAAGGCATTCCCAGTCTCTTCGGAGCATTACCTTTAAGTCCTTTTTTTTAGAAGGCATCCTTGTCCAACAAGCATCTTCAATCTCTTTAAAATATTATCCTTAAGTCCTTCTTTAAAGGCATTCTCAGTCGGAGCATCATCCTTAAGTCCTTCTTTAAAGGCACTCTCAGTCTCTTCGGAGCATTATCCTTAAGTCCTTCTTTAAAGGCATTCTCATTCTCAGTCTCTTCGGAGCATTATCCTTAAGTCCTTCTTTAAAGGCATTCTCAGTCTCTTCGGAGCATCATCTTTAAGTCCTTCTTTAAAGGCATTCTCAGTCTCTTCGGAGCATTATCCTTAAGTCCTTCTTTAAAGGCGTTCTCATTCTCAGTCTCCTCGGAGCATTATATCTAAGTCCTTCTTTAAAGGCATTCTCAATCTTTTCGGAGCATTATCTTTAAGTCCTTCTTTAAAGGCATTCTCAGTCTCCTCGGAGCATTATATCTAAGTCCTTCTTTAAAGGCATTCTCAGTCTTTTCGGAGCTTTATCTTTAAGTCCTTCTTTAAAGGCATTCTCAGTCTCCTCGGAGCATTATCCTTAAGTCCTTCTTTAAAGGCATTCTCAGTCTTTTCGGAGCATCATCTTTAAGTCCTTCTTTAAAGGCACTCTCAGTCTCTTCGGAGCATTATCCTTCAGTCCTTCTTTAAAGGCATTCTCATTCTCAGTCTCTTTGGAGCATTATCCTTAAGTCCTTCTTTAAAGGCATTCTCAGTCTCTTCGGAGCATCATCTTTAAGTCCTTCTTTAAAGGCATTCTCAGTCTCTTCGGAGCATTATCCTTAAGTCCTTCTTTAAAGGCGTTCTCATTCTCAGTCTCCTCGGAGCATTATATCTAAGTCCTTCTTTAATGGCATTCTCAGTCTTTTCGGAGCATTATCTTTAAGTCCTTCTTTAAAGGCATTCTCAGTCTCCTCGGAGCATTATATCTAAGTTCTTCTTTAAAGGCATTCTCAGTCTTTTCGGAGCTTTATCTTTAAGTCCTTCTTTAAAGGCATTCTCAGTCTCCTCGGAGCATTATCCTTAAGTCCTTCTTTAAAGGCATTCTCAGTCTCTTCGAAGTAAAGCTTTCAAGTCCTCTGAGGAGGCATAATCTCTAAGTGCTCTGATCTTTCTAAGTCCTTAGGAGGCAAATTCTAGAAGTCCTCTGAGGAGGCAAATTCTCAAAGTCCTCTGAGGAGGCAAAATCTCAAAGTCCTCTGAGTAGGCAAATTCTCCAAGTCCTCTGAGGAGGCAAATCTTGAAAACCTCTGAGGAGTCAAATCCTAAGTTCCTCTGAGGAGGCAAAATTCTCCAAGTCCTCTGAGAAGGCAAATTCTCAAAGTCCTATGAGGAGGCAAATTCCCCAAAGTCCTCTGAGGAGGCAAAATCTTGAAGTCCTCTGAGGAGGCAAATTCTCAAAGTCCTCTGAGGAGGCAAATTCTCCAAGTCCTCTGAGGAGGCAAAATCTTGAATTCCTCTGAGGAGGCAAATTCCCCAAAGTCCTCTGAGGAGGCAAAATCTCAAAGTCCTCGGCAAATTCTCCAAGTCCTCTGAGGAGGCAAACTCTTGAAGTCCTCTGAGGAGGAAAATTCCCCAAAGTCCTCTGAGGAGGCAAAATCTCAAAGTCCTCGGCAAATTCTCCAAGTCCTCTGAGGAGGCAAAATCTTGAAGTCCTCTGAGGAGGCAAATTCCCCAAAGTCCTCTGAGGAGGCAAAATCTCAAAGTCCTCGGCAAATTCTCCAAGTCCTCTGAGGAGGCAAAATCCCAAAGTCCTTTGAGGAGGCAAAACATGAAGTCCTTTTAGGAGGCAAATATTGAAGTCATTTGAGGAGGCAAATCCCGAAGACCTCTAAGGAGGCAAAATCTTGAAGTCCTTTGAGGAGGCAAATCTTGAAGTCCTTTGAGGAGGCAAATTATGAAGACATCTGAGGAGGCAAAATCTCAAAGTCATATGAGGAGGCAAATCCCGTAGCCCTCTGAGGAGGTAAATCCTGAAGCCCTCTGAGGAGGCATCTCTTTACCCAACTCCCGGCAAGAAGGCAGGGTCTCTGCCACAGGTATGTAATCCCTTCTCTCTTTCTCTTTGAATTTTTGCTCACCTAGGTGTCTATGCACTAGCTTCTCCAAAATTGGGGGCAACTGTAGACACCGGGTCCCGAGTCCGGCATAAAATGAAAATGGTGATTTTTGATCCTTGATTATTCCCTTCGAAAAAAAAATGGAAAAAATAATAAATAATAAATATGTGTGTGAAATTAAAAATTAATTAGTTAATGTAGTTAGTTACTTGAGTAATTAATATTATTGTGTGATTAAAGTGCATGTATAATTAAAGTTTAAAATGTATAATTAATTAGATAAATATATATATATATATATATATATATGTGATAATTTAAATAGATTAAATGTTTAATTAATTAGATAAATTATATATCAAGTGGATTAATTATATTAATGTGTGATGTTTAATTAATATATAATGTTTAAATTAATTAATTAATGTGTGTTATTTGAATTAAGTTAGATCAATTAAAAAGAAGAAAAGGAGGGAATTATGGAGGAAATTACCATGTGCACCCTTAGCCCTAATTTGAAGGTATAATTAGAAAATGATGAGCAAAAACACCGGGGGCTCGGCAGATCAAGAAAAAAGAGAAAGAAAAGAAAAAGAAAAGAAAAGAAAAAGAAGAGAAAAGCAGAGAAAGAATAGGGAACCCAAGACCCAGAAAATCAAAGACATAAAAAGGGAAATCAAAGTACAAGAGAAATAGAAAAGATAAAGAGAGACACAAATTGATCAAACCAAAAGAAGGAAAAAGCCAAAGAAATCAAAGGAAAATAAAGAAAAGAGAGACAAAGAAGTGAAATAGAAAGAGGAAATAAGGGCAAAACAAGAGAGGGAAACAGGGGCCAAAAACACAGAGGACGACGCCGGAACCAAGGAAAAAGAAGAAAAAAAGGAAAGGAGGTGGCGGGGCCTCCGACGGCTAGTCACGGCCGCAGATCGGCACACGCGCCTCACTACGGTGGAGAGGGAACCCGGACGAAGCCGATGGTGCTCGCCGATCATCCGTAGACGCCGGCGTGAGGGAGATCGGAGATGGTGGTGGCGTGAGCTTTCGACGCATTTTTCGGCAAGGACTCAGCTTCCTCCGGCGCGTGACCAACTCCGGCGGGTTCCTCGGGTGGTGATCTATCCCCCGGTGAGGGAGGTGCTCATCACCGGCCTCCCACGGCGGCTCCGGCGGCAAAAAACCGGTAACCCCTATTTTACTAAATTTCTATTTTTTATTATTATTATTATTATTATTATTATTATTATTATTATTCTGTTTTAATTATTTTATTATTATTATTATACATTTATTTATTTTCTGTTTATTATTATTATTATTATTATTATTGTTATCATTATTTTTTTTTATCTATTATTAGTATTATTGAGTTATATTGATTTTATTGTTATTAATATTATTTATTTATTATTATATTCATTATTGTATTTATTTGTTATTGGTTATTGTATTTTGTGATTATTTGTTATTATTATTATTATTGAGGTTATAGTATTGTTAGTAGTGTTATTATTATTATTTATTAATTTATTATTAGTGTTATTCTGTCTTTAGTATTATTATTATTATTAATTAATTAATTAATTTACATTATTTATTATTATTATTATCATTATTATTTTTGGGTATATTTAGTTATTATTAATTATCGTTGTGTTTTGTTGTTATTATTTTAATATTATTATTACCGTTATCATCATCATTACCATTTTTATTCATGTTATTATTATTACTTTGCATTATTGCTATTATTATTATCTTTTATTATTTCTATTAATATTATTATTATTATTATTATTATTATTATTATTATTTCGTTACTATTGTTATCATTATTTTTATTATTATTATAATTTTTTTTATTTAATCATCATCATCATCTTACGGTATTATTATTAGCATTATCATTTTTATTGCATTTGATTGTTATAATTGCCATTGTGTTTTACATTAATTAATCCTCTCAATTTGTTTGATTCAATTATTTATTTAATTATTTATCTATTTATTCATTTATTTATCATTTAATTTGATCCATTACTAACTTTAATTATTTTCTTCAATTTACTTTATTCAATTATTTATTTGTTTAGTTATTCATTCAATTATTTATTTATTCATTATTAACCAATATTGTTTTCTGTCTCCACTGCGATGCGAGCGGCACGTGACTCGCCCACGGAATTAGGTGAAGCATGGTCGGGATAATTAGATTAGAATTTATTTATTTTGAAATATGTAATTATTATTTTATTCTTCTTTCATTCGCTAATGGTCAGTAATAATAAAAGATTTTTGACCGCGCTTAAAAAGAACCACAACACAAATATTTTCTACCAAAATGAAATTTGTTAATAAAACTGGACCGATGTCCTGGTTTTCACCCCAAAGCAAAGGTCGATTTGAGAACTCAAAACTTTTCATAAAAAGTAATTGGGAACCAATGTTCTCGCCTAAAAGAATAGCCCGATTTATGTATGTATTTTTATCATTTTTTTATGGTTTCATATTTGTTTTTAGATAATTATAGTTATATTTTATTTACTGCTTTTTTATACGTGCTTGTAATGCGCTTTAATTTTATTGTATAATTTGCATGTGAGAGAAGAGATAAAATAATTGATCTTAAAAACCCATTCATATAATATTAACTAAAGGTATGAATAAGAGTGAGGTCCCGAACTCTCTCTGGTTTTGGCCTCATAAGGTTAGAATTACTTTCCCGATGTTTTATCGGGTGGCGACTCCATGATCCTGCCTTATGGTAGCCCGATATGGTAGCCCGATAGACGGTGAGGTCATCTACAGCAAGCTTCATATTCAGCTTCATTGTTGGTTGCTTTGTATCTCAGCTTCTTAGCAAGGGGAAGTTTTTCATTATCTGGGGTTGTCAAGATGATTCCAACTCCGGCTCCCCTGTTATTCACTGCCCCGTCAAAGTGCATCTGCCATCCCTGAACAGAAATCGCGCCTATGCTTTCATCAGGAAAGGTAAACTCGGGGGTGTCTCCTTGAATAGGATGTTCAGCAAGAAATTCGGCTACGGCTCGCCCCTTAATAGTCTTGCGGGTGATGTATTGCACATCAAACTCTTGTAGCAAGAGCAGCCACCTCCCCATCTTTCCAAGCAAAGACGGTGCTTCCTGCAAATATCTTAATGGATTCTGCTTGGCCACTGCCTGAACTTTGTATGAGTGGAAGTAATGTCTCAGCTTCTTTGATGCCCAAATCACTGCGAGGCAGATCTTCTCTACTTCAGCATATTTTATTTGATGCCCAAATCACTGCGAGGCAGATCTTTGATGCCCAAATCACTGCAAATACACCAGGAACTTCTTGCTGAGGTAATAAATTGCAAACTCCACCCCAAATTCATCCTCTTGAGCCATCATGGCACCCACTAAACTGTCCTCTACTGCCAGATACAGAATAAGCGGTTTGACCGGTTGCGGAGGCCTTAGCACTGGCGGATTCAACAGATATTCCCTGATATTGTCAAAGGCTCTTTGGTAGTCTTCGTTCCAGACCACAGGCTGATTCTTTCTAAGCAGCTTAAAAACAGGCTCGCATATCGAAGTGAGCTTGGCAATGAATCGGCTGACATACTACAGCTTGCCCAGGAAACTCCTAACATCCTTCTCTTTTTGCGGCACAGGCATCTCTCTGATGGCTTTCACCTTGTTCGGGTCAATTTCTATTCCCCTCTGGCTAACGACATGTCCCAATAGCTTTCCTGAAGTCACTCCAAAAATGCACTTCTTGGGGTTAAGTCGTAGATTATACTTGTCGATCCTGGTGAAGAACTTCTCTAGAGCTTCAAAGTGTCCCTCTCGGGTGGCTGATTTGACCATCATGTCATCGACATACACTTCCACTTCTTTATGAATCAGGTCGCTTAAGATCTTGGTCTCCATTCTCTGATATGTGGCCCCTGTATTCTTCAGGCCGAAGGGCATGACCCGATAGGCATAGGTCCCCCACTCCGTGATAAAGCCAGTTTTAACCCGATCAGCTATCTTGTTCAGGATCTGGTTGTAGCCCACATAACCATCTCCAAAGCTGTACATCGCGCAATTGGCGGCGCTGTCTATCAACACGTCGATATGGGGTAATGGAAAATCATCTTTAGGGCAAGCTTTGTTCAGATCTCGATAATCCACACACACCCTGACCTTTCCGTTCTTCTTTGCTACAGGGACCACATTTGCCAGCCATGTAGGATACTGCACTTCCACGAGGAACTTGGCTTCAATCTGCTGTCGAATTTCCTCCTTAACCTTGTCAGCCCATTCCGTCCTTAGCCTTCTCAACTTCTGCTTCACAGGCTTGCAATATGGGTAAGTTGGGATGGCATGTTCCGCCATGTCTCGGTCAATTCCCGGCATGTCCTCGTAGGTCCAGGCGAAGACTTTTTCATGTTTTCTTATTATTCTCTCAAAATTTTTTCTCTCCTCAGGAGTTATGCTTGATGCTATTAGAATTTATCTCGGATTTTCCGAGGTTCCAAGATTAAAAGGCGTTGTACCAGTGGAGTCAATGTCAAAAATTGATGGAATATGATCATGTTCATGCATGTTGAAATCATTAGAAACATCGCACAAATAAGAGAAATTGTTTATCTTATTAATAATATTATAGTTATTATTTACATCATAAAAGAGTTCTGGAATAAAAAGACAGTCTAAACTAGAGTCTTCTTCTGCCACTCCCGAGGTTGATGCTGTTGCGGCTTGCTCACTGGCTTCCTGACTTAGCAGAGGCCCCTCAGGCTCGTCGGAGGAAAACTTCAAATTCTCCATTTTCAGCTCTAATTCTGCTATCTTCTCCTTCCCTTTCAACCTGGCAGCTACCATCTTTTCAGTAACGACCTCCTCAAGCTCGCACCTATCCCAAGTGATACCCTGGGTCATAACTTTCTCATCCCAAAAGTCTTTGACAGTCTTGACAAACCCGACATGCCAGTCATACACATCGTTAAAGATTTCGAAGCCAGGGACAATCCTCCCCTCTACCCAGTGCGGCTCATCTTCGCCCGTATATGCACAAACTGAGGATGCCGGTACGAAGCTCTTTGTTATGTGGGGGATTTTACCCGTTACCTTCTTCTTGCCGAAGCCACCTCTATACCCCAGACCTTTCTGGCTCCTTTGCCCTTGAGTAGTGATCGCGGTTTGCAGTCCTTTGGAGTTTCTGCCTAGACCAGCCCCAGGAAGATAATGCATCTTCTTCATCATATTAACCACAGCTGGGCTACCCACTGACCCGCGCTCTTCTCGTATCATGGATACATGGAAGCCGCTAAATGGCTGATTGGCTATTTCTAGCGCTGAGACCTGGTTTTCCCTGGCCGCTTTGATAGTTACCACCTCCCCTTCGTGTGGGAACTTTATCATCTGATGCAGTGTGGATGGCACTCCCCCTAATTTATGAAACCAGGGTCTCCCAAGTAAAGCTGAGAAGTTAGCGGGTATGGGCAGAACTACAAATTCAACCTCCACTTCAATAGGTCCTGTCTTGACCAATGTCTTAAAGGTTCCTGAGGCTTGCCTCCTCGAGTTATCATAGGCTGTGATAGTCAGATCAGATCCACTGAGCATATCTTCATTTAAACCAAAAGCTTGTAAAGCTATCAAAGGGCACACATTGATAGAAGACCCGTCGTCCACCATAACGCAAGCAGTGTGCTTATCGTTAATATGCGCTTTAATGTACAAGGGTCGGTTGTGGTTGCGGCCTTCAACAGGTAAGTCGGCGTCAGAAAAGACCAATCTCTCCTCGGATCCTCCCTTAATTAAACCCAAAAGTTTTGACGGGGAAATAGTGGTGGCGACTGTGGCCTCAACCAAAGCTTCTACTACCTTCTGCCTATGAGAGGGGGATTGCCTCAACAGATCCCATATGGATATTTGAGCTGCAGTTTTCTTCAACTGTCCGACAATCTGATTCTCCTCTGGCTCTTTCTCTGCTGATGGCTGTACCGGCTCAGGTAGCCTCATAATCTCGGGGATCACCCTTCCACTCCTCGTCACAGCCCCTATCTCTCCTTCGTCTCCATCGGAGCCCCACAAATCAAGGTTCATTCCTTCTTCATCCTCGGCTTCTCCACCGCTTTCACTGCTAGACCAGCAATCAAGGGTCACCACAACTGCCTTCTCCTCTCTATCCTCGAGATAACCAGCAGCAAACTTCTCACTCCCATATAGATCTTGTAGCACGTACCACTCTGGCAGACTAGATTGGATCATAAACACGGGTGGTGGTACGGCATTATAACCGGGCTTCTTCTCGGTTTCTCTCTTCTCAGGGTCAGAGATTTTCTTGCTATCAATCAAGTCTTGGATAGAGTGCCGGAGCGCTTTGCATTTATCTGTGATATGGCCTGAGTGTTGGTGGAATGCACAAAATTCGTTATCTTTGTGTCCAGGTTTCCCTTGTGTCAAAGCTGGCCTAGGAGCCAGAGGGTGCAATTTTTCCTCCTTCATTAACCTCCTCAAGACCCAGGATAATGGTCTCCCCAAGTTCGAAAACTTCCTCTGGGTGGTTACCTCAGTAGCAGACACTTCACCCATTCTTCTAGTGCTGTTACTGGGACCTGCCGGCCTGCTGGTTCCTTGACTGGGGTTAGCCCTTTTGGCGAAATTATCATTGTTAGCTTTCCGAGCCAAGAATTCTCCCTCTGCTTCGATGGCTATATCTTTGAGAGATTCCCAGTCCTTCAACCCCTTCATCCTCAACCCCTCTTTCAAGTACGGGCTTGTATTCTTAATGAATAGAAGAATCTGATCCTGGGTGTCCGGCTTTCGGCGCATTTCCATTACTCGGTTTTGCCATCGGGTGAGATAATCATGGAAAGATTCCCTAGTCTTCTGCTGGAGTAGCTCAAGATCTTTCAGAGTCACCTCCATTCTGGTGTTACAGTCATATTGCTTCAAAAACTCTTCAGTGAGCAGATCCCAATCTTCTTTAGTGCGGCGGTCAAGGCCATGATACCAGTCAATGGCATGAGAGGTCAAACTCAGGCAAAAGTATTCCACTTTCTGCTTCTTGGACAACGTGGTCCCCTTCATGACCAGAGAATATTGCTTCACATGTGCGGTGGGGTCAGAAGTACCATCAAACTTCGGCACATCCGGCATTTTGAAGTTATAAGGGATCGGGTCTTCTCCGTCCAACTCCTTATCCTTCGGATTCATCCCATGAGCTCTGCCTATCATACGGGCCATAGCTTCGAACCTTTCTTCCATTTTATTTAAAATGAAGTCATCAGTTTGAGGCGCCTTCCCCTTCTCAGATGCGAGGCTCATCCTATCATCTTCGATATCATCATCAATTCTCAGCACAGGCCTTCTTCTCTGCTCTCCCGAGGCCACTGACCTTAACCCTACTGGAGGCGGCCGAATAGGTTCTTCTCGTCTTTTAACCCTTTCTTCCTCAAGCTCATTCTGTCTCACTGGAGGAGGAGGAGCATTCTGCTGTGCCAAGGCGGTCAACATATTCATCATCCTACCCTCGAATTCCTCAAAACGGCGGCACACTTCTTCCGCAATCATGGCCCTGGTGGCGTCATCCCCCCTAGGCGAGTTTGCCATCTGAGATACTGTACCACTGATTTCTGATAAGATTTCTGGTAGACCCTCTCTATCTGACAGCTCGAGAGTAGGAACTCGGATCAGTCGCCCGGTTGGTGATCTAGTCCACCTGGGCAGATCTATGATGGCTGCAGGGACAAAAGTTAGGATGATGCATGGAATCCAGGTATAATGCATGATCGTGATATGCAACACTTACAGAGCACAAGCAAGTAAGTAGGTCCTTTCACCCTTATTTCTCTTACACACGTGGTCGTGCAGTCTCTTTCCTAGGTGGGATTAGCCCAAGGGTCAACGAGGGACCCGATGGACGCGTATGGTGCGCGGCGAAAAACCGGTAGCATGACACTCCTATGCTAATGTACAAGCGGATGGACAATGATCGTCACGTATTTGGATGTTCCATAAATTTTGACATGGCCCTACCGGGGCATAATAGCCTTTGGCTAGGTTACCAAGCGAGACATTTGGACTCACTCAATACATGAGGATCCATACAGCAAGCATGGAATTAGGGTTCATTTCACCTGTGGAAAGTAACTACAGCCATTACATGAGCTTTGGTCAAGGGAGATGTTTCTTCAAGGCTACCCAAGCATGATCCCTGCCGACGGGTCTAGCTCATCACGAGTGTAGCGACCGATCGGGTCATCATTTTGATATACCATTAAGGTATGTGGCTTGGGCTGGTGATTATCCTTAACACTTCCCCAAATTGAGTGAAAATGAGGAGGTGCTTCAGGAATGCACCGGGGCTAAAAGAGGGACCAAACTAGCATATTCTAAGGCTCTAATGATATGCGAATGCAATTTTGAGAGAAAGTGAATTTACGAATTAAATTTTAATCATAAATGCTAAAAGAGGTATTTTCGAATCGAAACCTCGAACCATAAACGTCCCCAGTGGAGTCACCACTGTGACGCGCGCCGGATCCCGTTGCGCCAACCTTTCGGACCGCCCGCACGTGGGCGATCGGGGCATTTGCGGGTCCGTTGGCAGCTTGCGAATGAATCGCAAGTGCGTCTATGTTGGGCAACAAGGAGGTATCATGGAGTCGCCACCCAATAGAACATTGGGAAAGTTACTCTCGCCTCGGAGAGCCTAAGATTGCGCTTGGTATCCATTTTGGGCCAGCCAGAGGGATCATGGAAGGTGAACTCCTCACCCTAAGGAGCCTAGGATTAGCGCTAAAGCCTCGTGACTCAAGAAGTATCTTGAAGGATGACCTCTAACCTCTTGAGCCCAAAGACCAGAGCTGGGTCCGGGATTTCTCATCTATTTCTACCTCAATTATTTTATGATCAAATTTTAATATCATTAATTTGCTCTCTCCCCACACTATGCAATTGATTAAAAGGCGCACTTATTCATATCTTGAAAGTGATAAATGATCAAATAGATAATGAAAGCAATAGATTACAATAATACAAGGAGCGGAATACAACTCCCTTTCGTAAATGTGCGAAGCATGCATAAATCGGGGCATTGCTCATTTTGAGGACTTTGGTCCTCGCATGCATCATTATTAAAATTAGGGATCTTTATTTGTGATGATCTTTATTGGATGAAAATAGGGCATTGGACCCTTGCTTTTTTGTAAAATTCATTTTATTGAATATAAAACATTGAGTCATTTTTATACATTAACGGGATATGAAAGGAGTATATTCGTATACATAAAATAATCAATGAATAATAAATGAAGAAAATAATTAAGAGGATTAGGAAACTAAACCCGATGAAGTCCTCCAAACATTGTGGGCAGCCGCTTAAGCTCGAGATCATCCAAGAGGATCAATATACACTCATAGGAAGTTAAGAGATGTTAATATACATAAAATTAACATATAAGAGGTCAAAAAACTTGGAAGAGATGAAAAACGATTTAAAAAGATGGAGACAGAACCCACCGACGGCCTTCCTTGGTTGACAGACGGGCGTCGGTTAGGGTATCCGATATGCCCGTTTGTCACTCAAAGAGGGGCGTCTGTAGGTGGGTGACCGACGAGCGTCGGTGATAAAGATGACCCGTCGGTCACCACTGTCTCCGAAAAAGACAAAATGGAGAGAAACCTTTTCAAAGTCAAGAAAAGTGGGTTTTATCCCAAAAGGAGATGAGAGAGTCAAAAAAACAAAAGAAAGTAAGGACAGATACCCAAAAACTCCACAAAATGAAAATAAATATGAGGTGAAATGGAGAAAGGATCCGGAATATTTACCCTCAGATAATCGCTTCGGGTGAGATTCTTGTGTTGGTTAGAGCCCCGCGCGTTCCACGAGAAGTAAAGATGAAAGATTAAAGAAAGAAAATGAGATATTTCTTCTTCAACCCCTCAGAAGATCGATTTTGGAGTCAAAATCTAAAGAAAACTAATTAGCTTTTAGTTCCTTTTAACTGATTTGATCCTTAGTGAAATAGATTTCCTTAGAAAATGTGTTTTGTTGGAAGAGAGAGAAAATTTGCTTGAAATTGGGCAGAGTTTCCTCCTTCGAAAATTTTTCCAATCCTTTTCAAATAAAAATTCGGAGCTTTTATAGCCAGACACGACCGACGGGCGTCGGTGTATAGGGGCGGGCGTCGGAAGAATCCTTCTGACACAAGGATTCGTCCGACGGCCCTGCCACATCCACCGACGGGCGTCGGAAGGGTTGCGTGCTCCGGGAAACCAGTCGGCATTCTGACAGGGGCGGTGATTTTCCGACGGGCGTCGGAAAATATCACAAGCCGTCGGTGACTCGAAGCGACGGGCTGACTTCACAGACGAGCTGGCCGTCTGTGGAGGACAAAAAGCTTTTTGACTCGAAAAAACCTCTGTTTTCTCCCCCTCTGCCCAGGAATGGTAAAAAGCCTCATTTCTCGTGGAACGTGGGACTAAAACCTCCAAATCCAGCCCTTTTATACAGGCTCAGACAAAAATCTCAGACAAAAATTAACATCAAAAATATTAGTAATGATTCTAAAAATTAATCAAGTAAAAACGAAATAAATATTAGGCAAGTCAAATTATAATGATAATAATAATAATGATAAGACAAGTACAACAAAATAATAATAATATGGATATGATGGTAGCAATAACAATAATGATGATAAGTACAATAATAATAATAATAATAATAATAATAATAATAATAATAATAATAATAATAATAATAATAATAATAATAATAATAATAATAATAATAATGGGTTACAACAATAAAAACTAGCAAATGTAAGATAGGCTCAAAATAAGTTAATAATATAAAGATAGTAATAGTAATAAGAATAGCAAACAACATAATAATAATAATAATAGTAATAACAAAAATTATAATAAATAATAATAATGATAATGATAATAATAGTGAATCAACATAAAAATCAAATTACAGTAAATAAAGATTATATTAATAGTGATTTTAACACATTAAAATGCTAAAAGTAAATAATAGACATGATAATAATATTAACAATAACAAATAATATACAAAAAAAAAATAAATGAGAACAAGTCCAAGAATGTTTACCCTCAAAATTTTTTAGATCGGAGAAACGGTGTCTCGATGTATTTTCCTTGTCGAATTTGTGGTGATGAATGTTTGAAGAAAATGTGGAAATTGATATTTTAAAATAAAATTAAGAGAACATTTTGATAAAAAAATATTTTTGGGGAATGATTTGAGCAAAGGAAATTAATTTTCCAAGCTCAAATCACTCGAGAAATGAAATATATTTTTGAAGAAAAATGAATAAGTTAAAACTTGAGAAAAAGAAAAAAGAACTTGAGAATTTTTTGAAGAACTTTTTTTTGAAGAGGAAATCAAATTCCTGGAGAGTGAAAAGCTAGTGAGAAAAACCCAAAAGCCAAAAAAACTCCCTCTTTGAAAAAAATGTTTTCCGTCCTTTGAAAATGATGACCAAGTCTCCTATTAATTTTCAGTCTTGGCCAAAAATGGAGAAAGACAAAATGATCTTTTAATTTTTCGATAATCAAAAATAGCATAAAACGGTGAAAAATGGAAAAAAATCAGACTGGAAAAACAGAAAACCCAGGAAAATGACGGGTCAGGCCAAAAACGACCGCGTGGTGAAGGAGAAATGCGCGCCAGGGAGGAAAACGCGCGCGCGTGTTGCGCCGACACCGCACAAAGTGGTCGCGTGGTGGCCCTGGCCACCACGCGGCCACTTTGGGCCATTTAGCAAAAGTGGCCGCATGGTGGCCACTCTGCCACCACGTGGCCACTAAATGGCCTTATAATAAAGTGGCCATTATGGCCACTTTATTCCCACGTTTTATTTTTTTTTTTTTACTTTTTCCAATTAAGCTAATTAACTAATCTAATTCAGTTAAATTAATTAACTAACTTAATTTCTCCCCCTCTTTTTTTATTATTTTTAAATATAAAAAATAATGCTATTTTAAAAATTAATTTAATTAATCAATTTTTTTTATAATAATATATATATTTTCTATATCTATTTATTTGTTTATTCTTTTATTTAAGCAATAACGAGAGTCTCGACAAGGGAAACATCATTTTTTACACCTCTGCCTATAAGCCGGTATCATTTTCATCATCGGGTAATTCTGATCTTGGACCACCTCTGGACCCGGTGTCTACAGAAACGCTGTAATTGTAGGTTATTTTGTAATAAGTATAAGAAGTGTATTTTTAGTTAGCACGTTTATTGGAATTAAGTTTTGTATTAGAGAAGTTGTATTTTGTAAAATGAAAAATATAATAAGTCTCAAAATGTTATGTAATGTAATGTATGGATTTTCAAAATGTAAACTAACATTGCATGATAATGAAATTTGTTAATATTGAGTTTTATGTGAATGATAATTCATGTGCATGTGTTTGTTGCGTGTGACACCCCATAACCCTTATACTAAAGCTCTATAGGTGGTTAAGGAGTGTTATAGTTAGTGGTATCAGAGTATAGGTTTAGTCGTTTATGGGCTAGTGTATAATAGAAATGCGTATAGTTTTGTGTTGGCCTGATGCGTATGTTTTGCTTTTCTTAGAATGTCGAGGGATTCTTCTTCAAAAGCAATGAAAGAGATCTCTGGAAGTGGTAATCCTAGGGATTCGAAATCGCAAGTTTTTGGTCCGTCTGAACCAGTGAGCAATGCCAATGATGTCCTAGTTGCACTTTTAAAGGCTTTGCTTAAAACATCACAAGAAATGGTAAAAGCAATGGATCAAATGATTGCATCTAGAGCTCCAATGGAATCGAAGAGCAATCTTCCTCCTAGAAAAAGGTCTAAAGATTTACAAGAGACTCCTCAAGATAGGTCTAAAAGAGCACCTACCATTAGAGGTAGACAACGAGCATCCTTTACTACATTTGGATCTGGTAGAGGTTCAACTTATAAGAAGAAGGGTATTGTACCGGAATGTAATCATTGTGGTAAGTGTTATAGGAGCGAATGCAGATGGCTAACTGTAGACACTGGGTCCTAAGATAGCCCAGATCAGAGTTACCCAATGATGATAAGAGGCCTTTTCACAAGCAAAAAGGTTGAAAGTGGTGATTTCCTTGTCAAATTTGCATTTTAGAGTGAAAAAAATGAAAAAATAATAAAAAATGTTTTTAATATTAGATTTCAAAAATGGGGTTTAGAAATTGTAGTATTTTTAGTTAATTTTTAATAATAATAATAAAAAAATCGAGCGTCGGCCGCGGCGGCGCCTTGCGGCAGCGGCAGCAGCAGCGCGCGCGAGGCGTCGCTCGCCAGCGACGGGCATCCGTCACACCTGTTCCGCCGAAATTGCCCCTTTTGGCCCAAAACTGATTTTTTTCCGATTTTTTCACAAAAATCTGATTTTCTATCCCATTTTTTAGGGTTTTAAAGGGTTATTTTCCATTTTTAAAATTCAAAATAAATAATATCTAATTTAATTAATTTTTATTTTCATTTATTAGTTAGGTTTTCATCTTTTCTTCATATAAATAGAAAATGATGAAAAAGTAAAAGGGGGGGAATTTTTTTAGGGTTTATTTTTTAGTTTTTTCTCTTCTTCTTCTTCAACAAATTCTCTCTAGGTTTTTAGAGTTTTTCCCAACAAAAATAAAAAGAAAAGTTCATCAATTCTTCTTCTTTTTCTAATAGAACTTCTTCTAAATATATTTTTAGATGGAGTTTTATTGATGGAATTTAATTTTGAGACAAACATAACAATTGTTTGCTCTCAAAATTCATTTTTTAACTTGTTATTTGTTTTCAATTAAACTTTTTTCAAGGTTTTTTTTATTTTGAATCCCTTTTTTGATGAAAAATTGGTTTTGAGACAAATAAAACGATTGTTTATTCTTGAAATCTAATTTTTCATTTGATTTCTAAAAAACAAGTTTTTTTCTCATAAATGATTTTTTCTTTGGAACAAACAAAATAATTGTTTGTTCATGAGAACATTTTTATCAATAAAAATCATTCTTTAGGTAAAGAAATTAATTCTTTGTTCTTGAAGAGTTGTTGATTTTCTTCCATCTTTTTTTTCAAGTATATTTTTCCTTGGAATAAAATTCCAACATTTTTATTATTCAATTCTAATCTTGCAAATTAAGAACAAGGAAATCAATCATCATTTTTACCTTTATCGAATCCGAAACTCTGAGGGTAAATATTCTGGATTTAAATCTTTTTATTTTTTATTATTTTGTTTATAATTTAATTGGTGAACATGTATATTTTATTATTTTCTTTTATTCATTTATTCTATTGCTTTTATATTTGTCTCATTTAATATGTTTATATATTATTTTTGTTCATGTAAATATTGATTTCTTATCATTTCTAACATGTAAATATTGATTTCTTATTATTGCTAACATGTAAATAATTTATTTTTGCTTTGATTTCTCATTATTTTTAACATGTAATTAATTAATTCATTTTGATTGATCTTTTTTGCCATGTAAATATTTTATGTTAATCGGGATAACATTAATTAATCATGTCATTTATTTAATTATTTTTATCATTCTTTTATTCATTTTTTTATCATTCTTTTTCATTGCTATTGTCATATATTTATTGTTTATTCTTTTATTTGTTTATTGTCATTGTTCATTATTATTATTATCATGTTCATATTTTTATGTATTAATTCATTAACATGCTCTATTTATTTTAATCAAATCATTTAATTCTTTTATCATTTAATGCATATTTTTATTTATTTTGATTTGTTAACATGTTAATTCATTTATCATCCTTCATGTCATCTTATTTTATATTAATTTGTTGTTCATTATTTTATATGTTTAATTGATTTTATTGATTTAATTACTAACATTATTTCATTTGTTTTTTGTTTTTTATGTCAAAACTTATTTTCTTTACTTGGCCATTTTTGCGAGCACCCGAGGAGATCCAGAAGGCCCGTTTGGGTTAAATATTTATTTGCTTTATTTGTAATATTTCATTTATTTGGCTTTTTTCATTTATTCCATGTAATTTTCTTATAAAATTGTTTATTTTAGGCATGCTAAAAAGAAAATCACAAAAACATTTTTATTAATTAACTTGGAATCTTTCCCAATAAAAATGGGACCAATGTCCCAATTTTCTCCATCCAAAATAAAAATTATCACATCAAAATTATTTTATAATAAATATGCATGCAATGACCAATGTCCTCATCTTTAACAAATAGCCTGTTTTATGCATAATTTGTATTTTTATTTGCAATGGGGGTTGTATTCCGCCCCTAGTTTTATTGTAATTTATTTTCATGCACTTTACTTTAATTATGCTTTATTTACTTATCGCTTTCCCTGAATGGACAATCTGCACTTTAATTTAACTGCATTAAATTGAATGAGAAATGGGATAAAACACTAAATTCAAAACTCAATTATAAACTTAATCAAGGTATGAATAAATGGAAAGTCCCGAACCTACTCTGGTCTTTGGGCTCAAAGAGGCGAGCAGGCCATCTCAGCATTCTATTGGGGTGGAAACCTCCAAGACACCTCTTGTGTCCCGTAAAAAGGCTTAAACTTGCATAGTCCTAAGCACCACGAGACGAGAGGGCCATCCTAATGTTATATTAGGGTGGATGCCTCCAAAACACCTCTGGTTTGCCCAAGTTTGAGGCTAGAGGACCATCCTATCATTAGGGTGGAAGCCTCCAAGACACCTCCGGCTTGCCTATAATGCACATAACAGCGCTGTCTTAGGCTCACTGAGGCTAGATGACCTTTCCTAATATTCTATTGGGTGGCAACTCCAAGAAACCTCCTTGTTGCCCAAAATGGACGCACTTGTAATTTCTTACAAGTTCTTATGAACCTCATCCCGAAAGCCCTAAAAGCGGGTGGTTCGGGGCACCCCAAGGTTCGGTACGGGCCACACTAACTGGTGGGTGCTTTCGTTATGGAAGCACTCGCACATTTTAGTGAATTGCCTTAAGGCTTATGAATTGTGTGGAAATCAACCAGGAATAAGTAGGGGTGGATCTAATGTATCACTAGCGATTCGTGGTAGAAGAGGAAGTCGGGGCAAAGGTAATCAGTTCAGAAGTGGTATCATTTCAAGATCAGTGGATAGTCTTATTATGGTTCCAGCACCGAATCTTGATGGAGAGACGAGAGAGGACCAGGATGGACCAGAAGTTATACTTAGTACTTTCCGCTTTCTAAATATTCATGTACTAAAGTGTGTGCTGATTATCTTAATTATGATACATATGTGATTGGTCCTTCGGAGCATAGTGTAAATGTAACGCCCCAATACCCCCTGGAAGGATATCGGAGTCGCTACGCACGCATACACATTCAAGTTAAACAATTCCAACTTACTTAAACAACTAATAGTCAAATATCAATACACATGCTTAAAACAAATTCTTATAGTCATTTGCATTACGTTATATTGTTGTCTTTTATACATTACAAAAGCATTCTCCTTCTATAACATTTACATATCATATACAAAAATGCTTTACATATACATATACTGAACTATACAAAAGTACTATATCACATATACAAAAAGAACTTCAACTTGTACTCCTAGTGGCCATGACCTACAGATGCTCAACTCCTTACTAAACCTGCAAATCTACACGAAAAAACACCCGTGCTAAGCGATAACGCTTAGTGGGGATACTACAAATAACAGACTTCTAATGAAGTCACAAGTATTAGTCATCAAAACATATCAATAATTGGCATGCTATTCATTTTCGAGCATATTAAAAGAAACGAGCATTTATCATAATGATAAGCATACCATCAAACATGCTTTTAATGTATCTACAACTTTCATGTAACCTATATCATGGTCATATTCTTCTAACTTTAATTATTATCACAAACAATAAGTAAAACCTTGTTATTACATCTCATGTACATTTGTATACGTATAAACACAATGGCATATCTTTAGCATAATCATGTACAATAATAGCTTCTCATATGCACTTGTAAACTCATATTAGCATCTCTGGTATAATAGTCATATACTTCTATTAGCATTCTCAGTAACTCACTAACATGTAATAACATCTCTTATATATTGCAAATAGTTAATAGCCTGACCTCATAATATAAATGGATAAGGGTAAACATCTGGATACTGATAAACAGTAGAAAACATCTAGAGACCGGAGTCTCAATTCATCTAGATACTCGAAGGTATCAAACATTTAGACACCCGCCGGTGCCATTCTAGCAGCTGCAAAACATCTAACTCTCTGTAGGCATGCCCATCTATCCACTTCTATGAACATCTCAGGGTTATAATAAACACTTAGCCATATACATTACTTCTATTCAACTATCATGTTATACTATTGCTCATACAACTCAATAAATACAAATATTAACTATACATTACTATAAATACATACATATAGTTCAACATACACGTACACAACTCATTATTCATTTCCGTATCATATATATATATATATATATATATATTCATAGGTTTAACACATTAGAATTCTCAAATAATGTATTTAAACTAGTTTAGATTCCATTTGGCATACATAGATAACATTTGATAATGTTTGACAAAGAAATATGCAAGTGTGTGTGTGTGTGTGTGTGTGTGTGTGTGTGTGTATATTCATACGTTTAACACATTAGAATTCTCAAATAATGTATTTAAACTAGTTTAGATTCCATTTGGCATACATATATAGCATTTGATAATGTTTGACAAAGAAATATGCAAGTTGAAGGTACCTCACGGTGGTAACCTTTTGGTTGTCACCATGACATAAGAAAATACAAAACAGAACTGAAAACATGCATACTTCATGGTGACAACCATTTGGTTGTCACTGTGAGGTCCAAACATAGGCAATTCTACCTTCTCTCGGCATTGGTCACGGTGGCAATGAATTGGTTGTCACCATGACATACCAAAATTAGCAAAATAGAAGCAAAAATTCAGGATTGCTTCACTACTTTATTTTGTACAGCCTAGACCAACATATAAACCTCAATATTTGGTAAAAGTCCCTTCTTAACATTTGTTTCCAAGGATGTTAAGTTTCAAATGAAAAAATTTTAAGGTCATTTGGACATCTACAGCAACAGATATGAATTAAACAATCTATACTGCTCCCATGAACCCGCCAAAGTAGAGACACCTCTGTTTTGGCCATTTTTAAGGGTCTTAGAGCATCAATTCGTTCATAGTAATTCTGAGACTTTTATAGGTATGGAATTCATGGTTCTAATGGACCAACAATAACTTAATATGGAGTTCTCAAACTCCATTTATGACCAAAACATCACACGGAGGTCTGGTGAAATATGAGCAGGGTTTTTCCCTAAAACTAGGGTTCGTACTTTGGTCATAATCTTATGGCAATTCAGTTAAAAATTTCAACACACATCAATTACACATCTTAACTTATAACATCTATCCATCATCACACAAGTATACATAAATCTCAAAGTAACAACACATGCACTTTAACTAAATATAGCACATAATCCCTAACCTCAAAATGAGCAGCTTGATCAATTCTCTCTTCAAGTTCAAACTTTTCCCTTGCCTTTGTCCTTTCTTTTGTCCAAAGCTTCTTTCACAATCAATCAATTTCACACTTAATCCATTATTCAATTAACTGAAACTCTTCAACAGAAATGATAGATGAAGTAGAAGAAGAAAACATCAACTACACTTACCTTCTTAGCTTACTCTTCAAACCAATCCAAGTCAAAACTCTTTAAATCCAAACACAAAAGAAGATGAAGAAGGCTACAAAATAAAGAATAAAGAAAGGAACTGAAATGGGACTAGAGAGAAAATCTTGAGAGTATGGCCGGCTAAATGCAAAGGAGGAGGCAGATTTTGCCTCTCCACTCAACTTGTATTGCATGGAAGAGAGGTGTTGGCAAGGGCTGCATTCCACACGTGGAATGCACTCACCTCTTCCAGCAAAACCTCTTTTCAATCCTTGTTAATTAGCCAATTAATCCCTCACTTAAAGTTCTGTCTTTCAAGTTCTCAACTTTTCTTTCAATTACATCCCTACTTACTCATAATTGTTTACTCATTTCATCACTCTTGTACCCTCATCATACAATTGACACCACTAATCCTTCTAGGGTAAATTTCTCATTACAGTAAATGTGTATAATACATATGAGAAAAGTTTCTAAGTGATTTAAAGTAAAGAGTTAACTGTTAATCTGATAGAAGCGCTATCCCATGAATTTGAATTAATTCTAGGTATGGATAGTGTTGGAATCTAGAATGATGTGAAAAGTATGATAAAGTGGTGACACTTTGTATGCCTGTCAGCTATCTAAATGGAATCATTTAAGCATGAGCATATAGAAACATGGGAATGGGAAAAGTGCATTAATATTGCATAAACTGCATTTTTGCATCATTTCGCATACATACATCATCATAAATACATTCGCATCCCTTGATCATGAGTGCAAAACATTTGTGTATGTGTCTCATTCGAAAAGAAAGCTGACAAGATGTACATATAATGTTTGGTGTTAGAAAAAGGACGTTTGAGAAGGAGTGAAGTGTTTGTTAATGACGTATAAAGTATGAGTAATTAAAACTAAGAAGAGGAAGTTATTTATGAAGTTCATATAAAAGAATGCGAATAAGATTTTAAATGAAGAATGAATAACATGAGTGAAAGAAGTAAGTGGTATATTCCGTAAATTTGATGCGTCAAGAAATTGTGCAATAAGAGAGTGAAAGTAAAAGTGTTTAAATATGAAGCATATGCGTTTGGGTTTCTAAATAGTCATAAAGTTTTCTGAAAGTGCTTCGATGGAGGAAGTTAAGTATACTCTATTATTGGATCAGGTTTGAATTTCGCAGATGAAATTCTTTTAAGGAGGGGAGAGTTATAACGACCTGAAATTTACCCTAGTAGTATGTTGGCATAACTAGGGTAATTGGATGAGCTTGAATGGGATTTCTAATTTGGACTTAAGTGTAATTGAGAAATTGAGGACCCAATTGAATAAATGAAATAAGTTTAAGTGACTAATTGGTAAATGTGCATGATTAGAGTTACTAGAGGTTAATTAGTGTTAACTAAATTTAGATTATACTAATGAAGACTAAGGAATCATAGTGGAATCCAAGTGTCCTATTAAGGTGTTGCCAACCTACCCTTTTGCATGCAATATAAATGCTTTTGTGGAGAGAGAAACTCCACTCTTGGATTAGAATTCCGGTCCACTCTACCTCACATTCATGAGCCATTACTTTAACTTAGATTGTTATAGATTCCATTGAAGTTAAGTGATGCAATAGGTTGCTAAGTTTCTGTTTTAGCAAGCTAAGTGTTTAGTTGTGGTTAATCAATTCACCTTCTACTCTATTTTTTGATATTGAGATTGAGTTGATAATTGATGCTTGGTATCCAATTTTGGAAATTAGACTTGGATTTGCAGTTGAGGAAGCAAAGAGGATCAAGGGGAAAGAGAAAGTGGTTGATCAAGGAGCTAAGTGAACACATTGGAGCTAAGGAAATTGAGGTTTGGAAAATTTGTGTATTTTTGTATTTTTGATGTTTAACTTCTTGTTTTGAAGTATACATGAAATATTCGTGTTGAGTTGTTGTGATAGTTTTGGTAGATTTGATAATTTGGGTATGTTGAGTTTCTAAAGGAAACTCTGTTCAAATTTAGTTGAACCACTATTATTTTTTTTTTGTCATAAGTCAAGTTAACAAGTTCTAAATTTTATGAAACTAGAGCCATTTGAAAGCTAAGACAAATACCCGCAAAAATAGAGACACCAATGTTATGGCTAATATTAAGGGTCTTAGAGCCAGAAACCTGAATTTTGTCCCATTGGAAACTTAACATCCTACGGAAAAATTTTTAAGAAAGATGTTTTGACTGAAAATGATGTTTCGATATTAGTTTAAGCGGTGCAAGATTGAGGTGAAAACCAGTCTTGATATTCTGTTGTGTGGGACTTAATGGATGCTCCTGTCGCGAGCGCGATATAACATGGCATTTGATGGTTTTTCTTCTTATTTGGGACCCCAAGGCTAGCACTTGTCATTGCCCACCGATACCCCTCCCCAGTTTTGTATATTTCGGTGTGTTTTTACTCCCGAGACACACCCAAACATCACCGGAACATTGTAGAACTTATCCGACACATGTTTAGAGTCTTGTAAAGAAGTAGATAAATGGTTACCACTTAGGACTACGTGTGATTAAGGTACTTTAAGTGTAATTAAGTTTTGTAGGAGGGATTTTGGAACAAGTGGCATTTCATTGGCCATAACCCCTTAATTTCAAGTCCAATTATAACGAGATTTGTATCATTGAAATGTTAACCTGTAGATAATCATTTGATTTGAGGCCATGATGGCTGAAAGTGATGTATGCTAGTCTTTAGAAGTCATATAGGTGAATATTAGATAAGTGTTTGAAGGAGGTTTGTGGAGTGGAGCTTTGTACTTGAAGTTCAGCCGCTGTCGCGAGCGCGACAGGGGTCGAGGGTGCAACAGTGTGCTCCGATGAGTATAGATATGAGATTGTGTTCTGTCGTGAGTGCGGGCATTACTGCGAGGTGTTTGTTAATAAACCTACATGAGTGTATAATATTAAATGACATATTTATGCCTAATCTGATTATATGGAAAATGATAAATATGTGTATTTATGATTCATGCGAGGTTATGTATATTGGGGAATGAGCTTGTGTAGTAAAATATATATATGTGTGTGTGTGCAAGATAACATATGTTATGATGTTAGTTATGTTGGTGTATTGATGTGACTGATGGCTTTGAATTTATGAATTGCTTATTTATAAGGAGACCAATAGTGTGGCAAATCAGGTGAGTATGTGTCTATGAATATATGTATGTATACTATTTGTATGAATTAAATGATGGAGTGAAAGATTGACAAAAATAAGCTATATGTGTATGAAAGTGAATAGTGTTAAGAACTATTTGATATCTGTTTGACACAGTTAGGCAAAGATTTATAACATGTGAGTTCGAATTAAGTAATTGGGTCAGTTGTCTAGCCTGCAAGTCAAGTCATGGATAGATAGGCATGCCTCTAGGGTCTGAAGTACTGCATCCAAAAGCGAGTGACTTCTATTAATCGGCCCCGTTTGGGTTAGGGGTAATACTGGAATAGGTTCCCCAAAAGTGAGTGATTGTGTGATTGATTATTTATGTACTTACGGGTACTAATGCGATTGATTATTTATGTACCTATATGTACTAATGCGATTGATTATTTCTGTACCTACGGGTACTAGTTTAAAGGTATCTACGGATATCAGAGTGATAACCCATTATCCACTACTATAGAAGTGCAGGCAAAAATAGGAAATAGCTAGTAAACAAATGATTGATTGTTAACTTTGTGTACTTCGTGAAATTGTGAGTTTATAATATATGATAAGTTAAGGCGTAAGTAATGTGGACTGTTATTATATATTGATGAGAACAGACGTGCTTTACATAAATATGAATTGGTGTTGATAATTGCTAGTGTAATACGAAGTGAATACATAATGGATACAGTATGTGGTATCAGGTAAGCTATGTTATGATAAGCAAGAAAATGACAGTGAACTTTCCATGTTTGATGAGTATGTGATATTATAGTGATTTAGTAAATGTATTCTTTGATTGAATGTATGCTAATAATTGTGGACGGTGTCTATGCCTATGCGAGTGCCAATAATGATTTTGCTATATGTGGTTACACATGTATTATGTAATGTTTATAAATGGCATTGTCTATTGAGTTGCAAAGAATGACTGAGAGATAACAAAATGAGCAAATTATTATGTGAATTAAGGAGATGAAGTAAAGAACTATATAATGATTTCAATGATATTGTTAGTTGCTTGTGGGTAATTGATGGATGATTGCATTAATGCGGATGCTAATTGATTATACCTATTATATATGATGCTGCCTGAGTTTGTGATTTGTATTGACGATCACCGTGAGTGTTCGTCCATATTTTACTATTCTTCGCTAAGTGTTATCGCTTAGCATGGATGTTTTATCCATGCAGGTATCTAAAGATAGCATTTTGGAAGACAGTCCTGCATCGCCAACGACCGACACATTAGAAAACGCTGTAATTCTAAGTTATTTTGTAATAAGTATAAGAAGTGTATTTTTAGTTAGCATGTGTAATGGAATTAAGTTTTGTATCAGAGAATTTGTATTTTGTAAAACAAAAAATATAATAAGACTAAAAATGTTATGTAATGTAATGTATGGATTTTCAAAATGTAAACTAACATTGCATGATAATGAAATTTGTTAATCCTGAGTTTTATATGAATGATAATTCGTGTGCATGTGTTTGTTGTGTGTAACACTCCATAACCCTTGTAGTAAAGCTCTACAGGTGGTTAGGGGGTGTTTCAGTTAGTGGTATCAAAGCATAGGTTTAGTCGTTTCTGGGCTAGTGTAGAATAGAAATGCATATAGTTTTATGTTGGCCTGATGCGGATGTTTTGCTTCTCTTAGAATGTCGAGGGATTCTTCTTTAGAAGCAATGAAAGAGATCTCTGGAAGTGGTAATCCTAGGGATTCGAAACTGCCAGTTTTTGGTCTGTCTGAACCAGTGAGCGACATCAGTGATATCCTAGTTGCACTTTAAAGGCTTTGCTTAAAACATAACAAGAAATGATAAAAGCATTGGATCAAATGATTACATCTAGAGCTCCAATGGAATCGAGGAGCAATCTTCCTCCTAGAAAAAGGCCTAGAAATTTACAAGAGACTCCTCAAGATAGGTGTAGAAGAGGACCTACGATTAGAGGTAGACAACGAGGATCCTTTACTGCATCTGGATCTGGTAGAGTTTTGACTTATAAGAAGAAGGGTATTGTACCAAAATGTAATCATTGTGATAAGTGTCATAGGAGCGAATGCAAATGGCTAACTGATGGGTGCTTTTGTTGTGGCAGCACTGCGCACATTTTAGTGAATTGCCTTAAGGCTTATGAATTGTGTGGAAATAAGTAAGGAATAAGTAGGGGTGGATCTAATTTATCACTAGCGATTCGTGGTAGAAGAGGAAGTCGGGGCAGAGGTAATCAGTTCAGAAGTAGTATCGTATCAAGATCAGTGGATAGTCCTACTATGGTTCCAACACCGAATCTTGCTGGAGAGACGAGAGAGGACCAGGATGGACCAAAAGTTATACCTGGTACTTTTCTGTTTTCTAAAGATTCATGTACTAAAGTGTGTGCTAATTATCTTAATTATGATGTGTACGTGATTGGTCCTTCGGGGCATAGTGTAAATGTGTATAATGAGTATGACAACAGTTTCTAAGTGATTCAAAGTAAAGAGTTAACTGTTAATCTGATAGAAGCACTATCCCATGAATTTGAATTAATTCTGGGTATGGATAATATTGGAATCTAGAATAATGTGAAAAGTATGATAAAGTGGTGACACTTTGTATACCTGTCAGCTATCTTAATGGAATCATTTAAGCATGAGCATATAGAAATATGGGAATTGGAAAAGTGCATTAATATTGCATAAACTGCATTTTTGCATCATTTCGCATACATACATCATCATAAATACATTCACATCCCTTGATCATGAGTGCAAAACATTTGTATATGTGTCTCATTCGAAGAGAAAGCTGACAGGATGTACATATAATGTTTGGTGTTTAAAAAAGGACGTTTGAGAAGGAGTGAAGTGTTTGTTAATGAAGTATAAAGTATGAGTAATTAAAGCTACGAAGAGGAAGTTATTTATGAAGTTCATAAAAAAGAATGTGAATAAGATTTTAAATGAAGAATGAATAACATGAGTGAAAGAAGTAAGTGGTATATTTGTAACACCCCCATACCCCCGGTAAGGAATATCGGGGCGCCACGCGGGCACATACATATACCTATACATATACATGCACTAGCGGAAGCGATAGCATAATACAAGTCCGTTAAGAGTAATAAAATAAAATAATACTACACTAAGGCCCCACATGCAATTCATATTAACTACCTATATACATTTAGCTTTATACATATTCATATTACAATCTGTTTCCATTTAACTTTACATATACATTTACATGTGATTCTCATACTCATTCCTGTACATATATCTTTACATAATGATGTTACTCAAAACATCATAAACTCTATCTCTTACTTATACAAAAAGGAGGAACCAAAACTCCCTAGTGGCCTTGACCTGCAGATGCGCGCTCTCACTAAGTCCAAACCTATACCTACACGGAAGCAAACTTCCATGCTAAGCGATAATGCTTAGTGGGGATGAAATAATGCAAAGGACTTCTTTCCGAAGTCACACATAAATCATTCATTTCTTATGACAAAATCAAATAGCTCATGCATAAAATTTGCACACGTGTACAAATCATTTATTCAAATACACAAGAATTATGTGCTCACATTCATGCAATACTTCTCATGTCCTATAGCATTTAATCAGAACAATCCTCTAAATCATTTCATGTTCACTATATCCTATTAGTAAGCCTAAATTCCTTTCATGGTGGATACGGGTAACTTTAGATACTGTTTACAACATTTTGCATATGGAGAATTAACTCAAAACTCTGTGGAATACATAAGGTATTCCGAACTCTGGGCACAATTAAGGCTAACTCTAGCAGCACACTCTAACCCTTTATAAGCATGCTTATCTATCCACTATAACGGTAGTCAGGCTCAATAACAACTCATACACTACACACAGACACCAACTCATCAACTAAAATTCAAGTGCATTTAATTCATATAATGATTATTAATCATGTTCATTTAATTAATATTAGCTATGTAAAAGGTTTTAGAAAAAATAAGTTTTAAACCAAATACGGACCAAAGGGTGCTATACAAAACTTACCTAGACATATATCAACTCAAAACAGAAGCAACAGATCAAGATAACTCAAAACAGAAGCAATAGGGAAGGAGAGAGGTCGAGCACGACTTGTGCTCCCTCTACTTTCCTGGAGCACGCCTTATGCTCCCTCCCTTACTCTCTCTGGTGGAGCACGACTCGTGCTCAAGTGCACAACTCGTGCTCCAGCTCCCTCTTCTTTCTCTCCTGGAGCACATCTCGTGCTCCCTCTCCCTTTTCTCTCTAGATGAGCACGACTCGTGCTCCTCCTTCCCCTTCCTCTCTGAGACGTGTTACACAACATGACGAGGACAACATCAACTCTTTGAAGAACGTGTTTCTGTCACAATCGCGACTCAAGTCGTGCTCGTGACAGAACCACTTCCTTCCCTCTAAACACGCTATAAACCCTTATTTTCAAAACCCAAACCAACTCCTTCACTTTCACATGCAATAAACTCCTCTTTTAACATGCAATTACCCTATAAATCATGCTCATAACTAGAATTGCACTCAAATTACACAAATCAACTTCAACATTAATTCACTACAAGCAATCAAAATGATTTCACACTAAAAGGCAATTGAGCTAATATAAGCTCCATGTGCATTTCTTTATGCAAATAAGTCTCTATTAAGATATTTAAATCAACAACACACACAAGAATAATAAATCGCACACGATCCCTACCTCTATGGCGTTGAACTAAGCTCTCTATACTCAGCTCCGACCTTCTCTTTGCCCTTATTCGGTCTCTTGTCCACAGCTTCCATGCACAACCATTCAAAACACTAGAGTTACTCTTCTCTTTATTTTAAATCAAAAATAAAAATATAGCAAGAAAAAGGAGGTCAGATCGAAGAATAAATCCAACTTACCTTTTAAAGAGATCTAATCAAGTCCTATTATGCTCTCTTTAAGCCACTTCAAATGGTTCTACCCAAGAAACCAAGCAAATGAAGAAGAAAAGGGACAAGAGAGAGTGCAAAGCAAGGAAACGGTAGAAACTCAAGGAAAAGAGAAAGAAAGAAAGAATAATGGGCCAAAGCAAGGAAACCAACTTGAAAGGAAAAGAGAGAGGTAGATGGTCCAAGTTAATCCCACCATTAACTATGCTAATAAATGCCACCTATCCAATTAATTACATATTTATCTTCTTTTACCCTTAATCTCTTTTCACTTCATGTAATAATAGCCAAACTCTTGCCACATGTCACCTCCCTACAATGCCATGTGTCAATCCCCTAAAACCCATATGTTAAAAATTCCAATTTAATTAACTTACCACCGGAGGGGTTCTACCGCGCCCGCAACGCTTATTGCGCTCACGACAGGACTCTCATACTCAACATATAATCTTTCCTTGAGAAGAAAAAAAAATTCTATAATTCTACTAGGGCCACTTCAGGGTGTTACAATATTCCATAAATTTGATGCGTCAAGGAATTGTACAATAAGAGAGTGAAAGTAAAAGTGTTTAATTATGATGCATATGCGTTTGGGTTTCTGAACAGTGATAAAGTTCTCTGGAAGTGCTTCGATGGAGGAAGTTATGTATCCTCTACTGTTGGATCGGGTTTGAATTTCACAGACAAAATTATTTTAAGGAGGGGAGAGTTATAACGACTTGAAATTTACCCTAGTAGTATGTTAGCATAACTAGGGTAATTGGATGAGCTTGAATGGGATTTCTAATTTGGACTAAAGTGTAATTGAGAAATTAAGGACCCAATTGAATAAATGAAATAAGTTTAAGTGACTAATTGGTAAATGTGCATGATTAGAGTTAATAGAGGTTAATTAGTGTTAACTAAATTTAGATTATACTAATGAAGATTAAGGAATCATAGTGGAATCCAAGTGTCCTATTAAGGTGTTGCCAACCTACCCTTTTACATGTAATATAAATACTTTTGTGGAGAGAGAAACTCCACTCTTATATGAGAATTCCGGTTGCTCTACCTCACTCTCTCAAATTCTTGTTTCATTTTCTTTTTTCTCCATTCATGAGCCATTACTTTAACTTAGATTATTATAGATTCCGTTGAAGTTAAGTGATGCAATAGGTTGCTATGTTTCTATTTTAGCAAGCTAAGTGTTTAGTTGTGGTTTATCAATTCTCCTTCTACTCTATTCTTTGATATTGAGATTGAGTTGATAATTGATGTTTGGTATCCAATTTTGGAAATTGGACTTGGATTTATAGTTGAGGAAGTAAAGAGAATTAAGGGGAAAGAGAAAGTGGTTGATTAAGGAGCTAAGTGAACACATTGGAGCTAAGGAAATTGAGGTTTGGAAAATTTGTGTATTTTTGTATTTTTGATGTTTAACTTCTTGTTTTGAAGTATACATGAAATATTTGTATTGAGTTGTTTTGATAATTTTGGTAGATTTGATAATTTGGGTATGTTGAGTTTCTAAAGGAAACTCTGCTCAAATTTAGTTGAACCACTATCGTTTGTTTTGGTCATAAGTCAAGTTAGGAAATTCTAAATGTTATGAAACCTATTCCATTTGAAAGGTGAGAGAAATATCCTTAAATGTCATAGAAATAGCCATGAGCAAACTTTGGCTCTAGGACCCTTAAAATTGGCCAAAACATAGTTGTCTCTATTTTAGAGAGTTCATAGGAACAGTATAGGTTGTTTAGATCACATCTGACGTTTTAGATATCCAAATGACCTGAAATTTGTCCCATTGGATACTTAACATCCTAGGGAACAATTGTGTGGCTAGAGAAAGGAGTTAAGTGTGACACGTGCCGAACCTAGCATAGGCCCTCTTTGAATCCGCTTTTAGGACTCGAGGGATTGGTTCGCGTCTTTTTGATCTTGGGCATCATGAGTCATCTTGGATGCCTCCTTCCCAATATAAAATTGAAAAGGATCATCTCGACTCACAATGCCTTTAGGCACCTTTGAGGTATTTTGGAGTCGCCACCCAATTTACAAGAAATTGGGAAAGGTCTCTAACCTCTATTGGTCTAAACCAGAGATGGTGTTCGAAATTTCACTCTTATTAATGACTTAAGTTTATAAATGAGTTTTTAAGAAATCAAAATTTCGTCTCTCATCTCACGTGATTGTGCATTAAATTTAAAGCGCATTTGCAAGCATATTAAAAGCGGTAAGTAAAGCAGTAAATAAATAATAAAGCAATAAGTAAATAAATAAATTACAAATAAGAAATTGAATGGTACAGAACAATCCCCCAAAATAAAATTAAAAAAAAATAAATGAAATTTGCCGCGAAAATTAATTACCAGGGCCAAAAAAAGGAATAAACAACACATACAAAATAATTAAAAATGCATCATACATAAATCGGGTCATTTATTAAATGTTAGGAACATTGGTTCTTTTTTTTATTAACTTAAAAAATTAGAGAACTATTTTTTGGACATTGATTGGGAAAACCGGGATGAGTGATCCCATTTCGTAAAAATTAGTTCTCCATTTGAACGTGAGATTTTATTGGTTAAAATAGGACATTGGTCCATTTTATTAATAAAAATCCAAGTTATTAATTATTGTAAAGAGACATGATTTTCTACAATACGGAGAATTTTAAAATGCATTTTTACATACTACGTAAAAAATAATACACTAAATAAAGTACAGTAATTAAGAAATGCAAACCAAATTACAAGAGCCTTTAATTCCCGCTCCTCCGGCCCGCTCGGGAATATTACTCAAGGTAAAAAATTGGGGCCATAAAAAGAATAATGAAATAAAATTGTTAGTTAATTAAATCAAGTAATATAAACAAACAATTAATTAAATAAATTGAACCATTTAAATAATCAATTACACAATCAACCAGAAAAAAATGGCAATCAATTAAGCTAATTAAATATAAACAATCAATTAAATACAAATGATTAATTAAATTAATTAAATGTAAACAGTAGATTAAATAGATTAAATATAAATAATCAATTAAATTGATTATTTATAAACAATAATAATAAAAAAGGTTAAGCAATTAAAAAAATATAAACAACCAGTAAATAAATTAAACAAATTAAACAATCAGTTAAACATTCCATTAAAGAAATTAAAGAAATTGATCCATCAATTAAATTAATTAAATATGAATAATCAAATAAAAATAATCAATAGAATTAATTAAATGAAAACCAAAATAAATAAACTAAGTGAATCACATGAAAAAACTAAAGGAAAAAATTAATATAGATTGGACCAAAACATAGAAAATACATGCAAAAACGGAATTTGACAAATTAAATTAACAAGACTAATAGTTATAATTAAATAATAACAATAACTACCTAATGATAATGAGAAATTCATAATAATAATAATAATAATAATAATAATAATAATAATAATAATAATGTAATAGGATTTGTAAACAATAAAGAAAACGATTTAATATATAAACAGTTAACATTGGCCAAAACCAAGCAAAACAAGATTTACGACTCCAACAACCAGAAAAACAGGGGGAAACAGAGGACTAAAAAAACAGGTTGAGTAAACATGGCATTAATCCATCCAAACACACACAACAAAACAAAACATGCTCATTTAATCGTAACAGCAACAAACATGCGATAAACAAGTTAGTAAGATCAAATAAGAAATAAATATACAATATGTACAATGAACATAATTAACTAACACAACAAAACGAAGAAAAGAAAGAAGAAAGGAAGGAAGAAGAAGAAGAAGAAAGAAAGAAAGAAAAGAAATAGAGAGATGGCTATTCAGTATTTACCCTCAGATATGGACGTTAGATTGCAAGTTGAAGAAGCTTTGGTTTTCCTCTTTGCTTTTCTTTGAAAAGTGGTTAAACAGAGACTCCAAAACTTTCAATAAAAATCACATTGATGAAGAATAACCAAAACAATGGACTTTCCAACGTTAAAAACTCTTTCCTTTTGCTCTCAAAACAATCTCCGAATGTTTTTCTCTCAGTCGTTCTTTCTTTCTCTCTAAGCTTTTCTCTCTGTGTTTTTTTTTTCTGTGTTTCAATTCAGCTCTCTCTAATGCTCTCCTTCTTTCCTTTCTTTGTTTTTTTGCTTTCACTTCTCTTTTAATGTATTTGACATATTAGTTCGTTTTTCCTACCAAATCCAACATAAACCATACTTTCAAAACAAAATCCTCCCGAAAACATGGAGGGGGAACGCTGGACCACGCAAGGCAGGTGAGGCATTTATCTCACCTGTGAGATGGGCCTCACGTGGTGAGGCTTTATCTCACCAACGTGAGATGGGCCTCATAAACATGAGGCTCCATCTCATATGGGTGAGATGGGCCTCATCTCACAGGCCCCTAGCAAACCCTCAAAACTGCATTTTCCATTTTTTTTTTAACACGAAAACGAAAAGCATTTCCGAGTAAACCATCACTTCCATTTGTCCTCTTGCCCGCGAACAGGCATCATTTTTATCATTGGGTAACTCCGGTCTGAGCTGCTTCAGGACCCGGTGTATACAGTTGCCCCTAGTTTTAGGGAACGTAGTGCCTGGGTGCCTAAGTGAGCCAAAACTCAAAGAAAGAAAGAAGAAGCGCGTACCTGAGGCAGCTATCTTCTTGGACTGGATGATGTGCTGAGTCTGCTCAAGACTTACAAAACTAGAGGGTTGCTCTTCTGAGCTGTACCGAGCCCATTCTAGGCTTACAAAGTGCGAGAGGTTGTTCTTCTGAACTGCACCGAGCCCATTCTAGGCTTACAAAGTGCGATGGTTGTTCTTCTGAACTACACCAAGCCCGTTCTAGGCTTACAAAGTGCGAGATTGTTCTTCTGAATTGCACCGAGCCCGTTCTAGGCTTACAAAGTGCGAAGGTTGTTCTTCTGAACAACTGTTCTCATTTAGACATTTCCTACAAAATTACACGCACATGAGTATATACAAGAAATCATGTCTATGTATGGCATGCGGATGCTTGTAAAAATGAATGGACTATATCCTAGATGGTCAAGGGTCCATTAGGGATACAGCTTGGCTGCTCCATCATGCCCCCAAGGATCCACAAGAGTGTCATCTTAGCTTCAGGGATTCTGACCCAGAACCTGTTCTGAAAGATTCGTTAGGCGTGCATCTTTCCTCCGTCGCCGATCATATATCCGGGGTTATAACTCATGTCCCTACCTCCAAATTAATGCCGCCTTATCGCTCTGGGCGTCAAAAGTCATTATTTTAACGGTAGTGCATCCCTTGTGGATTTTCACACTAGCTTTTCTTAGCGGAAAATGCGTCCCCTGAGTGATTTTCACATAACCCTGTGCCTTACTTTTGCCTGGAATGGACCCAACTCAATCCAACGGTTTTTATTTTATTTTATTTTTTATAGGGCAGACTGCCTGTTTCCAGGTTTTCACCCTGCCCTTTGGCCTAACTTTTGCTTAGAGCACCAATTACGGTTTTCATCTCTAACGGCTTTTTTTCTGTTTACAAGAGAGGATTCTCAAACAATAGTCTTTAGATAGATCAATGATATATTGCTTTGAAGACAGAATTATAAGACCAATGAAAATGCAAATGAAACTCTCGGGTTTTCTCGATACATTTTCTCTCAGCCCTTAATTTTTGCCTAGGATGCCTTTTTCTGGTTTTCACCCTGACAAGGCACCCAATTTTAGCAAGGCCGCCTTTTTCAGTTTTTGACCCGCGGGGCATTTATTCTCTTCTTTTTATTTTAGCCTTTAGCCATGGAATCTTTTTAATCTGTCGACATTGACCGGTTCTTTGAACTCATTCCCATCATTGTCTGCTAAAATTACTGCTCCCTTTGTCAGTAACTTCTTCAGCACAAATGGACCTTCCCAGGTTGGCCGAAATTTTCCACGTATATATGGTGATCCTGTCCTCATCATCTTAAAGACCAAATCCCCTTCCTTCAATGGGTGCTTTCGCACCTTCTTGCCAAACAACCGAGCTAGTCTTTTCTGATAAACCTGATTGTGATAATATGCCCGCAACCTGTCTTCATCCAATAGATTCAACTGCAATAGTCACTGTTGTGCCCATTCTGTCTCTGGAATCTCAGCCTCCATGACTACCCTTAAAGATTTTAGCTTAATTTCAACTGGCAAAACTGCTTCAGTTCCATATACCAAAGAGAAAGGCATCGCTCCTGTAGAGGTTCTAACTGTGGTTCTGTAACCCCAGAGTGCGAAAGGTAGCTTTTCTGCCCAGTTTTTATAGCTCTGAACCATCTTGGCTAATATTCTTTTAACATTCTTGTTCGCCGCTTCAACATTAGCCTGAGGTCAGTAGGGAGAAGACTTGTGATGTTGGATCCCATATTTTTGGAGCATCTGTTTAGTTTCTGCTAAAAATTGTACCTCATTATCAGACATAATGCGGTGCGGGAGGCCATATCTGCATATCAAATTCCACTCGATGAACTTAGCCATGCCCCTAGCATCAACCTTTCTGAAAGACTCAGCTTCAACCCATTTAGTGAAGTAATCAATGGCAACCACAATAAATCTGTGCCCATTAGAAGTTGTGGGACGTATCTCGCCTATGATATCTATTCCCCAAGCTGTGAATGGCCATGGGGATGTCAAATTATATAGCTCTGAAACTGGCACATGCCTCAAATTCACGTATTGCTGGCATAACTGGCATTGCTTCACATACCTTGAACAGTCCGTGTCCATTGTGAGCCAATAAAATCCCTGGCACATGATCTTCTTTGCTAAGGCCAGACCATTCATGTGAGTTCCACAAACACCGGCATAAATCTCTTCTATAACCCTTTTGGCTTCTTTCTCTGCCAAACATCTTAATTGAATGTCATCCGCTTGCCTCTTATACAAAGTTTTGTCTACACTGATGAACAAAGAGGATAACTTTCTAATCATTCTCTGGTCTTTCTCAGTGGCTTCTTCTATAAAAACTGACCATTCTAAGTAGTTCTAAATATCATAATACTAAGGCTTCCCATCAACGACCTCAATATCCATTATCTGCTCAGTTTCAAAACAAGGCTTCTTCGCACTAGAGATCAGCACAGGTCTCATAGCAACCCCCGTTGGATTATCCCACATAGACACTAATGTCGCAAGAGCATCAACCAACTGATTTTCATCCCTGGGGATGAAGTGAAAAATGCAGGTCTCAAACTGGCTACTCAACATTTTCAAGTGCTTCACATAAGGCAATAGCCTCTCTTCCTTGACTGACCATTCCCCTCTGATCTGATGAATTACTAAGGATGAATCTCCGAAGACTTCTACAGTCTTTACCCCTAGAGCAAGCAATGCTTCCAATCTAAAGATGCAAGCTTCATATTCCGCTTCATTATTGGTCACCTTGTACCTCAACTTCTTGGCTAATGGTAGTTTTTCACCATCCGAGATTATAAGAATAATCCCTGCTCCTGCCCCCTTTCTGTTAACTGCCCCATCAAAAAACATCTGGCACCCTTGTATTGTTATGGCCGTGACATCTTCATCTGGGAAATTGTATTCGAACTGGTCTACCTTAGTAGGGTGTTCAGCCAAGAATTCAGCCACAACTCTTCCTTTAATGGTTTTTGATAAGAGCTTAATTGAAGTATAATTTAGTATATGTTTTGTATGAGTTTATAAAATTAATTATGCAATTATGTGTATATTTGATGTCATATGTGTTAGTTTATGTTTATTTGTATTAGTTTGTGTGTTTTTGTGTTTACTGGTGTATTTAGGTGAAAAAGGAAGAAAAGAAGCATATATGGTGGAGAGGAGCACGAGATCAGAGAAGACGGGATGCTTGAGCACGACTAGGATGGGAAAGCACGAGTCGTGCTGGTGCAGAGTCAAAAGAGAAAAGGAAAGGCAAAGAGAAAGAAGAGAAGAAGAGAAGACTGGATGCTAGAGAGCACGACTAGGACAAGAGAGCACGACAAGGACAAGGGTGCAGATGTACATGATCGGTGTTCGGCAAGTGTACCGAATCGACAAGTAATAAAGTGGGGTATAGTTAGGACCCCGAGTTATCGTACCCAAGGGAAAAAGGAATGTCACGTTAAATATCTATAGATGAGTGAATATGAGATGTCCCCGGTTTGTTTGGTGGAGAAAACTAAGCTAAGCAAGAAAATTAATTAACAATTAAAAATAAAAGAGTTCATCAAGAAATTACTCAATGATGAAATTAAATGCTTAGGAAATTCTATCCTCATAAATGTAATTGGAAATTGGTAAAACAATATAAACATGAAATTCTAGACAACCTAACTAAACCCAAGCGTCCCATTCCGGAGCAAGCTACTCTAATTGCATAACGTCCCATTCTGGAGCAAGCCATTCAACTAGCCTAAGCACGGGTCTAAAGTCCTAGATTCGGTTTGCTTTCCCATTACGGAGCCAAATAACCCAAAACCCATCTATTCCTCACATATCTAAAAATTATAAAACTAACATCTATAAATCAAGCGTCCCATTCCGGAGCAAGCAAAATCGATAGATGTAGAGATATAAGAACAGAGCAAAAATAAATTACAACAAAAATCAGATTTGAAATTAATCATCATTCTGGACTAAATCATAATCAAATCCAATAATCATCATAAATGCTGAAAATATACTGAGAGAAATAAAAGAAATCATGAAAATATTCATTAAATCCAAAAATCCAAAATACAAATATGATTCAAGAACTCCTAAGCAAGAATAACTACTCTAACATCAAGAATATAAACATAAATATGAAAAATCAAAGTTTAGAATACACTCTTGATGAGAGAGAAAATAGATCTTGAAACTCTTATTCATCAACCTTCGAATCTTCTTGAATCCCCAAAATATAAATTTAAATTAAAAATAATCTAAATTAATTAAGAACAAAATTGCAATTTAAAATTAAATCTATCTAAAACAGAATTTAAAAGGAGAATTAAAACATGAAAATTAAATAATTTGTTGCTGGAATTTAAGGGAAAATAAACCTAAGTCTAACCTAAAGAAAAGAACAAAAAAAATAAATATTAAAAACTAAATAATTTTTATACTGGAGAAAAGCACAGCTGTGCTTTGAGAAGCATATCTGTGTTTTTGCTAGGGTTGCGCGATAGCTGGTGGAAAAAGGCACAGCACAATTGTGTTTCTCGCTAAAGCACAGCTGTGCTTCTGGGCGAGAAATGCGTGACGCTATCCTCATCTGCGGAACACAGCTGTGCTCTCCGCAACAACACAGCTGTGTCATCAATTATTCTCGCTGGCGTACGCTGTCTTTGAAAGCACAGCTGTGCTTTGGGCAATTCTTGCCCTCCTTCCACAATTTCTTCTAAAATTCGCCCCAAACCTCCAATTTAGCTCCGGATTAAAATAAAACACCTGAAAACATCCCAAAACTTATTAAAAATTATAAAAACATTATAAATTAATAAAAAGACAAAAACTAACTAATCATTATTAAAATTAAATAAATAAAACACATAATTATGCCAAGAATTAATCTAAAATATTAATATAATTGCAACTTATCAGTACATGGTAGAGATAGAGCAGAAAGAAAGAGAAGAAGAAGAGGAAGGCTGACAAGTGCTGCATGACCACGACTATGATGGATGGACACGAGTAGGAGAGGAGAGTACGAGTCTTGCTACTGCAGAGAGGAACCGAAGGAGAAAGAGAGGAAAAAGGAAAGAGGCAAATCGTTAGGGTGTTCTGTCGCGAGCGCGACATCCTCACGATCGCGACGGAGGCAACCGTTAGAGCAGTTTTCAGCCAAAAGTCACTTGAAAAGTCATTTGTTTTCACCAACAATTGCAACCATCTTCAAGGGACATCTCCAAGGGACACCAACTTTAAATTATTATATATAAATATTAGTTTAACTGTAATTTTTAGAGAGTTGAACATTTTTATTAAGTAAAATTTCTGTAAGTTTAGAACAGTTTTTCTTCTTCTTAGTAAATTTTCTTAAGTTAGAATTTATGTTTTGAGAAGAAGACTTCTGCAAGGAAAAAGACTATATTTGCTGAACTGAAAAAGGGTTGAGAGATCTCCTTCTTCTATTTCTTATCTTTCTCTTCTTCTTTGTAATTATTATATGATGTATTTAAGAACTTGAATATTTTAATACTAAGTTTCATTATTCAATATCATTTGGTACTTTTGTATGTAGAATTTCTATTGGTAATTTATGCATTGATCTTTATAAGTTTGAGTTTAGTCGAGAGATAAATTCATTCTTAAATCTAATAGTTATTCATCATTTAATCATTAATTGAGAGATCATAATGTTTTATTGGTTGCTATAGGTTGTTTTCTATTCTTGAACTATGCATTTATAACACTCTACGTCTTAGATGAAAATTGGGATTTAGAATTACATATGCATATTTTAGGCAATCCTATTTATATCGAGAGAGCAAGTAGGAAATTTATTCAACTTGGCTTGCATGACAAGAATACTATATTAATCAAGAATAATCATTTCAAGTTTCATTTTTATACTTATCATCATTTATCCATTTGTCTTCTTTGATTAACATAAAATAGGTTTAATTAGTTTATTTAATAGAGTAGTTTAGATTTAACCAACAAATTCATGATAATTGTAAACAAGATTAAATCAAGTAGTAATAGTGAGTAAAAACAATATTCCTCGTGGGATCGACAACCTTTTGTACTATTTCGATACACCATATACTTGCGAAAAATTAGCACCTATAAAATATGCTAACAGTTTTCCTGGTAATGTATTCAATATCAAACTCCTGCAATAGTAATAACCATCTTCCCATCTTTCTTAGTAGAGAGGGTGCCTGTTGAAGGTACCTAAGTGGGTTATGCTTAGCAACTGCCTGCACGCTGAAACAGTGAAAGTAGTGTCGCAGCTTTTTAGAAGCCCAAATTACGGCTAAGTAAATTTTTTCCACTTCAACATATTTTGCTTCGTATGGCAAGAATTTCTTGCTAAGGTAATAAATAGCAAAGTCCACCCCAAATTCATCCTCCTGAGCCATCATGGCTCCCACTGAGCTGTCTTCTATTGCCAAATACAAGATTAGTGGTTTGGCACGACATGGTGGTCTTAAGACAGGTGGATTTAGAAGATAGTTCTTAATAGTATCAAAGGCTAACTGACAATCATCATTCCACACCACCGGTTGGTTCTTCCTGAGAAGCTTGAAGATGGGCCCACATACTGAGGCTAGCTTGGCAATAAACCGACTGATGTACTGAAGTTTTCCAAAGAAACTCCTAACCTCTTTCTCTTTCTGGGGAACTAGCATCTCTCTAATGGCTCTAACCTTATCAGGATCTACTTCTATTCCTCTTTGACTTACCACATGGCCCAATAGCTTACCTGAGGTAACTCCAAAAATGCACTTCTTAGGGTTAAGGCACAAATTGTACTTACTGATCCTTTGAAATAACTTTTCTAGAGCTTCATAGTGGTCTTCTCTAGTGGCTAACTTAATCATCATGTCATCTACATATACCTCTACTTCCTTGTGAATCAAGTCATCTAGGATTCTTGTTGCCATTCTCTGATAAGTTGCACCCGCATTCTTCAAACCAAATGGCATCACTCTATAAGAAAAAGTTCCCCATTCTGTGATGAAGGCTGTCTCAATTCGATCGATTATCTTATTGAGGATCTGATTATAACCTACATAACCATCCATGAAGCTATACATTATGCAAGCAGCTGCACTATCTACCAGTACATCTATGTGAGGCAGTGGAAAGTCATCCTTTGGACAAGCCTTATTCAGATCTCGATAGTCTACACATACGCGTACTTTTCCATCCTTCTTAGCCACAGGAACTACATTAGCTAACAAGGTCGGGTATTGAACTTCCACTAGAAACTTAACCTCAATCTGCCTATGGATCTCTTCTTTCACCTTTTGTACCCATTCTGGCCTAAGTCTTCTGAGCTTCTGCTTGACAGGTTTAGACTCTGGGTAAGTTGGAATAGCATGTTCGGCAACCTCTCGATCGATCCCCGGCATGTCCTCATAAGTCCAGGCAAAGACTTTTTCATATTTTCTTAAAATTCTCTCAAATTTTATTCTCTCCTCAGGAGTTATATCTGATGATATCAAAATTTCCTTTGGGTTTTCCAAAGTTCCAAGATTAAATGCAGTTGTGCTAGTTGAATTAATGTCAAAAATAAATGCATCATGTTTATGATCATGAGAAATGATATCATCAGAAACATCGCACAAATAAGCAAAGTTATTTATATTATTAATATAATAAAAAACATTAACATTGTCATTTTCAAATAGTTCTGGCATAAAAAGACTATCTATATGACTATTGTCTTCATCTTCTGTTGATGCTGATACTGCAGCAGACTGTGCTTTGGCCTCTTGGCTTGATGAAGGCTTTTCAACTATCTCTGGTGAAATCCTCAGATCTTTAATCTTTAAATCTGGCTCTGCCATCTTCTCTTTCCCCTTCAACCGGGTGGCTAACAGCTTCTCAGTTACAATCTCCTCGGGCCCATCTTGTCCCAGACACTGCACTGCGTCAAAATCTCCTCGTCCCAGAAGTCCTCTGCTGACTTGATTACCGCAACATACCAGTCGAAGACATCATTAAAAATTTCAAATCCTGGAATGATCTTTCCATTCACCCACTAAAGCTCTTCTTTTGCGGTGTAAGCACATATTGAGGATACAGGAATAACAGTTTCTGAAATATGGGGCATCTTTTCTGACTTCTTCTTCTCGCCACGTTCACCTTTATATCCCAAACCCTTTCGATCTTTCTGGCCTTGAGTAGTGATAGCAGACTACCGCCCTTGTGATTTTTTACCCAAACCAGCTCCTGAAAGAAAGTGCATCTTTTTCATCATATTTACCACCTGAGGGGTATTCGCTGAACCTTGCTCTTTTCCTATCACAAATACGTGAAAGCCACTAAATGGCTGGTTGGAAATCCCCAAGGCAGACACTTGGTTTTCTCTCGCCGCTTTAATAGTCACCACCTCTCCTTCATGTGGTATCTTAATCATATGGTGTAGGGTAGATGGCACTCCTCCTAACTTATGGAACCATGGCCTTCCAAGTAGAACTGAGAAATTGGCTGGGATAGGCAAAACCACAAATTCTGCTTCCGTCTCAATAGGTCCAGTCTTAACCAGAGCTCTGAATGTTCCCGAGGCTTGTCTTTTAGAATTATCATAGGCTGTGATGGTAAAATCAGACTTGCTAAGCTTGCTTTCTTCTAACCTAAAAGCCTGAAGTGCCACTAAATGGCAGACATTTATAGATGATCCGTCATCAACCATGACACAAGCGTTGTACTTGCCATTAATTTGTGCCTTGATGTACAACGGCCGGTTATGATTGCGGCCCTCCACTGGCAGGTCAGCATCAGAATACACCAATCTCTCTCCTGATCCCCCTTTGACAAGATCTAGCAATTCGGATGGAGAAATTATGGTGGCCATGGTAGACTCACTCAAAGCCTCAACCAACCTTTGTCTGTGTGAAGAAGACTGTCTTAAAAGGTCCCATATGGATATCTAAGTTGTGGTCTTCTTCAACTGCTTTACTATTTGATTCTCTTCTGGATCCCTTTCTGCTGATGCTTGCACTGGTTCTTGAGGCTTCTCCACCTCCAGGACCACTCTACCACTCCTTATGACAGCCCCTACTTCTTTCCCTTCTCCATCTGACTCCCATAGATCCATAAACTTTTCTTCTTTCTACTCATCTTTGTCTTCTTCACCACTCTCACTGGTGGACCAACAATCTATCTCCCCCACGGACATCCCTTCTTCATCAACCTCAGATGAGTGACTGCAACATATTCATTCTCATACAAATCCTGCAAGACATACCATTCGGGTAGACTTGACTCAATCATGAAAATAGGCGGTGGCACAGCATTATAGTTGGGCTTCTTCTTACTCTCTCTCCGTTTCGGTGCCTCAGCGCTATGCAATTATCTATCAGATGTCCAGTATGCCGGTGATAAGCATAGTATTCATTCTCTTTATGCCCCGGCTATCCTTGGTTCCTAGCTGGCCTGGGTGGTAGGAGTTGCAGCTTCCCCTCTTTCATCAATCTTTTTAACACCCATGATAAAGGCCGACCCAAATTTGAGAAGTACCTCTGACTGACACCCGTTGTCGATACCTCAGCTATCTTCCCACTTCGATTGCCACTGTTGGAGCTTGCTGGCTTTGTTGCCCCCTGATTAGTATAACCCCTCTTGGCATAAGCTTTACTGTTGGCCTTTCTCAAAAGGTACTCTCCTTCAGCCTCAATAGCGATGTCTTTCAAAGACTCCCAGTCTCTCGATCCCTTCATCTTTAATCCATCCCTCAGATACGGGCTCGCATTTTTGATGAACAGCCGAATCTAATCTTGAGTATCTGGTTTACACTTTATTTCCATAACTCGGCTCCTCCATCGGGTCAGATATTCGTGGAAAGACTCGCCTTCCTTTTGCTGCAAAAACTCTAAATCCTTTAGAGCTACTTCCATTCTCAAACTACAATCATATTGTCTGAGAAACTCCTCTGTCGGCAAATCCCAATCCTCCTTCGTCCTTCGGTCTAGCCCATGATACCAATCCACCGCCGGGCCGGTTAAGCTTAAATAAAAATACTCAATCTTCTGTCTCTTTGTTAAAGTATTACCCTTCATCATCAGCGAGTACTGCTTTATGTGTGCAGTGGGATTGGAAGTGCCATCAAATTTTGAAATATCAAGCATCTTGAAGTTCTGAGGGATTAGACCATCACTATCCAGCTCCCGATCTTCGGGGTTCATTCCTCTTCCTACTTTCAACATCCTTGTCATAGCTTCAAACTTTTCTTCCATTTTCCTCCACATTGCATCTTCCAGCTTGGGCAATTTTCCCTTTACTATCGTTTGTTCCTCTTGCTCCTCCCATAAGTCAATCACAGATTTGGGGCCCTCCCTCTGCTCGATAGGTGCTGGCGCTCTTGGCTCAACCATAAGTGGATCAACTGCTACTGGGGGATCCTCTCTAGCAACCCCTTGGTCATTTTTCTCTCAAACTGGAGCAGCAGCCTGTTGCCCGGCAAGTGGGGCTAAGGCAGTGGCAAGGTTGCCTATTATCGCCATCATCCTGGCCTCAAACTCTTCCATTCTCTTCCCCACTTCCTCGATAATCATTGCCCTAGTTACATCAGAACCACTTGCTGGATTAGAAATATTTGATTCTACTGATGATTCTGAAGAAAATGTCTGACTGCTTTCTGAAAAGGAATCCAAACCCTAATCTGAAACCAGCTCTGATAATCCCAAAAGTGAAATCTTTTTTAACCGACCTTCGGGACGTCTAAACCACCTGGACGAATCTGTGATTGCTGCAAAACACATCTTTGTTAGGATGATGCATGACTTGAAGTGCAATGCATGGTCATGCTGGTGCAGTATAGACAAACACATGCAACCAGATATATCCTTCCAACCTTATTTCTCCCACACATGGGGCCGTGCGGTCTCTCTCCTAGGTGGGCTTTATCCAAGGGTTAACAGGGAACCCATTGGACACGCATGGTGCAAGGCAAAAAAATTGGCAGCATGACAACTCTTGCCTAATGTACATACGTATGGGTGTTTGGCCATTATATATTTAAATAATTCGATTAACTAAGATGGACTCACCGGGGCATGAAAACCTTTGATGAAGACCATTTAATTTAATTGATTTTGTTCAATATATGACGGCCCAAATAGCAAGCGCGGTATTATGGTACATTTCACCTAGTGGAAGTATCTATTACCATTACATGTGCTTTGGTCAAAGGTGGTGTTACTTTAGGTCTACCCAAGCATGGTCCCTGCCAACGGGTCTAGCTCATCATGAGCATAGCGACCAATCGGGTCTCCATTTGATATACCAATAATAGCACAAGGCTTGGGCTGGTGATTATTCCGAACACTTCCTTACAATGAGTGAAAGTAGGGTCGTGTTTTAGGAATGCACCGGGGTAAATAGGGGACCAACTAATATAATTCTAAGGCTCTAATGGATGCAATGCAATTTCGATTAGAAATAGAATTTTTGATTCTTAACAACTTAATTATAATTTTAACTCAAGTCACTTTCGAAGCGAAATTTCGATTAATATTCCCCAATGGAGTCGCCACTGTGATGCGCGCCGAACCTAGTAAAGGCCTTCTTTGAATCCGCTTTTAGGACTCGAGGGATTGGTTCGGATCTTTTTGATCTTGGGCATTATGAGTCATCTTGGATGCCTCCTTCCCAATAGAACAATGGAAAGGATCATCTAGACTCACAACGCCTTTAGGCACGTTTGAGGTATTTTTGGAGTCGCCACCTAATATACAAGAAATTGGGAAAGGTCTCTGACCTCTATTTGTCTAAGCTAGAGATGGTATTCGGAACTTCACTCTTATTAATGACTTAAGTTTATAAATGAGTTTTTAAGAAATCAAAATTCCATCTCTCATCTCACGCGATTGTGCATTGAATTTAAAGCGCATTTGCAAGCATATTGAAAGCAGTAAGTAAAGCAGTAAATAAATAATAAAGCAATAAGTAAATAAATAAATTACAAATAAGAAATTGAATGGGACAGAACAATCCCCCAAAACAAGAAAGCATAAAATAAATAATTGGGACAAAACAATCCGCCAAAATAAATAAAAAAACATAAATAAATGAAATTTGCAGCGAAAATTAATTACCAGGGCCAAAAAAAATAATAAACAACACATACAAAATAATAAAAAATGTATCATACATAAATCAGGTCATTTATTAAATGTTAGGAACATTGGTTCTTTTTTTTATTAATTTAAAAAATTAGAGAACTATTTTTTGGACATTGGTTGGGAAAACCGGGATGAGTGACCCCATTTTCTGAAAATTAGTTCTCCATTTGAACGTGAGATTTTATTGGTTAAAATAGGACATTGGTCTATTTTATTAATAAAAATCCAAGTTATTAATTATTGTAAAAAGGCATGATTTTCTATAATACGAAGAATTTTAAAATGCATTTTTACATACTACGTAAAAAATAATACACTAAATAAAGTACAGTAATTAAGAAATGCAAACCAAATTACAAGAGCCTTTAATTCCCGCTCCTCCGGTCCGCTCGGGAATATCACTCAAGGTAAAAAATTGGGGCCATAAAAAGAATAATGAAATAAAATTGTTAGCTAATTAAATCAAGTAATATAAACAAACAATTAAATAAATAAATTAAACCATTTAAATAATCAATTACACAATCAACCAGAAAAAAATGGCAATCAATTAAGCTAATTAAATATAAACAATCAATTAAATACAAATGATTAATTAAATTAATTAAATATAAACAGTAGATTAAATCAATTAAATATAAATAATCAATTAAATTGATTATTTATAAACAATAATAATAAAAAGGTTAAGCAATTATATGAACAACCAATAAATAAATTAAACAAATTAAACAATCAGTTAAACATTCCATTAAAGAAATTAAAGAAATTTATCCATCAATTAAATTAATTAAATATGAATAATCAAATAAAAATAATCAATAGAATTAATTGAATGAAAACCAAAATAAATAAACTAAGTGAATCACGTGGAGAAACTAAAGGACAAAATTAATATAGATTGGACCAAAACATAGAAAATACATGAAAAAATGGAATTTGACAAATTAAATTAACAAGACTAATAGTTATAATTAAATAATAACAATAACTACCTAATGATAATGAGAAATTCATTAATAATAATAATAATAATAATAATAATAATAATAATAATAATAATAATAATAATAATAATAATAATAATAATAATAATAATAATGTAATAGGATTTGTAAACAATAAAGAAAACGATTTAATATATAAAAAGTTAACATTGGCCAAAACCAAGCAAAACAAAATTTACGACTCCAACAACTAGAAAAACAGGGGGAAACAGAGGACTAAAAAAATAGGTTGAGTAAACATGGCATTAATCCATCCAAACACACATAACAAAACAAAACATGCTCATTTAATTGTAACAGCAACAAACATGCGATGAACAAGTTAGTAAGATCAAATAAGAAATAAATATACAATATGTACAATGAATAGAATTAACTAACACAACAAAACGAAGAAAAGAAAGAAGAAAGGAAGGAAGAAGAAGAAGAAGAAAGAAAGAAAAGAAATACAGAGATGGCTATTCAGTATTTACCCTCAGATATGGACGTTAGATTGCGAGTTGAAGAAGCTTTGGTTTTCCTCTTTGCTTTTCTTTGAAAAGTGGTTAAACAGAGACTCCAAAACTTTCAATAAAAATCACGTTGATGAAGAATAACCAAAACAATGGACTTTCCAACGTTAAAAACTCTTTCCTTTTGCTCTCAAAACAATCTCCGAATGTTTTTCTCTCAGTCGTTCTTTCTTTCTCTCTAAGCTTTTCTCTCTGTGTTTTTTTTTCTGTGTTTCAGTTCAGCTCTCTCTACTTCTCTCCTTCTTTCCTTTCTTTGTTTTTTTGCTTTCACTTCTCTTTTAATGTATTTGATTGATTAGTTCGTTTTTCCTACCAAATCCAACATAAACCATACTTTCAAAACCAAATCATCCCGAAAACACGGAGAGGGAACGCTGGAGCACGCAAGGCAGGTGAGGCGTTCATCTCACCAACATGAGATGGGCCTCACAAACATGAGGCTCTATCTCACATGGGTGAGATGGGCCTTGTGACGCGCGCCTTTACCCCGCGGCTGCCCCTCTGACCGCCCGCTTAAGGGCGATCAGGCAATTGAGGGTCCGTTGGCAACTTGCAATGAATTGCGAGTGCGTCTATTTTGGGCAACAAGGAGGTTTCATGGAGTCGCCACCCAATAGAACACTGGGAAAGTTTCTCTCGCCTCGGAGAGCCTAAGACTGCGCTTATTATCCATTTTGGGCCAACCAAAGGGGTCTTGGAGGGTAAACCTCTCTCCCAAAGGAGCCTAGGATTAACGTCTAAGTCTCGTGACACAAGAGGTGTCTTGGAGGTCTTAGTTCCAACGAGTGATCGGATATGCCTCTCGTCTCTTTGAGTCCAAAGACCAGAGCTGGGTTCGGGACTTCTCATCTATTTCTACCTCGATCATTTTATGATTAAATTTTGAACTCATTAATTCGCTCTCTCCACACGATGCAATTTAATTAAAAGCACATTTTATTCACATATTAAAGCGATAGATAAATAAAGGAATATTAAATCAAAAAATTGCAATAATACTAGGAGCGGAATACAAATCCCATTTATAAATGTGCAATACATACATGAGACGGGAGATTATTTATTTTGAGGACTTTGGTCCTTGCATGCATTTATTATAAAAATGATGTTTTTATTGTGGAAATTTTTCATTGGATGAAAGATAGGACATTGGGTCCTTAATTTTATGAAAATCTCTCTTTATTAAATATAAAACATTCATCAATTTTTATATTTAGCGAGATACAAAAAGGCATATTCATGTACATAAAATAATTAATAAGTAAACAAATGAGTGAAACAACTAAGAAGGTTAAAAAACTAAACCGGACGGAATCCTCCGAGCATGGTAGATCGCCCCTCGAGCTCAGAACAGTCCAAGAAAATCATATATGCTCACAAAAGGTTAATGGGTGTTAATTTACAAAAGCTCAATATAAATAAAGCTCTAAGACTTGAGAGAGATAGAAAAAGGAAAAGAAAAAAAAAGGGTTTGAAAATATGGAGACAGAACCCAGGGACGGCCACTGCTGAGTGACCGACGGGCGTCAGTCAAGGAGACCAACGTGTCCCGTCGCTCACTCGAGAGAGGGTATCTGTGGGTGGGGTGGCCGACGGGCGTCGGTGAAACAGATGACCCGTCGGTCACCGCTGTCTCTGAGAAAACGACGGCGAAACTAATTTTTTGAAGCAAAAACAGATTTTTACCACAAAAACGAGATGAAAAGGATCAAAATAAAGAAAGATAAAAGCAAAAAGTCGAAAAAAAAAAGAATGAAAATAAAGATGAAGTAATACGGAGAAGAAGTCCAGAATATTTACCCTCAAATAATATTTTGGTTTAATATTTGGTGTCGATTAATGTCACACCCCATTTGCCCCCTAGTAAAATGAGCCTGTCTGTCTGTCTATATGTGTAAGCATTCGCATGTGTTCGGCATTTCATAAGGGTATTTTAGTAAAATATATATGCTTTTGGGGTTTTGTTAGTATGTGGGTACATACATGGCATTAGTGTGTTAATTAAGTGAGAAATATTTGTGTGCATGTGTTCATACCATTGTATGGTATGCATAAGTTAGGAGGGTTTTAGGTGTGAGTGGTATAGGTTATTTTGGTGTGAGTAATTAGTTTCACCAATAGGAAGTTGATACTTATTTAGGATAAAGAAAGAAAAAAAAAAGGGGAATGAAAGAAAAGGGACTTAGAGATTTACGTTTCTTTTCTCACTTTTTTCCTTCTTCTTCATTTTCTTTATCTCAAGTACTGTATTGTGATTCAAGGTCTTATTGGTGAAATTGATTCTCTCTTTGCACTCTCTCTAGTAAGTAATTGAAGTCTCTTATCTAGTTGTTTCATTTACTTCATCTTCTTCTTTCTTAAGTTTAGATTTAACTTAGAGTTTTCTTTGTGAATATTCTTGCTGTGTGTGTGTTTAGCTGAAGCTCCTCGTGATCCAAAGGGTAAAGAGGTTGTTGGACCTAGTGGAGCTAAGTGATAGAAGCTTAGATTTCAGGTTTGGGAATATTTGATTGTGATTTGTGCGATTTTGATGTTTACTGTAAATTCTAGGGTTTATATGTTCTTGAAGAGCTTGAATCAATTAGTCTTGATTTGGTTGTTTAAATGCTAAATTGAGTTGCATGTATATTGATTATGTGAATTGGGATATTTTTCTGGAAGGTAAGAACTGGTTTGAGTGGTTTTTAAACTAATTTAGATTGATTGATTTCGTTCTGGGAAAATTCTGGAAAATCTGGTTCAAAATCCCGTTTTACTGATGCTGTCGCGTGACTCGCCAAACAGAGAGGCAAGTCACGAGACGTGACCTCAGGTCACGACTCGTGACCTGCTAGCTTGAGGCCGGTCACGAGTTGTGGCTGCCTGTCACAACTCGTGACCAGCTTAAATGAAGCAAGTCACGAGACGTGACTCCTCGTCACGCCTCGTGACCGGCTGAGTGTAGGCGTGTCGCGTGATCCGGTGAAGAGAGAAGCAAGTCACGAGACGTGACGTCCAGTCATGTCGCGTGACCTGCGAGAGTGCCGCGTGATCTGCGAGATCACGTCGCGTGATCAGTGAGAGACGAGGCGTGATCCACGAGGAACAGAGCAAGTCACGAGACGTGACCCTCAGTCATGACTCGTGACCTGCCCTGTGAGGAGGCCAGTCACGCCTTGTGACTAGCCAATCTCGCCCGTTTCCCGTTTTGCTCTTTTTCCGAATTTTTCCCAGCTTTTGACTCAGAAATAAATCTAGTATTTTCTTCTGGATGAATTTATACTGTGGTATAATGCCTGTACTACTTGTATATACTCTGATTTGAATAATACCATGAATTTCTGATGAATACTATTCTGTACTCTGAAATGTGATCTGTTTGATGCATAACCTGTTAGAGTCGAGTAAGTGGATAGTTAGGCATGCCTAATAGAGTCTTTTAGCTGCAGCCCTCAGTTCAGTTTGGACCCCGATCAGGTCCCCGTCTGGTTCCTCGCGAACCCCTCAGTATTAGGATCTTGTTTAAGGTCCCCTCAGTATATGAATAACATGTTTTGATAAATAAATAACATTTGATTTGTACCTGTGAGGTACCCTCAGTATTCGATTCGTACCCGTAAGGTACCCTCAGTACACTCGTTATCCACTGTCTAGAGTCAGCAGGTGTTCTTTAAATGTTAATGGAATTGTTCTGATCTGATCTGGCTATGAATGGAATATCTGAATGAGTTTAATGATGAAATATATGCTGGATTATTCTGTAATGGATATGATTATGAGATACTGAATGTATGGCTTTTAAATACGAGCATGTTTATATGGATTATGTTATAACCTTTGCATTCTGGCATTGTGAATGTGTTATGCCTTGACGACCATTGTGAATGGCCGTCCATAATTTATGTGTGTTTCCCCACTAAGCGTTTATCGCTTAGCACGGTGTTTTTACCCGTGCAGGTGCGGAAGGCGTTTTGCTTTGGGAGAGTCGCCGTCATCAAGCCAACACAGAAGGGATTAGTGTAGGGCTCAGTTTTGTATCAGTTATTGATTCTTTTTGTATAGAACTCTCTGTATCAGCTTCCGCTTTTGTATCTATATTTTTGTATATGTAATATTATTTTGTATCAGCTAGTTGATCAGATCATTATTGTAATAGTTTATTATAGTAATGCATGATCAGCTTTTGCTTTCTGCATGTAAAGTTTTTAATTATTCTGTATTTTCTGAATGTATGTTTGAATGAATGTATGTTTTGTTTTGCTATTGTAACACCCCCACCGACGCCCCCGTTGGAAAGGCACCGGCGGGCGCGCCACAGCACGACACTCACTCACGACGCGACAAAGCATACAGCGGAAGCATACATGCGCTAAGCGAAAGCATTCAATAACTATAATAGAAATATACTTCAACATAATTAAGATATGGAGTTATAAATACAATATTCCAAAAAGATTACAATTTTAAAATCCTTTACAAAAATAATAATACATATACAAAAAGAATTACAGGAGGAAACAAAAGAAATAATAAACTCGACTCCTATGTGGCCTGCCTGCAGATGCACGACTCGAGCAACTCCCAAAAATCCTTCACGCTACCTGCACGGGATAAAAGCCCGTGCTAAGCGATAACGCTTAGTGGGGAGAAACAAACACAACATAGCACTATACACGAAAACATGCACTAATATTCATAAAACAATAAGAATCAGAGTACAAATATATAAATTTATAATCAGGATAAATAGTACTTAACACTGAATTAACACACTAATCAGAGTCACATAATAATCAGAACACTTTGCTAAACCAATACCCAACAGTTCACACAATAGCCTGAAATCAATGGTTGAGGATACGGGAACACGGCACGGGAGACCGAAGCCTCAAAAACACTTTAATACCTGAAGGTAGCACGGGAGACCGGAGTCTCAAAACATTTTATCACTACACGATTGATGACCATCTCGGAGGTCGACCGCTTCGCCCAAACGGGGCGGACAGAACAGCTGAACACTAACCCTTCTTAAGCATGCTTAATTATCCTATACCTTGACACTTCAGGCTCGACAACACACTCTCACATGACATTAGACAAACAAGACAATGTTCAAATGTAACCCTTTCATAAAAGCTGATCAACTGTCAGATGCCAAAAGATGAATACAAAACCCAGAATACATAGTATTACGCGCTAAAAATCATAAATAAACATTCATAAAACACGCATAACAGAAAGGATTTTATTGCAAAACAGGGTAGGTCACGGTGGTAATCAGATTGGTTGCCACCGTGACATACCAGAGATCCTTGGCAGAAAGCAAGTCTGGGGTACCTCACGGTCACAACCAAAATGGTTGTCACCGTGACATACCAAAGCTTCTGGCAGAATGCTGAAAAGAGGTATCTCACGGTCACAACCAAAATGGTTGTCACCGTGACATACCAGAGCAACCAAACAGAAGCAAAGATTTAGGTACCTCACGGTCACAACCAAAATGGTTGTCACCGTGACGTACCAAAGAAGCCAGACAGAATCAAAAGTTTGGATACCTCACGGTGGTAACAAGATTGGTTGCCACCGTGACATACCAAACTTCACGGCAGAAAGCATCTGGTTCGTGGCTCACGGTGGTAACCAGATTGGTTGCCACCGTGACCCATGCCCAAATGGGATTCCTCAGGGCAATTTCCAGGTCTTTCAAGCCAAAATCTCACAACCTTCACTTCAATCAAGCAATTTCACACTCCAATAACAATAGGAACTCAATCCAAACATCAAAGAATCATATCATCAATAAATCTTACTCATGAATTCTAAGAGCAACATCACTACATAAAAGCATAAATTGAGTTCTAAACACCACAAGCTAAACCCAACCAAATACCAACCCATGGCATATAAACCATAAAAACATAACACAATCAACAACTTCCAGAATATCTCATAAACACATGATTTTACACACATTCAGAATTAGGCAAAATCCCAAACAAACACTCAAGAATACACTCCCAAACCTGGAAAACGAAGCTTCGAACCGAGTTCCTCACGAATCCACTATATCCTTGCCCTTGCTCTTCCTTCTCTCTTCCGATTCTTGCACAAAAACCCAGCCACAAACACTTAAATCGAAACCAAACACAAACCAAAACCAATCCAAAGAACACTAATTAAATAAGGAAACCTCAATCCGAACTCAAACACTTACCTTCCACAAACCCAGCTCAAACCTTCCAAGATTACCACTCAAAACTCAAGAAATCACAAGAAGAAAGAGATGAGAGCAGCAAAAATGGAAGAAGGAGAGAGAGGAGGACGGAAATGAAGAGAAGAAGGAAGAAATGAGCTAGCTTCCACGGGAAGCTAGGCAATTTCTGCCCTTCCCTTCTCTCTCTCTTACTTTACATTAATTGCTCACCAACTCATGCCACTTGTCACAGTCTTAGAAGATCAATCCATCCATCTTAACAACACCACTTATGGCACCATACTCTAAACACAAACCATAAAAACCCTTTGTCCACTTACACCCTACCACTTTACACTACAAGCACACACTAAACTTCCTTCACTTCCCTTAACACTTAATTAATTAGTTCCTTTAACACAAAATTCTTCAATGACCAAAATTCTTCTTACTCAAATTACGAAAAATACCCTCACCTATCCGACTTAAAGCACATATTCCGACCAGGCCCTATTTGGGTTGTTACAGCTATTGTTTGGTGACACCTTTACTCATACGGCATCTCACTCCTTCTCGGATGGGATCGCCTACGTATTGGAAGGGGGTGTTACAGTTAGTGGTATCAGAGCCTGGTTTAGGCGTTTCTGGGTGTTATTGTGATTGTACTGAGTTTCTTAGATGTGTATGTGTCTAGATCTGTGTTGGCTGATACGGTTGTTTCTTGTTTGTTTAGATGGCTTCTAATTCTGCTCATGGTGCGCGTGAGGAATCCGCCGAGAGTGTGAATCCTCCCGCTGTAGATCAGTCTGCATCTGTTACTGTGTCGGCTCAGCATGCTAGGGTCCAGCCCAAGGCCGCAGCCATGCCCTTTGAGGCTATGTTTAGACTGCATCAGGACATGGCTAGGGTTTTGGAGAGAGTGACTGCTCCTAGAGCACCTATGGAGAATTTGAGAAGGGCAGGAGTTGAGGATTTCTATGGCACTGGATTGAATGAGTATGAGATCGCAGAGAGATGGTTAGACAAAGTGAAGCGTGCCTTGAGAGAGATTCGGTGTCCTCCCGACCAGCAGGCAGAGTGTGCATTAGCTCTTCTACAGGGGTCTGCTTTTGAGTGGTGGGAGTTGGTTTGCAGGCATCCTCAGCTACCGGATCCGATTACTTGGGAGTTCTTTGAGGGTGAGTTCACAAAGAAGTACATCACTCAGACTTATAGAGATTCGAGATGGGCGCAGTTTTTGAGTTTGAGACAGAGGGCCATGTCTGTGGCTGATTATGAGAAAGAGTTCAACAGGTTTTCTCGCTATGCCCCTCGAGGAGTTATGACTGATGACTTTAGATGTAAGCATTTCGAGGCTGGGTTAAATGAGTCTTTGAAGATTGCTTTGATTTCTCTGATGTGCATACCTGGGGTCAGTTACTACCAGATTATAGAGGCTGCTGTGAGAGCTGAGTTATCTGAGACTGTGATGAGAGAGAGAGCTCAGAGGAGGAGTTCTTCTCGTGGAGGATCTTCTTCGAGTAAGAGATCTAGGAACCCGCAGGATGAGTCATCTTCTGGCCCGGCTTCTAGAGGTAGACGACAGGGTTCTACAGCTGTGTCAGGTTCTGGTAGGGGTGGTAGAGCAGAGACTACATCGGTTTGTCCTCATTGTAGTAAGTCACATCGGGGTGAGTGTAGGTGGCTCTCCGGTGCATGCTTCAGGTGTGGGAGTTCGGAGCATCAGTTGGCCGGTTGTCCGAGATTGCATGATGATTCAGGTTCCCAGAGAGAGGGCAGTAGGGTCGGTTCGAATGCTTCTCAGGCTACCCGTGGCAGAGGCCGAGGTAGAGGTAGAGGTGGTCGGCATAGAGAGGGAGCTGCTTCTGAGACTGTTGAGCATCCTCCTCAGGGTGCCGTTAGAGCTTATGCTATGAGAGCCAGAGATGAGCAGGATGCGCCTGACGTTATTGCTGGTAAGTTCCTACTCCATGACACTGAGTTATATGCTCTATTTGATCCTGGTTCCACACACTCATATTTGTGCACAGATAAAATTGTTGATAAATTGCATTCAGTTGATCAGTTAGATTATGAGATTTGTGTGACCAGTCCATTAGGGCATAGTGTCAATGTGAGTAGAATTTTTAGGAGTTGTCCTCTGATTGTTGAGGGAGCTGTGCTTCCAGCGGATCTGATTGAGTTACCTTTCAGAGAGTTTGATCTGATTCTGGGTATGGACTGGTTGGGGAAGCATCGGGCAGTAGTTGATTGCCATAGGAAGACAGTTGTACTTCGGGATAGAAGTCAGTCTCTTGTGTTTTTGAAAGGTTTGGGTGCTAGTTCTGTGAATAATGTTATTTCTGCGATGCAAGCTAAGAGATTTATCAGGAAAGGTTGTGAGGCTTTTCTAGCAGTTGTGTTGGATTCCAGGAGGGATCAGGTTCAGATTGAGGACATTCCAGTAGTGCGGGAGTTTAGTGATGTGTTCCCGAGCGAGTTGCCTGGTTTGCCTCCTGAGAGAGAGGTTGAGTTGTTCATTGAGATCATGCCAGGTTCTACACCTATTTCGAGAGCACCTTATCAGATGGCTCCTGTAGAGTTGAGGGAACTTAAATCTCAGCTACAAGAGTTATTGGATAAGGGGTTTATTAGACCGAGCATATCTCCTTGGGGATCTCCAATTCTGTTTGTTAAGAAGAAAGATGGATCATTGCGGATGTGTATCGACTACAGGCAGATTAATAAAGTTACAGTGAAGAACAAGTATCCATTGCCTAGGATTGAGGATTTATTTGATCAGCTTCGAGGTGCGGGTGTCTTTTCCAAGATAGATCTTCGATCAGGGTACTACCAGCTTCGTGTTCAGGATGCAGATGTGGTTAAGACTGCATTTCGAACTAGGTATGGCCACTATGAGTTTCTTGTGATGCCGTTTGGTTTGACTAATGCTCCAGCGGCTTTTATGGACCTGATGAATCGTTTGTTTAGGCCATACTTAGATGGATTTGTAGTAGTGTTCATTGATGACATCTTGGTGTATTCAAGGGATGAGAGTGAGCATGAGGAGCATCTCCGATTAGTTCTTCAGATGTTGAGAGAGCATCAGTTGTTTGCTAAGCTTAGCAAGTGTGATTTCTGGCTTCGAGAAGTATCATTCTTGGGTCACATTGTTTCAGCTAGAGGTATTCAGGTTGATCCAGCCAAGATCGAGGCGATAGTTGATTGGAAAGCGCCTCGGAATGTTCAGGAAGTGAGGAGTTTCCTCGGTTTAGCAGGTTACTACCGTCGGTTCGTTAAGGGATTTTCTGTGATTGCTGCTCCTATGACTAGATTGTTGAGGAAAGGAGTTAGATTTGAGTGGTCAGACAGGTGTCAGTCTTGCTTTGATCGGTTAAAGCAGTTGCTTGTTGAGGCTCCTATCCTTACTCAACCCATCTCGGGTAAGGAGTTTGTTATTTACAGTGATGCTTCTGGAGTTGGTCTTGGATGTGTGCTGATGCAGGAAGGAAAAGTAGTAGCTTATGCTTCTCGTCAGTTGAAGCCACATGAGAAGAACTATCCGACGCATGATTTAGAGTTAGCAGCTGTGATCTTTGCTTTAAAGATTTGGCGTCATTACTTGTATAGGGAAAAGTGTAGGATCTTCTCGGACCACAAGAGCTTGAAGTATTTCCTTTCACAGAAAGAGTTGAACATGAGACAGCGGCATTGGCTTGAGTTATTTAAGGACTACGACTGCATTGTGGATTACCATCCTGGTAAGGCTAATGTAGTCGCTGATGCTTTGAGTCGGAAATCGGTTTCAGCTTTGTTCTTGAGGCGATTCAGATGGCGATTTGGTTCTGATGGGGCTTTGCTTGCCCAGTTGCGTGTGAAGCCTACATTGAGACAGAGGATTGTGGATGCTCAGAGAGATGACCAGAGGCTTCAGCAGATTGTGCATGAGGTTAGATCGGGTAAGCAGTCAGAGTTCTCAGTTCAGGATGAGGTACTTACGTTCAGAGATCGCTTGTGTGTGCCAGAGTCTGAGAATTTGAGGAGATAGCTCATGAGTGAGGCGCATAGTTCAGTCTTTACTATGCATCCGGGCAGTGAGAAAATGTATAGAGATATGAAGCAATTCTATTGGTGGTCCGGTATGAAGCGTGATATAGTGGATTTTGTTTCCAAGTGCTTGACCTGTCAGCAGGTAAAGGCCGAGCATCAGGTTCCTTCGGGTTTGCTTATGCCTTTATCCATTCCTGAGTGGAAATGGAATGATATTGCCATGGACTTTGTTTCTGGTTTACCTTTGACTCAGAGGAAGCATGACTCAGTTTGGGTTATTGTGGATCGGCTTACGAAGTCAGCTCACTTTCTGCCAGTTAGAGTGGACTACTCCATGGATAGATTGGCCAGTATCTATGTGGATGAGATAGTTCGGTTGCATGGTGTGCCTTTGTCCATAGTGTCAGATCGAGATCCGAGGTTTACTTCCAAGTTTTGGAAGGAGTTACAGAGAGCTTTGGGCACTAGGTTGAACTTCAGTACAGCGTTTCATCCTCAGACCGATGGTCAGTCAGAGCGAGTTATTCAGATTCTGGAGGATATGATGAGAGCTTGTGCTTTGGATTTTCCGGGTAGTTGGGACAGATATGTATCGTTGATGGAGTTTGCCTACAACAACAGTTTTCAGTCGAGCATCGGTATGGCACCATATGAGGCTTTGTATGGTCGTCAGTGTAGGACTCCGATTTGTTGGACCGAGCTATCCGAGAGATCTATGATTGGACCAGACTTGGTTAGAGATACTGAAGAGAAAATCAGAGTAGTGCAGCGGAATTTGAAGGCAGCCAAGGATCGACAGAAGTCTTATGCCAATTTGAAAAGGAAAGATGTGCATTTTGAGATCGGGGACAAAGTTTTCCTTAAAGTTTCTCCTTGGAGGAGAGTGCTTCGGTTTGGCAAGAAAGGTAAGCTTAGTCCTCGTTTCATTGGACCATATGAGATTTTGGCTAAGGTAGGACCTGTAGCCTACAGATTGGCGCTACCGATGGAGTTAGCAAAGTTGCATGATGTGTTCCACGTTTCGATGCTTCATCGGTACAGATCAGATCCTTCGCATGTTCTGTCAGTTCAGGATATCCAAGTTCAGCCAGATTTCTCTTATGATGAGGAACCGCGAGCTATTCTAGCCCGAGAGGTGAGGCAGTTGAGAAGTAAGCAGATTCCTTTGGTTAAAGTATTGTGGATCCATCATGGAGTCGAAGAAGCGACTTGGGAACCAGAGGAGTCGATGAGAGCTCAGTATCCACAGTTATTCAGTTCAGGTGAGAATTTCGAGGACGAAATTCTTATTAGTAGGGGAGAGTTGTCACACCCCATTTGCCCCCTAGTAGAATGAGCCTGTCTGTCTGTCTGTATGTGTAAGCATTCGCATGTGTTTGGCATTTCATAAGGGTATTTTAGTAAAATATATATGCTTTTGGGGTTTTGTTAGTATGTGGGTACATACATGGCATTAGTGTGTTAATTAAGTGAGAAATATTTGTGTGCATGTGTTCATACCATTGTATGGTATGCATAAGTTAGGAGGGTTTTAGGTGTGAGTGGTATAGGTTATTTTGGTGTGAGTAATTAGTTTCACCAATAGGAAGTTGATACTTATTTAGGATAAAGAAAGAAAAAAAAAGGGGAATGAAAGAAAAGGGACTTAGAGATTTACGTTTCTTTTCTCACTCTTTTCCTTCTTCTTCATTTTCTTTATCTCAAGTATTGTATTGTGATTCAAGGTCTTATTGGTGAAATTGATTCTCTCTTTGCACTCTCTCTAGTAAGTAATTGAAGTCTCTTATCTAGTTTTTTCATTTACTTCATCTTCTTCTTTCTTAAGTTTAGATTTAACTTAGGGTTTTCTTTGTGAATATTCTTGTTGTGTTTGTGTTTAGCTGAAGCTTCTCGTGATCCAAAGGGTAAAGAGGTTGCTGGACCTAGTGGAGCTAAGTGATAGAAGCTTAGATTTCAGGTTTGGGAATATTTGATTGTGATTTGTGCGATTTTGATGTTTACTGTAAATTCTAGGGTTTATATGTTCTTGAAGAGCTTGAATCAATTAGTCTTGATTTGGTTGTTTAAATGCTAAATTGAGTTGCATGTATATTGATTATGTGAATTGGGATATTTTTCTGGAAGGTAAGAACTGGTTTGAGTGGTTTTTAAACTAATTTAGATTGATTGATTTCGTTCTGGGAAAATTCTGGAAAATCTGGTTCAAAATCCCGTTTTACTGATGTTGTCGCGTGACTCGCCAAACAGAGAGGCAAGTCACGAGACGTGACCTCAGGTCACGACTCGTGACCTGCTAGCTTGAGGCCGGTCATGAGTTGTGGCTGCTTGTCACAACTCGTGACCAGCTTAAATGAAGCAAGTCACGAGACGTGACTCCTCGTCACGCCTCGTGACCGGATGAGTGTAGGCGTGTCGCGTGATCCGGTGAAGAGAGAAGCAAGTCACGAGACGTGACGTCCAGTCACGTCGCGTGACCTGCGAGAGCGCCGCGTGATTTGCGAGATCACGTCGCGTGATCAGTGAGAGACGAGGCGTGATCCACGAGGAACAGAGCAAGTCACGAGACGTGACCCTCAGTCATGACTCGTGACCTGCCCTGTGAGGAGGCCAGTCACGCCTTGTGACTAGCCAATCTCGCCCGTTTCCCGTTTTGCTCTTTTTCCGAATTTTTCCCAGCTTTTGACTCAGAAATAAATCTAGTATTTTCTTCTGGATGAATTTATACTGTGGTATAATGCCTGTACTACTTGTATATACTCTGATTTGAATAATACCATGAATTTCTGATGAATACTATTCTGTACTCTGAAATGTGATCTGTTTGACGCATAACCTGCTAAAGTCGAGTAAGTGGATAGTTAGGCATGCCTAATAGAGTCTTTTAGCTGCAGCCCTCAGTTCAGTTTGGACCGATTAGGTCCTCGTCTGGTTCCTCGCGAACCCCTCAGTATTAGGATCTTATTTAAGGTCCCCTCAGTATATGAATAACATGTTTTGATAAATAAATAACATTTGATTTGTACCTGTGAGGTACCCTCAGTATTCGATTCGTACCCGTAAGGTACCCTCAGTACACTCGTTATCCACTGTCTAGAGTCAGCAGGTGTTCTTTAAATGTTAATGGAATTGTTCTGATCTGATCTGGCTATGAATGGAATATCTGAATGAGTTTAATGATGAAATATATGCTGGATTATTCTGTAATGGATATGATTATGAGATACTGAATGTATGGCTTTTAAATACGAGCATGTTTATATGGATTATGTTATAACCTTTGCATTCTGGCATTGTGAATGTGTTATGCCTTGACGACCATTGTGAATGGCCGTCCATAATTTATGTGTGTTTCCCCACTAAGCGTTTATCGCTTAGCACGGTGTTTTTACCCGTGCAGGTGCGGAAGGCGTTTTGCTTTGGGAGAGTTGCCGTCATCAAGCCAACACAGAAGGGATTAGTGTAGGGCTCAGTTTTGTATCAGTTATTGATTCTTTTTGTATAGAACTCTCTGTATCAGCTTCCGCGTTTGTATCTATATTTTTGTATATGTAATATTATTTTGTATCAGCTAGTTGATCAGATCATTATTGTAATAGTTTATTATAGTAATGCATGATCAGCTTTTGCTTTCTGCATGTAAAGTTTTTAATTATTCTGTATTTTCTGAATGTATGTTTGAATGAATGTATGTTTTGTTTTGCTATTGTTTGGTGACACCTTTACTCATACGGCATCTCACTCCTTCTCGGATGGGATCGCCTACGTATGGGAAGGGGGTGTTACAATTAAAGTCCCGCACGCTCCACGAGAAGACAAAATGAAAGGTCAAGAATGAGGAAAATAGATTATTTCCTTCTTGATCCTTCAAAAGACTGAATTTTGGAATCAAAGCCTTAGGAAAACTAATTAGATTTAGCTCCTTTTTAATGGTTTGATTCTTAAACTAAAAGAGATTTCTTAAGATTTGTGTTTGCTGGAAGAGAGAGAGACAAGTGTTAATTTTGACAAAGTTTCCCCCTTTAGAAATTTTTTTCAACCTCTCCCTAGGTGGGAAATGAAAGCTTTTATAAGCCAGGGGTGACCGACGGGCGTCGGTTCAACAGACGGGTGTCGGTTCAATCCTACTGACACAAGGATTCAACCGACGGGCCTGCAACTCTTACCAACGGGCATCGGTTCAATCCTACTGACACAAGGATTCAACCGACGGGCCTGCAACTCTTATCAACGGGCGTCGGAGAGGTTGCGTGTTCCGGGAAATCAGGTTACGTGCTCCGAAAAATCAGGTCCCTCCGACAGGTGTCGAAAAATCACATAGGCCGTCGGTGACCCGAAGCGAGCGACAGTCTTGCCTTTGACAGACGGGCAGACCGCCGGTGGAGAAAAATACACCTTTTGACCCAAAAAAGAAATCCCCGTTTCCTCCCTCTTTCCTACGGAGACTGAAAGAACACATTTCTCGTGAAGCAGGGGACCAAAACCTCCGAATCCCAACCGTTTGTGCGGACTCGGACGTTGATTCCTCATCGGGTAATCTCTAATCCAGACCGTCTCGGGACACGGTGCATACAAGCCTCATCTCACAGGCCCCCAGTAAACCCTCAAAACTGTATTTTCAATTTTTTTTTAACATGAAAACGAAAAGCATTTCCGAGTAAACTATCACTTCCATTTGTCCTCTTGCCCGCAAACAGGCATCATTTTCATCATTGGGTAACTTCGGTCTGAGCTGCCTCAGGACTCGGTGTCTACATTAAGGAAGAAGCTTCTGCATGAAGCGCATAATACAGTTTTTACTATGCATCCAGGTGGCAATAAGATGTATCAGTATCTGAAACAGTTTTACTTGTCGCCTGGTATGAAGAGAGATGTAGTGGAATATGTTTCTAAGTGTTTGACCTATCAAAAAGTGAAAGCGGAGCATTAGGTTCCATCAGGACTGTTGTAACCTATTCTGATTTCACAGTGAAAATGGGACAATGTTACCATGGATTTTGTCACTGGTCTTCCAATGACATCGAAGCAGCACGATTTTGAATGCGTAATAGTGGATCGGTTTTCTAAGTCAGTTTACTTCATACCGATTCGACTTAATTACTCCATGGATCGGTTGGCTGAACTGTATGTGAATGAGATTATCAGACTACATGGTATTCCATTGTCCATAGTGTCAGATAGAGATTTGAGGTTCACTTCCAAGTTCTGGATGGGTTTGCAAGCTCAGCTTTTCATCCGTAAACTAATGCTCCAAGCCTGTGTTCTGGATTTCTCTAGGAGTTGGGATAAGTACATTCCATTGATGGAATTTATTTATAACAACAGTTATCAAGTGAGTATCGGTATTGTAACACACCTTACCTATACGTAGGGAAATTCACCTCTCAAGAAGAAGGAAGTTCCCCGATAGATAAGGGTTGTCACGCATAACACTAAACAATGCATGCAATAACTATAACATACATCAGAAACAGAATAAATTAAAACTTCTCGAAATTAAAACAAAGCATCGATAGATAGGTGAACCCAGAAATACTAAAGCTTTCATTAATATCTTAAACATATGCATTACAATGCTGAATTACAAAATCATCTATTACAAAACAGAATATTCAGAGCAAAAAATGGTATCTTATAAGATACAAAACAAAGAGTTTTACATAATTCAAAATTCAAACTGCAAAATCCTATACTACAAAACTCTCTTTCGATTGTGTTGGCCCAACTGATGGCGGATTGATCTACTCAAAAACTCTAACTGAATCCACACCTGCACGAATAAAACACCCGTGCTAAGCGATAACACTTAGTGGGAAAACAAAAAGAATAGGTGTAGCGCCCTACTTCTGATTAGATTACTGTTCATTTTAATCCGATTAACCTAATTGAACTAATCAGGTTATTAAATAGACAATTAACTAAAACCGGTAATTTTTTTGTTTAATAGTGCCGTATGAATAGTACCGTATAAATAGTATCATATGAATAGTACTGTATAAATAGTCAATTTACTTAAGTCTATTAACAATTATTAATTAATCATTAAACTTAATATTACTATTTTAATTCGTTATTAATTATGCTGATTGACCTATAACTGTCTAAGTTACTATTCATTTGGTCAGTTTTCTTTTAAGTTGAAACCCTATATTTTTACTTTACCAATGGTATTAACTTAATTTCTGCCAATTATTAGGCATGCCAATCACCCATAAACTAATGACAGTTTTAATAATCTATTACAGACTAAAATTCAAAATAATACTATAAGTCATATACATGCCAAAATTTTAACATACTTAACTATTCCAAAATATTATTCTTCGATACCACTTCCAAAATGTGTGAGGTATGCACTGCTCCCAAAATCCTACGGAGTACCTACACGCAGTCAAATAAACTACGTGCTGAGCATTAAATATGCTCAGTGGTGATTGCAATTCCATAAATTTCCACTTAAACTAATTTCACATGCATGGATAATATTCAATAAATAATGACATTTGAATATTCATAATTAAACATATTTAATTTAATTACTAACTATTCATGCAATATTATATTTAATTATTTTTAAATCACATAATTAGAGCAATTACACAATTAACACATAATTAATCTTAATTACCATTTTATCCTTAATTTATGGTAATATTTCATTTATACCCTTAAACTTTTTCAAAGTGACGAAAATACCCTTAATTCACTTATATTTCATCAAAATTACATTTATGCCATTAGTTCATTTTAATTTCAATAATATTACCATTTTGCTACTAGTTTAAGTATTTTCACTAATGTTACAATTTTACCATTAATTTACATGCCAAATTACGGTTTTACCCTCCAATTATCATTTTCATGCCAAATTACATGTTTACCCCTAAAAGTGGCAAATTTTCATATTTAACCATTTATTTACATTTTTACCCTTATTAATCATCCTTAGCACACATAAGCACAAAATTACTATTTTTCCCTTAAAATTTTTATTTAATTACATTTATGCCCTTTTTCCACATAATTATTATTTTAATCATATTTTAACTATTTAAATCTCATTTTTACCATTTTGCCCCTGTAATATACTGGCAAACTCTATATACAGGATAAACGAGATGTGAACTCCAGAAGTTCATAGAAATACCAGAGGAGTCCTGTGGGACCACCACTGTCTTTAAATACAGTACGGTAATATTTAGATATTCAGATACAGAGAGGTAGGACCATCATTGGTCTACTATATAAGTGAGACGCCATGCTCACACCCGCGGTCTTATGTCCCTATGGCATGCCAACATATTCTGAACTAGACTTGACTACCAGATCACTACATAGGGCAATATTATTTTATTTTTCACATTATTAATGTGACATACATATATTTTATGGTATATCATCATAATATCTTATTCTTTTTCATACCATTTCATCATTTCACATGTGATTATCATCATTACATCATCACATGCCATGTAAACTCATTAATTCATCATAGTACACATGCATACATGCATACGGCTCACATACCAATTTATTTACATTAATTCTTTTTATCAATTTTATCATTTATTTAGGCCAATTTCATGATGTATAACATCACCATACTATCAATTTCTATAAAAACACATTAAAATTGTGACTTTACACATGACATACATTCGGCCATACATGCATCACATGCCTCATGATAATTGTACATGCTCTAACACATACCATACATTAGTTCACATGCCAAATACCATAGATCCATCATAAATATACATAAAACATCATGAAAACACATGAAAATGACATGGTTACCATTCGGCCAAAGAAGGAATTTTTCACACAAAATTTATTTCTTCATTTTAAACATCCATACCATCTTTTTTAACATCCCTAAGCATGAATATCATGTTATTTTTAATTAAACATGCATAAATCACATACTTTTTTCACAAATATAACCTAAATCCATACTTTTACCATGGAATTAAATGGAATTTTCAATCACAAACCTCAAATCCTTGTAATACGCTTCTCAAATATCCTTTTCCTTAACCTTAGCTTGATTAGAGGTTCCTTCACCTAGTGGACATAATTATGTCCAAACACAAAAATGAAGATTTCATCAAATCCAAGCTTCCTTTCAAAAATCAAACTTCATAAACATCTTATTCACATCCTAGAGTACCCTTAGGAACCTTAAAACCAAATTAAAAACACTTAAATCTCTTACCTCAATTTTACACCCAAACTTCAAGTCTAGATTTCACCCACTTATACTCCTCCAAATGAAATTATAAGACCACCAATAAATTCTAGATGAGCTGAATTATGTTAGAGAGGTTTAATTTTGAGGTGAGATGAAGGAAAAATGAAAGAAAAATGGGAGAGAAGAGAGGAGGAAGAATTCAGCCAAAGAGAGAGGAAGAGGGACGCTGAAATAAAAGGGAATCCAAGGGATTTCCAGATTTTTGGGTGCTTTTATATGTGTCCAATTGGACCCAACCAGGTCCAACCAAAGTGGTTGGGCCGATTTGATCCGATTTTCAGTTTTTGGGTCATTTTTTGGTGAAATTGAATGTTCCTGAATTTCTTTTCTCTCCCAATGAATTCCATCATTCTTATAATATTAAAAATAGTCTCCCTGAAAAATTTCAACTCAATCGGAGTTCATTTGGGGTCTGGTTCACTTAAACCGGTCCAATTCGGTTCAGCCCGATTTGGCATAAAATACAATTCTAATGCTATCAAAAATTCCTAAAAATTATTCTAAACTTTTAATTCTCTTACAGTAGACCCTTTTATCCACTCTAACTATTTATAAAAATTCGGTCAAAGTTCCGTCAAACTTTAGTTCAACCGAACCGAACTAGAGGCAACTTCAGACTGACTTTCAGGGGCCTATTTGACCTCGTTTTTACACCAAATTATACCATTATCCTCCATTTAACATCCTCTTTCAAATGGTGAAATAAAATATTTTTGGGTACTATTCACCCTGAAGTCACTACTTGTAGGACCCACAGTCACTATTCACAGACCAGTTAAAGATACTGTCACTATTCATGGAACCCAGTCAATGATGATATTACTATTCATGGGACCCAGTCAATGATAATGTTACTATTCATTATCCCACTGTTACTTTTCATCATAATGTCATTGATGATGTCACTACCCATGGTCCCACATTTACTATTCATAGGCCCCACCTAGGCCCACTTTTACTATTCATGAGCCCCACCTGGGCCCACCTTTACTATTCACCGAAGTAAATATTTTTGGTCCATTACAATTCTCCCCTACCAATTAAAAATTTCGTCCTCGAAATTTACCTGAACTGAAGAGCTGGGGATATTGTTGTCTCATCATCTCTTCTGGTTCCCACGTCGCTTCCTCGACATTGTGGTGATTCCAAAGATTCTTCACTAATGGAATATGTTTATTCCTGAGCTGCTTCACTTCTCTAGCCAGGATCTTCACTGGATACTCCTCATAAGTCATGTCTGGCTGAACTCGAACTTCTTCAAGCTTGATGACATGACTGGAGTATGAACGATACCTTCGAAGCATAGAGACGTGGAAGACATCATGAATCTTCTGTAACTCTTGTGGAAGCTTCAATCTGTAAGCTACTGGTCCAATCCGCTAAATAATTTCATAAGGGCCAATGAATCTTGGACTCAGCTTGCCTTTCTTTCCAAATCTCAGGATCTTCTTCCATGGAGAAACTTTCAGAAATACTTTATCTCCCACTTGAAACTCTATATCTTTCCTCTTCAGATCTGCATAAGACTTCTGTTGATCCATGGCCTCTTTCAGTCTATCTTTAATCACTCGAACCTTTTCTTCAGTTTCTTGAATCAGATCTGACCCCACAATCTTGTTCTCACTGAGCTCTATCCAACAAAGAGGAGTTCTACACTTTCTACCATATAAAGCTTCATAAGGAGTCATCTTGATACTAGACTGATAACTGTTGTTGTACGCGAATTCCGCTAAAGGCAAGTACCTCTCCCAATGGTTACCAAACTCAAATATACAACATCTCAACATATCTTCCAGAATCTGAATTACACGTTCAGATTGACCATCAGTCTGAGGATGGAAAGCTGTTCTGAAATGTAATCTAGTTCCCAAACCTACCTGAAGTCTTTTCCTAAACTGAGAAGTGAATCTCGGATCACGATCTAAAATGATGGAGGAAGGAACTCCATGCAATCATACAATCTCACTAATGTACAACTCTGCTAGTTTAGATAACGAATAATCCATTCTGATAGGTAGGAAATGAGCTGATTTAGTGAGTCGATCAACAATCACCCAAGCTACATCATGTTTCTTTCTCGTGAGAGGAAATCCTGACACAAAATCCATGGTTACCCTATCTCATTTCCATTCAAGAATGACAATAGGCTGAAGCAAATCTGAAGGAACTTGATGTTCTGCCTTAACTTACTGATAAATCAGACACTTACCCACAAATTCTGTCATATCACGTTTCATGTTTGGCCACCAATAAAGCATTTTCAAATCCTGATACATCTTGTTACAACCATGATGCATGGCGAAGCTACTGTGATGAGCTTCTGACATAATATTCTTTCTCAATTCAGCTTGATCAAGAACGCACAATCTCTGTTTGTAATATAGCCCACCATCTAAACCCAATGAATAATCACTAACATGGCCATCGTTCACCTGTGACATAATGGTGGACAATCGATTATCCTGCTTCTGAGCATCGTTCACTTGCTGGAGAAAATATGGCTTAACTTGCATTTCTGCAATCAAAGCTCCATTATCTGATAAATCCAGGCTAACATTCATAGCCCTTAGAGAAGCCATGAACTTCCTACTGAGAGCATCAGCTACAATATTAGCTTTACCACGATGATAGTCGATAAAGCACTCATAGTCTTTGATCAATTCAAGCCAACGTCTCTGTCTCAAGTTAAGCTCCTTCTGAGTAAGCAAATACTTTAGACTCTTGTGATCAATGTATATGTAGCATCTCTCACCATAGAGATAATGTCTCCAAATCTTCAATGCAAATACAATTGCTACCAACTCAAGATTATGAGTAGAGTAATTCCTCTCATGAGTCTTAAGCCGTCGGGAGGCATAAGCAATCACCTTGCCTTTCTGCATCAATACACAACCCAAACCGTTTCTAGAAGCATCACTAAAGACTACAAAGTCCTTATCAGATTCAGGTTGCACTAACACTGGAGTTTCAGTCAGCATACACTTAAGTTTCTCAAACCTCTCTTGACATTTATCTGACCATTCGAACTTGACATTCTTTTGCAATAACTTGGTTACAAGAGCTCCAATGGAAGAGAAACCCTTCACGAACCTTCTGTAATAACCGGCCAAGCCAAAAAAACTCCTAACCTCGGTAACACTCCTAGGTGTCTTCCACTAAAGGATCGATTCAATCTTTTTAGGATTAACTTTAATACCATCTGTTGATACTATGTGACCCAAAAATGATACCTCATTCAGCCAAAATTCACATTTACTGAATTTGGCTTAAAGCTGCTTATATCTCAGAGTCTGCAAAACAATCCTCAAATGCTCATCATGCTCATCTGGAGTCTTCGAATACACCAAAATATCATCAATAAAAACTACCACAAACTGGTCCAAGTAAGGGTGGAAAACCCTATTCATCAGACCCATAAAAGCTGCAGGAGCATTTTTCAATCCAAAAGGCATGACCATAAACTCATAATGACCATACCTGGTGCGAAAAGCTGTCTTAGGCACATCTGACTCTTTAATCTTTAGCTCATGTTAGCCAGATCTTAAGTCAATCTTGGAAAATACGCCCGCACCTTGCAACTGATCAAACAAATCATCAATCCGAAGCAGTGGATACTTGTTCTTTATCATGACTTTATTCAACTGTCTGTAATCAATACATAATTGAAGTGACCCATCCTTCTTTTTCACAAAAAGGACTGGTACGCCCCAAGGTGAAACACTCGGTCTAATAAAGCCTTTATCAAATAATTCCTGCAACTGAACCTTCAATTCTCTGAGTTCTGAAGGCGCCATTCTGTAAGGAGCAATAGAGACAAGTGCAGTACCAGGTACTAAGTCAATAGTAAACTCTAACTCTCAATCAGGTGGCAGACCTGGAAGTTCTTCAGGGAAAATATCTTGAAACTCCCTAACAATGGGGCACATCTGAAGCCTTAAGTTCATCCTTTTCAGTCTCCATTGCATAGCACATGCATACATACATACATGCATACGGCTCACATACCAATTTATTTGCATTAATTCTTTTTATCAATTTTATCATTTATTTAGGCCAATTTCATGATGTATAACATCACGATACCATCAATTTCCATGAAAACACATTAAAATCATGACTTTACACATGACATACATTCGGCCATACATACATCACATGCCTCATGATATTTTCACATGCTCTAACACATACCATACATTAGTTCACATGCCAAATACCATAGATCCATCATAAATATACATAAAACATCATGGAAACACATGAGAATCACATGGTTACCATTCGGCCAAAGAAGGAATTTTTCACACAAAATTTATTTCTTCATTTTAATCACCCATACCATCATTTTTAACATCACTAAGCATGAATATCATGTTAGTTTTAATTAAACATGCATAAATCACATACTTTTTTCACAAATATAACCAAAATCCATACTTTTACCATGGAATTAAATGGAATTTGCAATCACAAACCTCAAATCCTTGCAATACACTTCTCAAATATCCTTTTCCTTGCCCTTAGCTTGATTAGAGGTTCCTTCACCTAGTGGACATAATTATGTCCAAACACAAAAATCAAGATTCCATCAAATCCAAACTTCCTTTCAAAAATCAAACTTCATAAACATCTTATTCACATCCTAGAGTACCCTTAGGAACCTTAAAACCAAATTAAAAACACTTAAATCTCTTACCTCAATTTTACACCCAAACTTCAAGTCTAGATTTCACCCACTTATACTCCTCCAAATGAAATTATAAGACCACCAATCGATTCTAGATTAGCTGAATTATGTTAGAGAGGTTTTATTTTGAGGTGAGATGAAGGAAAAATGAAAGAAAAATGGGAGAGAAGAGAGGAGGAAGAATTCAGCCAAAGAAAGAGGAAGAGGGAGGCTGAAATAAAACGGAATCCAAGGGATTTCCAGATTTTTTTGTGCTTTTATATGGGTCCAATTGGACCCAAAAAGGTCCGACCAAAGTGGTTGAGCCGAGTTGGTCCGATCTTCAGTTTTCGGGTCATTTTTCACTGTTTTGGTGAAATTGAATATTCCTGAATTCTTTTTCACTCAAAACCAATTCCATAATTCTTATAATATCAAAAATAGTTTCCTTGCAAAAGTTCACCTCAATCGGAGTCCGTTTGGGGTCTGGTTCACTTAAACCGGTCTAATTCGGTTTAGTCTAATTTTACCGTAAAATACAATTCTAATGCTGTCAAAAATTTCTAAAAATTATTCTAAGCTTTTAATCCTCTTATAGTATACCCTTTTATCCAGTCTAACCATTTATAAAAATTCAATCAAACTTCGGTTCAACCGAACCGAGCCAGAGACAACTTCAGACTGACTTTCGGGGGCCTATTTGACCTCGTTTTTTCACCAGATTATACCATTATCCTCCATTTAACATTCCCTTTATAATGGTAAATAAAATATTTTTGGGTACTATTCACCTTAAAGTCACTATTTGTGGGACTCACAGTTACTATTCACGGGACCCACAGTCACTATTCATAGAGCAGTCAAAGATGCTATCACTATTCATGGGACCCAGTCAATGATGATATTACTATTCATGGGACCCAATCAATGATGATATTACTATTCATTATCCCACAGTTACAATTTATCATAATGACATCGCTGATGTTTTTGATGATGTCACAACCCATGGTCCCACATTTACTATTTATGGGCCCCACCTGGGCCCGCTTTTACTATTCATCGAAGTAAATATTTTTGGGCCATTACAATACGACCACTCACAGTTGACGTCAAAAGCAATTCGCATGCACATGGCACATACGGAAAACAAAGCCTTCTAAAACAATTCATAATGTGCACATAGATTCAACAAATCCAGTACTTCCTCAGCAATATTTACACAAACTCATATTCTGAATTGAATCATAATAATGCGCATCATATCAAAGTTATGTATAAATACAGTAAACCTGCCCATTCAAATTATTGAATAACGAGTAAACGCATAGATACCCGTAGGTACCAACAATTTCTTTCTGAACACATGGATACCCAAAGGTATCAAAATAAATCTTTTCTTTTTGTTTCAAAACATTTTCGCATGGGATTTTGAACAAGATCCAAATTCAAGGGATCATGAGGATCCAAATAGGGACCTGATCAGGGTCCAAAAATGCATGGTTGCAGCTAACTGAACTCTATAGGCATGCCTATCTATCCACTTATTTGATTATTGCAAGTTAGGCATCAATACAATATCTCATACTCATCACATAATAATTTAAACATATCTTAAGGTAAACACTACAATTCAACATTATCTACTAGACAATAATCCAATAAATAAAAACTAAGAGTAATAACATACTCAAAACATTCCACACGGTGTTAAGGAAAAACCTTACCTCCGTGTGGCCCTCCCAGCAAAACTACTCCGAAACAGAATGTATTTACACGGCGGTAAGACTAAACCTTACCGCCGTGTAAAAATGCACCAAAACAATATCTCAAAACAGAATAGATTTACACGGCGGTATGACAAATCCATACCCCCGTGTAAACCCTCGGACAAGTAAGACTCAACCCAGAATTTCGATCACACGGTGGTAAGGCCTTTCATACCGCCATGCGATTCATCAGAAACCCAGAAAATTCATGTTATACACTTCCCCAAACTTTAAACCCAAACTCCAACTTCCACACCATACTCAATTTATACCTTCTAAACTTAATTCTATCAAGTTCAAACTCCTAATTAACCTCACAAGCCATTTAATACATTAATTTACCAAAATCATACCAAAATCCCCAATTTCCACTTCAATCAACAACACTTTCAAATTCAACATAAAACTAACAACCCTCATGTAAATATGCATATAATCGGGCTCAATTCATCAATTTCAGAAATTCATATCATAAATTCATATTATTCAAAATACAAAAGTTTCCAAACCTTGAGATGCAAAACTCCACCACAATCACTTGGATGAACTCCCTCTAACCTTCTCTTTACCTTTTGCTTCCTTAGCAGAAAATTCTCTACATCAAATTAACCACACCAAAAAACACCAAAACTCAAAACCCATACACACTAAAAGAAGACGGGAAGAATAGAAAGAAAGAAGAGAAGAAAATCACCAATCGCATACTTGGAAATTTGCGAAAACCAACTCAAAATTCACAAATTGCATAGACCATCAAAGGATCAAGGCCAAGAAAAAGAGTAGAAGAAGAAGAAGAAAAAGAAAGAGATGGTGAGGAAGAGGCAAAAATGTGAATTTCTGTCACTCACTCTCTCTCTCTCCATCTTTATATACTCTTCCTTACTCTCTTCCCTACACTTGTCACTTTCTTAGTTGGTGTTGGCAAAGTTCCATTCCAATCCTTCTTCTTTTCTCCTCCACCCTACCAAAACACTAATTAACCAAAATTTTGCAATTAACTCCTAAATTACCAAGCCACAATACTACACACAAAATTGCTCAGAATACTAGGGTGGGAAACAGGGTGTTATAGGTATGGCACCGTATGAAGTTCTATATGGTAAAAAATGCCGCACACTTATGTGTTGGACAGAGTTGAATGAGCATAAGGTCATTGGTTCTGAATTGGTGAGAGATACAGAAGAGAAAGCAAAGATCAGTCAGCAGCGACTAAAAGTTGTAAGTGATAGACAGAAGTCTTAAAGTGTCTCCCTGGAAAAAAAAAAGTGCTTCGGTTTGGAAAGAAAGGGAAATTGAGTCCGAGGTTCATGGACCTTATGAGGTGTTAGAAAGAGTTGGAACTACGGCATATCGATTAGCTTTACCTCCAGTTTCGGCTAAGCTACACGATGTCTTCTATATGTCTATGCTCTGGAAATATCATTTAGATATGTCACATGTTCTGGCTGTGCAAGATGTGCAAGTGCAACCGGACTTTTCCTATGATGAGAATCCTAAAGCAATATTAGCACGGGAAGTGAAGCAATTGTGGAATAAGGAAGTTCCGCTGGTGAAAGTGCTTTTGCAACATCATGGGGTTGAAGAAGAGACATGGGAACTGGAAGTAGCAATGCAAGATCAATATCCTCAGTTGTTTGATTTAGGTATGAATTTCGTGGATGAAATTTTTTTTAGGAGGAGAGAGTTGTAATAGCCCAAAATATACCCTAGTAGTAATTTGGCATAATTAGGGTATTTGGCTAAGTTTAATTTGAGAATTCTAGTGTTGGACTTAAATGTAATTGGAAATGTGGATTTAATTGAATAAAAGAAATTAGTTTAGTGGCTAAAATTGGTTATACATGATTAATTAGAGGTGGGAGTAATTAAGTGCTAATTGGGTTTTATTTAAGCTAGTGGAGATTAAGGTTTTTGAGTGGATTTCCAGGTGTCATTTCCTACTCTTGCCACCTCACTATTGTGCATGCAATATAAGGAGTGATGAGAGAGAAAATCCTTCATTCTTTGCATGTGATCTTCGACTACCCTTTCCTTCAAGTCTTCTGATTTTCCTCTTCTTCTCTCATTTTTTGACTCTTCACCTTTAGCCTTTTGATTCCATAATTTTTGTTGTTGATCAATTGATTATTTAGTAGAGTAGAGTGTCTGAGTTATCAAGGAAAGTGTTTAATTGGTTTGCTCTTCCTCTTCCTCTACTCCTTTGATTCTGAGTAGATGTGGAAATTGATTCTTGGTTCAATTCTGGAAATGAATGCTTGATTGTAGTGGTTGAAATAAAGAAGGACAAAGGCAAGGAAAAGGTGGGAGAACCTAGTGCCAAGTGAGCACATAGGAGCATAAGAGATCAAGGTTTGGGAAACACTATTTTTGTGTATTATTTTGATATAATATGAACTTTGAAATGCATGATTGAATTGTGTGTTTAAATTAAATAAGAAATGTGTAAGTGTGTGACATGGTGGATTGAATTACATATCACTTTGGCTATAGCACTTAGACCCTATAGGCATTCCTATCTATCCACTACTTGACTCGTAGACTAAATTATTAATCCGGTTTATTCACATTGTCATAGGAAATGTCATCATTAACATAGCATTCAATAGGCATCATCACATTACTCATTTACACTATGGTTTACTTCACAATTCCTAAACCTTGGCATAGATATATATATATATATATATATATATATATATATATATATATATATATATATATATATATATATATATATATATATATATATATATATATATATATATATATATGTATATATATATATATATGTATATAAAAAAAAATTTCACATGCATATCACAATATTAGCTTTCATATACATGTTAATGCATCAATTAAACATATTAATTTAAAAAATTAAGTCAACTAAGAAGTCATTTCAAACATCCAGAAGTGTCGCGCTCGCGACAAACTCGAGGATTAGCTTCTGTCGCGATCGCGACCCAAGTCGCATCCGCGACAGAACCTAGCCCTCACGACAGAAGCCAACATCTGCGCGCGATAGAACTGAATTTTCTGTTCAATGCTCCCTTACACCAACTTCTTGCTTCCACAGTTTATCACACTTACACATAGGACTCTCATAACCCATTCTACCCTTGGTATTTGCTAACCTGGTCTTCTAAACACTTACATATCTACATGTCAAGAGTAAAATGACACAATTCTCATTATTTTTAGTCTTATATTTGAGGAGTTATGGCCAATGGAACCTTACATGCTCCAAAAGTCCTCCTACAAATATAAACCAACTTGAGTACACATATTGAAGACTCTACAGTCCCCAAATCAATATAGCTTCGTCTACACTTTATAGGCTCATCCCTTAAGAACTTAATGCCTTATATCTCATTCAAAATAGAGCATCATCCTACACAACATTTAAGACAACTATTTTAGCCAATCAATTCATCATTTCTATCTACTTCATCACAACACACAATATCACATTTTCTATTTATTTAAACCACATAATTCAGTCAAGCATCTCAAACTCATACTTTATTAACATAACACACAAAAGGCAATGTTTCCCAAACCTCACAATCCTTTGCTCCTATTGTGCTCCCTTTGTACTCTAATCAACAACTTTCTCCTTACCCTTAGCTTTGCTGGATTCTACCACTACAACCATCATCCAAAATCCAGATTTGAACCATAGATCAATTACCAATTCATCCACAAAAAAGAGTAGAAGATGAAGAAGAACCAAGTACTAGACCACTTACCTTTAATGTTAATAATTATCATGCAATTCATAATTACTTGATCTCGTAGCAGAATTTTGTGCGTTCTAACTAATGAAAGAGAAGAAAACAAGAAGAAATTAAAGAAGAATAGTGGAAGAAAGAAGGTCAAGTGCAGAAAAATGAGAGCTTTCTCTCTCTCTCTCCACCCTTATATTGCATGGATAATATGAGGTGGCATCACCACACAATGGCACCCGAATCCCACTCACTTTTCCTCCAATCACCATTAGCAAAACCTGACTCCATTAACACTAATTAACCTCAATTAATTCTAATCATGCACATTTACAGCTTGGCCACATAAGTTATTTTGTGTATGCAATCAAGTCCTTAATTAAGCAAACTTCAAATTAACTTTACCCATTTAACACAATTAGACCAATTTTACTGCTTGGACATAAATTGGACCATTACAACTCTTCCCTCCTAATAAGAATTTTGTCCACAAAATTCATACCTGAATCAAAAAACTGAGGATATTGCTCTCGCATAGCTGCTTCCAGTTCCCATGTCGCCTCTTCGATCCCATGATGCTGCCAAAGCACTTTAACCAATGGAACCTGCTTGTTCCGAAATTGCTTTACTTCTCTTGCTAGAATTGCTTTGGGCTTTTCATCATAGGAAAAGTCCAGTTGCACTTGCACATCTTGCACTGGAATAATATGGGATTCGTCTGAATGATATCCCCGAAGCATTGATACCTGGAAGATATCATGGATCTTAGCCAAGACTGGAGGCAAAGCCAACCGATAAGCCATAGATCCCACTCTTTCCAAGACCTCATATGGGCCAATGAACCTCGGACTTAACTTTCCTTTCTTAGCAAACCGTAACACCTTCCTCTAAGGAGATACTTTCAGAAATACTTTATCACCCACTTCAAACTCAATGTCTTTTCTCTTCAAATCCGTGTACGATTTCTGCCTATCACTTGCGGCCTTTAATCGCTGCTGAATTATCTTTGCTTTCTCTTCAGTATCCCTCACCAAATCAGGACCAATGACCTTATGCTCAGTCAATTATGTCCAACATACTAGAGTTCAGCACTTTCTACTATACAAGACTTCAAATGGTGCCATACCGATACTCGCCTAATAACCATTATTGTAAGCAAACTCCATCAACGGAACATACTGATCCCAACTTTTAGAGAAGTCAAGTACACATGCCCTGTAATGGCCCGAATACCGAGTCAGTAGTGATCAGTGAAATCTGTAGAGTTTATAGTGTGAATCTCATGTGAAAATGTCAGTGAATGTGCCCTAAAAGATAGTAGAGGAGAAATGTTAAACGTGCTCTGGCCAGGGAAGCCTCTGATGGGTGACCTCTTGCGAAGCTAGTAGTGAAAAATATTTTATTGGACCATTGAAAAGTGCAAGTGATAAGAAGTCTGGTGGTATAATTTGGAGTGAAAACAGAGTCAAATAGGCCTCCGAAAGTCATTCTGAAGTTGGCCTCTGGTTCGGTTCAATTGAACTAGGGTTTGACCGAAATTTGACTGAATTTTTAGAAATAGTTATTGAGCTCTAGAGGGTGAAGTGTGGGAAGTGTAAAGGCATAAATTAATTTTTAGTAATTTTTGATAGATTTAGAATGGTGTTTTACGACAGAACCAAATAGGTTTGAATCGGACCAGTTTAAGTGAACCGGGCCTCAAATGGACTCCAATTGAATGGAGACTATATTTGATATTTTAAGAATGGTGGAATTGTTTGGGAGTAAAAATAAGTTGAGGAACACATAGATGCCTTGAAACAGTGAAAAATTACCGATAAATCGAAATTTTTGTTCAAACCTGTTGGACCACTTTGGTTGGACCAGTTCGGTTCAATTTCAGCCTATATAAGGAGACATAAGGCCAAATTTCTCTAGATTTCTCCAGCCTCCACGGCCTCCCTTCTTCCCTCCCTAAATCGAATTGCTTTTCTTCACATTTCCTCCATTTTTGTTCATTTCTTCTTTAATCTTTCCCCAAATTTCAATCTCCTAGACAAACTTCAGTCCCTCTATAACATAAAGACGGTAATTGGAGTCCATTTAGAGCATTGAAAGTGAGGAAAATCAAGTGTACAAAGTTTAGGGTTGAAATTGAGGTAAGTGATTTGGGTATTTTTACTTGGGTTTAAAGGTTCATATGGGGGTTTTCAAGTGTGTAGAGTGCATTTATGAAGTTATTTTATAAAAATAAAGTATGGATTTGATATTATGGTGTTGTTTGAATTCGGCCACTTTAGGTTCCCCTTGTGAGGAAGGAGTTTCCAAAGCAAAAAGGAAGGGAAAGAAAGATTAGAGAGTTTATTGCAAGGATTTGAGGTTTGTGGTTACAAAATCCTTCTATTTCTATTGATTTAGTTTAAGTTTTAGGTTATGTTTTAGTATGAACTTGAGAAAAAGACATGTTTAATTGAATCTAACTTAATAATCATGATTAGTGAGGTTAAATAAGCATGTGTATGTGTTTAAAATGAATTAAAGAAACATAGAGTGAAATCCCTAAGTGAGGCCGAATTGAACCTAAGAGAAATTCTTAATATATTTTGATGTTTAATGCATGTAAATTATGTATAAGTAATGTTTAACATGATATTTAGTAAATGGAGTGATTAAACGAAAGAAAAGTAAGCTTAGTGTGAAAATGAAACCTAATGTGATGCGCGCTGAACCCCGGGGTGCCCCGAACGCCTGCTTTTATGGCGATCGAGAGAGGTTCATAAAACTTGTAAAAAATTACAAGTGCATCCATTTTGGGCAACAAGAAAGTTTATTGGAGTCGCCACCCAATAGAACATTGGGAAAGGCCGTCTAGCCTCAGTGAGCCTAAGACAGCGCTGCTATGTCCATTTTGGGCAAGTCAGAAGGGTCTTGGAGGCCCCATCCTAATAGAACATTAGGATAGCCCTCTCGCCTCGTGGAGCCTAGGACTATGTAAGTTAAAGCCTTTTTACGGGACACAAGAGGTGTCTTGGAAGTCCCATTCCAATGGAACATTGATATGGTCCTCTCGCCTCGTTGAGCCCAAAGACCAGAGATGGTTCGGGACTTCCCATTTATTCATACCTTGATTAAGTTTATAATTGAGTTTTGAATTTAGCATTTCATCCCATTTCTCATTCAATTTTAATGCAATTTAATTAAAGTGCATGTCAATCACATAAAGAAAGCGGTAGATAAAGTAAACAAAAGCGCACGAAAATAAATTACAACAAAACTAGGGGCGGAATACAACCCCCATTAGTAAATAAAATACAATTCATACATAAATCGGGCTATTTAATAAAGATGAGGACATTGGTCCTCTCATGCATAATTAAAGAAAATAATTTTAAAATGACAATTTGTAACACCCCCATACCCCCGGTAAGGAATATCGGGGCGCTACGCGGACACTTACGTATACATGTACATGTATTAGCGGAAGCGATAGCACTATACACATTCGTATAAGAATAATAAAATAATACTACACTAGGGCCCAACATGCATTTCATATCAACTATACATATGTACTTCTTTCTCTTTATACATGTTCATATTACACTCTGTTTTCATTTAACTTTACATATACATTTACATGTGATTCTTTAACTTTTACTACATAATGATGTTACTCAAAACATCACTAGCTCTGTATCTAATCTATACAAAAGACCTGAATAATAATCCCTAGTGGCCTTGAACTGCAGATGCTCGCTCACTGTTCCGAACCTGTAAACCTACACGGAAATAAACATCTGTGCTAAGCGATAATGCTTAGTGGGGATGAAAACAATGCAAAGGACTTCTTTACGAAGTCACAAATAGCTCACACATATGTCATATAAATAAAAATCAAGTAGTTCATTCATATAGCTCTGATACTTGTATAGGTTTCATGTTCAAATATCAAATTCTCTGAACTCACATATAAGTAATATCTACTCTTTCACTAATTCATGTACACTACATCTTGTACATTTCGTTTATTCAAATATACATTATCATGTAACCACATTCATGTCAATACACTCATGTAATCATGTACTTGTATACAGAACTGTAATGTACTTAAACATTACTTTCATGTACTATAGCTTTATTCGAAGCAACACTATAATCATCTCAAGTTCACTGCACAACATTTAACAAAACAAGCCTGAGTTCCTCTCATGGTGGATACGGGACGCTCTATAAAAAAACATTTTCGATGGACCGAAGTCACAAAACATTTTCATCTATCTCTATTAATGACCGTTCTCAGAGGTCGACCCGCTTCGCCCAAACGGGGCGGAACATAGGCAGCTGCGCTCGATAATCCCTTTATAAGCATGCTTATCTATCCACGATAACGGTAATCAGGCTCAATACCGACTCACACACTATACACGGACATCAACTCATCAACTAAAATTCAAGTGCATTTATCAAATTCAAAGACATTTAATTGATGTACAATCTTTAATAATCATCATATACATGTGTTCAACTCATTACATAAACATATAAATCATGCAAAGCAAGACAGAAGAAAGCACTCTCTTTAAAACAAATAAAACAGGATGCGAAGAGGTTCACTGTCGCGATCGTGACAGGAAGTCGCGCTCGCGACAGAAGTCAAATTCATTGTCGCGATCGCGACAAGAGGTCGCGCTCGCGACAGAAGCTAGATTACAAAAAGGCTCTATACTCTATACCAAATGCGTTATATACCAATTCCTATGTTCATACGTATTTATCATGTCAATTACTATACTTCCTACAACTATACATTGTTACTTTATTAGTTAAATTACCATCTTTAATTATACTCATATGTATTCTTCCATTAACAACTAATTTGTAATCATTTAGGAGCCCTAATCATGTATAAAACGTTAAAGGGAAAGGCAAGGGGTTTACCCATGCCAACCATGGGCTCAAAATGAAGAAAAAAGAGCATAATATAGGTTGTTCTGTCGCGAGGTCGCGACCTGTGTCGCGCTCGCGACAGAGGCTCCGCTTTGGTGCCTCACAAGACTGCTTTTTACCCTAAACTTGTATCGTCTAAATGGACCTCTAAACGTCATTTTTAGGCAAAACGTTCTTCTTAACAATTGTTCTCTAGGATGTTAGCTTTGAAATGGGACAATTTTCAGGTCGTTTAGACATCTATAACAAAAGATATGATCTAAACAACATATACTGTTCCAGTGAACCCGCCAAAACAGGGTCACCTACGTTTTAATTACTTTTTGGGATACCTATGGCAAGAATTAGCTCAAGCACCCTCTTAGAAATTTTTAGATACGGATCTTATATTTTAGATGCAATTAGAATAAATACAATTGGAGTCCTATAACTCTACTTATGACAAATACAATACACAGGGGTCTAATGACAAATAAGCAGAACTTCGCAACATCAAATTCTTTTATCAACACAAACACTCAAATGATCAGGCTACATACTTATAAACATATATACACATGTCATGAGCACTGTAAGCAATCAAAATGAACATCTTGAGCTAATTAAAGCTCATCAAGCATCTCTTTATTTCAACATGTCTCTATTCAAACATTTTTCATCTAAACACATGCAAAATTAACAAGATCACACTCGATCCCTACCTTAGGTCGCTTAACCGATTCTCTCTCTAATCAATTATGAGCTTCTCCTTTCCCTTCACTAGCCTCTTATCCACCGCTTTCTTGCATAACAAACCAAGAGATCACTTAATCCATGGATTTCACTTTAAATCAAAAACAGAAAATAAACATAAGAAGAAGACCAATGCTAAAATCAAGCCAATTACCTTCTTCTTAAGAACCCCACTCAACCCTTGACTTCTCCTCTTCAAACCAATCTAAGAGATTCTCTCAAAGAACAAAGGAAAAGAGGAAGAAACGCAAAGAAATGGCAAGGAAAAGGGACACGGCAACTAAGAGCAAAAGAGAAGAAAAAGGTGAGCAATGAGCCAAATGCAGAAAAATGAAAGTGAAAATAGGAAAGTGGCCGGTCAAAACCAAACAAAATCCAACAAGTCCTCACATTAATGCCACCCACTTCCATTTAATGCCAACTACTCTCATTAATCCATGTATATCTCTTTTCTTAACAAAATACATACATGTATTTTGACCAAACCAAATAATATCTTATGCCACATGTCACATCCCTACAAAGCCATGTGTCACTCCCCTAGGATGCCACTTGTCAAACTCCTATGCCGCCACGTGTCACTCTCCTACAATGCCACTTGTCACTCTCATGTGCCGCCACTTGTTAATCTTCTACGATGCCACTTGTCACTCTTCTATGGTGACACTTGTCACTCTCCTATGACGCCATGTGTCAACTCACTACAACTCCAAGTCTCTTAGTCCCACTTATGCACACATCTCACGAGGGGGGGTTCTGTCGCGCTCGCGACACTTCTCGCGCTCGCGATAGAACGCTCACGCCCGCACCAACCAGCTGAAGTTCGAAAACCGCTGGAGGGCTCTGTCGCGCCCGCGACACTTGTCGCGCTCGCGACAGAACTCTCGCACATAAAACTTACATTTTTCGAATAAAAACTCTGTAATTCTTCTAGGGCCATTTTGGGGTGTGACACAATTTATTTTGGATGAAAAAACTAGGACATTGGTCCCATTTTAATTAAATAAAACCCAAGTTATTTATATAAAACTTTATGCGACTTTTTAATTAACGTGCATGAAAATAAACAAACTTATTACAAATTACATATTAAATAATAAAAGCAAATAAAAGCAAAATAATACTAAAAATGCTAAAAAAATACATCCCACAAAAATGGTGTCTTCAAACTTCCATGGGCTCCCACTTGGCATTGAAAAGGCTCACACATAAAAATAATTATTGAAATAAAACAACAAATGAAAGATGATGTTAGTAATGAAAATGAGCTAAACATGTAACATGTAAAAAATGAATTAAAATAAATAAAACAACATGCATAATGTATGACAAATCAATTAAATCCCATGATAAAATAAACAACTTAACATATTAACAATTTAACATGCATAAATAAAAACAATAAAATTTAACATGCATGAAAACATAAATAATAATAATAATAATAATAATAATAATAATAATAATAATAATAATAATAATAATAATAATGATGATGATGATGATGATGATGATGATGATGATGATGATGATGATGATGATGATGATGATAATAACAATAATAAATTATAATAATAAACAAAACTAATAAAAATGATGATAATGGTAGTAATAATGATAAATAACAACTAATAATAACACTAATCACAATAATAATAACAATACTAATGATAACAACAACAACAACAACAACAACAATAACAACAACAACAACAACAAAGAAGATGAACAATCCAATTAAATATGGAAGAATAAAATGAAAATAAAATAAGCCAATTATGCTAAAACATATAATACTAATAATATATATGAACAAAAATGATGACAATAATATGAACATGAACAATTAAATAAGAAATAAGAATAAGAAATAATAATATGAACAATTAAATAAAAAAATTAAGAATAAGAAATAATAATATGAATAATTAAATAAAAAATTAAGAATAAGAAATAATAAATAATAGATCTAAAAGAATTTACATGATAATTAATTAATTGGAAACAAAAAAAAATCAAAAATTAAATTAAGAATTAAGCCAAAAATGCTTACCCTCAAAATTTAGCTTGATGAAATGAAGGTAAAATCCAATTCCTTGTCTTGATTGTAAAAATATATTAGAAAAAATAAAATATTGAAAATGAATTTTTACTCAAGAACAAATAATTGATTTATTTGTCTCAAAGTAAAGAATTATTAAATGAAAAGAAGAAAATTTCCAAGAACAGAAATTATTCTTTTTGCCTTAAGAATTAACTTGGAAAGATGCTTTAGAAATTGAGAGAATTTGTTTTTGAGAGAAGAAAGAAGAAGAAAATAATTTTTCTAAAGAAAATCCCCCATAATTCTCTCTCTAAAAATCATTTTATACCTCTCCAAAAAATTAGATTTTTTAATGAAAAAAATTAAAATCAATTTAATTTTCATAACCACAAAAAACTGATAAATTTGTAAGGTTGGAAAATAAAAGGTTTTAGAATTAAATTCTATGAAAAAAATGAAGAAAAAGCATTAAAAATGAAGAAAAAAAGGGCCAAAATGGCCAAAAAGGCCGTCGCTCGCACCCAGCGCGTTGCCGCACCCCCGACACTCGCAAACTTTTTTTTTTAGAAAAAAAATTTCTAAAACACAATAATTTCAAAACATAACCTTTTTGTCTCAAAATAATTTTTTAAAATATTTTTTAAAATATTTTTATTTATTTCTAATAAATCCATCCGACAAGAAAATCATCACTTTCAACTTTCATTTTTGGCTATAAATCGGCATACTTAATTTCATCATTGGGTAATCCTAATCTAGGCTACTCGGGACCCGGTGTCTACACCTAGGCCGAATTGATGACTAAGGAAAACATTCATATATTTTGGTGTTTTATGTAAGTAAATGATATAAATGATGTGTATAATATGGGATTTAGCTAGTTAAGTGGTTAAATGAAAGAAAAGTGAATATAATGGGTAAGTGTTAGTTGGGCCGAATTGATGTTAATAGAAATCCTATACATAACTTAATGATTATGGCTTGTAATTGATGTTTATGATAAGTACAATATGTATATGGAATGAATGAATGATTAAGAGAATTAAATATGAACATAATGTAAAATAGGTACCTTGGCCGAATTGAATATGATAATTATTTAAAATATATTTTAATATTGTGTTGTATATAATGGTATAAAATGATCAAATATTAATAAATGAGTAATTAAAGTAAAAAAGAATAATTTGTAGTGAATGAAGATGAATTTGACCGAGTGGTAAATATGGTTTAAATAATGTGTAAGTTGAATATCTATTAAGAATAATGGTATAAAATGAATAAAGAATGAAAAAGAAGTGTATGTGAGTTTATTTGAAATAAATGGAGTATAATTGTATATATTAAAGTGTGATATTGCATTATGTTCACCATGAACGTGATGAAATAAGTGTGTATTTATGTGAACTCATAGTGTGTATGAGTATATTTTGAATATTAAGTGAAGTGGAATGGAATGTATGAAATGAAAGTGAAATGAATGACGATTATGTATTGCCGTTAGTGATCTGGTAGTAAATTTAGTTCAGGATATATATGGCTAGTCATAGGGACGTCAGTGTATGCCGCGGTAGCAAGTCATAGCGACTTGCAATTATAGACCAATGACGATCTATTTATGACAGTATAGTGTAAAGTGTAGTGTCGTCAGAGTGTAAATTGACCCCCTAATGGTCACTCCGACACTACCGAACTGTAATTTGGCCTCCTAGTGGCCAGTTCGGTAGGTTAGGGCTATATAGCCCAGTCTCGCATATCCAGTCTAATGATAACTACTGGGTGTTACTAGGGGCAAAGTTGAAAGAATTGATTAAAAAAAAGAGAGACAGAGAGATTTATTGTAAAATATGGTGGAAAAGTGTAAAGATAGAATTAATTAAATGGGTAAATGGACATACATGTAATTAAGTGATAAGGATAAAGATATAGTAATGATTAAGTGATAAAAATAAAGATATAGTAATAATTTGATAAAGATAAGATAAGATAGGGATTTAAAATGATATTTGACTTGAAATGGTACCTTAAGGACTAAAACGTAATTTTACCATGAAATGATTAATTAGTGGATTAAATGATGAATTATAAGTTAATAAGTGACTAGAGGTGAAAATATAATTAATTAATGGCATAATGGTAAACAAATGTAAAAGAAAGGGCAATATTGTAATTTGATAAAAGTTGAGGGGCATAATGGTAAATATGCATTAAAAGTAATTAAAATAATAATAAGTGAGAAAATAAGTGAAAATGGGACTAAATTGGAAGAAATAGAAACTTTAGGGGTAAAATAGTAATTTTACACCTAATGGATAGGAATGGAGTAAGTTAGGTAAAAAGTGTAACTTAAGGGTTAATTATGTAAATAAATGAAAATGTAGGGTTAAAATGGTAAATTGGCATGAAAATGGTTAAGTAGGGACTAAATTATAATTTGGTAAAATGTTAAAGTTAAAGATGGAAATTAAGTGAAATTAAGGGTATTTTGGTAATTAAGTGAAAAGAAATGACATAGACGAAATTTTTAAAAAAGTGAGGACATAGATGGAATTTTGAAAAAGGTGAGTACATAGATGGAATTATAAAAAAGGATAAGGACCTAAGTGTAATTTTTTAAATTTATAAAATTTAATTAAAGGATTAAAGTGTAATTAATTAGTAATTTGACTATATGATTGAATAAGTGGTTATAATGTTGGGATTAGTGTTTAATTGTAATTATTGAGTAAGTGTAAGTGTAGAATAAATGAAAAATGAGTTAAATGAAATAATAAAGATAACTAAGGGTATAAATGTAATTATGAGAAAGTGAAGAGTAAAAATACAAATTTGGTAACAGGAAAAGGACTTAATTATAGAATTGACTGTAAAATAATTAATTAAGGGATCGAAATGAAATTAATAATAAATGATAGTCGTGAATTGAATAAGTGGTAAGTATGAAAGATTAATATATAGCTATGGATAATAAATTGAAGTGAACATTAGATTAAATTATGTTTAATAGTCATGTGTGTGAATTTAATTTGAGTAGTGGAAATCCTAGGATTTGTAACCATCACTGGGCATTCCAAATGCTCAGCGCGTAGTATTGTTACTGCGTGCAGGTTATACAAAAAAAAGAGGTGGCAGTGGCCGATGTTACTGATGATCGAAAGAATTTACGAGACAATAAGGACAATGATACAAGCATGGCATGTATACGTCTGCAATGGATGAACACGAGATTATACAAGTTAAGTATAATAATAGTGTATCAGTGTAATTGTTATTTTATTATATATGTATGATTGTGGCGGTAGAAAAAAAATTATACTGAATCTATTAAGTACATTACGGTGTGTTTCAGTGCAGTATTGTGACATCCGATATTAGTACCATTTGCGGGTGTAGGATGTTACATGCCCGAAGCAAGTACTCTAACACCTGAATTACTCTTTCAGACTGTCCATCAGTCTGCGGATGAAAAGTTGTACTGAAGTTCAATCTTGTACCAAAAGTAGCTCGCAAACCCTTCCAGAACTTAGAAGTAAATATCGGATCTCTATCTGAAACAATAGACAAAGGAATACCATGCAATCTAACAATCTCCTTTACATACAATTCAGTTAACCGATCCATGGAGTAATCGAGTCGAATCGGTATAAAGTGAGCTGACTTAGAAAACCGATCAACTATTACCCATATAGAGTCGTGCTGCCTTGATGTCATTTGCAATCCCGAGATGAAGTCCATAATAATGTTGTTCCATTTCCATTGTGGAATTGGAATGGGATTCAACAAACCATGTGGAACCTGATACTCCGCTTTCACTTGCTGGCAAGTCAAACACTTTGAAACATATTCCACAACATCTCTTTTCATTCCTGCCCACCAATAGAACTGCTTAAGTCCTGATACATCTTATTACTGCCTAGGGGTATAGCGAAAACTGTATTTATTTGTTATTTTGGGGGATTGTATTTTTGTCCCAATTTCATTTTGTAATTTATTTTGTATTTTGGTTATTTTATTTATCGTTTTTTTTTACAGCTTTCCTATGATGCTCGATGTGCACTTTAAATTTTAATGCATAACCATGTGAGAGAGAGATGGAAGTTTAATATTAAAAACTCATTTATAATTAACCAAGATATTAATAAAAGGGAAGTTATGAACTATTCTCTGGTTTAGACCCCCTGAGGTTAGACAAACTTTCCCAATTTCTTGTAAATTAGGTGGCGACTCCAAAATATCTTAAAGGTGCCTAAATGTTTCATGGGATTAAATGAACTTTCCTAATGTTCTATTGGATAGAGATACATAAGATCTAAAAACGCGAACTCTCTCGGGCCCTAAAAGCGGGTTTTCGAGGCTAAGTCAGGTTCGGCGCGCGTCACAATCACATATTGAAGTCTGGTAACATTGGTTGCTTTGTGGGACAGAAGATGGTCCAACATTGACATTTGAAGCTGGGTTACTAGAAGTCTCACCCCTCTCCATGTTCACATTCTATAAATCACATATTTAATTTCATGAAATAATGTACATATTATGCAATAGAATTTTCATACATTAATTTATGAATAAATTTGTTAAACTTACTTGTTGTTGGTAGCTTGATTTGTTATGACGGGTCTTTTGCATTTAGAGAAATTTCCCCTCCAAGATGCCTCACCATGTTTATTTGAGTCAACCTCATCCTTGCCTTTCTTTCTGCACTTCTTTGGCATTTCAAGCATTGGCTTTACTTCAGGTGGCTCAATATGAGGATTGTTAGTTGGTTCCCATATCTTCATGTTAGAAATTGGTTGAATAAAATACTGGTATGCCTTTAAGAATGTATCCCTGTGGTACCACTTATGTACATGTTGTTCTAGTTTAATTTCTAAGTGGTACATTGTACACATAGCGTGTGGACAATGGATGTCGTTCAATTCCCAACTATTAATATGGCAGTAAGGGCAATCAACTACTTCAAAACCTTGATCCCCATTCCAGGTCAACAAACACTTCCTAACACAGTTTGCATTATCATCCAAAATTGTTGACGTCGCCAGACTGTAAAAGTTTCAAAAAAATAATAAAAAATCCTAAATTCCAAAACACATAACAAAAGCCCTATTTTTTTAACTAAATATCGAAAAACACACATTCTGTTGTTATCAGATAATTTTTTAGTTTAAACCTTACCTTCTGTTGATTGCTTCTTCTTCTCTACTAGAATCGCAGCCTTTTTCTTCCCGATTTTTCTCTTAGTATGCTTCATAGATATCACAACCCAATAATCACACGCTCACAATGGCGATTAACACTCAGATTTCAAGTAGATTGGATCGATTTGTTGTTATCGATATGGAGGACAGTTTTCAATTCTACCTTTTTTCCCCTTTTTCCCCACCAAATTAACATTTAATTTATATGGACACGTATCTTCATTTAACAGGTTTAATTTCCACATCAGCTTGTCTATACCTCACGCATGTATAATAATTCGATAATCTACTATTTTGTGTTTATTATTTGCATAAAAATTAAGTTCAGGTTCTTATATGGTTAGAGTTTAGGCGTTCAACTGATTTTTATTGACAAGTTCAGAGGGCTATATATGGGTTTACCCTAAAAACTATTAATAAATTTAGTGGCTTTGTACCAATTTTGAGCATTTCAATTTTATTTGTATCTTAATTCTAATAGCAATATAACTTCCTAATATTAAAAAAAAATAGGAAACTTATTTCGGAAAAGGGGGATCATATTTCCCATTAGAATGTTGGAATCCATATGATTTTTATGTTATAAGTTAAAGGTTAGTGAATTTGGACATTGCGTATTTGATTTACTATATTATACATAGGATAGTATAATATAATACAGTCTAATGCAAATACAATGTTTGGTAAATTATTTTTGAAAAAAAAAAAAAAGAGATAAGATAATACAGCCATTATCCCATGTATGCTGGAGATAATAATAGACCATTAACCCCTAGATTTGTATAATATGGTATAAATCGTATTATACTAAACTGAGTCAAACCTTTTGTATCTTTTTCCCATCTCTGGCATTTCCCTTCTCCAAAATCTCCTTGGTCTCCAATAGGTTTCCATCCCCTTTTTTTCTTTATTTTTAATTCAATTACTCTGAATTTTTCTTTTGTTTTTTTGTATTCAATAGTTTAATTTTATCTCTTGGTTGAGTTTTGTTCATCAAATTCATATGAAATTTAAATTTGCTTGTTTGAATTCTATTCAATTATTAAATTTTTTGAATTGTTGCTGTGATTGAAATGTTGAAAATTATTAACCTAATCAACAAAGAGAGAAGAAGAATCTGCCTTGACATCATTGGGCTAGAAATAGATCACATCCGATCATAAGCCCCAACGAAATCCCAATTCCAAATCCACAAAAACCAAATACTGTATTGAAAAACCCCATCTCCCTTAATTCTTCTAGACTATTTTCCCAAGAAACAAATAATCCTCAATCCAGAAATTATTTTTCCTATATTGTTTGATTAAAAAAAAAATCAAAATGCTAAAGAAAAATTCTCCTCGATTTCTCAGATCATGTATCGATAATAACAAAATGATTGATATATCCTTACAAGATAGGTTTGAGTAGCGCTTAAAAACTTCTAAACAATGTTTTTAGATTAATTATCTGAAAAAATATATTATTTCCTAGGATCCTTAATTAATTAAAAACAACATTTCCATTCTATATTAATGTAAAATAATAAATTTGGATTAGAAATTTAGGATTATCCTATTAGTATTAGAATTAAGATTAGGAATTGAAAATCTTATACTAACATATGCCAAAATGCGCTTTACGTTGCTATTTTTTGGATTTGGTAGTAGGCTAGGCAGTAGTTTAATCTGATACAAATAGGCAACTAGCATTTGATTCCATTATAATAAGGATTTAGAATGCCTGTGTCTTATGCTATATATAAACCAAAGTTTAAAGATTATCAAATTCTAATAATACAAAAATAAATTGAAAAAATATTTCTTCTCTTTTTTGATGAAAGTGAACGATGTCATGTTGACTTCTAAATAATAAGTTAGTTGTTTTTTTTCTTTTTCTTTTTTTATTTTTTTCTAATTAAGATTTGTTCTCTATTTTCTTAATATTTTCATCTGCACCTAATGCTTCTCAATTTTTATTTTTTTGGGTAGATATGAAATAAAGAAATATTATCTTCTACATAATCATAAGGATATGTTATTTGCATATGATGTGGTTGATATTAATGACGATGATTCAAATGGAAAATAGGAGGAAAAAGCTTTTTAAAAGGAGGAAAATGCTTAAAGATAGAAATATTGTTAGGTATCAAGTTCGATATGTAAATAGTATAATTGTGAATAATGACTTGCAATGTATTAATCAATTAAGAATAGATAGAAGAACATTTCAAATGTTATATAATCTGCTTCAAACTTATGGAATGATTAAAGATGATGGACCAGTATGATTAGAGAAGTCAGTATGTATGTTTTTACATATTCTTTCCCACCACAAGAAAAATCATACAATTATCTCTAGATTTTTGAGGTTGGGCGAAACTATTAGTAGACATTTTAAATATATTTTAAAGGGAGTTTTACGATTACAAAGCATCTTGCTCCATGTTTCAGAACCTTTCCAAGACAATTGCATTAATGATAAGTGGAAATGGTTTAAGGTTAGTTAACAAAAATCAACTACATACTTTAATTTATCGTCTAAGACCTATTTTTTTTTTTATCATCACTAATAGTTGGCATTTATTTGTTAGAATTGTCTAGGAGCATTGGATAGTACTTATATCCAGGTTCTTATGGATGAAAGTGATAAACCTAGATGTCGTACTAGAAAATGAGAGATTGCAACTAATGTACTTGGTGTTTGTTCACGTGATATGAGGTTTCTATTTATTTTACCTAGCTAGGAAGGATCTACATCTGATTCTAAAGTACTTTGAGATGCATTTAGTAGACAAAATGGATTTAAGGTCCCTATAAGTAAATAAAAACTTATATTTAAATTATCTTAAAAATATATTAAGAAGAAATTTAATATAATTATATATTTCTTTTTGATTTAGGAAACTATTATCTTGTTAATTGTAGGTACACAAATGGGAAGGGATTTCTTGCGCCATATAAGGGTACTTGTTATCATTTATCAAAGTGGAGAAGATGAAATCAACATGCTAATTATGAATAATATTTTAATATAAGATATGCCTCAGCTAGAAACGTAATAGAAAGATGTTTTGACTTGATTAAGATGCGATGGGATACATTAAGAAGTCCATCTTTTTGTCCCATTAAGATACAATGTCAAATCATTTCTGCTTGTTGTTTACTACAAAACCTTATTAAAGGTGAAACGAATGTTGATCCATTAGAGCAAACAATACAAGATTTAGATAATGATAAATAAAATCAAGAAATTGAATTATTAAGCATAGCTGAATCATCTGATCAATGGACTGCATGGAGGACTAATATATCTATGGAGATGTATGATGAATGGAGAGCATGTAGGCAGCATTAATGTTGCTTAATAAATTTTTTATATTGATCCATTTACTACCATTTTGTAATTTTGACAACTAGATTATATATTTTTATTAAATGGATTATGTTTCTATTTAATTGAATATTTGTTATGTGTTTGAATTCGAATATTTTACTCCAAGTCCTCTTTATGTTTGCATTACATATGAAGAATATTTTATATATTTAAAATTGTCATTTAGGAATGGATATTGGACAAAGTTCTCAATCTAAAAGAACGAGACAAACATGGAATAAAAATATTGAAGAAGAGTCACTATTAAAAATTCTTGAAGAAATAGTTGCTAATGGTGGTAAATGTGAAAATTAATGGTACCTTCAGATCTAAAACCATGAGAGCCATTGAAAAAAAGATGCAAGAGTTGCATCTAGATTATGGATTAAGAGTTAATCCTTATATAGATTCAAAGATGAGAAAATGGAAAAAATATTATGCAATAGTTTATGACATGAAGAACAAGAGTGGTTTTGCTTGGAATTATATAACCAAATGTATTGAGGTTGATAATGATGAGGCATGGCAAGCTTATATATAGGTTTAAAACTTAATCATTCGAGTAATTAGTTTTTTCTTAGAACTTAAATCTAAATAATTAGTTTTTTCTTAGAACTTAAATCTAACTTACTATACTTTTTATATTATTGTAGCACAATACTGATGTAGTGGGATGGAGAGACAAACACTTTCCTATATTTGTATTATTGTAGCACAATACTGATGTAGTGGGATGGAGAGAAAAACACTTTCCTACATTTGATCACCTTGGTAATATATTCGGGAAAGAAAGAGCAACTGGTAAAGAAGTAGAAACACCAGCTAATATGGCAACTGCAATTGACCGTGAAAATGAAAATTTAGATAACATTAATGATGATATTATGCGAGGGATTGATATTGATGAGACTTCACCAATATCAATTCCAAACGTATCTACCAATACATCTCGAACTAAAAAGAAAAAGAAAAACAAGGTAGGTGATGAATTTGATGATAATAGTATGAAATTATTTAGAGAAATGTTCAAAGAAAGTGTTCAGCAAATTGCTACTGTTACTGAAAGCTTTGTTAGAGCAAATGATGACCGTTCTGACATTTCCAAAGAGCTTAAGGCAATGGGTCTTTCTCTGGAGGACCGTCTTGATGTTTTTCAAGCAATAATAAATAAATCTCAACATGTGGCATCATTCAGGTTACTAGAACCTGAAATTAGGGAGATGTTTGTTCAAAGGTTACTTAGACAAATAAAGGGTGATTGAGGAAAGATTGAATGCATTAATTATGTTTTAAATTAGGTTGCATCTGCGACAAGGATATATGAACTTTTTATATTTACTGATTATTTGGATTATGTCTAAAATAATCATGTATGAAGTTTATTTATTTTGATTTATTATTGGAGTATGCATAAAATTATTAATTGTAACACATTTGTTAATCATGTATTAATGTTTGTTCGATTGTTAATTTATCTACTAACATATATTAATGTTTCAAGAAATTTGTACACTTTATTTTAAAAAAACCAAATTGATGTATGTATGAAAAATTGTATTCTATTTTTCCTTTTTTTGTCTAAATTAGTAACATTAAAATTAATTTAATTTTGCATAGTTTTTAATTTATTTTAGAAAAAATATGACAGTACATCATTGTATACCAAATACAGTATAAAATATTACAGGCTAATGCAGTTTTATACCAAACATTGTATAAAATAATACAGGCTAAATAGTAAAGACTAACACTATACAAACTAATACTATACAAGTTAAAATTATACAGGCTAATACAATAACGAGAGATAAGAAACAAATTTCTCCTAAAATATTGCAAATGGGATAAGTATGTCCTTAAATTTTGTTTTTTCAAAAAAATGTTCCTAAAGAATGAAATGGTATAGATTTGCCATTTTTCAATCATGAGGGGCATATATAAACCATTTTTAATATTAGGCAAATATAAATTATTTTTTGTATTTGTCATCAATAAGAAAAAGTCTATATTTGTCTTCAAAATATTCAAAATTATCCATATTTACTCTTATAATAGCAAATCTGTATAATTATTATTAATACTTTAGGGATATTTTTTTTTAAAAAATATTAAAAACAAATTTCCACCCTTTGTGTATTTTTTGCTTAGGGAGCCCCTTTCTTTTTCTAAGTTTTCATTCTTAACGACCAATTTTGTTTAGTTGTGGCTGCAAGAGAAAGAGATTTTGGTGGTAAATTTGACCTTTATCCCATTTAATAAATTACATCTATTTTTTTTTTATTTCTCTTCCACTCAATTTGAAAGTATGCTTAATATTTTGAATTTTGTTTTAATAAAGCAATTCATGCATATTTGTAATGAAACAAATACTATAGTTTTTTTTGTTGGTTAGTAAAATGTTTTTGAATCAATTTATTTTCCCCCAAATGGTGCATATTTAAATACACTCTTTTTTTTTTTTTTTTGCATGTTGGTCATTTATAGCCATTCAAAATAACAATAAGAAATTAATTTCCATTTCTCTTTATTGTTTTATCTAGATCTATGATAAGTCAATTAGAATATGTCAGTAACGCCCCTTTAAATAAAAATATATAATTATACTAAAAATAAGGGTTAATTACTTCGGTGGTGACTGAACTTTAAGGGTTGCAACGATTTGGTCACTAAACTTCAATTTGTAACAATAAAATAATACATCTATTATTTTGTAACGAAAAAATCAAAATGATCGAAAATTTGGTTTCGGCGGCAAACGGGAGCTGCTTGAAGACAGTGAAAATTGATTCTTTTTAACCATAAAGCCACGTCGGATCCATGTCAGATCCGATGTGGCAAAAAATCTAACGTTTATTCTGCTAATAGGTCAGGTTCCGGTTGCCATTTCCGATCATTTTGATTTTTTCGTTACAAAATAATAGATGTATTATTTTATTGTTACAAATTGAAATTTAGTGACCAAATCGTTGCAACCCTTAAAGTTCAGTGACCACCGAAATAATTAACCCCTAAAAATAATTTATCGCGTGTAAAGCATGAGTGCATCTACTATAAATAACCAAACTGTGATTCAATAATTGGTCTTTCTATTCAATTTGCATACAACTAACAACTTTTCACTTTATTCATTGAAGAAAATATCCTTTCAATAATTTCTCCTTTTGATTTAAAAATATTCTTTCAATAATTGTTGACACAACAGGTAATATTAAGCTAATTTTAAAAGCAAATAAATTAAATGGTATATAAGTTTTTCTTTTCTTTATTTTTTTACTAAAATCAAAATATTTTAATGGAATTATTTAAATATTCTAGTGAAATCAATTTAGAAAAATTTTAAATTATTGTATTTTTATTTTTTAGAAGGATCAACTTATGTTAGCTATGCCTATGTGTATAAAAATATATAATTATAATATCTATTAAAAATAATTTATCACGTTCAAAACATATATACACCTACTATTAGATCTGACAATTTTTTATCCAATCTGAAACCGAATTCGAAGAAAAGCCGAATGATCTGAACCCAAATAACTTAAAAAATTTAGGATCAAATCCGACTAGAGCCTGAAAAATCTGCTTGAAAATAATAGAAATCCGACCCATCCCAATCCAAACCCATGACCTGAATTTTTTCAATTAAATTTTATTTTTTCATATTTATTTATAAATTATTGTTTAATATTATATATATATATATATATATATATATATATATATACACACACACATCCCAGTTTTATATAAAATATATAAAACTTAAATTTAATTGAAAGAAAATATAAATATCTTATAGTTTAAATTTTAAACAGTAAAAAACAAAAAATTCAAATGGAAACCGATCAAAATCCAATACATCATTTTGGTTAATATGTATATATACATATATTTTAATAAAATATATATTGCCTAATCTCAACTTTCTAATCTCTCAATTTTTTATTATTTTTTTTATTGCTCATTCCTCGCATCCCGCCACCCAGAATCTCATATCTCTTAACTTCTCAAATAATTATTCTATATATCACATGTTCTATAAAATATTTTATTATATACAGTGCACGTACACCTTAAATTAGCTAAATGAAAAATGCATTATCAAATTTCTAAACTGATACATTTTTTCCATTGAATTCCTAAACCATCATTACATGCTATTAAATTCTTAAACTATCATTAAATTATGATATTATATTAGACGCTTAAATATTTATTTTAATATACATTGGGTCCAAATAAATATTTAATGACATAAAATATGAGAATTTAGAGACTCATTATGTACTAAAATAATTCTGTCATATTAGGGAAAATTAAATCTAATGTATATTGAAATAAAAGTTTAGAAACTAAATGCAACACCAATAAAAGTTAAAACAACTCAGTAAAAAATATCATATAAATTTAGAAACCAGTAAAGCCTTTATCATTAATAAAAGTACCGAAATTCTTAATCCTCAAGTTTTTTACCTGAATTTCGGTATAATTTTGTAACTTCATTTATATACTCAACGCATGAAACCATGTTCCAAAGAATAGGTGTTACCAGTGTTTCTTATCAACTCCTAGGGAAAACACAAAGTTTTCTATACTAGCAAAACCTTTATCCGTAAATCAGTTACACGAAAAGATATAAAAGTAACAAAACATGCAATGATGAGAGAACGTTGCCTAAGGTAACCACAATTAAGAAGTTCAAATACAGTAAGGAGATTACAACAAATACTCTGAGGCCAGTGAGAGAAAAGGACCAAAAAGTTTAAGAACAATGCTTGATATAATTTAGGCACTCTCAAAACCAAATATCCGAAAAACTCCTGCAACAAAAAGCATAAAAGAAACAAATAAGGAACCTCTTAACATATTTGAATTGGCTAAAGTATAGAATAAGATAGTAATACCTTCATCAGTTTGATATTTGTTCTTGTCATCCCCAGCATATGCAAGCAAATTGTACTTTGGATTCCACTCCACACTGTTCATGGCAGCACGACATGGAATTTGATGCACTGAACGTCCAGTATGACCATTGGCCTGTTTCACACAGCATAAATATTATTAACTCGATGATGTTCTAACAGTCTGCACACAAAAATGTGTCCTAATAAGCAAATTCTCTAGATATATAGTATCCATAAGCACGTACAATGTCAATTAACAAATCTTCACTGGCAGAAGCAATATAATCCCCTGTGTAGTTGAAGCTTATTGTCCTGACAGGCCATCTGAGAGCGTGGAAATGTATTTTTGTCATCTGATGCCGTTAATCCATACCATTGATGGGGAGACAACGAAAAATAACAGTAATGAAAAATCTGCTAACTGGAGAACTGCAATGAAACTTACTCTAGTTTTGTAAATGTTCGCACACAAAGCATCTCCGAGATATCCCAAAGACTAACCAAGGAATCAGCGCTTCCAACTGCAAAATATCTGTTGCAGGAGGAACATTTTTATTAAATAATTATAGGATTTCATATTGTTGACAGATATGTTTAGTTCTTAATTTGTAAAGATTTGATGTTATTACCTTTCTTGTATCTTTTCTAGTTAGGCTTTAATTCTTTTGTATAAATATCTATGTAAATTGCTTGTTAATACACACAAGAATAATCAATAAAACTCTTTCTCAAAAACCTTCATGGTATCAGAGCCTATACTCTTTCTGTAGGTTGAGTTTTCTCTCTCTGAACACTAGTTTCCTTTATAGCTCTGAAAAAGTTACAGTACCCATTTTTGAACAAGTGCCAATAGGTTGGGATAGCCTCCCTATTTGTTGTCACTGCCGCCATAGGAAGACAGCCCAGGTCGAGATCGGCTTGTCCTCAAAATATCCCCGGCATCTGCCGTAACGGCCCAAATAATAGCTTAGAAGTATTCTGTGAATTTTATAGAGTTTGTTATGAGATTCCAGTATAGAGTATTGGGATGAATATCTTTTATTACAGTAGAAATAAAAAGTTAAGTGTGCTTAAAGTATAACAATTCCGGGATGGGTGACCTCAGTGTAGCTAACCAGTTGAAATTGACAACGGTTATCGGAAAATTTTTATTTGATAAAATTGATATGTGGACTGTTAGGAGTCTAGTGATATAATTTGGAGTGAAAATGAGATCATTTGGGCTTCCAAAAGTTAAGTTTGCTTCTGGTTCGGTCCAATTGAACCAGGGTTTGACCGAACTTTGATTTAATTTTTAAAAATAGTTTTTAAGCTCAAAATGGTGTACTGTGGAAAGTGTAAAGGTTTAAAATAATTTTTAAGAATTTTTTACAGTGTTAGATTAGTGATTTACGGCAGAACCGAACAGTATTGAATCGGACAGGTTTAAGGGAAACGGGGTCCCAAATGGACTCCGATTGAGCTGAAATTTTGCAGAGAGACTATATTTAATATTATAAGAATGATGGAATTGGTTGAGAGTAAAAATAAGTTGAAGAACACATAAATACCTTGAAAAAGTGGATTTTGGCCGAAAATTTGGTTCAAACCGGTTAGACCGGTTCAGTTCAAATTCAGCCTATATAAGGAGACATAAGGCCAAATTTTTCTAGAGAAATCCAGCCATCCACCGCCTCTCTCTCCCTTTCTCTTAGCCAAACCTTTCTTCTCATTTTCTCCTCCATTTTTCTTCATCTTCTCTCCAATCTCTCCCCAAAATTCAACCTCCTAAATAAAGTTCAGCCTCTCTACAACTTGGGAATAGTATTTGGAGTCCATTTGAGGTGTTGGAAGCAAGGAAAACTAAGGGTACAAAGTTTAGGTGAGATTTTGAGGTAAGTGATTTAGGTGTTTGTAATTGAGTTTATTGGTTCCTATGGGGGTTTTCAACTGTGTAGAATGCATTTATGAAGTTATTTTGTAAAAAGAAAGTATGAATTTGATGATAATCCATTGTTTGTATTCGGCCACCATAGGTTCTCCGAGGAAGGAGTTTCCAAAGCTAAAGAGAAGGAAAAGGAAGCTTAGAGGGCCTAGAGCAAGGATTTGAGTTTTGTGGTTACAAAATCCCTCTATTTCCATTGGTTAAATATGAGTTTTAGGTTATGTTTAGGTACGAAATTGTGATAAAAGCATGTTTAATTGAATCGAACTTGATAAATGTGTTTAGTGAGACTAAATGAACCTAAATATGTGTTTAAAGTAAATTACAGAAACATGGAATGGAAACCCTAACCTTGGCCAAATGGGAAAGTGATGAAAACCATAATGTATTTTAGGTAATTATGTCATGTAAATGATGTTTATGATGTGTATAACTTGTGTAGTGCATGATTGAGTGATTAAATGAAATTAAAATGAACTTAGTGAAAAGTTAATGGTTGGGCCGAATTGAACAACATGGGATATTATTGTGTATTTTGATGTTTTATAACATATAATGGCATAAAATGAGTATATAATGAAAAATGAGTGTGTATGTAAAATTGTAAGCAAAAATGATGACTTGACCGAATTGAACGTATTGATCTTTAATGTGTTTTAAGTGAAATTTTGATAATATTTTGCCCTTAGTGATAGTCTTTTAGCAAATTCTAGTCCAAGATATAATTGGCTAGCTATAGAAATTCCACACCGCGGTCCGAGTTATGACGACTCATTATCGATGGGCCAATGACGGTCTATCTCAGTGTACAGTGTATAAAATATTTAGTGTAGTGCAATAATAGTGTTGAATGGTTCCATTGGAATCATTCTGTAATGTAGTGGATCTGTGGGGTCCGCGTCCCGCATATCAGGTCCATAAATTTCTACCGAGTGTAAATTAGGGACATTATAGTAATTATGAAATAAAATTGATTAAAATAGTGATAAATAAGAAAATAAGTGAAAACGGGATTAAAATGAATGATATAGAAAATGTAGGGATAAAACGGTAATTTTACATTTAATACTGAAAAATAAAGAAAATTGGGTAAAAAGTTTAATAAAAATGATAATAGGGTAAGAAATTGAAAAATAAGGACTAAATTGTAATTTTGAGTAAAAATGGTAAAATAGGGGCAAAAACATAACTTTGTAGGTTAAACAATGATTAAGATGTAAAAATAAGTATAAACAGAGGTATTTTGGTAATAAAGAATTATTGAAAAGACGAGGGCATAAATGTAATCATTGGGAAAGACGAGGACCTAATGGTAATTATTGAAATTGTAAGTAAAATGTAAGGACTAAAGTGTAATTAGTGAACAATGTAAATAAATGGGTGAATAAATAACTTGATGAATATAATGTTTAATTATACTAATGCATGTGTTAGAATAAAAATATTGTATTAAATAAAATATTGACTAGGTAGTGAAAATTTATGAATTTATAACCACCACTAGATATATTTAATGCTCAGCACGTAATTTTATTGACTACGTGTATGTATGCCTTAGGAGTGGAGCAGCATATCTTAGAAGTTTTTGAGAGCAGCAAAGAAGGAAATTTGAAATTTTATATTAATATGTATGTAATTTTGGCATATATATATATATATTTATGGACTTGAGATGATGATATAGGCGTATGTATGGATGGTATATGTATGCCTCTATGATGGATGGGTATATTGACTTATGGATGAATTTTGATGGAAATGAATGTGATATTGTTGTTGTGCCCTTACCGGGATTGTGGTTGTTTGATTTGCAGGTTTGTGAGCCCTCTTTTTCAGATTTTGTTTCTATTTGAAGGTGTTGTTTGTTTATTGATCTCCTCTGCTTTGGTTTTCTAGTTATCTCCTTCTTTATGTTGGTCTGTTTCTAAACTGAGTGACAAAAGGAGACCAACTAAAGAGCAACCTATTCATGGGGAAATTCAAAATCTTGGGCATGCTTTGTCCCATCTTGATTATTTAACAGTTGGTACCTCCAATTATATACAATCAAGTAATGCTCTTCATGTCAATACTAATGCATGTTCTTGGATAATAGACTCTAGAGCAAATAAATAGACATATGACAAGCTGTTCAAGGGACTTTCTTACTCTCCATGTCAAAAGAGGGTCAATGTTTGATTAGCAGATGGTTCTTTTACCCCTATTTCGGGAACAAGATCTATCAATTGCACATCCAATATCAAACTATCCTCTATCTTACACATACTTAGTTTTCTTGTTAGCCTTTTATCTATAAGTGCCATTATTAAAGCTCTTAACTGTAAAATTGAATTTTTTTTCCCACTCAATGTTCTTCAGGACTTGCAAACAAGGCAGAGGATTGGTACCGGTACATTGCAAGATGGCTTATATGTGTTGGAAGGGAGAGATGGCATAGTTGGTTCAATTCAAGCCTTGCTAGGTGAAAATAAAGATGCCCGGGGAAAGTATTCAATGGCAAAGAAAGTTAGGTCATCCATCTTTTTCTGTTTTGGTAAGACTATATCCTTAGATTGTTTAAGAAAGCTAAGCTTGAACCTTTAGTTTGTGATGCATGTGAGTTTACTAAATATTCAAGAACTTCTTATCATTCAAGTAAAAATAGAAGAGTATTATTCCTTTTTGTGACAATTCACTCTAATGTATCGGGACCTACCCCAACTGTCTCATTTTCTAGTTATAGATGGTTCATTAGTTTTATTAATTGTCATATTAGATTAACTTGGGTTTATTTGATGAAAACAAAGAGTGAGATATTTTCCTGTTTTCGGTTATTCCATAGGATGATTTGTACACAATTTGATGCTACAATTAGAATTCTTATATAGATAATGGGAAGGAATATATGAATGGTGGGTTTAATGCTTATTTGGAGTCTTTTGAGATGGTACACCAAACCAGTTGTGCCTACACTAGTGAGCAAAATGGAGTTGCAAAAAGAAAGAATAAGCATTTACTAGAGGTTGCTCATTCTTTAATGTTCACTATCAACCTTCCAAAAACTTATTAGGAAGATGTTCTTATGGTTGCTTATCTCATTAACAAAATGCCTCTTAAAGCTCTTAAGTTCAAAAGTCCTTTAGAGGTTTTACAGGGTAAGACTTCCTATACCATTCCTCCAAAAGTTTTTGGTTGTGTCTATTTTCTTCATATAAAAACACTGGGAAGTTGGAACCACGAGCACTTAAATATGTGTTTATAGGATACCGTCCACAAAAGGGATAAAAATATTATCACCCTCTCTATCGAAAATACTTTGCGAGTATGGATGTTACTTTTAGAGAGTTTGCGCCATATTTTAGCTCATTCCAATCACCTCTTCTAGGGGAGCATGAGAGAGAAAGGTGATATTTGGGCCTGTAGTCTTTGAAGAGCACATAAGGGTTGCTCCTGGTAAGGGGGAGAACTCTAGTCAAAGGGACAGTACTGGAAGGAAGACTGTTATAGAAAATGTTGGGCAATTCGATAGACCAAATTTGAAAAGGTATTCAAGAAAAGAGAAAGTCATTATGCAATCTACTTCCTATCAAGAACCATCCTCATTCCCTAAAGAAACTTGAAGTGAGTCATCTTTACCTCTTGATTCTTTCATTGAAAATTTGAATGTTCCTATTGCTCTTAGAAAAGGAGTTAGAACCTGTACTAAACACCCAATTTCTAACTGTCTCCTATGATTCCTTGTCTCCCTCCTATAGAGCCTTTGCCTTGTCCATTTCCTCTGTGTCTATTCCACAACATTGGAGGAAAGCTTTTCCAAATAGAAAGAAGCTATGGCTGATAAAATAAAGGCTCTATCTAAAAATGAGACTTAAGAACTAGTCACTCCACCAAACAAGAAATTGATCGACTACAAGTGATGTTCCTTACAAAACACAAATCTGATGATTTGATTGAGAGGTTCAAGGCCAGATTAGTAGCTAAGGGTTTCACTTAGACTTATAGAGTAGATTACCAGGAGACATTTGCTCATGTTGCTAAAATAAACCCAATCGACCTTGATTGGGACTTACAGTAGTTTGATGTAAAAAATGCATTCCTACATGAAACTTGGAAGAAAAAGTATATATGAACATCCCTCTTGATTTTTGATGAAGAGAAAACACCAGAAAAGGTGTATAGACTGAAGAAGGCATTGCATTGATTAAAGCAATCTCCCAAAGCATGGTTCAATAGATTCAACAAAGCCATGACTTCTTATGGTTATCAACAAAATAATGCTAATCATACCCTCTTTATATGACATCACAAGGGTAAAATCACTCTTCTCATAGTTTATGTTGATGACAGGAGATGATACAAAAGAGATAGCTTGACTGAAGAAACTATTGGCTCAAGAGTTTGAGATCAAGGATTTAGGGAAGCTGCAGTATTTCTGGGGAATTACGGTAGTCAGATGAGGAAAAGTAATCTTTATTTCCCAAAGGAAATGCATTCTTAATCTCTTGGAAGAAGCTTGTATGTTAGGTTGCAAATTGGCAAAATCGCCTGTTCAGAGCAACCATAATCGAGAGTAAATTGATAAGGCCACAAATTAGTTGGAAGACTCATTTTATCTCTCACACACTAGACCAAATATAGCATATGCAGTCAGCTTGGGAAGCCATTTCATGCATGATTCTTGAGAGTCTCGTATAAAGGCTATCATTCACATTATACGGTATCTGAAGTCGGCTACAGGAAAAGGTCTCTCCAAACATGGTCACCTCCATATAAAAGCTTTCAAATATGCTAATTGAGCTAGATCTTCATATGATAGGAGGTCTAAATCTAGTTATTGCACACTTTTGGGAGGAAATTTAGTCAATTGGAAAAGCAAAAAGCAAAATGTAGTTGCTAGATCAAGTGCTAAAGTAGAGAATAGAGTTATGGCTTCGGGCATCTATGAGCTTCTATGGCTGCCAAAGCTACTAGAGGAATTGAGCTTGTCTTGAAACAATAAATTATCCTTGTACTGTGACAATAAAACTACCATCAGTATAGCCTATAATCCAGTACAACATGACCGGACAAAGCACATTGAAATAGATCAACACTTCATGAAGAAAAAGCTGACAAATGGTGTCTTAAGCATGCCATGCGAAGTCTGACAAACAACTAACTGATGTGTTTACAAAAGGTCTTAGCAATCGGACCTTTCATACTTTGGCTTGCAAGTTGGACATGTGCGATATCTTTGCACCAATATGCCCAACTTGAGGGGGAGCATTAGCAAATAAATTTAGTTCCCAATTTGTAGAGATTTGATGTTATTTTCTTTCTTGTATCTTTCCTAGTTAAGCTTCAATTCTTTTGTATAAATATCCATGTAAATTGCTTGTTAATACACACAAGAGTAATCAATAAAACTTTCTCAAAAATCTTCACATATGCTTATGTATGTTTGACAGTAACAAATTGCTGTAAAGTGTGAATAACTAAAGAATTTTAAGATTTATCAAAAAAAAAAGGAAAAAAAAACTAAAAGAATTTTAAAAGCTTTGCTGCTAACCTTCCTTTTGGATCTATTGCAATGCAATAGCAACCAGCTGTGTGAGCCATGACTGTATCAAGTGGTCGAAGAGATGGATATGCGAGAACTTCAACAGTACCTGAGCAGCATATGACAGTTTACAAATAAAACCATATAGTTTGCTTATGCAAATTCATCATAGATAAAAAGATACATAGTTGTCAACATGGAACATTATTCTACCATTCCCAGTTGTCAATAGGAACATCTCTCCTGTCATATTCCAAGCTATCTCATTTACCTGTAAACATAGAAATTATACCAGAAAATTATGTCTAAGCCCAATTACCGTAAAATGGATTCATTATTCGAAGTAACAAAGATCAGACCCACATGCATGAGGTACAAGTTTCATTTTGGTACAAGGGATTTGCTGTTTCTGCCTCTATAGGCTTCAGAATTGTAGCCCCATGTATAGAATGAAAATTTCATCTTGTTCTTTCACTGTGAGAAATCCAAAGGATTTGGTTTTACTGTAAGACTTTGCCTTCCTAAAGAAGGCTTCTATAGATCAAGTTACAATTTACACATGCATTTAATGTCTGCTTCAGGATGTTTCTGTCATGCCCCATATTGAGGATAGCCACATAGCTTTTGTATTATACACAATAAAGAAGGAAACTAGTTTTGTTAGTTTAGACTCATAACTTACCTCATAATTAAACTTGCGCCTGTGGATGGGCTTAAATTTGCGAACATCCAATATCGTTAGCTCATCGTCCTACAGTAAATCAAACAACAAAAATGGTTTGTTACAGCCGCAAGAATTGCTGATGACCAAATAATCCTGCAGAAACTGATGATTTTACTTATTCATAAATAATAAACCTAAGACACTGAATAAAATTTTAGAAAAAGAGCAAAGCTCTTCCAGTTAGAAAGCATACCCTGTTCCCAACAGCTATATGGGTGCCATCAGGCCTGTAGGTGATGTTTATATTCTCCCCACTAAGTTCTGCCTGCTGAGAGCATTTTCCACCTGCACAACACGGAAAAGAACTTTTGACCAGAAAAACAAGAAACTAAACTGATTCTATCAATAAATTACCACACAAGAGGTCGAGTACCATGAAGATTGTAAGTAGTTAAAAAGTCAAAATTCCAAGTCCCTGCAATTGCTTGTAATGTTACTTTCAATTCATTGAACCAATAAAATTAGCATACTGCTAGATGCATGCTCATGGGACCTTGAAATATAAGTCCTTTACTTTCTTCGATAGGGAAAGCATTATTGAATATAATGCACAATTGAAATCCCTTCCATCAAACCAAAATCCTCCCACATTGAATAACACTGATTTTCTGAAAGCTCTGTTCATGGACACCCATCAGTTGTCACAGTGATAAGTCTGCATTTTAAATAGAGAGTTTTTTTTTTTTTATTTGATTCCCAACTTTACCTGGTTATGAACCTAATCATCCAAATAAATCCCTATCTATTCTAGCTTCATATTAACCTAAATCCAGCCGGAATCCTAATATCCCAAGAACAGAAATAATTTTGATCAATTTAAAGGTCGTTTCTAGTGCAAAATGCTCCTCCCTTTGTGAGAGGTGGGAGAGGGCCATTAACTGTATGCAAACTTCTGCATGTGATTCTTCGGAGAGGATCTTCTGATTTTATGGTCACTGGGGAGCGACCTTGGATTGCAAGTACTACAAATATCTTCCATTGCAACGTAGATGCAATTAAGGTAATTGCCATATCTTATATGATTAAAAGGCATTAAAAAAGGCTTCTTATTTTCTGATAGAAGATTCTTAGTTAGCAAAACATGACTTACTACGAGCATCCCACAGACGAACAGTCTTGTCACCTGATGCAGTTGCTATTAGATCAGCATGTTTTGGGTCCCAACACAGCTGATCCACACTATCAGTATGACCCTTCAATTCAATATCTTTAATTTTTCCCTGCAACAAACATATCCTGATATTGAAGAATAAAATGTACAAAACCAAACAAGCAACTAAATGTTACAAAAACAGTTAATATATTGAGTAATTAATACAATTAGAAAAAAGAAAGAAAAAATAACACCAAATCCCAGACATGAACACGTGCATTCTCAAATCCCAAAATCTCAAGGACTACCACATCCCGAACTTTTAGCATTAGAACTGCCACAAATAAGCAATATTAAACATAAAAAGAATCTGCAATTTTCTGTGATGGTAGAATCCCAAATCGACATTCAGTTGTAAACAACTTAACCAGGGGAAACTGTGTCCATCAACAAAGATAAGTAACACAATTCACAATAGTAATCTTCCTCCCTCAACCACAAATAACCGCTCCAGCTCAGTATAATCACTTTGAATTCGCAAAAATTAAAGTGTTGGTCCAACAAAAAATTAAAGAGTAAAATTGTTTCGCATTGTTCAAGAACATATTCTAAACAAAGAGGGAAAAAATAACCTTTAATCAAAGAAAGTAATACGCAGACACGAGAAATGATATAAAGAAAAACTTACATGGCCGTGAGGTTCAATATGCCAAACACGAGCCGTTTGGTCAACAGAACCAGAAGCAAGCTTAGTGCCAGTACAATTCCAAGCCACCGAATGTACCTATCAAAGTAAAAAGAAAATAAAAAATACAATAAATTTAAAAATGACAAAAGATTCAAAAATGCTAGGAATTTTTTTCCATTTTTTTTTCTCTTAATAGACTGAAACCTTCTTCTTGTGACCTTGATACTCTCTGCTGTGTACGTTTTTAAAGGATATTGTTTCCTCCATTTTCAAAAAAAAATCATTAAATTATTGAATTTCCAAGCGAAATTGATAAGGGAGAAGACTTGATCGAAATCGAGGGCGGCAGCGGCTTTATTGGCGTTCTCGAGAAAGGATTTTATGGGCTTCTCTAAGAGCTGCTGGGCAGGCAAAAGGGAATTCTCGCTTCCTCTTCACCAAGGAATTTTTTTTAGAGGGGATAGTATGTGAATAAGCTTCACCGTCAAAAGGTTTTAGCAAAGACTGTCTAATCGATTACAGGTACCTAAACGGCTAAACTTTAATAATTGCCAATTGCATATATAACAATGACTTTTTTTATCAATTTTATAAAGGAAATAGAGGCTTTTTTTTTTTTTCCTCAAACTTCTTTTTATGGTTTAAATATATCCTTAATTTTTTTTTTTCTAAAAATTTATTCTTAAATTTCTGTTTTTGGGTGAAAAATGACTTTCTCATAACTTTTTTAATTTCTTAATTTCCTTTTATATACCTGAACATTATCCTCTTTTTCTTTTATTTTACTCTTTTTTAATTAGTTATTAAATTTATTTTTATATTAACTAAAGTAGTTAATATATTTTTTATTAAAATAGACATTTTTTTAGTTTCATGTATTAATTCATTTGCATATAAAATTTTTAATTGTCCATCTATTTTTCTTATTATTCGATTTATATTTTTTATACTACTTAAATTTAATGGGCTTAAATTTTGTCCAAATTTTTCTATAATGCTCACTTTATTTTATCGATTTATGGAGACTCGTGCCAAAATTTTATATCCAAATTACTTAATGCTTTTATTTGACTAATATCCAAACTATAGTTTTTATCTTTATTCTTTTTAAATATCGTAAATATTATCCTTAATATGTAACAATTTCTGTAACTCTTTTTCATTATGATCGAGATCACATTCTAAAAATTTAATAGTACTTTTGGATATATTTACAAATTTTAAGAAGTTAATTCAGTATCTCAAATATTCAATATGATTTTTTTCTCTAGTTGTTTATTTATTTTTTCTTTAACTACTTCTTGTTCTTGATTCATCTCTTAAATTTCTACTAGAATTATTTATTTTATTTATAATATCTTCTAAATCTCTTTCCAAATTGTTTTTTATTTCTACTAATTCTTCTTTTATTTCTTGTAATTAAGTATTCTATATTCTTCAACCACATTATTTTTTTTGGTAAATAAAAGGTGAGCACTTCAACCATATTATTTAGTTACACAAACATACGCTCATTTTCCATGCCTCTCATTTTATCTTTATAATATTTTATTTTTCCAATTAATTTAAACAGGTTTTAAATATTTTATCACAAGTTTCTCTTAATATTAAACTTAAATCTTATTTTCTTTTTAGATCTAGGCTCTTGTACCACTGATGCATAGACCGAAACACAAAACACATAATTTATTTTCTTTTAAATTCTCTTTTAGATTTTTCCTAATTCTTAAAACATTATTTAGTTCAAGATCTAAATAATTCATTTTTTAAATATTCTTTCTTTTCACCTTTTCTTTAGCATATGCATCCATACAAGAAATAGAGTTGAAAACTAATGCTACGAATAAACATGAATTAGTTCATAAGTACCTTTTAGATTTTTCTATTATTGGTCCGACACGCTTCCTTTTCTGTTGCAAAATCTAGTTAATTAGTGATAACACAGCAAATATCATTTGCTCTAAAATCCATTCAGCCGGCCCACTCAACTGGCAAGGCCCAAGACCTAGCAATCAAGAGTAGCAGACACGAGCTTTTTGGCAGCGCACACGCCCAATCGGCTGATATGACCTCAGTCCCATCAGTCGCCTAACACAAGGCAGCGCCCATGCCTACCACTTGTTCCCTTTCATGTCGCCGAATACCTACTCTGACAGCCAGTAATCACTCCACAGTCACTCAAGTGCCCCTCAATCATCTCATATAATGGCACCAGGTATTGAATCTCTAATATTATATTTCTAAAAATACTTTCTCTCTCTAAGCTACTAACTTAAGTTTCGGAGTGTTTACGCCTGGTCCGACCGGGCACCTCTTATTGCAGGATTTTCTCATCCGATCGGCTCGCCTTCTCTCCTTCAGATAAAGATTTTCTGGGCTTTATCAATTAGTAATGATTTCTACTAACTATTCACTCTTAGACAGAAACATTTCGGGCTAATTTGAGTGCTCCAGCTTTAATACCTTCTACCCTTTCAATCCAAACATCGGCTTACTAATATTAGCAGTCACTACTGAAATGATTTTCACCAAACAACAGAAATTTTTTCATGGATGTTCCAGATATAGAAAAATTTTTAAGGACTTCGAGTAATCTAATCCTCTCTATTTATCACTCTTAGTTTTCTATATTTCTTGTATGATTTAAATGCTAAATACTTGAGTTACTCAAAAAGAATAGAAATAGATTAAGAAAGCCATATATTTTATTTCTTTGTGAAGTTACAAAGAGAGAATAAGATAGAAATTTTCAAAATAAAGATAAGTTGTAAGCTAAGCTATGTCCTTCCTTGAATACGGGGTTAATTTCACCCATGCTCACTGAAATTATACTCAAATAACACTAATATAATGAAAGAATTTTTGTTCTCATAAAAATCATTGAACTTAAAACATGTTTACAGAAAAATCACTTTAATCGTTTTCTAACGATTCTTTCGCCGAAAAGTCCAGCCGGCGGGTACACTCAGTACCTCATGCATAAATGGCTTGACATGTAGTATATTTTATGGAAAAAATGACATGTAAGTATACCACATGGCAAACTGACTTGTCGAAATGTCCATGGGCATGCCACATGGCATGCTCATATGTCATTTTTTCCATGTGGTATGCCACGTGTAAAGTCATGTGTGCATGGGGATGCTAAGTGTACGCGCCGGTTGAATTTTTCGGCAAAAAAATTGTCAGAAAATGATTAAAGTGGTTTTTCTGTAAACATGTTTTAAATTCGATGATTTTTATGAGAACAAAAATTCTTTCATTATATTAGTGTTATTTGAGTATAATTTCAGTAACGGTGAAATTAACCCCGTATTCAAGTAACGTGTGCATGGGGATGCTAAGTGCACGCGCCGGTTGAATTTTTTGGCGAAAAAATCGTCAGAAAACGATTAAAGTGATTTTTCTGTAAACATGTTTTAAGTTCGATGATTTTTATAAGAACAAAAATTCTTTCATTATATTAGTATTATTTGAGTATAAATTCAGTGACCATGGATTAAATTAACACTTGAATACGTAATGGGTTTTAACTTTTAATAGAGGTTTAACCCTCCTATATTATATCATTCATTACATCATAGTTTTTTTGGCTACATCTTGAATTATTGATCTTCTTTTTCTTCTGAGGGGGTCTAATTCCACTAAATTCTATTCTCTCCTATTTTATGCAATCAAATAATTGTCATATAGCTTTTGTCATCGGTATCTTCCGTTAATGGATTCCTTCGAGATAACCCTCCAACAGGTACTTTTGATGCCACTCGCCAGCCGGATTAGTGATTAGTTGTCAATCTAGATAGCTTGTATAATATCGTTTGTTGTCATGCAAAATTTCATTTAATCCTCTGATTAAAGTTTCTATATTTTTCATTCTAATTTCTGGTAGATTTTTCATAATCATCGGTAAAAGGGTAAATATTTGTTATTCGTCGGGAATAAATTCCTGCTCGGTGATTCCCATCTTCATAAATGTTTCAGTGTTAAGTTCCATATTCTTTTCATCATCCCATTTAGAAATGATACTCATTGTGTGAATATAAAGTTCTGTTGCCTTAATAATAATTTTAAATGTTTAGACTTGTAACTTAATTATCTACGGTAAATTTTCAAGCGCCTTTAAATCTTCTCCAAAATGGATTTTCCCAATTATAGTTAGGCGCTGCTTCTTCTGATGAATCCGTATCAGGATCTTTTTCCTTTAAATCTTCTTTAATGAAAGTCGTTGGTAAGGCTACCTCACTTATGACGGATTGCTCCTCAATTTTTTTTTGTCTGAATTTAATTATTCTCCCAGATTCCTATCTCCATCAAAAATGAAAATTGCAGTGCCAGAAATTGATTTCTTGGGAGCAGTAATTGGCAACAAAAGAATAAGACTGCAGCCACACATTATCCACTTTTTAAGTCAAATTTTGAATAAATTTGACTATTTCCTACTTTCTTCATAATAGTGTTGATTCCTGGTACGGAATATTGGTCTTTGTAGGTATTATCATTGAGGCTTCGATAGTTAAAGACCATTCTCTCCTTCCCCTTTACTTCTTTTCCTGTTATCGGATCCACACTTGTTCCTGAGTTAACAATGAATGCCATTGTTCGATGTCTACTTTTGCTTGGCCTGATAACCCCGATTTCTAGGAGGGCTTTGATGTGTCTATCAAACTGCTCCTTCATTGCTGGAGTAACATGCTTTAATGGCTTGTCCTCAATTGTCAAATCTGGATTGATGATTTCCAGTTTGCATTGAACTTTGTTCTTAGATGGCATGGATTAACCCAAAATGAAATAATTTTTTATATTTGGATATGCTTCTTTCCTTATTATAGCTTTGTTATATATTTCATTTATTGGGATCGTGCTTATCCCAATTGTGTTTATGAACTTTGCTAAATATTGAAGGGCTTTGATAAGGTCTTCTTCTCACTGTTTCTTTTGCTTAGAGTCATTAATCTTTGATCTTTTGTCATCCACACATGATTTTTTAAAAGGTGATAAATTATCTGATAAATTATTTGGAGTTATCAATTTTGAATTGAGTCTCTCTGTAGATGTTAAAAGATGATAAGAATGATCATATTGAACTATATTGAACGGATCTCATCATCAATAAATGCTTGGATATATCATCTTCTAGCTCTTTCTTGGCTGTTGTACCAAGAATTGTCATTTTTGTGAGCTAGAACTTCCTGTGCTGATGCTGCCTAAATCTTTTGCAGGTGTTTGCAAATGCCTGTAAATAGTTCATAGGTATTTGGTTTATCTCATTGTCTATTTCTAGAGCATGAGATATATATTTTGTAAATTTTCCATTTGTTGCAAATTGCTGGGTTTCATAGTAAGCCAGCGAGGGATATAAATTGATCTAGATAAAATAAAGACTATTTAGAAAATGCCTCCTCCTAAAACTGAAGAGGAAGTTCAGGGGTTCCTTAGAAGATTGTATTATATTCCCAGATTCATCTCACAGTTGACATCCACTTGCGAGCTCATTTTTAAATTGTTAAGGAAAAACAACCTAGGAAAATGGGATGAAAAATGCTGGCAAGCCTTTCTTAAGATAAAGAAATATATGGAAAATCCTCTTATATTACGACCTTTAACTTTGGGGAAACCATTGATATTATACCTGATAGTGAATAAGGGATCACTAGGGCCAATGCTTGGGCAAAATAGTGAGACAGGAAAAGAATATGCAATTTATTATCTCGGCAAGAAGTTTACAGCATATGAAAAAAAATATTCACAATTAGAAAGGGCTTGTGGCATTACATTCTGTACAACACATATTTGAAAGCCAGGATGGACCCAGTAAAATTCATTTTTGAAAAGTCTGCACTGACAGGGTGAATAGCCTACTAGTAGATGATGTTAAGTGAATATGAAATTATTTTTCAAAGCTAGAAATCAATTAAATGAAGTGCGGTAGCAGAACTGTTGGCTGACCAAGTGTGACGTGTGCCGAGACTGGTTGCCTCGAAAAGCCCACTTTTAGGATCCGAAATGATTTGTATTTTTTGATTTGTAGTAACTTGAGATATTTTGAAATCATTACCCAATAAAATATTGAAAAAATTCATCTATTCACATAAAACTTTTAGGTACCTTCGAAATATTTTGGAGTCAATATCCAATTTAAAATTGAGGAAGTTCATTTAACCTCTGGGGTCTAAACCAAAGAAAGATTCTGATAGAGTTTGGGTACGCCCATGACTCTAATTTGGATAAAGATCCAATCCAGATTAAATTGAGTTATTTAATCTGATTAAAATTACCAAATCCTATCTCAGAAAGAGTTTGAGTTAAACTAGAGTTAGGGCTCTAGCCTTTAGGACCTCTATAAATAGAGGTGAGGTCCTCATTATTTGGTAACGAGAAAACGTATACGCCGCAAGACTGCTCGTTCCCACTCACAAGTTTTCTGTCTTAATTTTCAGGGGCATTTAGATTGTGATCTAGCTGCTCTTACCCCGAGTGGGTAAAAGCCAGACCAGTGACCAAAACAAACGGGATCTTGGTAGACGCTTCCGCAACGAGTTTCTGCGCTACAAGAGGTAGGTACATTTATTTAATGTTACCTCCAGTTAAATTATATGTGTTATAATTTTTTCCGTAATCCTTCATTGGTATCAGAGCCGTTATTTTTGCGTTCTGGCATGTGGCTAAACAGATCTAAAATTTTATGTGTAAAATTATTAGATCTGAGATGCAATGAACACAACAAAAATTTAATTTTTTTTGTGAAAAATATATATGCATGTATATTTCGGCTCGATTCCGTGTATGTGTACACCGAAACCCGAGTGGATGAACATGAGTGTTCAAAACGGCTAACTAGAAGTCGGGATTTTTTATTTTTGACCTCACCATTGGATTCACAGACCCTGAAAACCCCCCACCGGCCGGAACCGGAGCGTCAGATTCGGCAGGGAAAGCGGCGCGTGGACTACACGCGCCACATACGTTTGGCGCGTGCGAGTGGGCGGTGGCCCACACGCGCGTCGCCACGTGTCAGCAGTATTGCGTCACTGCTGATACGTGGCCCAATAGCTGAGTGCCTCCTGGCACAATGTGGGGCGGACACGTGGACAAATCAAAGGATGACACGTGGCTGACTGAGGTCATACCACGTGCCATGATAACGTGTCAACAATTGACACGTGGCCCAACCAAGAATCGACACGTGGACCACTGAGGTGCCGCCACGTGTTATGTCAGGTGTTAGTGATGACGTGGCATCACCAACACGTGGCCCAATAGACGTGAGACACGTGGCAGACTGTGGTCACGCCACGTGACTCTGACGTGTCATAGGTGCCACGCGGGCCAATCATATGTTGACGCGTGTCAGACTGAGGTCTGCCACGTGTTGGTGCTGATGTGTCACGTGTGACACGTGGACCAATGAGACGCTGACACTTGTCGTTGACTTGCCACATAAGCACCAGGCGGACCAATAGCATTCAGACACGTGGCGTGGCTGGATGTGGACACGTGGCTCAATACGGTGTTGCCACGTGGCAGGTCCGAGGTAGGGCACGCGTGTGGTGCGTGAAGGTGCGTGTGGTGCGTGAAGGCGCGTGAGCGCGTCTTCCTCCCATTAGTCGGCGCGTGCGGTGTCCTCCAACTACCATTTCAGCTTCGTTTTTTGTGAAATTGATTTTTCAAATTATTTTTGATTTTTTGGTCATGTTTTAAAAATTTTTTAATGACAAGAAAATATATTTTGTAATTTTTGATATTTAAATGTGTTTAATTTCAAAATAAAATATTAAAAAATTTGTAGAAAATGTGTTTTCTGCTTTCTGAAATTTTTGAAAATATTTTGAAAAAAATTTTGAGGTTCTGTCCTTATTTATTGATTGAAATGCATTTCAATCATGTGTATTTATACATGAGTGTATAAATTTTTCCGGTAATATGTTACAGAAATGTTGAATAAGGACAGTCGGTTCTTCCTTAAGAAACGCATAGGTTGCTTTGAGAATTGTAAAAGTGCAATCAATAAGCAAAATGAAAATGCGAAGGAAGATATGAGCTGATGACATGGATGCAATAGTGCATCATAAAATACATGTGTGAGAATAAATGCAAGAGTGCATTTGAACTGGTGGTCCGAGTATGAAAATAAAATTTTGGTTTGAGTTACCAAAAGAAAAGTGTTGAGAAGTAACACTAAAATGCTGTGATGGTATTGAGAAATGGACGAGCGTGCATTGTCTATGGCTTCATTAATGGACTTATGAGTCGCTTGATGAATTGATTAAATCAGTCAAATAAATAATCCCAATATCAAGAAAGATTTTATGAAATCTGGACTTTTATAATAGTTGACATAAGTGTCAATTTGAGTTGGTGTTTGCTGTTATTAAAATAGGATTTATATTTCCTATTAATATTTGACATGAGTTTCTTATTTTGGAATTATTGGACTTTTGGTTAAATAAATGTGTTTATTTACTTGTCATGATGGCATTTAACTTTATAATAAATGAGTTTATTTTAATTGTTAATTGCCTTGCGATATTTTATGAGTAAAACAATTGCATGTTTATTAAGTAGAAACTTAATAAAAGTCCCCTCATAAGTTTGAGAACTTGATAATCCAATAATTCAGATTTATTATGCATGAAATTTTAACCTATAAGGTTGGACATTAGGACTTAGAGGGTAATTGGATACTATTAGTAGCCTTTTCGAATTTGAGCCTAATAGAAAATTTTACTAGGTTATTATTTCAGGTGCATAATAAATTATAAGTATTGCTTTATCTCTTTTTAAATATGTGCAACATTATTCCATTTGAGATCAGAGGATTTTAATGGATACTGCTTCCAAGTTATAATTATGAAATCTAGAATACAAAAATCCAGTATGTGCTTGAAGAGCAAGAGGCTCTTAAATCTTCAAGTTCGTTTATGGCTGAACTTGAGGATGACACTATAACGCAGCATAAGCAGGACCGGGATGCCTATATTGCATCACATCACTAAACAATTTCGCAAGTATCAAAATGCAATGGATATGTGGATCGCTTTGCAGGAGAAGTTCAGAGATGTGACTCTGAATAAGCTTCGATCATTATAGATCAAATTTGATACATATCAGAAAAGTCTGATCATTCGATGCGAAAACATCTAAGAGAAATGAAAAAGAAAAGTGAGCAAAGTGAGCTTAGTAGTCATAAGTGACTGATAAACAGAAAGTCCTAACTGTTATCCATTCTTTGCCCAAGACTTGGTAGCATGTGTGGATGCAACTAACTCATATAGATAAGCAAAAAGACATTTGAGGTCACTTGTTATTTGAAGCTTAAAAGAGGCCGTCTGACAGTGATTAAGGTCAATGTCATATGGCAAAGTCTTGTTCTAATAGAATGAGTTCTCATTAGAATAAGATAATAAGCTTCATCAATAGGGATAAAGAAAAGGCTTGAGAGCCTGAAAAGCAAAAGGAATAGAATCATGTATGGTCCAAAGGCAAAAAGGAGATAAACTTTTCAAGAGTGAAATGTTTTAATTGCCTATAGAAATGACATTATGCAAGAGATGCATTATGCCTAAAAAGATACACTATTCTGACTCAAGAGTGAGTGGAATTTATGTATCTAGTTCTGAACTTCATCCTTTATGGGTGATAGATTTAGAACCAATGGACCGTGTAACAAGGAATCGAGATACCTTTATTATGAAATTTAGGTTCTGTTCTTACTTTATTGAAATTTATTTTTAATTTATATTTTGAGGATAACAGTGCACGCTTATGCTTGAATGATTTTATTGTTATGAATGTGGACCATAAGTATTTAAGTAAAACTAGTTTGTTATTTTTCACATATTTATGAGAATAATGTGAAATTATGGCATAATATATTAAACCATATTGGACAAAACTGAATGAGTCGGTTAGTCAAGGAAGGTTAATAGGCGATTTAAATAACGTTGAATTGCTTACATGAGAGTATTGCCTAAAAAGGAAAAACTAGTTAGAAAATCATTCGAATAAGGAATGATAGCCAATTTTCCATTGCAATTAGTCCATTATGACGAATGTGGTCAAATGAATGTGAGGGTAAGGCATGGGGCCTACTATTTCATCACATTTATATATGACTGTACTAGGTATGGTCATGTCTATTTGATTTCTCACAAGTCAGAAACATTGTGTTGCTTCAAGACTTATATGAGTATAGTTGAGAATCAATTAGATAGAAAGATTAAAGCTTTAAGAACTGACAGAGGTCAGTAATATCTTAAAGATAAATTTAAAGTTTCATGTGATGAAAAGAATTGAATATTAGTTGTTCATTCCTATAAATCCACAACAAAACGGTGTTGAGGAAAGGATAAATAAGACTCTCCTATATATGGTTAGATCTATGATGACAGAAGCAAATTGCCTATCTCCTATTGGGGAGATATTTTATTGACTGTCACATATGTTCTGAACTATATGCCCTCTAAATCTGTCATTATCATAACTTATGAGTTGTGAACTGGTCGACAAGTTGACCTAAGCCATTTACCTCAATTATGGGTTGTAATGCTTACGTCCATGATACCTCAATTTGGTAAATTTGAGATCAAGAGGTGAAAAGAGTGTCTATGTGAGATATTCTTAAGTATTAAGAGGATACATTTTCGTGGGTCAGTAAGAAAATGGCATAATGACAGAATTTGGATCACTAGACGTTATATTCTTAAGAGAATGAATTTCCAAAGTTGGGCGAAGTGAATTAAGATTTCACTTTATATTTTAAGAAGAGACCATCAGGATCACTCCATCCGAGTGGGAGGGAGTTAGAGGAAAAAGGTTAAGACCTTCATCCTCCAAACGATCTGGATGTTCGAGACCTGATATGAATGGGAGTATTCTTAACTCCAGTGGGAGGAAAGAATACGGTATTCCTGACTCTAGTGGGAGTATGGAACATAGTCCCAGTGGGAGCATTATGAATCACGATGAATATATGAGACATGTTCATCAAGAATCAGAACTGTAAAAATCTAAAAGGATAAGTGTTCCATGGTGACGATTTAAAATCGAAGGCTAGAATGAAGCCCTTTTAGTTATCCCACAAGACAAGAAACAGCATAATAATATTCAAAAAGCTTTTTCATGCCAATTTAAGAGAAAAATGGACTAAAGCAATGGAAAAGGAAATGGCATCCATAGATCAAACCATGTTTGAGAACTAGTTGATCTACTGGAAGGACACAAATTGAGAATAAATGTATTCTCAAAGTAAAGCAAAAGGCTGATACAGGTATCGAAAGATATAAGGCTCAGCTAGTCGCTATGGGGTTCATACAATAGAAAGAGATTGATTATGAGTAGACTTTCTCATCTGTTGTAAAAATTTACGTCCATAAGGTTCATTCTAGCCATAGTGGCGAGTTTGAACATAGAGCTTCATCAAATGGATGAAATTTTTACAACATATGAGAAAGTCTACTCATAGTCAATCTCTTCCTATTGTATGAACCCCATAGCGACTAGCTGAGCCTTATATCTTTCGATACCTCTATCAGCCTTTCGCTTTACTTTGAGAATACATTTATTCTCAATTTGTGTCCTTCCAGTAGAACAACTAGTTCTCAAACATGGTTTTATCTATGGATGTCATTTCCTTTTCCATTGCTTTAGTCCATTTTTCTCTTAAATGGGCATGAAAAAGCTTTTTGAATATTATTATGCTCTTTCTTGTCTTGTGGGATAACTAAAAGGGCTTCATTCTAGCCTTCGATTTTAAATCGTCAGCATGGAACACTTATCCTTTTAGATTTTTACAGTTCTGAATCTTGATGAACATGTCTCATTTATTCATCGTGATTCATAATGCTCCCACTGGGACTATGTTCCATACTCCCACTGGAGTAAGGAATACCGTATTCTTTCCTCCCACTGGAGTCAAGAATACTCCCATTATATCAGGTCTCGAACATCCGGATCGTTTGGAGGATGAAGGTCTTAACCTTTTTCCTCTAACTCCTGCTAGAATTTCTCATCTGTTGTAAAAATTTACGTCCATAAGGTTCATTCTAAGCCATAGTGGCGAGTTTGAACGTAGAGCTTCATCAAATGGATGAAAAGACTGCTTTTCTCAATGGAGAAATGGATGAAACAACCTATAGGTTTCATCAGAAAAGGCAACGAACATAAGGTTTGCTGATTGATGAGTTCAATCTATTGCCTTAAACAGTCTTCAACACAATGGTGCTTGAGACTTCATCATAGAATCATGTCGAACGTGTTCAGCATGATTGATGAAGATCATTGTGTTTATAGTAAAAGCTCTGAAAATGAATTTATTATTTTGGCATTGTATGTAGACGACATACTCAAAGCTGAAAATGATAAATAGTACGTAAATGTAATCAAAGATTGGTTACCGTCCAACTTTGAGACAAAGGATATGAGTCATGCATATTACATTCTTGAAGTTAAGATTTCAAGAGAATCATTCGAGAAGATTGTTGTCTGTTTCTTGAGAGAAATATATCAACAAAGACCTTGAGCGATTTAATATGCAAAACTGCAAACTCATACATTACCCCATTGCCAAGAATCGGTTTCTTAGCAAAGATATATGTCCTAATAAGCCAGAAGAAATGAACGTATGAGGAACGTTCGATATGCTAGTGTCGTGGGTAGTCTTATGTATGCAGTGTTGTATATAAAACATGATATATACTATGCAATGGGCATGGTAAATAGATATCAATCTAACCCAGGCAAAGCACATTGGAAGCAATTGAAAGGATACTTATATAACCTAAAGGTACTACAGACTATTCTTTCTATTATCAAGAAAGGGATCTGCAAATGAGAGAATACAGAAACGTTGATTGGGTAGGAGATGTGGATGAGAGGACATCCACTCCAGGTTTCATATTCTTGTTTGGCAAGAGTGCCATCTTGAGGAGTAACAAGAATTAAACCCGTGTAGCCCTATCAATAGTGGAAGTTGGATTTGTCATTTCCTCAATTACAGTACAGGAGACAGTGTGGTTGAAATGATTTGTGAGCCATTTAAGAGTAACTGTCTCAAAGGTATTAGTGACAGTCTATAGTGACAGTCAGTCGTTGATAGCTTATAGTGGAGTTAAGCATATCGACATTAAGTATCGATACACGAGAGATATTGTTGCACAAGGAGAAATGTGAACTTACAGTACGTTTCTACGCATGCAGATCCATTGAGTAAACCTGTAACGAGAGATGTGTTTTGAGAAATACATTAGATCTCGAGATTTGCGTAGAATTTTATTGGTACTGTTATATTTTATATAATCCCTTAACGTTATTATTTGCGAATAATAACTAAAGTTCATTGTTGGCAATACATGAGTGTGAATGTTTATGTGTAAATATTTACTGTTATTGATATGAGATTGAGCATGTCGGACAGAGAAGTAGCCCACTCACAAGGGTGTTTACCTTAGTTTTGTCAATGAGTTGGCAAAAACTAAGATGAGGCGATTTTTGAACATATGAGAATGCTCGAGAGCCTGTTCAAAATAAAAGTGCCGTCTAGCAAAAATTATAAGATGAGTCTTATTAAGGCGCAAGATAAAGACATACATAAAGTTGTATGCTTTGGATTGAGATCCAAATAAGGATTGTATGGAATCCGATGGTAAGTTATATGCAACTACCATATTCTGTCTAAAAAGCCAGAAGCAGTCCTTAAGTAAGCGGACTAATGTTGGGTGCTTCGGTGCATCGCAACCTTACGCTTCTGTATGGTGTTTGATATACACATTATTAAAATGTGAGACATGCGCTCCTTTAAGGGAAGGAACGAACACCATAACACATGTTTTATACCGTGTGTGTTTATGTGACCACAGGGATGGGAATTTAATAATATTAATGATCTCAATTTTCCCTATTGTGAGACCCTATTTATATTACGATCCTTAGAACCCTTAACTTATCCCTGAAGTATGGTTCAATGTGGCTAGCTTAGTTAGTTTCCAAGAGGTCCGAAAAAAATTTAGGCCTGGCGGATCTAACTAGAAAAGCGAGTTGAATCATGATGGATGGCATACAGTAAGAGGGGAAGATAGCCTTTAGATCACTTTCATAATATTTCATGGTTCACCGGCATGCCTATTATAGTTTCTATGAGTAGAAACATAATAGTGAACACGAAAATTATTTTATGAGATCATGAGTTAAAACATTGAATGTGAGAAGGCAATATAGGGTTAGGCATACATGAAAAAGAGGATCTTGTTTTGACGAGACGCTATATATCCCTAACAGGTGTATAGCACTAGTGCTCTCGAGGTATACTGGTCACACAATCTATTTGCCAGTATAACTGAAGATTAAGACCGGAATGCGTTCCGTCATGTGCGAGTGGGAGATGATAGAGTTTGGGTACGCCCATGACTCTAATTTGGATAAAGATCCAATCCAGATTAAATTGAGTTATTTAATCTGATTAAATTGAGTTATTTAATCTGATTAAAATTACCAAATCCTATCTCAGAAAGAGTCTGAGTTAAACTAGAGTTAGGGCTCTAGCCTTTAGGACCTCTATAAATAGAGGTGAGGTCCTCATTATTTGGTAACGAGAAAACGTATACGCCGCAAGGTTGCTCGTTCCCACTCACAAGTTTTCTGTCTTAATTTTCAGGGGCATTTAGATTGTGATCTAGCTGCTCTTACCCCGAGTGGGTAAAAGCCAGACCAGTGACCAAAACAAACGGGATCTTGGTAGACATTTCCGCAATGAGTTTCTGCGTTACAAGAGGTAGGTACATTTATTTAATGTTACCTCCAGTTAAATTATATGTGTTATAATTTTTTCCATAATCCTTCAGATTCAGAACTTTACTTTTACTAATGTCTTAGTTAATTATAAATGAATTTTTAATATTAATTTTCCATCTCTCTCTCACACGTCATACATTAAATTTAAATGCATATCAAGTATCGAAAGAAAACGGTAAAATAATAAAATAAAATAAACTGCAAAAAAATTAAAAGATAAAATTGGGACATAAATACAATCTCCGAAAATATAAAATTAAAATTTGGGACAAAAATACAATCCTCCAAAATGTAAAATTAAAATATGGGATAAAAATACAATCTTCCAAAATAAAAATAAAAGTAACATAAATAAAACCCATGCATATAGCGGGATATTATTTGAAATACGAATATTGATTTTTTCATGCATACTTAAAAATTGAATAGTTATTTTTAGGCATCTTTAAAAAAATCGAAATAAGTGATCTCATTTTGAGAAAAATTAATTCTTTTTTAAGAATGAGGTTTGTTGGTTAAAATTAGAATATTGGTCCCATTTTATTGAAAAAAATCCAACTTATTAATAAAAATACGTTTTTGTGTGACTTTTTTAGCGTGTATAAAATAAACAAATTTATTACAAATTACATAGCAAAATAAAATAATAAATAACAAAAAAAAAAATAAATCAAACCAAAAGAAGTCTCCTCCATTTCCCCATTTGCTTGTGAGAATACTTAAATAAAGAAAAATAAAGATTGCAAACAAAATAAAACAAAATAAAAATTTATGTTAGCAAATAAATCTAAAAATCAAATAAATCAAATAACATAATAAAAAAAAATAATACACAAAATAATAAAAATAAATAAATATTAGTAAAATAATATTAAAATCATACAAAAAAATTCATACCACAAGAGAACAGATAAAAAAGTATCGTTTAACGGGACAAAAGGGATGAAAAATCACTAAAAAACGAAAAAATGCTTGAGGGGCAATCATACAAAAAAATTCATACCACAAGAGAACAGATAAAAAAGTATCGTTTAACGGGACAAAAGGGATGAAAAATCACTAAAAAACGAAAAAATGCTTGAGGGAAAGAAGGAGACAAGGACAAGAATTTCTAATTTTCTTCAAAAATCTAATGCAAAACTCGTAATTTTATGTGATTTAAGTGAATTAATTTAAGTGAATTGGATCCGAAATAGACTCCGATTGAGCTGAAATTTTATATGTAGCCTATTCTTTATATATTTGATTTTTGGTATAAATTTTGGGATATTTTGAGTTAGGAAAGATAGAAAATTAATTTAAAATTGCAAACTTGGACCAAAATAGAGATTTAAGTTTTGGATTGGTTGGCCCAACTTGGTTGGACCTTAAACCAACCCAAACCCATAGTATAAAATCCCAAAATACTGGTTTTAAACCCAAATTTCCAGCAGCTTCCCGATCTCTTCTTCCCTCCCTCATCCAAAGCCTTATTTCTCCTTTTCTCTTTGCAAATTGCTTCTCCTTCTTTCATTTCTTCTTATTACCCAAACTTGTGTCTTGTACTCAGCCTATAAGGAGGACGATTTTAGTCTCTAATCTCTGACTTTTGGTGAGGACAAAGTGAAATCAAGAAATTCTAGATTTTTGGGTATTTTTGAGGTAAGTTGAAATTGGAAGTTTTAATTGAATTTCATGGCACAATTAGTTATATTGGGTTATTTTTAAGTTGTTTCTATGGTTTGATTAAAGAATTAAAGTGTGTTATTTATTGAGTTTTTCCTCTTGGATTTCGGCCATGGTGGATTGAAGAAGAAAAAGGAGGTTCATCCAAGAATAAAGGAAAAGAAAGAGAAGTCTAGGGAAGGAGAAAGAGAAATTGGTATGTGGTTTCAATTTTTTTGAATTTCCCTTGAAATTAATTGATTTTAGGGTTTTACAATTTAGGGATTTTGATGAAATTGACTTGATATTTTGAAATTGATGTTGAATATATGCTTATGGATGTGAATTGATGTTTAGATTAATTAATTGGAAAAAAAGAAATCTTTGAAGGTCATTTTTTTGGGTGGCCGAAATGCACATGCTTGAATATATGGTTTATTTTGTGTTTTTATTTATAGTTGATTGAAATTACATGTTAATTAAGATGTATATTAGCTTAATTAATATGTTATGGATAGAAATTATATTTTGAGAGAAATTGATTATGGTGACCGAATTGGGTAGGTTGGTTTATTTGAGTTTAATTTGTGATTATTTAATAATTGAATGTATATAATGTGATTTAGGTGGTAGTTTAATTTATTTAAATGATTAAGTAATGAAATGAAGATTTTGTTGAGGAATGTTATAATGGTCAAATGGTTTATGGAAGGGTATATTAGTTATTTTATTAAGTATTAAGCTATATAAATGTCTAGAAATGGGTTTTGTGATGTATATTAGTCAATTGAGATATTATTGAATTTAATTGAATAATTTGAGATGAAATATTCTATTATGTATGTATTGGATTTGATGAAATATTGAATGTTTTAATGCATGAATTGTATAAATAATGCTAGAAATTATTTATATAATGATTTGATGTTATATTGGTGATAAAAGATTTCGTTTAATTGTTAAATTGTAATATTGGCATTTTTGGTTCATTAATGGATATAATATGTTAAGTGTGTACATATTGTGTCTTGGGATTGAAATGAGATAATTGAAGCATCAAATGCCCCTTAGTAATAGTCTGGTAGTTAAATTTAGTTCATGATATAGATGGTTAGCCATAGAGATACCTATACCGCGGTACAAGTTATGACGACTTGCTTTATTTTGGTAGATTCGCAGTGGTCTACCATAGCTGAAATGAAATGAAAATGTATGGATGGTTGATGGGGAAAATGCAGGCCAAGGCTTAATTATGGATTAGGGCTCAATTATGGATCAGGGCTCAATTGGCCCAAGGCAACTGCAAGTTTACTCTCGTAAGAAGAAGAAGAAGGATGAGGGCATAAAAGGAAATTAGTTGAGTTTGTTGTTTCAGCGGGAAGGTTTGTAATGAGTAGGGGGTAGAGTTTGTTATGCCTAGTGCCTAGCTGCACACAAGGTGTTACGGTTGATTGCTGTAAGGGTTATTTAGCTGGTTTGAGGGGAGAGAAAAGGGGAGAGGAATTTGTTGTATTTTCTGCTCTTGAGCAGGGCTCCTTCTGTGGAGAGGGAAGTTATATTTCCTATGGGGATTGTTTTCCTTCAATCCAGTTACCATAATTAACACACTATTTTCTTCTTCCAATATTCTGTTCTTTGATCTATTTTTCTCTTTTATTCTATTTCTTAATTTGTTCCCTATCATTTGGCGCCATCTGTGGGAAACGAGACATGGCAGACCCACCACAAACCCGCCTGCAAAGCTTGCAAAATAGGATCGATTCGCATGAAGAAACTCTTGGTGCAATACAGCGTTCAATCGCTGCTTTCCAAAAACTCGTTGAAGAAAAACTTGACAAAATGAATGCCCAGTTCCAGAAAAACTTCGAAAAGCAACCCATAGATGAAGGGGTAGAGGATCAACAAACCATCGATGACTCCGACACAGGGAATGTGACTCCGGAGAGGATCCTTGTCCAATCTGGCACAAAGTTTGGCCAACCCAGTTCCCCTCAGTTAGACTCCTACGTACGCAATAACCATTTTGGCACAGGAGTCATGGCCTTACCCAAGATTAGAGTACCTGAGTTTAATGGAACAGAGCCCCGAAGTTGGATAGCCAAAGCTGAGCTTTATTTCACCGTTCAACAGACACCGAAATGCATGAAGATCACATTAGCGCAGATGTGTATGACCGGAGCAGCGACCACTTGGTTTTCCCAAGCGCTTCGCGATAATCCACAGATGACATGGGAGCAATTTAAACATCGGCTCAATGGGAGATTTGGCAGACATCGGACCCAGAACCCTTACGAGGAATTAAGAACCTTGTTCCAGAACGTAAGCGTGGATGAATACATAGAAGAGTTTGAATCCATAACCGGGTACATTCCAAAAACATCTGAAACTCAGTTTTTGGGGTATTTCATGGGTGGGTTGAAGGAAGAAGTGGGAAGATGGGTAAGGTACTTGAAACCTCAGACCTGCGAGGAAGCCATGGAATTAGCCCGGGATGCTGAGTTGACCTTCAGCCCTCCGGGTAGCTTGGCAACGGTACAAGGAAGAGGCGGCGCTGTAACGGGGCGAGTCGGATCATCCCAATTGACTACGCTTGTGGGACGCCCCTATATACAAAAGGAACTGGGTCCACTTGGCCCGAAAGAGAGGGACATGGGTCCAGGCCCATTTAAGCTTCATGAAACTCACCCAAATCGTGCGTTTCACTCCTCCAATCGAAACCAACAGCAACCCCGAAACAGAGGGGCAAGACACTTATCTCTGAAGGAAATTGAAGAGCGATGAAGACTGGGTTTGTGTTTCAAATGCTCCCTGCTATACAGCCTGCAGCATCGATGTAGTGTAGGAGAATTACGATTATCAGTTCTTGAGAACGAGCTGATTTTGGAAACGGGAGAGTTGACGGAAGAGGAGGCGGGAGCGAAGAAACGGGAGGTTGAGGAAGGCGTCGACGGAGAATGTCATTCTATTGAGGTATATTTTGGTTCAGTGGTTGACACCCAAGCACCTAGAACTTTAAAGCTATAGGGGACAATATGCGGAATACCCATCGTCATGCTTGTTGATTCCGGAGCAACCCACAACTTCATTTCCAGGAAATTGGCAAGATCTTTAGCCCTTCATGTTGATTCTATCTCCCCTGTAAACATTAAATTGGGTGATGGTTATCGTGTACCTGTTCAAGAACGGTGCCGGAATGTTGAAATGCAACTGGGCAACATCACTTTGCACATTGACGCTTTGCTGCTCGATTTGGGTCCCTTGGATGTTGTTCTTGGCATTGATTGGTTAAAGACTTTGGGCAATATTATGCATAATTGGGATCAGCGATGGATGCGGTTCGAATCAGGGGGCCAACAGATTGAATTAACTGGAATAGAAGGAACACCTTTTGACGTGGCTGCTTTGCAAGTCTGGTTAGGAGGGGGGAGTCTGAAACAGATTTGTGTGGAAGGATACCAGCCACAACTGCCACCATCATCAGTACAGGGTCTCACTTGTGAACAGTCGGTGGAAATTGAGGCTATTATGAACCAATTCTCTGAAGTGTTTGAGCCGTTGAATGGGCTGCCTCCACGACGTTTGCATGACCATGCTATTTGGCTTGTGCGTGGCCATGAGGCTATTTGTGTTCGCCCCTATAGGTACCCTCACATACAGAAGATAGAGATACAGAAGCAAGTGGCAGAAATGTTGCAACAGGGGGTTATTCGCCCAAGTCAGAGTGCCTTCTCCAGTCCGGTTCTTTTAGTTAAAAAAAAAAGATAACTTGTGGCGAATGTGCGTCGATTACCGGGCTTTGAATAAAGTAACAGTGGCTGACAAATATCCGATACCTATGGTTGATGAGTTGCTCGATGAACTACATGGGGCTGAGTTTTATTCCAAGTTGGATTTAAAGTCTGGATTCTACCAGATCAGAATGAGGGAAGGAGATGAGCACAAGACAACTTTTCGCACACATGATGGACATTACGAATTTTTAGTGATGCCATTTGGGCTCACGAATGCACCCTCCACCTTCCAGAGCATTATGAATGATATTTTCCGTCCTTGGTTGAGACATATGGTCTTAGTATTCTTTGACGACATCCTAATCTATAGTAAGAGCTGGAAGGAGCATAAGCAGCATTTGTCTGTCGTCCTACAAATTTTGGTTGACAATAACTTCAAGGTCAACCCAAAGAAGTTTTCCTTTGGGCAGACTTCAGTTGATTATCTTGGCCACTGCATTTCAAAAGGGGGCGTTACTGTCGACCCAACTAAGATCCTTGCAGTTCAAAATTGGCCGGCGCCGAGAAATGTTAAGGGTGTTCGGGGGTTCTTGGGTTTGACTGGCTATTATCGGAAGTTTGTGAAGGATTATGGAAAAATAGCTAGGCCTTTAACTGAGTTGACAAAGAAAAATGGGTTTACCTGGAATGAGAAGGCACAAAGTGCTTTTGAGGAATTAAAAGCAAAGCTTACAGCCACACCCAACAAATCTTTTTGTGTGGAATGTGACGCCTCGGGAACTGGTTTAGGCGTTGTCTTGATGTAAGAAGGGAGACTACTCGCTTACTATAGCAAGGCTCTGGCTACTCGCAACATATCCAAATCCGCATATGAAAAGGAGTTGATGGCTTTGGCGTTAGCAATCCAGCACTGGAGACCGTATCTGTTAGGCAGGAGATTCACGGTGTTTATGGATCAGAAAAGCTTGCGCCACTTGTTGCAACAGTGCATCACCACTCCAGACCAGCAGCACTGGTTAGCCAAGTTACTGGGGTATGTCTTCGATGTCCAGTATAAACCTGGGGCGTTAAATAACGTAGCTGATGCGCTATCTCGACAACATGAGCCTGTTTTTGTTTGCTTCTTTTGTCTTCTCTCTTGCATGGAATGAGGGCAATCAATTGATTAATGAAGCTAAACAAGACCCTCAGCTGGATGCCTTACGCAGAACCCTCCAATCTGATCCTGCTTCCAAACCAAAATACAAGTTGAAGCATGGCATTTTATACAGGAAGGGTAGCTTGGTCCTTTCCCCCAATTCTAGGTGGATACCGTTGATGCCTGAAGAGTTCCACAACTCAGTAACGGGAGGGCATTCCGGTTATTACAGAACTTATTGGAGGATAGCGGCTAATTTTTATTGGAAGGGGATGGTTCAGCAAATTAGAGAATTTGTTAAGAATTGTTCTGTGTGCCAACGATTCAAAGCTTCTTCCCTCTCACCAGCAGGTCTCTTACAGCCCCTTCCTATTCCCCAGGTTGTGTGGGAGGATATGTCAATGGATTTTATTATCGGATTGCCCAAATCCAAGGGATACGATGCTGTAATGGTAGTTGTCGACAGGTTGTCCAAGTACAGCCATTTCGTAGCACTCAAGCACCCTTATACATCTCGGACTATAGCTGAACTATTTGTTAAGGACATAGTACGTCTTCATGGGTTCCCCAAATCAATCATCAGTGACCGCGATCCGGTTTTCATGAGTCAATTTTGGCAAGAATTATTCAGATTACAAGGAACTCAGCTCAAGTACAGTTCCTCTTATCATTTCGAGACAGATGGGCAGACCGAGGTCATCAATCGCTGCCTCGAGTCATACCTACGTTGCTTTGCTGCTGATCAGCCCCGATCTTGGAGTCAGTGGCTTCCTTAGGCAGAGTATTGGTACAACACTTCCTTCCATATGAGCACAGGGACAACCCCATTTGAGGTGGTGTATGGAAGGAACCCAACTATCCTCCAATTCGTTCCGGGTGAGATTCAGGTATAAGCAGTAGCCAGGGATCTTTTAGATCGAGATGAGGCTTTGAAGCTGCTTAAGAACCAATTGTCACTATCACAACAACAGATGAAAATGCAGGCAGATCAGAATCGTAGGGATGTCCAATTTGAGATTGGTGATTGGGTGTATTTGAAGTTAAAGCCCCATCGACAGCACTCTGTTACTAGAAGGATATATCCTAAGCTATCAGCCCGCTACTTTGGACCATATCAGATAGAAGCTAAGGTGGGCTCGGTGGCTTATCGACTCTTACTTCCCCAATCAGCCAAGGTTCATCCAGTCTTCCATGTGTCGTTGCTTAAGAAGGCTACAGGGGGTCAACCGAGCTCCAGCATTCTGCCACCTGAGTTGGAAAAAGAACCAGCTGATACTTTTGTTCCAGAAAAGGTGCTAGCCATGAGGGCCATCCAGAGGGATGGTGAGGGTATATCCCAATGGCTTGTTCAATGGCAGACCAAGAGCATTGATGAAGCTACTTGGGAAGATGAGTATGTGATGAAGAGTGAATTCTCACAGCTCAGTCTTGAGGACAAGACTTTAATTCAAGGGGATGGCAATGATGGGGAAAATGCAGGCCAAGGCTTAATTATGGATCAGGGCTCAATTATGGATCAGGGCTCAATTGGACCCAGGCAACTGCAAGTTTACTCTCGTAAGAAGAAGAAGAAGGATGAGGGCATAAAAGGAAATTAGTTGAGTTTGTTGTTTCAGCGGGAAGGTTTGTAATGAGTAGGGGGTAGAGTTTGTTCTGCCTAGTGCCTAGCTGCACACAACGTGTTACGGTTGATTGCTGTAAGGGTTATTTAGCTGGTTTGAGGGGAGAGAAAAGGGGAGAGGAATTTGTTGTATTTTCTGCTCTTGAGCAGGGTTCCTTCTGTGGAGAGGGAAGTTATATTTCCTATGGGGATTGTTTTCCTTCAATCCAGTTACCATAATTAATACACTATTTTCTTCTTCCAATATTCTGTTCTTTGATCTATTTTTCTCTTTTATTCTATTTCTTAATTTGTTCCCTATCAATGGTCCTCATGCATCATTCTTAAATGTACTGGACCTGTGGGGTCCATATCTCATATATCCGGATCGGAAGTTTTTGCCAGGTTTATATTAGGGGCATAATTGAACATTTAAATTGTCAATGTTTGTTGGTAGCATTCTATGGACTAAATGGTATTGTATGACAATTATTGAATGTATGTACTAAAAATGTTTATAATAATATTCTTAGATTAAAATGACTATTGAAATATTTTTATTATGTGTTGATGCATTTAAAGGTTTATATCTGTTTTTAATTTAATATTGAGCATTAATTCTATATATTCATAAATGAAATATTATTGTGAATATTTATGATACTTGTATTTTTTTTATGCATATTTAGTATGTTGTTATGCATAAATTATTCATTGGAAATTTTTAGAAATTGTTACCACCACTTAGCATTGTAGCTCAGCATGTAGTGTTTTATGACTACATGTAGGATATTGAACGAATTTTCGGAGCAAGTTTGCCTCGCTTTTGGAAATCAGCCAAGAGAAGATTATTTTTGTTTTGTATAGACATGGTAATAGGATTTTAGAGTCCTATTCATGTATTATTTTTGGATATTGGTCTTGTTGTGGCATATATATGTAAACAATATATTTTTGGATAATTTAGATGTATATGATGGATATTATACTATCAGAATGGAACAAATGGCTATGGTTGGTTGGATGGATTATTAAGTTATTATTATTATTATTATTATTGTTGTACTCTTGAGTTGGGTTGTGTTATTGCTTGAATTGCCGGTTTTGGGATAGTTAAATTTTCAGCCGTTATATTGCCGGATTTTTGGTCATATGAATAGTAAATAAGACTATTATAGGTCAATCGGCAAGTTTTTAAGTTGGCTAATAAAGGAATGATTTTAATTTGATATACAGGTTAAATAAAGTGATATTTATCTATTTTAAACTTGGATTTAAGTATGTAGGTGTGAGGCAAGATTAAGAAAAAATTTTAACCGCATTTTTGTGATGGCAATATAAGTCGGGATATTGCATGTTCTAAGTTAGGCTGGTATGCAATACGTACGTATGGTATAGTTGTATATTGTGTCTTACAATGCTAAACTAATCCCTTATTAGGATCATATAAAGGAATTGATGAGGAAATTTTCATATATCGAATTCATATAGTTGTATTTTTTTTAAATTGCACAACTGTTTTTTAGTAAAAACACGAGAATTAGATAGATTTAATTTTAAAAATAAAATACAGAGACCTGAACATTTTTCAATTTAATTTTGCAATCCAATAAATAAATCAAACCAAAACACATGCAAAAATTAAAAATTATCAAATTAAACATCCTAAATGCAAGCAAATTCTACAAAAATTAAAACATGCAAGATTTCTAAAACTAATTACCATCACACTAAAATTAAAGAAAAAGTTTTAGGATGAAAATGTAAAAATATTCAATGAATAATACTAGATTCAAACATATGGAATGAACCCACAGCCATGACTGCCACAGCTATGGAATGTTGAATTTTTATAAGGTAATGTTGAATGCCACAGATGTGGCATCTACACATGGCCATGGAAATTTCAAGGGGTATTCTGTATCTAAAATGGGCTTGATCCAAAGCTTGTGAAATACGAAAATTGACATTATTATGCCTTGAATTCCATAGCTATAAAATATAAGGCATTGTTAACTCAATTATCCACAAAATTTTTACACTTCTCATTAAAACATTATTGCACATATTCAGTGCACACAATAAGTTCCTAAAACTAATTCGCAACCATGCTTAAAATCCTAAGAATAAAAATTCACAAAAAATAACCAAAATTTAGAGTCCTACACTCACTTTACTCTTGGATGGACGAGGTTGTGATTTGAATGAAGGTCTCTCTAAGATTTGCTTCTCATTTTCCCCTATAAATAAGAGAAACATGCCAAAAATCACCAAAGCAGAAAATTCCATATCTTCAATGAAAAACAAATCCACCTTGGGTTCAATACGAACAAATTCTTCCATGGCTCTTCTAGCCTAAATAACATTCTTAAATGGACTAAATTCAATGCTTCCATTTGAGAATCAAACTCTTCTTGCTCATTTGGTGAGAAATTCTTCACACAAAATTTGAACTCATTTTCAGAACAAGAACAAGATATATCTTAAAAATGATTGATTCTTCTTTTTCTTCATTCAATCCAACCTCTAAATCTTCTAAATCTTCTTTAGCTACCATATGTTCATGACTTAATTCTTCCTTGCTACTACCATCTCCTTAATTATCTATAGAGATACTTATGAATTCAAGCTTGGATTCCAAATTTTTAATCCCCATTTCTTGATTTCTTAATAAATTTTCTTTATTCTGAATCTTCTCCTTTTGCAATTAATTGTAAGCTTCCTGATAACACAGCAAATATCATTTGCTATAAGGCCCATCAAGCCGGCCCACTCAACTGACAAGGCCCAAGGCCTATCAACCAAAGGTAGCAGACACGAGCTCCTAGGCAGCGCACAAGCCCGATCGGCTGATGTGACCGCCAGTCCCATCAGCCGCCTGACATAAAGCAGCACCCACGCTTACCACCTGCTCCTTGTCATGTCGCCGAATACCTACTCTGATAGCCAGTAATCACACCCCAGGCACTCAAGTGTCCCTCAACTATCTCATATAAATAGCCTAGCCAACGATGGCTCCAGGTATTGAATCCAAGACACTCTCTCTCTAAAAGAACATTCTCTCTCTAAGCTACTAACTTAAGTTTCGGAGTGCTCACGCCTGGTCCGACCGGGCTCTTCTTATCGCAGGTCTTCTCATCCGATCGGATTGCCTTCTCTTCTACAGATAAAGACATTTTTTACTTTATCATTTGGTGCTTTCGATGAGAGGATGGCAAACTCAAGATCCAACGAGAATACAATCCCCATGGATCTTGACCATGACGACAACGCTCATGCCAAATCAGGCACCTCGAGAAGGAGGGAAGGGCCCACCAGGTCCCACATGAGGGCCAACCTCCTTCCCGAATTCAATGATACCGCTACGAGGCAACCAGAGGACACTCCCATCACTATGAGAGACATGTGCGCTATTCTCAGTGATTTTACCAAAAGCATCATTCAAAAGCTGAAAAAGGGTAAGATGCCAGCTGCTTCTGAAAGAGCCCACGAGGATTACCTCGCCGACGAAGACTTAAGGAGGAACAGAAATAAGGGAATCATCATTAATGAGTCCCGAGCTCAGGGAACCCAAAAAAGCGCGGTCAGGACCCCAGGAAGGAATGACAGGGCGAAGCAGATAATGTCCACGAATAGGGCCTCCCCCTACAGCAGCAGGTCCGCCACCCCATCCATAAGGGACGACTTGTCCTACATGTGCACTCCAACATGCAGTCATATGCGAAAGCACAAAGATGAGTCCACCGCTACGACGTTGAGTAAGGAGGATTAATGACTCAAGCAGAAGCTCAAGCAGCTTGGCTTCCTCGCACCCAAGAAAGGCGCCTTTGAGGGAAACACATGCGGGAATACTGCTTCCCCATTTTGTAGAGAAATCACTGATGCTGAGCTCCCTCCCAGGTGGAGAGATGTGGTTGTGGAAAGATACATGGGTAAAACCGATCCTACCACACACTTGGCTGAGTACTTAACCAAGGTTCAGGTCTACACTTATGACGAAAGGATAGCCTGTAGGGTTTTCCCTACCACCCTGGGAGGAGACGCATTGACGTGGTTCCACGAGCTGCCGCTGGGATCCATTACGTCATTCAGACAGCTAAAGGAGCTGTTCACCACGAGGTTCATCATGCAAACACGTGCGCATAAGACGGTGAACGACCTGTGCAACCTTTATCAAAAGACCGATGAAAGTCTACGAGACTACATTAACAGGTTCTAGGCTATCATGTCTGAGGTAAGAAATGTCAGTGTAGAGATAGCGACTACCGCCTTATCAGGGGGCATCACTGACCGACCACTCTTCGAGTCACTCACAACAAGACCCCCATCCAGCTTCGCCGAGCTTATGGAGAGGGCCAGACAACACATCCAGCTGGATGATGCCCTTAGGTCCAACAGGGGAAGAAGGACCAGCGTTTTGGATCGCCTGCAATACCTGGATAATCGCTCTTCTCAGAGAGCCTCTGCTACCGATCGGACAGCTAGAGGCCAAGATGGAGCTCCTAGTTCCAGAATTTCAGGCCAGGCGAGAGGGTCGGGAAGAGACCGGAATGCGCGTCCAGACGATCAGGCAGAGAGGACGTACACCACTCTCAATGCTACCCCAACCGCGGTGCTAATGTGGATCAAAGAGAAGCACCGCTAGGTCAACTGGCCCAGGGACCTCTCTGAAAGAAGCAGGGTTGTGAGGGACCTGAGCAAATATTGCGAATTCCACAGAGACGTCGGCCATTTAACCGACGAGTGCACTTCGCTCAAAAAGGAGATCGAAAGGCTAATACACCGCGGAGCCCTCAAGAGATTTATAGGCTCGACTAGAGGGGATGAACCCTGTAGACAGCCGAAGCCTCAAAGGGACAACCCTGACTCAGATGATGATGAGTGCAGGAACCCCAGAAACGCTGACCCGAGCAGGCCCTATGCCGGGGTGATAAATGTGATCACCGGAGGGTCATCCTACGGAGAGGATCTCCCCAAAAAAGGGAAAGGGAAAGGCGTCTACCTCTCCCGCCAGGCCGAGCAGCCTGCCTCAGTCACCATTTCCAGCGAAGACGCACGAGACGTCCTGTTTCCTCATGAGGACGCTCTCGTTGTAAGAGCTCGGATTAATAATTTCAATGTGAAAAGAATTCTGGTGGACAACGGCAGTGCTGTCAACGTCCTAACTCTCCAGGCTTACCGAGCCATGGGTCTCCCGATCGGAGAGCTGAAGCCGAATGCCACACCTCTGATCGAGCTGGGCAACGCCACTATCCCGGTGGTGGGATCGGTAGAGCTCTTTGTTGAGCTCGGCCAAGAGGCAATAGCTCACGCTTGTAAGGTAATTTTCATGGTTATTGACATGACATTCGCCTACAATGCCATCTTTGGCAGGCCATTGCTTTTCCAGACCGGAGCCGTGACCTTTATCCGCTACATGGTTATGAAGATTCCAACCACAGGAGGCGTCGCCATCTTGAGGGGCAACCAAAAAGCATCCCGAGAGGCTTATGTCACCATGATAAAGCAACAGCGAGAAGCAATGGTCGTAGAGCCCGGCCTCGAGAAGTCAGAGCAGCCGGCAAGGCCCAGAATGGACCCAGCAGAGGAGACAAAAATCAGGGCGCTAAATAAGGGAAAAAATGTTCAAGTCGGGACCAGCATGGACAAGGAAACTGAAGAGGCCATCATGCAAGTCTTGACGATCAATCAAGCGACCTTCGCCTGGAAGCCAGAAGACATCCCTGGCGTCGACCCCAAGATAATCACCCACAAGTTAAATGTGGACCCAAACTTTCCTCCGGTCCGTCAAAAGCTAAGGAGGCATGCACCCGATCGGAGGAAGTTCATTTCTGAAGAGGTGGATAGGCTACTCAAGACCGGAACAATCCGAGAGGTAGACTATTTCGAGTGGCTGGCTAACGTGGTTTTAGTCAAGAAAAAGTCTGGCAAGCTGCGGATGTGTGTGGACTTTACCGACCTCAATAAGGCATGTCCCAAAGACAGCTATCCCCTGCCCAGCATAGACCAGTTGGTGGACGCCACAGCAGGCCACGCCATCTACTCTCTTCTCGACGCATATGCCGGCTACCACCAAATCCTGATGTGGCTCCTGGATCAGGAGAAAACCAGCTTTATCACAGACAATGGGACATTTTGCTACAGGATGATGCCGTTCGGACTGAAGAATGCTGGGGCCACATACCAGCGTCTAATGAACAAGATCTTCAAAGACCAGATCGGGCAGAATGTGGAAGTGTATGTCGACGACATGATCGTCAAGAGCCGAAACCCTGAAGAACATCCAGCCGATCTGGCAAAAGTTTTTGACACTTTGAATAAATTCCAGATGAAGCTCAACCCCGAGAAGTGCATCTTTGGGGTACCGTAAGGAAAATTTTCAGGATTCCTAGTCTCCCAACGAGGGATTGAGGCAAATCCAGAAAAAATAAAGGCTATCCTCGAGATGCAACCCCCCAGGAGCATAAAGGATGTCCAGAAGCTGAACGGAAGGATAACAGCCTTAGGATGATTCATCTGCTCCTCAGCCAAGCGCTGCACTCCTTTCTTCAAGAAGCTAAGGAAGAGTGAAACTTTCATCTGGGGGGAAGACTGCCAGCAAGCCTTCGAAGAGTTAAAGGCATTCCTCACCAACCCACCGCTGCTTAGCCGGCCAGTACCAGGTGAAAATCTGTACCTCTATTTAGCCACCTCTAAGGAAGCTGTTGCAGGTGCCTTGGTCCGAGAAGAAGATACTCAACAGCTACCTATGTACTCCGTTAGTGAAGTACTCAGAGGTGCGGATCTAAGAAAGGGGCTAGTTGAGCAGCTCATTATTGCCCTCATGATGTGTGCAAGGAAGTTGAGACCTTACTTCGAGGCGCACACAATAGTCGTCTGATCGGGCCATCCTCTAAGGAAGATACTCCAGACGCCCGATCTGGAAGGCAAAATAGTGGGATGGGCGATTAAGCTACAGTCCTGGGATGTCAGGTATGAGCCCAAAAAAGCGATAAAGGCCCAGGCTTTAGTAGATTTCATAGCTGAATTTGCGGGTGAGGAACCACAGAGTCAACCCAAGCCACAAAATTGGGAAATGACAGTGGACGGCGCAGCAAATGACACTCGAGGAGGTGTCGGCATAGTAGTAAAAGGCCCTTTGGGCATTACAATAAGGTACGCAATAAAGCTTAATTTTAAAGCTTCCAATAATGTAGCAGAGTACGAGGCGCTCCTTCAAGGGCTGAGACTGCAGGAGCGACTCCCAGTTGGTGACCAGTCAGGTCTTGGGGACTTTCGAAGCCCGAGAAGCCACCATGGTCCAATACCTCGCCAAAGTCAAAGCTGCCTTCGCAAAACTCGAGGAAACTGGGTCAGAATGGGCCCTCCACAAAGTCCCGAGAGACCAAACGGCCGAAGCCGATCGGCTAGCGAAAATGTCTGCTGCTGGACAAAGTGTTATAGAGGAAAACATTGCCGTTGTCGATCAGACTTCCTCCGCCCTTGACGAGTCGGAGATGATGGAGATCGACCAAGAGGATAAAACCTGGATGAGCACAATCAAGCAGTACCTACAAACAAGTCGGCTGCCCGACGACAGAGATGAAGCTCGAAAGGTATCCTGAAAATCCCTCAATTACTCCATCATTAACGGTGATTTGTATAAGAAAGCTTTCAGCCACCCTTATCTCAAGTGTGTGACGGAGGAAGAAGGAGACTATATCCTCAGAGAGCTCCATGAAGGCATATGCGGAGCACACTAGGCAAGCAGAGCTATGGCAAGAAAAGCCCTCCAGACGGGATATTACTGGCCTAGCATGCTCAAAGATGCTCAAGAAAAAGTAAGAAGATGCCCGCAATGCCAAGTGCATGGCAGGATCATAAGGCAGTATGGAGCAAACCAGCAGCCGATCGGAGTCGCTTGGCCGTTCGATCAGTGGGGGTTGGATATCTTAGGACCTTTTCCCCAAGGCAAAAGGCAGATGAAGTTCCTCATAGTAGCTGTAGACCACTTCTCCAAATGGATTGAGGCTGAACCCGTAGCCACTATCACAGCCGAGAGGGTCAAGAGCTTCACTTGGAAAAACATCATCTGCAGGTATGGCTTACCCAACGTTTTTATTGCAGATAATGGCAAGCAGTTCGACAGCTCCATCTTCAGAAACTTTTGCCAAGGCCTGAACATCAAATTAAAGTTCACGTCAGTCGCTCACCCCCAAAGCAACGGAATGACTGAGGTCTCCAATCGGACCATCCTCGAAGGGTTAAAAAAGTGGCTCGGCGAAGCAAAAGGCAACTGGACTGAAGAACTGCAGAGTGTCCTGTGGACTTACAGAACTTTGCCCAGGACAGGCACTCATCAAACGCCGTTCTCCCTCGTGTACAGCTTCGAAGCAATGATACCTGTAGAGGTCGGCCTTCCCTCTTACCGATCGGCGCTCTACTCCGAACAGGAGAATTCTCAAGAAAGACGCCAAGATTTAGATCTGATAGAGGAGAAGAGGGAGGACGCCTACACCAAGATTGACGCCTATAAGCAAAGAGTTGCCAGAGACATTAACTTCATATATATATGTAATTAACAGCATTGATGGATGATGCATGCTTATTTCTGTTCTGTTATCTTTGTACTTTATTATCGTTGCCTAAATATCTTTATCTCAGCTTAGGTTAACCTCAGCTATTCCTGTTGTGAATGTTTTGAACTTTAATTGGAGAATAGTCTATCTTAAAAACTAATTTTGGCAAATGAGTAGTTGGAAGTTTTAGAAGCAAATTGAATCTCAATCAGTCATATATCGTGCGATTTCCAATCTTTTATGCACTATAGGCTTGTTTGTAAAAATTTGAAAAATCCAGTGCGTAAGAGTTTTTGAGTGAAGGAATGTTAGGATAGTTAGAACCTTCCTCATCACCCTTCGAAACATGATAACAACTTAAACAAGTTTAGGACATGATTAAGGCAAATTGTTTCTTTGATAACCACTTTTAAATAGCTTTAGACCTACCTGTTTACGTCAATTCCATTGCTAGCCCCGTTGAGCTGATTTAGTATGCTAAAAGCGTACTACAAAATTTTCTTGTTACACTATTATTTTACCATTTAGCCTAAATGCTTTTGCCTACCCTTTTCTAAGAATTGGCCACTTTAGGATTGGGTTGGAATATCATTGAAAGTTGAAAAAGGGTATCTATTGTTGAAATAGTGGAAGTGTGAGAAGAATTGTTGAATTTTGTGGGTGTTATTTAGTATGGTGATAAACTTTCCCTCATTAGAAAAAAAATGGGTATAAGAAATTCTAGACTTTGGGTACCCCAGAAAAAAAAAAGAAGAGAGAAAGAAAAAAAAAATCATGAAAAGAAAAAAAAAAGAGAAAAAATCATGAAAAGAAGAAAAAAAAAGAGAGAAAAAAATGAAAAAAAAATGAAAGTTTAATGAGTTTTGTTGTTTCTTTTAGTCAATTTTGATGTATTGAATATAGAAAAATTCAAGTGTGGGGTACGTTTGAGTAGAAAAAGACATACTCATATTTACGGAACTGACTTTAAAAGTGAATTAAAAGGGAAGTTCATCACCTTGTTGTTTTGAGTTTGATGCATATTATGTATGGGGAAATTTAGACAACATTGGAAATTATGGGTATATTGAAGGTAGGATCTGGACAATCTTGTTCAGTTTTGGGTAGTTGAAACTTGAGATAGAGTGGCTAATTCTTTGTTTGAATTCTTTAACTTTTCTTGTTAGCCAATACCTTAACCTAACACTACAACCCTGGAATAAGTCCTTTTGATTCTGTTCTTGATTTGAGTTGTTTAAGTGGAGATGACCCTTGTGGTTCCGGTGCTAAAGGAGAGGCGTATGATTATCCTGAGTTTTAAGCGCGAAGCTTGTATGCAAATTCATTTGCATATTTAATTTCTTTGCTCAATTACTGGAATGCATTGGTTGTTTTGTTTTGAAAAGAGAAAATTGGTTTTGAGCCTAGCACACACACATGTGAAATTACTTGATATAAATTGATTTGAGGATTTGTAACTAAGACCCTTCTGCTTGGTGCTATGATTGTTTTTAAGTTTTCGTATTCTGAGTTAGAGTTTGAAATTTAAGGAATGTGGATAATTCATTTACTCGAGGACGAGCAAAGTCTAAGTGTGGGGTATTTTGAAAACTTCAATATAGTACTTAGTTTTGAGGGTGTTTTTATATGATTTTTGGGTATTTAGTTGTGTTTTTGTGTTAGGTTTTGTTTCCTTTAGGTTAATTTTACTAATCTTAGTCAAATTGGAATTTTGATGCATTATAGATAGTTTTTGATGGATTTTTATTTGTCTTTGCAGGTGTGGGTCTAGGTACATCACGGTCACAATGAAACTCATTGTGACCGTGACATAAAGAAAAGTTGAAGACAGGAGCAGACTTAGAGGGGTCACGGTCACAATGGATTTCATTGTGACCGTGACATAGCAAACGATTGGGCAGAATGCAAGTAGGAAGCATGTCACGGTGGCAATCAATTTCATTGTCACCGTGACATAAAAATCATCAAGGCAGAATCGGAGCAGCACGTACCTCACGGTCATAATGGATTTCATTGTGACCGTGACATAATTATTTCCTGTACAGAAGCAAGAATTGAAGACCTCACGGTGACAATAAAATTCATTGTCACCTGGACCCCTCTCCTGTGCGCAAAGGCAATTTGAAATTCTCGACTCTACACGGTGACAATGAATTTCATTGTCACCGTGACCAGGTTGATTTCACTCACGGTCACTCAACTTATCACTTATCGCGCAAAAGTAACCGACTTTTTTTTTTCTTACTTAAATGTCACTGAACTTTTAAAATTTTTTCAAAAAAATCATTTTAACCGGAATCCGGCGAGGACCCTCGCCGGATTGATGACATGGCATGCTATATCAGAAACTACATGTCGTTTAACAATATCTACAACAAATGCTACATCTAAATCAATTTCACTCATAGTCACTAAACTTATAATTTATTGCGCAAAAATAACCAATTTTCTTTTTTCCCAACTTAAATGTTACTGAACTTCTAATATTTTTGCAAAAAAGTCATATATTTACTATTCGTTGCCACGTGTCAATGCCATGTCATCAATCCGGTAAGCGTTCTCGCCGGATTCCGGTCAACATGACTTTTTTGCAAAAATGTTAGAAGTTCAGTGACATTTAAGTAAGAAAAAAAAAGTCGGTTACTTTTGTGCGATAAGTGATAAGTTTAGTGACCATGAGTGAAATTGACCCCACCGTGACCCATCTGGAACTATAAAAATGCACTTTTTTGTTTGGTTAGGGTTCCAATTTTTTTAGTTAGTTTTTGCTATTAGTTTTGGCGGCTGAGATTTTCTGAGTTATTCTTTAGTTCTAAACTTCAGTTTTCATTTTTGTTTTGAGTTTTCAATTAGAAATTGAGAGTAATTTTCATTACATACATAGTTAATTTCCAGAGATTGTTAGTTTTCCAGTTTTCCAGAATTTTAGTTTAATTTTCCATTGAAGATCCAAAGAAGAAGACTGAAGAACGTGGGATTCAACCGGGATTTCTACCTCAATGAATTTTTGGGTTTATTCTTTCCTTTATTCTTTTGATTTTGTAATGGATCGTGAGTAGTTTTTTTAGTTGTTTGGGGGATCTCTAAAGCCCCTATCCTTGATGTGAATTTTAAACATATTTTGATATTCAATATATGAATGAAGGTTTATTTCACTGGTTATTATTGTCAAATCATCAGATGTATGTTTTCAAGTTAATTTCCTATTTTGATGAATGGATTAATTCATGTATCTTAATTGGTTATTGAATTGTATGATTAAATGTCATGATAAATTATATTAAGATTTTCTGTCATGTTGCTGTATCATTTGGACTGCTCCGGAATGGGAATCCATATGTGCATGTTTCCATGGTTTAAGATTGGAGTGAGGAGTGAAATAATTAGGTCTTGGATTGTTTGGCTCCGGAATGGGAAAGCAAACCGAACCTAGGATTTTAGACCCGTGATTAGGCTAGTTGTATGACTTGCTCCGGAATGGGACGTTATGCAATTAGAGTAGCTTGCTCCGGAATGGGACGCTTGGGTTAAGAGGGTTATCCCGATTTCGTTCATATATGTTTTCTTTATGTGTTTTGATTTATATCTGGGTATGGGGTGGATGAGTGAACCTGAGCAACGTTTGTCTATTTTTGAATTCTTATATTGTTAATTTTTCCGTCATTTAGTTTATTGCGATTATTGCCGTCAATTTAATTTGATTATTTCTGTTTGTTTATTTTGGTTATTTAAATTCTTTGTTTTTAATCAGTAGTTAATTAAATCAATTCAACAACTGGGAATTCTTTAGCATACATTTAAGTGTCATAACTTGCGCACACAGTCTCTTGGGTATGATAACTTGGAGTCTTAAAAATACTCCATTATATTACTTGTCGATTCAGTACACTTGCTGAGGTCGCGTCAAGTTTTTGAACTCATTGTGACCGTGATATAAAGAATCAAAAACTTGATGCGACCTCAGCAAGTGTATTGAATCGACAAGTAATATAATGGAGTATTTTTAAGACTCCAAGTTATCGTACCCAAGAGACCGTGTGCACAAGTTATGACACTTAAATGTATGCTAAAGAATTCCCAGTTGTTGAATTGATTTAATTAACTACTGATTAAAAACAAAGAATTTAAATAACCAAAATAAACAAATAGAAATAATCAAATTAAATTGACGGCAATAATCGCAATAAACTAAATGACAGAAAAATTAACTATATAAGAATTCAAAAATAGACAAACGTTGCTCAGGTTCACTCATCCACCCCATACCCAGATATGAATCAAAACACATAAAGAAAACATATATGAACGAAATCGGGATAACCCTCTTAACCCAAGCGTCCCATTCCGGAGCAAGCTACTCCAATTGCATAACGTCCCATTCCGGAGCAAGTCATACAACTAGCCTAATCACGGGTTTAAAATCCTAGGTTCGGTTTGCTTTCCCATTCCGGAGCCAAACAATCCAAGACCTAATTATTTCACTCCTTACTCCAATCTTAAACCATGAAAACATGCACATATGGATTCCCATTCCGGAGCAGTCCAAATGATATAGTAACATGACAGAAAATCTGAATATAATTTATCATGACATTTAATCATACAATTCAATAACCAATTAAGATACATGAATTAATCCATTCATCAAAACAGGAAATTAACTTGAAAACATACATCTCATGATTTGACAATAATAACCAGTGAAATAAACCTTCATTCATATATCGAATATCAAAATATGTTTAAAATTCACATCAAGGATAGGGGCTTTAGAGATCCCCCAAACAACTAAAAAAACTACTCACGATCCATTACAAAATCAAAAGAATAAAGGAAAGAATAAACCCAAAAATTCATTGAGGTAGAAATTCCGGTTGAATCCCACGTTCTTCAGTCTTCTTCTTTGGATCTTCAATGGAAAATTAAACTAAAATTCTGGAAAACTGGAAAACTAACAATCTCTGGAAATTAACTATGTATCTAATGAAAATTACTCTCAATTTCTAATTGAAAACTCAAAACAAAAATGAAAACTGAAGTTTAGAACCGAAGAATAACTCAGAAAATCTCAGCTGCCAAAACTAATAGCAAAAACTTACTAAAAAAATCGGAACCCTAACCAAATAGAAAAGTGCATTTTTATAGTTCCAGATGGGTCACGGTGGGGTCAATTTCACTCATGGTCACTAAACTTATCACTTATCGCACAAAAGTAACCGACTTTTTTTTTTCTTACTTAAATGTCACTAAACTTCTAACATTTTTGCAAAAAAGTCATGTTGACCAGAATCCGGCGAGAACCCTTACCGGATTGATGACATGGCATATGACACGTGGCAACGAATAGTAAATATATGACTTTTTTGCAAAAATATTAGAAGTTCAGTAACATTTAAGTTGGAAAAAAAGAAAATTGGTTATTTTTGCGCGATAAATTATAAGTTTAGTGACCGTGAGTGAAATTGATTTAGATGTAACATTTGTTGTAGATATTGTTAAACGACATGTAGTTTCTGATATAGCATGCCATGTCATCAATCCGGCGAGGGTCCTCGCCGGATTCCGATTAAAATGATTTTTTTGAAAAAATGTTAAAAGTTCAGTGACATTTAAGTAAGAAAAAAAAAAGTCGGTTACTTTTGCGCGATAAGTGATAAGTTGAGTGACCGTGAGTGAAATCAACCTGGTCATGGTGACAATGAAATTCATTGTCACCGTGTAGAGTCGAGAATTTCAAATTGCCTTTGCGCACAGGAGAGGGGTTACGGTGACAATGAATTTCATTGTCACCGTGAGGTCTTCAATTTTTGCTTCTGTCCAGGAAATAATTATGTCACGGTCACAATGAAATCCATTGTGACCGTGAGGTACGTGCTGCTCTGATTCTGCCTTGATGATTTTTATGTCACGGTGACATTGAAATTGATTGCCACCGTGACATGCTTCCTACTTGCATTCTGCCCAATCGTTTACTATGTCACGGTCACAATGAAATCCATTGTGACCGTGACCCCTCTAAGTCTGCTACTGTCTTTAACTTTTCTTTATGTCACGGCCACAATGAGTTTCATTGTGACCGTGATGTACCTAGACCCACACCTGCAAAGACAAATAAAAATCCATCAAAAACTATCTATAATGCATCAAAATTCCAATTTGACTAAGATTAGTAAAATTAACCTAAAGGAAATAAAACCTAACACAAAAACACAACTAAATACCCAAAAATCATATAAAAATACCCTCAAAACTAAGTACTATATTGAAGTTATCAGCCAGGTACCACAATGATAAAGTAAGGTCGAGAACTTTCAATGTTGGTGATATGGTGCTTAGAAAGGCAGAGTTAGGCTCGGGGAACGCCAGAGTGGGAAAGCTAATGACAAATTGGGAAGGGCCCTACGATGTCTCTAAAGTCTTAAGCCCGAGCACTTATAAGCTCCGAACTGTGGAAGGGTAAGATGTCCCCAGAAGCTGGAATGTTGAAGTACTCAAGAAGTACCATCTCTAATAATGTATCAGAACTTGGCAATTGCCTGATTAATAAAGAGGTTCTTTCTTTCACAACTATTCAAATTATACTTAATAAAGTGTTGTACGCTAGGCTTGACGCCCATCCCAAGCTAAAAAAGAGAATCTGTCGCAATGGAGGATCTTACCTCCCCAAATATTTGTACTATAGAGGATTTGACCTCTCTAGCTCGGCTATGCAATTTTTATGCAGTTCTACGAGTATCATCTAGCTCGGCTATGCAATTTTTATGCAGTTCTACGAGTATCATCTAGCTCAGTTATGCAATTCTTATGCAGCTTTACGAGCATCACTTAGCCTAATTGTGCAAATTTTATGCGATCTGAGAGCCAGATTGATCCGATCGGTCACAAGGCTCAGGAGTTATCCGAATTCAGAAAGTACTTGCAAATATTATGCTATTTCACGAGCAGTACTTAGCTTGATTATATTGTCAATTTTAATACAAACTTATGTATACAACAATTTGCAGAAAAATGCAATTTTATTAAGATACTCTCCACTATAAAATTTACAAGGAATTATTACAGAGATAGAAAACAAAAGAAAAAAGTAAGGCTAATCTAAGCTCCTAAGCTAACTGTCTATATTTACAATATCCACCTCGCCAGAAGGATCAACAGTTTGCTCGACGTCCGGCTTGGCAGTGGCTTGAGAAGGGTCGGCAGTCGATGGAACAGATCCTGTCCCCCCTTCAAAGACAGGCCTCGTTGAAGAAGGCACCACCAACTCGGCTTCAGGTCCAGGAGGAACCTCCAGTTCGGCTTCAGGTGCTAAAGGCGCCGTAGACTCCACTTCAAATGGGACCTCCCGAACAGCCTCCGGAAGCGAAGGACCTCCTCCTGAAGCTCTTTCGGTCGCTTCATCCTCAGGAGCACCATCTTCTTCATCGCCATTTGGAGGAGCGGGCAATGACACCGGATCATCCATCCAAGACAGATCGCTTTCAGGAAAGCGCTTCCCAGCTTCATGAATTAGCCGAGACAATAGCTCCACCTGGGCATCTGCCAGCTCATCAAGAAGGCGCTCCTTCTGACTTGCAAGCTCCACTTCCAGAATCTTCGTGAAGGAGGCCTCCTTTTCCTCCTTTGACGTCCTCAAGGACTCCGCTTCCTTGCGAAGTTGCTCGCCTTCCGCCTTCAATTTGGCGTTCTCAATAGCCAACTCTCTGCACTCGGCATCCAGTCGGGTTGCGTCTGCCCCGAACCGCCTGAGCTGTGCATTCTCAGCAGAAAAGACGGGCAACCTCGCCCTTTAGCTTGTCGGCCTCGCTCTGCTGAGCCTTCAAATCTTGAGCCTTGTGGTGAGCCTCCTTCTTCAAGGTCACTGTCTCAGACAGGGAGGCAGAATACTGCTCCTTTAGCTTGGCCGCCTCAGCTCAAAGGACGGAGGTTTCTTTCTTGGCAGCCTCACAACGAGCGTTCGCCTCCGCCCTGGCCACGGCGCCTGACTCGGCGCCCCCTTTCCACACGCCGGCCATCAGGTGTAGCCGTTGTGTCCTCCTGGCAGCCTGCATAAAGAGAGCAAGAGTAAATAAGTCAGGCACATGAAGATGGAAACGAGCCTAAAAAAAAAAGCAGCAAGTCCTTACATCCATCAACTGCTGGCTGATGGTATTGCATTCTTTGCTGAGCTGACTAGTGTCGCCAGCTTCCCTATGGTCTTCGTCTCGGAGGAGACCCCGGCAGATGAAATTAGCCACCTGGCCCAACGACCAATCCTCGCCGAATTTCTCTCTCAAAAACTCCTTTAGAGAAACTGACCGCCGGTCGGAAGATCGTCGTGGAGACTCGCCATGATGAATAGCTTTGCCTCTAGCGACCACCCGAGCGTCCGACTCGGCTATCAGCTCAGCAGCCCTCCTCTTAGCCTCCTCCTCGGCTCTCTTCTGGGCAGCCTCCTCGGCCTTCCTCTTGGCAGCCTCCTCCGCCTCTCGGATCGTGTGAGCAATGGGTGCGTCGTCATCATCCGATTCATCCCGAAGCCTCGGAGGCCGAGTGTTCTTCAGGTGGTGATGAGCGGCTCCACTTTGAGGTCCGGGCACCACAAGTTTGACGGTGGACACAGTAGGAGCTGGAGGGCCAGAAGAGATCGGGACTGCGTCAATAACAGCAGCAGTTGAAGAGGCGCCGGTAGCTGCCCGAGAGGATTGCAGCTCTGTCGAGGACACCAATCTCCTCCTCTTCCTCTGCTCCTGAGCCTTCCGCTCGGCCTCACATTTTTGCTTGATCTTTTCGCCAAGCTGTTTTGAAGCATCACTCCTACCACCCATCTCAGCTGCAAATAGTCAATAAACAAGACAAGTCTCTCAGATTTGGTACTCATAATTAATAAAAATGACATGCAATGCATGACTGATGCATGGTGACAATGTTTTCTCCCGGATCCTAATGCTCACGTTCTACTTTCTCAGCATCTTTGGAGCTAGGAGAGCCAAACAGGGTAGTCAGAAGGAAACTGGACTGATAAGGCTCTCCATGCCTGCTAACGGCATCCATTAGCTTCTTTATGTTGCCCTCGTACATAGGCTGATCGGCGGCTAGGTCCTTCAGAATCTCGACCCTAGCCGATTGGGTAAGGCGCACCCCAAATCCACCCTTCATCTCCACCAAGAATTACCTTTCTTTGTACCCTTTCATAGAGGTGGGGACAAACATCAATTTCTTCTTTGGGCGGCTTGTGAAGAAGTACTCCGTCCCGTCACTCCGACTCGAGATGTAGAAGAAGTGAGTGAAAAGCTCCAGGGTCGGCGCTACCCCCTTTATTTTGCAGAGGATTTTGAAGCATGCCACCGATCTCCAGCCATTCGGATGTAATTGGTTAGGGGCAAGACCATACCCCCTCAGTATCGCCATTTCAAAGGCGCCCAACGGAAACCTCAGGCCTGCATCTAGGCTCCAGAGTTGGCAAATTAACCATTCCCTGTTATCTTGGCCAAAGGGCCCTTCTGTCACCGCCATTGAATCTGGGCAGGCCAACACCGATATGTCATTAGGATGGCCGTACTTGGAGGGAATTTCAGCCACCTCCCTAGCGGTCAGTCGAGAGTGCAACTCGGCGGTTGGTTTGTTCTCATACCAATCCAAAAAGCTTGTGTCTAATGCTTCAGCACTACTGGAGGCCATCTTTGACAAAAAAAAGAATGGAATGGATGTGGAAAGAAAGTGAAAGACAAAATGACACAGAAAGCAAAGGGAAAAAATTACTTACTTGATGAAAAGGACTTAAGAAATTCGAAGAGGAAACAAGGGATAGTTGCAGAGATCTGGGAATCGAAAAGAAATTTTGGCAGAATTTCAGTAAGGGTCGCAGAAGTAAAGAGAAAATCATCCTAAAAACCCCCTATTTATAAGCCAAAAGCTTCTGGAACACGCCAAACGTCGCGCCATTTAACGAGTGCCACGTGTCGAAAGACATTATGGCTCTGCGAAGAACGAAGCGTCGTCCTTGGTGCACGCGTAACATTAAATGGAAACAGCTATCCAAGCAGGCGCGTCTCTTCAGAAAAAGGCACCTCCTAAATTCAAAAAAGCGCGCCAATACGCGTCTTCGGATTGGGAAATTTTAGAATTGATCCCACCCGAACGGACCTGCAAAGGTAAATCAATGCCCGATCGGACCTGTTGAGGGGGGACAAGTGATAACACAGCAAATATCATTTGCTATAAGGCCCATCAAGCTGGCCCACTCAATTGGCAAGGCCCAAGGCCTATCAACCAAAGGTAGCAGACACGAGCTCCTAGGCAGCACACAAGCCTGATCGGCTGATGTGACCGCCAGTCCCATCAGCCGCCTGACATAAGGCAGCGCCCATGCCTACCACCTGCTCCTTATCATGTCACCGAATACCTACTCTGACAGCCAGTAATCACACCCCAGGCACTCAAGTGTCCCTCAACTATCTCATATAATTAGCCTAGCCAACGATGGCTCCAGATATTGAATCCAAGACACTCTCTCTCTAAAAGCACATTCTATCTCTAAGCTACTAACTTAAGCTTCGGAGTGCTCACGCCTGGTCCGACCGGGCTATTCTTATTGCAGGTCTTCTCATCCGATCGGATTGCCTTCTCTTCTACAGATAAAGACATTTTTGACTTTATCACTTCCATTCTTCCTTTTCAGCTCTGAATTATTTCTCCTCACTTGCGATGTAGTCTAAAAGAACTTAAAATTTGGATGTGTTAGACTTTTGTGATATCTATGGAGAACAAAGATCTTCAAAAGATGGTGAAGAAGATATTATTGAAGGTGTATGCAAGTGTTATAGTTTTTTCATTTCCCTCTTTAAATCATTTAATTGTGCCCGTAAAAGAACCAATTTACAATTTAGGATATTATCCCGCATCATTTTAAAAATTTCTTAAAATCTTCATGCAAGGAAAAAAACCAAATAAAAAATAAAGAAAAATAAAATTTCATACTAAATCAACTAAAGATATTTAATAAACAAATACCACAATTCCATAGGGTTAATTACATATGTGGTTATTGAATTTTTGAGCTTATAACCAAATAGTCATAATAAAATAATTTGTAACACAAAAATCATTGAACTTTTATTTTATTTTAATTAAGGTAAAAATGATCGAAAAATTAATTTTTCGTCACCGGACTTCAACGCAAATATGCCACGTTATTAGTGATATTCTAGAAAGTGTCCAGTCAGCATGCCATGTGACCCGCCTACATGGAGGAATTGACATGTCAGCAAGTACGCATAAGCAAGACTTCTTTTTTGTCTTTTTGTACAGGTTGGCATGACATGTGTACTTGCTGACGTGTCAATTCCTCCATATAGGCGGATCACATGGCATGCTGATTGGGTACATTATAAAAGATCATTGATGATTTAGCATGCTTGCTTGGCTCTCCAGTGACGGAAAATTAAATTTCCGGTCATTTTTATCTTAATTGAAATAAAATATAAGTTTGATGATTTTTGTATTATAAATTATTTTATTATGACCATTTGGTTATAAGTTCCAAAATTCTATAACCACAAACGTAATTAACCCCAATTCCAGACAATGGTGCCAAAAACTTGTTCGGTCACTCAGCAAATGTACTGAATCGATTAAATAATATAGCAAGTATAAATAAAGACCCGTAAAATATCGAATCTGAGGAAAAAGGGATTTGCTAGCAAACTATCCTATAAATGCTGGATGTAACCTGAGATGGTTTCGAGTTTTGGATGGAAGATATTTCTAAAACTACACTATTCTAGGCAAGGAAGTCAACTAAAACTTAGAATAACTAAAATACAAAACGGAGAAAACACAAGGAAATTGGGATTGCTAAGGATAATCTATCCTACGCTAATTCCTGATACATGTAATGGGCAAATACAAGGTAAATCCTAACTGGTTATCTTGACCCAACACCCTATACCCAGTAGATGTATTATATATAAATCGAATCTCTTATTAAGGTAAAACCCGAATACATAGTATAAACCCACCAAGAGCTAAGCTCCTTAGGCCTAGGTCAATCCAATGTCTCTATTCCAGACCATACCTTAGAGAAAAGTCCCATTCAACTATCTCAACATTCAAACAATAAATAAGCCAAACACACATACCACTCCGGAAATCAAATGAACACAAACGCATGGCGAACTATCATCTAAGCATGGCTTGAATCTAAGAAAATAAAAAATCATTCAATTATCCATTTAGGCCAATCATTGAATAATAATCTAAAATCATAAACACATGAGTAAGCAAAGATAGATTGAGAGAATATGAACTTGCAAAAAAATAAAATCCATTAAGATACATAGGGGAAGTAGAGATTCAAAAAAACCCATAGCAATAGATCTATTCAATCATCAAAAATCATAAAAATAACATAATATAAAAAGTTTAAGAGCATTTTACAACTTCAAAGAAAAGGAAATTGGATTTAAAGCTCTTGTTTTTGTTCCTTGGACTTTTCCCCAAGTGTAGAAAATAAAATTCTAAATTAGAATCTAAACTAATGTTTTTGAGTTTTTGATTTGGAGATTAAATCTCACTTACTAGGATTACTACGTAAAGATAAACTAAATCCTAAAAATTCTAAAATTAAAAATTGAAAAAATGAAAAAAAATCAGAGGAAGGAGACCGATCCCTAATTATAAAAATCTCAGCTATAAATAGTTCCTGGAGCATTGCCATAGCTGTGGAATTGACCCACGGCCGTGGAAGAATTAGGTAGGCTTTTTTTTGGGTTAAAAAAGAATTAGGTAGGCTTTTGTATCTCTAAAAGTCTGCTTGTTGAAGAGAAATTTGTTTGTGCCCACAGCTGTGGGCCCGTGCCACAATAGTGGCGTATGTAAAAATACTTCGCCTTCTCCATAATTGACTTCCGCAGCTGTGTTAACATGCAACAGCTGTTTATTTTACAATTTTGCTGAATGCCACAACTGTAGGACAGTACCATAGTTGTGGGTTTTTTCATCACTGTTCTGTACTAAAATATTTCTTGTGTCCCACAACTGTGCGACTTTCCCACGACTGTGGTGTGATTTCTGGACCTCAAAAATAGCTTGAAACTTCAACCCTTCTTGCTCTTTTAAAACTAGAATCAGTTTCGAACCTCCCGTTAAGCTCCAAGATGCTAAGAAACACCTGAAAACACCCGAAAGTTATTAAAAACCATAAAACACTCTGTGACGCGCGTCGGATCCCCGCGGTCGCCCATGGGACCGCCTGCTTGAGGGCGATCGGGGCATTTGTGGGTCCGTTGACAGCTTGCAATAAATCGCAAGTGCGTCTATGTTGGGCAACAAGGAGGTTTCATGGAGTCGCCACCCAATAGAACATTGGGAAAGTTTCTCTTGCCTCGGAGAGCCTAAGACTGCGTTTTGTATCCATTTTGGGCCAGCCAGAGGGGTCTTGGAAGGTAGACCTCTCGCCCTAAGGAGTCTAGTATTAGCGCTAAAGTCTCGTGGCACAAAAAGGTGTCTTGGAGGGTAGACCTCTAGCCTCTTTGAGCCCAAAGACCAGAGCTGGGTCCGGGATTTCTCATCTATTTCTGCCTCGATTATTTTATGATCGAATTTTAATTATCATTAATTCGCTCTCTCTCCACACGATGCAATTAATCGAAGGCGCATTTATTCATATTTGGAAAGCCGTAAATGAGCAAGTAAATATCAAAAGGCGGTAAATTACAATAATACAAGGAGCGGAATACAACTCCCTTTATAAATGTACGATACATACACGAATCGGGGCATTGCTTATTTGAGGACTTTGGTCCTCGCATGCATCATTATCAAAATTGGATGTTTTGATTTTATTTGTGGTGATTTTTATTGGATAAAAATAGGGCGTTGGACCCTTGCATTTGTGTAAACCTCATTTTATTGAATATAAAACATTGAGTCATTTTTATACATTAACGAGATATGAAAAGAGTATATCCATATACATAAAATAATCAATGAATAACAAATGAAGGGAATAATCAGGAGGGTTAGGAAACTAAACCGGACGAAATCCTCCGAATATGGTAGATAGCCCCTCAAGCTCGGGATAGTCCAAGAGAATCAATATACACTCATAGAAAGTTAAAAGATGTTAATACACATAAAATTAATATATGGGAAGCAAAAAGGACTTAAAAAGGATGGAAAATGATTTAAAAGGGTAGAGACAGAACCCACCGACGGCCTTTCTTAGGTGACCGACGGGCGTCAGTCGAGATAATCGACATGTCCGTCTGTCACTCAAAGAGGGGCGTCTGTAGGTGGGGTGACCGACGGGCGTCGGTGATGGAGATGACCCGTCGGTCACCACTGTCTCCGAAAAAACAGAAGAAAGAAAACTCTTTTCAAAGCCAAAAAGAGGTTTTATCACAAAATGAGATAAAGAGAGTCAAAATAAAGAAAAATAATGACAAAGATTGAAAAATTCCACAAAATAAGGAATAAATATGAGATGATATGGAGAAGGAATCCGGGATATTTACCCTCAGATAATCGCTTTGGGTGAGATTTTTGTGTTGATTAGAGCCCCGCGTGTTCCACGAAAAGCAAGATGAAGGATTTCAAAAAAGGAAAACAGATTATTTCCTCCTCAACCCTTCAAAAGATTGTCTTTGGAATCAAAATCTAAGGAAAACCAATTAGTTTTTAGTCCCTTTCGATGGATTTGATCCTCTTTTGAAAGAGATTTCTTTATGAAATGTGTTTGCTGGAAGAGAGAGAAAATATGCTTAAATTTGGGCAGAATTTCCCCCCTTCAAAAATTTTGGAACCCTTTTCTAGTAAAAATCAGGAGCTTTTATAAGCCAAACACGACCGACGGGCGTCGGTGGATGGAGGCGGGCGTCGGAAGAATCCTTCTGACACAAGGATTCGTCCGACAGCCATGCCACATCCACCGACGGGCGTCGGAAAGGTTGCGTGCTCCGGGAAACCAGGCGGCGTTCTGACAGGGGCAGTGATTTTTCGACGGGCGTCGAAAAATACCACAAGTCGTCGGTGACCCTAAGCGATGGGCTGGCTTCACAGACGGGCTGGCCGTCTGTGGAGGGAAAAAAATGCTTTATGACTCGAAAATCTCCTGTTTTCTCCCCCTCTGCCTACGAAGGGTAAAAAGACTCACTTCTCGTGGAACGCGGGACTAAAACCCCCAAATCCAAACCATTTATACAGGCTCGGATACTGATTTCATCATAGGGTAACCTCTGATCCGGACCTCTCCGGGACACGGTGCTTACAGTTGCCCCCAGTTTTGGGGAAACTAGTGCACAAGCGCCTAGATAAGCCAAAACTCAGAGAAAGGACAAAAAGAAAGAAGGCGTACCTGTGACGGTTCTTACCTTTCGCGCCTTTTGCCGGGAAGACCTTGTTTCGGTCCGTTCGGCGATGCGAAGATACCCCTACCGATCTCGTCTCGACTTGTAGGTGTTTGTGAGACGTAGCATTCTCTAGCTACGGACTCGAAGCGAAGAGCAGTGTTTCTCTAGCTGTAACTTCGATCTGAAGTTCCCTTGCTAACCCCCATTCGATTTGCAAGGTGCGTAGCACTCTCTGGGCGCCGCGCGATATGTGAGATGTAGCACTCTCTGGCCACGATCTCGATCTGGTGAAGAGCAGTGTTTCTCTAACTGCAGCTTCGATCTGAAGTTCCCTTGCTAACCCCCATTCGATCTGCAAGGTGCGTAGCACTCTCTGGCTGCCACGCGAACTATGAGATGTAGCGCTCTCTGGCTACAATCTCGATCTGGTGAAAAGCAGTGTTTCTTTAACTGCAGCTTCGATATGAAGTTCCCTTGCTAACCCCCATTCGGTCTGCAAGGTGCGTAGCACTCTCTGGCTGCCGCGCGAACTGTGAGATGTAGCACTCTCTGGCTACAATCTCGATCTGGTGAAGAGCAGTGTTTCTCTAACTGCAGCTTCGATCTGAAGTTCCCTTGCTAACCCCCATTCGGTCTGCAAGGTGCGTAGCACTCTCTGGCTACCGCGTGAACTGTGAGATGTAGCGCTCTCTGGCTACAATCTCGATCTGGTGAAGAGCAGTGTATCTCTAACTGCAGCTTCGATCTGAAGTAGGGGAGACCTCACCGGGTTTCTCATCCCAAAAACAAGATCTTAGGCGCCCTTGTTCGGACTTTTAATCGATGCCTATGTTCGGATCGGTGTTCTTTGTTACCTGTGTGATAAAAAGGTTTTGTTAGTTCATGTTCGAGTGGTCATCTTTTAACCTGTTCATTGATGGCGTGATTTTGCTTTATTTGCTATGTCATGTTCATTTATATTCTTCTTTATTGAGATGTTATTCATCATTTTTTATCATTTTTGTTTTAGAATATGAGTGAATGTGAAGGCATATATTCATCTGCTATATGAATAAATCATAAATAATCGAATAAATGCATAAATCTTGAAAACAAAAATTTTTCACTAGAAAAATCTATTTTGTACAACGTATATACAAAGCATAAATGTACAAAAATATGACTCCCTGAATGTCATAGGGGCGTGTAGTCAGAGGGCTCATCGGGGTCCTCATCATCCGATATATGCACTGTCCCTGGCAGAGGTGGAGGCGGAGCTAGCCGTGCCGGAGGTGGAGGCGGAGCCTTGGAGGGTCCTGCCTCGGCATCGTGGGTCCGCCTGAAATGGATCTGAGTGTGGCCATCCAAGAAAGGCTGGGTGCAAGTCCTCACGAACTCCAACGTCTCTGATACTATGCCTCCCAACTTCTTGAACGCCTGGCTCAATTGAGTGGTCTGCTCACTGGCGGCCCTCTTCATATGCTCTAGGCGCTGCTCTGACTGCTCACTAAACTCCCTCATGGTCTGAGACAAGGGTGGGAGAATCCCCTCTATCGCCTGGACGCGGGATCTCAGAGAGTCAAGTGACTCGTCAATCATCTGAAGGGTCATATCAACCCTCTGAGACGCCTGGTCCTGTGAGGTCCTCAAATCATAAGTGAGCTGCTGCCTAAGCTCCCTCTGACCCTGAGCAATCTGCTCGATCAGCCTCGCCTACTCACCTCTGAAGGCCTCTATGACCCGAGCCTGCTCATCCCTGAAAGCATCCATGATCCGACCCTGCTCCCTCGTCGTATGCTCGATGTAGCTGGCCTGCTCCTGGGCTAACCGCTCCACTGACTGGGACTGCTCCTGAATAGCAGCCTGCTGGCGGTCCAACCTCTCGTGAATAGCTCTGTCCCTCTCATCCTGTCGTCGCTCTAAGGCTATGAACATGGAAGTGAGGAGCTGAGAGAAGTCGGGCTGTGCTGGCTGCTGCTGTGGTGGCTCTGGAGGCGGTGCTACAGAGGTAGATGCCCCCGGGTCGCCTCTAGAATAAGGATGATATCTCTCGAGGGGCCCGTGGGTAGTCCTCTACACTCTGACACTCGCGACGGGACAGGAGTCGGTGCTCGAGATGTTGGTGAGGCGGCAAAAAGCTCATCCATAGTGAACTCCAAGCCGAAGTCCGATGGAGTCCTGGGCTGCTCTGGCTGTGGTGGCGGTGGTACAGTCTGAGGCTGAGGAGGCTGAGGCTGAGGCTCTGAGTGTGGAGGCTGATGCTTTGGGTGAGGCTCGGGCTGAGGCTGGAGCTCTGGCTGTGGAGGCTGATCCTCTGGGTGCTCCGGGTGGTCTGGATCTGGACCCAAGGGTGGAAGTGAGAACATCCGCCGGGTCTCGTGAATGGTCAGTACCCTATAGGCCTCTGCCTGCCCTGATATCGGGGAGATTATCCCTATCTGAACTTCCGCTACGGCATCCACATGGATCCCCTCCTCCAAGGGTGCTCTCAACCTGTCAGGGGCAATTCCCAACCTCAAAAGCAACCGGGTGATAACTCCTCCCACTATCACCACCGGTGTCAATCCTCTGCCGACCCTAGTCAAGTTGGCCAAGATCTCATGGCTAATGTTGAGACGCTGGCCTGCCACCATAGCCCAGAGGCTCCAGATCTCGGCCGGATTAAGCGACCCTGGATTACCAGCTCGACCGAGGTACGAACTGGATAGCACTCTGTGCAAATACCGGAGTGCCTGAGACACCAGTATGGTGCTCTTTGCTGTATCATGATCATACAACACTCCCGGTAGGGCAATAGCCACCCAATAGGCGCGTCTCACAGCTCGCCGCGGGATCTCAACCCCCTCCTCTGTAGGGAGCCCCATGGCCTGTGCGAATCTCTGCCTGGTAATACTGTAATGGTCGCCGTCGAACCAAAACTGGACCACTCCTGGCTCGGTATCTGCACTCTGGAAACTGGCATAGCGAAGAGTGGCTAGGACCTGGCGAGTAGCCTCTGGGACAGTCTGGAAGGAGGGGTCAAGGAACTCTGTCCACCCAGCACCCTCGACAAGCAAATCAAACTCTGGGGCCATCCCTAGGGCCTCAAGGAAAGGCCGGGATACGAAACGGCTGGCCCGAAGCTCTACCTGAGCCAATGCTCTATACCTCTGAGCTGACTCAGCATCTATCCAACCCGGAACTACGACCTCGGGCTGGGCCTGCGGTGCTCTGCGTCTGGGAGGCATCCTGCAAAGGAGAAAAATTAGATAGCGAAAATTTGACAAAATAAGTATTTTTCAGACTTATTTTCAAGGTGAAGGCCCATTTAGGCCTCACCGGGGCAATGGCGGCCCGAAAACGAGATAGAAAGCTGATAACAAATGAAAAGGGCGAACGTCCTGTCAAGGGAAGTTGCCCAATATGCCTCGCACATATCAAAGCAAGAGCAACATGCAATTAGCATGGAAATACTTCGAAGCGAATAAAAATGGGCTTGCTAGGCCCCAAGGCATGCATTATACACAGAAAATACTCAATTTTAGGATAAATAATAAAAATTTGGGCAGCACCCCGGCAAGGGTATGCCCAACCTCCTGCATAAAAAGGCATCAAAATAGGCCTCAGGCCTCAACAACAAAATATGCATGTAAATGGGACGCACCCCGGCAAGAGTGTGTCCCCAACAACACAAAACAATGGCCTCAGGCCTCAAAAACAATATATACACAGAAAAGCGTGCTAGAAAGTCTATTTCTAAAGCAACCAAGTTATAGAAAAATTCTATTTCTATGTGATCATGCAAAGGTTCAGATTTAATTGCATTAAAAAAAAAATAAAAAAATGGGCAGCATCCTCCCTAAATTTCTAAGGTATCTAAAGCATTCTAAGCATTCCTAAGGTTAAAAAGGAGAAGAAATGAAGAAATAAATTAAATAAAATTCAAAAAAGTATTTATTTACTTACTTGTAGTTGCGAGAAGTGTAGAAACTGAAGAAATATAAATATCCAAGCACCCGGTGAGTAGAGAATGCGAAAATATGAAGAAATCGCGAAAAAAGAAGAAGAAATGCTTGAAAAAACACTAAAAAAGGCTAAAAAAACCGTTTGGGAGAGGAAATGGAAAGGGACAGCAGCGTTTGCACCGTCTGTCACTCGCCCTTATATAGAATCTCATGACCGACGGGCAGGGCGTCTGTAGGAGCGACCGACGGGCTGGCCGTCTGTCACACAATAAATGCGAGTTAATGCGCGTGATGAATGCAATGCTGACGTATGCGTCTGCCAGGTGGATCTCTATCGACGGGCAGGCCGTCTCTTAGGAGAGACGGGTAGGCCGTCGGTGACACTTCCCTATAAATTCTTATAAAATTTTTGCTCCTCTTGTGTCTCTTCATTTTCCAACATCTTGAGCTTTTCATCTTTCTTAGCATGTCTTCCCCTCTAGCCCAAAGGATGCACCGTATCTTAGATGACAAACACACTTAGGAAGAAGGCGCCCTTTCCTCTCTGTCTGGGCTGAAATACCTGTGCCGGGTCAAAGTCGATTAGAACCTCCTTCTGGCGGCGACCCATTTCTGGAACCCCCGGTTCCACGTCTTCAGGTTCACCTACCAGGAACTGTGCCCTTTGCCTGAAGAGCTAGCTACCATTCTCGGAGCCTGGTTCCCTCCTAGCGCTCTGCCTTGCGTCCCCCGCTGCGGCCTATTCCAGACCCGGGAGATAGCCATGGCTCTTGGCATACCTTCTTCCGAGGTCATCTGGCTGATTCCTCCGGGCTCTTCCTTTGCTCTGGGGCCACTGATCGAGGCTTTGGATCAGTTCACTGACATCCCCACCTACCGAGTAAGCATCACATTCTTGTTTTGCATGGTGAACTTCCTCACTGTTGTTCCAGGGGGTTTGACAGGTGACTCCCGCCTGTTTGGAGTTCTGAGTGACTTTCATCTGGGATTATCACCCTTACCACTCATTCTGGCTGAAACCATTTTGGGCTTGGACGCTGTGAGTTCTGGATCCACTACAACCTTTACCGGCAGCCCCTTATTGCTCCAGGTACGTCATTATTTTAAAGGTAGTGCGTCCCTTATGGATTTTCACACTAGCTTTTCTTAGTGGGAGGTGCGTCCTTTCAGATTTTCACACAACCCTGTGCCTTATTTTTGCCTGAAGTAAACCCTACTTACTCCAGTGGCTTTTTTCTTCTTTTTTTTTTCTTTTTTTTTTTCTTCTCTTCTTTTTCTTTTCTTCTTTTTCCTTTTTTTTTTTTTTGGCTGCAAGAGAAACTGAGGATGCTGTCTGAGCCACCCCCTCGGGTTACCCCACAGTACTCGCCGAATCACTTTCTTCCGCGCCGACGACTACATGGGTGTGCCACTACTGGTGAAGGCATTACCAGATTTGGCGAGCTGTCAGATGATAACATCAGCTTTACGTCTGCCTGGCTCCCACTGTCTCATGTGGTCGTTGATGGACCATCGGGGTGTGTTCCCCTCTGTGGGCTCCGTCGAGCCACCTTCTGTATCACCTCTCGATGCACGCGTCAGCTCTGGATGACCCAGGATATAGTGAGGGTTCCCTTATCTTTTCGGGGAGGAGCTCTCTTGGCCGCGTTTGCTTCTTGGTATCATGAGCTGTGGGGCAAACTACCAGTGAAGACTGTTATCCCGAGGTTCGGCAACCATTCCGTGTCTTCGACTAGCGAGTACAAGAAGTGGATCCTTAATCCAGCATCTGATAATAGGACTCGAGGGCTCAAGCATCTGGTCGACGAGAGCAGCAGCAGGACTTAGCTTAGCTTACATATGTATCTCTTTTGGTGCTACATTTCTTTTTAATGCAGAACTAGAAGATGACAAAAATGAAAAGAATAATATTCATTCTATTTCACGAATTTGTGTACATTTTCATATAATTTCAGCATAAATGATCAGTTTTGGCATTTACTCAGCTGCTTACGCGCTGTTAATACATGAAACCAAATTTTAACAGCATCAACTCCTGTTACCAATCGGCCCTCTCGGGTTTTCACGATCGGACATTTTCTCTCATGCCTCTAATTTTTGCACAGGATGCCTTTTTTCGGTTTTCACCCTGTCGAGGCGCCCAATTTTAGCACAGCCGCCTTTTTTCGGTTTTCGACCTACAAGGCATTTTATTCTCTTCTTTTTATTTTGGTCTTTAGCCATGGAACCTTTTGAGTCTGTCGACGTTGATCGGTTCTTTGAATTCGTTCCCATCACTATCCGACAACATTGCAGCTCCCTTGGACAGCAGCATTTTAAGGATATACGGCCCCTCCCAGGTGGGTCTGAATTTCCCTCTAATATCTGGTATGCCTGGCCTCATCTGCTTGAACACCAAGTCCCCTTCTTTCAGCGGATGCTTTCTCACCTTCTTTCCGAAAGTCCTTGCCAATCTCTTCTGATAAATCTGGTTATGATAATAAGCTTTCAGCCTACTCCCGTCCAGTAAGTTCAAGTGCTGTAGCCTCTGCCGCGCCCATTCGGCCTCCAGAATTTGGGCTTCCATGACCACCCTCAGTGATTTGAGCTCTATCTCAACTGGCAATACTGCTTCCGTTCCTTATACCAAGGAAAATGGTGTAGCGCCTGTAAACGTTCTTATCGTTGTCTTATATCCCCACAGAGCGAAGGGTAACTTTTCAGCCCAGTCTTTGTAGGTTTGGACCATCTTAGATAGGATCTTCTTCATATTCTTATTCGCGGCCTCTACTGCTCCATTCGCTTGTGGTCGGTAGGGAGAGGATTTATGATGCTCGACGCCATACTTCTCGAGGAGTTTCCTAGTTTCCCCCATGAACTGCACCCCATTGTCAGACACTATGTGATGAGGGAGGCCATATATGCAGATCAAATTCCTCTTTATGAACTTGGCCATATCCCTTGCGTCAATCTTTTTGAAGGATTCCGCCTCTACCCATTTGGTAAAATAGTCAATTGCGACTATGATGTATCTTTGCCCATTGGATGCCGTAGGGCAAATCTCTCCAATGATATCTATCCCCCAAGCAGCGAAAGGCCAAGGTGATGTCAGTTTATGTAGCTCTGATACTGGCAGGTGTCTCAAGTCTGTGTATTGTTGGCACAACTGGCATTGTTTAACATATTTCGAGCAGTCATTGTCTATCGTAAGCCAATAGAAGCCTTGTCTCATGATCTTCTTAGCCAAGGTCAAACCGTTCATGTGGGCCCCGCAGACACCTGCATGGGTTTCCTCCATCACCTTGCGGGCTTCTTTTTCATTCAAGCACCTAAGTTGAATCCCGTCTGATTGTCTTTTGTACAACACCCCTTCCAAGGATATGAACTGAGTAGATAGCTTCCGGATCATCCTCTGGTCCTTCTCAGTAGCTTCTTCTGGAAATTTACTGTTTTCCAAGTAATTCATGATGTCGAAGTACCATGGTTTCCCGTCCGCCACCTCTACTTCCATCACAGGCCTGATCTCGAAGCTGGGCTTTTCAGAACTCGAAATTAGTACTGGCTTCATAGCCACTCCTTCAGAGTTATCCCACATTGATACTAAGATTGCCAACGCATCAGCCAGACGATTCTCATCTCTCGGCACGAAGTGGAAGGTGCAAGTCTCAAACTGCCTACATACCTCTTTCAAATATTCAACATAGGGTACCAGCCGTTCTTCTTTTACAGCCCACTCACCTCGGATCTGGTTAATCACCAAGGATGAGTCGCCAAAGACTTCCACATTCCTTGCCCCCAATGCAGCTAAAGCTTCCAACCCGAAAGTGCATGCTTCGTATTCGGCTTCATTATTGGTTGCTTTGTACCTCAGCTTCTTGGCTAGGGGGAGTTTCTCAGTATCTGGGGTTGTCAGGACGATTCCGACTCCGGCCCCTCTGTTATTCATTGCTCCGTCGAAGTGTAACTGCCAACCCTGGATAGAAATCGCGACTATGCTTTCATCAGGAAAGGTAAACTCGGGAGTGTCTCCTTGAATAGGATGCTCAGCAAGAAATTCGGCTACGGCTCGCCCCTTAATAGTTTTGCGAGTGATGTATTGCACATCAAACTCCTGTAGCAGGAGCAACCACCTCCCCATCTTACCAAGCAAAGACGGTGCTTCCTGCAAATATCTTAACGGATTCTGCTTGGCCACTGCCTGAACTTTGTATGAGTGGAAGTAATGCCTCAATTTCTTTGATGCCCAAATCACTGCGAGGCAGATCTTTTCTACTTCAGCATATTTCATCTCATAGGCCAAGAACTTCTTGCTGAGGTAATAAATTGCAAATTCCACCCCAAATTCGTCCTCTTGAGCCATCATGGCGCCCACAGAACTGCCCTCTACTGCCAGATACAGGATAAGCGGTTTGATCGGTTGCGGCGGCCTTAGCACTGGCGGATTCAACAGGTATTCGCTGATGGTGTCAAAAGCCTTCTGGCAGTCATCGTTCCAGACCACAGGTTTATTCTTTCTAAGCAGCTTAAAAATAGGCTCGCATATTGAAGTGAGCTTGGCGATAAATCGGCTGACATACTGCAGCTTACCTAGGAAACTCCTTACATCCTTCTCTTTTTGCGGCACAGGCATCTCTTTGATGGCCTTCACCTTGTCCGGGTTAATTTCTATTCCCCTCTGGCTGACGACATGTCCCAATAGTTTTCCTGAAGTCACTCCGAAAATACACTTCTTGGGGTTAAGTCGCAGATTATACTTGTCAATCCCGGTGAAGAACTTTTCTACAGCTTCAAAGTGCCCCTCTCGGGTGGCTGACTTGACCATCATGTCATCGACATACACTTCTACCTCTTTGTGGATCAGGTCACTTAAGATCTTGGTCGCCATCCTCTGGTATGTGGCCCCTGCATTCTTCAGGCCGAAAGGCATGACTCGGTAGGCGTAGGTCCCCCATTCCGTGATAAAAGCGGTCTTAACCCGGTCAGCTATTTTGTTCAGGATCTGGTTGTAGCCCACATAACCATCTCCAAAGCTGTACATCGCGCAATTGGCGGCACTGTCTATTAATACATCGATGTGGGGTAGTGGAAAATCATCTTTAGGGTAGGCCTTGTTCAGATCTCGATAATCCACACACACCCTGACCTTTCCGTTCTTCTTTGCTATAGGAACCACATTTTCCAACCATGTAGGATACTGCACTTCAACAAGGAACTTGGCTTCAATCTGCTGTCGAATTTCCTCCTTGACCTTGTCTGCCCATTCTGGCCTGAGCCTTCTCAACTTCTGTTTCACAGGCTTGTAATCAGGGTAAGTCGGGATAGCATGTTCTGCCACGTCTCGGTCAATTCCTGGCATGTCCTCATAGGTCTAGGCAAAGACTTTTTCATGTTTTCTTATTATTCTCTCAAAATTTTTTTCTCTCCTCAGGAGTTATATTTGATGCTATTAGAATTTCTGTCGGATTTTTTGAGGTTCCAAGATTAAAAGGCGTTGTATCAGTGGAATCAATGTCAAAAATTGATGGAATATGATCATGTTCATGCATGTTGAAATCATTAGAAACATCGCACAAGTAAGAGAAATTGTTTGCCTTATTAATAATATTATAATTGTCATTTACATCATAAAAGAGTTCTGGAATAAAAAGACAGTCTAAGCTAGAGTCTTCTTCTGCCACTCCAGCGGTTGATGCTATTGCAGCTGGTTCATTGGCTTCCTGATTCAGCAGAGGTCCCTCTGGCATGTCTGAGGAAATCTTCAAATCTCCTATCTCCAGTTCTAATTCTGCTATCTTCTCTTTCCCCTTCAGCCTGGCAGCTATCATTTTCTCGGTAACGACCTCTTCTGGCTCGCATCTGTCCCAAGTGATACCCTGAGTCATGACCTCCTCATCCCAGAAGTCCTCAGTAGTCTTGATAAACCCGACATGCCAGTCAAATACATCATTAAAGATCTCGAACCCAGGGACAATCCTCCCCTTCACCCATTGCGGCTCGTCTTCGCCAGTATAAGCACAAACTGAGGATGCTGGTACGAAGCTTTCTGAAATGTGAGGGATCTTATCCGCCGCCTTCTTCTTGCCGAAGCCGCCTTTGTACCCCAGACCTTTCCGGTTCTTCTGACCTCGAGTGGTGATCGCGGTCTGCAATCCTTGAGAGTTTCTGCCCAAACCAGCCCCAGGGAGATAATGCATCTTCTTCAACATGTTAACCACAGCTGGGTTATCCACTGACCCGTGCTATTCTCTTATCATGGACACGTGGAAGCCACTAAATGGCTGATTAGCTATTTCAAGCGCTGAGACTTGGTTTTCCCTGGCTGCCTTGATAGTCACCACCTCCCCTTCATGTGGGAAATTGATCATTTGATGCAGCATGGATGGCACTCCTCCTAATTTGTGAAACCAGGGTCTCCCAAGCAGATATGAGAAGTTAGTAGGGATGGGCAGCACTACAAATTAGTCCTGTCTTGACCAAGGTCTTAAAGGTTCCCGAGGCTTGCCTCCTTGAATTATCATAGGCTGTGATAGTCAGATCTGATCCACTGAGCATATCCTCGTTTAGACCAAAAGCCTGCAGAGCTATCAGGGGGCACACATTGATAGAAGACCCATCGTCTACCATAACGCAAGCAGTGTGCTTGTCGTTAATCTGCGCTTTGATGTACAGGGGCCTGTTATGATTGCGGCCTTCGACCGGTAGGTCGGCATCAAAAAAGACGAATCTCTCCTCGGATCCTCCCTTAACTAAGCCCAAAAGCTCTGATGGGGAAATAGTGGTGGCGACCGTGGCCTCAACCAAAGCCTCCACTACCTTCTGCCTATGAGAGGGGGACTGTCTCAAAAGATCCTAGATGGATATTTGAGCCGCAGTTTTCTTCAATTGCTTGACAATCTGATTGTCCTCTGGCTCTTTTTCCGCCGGTGTCTGCGCTAGCTCAGGTAGCCTCGTAATCTCGGGGACCACTCTTCCACTTCTCGTTACAGCCCCTATCTCTTCTTTATCTTCATCAGACCCCCACAAGTCAAGGTTCATCTCTCCCTCTTCCTCGGCTTCTCCGCCGCTCTCACTGCTAGACCAGCAATTAAGGGTTGCCACGACTGCTCTCTCCTCTCTATCTTCGGAACAATCAGCAGCAAAATTCTCGCCCCCATATAGATCTTGTAGCACGTACCACTCTGGCAAGCTAGATCCGATCATAAACACGGGTGGTGGTACGACGTTATAACCCGGCTTCTTCTCAGTTTCCCTCTTCTCAGGGTCAGAAATTTGCTTGCTATCAATCAAGTCTTGGATAGCGTGCCGCAGGGCTTTGCACTTATCTGTGATATGGCCTGAGTGCTGGTGAAATGCACAAAATTCATTGTCTTTGTGCCCAGGCTTCCCCTGCGTCAAAGCAAGTCTAGGAGCTAAGGGCTGCAATTTCCCTTCCTTCATTAACCTTCTCAAGACCCAAGATGATGGTCTCCCCAAGTTCAAAAACTTCCTCTGGGTGGTTACCTCAGTAGCAGACACCACACCTGTTCTTCTGGTGCTACCACTGGGACCCGCCGGCCTACTGGTTCCTTGGCCGGGGTTAGCCCTTTTGGCAAAATTATCATTGTTAGCTTTCCTAGCTAGGAACTCTCCCTCTGCCTCGATGGCTATATCCTTGAGAGACTCCCAGTCCTTCAATCCCTTCATCTTCAACCTATCTTTCAAGTACGGGCTTGCGTTCTTGATAAATAAACGAATCTGGTCCTGGGTGTCCGACTTTCTCCGCATCTCCATTACTCGGTTCCGCCATCGGGTGAGATAATCATGAAAAGATTCTTCGGCCTTTTACTGGAGCAGTTCAAGATCTTTTAAAGTCACCTCCATTCCGGTGTTGCAGTCATACTGCCTCAAAAACTCCTCAGTGAGCAGATCCCAATCTTCTTTAGTGCGACGGTCGAGACCATGATACCAGTCGATGGCGTGAGCGGTCAGACTCAGACAAAAGTATTCTACTTTCTGCTTCTTAGACAACGTGGTCCCTTTCATGACCAGAGAATACTGCTTCACATGAGCGGTTGGGTCAGAAGTTCCATCAAATTTCGGCACGTCTGGCATCTTAAAGTTGTAAGGGATCGGGTCCTCTCCCTCCAATTCCTTATCCTCTGGGTTCATCCCTTGACCCCTGCTCAACATACGGGCCATAGCTTCGAACCTCTCTTCCATCTTCTTTAAAATGAAGTCATCAGTCTGAGGTGCCTTCCCCCTCTCAGATGCAATGCTCATCCTATCATCTTCGATATCTCCATCATCATCAATTCTCAGCATAGGCCTTCTTCTCTGCTCTCCCGAGGCTACTGACCTTAACTCTACTGGCGGCGGCCTAACAGGCTCTTCTCGTCTTTCAGCCCTTTCTTCCTCTGTCTCATTCTATCTCACGGGAGGAGGAGGAGGAGGATTCTGTGGAGCATTCTGTTGTGCCAGGGCGGTCAACATATTCATCATTCTGCCCTCGAATTCCTCAAATCGCCGGCCCACTTCTTCCGCGATCATGGCCCTGGTGGCGTCATCCCCTCTAGGCGAGTTTGCCATCTGAGATATAGTACCGCTGATTCCTAATAAGATTTCTGGTAGACCCTCTCTATCTGACAGCTCAGATGTGGGAACTCGGATCAGTCATCCGGTTGGTGATCTAGTCCACCTGGGCAGATCTATGATGGCTGCAGGGACAAGGCGTTAGACATGATGCGTGAAATGCAGGTGTAATGCATGGTCGTGATATGCAACATTCACAGAGCACAAGCAAGCAGGTAGGTCCTTCCACCCTTATTTCTCCCACACACGTGGTCGTGCAGTCTCTTTCCTAGGTGGGATTAGCCCAGGGGTCAACGAGGGACCTGATGGACATGCATGGTGCGCGGCGAAAAACCGGCAGCATGACACTCCTATGCTAATGTACAAGCGAATGGATAATGATCATCACGTATTTGGACGTTCCAAAAATTTTGACATGGCCCTACCGGGGCATGATATCCTTTGGCCAGGTTACCAAGCGAGACATCTGGACTCACCCAATGCATGAGGATCCATACAGCAAGCATGGAATTAGGGTTCATTCCACCTGTGGAAAGTAACTACGGCCAGTACTTGAGCTTTGGACAAGGGAGATGTTTCTTTAAGGCTACCCAAGCATGATCCCTGCCGACAGGTCTAGCTCATCACGAGCATAGCGACCGATCGGGTCATCATTTTGATATACCATTGAGGTACGTGGCTTGGGCTGGTGATTATCCTTAACACTTCCCCAAATTGAGTGAAAATGGGGTCGTGCTTCACGAACGCACCGGGGCTAAAAGAGGGACCAAACTAGCATATTCTAAGGCTCTAATGATATGCGAATGCAATTTTGAGAGAAAGCAAATTTATGAATTAAATTTTAATCATAAATGTTAAGCGAGGTATTTTCAAATTGAAATCTCGAACCATAAACATCCCTAGTGGAGTCGCCACTGTGACGCGCGCCGGATCCCCGCGGCCGCCCATGGGACCGCCCGCTTGAGGGCGATCGGGGCATTTGTGGGTCCGTTGACAGCTTGTAATAAATCGCAAGTGCTTCTATGTTGGGCAACAAGGAGATTTCATGGAGTCGCCACCCAATAGAACATTGGGAAAGTTTCTCTCGCCTCGGAGAGCCTAAGACTGCGCTTTGTATCCATTTTAGGCCAGCCAGAGGGGTCTTGGAAGGTAGACCTCTCGCCCTAAGGAGCCTAGGATTAGCGCTAAAGTCTCGTGGCACAAAAAGGTGTCTTGGAAGGTAGACCTCTAGCCTCTTTGAGCCCAAAGACCAGAGCTGGGTCCGGGATTTCTCATCTATTTCTGCCTCGATTATTTTATGATCGAATTTTAATTATCATTAATTCGCTCTCTCTCCACACGATGCAATTAATCGAAGGCGCATTTATTCATATTTGGAAAGCCGTAAATGAGCAAGTAAATATCAAAAGGCGGTAAATTACAATAATATAAAGAGCGGAATACAACTCCCTTTATAAATGTGCGATACATACACGAATCGGGGCATTGCTTATTTGAGGACTTTGGTCCTTGCATGCATCATTATCAAAATTGGATGTTTTGATTTTATCTGTGGTGATTTTTATTGGATAAAAATAGGGCGTTGGACCCTTGCATTTGTGTAAACCTCATTTTATTGAATATAAAACATTGAGTCATTTTTATACATTAACGAGATATGAAAAGAGTATATCCATATACATAAAATAATCAATGAATAACAAATGAAGGGAATAATCAGGAGGGTTAGGAAACTAAACCGGACGAAATCCTCCGAATATGGTAGATAGCCCCTCAAGCTCGGGATAGTCCAAGAGAATCAATATACACTCATAGAAAGTTAAAAGATGTTAATATACATAAAATTAATATATGGGAAGCCAAAAGGACTTAAAAAGGATGGAAAATGATTTAAAAGGGTAGAGACAGAACCCACCGACGGCCTTTCTTAGGTGACCGACGGGCGTCAGTCGAGATAACCGACATGTCCGTCTGTCACTCAAAGAGGGGCGTCTGTAGGTGGGGTGACCGACGGGCGTCGGTGATGGAGATGACCCGTCGGTCACCACTGTCTCCGAAAAAACAGAAGAAAGAAAACTCTTTTCAAAGCCAAAAAGAGGTTTTATCACAAAATGAGATAAAGAGAGTCAAAATAAAGAAAAATAATGACAAAGATTGAAAAATTCTACAAAATAAGGAATAAATATGAGATGATATGGAGAAGGAATCCGGGATATTTACCCTCAGATAATCGCTTTGGGTGAGATTTTTGTGTTGATTAGAGCCCCGCGTGTTCCACGAAAAGCAAGATGAAGGATCAAAAAAGGAAAACAGATTATTTCCTCCTCAACCCTTCAAAAGATTGTCTTTGGAATCAAAATCTAAGGAAAACCAATTAGTTTTTTAGTCCCTTTCGATGGATTTGATCCTCTTTTGAAAGAGATTTCTTTATGAAATGTGTTTGCTGGAAGAGAGAGAAAATATACTTAAATTTGGGCAGAATTTCCCCTCTTCAAAAATTTTGGAACCCTTTTCTAGTAAAAATCCGGAGCTTTTATAAGCCAGACACGACCGACGGGCGTCGGTGTATGGAGGCGGGCGTCGGAAGAATCCTTCTAACACAAGGATTCGTTCGACGGCCTTGCCACATCCACCGACGGGCGTCGGAAAGGTTGCGTGCTCCGGGAAACCAGGCAGCGTTCTGACAGGGGCGGTGATTTTTCGACGGGCGTCGGAAAATACCACAAGCCGTCGGTGACCCTAAGCAACGGGCTGGCTTCACAGACGGGCTGGCTGTCTGTGGAGGGAAAAAAATGCCTTTTGACTTGAAAATCCCCTGTTTTTTCCCCCTCTGCCTACGAAGGGTAAAAAGACTCACTTCTCGTGGAACGCGGGACTAAAACCCCCAAATCCAAACCATTTATACAGGCTCGGATACTGATTTCATCATAGGGTAACCTCTGATCCGGACCTCTCCGGGACACGGTGCTTACACACTCTAAACTAACAAAGACATGAGTTAAACTAATAAAGATTAAAATTAACAAAAGAAATATAAAATTATGCCAAAAAATGTTCCAAAATATAAATATAATTGCAACTGATCACAACTATAGACAAACTTATGAAGTAATTCTAATGGATCACCCAACTTCTTGGAATTACCACAGCCATCACATGCCCACAATAAAGCTAACTAAAGGTAAGGGCGAAGAGGCGTGGTAGTGCTTTGTCATTCTTCTCGAGGTGAGATACAATAGAAAGATTTGATTTTTTGTGATTATATATATTTTTTCAACCTTTAGGCTACAGAGGAAAATACTCAGTACTGTTGTTGATATACCAAAACCAAGATAGTTCAGATGTAATTAATGAATTTCCCATAATTAAATAAGAAAATAAATTTTATCACGTGGTTAACTCAAATTGCATCCTAAAAAAGCTTTAAAACGTGTATTTTAGATGCACATATCAAGAACTTTCACCGAGAGAAAATCAAGGCAAAAGCCAACCATTCTTCATAGATCGCAATCATGAGAAAACTCATCAAATAGAAAGCCCCTGACAAAAGAGTCATTTTTACGCAAAAATAAATTAATTGGCAGCCAAAAGAGACAGACAATTCGTATGCATGTGTACTTGTTTCATAAATGCCTCCAACCAATAATAAGGTCTTTGGTTCTGCATTATTGATGTCTCATTTAAGTCAACCTCCTACAATTTCCCATTTGAGCCTTTTGAGGTAGAAAGACCAATATATCCATGTATCATTCAACATAAGCAATGTCCATGGATAGTTTGGCTTCAGTTGGGAAGAATAATCATGCAAATGCCATTATTATAAGAAAAAAATGTAAACCTATATCTAAAGAAGTCCAACATCACAAATGTGCACCTTCACTTTTTCCTTTTCTGCATCAAATGTGATGAGATGAACACAACTTACATCATCCCTACTGGGTAAATTATCAAACTGGAGATTAAGAACGGGGATCCTTTTCATATCAGAAAAAAGAACAAATAATGATTTATAAGATATTATAACTTGAATCATAAAAATAAGTAACCATGGATTTGCCAAGTCATAATTAAAAATATAATTCATTCACATGGCTCCAGTTACTCAGGACTCTTTTGCTACTGATTATAATTGTCAACATTCCCAACATACAATGAGAAGAAGTGATTGACATGTTACTTTTCCTTGCATATGGTACCCAATAGTCTTATATCAACTCATTTATTGATATTACATAATGCAATAACGACAATGTTGATTTTACTCCATATGAGATTAATTTGAGATATATAATCTTATTATATGCCAAAACATCGAGTCAATTTCACTCATGGTCACTAAACTTATCACTTATCACACAAAAGTAACCGACTTTTTTTTTCTTACTTAAATGTCACTGAACTTCTAATATTTTTGCAAAAAAGTCATGTTTACTGGAATCCGGCGAGAATTCTTACCGGATTGATGACTTGGCATATGACACATGGCAACAAATAGTAAATATATGACTTTTTTGCAAAAATTTTAGAAGTTCAGTAACATTTAAGTTGGAAAAAAAAATTGATTACTTTTGCGCGATAAATGATAAGTTTAGTGACTGTGGGTGAAATTGATTTAAATGTATCATTTGTTGTAGATATTGTTAAACGACGTGTAGTTTCTGATATGGCATGCCATGTCATCAATCCGGCGAGGGTCCTTGCCAGATTCCGGTTAAAATGACTTTTTTGAAAAAATATTAAAAGTTCAGTGACATTTAAGTAAGAAAAAAAAAGTTGGTTACTTTTGCGCGATAAGTGATAAGTTGAGTGATCGTGAGTGAAATCAACCCCAAAACATCATAATCACCGACATAAAATGAAAAGAGTGATGGAATATGTCATGGTATGTGTATGATGATCACGCAGCGGAAAACAAAAAAAATTTGATCATACATGCCAAACTATTCCATGACAAGAATCGGAAACATGCAATTTTAGGGTTTTAATAACTTACAACTTTAGATGCCTTTCAAATTGAATTTGATGATGACCAGCAACTTAGATGATCTTGTCCACCTTAGATGTTCACCACCAATGCCAAGGAACAGCCTTTTTTGCCACTCCTCTCTATTCTCACACACACACTTGCAAAGACGGCTCAAAACCGAAAGTGCTAGCTTACTAAATATGTATTGTGTAATAGAATTCGTTTGAAGCCACAAGACTTGATCTTGTCCTTCTACTATGTGTAAAGAATGCTCAAAGTCACAAGCAAGCAAGGAAGAATCCTTCTCCTTGTGTATTTCGGCCAAGAAGAAAAATGAGAGAGAGAGAGAAGTTTCACACCTCCTTTTCTTTTTTCCTCTAGGGTTTTATTCTTATCTAATATATACCCCCTCCTTATGGCAAGTCTTTAATCCGAATTAGACTACCTTAAGATAGTTAATTCAACCTTAAAAACTTCCTAAAGATCAGTAGTAAATATTAGCTCAATCCCATTTGAATTTAAAATTCAAATTGATTTGAAATAAAACCTTAAGATGTATTAATCAAACTAATCACTTACCATTTAACATGTGCCGAAATTCCCATGGTATATATCCTTGGAATTTCGGCTAGGTCATCCCATTATTAAGTGATTTAGTTTGACTTAAATATCTTAGGATTTAATACTCAATTAAATTAATTAATACAACATAATTAATTAATTGAAATTAAACCTATGTGGGCCGAATTTCCTCTCTCATGGACCAAGGTCCATTAGCAATTAAATACCCATTACATATACATTAGTTTGACTTAAATTAAAAGCCCAAATTAATGCCCAATACTTTATTCAAGTATTTTAAGCCCAATGCTTTGTGTGCGATCCTATAGGTCCATTTAATATTGGCAATGAATTAAGAATTAATTCAAAGGCTATATATATTCTCTAGCAAGATATTATAGCATTCCAAATTAACTGAAAATGCAATTGGCATTTAGTGACCTAATGCAATTTTGTATATTCCCTTACCCGTAAATATCAGAATTAACATAAGGCATGGAACAAGTCATCCTCATGTGTAAGTTAATTCCTTTCTTGATATTCCAGTGACAATGAACTCTCAGATAAATAATGATTGCACATTATTACATCTCGGTATGGCCATACACTTCTCAGTTCACTGATCAAGTGGCCGATGATATTTTTCTCTCTTATAGAGAGGGGTAATCCCTTCACTTCTCTCATGCTCTCTAACATGAATCAATGCATACCCAAGCATACCCATACTTGTCACTCAGTTACGAGCACGTTAGGTGTATGTCAAAGTACACAGTAATTCATAAAGAGTTTCATAGAGATTTTAGGTCTAAGAACTCCGATACAAAACTTGCATATGAGGAGCACTTATGACTTGTACCATGTAGTGTTCTCATGTGTGGATCGTATCCAAATACCATGTTATAAACATGTATCTATGATCTCTGATTGACACTTTTGTCCTTATGATCCGTAAGACAGAACTCAACTAATCAGAGAGAGCATACTAGTCTTAATTCATTTGTTATTCCCATAATAATGACTGACTAGGGATATTTAGAATGAAGTCTCATTTGTTTCAAGGTCTTACAACCATGTGCCTCACACATGATAACTTAAACTGAAACAACATTCTTGGATAGTTCTATCAATTGACATGCACAGGAATACAATGGATAAAACAAATGCCTCATTTATTAATAAAGTGTTTTATTATAATGTATTGGGGCTAGGGCTTACACTAACAATCTCCCACTAGCACTAGTCCCAATTGGGCATAGCCCTAAGACCGAATGCTCTCAAATGAGCCTCGTGCAGATTTGGGCGCAACTGTTTCGTCAAAGGATCTGCTACATTGTCTTCACTTGCTATCTTGCTAACCTTGACGTCCCCACGATCAATGATTTCTCTGATCAGGTGGTACCTCCTGAGTATGTGTTTGGATTTCTGGTGTGACCGTGGCTCTTTGGCCTGTGCAATGGCCCCGTTGTTGTCACAAAAAATTTCTAATGGATCTAGGATGCTTGGGACCACTCCTAATCCAGAAATGAAATTTCTAATCCAAACAGCCTCTTTTGCAGCCTCACTTGCTGCAATATACTCAGATTCTGTAGTTGAGTCGGCAACGGTCTCTTGCTTTGAGCTTCTCCAGCTGACAGCAGCACCGTTTAAAACAAAAACGAATCCAGATTGCGATCTTGAGTCCTGAGTGCTGGTTTGAAAAGCAGCATCGGCATAGCCTTGTATGACGAGCTCTTCCTGACCACCATACACCAAGAAGTGATCCTTAGTCCTTCGTAGGTACTTTAGAATCCCTTTTACAGCAGACCAGTACTTTTCACCAGGGTCTTGCTGAAACCTACTGGTTATACTCAGTGCATGAGCAACATCCAACCTAGTACATAACATAGCGTACATGATAGATCCAATAGCAGATGCATATGGGATTCTACTCATGTTGTCCCTTTCCTCTTTGGTTTTAGGGCACTGTTCTTTAGTTAAAGGAACTCCCAAAGCCAAAGGTATGTACCCTTTCTTTGAGTCTCCCATACTAAAACGCTTTAGTACCTTGTCTATGTACTTTTCTTGACTTAGTCCCAATAGCCGATTCGATCTATTTCTGTAGATCCGAATGCCAAGTATTGTCTCAGCTTCACCTAAGTCTTTCATTGAGAAACATTTCCCCAACCATTGCTTAACCTTTTGCAATGTTGGAATATCATTCCCAATGAGAAGGATGTCGTCCACATACAGGACCAGAAATACTACTATGCTCCCACTAACCTTCTTGTATACACAAGGCTCATCTTCGTTCTTGACGAAGTCAAATTCTTTGACTGCCTCATCAAAACGAAGATTCCAACTTCGGGATGCTTGCTTTAATCCATAAATGGATTTCTGAAGCTTGCAAACCTTCTTAGGATGCTTGGGATTGACAAAACCTTCAGGTTGTGTCATATACACATCCTCAAGTAAATTTCCGTTAAGGAAAGCAGTTTTGACATCCATTTGCCATATCTCATAATCATGATATGCAGCTATGGCAAGCAAGATCCTAATGGACTTGAGCATGACTACAGGCGAAAAGGTTTCATCATAGTCTACACCATGTGTTTGTCGAAAACCTTTCGCTACTAGTCTACCTTTGTAGGTCTTATCAGCTTTGAGTTTAAATAGCCACTTGCATTCAATTACTTTAGCACCTTCTGGTGGATCAACCAAGGTCCAAACCTGGTTATCGTACATTGATTGCATCTCGGATTTCATGGCTTCAAGCCAATTTTTCGAGTCTGGGCTTTCAATAGCTTCTCGGTAGGTAGTAGGATCCTCACGATCTACTAACTCAATAGTGTTACTGTCAGTGATTAGAAATCCATATCTCTGAATCTCCTGACGTACCCTACCAGACCTTCTAGGTACTTGTGTGATGGGTTCTTGTTCCACAAGTGATTGTGAACTTGATCCCATTTCCAACTCATCCTCTATAGGAATTTGTGGCGCTTGAATTTCTCCAAGTTCTACTTTACTCCCACTGTCTTTCTTGAGGAGGAACTCCTTTTCCAAGAAAACAGCCTTGCAAGCAACAAATACTTTGTTCTCGGCTTGTGAGTAAAAATAGTATCCCTTTGTTTCTTTGGGATAACCCACAAATAAGCAGACAGTGGATTTGGACTCTAGTTTGTCAGATGTTAATTTCTTAACATGTGCTTCACAGCCCCAAATCCTGAGAAATGACATATTGGGTTCTTTCCCAGTCCATACCTTGTATGGTGTCTTTTCAACTGCTTTAGTTGGAATACGGTTTAGTAGAAACGCAGCAGTTTCTAATGCATAGCCCCAAAAAGAGACAGGAAGATTTGCTTGACTCATCATAGATCGAACCATGTCCAATAGAGTTCGATTTCTCCTTTCGGACACACCATTCCATTGTGGTGTTCCAGGAGGAGTGAGCTGTGAAATAATACCACACTCCTTTAGATGACAGTCAAACTCTTGGCTTAAATATTCGCCACCTCGATCTGACCGAATGGCTTTTATACTTTTGCCAAGTTGGTTTTCTACTTCGGTTTTAAACACTTTGAATTTCTCAAAAGTTTCAGATTTATGCTTCATCAGATAGACATATCCATATCTACTGAAGTCATCTGTGAATGTCACGAAGTAGCTAAAACCACCTCTGGCTTGTGTACTTAATGGTCCACATACATCGGTATGTATTAGCTCCAATAAGCCATTAGTCCTCTCACCTTTCTTGTTAAAAGGACTCTTTGTCATTTTTCCATGCAAACATGGCTCGCATGTATCATAAGATTCTAAGTCGAATGACCCAAGCACTCCAGTTTTGTGGAGTCTTGAAATGCGTTTTTCGTTTGCATGTCCTAAACGACAATGCCAGAAGTAAGTAGGGTTTAACTCGTTTGCTTTAACCCTCTTTGTATTAATGTTGTATATGGACTCTTTGTTTGATAGATCAAGGATATAAAGGCCATTTTGCAACATGGCATTGCCATATGAAATGCCTTGGCGACGAATATGAGCATTGCCATTTTTAATAACAAAATCAAATTCATCCAAATCCAATAATGAAACTGAAATAATGTTTCTGCTCATAGCAGGTACATAATAACAATTTTTCAAAATTAAACAAAGTCCGGAAGGTAAAGTGAGTTGATAGTCGCCTATCTCCATGGCAGCAACTCGTGCTCCATTCCCCACACGGAGGTCCACTTCATTCTTCCCAAGTAACCTCCTATTTCTTAGCCCCTGCACATTTGAACAAATGTGAGAACCACAACCGGTATCTAGTACCCAAGTGATAGAAATAGAAAGGTTAATTTCAACAACAAAAATACCTGAACTGGACGCCTTGGCTCCATTCTTTTTTTGTTCTTCCTTGAAGAGAGCACAGTTCTTCTTCCAATGCCCTATTTTGTTGCAGTGGAAGCAAGTGCTCTCGCTCTCCTTGAGCTTTTGTGCCTTGGGCTTGGATTGGGCCTGAGGTGTACTCCCATTTGACTTGAGCCGAGTCAGGTCATTCTTGGGTTTTGCCTTTCCCTTTCCTTTTCCCTTAGCGGGTCCCTTCTTGATGCCCCCTTGAACCATCAGTACGGGATTGGTCTTTCGAATGTTTTCTTCAGCATTCTTAAGCATCCCATGAAGCTCAGTAACTGACTTGTTCATCGCATGCATGTTATAATTCATTACAAATGGATCATAATCATCAGCCAATGATCCTAAAATCAAGTCAGTGGCCAATTCCTTTGGTACTTGTACCTCAAGCTTCTCAAGAGTATCAAGATACCCTTTCATCTTGAGTACATGCGTACTAACAGGAGTACCTGCAGCCATCTTACAGGAAATTAAGGCCTTAGTTGTCACAAACCTCTCGTGACGAGCTTGCTCTTGGAACATCTCCTTTAAGTGCACCATGATCGCATAAGCCTCTTGGTCCATAAATTGCTTTTGCAAGTCAGGCACCATAGTGGCTAGCATCAAACAGGTCACATCATTGGAGTCGCTCTTCTTGGTCTCAAAAGTTTCCCTTTGAACCGCAGAGGCGTTCCTACCAGGTTCTTGAGGCAAGGGTGCATCCAAAACATACGACTTTTTCTCTTGCTTAAGAACTATCCTTAAGTTTCGAGACCAGTCTATGAAATTGGTGCCATTCAATTTGTCCTTTTCAAGGACCGATCGCAATGAGAAATTGTTGTTTGAAGATGCCATTTTTCAATCTACAATAAAATTTAGCAAGATTAAATGAGGTCTTATTAATAATCCCACAAACCGAATTAATATCCCTTTAAATAATTCGCGTTAGTGATTTAATGTGGGCCAAGATCCACTTTTCACAACAACCTTATTAGTCAAGCTGAGCTTGTACACCTAACAAGTTAAGTTACTTAGGTAGGATAACTCCAATCATGACTCGTACATGACTCTTGGATCAAATGGGCTAACATCTTAAGATGTTATAGCACAAACCCATTTATTAGTTGCCTAGGTCCGGGCATCCCTTTCCATGTTAAGTCCAACCTACATTCACAACTCATGCCTCACAAAGATAATCGGGCGCATCTAGGACTCCTAGTCTACGTTACCGATGATCGATGCCTTGACATGTTTCGAATTAGGAAGGCAACTTTATGACTTACTATTTTAGGGATTCATTTTATTACGGCTTACATGGCATGCGCTTTGTCATCCATTCATAGCATGCATATATAAATAATTGCATAAAGTAAAGCGTGACAAACATGGGCCCATAAAACCTACAACTAAGATTCTATACTATTACACAAGAATCTTCTTAGTTGGGCTTCACCACTCCGGTGGGCTTCATCTTGATTTACAAAGTCTTCAAGTAAATTCTATTCTAAGAAATAAATGAAACTTTTACAATAATACATAATGGCTCGCAGGCCATAATTAATTACAAAAACCCAGGGCCCATGAATGCACCATGCATATCCATTCATCATACCAAACAAGCAAATAAATATACATAACATTCATGGATTAAACAAAGTCCAATTTTTAATTAATTTAGCCAAGCCCATTAATGGAAATTGTGTACTTGAACCTTTAAGAGATGACCCTATGATGGGCCTAGGCCGAGGCCCAATGGACTAAATCCTCTTATTGAATAAGTTCTCTTAAAAGCCCAAAACACAAACTAGTTAGATTTGTGCTATAAATCAACTCTAGTATAATTTCCAATTTTGCCATTTTTAATATTATGTCATACTGCCCATAAACATTAAAAATACATATAATATGTAACGACATGAATTAAAAATAAAAAATCATGAAGAACATATATATGATACACGACATACATATAAAAACAAACAAACAACAAAACTAGTTGTTTAATTCTTATGTGATGCCACAAAAATGCACAAATACTTAAATCAATTTTATGAGTCATTTAATAATCTAAATTAGGTCATAAATATTGATTTAACATTCTGTACCAATCTGATCTAAATATGTTTTTACCATTTTAATCAAATCAAAACAAACAATGTTGATTAAACATGTAACAAACACAAACTAGTCATGTTTTAAGTGATTTTAAAATTAATCAATTAAATTGTCATGGACCAGAATTAAAACCATATTTAAATAATGTCCAGACCTGATATTTAATATTTTAAAAAACACTTACAAACATGCCAAAACCAATTTTACATTTAATATATAAAACTAGTTGTTAAAATTTCAATTAACATGCCATAATGCACCTAGTTTTAACATTAACATGTACCATCAGGTATACATAATTAAATCCGACCAATAACAGCCCCTAAACAACCTTAGGACAGTATATTAACATGTCATATTAATTATAATACCCAGCTAATCAATTAAAATCGTTTTTACACCAAAACAATGCAAAAAATTCAAAACAGAAAATTCCAGCATTGCATGCAATTAAAGCAACGATTTTTAATTAATTATTTCATGCATCTAAAGCACTAAAATAAGAATGTTTAGGCTCTGATACCACTGATGGAATATGTCATGGTATGTGTATGATGATCACGCAGCGGAAAACAAAAAAAATTTGATCATACATGCCAAACTATTCCATGACAAGAATCGGAAACATGCAATTTTAGGGTTTTAATAACTTACAACTTTAGATGCCTTTCAAATTGAATTTGATGATGACCAGCAACTTAGATGATCTTGTCCACCTTAGATGTTCACCACCAATGCCAAGGAACAGCCTTTTTTGCCACTCCTCTCTATTCTCACACACACACTTGCAAAGACGGCTCAAAATCGAAAGTGCTAGCTTACTAAATATGTATTGTGTAATAGAATTCGTTTGAAGCCACAAGACTTGATCTTGTCCTTCTACTATGTGTAAAGAATGCTCAAAGTCACAAGCAAGCAAGGAAGAATCCTTCTCCTTGTGTATTTCGGCCAAGAAGAAAAATGAGAGAGAGAGAGAAGTTTCACGCCTCCTTTTCTTTTTTCCTCTAGGGTTTTATTCTTATCTAATATATACCCCCTCCTTATGGCAAGTCTTTAATCCGAATTAGACTACCTTAAGATAGTTAATTCAACCTTAAAAACTTCCTAAAGATCAGTAGTAAATATTAGCTCAATACCATTTGAATTTAAAATTCAAATTGATTTGAAATAAAACCTTAAGATGTATTAATCAAACTAATCACTTACCATTTAACATGTGCTGAAATTCCCATGGTATATATCCTTGGAATTTCGGCTAGGTCATCCCATTATTAAGAGATTTAGTTTGACTTAAATATCTTAGGATTTAATACTCAATTAAATTAATTAATACAATATAATTAATTAATTGAAATTAAACCTATGTGGGCCGAATTTCCTCTCTCATGGACCAAGGTCCATTAGCAATTAAATACCCATTACATATACATTAATTTGACTTAAATTAAAAGCCCAAATTAATGCCCAATACTTTATTCAAGTATTTTAAGCCCAATGCTTTGTGTGCGATCCTATAGGTCCATTTAATATTGGCAATGAATTAAGAATTAATTCAAAGGCTATATATATTCTCTAGCAAGATATTATAGCATTCCAAAATTAAATGAAAATGCAATTGGCATTTAGTGACCTAATGCAATTTTGTATATTCCCTTACCCGTAAATATCAGAATTAACATAAGGCATGGAACAAGTCATCCTCATGTGTAAGTTAATTCCTTTCTTGATATTCCAGTGACAATGAACTCTCAGATAAATAATGATTGCACATTATTACATCTCGGTATGGCCATACACTTCTCAGTTCACTGATCAAGTGGCCGATGATATTTTTCTCTCTTATAGAGAGGGGTAATCCCTTCACTTCTCTCATGCTCTCTAACATGAATCAATGCATACCCAAGCATACCCATACTTGTCACTCAGTTACGAGCACGTTAGGTGTATGTCAAAGTACACAGTAATTCATAAAGAGTTTCATAGAGATTTTAGGTCTAAGAACTCCGATACAAAACTTGCATATGAGGAGCACTTATGACTTGTACCATGTAGTGTTCTCATGTGTGGATCGTATCCAAATACCATGTTATAAACATGTATCTATGATCTCTGATTGACACTTTTGTCCTTATGATCCGTAAGACAGAACTCAACTAATCAGAGAGAGCATACTAGTCTTAATTCATTTGTTATTCCCATAACAATGACTGACTAGGGATATTTAGAATGAAGTCTCATTTGTTTCAAGGTCTTACAACCATGTGCCTCACACATGATAACTTAAACTGAAACAACATTCTTGGATAGTTCTATCAATTGACATGCACAGGAATACAATGGATAAAACAAATGCCTCATTTATTAACTAAAGTGTTTTATTACAATGTATTGGGGCTAGGGCTTACAATAACAAAGAGATTAAAAAAGAAATCATACAACTTGGGTACCAGTGAAATAAAATGGAGATTTTTAGACACTAACTAATGTTTCAATTAGAAGTATAAACATTGAGATAATGCTCTTCACTTTATATTGATATGTTTACATTATTTATACAACAATTAGTTACATCAAGTTGCAGAAAATAAGGAAATAACTAAGAGATAATCTAGTTAACAGTAATTTAAATTTAAATAAAATTATCCTAATTAATAGGAATAGACTTTATCTCCAACAGTCTCGTAACATGAACACGATCTACTGGATAAAGTAATGACTTTATTGCAATAATCATTGGAGAATAGTACTTAGAAACACCCAAGAAACCCTTATTACTGCAGCAATACAGAGTTTTGAAACAGGGAAAAAAATCCAAACTATTTCTTGGATGAAGTTTAATAAACAGATGGTGGGCACAAAAAAAATGTTGCAAATGCATACGTTCTATGATGATCGAAATGAAATCCAAAATCAAAACTAATTTAGATTATCCTAATATCAGTATAAAAATCAGGAACTGAAAAATTCCAATACAAGCTTTTTTTTAGCGATATCTCAACAACTCCCCCAAGTCTAATCACAAAGAGAACGCTAGAAAAAACAATAAGGAAATTTCGCAAATGAACCATAAAAAAGTACTTTGTCAAAATTAGTAGTAATCACAGAAGAATTGGACTTTGATGTTGTTTTAGAAGAACATGAATTCTCGATTCCAGTTTGTTGTTCTATTTTTGCTTGTAGAAACTCATCATGTGGTTTGATTCCATTTGAAATTTGTGAACCGCAAACTGAAGTGGCAAAAAACTGCATTATCTGGCATAGTTGTTGCAGTTGGTTGTAAGGCTGATAACCATTGCTTTTTCAAATGAACTACGGAGATTATATTATCAATTCTATCGAGAATTGGTTCTATCATTAACCGTTCAAATTCAAATTCTCTCCAAATTGAAATTTCAAATTAACCGTTCTTATCCCATCTCATATCAAATTGAAACTGTCATTTTCTAAAAATACACATCTTTTAATGTTGGCCAGCAAAGAAAAAACTGCAAAAATTCTAGTCAGTACTGGAAATGTGATATTTACATTTTTACACACTATAACAACTTTCTCAAAAAAAAAAAAAATTAAGTAACTAAATTTGGGCAGTATATAATATGATTGATGACATAGCTTTCTATGTTTGTGACACTTGGCTCAAAATTCTTTCGGACTCTTATATATATATATATATATATATATATATGATAGAGTCTGAATATGCCCATAACTCCCGATATGTATCCGAATACATATATATATGGGAATTACACAAACATGAAAAGAGCTGCATATCAGATCTTTTAATTAAAGGGATTTTTCCCTTAATTAGGAGGAATTTGAAAAGGGAAGTTACTATATTTATGAGTGTAACTTTCCATTAATTGTGTAACTGCCATATTATACGCCCATAACTCCCTATATGTATTCGAATACATATGTATATGGGAATTACACAAATATAAAAAGAGCTGCATATCAAATCTTTTAATTAAAGGGATTTTTCCCTTAATTAGGAGGAATTTGAAAAGGGAAGTTACTATATTTATGAGTGTAACTTTCCGTTAATTGTGTAACTGCCATATTAACTTTTGTAACTTGCACATTGGAAATTAAATTCCCATGATGTTGCATTTACCTATTATGGAGAATGTGACTCTATAAATAGGCTGGAAGTTTCTGAAAAAGGTAAGAAGAAAATTTTCCCTATACCGAAACTCTGTGAGTTTTTTCTTTTGCTGTTTTTCACTCTAAATGGTTTTTAGACTGTGATCTAGTTGTCGTTATCTCGCTCGTGAATATCAGCCAGACCAGTGACGCCAGAAGGGATCCTTGTTAACGATTCCACCAAAGTACCCGCGCTACAAGAGGTAGGTAGCATATAACCTGTTTATTTTACCTCTATATATGCATGTGGCATGTTATTTTCCCTTTATTGGTATCAGAGCCATTGTTTTTGGTGTCCTGACATGTGGCTAAAAATGAATCTAAAATTTTATATGTAAAATTGGTAGATCTAGGATGCATGAACACAATATATATTTATTTTTGTGTTAAAATATATATTTGTATACATTTTTTGGGTTTAAAATCGTATATGTGTACACCGTAATTCGAGAGGACGAACATGAGTATTCAAAACGCTATACTAGAAATTGGATTTTGTAATATTTGACCATACCATTGAAATCACAGACCCTGAAACCCCCCACCGGCAGAAATTCGAAGCACTGAATCCGTCGGGAAGGTGGCACGTGGTTTACACGCGCCTCCAGAAGTTGGGCGTGTGCATGTGGGTGGTGGCCCACACGCGCGTAAACATGGGTCTAAAGTGATGCGCCACTGTGGACACGTGGCCCAATAAGATTCCACCACATGGCTGACCCAGATCAAGTCACGTGGCGATAACGTGTCCATAAGGTGCCACATGGGCGCCAGGTGGACCAGTCAAGGGGTGACACGTGAACGAACCAGGTAGTGCCACGTGTTGTGCCATATTAGCACATTGACGTGTCACTGATGCCACGTGGCCCAATAGGTTGTTGCCACGTGTCCGACAAGTGTCAGGCCACGTCGCAATGACGTGTCTACTTTTGCCACGTTGGCTACAGGTGGACCAACCATATTCCGACACGTGACATATTGTGGTTGTGACACGTGGCAGGACAAGAGGGGGGGCGCGCGTGATGGCACGTAGGCACTTCAGCCCTCCCCCTAGTGGCACATATGGGCGCGTGCGACCTGCTTCGACCACCAAATCAGTTCTGATTTTTTACAGAATCATTTTTCAAAATATTTATGATTTTTTGGTTATTTTTCCAAAACTTTTTGATAACCAAAAAATAAATTCATATTTTTAAATTAATAAAAATATTATAAAATTGTGGAAAATGTGTTTTGTGCCTTTAAATTGTTTTGAAAAATATTTTCTTGAAATTTTTTTGTGGATTTGTGCTTATTGTTGATTGAAATGTATTTCAATCATATGATTTTACACATGAGTGTATTAACTACATTTTATTTCTGTGATGTGTTGCAGAAATAGTGATGATAAGGACTCCTATGGTTCCTCACACTCCATTTGCGAGTGCTTTAAGAAATGTAAAAGTGCATTTAGTAAGCAACATAAGAATGCGAAAGAAGATCCGAGCTGATGACATTGATGTAATAGTGTATCACATAATGTTTATGCACGAAGAAATGCAGGAGTGCATTTGGTTAGGTGGTTTATGTATGGGAAAGGATGATCGAGTCCTGATCAAAGCTTTGACTGACTCATTTGTATATCATCTAGAACTTAGGGAGTTATTGGAAACTACCCGGTACACTGGAGACGGAATTTATAGAAAATCTATCATCCACTTTTTGGCTAGAGTTGCCAAAAGAGGAGGTTGAGGAGCAATACTATATATGTGATGAAATTGAGAAGTGGACGTAGTCTGCATCATCTATGGCTTCATCAACGAACTTATGAGTTATCTAATGAATTGATGAAGATGGTCAAAAAATCAGTCTCATTGTCAAGAAAGATTTTGCAAAAATCTAGACTTTTAGATTAGTTGACATGAGTGTCAATTTTGGTTAGCATTTAATTTTATTAAATAGGATTTATATTACTTATTGTTATTTGACATGAGTGTCAGATTTTGGATTATTGGATTTTATCTACTAGTTAAATGGATACGTTTATTTATTATGATGGCATTTAACTTTATAATAAATGTGTTTGTTTAACTGTTAATTGCCTTGCATTATTTTATGAGTAAAATAATTGCATGTTTATTAAGTAGAGGCTTAATAAATTTAAACCAATATTATTCCCCTCTTAAGTTTGAGAACTTAATAATCTAATAATTTAGATTTACTATGTATGAAATTTTGACTTGTAAGGTTAGATATTAGGACTTAGAGGGTAATTGGATAATATTAGTAGCCTTTTCGAATTGAAGACTGATAGAAAACTTTACTGAGTTATCATTTTAGATGCATAGTAAATAGCATTTATTGCCTTATCTCCTTTAAAATTGTGCAACATTGTTCCATTTGAGATCAACGAATCCTAATAGATGTTGCTTTAAAGTCAATTGTTGCCAAACGTAATGCTGTGGACATGTGGCCCAATCGAATTTTGCCACGTGGCTGACCCAGATCAAGCCACGTGGCGATAACGTGTCCACAAGGTGCCACATGGGCTCCAGGTGGACCAGTCAACGGGTGACACATGGACGAACCAGGTAGTGCCACGTGTTGTGCCATGTTAGCACAGTGACGTGTTACTGATGCCACATGACCCAATAGATTGCTGCCACATGTCCGGCAGGTGTCAGGCCACGTAGCGATGACGTGTCTACTTTAGCCACGTTAGCAACAGGTGGACCAACCATATTCCGACACGTGGCACACTATGGTTGTGACACGTGACAGGTCAAGAGGGAGGCATGCATGATGGCGCTTCAGTCCTCCCCCTGGTGGCGCGTGTGGGTGTGTGCGGCCTGCTCCGAACACCAAATCAGCTCCGATTTTTTATAGAACCATTTTTCAAAATATTTATGATTTTTTGGTTATTTTTCCAAAATTTTTTTATCACCAAAAAATAAATTGTTATTTTTAAATTAATAAAAATATTATAAAATTGTGAAAAATGTGTTTTCTTGCCTTTAAATAGTTTTGAGAAATATTTTCTTCAATTTTTTTTTTGTGGATATGTCCTTATTGTTGATTGAAATGTGTTTCAATCATATGAGTTTATACATGAGTGTATTAACCACATTTTGTTTCTGTGATGTGTTGCAGAAATGGTGATAATAAGAACTCCTATGATTCCTCGCACTCCATTTGGGATTGCTTTAAGAAATACAAAAGTACATTTAGTAAGCAACATAAGAATGCGAAAGAAAATTCGAGTTGATGACATTGATGCAATAGTGCATCACATAATGTTTATGCATAAAGAAATGCGGGAGTGCATTTGGTTGGGTGGTTTATGTATGGGAAAGGATGATCGAGTCCTGATCAAAGCGTTGACTAACTCATTTGTATATCATCTAGAACTCAAGGAGTTATTGGAAACTACCTGGTACATTGGAGATGGAATTTATAGAAAATCTATCATTCACTTTTTAGCTTGAGTTGCTAAAAGAGGAGTGCTAAGGAGCAATATTACATCTGTGATGAAATTGAGAAGTGGACGTAGTCTCCATTGTCTATGGCTTCGTTAATGAACTTATGAGTTACTTAATTAATTGATGAAGATGGTCAAAAAATCAGTCTCAGTGTCAAGAAAGATTTTGCGAAAATCTAGACTTTTAGATTAGTTGACATGAGTGTCAATCTTGGTTAGCGTTTAATTGTAATGAATAGGATTTATATTTCCTATTGTTATTTGACATGAGTGTTAGATTTTGGATTTTATCTATTAGTTGAATGGATACGTTTATTTATTATGATGGCATTTAACTTTATAATAAATGTGTTTGTTTAACTGTTAATTGCCTTGCATTATTTTATGAGTAAAATAATTACATGTTTATTAAGTAGAGGCTTAATAAATTTAAACCAATATTATTCCCCTCTTAAGTTTGAGAACTTAATAATCCAATAATTCAGATTTACTATGCATGAAATTTTTACTTGTAATCTTGGACATTAGGACTTAGAGGGTAATTGGATACTATTAGTAGCATTTTCGAATTGAAGGCTGTTAGAAAAGTTTACTGGGTTATTATTTCAGATACGTAGTAAATAGCATGTATTGCCTTATCTCCTTTAAAATTGTGCAACATTATTCCATTTGAGATCAACGGATCCTAATGGATGCTGCTTTCAAGTCAATTATTGCCAAACTTAATGCTATGGACATGTGGCCCAATCGAATTTTGCTACGTGGCTGACCTTGATTAAGCCACGTGGCGATAACGTGTCCACAAGGTGCTAGGTTGGCGCTAGGGGGTGACAAGTGGATAAACTAGGTAGTGCCATGTGTCTTGCTATGTTAGCACAGTGACATGTCACTAATGCCCCGTGGCCCAATAGGTTGTTGCTACGTGTCCGACAGGTGTCAGGCCACGTGGCGATGACGTGTTTGCTTTTGCCATGTTGGCGATAGGTGGACCAACCATATTCCGACACGTGGCACACTGTGGTTATGGCAAATGGCAGGACAAGAGGGAGGCACGCGTGGTGAGCGTGATGGCGCGTAGGCGCTTCAGCCCTCCCCTTGGTGGCGCGTGTGGGCTCGTGTGGCCTGCTCCGACCACTGAATCAGCTCCGATTTTTTACAGAACCATTTTCCAAAATATTTATGATTTTTTGGTTATTTTTCCAAAATTTTTTTATCACCAAAAAATAAATTCTTATTTTTAAATTAATAAAAATATTATAAAATTGTGAAAAATGTGTTTTCTGCCTTTAAATAGTTTTGAGAAATATTTTTTTGAAAATCTTTTATGGATCTGTCCTTATTATTGATTGAAATGTGTTTCAATATTATGAGTTTACACATGAGTGTATTAACTACATTTTGTTAGTGTGATGTGTTGTAGAAATAGTGATGATAAGGACTCCTATGGTTCCCCGTACTTTATTTGCGATTGCTTTAAAAAATGCAAAAGTGCATTTTGTAAGCAACATAAGAGTACGAAGGAAGATCCGAGCTGATGACATTGATGCAATAGTGCATCACATAATGTTTATGCATGAAGAAATGCAGGAGTGCATTTGGTTAGGTGGTTTATGTATGGGAAAGGATGATCGATTCCTGATCAAAGCATTGACTGACTCATTTGTATATCATCTAGAACTCAAGGAGTTATTGGAAACTACCTGGTACATTTGAGATGGAATTTATAGAAAATCTATCATTCACTTTTTAGCTTGAGTTGCTAAAAGAGGAGTGCTAAGGAGCAATATTACATCTGTGATGAAATTGAGAAGTGGACGTAGTCTCCATTGTCTATGGCTTCATCAACGAACTTATGAGTTACCTAATTAATTGATGAAGATGGTCAAAGAATCAGTCTCAGTGTCAAGAAAGATTTTGCAAAAATCTAGACTTTTAGATTAGTTAACATGAGTGTCAATCTTGGTTAGCGTTTAATTTTAATGAATAGGATTTATATTTCCTATTGTTATTTGTCATGAGTGTTAGATTTCGGATTATTAGATTTTATCTATTAGTTGAATGGATACGTTTATTTATTATGATGGTATTTAACTTTATAATTAATGTGTTTGTTTAACTGTTAATTGCCTTGCATTATTTTATGAGTAAAATAATTACATGTTTATTAAGTAGAGGCTTAATAAATTTAAACCAATATTATTCCCCTCTTAAGTTTGAGAACTTAATAATCCAATAATTCAGATTTACTATGCATGAAATTTTTACTTGTAATCTTGGACATTAGGACTTAAAGGGTAATTGGATACTATTAGTAGTGTTTTTGAATTAAAGGCTGTTAGAAAAGTTTACTGGGTTATTATTTCAGATGCGTAGTAAATAGCATGTATTGCCTTATCTCCTTTAAAATTGTGCAACATTGTTCCATTTGAGATCAGCGGATCCTAATGGATGCTGCTTTCAAGTCAATTGTTGCCAAACTTAATGCTGTGGATAGGTGGCCCAATCGAATTCCGCCATGTGGCTGACCCAGATCTAGCCACATGGCGATGACGTGTCCATAAAGGTTCGGGTGGGCGCCAGGGGGTGACACGTGGATGAACTAGGTAGTGCCACATGTCCTGCCATGTTAGCACGGTATCGTGTCACTGATGCCATGTGGCCTGATAGGTTATTGCCACGTGTCCGATAGGTATCAGGCCACGTGGTGATGACGTGTCTACTTTTGCCACATTGGCGATAGGTGGACCAACCATATTTTGACACATGGCACATTATGGTTGTGACATGTGGCAGGATAATTGGGAGGCGCCCATGGTGCACGTGATGGCGCATAGGTGCTTCAGCCCTCCCCTAGGTGTTGCGTGTGGGCGCGTGCGGGTTGCTCCGACCACCGAATCAGCTCCGATTTTTTACAAAACCATTTTCAAAATATTTATGATTTTTTTGTTATTTTTCCAAAATTTTTTAATGACCAAAAAATAAATTCTTATTTTTAAATTAATAAAAATATTATAAAATTGTGGAAAATGTGTCTTTAAATAGTTTTGAGAAATATTTTCTTGAAATTTTTTTGTGGATATGTCCTTATTGTCGATTGAAATGTGTTTCAATCATATGAGTTTACACATGAGTGTATTAACTACATTTTGTTTCTGTGATGTGTTGCAGAAATGGTGATAATAAGGACTCATATGGTTCCTTGCACTCCATTTGGGATTGCTTTAAGAAATGCAAAAGTGCGTTTAGTGAGCAACATAAGAATGCGAAGGAAGATCCGAGCTGATGACATTGATGCAATAGTGCATCATATAATGTTTATGCATGAAGAATTGTAGGAATGCATTTGGTTAGGTGGTTTACATATGAGAAAGGATGATAGAGTCCTGATCAAAGTGTTGAGATACTCATTTGTATATCATCTAGAACTCATGGAGTTATTGGAAGCTACCTAGTACATTGGAGATGGAATTTATAGAAAATCTATCATCCACTTTTTGGCTAGAGTTGCCAAAAGAGCAGTGTTGAGGAGTAATACTACATCTATGATGAAATTGAGAAGTGGACGTAGTCTCCATCGTCTAACCGTTGGCAACTGGTTTCATTTCCCCCTATAAATATATTTTATGCCCTAATTCTTCATTTTCACTTTAGTTTTCAGTTTTTTCTCTAAATTTAAGTTAGTTTTCTCTTAAAGTACTTCTTCTTCTTTGATTTTCCTTTGTTTTACCTTGGTTTTCTACATTTTTGTTTTCACTTTTTCTGCAAATTTCAAAATGGTGTGTACTAAAACTATGGCTAACAAGGGCAAAGGAAAGAAGGCATCAGGAGAGTCCAGTGCTCCTGCCCCATAATCTGACTTGTTGTCTCTCCGATTCAAGTATGATTGCCCCTTTCCTATCTACACAGAAGAAGAAGGTGAGAAATTTTTATATTTTGCTAAGAAAACTTACGTAGGTATGTGGCATGTGCATTTTCTTTTGTTGGATGATTTAAGCTTAACTGAACAATTTGAGAAATATTTGAAATATATGCATCGGGGTCAGTTTGTGCATTTGAATTTGCCAATTAGAAAGGATTGGGCTGTAGAATTTTTTGTCACTCTTGACAATGTGGATCAGAGGAAAATTAATTTCAAGTTTAGGCACCAAGGCAAGGAATATATTTTTGGTTTTGATGAGATGTATGACTGGTTTGATTTTCCCTTAAATGGAAAACGATTTGATCCTCATCTTTTCGATCCTACACCTGTTTGGAAAAAATTGACTGGTTTAGATACTTTTAATAATAAGAATTCCACCAATTGCCAATTTAAAGATGATGTGTTGTTATTGTTCCATAAATATATTTGTCATGCTTTATTTGTGCGAGTGGAGAGTAATGAAGTTCAAACCAAAGATTTATTTGTTTTAGACCTTATCCAATCTAGGAAGACACCATGTTCTGTTGATTTCATTTTTGATGGCCTATATCATGCTTCAATTGAACGAACTAAAACAGTTGGTATGTGCCACATGGTGACTGGGATTGTATTGGAATGTTTAGGGAAATTGTACAACTTTGTCATGGATAAGCATGAGACTGTTGCCTTGCTTGATGCTAAATATTTGAGAAATGCTAACGTGTTAACAAGAGGCGGATGGCCTCCAAGGTTTGTTGACCGTGGTGTGCAGGTTCAAGGTCCAAATGTGGACAAAGGCAAAGGCAAAGCCCCTGAATCCTCTACTGCAGCTGCTAAAGAGGAGGAGTCCGAGGACGATGGGTCTAATGAAGAAGGAAGTGAGTGCCTACTAGTAGAGGGGAGGCTTCGGTTGGTAGGCAGCAGGTTATGACACGCTTGGATGGTGTCGAGGCTGTCAACCAAAGCATGGCAGTAAGATTGGATTCCATGGAGGCCACCATGAAGGACATGCACAAGAGCCAAAAGAGCATGAGTCGCAAACTTCTCTCTTTCTTTCGCAAGAAGAACATCGAATTCACACCTTCTCCACCAAGTTCCCCAAGTGGGAATTAAGATCAGTTTTTCTCCTACCCTTTTACTTTTTATTGTTATTTTTATTTATTTTGTGTTTTGTATTTTGATTGTTTTTATTGTGTGTTTTTGTTTGTGTTTGATTTTCTTGCACAATGAGGACATTGTGTCCTTTAAATGTAGGGGCATGCATGTTATGTTCATTTATATATGTGTGTTTGTTTAGCATAACCTGTGGATATGCATGTGCTGCTAGTTTTAGGTTTTTGTTTTTGAATATGTTGTTAGTAGTAGGTGTGTTGAGTTTGATTTGTATATATGTGTATGTTGTTTATGTATGATTGTTTATAGGTTTATATGCTAAGTTGTTTTCTGAGTTTGATTTTGGATCTTGTATATTTGGGGCCTATTTGGGAATATATGCATGCTATAGCTTAAATTTCTTTTAATTTAGTCTAGTTAGGCAGATTCTTGAGGAATATCATTTTCATTTTACTTTGACAATTTAATGTACATAGTGAAGGTTATGACTTGGCAAAGCACTTTAGTGTAGGTTCTTTTTAAGTTGTTTATCTTTTCACATATATAAAAGGATTATTTTGCCAATGCATTGCTTAGGGTAGTTTGACCTATAGCTTAAGTGAGATTTTGAGCTTTGTACATTGAAAATTTTCTTGTATGAGAGCCTTAATATGTCATATCCTCTAAAACTTGTTTTTAGTAAATTTTGAGACTACATTCAGTATGAGATGTGCATGAAAAGTGATAAAGGCATTCAAATTAAACCATTTTACCTTGCTTTAAAAACTTACCCTTGTTGACTTTAGGTAGCCAATTTTGAGCTTTTAACCTATTTTTTGTTGTAGAGTATATAATTAGCCAGAATCCCTTGCTACACAATAAACTATTTCTTTTTATTACCCTTTTTGTGAAGAGAATTAAGATTACTATATCATGGTTGATACATTTTGTTTAGTGTAAGCATGATGGTAGTTGAATTACGAGTGGTACTCCCTTATTTTCAAAGTCCAATATTAGAAAAGGCTAGTTTCTAAAGAGAAAAAAAAATAATAATAGAGTGGGATGGAGCATAAAATGCACCAACAATAGAAAAAAAAAAAAGAGAAAAAAAATAGAAAAAACACAAAAAGAAAAGAAACTAGCAGAAAATGTGGATATTAAGAAGGGAGTTAGAATAGAAAGATTAGAATATAATGAGATAATGCTATACTTAGCTTTTAAGTCTCTTATGATATAATGATGCTTTTTCTCTACACAATATAAGCTACTTAAACCAAATTGTCTTACCTTAATCTAAGCTAAGCTACAACCTTTAATAAGACCCTTTTGATTTTATGTACTACTTTATACTAGTAGTGGAGAGGTTTACCCATTACAAGCTTGTGGTATGCAATGGCATATTTAAAGAATGAGAGAAACACTACCCCATAAACACATTGAGAGATGTAAGAACATAGTGTTTGAGTGAGAATTATTTTAGGCAATATTTTGTGTGAAATAATCTTTACATGTGTTAAGATATTCAAATTTTTGAGTTCAAACATTCTTGTGTTTTGCAACTTCATGATTTTCCAAATGTGAATGGTTGTTCAAGTTTAATGGAGGATGATATTGTTTGAGAATTTGCATATTTAGGCTAATGTGTTGAGAGATGCAAGCTTATGTATGTTATTACCAAATGTTTGCCAAATATAGATGTGAACTCCAAAATTGTGTGTATGTTATTTTGTGTTATGTGTTTGTTTGCTTGCTTGATTGTTATGTTTTTCTTGGGGACAAGCAAATGTTTGAGTATGGTGGTTTGATATGAGCCTAAATAGCTCATATTTAGCTTATGTTTTGTGGTTAAAATTATATTTAGTTATGATTAAATGTATTAGAATTAGGTGTGTTTGATGTTTTGTATTAAGTTTTGTTAATATAGGAGAAAAAGGGAGAAAAAGTGAAGAAGGAGCATAAATGAGCAAGAAAAGGAGCTGTTGTCGCGAGCGCGACAGAGGATAACCAAGAGAAGCGAAAGGAAAAGAAGAAAATAAGAGCAAAGGAAGGAAGCCGCGCGCTGTCGCGAGCGCAGCAAGATGTGGAGGAAGAGGAAGATCACGCAGTTGAAAGAAGTGAAGTGTCGTGCTTTGTTGCGAGCGCGACGGAGAGAGCCGTTGGATAGTTTTCCTTGAAAAGTCACTTGAAAAGTTGGGTCTTTCCACCAAGTTGTGCAACTCTTTGAAGAAGGGACATGACCTTTAGAACACTATAAATGTTAATTTCAACTGTGATTTTTAGATGATGAATTTTTAACTAATTTAGTTTCTGTAAATCTAAAAGAATAGTTTGTACTTAAAGTTTAAAGTTAGATTTCATGTTTTGAAGAAGAAGATCAAGGAGGAGAAAATTTATTACAAGGATTTGAGAAAAGGGTTGAGAGATTTCTTTCTACTTACTCTTATCTTTTACTTTATTCTCTGTAATTTAAATGAATGTTATTTAATGAACTTGAATTATATTAATGTCATCTACTTCCATCTATGTTAGTAGTCTTTGAATGCAGAATTTTCTATTAGTATTATTTGCATGATCATTATAAGTTAAGGTAGAATTGAGAGATTCATTTTAACTTACATCTAATAGGAATTCATTATTAAAACATAACTAGAGAGATCAGTATGTTGAGATAATTGCTATAGGTTGGTGATTATTCTTAAAATATGTAATTGGAATTAACTAGTTCATTAATGAGAATTAAGGATTAGCATTTCAATTGTATATTTTAGGCATTTTAGTTGATGGGTGAGAGAGTGGATTAGAACAATATTCCAACTTGGCTTGCTTATAAGACTAAAATTATAATTAAAATGATGGAATCAAGTTTCATAATCATTAGCTCTTCATTATATGATTTGTCTTCTTTGATTATCATTAACTAGGTTTAATTAAGTTGCATGATAAGAGTAGTATAGAATTAACTTACAAATTAATGAATATTGTAAACAAAATTAAAATTGAGTAGTAATAGTGTGTAATATTAATCTACATTACTTGTGGGATCGACATCTTTTGTACTATAATCGGTACACCATATACTTGCGGAATTAACGTGTAGAAATATGCCCAACAAGTTTTTGGCGCCGTTGCCGGGGACTGTTATGATTAAATTTATTGCCATTATGAATCTTGATTTATGATTTTGGATTACAAGACTTAATTAGTTTCGTGTTTGTTGTGTTTTGTTTTTACAGGAATGGATAGTTCAAGTATATGCCTAATACAAGGAGTTCTCAAGAAGAACTTGAACCATTGAATCCAGAAATAGAAAGATTTATTTCAAGTAACCGTAAATCCAACAAGAAGAAGAATAAAACTAGGAGACTAATCATGGCTGAAGAAGAGAATCCACCAAGGTTGATGGATTTTGCTACACCAGCATTGAGCGGGGCTCAACAAGGGGTGGTAAGACCAACGGTACATGCTAATCAATTCGAAATTAAGCCATCTCTTTTACAAATGATTCAAAATAGTATTCAATTTTATAGTTTGGAAAATGAGGATCCAAATACTCATTTGGCAAATTTCTTAGAAATTTGTCATACTTTTAAAATTAATGGAGTTTCGGCGGATGCAATTAAGCTTAGGCTTTCCTTTTAATTTGAAGGATAAGGCAAAGGTTTGGTTGAATTCACTAACTAGAGGATCTATAATAACTTGGGACCAATTAGCTCAAGCATTTTTATCTAAATATTTTTCTCTAGCCAAAACTGCAAAAATTATAAAGGATATCACTACTTTTATTCAACATGATAATGAATCTTTGTATGAAGCTTGGGAAAGGTTTAAAGAATTATAGAGAAGTTGTCCACATCACAACCTTCCAAGGGAGTTACTTATGCAAACATTTTATAATGGAGTAAACCCCACTACTAGAGGTACAATAGATGCTGCCGTCGGTGGTTCACTTATGAGAAAAACAACGGAGACAGCGTTTGAGTTATTAGAAGAGATGTCCATGAATAATTGCATGTGGCCAACTGAAAGAGTAAGGGAATCAAATTCTTCTAATGCTAGGGGGGTACATTCAATTGATTCTGTAGTAGCATTGCAAGCCCAAGTTAAGGCTCTGATTCATAAGATTAATAGCCTAGGTATGGGAGGAAGTCCACCAAATGCATGTACCATTTGTGGTCAAAAAGGTCATACTAGTGAAGTGCGTAATTTGGGGATAGCTAGTACGGAAGAACAAGTGAGCTTTATCCAAGGACAAGAGCGTGGAAATCCATATTCAAATACTTATAACCCTGGTTGGAGAAGCCATCCAAATTTTTCATGGGGAAATAGTAGCAATCAAAATAGGGGTGTAGGATTTCAGCAACCTCAAGATAGGTTTGGAGCTTTAGAGGTTAAGATGGATAGGTTCTTAGAAGGGATTAATTTGAAGTTTAGTTCATAAGAAGAGAACCAAAAGAGGCTAGAGATAAAGTTTGGTCAAATCACTAAAAATAATGCCTCATCAATCCATAACTTGGAGGTGCAAATAGGGCAAATTGCTAAGGCATTACATTCACGATTACAAGGGAATTTACCAAGTAATACAGAGAAAAATCCAAGGGAACATTTGAAGGCAATTAAATTGAGGTCAGGTAAATCTTATACTAGTGAATTTGTTTCCACTAACAAGGATGATGATGTGCAGAAAATGTTTTTCAGAAGGATGAGTCTTCTGTTGCGAGCGCGACAGATGAGAGACCGGCCAACATCGCGAGCGTGATACCCTTCGCGAGCGCACAAAAGGAGAATCTGCCTTCTATCGTGAGGGCGACACCTGCCGCGAGCGCGACAGAAGGGGTTACCAAGGCAAATTCTTCAAAAGTCTACCAACCTCATCCACCATTTCCGCAACGCCTTAAGCAGCAAAATCAAGATAAGCAATTTTAATATTTTATTGATAAATTAAAGCATTTACATATCAATTTGAATTTTATTGAGGCTATAACTCAAATTCCTAACTATGCAAAGTTTCTTAAAGGCTTAATTTCTAATAAAAGAAGTTAGGAAGACATATCTACTATTGAGTTGACTGAGGCATGTAGTTCAATAATAACTAATAATTTGCCGACTAAACTTAAAGATAATGGGAGTTTTACTATTCCTTATACTTTGGGGGATGTTAATTTTCCTAAGTGTTTATGTGATTTGGGGACAAGTATTAATCTTATGCCTTTGTCTATCTTTAAAAAGTTAGGATTGGATTATATTAAACCTACTTCAATGGTCATGCAATTGGCTGACCAATCTATTATGAAACTATACGGCATAGTGAAAGATGTGCTTGTTAAAGTGGATAAGTGCATTTTGCCTGCTGACTTTGTTATTTTAGACTTTGCTTATGACATTAAATGCCCATTGATATTGGGAAGACCTTTCATGAGAACTGGTAGAGCTTTAGTTGATGTTTATGAGGGCATTTTGATTTTAAGAGTGGGGGAAGATAGTGTAGAGTATCACATGGATAAAGTACTCAAATACCCCATGGATGAGAGTGTATGCATGAAAATTGATGTCATTGATGCTTGTGTTTTGGAAGTATTGGATAATGCAGGTCAAGAGGAGGATCATATTGAGGAGGAAGTTCATGAAGAGGTAGAGCAAGAGAGCTCAAAGCCAGAACTTTTGTATAGAAATGAAGCACCTTTGCCACCTTCTATTGTAAGTCCTCCTAATGTGGAATTGAAAGAACTACCAAGCCACTTGAGGTATGCATTTCTTGGTTCAAATAATACTTTACCTATCATTGTTTCTAACAAGCTAACTAGTAGGCAAGAGTCTTTATTATTAGAGGTTGGTAGAAAGAGAATCAAGAGTATAGGTTGCCAAATTTCTGATTTAAAGGGAATTAGTCCAAACATTGTCATGCATAGAATAAACATGGTAGATGAGTGTCAACCTAAGGCTGATAGACAAAGGAGGCTTAATCCCAATATGAAGGAAATAGTTAAAAAAGAAGTCATTAAGTTGTTAGATGCTGGGATTATCTATCCGATTTCGAATAGTGCATGGCTGAGTCCAATTCATTGTGTACCTAAGAAAGGGGGAATGACTGTAATTAAAAATGAGAATGGAGATTTGATTCCTACTAGAACCACCATGGGTTGGAGGGTTTGCATTAACTATAAGAAATTGAATTCAGCTACTAGGAAAGATCACTTTCCTTTACATTCATTGATCAAATGTTAGAAAGGATAGCTGGCCATTCTCATTATTATTTTCTAGATCATTATTCGGGGTATTTTCAAATATTCATATACCCTAGTGATCAAGAAACAACCACCTTTACTTGTCCATATGGGACTTTTGCTTATAAAAGGATGCCTTTTGGGCTATGTAATGCACCGGCAACTTTTCAAAGGTGTATGACTTCTATTTTTGGGGATATGATAGAGGATATCATGAAAGTTTTAATGGATGATTTTTCTGTTTATGGTGATTCATTTGAGTTGTGTTTGAGTAATTTGGATAAAGTGTTGGCTAGATGTGAGGAGACCAACTCGGTACTCAATTGGGAAAAATGCTATTTTATGGTTGAAGAGGGGATAGTTCTAGGCCATAAGATTTCAAGTAGAGGTATAGAGGTAGATAGAGCTAAAACTAAATTGATAGAGAGGTTACCTCCACCTACTACACTTAAAGGTGTAAGATCTTTTCTAAGACATGTGTGACGCGCACCGAACCCCGTGGGCGCCCCTTGACCGCCCGCTTGAGGGCGATCGGGCAAAATGAGGTTCGTTTACAACTTGCGATGAATTGCAAGTGCGTCTATCTTGGGCAACAAAAAGGTTTCATGGAGTCGCCACCCAATAAAATATTGGGAAAGTTCCTCTCGCCTCGGAGAGCCTAAGACAGCGCAAGTATCCATTTTGGGCCAACTAAAAGGGGTCTTGGAGGATGAACCTCTCTCCCTTGGAGCCTAGGATTTTTAATTAAGTCTTTCGGTGGGACACATGAGGTGTCTTGGAGATCCCATTGAAATGGATTTCTCGCCTCGTTAAGCCCGAAGACTAGAGATGGGTTCGGGACTTCTCATCTATTTCTACCTCGATTTATTTTACAATTAAGTTTTGAGTTCATTAGTTCGCTCTCTCTCCACACGATGCAATTTAATTAAGGCGCAATTATCCATGTTAAAAGCGATAAATAAATAGAATAAAGAAAAACATTTAAAATGAAATACAATAACACTAGGAGCGGAATACAACTCCCATTTTAGAAGTGCGAACCATACATAAAAATAAATTAGATAACAAATAGGACAGAACAATCCCCCAATAAATAATAAATAAATAAAATTGAGACAGAACAATCCCAGAAATAAATAAGTAAATAAATGAATAAATAAATAAACACATACGAAAGATTAAAATGTAACATACACAAATCGGGCTATTAATTGTGAGGACATTGGTCCCTGACTTTGATTATTAAAAAATAATTTTTGGTGATGAATTCATTGGATAGGAAAATAGGACATTGGTCCTTAATTTTGTTAAAAATCCCAATTAATTACTATAAAACACTCGTCTATTTTTATTTAAGTGAGATAAAATAATTTGTATATAATGAAGACTAAGAATAAATAAATAAATAAATGCGTTAACAAAAGGTTAAAGTTAATATAATTAACCAAAAGGAGTACTCCCAGGGTGTGAACGGCGACCGTTGTCTCAAGTTCAACTCGCCAAAAAATAAGGAAATGGCATTTCACAAAAATAATAAAATATGTTAGTATTAAAAAAATCCAAAATTAACCAAAAACCAAGATAAAGTTATAAGAATAATACATAATAAAATAAAGTAAAGTTAAGAAAAATATGAAAATAACTAAAATAAATTAAACAAAACGTGTATCCAAAATATTTACCCTCAGATTTTACCTTTAAATGAAAATTTGGTTGGATTTGGTCCCACGCATTTCACGAGAAGAAAACAAAACTAATGAGATTTGTTGAACCTTTTGGAGTGAAAGTCGGATTCTTCTTTATAGGGGTAAAATGAGAATTTTTCCCACCTCAAAAAAGTGTGAAATTTTCCTTTTTATAGAAAAACACGACCGACGGGCATCGGAGGCTAACCGACAGGCGTCGGTTAAATCCTATTTCCACCAGGAAACAGGATTTAACTGACGGGCGCCTGACTACCGACGGGCAGATGCCAACGGACACGTGTTCATTAGTTCGGACACGTGGCCGTCGATAAACTCACAGATGGCCCGTCCCTCGTGGCGAGTGAGAAGGGCTGCCGCTATCCCCGCGACCGACGGTCTGACCGTCCGTGTAAGAAAACTCAAAATTTAAGTCAAAATTCTCTATATTTTTCGCTTCTTTCTACCGCAAATAAAAACCTTTAATTCTCGTGAACTCAAAGGACCAAAATCTTCGAATTTCATCCATCTATTCGGAACCAGGCATTGATTTCTTCATCGGGTAATCTCTGATCTGGACCGCCTCGGGACACGGTGCTTACAGTTGCCCCCAATTTTGGGGAGGCTAGTGCGCAAGTGCCTAGGTGAGCCAAAATTCAGAGAAAGAAGGGAAGAAAAGCGTACCTGGAGCAATCCTTACCTTCGAGGTGTTCACCTGGCGGGTCTCGTCTCGATCTGCTTGGTGGTTGATCTGTACCGCTAGCCTCATCTTGGCATGCATGGTGTGAGGTGAAGTGTCTCTAACTCCATCCTCTATTGCAATCTGTTCTATCGCTGGCACCCCGCTAACCTCGTCTCGGTCTGCACGGTGGCTGGTCTGTCCCGCTAGCCTCATCTGGGTTTGCACAGTGTGAGGTGAAGTGTCTCTAACTTCATCCTCTGTTGCGATCTGTTCAATCGCTGGCGCCCCGCTAACCTCATCTCGGTCTGCACGGTGGCTGATCTGTCCCGCTAGCCTCATATCGGCCTGCGCGGTGTGTAGCTGGTTGATTCTGATCTTGAAGGTTGTAGCATTCGATTTGCTTATCCTTCATTGTAGTTGATGTCCGTTCTTGAATCAATGTTAAACAGTGTTCTTGTGTGCAAAGAATCTCTTTGGTTAATTTATGCATCAATTTGGCTTGCTTACAAATTTGTGAATGTTTTTATGATGTCATTTATTACTTTCTATCACTTCCTTATTTTTCATTCTTTTTGTTGTTTTATTTTTCATCTCGTTATGCAATCATTCAGCTTTGACAAGAAACGAAGCGAAGATGACAGATATGGAAAATAACACATAAATCTGAAAATAAACGTTTCTCTACTAAAGGAAAATAATTTTTGTACAATGTATATGCAAATATGATAATAATAAAAATGAATACAAGAGAGATGACAGTCAAGCTCCCTGAAAACTAAAGAGGTGGATAATCTGAGGGCTCCTCTTCTGGATCCTCATCATCTGATATATGGATCGCCTGGGGCTGCGCTGGAGGTACCGAGGGCCCGGCCTCTGAGGCGGATGGCTGACTAGCGGAATCTGTCGGTCCAGGGGGCTGAGATGCCTGAGCTCTGACCTGTGACTAGAACTGCACCCGAGCATGCCCATCTAAGAAGGGCTGCGCATATGTGGTCATGAACCGCAGGCTATCTCTGACAACCTCTCCTAACTCTCTGAAAGCTTTGCTCAGCTGATGAGTCTGATCACTGGAGGCGGTCCCCATATGGTCCAACCTCTGCTCCGTCTGCTGACGAAACTACCTGATGTACTGGGTCATAGGATGGACGGCTCCATCTACTCCCTGTACTGTGGATCTGAGAGCATCCAATGATTCTTGTATCATCTGGAGTGTCGTATCTATCCCTGGGCTGCCTCATCCTGAGAGGTCCTCACCTCCTGTCTCAATGCTCTGCCAGAAATTCAGCCACTGCACGCCCCTTGATGGTTTTCTGAGTGATATACTCCACATCCAATTCTTGCAACAAGAACAACCATCTTCCCATTTTCGCAAGCAATGACGGCGCTTCCTGCAAATACCTTAGGGGATTCTGCTTTGCCACCGCTTGAACCTTATAAGAATGGAAGTAATGCCTCAACTTGCTAGATGCCCAAATAACAGCGAGATAGATCTTTTCCACTTCTGCATATTTGATCTCATAGGTGAGGAACTTTTTGCTGAGATAATAAATCGCAAACTCCACTCCGAACTCATCCTCCTGAGCCATCATGGCACCTTCAGAGCTATCTTCTACAGCTAAATACAGAATCAAAGGCTTGTTTGGCTGCGGTGGCCTTAGCATGGGTGGATTTAACAGGTATTCTCTGATGGTATCAAAGGCCTTTTGACAATCTTCATTCCATGTCACAGGCTGATTCTTCTTAAGGAGCTTGAAGATCAGCTCACAAATCGAAGTCAACTTGGCAATGAATCTACTGACATACTGTAATTTGCCCAACAAACTCCTTACGTCTTTCTCCTTCTGAGGCACTGGCATTTCTCTGATGGCTTTCACTTTGTCCGGGTCAATCTCAATCCCTCTCTGGCTGACTACATGTCCCAACAGCTTTCCTAATGTGACCCCGAAAATACACTTCTTAGGATTTAACCTCAGGTTGTATTTATCTATTCTGGTGAAGAACTTTTTTAATGCTTCAAAATGGCTCTCCCTAGTGGCTGACTTGATCATCATGTCATCCACATAAACCTCCACTTCTTTATGGATCAAGTCACTTAAAATCTTCGTTGCCATCCTTTAATAGGTAGCCCTTGCATTCTTCAAGCCAAATTATCAGAAACATCACACAAGTAAGCAAAATCATTCATTTCATTAATAAAATTAAAATTGTCATTTACATCATCAAAAAGTTCGGGAATGAAAAGACAATCTAAACCAGCTTCCTCCTCTTCCCTCGCCTGATCTGCCTTTGCCGACGGTCCTGCATCAGCCGGGTTAAACGGAAGTTCTTCGTCCACCCCTTGAATTGTTTCTTCTATCTTCACTTTTCCCTTGAAGTGAGCGGCTACCATGGCCTCAGTCACAACCTCCTCGGGCTCTTCTCTATCCTAAATAGCCTTGTTGGTCAAGACCTCCTCATCCCAAAAGTCCTCAACTGACTTGATCATCCCAACATCCCAATCATAGACATCGTTGAATACTTCAAAACCTGGCACAATCTTTCCATTGACCCACTGAGGTTCGGTTTCTCCGGTGTACTCACAGACTGCTGCCGCAGGCATAAAACTTTCCCAAATGTGAGGAACTTTTTTCGTTGGCTTCGCCCCTCTCTTTATTTCACCTTCATATCCTAGCCCTCTTCTATCTTTCTGACCCTTAGTATCAATGACTCCTGGCAATCCTTGGGAATTCCTGCCTAACCCAGCACTTGGAAGGAAGGACATTTTCTTCATCATGCTAACACTTGAGGGATACCATCTATCGACTCTTCCTCATTGATCACAGCTATATGGAACCCATTAAAAGGCTGTCTTGCTATCTCAAGTATAGACACCTAATTCTCCCTCGCAACCTTGATGGTCACCACTTGCCCTTCCTGTGGTATCTTGACCATTTGGTGAAGTGTAGAAGGAACACCTCCCAATTTATGAAATCACGGCCTTCCCAACAAAACTGAAAAATTGGCGGGGATAGGCAAAACAACAAACTCCACCTCAGTTTCTATTGGCCCCGTTCTGACCATCGCTTTGAAAGTTCCCGAAGCATGCCTGCGAGAATTGTCATATGCTGTAATGGTCAAATTAGACTTAGCTAATATATCTTCTGTTACGCCAAAAGCTGTTATTACCATCTGTGGGCATACATTGATTGATGAGCCATCATCCACCATCACACAAGATGTGTGCTTCTGGTTGACCTGAGCCCGAATATACAAAGGGCAATTGTGGTTGCGACCCTCTACTGGCAAATCCGCGTTTGTAAACACCACATCTTCTCCGGCCCCTCCTTTCACTACCTCCAGCAACTCGGTGGGCGAGATTGTTGTAGCCACAGTCATCTGGCATAATGCCTCTACCAATCTCTGCCTATGGGATGGGGACTGCCTTAAAGGATCCCAAATAGAAATTTGTGCTGGCATCTTCTGTAGTGGTTTTACTATCTGATCCCCCACTGGCTCCTTCTCTTTTCCTTCTTGGCCTTCCAATGGCTCCTGAGGCCTGGCTACTTTCGGCACTACCCTTCCACTGCGAGTTACAGCTCCCACTTTCTTCTTGCCTTTCTTCTCTTCTGATCCTTCCTCATATGAACCCCATAGGTCCGGAAACTCAATGCCCTTTTCATCATCACTTCCACTCTCACTAGTGGACTAGCAATCAATTGCTGCAGCAGGCATCACTTTTTCACTCCCCTAACAGAGGTTTGTGATAACAGTGTTTGCATTGCTTCCGTATAACTCTTTCAGAACAAACCCTTCCGGCAGTCTAGACCCTATCATGAACACAGGCGGGGGCACCTTGTTATACTCGGCTTTCTTCTGGCCTTCCCTCTTCTCAGGGTCTGTAATTTGCTTTGAATCGATTAAATCCTGAATGGCATACCTCAAAGTTTTGTAATCATCAATCAAATGTCCCGTGTGCTGATGGTAAGCATAATATTCATTATCTTTGTGACCCAGCATCCCCTGAGTCCTAGCAGGTCTAGGCGGTAACGGCTGCAATTTCCCTTCTTTCATCAACCTCCTCAACACCCATGACAGGGATCTCCCCAAATTCAAAAAATGCCTTGCGGTTGCATTAGCGGCTGACACATCGACTGTGTTCCTCACGCTACCACTGGAACCCGTTGGCCTACTTGCCCCCTGAGGGTGGCTCCCTTTCCTAGCATAATTCTCGCCACTCGCCTTCCGAGCCAGATACTCTCCTTCTGCCTCGATGGCTATATCCTTTAAGGACTTCCAATCTCTCAACCCTTTCATCTTTAATCTGTCTCTCAGATATGGGCTCGTGTTTTTAATGAATAGACGAATCTGGTCCTGAGTGTCGAGCTTCCTCTTCATCTCATTACCCGGTTCCTCTAACGGGTCAAATATTCATGAAAGGACTCACCCGCCTTCTGTTCCATCAACTCTAAATCTTTCAGGGTCACTTCCATCCTCGTACTGCAATCATACTATCTCAGGAATTCTTCCGTCAACAAGTCCCAATCCTCTTTAGTCCAGCGATCTAAACCATGGTACCAATCAATCGCTGGACCAGTCAAGCTCAAATAAAAATATTCGACCTTCTGTCTCCTTGTCAAAGTGGTACCCTTCATTATTAACGAGTACTACTTAATATGTGCTGCGGGATCAGAAGTACCACCAAACTTTAGAACATCTGGCATCTTGAAGTTCATTGGGATAGGGTCATCTCCATCCAACTCTTTATCTTCCGGACTCATCCCTTGACCCTTCGTCAGAGTCCTAGCCATTGCCTCGAATCTCTCTTCCAGCTTTTTCCATACAGGTTCCTCGGTTTGGGGGGCCATTCCTTTCTGAGACATGCGCTCTTTGTGATCTTCATCTGAATCCTCATCCAAACCCAGAACTTGCTTTCCTCTCTGAACCCCCGAAGTTGTAGCTCTAATGTGAACTGGTGGAGGGTGGCTTTCTTCTGTTGGATTTACTCTGACCTCTTTTGTCTCATTTCTTCTTACTGGAGGAGGTGGTGGATTCTGCGGGGCCATCTGCTGGGCCATAGCAGCCATCATATTCATTATGCGATTCTCAAAATCCTCAAACCGGCGTCCCACTTCTTCCGCAATCATTGCCCGTGTGGCATCACTCCCCTTTGGTGAATTCAACATCTCTGAAGTAGTACGACTGCTTTCTGAAGGAATCTTTGAAAGGCTTCCCCTTTCTGGCAGCTCAAGCACAGGATTCCGGATCAACCGTCCCTTGAGACCTCTTGCCCACCTAGGCAGATCTATAATGGCTGGAAATAAAAAAAGGGTTAGAATGATGCATGAATGCAATAAAATGCATGATCGTGATATGCAACACCCACAAATCACATGCAAGCACATAGGTCCTTCCAACCTTATTGCTCCCACACACGCGGTTATGCTGTCTCTTTCCTAGGTGGGATTAGCCCATGGGTCAACAGAGAACCCAATGGACGTGCATGGTGCGCGGCGAAAAAACCGGCAGTATAACACTCCTATACTAATGCACAAGCGCATGAACAATGATCTTTACATATTTAGGTAATCCAAATACATTGACATGGCCCTACCGGGGCATGAAAGCCTTTGGCTAGGTAACCAAACAAGATATTTGGATTCATCCCATACATAAGGATCCATACAGCAGGCACGGTATTACGGTTCATATCACCTAAGGGAAGTATCTATGGCCATTACATGAGCTTTAGTCAAGGGTGGTGTTACTTTAGGGCTACCCAAGCATGGTCCTTGCCAACAGGTCTAGCTCATCACGAGCGTAACGACCGATCGGGTCACTATTTGATATACCATGATGGTACGAGGCTTGGGCTGGTGGTTATCCTTAACACTTCCCTATATTGAGTGAACATAGGGTCATGCTTCGGGAATGCACCAGGGCTGATAGAGGGATCAAACTAACATAATCTAAGGCTCTAATGAGATGTAATGCAAATTTGAGAGAAAGCGAATTTATAAACTAAAACTTAATTATAAATTTTAATCAAGGTATTTTTAAATCAAAGTCTCCAACCAGTCCCCAGTGGAGTTGCCACTGTGACGCGCGCCGAACCCCGTGGGCGCCCCTTGACCGCCCGCTTGAGGGCGATCGGGCAAAATGAGGTTCGTTTACAACTTGCAATGAATTACAAGTGCGTCTATTTTGGGCAATAAAGAGGTTTCATGGAGTCGCCACCCAATAAAACATTGGGAAAGTTCCTCTCGCCTCAAAGAGCCTAAGACAGCGCAAGTATCCATTTTAGGCCAACCAAAAGGGGTCTTGGAGGATGAACCTCTCTCCCTTGGAGCCTAGGATTTTTAATTAAGTCTTTTGGTGGGACACAGGAGGTGTCTTGGAGATCCCATTGAAATGAGTCTCTCGCCTCATTGAGCCCAATGACCAGAGACAGGTTCGGGACTTCTCATCTATTTCTACCTCAATTTATTTTACAATTAAGTTTTGAGTTCATTAGTTTGCTCTTTCTCCACACGATGCAATTTAATTAAGGCGCAATTATCCATCTTAAAAGCGATAAATAAATAGAATAAAGAAAAACATTTAAAATGAAATACAATAACACTAGGAGCGGAATACAACTCCCATTTTAGAAGTGCAAACCATACATAAAAATAAATTAGATAATAAATGGGACAGAACAATCCCCCAATAAATAATAAATAAATAAAATTGGGACAGAACAATCCCAAAAATAAATAAGTAAATAAATGAATAAATAAATAAACACATACGAAAGATTAAAATGTAACATACACAAATCGGGCTATTAATTGTGAGGACATTGGTCCCTGACTTTGATTATTAAAAAATAATTTTCGGTGATGAATTCATTGGATAGGAAAATAGGACATTGGTCCTTAATTTTGTTAAAAATCCCAATTAATTACTATAAAACACTCATCTATTTTTATTTGAGCGAGATAAAATAATTTGTATATAATGAAGACTAAGAATAAATAAATAAATAAATGCGTTAACAAAAGGTTAAAGTTAATAGAATTTACCAAAAGGAGTATTCCCAGGGTGTGAACGGCGACCGTTGTCTTAAGTTCAACTCGCCAAAAAACAAGGAAATGGCATTTCACAAAAATAATAAAATATGTGAGTATTAAAAAAATTCAAAATTAACCAAAAACCAAGATAAAGTTATAAGAATAATAAATAATAAAATAAAGTAAGGTTAAGAAAAATATGAAAATAACTAAAATAAATTAAACAGAACCCGTGTCCAGAATATTTACCCTCAGATTTTACCTTTGAATGAAAATTTGGTTGGATTTGGTCCCACGCATTTCACGAGAAGAAAACAAAACCAATGAGATTTGTTGAACCTTTTGGAGTGAAAATCGGATACTTCTTTATAGGGGTAAAATGAGAATTTTTTCCACCTCAAAAAAGTGTGAAATTTCCCTTTTTATAGAAAAACACGACCGACGGGCGTCGGAGGCTAACCGACGGGCGTCGGTTAAATCCTATTTTCACCAGGAAACAGGATTTAACCGACGGGCGCCTGACTACCGACGGGCAGATGCCAACGGACACGTGTTTGTTAGTTCGGACACGTGGCCGTCGGTAAACTCACAGACGGCCCGTCCCTTGTGGCAAGTGAGTCGGGCTGCCGCTATGCCCGACGGATGCCCCGCCCCCGCGACTGACGATCTGACCGTCCGTGGAAGAAAACTAAAAATTTAAGTCAAAATTCTCCCGATTTTCTGCTTCTTTCTACCGCAAATAAAAACCTTTAATTCTCGTGAACTCAAAGGACCGAAATCTCTGAATTTCATCCATCTATTGGGAACCAGGCATTGATTTCTTCATCGGGTAATCTCTGATCTGGACCGCCTCGGGACACGGTGCTTACAACATGCTGGTTTCTATAGAAGGTTTATAAAGGACTTTTCATTAATTGCTAAGCCTTTAACTAACTTGTTGGTAAAGGATGTGCCTTTTGAATTTTCTAATACATGTATGAAAGCTTTTGGCACATTAAAGGAAGCTCTTGTAAGTGCACCCATAATAACTTCACCAAATTGGAATTTGCCTTTTGAAATAATGTGTGATGCAAGTGACCTTGTTGTTGGATGTGTGTTAGGTCAAAGACAAGGTAAACATTTGCATGTCATTTACTATGCTAGCCATACATTGTCACCACCTCAAGTGAATTACACTACAAATAAAAAAGAAATGTTAGTTGTTGTTTATGCATGTGATAAGTTTAGATCTTACTTGTTAGGATCTAAAGTCATAATCTATATGGATCATGCAACACTTAGATATTTATTTGCTAAAAAAGATGCTAAACCTCGGTTAATTCATTGGGTTCTTTTGTTACAAGAATTTAACCTTGAGATTCGAGATAAGAAAGGTTCTGAAAATTTAGTGGCTGATCACTTATCAAGGTTAGAAAATGATCAAGGACCTATAGGGGATAGCAATGAAATTAATGAATCCTTTCCGGATGAATCTTTAATGACAATTGAGCAAGTAAATGTCCCATGGTTTGCGGATTTTTCTAACTTTCTTACTACAGGGATTGTACCTCATGAATTGACATAGCAACAAAAGAAAAAGTTCTTTAGTGATGTCAAAAATTACCTTTGGGAGGAACCCTAATTGTTTAAGATAAGTGGGGATGGTGTAATTCGTAGGTGTGTAAGTGAGGATGAGTTTGTGAACATTTTGACTCATTGCCATTCATCATTGTATTCGGGTCATAATGGTAGTACAAAAACCGCTTCTCATGTGCTTGAATGTGGTTTTTATTGGCCTACCCTATTTCATGATGCTAGGGCTTTTATAGCTCAATGTGATAGGTGTCAAAGGGTTGGTAACATTGGAAAGAGAGATGAGATGCCTTTGAATAGTATTTTAGAAGTTGAGATATTTGATGTGTGGGGGATAGACTTCATGGGTCCTTTTCCTTCATCTTTTGGGCAAAACTATATATTGATTGGTGTAAACTATGTCTCAAAATGGGTTAAAGCCAAAGCAACACCAACCAATGATTCAAAGGTGGTGATCAAGTTTTTGAAGAAGCTCTTTTCCAGGTTTGGAGTGCCAAGAGTTATCATAAGTGATGGAGGTATGCATTTTATTAATCAATCTTTTGCTTCACTATTGTATAAGTATGATGTGCATCATAAGGTAGCTACTCTTTACCATCCACAAACTAGTGGTCAAGTAGAGGTTTCTAATAGAGAGCTCAAGTGGATATTAGAAAAAATAGTTTCTAACTCTAGGAAAGATTGGGCACATAAAGTTAATGATGCACTTTGGGCTTATCACACCGCATTCAAAACACCTATTGGGATGTCACCATATAGGTTAGTGTATGGGAAAGCATGCCATTTGTCTGTTGAGTTAGAACATAAAGCCTATTGGGCCATTAGGACTTTGAATTATGATATTAAGGAGGCTAGTGTCAAGAGGTATTTGCAATTAAATGAACTTGATGAATTACGTCTTATCTCTTATAAAAATGCAAGAGTATATAAAGAAAGATCAAAAAAATAGCATGATGCTCACATTCGATATAAAAACTTTAAGGTTGGGGATAGAATTCTTCTTTTTAATTTTAGGTTAAAATTATTTCCTAGAAAATTGAGGTCTAGGTGGAGTGGACCTTTTGAAGTAACACAAGTATTTGACCATAGTTATTTAGAGCTTAAAAATGATAAAGGGGAATTGTTTAAAACTAATGGTCAAAGATGTAAGGTTTATTTAGATGGAACTTTTCAAGGACGAGAGGTCTCAAGTATCTCCTTGAAGTTAGGTTGAAGGTTGTTTGCACATTCTTTTTATTTTTTTTTTATTTATGTATTACATTATTTTTATGTTGATTTGTATACTAATATAGTTTATTTTTGGTTCTACAGGTTACCATTATTTGTAAGTCCTTAGAGTTATTCAAATATTTTAGTTTTATTGACAAAAACACATTTTTCATTGAGATTTTGCTCACTGTCACAAGCGGGACAGTGTAAGGAGGTCATTTTTTGCATGTTGATGTCGTGAGCGTGACAGAGAGGGGAGAAAATTTTCTGTTGCGAGCGTGCTTGGTATCGCGAGCGTTTAATTGCAAGATTTCATTTTTGTCACGAGCTCGCGACAGCAAGCGGGATTTCAAAAATTTGAGAATTCTTACCTTTGGCAACTGGTTTCATTTCCCCCTATAAATATATTTTATGCCCTAATTCTTCATTTTCAGTTTTCTCTCTAAATTTAAGTTAGTTTTCTCTTAAAGTACTTCTTCTTCTTTGATTTTCCTTTGTTTTACCTTGGTTTTCTGTATTTTTGTTTTCACTTTTTCTGCAAATTTCAAAATGGTGCGTACTAAAACTATGGCTAATAAGGGCAAAGGAAAGAAGGCATCAGGAGAGTCCAGCACTCCTGTCCCAGAATCTAACTTGTTGTCTCTCTAATTCAAGTATGATTGCCCCTTTCCTATCTACACAGAAGAAGAAGATGAAAAATTTTTATATTTTGCTAAGAAAACTTACGTAGGTATGTGGCATGTGCATTTTCTTTTGTTGGATGATTTAGGCTTAACTGAACAATTTGAGAAATATTTGAAAAATATGCATTGGGATCAGTTTGTGCATTTAAATTTGCCAATTAGAAAGGATTGGGCTGTAGAATTTTTTGTCACTCTTGACTATGTGGATAAGAGGAAAATTAATTTCAAGTTTAGGCACCAAGGCAAAGAATATATTTTTAGTTTTGATGAGATGCATGACTGGTTTGATTTTCCCTTAAATAGCGAATGATTTGATCCTCATCTTTTCGATCCTACACCTGTTTGGAAAAAATTGACTGGTTTGGATACTTTTAATAATAAGAATTCCACCAATCGTCAATTTAAAGATGATGTGTTGTTATTGTTCCATAAATATATTTGTCATGCTTTATTTGGGCGAGTAGAGAGTAATAAAGTTCAAACCAAAGATTTATTTGTTTTAGACCTTATCCAATCTAGGAAGACACCATGTTCTATTGATTTCATTTTTAATGGCCTATATCATACTTCAATTGCACGAACTAAAATAGTTGGTATGTGGCACATGGTGACTGGGATTGTATTGGGATATTTAGGGGAATTGCACAACTGTGTGATGGATGAGCATGAGACTGTTGCCTTGCATGATGCTAAATATTTGAGAAATGCTAACATATTAACAAGAGTTGGATGGCCTCCAAGGTTTGTTGACCGTGGTGTGCAGGTTCAAGGTCCAAATGTGGACAAAGGCAAAGGCAAAGCCCCTGAATCCTCTACTGCAGTTGCTGAAGAGGAGGAGTCCGAGGACGATGGGTCTAATAAAGAAGGAAGTGGAGTGCCTACTGGTAGAGGGGAGGCTTCGGTTGGTTGGTAGCAGGTTATGACACGCTTGGATGGTGTCGAGGCTGTCAACCAAAGCATGGCATCAAGATTGGATTCCATGGTGGCCACCATGAAGGACATGCACAAGAGCCAAAAGAGCATGAGTCGCAAACTTCTCTCTTTCTTTGGTAAGAATAACGTCAAATTCACACCTTCTCCACCAAGTTCCCCTAGTGGGAATTAAGATAAGTTTTTCTCCTACCCTTTTACTTTTTATTGTTATTTTTATTTATTTTGTGTTTTGTATTTTGATTGTTTTTATTGTGTGTCCTTTAAATGTAGGGGCATGCATGTTATGTTCATTTATATATATGTGTTTGTTTAGCATAGCCTGTGGATATGCATGTGCTGCTAGTTTTAGGTTTTTATTTTTGCATATGTTGTTAGTAGTAGGTGTGTTGAATTTGATTTATATATATGTGTATGTTGTTTATGTATGATTGTTTATAGATTTATATGCTAGGTTGTTTTGTGAGTTGGATTTTGGAGCTTGTATATTTGGGGCCTATTTGGGAATATATGCATGCTATAGCTTAAATTTCTTTTAATTTAGTCTAGTTAGGCGAATTCTTGAGGAATATCATTTTCATTTTACTTTGACAATTTAATGTACATAGTGAAGGTTATGACTTTGCAAAGCACTTTAGTGTAGGTTCTTTTTATGTTGTTTATCTTTTCACATGTATAAAAGGATTGTTTTGCCAATGCATTGCTTAGGATAGTTTGGCCTATAGCTTAAGTGAGTTTTTGAGTCTTGTACATTGAAATTTTTCTTGTATGAGAGCCTTAATATGTCATATCCTCTACAACTTGTTTTTAGTAAATTTTAAGACTATATTTAGTATGAGATGTGCATGAAAAATGATAAGGGCATTTAGATTAAACCATTTTAGCTTGCTTTAAAAACTTACCCTTATTGACTTTAGGTAGCCAATTTTGAGCCTTTAACCTATTTTTTGTTGTAAAGCATATAATTAGCCAAAATCCTTTGCTACATAATAAATTATTTCTTTTTGTTACATTTTTTGTAAAGAGAATTAGGATTGCTATATCATGGGTGATACATTTTGTTTAGTGTAAGCATGATGGTAGTTGAATTACGAGTGGAATTTCCTTATTTTCAAAGTCCAATATTAGAAAAAGCTAGTTTTTAAAGAGAAAAAAAAATAATAATAGAGTGGGATGGAGCATAAAATGCATCCATAATAGAAAAGAAAAAAAAAAGAGAAAAAAATAAATAAATAAATAGAAAAAATAGAAAAAGAAAAGAAACAAGCAGAAAATATGGATATTAAGAAGGGAGTTAGAATATATTGAGATCATGCTATACTTAGCTTTTAAGTCTCTTATGATATAGTGATACTTTTTCTGTACACATTATAAGCTACTTAAACGAAATTGTCCTACCTTAACCTAAACCAAGCTACAACCTTTAATAAGACCCTTTTGATTTCATGTACTACTTTATACTAGTGGTGGAGAGGTTTACCCACTACAGGCTTATAGTATGGAATGGCATATTTAAGGAACGAGAGAAACACTACCCCATAAACATATTGAGAGATTTAAGAATATAGTGTTTGAGTGAGAATTATTTTAGGCAATGTTTTGTGTGAAATAATTTTTACATGTGTTAAGATATTCAAATTCTTGAGTTCAAACATTCATGTGTTTTGCAATTTCATGATTTTCAAAATGTGCATGGTTGTTCAAGTTTAATGGAGGATGATATTGTTTGAAAATTTGCATATTTAGGCTAATGTGTTGAGAGATGAAAGCTTATGCATGTTATTACTAAATGTTTCCTAAATATAGATGTGAGCTCCAAAATTGTGTGTTTGTTATTTTGTGTTATGTGTTTTTTTGCTTGCTTGATTGTTATGTTTTACTTGGGGACAAGCAAATGTTTAAGTATGGGAGCTTGATATGAGCCCAAATAGCTCATATTTAGCTTATGTTTTGTGGTTAAAATTATGTTTAGTTATGATTAAATGTGTTAGAATTAGGTGTGTTTGATGTTTTGTGTTAAGTTTTGTTAATATAGGAGAAAAATGGAGAAAATGTGAAGAAGGAGCAGAAATGAGCAAGAAAAGGAGCTGCTATCGCGAGCGCGACAGAGGATAGCCAAGAGATTCCAAAGGAAAAGAAGAAAAGAAGTGCAAAGGAAGGAAGCCGTGCGCTATCGCGAGCGCGGCAAGATGTGGAGAAAGAGGAAGATCACGCAGCTGAAAGAAGTGAAGTGTCGTGCTTTGTCGCGAGCGGGACAGAGAGAGCCATTGGATAGTTTTCCTTGAAAAGTCACTTGAAAAGTTGGGCCTTTCCACCAAGTTGTGCAACTCTTTGAAGAAGGGACATGTGTGATGCGCGCCGAACCTAACAAAGGCCCTCTTAGGCGAGACCCGCTTTAAGGGCTCAAGGGATTGGTTCGCGTCTTTTGATTTTGGACAACATGATACATTTTGGAATTCCTTACCCAATAGAACATTGGAAAGTTCATCTAGTCCCATGAAACCTTTAGGCACCTTTGAGACATTTTGGAGTCGCCACCCAATTTACAAGAAATTGGGAAAGGTCATCTAACCTCTACGGTCTAAACCAGAGAAGGTGTTCGGAACTTTACTCTTATTTATGCCTTAATTAAATATAAGGGAGTTTTTAGATTCGAAAATTCTATCTCTATTCTCACGCGACTAGTGCAATTTATTAAAAGTGCATTTCAAGAATCAAGAAAGCGATAAAAGAAAGCCGTAAATAAAGCGATAAATAAAGCGGGTTAATAAAGCGGTAAACACATAACGCCACGCCATTTACAAAAGAGAAATTGGGACAAATACAATCCTCCAAATGAAAAGAAAAGCTGAATAAGATTAAAAACAAAAATCGGGACAGAATACAATTCCCAAATGAAAGAAAATAAAATTGCCCCAAAAAATAATTAATTACAAGGGCCCACAAAATATAAACGTAAATTTAAACAATCACGCAAAATCAATCAAAAGGGGGTAACATATATAAATCGGGATATTTATTTAGTTTTGGAACATTGGTTCCTTCATGCTCACTTAAAAAGGTATCGAAGAGTTATTTTGGCATTTGTTATGAAAATCGGGATGAATGATCCCATTTTTAATAAATCAACTATTTGTTTTAGTCCACGATGTTTTTGCATGTTTTGGCTAAAGTCTAGGACATTGGTCCCAATTTATTAATAAAAATCCCAATTTGATTGTACAAAATATTTTTGTTATTTTTATTTGGCACACATATAAAATAAACTTATTTTATTTACAAACAAACACAGTCACATAAATAGAGATAGGAAATGTCTCACCCAAGTGATATACACTCCTACGTGGCGCGAGGAATTTGGTCACGATAAATGCTCAAACAAATAAGCATGACATTTTAGCCCCAATAAAAAATAATAAAAATATTAGTAATAATTCTAAAATTAAGCAAATAAAGAAAATATAATATAAATTAATACACCAATAAAATGTAGAATAAGTTAAATTGAACACGTTATTTTAATATGTTATCATCACACATAAAATAAAAAATCATGCAAGGTACATTAATAATAATAACCATAGCTAAATCATGAAATAACACCATGCAAAATATGATGACAATAGATAACAACAACAACAACAACAACAACAATAATAATAATAATAATAATAATAATAATAATGATGATGATGATGATGATGATGATGATGATAATAATAATGATAAGTGATGATAGTAACAAATAATAATAATAATAATAATAATAATAATAATAATAATAATAATAATAATAACAAACCAATAAAATTAAATGAGTGAACAAAAAGAGGGCAATCAAACATACAATATACAATAATAACGTTTAAACATACAAAAAAATCATAAAAGATAATACTAAAAGAGAAAATCATGCAAATCTTATTTTTCATCTATTAATATCATGTATATTTATCCATTTTCAAGCTAAGAACAAAGCAAAGATTGAAAATTCATGCTAAAGAAATAAATCTTAACTCAAACAGAACACATACATGCATTAATGCAAGAAAAGAAGGTAAAATAAAATGAAATAAAATAAATTAACATGAATAAAATGAGATGAGATAAAGATGGATTCAAGAATATTTACCCTCAAAATTAAGTAATATGGAAGCAAAATATCTCGATTTATTCTCCTTGTTAAGATTCGAGAGTAAACTCGAAAAAAATGTTCAAGAAAATCTTGAGTTTATGTCTCAAATAACTCAAGAACACTAAACTTAAAAAATTATTTGATTTTTTTTTTTTTGTGTTTGCTATTTGATGAGAAAACTCAAGTTAAGAAAATTAATTTTCCTTTCTCAAGTTTTCAAGTTCAACAAAAAATTTAGATATAAGGAAAACTAGAATGTAATTAAAGAAGAAAATTTTTAGATTTAAGAAAAGAAAATTAAGAAGATTAAAGAAAATGATTTTAAATTCTATGAAGAAGAAGAGGTGAACTCCAAGAACAAGAAATTACTTGTTTTTCCAGAAAATATGCACCATTTTTCCCAAGAACACCTTCCCAAAATCCCTTAGAAAAAATCAATTCCCTTAGAGAAATTTTCTTAGCTAAAACTCCAATTTTTCTTCCTCTCCTTTCAAAAATGAATCAAACGCCCATAAAAACTCATTCTTCTCTCCATTTTGTCCACTTTCATATTTTTCAAAGGTAAATCCTCCATAATTTCAACAAAAACACCCTAACTTCAAAATAAAATCCTAAAAGTCAAATATTTACATTTAATATTTTTATTTATTTTTTTAATTATTTTTTGTTATTTTTTGACTTTTAACATCCCCCTAATTTGACTAATATTTGTCAAATTTTAACAAAATCTGAAAAAATCACAAGAAAAAAATCATTTTTTACTCTAAAAATGTGAAAAATTGATTTTCGGCGGAAATTGGCAAAATCGGCAGAAACTGGACGGAGCTGGCGAGTTTTCTCGCAGCTGAGGGGGAACCCTGCGCGGATTGGCGAGAAATCTCTCCAATCGGGCGAGATGTCGTGCGCGGAGCAGCGGGCAGCGCGCAGCAGCCTCCGCGCGTCTCAATTTTTTTTTTTTTAATTTTTTTTTTTAGAAAATAAAATAAAAATCAAGTGCAAATATGGACAAAATATAAAGATACAAATAAAAATAAAATTGAGAATAAGAATAAACATTTTAAAAGATTTTTGAGACCAATAAAAGAATTTGACAAAGAGATGATCAATTCCTACTTTCTTGCTTGTGAATTAGTCTTTATCTTCATCATCGGGTAATCCTGATTTTGGATCGGCTCGGGACCCGGTGTCTATAGTTGCCCCCAATTTTGGGAAAACTAGTACACAGGTGCCTAGTTAAGCCAAAATTCAGAAAAGAGGAAAGAAGCGCATACCTGAGGTGACGACCTTCCCGGACTAGAACAGATTGTTGGCGTGTTATCTTTTCTAAGGTGGTGCCCCCTGAGAGGTCTTCGGTTGATCGGCTGCCCCCTGAGAGGTCCTCGGATGGTTGGCTGGTGCCCCCTGAGAGGTCTTTGACTAGCTGGTGCCCCCTGAGAGGTCTTTGACTAGCTGGCTGCCCCCTGAGAGGTCTTCGGTTGATCGCCCCTTGGGAGGTCTTCGATTCGCCGCCCCCTGAGAGGTCTTCTGATGGTTGGCTGACCCCTGAGAGGTCTTCGGTTGATCGCCTCCTAAGAGGTCTTCGGTTAGTTGGCTGCTCCCTGAGAAGTTTTCGGTTGATCGCCCCCTAAGAGGTCTTCGATTCACCGCCCCCTGAGAGGTCTTTGATTAGCTGCCCCCTGAGAGGTCTTCGGATGGTTGCCCCCTAAGAGGTCTTCGATTAGCTGGCTCCTGAGAGGTCTTCGAATGGTTGCCCCCTGAGAGGTCTTCGATTAGCTGCCCCCTAAGAGGTCTTCGATTAGCTGCCCCCTGAGAGGTCTTCTGATGGTTGGCTGCCCCCTGAGAGGTCTTCGGTTGATCGCCCCCTGAGAGATCTTCTGTTAGTTGGCTGCTTCCTGAGAAGTCTTCGGTTGATCGCCCCCTGAGAGGTCTTCGGTTCATTGCCCCTTGAGAGGTCTTCAATTAGCTACCCCCTGAGAGGTCTTCGGATGGTTGCCCCCTGAGAGGTCTTCGATTACCTAGCTCCTGAGAGGTCTTCGATTAGCTGCCCCCTGAGAGATCTTTGAATGGTTGGATTGGTGTTTTGATCGATGTCGTCACTCGCCTTTTGTCAGCGTTCGCATTGATTCTCTCTTTCTGCAAGACCTCAGAAAGCCAAATATGCAGGAAAAATAGTGAGCATGCACGTGAGATGTATATGTATGCAATAATATAGGATAAGAATTCGTCTAAGTGGATCTGGAGGCGACAGCCGGTTTGGTCGTAATTTGCAGTAGGATCGGCGCCCCTTGGAATTGCTTTTGAATTTTATGCCTCTGGGGGATTATGAGGTTCTCATCTAAAACCTGTAGTCATTTTTTTGAAGGTAGTGTATCCCTTGTGGATTTTCACACTAGCTTTTCTTAGCGAAAAATGCGTTCTTTTTGGATTTTCACATAATCCTGTACCTCATTTTTTGCCTGGAATGGACCTAACCAAATCCAGCGGCTTTTATTCACTTTATTTTTTTGTAGGACAGACTGCCTGTTCCCAGGTTTTCACCCTACCCTTTGGCCTATTTTTTGCTTAGAGCGCCAATTACGGTTTTTATCTCTAACGGCTCTTTTTTTTTTTTTTAGATGCTGAAGTTGTTACCAAAGATCTTTCGGATATGATTGGCATGTACTTATGTCTCAGATTATGGTTGTATGAGTTTGATTCCTATCATGAGGATGCTGTAGAATTGGCCTTACAGTTGATAGCTGGATGAGTCGACTTGAAGTGCTTGAGTAGCGAGAATGGTAGAGGGTAGACAATAACAATGTGCTGATTCTATGCTGGACCCAGACAACTTTGAGCATGCGAGATGAACTGCTCTGGTCATACCAACACATCTTTGCATAAATGCATATATTTCAATCTGATTTCATAACGCATGATCACTATTTGGCATTAACTCAAAAAATATGAGACCTCATTTAATCTCAGGATAGATCTTGAAAGTATCAAACTCGTGTTATCAATCAGCCCTTGCAAGTTTTCTTAATTGAATATTTTCTCTCCTTTTTATTTTTAGCCTTTGTCACGAACCTTCCTTTAGTCCGTCAGTGTTGGGTGAATTCGCTTTCATCTTCGTTAGCCGGAGAGGCTGCTACTTCTGAGAGTGGTTCTTTTTTGTATCAAAGTTTTGTTCTTAGCCCTTATGCAGACCGGTTAAGGTGATGGGTTCCTTATTTTGGGGCTTAGATGTGAAATCTCACACTTCACTTTTATTGGCTTTAGTGGTTCAAATTCTGAAATGGTTTTCAATGGCTGAGATTGGGGACAAGTTAGGCTTGGCGATTAGAGGCAGGTTAGGCTTGGATGCACACTTTGCTTTTATTGGCTTTGGTGGTTCAAATTCTGAAATGATTTTTCAATGGTTGAGATTGGGGACAGGTTAGGCTTGGCGATTAGGGGCAGGTTAGGCTTGGATGCACACTTTGCTTTTATTGGCTTTGGTGGTTCAAATTCTGAAATGATTTTTCAATGGTTGAGATTGGGGACAGGTTCGGCTCGGATGATCTGGGGCAAAGATTATGGTTTTTTTTTGTATGTTTTTTCTTTTCTCTCTTTTTTTTTGTTTTTGTTGTTTTTTTTTCTTTTTTTTTTGCGCGTATGTTTTTCTCTCTTCTTTCCTCTCTTTTTTTTCTCTTTTTTTTTGTTGAAAGGTAAAGAGCTATCCTGCTAAATTTGGCTGTAAGGGTCCCGGATGGTTAAAGGTCAATCTTGATTGATTTTAGGGTACGCATTTCAAATGGTCGGCAGGAAATGGGTCACACGGTTTGGTTCTAACGAATTATATGTTTCTTGTAAAGGTCCTGAGTTTTATTCCTCCAACTTCTGGTGTAGCTCTCGGGGTTTGATTTTATTTGGCAGCACCATATGCAACCCAGATATTGGGGTGCAAAGGAATGGCTTTCAAAATCCGGTTCGTCGTCATGTTGGCACGTGGAAGTAACATTGGTCACAAGAATGTCCTTGTCAATCTTCAGCATGTCATACCAGGTCCAGGCAAAGACTCTTTTTTTTTAATTTTATTTCTCTCAAAATTATCCTCTCTTTAAGAGTTATATCAGATGCTATCAAGATTTTGTTTGGACTCCCCAAAGTTTCGAGATTAGATGGAGTCGTATTAATTGGGTTAATGTCAAAAATGAATGAATGCATCGTGATCATAGGAAATGAAATCATTAAAAAATACCATACAAATAAACAGAAATGTTCATCATATTAAAATAACTAAACTGTCATAAGGAGTTCTTGAATTAAAAGGAAATAAAGCATCTAAAAAAACATAGTCTTCATGTAGCTCTTTTGACGAGTGGCAGCAGCGTACTCATCTTACCAGAACCGATCAAACTCAAGGCGGGGAACTGCATTGTAGCTCATCTTCTCCTTCTTCTTTCTCTTCTCAAGATCGCTAATTTCTTTGGAGTCAATGAGGTCCTGGATCTTGCCCCTCAAGATTCGGTAATGGTCTGTCAGATGCCCAATGTGTTGATGGTAGGCGCAGTATTGATCACTCTTATGCCCTGGCTGTCCCTGACTTAAAGCTGGTCTGGGCGGCAATGGTTGCAACTTGCCGTCCTTCATTAGTCTCTCCAACACCCAGGATAGAGGTCGACCCAAGTTAGAAAAGTACCGCTGGCCCTATTCTGCTCCGATGGCTGAAACCTCGACTGTCTTACCATTTCTACCATTACTGCTTCCAGCTCCGCCTGATCTGTACCCCGACTGGTTCCCAAAGCCTTTCCCAGCAAAGTTATTTTAGCTTGCTTTCTTTGCTAGGTAAGCCGCCTCAGCCTCTATAGTAATGTCTTTGAGCGACTCCCAATCTCTGAGCCCTTTGAAGCTAAGCAAGTCCCTCAAGTAAGGGCAGGAGTTCCTGATGAACAATTTGATTTGATCAGCGGTGTCGGGTTTTCGCTTTATCTCCATGAACCTATTTCTCCACCCAGTGAGGTATTCGTGGAACGACTCATCATTCTTTTGCTGTAGAAGCTCAAGGTCCTTTAGGGTGATCTCCATTCTAGTGCTGCAGTCGTACTGCCTCATGAATTCATCAGTCAGGAGTAGGGGTGTGCAACGGTCGGGTTTGAGTCAACCCGACCCGAACTCGACCAACCCGAAAACCGATGAAGACCCCAAATCCCCACCCGAACCGACCCCTATTACCATTAGGGGCCCGAATCGACCAACCCAAACAATTTCGGGCCCCGACCCGAATTTACCATTCAACCCGAATTACAAGGATAAAAAAGTAAAAAATAAATGTGTTGTTGGTTGATTGTAATAAAATGTTCTATCCCACTTCCATATTAATTTAAAACCTATTAATGCTTAAAGTATAAAAACATTCAACATTTTACCATCATAAAATATTTAAAAATTACATTTAAACTACAAACATAAAAATTCTTAAAACTTAGATTACATAATAATTAATAACAATAATTCAATAAATATCAAAGTCCATGGAAGGATTGGAAGCCACCATCTTCGATCTTCACTTAAGTCACGAACAACCTAATTTTTAAATTATAAAAAATAATAAAATATAAAATTAAAAACAAATAACAAATAAAATAAAATTCAAATTATACTTGAATTAAATTTACCGTACTACTAAATATTCAATCATCTATGATTATGTTCTCCAAATTTGTTGGTGTTCCTTGATTTGAGGTTGATGTTGTTTCTTGGCTAGATTGAACCTCACTCTGATTAAATTTTTCCAACTCTATAAAATAGATAAACAGTTATAAAATGACCCAAAAAATTACAATAACATAAAATATTAAATATTAATATAATACATACCATCCTCTAGCTTCTCAATCACATCCAAATCTTCTTCAATCTTGATATGCTCATTAGATCCTCGAAGCCAATCTTGCGTGCATATTAACGTTTCAACAATTTTGGGAGTCAAGGAACTCCTAAATGGGTCAAGCACTCTCCCACTAGTGCTAAATGCAGACTCTAAAGCTACTGTAGAAATTAGGACTGCTAAGATATCTCTAGCCATGCTAGATAGGATAGGAAATCACTCGGAATTCAACTTCCACCATTTCAACAAATCAAAAGTTCCCTTTTCATCATCAATAACAGTTTCATGTAAGTATAAATCCAACTCAGTTTTTCTATCTCCTGCAATCCCACTTTCTACTCTTGCACGTTTAATTCTTTGTTTTAATATTCCTCTTTCCCCAGAATCGGATGTGGTTGAAAGCGAGCATGATCGGCTATCCACTCCAGAACTACAATCAGGTTGCAGTTTTCTCCTATACTCATCAAATAACTCATTCATGGCAATTTTTACACCTTTAAACAAATGCTTTCCCTTTTGATCCCCATAAATTGTAACAAAAACATCTTCCAAGTACTCAAATGTTTCTCTAGGATCAAGAACAGAAGCCATGAAAATGAGTTTATTCATCTTGTCATAATCCCCCCAATACTTGTCAAATTTATTCTGCATTTTTACTCCCATTGCCATCACCTCAATATCATTGCTAGCTTTCCAATCAGACAACTTAGCATAGAAATCACTAATTTCAGTCCAATATGTGTTAGATGTGACATAAGTGGAACCAGAAATGCGCAGGGTAGCAACATAAAATTGTTTCAACATATTTGAAATTCTCTCTACTATCCGCCAATCAGCCCATGTTGGTGCACCACCCAAACCAGAAGGCACATATGAATCCAATTCAATTTTGAAGAATTGATCTACAGTTTCGTAAACATAAAAAATCTTTTCATATTGAAGGGCAGTGCTTAACATCAAATATGTAGAGTTCCATCTAGTTAGTACATCTAAACACAAAGACTTTGAACACTCAAATCCCTCAAACACACAACATTCGTTAAATCTCTTCAATCTAGCAGGTGAGGATCTAATAAATTTGCATGCATTTCTAACTCTTTTAATAGCAATGTCAACATCTTTCAACCCATCTTGAACGACAATATTCAGAATGTGAGCAATGCATCTAACATGAATGTATTTTCCTTCTGAAAAAGAAATTCCTTTTGCATTGAATTTATTTTTCAAAGTTGAAACCATCTTGTCATTTATTTTTGCATTATCAGCTGTAATGCAAAACACTTTATCAAAAACCCCCCACTCCTTCAAACATTTCTCTAAATCCATAGCAAGCATCTCACCCCTATGATTACCCACTGGACAAAAATTAACAATTTTCCTTTGCAACTTCCAATCATTGTCAATAAAATGAACAGTCAAACACATATAGTTGATATTCTGCACTGAAGTCCATGTATTAGTAGTCACGCAAACAGTTTGAGCATTCTCCTTAATAAATGTTTTCAAACTCTTTTTCTCATCAGTAAACAGTTGATTAGCATCACGAGTAATAGTCCATCTAGAAGGCATTTTAAACCAAGGACATAAACTAGCAACAAATTTCCTAAAACCTTCTCCCTCAACAAAGCTAAATGGAAGTTCATCAAGAATTATCATCAAAGCAAGACATTTTCTACTGTATTCTTGATCAAATTTCCAATTAGTAAGTGTACTACTAGAGCTACCATCAATAGCAAAAGTTGGTTGTAAAGATAATTGTGATTGTCTTGTTTCTACACTATGTGGGTGCATTTTGCAATTATTCATATGGTTCTTAAGTGTGGTGGTACCATGCTTTTTTGGATCACAATAAAATTCTTTACTACAATATTTACACTTGCCTTTTCTGACACCTTGCACGTCATAAATTTGCGTGAAATGTTCCCATACAACAGACCGTTGTGGGGGTGCCTTTCTTTTTTTGGAGGCTGCTGCAGGAGTGCTTGTAGCCTCAGATGTATTAGGCTGCGGATCACGTGGTGCGAGAACCTTAAATGGATCTGCCGATGCAATCTCTTCTTCTAGTTCAATTTCATTTGATTCAGCCATCTAAAAAAATTAGCAGACAAAGATTAGTATGCTTACCTTTATGGAAAGTCAATTAGGATCATTGAAAATGCAAATCAATTATCTCACTCAATGCAAAAATAGAAAAACAGAAAGCCAAGGTAAACTTTGATACACAAAAATTACAAAAATAACATGTTTTAGTATCATCATTTGCAATATAAGGATAGAAAATTTTCAAATAGAATGATAGAGTTAGGTACTAACTGGCCCATAGACAAAGCTAGACACAAAACAAAATAATACAAAAAACAAAACAATCTTTAATTTATTTTATAAGAATTTGAGGGTGTGGTTATCACTTTTAAGCTTATCTTCACTATAATTATAAAGTTTATTAGCTATGAATTTGTTATCTTATAGATTAATTATGCAATGTTAAGTCCATATCATTGATTAATAATTTTATTATTTATATAATGAAATGTCCTGAGCAAGATTGAAGATAAAGAGAAAGATAAAGAAAGTTGAGGTGTGAGTGACGAAGGTCCTAATAGTAGATAAATTAACAATTGTTTAAACCGTAGGTATTTTCTAAAATAAAATAATATTAAATTTTAATTAAACAGTGAAAAAATGTCTGCATTCAAGGATGAATCCAAAATTTAATTTCAGAGAAGACAAATTTATTTATATTATATTGTGTTTCATGTAACACATAAACAAAGTATATGGATTAATAGAGTAGTGCATATAATTCTTGATCAATAGAAAAAATGAAACATAAGAATTTTCCAATTTCCTTTTACATTAAAAAGACAAGTTTCAAATAAGATTCAAAATTTTACAGCCAATAACAAAACAACAAAAATTCTTCCTCCAGACTCCCTAAGCATTTCACAAATGACAGAATATTTAAGCAACTAATCTTTGCTATAGTTAATCTAAGCATTTCACACAACAGTGATAGAAGAAATGGCCTTAGTGAAATTTGTGTGTCCTTTGAATAATCAAAAACAGATTGTACATATGAATTTTCACTCTTAGATCAGCATTTATCATTTGATCAAACAACTAAAAATTAACAGTTATTGAAGAACTTGATGAGAAAAAGAAGTAAAACCTCAAAGTTACTTGGCTCAAACAACTGAAAATTAACATTTCATTTCGCAACACAGAGACAAATAGACTACAAAAAAAAAAGAAAAGAGAAGGAGGCGACACTAACTTCCAGCGGTGACAAGCGGTGGAGAGATGCGACGGCGACCGACGGTGGTGAGAACCGGTGGTGATTGGCGCCGGTGTTGAGGCAGATGATATTTGGGAATTGCGAGTTAGGGATTTGATCTTTGAGAGAAATCGGGGAAAGAGGGAGACCGGGGTTGAGAAGTGAGAACTGAACTTAATTTTGCTTATATATGCTTGTTATTCGGTCGGGTCGGGTCACAGTGATTTTAAACCGACCCGAACTCGAAACCCCTACAATTTCCAAAACCGACCCGATCCGTTCCCCCCGACTAACCTCACCCGAATACCTTGTTTTGGGTCGGGTCCTTCGGGTATTTTGGGTCAGGTCGGTTCCTGTACACCCCTAGTCAGGAGGTCCCAGTCCTCTTTGGATCTCCTATCCAACCCATGATACCAGTCTACTGCTGGACCCGCTAGACTGAGACAGAAATAATCCACTTTTTGCCTCTTAGTGAGCCCTGTGCCCTTCATCACCAGGGTGTATTGCTTGATGTGTGCAGATGGGTCCGATGTTCCGTCAAACTTCGGCAGCTCAGGCCTCCTAAACCTTTGGGGCAGCAGCTCCTCATCCCCCAGATCTCTATCTTCAAGGTTGACCCCCTTCCCAGCTGATAGCATGCGGGTGATCATCTTAATTTGCTGTCTCATCCCTCTTATTGCCTCATCTTCTACCCTGGGTGCTTTGGCCCTCACAACTTGAGGTGCTATTACCTCTTCATCTTCCTCTTTCATCACGAAATCCTCATTGGTATTGGGCATCCTTTCCCTTCTTGGCTCAATAAGCTCAGCAGCTCTATGCTCATTGACAGGTTGACAGGCGGTATTATCAAAGAAGGGAGCCTCCTCACCAGCAGGTGGTTTGACTTGCCCCCGAGGAGGGACTGCTAGTGGTTGTGGAGCGACAGGTGGCTGTGGAGCCATAGGTGCTTATGGAGCAGGGGGATGAGCAATCCTGTCAACCATGGTGCCCATCATATCTAACATCCTCTGTTCAAAGTTCTCTAGGCTCCTAGCAAGGTCTTGTGTGGTTAAAGCTCCCGTCTCTTCTGCCATTAATGATTCTAGAGATGATTTACTGATCGATGAGAGTGACTCAAAATCCCAGTCAGACACTAATTTCGGTAATTCAAAGAGCAGATTTGTCCTTACTAGCCGACCGTCGAAACCTCTAATGCACTTAGATGAATCTATGATGGCTGAAAGATTTAAATTGTTAGAATGATGCATGAATGACATGTACAATGCATGATCGTGTGTTGTGCAACATTTACAACCACATACCAGCAAGTAGATCCTTCCAACCTTATTACTCCCATACACGAGGTAATGCGGTCTCTTTCCTATGTGGGCTTGATCCATGGGTTAACAGGAAACCCAATGGATGCGTACGGTGCTCGGCGAAAAATCGACAGTATAATATCTCTTAATTAATGCGCATACATATGAATTTTGACCTTTATGTATTTAAACATTTCAACCATATTAAGATGGGCCCACCGGGGCATGAAAGCTTTTGACATAAGACCATTTAATTTGGTTGATTTTGTTCAATACATAATGGCCCACATAGCAAACATCGATTTAAGGTACATTTCACCTAAGGGAAGTATCTATTGCCATTACATGAGCTTTGGTCAGGGTGATGATACTTTAGGGCTACCCAAGCATGGTCCCTGCCAATGGGTCTAACTCATCACGAGCATAACGATCGATCGGGTCTCCATTTGATATACCATAAGGTACTAGGCTTGGGCTGGTGATTATCCTTAACACTTCCCTAAATTTAGTGAAAATAGGGTCGTGCTTCGGGAATGCACCGGGGTAAGAATAGGGACCAAACTAGCATAATTCTAAGGCTCTAAAATGATGCAATGCAATTTTTTAAAAGAGATAGAATTTTAGGTTTTAAAAACTCAATTATATGTTTTAACCAAGACACTTTCAGAGCAAAGTCACAACGGTCCCCAGTAGAGTCGCCACTGTGATGCGCGTCGAACCTATCAAAGGCCCTCTTAGGCGAGACCCGCTTTTAGGGCTCGAGGGATTGGTTCGCATCTTTTGATTTTGGACAACATGAGACATTTTGAAATTCCTTACCCAATAGAACATTGGAAAGTTCATCTAGTCCCATGAAGCCTTTAGGTACCTTTGAGGCATTTTGGAGTCACCGCCCAATTTACAAGAAATTGGGAAAGGTCATCTAACCTCTACGGTCTAAACCAGAGAAGGTGTTCGGAACTTCACTCTTATTTATGCCTTGGTTAAATATAAGGGAGTTTTTAGATTTGAAAATTCTATCTCTCTTTTCACGCGATTAGTGCAATTTATTGAAAGCGCATTTCATGCATTAAGAAAGTGATAAAAGAAAGCGGTAAATAAAGCGATAAATAAAGCAATAAACACCCAAAGCCACGCCATTTACAAAAGATAAATTGGGACAAATACAATCCCCCAAATGAAAAGAAAAGCTTAATAAGATTAAAAATGAAAATCGGGACAGAATACAATCCCCAAATGAAAGAAAATAAAATTGTCCCAAAAAATAATTAATTACAAGGGCCCACAAAATATAAGCGTAAATTTAAAAAATCATGCAAAATCAATCAAAAGGGGGTAACATACATAAATCGGGATATTTGTTTAGTTTTAGAATATTTGTTCTTTCATGCTCACTTAAAAAGGTATCGAAGAGTTATTTTGGCATTTGTTATGAAAATCGGAATGAGTGATCCCATTTTTAATAAATCAACTCTTCATTTTAGTCCGCGATATTTTTGCATGTTTTGGCTAAAGTCTAGGACATTGGTCCCAATTTATTAATAAAAATCCCAATTTGATTGTACAAAATATTTTTGTTATTTTTTATTTGGCACGCGTATAAAATAAACTTATTTTATTTACAAACAAAACATAGTCACATAAATAGGGATAGGAAATGTCTCACCCAAGTGATATAAATTCTTACGTGGCGCAATGAATTTTGTCACGATAAATGCTCAAACAAATAAGCACGACATTTTAGCCCCAATAAAAAATAATAAAAATATTAGTAATAATTCAAAAATTGAGCAAATAAAGGAAATCTAATATAAATTAATACACCAATAAAATGTAGAATAAGTTAAATTGAACACGTTATTTTAATATGTTATCATCACACATAAAACAAAAAATCATGCAAGGTACATTGATAATAATAACCATAGCTAAATCATGAAATAACACCATGCAAAATATGATGATAATAGATAACAACAACAACAACAACAACAACAACAATAATAATAATAATAATAATAATAATAATAATAATAATAATAATAATAATAATAATAATAATGATGATGATGATAATAATAATAATAATAATGATAAGTGATGATAGTAACAAAAAATAATAATAATAACAAACCAATAAAATTAAATGAGTGAACAAAAAGAGGGCAATCAAACATACAATATACAATAATAACGTTTAAGCATACAAAAAAATCACAAAAGATAATACTAAAAGAGAAAATCATGCAAATCTTATTTTTCATCTCTTAACATCATGTATATTTATCCATTTTCATGCCAAGAACAAAGCAAAGATTGAAAACTCATGCTAAAGAAATAAATCTTAACTCAAAGGAACACATACATGCATTAATGCAAGAAAAGAAGGTAAAATGAGATGAGATAAAGATGGATCTAAGAATCTTTACCCTCAGAATTAAGTAATATGGAAGCAAGATATCTCGATTTATTCTCCTTGTCAAGATTCAAGAGTAAACTCGAAAAAAATGTTCAAGAAAATCTTGAGTTTATGTCTCAAATAACTCAAGAACACTAAAATTAAAAAATGATTTGATTTTTTTTGTGTTTGCTATTTGATGAGAAAACTCAAGTTAAGAAAATTAATTTTCCTTTCTCAAGTTTTAAAGTTCAACAAAAAATTTAGATATAAGGAAAACTAGAATGTAATTAAAGAAGAAAATTTTTAGATTTAAGAAAAGAAATTTAAGAAGATTAAAGAAAATGATTTTAAATTCTATGAACAAGAAGAGGTGAACTCCAAGAACAAGAAATTTCTTGTTTTTCCAGAAAATATGCACCCTTTTTCCCAAGAACACTTTCCCAAAATCCCTTAGAAAAAATCAATTCCCTTAGAGAAATTTTCTTAGCCAAAATTCCAATTTTTCTTCCTCTCCTTTCAAAAATGAATCAAACTCCCATAAAAACTCATTCTTCTCTCCATTTTGTCTACTTTCAAATTTTTCAAAGGTAAATCCTCCATAATTTCAAAAAAAAAAACACCCTAAATTTAAAATAAAATCCTAAAAGTCAAATATTTACACTTAATATTTTTATTTATTTTTTAATTATTTTTTGTTATTTTTTGACTTTTAACACCCACCCAATTTGACTAATATTTGTCAAATTTTAACAAATCTGAAAAAATCACAAGAAAAAATCATTTTTTACCCTAAAAATGTGAAAAATATTGATTTTCGGCGGAAATTAGCGAAATCGGCGGAAACTGGGCGGAGCTGGCGAGTTTTCTCGCAGCTGGGGAGGAACCCGGCGCGGATCGGCGAGAAATCTCGCCAATCGGGCTAGATGCCGCGCGTCGAAGCCCGGTGTCTAAGTGTGAGAATAAAAATAAGAATAAGAATAAACATTTTAAAAGATTTTTGAGACCAATAAAAGAATTTGACAAAGAGATGATCAATTCCTACTTTCTTGCTTGTGAATTAGTCTTTATCTTCATTATCAGGTAATCCTGATCTTGGATCGTCTCGGGACCCGGTGTCTACAACATGACCTTTAGAACACTATAAATGTTAATTTCAACTGTGATTTTTAGATGATGAATTTTTAACTAATTTAGTTTCTGTAAATCTAAAAGAATAGTATGTAGTTAAAGTTTGAAGTTAGATTTCATGTTTTGAAGAAGAAGATAAAGGAGGAGAAAATTTATTACAAAGATTTGAGAAAAGGGTTGAGAGATTTCTTTCTACTTACTCTTATCTTTTACTTTCTTCTTTGTAATTTAAATGAATGTTATTTAATGAACTTGAATTATATTAATGTCATCTACTTCCATCTATGTTAGTAGTCTTTGAATGCAGAATTTTCTATTAGTATTATTTGCATGATCATTATAAGTTAAGGTAGAATTGAAAGGTTCATTTTAACTTACATCTAATAGGAATTCATTATTAAAACATAACTAGAGAGATCAGTATATTGAGATAATTGCTATAGGTTGGTGATTATTCTTAACATATGTAATTGGAATTAACTAGTTCATTAATGAGAGTTAAGGATTAGCATTTCAATTGTATATTTTAGGCATTCTAGTTCATGGGTGAGAGAGTGGATTAGAACAATATTCTAACATTTCTTGCTTATAAGACTAAAATTATAATTAAAATAATGGAATCAAGTTTCATAATCATTAGTTTTTCATTATATACTTTGTCTTCTTTGATTATCATTAACTACGTTTAATTAAGTTGCATGATAAGAGTAGTATAGAATTAACTTACAAATTAATGAATATTGTAAACAAGATTAAAATTAAGTAGTAATAGTGTGTAATATTAATCTACATTCCTCGTGGGATTGACAACTTTTGTACTATAATCGGTACACCGTATACTTGCGGAATTCGCATGTAGAAATATGCCCAACGTTAGGTGTGTAACAACCCAAAACGGGCCTAGTCAGAATTTGCATGTTAAGTCGGAAAATTAAGGGTAATTTGGTAATTTTGGTATGTGGATTTAATTAATAAAGCTTGAGTAAAGGAAATGATCCAGTGGAGTATGGGTTTGGTGTCAAAGATGTGGATTTTATAAGAGATTATAGTGTGTGAGTTGTGTTTGGTGCATTGGCATGTTAATCAAAAGGGGAGTCTTGGGTCCAATGGGGGCATGACACCTAGCATTGGGTAGATAGAAGAGCATTAAAGAAGAAAGAGGAAAGAGGAGCAAATTTTTAGCTTTCCCTTCACGTTTTCTTTCTCCTCTTCTTCCCTCTCTTTACTTTTCTGCTCTCTCTACTCTCTTGTGTGTGTGCTCAACGTGGATCTTGAAGATTTCAAGTTGGATTTTCTGATTTGAGCTAAGTTTTTGAAGGTAAGTGCTTGGAATTCTTGAGTTTTATCTTGGGTTCTTCTTTTTCTTCTTCTTCATCATTTCTGGTTTTTGGTTAAGTGTTTTGGATGGGTTGTCTAAGTGTGTTATTGGCTAGGTTTTTGTGCAAGAATCGGAAGAGCGTAGAAAGAAGAAAGGGAAAGAGAAAGTGGGATCGTGAGAGGCCCGGTTTGAAGCTACAATTTCAGGTTTGGGAGTTTTGTTGGTTGTATTTGTTTATGAGTTGAAATTTGCTTACCCTACTAAGTGATGGTTTTGGCCTAGTTCTCATATGGATTACGTGTTTGTTGTGTCTTTAATCCTTGAAATCTTGAGTGTTTTATTTGGGTAAAGGCATGTATTGATTAAGTAGTGATTATGAGTTAAATTGTTAGTGAAAAAGTGATGTTTGCATGTGTATTTGAAGAACATGAGCATTTAAGAAGAATGAATTTTTTTTGTTTGGTTTTGATTGAATCCATGATGAGTTATGGTTGATTATTATGTAATACATGTTTCTTTGGCTTTGGGAATGTTCTGGAGGTGGAATTGGGCTTTGAAGTAAGAATTTTTGCATATTTATGTGATGGGTGTTTGAGTGATTTTGATGAGCAGAGTGTTTGGGGCATTTCTAGGTTGGGAAAAATTTTTTCAGTCGCGAGCGTGACTTTTTTGCGATCGCGACAGAAGCAATTTCTCCTGCCCTTCGAGTTTTCTTGCGTGATTGAGAGAGGGGGCGTCCGACTCGTGCTGTTCAGGACGACTCGGAGGGCAAGTTTTTGCTGAGCACGAGTCGTGCTCAGATGGTGTTGTGCACACTCGTGCACAAGGAGCACAAGACGTGCTCCTTGAGCACAAGTCGTGCTCCTCCCCTATATCTTGCCGCAACGTCTTCCCCTCTGTCGCGAGCGCGACTCCCAGTCGCGATCGCGACAGTAGGACTCTTCTTTTGCCCTGTTTTGATTCTGAATTGTCCTCTTCTTGTCTTGTTCGGCATGTTTTATTTCTAGTGCATGATTTAGACTTATTAATACTTCAATTAATACATGATTAGGGTTGTAATGGTTATTCTTGGGCATGTATATGTTTCAATTTATTTTACCCAATTATGTCAAATGTTTTAACTTGAGTGAGTGGGGTTGGCCTGAAATGTCAGTGTAGTGGATAGATAAGCATGCTTATAAAGGGTTAGTGAGTGCAGCTGCCTATATTTACTTTTCGAAAGGGCGATGACCCCGCTTATAGGGTTTTAGTGATACCGTTGAGGCCTAGCCTCCGGTTTTGAGCGATGACCCCGCTAATAGGGTCTTAGTGATGCTGTCGAGGCCTAGCCTCCAGTTTTAATGTAGTATTTTTTCCCGTATCCACCACAAGTGAAGTTCAGGCTGTTGTGATGTGTTATGTGTGTGTGTGTATATATATATATATATATATATATATATATATATATATATATATATATATGTAGTGTATTGTTATTTGAATTAATTGTTTTACCTTAGTGAATCAGTTTCAGTTAGTGTAATTATGTCAGGTATGTTAGTGACTGGATATAGTGATTATATATGTTCTGTATTTCAAATTTTCCTGCTTTTATAGTGAATACAGTAAGCGTATACTTTATTCTCTTGATGCATGTTATTACTTGTATTTTTGTTAGTGCTTTCTTGTCTGTTTCTCCTCCCCACTAAGCGTTATCGCTTAGCACGGGTTATTTTTCCGTGTAGGTGGCGGGATTTTGGGAGTTTGCTCGCGTCGCGCATCTGCAGGTCGGCCACATAGGGGTAGAGTTGTTTTGTTATCTCCTCCTGTATTTCTTTTTTTGTAAATGTAATATTTTTTGTATAAGGGCTCGTGTATCTTTTTGTAAAGGCTTTTGATGTATATTTTGGATATTGTATTTTTGTATAACTCTATATTTTGATTATACGAGATATACAATTTTCCATTATTATTGTTTTGGTATGCTTCCGCTTAGTGAATGTGTGTATGTTGTGAGTGAGTGTCGGGTAGCACGCCCGCCGGCGCCCTTCCAACGGGGGCGACGGTGAGGGTGTTACAAGGTGGTTTATGTATGGGAAAGGATGATCAAGTACTGATCAAAGCATTGACTCACTCATTTGTATATTATCTAGAACTCAGGGAGTTATTGGAAACTACATGGTACATTGGAGATGGAATTTATAGAAAATCTATCATCCACTTTTTGGCTAGAGTTGCCAAAACAGGAGTGTTGAGGAGCAATACTACATCTGTGATGAAATTAAGAAGTGTACGTAGTCTACATTGCCTATGGCCTCATTAACGAACTTATGAGTTACCTAATGAATTGATGAAGATGATCAAAAAATCTGTCTCAGTGTCAAGAAAGATTTTGCAAAAATCTAGACTTTTAGATTAGTTGACATGAGTGTCAATCTTGGTTAGCGTTTAATTTTAATAAATAGGATTTGTATTTCCTATTGTTATTTGACGTGAGTGTCAAATTTTGGATTATTGAATTTTATCTATTAGTTGAATGGATACGTTTATTTATTATGATGGCATTTAACTTTATAATAAATGTGTTTGTTTAACTGTTAATTGCCTTACATTATTTTATGAGTAAAATAATTGCATGTTTATTAAGTAGAGGCTTAATAAATTTAAACCAATATTATTCCCCTCTTAATTTTGAGAATTTAATAATCCGATAATTCAGATTTACTATGCATGAAATTTTGACTCATAAGGTTGGACATTAAGACTTAGAGGGTAATTGGATACTATTAGTAGCATTTTCGAATTGAAGCCTGATAGAAAACTTTACTGGGTTATTATTTTAGATGCATAGTAATCTTATCTCCTTTAAAATTGTGCAACATTGTTCCATTTGAGATCAGCGGATCCTAATGGATGCTGCTTTTAAGTCAATTGTTGCCAAACTTAATGCTGTGGACACGTGGCCCAATCGAATTTTGCCACGTGGCTTACCCAGATCAAGCCACGTGGCGATGACGTGTCCATAAAGGTCCAGGTGGGCGCTAGGGGGTGACACGTGGATGAACCAGGTAGTGCCATGTGTCGTGCCATGTTAGCACAGTGACGTGTCACTGATGCCATGTGGCCCAATAGGTTGTTACCACGTGTCCGACAGGTGTCAGGCCACGTGGCGATGATGTGTCTACTTTTGCCACATTGGCGATAGTGGACCAACCATATTTCAACACATGGCATACTATGGTTGTGACACGTGGCAGGATAAGAGGGAGCCGCGCGTGATGGCATGTAGGCACTTCAGCCCTCCTCCTGGTGGCGCATGTGGGCGCGTGCGGCCTGCTTCGACCACCGAATCAGCTCCGATTTTTTACAAAACTATTTTTTAAAATATTTATTATTTTTTTGTTATTTTTCCAAAATATTTTGAAGACCAAAAAATAAAATCTTATTTTTAAATTAATAAAAATATTATAAAATTGTGGAAAATGTATTTTCTGCCTTTAAATAGTTTGGAGAAATATTTTCTTGAAATTTTTTTGTGGATCTGTCCTTATTTTTGATTGAAATGTGTTTCAATTATATGAGTTTACACATGAGTATATTAACCAATGTTTTAAAACTCGGTTTGACTCCGCCGGTCGAATCGATCGGACCGTGAATCGGACTGAAATTCGAGTTGATTCAACCTAAAAATCGGAATAGTTAAAAACTTGATTTGAACAGGGAAAACTCGGATTGAACCAAAAATCGGTGGCTCGGCTCGAAATCCGGTTCAAACCTAAAACTGGCACCTAAATCGGTAAATCTCTAGTTTATGTTGTCTTGCTCTTCCCTTCTTCACTCATGCAGCTCTCTTCTCTTATTCACTTCTTCTTTGTTCCATTCACATTTCCTTCGCTCAACGCCGACTCCTTCTTGGTTGGCCACCGGTCAAGTCTCCGACCAAGAAACAACACCAGATCTCTCTTAATTTTGACAGATCCATCCCAAGTTCCAGGTTACCTCTTCCTTCTCAATTATTGGGTTTTTCTGAGTCAAGAATCAATTGTACTTCAGGTTCATTTTATTGAGTAATTGCAGGGAGTTTTTTTTTCTGGTTTTTCTCTTTATTTGGCATCAGTTTGGAGGGCCTGTTTTTGTGGTCTTCTGGTATTCTTTGTGCTATTGGTGTTATTTACGTTCAATATTTTATAAGGTTTGAAGAAAGACTTATTCAATTAATATCACAATCTGAATAACAAATAGGAAATTTTGATAGTGGAATTAAAAATTGTGGAACTGTGAGATATTTAATGAAAATTACATAAGAAGTTGTGGCTGCTGTCAAGTGTTGGAAATTAGTGTGAAAAAGAATGATAGATTAATAGTTAAGTGAAATTTAATTTAATAAATGAATAAATAAATAAATTTAATATCATCCACATGAACTGAAATTACAAGATACCAATTGGAAAGCACCTTCCTACTTTCAATATGTCTTATTTGCACCAAATGACAACTTGCATTTTCTTCCAAATTATATCAACTTGTTAAGATGGGGGAATAGATGTGATTGAGACCTATGTTTTCTGGAATGTGCATGAACCTGCTCCTGGAAATGTATTTTCATTTTACTCTCTTCAGATTTTGGTTCTAAATTTTTCTTTTTCTTGTTTTTTTTTCTTAATTAATTTTGTACAATGTGTTGTTTTATGGGTTACAGTACAATTTTGAAGGGAAATATGATTTGGAGAGATTCAAAAATGATGATTTCTTTTGTCTTGTGAGATTTATAAATGATGATTTTGCATTGGACCTCATGTCTGTGCATAATGGAATTTTGGGTACCTACCATTTCCTCTTTTTCTGGATTTACCAGCTTTTCTTTTTCATGTTGTTATTGTTGCTTTCTTTTAATTTAATTTTTTACTAGTTGAAACTTGGTTAATATAATGGCTGCTAAGTTGCATAGATTATATTTTTATCTGCAGAGGATTTCCAGTTTGGTTTAAAGTATGTTCTAGGCATCAGCTTTAGAACAGACAATGAGCCTTTTAAGGTTTTTCTTTCCTTCTCTTATATGTTGATTTCTTTTATAAGACTGCAGAAGAAAGTAAAATCTAGATTTCTCACTACGTGATACAGTTTTAAGGACCATAATTTGCTGTTGCAGAGGGCAATGCAAGGATTCATTGAAAGGATTGTGAATTTGACGAAAGAGTGAACATTTGTTTGAGTCCCAAGGTGGCCCCATTATACTCTTTCTTTTGAGTTTTTATAGCCTTGTTATCTTATATTTTTTTGCCTTTCTGATGCTAATTTTTCCAATCTTGTTTCTTAAGACTTTATAGTTCAAGAGCTAATAATATGTTAATGACTTTGTATTTACATTAATTGATATTGTTAATGACTTTGCAAACTTTGTTGGATTTAAAATTATTTTGATATTGATTTTTGATAATTAATAGGATGTTTGGATATATTTTTTATATACTATATTTTTAATTTTTGATAAATAATTAATTAAAAAAAATTAAAAACTCCGAGTCAATCCGGTCCAACCAGTTGACTCGTGACTCAATTGGTAGGACGAGTCAATGTCCGATCTAATTCTGAAAATATTAGTATTAACTACATTTTGTTTCTATGGTGTGTTGTAGAAATGGTGATAATAAGGATTCCTATGGTTCCTCGCACTCCATTTGGGATTGCTTTACCAAAAGCATTTTCACTCACGGTTTTATCATTTTCAGGAGAAGCAAAGAGGAAAAACTAGAGCTTCATCTTGCAATCTAACGTCAATATCTGAGGGTAAATAACTGGGTAACCATTTCCTTCTTTCATCTCTTTCTTTCTTTCTTCTTTTCTTTCTTTTTCTTATTTGGTTTTACAGTGTTTGTGGCTTTATTATGCACGTTTTGATGGCATTTTGTCAAATTTGTTAATTTGTTGAAGATGCTCTGTTCGTCCCTGTTTTTACGTTCTTCTGATCATCACTTCATTTTATTCGAGTCGTGATTTTCTGTCCGAGTCGTGTCCCTGCTGCACGAGTCGCACATTTATTTCTCGCTGTCCGTCGCGTTCCTCTGCTCTCCATCCGAGTCGTGAAAGGTGTGCACGACTCGTGCTCCCCTTGCATTACTCGTGCAAGGAGAGCATGAGTCGTGCTCTCCTTCTTCCCTCACCTGTTTATTTCTTCTCTTTTTTCTTTTCTGCACGTAAAGGCATGTATGTAATTTATTTTATTTGATTTCTGTCTTAATTATTAATGCTATTATTGTATTATTTGTCAAGTTTTAATTATTTTTATTTGTTTACTTAATTGGTTTATTTGTTAATTTTTATTTAATGGTTTGTTCATATATTATTTATTAAATTTATTTTACTCACATTTATTTTATTTTTGTTTTGTTGCCTCTAAATTATTTATTTTCGCTAGTTACATTTACACACGGGACGGTGGATCAGGAGATTAGAGACGATCAAATTGAAGGTTTGCATTTTAATTGTTGTACTTCATTTTTAATTATTATTTTTATGTATTGTATGTAAAAATATATTTTTTATTAATTATCCGCATTATGGAAAATCACGATTTTTACAATAATTAATAACTTGAAATTTTTCTTAATAAATTGGACCAATGTCCTATTTTAACCAATAAAATCTCACTATCAAATAGAGAACTAATTTTCATAAAATGGGATCACTCATTCCGGTTTTCTCAATCAATACCCAAAAAACAGTTCTCTAGATTTTAAGTTAATAAAAAGGAACCGATATTCCTAAAATTTAATAAATGACCCGATTTATGTATGATGCATTTTTTAATTATTTTGAATGTGTTTATTTATTTTTTAGGCCCTTGTAATTAATTTTGGGGTAAGTTTTATTATTTATGCCTTCTTATTTTTGGGAATTGTTCTGTCCCATCTTTTATTCATTTTTGGGGGATTGTTCTGTCCCATTTCTTTTGCATTTTTGTAATTTATTTATCGCTTTATTTTATCGCTTTCAATATGCTTGCAAATGCGCCTTAAATTCAATTCACAATCGCGTGAGATGAGAGATGGAATTTTGATTTCTTAAAAATTCATTTATAAACTTAAGTCATTAATAAGAGTGAAGTTCCGAACACCATCTATGGTTTAGACCAATAAAGGTTAGAGACCTTTCCCAATTTCTCATAAATTGGGTGGCGACTGTAAAATATGTCGAAAGTGCCTAAAGGCGTTGTGAGTCTAGATGATCCTTTCCAATGTTCTATTGGAAAGGAGGCATCCAAGATGACTCACGATGCCCAAGATTAAAAAGACGTGAACCAATCTCTCGAGCCCCAAAAGGCAGGCTCAATGAGGGCCTTGCTGGTTTGGCGTGCGTCATAGTGGCGACTCCACTGGGGATCGTGATCGAAACTTTGCTTTGAAAGTGGCTTAAGTTAATATTATAATTGAGTTGTTAAGAATCAAAAATTCCATTTCTAATCGAAATTGCATTACATATATTAGAGCCTTAGAAAATCTTAGTTGGTCCCCTATCTACCCCGGTGCATTCTTAAAGCACGATCTTACTTTCACTCATTGTAGGGAAGTGTTCGGGATGATCACCAGCCTAAGCCTCGTACCATCAAATGGTATATCAAATGGAGACCCGATTGGTCGTTATGCTCGTGATGAGCTAGACCCGTCGGCAGGGACCATGCTTGGGTAGACCTAAAGTAACACCACCTTTGACCGAAACCCATGTAATGGCAATAGATACTCCTACTAGGTGAAATGTACCATAATACCGTGCTTGCTATTTGGGCCGTCATATATTGAACAAATCAATTAAATTAAATGGTCTTCATCAAAGGCTTTCATGCCCCGGTGGGTCAATCTTAATTTAGTTGAATTATTTAAATACATAATGACCAAACACTCATACGAATGTACATTAGTTAAGAGTTGTTATGCTTCCAGTTTTTCACCGTGCACTATACGTGTCTAATGGGTTCCCTGTTAACCCTTGGATAAAGCCCACCTAAGAAAGAGACCGCACAACCCCGTGTGTGGGAGAGATAAGGTTGGAAGAATCTATCTGCTTGCATGTGCTTGTCTAAGCCGCATTAGCACGACCATGCACTGCATCTCAATCATGCATCATTCTAACAATCTGAGCTTCTCAACCATCATAGATTCATTTAAGTGGACTAGAGGTTCTGACGGTCGACTAGTGAGGACAGACCTACCCTTTAGATTGCTAGAATTAGTGCTTGTTTGGGATTCTGAGTCACTCTCAACGACCGGTGAATCATCTTCGATGGCAGAAGAGACCGGAGCTCTAACCACTCAAGACCTTGCGAGGAGACTAAAAGATTTCGAGCAGAGGATGTTAGAAATGATGGGCGCTATGGCCGAAAGGATTGCTCCTCCTCCCGCCGCACAAGCACCTGTCGCTCAACAACCACCAGTAATCCCTCCTCGGGGGCAAGTGGAACCGCCTGTTAGTGAAGGGGTCTCCATTGTAGGTAATGCTTCTCACCAACCTAACGTTGTGCCTAAAGCTGCTAATGTGCCCGCTGAGCCAAGAAGGGTAAGGGTCCCTAATCCTGATGAGGATTTTGTGATGGAAGAAGAGGTTGAGGAGATAGCAGCCCATCAAGCTGTGAGGGGTAGATCACCCAGGGTAGAAGATGAGGCTATGAAAGGAATGAGACAGCAGATTGCGGCAATCACCCGTATGTTGTCAGCTGGAGAAGGGATCAACCCCGAGGACAGAGATTTGGGGGATGAAGAGCTCCTACCTCAGAGGTTCAAAATGCCTGAGTTGCTGAAGTTCGATGGTACTTCGGACCAATCCGCGCATATTAAGCAGTACACCCTAGTGATGAAGGGCACAGGGCTAACCAAAAAGCAAAAGGTGGAATATTTTTGCCTCAGCTTGGTGGGTCCGGCAGTAGACTGGTATCATGGGCTGGACAAGAGATCCAAAGAGGACTGGGACCTTCTGACTGATGAATTCATGAAGCAGTATGACTGCAGCACTAGAATGGAGATCACCTTGAAAGACCTTGAACTTCTACAGCAGAAGAGCGACGAGTCATTCCACGAATACCTTGCCAGGTGGAGGAATAGGGTCATGGAGATGAAGCGGAAGCCTGACACTGCTGACCAGATCAGGTTAATTATCAGAAACTCCTGCCCTTACCTGAGGGATTTGCTTAGCTTCAAGGGGCTTAGAGATTGGAAGTCACTTAAAGATATTGCTGTAGAAGCTGAGGGGGCCTACCTGGCAAAGAAAGCGAGTTAGAATAACTTTCCTGGGAAGAACTTTGGGAACCAGTCAGGGAATAGATCAGGTGGTTCTGGAAGCAGTAATAGAAATAGAAAGACAGCCAAGGTAGCAGTTACAGAGGTCAGACAGGGTTAGAGGTACTACTCTAACTTGGGCCGCTCTCTATCCCCGGTATTAGAGAAACGGATGAAAGAAGGCAAGCTATGACCTTTGACGCCTAGGCCAGCCATGAATCAGGGACAACCGGGACATAGAGACGATCAGTACTGTGCCTACCATCAGCACACTGGGCACCTGACGGATTACTGCTGAACTCTGAGGAATAAGGTCTAGGATCTCATTGACTCCAAGAAGATCACGGATCCTGAGAAGAGAGAGAAGAAGAAGAAGACAGGTTATAATGCCATCCCTCCACCGGATATGTGATTGGGTCTGGTCCACCTGAGTGGCACATTTTGCAAGGGCTACATAGAGATATTATTTTTTAGATGCTTTATTGATTTTTATTTTAAGAACTCTTTGTGATAGTTTGGTTATTTTAATATGATAAACAATTTTGCTTATTTGTGTGGTGTTTCTAATGATTTCATTTCTTATAATAACGACGCATTCATTCATTTTGGCATTAACCCAATTAATACAGCTTCATTTAATCTTAGAACTTTGGGGAATCCAAACAAAATCTTGATAGTATCTGATATAACTCCTGAAGAGAGGATAATTTTGAGAGATAATGTAAAAAAAAAAAAAAGAGAAGAAAATGAGAAAAAAAAAAAAGAGAAAAAGAAAAAAAAAAGAGCCTTTGCCTGGACCAAGTATGATATGCTGAAAATTGACAGGGACATGCTACCTCCACATGCCAACATGACGATAAACAGAATTTTGAAAGCCATTCCTTTGCATCCACAACATCTGGGTTGCATATGGTGCTACCAAATAAGATTAAATTTCGAGAGTTTCATCAGAAGTTGGACGAATAAAACTCAGGACTTTTGCGAGAAACATCTAACTCAACCGTATGACCCTTTCATCCCAACCATTTGAAATGTGTACCCCAAAACCAATTAGCCATCCGAGACCCTTATAGCCGAACTTAGAAGGACATCTCTTTACCCTTTCAATAAAAAAAAACAACAACACTAAAACCCACAATTTTGCCTTCGAATATCTAAGCCTAACTTGTAATCCAATCTCAACCATCGAAAGTCTCTTCAGAACTTGAAAAGCCAACAAAATAAAGGTGTGGAATTTCACATTCAAGTCCCAAATAAGGAATCCGTCGTCTCAGCCAGTTTGCACAAGGTCCAAGAATAAGACTTTGATGCTAAAAAGAACCACTCTCAGAAAGAGCAGCTTCCCTTGTTAGCAAAGACAAAGCCAAATTCAATCAACACCGATGAACTGAAGGAGGGTTCATGGCAAAGGCTAAAAAAAAAGAAAGAGAAAATATTCAATCATAAAAACCCGAGAGGGCTGATTAATAACAGGAGTTTGATACTTTCAGGATCTATTCCGAGATTAGATGAGGTCTTGTATTTTTCAAGTTACTGCCAAATAATGATCATGTGTTATGAAATCAAATTGAAATACATGCATTTATGCAATGATATTGATGTAACCAGAGCAGTTCATCTTGTATACTCAAAGCTACTGTCTATCCTCTGCTGCTCTCGCTACTCAAGCAATTCAGTCGACTCATCCTACTATCATCTGTGAAGCCAATTCTATAGCATCTTCATGATAAGAACCAAGTTCAAGCAACCATGATCTAAGATGTAAGTGCATGCCGATTATACCTGAAAGATCTTTGACGACACCTACAGCTTCTCTTTAAAAAAAAAAGGCCGTTAGAGATGAAAACCATGACTGGCGCTCTAAGCAAAAGTTAGCCCAAAGGGCAGGGTGAAAACCTGGGAACAGGCAGTTTGTCCTAAAAAAAATATGAAATGAATAAAAGCCGCTGGATTGGGTTGGGTCCATTTCAGGCAAAAAATAAGGCACAGGGTTATGTGAAAATTCGAAAGGACGCATTTCCCGCTAAGAAAAGCTAGTGTGAAAATCCACAAGGGACACACTACCTTAAAAGAATGACTACAGGTATCAGAGGAGAACCTTGTAATCCCTAAAGGCATGAAATTCAAAAGTAATTCCAGAGGGCACCGATCCTACTGCAAATTGTGACCAAACCGGCTGTCGCATCCAAATCCACTCAAATGAATTCTTATCCTGCATTCCTGCATGAATCATGCATTTCACTTGATGCTTACTATTTTTTCCTACATATTCGCTTTTCTAGTTTTGCAGTAAGAAAGATTCGATGCGGACACCAACAAAAGCCGAGTGACGACATCAGTCAAAATATCAATCCAAACAATTAATCAAAGGGCTCACATAGGGCACCAATTCAAATTTCAGAAGGGTTTGCACGATGGCGGCACTACCACTCCACGGAGGGTTTGCACGATCACGGTACTACTGCTTCGAACTTCGGAAGAGTTTGCACGATGGCGGCACTACCATTCTACGGAAGGTTTGCACGATCACGGTACTACTGCTTCGAACTTCAGAAGAGTTTGCACGATGGCGGCACTACCATTCTACGGAAGGTTTGCATGATCACGGTACTACTGCTTTGAACTTGAAAAGAGTTTGCACGATAGCGGCACTACCACTCCATGGAGGGTTTGCACGATCACGGTACTACTGCTTCGAATATCAGAAGGGTTTGCACGATGGCGGCACTACCATTCCACGGAAGGTTTGCATGACCACGGTACTACCACTTCAAAAAGGTTTGCACGATGGCGGTACTACCATTCTACGGAAGGTTTGCATGACCACGGCACTACCACTTCAGAAAGGTTTTCACGACCACAGCACTACCACTTTAGAAAAGTTTGCACGATGACTGCACTACCGCTCCACGGAGGGTTTGCACCATCACGGCACTACCGCATCAACAAAGCATAACACACCGACAACATGGCGACAACAACAACAACAGCATCACCAGGTCAAGAAGACAGCTGCTTCATGTATGTGTCTCTTGTTTCTTTCTTTGAGTTTTGGCTCACCTAGGCACTATATTCCCCAAAATTGGGGGCAACTGTAGACACCGGGTCCGGAGGCAGCCCAGACCGAAGTTACCCAATGATGAAAATAATACCTGTTCGCAGGCAAAAGACAAATAGAAGTGATGATTTCCTATAAAAATATGTTTTTCGATTTTATTTTAAAAAAAAAAGTTTTATTGGTTTTTTTTCTGGTGGTCTGGGTAGTGAGGCCCATCTCACTAAGTGAGATGGCAGCCTCACTAATGTGAAGCCCATCTCACTAACGTGAGATGAGGCCTCACGTTAGTGAGGCCCAATCTCACCCATGAGATGAAAGTCTCACCTGTCTCTTCCCTCCAGCAACGTCCCTTCTCCAATTTTTCGTGGGGAGTTGGTTTGAAAGGCATGGGTTGATGTTTGGTTTGGTGAAAAACCACCTAATGCTGTCTGAGAGATAAAAAAAAAAAGAAAGGGTTAAGAAACAAAAAAGGAAGATGGGGAATGATTGAGGGGAGGATTTTTTGAGAGAGAAGGAGGAGTTGAAAACCGAAGAACAGAGAGGAGAGGAGGATTCAATCAGATTTTGCTTTTCTTCTCAACATAAACATTTTACCAAAAGCATTTTCACTCACGGTTTTATCATTTTCAAGAGAAGCAAAGAGGAAAAACCAGAGCTTCATCTTGCAATCTAACGTCAATATCTGAGGATAAATAACTGGGTAACCATTTCCTTCTTTGATCTCTTTCTTTATTTCTTTCTTTCTTTCTTCTTTTCTTTCTTTTTCTTATTTGGTTTTACAGTGTTCTTCATTTGTATATACTCTGTTTATTTTTCATTTGATTTTGTTAATCTGTTATTTGCATGTTTGTTATTATTTGTTATCAGACATAGATCATAAGTAGTTATTATGATTAAAGAAACATGTTTGTGGCTTTATTATTCATGTTTTGATGGCATTTCGTCAAATTTGTTAATATATTAAAGATGCTCTGTTCATCCCTATTTCTATGTTCTTCTGATCGTCTCTTCATTTTGTTCGAGTCGTGATTTTCTGTCCAAGTCGTGTCCCTGCTGTACGAGTCGCACGTTTATTTCTCGCTGTCCGTCGCGATCCTCTGCTCTCCGTCCGAATTGTGAAAGGTGTGCACGACTCGTGCACTTCTTACACGAGTCGTGCTCCCCTTGCACGAGAGTACGAGTCGTGCTCTCCTTCTTCCCTTACCTATTCGTTTCTTCTCTTTTTTCTTTTTTGCACGTAAAGGCATGTATGTAATTTATTTTATTTAATTTCTGTCTTAATTATTAATGCTATTATTATATTATTTGTCAAGTTTTAATTATTTTTATTTGTTTACTTAATTGGTTTATTTGTTAATTTTTATTTAATGGTTTGTTCATATATTATTTATTAAATTTATTTTACTCACATTTATTTTATTTTTGTTTTGTTGCCTCTAAATTATTTATTTTCGCGAGTTACATTTACACACGGGACGGTGGATCGGGAGATTAGAGACCATCAAATTGAAGGTTTGCATTTTAATTGTTGTACTTCATTTTTAATTATTATTTTTATGTGTTGTATGTAAAAATATATTTTTTATTAATTCTCCGTATTATGGAAAATCACGATTTTTACAATAATTAATAACTTGGAATTTTTCTTAATAAATTGGATCAATGTCCTATTTTAACCAATAAAATCTCACTATCAAATAAAGAACTAATTTTCATAAAATGGGATCACTCATCCCGGTTTTCTCAATCAATACCCAAAAAATAGTTCTCTAGATTTTAAGTTAATAAAAAGGAACCAATATTCCTAAAATTCAATAAATGACCCGATTTATTTATGATGCATTTTTTAATTATTTTGAATGTGTTTATTTAATTTTTGGGCCCTTGTAATTAATTTTGGGACAAGTTTTATTATTTATGCCTTCTTATTTTGGGAGATTGTTCTGTTCCATATTTTATTCATTTTTGGGGGATTGTTCTGTCCCATCTTTTATTCATTTTTGGGGGATTGTTTTGTCCCATTTCTTTTGCATTTTTGTAATTTATTTATCGCTTTATTGTATCGCTTTCAATATGGCTGCAAATGCGCCTTAAATTCAATGCACAATCACGTGAGATGAGAGATGAAATTTTGATTTCTTAAAAATTCATTTATAAACTTAACTTAAGTCATTAATAAGAGTGAAGTTCCGAACACCATCTCTGGTTTAGACCAATAGAGGTTAGAGACCTTTCCCAATTTCTCTTAAATTGGGTGGCGACTCCAAAATACCTCGAAGGTGCCTAAAGGTATTGTGAGTCTAGAAGATCCTTTCCAATGTTCTATTAGAAAGGAGGCACCCAAGATGACTCACTATGCCCAGGATTAAAAAGATGCGAACCAATCCCTCAAGCCCCAAAAGGCGGGCTCAATGAGGGCCTTGCTGGTTCGGCGCGCGTCATAATAGCATGTATTGCCTTATCTCCTTTAAAATTGTGCAACATTGTTCCATTTGAGATCAGCGGATCCTAATGGATGTTGCTTTCAAGTCAATTATTGCCAAACTTAATGTTGTGGACACGTGGCCCAATCGGATTTAGCCACGTGGCTTCCCCAGATCAAGCCACGTGGCGATGACGTGTCCACAAGGGTCCAGGTGGGCGCCAGGGGGTGACATATGGACGAACCAGGTAGTGCTACGTTAGCACAGTGATGTGTCACTGATGCAACTTGGCCCAGTAGTTTGTTGCCACGTGTCCGACAGATGTCAGGCCACGTGGCGATGATGTGTCTACTATTGCCACGTTGGCGACAGGTGGACCAACCATATTCCAAAACGTGGCACACTGTGGTTGTGACACGTGGCAGTGCAAGAGGGAGCCGCGCGTGGTGGCGCGTGCGGCCTACTCCGACCATCGAATCAGTTCTGATATTTACAGAACCATTTTTCAAAATATTTATGATTTTTTTGGTTATTTTTCCATAATTTTTTGATGACCAAAAAATAAATTCTCAATTTTAAATTAATAAAAATATTATAAAATTGTGGAAAATATGTTTTCTGCCTTTAAATAGTTTTGAGAAATATTTTCTTGAAAATTTTTTGTGGATATGTCTTTATTATTGATTGAAATGTGTTTCAATCATATGAGTTTATACATAAGTGTATTAAATACATTTTATTTCTGTGATGTGTTGTAAAAATGGTGATGATAAGGACTCCTATGGTTCCTCGCACTCCATTTGAGATTGCTTCAAGAAATGCAAAAGTGTGTTTAGCATATTCTAAGGCTCTAATGGGATGTATATGGAAATGAGAGAAAGCGAATTTATGAATTAAACTTTAATCATAAATGTTAACTAAGGTATTTTCAAATCGAAGTCTCGAACCAGGTCCCCAGTGGAGTCGCCACTGTGACGCATGCCGGGCCCCGCGTGCCGCCTGTCGACTGGCCCTCTTGAGGGCGATCGGGCAATTGAGGGTCCGTTGGCAACTTGCAATGAATTGCGAGTGAGTCTATTTTGGGCAACAAGGAGGTTTCATGGAGTCGCCACCCAACAGAACATTGGGAAAGTTTATCTCGCCTCGGAGAGCCTAAGACTGCGCTTATTATACATTTTGGGCCAACCAAAGGGGTCTTGGAGGGTAAACCTCTCTCCCAAAGGAGCCTAGGATTAACGTCTAAGTCTCGTGACACAAGAGGTGTCTTGGAGGTCTTAGTTCCAACGAGTGATCGGATAGACCTCTCGCCTCTTTGAGCCCAAAGACCAGAGCTGGGTTCGGGACTTCTCATCTATTTCTACCTCGATCATTTTATGATTAAATTTTGAACTCATTAATTCGCTCTCTCTCCACATGATGCAATTTAATTAAAAGCGCATTTTATTCACGTATTAAAGCGGTAGATAAATAAAGGAACATTAAATCAAAAAATTACAATAACACTAGGAGCGAAATACAACTTCCATTTATAAATGTGCAATACATACATGAGACGGGAGATTATTTATTTTGAGGACTTTGGTTATAGCATGCATTTATTATAAAAATGATGTTTTTATTGTGGATATTTTTCATTGGATGAAAAATAGGACATTGGGTTCTTAATTTTATGAAAATCTCTCTTTATTAAATATAAAACATTCATCAATTTTTATATTTAGCGAGATACAAAAAGGTATATTCATGTACATAAAATAATTAATAAGTAAACAAATGAGTGAAATAACTAAGATGGTTAGAAAACTAAACCGGACGGAATCCTCCGAGCATGGTAGATCGCCCCTCGAGCTCAGAACAGTCCAAGAAAATCATATATGCTCACAAAAGGTTAATGGGTGTCAATGTACAAAAGCTCAATATAAATAAAGCTCTAAGACTTGAGAGAGATAGAAAAGGGAAAAGAAAAAAAAGGGTTTGAAAATATGGAGAAAGAACCCAGGGACGGCCACTGCCGAGTGACCGACGGGCGTCAGTCAAGACGACCAACATGTCTCGTCGCTCACTCGAGAGAGGGCGCCTGTGGGTGGGGTGACCGACGGGCGTCGGTGAAACAGATGACCCGTCGGTCACCGCTGTCTATAAAAAACGACGGCGAAACTATTTTTTCGAAGCAAAAACAGATTTTTACCACAAAAACGAGATGAAAAGGATCAAAATAAAGAAAGATAAAAGCAAAAAGTCGGAAAAACAAGAATAAGAATAAAGATGAAATAATACGGAGAAGAAGTCCGGAATATTTACCCTCAGATAATATTTTCGTTGATTTTTGGTGTCGATTAAAGTCCCGTACGCTCCACGAGAAGACAAAATGAAAGGTCAAGAATGAGGAAAATAGATTATTTCCTTCTTGATCCTTTAAAAAATTGAATTTTGGAATCAAAGCCTTAAGGAAGCTAATTAGATTTAGCTCCTTTTTAATGGTTTGATTCTTAAACTAAAAGAGATTTCTTAAGATTTGTGTTTGCTGGAAGAGAGAGAAACAAGTGTTAATTTTGACAGAGTTTCCCCCTTTAGAAATTTTTCCCAACCCCTTCCTAGGTGGGAAATGAAAGCTTTTACAGGCTAGGCCTGACCGACGGGCATCAGTTTAATCCTACTGACACAAGGATTCAACCGACAGGCCTGCAACTCTGACCGACGGGCATCGGAGAGGTTGCGTATTTCGGGAAATCATGTTGCGTGCTCCGAAAAATCAGGTCCCTCCGACAGGCGTCGAAAAATCACATAGGCCATCGGTGACTCGAAGCGAGCGACTGTCTTACCTTTGACAGACGGGCAGACCGCCAGTGGAGAAAAATACACATTTTGACCCCAAAAAGTTCCCGTTTCCTCCCTCTTTCCTACGGAGACTGAAAGAACACATTTCTCGTAAAGTAGGGGACCAAAACCTCTGAATCTCAACCGTTTATACGGACTCGGACGTTGATTCCTCATTGGGTAATCTCTAATCCAGACCGTCTTGGGACATGGTGCTTACAGCATGGTAAATAGATATCAATCTAACCTAGGCGAAGCACATTGGAAAGCAGTTGAAAGGATACTTAAATACCTCAAAGGTACAGCTGATTATTCTCTCTGTTTTTGAGGTAAGGATCTGCAATTGAGAGAATACAGAGATGTTGTTTGGGTAGGAGATGTGGATGAGAGGAAATCCACGTCAGGTTTTTTATTCTTGCTTGGCAAGGGTGCCATCTCATGGAGTAGCAAGAAACAAATCTGTGTAGCCCTATCAACAATGGAAGTTAAATTTGTCGCTTCCTTAACTGTAGTACAAGAGACAGTTTGGCTAAAATGGTTTGTGAGCCATTTAAGAGCAACTGCCTCAAAGGAACTAGTGATAGTCTATAGTGTTTGTCAGTTATCGATAACTTATAGTAGGGCTAAGTATATCGACATCAATTATCAAAACATGAGAGATATTGTTGCATGAGAAGAAGTACACTTACAGTACGTTTCTACGCATGCAGATCCATTGAGTAAACCTGTAACGAGAAATGTGTTTTGAGAAACACATTAGATCTCGAGATTTAAGTAGAATTTAATTAGTGTTGTTTTATTTTATATAATCCCTTAATGTTATTATTTGTGAATAATAACCAAAGTTCATTGTTGGCAATACATGAGTGTGAATATTTATGTGTAAATATTTACTGTTATTTGTATGTGATTGAGCATGTCCGACAAATAAGTAGCCCACTCACAAGGGTGTTTACCTTAGTTTTGTCAATGAGTTGACAAAGATTAAGATGAGGCGAATTTTCAACATATGAGATTGCTTGAGAGCCTGTTGAAAATAAAAGTGCCGTCTTGCAGAAATTATAAGATTTGTCTTATTAAGGTGCGAAATAAAAACATACATAAAGTTGTATGCTTTGAATTGAGATCCAAATAAGGATTGAATGTAATCCCATGGTGAGTTAAATGTAACTAGCCTGTTCTATCTAAAAAAGGCCAGAAGTAGTCCTTAAGTAAGTGGACTAAAGTTGGATGCTTCGGTGCATCGCAACCTTACGTTTTTGTATGGTGTTTTTGTGAGATATGCGCTCCTTTAAGGGGAAGAATGAACACTATAACACATATTTTATACCATGTGTGCTTATGTGACCAAGGGATGGGAAGTTAATAGTATTGATCTCAACTTTTCCAATTGTGAGACCCTACCATATTTTGACCTTAACTTATCCCTGAAGTATGGTTCAGTATGGCTAGCTTAGTTAGTCTCCAAGAGGCCATGGGATAATTTGGGCTTGGTGGACTTGGCTAGAAAAGTGACCTGAATCTTGATGGATGGCATATAATAAGAGGGGAAGATAGCCTTTTGATCACATTCAATTGTTTCGTGGTTCATCGGCATGCCTATTATAGTTTTTATATGTAGAAACATAATAGAGAACATGAAAAATTATTTTATGAGATCATGAGTTAAAACAATGAATGTGAGAAGGCAATCTAGGGTTTGGCATACGTGTATAAGAGGATCTCGTCTTTTCGAGATGCTATATATCCCTAACAGGTGTATAGCACTAGTGCTCTCGATGTATGCTGGTCACACGGTCTATCTGCTTGTATAACTGGAGAACTCGACTGGAAATCATTCCATCATATGCGAGTGGGAGATGATAGAGTCTGGATACGCCCATGACTCCCGATATGGACCCGAATCTATATCTATATGGGAATTACACAGATATGGAAAAAGCTCCATATCAGGTCTTTTAATTAAAGGGATTCTTTCCTTAATTAGGAGGAATTTGAAAAGGGAAGATACTATATTTATGAGTGTAACTTTCCATTAATTGTGTAGCTGCCATATTAATTTTTGTAACTTCCATATTGGGAATTCAATTCCCATAATGTTGCATTTACCTATTATAGAGAATGTGACTCTATAAATAGGCTGGAAGTTTCTGAAAAAGGTAAGAATAAAATTTTCCCTATACCGAAACTCTGTCAATTTTTTCTCTCACTGTTTTTCACTCCAAGTGGTATTAGACTGTGATCTAGTTGCTGTTATCCTGCTCGTGGATATCAGTCAGACCAGTGACGCCAGAAGGGATCCTTATTAATGCTTCCGCCAAAGTACCCGCGCTACAAGAGGTAGATAGCATATAACCCATTTATCTTACCTCCATATATGCATGTGGTATGTTATTTTCCCTTCAATATATATATATATATATATATAAGAATGTACTACTTATCCACTTTAATATATTTTCTCAATTTTTCTAAAATAGTTGTTTTATTTTTCTATAGTTCAAATCTTATGCATTTTTATCCTAATTGCCTATAGTTATACTCTTACAATCAAGATTACCTAACTATAAGCTACATTTAAGTTAACAGAAAAATTAAATTAATATGAAAATGATAGAAATCACATAATTGCTACTCGTTTATTACCAAAACTTATATGGTGGTTATTGTATCAATAAATAATAGCAGTAAATATTGTGTTGTTAATTGACATTTTTAGATAATGAATGAGGAGCAATTATACAACTACTACTATTTTCATATTATTTAATACTTCTTAATATTTTCGGAAACGTCAGAAATTGAGTGAGGATGTATGGTAGTTATGTGCAAGCCGATCGGATCTATAGCACTCTTCCTACAAGAAAGCTGGTCCGGTCGGATCGAGAGTGAGCACTCCGAAACTTCAGTCAGTAGTGTTAGAGAGAGAATGTAGTGAGAGAGGCTCTCTGAATTTGAGTGTGTTACTTGGGCACAATGATCTAGGATATTTATAGAGGGTATGAAAACCCACTTGAGTAATCTACCCTGATGTTAGAGTAGGTAGGCGGTGATGCGACGAGGAGCATGTAGGAGAAATGGTTGTGGCATGTGTCAGTGGATTTATAGGAGGCATGCCTTATCAGTCCAATCAGACAGCTTGCAAACCTTATCTTCTCTGGTTTTGTGTGCGTCCATTCACCGCCGCCGGGCTCAAAGGCGTTGGGCCTCCCAATTGGCTGGGCTCTTGGTCTTTATTGGGCTTTAGGCTTAGGCCCAATGACAAGTTATAGTAGGTATTATCATTTGTCTCTCCTGAAAGACCCGATCGGCTTAAAGGAGGTAGATCTCGATGAAAGCCTTTGGCAGTTCGATCGGATTGTTTCGCAGATTTTGGAGCTTCGATTTTGCCTTTCTGTTTTCTCAACTATCTAAGTCGGTTCATTGAACTTGGACATTTTGTTCGTTGCATCTATTAATGATGTTGTTCCGGTTAGTCGATGCATTAATGGCCGTCGCTTCGCTTACTGTGCTTATTATGGCGACACTTTGTTTCTTGCATTAATAACATTTTGTCTTTTGGGTTCTCCAATCGTGAGTTGCCACGTGGTTACTCGAATTGAATGTGTGACTTGGCTTGAAGAGGAAGTTTTATTCTCCTATAAATACGTAACTTCGCTTCATTTTTCTTCAAATTTAGAGCCTTCATCTTTTCTTTTATTTTTTCAGTGACTTTGACGTGGAATTATTCAAGCATCTTCGAATTTTTTTGCCCCTTCTCATCTAAAGTCTCTTGCCATTTTAGGAAGATGAATGAATTCTATCCCCAATGATCAGTGGGGAATTGTAACGCCCCAATACCCCTTGGGAGGTTATCGGAGTCGTTACGTACTCATACACATACAAACAGTCATGCGGAAGCGAAATAGAAAACATACAAACACACGCATCAGAATACCTTTCATATACAAGCTATAGACATTTCTTGAATAAAACTTTATAATCATGTACATCTCAAAATATACTATTCTTTATACATTACAAAACATTCTTTTTACACTTAGATTTCGTTTACATATCTTATACAAAATTGCTTTACATCTCATATGCCAATCTATACAAAAATTCTATACCATGTATACAAAAAGCTATGCCATATATCAAAAAGACTTCAACTTATACTCCTAGTGGCCATGACCTTGCAGATGTGCAACCCTTCGAACCTATAAACCTACACGGGATAAACACCCGTGCTAAGCGATAACGCTTAGTGGGGATATCACATATAAAAAACTTCTAACGAAGTCACATGCATCACTTAATCAACAATTAAGTCAATCATAAGCATGCCTATATTTGATTCATATAGCAACGAAGCAACTTCTAACAAACACATACAGCATCATGTACCAATTCATATAATCCATGTCATGTTCATGTTCTTTTAAACATAACTATAGCTTATACATATATCATGTGTCATCTTTTTAATGTGTCCTAATTTCATGCTCATATACATATGCTCATACTCATGTACACGTACCTTTTATATACATATAGCATATCTTATACAAATAGCAACTTCTCATATACATGTATAAGATCATATAAACATTTCTTGTATACTATAATCATATACTTCTATATGCTTCTCTAGCCATGTACTATAGCTCTTTAACATTTATACATCTCTTGTACATATAGACATCATTTCTTATACATATAACAGTATCATCTCTTGTACATTTAACATCATCTATTGTACATTTACATATTATAATTAGCCCAATGTCATGACATAAGTGGATATGGGTACATATAGATACTATTAATCAGTACCAAACATATAGAGACCGGAGTCTCGAATCATCTAGATACCAAATGGTACCAAACATATAGAGATCCATCGATGCCAAACATATAGACACCCGTCAATGCCAAACATCTAGACACCCGTCGGTGCCAAACATCTAGACACCCGTCGGTGCCAAACATCTAGACCCTTGTCGGTGCCAAACATCTAGCAGCTGCAAGTCATCTAACCCTTTATAAGCATGCCTATCTATCCACTTATATGAACCTCTTAGGCTTATAACTATTGTTCATAACAAAGCATATACACATTCTCCTATACATTTACTTTAACCTTTACTATACACACATGTAACTTATAGCATATATCAACTAGAACATTCATGCACTCTCTTCATTTCTTACTACTTATACATACATGTCATCCTAAACTCATTCACATACAACACTTTATATATATATTATTGCATACTAACTTATACAGGTTATTACATATTAACACATACGGGTTTATACGCATTCGCATACATGGTTCATCATACTTGAGATACCCATAGCTCACACACATATTTATCATTCCATTTGCTATGTAACACCCCCTACCCATATGTAGGCGAACCCATCCGCAAGTGAGTAGGAAGCCGTACGAGTAGGTGTGTTACCGGACAGAAGCGATACAAAGCATATAAAAATACAGAAGAATTTAAAACTTAAGGAGCAAAAGCTGAACATACATAATACACCAATGCGCATACACTAAGAAAAAACACACACACATGCATACTTACGATCATACAACAAACAGAAACCTAAAACGAAAGATAAAACAGAGGAAATACTTAACACATTAACATAAAAATATTTACATAGCCCAAAATATTACATCAGAATCTTTACATATTATTACATATACATATTACACAGAGATACAAAATCCAAAATACAGAAGCTGAACAAAATACAGAACTTCTAGCTCCTATGTGGCCGACCCTTGCAGATGCATGACTCGAACAGAAGCAAACCTGCCACCTGCACGGGGAAAAGAACCCGTGCTAAGCGATAACGCTTAGTGGGGAGAACACATAAGAATATGGACGGCCATTCACAATGGTCGCAAAAGCATAACACATTCGAGTGGCATATGCATATAGATCTAACAGATAGATATATATATATACTTGCACATAACAGTCATGCATTCAGAAAATCATAACCACTTTTAAAAACTCGCGTTGAATAAACCAAAGCAGACAAAGTACCTTACAAGATACAAATATCATCATGCAGAAACACTTACAATCTCATATGCGTATACTTACCAAGGTATCAAATATCAAACTGCATTACGTTTAGCTACTCAACAATTAAACATGCAGCCTTCATACCAATAACCCAAACATTAATTGAAAACTCATACACTTGCAATAAGATTACCATGCAATAACGCACCCAACTATCATGCAAAATTACTAGATATCTAAGCATACTTTTGTTAAGTCATAATACACACTCATTAGCCAAAACCCAAGGGACAACGTCCAAATCGCCACACTTCCGCTGCGCAACTCTAATACATAAAATATCATGTCATGGAACATAAACACATAACAACATATCGAAGATACTACACTAGCTGAGACCAAGGAAAATATATAGCATAGTATTAAATTCGTTGCATTCGCTCGGTCAAGATCATAATCATACGCAGGCCATTCCACATACTTAAACTTGACCGTTAACAATACAAAATCACATTAATATACATACAATTTAACTTTAGCATTCAGTAATTCTAGCTCACATTCATACATATTAATTTATCTCATCCCTATACAGAGGAGCGGTATACATATTTTACGATGCATCTATACATTATACATGCTTGAGTCACATTACACCTATTCAGAGATTCGTGATCACATTCTCATATTCATATCAAACAGTGCAAACAGAATACCTGCTGACTCACTTTAATGGATAACGAGAAAATACGGTAACGGTACCGTAACGTACCTTATGGGTACGAATCGAAAAGCAACATCATTTTTCACATTCAAAAACATTTCTCATATACGGTACGGTAATGGTTCGCGAGGAACCAGCCAGGGACCTGATCGGGGTCCATTCGTTCAAAGGGCGCTGCAGCTACAAAGCTCTATTAGTCATGCCTAACTATCCACTAGACTGACTCTCGCAGGTCATGCATAAAACAATTCATGTTTTGCATTGCATACTACACACATATATATATCATCATGCATAAATCAGAGTATGATAGACATATCATTTCTTTCTAGTATTAGACACACATCATACAATTCACATCGCCAAGCATATACTTTTAACATTACTCTAAAGCATATCCGAATCAAATATGGAAACCATATTATGCCAAAGATTATCCAAACAAAACCCGTATCATGCACTGGTATAATTCATGTCAAATATAATATCATATATTATTCTTAGGGAAGAATCGTGAATCAAGATATGCATTACACACTTCACATTTTAGTAGAACATGCTCACAATAAATAACCATGAAGTTGGCATTCATAACTTACTTGTATACATATTACAACATGCGGTACCATTCACAATAATTAACACAAATACACCAAATCATACAGTTTAAATCGAATACTGACATGTTATCATTTCGTTAAACACACATCTCAGAATAATCATACAACTTATATCCTAAGTCACAACATATAATTTATCGAGCATAATCCATATTATAAGGGCATATAAACAAGTTCATATAGCATACAGTAAGGAAAAACCATGAAAAAGACATTCAAAACTCATTCTCAAAAAACTGGCAAGCGAAAAATAGGGCAGATCAGGGCCTCTATCGCGTTCGAGATAAAAGAGTCACAGACACGAGTCGTACTGAGGGACACGACTCGTGTCAATGACTTATCCCAGTCGTGCTCCTTAAGCACGACATGCAGAGGAAGCGGCATGAGCACGAGTCGTGCTGAGGGACACGACTCGTGTCTATGCTATTTCCCTTCAGTCGTGCTCCACAACACGTCACGGAGAAGAAGTCACAGCAGCATGATTCGTGCTGAACAAGCACGAGTCGTGCTTCACGAGCACGAGTCGTGCTGATCCTCTCTTCATGCCGACGTCCAGCTGAGATGCACGACTTGCATGCCAAAGGAGCACGAGTCGTGCTTCTCCATCCGAGTCGGACACAGACAAAACTACAACGAAGTTTAACACGAAAACGGGAAGCTCCTCTCTGTCGCGCTCGCGACAGAGATGATATTCCCGATTCCCATCCAAAACGCAGGATTTCCATCTTTTTCCAAAACTCTTTCAAAAACCTTTCAAACCCACACAATCATGCACAAACTCTTACCTTAACACTCAAATGCATTCCACAACATGCTCATGATCAAATCACACTCAATTAACACAAGATTCAATAATTAAATCAAAGAAATCACAAAAATAGTAGATTAAGAACACTAAAACAGGGGTTATCCAATTCAAACAATTCTCATACCAAAATTAACATGCATTCATCCCAATTACTACACATACATTACTAGAGCAATTACCCAACAAAATCTTGCATAAACCCATGCCAAGACACTCAAAATCCCAGAAATCAAACACAAATACACATACACATAACTTGATCCTAGAAAAAGAGAAGAGCAGAGACAACTCCCAAACCTCTTTTGAAGCACAACCCACACTTCTTCAAGCTTTAATCCTCAATCTTTTCCTTGCCCTTGTGCTTCCTCTTGCCACCCAAATCTTGCACAAACCAAAACCCAGAGAATTACTCTTAACCCAAAAACCCTAACTCAAACAAAACTAAAAGAAAAAAGAGAACCCAAACGCAGGAATCCTAAAACCCCCAACTTACCTCTTTAATCTTAATCCAAATCTCTACCAAAATCACCCAATCATGTGCCCAAACACCAGCCATCAGAAAGAAAAGGAGGACGTGCAGAAAATAGAGAAGAAATGAGAAAGAATAACCAAAGAAGAGAGGAGAACGGGGAGCAGACTTGTTCCTGTGTTGTCTCTCCATCTTTTCCCTCTTTTTCTTTCTTTTCATTTAATGCACACCTACCAAGCCACTAGGCAAACTCTCATTGGCTTCCAACAAATATCTTAACATTCATACCTTCAAGCACCATACATGTACATACACACTAGATAACCTCCTCACTTATCATCCTATTAATTTAATCTCTTCAATTAAGTCCTTAATAAATCCAATTTCACATAAACTAATTACCGAAATACCCTCATTTAATCCGACTTAGCATGCACGTTCCGACTAAGCCCGTTTTGGGGTGTTACATGCTATCCTTCACATAATTATATATATTGTTACTTTATTAGTTAAATTACCAATCTTAATCATACTCATAAGTTTTTCCCAATGATAACTACTTTTATAATCATTTAATAACCCTAATCATGCATAATAAGTTGAGGGGAAAGATAGGGGATTGATCCATGCCAACCATGGGCTCAAAATTAAGAAGGAAAGGCTTTATGTGAGTTGTTCTGCCGTGAGATTGCGACCTGTGTCGCGCTTACGACAGTAGCTCCCCTCAGGTGACTTAGGAGACTGGTTTTCACTCCAAAGTTGTATCGCCTAAAAGACCCTCTAAACCTCATTTTTAGACAAAGTGTCCTTCTTAACAATTGTTCCCTAGGATGTCTAATTTCCAATGGAACAAGTTTCAGGTTATTTGGACTCCTAAATTAAGAGATATTCATTAAAAACTACAGACTATTCAAATTAACCCAGCTAGACAAAAATACGTCCATTTATTGCCATTTTTAGGCCTCTTAGAGACAGAATTGATTTATGGTCTCTTTAAACTTTTAAAGGTACGGAAGTTATGGTTCAAATGATGCAACAAACACTCAAATTGAAGTTGTCAAACTCCAGTTATAATCAAAACAATATACAGAGGTCTGATAAGACATAAACAGGATTTTCCCTAAATTAAGGTTCATCTTGCTCTTTGTTTTGCACATGCTAGTTTTTCATTCTCACCACATAGCATTTATAACACTTCAATTACATTTCATCACATAACACATAATCATGCTCAATATCTCAAATCTCACATTCATGCATCATTTACACATCAAAAGCAAACTAATCAACATACATATTCAAGTAAAGTCAACATATAACACATATATATCCCAAACCTCTTGGAGCACTCCTTCCTTTCTCTTCTATTACAACCTTTTCTTTACCCTGGGCTGGTTTACTTAGATCCCCAGCTCCAACAACATACACATATTCAAAACAAACTCAAGTCAAGAACTGAAATTCAAAGAAAGAGATGAAGAAGAAGACACTAGGTTTAATCTTACCTTACCAATTGACTTAGACGGGTACACAAGCTAGCTCACTAGAACAATTTTATTTACTACTTAAAACTAAAGAAATGAAGAATTAAATTGCAGATTTTTCCTTTTGAGAATGGCCGGCTAAATGAGAGACAAGAGTGACAAATTTCTGCTTTCCAACAACTATCTATTTGCATGGGATTGCTAGGTGTCATGACTCAAGCCATCCCCAAAGCTAGGTGGCAGCTCTAGCAATGATACATGGATTTCCACTATCTCTTGATTAAGGTTAATTAATCATCACTAACTTTAATTAATCCTACTTAGTTAAGCTAATCTTTCTTAATCAAGCAAATTACACTTTGGTCACTACAATACTTTAATTTTACACAATTAAGTCTCTAGATTTACATTTTCAATTTAATCCAAATCTGTAAACCCTAATTAACACTCACTTCATTACACTAATCACACTCATTACTACTAGGGTGATTTTGGGGATGTTACAGGAATGGCTCTCAAGTCTGTACTTTCTTCTCTTTTGTTTTATTTAACTCCCAAGGGAATTATTGAATTAGTTGGAACTGAAAAGGAAGAAGATTGCAATCTGTGATGATTCCTCCTGCTCGCAAGAAGTTGCCTAAACAAGTTGAAATCAAATGAGATGCAAAAGCGAGCAGACTGGATATTTCTAACAGTGAGTGTACTCCATAGGTTCTTCCCATCAACTCTATCTCCAACTCAAAAGTACTAGATCTAATCGGATGAAGGATATCGAGTTGGTTTTTGAAGAAGACACAGAAGTAGAACATCAATTTCTCTTTTCTAATTGTAATTGGTAATTTTTTTCAGGTACTTGGATTTAGATCAATGAAATGATATTTTTTTTCATTTTCACTCTACCTTTTTGCCTATTACATTGTAATCCGATCCAAATAGTCTTTCAATTATGAATGTTTTAACATTTCATTTGTCTTAAAAGTCTTGAAAAATTTTCCTTAGTACATCAAGTTTAATAAGCGAACAATCTGATCGGATAATCCTAATCAGCATGCAAATTAACTTGGGAACATCAATTAATGCAAATAATCATGTTAAGTATGACCTCGCAATGAACATTAAAGCTGTGATGTAGATAATCCGATCGGATGTAACTTTTACAAATTAACTTTGTGATAACATCAAGTTTATTTGTGTTGGAAAGTACATCAAGTGGATTTTATAATAATGTAGACACCGGGTCCCGAGTAGCCTTGATCAGGATTACCCAATGATAAAATTAAGTGTGCCGATTTATAGGCAAAAAGAATGAAAGTTGGAATTGATAATTTCCTTATCGTTTTGATTTGTTAGGAATAAATAAAAATGTATTTTAAAAATATTTTAAACAATTATTTTGGGGTAAAAAAAAGTGAGTTTTTAATTTTGTGTTTTATAGAAAATTTAAAAAAAAAATTCGAGAGAATGTCGGGCTGCGGCAGCGATGGGCGTGCGCCGCAACGCCCCGGTGCGCAGGCCAGCGCGCGGGGCGTGCTCGCCAGCGCGAGCGATGCGCTGGGCGCCGCCCGCGCGCTGCGCAGCACGGGACGGGCGTCTCTCGCCCCCTGTCGCGCGCGGATGGCCTTTTGGCTGCTGAAAATGGTTTTCCTTCATTCTTAATTGTTTTTAATTGATTTTTTTTGCATTATTCAATGCTAAAAACCCTTTTATCTTCTAACTTTACAAATTCTTCAGTTTTTTTGCCATAAAAATTAAATAAATTATTTTTATTTTATCATTAAAAATCTGATTTTAATGGGAAATATAAAATAGTTTTTTTAGTGAGAATTTAGGGAGAATTTTCTTTAGAAAAATTATTTTCTTCTTCTTTCTTCTCTCTCAAATAAATTCTCTCAACTTTTCTAAAGAATTTTTCCAAGTGAATTCTTGAAACAAAAAATAACAATTTTTGTTCTTGGAAATTTTCTTATTCTCGTCAAACAATTTTTACTTTGAGGCAAATAAATCAATTATTTGTTCTTGATTAAAAATTCATTTTCAATATTTTATTTTTCTAATATATTCTTACAATCAATACAAGGAATTGGATCATCTACCTTCATTTTTTCAAGATAAATTTTGAGGGTAATTATTTTTGGCTCAATTTATTAATTTAATTTTTAATTTCATTTTTATTTCCAATTAATTGGTTAACATGTAAATTCTTTTTGATCTTTTTTTGGTTTTGTAAATTCTTCTGGACTTTTTATCATGTAAATTCTATTAGTTCTATTAGTTTCTTCCTATTTTTATATTCTTATTTAATTGTTCGTGTCATTATGCATGTTATTATTTTTCTATGTCTATTGTCTTCACTTGATTATTAGTTTTTATTATTATGTTCTTATTTAATTGTTCATGTCATTATGCATGTTATTATTTTTCTATATCTATTGTCTTCACTTGATTATTAGTTTTTATTATTATTATTATTATTATTATTATTATTATTATTATTATTATTATTATTATTATTATTATTATTATTATTATTATTATTATTATTATTTGCCATGTTTTAACATATTTTATTAGTTTGCCATATATTATTTTATTCTTGCATGCTTAATTTGGGTTGTTTAATATTCTTTGGTTTCATTGTGTTTATTATTGTTATTATTATAGTTGCAATTGCCAGTTTTATTATTATAATTTTTTATTATGCTTGATTATTGCTATCATTTGATACTATTATCATTATTATTATTAATATTATTATTTATATTTCTTATGCATGCTGATTTTTATTATTACTTTTGGTTTTTATGCATGCTGGATATTAATGCTATTATTTTGTGTTTTTTATACATGCTGAATTTTAGTTTATTTTCTTATGTGTTTTTATACATCCCGAATTTTATGTTTATTTTCTTATGTTTTTTTTGCATGTTGAATTTTATAATTATTATTTTATGTTTGCTTATGCATGTTGGTTTTTATCATCATTATTTTATGCTTGTTTATGCATGTTGAATTTTATTATTATTATGTTATTTTTTTTATGCATCCTAAATTGTTAATTAGTTAAGTTGCATATTTTATTATGTAATTTTAATTGATTTGTCACACATGATGCATTTTTATTTGCTCTATTTTTATAGTATATTTTTAAATTAATTTTTTACTAACTTCACTTTTATTTATTTTTTTATTTCAATACTTATTTTTATGTGTGAGTATTTTCCATACCAAGTGGGAGCCCATGAAGATTTGAATATCCATTTGGGAGTTGATTTGTTAATTTTTTATTATTTCATTACTTTGCTTTCATTATTTTATTTCTAATATGTAATTTGTAACTTTTTATTTCTTTATGCACGTTAATTAAAAAAGTCACAAAAATATTTCAATTAATTAATTTGATTTTTTTTCTAAATAAAAAGGGGACCAATGTCCTAGCTTTTTCATCCAAAATAAATTGTCACTTTAAAATTATTTTCTTTAATTATGCATGAGAGGACCAATGTCCTCATCTTTAATAAATAGCCCGATTTATGTATGAATTGTATTTTATTTACCAATGGGGGTTGTATTCCGCCCCTAGTTTTGTTGTAATTTATTTTCATGCGCTTTTATTTACTTTATCTATCGCTTTCTTTATGTGATTGACATGCGCTTTAATTAAATTGCATTAAAATTGAATGAGAAATGGGATGAAATGCTGAATTCAAAACTCAATTATCAACTTAATCAAAGTATGAATAAATGGGAAGTCCCGAACCTTCTCTGGTCTTTGGGCTCAACGAGGCGAGAGGACCATTTCAATGTTCCATTGGAATGGGACTTCCAAGACACCTCTTATGTCCCATAAAAAGGCTTTAACTTGCATAGTCCTAGGCTCCACAAAGGGAGAGGGCCATCCTAATGTTCTATTAGGGTGGGGTCTCCAAGACACCTCTGGCTTGCCCAAAATGGACATAGCAGCGTTGTCTTAGGCTCACTGAGGCTAGACGATCTTTCCCAATATTCTATTGGGTGGCGACTCCAAAAAATCTCATTGTTGCCCAAAATGGACGCACTTGTAATTTTTTACAAGTTTTATGAATCTCATCCCGATCACCCTAAAGGCGGGCGTTTGGGGCGCCCACATGGTTCAGCGTGCATCACAGTGGCGACTCCACTGGGGATATAGAGACTTCCCTTCGAAAGTACCTTGGTTAAAATTTACAATTGAGTTTTAATTTAAAAATTTCATCCCTTTTCGAAATTGCATTGCATATCATTAGAGCCTTAGATCTATGCTAGTTTGGTCCCTATCTTAACTTCAGTGCGTTCCCGAAACACGACCCTACGTTCACTCAATGTGGGAAAGTGTTAAGGATAATCACCAGCCCAAGCCTTGTACCTTATGGTATATCAAATGGAGACCTAATCGGTCGTTATGCTTGTAATGAGCTAGACCCATTGACATGGACCATGCTTGGGTAAGTATCAGCACCTTTTGACCAAATCTCATGTAATTGCAATAGATACTTTCACTAGGTAAAATATATCATAATATCGTGCTTGCTATATGGGCCGTTACATATTAAACAAGATCAGTTAAATTAAATGGTATTTCATCAAAGGCTTTCATACCTCGGTGGGCCCATCTTGATTTAATTGAGGTGTTTAAATACATAATGGCCAAACACCCATATATATGTACATTAGGCAAGAGATGTTGCTGCCGATTTTTCACCGTGCACTGCACGCGTCTAAGGGGTTCCCTGTTAACCCTTGGATAAAGCCCACCTAGGAAAGAGACTACACTACCTCGTGTGTAGGAGAGATAAGGTTGTAGGGATCTATTTGCTTGCATGTGGTTGTGGATGCTGCACAGCATGCTCATGCATCGATTGTCATTCATGTATATTAATAAAAAATAAAAAATATATGCATTTCATTTTTGTGTGTGTATATCCTTTTGTCTGCATATTATTTTTCACATGTACATATCATCCTATGTACAATTTTTTCCATGCATTGCATCGTATCATTGTAAATTATTAATCTTTCACTCATTAGCACGACCATGCATTGCATTTCAATCATGCATCATCCTAACAAGGTGTATTCTGCAGCCATCATAGATTCATCCAGGTGGTTTAGAGGTCCCGACGATCAGCTAAGAAGGGTTCCACTCTTTGGATTGCCAGAACTAGTGTCAGATCAGAGTTCAGATTCTCTTTCAGAAGGTAGTGAAATATTTTCATCAGATTCATCAGCTGAGACGGGTATGGCTAACCCGTCAGGTGAATCTAGTGCAACCTGTGCAATGATCGCCGAGGAGGTGGGAAAGAGAATGGAAGAATTTGAGGCCAGAATGATGGCGATGATGGAAAATTTGGCTGCCACTTTAGCGCCACTTGCTGGGCAACATCCTATTGCTCCAGCTGCGGGGCAAGATGAATAAGGGCCTGTTAGAGAGGATCTCCCTGCGGCAGTTGACCCACCTATAGTTGAGCCCAGAGTGCCAGCACATGTAGAGCATAGAGAAGCTCCTAGACCTGAGAGTGACTTGGGTGAGGAAGAGCAGGAGGAGCCAATCATGATAAGAGGCAAAGCCCCTAAGCCAGAGGAGGCCATGTGGAGAAAGATGGAGGAGAGGTTCGAAGCTATGACTCGCTTGCTGATAGCGGGAAGAGGCATGAACCCTGAGGACAAGGAGTTGGAGGGCGAAGATCTAGTTCCCCAGAATTTTAAGATGCCTGACATGCCAAAGTTTGATGGCACCTCAGACCCAACAGCACATGTGAAGCAGTACTCGTTAGTGATGAAGGGTATAACGCTGACAAAAAGGTAGAAGATAGAATATTTCTGTTTGAGCTTGAAGGGTCCAGTGGTGGACTGGTATCATGGACTTGATAGAAGGACTAAAGAAGACTGGGATCTATTGACAGAAGAGTTCCTAAGGTAGTATGATTGCAGCACGAGGATGGAGGTAACCCTGAAAGATCTAGAACTGCTACAGTAGAAGTCAGGGGAGTCATTTTATGAATACCTAACCCGTTGGAGAAACTGGGTAATGGAGATGAAGAGGAAGCCGGACACTCCGAACCAGATAAGGCTATTTATCAGGAATGCTAGCCCATATCTGAAAGATGGGTTAAAAATGAAGGGTTTAAAGGACTAGGAGTCCTTGAAAGATATAGCCATAGAAGCTGAAGGAAAGTACCTGGCAAGGAAGGCCAACAATGATAATTATGCCCGGAGAAATTACGGTAATCAGGGGGCAGGAAAGTCAGTAGAGTCCGAAAATGGGAATCGGTCTGGAAACACCGTAGATGTAGCGGCTACCAAAGCAGATCAAAGGCATTTCTCCAACCTAGGCAAGTCATTGTCTTGGGTACTTAAAATGTTGATGAAGGAAGGTAAACTACAACCAATGCCTGCTAAGCCCGCTAGAAGTCAAGGACATCCCGATCATCAAGCAGATTTGTATTATGCTTACCATCAGCATGCAGGGCATGACACTGATGAATGTCGAACTCTGAGGAACCATATTCAGGATCTCATTAATAACAAACATATTACCGATCCAGAGCGCCGCAAGAAATAGGGGAGCAAACCTTCTAGTAGATATGTTTTTCATATTTGAACTTTTTTTTCAGTCTTGATGTATGCAGTATTGTTTACATTAATTATATTAATGGCTTTTTGTTTATGTTCTCATGATGTCATTATGCATGATCACAGCCACAAGTCATTTACATTTGATATTAACTTAATGAATACTCCTTTATTTAATCTCGAGATCTTATAGCATTTGATATAACTCCTGAAGAGAGGAAAATTCTGAGAGCTGAACATAAAAATAGAAAGTAGTGAAAGAAAAACTAGATGCAATTAGGGGATTGGATGAAAACTCACTAAGAGCACTATAACCTTTTTGATTACCCGTCAAAGTGATCCCTGGATAAGACAGAACCTAGAAAATGATTTAGGTAGCCCTTCTTTGTATAGCTCTCTAAATGACTATTTTCTACTTTTATTTTGCAATCGCTTGCTAGCCCATTGAGCCTTTATGCTGGTATGCTAAATGCATACCGATTTTTTTGTTACACATATTAAAACTACCCCTCACCTAAAATGATTTTTGCCTTCCCTTAGAAGAATGGCCGTTCTAGTAAGGATGGATGTACATCATTGACAATTCTTTGGGTTATCAAAAATTGCCCTGATAAGGATGAGTTTACACTTTGGGAAGAGGGTTTAGTCATGTGCCAAAGACATGAGCTCGCGAAAAAAAAAACAATGAAAAAAAAAGATGAAAAAAAAAAGAAAAAGATGAAAAAAAAAAGAGAAAAAGATGAAAAAAAGAAAAGAAACAAAAAGAAAAAGAAAGAAAAAAAGAAAAAAGTAGTGCTCAAGATAGTAACCCCTTGATGAGCTTCTGTGGTTATATCTTTAACTTAATTATTATTCTGAGCTTGATGAGCTAAAGTATTATCAAACCCAAATTCAAGAATACCTTTATAGTACGCCAATGAGTTAAGCAGCCATTTCTTCTCTAGCAACTTGATCCTCCTTTGATAGCCATTTACCTAAGCCTAACGTTACAACCAAAGTAAGACCTTTTGATTCTTGGTTCAGTCTTATCCAATTAGCGGAGATGACCTTCTAATAAGGCTTGGTACGTAGGAAGAGGCATATGGTGTTTCTTGAGCTTCAAGCGGGAAGCCATAAGTGCATTTATGCATTTGAGTTAAATCTTGTCCCCAACGTTGCATCTAGAATTTGCTTCAGAAAAAGAGTATTCGGGCAAAAATTAAGAGCAGAGAGAAAATTTTCAACCATGAAAACCCGAGAGAGTTGGTTGATAACAGGAGTTTGATGGATCTATCTCGAGATTACATAGGGTCTTGTATTTTTGAGATTAATGCCAAATGATGATCATGTGTGATGAAATCAGACTGGAACATATGCATTTATGCAATAATATTTTAATGTAAGCAAAACACTTTATCTTGCATACTCAAAATGGTTTAAGTTCCAGTGTAAAAAATAGCACATTATTTTTTCTTCGCATATGTGCAATTTACTATAAGTGGCCCTCATTGCCATCTTCATCTTGATGCTTCAACAGACTTGCCCGACATCGGCTTCGAGCTATTCATCAACATAAAATCCATACGACCATTATTCAAAAAGCAAAAAGGATTTTAGCCTTTTATTTAAAAAAAGAAAAAAAGCCGTTAGAGATGAAAACCGTAACTGGCACTCTAAGCAAAATTTAGGCCAAAGGGCAGGGTGAAAACCTGGAAACAGGCAGTCTACCCTATATAAAAAAAATAAAAAATAATAATAAAAGCCGCTGGATTGGGTTGGGTCCATTCCAGGCAAAAATTAGGCAAAGGGTTATGTGAAAATCCCCAAAGGGACACATTTCCCACAAAGAAAAGCTAGTGTGAAAATTCATAAGGGACACACTACCTTTAAAGCAATGACGTTCGATGCCTAGAGCGATAATATGGCATTACTTCGGATGATTTTCCTTCAGTCAGATAAGGTATAATTCAGGGCATGAGTCAGAATCCCGGGCATATGATCATTGACCGGGGGGCAAAGATGTGCACCTGACGGTTCTCTCAGAAAAAGTTTCGAGTCAAAGTCCCTAAACCAAGATAACGCTTCTAGATCCTTAGAGGCATGGTGAAGCGGCCAAGCCATATCCTCAACAGACCCTTAACCACTTAGGACATGGTCTATCCATTTTTGCATGCATTCCATACAATTCTTTAGCAAACACCTGCATATGACATTTTGCACATGCATGCATAATCTATTGTATGTTTCCCTGTGCACACAACATTGTAGGAAAAGTCCAAGTAATGGCCACACGTACGAAAGCTAGTCAAGGACGGCTTCAGTTTAACATTAACATTCATTTGAGCAAGACAATCAAGTCAAGATAACGGCTACGCCGGCAAATCTCTGAGGCCTCTTAAGAGGCAATTCTCCTAGATCTCTTAAAAGACAAATCTCTTTCCCCTACACTTTTAGTAGTCTGTAGTAGACTCGGTGCGGTCCTCTGAGGAGGACATCATTTGCACTTTTAGTAGTCTGTAGCAGACTCGGTGCAATCCTCTGAGGAGGATATCTCCTGCGTTTTGTAGTCTTGTCAGCAACTCGGCGCATCGCTATCTGCAGATGGCCCCCGCACTTTTAGTAGTCTTTTCAGCGACTTGGTACAATCCTCTTCTTGCACTTTTAGTAGTCTTGTCAGCGACTCGGCGCATTGTCATCTGCGAATGACACTTGCACTTTTAGTAGTCTTGTCAGCGACTCAGTGCAGTCCATCTCCTGCATTTTGTAATCTTGTCAGCGACTCGGCGCATCACCATTTGCGGATGGCTCTTGCACTTTTAGTAGTCTGTAGCAGACTCGGTGCAGTCCTCTGAGGAGGACATTTCTCGCGTTTTGTAAGTCTGTAGCAGACCTGGCGCATCACCGTCTTAGGATGGTTCCTGGCACTTTGTAGTCTTGTCAGCGACTCAGTGCAACTCACAGTTCAAATCACAACACTGTTCCCGAGGGAGCAACTGGAAGGAGGCAGCCTCAGGTGCGCTCTTCTTTCCCTTTCCTGAATTTTGGCTCACCCAGGCACACACACACTAACCACCCCAAAATTGGGGGTAACTGTAGACACCAGGTCCCGAGTAGCCTTGATCAGGATTACCCAATGATGAAATTAAGTGTGCCGATTTATAGGCAAAAAGAATGAAAGTTGGAAATAATAATTTTCTTGTCATTTTGATTTGTTAGGAATAAATAAAAATATATTTTAAAAATGTTTTAAAAAATGATTTTGGGGTAAAAAGAAAAGTGAGTTTTTAATTTTATGCTTTATAGAAAATTTTATAAAAAAAAAAAATAAATAAAAATTCTCGCGAATGTCGGGCTGCGGCGCGCGCGCGCCCCGATGCGCAGACCAGCACGCAGGGCGCGCTCGCCCAGTGCGAACGACGCGCTGGGCATCACCCACGCACGCGGGCAATGCCCAGGGTGTCCCGTGCGCAATGCAGCGCGCTGCTGCGCGTGGGAGACGCCCGTCGGGGGCGCCGACGGGCGTCTCTTGCCCCCTGTCGCGCGTGGATGGCCTTTTGGCTGCCGAAAATGGTTTTCCTTCACTCTTAAGTGTTTTTAATTGATATTTTTTGCATTATTCAATGCTAAAAACCCTTTTATCTTCTAACTTTACAAATTTTTCAGTTTTTTTGCCATAAAAATTAATTAAATTATTTTTATTTTATCATTAAAAATCTGATTTTAATGGGAAATATAAAATGGTTTTTTTTGTGAGAATTTCGGGAGAATTTTCTTGAGAAAAATTATTTTCTTCTTCTTTCTTCTCTCTCAAATAAATTCTCTCAACTTTTCTAAAGAATTTTTCCAAGTGAATTCTTGAGACAAAAAATAATAATTTTTGTTCTTGGAAATTTTTCTTATTCTCATCAAACAATTTTTACTTTGAGGCAAATAAATCAATTATTTGTTCTTAAGTAAAAATTCATTTTCAATATTTTATTTTTCTAATATATTCTTACAATCAAGACAAGGAATTGGTAGGGGTGAGCATGGTCAGTTAACCGGTCCATGAGCCCCAGTCCATTAACCAGTCCATTAATATCGGTTTTTTGAAATTTCAGTCCATTAACCAGTCCATTACTATCTGTTAACCAGTCCATCGGTTTCGCATTTTCGGATCGGTTACCCAATATTTTTCGGTTAACCACTATAATTATAAATATATTCATACATAAAATTAAAATATTCAAGATACTTAAAAATTAAAATTTTTCACTATAATATAACATTATTGTTGTTAAAATAAAAATATTTGGTGGATATAAACAAATTTGTTTTTAAAAATTAATATTTAATAAGTAAATATATTAACCGGTCCATAATCACTTTTAATTAGATAAATTGTTATACTTACTAATAGCCAATTAAAAAAACTTAAAAACTCTAAAATAATTAGTATAATGAAAAAAAAGTACATGATCACCTTTAATTAAGATAAATTGTTATATAAATTATTATAAATTATTAAAAAAATTAATAAGTTAACTAAAAATTCGATTTTGGTTCGGTTAACTAGTCATATGAGTCAAAAACTATTAACCAGTCCATTAATATCGGTTTTTTCAAAACACTAACCATTAACCAGTCCATTACAATCGGTTAACCAGTCAATCGGTTCGGTTTCGAATTTTTTTTTTGATTAACCAAGTCCATCGGTTTTTTTGCTCACTCCTAGGAATTGGATCATCTACCTTCATTTTTTCAAGATAAATTTTGAGGGTAATTATTTTTGGCTCAATTTCTTTATTTCATTTTTATTTCCAATTAATTGGTTAACATGTAAATTTTTTTTGATCTTTTTTTGGTTTTGTAAATTCTTCTAGACTTTTTATCATGTAAATTCTATTAGTTCTATTAGTTTCTTCCTATTTTTATGTTCTTATTTAATTGTTCATATCATTATGCATGTTATTATTTTTCTATGTCTATTGTCTTCACTTGATTATTAGTTATTATTATTATTATTATTATTATTATTATTTGTCATGTTTTAACATGTTTTATTAGTTTGCCATATATTATTTTATTCTTGCATGCTTAATTTGGGTTGTTTAATATTCTTTGGTTTCATTGTGTTTATTATTGTTATTATTATAGTTGCAATTACCAGTTTTATTATTATAATTTTTATTATCCTTGATTATTGCTATCATTTGATACTAGTATCATTATTATTATTTATATTTCTTATGCATGCTGATTTTTATTATTACTTTTGATTTTTATGCATGCTGGATATTAATGCTATTATTTTGTGTTTTTTATACATGTTGAATTTTATGTTTATTTTCTTATGTGTTTTTATACATGCTGAATTTTATGTTTATTTTCTTTTTTTTTTTTTTGCATGTTGAATTTTATAATTATTATTTTATGTTTGCTTATGCATGTTGGTTTTTATCATCATTATTTTATACTTGTTTATGCATGTTGAATTTTATTATTATTATGTTATTTTTTTTATGCATGCTAAATTGTTAATTAGTTAAGTTGCATATTTTATTATGTAATTTTAATTGATTTGTCACACATGATGCATTTTTATTTGCTCTATTTTTATAGTATATTTTTAAATTAATTTTTTACTAACTTCACTTTTATTTATTTTTTTATTTCAATACTTATTTTTATGTGTGAGTATTTTCCATACCAAGTGGGAGCCCATGAAGATTTGAAGATCCATTTGGGAGTTGATTTGTTAATTTTTTATTATTTCATTACTTTGCTTTCATTATTTTATTTCTAATATGTAATTTGTAACTTTTTATTTCTTTATGCACGTTAATTAAAAAAGTCACAAAAATATTTCTATTAATTAATTTGATTTTTTTTCTAAATAAAAAGGGGACCAATGTCCTAGCTTTTTCATCCAAAATAAATTGTCACTCTAAAATTATTTTCTTTAATTATGCATGAGAGGACCAATGTCCTCATCTTTAATAAATAGCCCGATTTATGTATGAATTGTGTTTTATTTATCAATGGGGGTTGTATTCCGCCCCTAGTTTTGTTATAATTTATTTTCATGCGCTTTTATGTACTTTATCTATCACTTTCTTTATGTGATTGATATGCGCTTTAATTAAATTGCATTAAAATTGAATGAGAAATGGGATGAAATGCTAAATTCAAAACTCAGTTATAAACTTAATCAAGGTATGAATAAATGGGAAGTCCATAACCTTCTCTGGTCTTTGGGCTTAACAAGGCGAGAGGACCATTTCAATGTTCCATTGGAATGGGACTTCCAAGACACCTCTTGTGTCCCGTAAAAAGGCTTTAACTTGCATAGTCCTAGGCTCCACAAGGCGAGAGGGCCATCCTAATGTTCTATTAGGGTGAGGTCTCCAAGACACCTCTGGTTTGCCCACAATGGACATAGCAGCGCTGTCTTAAGCTCACCGAGTTTAGACAATCTTTTCCAATATTCTATTGGGTGGCGACTCTAAGAAACCTCCTTGTTGCCCAAAATGGATGCACTTGTAATTTTTTACAAGTTTTATGAACCTCATCCCGGTCGCCCTAAAGGCGGGCGTTCGAGGCGCCCACGGGGTTCGGCGCTTGTCACAAATAGCTTTAGGAATTTTCGTCAAGAGTTGTAGTAATTTGGAACCGTTTTGCAACAATTTGGGAGGGATTTGTGACTCGTATTTTCACTAATCATTCTGATCAAAATATGATGTTATTTTTAAACCCCTTTTTTTAACTTTAGTTGTGGGCTTTCCTCCTTAACACTTCTTCGAACCGATTATTTTGGCATTATTATGCCGATTTGTGTTAGGATAGCCTTTTTTCAAATAATTCTATCTTTCAAGAGTCTTTCGACTCTTTGAAGTGAACTTCTTTCGATCGGGAGTTGTCATCAGTCAAAGCGGATAATCATGTTCTAATATGACTTCATTTGTTCAGACTGGGCATGAGTAATGATCCAATTAGATGTGACCTTCACGACTTAACTTGGGATGTCGTTAAGTTTTATCTGAGTGAATAGGTACGTTAAGCTGATCGTGCAATGGTTTTTATGAAGATTCGTCAAAAGTTGCGATCGATCGGATCGAGTTTATTTTGCAACAGTTTGGTAAAGATTTGTGTTTCGTATATTTCATGATCATTTTGATTGTAATACGATGTTTCCTTAAGCATTTTAATATGGGTGGATTTGTGTTTTCCTCTCTCGGTATTCGGAGGTTCGGAGCTGTATTCAGTTAATCCGTTTTTTGGATGATTCCATCTTTTAGGAGTTTGTTGACTTCTCTGAAGCAAAATATTTTACCGTTCAGGAATATTCGTCAGATATGGCAAATAGTCATGTTAGATATGACTTTGTGATTTTATCTTGAAGTAACAATCATCAAGAGATGCAAGTGATCGATTTGAATTCATTTTGCAAGCACTTGAGAATAATCTGCAACTTGTATATTTAGTAATCGTTTCGATTAGAATACAAATGTTGCACTTTAAATTTTCCGTAAAGGACCTTAAGAATTCTCAAGGTTTTCTCTAGCGAGTTTTTGCGATATTTCCAACTTTCAGGTTGATTCCATCTCTCAGGAGTCTGTTGACTTCTCTGAAGTGGATCTCCCAACTTTCAGGGGTCTGTTGACCTCTCTGAAGTGGGTTGGAGCGTGTATATTCAATGAAATTTTGCAATGACTTTTAGTAGTAAATAATAAGTATTTCAAGTGGTCAATTTGGATTCACTTTGGAATAACTTGGGAGAAGCCTGTAATTTGTATCATTCAATAATTAGTTCGATTGAGATACAATATTACAATAAGTACCTTTTTTAAGTGTATTGACATTCTCATGACATTGGTTCATTTGAATCATCTGAGATCACTTCGGGGATGGTTCCAGCTTTCCAGAGTCTTTCGACTCTTAGAAGTGAACGTCTTTTATTGTGCTCGCATTTTTTTTGGCTCCGTATTTATCGTCAGAGTGCTTTGACCCTTCGTGTGTGGAGAGCTTAAGGTTGATGTCTGGGATATTTCTTAATTTTTCCTTCCTTTAATAGCTCCCATTTTTATCGTGTTTGACTCGATCGGGGCTTCTTCTTTTTTGGGCATTTTTCTTCTTTTTATGGGCCATTTTGTTCAGTTTTGTTCTTTATGGAGAATCCTACCGATCTTACCACTGAAATGGCAGCATTACCTAGCCCAATTAGTATGGTGGTATTCAATTTTATCGTTATGCTGATGCTCCTCTTCGGCTTTTTCCCCGTTGGCGTATTCCTTCTGTCACAAGCGTGATTAACCATCTGGCATGCGCGGGGTTTTCACTCGGACAGCTTGCCGTTATCATGGATCATGGCTCATTTTGTCTTAACTTGGAATGAGCGTGGGTCATTTCGTTTTAGCTTAAAATGAGAAAGGATTTGGCTAGCTCTATTGGGCGGAGCGCATCCTCGATCCTTTAAGGCTTAAAGGGAGTAAGCTCTTCTCGGTTTGTCTTTTGCACCTCTTTTAGTTGATTCTAAGCAAATGGAAGAGACGGTGATTTTTATGGCCTTCTCCAGTATTTCTTCTGATCGAGGAATGTTCGTGGAGCCTATGCATTACCTTGTGATTAAAAGCTTGATAGGCTTCACGTAATCCGAGAAGCAAATTTCCTTTCTATTTCTCTCTGCTATATCAACTTCTTTTAGAGGAGATGGCAATTTTTACGAGATTATCGGGGGTTTTCTTCCGATCCTACCATTGAAATGGCGGTATTGCTGAGTCTGCTATCCCTATTTATGTTGATGCTCTAGCTTGGCCTCAGCTTTTCTTGGCTATTTCTTTTTACTGCGAGTGTGACTGACCCCTTTAGAATGCTTAGGATTTCCTCTCGGCAGCTAAACAGTGGCATGAAGCATCAAAAATTTCATCTTGACTTGGAATGAGAGGAGGACTTGACGTCCTGTTAGTTTTCCTCCGATTGGATAGCATCCCTAGAGTCCGATTGTCCTTTGGTTAAGGCCTTTTGAATGGAGACAATTTCTTCTTCCTCTAAAAGGGTTCTGCACGATTTAAGGAGGGATAATTTATCTCTTTTACAAGAGAAAAGGAAAATATTTGAGAAGGGATGTTCATCTCTTTAACAGCTTTCGTTTGGGCTCTTTTTGTGATGGTCCTCAAACGATCGTATCGATCACTTCAATTCTCAGAGTCTGATCCGTCTGTTCTTTTGCAAGAAGACTCAGAGGGATCTTTTTGGGTCGGGGAAATGAATTTCTTTAAGAGCCCGGCTTGCAGGAGCCTTTCTGTAGACACCGGATCCTGAGTCAGCCTAGATCGAAGTTACCCAATGATGATAATTGCCTTCATAGGCTTAAAAGGTTAAAAGTGATGGTTTTCTCGTCAAATTTGCATTTTTGAGTGAAAAATTAGAAAATAACAAAAAAATATTTAAAAAAATTAATTTTGAAAAATGGGGGCTCAAAATTATAGTGTTTTAGTCAATTTTAAAATAAATAAAAAAAAAAAAAAAAAAAAAATTTCGGACCGCGAGCGTCGGGCGCGGCAGCTCGCTGGAGCCCCGCTTGCAGGCGCTGGGCGTGATTTGGCGACGCGCAGCGTCGCCAATGCTGCGCGTCGCTAAAAAGCGACGCGCAGCGTTGTGCGCACTGCGCGCCGCTCCGCGCGCTGAGGCGCGCGATTCTCGCGCCTCTGCGCGCGGATTTCGCGCGAGGCCGCCTGGCTGCCGCTCCGACGCCCGCCCCTCTATAGCGACGGGCATACCGGCCGTCGGTACAGGGTCTGATGCCCTATTTTCCTCTTTTCAGCCTTTTTCCGATTTTTGGACCCAAAAATCCGTTTTTTATCCCATTTTTTTGGGGTTTTTGACTTCAAATTAAATTTTAAAATATTTTTTTAGGTAATTAAATAATAAAACTTGATTTTATCATTAAAAATAAAATAATTTTGGGTTAAAATAGGTTTTTTTCCTTAATTAAATTAGGGCAACCTATTTTATCCTATAAATATTTTATGATGAAATCAAAGGAGCCTCCTCTCTCCACATTTTTTAGACTAGATTTTTCTCTTCATCTTCATCTTCTTCTTCCACCAAAAATTTCAGATTTATTCCCCAACCAAAAATCAAAAAGAAAATCAATTGTTTCATTCTTTTTCCAACCTAATTTCTTCTAAACATAATTTTTTAGAGGAAGTTTTGTTGTTGGATTTAATTTTTGAGACAAATAGAATAATTATTTGTTCTCAAAATTGTTTTTAATCTTTTATTTTGTGTTCAATAAAACTTTTTCATTGATTTTGTTTTGAATCTCTTTTTGATAAAAAATTGATTTTGAAACAAATAAAATAATTGTTTGTCATCAAAATCTAGTTTTTATTTGATTTTCTAAAATAAAACTTCAATCATTTTTTTTGATATGAACAAAGTGATTGATTGTTCTTGAAATTATTTTTCTTTATTTTAATCAATAAAAGCTTTTTTTTGATCAAAATCATTTCTTTAGGCAAAGGTATCAATTCTTTGTTCTTAAAGAATTTTTGATCATTTTTATTTTCATGTTTCTTGGAATAAAATTCCAATATTTTCATAATATTTCACTCTAATATTGTGAATCATCAAACAAAGAAATCAATAATCACTTTTCCTTCATCAAATCCAATATTCTGAGGGTAAATATTCTAGGTTCAATTTCAATTTCTATTTTATTTTTATTTAATTTATTCATGTATATTTTATTGTTTTATTGATTTATTTATTGTTTTAATCTATTCATTTGTTTTATTGATTTTATATTTGTTCTATTTAATTGTATATATGATTTGATTTTTATTCATATAAATATTGATTGTTTATTAATTTTAACATGTAATTAATTTATTTCACTTTAATTCATCATTATTTTTAACATGTAATTAATAAATTCATTTTAATTGATCTTTTTGCCATGAAAATGGTTTATATCATTTGTGAACATATTTAATTAATCATATTGTTTAGTTAATTGTTTTCATCATTCTTTAATTGTTTTAATCTATTATTCTTTTCTTTATCATTTTATATATTTTTTGATTCGTTTATCTTCATCATTTTTCATCATGTGTATATTTTCATGTACTAATTAATTAACATGTTTTATTTTATTTTCATCACATCATTCAATCATTTATCACATATAATCCATGTTTCTCATTTTATTTTGGTTTGTTAATATTTTTGATTCCATTATCATTCTTTTCATATCATCTTATTTTATTTTAATTTGTTGTTCATTAATTGATTTAATTGATTTAATTACTAACATTATTTTAATTGTATTTTGTTTTTATGTCTAAACTCATTTTTCGCTTGGGCGTTTTTTGCGAGCACATCGGGAGGTCCAAAAAGGCTCGTTTGGTTCACATATTTATTTTCTTTATTTGTAATATTTTATTTAATTTTGCCATATAATTTTCTTGTAAAATTCTTCATTTAGGCACGCTAAAAAGAAAATCACAAAAACGTTTCTATTAATTAGCTTGGTTTTTTTTTCTAAATAAAAGGGGACCAATGTCCTAGTTTTTCATACCCAAATAAATCATCACATCAAAACTGTTTCATAATAAATATGCATGCGAGGACCAATGTTCTCACTATTAATGAATAACCCGTTTTATGCATGTATTTCACTTTTATAAATGGGAGTTGTATTCCGCTCCTAGTGTTATTGTAATTTATTTTTAAATGCTTTATTTTGGATTTTGCTTACATTTACCGCTTTCGATATGAATGATTGCGCCTTTAATTTAAATTGCATTGTGTGGAAAGTTGATGAAACAATGAATTCAAAACTTAATTATGATATTAATCAAGGTACGAATAAATGAGAAGTCCCGAACCCTGCTCTGGTCTTTGGGCTCAAGAGGCTAGAGGTTATCCTCCAAGACACCTCTTGTGTCACGAGAATTAGACGTTAATCCTAGGCCTCATGGCCCAATATGGATAAAATGCGCAAGTCTTAGGCTCTCTGAGGCGAGAGAAACTTTCCCAATGTTCTATTGGGTGGCGACTCCATGAAACCTCCTTGTTGCCCAACATAGACGCACTTGCGATTTATCGCAAGCAGTTGACGGACCCACAAATGCCCCGATCGCCCACGTGCGGGCGGTCGAGCGGGCGGCCGCGGGGATCCGGCGCGCGTCACAGTGGCGACTCCACTGGGGACATACTCGAGACTTCGATTCGAAAGTACCTTGATTAAAAATCATAATTGAGTTTTAATTTAAAAATTTCATCTTCTTTCAAAACTGCATTGCATCTCATTAGAGCCTTAGATCTATGCTAGTTTGGTCCCTCTTTTAGCCCCGGTGCGTTCCTGAAGCACGACCCTATTTTCACTCAATTTAGGGAAGTGTTAAGGATAATCACCAGCCCAAGCCTCGTACCATCATGGTATATTAAATGGTGACCCGATCGGTCGTTACGCTCGTGATGAGCTAGACCCGTCTGCAGGGATCATGCTTGGGTAGCCCTAAAGTAACACCACCCTTTGACCAAAGCTCATATAATGGCAATAGATACTTCCCTTAGGTGATATGAACCGTAATACCTTGCTTGCTATGTGGATCATTTTGTATTGGACAAACCCAAATAATCTGATTGGTCACCTAATCAAAGGCTTTCATGCCCCGATAGGCCCATGTCAACTTATTCGGGCTGCCTAAATACATAACGATCATAACCCATGTGCTTGCACATTAGATAAGAGATGTTATGATGTCGGTTTTCCACCGAGCACCATACGCATCCATTGGGTTCCCCGCTAACCCATGGGTTAAGCCCACCTAGGAAAGAGACCGCATTACCTCGTGTGTGGGAGTAATAAGGTTGGAAGGATCTACTTGCTTGCATGTGATTATAAATGTTGCATAGCTCACTATCATGCATTGTATATGTCATTCATGCATCATCCTAACAATCTAATTTTTTCAGCCATCATAGATTCATCTAAGTGGACTAGAGGTTCCGACGGTCGGCTAGTAAGGACAAATCTGCTCTTTGAGTTACCGGAACAAGTGTCTGACTGGGATTCTGAGTCATTCTCATCAATCAGTGAATCCTCTCTTGAATCACCAATGGCAGAAGAACCTGGAGTTTTGACCACTCAAGACCTAGCTAGGAGGCTAGAGGACTTCGAACGGAGAGTGCTAGACATGATGGGTGCCATGGCTGAAAGGATTGCCCATCCACCTGCTGCCCCACAGCCGCCTGTTGCTCTACAGCCACAAGCAGCCCTTCCTCGTGGGCAAGCCGAACCACCTGCTGGTGGGGAGGCTCCCTTCGTTGGAGCTGCTGCTCGCCAACCCGACAATGAGCACAGAGCTGCCGCACCCATCGAGCCAAGAGGGGAAAGGATTCATAACCCCAACAATGATTTCCTGATGGAGGAGGAAGAAGAAGTGGTGCCGATAGTCCACCACGCTGCAAGGCCCAGAGCACCCAGAGTAGAGGATGAAGCTTTAAGAGGTATGAGACAACAGATCGAAGCTATCACTCGCATGCTTTCAGCTGGAAAGGGGGTCAATCCAGAGGACAGAGATTTGGGGGATGAAGAGCTGCTACCCCAAAGATTCAAGATGCCCGAGCTGCCGAAATTTGATGGCACCTCTGACCCATCCGCCCACATCAAGCAGTACACCCTGGTCATGAAAGGCACAGGGCTGAGCAAGAAGCAGAAGGTGGAATATTTCTGCCTTAGTCTGGTGGGCCCGGCAGTTGACTGGTACCACGGGTTGGATAGGAGGTTCAAGGAGGATTGGGACCTTTTGACCGAAGAATTCATGAAGCAGTACGACTGCAGCACTAGGATGGAGGTCACCCTAAAAGACCTTGAGCTTCTACAGCAGAAGAATGATGAGTCATTCCATGAGTACCTCACCAGATGGAGAAACAGGGTCATGGAGATGAAGAGGAAGCCTGACACTGCAGACCAGATCAGGCCGTTTATCAGAAACTCATGCCCTTACTTAAGGGACTTGCTCAGTTTTAAGGGGCTCAAGGACTGGGAGTCGCTTAAGGATATCGCTATAGAAGCTGAGGTGGCTTACCTGGCAAAGAAAGCAAGCCAAAATAACTTTGCTGGGAAAGGCTATGGGAACCAGTCGGGATTCAAATCAGGCGGAGCTGGAGGCAGCAACAGCAGAAACGGTAGGACGGCAGAGGTCTCAGCTACTGGAGTTGGGCAGGGTCAAAGATACTACTCCAACTTAGGCCGCTCTCTATCCTGGGTACTGGAGAAACTAATGAAAGAAGGCAAGTTGCAACCTTTGCCACCCAGACCAGCCTTGAGTCAAGGACAGCCAGGACATAGAGGTGATCAGTACTGCGCTTACCACCAGCACACCGGCCATTTGACTGACCATTGCCGTATTCTGAGAAACAAGATCCAGGATCTCATTGACACCAATCAGATCACAGATCCTGAGAAGAGAGAAAAGAAGAAGAAGGCAGGCTACAATGCAGTCCCTCCACCGCGAACATGATTGTGTCTTGCAGTCCACTAGTGATATTGCTTTTAGATGCTGAAGATCTTTTTATTTCTAGAACATTTTATGCTACAATTTTCTGTTTGTAATAAAGAGAACAATGTTTCTATTGATTTCATTTCGCATGATCATAACAAATTAACTTTGGCATTAATCCAAATAATATGACTGCAGTTAATCTCGAAAACTTTGGGGAACCCAAAGAAAATCTTGATAGCATCTAATATAACTCCTGTAGAGAGGGAAATTAAAAATAAAAAAAAAAGCTAGTTGCAATTAGGGGACTGGATGGAAACTCACTAAGAGCACTAGAACCTTTCTGATTACCCGTCGAAGCGATCCCTGGATAAGACGGAACCTAGAAAATGATTTAGGCACTATTTCTTTGTATAGCTCTCTAAATGACCATTTCCTACCCTTACTTCACAATCGCTTGCTAGCCCATTGAGCCTTTATACGGGTATGCTGAATGCGTGCCAATTTTGTTGTTACACATGTTAAAACTATCCCCTCGCCTAAAATGATTTTGGCTTCCCCTTAGAAGAGTGGCCGCTCTAAAAAGGATGGATGAACGTTTTAACAATTAACAATTTCTTTGGACTATCGAAATTGCCTTGGTAAGGGCGAGTTTACACTTTGAAAAAAAAATAAAAGACCTCAAAACAGTAACCAATTGACTAGTTTCAATAATTACCCTTTTATTGTTATTCTGATCTCAAGGAGCTGAAATGTTACCGAGCCCAAATTCAAGAATACCTTTGTATATACAACTGAGCTGAGAATGGTTCATCCACCAGTCGAAAAAATATTGCGGCCATTTTTCTCTAGCAACCTGATCCTCCTTTGACAGCCATCTACCTAAGCCTGACATTACAACCCAAGTAAGACCTCTTGATTCTTGGTTCAGTCTTATCCAATTAGCGGAGATGACCTTCTAAAGATGTTTGGTACGTAAGAAGAGGCTTATGGTGTTTCTTGAGCTTCAAGCGAGGAGCCACGAGTGCATTCATGCATTCGAGTTAAGTCTCATCCCCAAAGTTGCATCTAGAATTCGCATTCAAAGAAAAAGAAAAAATTGAGAGAAAATCTTCAATCACAAAACCCGAGAGGGCTGATTGATAACAGGAGTTTGATGCTTTCAAGATCTATCTCGAGATTAGCTAAAGTCTTGTATTTTTTAAAATCAATGCCAAAATAATGATCATGTTTAATGAAATCAAATTGAAACACATGCATTTATGAAATGATGTGATCAGAGTATTGTACCCTGTGTGATCAAACTCATGTATCTGCCTACCCTCTGCTAACTCTCAGCACGCAAATGCTTCAACCGATTCATCATGCTATCAAATGTGAAGAATCAAGCTCATGCAACCATATTCTAAGACTCCCGAAAGATTCTTGCCAACAACTTCAGCAACCTTAAAAAAAAAAAAAAAAAAAAAAAAAAGCCGTTAGAGTGAAAACCGTAACTGGCGCTCTAAGCAAAAACTAGGCAAAAGGATAGGGTGAAAACCTGAAAACAGGCAGTCTGTCCTTCAAAAAAAGAAGAAAGAGAAAAGCCGCTGGATTGGGTTGGGTCCATTCCAGGCAAAAAAAAAAAAGGAGCAGGGTTATGTGAAAATCCACAAAGGACGCATCTCCCACTAAGAAAAGCTAGTGTGAAAATCCACAAGGGACGCACTACCTTCAATTAATGACTACATGTACCGGATGAGAATCTCGCAATCCCAAAAGGGCATGAAATTCAAAAGCAGCTCAAAAGGCATCAATTATATCGCAAATTGCAGCTAGCCCGGCTATCATCTTCAAGTTCACATAGATGAATTTTTATCCTGCATTCCTGCATTACTCATGCATTTCACTTGCATGCTCACCATTTTTGCATAGTTTAGTTTCCTTATTTTGCAGAAAGAAAGGCTTGAGGCGGACACCGACAAAAGCCGAGTGATAACATCGGTCAAATCATCAATCAAAACCTCAACTCATTCATCAATCCAGACATCAATCAAAACATATATCCAAGCCTCAACTCAATCATCAATCCACATACCAGCTTAATCATCAATCCAAGCACCATCCGAAGACCTCTCAGGGGGCAAATGATCAATAAACCAAAGACTTCCCAGGGAGCAGCAAACCGAAGACTTCTCAGGGAGCAGAAAATCGAAGACTTCTCAGGGAGCAGAAAACCGAAGACTTCTCAGGGAGCAGCAAACCGAAGACTTCTCAGGGAGCAGAAAACCGAAGACTTCTCAGGGAGCAGAAAATCGAAGACTTCTCAGGGAGCAGCAAACCGAAGACTTCTCAGGGAGCAGAAAACCAAAGACTTCTCAGGGAGCAGCAAATCGAAGACCTCTCAGGGGGCAAATGATAAGTAAACCGAAGACTTCTCAGGGAGCAGAAAATCGAAGACTTCTCAGGGAGCAGCAAATCGAAGACTTCTCAGGGAGCAGCAAACCGAAGACTTCTCAGGGAGCAGCAAACCGAAGACTTCTCAGGGAGCAGAAAATCGAAGACTTCTCAGGGAGCAGAAAATAGAAGACTTCTCAGGGAGCAGAAAACCGAAGACTTCCCAGGGAGCAGCAAACCGAAGACTACTCAGGGAGCAGAAAATCGAAGACTTCTCAGGGAGCAGCAAACCGAAAACTTCTCAGGGAGCAGAAAATCGAAGACTTCTCAGGGAGCTGCAAACCGAAGACTTCTCAGGGAGCAAAAAATCGAAGACTTCTCAGGGAGCAGAAAACCGAAGACTTCTCAGGGAGCAGCAAACCGAAGACTTCTCAGGGAGCAGCAAACCGAAGACCTCTCAGGGGGCAATAAACCGAAGACTTCTCAGGGAGCAGCTAACTGAAGACCTCTCAGGGGGCAAACGTTCGATAAACCGAAGACTTCTCAGGGAGCAGCTAATTGAAGACCTCTCAGGGGGCAAACGATCGATGAAATGAAGACTTCTCAGGGGGCAATCAACCGAAGGGCTCACAGATAGCACCACTTCAACCCACATGAGGTTGGCAAGGAGCACAATTCCAAAATTCACAGCGGTTAGCACGATGGCGGCACAATCCACAAGAGGTTGGCACGACCACGGCACTACCAATTCACAGCGGTTAGCACGATGGCGGCACAATCCACAAGAGGTTGGCACGACCACGGCACTACCAATTCACAGCGGTTAGCACGATGGCGGCACAATCCACAAGAGGTTGGCACGACCACGGCACTACCAATTCACAGCGGTTAGCACGATGGCGGCACAATCCACAAGAGGTTGGCACGACCACGGCACTACCAATTCACAGCGGTTAGCACGATGGCGGCACAATCCACAAGAGGTTGGCACGACCACGGCACTACCAATTCACAGCGGTTAGCACGATGGCGGCACAATCCACAAGAGGTTGGCACGACCACGGCACTACCAATTCACAGCGGTTAGCACGATGGCGGCACAACCCACAAGAGGTTGGCACGACCACGGCACTACCAATTCACAGCGGTTAGCACGATGGCGGCACAACCCATAAGAGGTTAGCACGACCACGGCACTACCAATTCACATAGGTTAGCACGATGGCGGCACTACCCACAAGAGGTTAGCACGACCACGGCATTACCAGCTACAACCAAAAGACAGCAACAGCTATCATCATAATTCCATCAAGCGGAAAGACGGCCGACTCAGGTACGCGTCTCTTTCCTTTTCTTCTTTGAGTTTAGGCTCACCTAGACACTAGTGTACTAGATTCCCCTAAACTAGGGGCAACTGTAGACACCGGATCCTGAGTCAGCCTAGATCGAAGTTACCCAATGATGATAATTGCCTTCATAGGCTTAAAAAGTTAAAAGTGATGGTTTTCTCGTCAAATTTGCATTTTTGAGTGAAAAATTAGAAAATAACAAAAAAATATTTAAAAAAATTAATTTTGAAAAATGGGGGCTCAAAATTATAGTGTTTTAGTCAATTTTAAAAAAAATAAAAAAATAAAAAAATAAAAAAATAAAATTTTTTTCGGACCGCAAGCGTCGGGCGCGGCAGCGCGCTGGCGCCCCGCTTGCAGGCGCTGGGCATGATCGTCGCCAATGCAGCGCGTCGCTAAAAAGTGACGCGCAGCGTTGTGCGCACTGCGCGCCGCTCCGCGCGCTGAGGCGCGCGATTCTCGCGCCTCTGCGCGCGGATTTCGCGCGAGGCCGCCTGGCTGCCGCTCCGACGCCCGCCCCTCTATAGCGACGGGCATACCGGCCGTCGGTACAGGGTCTGATGCCCTATTTCCCTCTTTTCAGCCTTTTTCCGATTTTTGGACCCAAAAATCCGTTTTTTATCCCATTTTTTTGGGGTTTTTGACTTCAAATTAAATTTTAAAATATTTTTTTAGGTAATTAAATAATAAAACTTGATTTTATCATTAAAAATAAAATAATTTTGGGTTAAAATAGGTTTTTTTCCTTAATTAAATTAGGGCAACCTATTTTATCCTATAAATATTTTATGATGAAATCAAAGGAGCCTCCTCTCTCCACATTTTTTAGACTAGATTTTTCTCTTCATCTTCATCTTCTTCTTCCACCAAAAATTCCAGATTTATTCCCCAACCAAAAATCAAAAAGAAAATCAATTGTTTCATTCTTTTTCCAACCTAATTTCTTCTAAACATAATTTTTTAGAGGAAGTTTTGTTGTTGGATTTAATTTTTGAGACAAATAGAATAATTATTTGTTCTCAAAATTGTTTTTAATCTTTTATTTTGTGTTCAATAAAACTTTTTCATTGATTTTGTTTTGAATCTCTTTTTGATAAAAAATTGATTTTGAGACAAATAAAATAATTATTTGTCATCAAAATCTAGTTTTTATTTGATTTTCTAAAATAAAACTTCAATCATTTTTTTTGATATGAACAAAGTGATTGATTGTTCTTGAAATTATTTTTCTTTATTTTAATCAATAAAAGCTTTTTTTTGATCAAAATCATTTCTTTAGGCAAAGGTATCAATTCTTTGTTCTTAAAGAATTTTTGATCATTTTTATTTTCATGTTTCTTGGAATAAAATTCCAATATTTTCATAATATTTCACTCTAATATTGTGAATCATCAAACAAAGAAATCAATAATCACTTTTCCTTCATCAAATCCAATATTCTGAGGGTAAATATTCTAGGTTCAATTTCAATTTCAATTTTATTTTTATTTAATTTATTCATGTATATTTTATTGTTTTATTGATTTATTTATTGTTTTAATCTATTCATTTGTTTTATTGATTTTATATTTGTTCTATTTAATTGTATATATGATTTGATTTTTATTCATATAAATATTGATTGTTTATTAATTTTAACATGTAATTAATTTATTTCACTTTAATTCATCATTATTTTTAACATGTAATTAATAAATTCATTTTAATTGATCTTTTTGCCATGAAAATGGTTTATATCATTTGTGAACATATTTAATTAATCATATTGTTTAGTTAATTGTTTTCATCATTCTTTAATTGTTTTAATCTATTATTCTTTTCTTTATCATTTTATATATTTTTTGATTCGTTTATCTTCATCATTTTTCATCATGTGTATATTTTCATGTACTAATTAATTAACATGTTTTATTTTATTTTTATCACATCATTCAATCATTTATCACATATAATCCATGTTTCTCATTTTATTTTGGTTTGTTAATATTTTTGATTCCATTATCATTCTTTTCATATCATCTTATTTTATTTTAATTTGTTGTTCATTAATTGATTTAATTGATTTAATTACTAACATTATTTTAATTGTATTTTGTTTTTATGTCTAAACTCATTTTTCGCTTGGGCGTTTTTTGCGAGCACATCGGGAGGTCCAAAAAGGCTCGTTTGGTTCACATATTTATTTTCTTTATTTGTAATATTTTATTTAATTTTGCCATATAATTTTCTTGTAAAATTCTTCATTTAGGCACGCTAAAAAGAAAATCACAAAAACGTTTCTATTAATTAGCTTGGTTTTTTTTTCTAAATAAAAGGGGACCAATGTCCTAGTTTTTCATACCCAAATAAATCATCACATCAAAACTGTTTCATAATAAATATGCATGCGAGGACCAATGTTCTCACTATTAATGAATAACCCGTTTTATGCATGTATTTCACTTTTATAAATGGGAGTTGTATTCCGCTCCTAGTGTTATTGTAATTTATTTTTAAATACTTTATTTTGGATTTTGCTTACATTTACCACTTTCGATATGAATGATTGCGCCTTTAATTTAAATTGCATTGTGCGGAAAGTTGATGAAACAATGAATTCAAAACTTAATTATGATATTAATCAAGGTACGAATAAATGAGAAGTCTCGAACCCTGCTCTGGTCTTTGGGCTCAAGAGGCTAGAGGTTATCCTCCAAGACACCTCTTGTGTCACGAGAATTAGACGTTAATCCTAGGCCTCATGGCCCAATATGGATAAAATGCGCAAGTCTTAGGCTCTCCGAGGCGAGAGAAACTTTCCCAATGTTCTATTGGGTGGCGACTCCATGAAACCTCCTTGTTGCCCAACATAAACGCACTTGCGATTTATCGCAAGCTGTTGACGGACCCACAAATGGCCCGATCGGCCACGTGCGGGCGGTCGAGCGGGCGGCCGCGGGGATCCGGCGCGCGTCACACTTTCTATCTCCTCTCTTAATGAGTTGCATTCACTGGCCTCGTGATGGACATCTCTATGGAACTCACAGTATTTGCTTTTGTCCTTTAGAGTGAGTGTCCGGTTGGACAGTCTCTTCGGCCAATTGATCTTTTTGTGGTTTTCCTTAATCCACGTTAAGATGCTAGCAGCTCAGAGTTGAGCAAGGTATAGGTCTCGGCCGGATTACTGTTGTGGTGCTTGAAACTTCTTTGTTTGGACTCTTTCTTCCTATTCGCACTTTTGGGGGCGGATACCTTTTCATAGCCTTTAAATTTCTTATCTTTCCACCCAATCAGATATTGTAGCCTATCCGCCAAGCTGGATGGAAATTGTAGACGATCGGCCATGCTTAGCGGGGATTGTAATTGATGGGCCATGCTTAGAGGGTGTTGTAGTTTTTCATCTGCTCTTTCCTTTTCCTTATTGGCCTTAATGGCTTCGTCCAATTGGATGAAGGGCTCAGCTCTGTCCATCAAATTAGCAAAGTTTATAGGTGGCTTGGACCTAATGGAGTTAAATAGGGGCTAGCTCTGGCTAGGTCTCTAAGATTGATCTGGAATTTCTGAAGCTACGGCTTGAAACCTATTAATGTAGTCTTAGAGACTCTCATGGGGTTTTTAAGCCAAGCTGCGCAGGTTGTCGATCGTTTTCCTAGCTCGGGCTTAGGTGAATCTCGTTGTAAAGAGATTATGAATCTATTCAAAGGAGAAAAGTGATTCCTGGAGGAGGTTGTGAAACTAGTCTAGGGATTTATCTACCAATGTTGTAGGAAAAACTCTATAGAAGATCCGATCGTCGTAAGAATACATCTGGATTGGTACTAGGTTTTCGGAGACGTGAGTCTTCAGATTGGATTTGCCCATATATTTAAGCATCCTTATTTTTTTGAACCTAATAGATAGTTTAGTTTCTCTAATTTTTTGGAAAAAAGGGAAGGAAACGTTGCTGTCCGATGAAGATCTCTTAGTTGGAACATATGTGCATGCCAAGTCGTCTCCCACAAGAGCCGAGGGTTCTTGTGACCGCTTTATAATGTAGGAGGAATCATATGTACAAAAAGAAGGATTTCTGCTAGTTGGGAACATTTTTTTCTTTTTTCTTTTTATCTTTTCTACCCATCAAGGCAAGGGTCGGATTTATCATGGCTTCTATCTTCTGGATTTGTTATTACAATCCCATTATTTCTTTGTTTTTCTCTTCCTTTTTCATCATCAACCTTTGAGGCACTTATCGGTGTCTGAGGTTGCTTGCCTTTCTGTATGGATTGCATTATACTATTTTTGAAGTCCCCAAGGATTCCTTTTAGGTCCTCCATGGTGATGGGAGTATGATCTAGCTGCGCCATGAACTCCTCGGGTGTAGGAATCGGATAATCATGAGCGGGGGATCCCTAAGGCTCATATTGTCCATTTTGTGGGATGTTGATCCACCTCAATTATGGCTAGTTTGATTATTTCTTTCTAATCCGAAGCATCTAAGTTGTCTAGAACTTGCCTTCGACTCTCAACGAAAGCACCAAATGATATTTTCTGAAACGTCAGAAATTGAGTGAGGCAATATGGTAGTTCTACGCAAGCCAATCGGATTTGTAGCACTTTTTTTCCTCTAAGAAAGCTTGTCCGGTCGGATTGGGCATGAACACTCCGAAATTTAAGTCAATAATGTTAGAGAGAGAATGTAGTGAGAGAGGCTTTTCTGAATTAAAGTGTATTATATGGGCACAATGACCTAGGGTATTTATAAAGAGTATGAAAACCCACTTGAGTAGTCTATCTTGGTGTCAGAGTAGGTAGGCAGCGACATGACAAGAAGCAAGTAAGAGAAATAGCCATGGTATGTGTCAGTGGATTGACAGGGGACGTTCCCTGTCAGCCCGATTGGACAGCTTGCAGACCTTATCGTTTCTGGTTTGGTGCACATCCGTTCAACACACCCCGGGCTCAGAGGCTCTAGGCCTCCCAGTTGGCTGGACTCTTGGTCTTTGTTGGGCTTTGGACTCAGGTCCAATGATAAGTTATATTAGGTATAATCACTTTTATTTTTTAAAATATAAGTTATAATTTTTATTCAAATGATATTTTTTTTTAATATTATAGGCAATTAAAATAAAAATAAATAAGACTTGAAATGTCCACTTGAGCAGTCTACCTTGGTGTCAGAGTAGGTAGGCGGCGACATGATAAGGAGCAAGCAGGAGAAATAGCCGTGGCATGTGTCAGTGGATTGACATGGGACGTTCCCTGTCAGCCCGATTGGACAACTTGCAGACCTTATCGTTTCTGGTTTTGTACACATCCGTTCAACACGCCCCGGGCTCAGAGTTGCTGGGCCTCCCAGTTGGCTGGACTCTTGGTCTTTGTTGTGCTTTGGACTCAGGTCCAATGACAAGTTATATTACGTATTATCACTTTTATTTTTAAAATATAAGTTATAATTTTCATTGAAATGATATTTTTTTTAATATTATAGGCAATTAAAATAAAAATAAATAAGACTTGAAATATAGACTTGAGTAGTCTACCTTGATGTTAGAGTAGGTAGGCTGCAACGTGATAAGAAGCAAGCAGGAGAAATGGCTGTGACATGTGTTAGTGGACTGACAGAGGACGTGCCCTGTCAGTCTGATTGGACAGCCTGCAGATCTTATTTTTTCTGGTTTTATGCGCGTCCGTTCACCATGCGCTGGGCTTAGGGGCACTGGGCCTCCCAATTGGCTGGGCTGTTGGTCTTTATTGGGCTTTGAACTCAGGTCCAATGACAACTTATATTAGGTGTTATCACTTCTATTTTTTAAAATATAAGTTATAATTTTGATTGAAATGGTATTTTTTTAATATTGTAGGCAATTAAAATAAAAATAAATAAGACTTGAAATGTAAAAAAAATGAAATTAATATTTTAAAAAATTGAAAGGATATGTGAAAATAAATAAATGGTATATTTTCTATATAGTAGGGGTGAGTATGGACCGGTTAACCGGTCCATGAGTCTAAAAAAAAATCAGTCCATTAATATCGGTTTTTTAAAATTTCTGTTCAGTAAACAGTCCATTACCATCGGTTAATCAGTCTATCGGTTTCAAATTTTCGGACCGGTTAACCAATATTTTTCGGTTAACCACTATAATTATAAAATGCATTTATAAAAAAATTAAATTGTCGAAAATACTTAAAATTTAAAATTAGAAAACAAACATAATCCAACATAATAATTAAATATGACGTTCAAACAACAAACATAAACTAAAAATATTAAAAAATTTTATTTTCACATACATTAAAAATTTTATTTTATTTGAAATTTTTAGTTAATATATTAATTTTATATAACTTTTCGAATATATTTTGATTTTAATTAATTAAAAATTGATATATCGGGAAATGATAAGAAATACTAAATATGTACATATTGAAAAATTAATAAATTAACTAAAATAACTTTAAAAAAACTAAAATGAAATTGAAATATTTTAAAGTAAGTGAATATTAAAAGAATATAAATAATTAAATATGAAAATAATGAAATAAAAAAAAAAGAGTGAAATATAATTAATAAAATATAGGGGTGTTTATTTATCGATTTCGGCTCGATTAACCAATTTATAAGCTAAAAAATAAAAATCAGTCCATTAATATCGGTTTTTGTAAAATATTAACCGTTAATCATAAATATCGGTTCGGTTAACCTATTTTTCGGATCGATTTTAGTTCGATTTTTCGGTTAACCAAATCCAACGATTTTTTTGATGACCATTACTATGTAGAGGCGTGTAAATGATAAAATTTTAAAAATAGAAGTATGTCATAGTAATAGAATGTTCTAAAAATATAAATGTGCAATTGAATCTAAATTATTATTTTTTTGCCTATGCCATCGTGGACACGCCCTTAATCGCTGCCTGTTAAGTAGAGAGGTAATATTTTGGTACAGTGGTTTTTAGATCCTCTATAAGTATGCAAATGGCATAATAATTTTTTTCTTAAAAAAAAGTGTGCGTGAAACTTGCAAAACATCTCATGCCTTCCATTCAAAGTTTCAAATCATGAGCTGTTAGGGTGGGCATGGTCGGTTAACTGGTCCATGAGCCCCAGTCCATTAACCAGTTCATTAATATTGATTTTTTGAAATTTCAGTCCATTAACCTGTCCATTACCATCGGTTAACCAGTCTATCGGTTTCGAATTTTCAGATCGGTTACCCAATATTTTTCGGTTAACCACTATAATTATAAATATATTCATAAATAAAATTAAAATATTCAAAATACTTAAAAATTAAAATTTTTTCACTATAATATAACATTATTGTTGTTAAAATAAAAATATTTGGTGGATATTAGCAAATTTATTTTTAAAAATTAATATTTAATAAGTAAATATAACCGGTACATAATCATTTTTAATTAGAGAAATTGTTATATTTACTGATAGCCAATTAAAAAAACTTAAAAATTTTAAAATAATTAGTATAATGAAATGAAAAAAAAGCACATGATTACCTTTAATTAGGATAAATTGTTATAAATTATTAAAAAATTAATAAATTAACTAAAAATTCGGTTTCGGTTCGGTTAACCAGTCACATGAGTCAAAAACCATTAACCAGTTCATTAATATCGGTTTTTTCAAAACACTAACCATTAACCAGTCTATTACAATCGGTTAATCAGTCCATCAATTCGATTTCGAATTTTTTTCGGTTAATCGAATATATCGATTTTTTTTTTTTTTAGCGCCGCTGAGCTGAGTATATGAAAAATTGGAGGAAGTATGTGAGTTTCCTTTTTAGTATTTTATTTGAAGACTGAAGAGATAGAGTTAGGCATCGTAAATTATCAAAGTATAAAAAGTTAAATTTTTACTGTTTGGTAAAAGAAATTTGGCCAATGCCTTCGTTTTGTTTTCTTTATAGAACATTGCCATTGGCCTTCCTCTCCATTAAAATTTTCCGTTCATTTTTTCTCCGATTACTGATTTGGAGAGTTAGATTAATTGGCAATGACGTTTTCTTCTCGGAGTAGCAGGCTCCCCGTTTTGGGTGCGATCGTCTCCTTTTGCTTTTGCTTTTTGATTGTTCTTTCATTCGCCGCTGACGATGCTTCGCACGATGACGAGTCCCCCAAGTCTCCTGGCTGTGATAATCCTTACAAATTGGTATTTTTTTTTTAATTCTTTGATCCAGTTTCATGGCTAGGTTACTCAGATGTTAATTTTCTTTACAGGATTGATTTTTATTGGGATGTTAATTTTAATTTTCATATGCAATTTTCTGAATTTTACTCAATTTTATATCTAGTATGTAAGATCCTGAAATTTTATTTGTGTACGTGAATTATCATTGGAAATCAATTTAACTTGATCAAGAGGAGTGGGGTTTTTTCAATTACGTGGAATGGCTTATTTTGATTCTTAGAAAGCTTACGGAATTTTATATTGTTCAGATGCAAAATGTTGCAAAATTCAAACTCAATCTAGTGCACTGTGTTGATTTTATCTTTCTGTTAGGACTCTAATTGACCTATTGCAATATGGAACTAAGGACTAAGAACAAATTATCGAAGGGAAGAGATGATTAGAAGCTTGGGATTACTGTTGCTGGAAGTACTGAGGATCAGCAAAGTGTTCATATGCAGTGTTTTTGAAGCGAATATTTCTGGCAAGGATTATGGATGGATTGTAAAGGAAACCTTTTAATTGTTAAATTCTTACGTTGTCTTTTCTCTCCTTGCTCCTGTGGTCAATTCCCTTGAATGTTTTGTGGGCCTGGATTTCTGTTGATTCTTATAGCACACATTACAGTAAAGAGAATTGTGTTTGTTGGTAGTTGATTTTGTTTGCTTAGGCGAGATGGAGAATCCCATGATCTTTTTCTTATTCATGTCAAGCAATGGAAGGAACTGCTATCCGTGAATTTTTTATTATTTAGCAATTCTTATAAGTTAAAGAAGTTGGCAGATATTGTTTGAGATGGAGAGGATTGCTCATAAAAGGTGTTAAAAGTGGTCCTTGAGCTAAAATTCCTATTATGAATGTGCACGTGTTTGGAAACAAAGAGATGGAATTGATAATGGATTGAGCACATAGTGCAGCTTTCCTGCAGCAGAGATTTGTGAACTATTATTATGTGAGGTTATTATACTGAGAGAACTTCTGCTACTTCTTCTTAGTTGTGTCTTGTGTCTTCTATAGTACCTGTATATTTTTATGCCAATTGATCTTTTCTTTTTCTTTAGTAAACTTTTATCCTAGCAAAGCAATATTTGGTATAAAGGAATTCGTATGAACTTCTTTCTAAATCTTAAATGAACTTTATTTTAGGCACTGAGAAATAACCAAGATGGAGTGTGTTCACGTAATAGATGGAGATGCTTGTGTGACAATGGGTTAATATCTCATTTAGGCCATCTCATCCTGCTAAACACTAGCTATCAAGGAATGCTCACCAAAATTCATTTAAAATAAGCAAGAAACATCTTACTCCAGTTTGAGCAGATTCAAGATGATTGAAGTTATCTTTTATGTCTTGAAAAGATGGGATATATGTTTTTCCTTTTTTCTTTCATTTTGTTTTTTGGTAAAAAGTTTCTTGTTGTTGCATTGGCAATTGTGAATTTGGTTTTTGATATAAAACTACATGAAACAAATTGACCTTTTCTTTTCTTCTTCTTTTTAAACATTTATTTAATTATTGGCATGCAAGTTTTCAGGTCAAGGTTCAGAATTGGGTTAATGGTGTTGAAGGTGAAACTCTGGGCGGGTTAAGTGCAAGATTTGGAGCTATTTTGCCTTCTGAGGCTGAAAAAGGTCTTAGATTATCCGCTGTTTTCTCAAATCCCTTGAACTGCTGTTCTAGTTCCTCTTCAAAGGTTTATCCATTTTTACCTATGTATTTTTCTATTACTACTTTCTGATTGGAATTTAAGAATGTTTGTAACATGAGTAGAAAACTTTCTGGATGCTTATAACTTGAGAATAGAAAAATTACATGATTTCTTCAAGAGATCTTGATTGCTGTCCTTTTTGTTGAAAATTTCCTCATCAGATTATTTCTTGGAAATTGCAAACTGTGACTTATTTCTTAGAAAAGTATGAAGTTTCTATCATTAGCATAGCATTCATGGAAATTATTGAGCTCATTTTGGTAAAATGCACTAGCATTACTTGTTAATTTCATTGTATATGGGGAAGCACCTCCGTGAACTTTCTGAATTGTAATTGAGGTTGTGGTTCCTTCCATTCCGCAGCTTTCTGGTTCTCTTGCAATGTGCATACGTGGTGATTGTGCCTTCGCCATGAAGGCAGAAGTTGCACAGTCAGAAGGTGCAAAAGCTATGTTGGTGATAAATGATGAAGAAGGTTGTAACTTCAGTGTCCTTTAATTTGCTACTAGCTGAATTTTTGATATATTATGTTTGTCATAACCTTCTACAATATGCCACCTATTCAATTTTTTCTTCTCATTCTCTTTTGTTATTGTTATTCTTACTAATATAAAAATATGTGCATTCATTCTTAGATCTTGCTGAGATGGGATGTAACAATGATACTCCTCCAAATATTTCTATTCCTGTTGTGATGATTCCAAAGTCAGGAGGAACATATCTAAACAACTCAATGGCAAATGGAGAGAAAGGTAATGCTTTGAGCCCTTACATTTGTTGAACATTAACATATTTATTTTAGGTACTAACATGCTTTTATTTTCTTCAAAAAAAGTAATAATGCGGTTGCCCATATTTGGATACAAGTTAGATTAGGAAGTATTGATTTATAAGGATTATTAAAGAAAACAGGGAGTTGATAGCTCCAGTTTTTCCATGCTTGGTGCTATTTTTGATCTACTGTGGAGGGTACATGTGAATCATTATTTGAAAGCATAATAAACAATTGAGATGGAATTCTGCAGAATATTGTTTTAACTTAGCCTCTTGATATTCCTTTTGAAATTTGGAAAAGCTCTCTCATTTTTTTTTCTTTTTTTTTTTTCCCGCAAATGACACGCAGGATGTGCATACAGGCACACAAATGAAATAAAAATGTATAGTATTCACAAATATCTGATTATGAGTATTTTTTTAATGCATATAGACACACAAATGAAATAAAATGTATAATATTAACAAATGTCTAATTATGGAGTGTTTTCCTAATGCAGTGGAACTTCGATTATATGCACCAAGTCGGCCAGTTATTGATTTTGCAGTGATATTCTTATTGATGATGGCTGTTGGAACAGTCTTCTGTGCTTCAATTTGGTTAGAGTTTACTGCCTCTGAGGACACTGATGGGCCCTATAATGAACTATCACCAAAGGTAGTACATTATGTTTGTGTGTGTGCAAGCTTAGTTTAATCTTCAAGATTATATTCCAAACATTTACAACTTTCAAATCTTCTCTACGTATGGGAGGGTTTAAGGGACAGGAAGTTCCCTTCATTCGCAGTGCATCAGTTCCTAAAAAAGTTACATATTAATAGTTCAAAGTTATCTGCTTATAGTAAGCATTAAAATGATGGTTTTCTTTATTTGGTCCCTAGAAGGGAATGATGAAATTCTGATTTCTAGTGGACTTAATATATCTGCACAATGTTTAATTGAAGGGCAATTGTGAGGTTACCCTGATCATCATTTTGATTTGTTTTTGATCTTTTTATGGTTTCCAGTAGGTGAGCACTGATGGAATAATAGGTTTTAAAAGCATTAAATTGCAAATATGGATAAATTTACACAATAATTAGAATGTATAAGTCAAGGTCAGAACAGTAGAGAGTTTTCTTTTGGGATGATAGCTGAAAGATGATGAGCATATAGTTGCTATGCTGGAATCTATTAATAATTTGAAGTATTGAAATTGCAATTAGATAGTTTCCCTTGCTACAATGAGATTACAAATTACTTAATGGAAAGTATACTTTGTTCTATTTATTTGTTGTTTAAGCTCTTTTAATCATTCAGCTGGCTTTTATTGCCAAATGGTCCACAGAGCTGTTCTACATTAGCTCCGTAAAGGAAGAAGAGATGTTGACTGTGTCTTAAGCCTTTGGTGTTGATATTACAAATTCTTGTTGTAGCATCATACAAGTATGATGGTACCTAGAGAAAAAGATATTGAAATGTGAATGATGGATGGTGATATAGACCTACTAAAAGACATTGTAGCTATTATTTTACTTGATATGTTCTCTATATTTTTGGTATTTCCATTAAATAGATGTATTTTCATGCATTTCTTTTCTCTTATTATTTTGAAGAAAACTTTTGACTGACTGTTCAAATGGTGCTTTGTAAAGGGGTACTGAATGTTGTTCCTTCTTTGATTGGCTAGGAAACTTCTAATGCTTCTGCAGCCAAAGATGATTATGAAAAAGAAGTCCTTGATATTAATGCAAAGAGTGCAGTTATTTTTGTCATAACAGCATCGGCTTTTCTGGTTCTACTATACTTCTTTATGTCAAATTGGTTTGTCTGGGTGCTGATTATACTCTTCTGCATTGGCGGGGTTGAGGTAAGGGGCTCTTGGTGGATTTTATATGTAATAATATCAGTATTAGCTGCTATCAGCAAACTAATGCATTCATATTTTGCCGTTACTATATGAGGGACTGCCAATTGATGCCCTGTTTTAACGTGTCAAATTTAAATAGTGCTGTTAGATACAGAATTGATAGATATATAGATATCCCATAGTGGGCCTGGTGGAATTTCGATACAATTTTAATTATGTTGCATCAATCTTCTACTTTTTTAACCCTTCAGTCTTTAAGATGCATGAGTGCATTCATTTTCTTGGCATACTTGGAACTTCACTTTCAGATTTCTGGTAATTAGTTCTGCACATATAGTGCATGTTAGATGCATGGGTCACTTTTAGTTCTAATTTCACATCTAACATGCACTATATGCATAGGTCACTTTTAATTCTAATTTCACATCTAACATAATTAGTTCCACACCTAGTTAGAAACATGGTTAATTCACATTAATATAAAGAACTGGTCGCTTATATAAGTGAGATTTTTGCCCTTATCCTCTGAACGAAACTGCTAATGAGGCCCAAACTGGTTATAATTTGAGTTCCGTGCATGGATGCACATTATGTGCTCCTAAGTATGTGGTGAGATCAATTTCTGTGACCATGTCTTATTCGAGGCAGAGGTCACACTAGTCCTCTCGACTTATCTAAATTATAAAATAAAAAAGAGAAAATATTATGCCTAGTTGAAATGTGGTTAAAACCAATCAAATTAGTTTGTTATATGAATGTTTATCTGATTTATAAGTTATTAGAAATTTCAATGGGCAGCAATAGTTCTGCATATGCTTATTGAATCTATATTTTTTTTTCCTCTCCTCAGGGCATGCATAATTGTATAGTAACTCTGATTTCAAGGTAAACTGGAGTACACATCTCAGACTTCTAATTTGTCATGCAACAGTTTTACGTCGTACTTCACATTCATGTTATTCTTTCTTGTTTATTGAGCAGTAAATGTAGAAATTGTGCACAAAAGAAAGTGTCTGTGCCACTTTTGGGACAAACATCTATTCTGTCACTGGCTGTATTATTTAGTTGTTTGGTGTTCGCTGTTTTCTGGATTGTGCATCGGCAGGCATCATACTCATGGATTGGACAAGATATTCTTGTAAGTTTCATGTGTGAGTACGTGTGCAATAAGTTAGTTTTTGCCGCATTTGGCATTGTTTGAAAAATTACCACAGCTTTCAACTGCAAACTTCTGAACCCTCTTGTTTGCATTAATGGTGATCATGCCTCGAATTCATCTTGATAAAACTTTCACCACCTCCTTTGGGTAATATAATTAAAATGAGAGATGGTTTAGGAATCTTTGTCCCTAGGTTGAGTGATATTGCACCATTATTTGCAGCTTGTATAAATATAATTTGGCAGTCAACCCTCAGCAACTCAGGTTTATGGTATTTGGTTGTATGATGCGGTGCAAGTGAATTCATGGTGGAAAGAAAATATGGAAAACAGCCTTAGTGAATATGGAAACGAAGAACAAAAAACTACAAACTAATTATAGTTAAATACTGACTTTGGGCAAAGGAGTTTGATTTAGTTGAAAAAGGCCTACTGTGATATAGGAGAGCCAGCATAAAATAAATCAACACAAAAAATGGGAAAATCAATATGACATGAGTGCACAGCAAAATTTAGCTATGATTATGAATTAGGCACCTAATAATGAATCCTGGCTGGTCCTCCATCTTTTATTTTAGTTATCTTGCAACAGGAAGGGTAATTATGGATCCCAAAAAGAAAAAGGAAAAGAACAGAAAAAGATACTAGCTATGCTTATAATTTATTGGTGGAATTTTTGGTTGCAGTGCATTTGCTTATGTTATTTTTACAAATTACTTCCACTCTTGTGGTTCTTTGCTGAATAATGATTTTTTTTTTCTGTTTTTTGACAGGGTATCTGCATGATGATAACTGTCTTGCAGGTGGCTCGGTTGCCTAATATTAAGGTAGCTAGGTTTTTGTTTTGTCAATCTTTTAGAGAATGTTAATTGCTTTTTTTCCTAATGCTGTTATTCTGGTGCAGGTTGCTGCCGTACTTCTCTGTTGTGCATTTGTTTATGACATATTTTGGGTCTTTCTATCGCCAATAATATTCCACCAGAGTGTTATGATTGTTGTACGTATCCCTCACTCATTTAACATGTCTTTTGGCTGAGCTGCTGAAATACAATTTTGCTTTCAAGTTGCACACTAAATGTTTGCTAAACCAAAAAAGAGTTATAACTTTAATTCTTTCTTTCTTTCTTCATTTGCAATATTATTTGAGTTAGATTTGCTATAGTTTGAAGCATAAATATCAAAATTAGAAATATAGATTTGTTTTGTGGTTATGAATCTAATAGTAATGGTTTTGGAGGAACCTCCTTTTTTTTTTTTAAACTTTTTTTAAAGTTTTTTATGTTCATATCCTTAATGCTCCTGATACACCAAATTCCACCAAGCTTAGTCTGCTTTTCAAACTCCAATGAAACTCTGAGATCAAAAAATGAAAGAAATCGGTGGATCAATTAAGAAGCATGGCTTGGGAAACCCGAACTGAGCTTGGAAATTTAGCAGTGGGTTGAGGAAGACTAAACATGAGAATGATTTGCAGACAATAGTTTCCATTTAATCGTTTTGCTGGTAAATGCTGACTGTAAACCTTTGCTAAATAGAATTTAGATTTGTGTCTGCTACATGTTCTCGTTATGTGAGAAAATTGTCAGTACATTACAAGAGAGATAATACTACCTGTTTTCATCTTGTTTAAAAATGTCCATTATTTCTCCTGTTATATGGTATTATTACAGTAATTAGTCCACTTAATGTGCTTCATATGATAAATGTCAGGTTGATGTATAGTTTCTTTGAAATACTTTCTGCACCTAGAAACTTCCTTTGACAATAACTGCACTTTGAAATATTTTTGGATTCCAGTACGAGCGTTTTTTTCCTACAGGAATTTGTTATACTGGATTGCTACAAAGGCATCTATTATCTGAAATCAAATTGCATTTTGCTGTGCTTTCTTTGCTTATATCAATTTCCCAATTGTGATTTTCCTAGTAATTTTGGAGTTTTCTCTCTAAGTTGAAATTTCGTCTTCCATTATCTACTAATTTTTGGCATCTGATTCTTGTCGGAATCTAATCTTCATTTGGACGCAATCAGTCAAATGGCCTCCTTTCTTTGGAGCTTTCAGTTTCACTTGTATTTTCTCTCCAGATATTACGCCTTGCTTTTTGTGCAAGCAATTATACCTCAATTAATTAATGCATCATCTAATGCAAATTAAAAAAGTTAAAAGTTAAATATATCTTGTGGTCGTTTAGATCTTGCATTAAAGGTAGTAGGAATTGGTTTTTAAATTCTGAAATGCATCCTGCATCTTCTCCTTGTGTTCTCATTTAACTCTAAAACCTTTGATATATAATTTCCTAATAATATTCTGGGTTACAAAATTATTTTTTCTTTTGCATGCATGAGATAGATGTTTGTTAATAAGAGAACCTGCTCATTAAATACCTTTTTGTTTTTAATTTGCTTCCCTATTTTATAGGTTGCTCGAGGAGACAACAGTGGTGGGGAATCAATTCCCATGCTTTTGAGAATTCCTCGATTTTTCGATCCATGGGGTGGTTATGACATGATTGGATTTGGTGACATTCTTTTTCCTGGCTTGCTTGTATCGTTTACTCGGAGGTACTGTCCATTTTATGTTATATTTACTTTCTGCTGAAATTATTATTATTATTATTACTACTACTACTATTACTACTACATGTTGTCGTTGTTATTGTTGTGTTTCTATTATTGTTGTCATTGTTATTATTATTGTTATTATTTGTTGGCAGTGTGGCCCTAGGGCTAAAGAATATCTTAATAGAGGTTCTTAAGCATAACATAGTATAAAACAGTTACAATCTAGGTGCTTCTACTTATGTGAAATCCAGAGTTTCATTTTCGCTAATTCTCAGAGCTTATTTGACTTCTACAGTGATGCCATTATTCTTTTCTGAAAGATAAATAATACTGACTAATAATTCTTGCTGAATGTCTGATGCTGTGATCAGAGTGATCATACTTGCATAATGGGATTTTCAGTGCAGAAACTCTTGCCTTCAAATATTTACAACTCCTTAATTCTTTAATATTTTGTTTTTAAGCTTCTGTTATATTCCTGCTGCTGTTTTCTTTTTGTCCCAGATATGACAAAGCAAATAAGAAGAGTGTGTGCAAGGGGTATTTTCTTTGGTTGATAATAGGCTATGGATTTGGTGAGCATTCTTGATTCTTTTTTTTTTGTAAATTTTACGTGATCCCATTTCTATCAGAAAACGTCTCTTTAACTACAATGTCAGGTAATGGCATGTTTTTGATCCGGAGATGTTGAATGGTGATTTGGGGGGTATTCAATTTGGAATCTAAAGTTAAAGCAAGTATATCTGCACCCGCAGAGTCATTAAGGAAAGACATTCCCTTGGTGTATGTTTAGATTCTAGTTTATAGCTGGTCTGTTATGTTTATATTTCTACATCTACTATACATAAAGTGTAGATTTGGGGGAGGTGGGGTGGGAGGGGGATCATGCGCATTGGCACATATGCCCTCGACTGTTGAAATTTTAGGCATGGGAACTTTACCCCTTATCATACAAATGAGTTATTCTTTACCCTTCTGTTATACTCCTCACCAAATTCTATAAGAAATAAATGTAGTCTACCAAACAATGTTACCTTCTGCTTTTGAAACTACATAATGGTAGGTGGGGATTGTTTCTTTCAATTTTATTCTCGCAGAAGTGGTAATTATTGAATTTATTGCTTCCATAATTTATGGCATGTGATAGTGTGTTTTTCTTTTGGTGCTAATTAAGGTTTTCCCATTGCAGGTCTTTTACTCACATACTTAGGTTTATATATAATGGATGGGCATGGTCAACCTGCACTCCTCTATCTTGTTCCTTGCACCCTAGGTAATAAATTTTTGATTTGATTTAGTATGAACAGACACGGACGCTATTTGGTAAACTTAAAAATGTAAGAGCTCAATAATTTAAGCTCTGAAAACTTGTGAGTTATGTCGATACTAATATAGCCACATTGCTAAGTACTAAAGTTTAGAATTTAAAATAAGTTCTAAATTTAAGTATTCTGTTAAAAAATAGTACTAATGAGTAAAATAGTTATGGTAATGGTTACTGTTTCTTTTGATATTTTTATTTTGGTAGTGTTGCCATTTGATGGTGGCAGTTGTTTGTAGCTACTGCAGTTATAGTATTTAGGGTTAATATTGTTCAGTTACAACGTAACTTCATTAACCGAATGGATTTTTATTGTTTGAATATGGGTGTTCTCAGTTTAGTGTTGTTTCTCTTAGAGAAAAATTTGGCATACTTAATATTGGGCTCCATAACTTGAGAAAATGTCTTGAAATAACTAATATCTTCCATTAGCAATACTCTTATAAATGAAAATTATATCTTAAGATGTACTTTTTCTGTAAAGGGTAAGCTGCATTCTGCTTCATTAGAGGAGCCTCCATGGTTTGTATTATGAAAACTTAAATTTTGTTTTCTTAAGATGTATATTTTTAATATTTCGACAAATATGGGCATATATCCCTGTTTAATTTGCATATCTGGAAAGTCGGCTTTGATTTTTTTTTTTCCCTCTTCTAAGTGTATCAGACATAATTAGAAATGGCCTAGCTTTTGAAGAGAGCATATTTGGAACACCTAAATAAACCAAATGTTTGTTTCAGTGTTTTACTTGTTGCTGTTTGTTTTTGAATTCAGTTTGCTTTTGATTTTAGTATGCACTCCCCCAATTAGTTTGTTATGGTAATGGTGGTGGTTGGACTCATGTTTATGGTTGTGATTGTGGGGGTAGTGTGCATGACTAGCTTGGTGGCATTGATCTTGATAACCATTGGTGAATTGGTAGTTGTTGCGGGAATTATGGCAGTAGCATTAGAAATGGAATCGTTGCAATACTAGTAGTGTTAGTGTATAAAATCATAAGGTTTAGTCAAGAAATAACTATTTTTGACTTAAGAAATTAATTGGAATGTGTTTTTTGTCTTTATCTTTTCTATCAGCTGACAGCAGAAACGTAACAAAGGTATATAAGAAGCTGAGCACTGAATATTTTAATTTGAAGTACTTACATGGTTATTGAACTCTACATTTCTCATGCAAGTGAATGCAAGTTTTCATATGCTTTCCAAAATATATCTTATTCCTTCTTTCAACTATGTTATTAGGACTTTCTGTCATATTGGGTCTGGTGAGAGGAGAGCTAAATGACCTCTGGAATTTTGGATCAGAAACTTTGTCGAGAATTACTTATGAGGAAGCTTGAAGCTGTATTTTCTAAAGAATTTATGCAGAGGATATTGGATGCGGTGCAAGGTGAAGTGGTTTGCTTTGTTTATGACATTCTCTGGTCAATGAGTTGTGAGGAATACCTGGTGGTGAAAGAAGATAGCTGTAAGTGTAACTTCTATTGTGTATTCGACTAACATTCTTATGGTTGTACCATACTTGAATTCTTCCCACTAAGTTGTCTCATACAGTCCAATGCTTTGGGATATTTTTGATTAACATGTTTATAGTTTACCGTTTCTTGTTTTGACTGCAACTGTAATTTTGTGCATTCCGTCCATTTTTAACTTTCAGTTGTATGGATATCTTTCTCGAAGTAAAAGGGGTTCCTGTATGTGTATCTTTTTCAAAGAGAAGAGAAATGTGCTTGTTCACAGGTGTATTTTGTGGGATTGTTGAACTCTGCTTTTTAGTTTTTGCGAGTTTAGTGGTAGATTTCAGACTTTTCCCAATATGAGGGTATAAATATAATTAAACGATTTTGAAAAGTTTACAATTAGATTTTTTCATTTGTTTATTTAAGGTTTAATAAAAGGGTCGACTTTTGATATTTCGGAGTATCAAATTGATAAGGTATGTCTGCATAATAGCCGTTGGATCAAATTGTGCTTGCTGGTTTAGGGATACCAGTTCGTTCTGTCACTTGACTATAATAGAAAAAAAAAAAAATAATAATATAATGAATGATAGTTTCTGTTTAAGATTGGATTTGATCAGAGTCGGCAAAACACTTTCCAGCGAGTGACAATTCGGGTTTGTGATTTTGCAATTCCATAGCCATCCGTAGTTAATAGGAGAGTTTGGAATCAAGAAAATGAAGAACAAAAGAGGACAACAATAGTTTTTGTTTGTTCATAGGTGAGTTTGGAATCATGAAAATGAAGAACAAAAGAGGACAACAATAGTTTTTGTTTAAGATTGTATTAGATCGGAGCTGGCGAAAGACATTTTCCAGAGAGTGACGGTGCGTGGTTTACGGGAAATGGATGCTTGTAATTTTGGGATTAGATAGCCATTCGTAGTTCATAGGTAATTCTAGAATCAGGAAACTAAAGAGTAGATGGAGACAGTTTTAGCTGTTAAGAAAAGAAACGTGAAGGTTGAAGACGAAGTATTGCGATAAGTATTGCATTATTCAAATAGTTTATTTTTATTAAATTGTATAATGCAAGGGAAATTTTTTATATTATTTTTTAAACTTCGTATAATTTAAACTTACTAAGTTTCATGATGCAATATGATGCTAATAGGATTATACTAATTGGGTTAAACTGGTATACATATGGGCATACTTATATAAACCTTACTGTATACCTTAATAACTGAGAAATCAAGGCGGAAACTATATCATTTATTGGCAATGAAGAGTGGTTTTAAGTGAATTAACAAGATGTACATATGGATACCCTACTGCACTCTCAATAACAGAGAAATCAAGACGGACACTATGTTTCTAAATCATTATATTGGTAAGATAAAGTGGTTTTAAATGAATTAGCTAGTAAGGTATACATATGTATACTGAACTGTATACCCTCGTTAACAGAGAAATGAAGGCAGACATTATATCTCCAAATCATTATATTGGCAAGGAAGAGTCGTTTCAAGTGAATTAATAAGATATACATATGAATATCTTATTGTACACCCTCAATAACCGAGAAATCAAAGTGGATACTATGTTTCTAAATTATTATATTGATAAAATAGAGTGATTTCAAGGGAATGAGTACGGTATACATATGTATATTCGACTGTATGCTCTCATTAATGGAGAAACGAAGGCAAACACCATATCTCCAAATCATTATATTGGCAAGGAAGAGTGGTTTCAAGTAAATTAACAAGGTATACATATGGGTACACATATGAATACACTATTGTATATCCTTAATAACAAAGAAATCAAGGCAGAGACTATATATGTTTCAAAATCATTATATTGGTAAGATAGAGTGATTTCAAGTGAATTACAAGGTATACATATGCATACCTGATTGGATACACGCATTAACCATTATATCAATTTAAAGATTGTACACATATATATGTATACCCAAGTATAAAGACACAATACTCAAGACAATTTCATAATAATTTAGAAGTATAGTGTTTAATTTGATCTCTCATTTACTAAGGGTAAACAAATGGTATACATAAGCATACGTATATGTATAAATTATGAAATTCACTTCAAGTTAAAAATTGAATTGTCATTTATTAAGTGTATATAGATGGGTTTACATGTATACCATATGAAGTTAAAATGGAAATCAATTTATCTATTGTAAAATAAGAAAACTATATGAAATATTATAAGAATAAAGGCAAGAAAATATAGTGAATTTAGAAAGAGATGGAGGGAAGGTTAACTATATTCTTACTTTTTTCACTTGTATGTATTTCATGGAAGAAGTCTATATTAATAGGCTTATGGATATAAGTTACATAGTAAACATAAACATTTGAGTTACGATTATTAATGAAGTGAGAGTTCCAAGTTAAGAGTTTTAACTTAAAGAATTTATGGACATCCATCATTTTTTAGTTTATTTATAACACTCCCTTTGGATGTTCATAAAAAAAAAATAATAAAATAAAATAAAATTGTTTCTCGTTAAAACCTTACTAGAAAAAATTCAGTTAGATAAAAATTTAGTCAAAGAAAAAGAATACACAATATTTATAATATACATAGTAGCTTCCTCAGTAAAAACCTTACTAGGAAAACCCAATGGAATAAAACCTTAGCTAAGGAAAAAATAGTATAACTTATATTTTACTTCCTCCTTATAAAGACATCACTATACATCTTTAAATCTATGCATTCTAATACTGTATCTTAATTTTTCAAATATTGCAATGAGTAATATTTTTATGAATAAATCTATCAAATTCTCCCTTGAACGAATTTGTTGAATATCTATTTCACCACTCTTTTGAAGATCATGAGCGAAGAAAAATTTTGGTGAATATGTTTTGTTTTATTACCTTTCATGTACCTTCCTTTTAGTTGAGCTATGCATGTTGTGTTATTTTTATACAGTATTGTTGGAATATTTTCTCCAAAGTGCAAGTCACACATCTTCTGGATATGATGAATCAATAATCTTAGCCAAACTTGTTCTTGATTCTCCTCATGCATTGCTATTATTTCTGCATGATTTGAAGACCGCTATTATATATATGTGCTTCCACAAGTGAATAGATAGCCTATTTGTGATCATGTTTTATATGGATTGGATAAATATATTGCATATGCATAACCAACTAAATGCAATTTGGATTTATTATAATAAAACAACCCTATATCGGTTTTTGCTCGAAGATATCGAAAAACGTGCTTAATTTTATTCTAATGTCTTCTTGTTAGAGAACTAAATCTTGCCAATAGACTTATAGCAAATGATATATTTGGTCTTGTATTATTAGTAAGATACATCAATGCATCTATAGCACTTAAATATGGTACTTCAAGTTGAAAAAATTCTTTTCGTTCTTTTGAAGACGAAATGAGTCTTTATTTACTTTTAGCGATCTCCAATAGAAGACGAAATGAGTCTTTATTTACTTTTAGCGATCTCACAACTATTGGGATACTCAATGGATGTGCTTTATCCATATTGATAAAGTTTGGGTACGCCCATGACTCTAATTTGGATAAAGATCCAATCCAGATTAAATTGAGTTATTTAATCTGATTAAAATTACCAAATCTTATCTCAGAAAGAGTCTGAGTTAAATTAGAGTTAAGGCTCTAGCCTTTAGGACCTCTATAAATAGAGGTGAGGTCCTCATTATTTGGTAACGAGAAAACGTATACGCCGCAAGGTTGCTCGTTCCCACTCACAAGTTTTTTGTCTTAATTTTCAGGGGCATTTAGATTGTGATCTAGCTGCTCTTACTCCGAGTGGGTAAAAGTCGGACCAGTGACAAAAACAAATGGGATCTTGGTAGACGCTTCCGCAACGAGTTTCTGTGCTACAAGAGGTAGGTACCATTATTTAATGTTACCTCCACGCATTAAATTATATGTGTTATAATTTTTCCCGTAATCCTTCATTGGTATCAGAGCCGTTGTTTTTGCGTCCTGGCATGTGGCTAAACAGATCTAAAATCTTATGTGTAAAATTATTAGATTTGAGATGCAATGAACACAACAAAAATTTATTTTTTTTGTGAAAAATATATATGCGTGCATATTTCGGCTCGATTCCGTGTATGTATACACCGAAACCCGAGGGGACGAACATGAGTGTTCAAAACAGCTAACTAGAAGTCGGGATTTTTGATTTTTGACCTCACCATTGGATTCACAGACCCTGAAAACCCCCCACCGGCCGGAATCGGAGAGTCAGATTCGGCCGGGAAGGCGGCGCGTGGACTACACGCGCCGCATACGTTCGGCGCGTACGCGCGGGCGGTGGCCCACACGCGCGTCACCACGTGTCAGCAGTATTGCGTCACTGCTGACATGTGGCCCAATAGCCGAGTGCCACCTGGCACAATGTGGGGCGGACACATGGACAAATCAGAGGATGACACGTGGCTGACTGAGGTCATGCCACGTGTCATGATGACGTGTCAATAAGTGACACGTGGCCCAACCAAGAATCGACACATGGACCACTGAGGTGCTGCCACGTGTCATGTCAGGTGTTAATGATGACGTGATATCACCGACACGTGGCCCAATAGACGTGAGACACGTGGCAGACTGTGGTCATGCCACGTGGCTCTGATGTGTCACAGGTGCCACGCAGGCACCACGTGGTCTAATCATATGTTGACACGTGTCAGACTGAGGTCTGCCACGTGTCGGTGCTGACGTGTCACGTGTGACACGTGGACCAATGAGACGCTGACACGTGTCGTTGACTTGCCACATAAGCACCAGGCGGACCAATAGCATTCAAACACGTGGCATGGCTGGATGTGGACACGTGGCTCAATACGGTGTTGCCACGTGGCAGGTCCGAGGTAGGGCGCGCGTGTGGAGCGTGAGCGCGTCTTCCTCCCGTTAGTCGGCGCGTGCGGTATACTCCGACCACCATTTCAGCTTCGTTTTTTGTGAAATTGATTTTTCAAATTATTTCTGATTTTTAGGTCATGTTTTAAAAATTTTTTAATGACCAGAAAATATATTTTGTAATTTTTGATATTTAAATGTGTTTAATTTCAAAATAAAATATTAAAAAATTTGTAGAAAATGTGTTTTCTGCTTTTGGAAATTTTTCAAAATATTTTGAAATTTTTTTTGAGGTTCTGTCCTTATTTATTGATTGAAATGCGTTTCAATCATGTGTATTTATACATGAGTGTATAAATTTTTCCTGTAATATGTTACAGAAATGTTGAATAGGGACAGCCGGTTCTTCCTTAAGAAACGCATAGGTTGCTTTGAGAATTGCAAAAGTGCAATCAATAAGCAAAATGAAAATGCGAAGGAAGATTTGAGCTGATGACATTGATGCAATAGTGCATCATAAAATACATGTGTGAGAACAAATGCAAGAGTGCATTTGAACTGGTGGTCCGAGTATGAAAATAAAATTTTGGTTTGAGTTACCAAAAGAAAAGTGTTGAGAAGTAACACTAAAATTCTGTGATGGTGTTGAGAAATGGACGAGCGTGCATTGTCCATGGCTTCATCAATGGACTTATGAGTCGCTTGATGAATTGATTAAATCAGTCAAACAAATAATCCCAATATCAAGAAAGATTTTATGAAATCTGGACTTTTACAATAGTTGATATAAGTGTTAATTTGAGTTGGCGTTTGTTGTTATTAAAATAGGATTTATGTTTCCTAATAATATTTGATATGAGTGTCTTATTTTGGAATTATTGGATTTTTGGTTAAATAAATGTGTTTATTTACTTATCATGATGGCATTTAACTTTATAATAAATGAGTTTATTTTAATTGTTAATTGGCTTGCGATATTTTATAAGTAAAATGATTGCATGCTTGTTAAGTAAAGGCTTAATAAAGATCCCCTCATAAGTTTGAGAACTTGATAATCCAATAATTCAGATTTATTATGTATGAAATTTTAACCTATAAGGTTGGACATTAGGACTTAGAGGGTAATTGGATACTATTAGTAGCATTTTCGAATTTGAGCCTAATAGAAAATTTTACTAGGTTATTATTTCAGGTGCATAATAAATTGCATGTATTGCTTTATCTCTTTTTAAATATGTGCAACATTGTTCCATTTGAGATCAGAGGATTTTAATGGATACTGTATCCAAGTTATAATTATGAAATCTGGAATACAAAGATCCAGTATGTGCTTGAAGAGCAAGAGGCTCTTAAATCTTTAAGTTCGGTTATGGCTGAACTTGAGGATGACACTATAACACAGTATAAGCAGGACCGGGATGCCTATGTTGCATCACATCACTAAGCAATTTTGCAAGTATCAAAATACAATGGATCTGTGGATCGCTTTGCAGGAGAAGTTTAGAGATGTGACTCTGAATAAGCTCCGATCATTGTAGATCAAATTTGATACATATCAGAAAAGTCTGATCATTCGATGCGAAAACATCTAAAAGAGATGAAAAAGAAAAGTGAGCAAAGTGAGCTTAGTAGTCATAAGTGACTGATAAGAAGAAGGTCCTAACTGTTATCTGTTCTTTACCCAAGAGTTGGTAGCATGAGAGGATGCAACTAACTCACATAGATAAGCAAAAAGACATTTGAGGATGTCACTTGTTATTTGAAGCTTAAAAGAGGCCGTCTGACAGTGATTAAGGTCAATGTCATATGGCATAGTCCTGTTCTAATAGAATGAGTTCTTATTAGAACAAGATAATAAGCTTCATTAATAGGGATAAAGAAAAGGCTTGAGAGCCTGAAAAGTAAAAGGAATAGAATCACGTAAGGTCCAAAGGCAAAAAGGAGATAAACTTTTTAAGAGTGAAATGTTTCAATTGCCTATAGAAATGACATTATGCAAGAGATGCATTATGCCTAAAAAGATACACTATTCTGACTCAAGAGTGAGTGAAATTTATGTATCTAGTTCTGAATTTTATCCTTTATGGGTGATAGATTTAGAACCAATGGACCGTGTAACAAGGGATCGAGATACCTTTATTATGAAATTTAGGTTCTGTTCTTACTTTATTGAAATTTATTTTCAATTTATATTTTGAGGATAACAGCGCACGCTTATGCTTGAATGATTTTATTGTTATGGATGTGGACCATAAGTATTTGAGTAAAACTATTTTTCCTTTAATTTATTATTTTTCACATAGTTATGAGGACCATGTGAAATTATGGCATGCTAAATTAAACCATATTTAACAAGACCGAATGAGTCGATTAGTTAAAATAGGTTTAATAAGTGATTTAAATAAGTTTGAATTGCTTACGTGTGAGCATTGCCTAAAAGGAAAAACTAGTTAGAAAATCATTCGAATAAGGAACTAAAGCCAAATTTTCATTGCAGTTAGTCCATTCTGACGAATGTGGTCAAATGAATGTGAGGGTGAGGCATGAGGCCTACTATTTCATCACATTTATATATGACTGTACTAGGTATGGTCATGTCTATTTGATTTCTCACAAGTCAGAAGCATTATGTTGCTTCAAGACTTATATGAGTATAGTTGAGAATCAATTAGATAAAAAGATCAAAACTTTAAGAACTGACAGAGGTCAGTAATATCTTAAAGATAAATTTAAAGTTTCATGTGATGAAAAGGATTGAACATTAGTTGTTCATTCCTATAAATCCACAACAAAACAGTGTTAAGGAAAGGAGAAATAAGACTCTCCTATATATGATTAGATCTATGATGACAGAGGCAAATTGCCTATCTCCTATTGGGGAGATATTTTATTGACTGTCACATATGTTCTGAACTATATGCCCTCTAAATCTGTCATTATCATAACTTATGAGTTGTGAACTGGTCGACAAGTTGACCTAAGCCATTTACCTCAATTATGGGTTGTAATGCTTACGTCCATGATACCTCAATTTGGTAAATTTGAGACCAAGAGGTGAAAAGAGTGTCTATGTGAGATATTCTTAAGTATCAAGAGGATACATTTTCGTGGGTCAGTAAGAAAATGACATAATGACAGAATTTGGATCACTAGACGTCATATTCTTAAGAGAATGAATTTCCAAAGTTGGACGAAGTGAATTAAGATTTTACTTTATATTAATTTCAGGAAGAGACCATCAGGATCACTCCATCCGAGTGGGAGGGAGTTAGAGGAAAAAGGTTAAGACCTTCATCCTCCTAACGATCCGGATGTTCGAGACCTGATTCGAGTGGGAGTATTATTGACTTGTAACACCCCCACCGCCGCCCCCTTTGGAAGGGCGCCGGCGGAAGCGCTACCCGACGCTCACTCACAACATACATACAGAGATACATACACTGAGCGGAAGCGTTCACCAACAATAATAACAAAGGCAAAACATAAATCTCATATAATCAAAATAAAGAGTTAGATACAATCCCAAAAGATTACATCATTCCTTTACAAAAAGTTACATAAGCCACTATACAAAAATATTACATACTAAGAGAATTATAGGAGGAGATAACAAAAAAAAAAAAATAAAGACTCTACTCCTATGTGGCCGACCAGCAGATGCGCAACACGAGCAGTCTCCCAAAATCCTGTCACCTACACGGGACAAGAACCCGTGCTAAGCGATAATGCTTAGTGGGGAGGAAACAAAACACAATAGAACACTATACAAGATATTGAGCATAAATTCAGAATTCACTAAACATCAGAGGGCAGAAATATATACACAGCTCAAGAGTCACTATATGTATATCAGCACTGAAACAGAAAATATGAAGCAATGATCATAATCAGAATCATGCAATAATTAGAACACTTCACTAATCACATACTAGACACTTAACACAATAGCCTGAATTCAATGGTGGAGGATACGGGAACACGGCACGGGAGACCGAAGCCTCAAAATAGTTTTTATACCCGAAGGTAGCGCGGGAGACCGGAGTCTCAAAATAGTTTTATCACTACACGAAAGATAACCATCTCGGAGGTCAACCGCTTCGCCCAAACGGGGCGGACACGGGCAGCTGCACTCACTAACCCTTCTTAAGCATGCTTAATTATCCAATACCTTGACACTCCAGGCTCGACAACACATTCACTAACACGACAATACAAAATCAAAGCAAGGTTCGACACACGACTCTAACATCAAATAAATTCATAACTAAGACACTAGTACAATTATATCACGAGTCATAAGCACAAACATATTTCATGCAATAGTGAGAAACCGTGCAAAGTGGAACAAAAGAAACACATTCAAAAAATAGGGCAAGCAGGAAGGGCCTCTGTCGCGATCGCGACAGTGTCGTGCTCGCGACAGAGCACGAGGCACCTCCTCGCGAGCTCGCGCCAGAAGGCCTGCTCGTGACGAAGCCCGCCAGGCAGATTCGCGCAACCGAGCTCTGTCGTGCTAGCGACAATGTCGCGGTTGCGACAGAGGGCTCTCCAATAACAAGGGGCCAATTCTATATTCTGTCGCGATCGCAACAGTGTCGCGCTCGCGACAGAACCCAGAATTGCCCAGATCTGCACTTTTCCTACTCTTCTCACACACAATCCTTCATACACTCAATCAACCATGCACAAACACTTACCTCAAGCCTCTCGTACATCACCGCATAATTCTCAACGCCACATAAACACATTTTACACAATAATCAAACATCAATTCATCATGGATTCACTCAAAACCTAACTCAAAATTCATTAACATAACATGTTCATATTCCGAAAACACATACTATCCTCACTATATCACTCACATTTTACTATAAATCACTACTTAATTTAAACATGCATTCATCTAACAACACACTCAAGGTTACAAGTGACATGCAATCACAAAATAGAATTCATTGAAGGAGAAATTAGGGGAAAAACGTAATCCACAAACACAGCTCCCAATCACAATCAAATTAAACTTCCAAACACATACACACACTAAAAAACGCAGCTCCCAAACCTGAAAATTGCAGCTTCAAACCGAGCCCCTCACGAGTCCGCTTTCTCTTTTCCCTTGCTCTTTCTTCTAGCTTCCGATTCTTGCACAAACCCAATCAAAACTCACTCAAATCAAACCCAAAATTTCACTATCGAAATCAGAAAAAGAAGGAGAAGAGAAGAACCGAAATAACCAGAGAACTCCAGACCACTTACCTTCAAAAACCCAGCTCAAAACTCAAGATTCCCACTCAAAGCTCAAAGAAAACACAAGAGAAAATGAGATAGCAGAAAATGGTATCAAGAGGGAGAGAGAGGACGGGAAAGAAGAAAAAGAGAGAGAGAGAGCTAGCTTCCACGGGAAGCTAGGCAAAATTCTGCCCCTCCCTTCCCTCTCTCCTACTTTACCATTAATGCTCACCTACCCTTGCCACTTGTCACAATCCTAGAGAATCAAACCATCCACTTTGACTTATCCACTCTTGGAACCATACACTAAACACACACAAGCTTCTCTTACACAAATATCTCCATGCACCAAACTTTACTCACACCATAATATTTCTTATAACCCACTAATCATCCAAGGCACCACACACACATAAACCACACAATAAAATCCCTTAGTCCACTTATATCCTACTACTATACACTACAAGCACACCATAACATTTCCTTCACTTAACTTATTACTTAATTACTTAATTCCTTAACAAATAATTTCTTATTATCCAAATTTCCTCTTACTTAATTATGAAAATACCCTTAATAATCTGACTTACCACGCAGATTCTGACCAGGCCCTTTTTGGGTTGTTACATGACTCCAGTGGGAGGAAAGAATACGGTATTCCTGACTCTAGTGGGAGAATGGAACATGATCCCAGTGGGAGCATTATGAATCATGATGAATATATGAGACATGTTTATCAAGATTCAGAACTGCACAAATCTAAAAGGATAACTGTTTCATGCCGACGATTTAAAATCAAAAGCTGGAATAAAGCCCTTTTAGTTATCCCACAAGACAAGAAAAAGCATAAAAATATTCAAAAAGCTTTTTTATGCCCATCTAAAGTAAAATGGACTAAAGCAATGGAAGAGGAAATGGCATCCATGAGATCAAACCATGTTTGAGAACTAGTTGATCTACTGGAAGGACACAAATTGAGAATAAATGTATTCTCAAAGTAAAGCGAAAGGCTGATAGAGGTATCGAAAGATATAAAGCTCGGCTAGTCGCTAAAGGGTTTATACAACAGAAAGAGATTCACTATGAGTAGACTTTCTCATCCGTTGTAAAAATTTACGTCCATAAGGTTCATTCTAGCCATAGTGACAAGTTTGAACGTAGAGCTTCATCAAATGGATGAAAAGACTGCTTTTCTCAATGGAGAAATGGATGGAACAACCTATGTGTTTCATCGAAAAAAGGCAACAAACATAAGGTTTGCTGATTGATGTGTTCAATCTATTGCCTTAAACAGTCTTCAACACAATGGTGCTTGAGACTTCATCATATAATCACGTCGAATGTGTTCAGCATGATTGATGAAGATCATTGTGTTTATAGTAAAAGCTCTGAAAATGAACTTATTATTTTGGCATTGTATGTAGACGACATACTCAAAGCTGAAAATGATAAATAGTACGTAAATGAAATCAAAGATTGGTTACCGTCCAACTTTGAGACAAAGGAAATGAGTCATGCATATTACATTCTTGAAGTTAAGATTTCAAGAGATCATTCAAGAAGATTGTTGCTATTTCTTGAGAGAAATATTTCAACAATGATCTTGAGCAATTTAATATGCAAAACCCTAAACTCATACATTACCCCATTGCTAAGAATTAGTTTCTTAGCAAAGATGTGTGTCCTATGAAGTCAGAAAAATTGAACGTATGAGGAGTGTTCTATATATGACAGTACCCTGGGCAGTCTTATGTATGCAGTGTTGTATACAAGACATGATATACGCTATGCAGTGGGCATGGTTAATAAATATCAATCTAACCCAGGCAAAGTACATTGGAAGCAATTGAATGGATACTCATATACCTTAAAAGTACTGCAGAATATTCTCTCTATTTTCAAGCAAATGATCTACATTGAGAGAATACAGAGACGTTGATTGGGCAGGAGATGTGGATGAGAGGAAATCCATTCCAGGTTTCATATTCTTGTTTGGCAAAAGTGCCATATCGTGGAGTAACAAGAATTAAGCCTGGGTAGCCCTATCAATAGTGGAAGTTGAATTTGTCACTTCCTCAAATATAGTACAGGAGATAGTTTGGTTGAAATGGTTTGTGAGCCATTTAAGAGTAACTGTCTCAAAGGTATTAGTGACAGTCTATAGTGACAGTCAGTCGTTGATAGCTTATAGTGGAGCTAAGCATATCGACATTAAGTATTAATATACGAGAGATATTGTTGCACAAGGAGAAGTGAACTTACAGTACGTTTCTATGCATGCAGATCCATTGAGTAAACCTGTAACGAGAGATGTGTTTTGAGAAATACATTAGATCTCGAGCTTTGCGTAGAATTTAATTGGTACTGTTATATTTTATATTATCCCTTAACGTTATTATTTGTGAATAATAACTAAAGTTCATTGTTGGCAATACATGAGTGTGAATGTTTATGTGTAAACATTTACTGTTATTAATATGAGATTGAGCATGTCGGACAGAGAAGTAGCCCACTCACAAGGGTGTTTACCTTAATTTTGTCAATGAGTTGGCAAAAACTAAGATGATGCGATTTTTGAACATATGAGAATGCTCGAGAGCCTGTTCAAAATAAAAGTGCCGTCTAGCAGAAATTATAAGATGAGTCTTATTAAGGCGCAAGATAAAGACATACATAAATTTGTATGCTTTGGATTGAGATCCAAATAAGGATTGTATGGAATCCGATGGTAAGTTATATGTAACTACCATATTCTGTCTAAAAAGCTAGATGTAGTCCTTAAGTAAGCGGACTAAAGTTGGGTGCTTCGGTGCATCGCAACCTTACGCTTCTGTATGGTGTTTGATATACACATTATTGAAATGTGAGACATGCGCTCCTTTAAGGGAAGGAAAGAACACCATAACACATGTTTTATACCGTGTGTGCTTATGTGACCACAGGGATGGGAATTTAATAATATTAATAATCTCAACTTTTCCTAATGTGAGACCCTATTTATATTTCGACCCTTAGAACCCTTAACTTATCCCTGAAGTATGGTTCAATATGGCTAGTTTAGTTAGTTTCCAAGAAGTCCGGGAAAAATTTAGGCCTGGCGGATCTAACTAGAAAAGCGAGTTGAATCATGATGGATGACGTACAGTAAGAGGGGAAGATAGCCTTTGGATTACTTTCATAATGTTTCGTGGTTCACTGGCATGCCTATTATAGTTTCTATGAGTAAAAATATAATAGCGAACACGAAAATTATTTTATGAGATCATGAGTTAAAATAATGAATGTGAGAAGGCAATCTAGGGTTAGGCATACATGAAGAAGAGGATCTTGTTTTGACGAGACGCTATATATCCCTAACAGGTGTATAGCACTAGTGCTCTCGGGGTATGCTGGTCACACAATCTATTTGCCAGTATAACTGAAGATTAAGACTAGAATGCATTCCGTCATGTGCGAGTGCGAGTGGGAGATGATAGAGTTTGGGTACGCCCATGACTCTAATTTGGATAAAGATCCAATCCAGATTAAATTGAGTTATTTAATCTGATTAAAATTACCAAATCTTATCTCAGAAAGAGTTTGAGTTAAACTAGAGTTAGGGCTCTAGCCTTTAGGACCTCTATAAATAGAGGTGAGGTCCTCATTATTTGGTAACGAGAAAAAGTATACGCCGCAAGGCTGCTCGTTCCCACTCAAAAGTTTTCTGTCTTAATTTTCAGGGGCATTTAGATTGTGATCTAGCTGCTCTTACCCCGAGTGCGTAAAAGCCGGACCAGTGACAAAAAACAAACGGGATCTTGGTAGATGCTTCCGCAACGAGTTTCTGGGCTACAAGAGGTAGGTACCATTATTTAATGTTACCTCCACGCATTAAATTATATGTGTTATAATTTTTCCTGTAATCCTTCACATATAAAATCACTTCAAGATCTTTTTTGTATAAATTGATTGATGAAGAAAAATTCCATCTTTTAAATGCTCAATCTATAGGTCGAGATAAAATTTTGTCTTTACAAATCTTTCTTTAAATAATCTACTACTTTTTTAAGCTTTTTAGGATTTCAAATAATATTTAAAATCATCAACATACACAACAATTATGAAAACTTTTGATCCCAATCTTTTTATAGACAAATGGACAAATCAAATCATTATTGTATCCTTCCTTCAACAAATATTAACTAAAACGATTATACCACATTCGTTCGTATTACTTTAATCCATATAGTGATTTTTGTAATTTTATTGAACAAATTTCTCGGGAATCTTTATATGCTTAAGGTATTTTAAATCCTTCAAGGATTTTCATATGAATTTTACTATCAAGCGAGCCGTATAAATAGGCTATAATAACATCCATTAGGTGTATGTCAAGCTTTTCACAAACTGCCAGTTTAATCGGGTATCTAAAACTAATTGCATCCACCACTTGAGAATATTTTTCTTCGTAATCAATGCCATGTATTTGCAAAAATCCTTGGGCAACCAATCATGCCTTATGTATTAAAATTTCATTTTTCGCATTTCATTTTCGTACAAATACTCATTTTCACCTTATTGGCATTACACCTTTAGGTGTTCGAACTACAAGTTCAAAACTTCACGTTTTGAAAGTGAATTGAATTCTACTTGAATTGTGTCTTTCCATTTTGGCCGATAATTTCTATTTTTACATTCTTCAATAGATTTAGTTTCAGATCTTCGTTTTCTTTTAAAATATCAATAACAATATTATATGCAAAAATATTGGCGATAACTTTATCTTTCTAGTTCCATCTTTTTTCCATATTGACATAACTTATCGAGATCTCTTCATTATCATTATTTTCAGGTACTTGAACCTTTTTTAGGGTTTTATGATTAGTTATGTCTTGAGTCTCTTCAAAAGCACATGCCTCCATAATATGACCATTTTGGTTATTTGCTCATTTCATTTTATGAGGACGTTTGTCTTTAGAATAGATTAGTCTATCACGCTTCAGGTATGGATTGCTAGTGTTTGTAGTATTAGATTATCCCAAGGGACATCAATTCGAATAGGAGCATTTTTAGCAGGCATATGAGATTTAGTAACTTTTCTTAAATTAGTGAATGCATTTGGTAGTATTTTATTTTGAACTTTCCGTTTACATTGTTTTGTTCAAGAATCTAAAAGAGATAATGATAATGCATTCCAAGTAATTTCTTTTTTTAGCTGCTTATTATCTCCCCCTAATGTTGGGAAAATTGTTTCATTAAAATTGTAGTTCATAAATCTTGCCATAAATAAATCTCTAGTTACTAGTTCAAGATATTTAATTATTGAAGGAGATCATACCTAATATATATTTCTAATCTCCTTTGAGGATTCAATTTTATGCATTGTGGTGGAGCAATTAGCACATATACCGCATAACCAAAAATTCTAAGATGGTTAATATTTGGTAACTGACCAAAAGTTAATTGTAATTAGGAGAATTTATGGTAACTTGTTGGCCTAATGCTTACAAATACTCCTGCATGTAAAATAACATGTCCCTATGCAGAGATGGAGAATTTTGTTCTCATAAATAATTGTCTAGGTATTAATTAAGATTAAATATATTAATGAGAAGTAAGTGGAAAATGGTGTGGCAAACTATGGAGATGCTACCACACTTTTGACATGTACATAAAAGTGATGGAAAAACAAGAGAGAGAAGGTTGGTGGGCCAAATAGAAGAACCAAAATGCAGAATTCCCATTTCATCTTTTCTCTCCATTTTCATACCTAATAGCATGCTGGAAGGATTTCTAAGAGGAAAGTTTAATTTTGGTGTAAAAGTCAAGAAAAACGTGAGGATTTAATCTCTCTTCCTTTCCTTTTTAATAAATAATTATTAAGAGATGGAAATTGTGAATTTGAAATTGAAGTTAATATGAATTCATAGTGAATTTTTAGTGGAAAATTCCAGCAAGGGCAAGAAAAAAGTGAAGGAATAGGGCTTGAAGTGAAAGATGGCTATTTTGAGGTATGGAAATGTTTTGATTTTATTAGTATATTCTTGCCATAAATTGAAGTTCTAAATATGCTATATTGAGTGTGAAATTGTTGCTGGTGTGTTGGTTTAGTGATATTTTGCCTAAAATTAACTGAATATGCTATAAGGATTGACTTAGGAGAAATTATGTTATAGGATCACTTGGACTAGTTTTCTTGTAATGGCCATATATTGACCTCCAAATTGGATAATATCTATTGGATATGAAGCTTAAGACACAGACCTACAATTTTTATGAAGAAACCATAATTTAATTCTGCCATTAAAACCCTTGAAATTAGGGTTGAAGTTAAGGAACTGTTGCTGCCCCTATTTTAGGAGCAGTCTGGATTGTTGTGGACATATATCATGATTTATAATTCTAAATGGCATGATTTTTGAACTATAGGAAACTTAGGATCTAGAAGAATAATTGTTAAAAGAGACAAAAGCTTAAAAAGTCTATTTGCTAGGTTAAAAGGACTAAGAATTTGGCCTATTAAGAAAATGGTTATGGACTTGAAACTTTGGAATTAAGCTTGCTATTTTTTAGGACTTAACTTAGATGTCTGACTAGACTTAGTTCATTAATTCAAGTCTGATTGGACTTACATGCTAAAGCATTAAGATCTCATGGTTTTGCTTATAATCGGATTTAATTCAAAAGCAATCTGACTTCGGACCGGTTTTTATTGATAAAAGAGTTGACTAGTTCTTTGGCTCAAGCTTGATTGGACTTAATTGCTTAAACTTATGAACTAACAGTTTAAGACCGATCGGATATAGCTTAAGTTTGATTTGAATTAGATTCACTTTCTATCAATGAAAGAGTTGATAAGATTTGGTAATGAGAAACTAGGTCCGATCGGATATAACTCTTAATGCCGATCGGACTTAACATTTAGATGTGAAGCAAAATGAGAAAATTGATATGAATTTAGCTTATATATAATGGAAATTTTGTACAAGATTATTGTTCGTTCACTAGCATCACTCAAAATCACATGGCATGAATTGTTTGTAAATGTAATAATTATATGACTGTAAATGAATATATATACATGTTATGAATGTAAATAGTAGAGAAAGATGATAATGAAGAGAGATAATAGTAGATGATGAATATTATGATGACCTAGATAAGAACATAAAAAAGCTATCCATAAATATATAGAAATGAAAAGTAATTATAGATGACTTGTACAAATTTTTTTAATGGCATGTTTAAATGAATTGTGCAGATATGCTACCACATTTCTGTTAGTTATTATTATTTTATTAATATATGCTATGATCTATATGGCATGTTATGAAGTAAAATGACATGAATTAAAGGTATTTAAAGAATATGACTACATGATTAATAATAAGATGAAAAAGGTGAAATAAGAGGATAAAAGAAATATGAATATGTATGTTAATAAACTTCCATAAATGTGAAAGTAGAATGATTATGCATATGCTTGGTTTTATAAAGATAAGATATCTTTAGGCATTCGATTTGACCCCATATTATCGGGCATAGACCTATAGCTTCTTAAAGGTACGTTTTCTTATTCGGATATGTTATAAAGTTTATATGACTTGAGAATGCATTGAAATGATATATTTAATAAATGCTCACATGATTGAATTGATAAGTATTTAAGAAAAGTGAGTGCATACATGAATGAGTCTTGATGAATTATGATGAGTATATATATACACACACACATATAAATATTTATGTAAATGCTTGTTGATGTGATTGGCATAATAATAATTGGATCGAACGTATGTACCTGTTTGACCAATGGCTTCAAGCACATAATGTGCTCATATACAAGTACATGTTATGAATATATGATCTTATTTGAGAATATATTTGAAAATATATATTTACGTAATAAAGATTGAAAGAAAGATATGATAGATACAGGAGCCTGCTTCTTACCCTTGGTTATGAATAGATAAGCATGTCCATAAGGTTACCGTGCAGCTGCTACCGTTGACACCTATGGTGTCCTTATTGAGACTAAAATGTCTCTATATATTTTGTACCTTCAGGTACTACTGTACCATATACCTTCAGGTATTTATATGCGATACCTTCGAGTATCTATCATACTGCACCCATTATCCACACCTACAGTATAAGTGCAAACTAACTACAAAATGAGAAATATATTATTAATTGTGATAAATCATGACATGTATTTTGTATTTCTGAATATGAATTATTTATAGTAACACTCTATACTCGGTCTGATAAACGAATCGAATAAGAATGTTACAACCTATCTTAAGAACCATAATAAATGAACAATAAAATTTCTTTTCAAGGTTAAAAATACTCCAAATTTTACTATTCATTCTGCAAAAATTTCGCCAAAATTTTCCCATAATATTGCCTATCTCCTGCAAGAAAAAATTCTTTACACTTCTAAAATCACATGTATAACTCCGAAACAAACTCCAACACAAATTTTCCATCCTCTATTATATATCAAATCATACATATCCAAGCAATTTGCATGTCTATCAGCTTTTGATAATTTATCTCAACTATATAAATACATAAACCGCAATATTATACATATTTGTCATATAATACACTTATTTCATAATCAATTACATCAAATACAAATATCTTTTGCATAAACTACATTAAAACATCATGAATTAATAACTATAATACAACTGTTCGATACAAAACTACTATTACAAATAATGCTCTGAATTGTCCATCTAGTGTATATAAACTAAGAAAGAGAATCCAAATTACAACATAAACGCCCCTTTTCAGTACATCCACCATTTTTGTCTTGATACGACTCCAACTTGATACAAATCTTTTGGACTAATCTCTTTTATCTCTAGGATGTTGTTCTTTAGCATATACGTGAAAAAAAAACAACACGCTAAGCTAAAAACTTAGTGGTGACTAAGATCCATACATACACATGTATATAATCATTTCATCACACAGATTTCATCAACACGTGCTCTATAATACATGCACCTCATGTAGTAAGACAACATTTTATAAATTATACCCAACATCCGTAAATAAATAAAAGAATTTCATGAAATATATATATACACAATTTAAATTACTATTTACATGCCATTAATCATTTTATAAGTAACCATAAATATATACAAGTAGTCTATTATCATTAATTACATATTTACTATCTTACCAATTAAATTACTATTTTGCCCTCAAATTACTACTTTTTCACATAATTACCCTTTTACCCCTTAGTTTACAATCTTATTACATAATTACCATCTTGTTATCTTAATTTACAATTTTTCCCCAAGTAGTATCTAATAAAAACCCTTGAAACGGATATATGGGACAAGGACCCTAAAGGTCTTAAATATGTTGAAGTGACCATTCGGACGCCAAAAGCTCCGACAGTGTCGAATTGACCACTTAGGGGTCAAATGCTCTGACAATTTCATAATACCCCTGTAGGGCGGTGTAAGATCGTCATTGGCCTACAAATGTGAGTCACCATGACTCTGTACTGCAATATGTGTGTCCCTATGGTTAGCCAACTATTTCTTATACTTTTGGTTTTAATACTAGTATACTAAGGGCAAAACTACTCATCGTTTCATTCCTTTACTATATCACATGCTCATTTCTATATTGACAATATTTTTATGCCTCAATCATATTCCTTATTTCATGGTTCTCATAATGCATCTTATACACACATACTTGTGCTTTCCTTATCAATTCATGTTTAAAATCAAATAATAAGTCATACCTACATTACACATCTCTAAATTTAGTATTAACTCAATTACCTTATTACATGTACCATATTTACATGTTCATACTATTATTCCAAGCATTTCTTTAACATCAAGTCCCTTTGAACCAAATACCATAATATATTTTGTATATATACATTGAAGTTTTTATGCCATTTGGTCATTTTCTCTTCACCTATACTATTTATAAACTATTTTAAAATCCCCCAGTTTCATTTACAATCCATCACATACTCACAGGCTTACACATATTTACATGTACATGAATATAATCCCTAATTACAATTTTTTCCTTTTATTATACCTTATATAACATATACATATATATACATAATCCAATCATGAGTAAAAATTCAAACTCATGCCTTTGTCCTAATTACCAATGTATCATCTGAACATTTAAAAATTAATCAAATTCATCAAAATAGTCAAACACAAATTTATAACTCTTGTTCCATAGAATTTAGGTTATCCCGCACCCTAACATCACTTTCACATTACTTTCATGCATCTTGGTCCAATTACATCATATCAAATCTATTGCAATGACTTTAAATTAATTGAATTAAATTCTCAACATATAGTGAAATTTAATATAAGCATAGTGTAGATGATTTGGATAAAGATATTAAACCATGCCCAATCATCAACTAAAGAAGCAATTAATAGTCTTTCATGTCCAATTACTTTAATCATTCATCCATTGCACAAAACATAAACTAACCATGAATCCTAATATAAAAATAATGCATACATTCAACCAAAATTCGTGAAATGTTATTAATTCATGCTTTAGATAACCACAATTAAATAACTAATTGATAACTAGCTACCCACTTACAAAAATCACATGTTAAACAAACATAATATTAACCAATTCAATATTTTACACTTAGGCACAATGCACATCACCAATTAAACTTAAGAAAAATATAAATTACACACTGAACTCTTCACATACTTAAATAATACCAAATCATATATTGGGACTTAACTTTTATAAAATTCTACACTAATAAAATCCTAACATGTATATTTTACTTAAAGAAAATAACAAAAGTTAATTTTGTTATTGCACTTACCATTTTTAGGTTGATATACAACAATTTTGGCTCATTTCTGTCGAAATCAAGCCCCTTTTGTCGATCATCGGAGGTTCGTCAAAGGAATGCCATCATTGTCGAGATGGAGTTCGAACCGTCGTAAGTCTGCTAGACGTGGTCATATGCCCTCACGTGACCCGGTTCGGCTGGAATTTTCGTCAAAACATTTCGGTATACCCATCTCCGATCTAGTTATCGGCTGTGAGTGATAGTGACTAGTGGGTACAAGAAGGAGCGCCTAATCTCCAGGAGTCCGGTGGTGGTGCTTGTGTTGCCATCCGACACTAGAGTTTGCCGAAAAATAGCCCTGCAGATCTCTGTACACCTATTTCAAGCTACTCGTTGCATGTGAGTGAGAAGGATCAGGGGACATCAAATAACTCATCTCGTCTTCAGGTATCATTGGGTTCCATTCGTGTCACCACTTGACGTCAAAAGTGGCCGAAATATGAAGAAAAGCCTTGGATTTTCAAGAGAGAGAGATCGTGAAATTTTTAATAAACAACGTTCTTCTTTTTCATTTTTGATTACTCAATAATTTCCACAATAGAGGCAATGCAAAATGGAAAGGCCTAATAATGCTTGATTGCTGGTGGATGGTGGCTGCTGGATCGACGATGGTGGACGAGATGGCCAGCGTTGGTGGTTGGCTCCAGTCTCTCCTAGAGGCAATGGGCCAGGCCTGTTCACTTACAGAAAACTGGTCCAGTTTTCCAAAAAAATTTTTCACAGAAAATAGAAAACAGAGATTATGTTTATTTTAGTCAATTTTCTAAAATAGAAAATAGAAAATAGATTTTTCAGTTTTCTAAAATAAAGAAGAGATTGGAGAACTAATAAAAGATGTTTTCTAAATTTTCTAAATTATTTTAATACATATATATATGTGTGAGTATATATTCACACACATATACATATACATGTATGTGCATACATATATATGTATGCATATACATGTATATATGTATGTATGTATGTATGTATGTATGTATGTATATACTTATATACATACATACATACATACATACATACATACATATACATATATGTATGTACTTATATACGTACATACATACATATATGCATACATACATACATATACATATATGCATGTATGTACTTATATACTTACGTATATACATACATACATCTACACATATATATATATATATATATATATATATATATATATATATATATATAAAATGTACGTAGACACACACACACACACATATATATACACATATGTATGTACATACATATACATGCACATACACATACTTATATATATATATATATATCAAAACGGACGGGATCGGGCATTCTTAGATTAAGAGGTATTTAATTCAAGAAAGAAAATCATATATAGTATAAATCTTTTCTTAATATTAGTAAACTAACAATTACAATAACCCATTCTGTGTACATTATGAGAATTATCTTCTATCCAACCCAATAAATTTCTTAGTTCTGTTTTTAGATAATTTCTTTGATCAGCCGAAGAAAAACCTATTTGATATAAATTTGAAATAAATTTATCAATTACAGAATTAGGAGTTATAATAGCAGAACCAAACTCCATGTATTAATCTATGTATTAATATATAAAAATTCAATCATATTTTTTATAAATCTCTTTTGAATATCAAAATCTTTACAGCCACAAAAATCTGTTTCATGTAAAACTTTCGTTTCTTCTTCTATAAATTTTAAATGTTTTTCTAATGATGATTTCAAATATAATTTAGAACCTCTATTTTCTAATGTTACCATTCCTAATTTTTCAATAAAATCATCTATATAACTTTCATAAATAGGTGCATAAGATGATGAAGATGAATCTGATGAAGTAGATGAATCTGACTGCATATTAATATCTTCAATCGGTAAATCCATATTTAAAATGTTTTAAGAAATGATAAAAGAAGTCTGATTAAAGTCAATTTTTGAATAAAATCTTGACAATCACAAAAATTATCTAAATGAAAATCATTATGCTGTTGAATTAAAATAGTTCTTAAGCTTGACAATTCTTGCCTGAGTAAAGCCCTTTCTTGAGTTTCTGAAAAATCTAAAGAAGATAAAGAGTCAATAAAACGATTTACAAAATAACTCATATTTTAAAATATACCTGATGTATTATTCACTGTTGAAATATTACAAGAAGGAGTTGGGATACATGAACAATTTCTGGTGAAAACTAATTGGAGATCTAAGGACTTATTACAATGGGAAGTGGATATTATTAAGGGTTTTTTATTCTTGCTTTCTCTAATTTTTCTTTTTGAAGAAAAGGCTATGTCTTGCTCTGAGGAAGAAGTTTGATTATATAAGCTGAAAAAGATCATTCTCGAATCAATGAGCTGTCCCTGATATGAAAGAAGGAATCTTGATAATTAAAACCTTTTCTGCCATTAGCTTTGGATAATGTGTTGTGGAATGCTGAGTTACTTGGAGTTTTGTGAATAATAGAGATAGTGCTTGAATAATGGAGAGATGAATCCTTTGAAAAGATAGTGCACCTTAAAACGTTTAAAGATTCTTTCTTTTGTTGGCCATTTGAATTGTCTTTTGAGCTGGAGAGTAGCATTATTGGAGAATCTTTACTGTTGAGTACCTGCAAAAAAGGTTAGTAAAACTTTACTTTTTACTTTTTTTTTATAATATTACATCTTCATATGGATCCTGAGAATCGATAAAATGTCGTGGTGCTGGGGCCACTTCCTCAGTGGAGGAATTTCCTTTCTCAGAAGTTGCCTGACTGAGAATAGCAACTACTTCTTATTCTGACATGGTGGAGGATAAGAGGCTGATAAGATGGTGCTTGCTAGCTGTGAATTTTGGAGTGGATTCTGATTGAATTTGTCCCTTAGTCTGAAGATGTGGAGTCTAATAAGAAAATTTGTCGTTATCAAATTTTTGTCTTACTGCTTCTGAGTTAGCTCTGCTTTCTTGAAAAGAGTCTCACCACTTTACATGATATTCTCGGTAGAGGACGGGAATGACTGAGTCTGTTGAAATATGGTAATTCTAGGTAATTATCCATGGTATCTTAAACTCATTACAAAACTGAACTAAGGAATCGTTTAGCTTAGTCTGATACTGCTCTTTATATTTCTCAAATCCTTGAAGTACTTACTGGGGAAATATGGCATCTATTGGTCCCATAAAATCAAACCATCTGAGGAACCAATTTGGGTAAAATCCTGAGAACTTGTTAGAAAAATAAAAGAACCATGAATGATTATAATTCCTAAGATATGCTTTGAACTAAGCTTCCTGATAATCGTAATAATTATAATGACTTCTTGCAGAATATCCGGTTAAGACTTTGTTGGTATACGGCTTCATACCCCATTCTGCTAAAGCCATAATCTTGAAGATCTTTACCTTGCTGTAGTTGATCCTGGTAGAATCTTGATTATAATTGTGCTCAATAACCACTGAATCAGTATCAATTAAGATCATTTCATAAAACTCTCTGGTTTTGTCTGGACATTCTTCTAAAAAATGGAAACCTTTTGGAAAAATAAATTCGATCAATTTATAAAAACTCTGATTTTCTATTAAACTTTGCTCTTCTGGTTCCAGAACTTTGATAAATTTCTTGCGAGGGTTTAAAAGACAAACTGATGAGGATTTTCTAGAAGATGAAGATGATGAGGCAAAGGTCGGGGTAGAAACTATAGTAGAAAAAGTTAGAGGCCTAAAGATAGAAGGAGGGATCAAAGGTGGAGTTCTGATTAAGGTTGAGGATACAAGTGGGAAAAACTGGGGAGTAATTGCTCTAGGTCTGGGTGACAAAGGAGAAAAATGGTTTGGAGAAACTAGAATCATCTGATTAGTATTGATATTCTGATTATTATTCTGATTTGAAAGGCTTGCTTTACTTAAAACCTTCTTATTATTCATTTTCCCTGTAAAAACTCACGAGAAAGGAAATCGGGCAAATAATTATTTTGTCCTTTAATAAATTCTATTTCAAAATCAAAATTACTAAGAAGGGCTTGCCATCTGGCAAAAATCTGTTTAGAAATTAGATTTTTAACATCTTTTTCTAAAATATGTTTTGCTGAAAGACAATCTATTCTAAGTAAAAACTTTTTCATGTACAAATCATCTTCAAATTTTATGATGCATGAGACTATGCTTAATATTTCTTTTTTAATAGTAGAGTAATTCTTTTGGGTATTATATCTACTTCCTGAATAATATCTAACTAAATCTTCTTTGTTATTTCTTTTTTTGCTTTAGAATTCCTCCAAATCCTAAATCACTTACATCGGTTTCAACTATTAAAAAAGCTTCTGGATGAGGAATACTAAGACAGGGAAGACTTTTTACTTTTAATTTTATAGTTTTTACTATTTGAGTATGGGTCTCTGTCCATGGTTTTGGGTTTTTCTTAAGTCTATCGTAAAGAGGCTGACAAATTTTTCCTAAATCTTTAAAGAAATCATGAACATAATTCAAACATCCTAAAAATCTTTGTAATTGTTTTTTATCTTTAATTTCATCTGGAAATTTTTATGTAAACTCTAAACTTCTATTTATAGGTCTAATGGCTCCTTGATTAATATCATGTCCTAAGAATCTTATTTTTACTTGAAATAATTTTATCTTTGTTGGAGAAATTACTAATCCATTATTATGAATAATATTATAAAAATTTTTCAAATGACTAAAATGTTGATTAATATTTTCTGAAAAGATTAAACCATCATCTATGTATACTATAGAAAATTCATTAACGGGTCTAATGATATCATTCATTATATTTTGAAATTCTGAAGGAGCGTTCTTTAATCCAAAGGGCATTACGTTCCATTCGTAATGGCCAAAAGGAGTATTAAATCCTGTCTTATATCTATCCTTTTCTTGAATTTGTATCTGCCACAATCCTGATTTCATATCAATTTTGGAAAATATTTTTGCATTATATAATCTTTTTAAAAGATCTCTTTTATTTGGGATGGGATATCTTATCCATTGTAAAACTTTATTTAATGGTTTATAGTTTATAACTAATCTGGGGACTCCTCTTTCTAATTCTGCTGCATTCATAACATAAAAAGCTGAACAAGACCAAGGGGATTTTGAATCTCTGATTAATCCTTTATTTTTTAATTATTGTATTTCTTTCCTACAGAGTTTTTCTAAAATCTTCTGACATATGTATAGCTTTAGATCTAGTGGGAATCCTTTTCTCATCAAAATCCTTTTTGTAAGGTAGGCTGACAATATGACTTTTCCTATTCCAAAAAGCATTAGGAACAGGAGCACAAACATCTTTTAAAAAAGTGTCTTCTAGCTCTTGTATTTTTTCTTTTATCTCCTTTTTATCTAATTGAGCTTCCATCCTTTTTTCATCTATTTCTTGAATTAAATACTTTATATGACTTTGCTTATTCTGTTTTATAAGATTTATTTCCTGAACATTATGTTTTAATTGATTAACATCTCTGGTTGTCATAGGAAAAGCAAATTCGAATATTATATGTTTTCCTAGTACTTTAGTAGATAATCCATTATTACAAACCTGAAAAGGATAAAGCATAGTTATACAGGAGGTTCCTAAAATTACTCCTGAATTTAAATTTTTGATTAAAATTAACTGAGTTTTATAATAATAACCCTTATTGCATATTTTAACCTTAGATAATTTATAATTAATATATAACTTTGAACCGTTTGCTGAACTAAGTCTTTCTGAAGTTTTCTCGTAATATTTGGTTGGTACTAACCCTTCTTGAATACAATTTTGATCAGCACCACTATCTACTAAGGGTAAAGTAGAAAGATGAAAATCGTCATTGATAACTATATCTAATTTAACATACCATTTTTGATAATTTATTTTAGATATGCTATTAATATATTCTTCCTTATTCTCTGATTCTTTAATAACTAAAGAAGTGGATGCCTGTCCTTTATCTTTATTTTGAAATAATTTACTTAAACTATTCTTTAAATTTTCTTCCTCTAAATATTGAATTTTTCCTTTTAGTATTTTCATATCTTGTTTTAAATTTTTAACTTCTTCTTGAAGATCCTGAATAGAAGATTCCCTATTAATTTGCTTAAATCTTTGGCAAATTTCGGAGAAATTATATGGCTTATAATCTTTTTGCTCCCTTTGTCCTATTAAATTTCTAAGTTTGAGTAAATAATCTCTTTTAATTTCTGGATCGTCTATTTTATCTATAATATCTAATAAAAATTCTTGTTCATTATTAAGTACGTTAATCTGGTTACACTGACAAGTTCCTATGCATTCACAAGATTCAGTTTCGCTATTACTCGAATAACTTTCTTCACTTATAAGATTTAAATCATTTTCAGAATAGTCTGATATATTACTTTCAGTTGCAGAAGAATCATTTATTACTAATTTCATTATTTTTTCTTTCAATTCTTCTGAGGCATCTAAACTATTTACTTTCCTTTTCATTTTACAATTTTTTGAGTAGTGTCCTGGTTTACCACATTTATAACAAATTATAATATCTTTCTTGTTGGGCCTTTTATTTTTATAAGATTTTCTCTTAGTGTACGTTTTGCTTTTATTGGGCCGTTCTAGTTCTATATTGGGTCTAAATGTCCTCTTTCTAGGATTATATCTATGTTTTATTTTATTTTTTCTCTTTACTCGGGCCGAGGGTGTACTAATTCTTTCATATCCATATTGTTGACAAAAATCTCCTAATTCTTTTCTACTATTAATATTTTCCTTTTTTAATTTTGCCTTGAATTTCATATCAGAACATATAGCTAATCCTTCCTTATTTATGTTGTTTATGATTTGGCCATAACTTAATTCTTTGTAAGGAATTACCTCATTATATTCAGATTTTAACCTATTTCTAACCTTTTCAGCAAATAGCTTAGGTAATCCTGCTATAAATCTTTCTTTCCAATAAGAGTTACTACAATCATTCCTTGTCATAACTTTAGTTAAAAACGTATCTTTATACCATCTAAAGTCTTGTAGTTTAGGGCAAGTAAGATTTTGCAATATTTCTGAATTTCTATCCTGATATTGGCTAGGATATCCTATAAAACATTTAGTTATAGCGAAAATTAAAGTATTAACACTATCGTCTATAAGTGTTTCTGTTGCCATACCGTCTTCTTGTTTTATTATAGTTTTAGTTGCTGTTAATATGTATAGTTGTTCTTCGTGGGTTAAGTAGTAATCCCACCATCCTTTTAATTAACCAGCAAATCCTGATATTAAGGCTTGTGTTACATGATTTTCTCTATTTCCTACAGATTTGTATGCACTAGCGGCCATAGTCATTTCTTGTAAAATATTTAATATCCTATATTCAGACTGTCCATCTATATTCCATTCATAAACTGATGAACCATCATAACTAGCTTGATAAACATTTTTTTTCTTCTAATTAGGTATCTGGGGGAGTAGGTCTAGCATAATAATTTCTAGTGGTAGGTAAAGGAGCATTTCTTCTTAACTTATTTATTTCTAGAGGATTTTCTGATGGTTGATTAAATTGAACTTCTATTTCTGTTATTGAATCATTATCAGAATCTAAATCTTTATTTATTATTGCTACCTGTTTATCCTTTTGCTTATTATCTTTAACTATTTTAGAACTATTAATATTTATATTACCTAATCGTTCTTCTATCTGTTTTAATATGACTGCTTCTCAATTTAGATTAACTGTGGGTCCAGTGAACATAAATGGCTTAAAAAATGGTTTTTCTGTTAAAAAAGGGGGTTTTGGAATGATGGTATCAACGGGTGACGGCTTCTGTATTTCAGTTTCTATCCGATTAAGATGACTACCTATTGTTTCTAAGGTTTGATTAGTGAAATTATTCTGAAGTATTATATATTGAAATCTTTTATCTCTAGAATCTTCTTCTTTTAATTCTGCAAAGGGTATTCCTATATAGTCTTGATCATTTTGTCTAAATACTATATCTTCTAGAGGAGGATGAATAGAAACAATTCTTTCATCTTTAGCTAAATTCCAGAGTTTACCTACTTTGTTTAACATTCTTAATTCCTTTTCAAATGGATAATATTTATTATTATGATAACAGTAATTTTCAAACCATAAGAATAAAGGAATATTAATCTTTTGATTTTCCATATCTTCGTACCATAATTTTCTAAAATCTTCTAATTTAGTTTGAGAAAAATTACTAAAATACCATTCTCTCTTTTCTTTATTATAATCTGCTTTTAAATCTGCTCTAAGAAATTCTTTATTAATTTCAAAAACCATTTTTTCTTTATTATTTATTATTTAGAAATTTTCCATCTGAGATCTAGTTGGGCTACCTAATGATTCATTTTCTTCTGTATAAATAGGTCTAGGGACATTTCCTCTAAAATCTATTCCTCTAATATCTAAATTTCTAGCTGAGGAGGTACGTCTTAAAGTACTAGCTGACGTAGAAGGTCTATTATTAGAGTATACTGAGTGTCCACCTGTTTGAGGAGTATTTGAAAAATCTATATCTACAGATCCATCAGTATGTTCTAATATTCTAGAGACTTGATTATCTATATCTATTAATCTAGGTTCACTGATTTCTTGAAGATTCCACCTAGTTGATCTAGTAATTTCATCCCATTTTAATCTTTTAAGTATCTGAATATTAGAGTGTGCCCTATTTCCTTCAAATATAATAGTTTCATTTCTGGTTAAGGTATTTACTGATCTTGGGTTTATCGAAGCTGTCATAACCTTATAATATATCCTATAAATTACTGCTACAACTTTTACTTCTTCTTTGACATTTAAATTTTTTGTTTTTACTGTTAGAGTTAATGTATCCATTAAATGTCTGTCAAATAAACTTAAAGTAAATCTTGGGTAACAATTGAAATAAACTAGTCCATTTGCTAAATTAGTTTCTGCCATAGCAAGCAAAGAATTTGAAAAATCTAAATGTCTGGCATCTCTTAAGCACATTAGAACGGGGACATCTAATCCTAACCTGAATAAAGGTTTAATAGCTATCTGAACAACTCCTATATGTTAAAACTTATATTTATTTCTTCTATGATTATTAATTGCCTCTCCTGAAAATAATTGAATATTAGCATGTTCTTGATTAATTGGTAAAGTTTGTTCTGTTGTTTTAATAGAATAACTGGACATAAAATCAAAAGTTCCTATTGAATATATAGTCTTAATATTCTATTTTGGAATAGTCCAATTATGTAAATCTTGTGCTACTTTATCTATATTTATTTGTAAAGAGTTCATATCTAATGAATTTCCTAAATCCTGGTTCGAATTAGAACTAGATCCTAGTTGATTTTCAGAGAGAATTCTAGATAATCTATTCATAATAGCTTATCTTAATCAAATTTGTTTAAAAATAATCAACAGTAAAGATTGAACCTGAGAGTATTCACGGGACCACCCAACCGTGGGACCACCTTATGCCTCTCCTGGGCTACTGGCTGACCAACACACGTCTTCAGGCTGACCAACGTTTCCTACTCTCATGAACTATCTGTTCTGCAACTATTTTTAAAACAAATTTAACCAAAATAAACTTTATGAATAGCTTAAATAAAACTATCTCCTCTTCCCCCCAAGCTCTGATACCAAAATGGACGGGATCGGGCATTCTTAGATTAAGAGGTATTTAATTCAAGAAAGAAAATCATATATAGTATAAATCTTTTCTTAATATTAGTAAACTGACAATTACATATACACACACACACACACACACACACACACACACACACACACACACACACACACACACACACACGTGTGTGTGTGTGTGTGTGTGTGTGTATACATATGTATGTATGTATGTGTGTGTATGCGTATACACACATACACACACACACACACATATGTGTATATATATATATATATATATATATATATATATATATATATATATATATATATATATATATATATATATATATATATATATATATATATATATATATATATATATGCATGCACACGTATATGCATATGCGCATACATATACACATACATGCAAATGCAAATGCATATATATATATATACATACATATGCACATGCACCTGCATATGCATATATATATATATATATATATGCATGTGCATGCTATATATATATATATATATATATATATATATATATATATATATATATATATATATATATATATATATCTACATACATACACATATATATAGAATATAAATACTCTAATTTACCATTTATTGATATGTATGTGCATATGCATATGCATATATGTGTATGTATGTACATACATACACATATATATAGAAAATAGTTACTCTAATTTTCCATTTATTGATATGCATACGTATATATACATACGTATATGTATATATACATACATACACATATATATAGAAAATAAATACTCTAATTTTTCATTTCTTGATAAATAAACACGTTTTCTAAATTTTCTATAGAAAATAAATACTCCAATTTTCTAAGAAAATAGAATACAGAAAACAAAAAACTATTTTCTGTAAGTAAATGCACCCAAGATGTCCCTGCTTTTCTCTTCTCTCTTTCTTTTTATTTTTCTATTTTCTATTAACTTCCATAATTTTTCCTTCCCACATTCTCCATTAATATAATTTTTATTTTATTTTATAGTTATTATATTATATATTTTTTTTATTAATCTTGATAAATTTTTTAATCTCTGATTCACTAACCCTAATAATATTTATAGTTTAAATTACCAATAATCATAAATAATACCAATTTCGCCTAATCACCTTACATCTAATTATTCATAATTCAACTATTTGATTAGTGTTATTTGTTGATTGCTTTAGGTCAACTGCGACTTTCCATAAACTCTGTAGCATTTATTATGAGTCTATTATCTGAATTTGTTTCCTAGGTTGTAACCTCCATGAAGAACTCACTTAATTTAAAGATTAGCCTCAAAATTTATCTTGAAAGGCACTATTTACTACTTCAAAGTTATGGTTATCAAATTCAAAATTTTGGGGCGTTACATTTATATACAAAATAAAACATAAAAGTAAATATAGGACAAATGAAATGCATGCTCGGTATGTAATGCTCTAAAATATAGCCTAATAGTAATATGTCATGTTTGAGGTAAATTACAAAATGAATTATAAGAGTTAAGTGAACTAAAGAATAGAAAAGGACGAAAAAGGAATTAATTTAAAAGAAAAAGGGCAGTTTGGTCATTATTTCTAATTGCGTTATATATATAAGTGAATTTAGAATATGGGTAAATATGGAAATAGAGTGAAATTATATGTAACTGTAGAGTTAAATAAAGTTTTGGGGTCAAATTGTAAATATAAGAAAATAAAAGATGGAGTTGGAGAGAGAGACATGTGGACCAAAGATAGATTAACACACACATAGTTCTAGAAATTTCAAAATGTCATATATATATATATATATATATATATAGAAAGAGAGAGAGAGAGAGAGAGAGAGAGAGAGAGAGAGAGGGAAAGTGTAACATCCCCAAAAGGACCCTGGTAGAATTGAGATTAATTAAGTAATTAAGGGTATAACTGGAATTGGCTAAGTGTAGAATTGGAATAATTAAGGGCTTAATTGAAGAAAAAGATTTGTTATTTGAGAAAAAAATTTGTTTGAGTGAGTGAAAGAGAATTAACCAAGGACTCGATTTATTTTGACCATTGAGTGGAGGACACATGGCAAGGTGGTTGGGAGCAATAAATGAAGAAAAGGGAAGTGAGAGGGAAGAAGGCAGATTTTGGCTTTCTTCCCGTGTAAGCTACTGTTCTTCCTCCTCTCTCATCCTGCTCTCTCCCATCTCCTTTCTCTCCTTCTTCATTTTCTGCTCTCTACCCCTTCTTCTTGTGCTATTCTTCAAGGTTTGAACAGGTTTTTAAGTGGTCAAGGGCTGGTTGCACGGTAAATTTGGTTGGGTTTCTGTTTTCCTCTTCTTCCCATTTTGCGTTGGCTGGGGTTTATGTGGGTTTGATTAAGGCTTTGTTTTGGTTTGCTGGGTTGCAAGGAGCTGCTGATAAAAGAAAAGAGAAAGGAAAAGAGAAGGCTTGAGCTTGAAGAGAGTGGATTTTGAAGCTTCCTTGAGGTTTGAGAGTTCTCTGTTTTGAGTGGCTTGTTTTTTCTTTTAAATTTCTGGGAAATTGAGTTGTTTGGGATGGGTAAATGCTTGTTTTGAGTTGAATTTTGATAAATATATAAATGGTAAAGTTATATTGGCATACATGTGATATAAAGTGAATTTGTATGAGTTAGTGCAAAATTCTGGGTTTTATGTTTGAGTGCAATTGAAGTTAGTTGATTAGTTCGTTTATGTGTTAATAAATTGCTTATTATGATTATGTGATGTTAATGGCAAGAATATAAGCATCTTTCAGGGTAAGTGGTGAATGGTTTGAATTGTATGCTTGATTGCTTGGTTTTTGTTGAGTTGGGTTTGAGAGGAGCAGAGTTAGAGTGAATGCTCTGTCGCACTCGTGATAGCCGAGCTTCAGCTGATATGCTCTCTGTCGCGAGTGCGACTTCGGTTGCGAGCGTGACAGAGAGCTCGGTAGCCGAGCTTCTGCCAGGCCAGGCTTCCTTAAGAGCGTATCGACCCGCACGAGCGCGAGGGCGACCTGCCATCCTCTGTCGCGAGCACAATTTAGGTCGTGAGCGCGATAGAGACTTGTTAGCTACCTCTCGCGAGCTCAGAGCTTATCGCGGGTGTGGCTTAAGGCGAGCTTTGCCTCTGTCGCGGGTGCAACGGGTCGTCACGCCTTCTTCTTGTGTGAGAAAAGGGAAGTGAGAGGGAAAAAGACAGATTTTGGCTTTCTTCCCGTGTAAGCTACCGTTCTTCCTCCTCTCTCCTCCTGTTCTCTCCCATATCCTTTCTCTTCTTCTTCATTTTCTGCTCCCTACCCCTTCTTCTTGTGCTGTTCTTCAAGGTTTGAACTGGTTTTTAAGTGGTCAAGGGCTGGTTGCAAGGTAAGTTTGGTTGGGTTTTCTTTTTCCTCTTCTTCCCATTTTGCGTTGGTTGGGGTTTATGTGAGTTTGATTAAGGCTTTGTTTTTGTTGGCTGCAAGGTGCTGCTGATAAAAGGAAAGAGAAAGGAAAAGAGAAGGCTTGAGATTAAAGAGAGTGGATTTTTGAAGCTTCCGTGAGGTTTGAGAGTTCTCTGTTTTGTGTGGCTTGTTTCTTCTCTTAAATTTCTGGGAAATTGAGTTGTTTGGGATGGGTAAAGGCTTATTTTGAGTTGAATTTTGATAAACATATAAATGGTAAAGTTATATTGGCACATATGTGATATAAAGTGAATTTGTATGAGTTAGTGCAAAATTCTGGGTTTTATGTTTGAGTGTAATTGAAGTTAGTTGATTAGTTCGTTTATGTGTTAAGAAATTGCTTATTCTGATTATGTGATGTTAATGGCATGAATATAAGCATGTTTGAGGGTAAGTGGTGAATGGTTTGAATTGTATGCTTGATTGCTTGGTTTTTGTTGAGTTGGGTTTGAGAGGAGCAGAGTTAGAGTGAATGCTCTGTCGCACTCATGATAGCCGAGCTTCAGCTGATATGCTCTCTGTCGCGAGCATGACAGAGAGCTCGGTAGCTGAGCTTCTGCTAGGTCAGGCTTCCTCGAGAGCGCCCCGACCCGCGCAAGCGTGAGGACGACCTGTCGTCCTCTGTCGCGAGTGCGAGTTAGACCTGTTAGCTACCTCTCGCGAGCTTAGAGCTTGTCACGGGTACGACTTAAGGCGAGCTTCGCCTTTGTCGCGGGCGCAACGGGTCGTCGCGAGCGTGACCCTCCTCTATTTTTAGAAAATGTTTTATTTTATTATTTTTTGCAGGGTGTCTCACTCATGTTTATTTATTATTATTATTATTATTATTATTATTATCATGAGCTAATGTTCGTATTATTTTACATGCTTATAGTGATATTTAATTATGATTAGTGATGTAATTCTTTGGTATTGTAAAGTTAGAGTGTTCTGATAGAGTGTGTCGTGTAAACCTGAATGGTCATAGTAGTGGATAGATAAGCATGCTTATAAAGGGCTAGTGATCGCAGTTGCTAGTGTTTGACCCCATTTGGGTCTAGTGTTTGATACATTCGGGTATCCAAAAGTTTTTAAAATTTTTTGAGACTTTGGTTTCTAGTGTTTGATACTATTCGTAGTATCCAGTGTACCCGTATCCACCGCCCATGTAAATTCAGGCTAGTGTATTGAGATTGTACTTGGTTTGATATTTGGAGATGTGTTTATGTATATGAGAACTGCTTATAGTAGTGTTTTTCCTTTGATCGTTATCTCTGCTAATCTTTTTGTTTTAATGAATATGTTTATATCGTTACTTGCTTTATTATTGGAATGATTAAAGTATGTTGTTGCATGTGATCTGCGCATGCTCTCTTTATGTGTATTTGGGCATGAATGTTACTATGTGTATGCATATGTTTCTGTTCCTCCCCACTAAGCGTTATAGCTTAGCACGGGTGTTTTTTTTGTGTAGGTGGCAGGTTCGTTCCGTGTGGAGCATCTGCAGGTCGGCCACTAGGAGTTAGAGTTGACTTCTTTTTGTGCTTTGCTCCTGTATTTTGTATAAGCTTTCATATAGAATATTTTTGTATAAGTTATGTATATGTAACTGTTATTAAGATCTTTTTGTAATTTGTGAATAGTGTATATTTTTGTTTTATGTATTAAGTTTTTTTGTTTTTTTCGTAATTTACTGCTTCTGCTTGCATATGCATGTGAATGCTTTTGTCCAGTTATGTGTGGCACCTCGATATTCTCCCAAGGGATATTGGGGTGTTACAATTTATTGGTATCAGAGCATTGGTTTAGGCAGTTCTGGTCAATTAGATGTTAGAGTATAGAGTATGTGCATGTGAGTCTATCTAGTGTTTAGCCTAATGCAGATGTTGTCTTGTGTAGAGTTAGATGGAGTCTGATCCTAGTGACGATGTGGGTGAGACTACCGGCAGTGTTAATCTTAGGAGGGGTGATCGGTCTGCACCTGAGCGTGCTCCAATAGAGGGTCCCGATCATGCTTATGGTGATCCGGCATTAGTGCAATTACTGCATTTGGTTGATCGACTGACAGCTCCTAAGGCTCCCACGAAACTTTTGAGAAAGAGAGGAGCGGAAGAGTTCAGTGGGACTTCTTTGGACCAATCGGGTATAGCAGAGTTTTGGCTTGAGAGAACTGATAGGATTTTGCAAGAAATCAGTTATCCTCCGAATCAGAGAATGCCTTGCGCGGTATCGCTATTAGAAGGGTCGGTATACGATTGGTGGAAGCTTGTGCTTTGTAATCCTTTAAGACCGACTGAATTAACCTCGAAAATCTTCGTGCAAGAATTTGAGAAGAAATATGTTACAAAGGCCTACCAGGAAGCGAAGTGGAAGGAGTTTATTAGTTTGAATCAAAGGAGTATGTCGGTTAGTGATTATGAGAAGGAGTTCAGCCATTTGAGTAAGTACGTGCCAGATGTGTTACAGACTGAGGATTTCAAGTGTCGATATTTTGAAGATGGTTTGAGGGAAGTAATTAGAGGTCCTTTGTCGGCCATAGCGGTTATACAACCAGTGGGCTATTATCAGTTAGTTGCAGTGGCAATGAAGCTAGAAGAGTCAGAGTTAGTAAAGCAGAGGATATAACAAAAGAGGAAAGCCCCGGATAGTGGAGTGGTTGGTAGTAAGAAGGTTCAAAGTATTCCTAGTGGGCAAGGAACTAGAGGGCCGGTTCAAGTACCATCAAAGGTCGGAAGTGTAGCATTGCCCTCTAGTAGAGGAAGCATGATACCCAAGTGTGAGCACTGTCAAAAGCGTCATTGGGTCCATGCCAAAAGCTTACCAGAGCTTGCTTCAATGTGGCAGCATGGAGCACATACTTGCCAACTATCTGGAACGGAAAGAGAGCAAGGGGCATCCCGGGAGTAGGGTGAGTGGAGAAAGATCAGGAGTAGCGAGAAGTGGTAGAGGTAGGAGTAGAGCTCCACAGGAGCCATCGAAACTGTGGAGTAGCCGACCGTTGTTGGTGGTTTTGCTAGGGTATACGCCATGATTAGAAAGGATGCAGATGAGCCCACAGGTTCTTCCGGTAAGTTGTGATTCGATAAGCTTGGTTTAAGTTATTATTTTGGTATTTGGGTTGTATGTTTGCTAGCGTGAAAATTTCGAGGACGAAATTTCTTAAGGGGGAGAGATTTGTAACATCCCCAAAAGGACCTTGGTAGAATTGAGATTAATTAAGTAATTAAGGGTATAACTGGAATTGGCTAAGTGTAGAATTGGAATAATTAAGGGCTTAATTAAAGAAAAAGGTTTGTTATTTGAGAAAGAAATTTTTTTAAGTGAGTGAAAGAGAATTAACCAAGGACTTGATTTATTTTGACCATTGAGTGGAGCAAGGTGGTTGGGAGCAATAAATGAAGAAAAGGGAAGAGAGAGGGAAGAAGGCAGATTTTGGCTTTCTTCCCGTGTAAGCTACCGTTCTTCCTGCTCTCTCCCGTCTCCTTTCCCTCCTTCTTCATTTTCTGCTCTCTACCCTTTCTTCTTGTGCTGTTCTTCAAGGTTTGAACTGGTTTTTAAGTGGAAAAGGGCTGGTTGCAAGGTAAGTTTGGTTGGGTTTTTATTTTCCTCTTCTTCCCGTTTTGCGTTGGTTGGGGTTTATATGAGTTTGATTAAGGCTTTGTTTTGGTTGGCTAGGTTGCAGGGAGCTGTTGATAAAAGAAAAGAGAAATGAAAAGAGAAGGCTTGAGCTTGAAGAGAGTGGATTTTGAAGCTTCCGTGAGGTTTGAGAGTTCTCTGTTTTGTGTGGCTTGTTTCTTTTTTTAAATTTCTGGGAAATTGAGTTGTTTGGGATGGGTAAATGCTTATTTTGAGTTGAATTTTGATAAATATATAAATGGTAAAGTTATATTGGCATATATGTGATATAAAGTGAATGTGTATGAGTTAGTGCAAAATTTTGGATTTTATGTTTGAGTGCAATTGAAGTTAGTTGATTAGTTCGTTTATGTGTTAATAAATTGCTTATTATGATTATGTGATGTTAATGGCATGAATATAAGCATGTTTGAGGGTAAGTGGTGAATGGTTTGAATTGTATGTTTGATTACTTGGTTTTGGTTGAGTTGGGTTTGAGAGGAGCAGAGTTAGAGTGAATTCTGGGCTTGAATTCATGGCTATATCGTGAGTACGATGCTTATCGCGAGCACGACAGAGGACTTGATAGCTGAGCTTCAGCTGATGTGCTCTCTGTCTTGAGCGCGACTTCGGTCACGAGTGCGACAGAGAGCTCGGTAGCCGAGCTTCTGCCAGGCCAGGCTTCCTTGCTAGCGCGCCGACCCGCGTGAGCTCGAGGGCGACCTGTCGTCCTCTGTCGTGAGCACAATTTATGTCACGAGCGCGATAGAGACCTGTTAGCTACCTCTCGCGAGCTCAGAGCTTGTTGCGGGCATGACTTAAGGCGAGCTTCGCCTCTGTCGTGGGCACGATTGGTCGTCGCGAGCGCGACCCTCCCCTGTTTTTAGAAAATATTTTATTTTATTATTTTTTGCATGGTTTCTCACTCATGTTTTTGTTGCGGGCACGATTGGTCATCGCGAGCGCGACCCTCCCCTGTTTTCAGAAAATGTTTTATTTTATTATTTTTTGCATGGTTTCTCACTCATGTTTATTTATTATTATTATTATTATTATTATTATTATTATTATTATTATTATTATTATTATTATTATCATGAGCTAATGTTCGTATTATTTTACATGCTTATAGTGATATTTAATTATGATTAGTGATGTAATTCTTCGGTATTGTACAGTTTGAGTGTTGCGATAGAGTGTGTTGTGTAAGCCTGAATGGTCACAGTAATGGATAGATAAGCATACTTATAAAGGGTTAGTGATTGTAGTTGCTAGTGTTTGACGCTGTTTGGGTCTAGTGTTTGAAACCTTCGGGTATCCAAAAGTTTTTAAAATGTTTTGAGACTTCGGTCTCCAATGTTTGATACTGTTCACAGTATCCAGTGGACTCATATCCACCGCCCATGTAAATTCAGGCTAGTGCATTGAGATTGTACTTGGTTTGATGTTCGGAGATGTGTTTATGTATATGAGAACTGCTTATAGTAGTGTTTTGCCTTTGATTGTTATCTCTGCTAATCTTTTTATTTTAATGAATATGTTTATATCGTTACTTGCTTTATTATTGGAATGATTAAAGTATGTTATTGCATGTGATCTGCGCATGCTCTCTTTATGTGTATTCAGGCATGAATGTTACTATGTGTATGCATATATTTCTGTTCCTCCCCACTAAGCATTATCGCTTAGCACGGGTGTTTTCCTCATGTAGGTGGCAGGTTCGTTCGGTTTGGAGCATCTGCAGGTTAGTCACTAGGAGTCAGAGTTGATTTCTTTTTGTACTTTGCTCCTGTATTTTGTATATGCTTTTGTATAGAATATTTTTATATAAGTTATGTGTATGTAACTATTATTAGGATCTTTTGTAATTTGTGGATAGTGTATATCTTTTATTTATGTATTAAGTTTTTTCATTTTATCTTAATTTACTGCTTCCGCTTGCGTATGCATGTGAATGCTTTTGTCCTGTTGTGTGTGGTGCCTCGATATCCTCCCAAGGGTATTGGGGTGTTACAGAGAGCCGGTCACTTTTGGTTGGAAATCCAGAATTTTCTTTTTCCTTTTCTCTCTCAATTCATTCATTAAAGTGAATTTTAAGGGCTCAAGCAATTAAGCCACGTTCTTGAGAATTTATGTGGAAGGAGGTAGCAAAGATAAGGGGAAAGAAAAGGTGTAAGTTTGAGGAGAAAAGTTGGCCAAATAAGGTATAGGAGCATCTTAAATTTTATTTGTGTTTGTTTGCTATGATAAGAACTGATATATGAGCTAAATTAGATGTGGAATTGTTGCTGGCTTAGAGTAACTTTGCATGAAATTAGTTAAATGTACCTCGGGGTTAACGTATGTGAAATTTTATTAAAGGATTAATTGGGTTAGTTTTCTTGTAATGGTCATATCTTGGCCTACATACCTCTAATCTGGGCAATTCTAGTTGGAGATGAAACTTAACACGTAGACCTACAATTTTTATGAGGAACCAAGTTTTAAATATGCCTGTAAGATCTTTGAATTTTACCTTAAAGTCTTGGACATGTTGTTGCCTGTATTTTTGGAGCAATCTGGATTGTTATTGGTATCTCCCATAATTTATAAGTCCAATTGGCATGATTTTTAAACCATGGGAAACTTAAGATATAGGAAAAAAATTGTTAAGAGGGGAACTAAGCCTAAAACGTCTGTTTACTATGTAAAAAATTACAGGTTAAAATGAATTAGAATTCTGCTTGTTGTGTAATGGTTCTGGTTTGGAAAATTCTGATTTTGGACATGCATTTTCGAATGGATTTAAGTTAGAAATCCAACTAGACTAGTTCTTTAGCCTATGAGCTGATCGAATTTAGCTAGTTATTTCATGTGGACTTATTAAACCTCCATGAGCCGATCAGATTTAGATTACATTACATGTTGAACTTGTTCTTTATTCAATGAACTGATTGAATTTGCTATATATATTTCATGATGGATCGATCGGATTTAGCTTGAATATATATATATATATATATGTGTGTGTGTGTGTGTGTGTGTACGTATATATACCGGATCCACACTGATACATAAATTGATAATGTTGTTGACATAAAAAGTGGAATATGGAATTATACAAATATGGACCATTAGGGTCTAAGTCCCACACATTCGATTTGTCTGTGTGGTTTCCTTTGGAAATTACTTGGGCAAAATAGTAATAACACGATGAAATTAAGGCTTAAAAAGGCAAAATCATAAATAATGGATGAAATAGATAAAAAGATTTACATGATTGTTGTGCATGAGTACATGCCTATATATGCAACTGCGTTATATGTGAAAAATAGTTGCGAGCATCATTTAATGTTAATAGAGAAACATATAGACATGTGTGTGTGTGTGTGTGTGTATGCAAATGTATGATATACGAAAATATATGGACACATATGAATATGGCATAAACTAGATTTGACTTTGAATACATGAACTGTAAATGAATATGTGAATTAATTAGAATATGTGAACATTATATGAAAGAAATATTGAAATTTATTTATATTTCTAAATGACATGTTATTAAGGAAAGAATGATATAGGTTATACATGAAGTAATAAATTTTACTAAAGAAGAAAAATAAGTGTACATGATTATGCCATTGTTATATATGAATAATCTGACATATATGACTTAGATGTGCTGTAATGGCCCGAATACCGGGTAAGTGGTAATCAGTGAAATTTGTAGAGTTTATAGTGTGAATTTCATATGAAAATATATGTGATTGGGTCCTAAAAGACAGTGGAGAAGAAAGGTTAAACGTGCTCTGGCTAGGGAAGTCTCTGATAGGTGACTTCCCGGAAAGTCAGTAGTGAAAGATATTTTATTAGACCATTGGAAAGTGCAGGTGATAAGGAGTCTGGTGGTATAATTTGTAGTGAAAACGGAGTCAAATAGACCTTTGAAAGTCATTCTGAAGTTGGCCTTTGGTTCGATTCAATTGAATTAGAGTTTGACCAAATTTTTAGAAAATTATTTTGAGCGCTGAAGGGTGTAGTGTGGGAAGTGTACAAGGTTGAAATAATTTTTAGTAATTTTTGACAACTTCAGAATGGTGTTTTACAGCAGAATTGAACTGAATCGAACCGGACCGATTTAGCTAAACTAGACCCCAAATGGACTATGATTGAGCTAAAATTTTGTAGAGAGGCTATATTTGATATTTTAAGAATGATTGAATTGATTGGGAGTGAAAATAAATTGAGAAACACATAGATACCTTGAAACAATGAAAAATTATCGAAAAACTGAAATTTTGGTTCAATCCGGTTGGACCGCTTCAGTTCAAATTACACCAATAAATACCCCTTAAGACCAAATTTATCTAGAGAATTCCCTAGAGAAACCGCCTCTCTCCTCCCTTATATAGGCCGAATTGTTCTTTCTCTTTTCTACTCCTTTTTTCTTCCATTTTCTCTTCACCTCTCCTCAAATCTTAGCTTCCTAAGCAAATTTTAACTCCTATACAACATGGTGATGGTGGTTTGAGTCCATTTGGTGGGTTAGAAGTGGGAAAAAGTAAGTAACAAAGGTTATGTCTCAAAAATTTAGGTTTCAAAAGGAAGGAAGTTGTTTTATGGGTTAAAGGCTATGGAAAGGAAGCCTAAGGAGTGGAGATCAAGGAAATAAGGTTACTGGATACAATATCCTTCTTTTTTTTTTCATTGAAATAACATGATTTTAGGTTATATTTAAGTGTAAAGTATGTGAAATATGCATGAAAAATTAAATATAACCTGATAATCATGATTAGTGGTGTATAAATATGCTTAAAATAAATTAAAGCATTATGGTATGAAAAATGTAAGTTAGGCCGAATGGAAACTTAAGGAAAACATATGGTATATTAGATGTTTATGGCATATAAATGGTGTTTATAATGTGTATAATTTGTTTAGTGTATGATGGACTAATTAAAGGAAATGAAAAACAAGTATAATAAATTGATATAGGTTTGGCCGAATGGGTTACTAAAGGAAATAATGAGATATGTTGTGAAATAAGGCATATAATTGGTATTTATAATGAGTATAACATGTGTTTGCATGATTAAGTGAACTAAAAATGAATATAGTGAAAAAGTGATGTTTTGGTCGAATTGAACATATTAGATTTCCACGGTGTATTTAATGTTTAATCATATGTAATAGCATAAATTGGTTAAATAATGATAAGTGAGTGTGTATGCAAAATTATAAGTGAAAAGGATAATTTGGTCAAATTGTGTATGTTGGCATAATGTGAGATTTAAGTGAATTTTAATGATATATTGCCCTTAGTAGTGGTCTGATAGTGAAATCTAGTTCAGGATATAATTTGCTAGCCATAGGGATTCCACACCGCGGTACGAGTCACGGCGACACGCTATTAATAGGCCAATGACGGTCTATCTCAGTGCAGTGTTCAGTGATTTCAGTGTTCTGTGTAGTGCAATGCAGTGCTGAATGATTCTTTTGGGGATCATTCTATAGTGTAGTGGATCTGTGCGATCCACGTCCCGCATATTCGGTCAGTAGATTTTCTACTGGATGTTACTAGGGGAAGTTGAAAGAAATTGATTAAAAAGAAATTTATTGTGGTATATAGTGAAAAAGTCTAAAAAGGAATTAAATAAATGATTGAATGGTAATTATTTGATAAAAATGATTAAAATAGTAATAAATGTGAAAATAAGTGAAAATGGGACTAAATTGGAATAAATAGGAAGTTTTGGGGTAAAATGGTAAATTTACATTAAGTAGGTAAAAAGTGATAAAGTTAGGTAAAAAGTATAATTATAAGGGTAATTTGGTAATTTGGACAAAATATGAGGCTAAAATGGAAATTTAGTCTAAAAGTGGTAAATTAGGGACCTAAAATGTAATTTGGTAAAAGAATAAGGTTAAAAGTGAAATTTAAGTATAAAAGGGTAAATTGGTAATTAAAAATAATAAAAAGGGGTAAAAGTGGAAATTAAGAATAAGTGAGGTTAAAAGTGTAAAATGAAGCATATGTAATGGCATTTTGGTAATTAAGTGGTAAATGAGGACATAAATGGAATTATTGTAAAAGAAGGGATATAGATGGAATTATGGTAAAAGTGGGGACATGGTTGTCATTATTAGAAAAGATAAGGATATAATTGGAAATTAAGGAAAATGATTAAGGACTAAAATGTAATTAATGAAGTAATAAGTTTAATTAAAGGATAAATTAATGAGTGATTAATGAGTTTAATTAATGAGTGATTTACGTAATTAAATTGATAAATTTATTGGCTAAATGTGATTAATGATTTAATAGAATATAATACTAAGAAGTTAAAGGTAAAATTAAGATTAATTAGTGGCATAATTGTAATTATAGTGAATTGGAGTAGTAACAGTGAAATTTAAGGATAAAACCAGGATTAAAGTGTAATTGAATTTAGAATGTTATGGTAAGGGCAAAAAGGTAAATTGCATACCAAATAATAAATTAATGTGATAATGCAATTAATTAGTGGTACCTTTGTAAATATGAGGCTATTAAGGATAAAATCGTAAATTAATATAAAGTTTAGGGACCAAATTATAAATTTAAAATAGTGAGATTAATTAAGGGATTAAAGTGTAATTAATCAATAATATAGGTAATAAATATATAATTGATATTTAGTAAATGAATAATTAAAGAATTATAGAGTATTAATTTAGAGGTGGCAAGTTGGGCGGGTTGGGCGGGTTTGGGTTGGGTCACTAATGGGCGGGTCACAAATGGACCAAAAAGCATGGGTCACAAATGGGTCAAATATCTAAATGGGTTGGGCGGGTTGGGCCAACCCATGGGTTAAAAACTTCTTGAATATACAAAAAATTTATAATAATACGCAAATGAGTCGAGTGGTCCAAACAGACTCATTTTTGTCCAAACGGACTGAGTGGCCCAAATGGGCCGCTTGAGACCCAAACGGGCCAAGATGTAATTTGATATTTTTAATCTATTTTTAATAAAAAAATAATTTTCTATATAATAAAGGGATATTAAAGTGACTAATTTAAAATAATTTGGCGCAAATAGATTGAGTGGCCCAAATGGGCTGCTTGAGGTCCAAACTGACCGAAATATGATTTGACCAATTTAATCCATTTTTAATGAAAAATAATTTTCGATGTAATAAAATGTTATTAAATTAACTAACGTAAAATAATTTGGCCCAAATGGATTGGGTGGCCCAAATGGGTTGCTGGTGGCCCAAACGAGCCGAAATGTGATTTGACCCATTTAATTCATTTTTAATGAAAAATAATTTCCGATATAATAAAATGATATTAAAGTCACTAATGTAAATAATTTGGCTCAAATGGATTGGATGGGCCAAATGATCTAACAAGCATCCAATTGCATTTGTCCATTTTGATTAACGGTTTAACCGTAAGGCTGGAAATTAAGAAGCATTTTTGTTGAACTAGCCTTTAATTTCACAATAATATTCTGTTTCTCAGATTCACTTTATGAAAATGATAATTACCTGCTTAATATATAATTATACGAATACATTAATTATAATATGCCTAGTAAGAAACATAGATTCGTCCAATCAATGCTCTGAAATTGTTCTCAAGAACCTCACCAAGAATCTTTAGCATTATCATGTACAACAAGAATCTTTAGCATTATCATATAGATTTATCCAAACATTGCTATTAATGCAGTACAATATGATACATTATGAAACGATGGGTAACAACAATCCAAATAGGGTGTAGAAGCAAGTAAGAAATAACCTCTCATCATAGCAAAGAAGAAAACTCAATGCTCCACCATTGATTGCTAAAAAAATAAGTAAAAAACAGAGAATCTCGTATATGAAAAAGACTTGTATAGACTGAGTCCTACAAAAAAGTTAACAGTTCAATAATATATTAGATGTAGAAGTTAAAAAAAATAGTGTGAATGTTAAGACCAAAACAAATGGAACCATTTGGCATAACTGTAGAGAAATGAAACAGTGCTGGTCTCAAGATCAAACTTATGAAATTACAAAATTTCCATACATAAATTAGAGGTAAATTACAAAATACAAAACTGCTACAGCATCATGAAGAACAAGAAAAGAATAATCACTTAATCAGCACCCTGAAGAACAGGAAGGAAGAGAATTCAATAAATTAAACACCCAAAAACTAACAGATTTTCTCATTTTCTTCACAAAATCCTCCTGCAGGCTTGCATCAGATTCAAAATCCCACACCCTTATAACTAAGGACTGTTCGTAACCAACACCTCATTACAAAGCTTATCCACAAAAAATGGCAGAGCCAAGAATTATAACATATCCATACAATTAAATATCACCACACATTAGATGTGGAATCCCTACACACTGAAAAACGAACAAGAGAGATTATATACAAAATGAGGTAGGCGATGAATAATTATAACTGCAACAGTCACAGTTTTCATCAAGTTGTACACACCAGAATACCGAGTTTGCACCTTCAATGCAGATGTAGCTGCTGGTCATGCACAAATAAAGCAAACAACAAAACCTATAATCCGATGTACATTGTAAGAAAGTAATAAGAAAAGCTAAATCCTACTGTACAAACAGCAAATGCATTTACACAGCTTAAAAAAAATGAAAAGATACATAAGGAATCCCTACACTTGGTTCTGAAAAGAAAAAAGAAACACTAGTTCATATATGAACATTATTTGGAAGATAAGAAAAATTACAGTGCAAGCATTAAACAACTCAATAGATGATTTTTCTATCAAATACTGACTTGACTTGAAAGAAAATCTGCTTTGCTGCTGAAAAGGAAAATTCTTGACGTCTATGTGATAGACATGGGCCACAAATATTATGAGAAATGAGATGCAAATATAGGTATTCAGCATTTAGATGATCAGCCAAAATCCATGGAACACTTAATCTAACAAAATAATTTGGTAAGAAAAACATTAACAAAATCAAGCTGCTCTACGAATAAGGTAGCAATTAGCAAATTAACATTGGGTTATTTCATCCATATTCCTAAACCCCAACTCTAGTTTGCACAAATTGAGTTACAAAAGAAAAACAAGAGACTGCAGATCAAGCAAACCATTTGAGTGATACTGCAAAAACGCCGTTTGACTTCCCCGTCATCGCATCCATTATCCTCTGTTTGGCCACAACCGCCGGTACGACATCAATGTATTGACCAGCGAACCCTCAAAGCTATTAATGTGCCCAGCGAACCCTCCGAGTCACGACCTAGCTGAGTCAATTTACCCATGAGTCTGGCGGTTACGATCAATTTCCAGCCGTCAAAATTTATTGAGTGAAGAACATCAAAATCTTTCTCCCCAAGTTCTTCTTCCTCGGAATCAGAAGGGAAATCAAGGTGTGAATCTGAGTTTGAACTGGAAGGATAGTGATCATGTGAAGGAGAAGAAGAGTTTTTCTGAACGTCAGGCGATGAGAGGATGGTGGAGAGGGAGTGAGGAGGCGAGGGTAGAAATGGGCAGAGAGGGAGGACTGGGTGGAGAGACAGAGAGAGGGAGAGGGCATAGAAACAGAAACGGTGAAGTCTGTAGGCCCGTTGGGCATTGGGGGCTGACCCGAACGGGTCATGCTTTTTCTGGGTTGGTTTTGGGCGGGTTCAAATGGGTAAAATTTTAGCTGGGTTGGGTTTGGGTTAATTTTTTCTGGGCGGGTTGGGCGGGGTTTTTGGATTTGGGTCAAGTTTGACAGGCCTAAGTATTATTGTATGAATAATTAGTAAATGTATAATGGTTTTAATTGATATACATATTATAATTATGGATGTGTACGTAATTTAATTAAGTATAAGGAAATGATGTAATTGTAAATAAGTGATAAAGCAGGGACTTAAATATAATTAATTATTTTAAAAGTTAATGTAGGGATTTAAATGTAAAGTAATGAGGAAATTAACTAGTAAGTGAAGTTACAGAAACATTGTTTTGAATAAATATATGTACATGGATAAACTAGAGAATGACGCAGAAATTAGTAAAACTAACAATGTAAATTGTGGATTAAATAATTGTTAAGATTAATGTAAAAGCTATATTATTGGTTAATTGATATAAAATCTCTAGAGTAAATAATGGAAGTGATAGCAATGTCAGTAATAATAGAAATAATATTGAATAAGAAAGAAATAAAAGAACAATAAGGGAATAATAAGTATTCAAGTAAGCTTGTGTTTGAATTATATGTTAACCATTCAAGAATCAGATACAGAATCAGAATACTCTGACGATAACTCCATTGCTACCATCAAACCACTGTCATCACTCAATCAAGAAATTCCCAAAACCATTATGTCTACTCATCTTATCCCTTTGGTCCCAGCAAAAGTCTTTTTTGACAAATTTGCAAATCTCATCAATATCATTGCTTTCATAGATACGGGGCACATAACACCATCCTTAATCCAAAAGTTCTTCCTGCTTCTTCTTGGAAGCCCTATACCCAACAATTCCAGGCAGCAAACCAAGGCATCCTCACAATCAAGCTGAGAACTAAACAGCCTGTCAAGATACAACTGTTTCCTGACTGTTTTGTCTGGATCCATGTTTTTGGATCTGATTTACCTGGTAAAGATCTTATTTTACGCTTTGATGCAATTCATCAACTACCCCATCTCCATATCCAGCCTACAGGCCTCAAGCACAAAAAATATTTCCAGCCCTATACTACCACCCATTCACTCTTTACTGTTCATGATCCAGGTCCATTTGAGCTTATACAAGCCCAATTAGAAACCCATTGTTGTGCAACCTCTCACACTGACTTTCTAGCCAAACATTCTAGCCCATTATGGACCCGACCAGATTTCTTTGTAGCCTTACCTTTCGAAAAAACCAAAGATGCCAATCCTACCAAAGCCTCTCACCCTGGTATGACACCAGATTATTTTTCTCTAGCCCAAGAGGGATGTTCCCAGTTATTGGCCCAAAAGCTAATTGAGCCCACTCAATCAGATTGGGCTTGCCAAGCCTTTTATGTTAATAAACATTCAGAACAAGTCTGTTGCAAAAAATGACTTGTCATTGATTACACTCCTCTAAATCCATTCCTAAAAGACAATAAGTACCCCTTGCTAAATATTTCTTCACTTTTCCCATTTCTTCATAATGCCCGGCTTTTTTCTAAGTTTGATCTAAAAGCTGGATTTTGGCAACTTGGTATTCTCCCTCAAGACCGTTCTAAAACGGCTTTTTGTATTCCCAATTTCCACTACCAATGGACTGTTATGCCATTTGGTCTCAAAACAGCACCATCAATCTTTCAGCAAATAATGATCAGAATTTATAAATCAATTCTTTCGTTTGCACTCATCTATATTGATGATGTCATCATTTTCTCTCCAGATGTTCCTTCCCATAAGCATCACTTACAAACCTTTCTTGATCTTACAAAGGAACATGGAGTCATACTGTCACCATCAAAAATGATTCTTACCAAAAAAGAAATTGATTTCTTGGGAATGCATTTTGTTGATGGAACATACCAGCCACAACCCCATTTGGCCAAAGAACTTCTTACATTTCCTGATAGTCATTTATCTTTAAATTAGATCCAACAATTCTTAGGCATTGCTAATTATGTCCATCAATTCATCCCTCACTTTAGCCACCTGTCCAAACCTTCAACCCAGCTTTTGAAAAAGATCCCTCCATCATGGCTTGCCACTCACTCCCACTCAATCCAAAAAATCAAAGAAGTCACTAAAAAACTGCCACCTCTCCATATTCCTTCCACTGGAAAAAGATTCCTTCAGACAGATGCTAGTGATGAGTGTTGGGGAGCAGTACTTTTGGAAGAAAAAGACAAGGTTCGCAATATCTGTGGATATGCTAGTGGTCAGTTCAAGGAGTCAGAATGCCATTATCACTCAACTTTTAAGGAAATCTCTATCCCAAATCACCAACTTCTTCGATGGGCAGAATGGTTCAGTAAGTATGACTTCCAAGTTGAGCATATAAAAGGAGATAGGAACTTAATCCCAGACTACTTATCCAGACTACCAAAACCAAAATCTACCTCTTCCCACATTATTCCATTGATAACCTACCTTCAATTTACACCACGGAAAAATACAAACCTCATCCCAATCCAAGAAAAAACTAGCACCCTTCCCTAAACCTTCCAGCTACCAGAAAAAATTCCATACATCCAAATTGTCCTCTTACCTCTCTCTTGCAGTTATTAAATAGTTTGCCACCCGTCACTTATTCCACTACCTTCATCTGTTTACCCAGAAACAAGATGTTCCACCATTAGAAAATTATTTCATTCTGGATCAGACATGGTCTATCCTTTTTAAAGTCTTTCATGACTCCCCTTGTTATGGAGAAGAACTCTGGTTCCTCTGGTGCCTTTCAGTGCTACATACCCATGCTGTTGTTTTCCCCCTTGTTGATATCTATGATCTTCTTTCTGATCCATCCAAATAGTCTTCATTTCATTGGTAATTCCTTAAATGGTACGCCCCTCTTTCCTGGTGGCATCATAGTTCCTGTCCAAAATTCAATCTCTTCAGTTATGGATAAGGTCTGATACCCAGGCAAGAAATTAGACTGTAATTTACTTCTTTCATCGACCATACATTTGGAATCCATCTCAGAATACCATTTGGGATCAGCCTCAGGCATTTCACTGGGAAACATTTGAGAATCCTAATCAATTACAGAATTAGTCTGTTAAATTTGCTCTCCATTCTATGCTCTGTGAACTTAATAACATTGAATCTTCCTCTTTGCATCCGCCAACCTATGACATTGCTGAGTCATCACAAAGGCCCAATTATCTAGATTCACTGTTTCAAGATTCTCAGGACCCATACTTTGATCTGAACATTGATTATGGTGAAGGCACTAGCACTATTCAATACCTCCTCTCTTTCTTGGATCATAAACTAGCAGAACAAGACCAATTTGAGGATCTGAATTTTGATTGGATCCCAAATAATCCACAGAAAGAAGATCCGATAACAGACACACATGATCCAGATCTAGATAATAATGATCCTGAAGATATGAATCTGTCCCCTTCACATGAGCCTATTCATCATCACAACAAAGACTAAAGATTCCACTTTAAATAAAGTAGCTTTTATAAAGTAACTTTAATAAAGTAGCTTTTGTAAAAGGAGATTCCTCCTTATTTGTAATGATGGCTTTCTTAAAGTAGCTTTTGTAAAAGGAGATTTGTAACACCCCCATACCCCCCGGTAAGGAATATCGGGGCACTACGCGGACACTTACGTATACATGTACATGCATTAGCGGAAGCGGTAACAATAAATTAGAAATAAATTTGGGCCCAAACAAAATTACTTTTACTATACATGTAAACTGTACATATTACCAAAAGCTTTATACTTATACTTGTTCATTTTTCGATTCATATACATATACTTTTAACGATTACATAGAACAACTATACTCTTTATTACATAATGATGTTACTCAAAACATCATAAACTTTAGTTCTAACTTATACAAAAAGGTATAGCAAAACTTCCTAGTGGCCTTGACCTGCAGATGCCGCTCTCACTAGTCCGAACCTGTCAACCTACATGGAAACAAACATCCGTGCTAAGCGATAACGCTTAGTGGGGATAAAATAATGCAAAGGACTTCTTTACGAAGTCACAAATAAATCACACAGTTCACGTGACAGGATCTCATGTAATAAAAACAACTAGCTCATGCATATAGCTCTTATACATATACAGGTTGCATATTCAAATATCAAATACTATGAACTCACAAGTACATAACATTTACTCTTTTACATGTTCATGCACACTATAACTTGTACATATCATTTATTCAAATACACATTATCATGTGTCCACATTCTTGTAAACATATACTTATATATAAACTGTCATGTACTTAACCATTTCTCTCATATTCCCTGTACAACAACAATAAGCCTGAATTCCTTTCATGGTGGATACGGGTAACTCTGGATACTGTTTACAGTATCTTACATATGGAGAATTAACTCAAACTCTATGGAATACAAAAGGTATTCCGAACTCTGGGCACAATTAAGGCCAACTCTAGCAGCTGCACTCTAGCCCTTTATAAGCATGCTTATCTATCCACTATAATGGTAATCAGGCTCAATAACAACTCAATTATACGCTCCTCTAATGCCAAAGCATAGATTATAACTCAAGTGCACTCATCAACTTCAGAGGCATTTAATTCATATACAGTCTTTATTAATCATATTCAACAATTAAAAGCATGTAACATTCAAATTTCATTACATATACCTCATGCAAAGCAAGACAAAAGGAAACACTCTTCAAAGCAAGTAGAACAAGACGAGAAGGGATTCTCTATCGCGATCGCGATGAGAGGTCGCGCTCGCGACAGAAGACAGATTGCATAAGGGTTATATACTCCATACCAAATGCATTATATAACTATTCCTATCACATGGCATCTCATGGTCAACGCTAACTCTTGTGCCGTAGCATTGGTTACATAGATAACTAATCCTATAATCATTTGATAACCCTAAACATGTAGGGTATAAATCACGGAAACATTCCGGGATAATACGGGTTCATTCCGGGGAGTAAAACATCAAGAAAATATACAATTTAGTTGAGGGGAAAGGTGGGGAATTGATTCATGTCAACCATGGGCTCTAAATCAAGAGGAAAATCACTCTTATAACCCTCTCGGTCGCGCTCGCGACAGAAGGCTCCGTCAGGAACCTCCACAAGACTGTTTCTCACCTCAAACTTGTGTCGTCTAAACCGACCTCTAAACGTCATTTTTAGGACAAGTGGTCTTCTTAACAATTGTTCCCTAGGATGTTAAATGTCCAATAAGAGAAGTTTCAGGTTATTTGGACATCTATAACAAAAGATATGATCTAAACAACCTATACTGTTCAAATAACCCGACCCAAACAGGGACCCTACAGTTTTAGCAAATTTTCATGGTCTTAGAGCAAGAATTTGCTCAAGGTCATTTCAGTGACTTTTATAGGTATTGGAGTCCTGATTCCATTGGATCAAGAATAACTCCATTCAGAGGTCTATAACTATACTCATGACAAAAATACTTCACAGACGTCATATGACAAATAAGCAGAATTTACCAAATCAAACTTCATCATCAACCCACACATATATCATGAAAACACTGCAAGCAATCAAAATGAACATCTTGAGATAATTAAAGCTCATCAAGCATCTCTCTATTCAAACATGTTTCTACTCAATTATTTTTCATGTGAACACATACAAAAAATAATAAAACCACACTCGATCCCTACCTCTGAATAGCTTAATCTTGTGCTCTCTACTCAGCTCCAATCTTTTTTTCTATTTAAGCAATCTCTTGTCCTTAGCTTCCACAAAATCATATAGAAACACTTAAGTTAAACCTCTTTTTACTTTAAATCATAAACAAAAAGAAAAAAGGAGGTCAGGTCGGAAAACTAATCAAGCTTACCTTCTTTTACTCTTCAAACCAATCCAAAGGGGCTCTCTCTCAAGAACAAATCAAATGAAGAAGAAAATAACAAAGAGGAGAGCAAGGAAGGGAGAACGGCTGACCAAAGAAAAGAAAGAGAAAAAAAAACAAATGGCCAAAGTAAGAAACCCACGTGAAAAAGGGAAAAGAATGGGCAAATGGTCAATGTTAATCCCAAAATTAAATTCCCACCTTCCATATTTAATACATATACATCTCCCTTAATTTCTTATTTCCTTTTTAATTCATATATATATCTCTCTCTTATAAATACATAAATATCCCTCTAGCCACATGTCACCCTCCTACAACACCACTTATCATGCTCCTACGCCGCCACGTGTCACTCTCCTACGATGCCACGTGTCCAATACACATCTCAAGGTCTCTTAGTCCCACTTATGCACACATCTCGCGAGGGGGTTCTGTCGCGCTCGCGACAGAACGCTCATGCCCGCACCAACCAGCTGAAGTTCAAAAACCGCTGGAGGGCTCTGTCGCGCCCGCGACAGAACTCTCGCACATAAAATTTACCTTTTTCGAACCAATAACTCTGTAATTCTTCTAGGGCCATTTTGGGGTGTGACAAATCTCTCCCCCTTAAGAAATTTCGTCCTCGAAATTTCCCTGCTAATCACTTACACCATACAGCTATCAAATAGAACACACTTTACACTTTCCTTAATGCACTGCACTCTAATCCATATACTTCTTCTAAGAATCTAGCACTGAATGTATATCCTGTCATCTTTTCTCAATGAAATGCATGCAATGATACTTTTTCACATACAAATGAGGGATGCAGATGGAATGGTCATGTAATGATTTATGTATGCAAAATGATGCGAAAATGCAATGTAAGCTACTGTAATGCACTTTTCCCATCCCCATGTTTCACTATGCTCATGTCAAATGATTTCAAGAAGATAGCTGACAGGAATACAGAGTGTCACCTCAAACTCTTACCAATTCACATCTGCTGCCGTCTCTTCTACGCTCTCACGCGAGTCGGACTCCATCTATACTTTACACAAACGACATCTGCATTAGGCCACAACTCTAGACAAACTCTGACATTTAACCTATAATCTACATCTTATAGACCAGAACCTCAAACCTAAGCTCTGATACCACTAAATGTAACACCCCCATACCCCCCGGTAAGGAATATCGGGGCGCTACGCGGACACTTACGTATACATGTACATGCATTAGCGGAAGCGGTAACAATAAATTAGAAATAAGTTGGGCCCAAACAAAATTACTTTTACTATACATGTAAACTGTACATATTACCAAAAGCTTTATACTTATACTTGTTCATTTTTTGATTCATATACATATACTTTTAACGATTACATAGAACAACTATACTCTTTATTACATAATGATGTTACTCAAAACATCATAAACTTTAGTTCTAACTTATACAAAAAGGTATAGCAAAACTTCCTAGTGGCCTTGACCTGCAGATGCCGCTCTCACTAGTCCGAACCTGTCAACCTACACGGAAACAAACATCCGTGCTAAGCGATAACGCTTAGTGGGGATAAAATAATGCAAAGGACTTCTTTACGAAGTCACAAATAAATCACACAGTTCACGTGACAGGATCTCATGTAATAAAAACAACTAGCTCATGCATATAGCTCTTATACATATACAGGTTGCATATTCAAATATCAAATACTATGAACTCACAAGTACATAACATTTACTCTTTTACATGTTCATGCACACTATAACTTGTACATATCATTTATTCAAATACACATTATCATGTGTCCACATTCTTGTAAACATATACTTATATATAAACTGTCATGTACTTAAACATTTCTCTCATATTCACTGTACAATAACAATAAGCCTGAATTCCTTTCATGGTGGATACGGGTAACTCTGGATACTGTTTACAGTATCTTACATATGGAGAATTAACTCAAACTCTATGGAATACAAAAGGTATTCCGAACTCTGGGCACAATTAAGGCCAACTCTAGCAGCTGCACTCTAGCCCTTTATAAGCATGCTTATCTATCCACTATAACGATAATCAGGCTCAATAACAACTCAATTATACGCTCCTCTAATGCCAAAGCATAGATTATAACTTAAGTGCACTCATCAACTTCAGAGGCATTTAATTCATATACAGTCTTTATTAATCATATTCAACAATTAAAAGCATGTAACATTCAAATTTCATTACATATACCTCATGCAAAGCAAGACAAAATGAAACACTCTTCAAAGCAAGTAGAACAAGATGAGAAGGGATTCTCTGTCGCGATCGCGACGAGAGGTCGCGCTCGCGACAGAAGACAGATTGCATAAGGGTTCTATACTCTATACCAAATGCATTATATAACTATTCCTATCACATGGCATCTCATGGTCAACGCTAACTCTTGTGCCGTAGCATTGGTTACATAGATAACTAATCCTATAATCATTTGATAACCCTAAACCTGTAGGGTATAAATCACGGAAACATTCCGGGATAATACGGGTTCATTCCGGGGAGTAAAACATCAAGAAAATATACAATTTAGTTGAGGGGAAAGGTGGGGAATTGATTCATGTCAACCATGGGCTCTAAATCAAGAGGAAAATCACTCTTATAACCCTCTCGGTCGCGCTCGTGACCTCTGTCGTGCTCGCGACAGAAGGCTCCGTTAGGAACCTCCACAAGACTGTTTCTCACCTCAAACTTGTGTCGTCTAAACCGACCTCTAAACGTCATTTTTAGGACAAGTGGTCTTCTTAACAATTGTTCCCTATTTCCAATGAGACAAGTTTTAGGTTATTTGGACATCTATAACAAAAGATATGATCTAACCAACCTATACTGTTCAAATAACCCGACCCAAACAGGGACCCTACGGTTTTAGCAAATTTTCATGGTCTTAGAGCAAGAATTTGCTCAAGGTCATTTCTGTGACTTTTATAGGTATTGGAGTCCTGATTCCATTGGATCAAGAATAACTCCATTCAGAGGTCTATAACTATACTCTTGACAAAAATACTTCACAGACGTCATATGACAAATAAGCAGAATTTACCAAATCAAACTTCATCATCAACCCACACATATATCATGAAAACACTGCAAGCAATCAAAATGAACATCTTGAGATAATTAAAGCTCATCAAGCATCTCTCTATTCAAACATGTTTCTACTCAATTATTTTTCATGTGAACACATACAAAAAATTATAAAACCACACTCGATCCCTACCTCTGAATAGCTTAATCTTGTGCTCTCTACTCAGCTCCAATCTTTTTTTCTCTTTAAGCAATCTCTTGTCCTTAGCTTCCACAAAATCATATAGAAACACTTAAGTTAAACCTCTTTTTACTTTAAATCATAAACAAAAAGAAAAAAGGAGGTCAGGTCGGAAAACTAATCAAGCTTACCTTCTTTTACTCTTCAAACCAATCCAAAGGGGCTCTCTCTCAAGAACAAATCAAATGAAGAAGAAAATAACAAAGAGGAGAGCAAGGAAGGGAGAACGGCTGACCAAAGAAAAGAAAGAGAAAAAAAAACAAATGGCCAAAGTAAGAAACCCACGTGAAAAAGGGAAAAGAATGGGCAAATGGTCAATGTTAATCCCAAAATTAAATTCCCACCTTCCATATTTAATACATATACATCTCCCTTAATTTCTTATTTCCTTTTTAATTCATATATATATCTCTCTCTTATAAATACATAAATATCCCTCTAGCCACATGTCACCCTCCTACAACACCACTTATCATGCTCCTACGCCGCCACGTGTCACTCTCCTATGATGCCACGTGTCCAATACACATCTCAAGGTCTCTTAGTCCCACTTATGCACACATCTCGCGAGGGGGTTCTGTCGCGCTCGCGACAGAACGCTCATGCCCGCACCAACCAGCTGAAGTTCAAAAACCGCTGGAGGGCTCTGTCGCGCCCGCGACAGAACTCTCGCACATAAAATTTACCTTTTTCGAACCAATAACTCTGTAATTCTTCTAGGGCCATTTTGGGGTGTGACAAATCTCTCCCCCTTAAGAAATTTCGTCCTCGAAATTTCCCTGCTAATCACTTACACCATACAGCTATCAAATAGAACACACTTTACACTTTCCTTAATGCACTGCACTCTAATCCATATACTTCTTCTAAGCATCTAGCACTGAATGTATATCCTGTCATCTTTTCTCAATGAAATGCATGCAATGATACTTTTTCACATACAAATGAGGGATGCAGATGGAATGGTCATGTAATGATTTATGTATGCAAAATGATGCGAAAATGCAATGTAAGCTACTGTAATGCACTTTTCCCATCCCCATGTTTCACTATGCTCATGTCAAATGATTTCAAGAAGATAGCTGACAGGAATACAGAGTGTCACCTCAAACTCTTACCAATTCACATCTGCTGCCGTCTCTTCTACGCTCTCACGCGAGTCGGACTCCATCTATACTTTACACAAACGACATCTGCATTAGGCCACAACTCTAGACAAACTCTGACATTTAACCTATAATCTACATCTTATAGACCAGAACCTCAAACCTAAGCTCTGATACCACTAAATGTAACACCCCCATACCCCCCGGTAAGGAATATCGGGGCGCTACGCGGACACTTACGTATACATGTACATGCATTAGCGGAAGCGGTAACAATAAATTAGAAATAAGTTGGGCCCAAACAAAATTACTTTTACTATACATGTAAACTGTACATATTACCAAAAGCTTTATACTTATACTTGTTCATTTTTTGATTCATATACATATACTTTTAACGATTACATAGAACAACTATACTCTTTATTACATAATGATGTTACTCAAAACATCATAAACTTTAGTTCTAACTTATACAAAAAGGTATAGCAAAACTTCCTAGTGGCCTTGACCTGCAGATGCCGCTCTCACTAGTCCGAACCTGTCAACCTACACGGAAACAAACATCCGTGCTAAGCGATAACGCTTAGTGGGGATAAAATAATGCAAAGGACTTCTTTACGAAGTCACAAATAAATCACACAGTTCACGTGACAGGATCTCATGTAATAAAAACAACTAGCTCATGCATATAGCTCTTATACATATACAGGTTGCATATTCAAATATCAAATACTATGAACTCACAAGTACATAACATTTACTCTTTTACATGTTCATGCACACTATAACTTGTACATATCATTTATTCAAATACACATTATCATGTGTCCACATTCTTGTAAACATATACTTATATATAAACTGTCATGTACTTAAACATTTCTCTCATATTCACTGTACAATAACAATAAGCCTGAATTCCTTTCATGGTGGATACGGGTAACTCTGGATACTATTTACAGTATCTTACATATGGAGAATTAACTCAAACTCTATGGAATACAAAAGGTATTCCGAACTCTGGGCACAATTAAGGCCAACTCTAGCAGCTGCACTCTAGCCCTTTATAAGCATGCTTATCTATCCACTATAACGATAATCAGGCTCAATAACAACTCAATTATACGCTCCTCTAATGCCAAAGCATAGATTATAACTCAAGTGCACTCATCAACTTCAGAGGCATTTAATTCATATACAGTCTTTATTAATCATATTCAACAATTAAAAGCATGTAACATTCAAATTTCATTACATATACCTCATGCAAAGCAAGACAAAATGAAACACTCTTCAAAGCAAGTAGAACAAGATGAGAAGGGATTCTCTGTCGCGATCGCGACGAGAGGTCCCGCTCGCGACAGAAGACAGATTGCATAAGGGTTCTATACTCTATACCAAATGCATTATATAACTATTCCTATCACATGGCATCTCATGGTCAACGCTAACTCTTGTGCCGTAGCATTGGTTACATAGATAACTAATCCTATAATCATTTGATAACCCTAAACCTGTAGGGTATAAATCACGGAAACATTCCGGGATAATACGGGTTCATTCCGGGGAGTAAAACATCAAGAAAATATACAATTTAGTTGAGGGGAAACGTGGGGAATTGATTCATGTCAACCATGGGCTCTAAATCAAGAGGAAAATCACTCTTATAACCCTCTCGGTCGCGCTCGTGACCTCTGTCGTGCTCGCGACAGAAGGCTCCGTTAGGAACCTCCACATGACTATTTCTCACCTCAAACTTGTGTCGTCTAAACCGACCTCTAAATGTCATTTTTAGGACAAGTGGTCTTCTTAACAATTGTTCCCTATTTCCAATGAGACAAGTTTTAGGTTATTTGGACATCTATAACAAAAGATATGATCTAACCAACCTATACTGTTCAAATAACCCGACCCAAACAGGGACCCTACGGTTTTAGCAAATTTTCATGGTCTTAGAGCAAGAATTTGCTCAAGGTCATTTCTGTGACTTTTATAGGTATTGGAGTCCTGATTCCATTGGATCAAGAATAACTCCATTCAGAGGTCTATAACTATACTCTTGACAAAAATACTTCACAGACGTCATATGACAAATAAGCAGAATTTACCAAATCAAACTTCATCATCAACCCACACATATATCATGAAAACACTGCAAGCAATCAAAATGAACATCTTGAGATAATTAAAGCTCATCAAGCATCTCTCTATTCAAACATGTTTCTACTCAATTATTTTTCATGTGAACACATACAAAAAATTATAAAACCACACTCGATCCCTACCTCTGAATAGCTTAATCTTGTGCTCTCTACTCAGCTCCAATCGTTTTTTCTCTTTAAGCAATCTCTTGTCCTTAGCTTCCACAAAATCATATAGAAACACTTAAGTTAAACCTCTTTTTACTTTAAATCATAAACAAAAAGAAAAAAGGAGGTCAGGTCGGAAAACTAATCAAGCTTACCTTCTTTTACTCTTCAAACCAATCCAAAGGGGCTCTCTCTCAAGAACAAATCAAATGAAGAAGAAAATAACAAAGAGGAGAGCAAGGAAGGGAGAACGGCTGACCAAAGAAAAGAAAGAGAAAAAAAAACAAATGGCCAAAGTAAGAAACCCACGTGAAAAAGGGAAAAGAATGGGCAAATGGTCAATGTTAATCCCAAAATTAAATTCCCACCTTCCATATTTAATACATATACATCTCCCTTAATTTCTTATTTCCTTTTTAATTCATATATATATCTCTCTCTTATAAATACATAAATATCCCTCTAGCCACATGTCACCCTCCTACAACACCACTTATCATGCTCCTACGCCGCCACGTGTCACTCTCCTACGATGCCACGTGTCCAATACACATCTCAAGGTCTCTTAGTCCCACTTATGCACACATCTCGCGAGGGGGTTCTGTCGCGCTCGCGACAGAACGCTCACGCCCGTACCAACCAGCTGAAGTTCAAAAACCGCTGGAGGGCTCTGTCGCGCCCGCGACAAAACTCTCGCACATAAAATTTACCTTTTTCGAACCAATAACTCTGTAATTCTTCTAGGGCCATTTTGGGGTGTGACAAGATTCCTCCTTATCTGTAATAATGTAATAGCTTTTGTAAAGTAGCTTTTGTAAAAGAAGATTCCTCCTTATCTATCGTTTGAGAGCTTCAACCTTTATAAATGTGTACTATGATCTCCATAGAGGGATCAAGCTTAAAAGAGAAATAAAAAAATATCTTTTATCTATCTTCTTCAATGAGTTTCTAAGAATTCTCTCCTTCTCTCTTCATTAGGATACTCTTATACCTCAACACCCTCGATCCTGTTATCTCTATCTCTTAGGTCTGTAAAGGTTGAAAAGAATTTGTGTTGTCTAATAGGACAGAGTCCACCTTTAGGCCAAGAGAGCCCTTCATTTGGATAGTCATACCTGACTTCCCATTTTCTATCCATTGTTTACAGATCTTAGGGCAATTGGTATCAGAGCCTTATTTGTTGATGTATCAGAGATATCTTAGTGAGAGAGAAGCCATATTCTACTCATGTCCAGTTCTAGTTTATCACTATCTAGATCTTCATCTCCTAGATCCTCTTTTTCTTTTAAATCTGAGACTACTCAAAAGCTTAACTATCTCTATGAATTAAATTTCCTAGATGATTCCCAAAAAATCCAAGATTCTCATCTTCCCTTTTTAAATCCTTATAATGCTTTCACAAAATCGCCAAGAGCTAATGTTCTTTCCAATATCAAGACCCTTATCAAGCATCCTAAATCCCATATGAAGGAATATGTTCAGTCTTCTTCCTTTAGCCAACATCCGATTAAGGCTACTGGAAAAGAACAGTTCATTTCTCTTGATATTCCTGCTGAGTCCATTCCTAGTTGGATCCACCAAGGTTTAACTTATATACACCTTGGAGCTGTCAGAATAGCAGTTACATACCATGGGCGCAAAGGTTTTCCTGTCTTTGCGAGGATTGCTCTCCTTGATACCCGATACTTAAATTATTCCAAAGTTGTCATTGAAACTATACAGACCTCTTTGAATACAGGCACTGTTATGTTCACTTTTTATCCAAATTTTAATATGAGATTAGACGACTCTCATGTCCTTGATAATCTCAAAGCCAAGATCCAAATCACTGGAGCCAACCAAGTTTAAACCACTGATGTAGCAACCCTGCACTATCAGATGATTTACAAAGTCCAGAACCATGCACTGGATATCTATCTTCCTTGTTCTAATGATGCTCTACTCATTAGTGCTGACTCTAATCAGGTTCCCACATGTGTTCAGATTCCTAAGCAGCTCACTAAAGAAGAATTGCTGAATTATTTTCCAAAGTCCTGGCTCATAAGTTATGAGATTCTTCACCAATAAAAGAAGCCGATACAGTCTACCTCTCCAGTTTTTATCAAAAAATCGGATGGTATGATTGAAACTCAATTTGTATCGCCACAAGATATGGAAAATCAATCTGAATCTATAACAGCATCAGTCTTCTCTACTTAGTTCATGCTACAGCCATGTTTTCCTTCACAACAAGAAAATATCCCTGTTGAAGCCTTTGACAATGATGGAAATCCCATTTATGCCTACAAAAGAGATGGTCACTGCTACTGGGATAATTGTGACTGTGATGATTGCTATTTAGCCTCACTTAAAGCAGAACTTGATGATGAAGTCCTCTGACGAAGGAGACGAAAAAACAAAAAGAAAGTTTCATCTGAAGCTTGTTTCCAGGATCATCTAGATGAAGATGATGATCCTTCTGTTGGTACTCTTGGCCAACCATCTGGAAAATATGATTACACTATCAGGTATACACCTCCTCCCCATTATAACCCATCAACTTCTCTTTTCCCATCACCATGTTCACCATCACCAAAATCACTCCTAAGAAAACCTTGTTCTACCTCTCCTCTTATATGGAAACCCAAAGTTACCCAACCTCCACCTACACTTGCTGTATATATGTATCAACCAGCTGGTACTTATATAGATGAATTTCTAACACTCTCAGAATCCACAAACCCTATAACCAAAGTTCGAACTACCCCTTTTGTCAAATCCCCTGGTATTTCTGTTGAAGGAACTCCCAGATCTATCTAGGCAGCTGAAGAGTTCTTAACTGGAAATTGGAAAATGCCATTGCATAGAAGAAAGTTCTTCATAGGTTAGAGACTAAGGTTGATCATATCTCATCCCGTGTTGATACTTTAAATTCCCAGATCACTGGTCAGAATGCTGCAACATACCAACTACTTTCAAAGTTACAAAATCAAGTTGTAGATCTCGACAAGCAACTTATGTCAGCCATTTCTCAGCGGATTTACGATTCAACTTTCCAATAAAAAGCTTCTGAAGTTACTAGATTGAAAGCTAAGATTGCTACCATTAAGAGGGATTTAGCAAAAACAACCCCAGCACCATCTTCTTTTCCTTTTTTTAGTCCAAATATTACACCATACACCCATCAGCCTCTTACCCAAGTTCCACCATATTCTGAGCCCTCTCAAGTAGACCTTAATAATCTAGGTTATTCTCATGAGTTATTCATGCAACAACAACTCAGAAAACAACCTAAGATTACCACTACTACTACTACTAAAACCTCTGTAGAACACATCTCACCTGTTACTTCTCAACCCCTGTCCTTTACTCCAATACCAGATCCCAAACAAAAAGGAATTATTATTTCTGAGCCTCCTTCATCACATATGATTCAACCATCCTCCACTTCAAATCCTCTCATTCATACCTTGAAGCAAAAAGCCCTACAGGATATTCCTGTTATTTCATTTGCCACTGTTGATCTATCTGATACTGAACACGAAAATAATTCTAGTTCTACAGATCAAGATGATGAACTAGAACCCAAGTATTTTCCAGTTTATATGGCAGATCCTCCAGCTGAGAGTACTACTACTCAGCAATATCATGCTGATGAACCCGAAGATGAAGTTGACGGTCCAACAATTCAAATTAACAGGCCAACAAATGGACCTTTGTTCCATTTTGAAGATATCCCTCACCACAAATGGAGGGATCATATGTAACACCCCGTTACCCCCGTTGGAAGGATACCGGAGAGCTACCCGACGCTCACTCAGAAATATTCATACATATCAGCTGATGCAGGTGATAACTTAATAAAATATACATTATTTACAAAATTACATAAGGATCCTTCATATCATTTACAATAATAATATACAAATTACAGAACAATATACATAACTTATGTACACAAAAAATTTCAGAAGCTGAAAACAAAATAAAACTCTAACTCCTATGTGGCCAACCCTTATAGATGCGCGACACGACCAGAACCACAAACCTGCCACCTACACGGGAAATCAGCCCGTGCTAAGCGATAACGCTTAGTGGGGAGGAACAAAAGCAAATAGACACTAAACAATACACAAGTGCATTCATGGTAATAAGAATAAAAACATAGTCTTACCGAATTCACTAAAACAACGAAAATCAGGAATTCAATATGCATAACACTAATCAAAAATTGACTCCTAAGAACCATACAATTCACTAAAATAAACATAACACTGGACTTTATTAACATAAATTCAGAACACTACACAATAGCCTAAACTTCACTTGTGGTGGATACGGGAACACTTCACTAAAACTGGAGGCTAGGCCTCAACAGCATCACTAAACCCTATAATCGGGGTCATCGCTCAAAACTGGAGGCTAGGCCTCAACGGTATCACTAAACCCTATTAGCGGGGTCATCGTTATACCCGAAGGCAAATATAGGCAGCTGCACTCACTATCCCTTTATAAGCATGCTTATCTATCCACTACACTGACACTTCAGGCCTGGCTTGAACTTCAAGCTCGAAGACCTGATGTTGCTGAGCTTGAACCAATATTTATTGAATTCACTTCTCTGTTCACCGGTAGATTGCGTGATTGGTTCATGAGACTCGATGAATATTCAAAGTTACAATTCTTTTGATGCGAATCAATAGCCTATGTTCTGCAAAAAATTCACTCTGAATTCATAGGCAATACCACAGATTTTGAAGAAGCTACTCAAGCTGATTATTTTCGAATGAAGTGTTGTTCTCTCTTAAGAAAGGATTTAGATAAGCACTACAAAAGAATGTCAAAAGTTTTTTATATTTTTAATGGTGCTAATAAACCAGTGTCACTAATATCGAAACAATGAATATTTAATACGTGATTCAGTAAACAATAGAATATTTGAGTTTAGACCGTAATTTGTATATAAGTTAAAAAGGAAGGAATTTGTAAGTTATGATATAGACAAAACAATAAAAAGAATTGTTAATGGAATTGATTATTAATTGACAAACTAAACAAAATTCTATAATTGTAAAGATTATTAGTGTACAAATTAAAGAAATTGATAATAGAAATGGAAAGGATTAAAGTAAGTGATAAGGAATAGTTACAGAAGCAAAAATGAATGGATACATTTGTAAAATAATTACAAAATTGTTAATATAGCTAACCCCTAAATTAATGGACAGAATGAATTAGTAAAATATCGTAAAAATTAGCAGTGTAAGTAATAGTGATATTGATAATAGCAGTAATAATGAATAATGAGATTACAGTAAAAGTATGTTAAAATTGTCTAAAAGACTTAGAAATTAACATTCCCATAATCAAAATAAAAGAGAAATGTTTATGTGTGCATGTATGTAATATTAATGTGGAAAATTTAGGATATGTATCCACCACTGGGCATTTTAATGCTCAGCTCGTAGAATGTTGATGCGCGCAGGTTGTGATAGTTTTGATGTGGCCGAAGATATAGTGACAACTGAGGAAATGTTCGACAGTGGGGATAGAAGGATTGGCATGGCATGTATACGATCGTAGTAGAGAGAAGGAGTAGAGAGAAGCAATGGTGTACGGTTTAAATGTTAGTGTATTGTTATGGTTATGGTTTGTATATGTATGTTTATGATTGTTATTGGCGAAAAAAAAATTCTACAGAATTATCGAGTGCTTTGTAGTGGCTGTCAGTGCCGTACACTACTATGACATCCGGTATTCATATCATTTACTGGTATCAGGGTACTACATGTGCAGTAAGGTTTGAGTATTAAATATGAAGCTTCAATTAAAAAGGGATTACATCAACAATATAAATTGATTAGACAAAAAGTATAAGTTACATAGACTGGAAATTAAAAATGGGATTCATGTAGTAATAAAATTCTTATCTCACATAATATGTGTATATTTTATAAACAATTATGATTTTGTTTAGCTTTGTTAAATTCTATGCTTATTTGCATGATTAAATATATATGTTTTCATTTTGACAAATCCTGTAAGAGGTCGTCTAGATTGTGTTCTTTTCCCCCTAAGGTAGTAAGCTTAGCACGGGTTTCTATCTGTGTAGGTTTAGGAAAATTTAATTAGTTTTAAGGATAATCTGCAGTCTTGAAGCCCAGCACAAGAAGAGATTATTAAACTGAAGGTTTTTACATGTTTTAGTTTCTTTTGTGTTATGTATTTAAATGTTTATAGAATAGTAGTGAGATTTTATTGTAGTATGTAAAAGACACGTATAAGTATAAGATATAGTAATACCTAGCCTAGGCTAATAGACATTAATGGATGTGATGTGATACAAATGAGAATACATGATAGATGTATAGGACTTTGTAGGTTCTCTACAGGGATGTTACATAGTATGATGCATTATGGTGAATATATTTTTGAATAACATATAAATGAAATGTTCAACTTGTCTGTGTGTTGACAAATTTTATATCTATGAACTGAAATATATTTTATAATATGATTAAATAAATATAAATTTGTAATATGTGTCCTAAATGATATTTTTGTATAAGTTAATAAAATTATTAAGGAATTAAGTTAGGTGTACAGGTATATGATTCTATTTGTAGTACGAAGATGTATTGATGTATGTAAATATTGAATGAAAGAGACATTGTAACTTGTTTATATTTCTAAATGAGATGTGTGTATATATGTGTACTATGGATTGTGTATTATATATGGAGTTTCAATTAAAAGTAATTGCATGAACTAAATCACACATATGACATAGAAACGCATAGTAATTAGGGAATATTTAAGAGTGAAGTCTTTATATGCATAAATGATATAATAAATTTATAATGAGATAAATGAAGGACTAATGGAAATGATGTGCATAATATATGTGATAGATGCGAATTAATATTATATACATACTAGTTTGATCATGAAAACTTTTACATGATTACTATGATTGAGCATAAGTAAATGAGTTTTAAATGATTATTAGAAATAAATAGTATATGGGGGATAGATATAAGTTGTGATTGTAAAGTAAGAAAAGTTAACTTGTTAGATGCATGTATTACATGAGAAATCCTATAAAGTGAATTATAATGGGTATATTAAATAGATATGCACATTATATGTGATAGATGTTTATATGACCCAAATCTTGCATACAATTAAAGTACATGTAAATTAATAAGATCAATAAAGAAATCTATTAAAATTAAGAATGGAGCTCATATAAATAGAGAATTATTCTTTTGCCTGTTTACTTGATTGTATTATGAATATACATGATATTGTTGATGTTATGCTCATTTGTGTAATTAATTGAGATTGTGTTACCTGGCGAGTTCTGAAAGGGTCGTCCATAACATGTTCTTTTCCCCACTAAATTAGAAAGCTTAGCACGGGTTTATACCCGTGTAGGTACAAGAGAATTTAATCAGTTTAAGGGATAATCTACAGTCCTGAAGCCCAACACAAGAAGTGTAACACCTCGATTCCCACCCTAGTAGTTTGAGCATGTGCTTATGTGTGTGTTTTAGGAGTTAATTGTATGATTATTGCTTTAATTATTGGTATAGGAGTCAATTGTATGTTTTTAGTTAATTAAGTGTTTTGATTGAGGGGTGAAGAAAAGAAGGACTAGATTGGAAATTTGCCAACATCACCTTGAGAGTTTGATATGTGGAAGAAAGAGAAAGAGGAAGGGTAGATAAGGATGGAGAGAGCATGTGAGGGACAACAATTGCCCTCTCACGTTTCAGCCTCTCTTCCTCTTCATCTCCCTCTTCTTCTTCTCTTCTTCCCATTTCTTGCTTCTTTGATTTTCTTTGTAAGCTTGGGAATCATTAGTTGGTTTTGGCAAATTTCCAGCTTTGGGTAAGTGATTGATCTTCTTCTTCTTCTCTTTTTCTCTCTTCCTCTCATTTTCCTTTGATGAGTTTGGGTTTGGGTTTTGAGCTATTTGTATGGTTGGGTTGGTTTTAGCAGAGAATTCTGCTAGAGAGCCTAAGGCAAAGGAGATTGCCGGTGGTAGTGCTACCAATTGATCGATTGAGAAGTTTTGAAGCTTAGAGGTTTGGGAATTTATGATTTTGGCATTTTGATGTGATTTTCTGGAAATTTGTAAGGTTAAAATGGTTTATTCTTATATAAATGTTATGGGTTTTGATTAATTTGAATAGAGATAACATGATTGTAGTGTATTGCATCAAAGTTTGAGATTGTGTGAATTAAAGAGGAAATTTCTGGGTTTGATTAATTTTTGATTTTGATTGTCTTATTTGGATGTTTAATTCTTGTTAAAAAAATAAAACATGGGTTTTATGTTGTATAATATGTTTTGAATGCCTGATTTGGATTGTGTTGAAGTTTGGTGAGTTTATTGCATTATTGGTTGATTTTAGGGCATGAGTTTTCTGCAGAGGGAGCAGGAAATTGACTCAGTCACAAGCGCGACAGAGCTCGATTATCCGAGCTCCTGCAGAGAAAGCCCTCTGTCACGGGTGCGACACTCATTGTGAGCACGACAGTGAGTTCAATTCTACCGGGTTGATTACCATCGCGAGCGTGCCTATGCACGCGAATTCGACAGCAACCTTCCCGCCGTCTATCGCGAGCATGACTTATATCGCAAGGGCGATAGAGGCCTGCCAGCTCTTCTTTGCGTGACCGCGAGGGCTGTCGTGAGCGCAGCAGTACATGAGTTTCACCTCTGTAGCGGGCATGACACCCGTCACGACCACGGTAGTTCCCCTGCTCTGTTATTCTGTTTCTTTTTATGTTAGTTTGTATGAGTACTTAATTTTGAGATGCAATTACAATTATGTACGATCTCTTATGTACTTCAATATATGCGTTATATGTGTTGTATTATGCATAGCCTGCAAGAGTCAAGTTAGTGGATAGTTAGGCATGCCCAAAGAGTTCTGTTAGCTGCAACCCCAATGTGTTCTGGAACCTGATTAGGTCACCGTTTGGGTCCTCATGATCCTTAATGTGTTCGGGTCTTATTTAAGATCCTCAATGTGAAAATATTTTTGGATGAAAATAAGGAAGTTGCTTTTGATCGTACCCATGGGTACTAATGTGTTCACTCGCTATCCGCTACTATGAGTTTGCAGGCGTATTTGTGATGCTTTCATGAATGTAATCTGGTTATATTATTAAGTATACATTATGGAACTCATATGAACGCTGTGTATGATATAATGTTGTTTTGCTGCTATGGTATTTTTGATACGCTTGTGACATATGCATGTGTTTTCCCTTAACGTCCATTGTGAATGGTCGTTCATCTTTTGTTTCCCCACTAAGCGTTATTGCTTAGCACGGGTGTTTTATCCGTGCAGGTGCGGAAGCTATAGAGTTTTTTGAAGGTCTGCTGCAGTCTTGGCCAACACAGTAGGAGAGCTTTTTGAAGAGACTTATGTTTTGTATATTGTATTTTATTTGTATAATCTAGTTGTTTCTTTTTGTCATTGTAATCCTGCAGCTGTTTATCTTGTAATTTATATAGACAGATTTTTGTACTTCTATATCTTTTGAAATGAATATTCAGTATAGCAATGAATGATATTTTTGGTTGGCATTTTTGAGCCTGTTCTTCAGATGTGAAATATTTTAATTTATTTTGTTTATATTATTATTTGTTTGTGTGTTTGTGGTTCGTTTGGTGACACCCTTATCTATGCGGGGTCTCACTCTCTCTTGTGAGTGAGCTCCCCTATGTATAGGTAGGTGGTGTTACAATTTTTTGTATCAGAGCCTAGGTTTAGGCATTTTTGGACGACCGTAGGATATAGATATATGTTTAGGACTGTGTTGGCCTAATGTCGATGTCTTTATGTTTTGTAGTAGATGGAGTTTGCGCGTGGGTCCCTCTAGGGGTCAGCAGGGAGTGCTAATCCCTAAAAGCAAGATCCATCTCTGTCTAGTCCTGCTCAGCCAGCTAGGGTGCAACCTGAGGTTGCAGCCATGCCTTTCGAGGCTATGTTAAAGATATCTCAGGACATGGCTAGGTTCTTAGAGAGGGTAACCGCACTGATAGCCCCGATTGAGAGTATAAGGAAGTCTGGGGCGAAAGTTTTCTATGGGATGAGTTTAGATGAATTTGAGTCGGTGGAGAAGTGGATAGAGAAAGTAGCAAGGGTTTTGGAAGAGATTCGTTGTCCTTTAGACAGACAAGTGGAGTGTGTAGTCTCGCTCTTGCAGGGTTCTGCCTACGACTGGTGGAAGTTAGTCCGTGGGCATCCTCAGTTGCCCGACCTAGTCACATGGAAATTCTTTGAGTGGGAATTTAATAGTAAGTATGTGACTAAAGCATATAAAGAGGCGCGATGGGCGCAGTTTCTAAGTCTCAAGCAGAGAACATTGTCTGTAGCTGAGTTTGAGAAAGAATTTAATAGGCTCAGTAAGTATGCTCCACCGGGTATACTCACCAAAAATTTCCGTTGTCAGCACTTTGAGGCCGGTCTGAATGAGTCTTTGAGAGCTATGTTGATATCTCTGATGAGTGCTCCTGCAGTTAGTTATTATCAGATTGTGCAGGCAGCTTTTCGAACGGAATGCTCTGAGACCATTATGAGAGAGAGAACTCCCCCTCGTGGAGGTTCATCCTCGGGTAAGAGATCAAGGAACCCTAATGTGAATTTTCCGGATGAGTCCTCCACTAGTCCTGATACGAAGGGTAGAAGGCAGGGATCTTCAAATGTATCTGGTAGAGGTGGTTCGGGGTGCCAGGAGTGAAGTGGTACCTGAGTGCTCTCATTGTAGTAAGCACCATAAGGGCAAGTACCGTTGGTTGACTGGAGGTCATTTCCGATGCGGAAGCACGGACCAATTTCTGGCTAATTTCCCCAAGTTAAATGAGACCACCCAAGATCAACAAGAGGCCAGTAGAGCTGGGTCGAATGCCCCTCAAGCTAGTCGGGGTAGAGGTAGAGGAAGAGGTCGTGGTAATTGGCCTAGAGAGGGAGCTCCATCGAAGTCAATGGACCATTCCTAGATGGCGCCAGCTAGAGCTTATGCAATGAGAGCTTGGGATGAGTAGGATGCGCTTGAAGTGATAGTCGGTAAGTTCCTACTTTGTGACACTGAGTTATATGCTCTAATAAACCCTGGGTCCACACACTTATATTTGTGTTCAGATAGTTTGCATGCTAAGTTACCTTATGTTGATCAGTTAGACTATGAGATTTGTGTGACCAGTCCTTTAGGGCATAGTGTCAACGTGAGTAGGGTGTATAGGAATTGTTCCCTTATGGTTTAAGGTTTAGAATTTCCAGTTGATCTGATTGATTTGCCTTTTCATGAGTTTGATCTTATTTTGGGAATGGATTAGCTATGTAAGCATCGGGCTATTATGGATTACCATAGGAAGACAATGGTACTTCAGAATGTAGATCAGTCTTCTGTTGTTGTGAGAGGATTGGGTTATGGTTCTATGGGTAATGTTATTTCAGCTATACAAGCTAAGCGTTGTTTTAGGAAGGGATGTGAGGCATTTTTGGCTGTGGTGATGGATTCTAGGCGTAATCAAGTAAGGATTCAGGATATTCCTATGGTTAGAGAGTTTGAAGATGTGTTTCCAGGAGAATTGCCTGGTTTACCTCAAGAGAAAGAGGTAGAGCTATCCATAGAGATTATGCCGGGTACTGCTCCTCTTTCTAAAGCACCTTATCGAATAGCTCATGTGGAATTGAGAGAGCTTAAGACTCAACTACAGGAGCTATTGGATAAAGGCTTTATTAGACCTAGTGTATCTTCGTGGGGTGCTCCAGTTTTGTTTGTCAAGAAAAAGGATGGGACCCTTAAGATGTGCATTGATTACCGTCAGATCAATAAGGTCACTGTGAAGAACAAGTATCTTTGCCTAGGATTGAGGACCTTTTTGATCAGTTGAGAGGGGCTAGAGTCTTTTCTAAGATTGACTTGCGGTCTGGTTATTATCAGCTTCGGGTTAAAGATTCAGATGTAGCTAAGACTGCTTTTCGAACGCGATATGGCCATTATGAGTTTTTAGTGATGCTATTTGGGTTAATGAATGCACCAGTGGCTTTTATGGATTTAATGAACTGGGTGTTTAAGCCATATCTCGACTAGTTTGTTGTAGTATTCATTGACTATATTTTGGTATATTCGAAGAATGAGCGAGAGCATGAAGTGCAACTTTGGATTGTGCTTCAGGTTTTAAGGGATCACCATTTGTTTGCGAAACTTAGAAAGTGTGATTTTTGGCTCAAGGAGGTGTCCTTTTTGAGCCACATTGTTTCTTCTGAGGGTATTTGGGGGGATCCGTCAAAAGTAGAGGTTATTGTGAATTGGCAGCCACCGAAGAATGTACCGGAGGTAAGGAGTTTTTTGGGTTTAGCCGGATATTATAGGTGGTTTGTAAAAGGGTTTTCGGTTATTGCTGTACCAGTGACAAAACTTATTTGCAAAGGGGTGAAATTTGTTTGGTCTGACCAATATCAAGTAAGTTTTGATCAGCTGAAGAGTTTATTGGTTGAAGCTCCTATACTTACTCAACCCACTTTGGGTAAAGAGTATGTTATGTATAGTGATGCTTTAGGTGTTGGACTTGGCTATGTTCTAATGGAAGAGGGTAAAGTGTTAGCCTATGCATCCCTATAACTGAAGCCTCATGAGCGGAACTATCTGACGCATGATTTGGAATTAGCTACTGTGGTTTTTGCTCCTAAGATTTGGCGTCATTATCTGTATGGGGAGACCTGTAGGATTTTCATGGACCACAAGAGTTTGAAGTATCTCCTCATGCAGAAAGAATTGAATTTGAGGCAATGTCGGTGGTTAGAGCTATTCAAGGATTTTGGACTATCACCCGGGAAAAGCAAATGTAGTCGCAGATGTGTTAAGTCGGAAGTCAGTTTCGACTCTGGCATTGTAAATGGAGATTTGATTCGGAAGGAGTTTTGATTACCCAGTTAAAAGCAAGGCCTTCTCTAAAGCAGTTAATTATGGATGCTCAGAAAAATGACCTGAAATTGCAACAAATGAGGCAAGTAGCTCAGAGTGTGAGTCAGATTAACTTTTCTTTTAAGAATGGGGTGCTAAGTTACAGAGATCGTTTGTGCATGCTTGATGATGATAATTTGAAGAGAAAGCTTTTGTTAGAGGCACACACTACAGTCTTCACTATGCATCTCGGAAGTGAAAAGATGTATCATAATCTGAAGCAATTTTACTGGTGGCTCGGGATAAAGAGGGATATAGTGGATTTTGTTTCCAAGTGCCTAACCTGTTAGCAGGTAAAGGCTGAGCACCAAGTTCCATCTGGGTTGCTGAACCCTTTACTTATTCCTCAGTGGAAGTGGGATGATATCACGATGGATTTTGTGACGGGTTACCTATGACTCAGAGGAAGCATGATTCGGTTTGTGTTATAGTTGATCGACTCACCAAGTCGGCTGACTTTCTACCGATTCAGCATGATTATCTGATGGATAGATTAGCAGAAATCTATGTTAATGAGATAGTCAGATTGCATGGAATTTCGCTATCGATTGTATCAGATCGGGATCCGCGGTTTACTTCGAAGTTTTGGAAAGAGTTGCAAGCAGCCTTGGGTACTTGACTGAATTTCAGTACTGCCTTTCATCCTCAGACAGATTGGCAATCTGAGAGGGTTATTCAAATTCTAGAGGATATGTTTCGGGGTTGTGCTTTGGACTTTTCAGGCAGTTGGGATAGATATGTGTCATTGATGGAATTCACATATAATAATAGTCCTTAGGTGAGCATTAGAATGTCACCGTATGAGTCTTTGTATGGAAGAAAGTGTAGAACTCCAGTTTGTTGGACTGAGTTAACTGAACGTTCTTTTGTGGGTCCGAAATTGGTTAGAGATACCGAAGAGAAGATTAAGGTGGTTCAACAGAACTTAAAAGTGGCCAAAGATAGACATAAATCATATGCTAACTTGAAGCGGAAAGACATTCGGTTTGTTGTCGGAGACAAGGTATCTCTGAAAGTGTCGCCATGGCATAAGATTCTTCGTTTTGGCGAGAAAGGAAAGTTAAGCCCTAGGTTTATTGGGCCGTTTGAGATTTTAGATAAGATTGGTCCAGTTGCCTATAGGTTAGCTTTGTTATTGGAGTTATCTAAGTTGCACGACGTGTTTCATATATCGATGTTTCAGCAGTATAGATCAGATGCGTCTCATGTACTATCGGTTCAAGATGTGCAAGTTCAGCCCGATTATTCTTATGATGAGGAACCGAAAGCTGTTTTGGCTCCGGAAGTAAGGCAGCTTAGGAATAAGCAAGTACCTTTGGTTAAGGTTTTATGGCAACACCATGGAGTGAAAGAAGCAACTTAGGAACCGGAGTCAGCGATGCTATCTCAGTATCCGCATTTGTTCAGCTCAAGTGAGAATTTCAAGGGTGAAATTCTTTTAAGGAGGGGAGATTTATAACACCCCGATTCCCACCCTAGTAGTTTGAGCATGCACTTATCTGTGTGTTTTAGGAGTTAATTGTATGATTATTGCTTTAATTATTGGTATAGGAGTCAATTGCATGTTTTTAGTTAATTAAGTGTTTTGATTGAGGGGTGAAGAAAAGAAGAAGGACTAGATTGGAAATTTGCCAACATCACCTTGAGAGTTTGACATGTGGAAGAAAGAGAAAGAGAAAGAGGAAGGGCAGATAAGGATGGAGAAAGCACGTGAGGGACAACAATTGCCCTCTCACGTTTCTGCCTCTCTTCCTCTTTATCTCCCTCTTCTTCTTCTCTTCTTCCCATTTCTTACTCCTTTGATTTTCTTTGTAAGCTTGGGAATCTTGAGTTGGCTTTGGCAAATTTCAAGCTTTGGGTAAGTGATTGTTCTTCTTATTCTTCTCTTTTTCTCTCCTCTTCTCATTTTCCTTTGATGAGTTTGGGTTTGGGTTTTGAGCTATTTGTATGGTTGGGTTGGCTTTAGCAGAGAATCCTGCTAGAGAGCCTAAGGGGAAGGAGATTGCTGGTGGTAGTGCCGCTAATTGATCGATTGAGAAGTTTTGAAGCTTAGAGGTTTGGGAATTTACGATTTTGTGTATTTTTTATTTTGGCATTTTGATGTGATTTTCTGGAAATTTGTAAGGTTAAACTGGTTTATGCTTATATAAATGTTGTGGGTTTTGATTAATTTGAATAGAGATGACATGATTGTAGTGTATTGCAACAACGCTTGAGATTGTGTGAATTAAAGAGGAAATTTCTGGGTTTGATTAATTTTTTATTTTGATTGTCTTATTTGGATGTTTAATTCATGTTAAGTAGAATAAAACATGGGTTTTATATTGTATAATATGTTTCGAATGCCTGATTTGGATTGTGTTGAAGTTTGGTGAGTTTATTGCGTTATTGGTTGATTTTAGGGCATGAGTTTTCTGCAGATTTTCGGTAGAGGGAGCTTGAAATCGACTCCGTCGCGAGGCAATAGAGCCCGATTATTCGAGCTCCTACAGAGAAAGCCCTCTATCATGGGCACGACAGTCATCGCGAGCACGACAGTGAATTCAGTTCTACTAGGTTGATTGCTATCGCAGCACGTCTATGCACGCGAACGCGAAAACAACCTTCCCGCCCTCTGTTGCGAGTGTGACCTATATCGCGAGCGCGATAGAGCCCTACCAGCCCTTCTTCATGTGATCGCGATGGCTATCGTGAGCACAACAGTAGGCGAGTTTCACCTTTGTAGCGAGCGCGACAGTTCCCCTGCTCTGTTATTCTATTTCTTTTATGTTAGTTTGTACGATTGCTTAATTTTGAGATGCAAATGCAATTATGTACGATCTCTTATGTACTTCAATATATGCGTTATATGTGTTTTATTATGCATAGCCTACAAGAGTCAAGATAGTGGATAGTTAGGCATGCTTAAAGAGTTCTGTTAGCTGCAACCCCAATGTGTTCTGGACCCTGATCAGGTCACCGTTTGGGTCCTCTCTATCTTTAATGTGTTCGGATCTTGTTTAAGATCCTCAATGTGAAAATGTTTTTGGATGAAAATAAGGAATTTGCTTTTGATCATACCCACGGGTACTAATGTGTTCACTCGTTATCTGCTACTATAAGTTTGTAGGCGTATTTGTGATGCTTTCATGAATGTAATCTGGTTATATTATTGAGTATACATTATGTAACTCGTATGAACGCAGTGTATGATATAATGTTGTTTTGCTGCTATGGTATTTTTGATATGCTTGTGACATATGCATGTGTTTTGCCTTAACGGCCATTGTGAATGGTCGTTCATCTTTTGTTTCCCCACTAAGCGTTATCGCTTAGCACGGGTATTTTGTCCATGCAGGTGCAGAAACTGTGGAGTTTTTGGAAGGTCTGCTGCAGTTCAGGCCAACATAACAGGAGAGCTTTTTGAAGAGACTTATGTTTTGTATATTGTATTTTTTTTGTATAATCTAGTAGTTACTTTTTGTCGTTGTAATCCTCCAGCTATTTATCTTGTAATTTATATAGATAGATTTTTGTACTTCTATATCTTTTGTAATAAATATTTAGTATAGCAATGAATGAGATTTTTGGTTGGCATTTTTGAGCCTGTTCTTTTAGATGTGAAATGTTTTAATTTATTTTGTTTATATTATTATTTGTTTGTGCATTTGTGGTTCGTTTGGTGACACCCTTATCTATGCTGTGTCTCACTCTCTCTTGTGAGTGAGCTCCCCTATGTATAGGTAGGGGGTGTTACAATAAGAGATTATTAAATTGAAAGTTTTTATATGTTGTAGTTTCTTTTTTGATATGTATTTAAATGTCTGAAGAATAGTAGTAAGATTTTATTGTAATATGTAAAAGACATGTATAAGTATAAGATATAATAATACCTCGCCTAGGCTAATAGTCATGAATAGATGTGACATGATACAAATGAGGATACATGCTAGATGTATAGGACTTTATAGATTCTATATAAGGGGTGTTACACTAGGATATCAAAATGCTGGCTTATGACAACAAACTGGATAACGGTCATGTTTGTATCCACCCTTTGATACTTGGCATAGTGAAATGTAGCTAAGAACTCCTTAACCATCTGAGGTTAGGTACTAAATGCGGGTGCATAAAGTCCCACCCACCCTATACTGGCCGGGAATGCATCAGCCTCCTGTGCTAGTCTAAGGTGGTATAACACATTGCGACTGATAAACCGGCTGGGAAGGACTCAAAGGGCATAGAGGGCTCGATATTTATTGGCCAAATCTAGGATCATCAACTAAGGTGCACCTTATTGATCAGAAGGTAGTGCCTGCAATACATGTCTAGGTGCCATGATATGGAATAGTGTGTCCTGTAAAAAAAAGGGAACGGGCAGAATATATATTTTCAAGTTATCATGAAAGTTATGGCAGTCGTCATACGTAAATTTTGGCAGTATTTTGGCTTAAAATACATCGAGCCAAATCTGCAAAAATATCCAGAAGGGGTACTTGCAATCCATGTGCACACATAACTCAACTTAGGCCCATCAACAAGGATATACCAAATATGCCGATCAAAATATTCACAAACACATATGCATGTATACCACTTTATATACATCTTTGTTTTTCAATCATCGATCGTGTATATTTTATTCATCCGTCATACATTTTATTAGTATTATTGTTACTATTTTTCTTTCACAAACTTCCCTCATTATTATACATACTATTATCATTGTTGTCATTAAACATGCATATCATTAATATTTGTTGCCAACACGAGCCAAACACGTATATGAGTTCAGCCAAACATGCATACTATAACCCAAACATGCATACATTAATCCAAATATGCATACATTATAACTCACTATACATCATGGACATATTTTAACCTACATATCTCACTTACAGCCTATTATTAGTATTATTAATGGAAATTAAACACCCAAAATATCAATACGACATCAAATAATGCACAAAATATGCTTAAAAAAATGTGTTAAGCACAACAAACAAATGAATGTACATACGCTACCAGTTACCAACGTCCTCAAGCATGAAATACAAAAATAAAGCAAAAAACATAGCTGAAATGTTGAGAAAAGATAGAAAGGAAGAAATTGAATGTAAAAATGTAAAACCACTATGAGAAAACATCCTCAATTCAAAAATAGTGGACAAAATCAAAGAAAAATGCAAAAAACTAGTGTAAATGCCTTGAAAATCATCCGAAACCGAGAGAAAATTAGTGGAAGGCGAGAAGAAAAAAAGAAAAAAGGAAAGAGAGGGAAAAGAAAAGAAAAGTCAATGATTTTATTAGAAATTGACAAGTTATGACCATGTCTACGACTGTGAATCATATTTTGGATTTTCGGCGCTTTTTGAGGTTATTGGCATGACTTAGTAGGTCATGGCCTTAACTCCCTTCAAGGGCCTAAAAGTCAAATGGTAAAAAAAATTTTAAAGCTTTTTTTTTTCATAGAAAATACTCCTTGAATGTTTGGTGTGTCTCGGGTTATCTAAGGAATTTTGAATACACTCATGTGTATAAAATGGACGTGCAATGCATGGGCCTTGAAAAAATTTTATAGATCCACGTTCACGGGATTTTTTAGTCTAGTAACGAGTGTGATATGAGTTTGACCTCCAAAAAGAGATCACGGGTATGACTCACTGAGTCATGGTAATGACTCAATCATTCCCTATAAATAGCCCATTTCTTACTTTTTATTTGGGAGAAACATCTCACTTCTGAGCTTCCTTCTCACCCTTGGTCAGGTTTTTCTCTTCCTTTCCTTTCTTGCTATCTATTTGCCTATGGTCAACCCGTTCCTAGGCAGACTATATAAACTGCTAGATGCCCCTAAAACTTGGAAAGACCCCATACTTGCTCCTTACTGTGATCTGACATTTCTCAGGGCAGTTCAACTAGACATGCATTTCTTGTTGGTAGTAGTGTTGTATTGGGACCCATGATTTCATGTATTTTGCTTCGCACATAGGAACTATGTCTTCTTCCTGAGGTGTTAGCTGCCATTGTGGGCATTTCTTTTGCCCCTGGAACTTACCTTGTGTCCTAAACTGCATGTCAAACTACCCAAGGAGGTTATTCGGGCACTGGGGACCCTCTTCTGTTCCTATGAGCTTGGTGCCTAGGGATGGCTCGATGTCTTTGAAGGCCCTTTTGATGCCCTGGATAGATTTACTGAGGTCCTCTTTTATAGAACCTGGGTGGTTTTACTGATCTATTTGACTCATTTTCTGATCGTGATTGGCAATGGCTTACCAGTGACTACCGAATGTCTAACATTGTAGAGGACATCTGACATGAGCTAACCCCATTCCCACTGATACTAGTAGAGGTGCTGCTTGAACTTGACGCAGTGCAAGAGGACCCATAAATCAAATTCACTAGTAGGCTCTTATTACTCCAGGTACCTATAGTCATTATTTAAAGGTAGTGTTCCCCTTGTGTGTTTTCACACTAGTGTTTCTTGGCAAAAAATGCATTCCTTTAGAGATTTTCACAATACCCTTTGCATAACTTTTGCCTATAGTGGACAACAACTTCTATTATTATCTATCTTTTGTAGGGGCAAACTAATTATTATAGGTTTTCCACCTACCCTTAGGCTTAATTTTACTTAGAGAGCCCTTCGGTTTTTATCTCTAACTACCATTTTTTCAAGCATTGCTAAATGATCCTCCGAAAGTGATCCCTACTTACTTTCTCAAGCATCTGTTGCCCTAAAGCAGGCTACTCCGATTTGATTCCTCTAATGTGGGAGCTGCGCAAGTAGGAACCGTGACTGATAATGACATAAACTTTATGAGCCTATGGCTAAGGCTTCTATATATTACATGAGGTAGCTGTTCGGGTTATGTGTTGTTGGCTTGACTACATAGTGTCATATTTTATGTCTCGTATTGCAGATGTAACCTTTAAGCTAATAAGGGGCACCAGTCCATGCTTCCTAATATGCCACACCTTACACACATGTTCACTTTGGCCCAAGCATATTTCTTACATTTAACATGTATTCTTTAGTTTTCCTTCATTTAAAATAACTCATGACACATTCGAACATTCCACTTACAGGTTTCATACATTTTGACTATTTCTCCCCATTTACATTATTTAGATAAAAATTTAAGATTTCAAGTATATTTATAACTCCAAATCACATACACATTTATTATCAAAATGCAGACATTTCTTAATATAATATACTATTGAAACATGTTCACAATTCCACAAGCATAATACATGCTATATACCCATATTTACATATTTGTACTAATTCCATACATCTCTCCAGTATTAAAACCCTTCAGTCAATATCATCACTACTTACAAATATACATAAGCTACTTTTCAATCTAAGCCATCAATACCAATATATATATATATATTAAAAGCATCAAATAATTTATTTCTTTGTATAATACGGCTATATACAAGGGCCTATATTTCACACACTCAATTAAGCACATAAGAAGGCAAGTAAATATAAACCTTTTTGGTGAGATGAAATCTTTATTTTCTTATTCAATCCTTTCCTGAAATTTATCCTATGTTAATACATTTTTATTAGTGCAAAATTTGATTTATAACTAATTTTTAAGAATTTAATTTTAAAAATATATGTGAACCGCCCCTTATTCCTTATTAATTAACGTTTTTGCAATTCCTTATATATAAGTGAGCAAATAAAAATACACTTTGTAACCAACCCATCCCGTATAGTTCATTGGCAACCCCTTTAAGCTAATTCTTTTAATTAGATTCACTACAAGAATTTTTCAGATTAGCGATGAAAAATTAGCGACGGAACAAAACTTTTGTAGCTATTTAGGGACGAAAAAAATTTCATTGCTAAAAATAGAGGTAAATACTCCCTCCAGTTTATACTGATGGAATTTAGAGACGAAAAACTTAAACCATCGCTAAATGTGGTGCCAAATATTCTTGGCAGATATTTGTACTGAAATTAGTGACAAAATTAATGTTTTAGTCTCTAAAAATATTAATTTGTGATAGACATTGAAAATTTCGTCGCTAAGCTAAAGATAATTTTCATCAGTAATGCTCAATTTTTGTGATAGAGAAATAATTCCATCGCTAAATTTAGTGATGGAATTTTTTCTCTGCTGCAAAAATTGAGAATTAGTGATGAAAATTGTCTTTAGCGATGAAAAAGTATTTCCATCTCTAAAGTTTCCATTTATATAAAAAAAAACACTCATCCTTTCTCCTCCCACAGATCGGCCCCCGCCGCTCACATCTTCCCTCTCGCGAGTTGTCTCCCTCGCCCGTTCCTTATTGCGCGTTGCCCCTACTGCTTGCCCCATAGTCGTCCTCCCCTTGCCTTCGCAAATCTGCTCACCCCGCTATCGCCCACTGTCTCCTTCGCACGCCGACACTCATCCACTATCAGATTTGGTGTATTTTTTTCAATTATTTTTTTTATATTTCTGAGGTATTTTTTATTTTATTTTTAAAATAATATGTATTATACATGCATGGGGGCATAAAAATTAATTCTTGCTTTATAAAGATGAAATTAATTACAAAATTTGGTCTTGACATTAAAATAAATTTATTGATTCTATATATGAAAAGAATTTTTCTTTTGGTGTTCATAAAAAAAATCAAATTTATTAATAAGTTATTAATTATAATGTAAGACATAATAATCCAAATTAAGGTGGTCATTGAATATATCGGATCATTCGTGCAATTCCAAGTTGGAACTTTGATTTTAAGGTAGGTGTAGCTGTGGATTTGAATATCTTCAAACTTCAATTGATTAATTAATTAGCTAATTAAATATACGATAATTTATTTTTTAAAGTATATATATTTTATGTTATCATATGATGGATTGTGACCTATGAGAAATCATGACAATATACAATGCAATCCATTAAAATAACATAAATTTTTTAAGGATTTTTATGTAAAAAAATTTAGAGTGCCATAAGCTCTTTTCAAATCACTGGATGTTTTACTGACACTATAAATTTAAATTTATTATCCGACATACTCATAAAGAAGATAAATCATTTTCTTTATATTACTTAGATGTACTCTATATTCAAAATCGACTAAATTTTCCATCAACAAATAGCAAAAGAAAAATAAGATCCTCTACTTTTGGTTATGTCAAATATAACTTGGCTTTTATTACAATCATGCAATTCATGAAATTGTATTGAATGGAATGGATTTATATGACAACATATTGTTCAATTGTCAATTGATTGCTTAGAAAAAAACCACATTTCATAACTAACAATTTTCAGAGTGTCGAAACTTAAGGTGGAGAGTGAATCGATCCTCAGCTGCCTGTGTAGGCCTGATCGGGCGATTAAGAATAGATCTGTAAAACAAAAGGTCTATCCCCTGCTGTGTAGGGGATTAGCACTCCGATGGCTTTGTTAGAGGAGAGGATCACAAAATAGGCGAAAGAAAACTCATTGGTTGGTGTCATAAAAGTGGTTACCTCATTTTAAGAGTGTCTCTCTGTTTATATAGTGCCTAGGCGTCTAAAGCCTATTTGGCTAGTGTACTTGAGTATTAGATTTCCCATATCTGCAGTGAAAGGACTCAGGATGTCTGACGTGATAAATCTGCGCGGTTTCTTAAGATTAGTGGGTTCTTGGGCCTTGTTACGCTCGAAACACAATAAGACCTATAACTTATTATAGGAGGCCCAAATACTGTAATAATGGGTGTTATCATTTGTCCGTCCCCCCTAATAATTCCAATTGGCCATAAGGATTGGAAGATAAGCAAAGCCTGGTGAGCGAACATTTCAGGGTTTAAGAATAGATGTGTTCTTGGCGGATATTCGTTCTTCACCGATCGCTCGGTGTATAGTGGTCAACTCATGGGACAGAAGAGAGAAAGAAAGAACAAAGGTTCCAGGCTGCAAGTGCCTAGTTTTTATTTTGACCTGCATCGTTCCAATCAGCTCATGGGATTGGAGGAAGAAGGGGTTTTAGGCGACAGATGCCTTATTTTGTTTTGACCCGTATCATTCTAATCAGCTCATGGGATCGGAGGAAGAAGGGGTTTTAGGTAACGGGCGCCTTATTTTGTTTTGACCTGCATCATTCCAATCAGCTCGTAAGATCGGAGGAAAAAGGGTTTTTAAGCGATAGGTTCCTTATTTTTGTAATGGCCGAAATACCAGGTTTATCGTAAATAGTATTTTTCGATGGTGAATAGTATTTTTCGACAGTGAATAATGCACCTGGGGTAGAAATTACACTCGTGGGCGAAAAATATTTTATTTCACTATCAAAAAATACTAGTCACGAGAGTCCGATGGTAAAATTTGGAGTGAAAATGAGGTAAAACCAAAAGTCAAAAATAAGAAAAAGTTTTGACTCAGTTTAAATAGTAACTAGGTTTGACTGGGCTTCTAAAAATAGCAAATGACCTTCAAAAATTAGTTTAAGGGCATGGATAAACTTAGAATAATATTTAGAAATTTTTGACAGTGACAATGAAATTTTATGGTAACATTGAAAATTATCTAATCGGACCAGTTTGAGTGAATCGGACCAAAAACGGACTCCAATTGAGCTAATTGGAGGCTTAATTATGTATTTTAAGAATTATAGAACTGATTTTGGGAGAAATTGAGCTTGGAAAGTGAGATAAGTAATTTAGGGTTACATAATAGGCTTAAAAATAAAAAACGGGCTTGAAATGGTTTGACCAAGCCCAGCCCAACAGGACCCTTTTATAAGCTAGAGAAATCTACAGCAAACTAGCACTCCTCCTTTCTTCACCTTGGCCGAATTCTTCCTCTCTCAGTCTCCACCAAATTTATTCTTCTCTCTTCAAATTTCTCCTTTAATCCAAGCCTCCCTACTAAATTTTAGCTCTTCTACAATTTAATAGTATCCTTTAGAGTCCAATGGAAGTGTTAGAAGGGGAAAAATCAAGTATTCAAAGTTAGGGCGCAAATTTGAGGTAAGAGGAATTGATATTTTTAAATTGGTTTAAAAGTTCAAATAGATAAAATAGGGTATGTAGAATATGTTTATGTAATCATATTACAAAAAGGAAACAAGGTTTTGGTGGAATCTTATTGAATATTTTCGGCCAATATGAAGGAACAAGGAAGGAGAAAGCTTTCCAAAGGGAAAAGGCAAAGAAAATGAAGCTTAAGAAGAGTAGAACAAGAGTTTGAGGTTAGTTTACAAAATCCATCTATTTCCATTAATTTAGATTGATTTTAGGTTTTGTTTGAATGGTATGTGATAGCCGAGCAACTGTCCAACGAGTTCGGTTATCACCATGCTTTTGAGCCAGGTTGCCGAATTGTCCGGAAATCTCTCAACAACAGCTCAGAAAATGTTGATAGCTCGGCTGGCACCAAATTTATCTGATAACTAGACACTTACCGTAGCTCGATAAAAGGGCTATTCAGGAAATCCTCCACATCAATAGCTCGGTTTATTGGGAACAGTTCAGCAGTGTGAGATAACTCAGCTTTTGCCATAAAAGTAGCCGTTATTCAATAAAGTCACATCATAAAGACAGCCATTATGCAATAAAAGATCTTCATGAAGGTAGCCGTTACACAATAAAGGCTCGTCATGAAGGCAGCCATCACCCAATAAAGCCTCATCATAAAGGCAGCCGTTATGAATCAAGGGAAAGGCTATTAAAAGAAAAAGAAAGGTACGTTTCAAGGGGATATATTTTTTACGACTAATTCATCTTACTCAAATTACTAACTTGATCGTCGGAGTATCCCTTGTCGGAAACCCGTCGGTTTGCTTGTGTTCACAGGTGACTTAATCAAGGAGACGCTCTAAAAGATATCCTTTTTCATCATTTTGTGCGGTGAGCGTGGAGCGAACAAGATTTTCAATGGATCTCTTACCTGATTTGGCCGCTGCTGCAGTGTGAGACGCGTCAAAACTCGACAGGCCCCGAATACCCGCTTTTAGGGCTTTCGGGAGAGATTCATGAAAACTTATAAGGAGTTACAAGGGGGTCTATTTTGGGCAATAAGGAGGTGTTTTGGAGTCGCCACCCAATAAAATATTGGGAAAGGTCGTCTAGCCTCACTGAGCCTAAGACACTGCATGTGTGTTTATTTTGGGCAATCAGAAATATTTTGGACACCTCCTTCCAATAGAACATTGGAAGGATCGTTTAATCTCGTAAAATGTAAGGCGATGCATATACATCTATTTTGGGCAAGCTAGAGATATTTTGGACACCTCATTCCAATAGAACACTGGAAGGATCATCTAATCTCGTGGAGCCTAAGACCTTGCAAATTGGGCCTATTTTAGGCAATAAGAGATATTTTGGAGACCCCACCCCAATAGGACATTGAGATGGTCCTCTAATCTCGTTGAGCCTAGGACTAGAGAAGGTTCGGGACCTCCCATTTACTCATACCTTGATTAAATTATGATTGAGTTTTGAAGATAAAATTTCATTCATTTTCTCATTCATTTCAATGCAAGAATTTAAAGCGCATGCCGATCACATAATGAAAGTGGTAAATAAAACAAAATTAAAATCAAGTAAATAAGAATGCAATAAATTACAACAAAATTAGGGGCGGAATATGACCCCCGTTGTAAATAAAATATAAATCATACATAAAACGGGCTATTTATTAAGAATGAGGACATTGGTCCTTGCATGCCTAGTTAAAAAAAATAATTTTAATGTGATAATTTATTTGGATGGAGAAACTAGGACATTGGTCCCATTTTAATAGAAAAACCCAATTTATTAATAAAATTATTTTTGTGATTTTCTTTTAAATGTGCCTAAAATAAACAATTTTATTAGAAATTACATTTGCCAAAATAAATAAAAAGCCAAATAAAGCAAATAATACAAATAATAAAAATAAATGATCAAACTAAACGAGCCTCATGGATCTCCCCGTTTGCTTGCGAGAATGCCCAAAAAGGAAAAATAGATATTGGAGTGAAAAACAAATACAAAAAAATAATGTTAGTAATCAAATCAATTAAATCAATTAAAAATATAATAAATAATAAAATAAAATAAGATGACATCAAAATAACAAATGAATTAAAATGTTAATAAATTAAAATAAATGAAAAAAATGCATTATGAATGACAACGGAATTAAATGATATGATTTAGATAAATAAAACAACATGTTAATGAATTAATAATAATAATAATAATAATAATAATAATAATAATAATAATAATAATAATAATAATAATTAAATGATAATAATAATATATAAACATATTAAATAAAACAAATATAAAAACAATAGAATAAATAAATAAATGAAAACAATAAAAATTTACATGTTAATCAATTAAATATGAACAAAAATAAAAAAAAATAAAAAAAAAAGAGATCAAGTTTAGAATGTTTACCCAAAGTTCGGATTCGATGAAGGGAAAAAAGATTTCCTTATTTTTTCTTGCAAATTAGAATTGAAAATAATAGAAATTGAAATTTTATTCCAAGAAATAAATTACAAAAAATATGAAACAGAATAAAAATTTTCAAGAACAAACAATGAATTTCTTTGTCTAAAAAATTATTATTGATTAAAAAAATAATTTTTATTTGAAAAAGAAATAAAAAGAATGAAAGAAAAATGAAATTTCTCAAGAACAAAGAATGAATTTCTTTGTCTCAAGAAAGTAATTTGAAAAAAATAAAATTTCAAAAACAAAGAATGATTTCTCTTTGTCTCAAGAAAAATTATTCATAAAGAAATTAAACTTTTTAACTTAAAAAATTTTTTATCTTGAGGAGAAAACCTAAAAAATGTAGAGAGGATTTTGTTTAAGAAGAGAAGAAAAGAAAAAATCAAGAAAAAACCCTAAAAAATGAATCCCCCTTTTTTCTGTTTCATTTTTTTCTATTTATATAAAAAAAAGGAAAATATAATTAATTAAGGAAGGAACTCTTAATTAATTCAAATATTATTTATCTATATTTTAAAAATGAAAAAAATCATGAAAAACCTTAAAAAATGGGATAAAAAATCAAATTTGGTCAAAAAATCCTAAAAAAAACAAATTTGGGCCAAAAATCAACATTTTCGGTGGAACTGGGGCGGCAGGCTGCCGCAGCGTGCCGACACTGCCGACATCTGATTTTTTTTTTCAAATTTAACTAAAAACAATAATTTTCAGACTCCATTTTTCAAATTTAATTTTTAATACATTTTTTATTATTTTATTATTTTTTTACTCTAAAATGCAAATTTGACAAGGAAATCATCACTTTCAACCTTTTTTGCCTGAGAACAGACATCTTATTATTATTGGGTAACTTTGATCTGGGTTGAGTCAGGACTCGGTGTCTACAGTTGCCCCCAATTTTGGGGAAACTAGTGCACTGGTGCCTAGGGGAGCCAAAATTCAGAGAATAAGGAAAGAGAGGCGTACCTGAGGCAGCCCTTTACCTTCCGTGGTGTGTTCAAGCTGGTGACCCCTCGCTGCCGAGTTGTAGTGTATTTTACTACAACCCTTTGACGATTCGTTTTGCCACCTTCATTTTACTGGCCTCCTCTCGGCCTGTACGATATCTGACTGTCGCGAGATGCAGTGTTATCCAACTGCAACTCAATTGCAATTTGTTCTATTGCATGTCCCCCGCTGGCCTCGTCTCGGCTCGCACGGTGTCTGAATGTCATGAGAAGTAGTGTTATCTAACTACAACCCAATTGCGATTTGTTCTATTGCGTGTGTCCCGCTGGCCTCATCTCGGCTTGCACGGTGTCTGTGAGATGCAGTGTTCTCTAACTACAACCCTGTTGTGATTTTTTCTATCGCATGTATCCCGCTGACCTCATCTTGGCTTGCACGTTGTCTTTGAGATGCAGTGTTCTCTAACTACAACCCTGTTGCGATTTGTACTATCGCATGTGTCCCGCTGGCCTCATCCCGGCTTGCACGGTGTCCATGAGGTGCAGTGTTCTTTAACTACAACCCTGTTGCAATTTGTTCTATCGCATGTGTCCTGCTGGCCTCATCTCGGCTTGCACGGTGTCTGTAAGATGCAGTGTTCTCTAACTATAACCCCATTGCGATTTGTTCTATCGCATGTGTCCCGCTGGCCTCATCTCGGCTTGCACGATATCTGATCTGTGTGAGATGCAGTGTTCTCTAACTACAACCCCATTGTGATTTGTTCTATCGCATGTGTCCCACTGGCCTCATCTCGGCTTGCACGATGTCTATGAGATGCAGTGTTCTCTAACTACAACCCTGCTGCGATTTGTTTTATCGCATGTGTTCCGCTGACCTCGTCTCGGCTTGTACGGTGTTTGTGAGATGCAGTTTTTCTAACTACAACCCTGTTGCGATTTGTTCTATTGCATGTGTCCCGCTGGCCTCTTCTCGGCTTGCACGGTATCTGTGAGATGCAGTGTTCTCTAACTACAACCCCATTAAGATTTGTTCTATCGCATGTGTCCGCTGGCCTCGTCTCAGCTTGCACGATGTCTGATCTATCAACCATCATCCAGTCGACATGGTGACTCGTTCGTCGTTGTCTTTGCTGACGCTTATCCTGAACCTTTTTTTTTACAAAAAAAAGGCAAAACAAGTGTGCAGGGTATATAAAAGAGATGCGTACCTATGGCAATACATACCTGTTGGGGTCGATATTAGGCGGGTGCCCCCTGAAGGACAGTTGGTTGTTCCCTAGAGAAGTATTTTTGGAATATGAACATCTTCCTCTTGATTGCATCGAGTCATTTTCCAGACTTCCAAAGTGCGGATATCACCTTCATGCAAAGTTCAAATATAATCCTTTTAGAGATCCCTTACCGACTGTGATATACCAGATGCTGATCCCTTTATCATCTCTAACCGGAGCCTCCTTGTTGAAAAGATCTGTGTGCCTCTTAAGAGGGCTCTGTGCTCTCAGGGAGACTTTGAAAATCTGTGCTCACTGAGAAGTTTAAATGCTCACTGGGAGGCTTTGATGCTCATATAGAGACTTTGATTTAGAGCCTCCAGAGAGGAAAATAGGTTTGAGCCTCCTCAGAGAAAAATTATATTTGAGCCTCCAGAGAGGAAGTTGGATTTGAGCCTCCTCAGAGGAAATTAGATTCGACCCTCCTCAGAGGAAAATTAGATTGGAGGTTTTGTTGCTTGCCTGCAGGTGGATAGGTTTCAATGTCTTTGGTGTCTCTTAAAATGATTTTTTTTTGTAAATTTTTGGGATTTTCACATTTTAGATGTATTTGAATTTTTACAGTATGTTGGATTTTCAAGGCCTTGAAAATATCTTCTTCTTTTTGTTTTTCGTGTTTTTTTTGTTTTTGTTAAGAATTTGTGCTCTTTGTACATTTAAATTTTGATTTTTATACACTTATTGTGTGGTGTATGTAAGCATACATCTTATGACAGAGAAACTTACCTGATTGCCCCCGATATGGTGTGCATGAATATGCTTATTTTTTTTGTGTGTTCTCCCCTCTATACAGATGCACGTGACTTTATGCCAAATATAGTGCCCGATAATGTTGAGCTGACCCCATCTCTTGGATCATCTTTGAGCATTAGATCTATTCGGACCTTTCCCCCTGAGACATATTCACAGCAACATATACAAAATATTGTGTGTGCTTATGGAATTATGTGTGTGACATATACATACAAAACTATATATAGGAAACACATGTAAAGGATTAATGTACAAAAATTTATGTGTATGCAACACGTGATATGCTTATGATATGCATGCTAAACATGTGCAAAGAATCATGCGTTACATGTATGCAAAAATTATGTACGCGGAATGTGCGTGAAGAATTGCATATGCAAGATATATACAAAGTTCAAGCATGTGTGAATGCATGTTGGGCATCATGAAAGGCTATGCACTTGTAAAGTTAAGCAGGGAGATATGCAAAAGATTATACATGTGAGATGCAAAAACGGATAGACCACATCTTAGGTGGTTAAGGGAATCATTGAGGGTACTGCTCATACTGTCTGATGCCCCCAATGATCTAGAAGAGTATCACCTTGGCTTAGGAATTCTGACCCATAATCCTTTTAGAGAAAACTGTCCCATGTGCTTCTTTGCTCCTCGATCAACGAGCGTACGCCTTTTGCCATGAGTTGTACAGCGTCTTGCCCCCAGGACTCTGACTCAAGTTCTGCATTATGCACTATCTGCCTGAAGGGTGGTCATCCGAGGTATTGCTGCCTTATCGCTCCGGGCATTGGAAGTCATTGTTTTAAAGGTAGTGTATCCCTTGTGGATTTTCACACTAGCTTTTCTTTGTGGGAAATGCGCCCTTTGGGGATTTTCACATAACTCTATGCCTAATTTTTGCCTGGAATGAACCCAACCTATTCCAGCGGCTTTTATTCATTTTCTTTTTTTTTTTATTTGTAGGATAGACTGCCTATTTCCAGGTTTTCACCCTGCCCTTTGGCCTCACTTTTTCTTAGAGAGCTAATTACGGTTTTCAACTCTAGCGGGCCTTTTTTTTTCAAGGGTATTACTGCAAGAAAAGTTGAAGCTACTATCAGAGCCCCCTTTTAGAGTAATCGGTAGTTATTCACTGAGGCATTTTCTCCCTAGGCATCGATTGCATTCTTTTGCCTGTCTCGATGAATGTGTGGCTAGATTGGGTGAGGTGGTGGATGAGGATCAACTTCATGTGCCCCTTGGCTTCCCCTTTCTACTGTGACTCTGGATGGTTCTTTAGGATGTGTCCGGTTGTGGGGGCTTCATGAGGCTACCTTTCACATTACTGCCAGTTGTGCTTGATAATTCGGAGGGATTAAAGATGTAGTGAGGCATCCCCTATCTTTCCAAGGTGGACCTTTATCTTCGGCTTTTTACCTCCATACACTATAGCCTCTAGGCAAGCTACCGGTAAAGACTATTACACCACAGATTAGAGATCACGCTTTTGCTTCCTACGAGGGACCATAAGAGGTGGGTGCTAAGTCTCACCGTTGATAACAGGGCCCATTGACTTAGACATCTGGCCGATGAGAGCAGTAGTAGAGTGTAGTTATTTAGATTAGATGCATTTAGCAATGAACGATGTTTCTCTTTTTATAAATGAATTAGAAAATAATGTACACATGTATTTGCAAAGATTGTGTACATTTCGGTGTGATTTCTTTATACATGATCATTATTTAATATCGATTCAAAATGCAAAGCCACATCTAATCTCAAAGTAGATCTTGTAAGCATCAAACTCCTATTTCCAATCAGCCCTCTCGGGTTTTCTTGATTGGACATTTTCTCTCGAGCCTCTAATTTTTGCCTAGGATGCCTTTTTCGGTTTTCACCCTGACGAGGCGCCCATTTTTAGAAAGGCCACCTTTTTTTAGTTTTCGACCCGCGGGCTTTTGTTCTCTTTTTTTGATTTTTAGTCTTTAGCCATGGAACCTCTTGAGTCTGTCGATGTTGACTGGTTCTTTGAACTCTTTCCCATCGCTATTTATCAGAATTATTGCCCCCTTTGGATAACTACTTCTTAAGAACAAATGGACCTTCCCTCGTATGTCTAGAACACTTGGTCTCATTTGCTTAAAGACTAAATCTCCCTCCTTTAATGGTTGCCTTCTGATTTTTTTCGAATGACTGAGAAAGCCTTTTCTAGTAGATCTAGCTATAATAATAGGCTCGCAATCTGTTCTCGTCTAGCATGTTTGGCTGCAGAAATCGTTGTTGGTCGTAATTATTTTTTGGAATTTGAGCTTCCATGACTGCCCTTGAAAACTTGAGTTTAACTTCAACAAGCAACACTGTTGCCATCCCATATACCAAGGAATAAGGTGTGGCTCCTGTAGAGGTTCTGACGGTGGTTCTCTAGCTCTAAAGTGCAAAAGGCAACTTCTCTACCCAATCCTTGTAGTTCTGAACTATCTCGACCAAAATCTTCTTGACATTCTTATTAGTAGGCTCTACTGTCCAATCAGCCTGCGGGCGATATGATGAAAAACCTGTGATGCTCAAAGCCATACTTCTACAGTAACTTCCTAGTTTTAGTCATAAATTACACCCCGTCATCAAATTCCTTTCGATGAACTTATCCATATCCCGAGCGTCGACTTTCTTGAAGGACTCGGCTTCTACACACTTGGTGAAGTAGGCGATAGTAACTATGGTGAACTTATGTCTGTTGGATGCCGTAAGACATGCTTCCCCCATGATGTCTATTCTCCAAGCTCAAGCAATCAATATCCATCCTTATCTCATGATCTTTTATGCTACCATTAAATCGTTCGTATAGACTCTACAAATTCTGGTATGAACTTCTTCCATGACCTTCTTAGCTCCTTTCTTGTCCACACATCTTAATTGAATGTCATTGACTTGCTGTTTGTATAGTACACCCCTTATGCAGATAAACCAAGTAGACAGTTTACGAATCAATCTTTTGGTCCTTTTTCGGTAGCCAAGAAGAATGGCAAAGTACAGATATGTGTAGATTAATGGGATTTAAATAGAACTTGCCCCAATGATGACTTTCCTTTGCCCCATATCAATAATTTTCGGCCACCTACATATTAATTCTTTTCCTTCTCTCTCTCTCTCTCTCTCTTCTTTTTTTTTTGTATTTTTTTTCCTCTTTTTTTTGTTCTCTTTTTTTTTGTTCTGTTCCTTTTTTTTTCTTTTTTTTTGTGGATAGACTTTATTCAAATCCTGATAGTTTACAAATACACACTCTCCTCCTCTTCTCAATTTGAGACAGCACTAACCAACCAAGTCGGGTGTTGAACTTCGACAAGAAATTTTGGCCTCGTTTCTGCTTGCAGATCTCTTCTTTAACCTTCTCTGCCTATTCTGGCCTAAGTCTTTTGAGTTTCTGCTTAACTGATTTATAATCTGGATACATCAGAATGACATGTTTAGCGATTTTATGATCGGCTCCTGGCATGTCTTCATGGGTCCAGGCAAAGACTGTTTCATATTTTTTTTTTAATTCTCTCAAATTTTGATCTTTTTTCAGGAGTTACATTAGATGCTATCAAGATTTCCTTTGGATTTTCCAAAGTTTTGAGATTAAATGGAATGGCATCACTTGAATTAATGTCAAATATAAATGACTCATGATTATGCATAGTGAAATCATAAGAAATATCACACAAGTAAGCAAAAATGTTCATCTTATTAATGAAACCAGAATTAAAAATGTCACAATTAAATAGTTCAAAAATAAAAAGAACAGCTAAATAGCTAACATCTTCTGCTCTTGCTAACATATATGTTATAGTTGATGGCTCATTGTGACGTGTGCCGGAAGTACCCAGCAAGGGCCCTCGCTTGTGAATCCGCCTTTGGGATTCGAGGTATTGGTTTGCATCTTATTGATCATGGGCGCCATGAGACATCATTGGCATATCTCTCCCAATAGAACATTGGGGAGAACTACCTAGCCTAATGGCGCCTAAAGGCACCTTTGAGGTATTTGGAGTCGCCACCCAATTTGTAAAAAATTGGGAAAAGGTTTCTCACCTCTATCGGTCTAAACCAGAGGTATGGTGTCCAGAACTTCCCTCTTATTTATGCTTTGGTTAATTATAAATGGGTTTTTAACCCCTTAAAATTATATCTCTCATCTCACGAGATTGATGCATTTAAATTAAATAGCGCATTCCAAGCATACGAAAGCGATAAAAGGAAAGCGATAAAGTAAATAAAGAAAGCGATAAATAAAAACGGTAAACACGCAGGGACACAATTACAATAGAAATAGGGGCAGAATACAACCCCATTAAAAGAAAGCTAAAAATATAAAGTGGGACGGAATACAATCCCCCAAAATAAGATTAAAATTGCCCCAAAATTAATTACAAGGGCCCAAAAAATGAACTTAAATTTAAAACACTCACACAAGATCAAAATAAAAGGACATACATAAATCGGGGCATTATTTTAGGAACATTGGTTCCTTCGCGCTTGTTCAAAATTTAGGAACGTTGGTTCCTTCGCATTTATTTAAAGAAGGTTCGAAGAGTCATTTTGGTTGTTTGGTGAAAACCGGGATGAGTGATCCCATTTTTGGAGGAAAATGGACTCTTCGTTTTAATTGCAATATTTTTTATTGTTTGGCTAAAATAAGGGACATTGGTTCCAATTTTATTAGTAAAAATTTAATTTAATTGTAAAAATATTTTTGCGACTTTTTATCTCACGCGTGCATAAATAAAATAATTATTTACAAATGACACAACATAAAGAAAGGGTTGAGAAAGATCTCACCAAAACCGATGTGATCCTCCATACGTTGCGACCCATACGGGGAGTCGCGAGGATGCTCAAATAACCCGACTCAAGTTAAATCTCAGACAAAAATTAACATCAAAAATATTAGTAATGGTTCTAAAAATTAATCAAGTAAAAATGAAATAAATATTAGGCAAGTCAAATTATAATGATTATAATAATAATGATAAGACAAGCACAACAAAATAATAATAATATGGATATGATGGTAGATATAACAATAATGATGATAAGTGCAATAATAATAATAATAATAATAATAATAATAATAATAATGGGTTACAACAATAAAAACTAGCAAACGTAGGATAAGCTCAAAATAAGTTAATAATATAAAGATAGTAATAGTAATAAGAATAGCAAATAACATAATAATAATAATAGTAATAACAAAAACTATAATAATAATAATAATAATAATAATAATAATAATAATAATAATAATAATAATAATAATAATAATAATAATAATAATAATAATAATAATAATAATAGTGAATGAACATAAAAATCAAATTGAAATAAGCAAATAATATATTAATAGTGATATTAACACATTAAAATGCTAAAAGTAAATAACAGACATAATAATATTAACAATAACAAATAATATACAAAAAAATGAGAACAAGTCCAAGAATGTTTACCCTCAGAATTTTTAGATCGGAAATAGGATGTCTCAATCCGTTCCCCTTGTCGATTTTTGATGATAATAATATTCAAAAAAAGTATAAAAATCTGTATTTTAAATAAATTAGTTCAAGAAAATATTTTTGGTGGGATGAATAAGCCAAGAAAATTAGTTTCTCTTGCTCAAATCAAACCCAAGATTAAGTATTTTAGAGTAATAAAGACTAAAGCTTGAGAAGAAAAAAAAACTTAAAGATTTTTTAAGAAGAATTTTTTGAAGAGAAAAAAGAATGCTTCCTGGAGAGTCCAAGAAGAGCTAGAGAGAAAGCCAAAAAAAAATTTTGTTTTAAATCTCTCGTCCTCCAAAAAATGAAGAAGGAATCCTTATTAATTTTCTGTGTTGGCCAAAAATGGAGAAAGACAAAATGATCTCTTAATTTTGTTGTTCCAAAATTAGCATAAAAGGGTGAAAACTGAAGAAAACAGACTGAAAATGCAGGAAAACGACGCGTCGAAGGAGACTGGGCACGCATGCCCTCGTGGAGACCCGGTGTCTACACTGTAACACCCCCACCGTCACCGTACCCGACGCTTACTCACATACATGCACACATACACCATGCGGAAGTATACATTCATACATAATCATACATGCATAAATACGTGATAATTAAAACCTTACCTTGAGGGCAGAGGCTAATCATGCATTAACTCACGCACACGCAAACACTGAGCAAAAGCATATACACATGCATACACACATTCACTTGATTAATCAGCGAAAGCATAACGCGAGCGATAAACCGAGGAATAACTTAAAACATAAATATAATAACATTTACATTAAGATCCTTACTTAGACATATACAAAAGGCTACAGAAATACATAATCCAAAATACAGAAGCTGAAAATGAATAACAACTTCTAACTCCTATGTGGCCGACCTTGCAGATGCTCGACTCAAACCGAACTAAAACCTGCCACCTACACGGGAAAAGAACCCGTGCTAAGTGATAACGCTTAGTGGGGAGAACAAACAAGTAATATGGACGGCCATTCACAATGGTCGTCAAGGCATAACACATTCAAATGGCATATGCGGACATTCACAACACATATATAATCATGCTTGCATTTAGAGGCATTCATTCAGAAGCTCAAGTTCACATGCATATACATATTAACTGATTGATATACGTAACATCATGCAGAAGTACAATTGGTCTTACCTGCACTTACCAAGTTCGCTGAAGTGTCTGATGTCAGACTATGCACAATCACTAACCAAACGGATCCGCATGCAATATACCGAAATCCCACATCATTACACCAAGACATACATCATTATGCAGAGTCACAAAACATTTACATGTACAGCTGTCATACCAAAGTGCCCTTACACCAACTGGAACCCATTCACATGCAATACAACCACCATGCAACAATGCATATAACTATCATGCAGAAATCACCAGATATCTAAACATACATATGTCATGCCAATATGCACACATGCTAACCAAAACCCGAATGACAAGGTCAAACACAGCTGTGACGCGCGCCGGATCCCCGCGGCCGCCCATGGGACCGCCCGCTTGAGGGCGATCGGGGCATTTGTGGGTCCGTTGATAGCTTGCAATAAATTGCAAGTGCGTCTATGTTGGACAACAGGGAGGTTTCATGGAGTCACCACACAATAGAACATTGGGAAAGTTACTCTCGCCTCGGAGAGCCTAAGACTGCGCGTTGTATCCATTTTGGGCCAACCAGAGGGGTCTTGGAAGGTAAACCTCTCGCCCTAAGGAGCATAGGATTAGCGCTAAAGTCTCGTGGCACAAAAAGGTGTCTTGGAGGGTAGACCTCTAGCCTCTTTGAGCCCAAAGACCAGAGCTGGGTCCGGGATTTCTCATCTATTTCTACCTCGATTAATTTATGATCAAATTTTAATTATCATTAATTCGCTCTCTCTCCACACGATGCAATTTTAAAAAAGCGCAAATATTCACATTGAACGCGATAGGATAAACATATCAAAAATAACATCAAAGGTAAATTACAATAATACCAGGAGCGAAATACAACTCCCATTTAAAAGTGCAAACATACATAAAACCGGGGAATTTATTAATTATGAGGACTTTGGTCCCCGCATGCACAATTAAAGAAAATATTTTGGATGTGATAATTTTATTTGGGATGAAAACTAGGACATTGGTCCCATTTTATTATGAAAAATCTAAATTAATTTAGTAAAACTATTTTTGTGATTTTTATTTAGGTGCGCATAAGAAAACATTTTATTCAATGAATATATACAAGGAAATTAAAATAAAATGAAAATTAAAAATTTATAAAGAAAATACCAAACCCCGCAACTCCTCCTTCACGTGCATGGGTGCTCAAATGAGAATAAAACAATGATTTGCAACCAAAAATAAAAATAAAAGAAATTAATGTTAGTGATTAAGCCAACGAAGTAATATGACATAAAATATAATATGTACAATGACCATATAACATGCATAAAAATAATTATGATGCAATTTAACATGCATAAAATGAGATAACATCATGGCAAATGCAATTTATTAATAATAAAGGTTAACATGCATGAAAAAAAAATTAATGACAATCAATTTTATTACTCATAAAATGTGCATGTGTCACACCCCATAAGTGGCCTAATTGGAATTGGCATTTTTTAATTGGATAAATTAAGGACAAGTGGGTAATTTTGCATGAGGAAAAGAGGATTAATTGCAAGGAATTAAAAGTATTATTTATTGATTTTTATTTTAGTGAGTAAAAAGAATTTGTTAAGGACCTGTGAGAAGTTTGTGAGGAGCTGTTTGTAATTGGGATTAAGGGAACCGTGCATGTGTGCCAAGTGGAGAGGTGAGTGTGTGTGCACGTGGGTGAGGGAAAAGAGAGGTCTGAGGAATTTCTAGTTGGCTGGAAACAAAAGACCTGAGGTTTCTCTCTTGCTCTCTCTCTCACGTAAACCACTCCTCTTCTCTTGTGTTTCTGTTCTTTCTTTTCTATCTGTATGTGTGTTCTTCCATTGTGGAGCTAGGGTTTGGATGAGATAGAAGCTTCAGAAGGTAAGTGGCTGTCAGTTTTTCCTGTGGTTCTCCATCCGCTCCTTAAGAATGGATTTGCATTACTGTTTTTCTCTGGATTGATATTGGGTTTTATTTGTTGGTTCATGTAATCTGTTGAAGAGAAGAAGAAGGATAAAGGAAAAGATAAAGTTGTGGATTGAAGAGTTCAGTGGGCATTTTTGAACTCCATAACAGGTTTGGGAGCGTCTGTTATATCTCGTTTTGGATCCTGTTTGTTGTACTGATATGAACATTGTTTCTGTGTGCGTTATAATATCAAAATGCATAAGTAATAGAATTTATATGTATGATTGGTAGTGTTAAAGTCCTGTTGCTTTGCATGTTAAATGGAAGTCCGTATACATGTGCGTTAAAAGGAAAGATTCTGGGTTTGTGACCCTCTATGAATGTTATTTGATTGTTTGAGAATGTGATTAATTTGTATTAATCTTTCTGTAAATGTACTCTGGAGACTTGAAGGTACGTATTCGAATCATGATTGCATGAAAAATGGTTTTAGATAAAGTGGAATTTTGAGTTTTAGATGTACTCTGTTTTCACGATGTTTCTGGGTTTTACGTTTTCTGAAAATTCTGGAGTTTTGAGAAGGAGAAGCTGTTTGTGAGAAGAAGATCACGAGACGTGATGGAGCATCACGCCGTGACCTCCTTCCCTGGGAAGTCACGAGAAGTGATGGAGCATCACGCCTCGCGACCTTGCTTTCCCTGCGTGTCACGAGACAAGATCTCGTGACCTTTTCCTCCTCTCCTCTCAGGCGTCACGAGGCGTGACGGAGGGTCACGGCTCGTGACTGCCTTTGTTTTTCCTGGCACTCGCGTGAAGCCAGTGTCATGAGACACCACTGCCTGGGTGACTCGTGACCGGCCTCCCTCCTGTTGCCCTGTTTCCTAAAAACATAATTTACCCTCTGGTTTAAAGGATCTTCCAGTACATATCAAATGTTTGGGTTTTAAAAATTTGATTTGTATTTTATTAATTGTTTAATTATGAGATTTGTGTTCTTAATTAATATTAATGTACATGATTTACATGTTTTTAGTTTAGATGAGTATAGATTATTTCAATGTGAGTTATAGGTTCTTTTAACTTCTGTATTTTATATTTATATTTACATGTTTCAAATGTGATCAGTATACAAGTATACTTGGATTATAGATTTGTATTATTTTCAATTCTCATATTGATATTGGTGCTTGAATTGATGAGTTGTGTTTTTAAGCCTGAATAGTCATAGTAGTGGATCAGTAAGCGCTTACTTAGGTCAGAGTGTGTGTGCAGCTGCTATATGATAAAACGTTATATGTGGGTCCGTTTGGATCCTTGTTTCGATCCTGTATGGGTCTATATGGATTTAATGCGAGACTTCGGTCTCTACATGAAAAATACATGTTTGAGACTCATGTCTCTATATGCTTGGGATACTGTGTTCTATCAGTATCCATTTGACCGTATCCACTTCTAGAGAGTATTTTAGACTAATCAGGCTATATGTTTAAATGTGTTGCATATGTTGAGATGCATTTTTGACATGATTACAAGTATATGATGTACATGAATTCTTGCATAACTCTATATTATGCACCTTGTATCTGTATACTTGGAATGATGAAAATTATGAATTGAGTACTTAATTGCTTGTAATGTATATATTTATGCTTGTCAAGTAAGGAATTTGGAGATATGTTTACATGTAATTTTGATGCCTTTGATTTTGAATCATTAGATTATTGTATTGTTATAAATATTGTATATGCATATTGTTCGTTTGTTTTGTTCCTCACCACTAAGCGTTATCGCTTAGCACGGGCTCTTTTCCCGTGCAGGTGACGAGTTCTATTCGGAGTCAGATATCTGCAGGTCGGCCACTAGGAGTCTTTTTGGATGAAGTTATTTTTGAGTCTTCCGCTGTAATTTTTGTACATGGCTTGTTAATAGCAAAGTGAATCTTTTGTAAAGGAACAATTATTTTTGTATATGTATTTGCTTACGAGCCTCTTTTTGTATAAACGATATAGATATGATATATGTTAAAGGATTTGCTGCTATATAATTAAAAGTTTCTTTACATCTCATCTTTTATTTTATTTTACAAGTATGTACTTTGGATTTGTTTATATGTTTGTCCGCGTGGCATTCCGGTATCCTTCCAACGGGGATAACGGGGTGTTACAGCATGAATGTGTAACATAAGAACAATAAAACTTAACATGCATAATAAAGTTTAAAGTAATATCTATCATAAAGGCATAAGAAAATAAATTTGAAATTTAACATACATGCAAAATATGAACAATAACATTAATGATAATAATGATACTAGCACCTAATGATAACAATAAACCAGTCTAATAAAAAACTTTAATGATATTTAACGCATGCAAACATAATAATAATCATGATATAACATAAAGAAATCAAAGATATTGACAAACTAGATTAAACATGCATAATAACATGGACAAAAAATAATTTGACATGAAAATAATATAATAAAACTTAAAAGAATTTACTTGTTAAAGATAAAAATAAGAAGAAGAATATGGAGACTAAGAGAATTTACATGTTTAATGTGTTAATTGGAAGCAAAAATAAATGAAATTAACAAGAGAATTAATGAGTAAAACCAAGAATAATTACCCTCAAATTCAGTTTTGAAGAATTGAAGGTAGAAGTCTTGAATTCCTTGTCTCTTCCTTGTGAAAATGCTTGGAAACTTGAAGAAAAATTCTAAAAAACAAGTACGTAAAGATTTATTTTTTTTCTCTAAGTAAAAACCCAAAAAAATTCAGTTTTTTGCTCTAAAATGTTCTTAATCCATTCCCCCCTGTTTCTGAATTTTTTCCAGTGTTTTAACCCTCAAAAACTACCCAAAAACCACCCAAAACCGTCCAAAAACCATTAAAAATCGAGTGGGGGTCGAAAATGGACGAAATGGGCGAAGTGGGGGCGAAATCGGCGCCTTAACGCCGAAAATCGGCGTCAAACGTGCGCCTCGCGCACGTTTCCGCGCTGATGCGCGGAGTCTCCGCGCACGACGTACGCGGAGCGAGCGACGCCCAAGGCGTCGCTCGCGCAGAGCTACCGACGCCCAGGGCGTCGGCCGCGCAGAGCGCACGCTCCGCGCACGGAAATTCACGACGGCCCTTGGCCGTCGCCTTTCCGTCGCGATTATTTTCCCCTATTTTCCACTTTTTCTATTTTTTTCATTTTTTAATCATTTTTTCACCTTTTTTTTATTATTTTTTTTATATAAAATACCCTCAACCTAAAACACACTTTTTCTTCTTCAAAATAATTTTAAAAAATATTTTTAAAATATTTTTAAAATACACTTTTTACTCACCGAAAAGACAAGGAAAAACACTTCTGAGCTCCAATCTTTTTGCCTATAAGCCGGCATAGCTAAATTTCATCATCGGGTAATCCTGATCAAGGCTACTCGGGACCCGGTGTCTACAGTTGCCCCCAATTTTGGGGAGGCTAGTGCATGGGTGCCTAGGTGAGCCAAAATTCAAGAAAAGGAAAGAAACGCGTACCTGAAGCGGCGATCTTCCTGCTTGATGATGGTAGTTGTTGCTGTCTTTTGGTTGTAACTGGTAATGCCGTGGTCGTGCTAACCCCTTGTGGGTAGTACCGCCATCGTGCTAACCTCTGTGAATTGTATTGCCGTGGTCGTGCTAACCTCTTGTGGGTAGTGCCGCCATCGTGCTAACCTCTGTGAATTGTATTGCCGTAGTCGTGCTAACCTCTTGTGGGTAGTGCCGCCATCGTGCTAACTGTTGTGAATTGGTAGTGCCGTGGTCATGCTAACCTCTTGTGAGTAGTGCCGCCATCGTGCTAACCTCTGTGAATTGTATTGTCGTGGTCGTGCTAACCTCTTGTGGGTAGTGCCGCCATCGTGCTAACTTCTGTGAATTGTATAGTGCCGTGGTCGTGCTAACCTCTTGTGAGTAGTGCCGCCTTCGTGCTAACCTCTGTGAATGTTTGAGCTGTGCTCCTTTAGATGCTTGGACTGGTGTCGTCACTCGGCTTTTGTTGGTGTTCCCCGCCGATTTCTCCTGCAAGATTGTATGCATAGGAATATACAAGAAATGATGTGTGCATGATATGGAATGCAAATGCTTGCAAAAATGTATAGATTGTGCCCTAGGTGGTCCAAGGTTTGCTGAGGTTGTAGCTTGTTTCCTCTACAATGCCCCCTGAATCCTGAGGATCGTCGACAAGTTTTCTGAAAGAGACGTCCGGTGTACATTCTTTGCCCCCTGGTCAATGATCACTTACCCGGGATTCTGTTTCATGTTCTGTGTTGTATGTTATATGATTGAAAGAAGATCATCCGAAATAACGTCGCCCTATTGCTCCAGGCATTGAACGTCATTGTTTTAAAGGTAGTGCGTCCCTTGTGGATTTTCACACTAGCTTTTCTTTGCGGGAAATGCGTCCCTTAGGGGATTTTCACACAACCTTTTGCCTAATTTTTGCCTGGAATGGACCCAACCCAATCCAGCGGCTTTTGTTTATTATATTTTTTTTGTAGGGCAGACTGCCTGTTTCCAGGTTTTCACCCTGCCCTTTGGCCTAACTTTTGTTTAGAGAGCCAGCTACGGTTTTAATCTCTAACGGCCTTCTTTTTTTATTATTTTTTTTAGAGAAAGTTATCACCAAAGCTTTTATTAAGAGCAAAAAAACACATATCCAATGAAGGGACTGAGCAATAATCATTAGATGAACAATTGGTATATTTCTTTTTTTTTAAGACAGAACTGAAAGAACAATGAAAATATATTCTTTTATTCATTGCGAAATTGTGTACATTTCTATATGATTTCATCATACATGATTTTCATTTGACAAGAATTCAAAAGCATATGACTACACCTAATCTCAGAGTGGATTTTGTCAGCCTCAAACTCCTGTTATCAATCGGCCCTCTCGGGTTTTCTCGATTGAACATTTTCTCTTGGCCCTTAATTTTTGCCCAGGATGCCTTTTTTCGGTTTTCACCCTGGCAGGGCGCCCAATTTTAGCAAGGCCGCCTCTTTTCGGTTTTCGACCCGCAGGGTATTTATTCTCTTCTTTTTATTTTTTGTCTTTAGCCATGGAACCTTTTAAGTCTATCGACATTGACCGGGTCCTTGAACTCATTCCCATCGCTGTCTGCTAAAATTGCTGCTCCTTTCGTTAGCAACTTTTTCAAAATGAATGGACCTTCCCAGGTTGGTCTGAATTTGCCTCGTATGTCTGGAACTCCCGGCCTTATCATCTTAAAGACCAAGTCCTCCTCCTTCAACGGGTGCTTTCGTACTTTCTTGCCAAACGACCGAGCCAGCCTCTTTTGATAAACTTTGTTGTAGTAATAGGCTCGTAACCTGTTTTCATCCAACAGATTTAGCTGTGACAAACGTTGTTGTGCCCATTCTGCTTCACTATCTCAGCTTCCATGACTACCCTCAATGATTTCAGCTCAATTTCAACCGGCAGGACTGCTTCAGTTCCATATACTAGAGAGAATGGCGTTGCCCCTATAGAGGTTCTGACTGTTGTTCTATATCCCCAAAGTGCGAAGGGTAACTTTTCTGCCCAATCCTTGTAGTTCTGAACCATCTTGGCCAAAATTCTCTTCACATTCTTATTCGCCGCTTCAACTGCACCATTTGCTTGAGGACGATAAGGAGAAGACTTATGATGTTTGATCCCATATTTCTCGAGCATCTGTTTAGTCTCTGCCAGGAATTGCACCCCATTATCAGACACAATGTGATGTGGGAGACCATATCTGCATATCAGATTCCGTTCGATGAATTTAGCCATATCCCTTGCATCAACCTTTTTGAAAGATTCAACCTCAACCCACTTAGTGAAGTAGTCAATGGAAACTATGAGGAATCTATGCCCATTAGAAGCCGTAGGATGGATTTCGCCTATGATGTCTATTCCCCATGCTGCAAATGGCCATGGAGATGTTAAGTTATGTAACTCTGAAACTGGCACATGCCTCAAATTCGCGTACTGTTGACATAACTGGCATTGCTTCACAAATTTTGAACAATCTGTATCCATTGTGAGCCAATAAAACCCTTGGCGCATGATCTTCTTTGCTAAGGCTAAGCCATTCATGTGAGCTCCACAAACCCCGGCATGAACCTCTTCCATAACTCTTTTAGCTTCTTTCTCTGCCAGACACCTTAACTGGATACCATCAGCTTGCCTTTTGTACAAAGTGCCATTAACACTGATGAATTGAGTGGATAACTTCCTGATCATTCTTTGGTCCTTCTCATTGGCTTCCTCTGGAAAGACTGATCTCTCTAAATAATTCTGAATGTCATAATACCATGGATTTCCATCATTGGCCTCAATATCCATCACCTGTTCAGCTTCAAAGCAAGGTCTTTCTGAACTATAAATCAGCACGAGTTTCATTGCAACTCCTGTTGGGTTATCCCACATAGACACTAATGTTGCTAGAGCATCAGCTAACTGATTTTCGTCTCTGGGGATGAAGTGAAAAGTGCAAATCTCAAACTGGCTGCTCAACGTTCTCAAGTGCTTTACATAAGGCAGCAGCCTTTCTTCCTTGACTGACCACTCCCTTCTGATCTGATGAATTACCAAGGAAGAATCTCTGAATACTTCAGCGGTCTTTGCCCCCAGAGCAAGTAATGTTTCCAATCCAAAGATGCAAGCTTCATATTCTGCTTCATTATTGGTAGCCTTATACCTCAACTTCTTAGCCAATGGTAGCCTTTCACGATCTGGGGTCGTAAGAATAACTCCTACGCCTGCTCCCTTATTATTGACTGCTCCATCAAAGAATAATTGCCACCCTTGTACTGCTATGGCCGTGACATCTTCATCTGGGAAGTTGTATTCAAACTGATCTCCCTCAATAGGATGCTCGGCTAAGAACTCCGCTACGGCTCTTCCCTTAATGGTTTTCCTGGTTATGTACTCAATGTCAAATTCCTGCAATAGCAGTAACCATCTTCCCATCTTCCCTAGTAGAGAGGGTGCTTCTTGGAGGTATCTGAGCGGATTATGTATGGCAACCGTTTGTACCTTGAAGGAATGAAAGTAGTGTCGCAACTTCTTAGAAGCCCAGATAACTGCTAAACAAATCTTTTCCACCTCTACATATTTGGCTTCGTAAGGCAGGAATTTCTTGCTAAGATAGTAAACGGCAAACTCTACACCAAAATCATCTTCCTGAGACATCATAGCACCCACTGAGTTATCTTCCACAGCTAGGTACAGGATTAGTGGTTTGGCATGGCGTGGTGGTCTTAACACCGGAGGATTTAACAAATACTCCTTAATGGTGTCAAAGGCCAATTGACAGTCATTGTTCCATATCACCGGCTGATTCTTCCTAAGAAGCTTGAAAATAGGCTCACATACTGAAGCTAGCTTGGCAATAAATCGGCTGATGTACTGAAGCTTTCCTAGGAAACTTCTGACGTCCTTCTCCTTCTGGGGCACTGGCATCTCTCTTATGGCTTTGACTTTATCGGGATCTACCTCGATTCCCCTCTGGCTTACTACATGTCCTAACAACTTTCCTGATGTAACTCCAAAAATGCACTTCTTGGGATTGAGGCGCAAATCATACTTGCTAATTCTTTGAAAGAACTTTTCTAAAGCCTCAAAATGACCTTCTCTGGTAGCCGACTTAATCATCATGTCATCGACGTACACCTCCACTTCTTTGTGGATTAAGTCATTGAGAACCTTGGTCGCCATCCTCTGATAGGTTGCTCCTGCATTCTTCAACCCAAAAGGCATAACCCGGTAGGCATATGTCCCCCACTCGGTGATAAAGGCTGTCTTGATCCGGTCCACTATCTTGTTAAGGATTTGATTGTACCCTGCGTACATACAAGCAGCAGCACTATCTACTAGCACATCAATATGAGGCAGTGGGAAATCATCTTTAGGGCAAGCTTTGTTCAGGTCTCGATAGTCGACGCATACTCGAACCTTACCGTCTTTCTTAGCTACAGGAACCACATTAGCTAACCATGTTGGGTATTGAACCTCTATCAGGAACTTAGCCTCAATCTGCTTATGGATCTCCTCTTTCACTTTCTGTGCCCATTCTGGCCTAAGCCTCCGAAGCTTTTGCTTGACTGGTTTAAACTCTAGGTAAGTTGGGATGGCATGTTCGGCAACATCTCGATCTATTCCCGGCATATCCTCATAGGTCCAGGCAAAGACTTTTTTATATTTTTTAATATTCTCTCAAATTTTATTCTCTCTTCAGGAGTTATGTCTGATGCTAGCAAAATTTCCTTTGGATTTTCCAAAGTTCCGAGATTAAATGCAGTTGTGCCAGTTGAATTAATATCAAAAATGAATGCATCATGCTTATGATCATGCGAAATGAAATCATCAGAAACATCACACAAGTAAGCAAAGTTGTTCATCTCATTAACATAATCAGAAATATTAACATTGTCCTCAAAGAGTTTTGGTATAAAAAGAGAATCTAAATGACTATCAACTTCAGTCGACACCGATGCTGCAGCTGACTGTGCTTTGGCTTCTTGATTTGGTGAAATCTTGAGATCTTCAATCTTCGGCTCTGGCTCCACTATCTTCTCCTTCCCCTTAAGTCTGGTGGCTAACAACTTATCAGTTACAATCTCTTCGGGCTCATCTCTGTCCCAGATGCTGCATTGGGTCATAATCTCCTCATCCCAAAAGTTCTCTACAGCTTTAACAACTCCGATCTCCCAATCAAAGACATCGTTAAAAATTTCAAATCCCGGGGTAATCTTCCCATCTACCCACTGCGGCTCTTCTTCTCCGGTGTAAGCATATACCGAGGATGATGGCACAAAACTCTCCGAGATATGGGGGATCTTCTCTGATACTTTCTTCTTACCATACTCTCCTTTGTAGCCCAACCCTTTTCGATCCTTCTGACCACGTGTAGTGATAGCATTTTGCAGTCCCTGCGACTCTTTTCCCAAACCAGCCCCTGGGAGGAAGTGCATCTTTTTCAGCATATTCACCACTTGAGGGCTACCTTCTAAGCTTTGCTCTTCTCCGATCACCGATACATGAAAGCCACTGAATGGCTGATTAGAGATCTCCAAGGCAGACACTTGGTTCTCTCTTGCCGCTTTAATGGTCACTACCTCTCCTTCATGGGGTATCTTAATTATCTGGTGTAATGTGGATGGCACTCCCCCTAACTTGTGAAACCATGGTCTACCAAGTAGAGCGGAAAAGTTTGCTGGGATTGGCAGAACCACAAAATCCGTTTCTGTCTCAATAGGCCCCGTCTTTACCAAAGCTTTGAAAGTTCCCAATGCTTGCCTCCTAGAGTTATCATAGGCTGTGATAGTCAGGTCGGACTTGCTTAACATACTCTCATTCAACCCGAAGGCCTGGAGCGCCACTAAAGGACCGACATTTATCGACGACCCGTCATCAACCATGACGCAAGCAGTGTGTTTACCATTGATCTGTGCCTTGATATACAAAGGTCGGTTGTGGCTGCGACCCTCAACTGGTAAATCTGCATCAGAAAAAACCAACTTCTCCCCAGATCCCCCCTTTACAAGGTCTAACAGCTCAGATGGGGAGATTGTAGTTGCTACAGTTGATACACTCAATGCTTCAACTAACTTCTGTCTGTGAGAGGGAGACTGTCTCAAGAGATCCCAAATAGATATCTGAGCCGTGGTCTTTTTCAGTTGCTTCACTATTGAATTTTCTTCCGGCTCTTTCTCTGCGATTGCTTGTGCTGGGTCTTGCTGCTTCTCAACTTCTGGAATGACCCTCCCACTTCTTGTTACTGCTTCTACTCTTTCTTCTTCCTCTGAATCCCACAGATCCGTAAACTCTCCATTTTTCTCATCTTCATCATCTCCACTCTCACTAGTGGACCAACAGTCTATCGCTGCCACGGAAATCCCTTCTTCATTCACTGTAGGGCGAGTAATAGCGACATACTCATTTCCATATAGATCTTGCATCACGTACCACTCTGATAGGCTCGATCCAATCATAAAGACTGGAGGTGGCACCGTATTATAACCGGACTTCTTCTTGCTTTCTCTCTTCTCAGGATCGGTGATCTGCTTGTTGTCAATTAGATCTTGGACCCGATGCCTTAGCGTTATACAATCATCCGTCAAATGGCCGGTATGTTGGTGGAATGCACAGTATTCATTCTCTTTGTGCCCTGGCTGTCCTTGGGTCTTGGCCGGCCTAGGTGATAGGGGCCACATTTTTCCTTCTTTTATTAGCCTCTTCAGCACCCATGATAAAGGCTTACCCAAGTTGGAGAAATACCTCTGACTTACGCCGGTTGCAGACACCTCGGCAGTCTTCCCAACTCTGTTACCAGTGCTTGAACTTGCTGGTTTGGCTGTCCCCTGATTGCTGTATCCCCTCCTGGCATAGGACTCACTATTTGCCCTCTTGGCTAGATATTCTCCTTCTGCTTCTATGGCAATGTCCTTCAAGGACTCCCAATCCTTGAGTCCCTTCATTTTCAGTCCATCTCTCAAGTAAGGGCTGGCATTTCGAATGAATAGCCTGATCTGATCAGAAATGTCCGGTTTGCATTTCATCTCCATAACCCGGTTTCTCCACCGAGTAAGGTACTCGTGGAAGGACTCCCCAGCCTTCTGTTGTAGCAACTCGAGATCTTTCAAAGTGACCTCCATCCGGGTACTGCAATCGTACTGCTTAAGGAACTCTTCAGTTAGCAAGTCCCAATCCTCCTTGGACCTCCTCTCAAGCCCATGGTACCAATCAATAGCAGCTCCTGTGAGACTCAAGCAGAAATACTCTATCTTTTGCTTTCTTGTTAAGGTCGTTCCCTTCATGACCAGCGAGTATTGCTTGATGTGTGCGGCAGGGTCAGAGGTGCCATCAAATTTGGGAATGTCCGGCATCTTAAAATTCTTGAGAATCAGGTCATCCCCATCCAGCTCTCGGTCTTCCGGGTTCATTCCTTTTCCCACGGTCATCATCCTTGCCATTGCCTCAAATCTTTCTTCCATTTTCCTCCACATTGCCTCATCCAGTTTTGGCGACTTCTCTTTAGCTACTTTATGCTCCTCTAGCTCATCTTCCCCAAATTCAGCTTTAGACCTGGGGCCCTCTCTCCGCTCAATAGGTGCAGGCACTCTTTGCTCAACAATAGGTGGGTCAACCACTGGTTGGTTAATTGCAACAGGATGTTCTTCTCTTACAACCTCTTGTTCAACTGGTACTCGGATAGGGGCAGCAGCAGCTTGTTGCCATGCTATAGTGGTGGCAAGATTGCCCATCATTGCAATCATTCGGGCTTCAAATTCCTCCATTCTCTTTCCTACCTCCTCGGTGATTATTGCCCGGGTTGCAGCAGACTCATTTGATGGATTAGCCATGCTTACTTCTGTTGATGATTCGGAAGAAAACCCCACACTTCCTTCTAAGACTGACTCTGAACTCTGATCCGACACTAACTCTGTTAACCCCAAAAGCGGCGTCCTTCTTAGCCGTCCGTCGGCACCTCTAGACCACCCAGGAGAATCTATGATGGCTGAAGTGCAAAAATTGTTAAGATGATGCATGATTAAAATGCAATGCATGCTCGTGCTGATGCAACATAGAAAAACACATGCAAGCAGATAGATCCTTCCAACCTTATATCTCCCACACACGTGGTAGTGTGGTCTCTTTCCTAGGTGGGCTTGATCCATGGATTAACGTGGAACCAAATGGACACGTATGGTGTGCGGTGAAAAACCGGCAGCATAACAGCTCCTATCTAATGTACATATATATGGGTGTTGGGCAATTATGTATTTAAACAATTCAACTTAACTAAGATGGGCCCACCGGGGCATGAAAGCCTTTGATGAAGACCATTTAATTAAATTGATTTCGTTTAATATATGATGGCCCATATAGCAAGCATAGTATTATGGTACATTTCACCTAGTGGAAGTATCTATTGCCATTACATGAGCTTTGGACAAGGGAGATGTTACTTTAAGGCTACCCAAGCATGATCCCTGCCGACGGGTCTAGCTCATCACAAGCATAGCGACCGATCGGGTCATCATTTTGATATACCATTGAGGTACGTGGCTTGGGCTGGTGATTATCCTTAACACTTCCCCAAATTGAGTGAAAATGAGGTCGTGCTTCGGGAACGCACCGGGGCTTGAAAAGGGACCAAACTAACTTAATCTAAAGCTTTAATGAGATGATATGCAATTTTGAGACAAAGCAAATTTATGAATTAAATTTTAACCATAAATGTTAAACGAGGTATTTTCAAATTGAAATCTCGAACCATATCGTCCCCAGTGGAGTCGCCACTGTGACGCGCGCCGGATCCCCGCGGCCGCCCATGGGACCGCCCGCTTGAGGGCGATCCGGGCATTTGTGGGTCCGTTGATAGCTTGCAATAAATCGCAAGTGCGTCTATGTTGGGCAACAGGGAGGTTTCATGGAGTCGCCACAAAATAGAACATTGGGAAAGTTACTCTCGCCTCGGAGAGCCTAAGACTGCGCGTTGTATCCATTTTGGGCCAACCAGAGGGGTCTTGGAAGGTAAACCTCTCGCCCTAAGGAGCCTAGGATTAGCGCTAAAGTCTCGTGGCACAAAAAGGTGTCTTGGAGGGTAGACCTCTAGCCTCTTTGAGCCCAAAGACCAGAGCTGGGTCCGGGATTTCTCATCTATTTATACCTCGATTAATTTATGATCAAATTTTAATTATCATTAATTCGCTCTCTCTCCACACGATGCAATTTTAAAAAAGCGCAAATATTCACATTGAACGCGATAGGATAAACATATCAAAAATAACATCAAAGGTAAATTACAATAATACCAGGAGCGGAATACAACTCCCATTTAAAAGTGCAAACATACATAAAACCGGGGAATTTATTAATTATGAGGACTTTGGTCCCCGCATGCACAATTAAAGAAAATATTTTGGATGCGATAATTTTATTTGGGATGAAAACTAGGACATTGGTCCCATTTTATTATGAAAAATCTAAATTAATTTAGTAAAACTATTTTTGTGATTTTTATTTAGGTGCGCATAAGAAAACATTTTATTCAATGAATATATACAAGGAAATTAAAATAAAATGAAAATTAAAAATGTATAAAGAAAATACCAAACCCCGCAACTCCTCCTTCACGTGCATGGGTGCTCAAATGAGAATAAAACAATGATTTGCAACCAAAAATAAAAATAAAAGAAATTAATGTTAGTGATTAAGCCAACGAAGTAATATGACATAAAAGATAATATGTACAATGACCATATAACATGCCTAAGATACTATAACATGCATAAAAATAATTATGATGCAATTTAACATGCATAAAATGAGCTAACATCATGGCAAATGCAATTTATTAATAATAAAGGTTAACATGCATGAAAAAAAAATTAATGACAATCAATTTTATTACTCATAAAATGTGCATGAATGTGTAATATAAGAACAATAAAACTTAACATGCATAATAAAGTTTAAAGTAATATCTATCATAAAGGCATAAGAAAATAAATTTGAAATTTAACATACATGCAAAATATGAACAATAACATTAATGATAATAATGATACTAGCACCTAATGATAACAATAAACCAGTCTAATAAAAAACTTTAATGATATTTAACGCATGCAAACATAATAATAATCATGATATAACATAAAGAAATCAAAGATATTGACAAACTAGATTAAACATGCATAATAACATGGACAAAAAATAATTTGACATGAAAATAATATAATAAAATTTAAAAGAATTTACTTATTAAAGATAAAAATAAGAAGAAGAATATGGAGACTAAGAGAATTTACATGTTTAATGTGTTAATTGGAAGCAAAAATAAATGAAATTAACAAGAGAATTAATGAGTAAAACCAAGAATAATTACCCTCAAATTCAGTTTTGAAGAATTGAAGGTAGAAGTCTTGAATTCCTTGTCTCTTCCTTGTGAAAATGCTTGGAAACTTGAAGAAAAATTCTAAAAAACAAGTATGTAAAGATTTATTTTTTTTTCTCTAAGTAAAAACCCAAAAAAATTCAGTTTTTTGCTCTAAAATGTTCTTAATCCGTTCCCCCCTGTTTCTGAATTTTTTCCAGTGTTTTAACCCTCAAAAACTACCCAAAAACCACCCAAAACCGTCCAAAAACCGTTAAAATCGAGTGGGGGTCGAAAATGGGCGAAGTGGGGGCGAAATCGGCGCCTTAACGCCGAAAATTGGCGTCAAACGTGCGCCTCGCGCAAGTTTCCGCGCTGATGCGCGGAGTCTCCGCGCACGACGTGCGCGGAGCGAGCGACGCCCAAGGCGTTGCTCGCGCAGAGCTACCGACGCCCAGGGCATCGGCCGCGCGGAGCGCACGCTCCGCAGCGCTCCGTGCACGGAAATTCGCGACGGCCCTTGGCCGTCGCCTTTCCGTCGCGATTATTTTCCCCTATTTTCTATTTATTTCATTTTTTAATCATTTTTTCACCTTTTTTTTATTATTTTTTTTATATAAAATACCCTCAACCTAAAACACACTTTTTCTTCTTCAAAATAATTTTAAAAAATATTTTTAAAATATTTTTAAAATACACTTTTTACTCACCGAAAAGACAAGGAAAAACACTTCTGAGCTCCAATCTTTTTGCCTATAAGCCGGCATAGCTAAATTTCATCATCGGGTAATCCTGATCAAGGCTACTCGGGACCCGGTGTCTACAACAGCCCTTCCACTTCATTACGATAACACATATGATCATACAGTGAGATATAAACACATGCCAATATGCAGAAATCAGCATAATAGCAAGATCCAAAAGAACATATATATAGCACCACATTTATAGCCTTTAATAGTCAAGTTCGCATTCATACGCATACTAATTAACCATAGCATTCAGAAGTTCAAGCTCGCATTCAGATACATATTAATCCCCATGCTTAACCATAGCTGACCGGATTCACACACACCTTCACATTATGAAATATGCGAATAATCATACGCAATGCATTCTTGAGTCACATTCAAACCGTTCAAAGATTCATAAGCACATTCAGATAATTACTGATTCGCATGTCTAAAATCATACTCATTTGGATGTCGCATTCTCTTATTCATATCAGACAAAACAAACAGAATACCTGCTGACTCAAAATAGTGGATAACGAGTAAATGCATAGCGTACCTTACGGGCATGAATCGAAAACCATTTTATTTTTGTCGCATTGAAAACATTTTACAAAGAGGGGACCTTAAACAAGATCCAAAACGCATAAGGGGTTCGCGAGGAACCAAACGGGGACCTGATCAGGGTCCAAACGTCCAAAGGTGCTGCAGCTAAACAGGCTCTATTAGGCATGCCTAACTATCCACTAGACTGACTCTCGCAGGTCATGCATAACACTTATCACTCTTAAGCATAACACATTATTCACAGCAAGGATCACAAATCTTAGGTTTGCATAATAAATCAAACTCATTTCATGATACTTACCAAATTGCTCATGTATCATTCCTTGGTTCATAAACGTATAGGTCATCATATTAATCATGCATAAATGGGAATAAATAAGCATACACCATGAACTAAGAAGAAACATGCATCATACTGTTCGTGTTGCCAAGCATACAATATAATTCAGTCGACACACTATATGAATAATCACCGTTATCAAGCATACTAGAGTTAGATATAAAAACACCATTACACCAATGCTCATCAACACAAAACCTTAATCATACAATAGTACGGCTCATGTTAACTATAACATATTATTATTAGGGAAGAATTGTGAATTAAGATATGCAAAACACATTTCACATTTTAGTAGAACATGTTCATAATGAAGAACCATGACATTAGACATTTATAGATCACTTGTATTTCAAAATGCACCACACGATACGAATCATAATAATTAACATAGATAAACCAATCATACAGTTTAAACAAAATAATAGTCTAACATAGATCCCATTACTAAGCATATCATAGTCAAATATTAGCATACTATCGATTCAATAATCACCCACTTCAGAATATGAATACTAAAATAATTTAGGCAAAAACATGTCCCAAACAATAGTGAGAAACCATGCAGAGTGAAAGAAGAGGATCATTTTCGAAAACCAGATAGAAAGCAGGACAGACAGAAGAAGAAGTGTTGCTAAGCAAAACTGGGCACGACTCGTGCACATGAGCATGACTCATGCTCATGTGTGCGAGTCGTGCTTGAAGAGCACGACTCGTGCTCTTTGAGCACGAGTGGTGTTCTTCGAGCACGTCTCGTGCTCTGCTACTGAGGGAAGGGAGAAAACCAAAGGAAAGGAAAACATTCAGCAAGTTTCGTGCTTCAAGAGCATGACTCGTGCTCTTCGAGCACGACTCGTGTTCTTGGAGCACATCTCGTGCTTAAGTTTGCAGGGGAAAAGAGGAAGAAAACAGAGGGAGAAGAAAGAAGATCAGCACGTCCCATGACCTTGAGCACGACTCGTGCTCTTTGAGTACATCTCGTGCTCTTAAGCACGTCACGTGCTCATCTCCTCATAAAACCCACACTCTCCTAAGAACACGATGAACATCAAAAATAATCCAGTATAATAACCCAGAACGTCAAGAACAGAGGCTAACAAATTCACGCAATTCCCATTCCAAATTAATATTCATACAGCTTAAACCTAAATCATGCATTGCTAATACAATACCCATAACAAATCTTGCATAAACTCATATCAAACACTCAATTTCTGGAAATCATACACAAATAACCATTCATAATCCAAGGAGAAAGTAGGGTAGAGACAAAAAACCAAAACTGAAATGAAGAACACAGAGCTCCCAAACCTGGAATTGAAGATCCAAAATCACTCTTCAAGCTTCAATCTTCAGTCCTTTCCTTGCCTTTAAGCTTCTTCTTGCAACCCAAAGCTTGCACAAACCAAAACCAAGAATTACTCTTTCAAAATCCTAACTCAAATAAAACTAGTTGAAGAAGAAGAAGAAGAAGAACAGTAACCCAAAATTGCAGGGAACCCTAGCACCCAAAACCCATATACATACCTCTTCAAGCAATCCTCAAGCTCCACCAAGACACCAAATCACACATAGCCAAGGAAGGGAGAACAAGAAACGGGAAAGGGAAAGAAAGAAGAGCAAGGAAGAGGAGAGGAGAGAGCAGAACGTAAAACGTGATCTGCTCCTCCCTCTCTCATTCTTTTTCTTTTCTTCTTTTCCCACAAATTGCACACACCCATCAAGACACATGGTAGCCTCCTATTGGCTCTAACCAAAATATCTTGTCTTACTACTCTTTAGTCCCTTGACAAACTTGCACTTTACTCACTAGCACAATTCTTTCCTTAATAACTTAAATTATCTTTTCAATTAGGTCCTTACTACTCCAATTCCACATACACACATTACCAAAATACCCTCACCTATCCCAACTTAGCATGCACATTCCGACTAGGGCCATTTTGGGGTGTGACATATACTAATTGTCATCCTTAGGAACCATCCTCCCCTTCCCACTTAGGCACTTAATCTATCTTATTCTTTATCTTTCGCTCTTTTGGGTTAGAGATATGTTTGGAATCAATAAGATCTTGAATAGCATGTCTCAAGGCCTTGCAATCATCTGTGGTATGCTCGATGTGCTGGTGGAAGGCACAATACTGATTCCCCTTGTGATTGGGATGTCCCTGGTTTCTAGCGGGTCTAGCTGATAATGGTTGTAGCATCCCCTCCTTCATTAGCCTCTTAAGGATCTAAGACAAGGATCTGCCCAAATTAGAATAATGCCTTCGATTCACTTCTGTGGTTGGCGCTTCTACTATCTTTTCCTTTTCTGGGTTTGACATCAATTCTTGAATACGATCTCTCAGAGGACGACAGTAGTCTGTTTTATGCCCTGAATACTGGTGATACGCGCAATACTAATCCGCTCTGTGTCTAGGCTGCCCTTGACTTGGGGCAGGCCAGGCTGGCAAGGGTTGTAACTTCCCCTCCTTGATGGGACGAGTGTAGTGCCAAGATAATGGCCTACCCGAGATAGTGAGGTGGCACCGAGCTATTCTAGTGGCTGAGACTTCTATGGCCCTAACATTTGCCTCACTGTTGTTGTGGCTTCCTGAGCTTTCATTTTTTAGAATATGCATCATTACGGGGTCCCCACCCTCTTCAGGCACAATGCTATATTCTAAAGTAGGCCTCCTATTTCCTCCTTGCTCAACTGGTGAATCCAGTGGCCCCTTGCCTCTAGTCTCGAAAGGAAATAGAGGTACTGCAGCTGTTGCTGTATGAGCCTTCTTGACTGCAGTCGGTTCCACTTGGTTAAGAGCTGTCGCCATAAGCTGAGCTTGAAAAACCAGTGCCATGGCATCCATTCTTTCTTTAATAATAGCCAACAACCTTTTTTCAAGCTCTTTAAAACTTCTATCCATCTCCTAGGCAATTAGGGCACGAGTCACTTCAGTCTGTTGCAAAGGGCCAGCCATTTCTAATACCTTCAGAAACTCTGGTAATAACACTAAATCTCTGTCCACTAACCTAACCTCTGAATTGCTGTTTAGACAACTATCAGAATCCCTAAACCACCCCAGCAAATGATCCTCAGTGGCTGAAAAGTCGAGAGGTTAGAATGATGAATGCGATGCATGGAAAAAATTTATGCACGAAAAAAATTTATGCACAGGATGATATGTTCACGTAAAGATTATATGCACAAAATAGAATGTACACACATGAAATGAAATGTACATATTTTTTTTCTTTCATGCATGAATGACACGTAAGGCATGAACATGCTATGCAACATCGACAACCACATGGAAGCAAGTAGATCCTTCCAACCTTATCACTCCCACAAACGAGGTCGTGTGGTATATTTCCTAGGTGGGCTTAGCCCATAGGTTAACAGGGAACCCGATAAACGCGCATAGTGCACGGTGGAAAACTGAAAGCATAACCTCTCCTAACTAGTGCACAGACGCATGGGTTATGATCGTAGTGTATTTAGGTAGTCCGAATAAATCAATGTGGGCCTATCAAGGCATGAAAGCCTTTGATTAGGTGACCAAACAATCTATTTGGGTTTGTCCAATACATAATGATCCATACAGCAAGTATAGTATTAAGGTTCATACCACTTAGGGGAAGTATCTACTTTTATTACATGAGATTTAGCCAAGGTAATGTTACTTTAGGTCTACCCAAGCATGGTCCCTGCTAACGGATTTAGCTCATCACGAGCATAATGACCGGTCGGGTCTCCATTTAATATACTATGATGGTACGAGGCTTGGGCTAGTAATTATCCTTAACACTTCCCTACATTGAGTGAACATAGGGTCGTGCTTCGGGAAAGCACCGGGGTTAAAAAAGGGACTAAACTAGCATAGATCTAAGGCTCTAATGAGATGCAATGCAAATTTCAAAAAATGAAATTTTAAATTATAACTCAATTATATGTTTTAATCAAGGTACTTTCGAAGCAAAGTCTCATTTAAGTCCCCAGTGGAGTCACCACTGTGACGCGCGCCGAACCCCGGGAGACCCCGAAGACCCGCTTTTAGGGCTTTTAGGAGAGGTTCATGAAATCTTGTAAGGAGTTACAAGGGCATCTATTTTAAGCAACAAGGAGGTGTTTTGGAGTCACCACCTAATAAAATATTGGGAAAGGTCGTCTAGCCTCACTGAGCCTAAGACAGCGTATGTGTGTCTATTTTGGGCAATCAGAGATATTTTAGACACCTCCTTCCAATAGAACACTTGAAGGATTGTCTAATCTCGTGAAACCTAAGACGATGCATATACGTCTATTTTGGGCAAGCCAGAGATATTTTGGACACCTCTTTCCAATACAACACTGGAAGGATCATCTAATCTCATGGAGCCTAAGACCATGCAAATTGGGCCCATTTTAGGCAATAAGAGATATTTTGGAGACCCCACTCCAATAGAATATTGAGATTGTCCTCTAACCTCATTGAACTTAGGACCAGAGAAGGTTCGGGACTTCCCATTTACTCATACCTTGATTAAATTATGATTGAGTTTTAAAGATAAAATTTCATTCCTTTTCTCATTCATTTCAATGCAAGAATTTAAAGCGCATGCCGATCACATAATGAAAGCGTTAAATAAAATAAGATTAAAATAAAGTAAATAAGAATGCAATAAATTACAACAAAACTAGGGGCGGAATATAACACCCATTGTAAATAAAATATAAATCATCCATAAAATGAGCTATTTGTTAAGGATGAGGACATTGGTCCTTGCATGCATAGTTAAAGAAAATAATTTTAATATGATAATTTATTTGGATGGAGAAACTAGGACATTGGTCCCATTTTATTAGAAAAGCCCATTTATTAATAAAAATATTTTTGTGATTTGCTTTTAATCGTGCCTAAAATAAACAATTTTATTAGGAATTACATTTGACAAAATAAATAAAAAACCAAATAATTCAAATAATATAAATAATAAAAGTAAATTATCAAACCAAACGAGCCTCCTGGATCTCTCCATTTGCTCGTGAGAATGCCAGAAAAGGAAAAATAGATATTGAAGTCAAGAACAAATATAAAAAAATAATGTTAGTAACCAAATCAATTAAATAAATTGATCATATAATAAATAATAAAATAAAATAAAATAAGATGACTTCAAAATAACAAATGAATTAAAATGTTAATAAATTAAAATAAATGAAAAAAATGCATTATGAATGACAAACGAATTAAATAATATGATTGAAATAAATAAAACAACAAATTAATGAATTAATACATAATAATAATAATAATAATAATAATAATAATAATAATAATAATAATATATAAACCTATTAAATAAAATAAATATACAAACAATAGAATAAATAAATAAATGAAAACAATAAAAATTTACATTTTAATCAATTAAATGTGAACAAAAATAAATAAAAGAAAAAAAAAAGAGAAGCTTATAATATTTACCCTCAGAATTCGGATTCGATGAAGGAAAAAAAGTGATTAATTTGCTTACTTTTTTTTTTTGCAAATTAGAATTGAAAATAATAAAAATTGGAATTTTATTCCAAGAAATAAATTGCAAAAAAAAAATGAAATAGAATAAAAATTTTCAAGAACAAACAATAAATTTCTTTTTTTCAAGAATTATTATTGATTAAAAAAATAACTTTTGTTTGAACAAGAAATAAAAAGAATGAAAGGAAAATGAAAATTCTCAATAGCAAAAAATGAATTTCTTTGTCTCAAGAAAATAATTGAAAAAAATAAAATTTCGAAAACAAAGAATGATTTCTCTTTATCTCAAGAAAAATTATTCATAAAGAAATTAAACTTTTTAACATAAAAATTTTTTTATCTTGAGGAGAAAACCTAAAAAATGTAGAGAGAATTTTGTTTAAGAAGAGAAGAAGAGAAAAAATCAAGAAAAAACCCTAAAAAATGAAATCCCTTTTTTTTGTTTCATCTTTTTCTATTTATATCAAGAAAAAAAAGGAAAATATAATTAATTAAGGAAGTAACCCTTAATTAATTCAAATATTATTTATCTATATTTTAAAAATGAAAAAAATCTTGAAAAACCTTTAAAAATGGGATAAAAAATCAAATTTGGTGAAAAAATCTCGAAAAAAATAAATTTGGGCCAAAAATCAGCATTTTCGGCAGAACTGGGGCGACAAACGCCTGTCGGTGAGCGCGACGGGCGTCGGGCGCATGCTGGCAACGCACGGAGCGACTCTCCGCGCGTCGCTCACGCAACAGCGAGCGGAGCAACAAATCGCGCGTCGCTCGCAGGCTGCCACAGCGCGCCGAAGCGGCCGACATCCGATTTTTTTTTTTCAAATTTAACTAAAAACACTATAATTTTCAAATTCTATTTTTCAAATTTAATTTTTAATATATTTTTTATTATTTTATTATTTTTTTACTCTAAAATGCAAATTTGACAATGAAATAATCACTTTTAACTTTTTTTGCCTGTGAACAGGCATCTTACAATCATTGGGTAACTCTAATCTAGGCTGACTCAGGACTCGGTGTCTACATGTAACTCCAGTCAGTCAACCACAAGCTTTACCCCCATAAACTCAGCCTCTATTAACTCAGAGTTAGCAGCCCCCCGTCCAATTATTCGGCCAACAGATACACCCTTTGCAACCTGCTTCTTATCTAGCCATTCCCAGCTTAACCACTCAAACAGCTCAAGCTTTTCTAGCTACTCTAACTGCAATGGCAGCTCCGGCACCTCCCATTCAACCGCCCACACAAATGCCCCTACCACCAGCTCCTACACAATACTTCCCTCCAGCTCCACAGGCATCCACAACTACCCCATGCAGCTCCAGCCAGTCAACCACAAGCTTTCCCCCATAAACTCAGCCTCTATTAACTCAGAGTCAGCAGCCCCCCTTCCAATTATTCGGCTAATAGATACACCCTTCGCAACCTGCTTCTTATCCAGCCATTCCCAGCTTAACCCCTCAAACAACTCAAGCTTTTCTAGCTACTCTAACTGCAATGGCAGCTTAGGCACCTCCCATTCAATCGCCCATACAAGTGCCCCTACTACTAGCTCCCACAAAATACTTCCCTCCAGCTCCACAGGCATCCACACCTACCCCACCAGCTATTCCACCCACTGTGGCCCTAGATTCCACCATAACCCTTACTGCAGATCAGTTTGGGAAACTCTTTGAGGAATGGATGTAGAAGTATTAGAACAGAAACACAATGCAATACCAGAGCAATTTTCGATCGCTGTTGGCTAGGGAGATTTTGACCACCACGTTCCCAAATATGCGATTACCGAACTTGTCTAAATATAATAGCAGTGTTGACCCTCGGGCCCATCTTGATCAATTTCACCATACTATGCTTGTCCATACTACGGATGATACTACTATGTGTAAGATTTTCCCCCAGACGCTCACTGACTCAGCTCAGATCTAGTTTCAGAATGTACCTGAGCACTCCATAGCAAGTTTTGCCCAGTTCAGTGACATATTTATCATAAAGTTTATGGCTGCTATCCTACCCACTAAAGTCTCGACGGATCTTAATTTAGTCCGGCAGGACAAAGGTGAGACGCTGCGAGCCTATATAGAAAGGTTCAACACCGTAGCGATGGACATTCAGGACTTGAACTTGGAAGTTACCAATCATGCCCTAATACGTAACACCCGGTGCCAAGATTTCAGCGATTCTCTTAGCAAGTAACTACTGAGTGACTTTACCGAGCTCATGTCCCAAGCTCACAAATACATAAGAATGGATGAAGCACGGTGACTGCATAGCAGTTCCTTATATGAAAGTGCGGGCCGCGACTTATACAGATCAGCGCAGGAGAGAGGTATTAGGAGAAATGAGTCACGAAACCGCAGTTCGGGTAGTTCGCACCAAGCTTATGTGGTTTCGTCAAGGCCTGGGAATCGGAAGGATGAGAAGTGGAAACCATTGAATGCCTCAAGGATGCAGATTCTGAAGTGGATGAAAGAGAATGATAGGGTGAACTGGCCTAGACCTATGAGGGAAAGTTCTAGCAGAGATCAGAGCCTCTACTGTGTATTTCACAGGGACAAGGGTCATGAGATGAATGATTGTAATCAGTTTAAAAGGGAGCTTGAATTCCTAATCCGAAAGGGAAAGCTTGCTCAGTTCGTCAAGAGTAATAGAGTTAGAGACAAATCTCGTTCACCTCGAAGATAGGATAATTAACCCAGTACGAGTAAAAGGACTCCAGTGGGTGTCATACATGTTATCGCGGGTGGTAAACATTACGATGTTTTTGATGATTCCCGAAAGAGGAAGGCAAAGGAGGTGTTCTCCCTGGATTCCAACCCCACTACAAAGGGTTACGACGTGAGGTTTTCATACTTGGATGGCGATCATGTCAAACAATCGCACATGGACTCTTTGGTGGTAGAGGCCTTAATTCAGGATTACCTGGTCCAACACATTCTAGTGGATACGGGTAGTGCGGTCAACCTCATCACTTTACAGGCATTCAAGGCCTTGAAAATATCGAGCAACATTTTAGAACCAGTGTCCGCCCCACTAATCAGGATATCTAGTCAGCCGGTCAAGGTAGAAGGATCGGTGAAATTATCTTTGGAGCTCGAAGATGAGGATGTGGTCCGAACTTGCACTAGCTGTTTCATGGTCATGGATATTCCATTAGCCTACAATGCCATTTTTGTATGACCATTGCTGGTGGGAGTAGATGCATACATCTCCATGTGAAAGCTAATGCTTAAGGTCCTTGTTTCTGGAGGCATTGTGGTACTACGGGGAAATCAAAAGGTGGCTCGGGAAACATATGTCACGATGCTGAAGGAAGCAAATCAGGCCCTTCCGTTGGATTCCTTAGATGTCTCCATTGGGGAGGCCTGGAGAGCAGAGCCAATAGATTCATTACTGGATGTGGAGATAGCGCCAGGTAAGGCAGTGAAGATTGGGACGAACAAGGAAGGGAAGGAGGTTGAGGCCCTCATCATAGTTCCGTAGAAATTTGCAGACGTGCTCGCCCGGGAGCCCTCGAACATTAAAGGGATATCCACTAAAGTTATATGCCATTCATTGAACATCAGACCAGACTCCAAGGCCGTCAAGCAGAAAAAAGTGAAACTATGCCCCGGAGAGGCAGATAGCAATGTCAGGAGAAATAAGTGTCCTGCTCAATAACAAGTTTATCCGGGAGGTCTTATATCCGGATTGGCTTTCCAATGTTTTTCTGGTAAAGAAAGCCAATGGAAAATGGAGAATGTGCGTAGATTTCATAGATCTTAATAGGGCTTACCCCAAGGATAGCTATCCATTGCCGAACATCGACCTCCTAGTTGATTCGACGGCAAGGTTTGAAGAATATGCTTTTCTGGATGCCTCATCTAGTTATCACCAAATTCCAATGAATCCGGAGCATGAGGAGAAGACGGCATTCATAACTCACCAAGCTACTTACTGCTATTGAGTTATGCCATTTGGATTGAAAAATGCAGGGGCTACATATCAAAGATTAATGAACAAGCTGTTTGCTAATCAACTCAAGAGGAATATGGAGGTGTATGTCGATGACATGATTGTCAAGAGCAAAGCATCCAGTGATCTCCCTACTGAGCTTACAAAAACATTTTAGACTTTCAGGAAGTTCGGCTTGAAACTCAATCTAGAGAAGTGTGCTTTTGGGATATAGTCCGGGAAGTTCTTGGGCTTCATGATTTCAAAGAGGGGTATAGAGGCTAATCCGGCCAAGATTCAAGCCATTTTCGAGATGGAACCCCCGAAGTCTATTAAAGAAGTGCAGAAACTCAATGGCAAGGTAACGGCTCTGGGCAGATTTATCTCTTGTTTGGCTAAACGTTGTCTTCCCTTTTATAGGGAGCTCAAAAACCTGAAGAAGTTCGAATGGACCCCAGATTGGCAACAAGCTTTTGAAGAGCTTAAGCAATTTCTTGGCACACCGCCATTACTGAGTAGGCCGTAGATTGGCGAAGTCTTGTATTTGTACCTTGCAGTTACTTCCGGAGCAATTGGTTCGGTTTTAATCCGAGAGGAAGGCAGTCAGCAGTTCCCCATTTACTACACAAGCAAGGTGCTAAGGGGTGCCGAACTTAACTATCCCATTCTAGAGTAGTTGGCTCTATCATTAGTTGTCACAACAATCAAACTTCGGCCCTAATTCCAGGCACATACTGTGGTGGTTAGGAAAAATTCTAATCTTAGGAATGTGCTCCAGAGGCCATAAGCATCTGAAAGGCTCACAGAATGGGCAGCTCGTTTGGGTGAATTAGATGTCCAGTACGAGTCTCGCCAGTCAATAAAGGCTCAAGTTTTGGCAGATTTTGTGGCTAAGTTACATGCTACACCTCTCGAGTCGGACATCCATTCTTGGAAGTTGTTTGTAAATGGTGCTTCCTCGTTAGAAGGAGCTGGTATCGGGGTAATCCTCATTGGACCAAGAAAGATAAGCATTAGAGGGATGGCCCACATAGCATTCTTGGCATCTAACAATGCGGCTGAATATGAGGCTCTCTGTTTCGGATTACAGCTCGCCATTGAAGTCAAGCCTGATTCCCAGGCCATGTTTTCTGATTCACAGTTGGTTGTAAACCAATTGCTTGGTAAGTTCGAGGCTAAGGAGAACACAATGATTCGGCATAAAGAGCTAGTCACCCTGCTGTTATCCCAGTTAGAGAGAATGACATGTGCATGGTTAATTGAGCAGATACCTCAGGCAGAGAATTAGGGAGCAGATGCCTTAGCCAAACAAGCCTCCAGCCAAGACAGAATATCCTCGGCGGACATTGTGTGGTCGATCATAGCGGCACCAACATATGAAATGTACAAAGTTCAATTGAATGAGCCGATGGATGGCTGGCGCTTGCTGATATATCAGTATCTTGATTCGAGAGTTCTCCCAGATGATCAGGTTGAGGCTAAAAGAATAGTTCGGCAGTTAAGCCCATATGCCATTCTAAATGACAAGTTGTACAGGCGATCATTCTCGCATCCGTGGACTTTATGTCTAAGCATCGAAGAGGGCGATTATGTGCTCCGAGAGATCCATGAAGGCATTTATGGCGCGCATGAAAGCGCACAAGCAATAGCTCAGAAAGCATTGATACAGGGGAACTATTGGCCCACGATGGAGAAAGATGCTAAAGAACTTGTGCAGAAGTGTGATAAATGCCAACGGTTCGGTAATATATTTCACCAACGGTCCACCCCACAAGTGCCATTCATAGTCCATGGCCGTTTGCTCAGTGGGGAATTGATATTGTTGGCCCTTTCCCATTGGCCACTGGAAAGAGAAAGTTTTTAGTAATGGCAATGGATCACTTTACAAAATGGGTGGAAGCAGAGCCCTTGGCTACAATTACTCTGGCAAATATCGTAAAATTCGTGCAGAAGGCTATAGTCACCAGGTTCGGAATCCCGCACACAATCATATCCGATAACGGCAAACAGTTTGATTGTATTTATTTTAAGAGTTATTATACGGATTTGAACATTCAACTATGCTTCACCTCGGTATATCATCCCTAATCAAACGGTATGACTGAGGTCACAAACTGAACTATTTTAGCTGGTCTAAAGAAGAGGCTCGATGAGGCGAAAGGTCTTTGGGTCGATGAACTCAACAATGTTCTCTGGGCATACTGAACCTCCCCAAGAGCAGCGGCCGGCCTCACTCCTTTCTCTTTGACATATGGGACGGAAGCTGTCATCCCATGTGAGATCGGCATTCAAAGCATCCAAACTTCATCATATGATGCTGAGGAGAATGAGGCAAATCTCTTATATAACTTGGATCGACTGGAAGAGATTAGAGAGTTTGCCCAGTTACAATCAATGATATATAAGCAGAGGATGTCATTGTATCATGATCGGAACCTTAAATCCAGGTATTTTTGGGTTGGACAGCTCGTGCTCAAGAAAGTTGTAGTAGCTCATACGGCCTCCGGGGTCGGAAAGCTAAGACCGAATTAGGAAGATCCTTATATGGTACACGAAGTCAAAGGTAGTGCTTACAGATTGAAGGATCTTTCGGGAAAGTTGCTCCCTCATTCTTGGAACATCTTCAATTTGAAGCGTTATTTTCAGCAAATAGCTCAGCTCGGCAGGTTTGCCATAGCATTCGTTATTTTTTATTTTTGTGTTAAGCTCAATACGGCAAGTTTGCCACGAGCATTTATAATTATTGTAAGCCGGGTATGACTAAATTTCTATTTGAGCATAGCTTATTATCAATTAAAAGCTCACTTTGGCAATATCGTCGCGGGCATTCAGTTAATTTTTGGCTTTTCAAGCATACGAAATTATTTATGCAAGTTTATGAAATAACTCAATACGATTACTAAGGTTGGAATAAATCAATTTCATATATATTGAATACAAGTTACAATTCAAAGTAAAGACAAAATCCGGTAGATCGGCTTTTTATTTGTCAAGGTAAACTTCATCCAACTAGGACCAGTCCATGTTCGGATGCCGGTCCTTCACTGACTGAATTAGTTTGCCCCCGAGTGCAATACATTTATCGGCCACCATATCTACCGCCTGATACTCGAGCTCCGAACACCTCTGTTCTAGCTCGGCTTTCTCTTTATTGGTAGCCTCCTGCTCTTAGCGCACTTTTTCTAAGCTCAACTCAGCAGCCCGACTCTTCTCTTTCTCTTGGGTCAAGAGAGCTTCGACTATTGCGGCTCTTTCCTTAGCTTCGATTACCTTGCTCCCCTGGGCGAGCATTTTCTTCTTGGCCTCCAGAGCTCGCTTCTTTACTGCCTCCATCTTGGCCTTCACTTCACCGAGTTGGTATTGGAGCCGAGTCACCTCCTGGTCTGCCTTGTTTCGGAGGGTGATGAGTTTGTTCATTTTACCAATAGCGGCTTTCGCCAGCATGCTACCTTAAAAACACAGTTGGTAACCGAATGCCCCTACCGGACCGAACATATCAGAGAACCAAGTCTTATAACTTACCTCCACCTCGTGCCTCTTCATGGCATGGCTTAGTTGTTCGGCATTAAGCTGCAACAGCTGCGTGGTTTTAGAGGGAACACACGCCATCAGATGGGCGAAGGTATTGAAATCCGAGTTATCTTTTGATCAGGATTTCCCCTACTGTTGCCAGAACTTATGCATGCCATCAAATAAAGTCTTTAGCTCCTCAGTCCACGACTGCGGTTTGGATGCATATGCCTATTCTCACTATGTCCGATCATAAACTTTATAATTATCTGATTAAAGATAACGTTTGATTATGTGAAAACATAATGATCCTTATGTAGGAAACTATGATAACCTCAGGTCAAAGGATTCAATAACATATCTATTATAAGATCACTTATGATACTGTCCCATGAAGTGATCTTACAGTGGCTCTATCCAGTACTTTGTTCTCTAGCAAGTACCTATAGATTTGATTTATATCATCATATATAATCATCCCATGATTATCAATTCAAATCTATACTAGTCTTAATTTATCTTTATACCCTTTATTGATAAATGACTAGGGACAACATGAATAACATTGTTATTCATAAACATTACAATAATGTAACATGCCAATAATATCAATGCGAAGAAAACCATTATATAAATGAAAATGTAATGATTACATCAAGGTCCAAATGTTTGGCCTAGGGCATAACCACTAACAATTACAAGGGCGTCTATTTTGAGCAACAAGGAGGTTTCATGGAGTCGCCACCCAATAGAACATTGGGAAAGTTCGTCTAGCCTCAGTGAGCCTAAGACAGCGCTGCTATGTCCATTTTGGGCAAGCCAGAGGGGTCTTGGAGGTCCCATCCTAATAGAACATTAGGATGACCCTCTCGCCTCGTGGAGCCTAGAACTATGCAAGTTAAAGCCTTTTTACGGGACACAAGAGGTGTCAAGGAAGTCCCATTCCAATGAAACATTGAAATGGTCCTCTCGTCTCATTGAGCCCCAAGACCAGAGATGGTTCGGGACTTCTCATTTATTCATACATTGATTAAGTTAAAATTGAGTTTTGAATTTAAGTTTTCATCCCTTTTCTCATACGTTTTGATGCAATAATTAGAGCGCAAGTTGGTCATCCAAGGAAAGCAGTAAATGAAATCATAATTAAAATAAAGTACATAAAAATAAATTACAACAAAACTAGGGGCGGAATACAACCCCCATTGTAAAATAAGTGTAAATCATGCATAACACGGGTTATTTATTAAGAGTGAGGACATTGGTCCTCGCATACATAATTAGAGAAAATAATTTTGAAGTGACAATTTATTTGGATGAAAAACTAGGACATTGGTCCCATTTTGTTAGAAAAAATTTCAATTTATTTAATATAAATATTTTATGCTAATTTTTAATTAACGTGCATGAAAATAAAATTAAATAAACTTATTATAAATTACATATTAAATAATAAAAGCAAATGAAATTAAAATAATACTAATAATGCTAAAAATATAAACTCCACCAAAATGGTGTCTTCAAATCTCCATGGGTTCCCACTTGGCATTGAAAAACTCACACATGAAAAATAATTATGTTGAAATAAAAACACAAATAAAGATGATGTTAGTAATAAAAAATGAATTAAACATGTAACATGTAAAAAATGAATTAAAATAAATAAAACAACATGCATAATGTATGACAAATTAATTAGATGGTATAATAAAAAATAACTTAACACATGAACAATTTAACATGCATAAATAATAGAAATAACAACAATAGAATTCAACATGCATGAAAGCATGAATAATAATGATAATAATAAAATTCAACATGTATGAAAACATGAAAATAATAATGATGATGACAACAATAATAAATCATAATAATAAACAAAACTAATAAAAATAATGATGATGATAGTAATGACAAATAATAATAATAATAATAATAATAATAATAATAATAATAATAATAATAATAATAATAATACTAATCACAATAATAATAACAAATAATAATGATGATGATAATATCAAAGAATATGAACAATCAAATAAGAAATAAGAAATAATAGTATGAACAATTAAATAAAAAAATAAGAATAATAGTATAATAATATGAACAAAATAATGATAATAATACTAATATGAATAATTAAATAAGAACACAAGAATAAAAATAACAACAATTATATTAATATGAAATAAGAATAAGAACACAAAAATAATATGGACAATTAAATAAGAACTAAGAAAATAGATCTAAGAGGATTTACATGTTAGTTAACTAATTAAAAATTAAAATTGGAGCCAAGAATGCTTACCCTTAAAATTGGATGTGATGAATGAAATTGGATGATAAATTACTTCCTTTGATTTGATAAAAATAAAATATAATGAAATTTTATCCCAAGAACAAATAATTGATTTATTTGTCTTAAGGAAAAGAATTATGAAAACCAAGAAGTAAAGAAAATTCACAAGAACAAATAATTGATTTATTTGTCTCAAGAATTAAATTAAAAAAATCAAATTAGAATGCTTTGAGAATTTTTCTTGAAGAAGAAAAAAAATAAGAAGAAGAAGAAGAAAGAAAAAGAGAGAAAACAATATTTTTCTTAAGAAAAATCCCACCCAAAATCCTTACTAAAAACCCCTTTTTATAACCCCAAAATTCAGAATTTTTATTAAATTGAAATAAATAAATTTAACCCCAATAATCACTAAAAACTGTAGAATTTCAAGGGGTAAGGATATAAAAAGTTTTAGCATTGAATTTAAATTAAATTATGCAAAAAAAAAATTAATTAAAAACACCCAAAAATGAGTAAAAACGGAAATCGGCAGCTAAAGGGGTGACAGGGGCGAGGGACGCCCCGTCGGAGCGCCCGACGGGCATCCCCGCGCGCAGGCTCTCGCCTGCGCGAATCTCTCGCGCAGTGCACCCCGCTTGCGCTGCGGCGCGCGGCCAGCACTGCCACAGCCCGACATTCGCTCGAAATTTTATTTTATTTTTTTTAAATTTATATAAAACACAATAATTTAAAAACTAACTTTTTATCCCAAAAATAACATTTAAAATATTTTTTTAAAATACATTTTTATTTATTTCTAATAAATCAATTTGACAAGGAAATCATCACTTTCAACTTTCATTTTTGCCTATAAATAGGCACACTTAATTCATCATTGGGTAATCCTGATCTAGGCTGACTCGGGATCCGGTCTCTACAGTTGCCCCCAGTTTTGGAAAAATTAGTGCACTAGTGTCTAGGTGAGCCTAAACTCAGAAAAAGAAAATAAGCGCGTACCTGAGGCGGCCGTCTTTCCGGAACGGATGATGTTATTGTGGTGGTTGTCGCCAGCTTATCGGCGTGTCGAAGCGGTAGTGCCGTGATCGTGCTAACCCTCCGTGGAGTGGTAGTGCTGTCATCGTGCTAACCCTTCTGAGATGTGAAGCGGTAGTGCCGTGGTCGTGCTAACCTTCCGTAGAATGGTAGTGCCGCCATAGTGCTAACCCTTCTGAGTTGGTGAAGTGGTAGTGTCGTGATCGTGCTAACCCTCCGGGGAGTGGTAGTGCCGTCATCGTGCTAACCCTTCTGAAGTGGTAGTGCCGTGGTCGTGCTAACCTTCTGTAGAATAGTAGTGCCGCCATCGTGCTAACCATTCTGAGTTGGTGAAGTGGTAGTGCCGTGATCGTGCTAACCCTCCGGGGAGTGGTAGTGCCGTCATTGTGCTAACCCTTCTGAGTTGGTGAAGTGGTAGTGCCGTGATCGTCCTAACCCTCCGGGGAGTGGTAGTGCCGTCATCGTGCTAATCCTTCTGAAGTGGTAGTGCCGTGGTCGTGCTAACCTTCCGTAGAATGGTAGTGCCGCCATCGTGCAAACCCTTCTGAGTTTTGAAGTGGTAGTGCCGTGGTCGTGCTAACCTTCCGTAGAATGGTAGTGCCGCCATCGTGCTAACCCTTCTGAGATGATGAAGTGGTAGTGCCGTGGTCGTGCTAACCTTCCGTAGAATGGTAGTGCCGCCATCGTGCTAACCCTTCTGAAGTGGTAGTGCCGTGGTCGTGCTAACCTTCCGTAGAATGGTAGTGCCGCCATCGTGCTAACCCTTCTGATTTGGTGAAGTGGTAGTGCTGTGATCGTGCTAACCCTCCGGGGAATGGTAATGCCGTCATCGTGCTAACCCTTCTGAGTTTGTGAAGTGGTGTTGTTTGTGAGCCCTTTGTTTGATTGCCCTCTGAGAGGCCTTTGGTTAAGATCTGGATTAGTGTTTGAGTTGATGTTTGGATTGTGGTTTTGGCTGGCTGTTTGGATTGATATTTTGATTGATTGGTTTTTACTGGTTGCCCTCTGAGAGGTCTTTGGTTGATTGTTTGGACTGATGTCGTCACTCGGTTTTGGTTGGTGTCCGCATCAAATCTCTCTTTCTACAAAATAGGGAAACTAAAATATGCAGGAAAAATAGTGAGCATGCACGTGAAATGCATGGGTTATGCAGAAATGCAGGATACGAATTTATCTAAGTGGACTTAAAGATGATAGCCGATCTAACTGCAATTTGCGATATGATCAATGCCTTTTGAAGCTGCCTATGAATTTCATGTCTTTGGGATTGCGAGGTTCTCACCTGATACCTGTAGTCATTTTTTTGAAGGTAGTGCATCCCTTCTGGATTTTCACACTAGCTTTTCTTAGCGGGAAATGCGTCCTTTGCGGATTTTCACATAACCCTGTGCCTTATTTTTGCCTGGAATGGACCCAACCTAATCCAGCGGCTTTTTTTTTGAAGGACAGACTGCCTGTTTCTAGGTTTTCACCCTATCCTTTTGCCTTACTTTTGCTTAGAGTGCCAATTACGGTTTTCATCTCTAACGGCTTTTTTTTTTATGAGACGACTTGAAGAATTAGAACTATTGTCAGGGCTTCCTCAGTATCTTGTCTTCGGCTTTCACTCCTGAGTACCACAGCCCTTGGACACAATTGCTTTCCCAAAATTATCATATTGTGGGTCAGAGACTACATCCTTGCTTCCATAAGTGCCTGTGAAAGAAGGATACTTAACCTTGTGATAGATAATAAAACTCATCGGCTCAAACATCTGGTCGGCGAGAGTAAAAACAAAGTATAGCCAGTTAGATTTTATACATTCAGTAATGAATGACATCTTTCTTTTTATAGAAGAACTAGGAAATGATGAGTTAAAACTGCTTTTGTCTTATGTATTTGCAAAGATTGTGTGCATTTCGGTATGATTTCTCCATACATGATCACCATTTATCACGGATTCAGAATGCAAAATTACATTTAATCTCAGAATGGATCTTGAAAGCATCAGACTCTTATTTCCAATTAGCCCTCTCGGGTTTTCTTAATTGGATATTTTCTCTCGAGCCTCTAATTTTTTACCAGAGTGCCTTTTTTCGGTTTTCACCCTGACGAGGCGCCCAATTTTAGCAAGGCCGCCTTTTTTCGGTTTTCGACCCACGGGGCATTTATTCTCTTCTTTTGATTTTTAGCCTTTACCATGGACCTTCTTGGGTCTGTTGATTTGACTGTTTCAAGTTTCATTGAACTTGCTTCCTTTACTATCTGTCGAAACGCTGCTCGTTTGGATAACAACTTCTCAAGAAAAAATAAGTCTTCATTCGCTAGCCTGAATTTACTTCTTTCATTTGGAATACTTGGTCCTATTTGCCTGAATACCAAATCTCACTCTTTTCAGTGGGTGTTTTCTGATTTTCCTCCTGAATGATCAAGTAAAGTGTTTCCTGATGGGTCTGACTACAATAGTAATACCATAATCTGTTTTGGTCTGATGTGCTTGGCTGCTGCAAAACTGTTTCCTTGACTGCCCTAACGTTATCTGATGTGTTTAGCTGTTGTAGTGTCGTTTGCATGACTTCCCTTTAAGATTTGAGTGCTTTGACAGGTAGTGCCTTCACCCCATGCATTGAGGAATAAAGCGTGACACTTGTAGGGATTTTTGATTGCAGCCTCCCTGCATGGGTCTTCCTTCATAATCTTCTTGACTAGCATCTCAATTAGCTTTCCTCTCAGATCGGACATCTTCCACACTAATGAATTGAGTGGATAACTTGTGAATCAGTCTTCTGGTTCCTTTCAGTAGCCAAATAAAGCGACAATGTGTAGGTATGTGTATACCAACGGGATTTGAACAAAACTTGCCCCCCAGATAACTTTCCCTTGTCCCATGTCGATAATCAATTTCCAATTTTTTTTTATCCCCAATTTTCTTTTAACAAGTTTCGTTCGAATCCCGAAGATTACACATACACGCACTTTCTTTTAACCATCGGGGATGCCATTGGTCAAACTAATCTGGCGTTACATTTCAATAAGAAATTAGGTCATGCTTTTACTTGTGGATTTCCTCTTTTAACCATTTCTGCTCAATCTGGCGTTACGTTTCAATAAGAAATTAGGTCTTGCTTCTGCTTGTGGATTTCCTCTTTTAATCATTTATGCTTATTTCAGCTTAAGTCTTCTGAGCTTCTGTTGCACATGCCCACGATTAAGATATGTTTGGCATAGCATGTTTGGCGGCTTCATAATCATCTTCTGACATATCTTCACTGGTCCAGGCAAAGACTTTTTTATTTCACCATTTTTTTTATTCTCTCAAGTTTCAATCTCTCTTCAAGAGTCATAACAGATGCTATCAAGATTCTCTTTGGGTTCTCCAAAGTTTCGGGATTAAACGGAATAGCATTAATTGAATAAATGTCAAACATTAATGTGCCATGATTATGCATAGTGAAATCACAAGAAACATTACACAAATAAACAAAAACACCAAAGCATTCCTTTCATAAAAAGTAGAGTTAAAACATCATCATTAGATAGTTCAAAAATAAATAGAGCATCTAAATAGCTAACATCCTTTCTTGCTTGCCAACACGAATGCTACAGTCGATAGTCCATCATCAACCCCAAGAACCATTCTTCTCACTTCTCAGCTCCTCATCAATGCGCCCCTGAATAAGCTTTTTCAGAATTCGGCACCTATCAGTCTTATGCCTAGTATGCTGATGGTATGCACAATACAAATCTCCTCAGTGGCTGGGATGTCCTAGGCTCCTGGCGGGTTTTGCATGCTTCGGCTGTAGCTTTCCCTTATGGATAAAATAGAATAGGTGCTCAGATAAAGGCTTATCCCAGATGGTATAGCGGCCTTTAGTAGTTCCCATGTTTGGAACCCTAGTGGTCCCAACATCCCTCATGCTGTTATCATCGAGACTAGAGCTTTCCTGATTACCACCCTTAATAATGTTGTCACCTCCTTCAAGGGCCACCGGTTGCTTGCCAATAATAAGATCCTGTACTTAACATTTCAAGGTTTGGCCATCACTCCTCAGATATCTAGCATGCTGACGACACTTCCTATGCCCCCGATTTCTGGCTAGGTTGGCTAACCATGAGCGCAGGTCCCCCTCCTCTTCTTGAGGAAAAGATCCGTCTATGCCAAAATAACCCTCTTGACCCGTTCTAACCATCGATGCTTCCTTTGTCCCTTAAATGCCGGCACAGATGTCACACCTATCCGGTTGACCTCCCTTCTCTAAGTCCATAAAGACTTTCTCCAGAGCGGCTAGGGTAATTGCAAGTTAGACTTTGTAATTTCCTCTTCGAGGACATCCATCCTTCTCTTCAGGCCCCGTGTTACTGCCAGAAGCTTATTCTCTGAAACATGCCCTTTGTATTTTCGCTCGAGTGACATAGCAGCAAGTAACTCTCCTTCAGGCCCAGTTGGTGGTGGGTGTATTTCCTTAGTCAGATCATACTCTTTTTGCAACTTGGTAGGAGCAGTAGGGTGTTGTTCAATAGGTGGCGCCACAACAGTGACTAAATTCTCCATAACAGCCATGGTTTGAGCTTCAAACTTTTTAACCCTCTATTCTATCTCCTTTACTGCGTCGTCCCTCCATTGGGTACTTCATTCATGACAGCCCATGGAATTACTTGTTCATCCTCTTCCTCTCCCATAATATCACCCTTCATATCAAGGGTCTTCTTTTGCTCAATAAGTGTTGCTGCTCTGAGCTCAAAATCTGGCTGTTGTACTATAGTGAATGCTATAGGAGCGTCTTCCCTGACAGGCGATTCAAATGGTTTAACAGAAGGGGCCGTAGGCAGCTGCTTGAAATTTGATGCCACTTGAGAGATGATGTTTTCCATCATGGTTAACATCTTCCTCTCAAAATCGCTGAGCCTCTTATCTAGGTCCTGTACTGTCAAAGCACCAATCTCCCGTGGTAATTCTGCCATTGATGATTTTAGAGAGGATTCACGGGATGAGAGTGACTTAGAATCCCTGTCAGGCATAAATTCTGGCAACTCAAAGAGCAAGTTTGTCCTTATTAGCCGACAGTCGGAACCTCTAGTCCACTTAGATGAACCTATGATGGCTGAAAAAATAGATTGTTACAATGATGCATGAATGATATATACAATGCATGATCGTGTTGATGCAGCATGGACAATCACATACAAACAGATAGATCCTTCCAACCTTATCACTCCCACACATGAGGTAGTGTATTCTCTTTCTTAGGTGGGCTTAGTCCATGGGTCAACAGGGAACCCAATGAACACGTATGGTGCATGGTGGGAAACCAGCAGCATAACATCTCTTGCCTAATGCACATACGTATGAGTTTTGGCCTTTATGTATTCAAACATTTCAACTATATTAAGATGGGCTCACCGGGGCATAAAAGCCTTTGATAAAAGACCACTTAATTTGGTTGATTTTGTTCAATAAATATTGGCCCACATAGCAAGCTTTGTGTTAAGGAGCATATCACCTAGGGGAAGTATCTATTGCCATTACATGAGCTTTGGTCAAGGGTGATGATACTTTAGGGCTACCCAAGCATGGTCCCTGCCAATGGGTCTAGCTCATCATGAGCATAATGATCGATTGGGTCTCCATTTGATATACCATAAGGTACGAGGCTTGGGCTGGTGATTATCCCTAACACTTCCCCACATTGAGTGAACGTAAGGTCGTGCTTTGGGAATGCACCGGGGCTAGAAAAGGGACCAAACTAGCATAATATAAGGCTCTAGTATGGATGCAATGCAAATTCGAAAAGGGATAAAATTTTTAAATTAAAACTCAATTATAATTTTTAACCAAGGTACATTCGAATCGAAGTCTCTTATGTCCCCAGTGGAGTCGCAATTGTGACGCGCGCCGAACCCCGTAGGACGCCCTGGAGGCCCGCTCTTAGGGCTTTCGGGAGAGGTTCATAAAAACTTGTAAGAAATTACAAGGGCGTCTATTTTGGGCAACAAGGAGGTTTTATGGAGTCGCCACCTAATAGAACATTGGAAAAGTTCGTCTAGCCTCAGTGAGCCTAAGATAGCGCTGCTATGTCCATTTTGGGCAAGCCAGAGGGGTCTTGGAGGTCCCATCCTAATAGAACATTAGGATGGCCCTCTCGCCTCGTGGAGCCTAGAACTATGCAAGTTAAAGCCTTTTTAATGGACAAAAGAGGTGTCTTGGAAGTTCCATTCCAATGAAACATTGAAATGGTCCTCTCGCCTCGCTGAGCCCAAAGACCAGAGATGGTTCGGGACTTCTCATTTATTCATACCTTGATTAAGTTAAAATTGAGTTTTGAATTTAAGTTTTCATCCCTTTTCTCATACGTTTTGATGCAATAATTAGAGCGCAAGTTGGTCATCCAAGGAAAGCGGTAAATGAAAGCATAATTAAAATAAAGTACATAAAAATAAATTACAACAAAACTAGGGGCGGAATACCCCATTGTAAAATAAGTGTAAATCATGCATAAAACGGGTTATTTATTAAGAGTGAGGACATTGGTCCTCGCATGCATAATTAAAGAAAATAATTTTGAAGTGACAATTTATTTAGATGAAAAACTAGGACATTGGTCCCATTTTGTTAGAAAAAATTACAATTTATTTAATATAAATATTTTATGCGAATTTTTAATTAACGTGCATGAAAATAAAATTAAATAAACTTATTACAAATTACATATTAAATAATAAAAGCAAATGAAATTAAAATAATACTAATAATGATAAAATGCTAAAAATATAAACTCCACCAAAATGGTGTCTTCAAACCTCCATGGGTTCCCACTTGGCATTGGAAAACTCACACATGAAAAATAATTATGTTGAAATAAAAACACAAATAAAGATGATATTAGTAATAAAAAATGAATTAAACATGTAACATGTAAAAAATGAATTAAAATAAATAAAATAACATGCATAATGTATAACAAATTAATTAGATGGCATAATAAAAAATAACTTAACACATGAACAATTTAACATGCATAAATAATAGAAATAACAACAATAGAATTCAACATGCATGAAAACATGAATAATAATGATAATAATAAAATTCAACATGTATGAAAACATGAAAATAATAATGATGATGACAACAATAATAAATCATAATAATAAACAAAACTAATAAAAATAATGATGATGATAGTAATGACAAATAATAATAATAATAATAATAATAATAATAATAATAATAATAATAAAAATAATAATAATAATAATAATAATAATAATAATAATAATAATGATAATGATAATGATAATAACACTAATCACAATAATAATAACAAATAATAATGATGATGATAATATCAAAGAATATGAACAATTAAATAAGAAATAAGAAATAATAGTATGAACAATTAAATAAAAAAATAAGAATAATAGTATAATAATATGAACAAAATAATGATAATAATACTAATATGAATAATAAAATAAGAACACAAGAATAAAAATAACAACAATTATATTAATATGAAATAAGAATAACACAAAAATAATATGGAGAATTAAATAAGAATTAAAACAATAGATCTAAGAGGATTTAAATGTTAGTTAACTAATTAAAAATTAAAATTGGAGCCAAGAATGCTTACCCTCAAAATTGGATGTGATGAATGAAATTGATGATAAATTCCTTGCTTTGATTTCATAAAAATAAAATATAATGAAATTTTATCCCAAGAACAAATAATTAATTTATTTGTCTTAAGGAAAAGAATTATGAAAATCAAGAAGTAAAGAAAATTCACAAGAACAAATAATTGATTTATTTGTCTCAACAATTAAATTAAAAAAATCAAATTAGAACACTTTGAGAATTTTTCTTAAAGAAAAAAAAATAAGAAGAAAAAGAAGAAGAAAGAAAAAGAGAGAAAACAATATTTTTCTTAAGAAAAATCCCCCCCAAAATCCTTACTAAAAACCCCTTTTTATAACCCCAAAATTCAGAATTTTTATTAAATTGAATTAAATAAATTTAACCCCAATCATCAGTAAAAACTGCAGAATTTCAAGGGTTAAGGATATAAAAAGTTTTAGCATTGAATTTAAACTAAATTATGCAAAAAAAATCAATTAAAAACACCAAAAAATGAGTAAAAACGGAAATCGGCAGCCAAAGGGGCGACAGGGGCGAGGGACGACCCGTCGGAGCACCCGACGGGCGTCCCCGCACGCAGGGCGTGCACGACGGGCAAGCCGTCGCTAGCGCGCGCGGGCACTGCCTGCGCGGAGCTCTCGTGCAGCGCGGGGCGAGAGCGCTCCGCCTGCGCGCCCAGCGCTGCCGCAGCCCGACATTCGCTCGAATTATTTTTTTTTTTAATTTCTATAAAACACAATAATTTAAAAACTAACTTTTTATCCCAAAAATAATTTTTAAAACATTTAAAATATTTTTTTAAATTACATTTTTATTTATTTCTAATAAATCAATTTGATAAGGAAATCATCACTTTCAACTTTCATTTTTTCCTATAAATAGGCACACTTAATTGATCTAGGCTGACTTGGGACCCGGTGTCTACAGACGTGATGGGAGAGTTCGGATTTGGGGGTGTTGTGTGGCCGCCGGACGTAGACGGGCCTCCCCCAGTTTTTTACCTCTTCGCTCTTATCAGCTCGGTGATGCTAGGATTGGAGCTCTTCTTTATGGCTGTAAAAAAGCAAATAATAAGAAACAAATTAGGACCGAAGGAATAGAGGTAAGGTTTACCCTTTCTTTTGGAGCTCGGCTTTGCAGGTGGTGGAGTCATGCCACATTGGAGCTGCGAGTTTATGTTGACTTTCTCCTTGGCCAGTTCCCTCCACTGAGCCAGAACTCGTTCCTCTTCCTCACTGAGTAGTAGCGGGTTATCGTTCTTATTTACAAACCGACCCTAGTGAGTTCGGAAAGGGAAGTCCGTCTCACTTTCTATGATGAAGAACCGGTCTTTCCACTTCTTCAGAGACTCAGGGTTACCGACAAACACCCCATACCCCGGACGGGATTGAATGTAGTTATGGTCTTCCCCGTTTGCCCTGAGTCTGACATTGTGGGTAGCTCAGAAGAGCCGAATAGTGAGGTCTATGTCATGTTCGGCAGACCATATTTGTAGCGCTAAGAGGGTGCGCTAGGCATTGGGATGCAACTGACTAATCATCATATCATAGAAATTCAGAAATTCGAGCTCGAAGGCCGTCAAGGGAAGACTCACTCCGGCTTTGAAGTCTGCTTCGTAGACGATTATTGCCTTTCTCCCTTGGAATTTGGCATTGGCCCTTAGCGAAGCGCCTGCCGCGCGCATCTTGTATTCGTAGGGAATACCAAGCTTCTCTCTTAGCGCGCTCACATCTGTGGGGGTCAGGGAAGAGCTTATTCTCCCTACTCTAGGAAGCCTCCGTGGTTCTTTTCTCCCTTCATGTCTTCGTTGGCTGGTGCTGGGAGAATCGGGAGGACTTTGAGCAGTGAGCCCTTCTTCTACCCTTACCCTCCCAGTAGAACTCTCAGAAGCACTCATGTTAGCAGGAGATGAAAGAAAAAAGGTACAAACCTAGAAATCTCAGGGAAATGGCTTCAAAGCAAATCTGGATGAAGCTAGATCAAAAAATGGCTGAAGATGATTGCTCGTGGGAACAACAAAATATGAGAAAGTGTAGATTTAAGAAGCAAATTTGGAATGGGGAAGCAGAAAAACAAGAAACAAAAAAAATGAATAGTGAAATTGGGAGTCGAAAGCGTGAAGGAGAAGTGCAATCCCTAAAGCGGAATGACATTTATAGGCAGGGCAGGCCAGTGATCAGAAGACAGGTGCCAAATACTGAAGGGCTGTGTCAGAGGTCATTAAGGCAAGCGCGAGTATCAAAGTGCCACAATGATGGCATCTATAGGTCCTAGCCGTCATTTCACGTGAAGCGAGGCATTGTCCTTTCCGTCTTTCATGCTTCATGCGCTTGACAGTTACCTTTTTGAACTTTTGATTGAATGTCACGTACTTGGGGAGGGATGTGTGATAGCCAAGCAACCGTCTTTTGAGTCCGATTATCACCATAGTTTTGAGTTCGATTGTCGAGTTTTTCGGCAATCTCTCAACAATGGCTCGAAAAACGTTGATAGCTTGGCTCACACCAAATTTATCTGATAACTGGACACTTACCGTAGCTCGGTAAAAGGGCTATTCAAGAAATCCTTCACGTCAATAGCTCGATTTACTGGGAACAGTTCAGCAGTGTGAGATAGCTTGGCTCCCGCCATAAAAGTAGCCGTTATTCAATAAAGTCTCATAATAAAGACAACCGTTACACAATAAAAGCTCGTCATGAAGGCAGTCGTTACACAATAAAGGCTCATCATGAAGGCAACCGTTATCCAATAAAGCCTCATCATAAAGGCAGCCGTTATGAATCAAGGAAAAGGGTATAAAAAGAAAAAGAAAGGTACGTTTCAAGGGGATATATTTTTTACGACTAATTCATCTTACGCAAATTACTAACTTGATCGTCGAAGTATCTCATGTCGGAAACCCATCGGTTTGCTTGTGTTCACATGTGACTTAATCAAGGAGACGCTCTAAAAGATATCCTTTCTCATCAGTATGTATGTGATAAATATGTGTAAATTTGAAATAAACCTTATAAGCATGTTTAAGGATATTAGAAATAATGACTTGAAAGCTTAGAACAAGAAGAAATTAAATATATGGTATGGACATAATGGTGATCGAATGGAATACATTGGTATACTGGGATATACTTTGTGTTTTAATGCAAATTAATGGTAGGTACATGTAAATTAAGGTGTAATTTAACTTAAGTGATGACAAATGAGTGAAAGAAAAATTTTATAGTAATTATATAGGTTGGGCCAAATGGTTAGTGTAGATAAATTAATGTGTAATTTGATTATTTATTAAGTATGATAGCATAAAAAGAATATATGATAAAAAAAATTGAGTATATAATAATTTATTTGGAATTAATGGAATATATTTGAGTATTTTAGAGTATAATAATGCATTATGTTTATATTGAAAATTATGATATATGTGGTATTTTAATAAAATTATGAAATGAATGATATTAGAATTAATTAAATAATGGAATGAAGATGTTTGAGTAGGAAAAGAATGAATTATGTGAGAATTTACTTGTTGGCCTAAAGGTATACCATATTGAATTTATGATATAATTTAATTTGAGTTGAGTATTTAATGGAAATTGGAATAATGGCATATTTTATTTGCCCTTAGTAGTAGTCTGGAGGTTAAATCTAGCTCAAAATATAGTTGGCTAGCCATAGGGACACTATACCGCAGTATGAGTCATGACGACTCATTATTGGTAGGCCAATGATGGTTTATTAAAATGAATGAATGGTGAAATGCCAAAATGTAAATGAAATGAAATGCAAATGTATGGGTGGTCATTCGGAGTCACTCCAAAATATTATGGATCTTTGGGGTCCACGCTCCATGTATCCGGTTTGAAAATTTCTACCGGATTGATACTAAGAGCAAAATGGTAAAAATAAATAAAATTGAGTAAATTAGAGTTAATATAAGGAAAAATATTAAATCGTAATAAATTAAAAAGTTTTAGGGACTAAATGGTAAAAATGTAAATAAATTAATTAATAAGATTTAATAAAGAAAAATTGAAATTAATTGGTAAAATAAGTGAATTAATAATTGTTTGAGGAGTAAAATGTAAATTTTATATAGAAATGATAAATTGAGGATTAAATGGTAATTTGTACGTCAAATAATAAATTAATGTGGAAAATTAGGTTAAATAGTGGCATTTAGGTAAATAAAGGTAAAAAGAAGGGTAAATTTGTTAATTGATGAAAGTTTAGGAACTAAATTGTAAATAGACCATAACAATGTTAAATTAAGGATTAAAATGAAATTGAGAAGTACTGTGCGAATTAATTTAATAATAATAATAATAATAATAATAATAATATTAACTTAAGTATATATATATATATATATATATATATATATATATATATATATATATATATATATATATATATATATATATATATATATAAAGTAAATTAATTATTTATGGGTTATTAATAGATTAAAATGTAAATCAAGAAATGAATTAAATGTACATATTAGAATGTGCCTAATAAAAGAATTGGAAATTAAGTAATTTAAATTTTGTATGTGTAAATAATTAGGGTTAGTGAAAATTCTTGGATTTATAACCACTATTGAGCATATTTAATGCTCAATACGTAGTTTTCTGTTGACTGTGTGTAGGTACACCTTAGGAACCAGAGCAAGCATACCTTATTTTGGGCGCCAAATCGGACAAGAATTACACAAGGAATATTTTGTATGTTTAAGGTTATTGGCATGTATATGTATATGTATGAATGATATGGAATTATGTATGTGTAATTGGCATGTATGTGGACATTATTAATATTGTGGATGCTATGAGACAGTATTGGATGGATAGATTGTTATATTATGGCTTGTATTATTGTTGTGCCCATGCGTTTGAATTGCAGGAAAGGTAGGTTGAAATTATAGCCGTTATACTGCCGAAATATTTTCCAAATGAATAGTAGACTGAACAATTATAGGTCATCAGCCAAAATGTCATATGATAATGATTTAAATAAGTTATGCATGAATAAAAAGGTTAATTGAAATAAAAATGGCCAAGTTAAATGTTTGAAAAAAAAAAATTATACCCGCTTGCATTAATGAATTTTGAATTAGTATCCAAACAATCATGGTAAACGCACAGTATTTCAAGTGATGCGTACATTTAGTATAAGTATTGTAAAGGTGTTACAGTTTTGCTTTAACCCGCATCGTTCTAATCAGCTTATGGGATTAGAGGAAAAAGGGATTTTTAGGTGACGGGCACCTTATTTTGTTTTGACCTGCATCGTTCGAATCAACTCATGGGATTGGAGGAAAGAGGGGTTTTTAGGCGATAGTTAGACGCTTTGAAACACAAAACATGCCTTTAAATATCACGCTATTTCGTGTCAGAACCGCCTTAATTTGTGTAGTGTTTGGGCCTTGGTTTGAATTTTGAAGATATTGCCTACCACTTATAAATAAGCGGTTTCTTTTCCCTCCTGTCTTTTTTACACTTCTAGAATTTTCCTAATAATCGTCTTTCGAATTCTTGGGAATTCTTTTGTTCCTTGATCTATCTGTTCTTCGGGTAAGCTTTCAATTTTGTACTTCTTCCCTTTCTTTACAATTGCATTGGTCGAGTCTGGGGTTAAGACGCACCATGATATGGACATGGGTTTTCTGTCAAATTATGAGGGAAAAGCCATTGTAGATGACCATACTAAGCTCTCCAAGAATGAGGTTAAATCCCTCAGAGAAAAATTTTGCTTTCCTTCTGGGTATTATACTTACCCTTGCCCCCCTTCAATGTCTTGTAGGGAGGGACTGTGACGAGCGCCGAACCCCGGGGCAACCCGAACCGCCCGCCTTTAGGGCTTTCGGGAGGAGATTCATATAAACTTGTAAGAAATTATAAGTGCGTCCATTTTAGGCAACAATGAGGTTTTTTGGAGTCGCCACCCAATAGAACATTGGGAAAGGTCGTCTAGCCTCAGTGAGCTTAAGACAATGCTGCTCTGTCCATTATAGACAAGCCAGAAGTGTCTTGGAGGCTTCCACCCTAATGATAGGATGGTCCTCTAGCCTCACGCTTAGGCAAACCAGAGGTATCTTTGAGGCATCCACCCTAATAGAACATTAGGATGGTCGTCTCGCCTCGTGGCGCCTAGGACTGTGCAATTTTGAGACTTTTATGGGACACAAGAGGTGTCTTGGAGGCCCCATCCCAATAGAGCATTGAGATGACCCTCTCGCTTCGTTGAGCCCAAAGACTAGAGAAGGTTCGGGACTTCCCATTTATTCATACCTTGGTTAGGTTTATAGTTGAGTTTTGAATTTATCATTTCATCCCATTTCTCATTCAATTCGGTGCAATTAAATTAAAGCGCAAATTATCCATCCAAGGGAAACAATAAATAAAAGCAGCATTAAAATAAAGCATCTAAAGATATATTACAACAAAACTAGGGGCGGAATAGAACCCCCATTGTAAATAAAATACAAAGCATGCATAAAATGGGATATACATTAAGGGTGAGGACATTGGTCCTCACATACATATTTATTACAAAATAATTTTTTAAAGTGTCGGTTTTATTTGCTGAAAAATAGGATATTGGTCCTCAATTTACAAAAGATCCCAATCTAATTAATAAAAAAACATTTAACCATTTTTATATTAGAGGGATTAAAATAATATTTACAACAAATTGGAAATGAAGATAAGCTAAAAGGAGATAGGGTAAAGAAAATGAACCAAATTGGTGTCCCCGAATTATCCTAGCGGGCTCCCCTTCTCAGCGCCCCATATTTAGTGAAAATAAATAAGCTCACAAAAAAAACAAACAACATGTGAGTGGGATAAGGAAATAAAATAATGGAAATAAAAGGAAATATTAGAAATAAAATAAATAAGCAATAGATATAAATATCTATATGTTGATGAAATAATTGTGAATAAATAAAATAAGAAAATAAAAGAAAAGTAGGATTGGACCCAGAATATTTACCCTCAGAATTCGTGCTCGATAAAGGGAAAATATGATTGATTTCCTTGGTTTGATCCGCAAAATTAAAGTTGAAAATGAAAAACTCGAAGTTTTATTCCAAGAAAGAAAACTGCTTAAAAATGAAGAATGAAAAAAAATAACAACTCAAGAACAAAGAATTATTTTCTTTGTCTCAAGAAGGTTTATTTTATTGAAAACTGATTTGAGAAATTTATTTGAAGAAGAAATTTCATAAAAAAAGTAGAGAGAATTCTGTTGAAAAAAGAAATAATGAAAAGTAAGAAATCCGACCTCCTTCCCTCGATCCTCAGCCTCCTATTTATAGGTAAATGAGGATGAAGATAAAAAAATTTAAATCTTTTTGAAATTAAAAATTCAAAAACAAATCTTTTTAAAATTTAAATTTAAAAATCAAATCCTTTTCAAATTTTGAATTTAAAAACAAAATCCTTTTAAAAATTTGAATTTAAAAACACAATCCTTTTAAAAATTTGAATTTAAAAACAAAATCCTTTTTAAAATTTGAATTTAAAAAAAAAATCCTTTTCAACATTTGAATTTAAAAACAAAATCCTTTTTAAAATTTAAATTTAAAAACAAAATCTTTTTAAAATTTGAATTTAAAAACAAAATCCTTTTTAAAATTTAAATCCCTTAAAGATATATATCAAATCCATTTGAATTCAAACCTGATTTTAGAAAATAAAATCAAATATTTTAAAATTCAAATTAGATTTAAGGATAAAATCAAATCCTTTTGAATTCAAATTAGAATTTAAAAGATAAAATTAAATTCTTGACATTTATCTTAAGGATAAATAAAAATAAATTAAATTAAATTAAAAAAATAATTTATTAATTTTAAAAAGTGAAAAATATATAAAAATACCAAAAATGAGATAAAAAATTAATTTTGGGAAAAAATCATGAAAAAAGGCAAAAAAATGCATTTTCAGCGAAATTGGGCATTTTTCGGCGGAACAGGGGCGACCGACGCCCGTCGGCGCATGTGACTGGCGTCGGTCGCGCGCCCAGCGCGTGGATGCGCGCTGCACATCGCTCGGCGCGGGCGACGTGCCCTGGCGCTCCGCGCAGCACGCTCCGTGCCCGCGCGCCTGCGCTCTGCCGCTCGTCGACATTCGCGAAAATTTTATTTTATTTTATTTTATTTTAAATTTAACTAAAAAATACTATAATTTCTAAACCCCATTTTTCAAATCTAATTTTAAAAATAATTTTTATTATTTTTTTATTTTTTCACTCAAAAATGCAAAATTGACAAGGAAATTATTACTTTCAACCTTTTTGCCTGTGAAAAGGCATCTTATCATCATTGGGTAACTTTGATCTGGGCTGCCTCAGAATTTGGTGTCTACAGTTGCCCCCAATTTTGGGGAAACAAGTGCACTAATGCCTAGATGAGCCAAAATTCAGAGACAGGAAAGAGATGCGTACCTGAGGCAGCCCTTACCTTTTTGCCGTGTGGAATGTTGCGACTTGTTGCCGTTGAGCTGCAGTGCTATCCGACTGTGGCTCGTTTGTAATCTTTTCTATTGCATTGTCCCACCGTCTCCGGTCGGCTTGCACGGCATCTGTGAGATGCGATGTCCTCTAACCACAATCCCGTTGCGATCTGTTCTATCGCGTGTGCCCCGCTGTCCTCATCTCGGCGTGCACGGTGGCTGATCTATCCCGCTAGCCTCATCACGGCTTGCACGGTGTCTGTGGGATGCGGTATTCTCTAACCACAGTCCCATTGCGATATGTTCTATCGCGTGTGTCCCGCTGTCCTTGTCTCAGCATGCACGGTGGCTGGTCTGTCCTGCTGGCCTCATCTTGGCTTGCACGGTGTCTGTGAGATGCAGTACTCTCTGACTACAACCTCTATTTGCGATCTGTTCTATCGCCGGTGTCCCACTAGCCTCGTCCCGGCTTGCACGGAGTCTGTGAGATGCAGTGTTCTCTAACTACAACCTCTATTTGTGATCTGTTCTATTGCCGGAGTTTATCTTAAACCTCTTCCTTTTTCCTGCAAAAAAAGGGAAAAACAAATGTGCAGGGTATATAAAAGAGATGCATACCTATGGCAGTACATGCCTGTTGGGGGCGTTCTCAGATGTGTGCCCCCTGAAGGACGGTTAGTTGTTCCCTAGATACCGATTCCTTTATCATCTCCATCGGGGTCTCCTTGTTGGGAAGACCTGTGTGTCTCTTAAGAGGGCTCTGTGCTCGCAGGGAGATTTTGAAAATTTATGCTCACTGAGAGACTTTGACGCTCACTGAGAGACTTTGATGCTCACTGAGAGACTTTGATTTCGAGCCTCCAGAGAGGAAAATAGGTTTGAGCCTCCTCAGAGGAAAATTATATTTGAGCCTCCAGAGAGGAAATTGGATTTGAGCCTCCTCAGAGAAAAATTATATTTGAGTCTCCAGAGAGGAAAATAGGTTTGAGCCTCCTCAGAGGAAAATTATATTTGAGCCTCCAGAGAGGAAACTGGACTTGAGCCTCCTCAGAGGAAATTATATTTGAGCCTCCAGAGAGGAAATTATATTTGAGGTTTTGTTGCTTGCCTGCAGGCGGATGGGTTTCAATGTCTTTGGCATCTCTTAAAATGATCCTTGTTTTTGTTTTTGTTTTTGTTTTTGTTTTTGTCCTTGTAAGTTTTTGGGATTCTTACATTTTGGATGTATTTGAATTTTTACAGTATATTGGATTTTCAAGGCCTTGAAAATATCTTCTTCTTTTTATTTTGTGTTGTTTTGATTTTGTTGTTGAGAATTTGTATTCTTTGTACATTTGAATTTGGATTTTGTACATTTATTGTGTGATGTGTGTGAGCATATGTCTTATGATAGAGAAACTTACCTGGTTGCTCCCGGCATGGTGTTCGTGAGTAGGCTCGCTCTTTTAAATGTCTTCTTGGGAGCGGGTCCTCAAGATTCCATTCTCGTGAGGACTTTATCTTGATCTGACTGTTTGGCACGGATGAGCGCTAATGTAGAGCTTAAACTGTACCTCGGCCCACTTTTGCATCTGATTGTCTTCACCTAAAGTATGTGTGGGCTTCTCAAAAGATCTTATCTTCTGTAGATTTGTGTGATTCCAGATTGCCCTTAGCATGATGTGCCTGAATAGGCTTGTTCTTCTGGGCATTCCACCTCTGCACATATGCACCTGATTTTATGCCGGATACAGTGGCCGATAATGTTGAGCTGAACCCATCCTTGCTCATGAGGTCTATACGGATCTTTCCCTCTGAGTTATGTATACAACAACATATACAAAAGATTGTGTGTGCGTATGGAACTATGTGTGGGAAATATATTCATAAAGCTATATACACGAAACATGAGCAAAGCATTAATGTACAAGAATTGTGTGTGCATATCTACATGTGTAAAAGATTGAATGCACGTGACATGCATGTGATATGCAAAAATGAATAGACCACATCCCAGGTGGTTAAGGGATTCGTTGAGGGTACTGCTCGGCTGCTCACATTGTCTGATGCTCCCAAGGATCTAGAAAAGTGTTGTCCGGGCTTTAAGGACTCTGACCCATAATCTTTTCAAAGAGAACTAACTCGTGTGCATCTTTTCCCCCCGTTCAATGAGCATTTTGCCCCCAGGGCTCTGAATCAAGTTCTGCCTAAAGGAAAGTCATTCGGAGTAATGCCGCCTTATCGCTCTAGGCGTCAATAGTCATTATTTTAAAGGTAGTGTGTCCCTTGTGGATTTTCACACTAGCTTTTATTAGCGGGAAATGCGTCCCTTTGAGGATTTTTACAAGACCCTATGCCTAATTTTTGCCTGGAATGGACCCAACCCACTCCAGCGGCTTTTTTTCATTTTTTATTGAAGGACAGACTGCCTGTTCCCAGGTTTTCACCCTGCCCTTTGGCCTAACTTTTGCTTAGAGAGCCAGTCACGGTTTTTTTTATCTCTAACGGCCTTTTTTTTTTTGAGACTCACTTGCCTTTCAGGTACGCCTGTAAGAAAAGTTGAAGCTACTATCAAAGCCCCTTCCTAGGGTAATCAGTAGTTATTCCCTAAGGCATTTTCTCCTTAGGCATCGATTGCATTCCATGGCCTCCCTTGATGAATGTGTTGCTAGATTGGGTGAGGTGGCGAATAAAGATCAGGTTCCTTAAGGCTTCATGAGGCTGCCTTTTACATTACCGCTCATTGTGTTCGATAATTCAGAGGGATCAATGATATAGCGATGCATCCCTATATTTCCAAGATGGACCTTTATCTTCGATTTTGACCTCCATATATCATGGCCTCTAGGCAAGCTGTCGGTGAAGACTATTATGCCATCTATCGGGGGTTGTTCTTTCACTCCCACTAATGCATTCAAGAGGTAGGTGCTTAGTCCCGCAATCAATACTAGAACTTATCGACTTAGACATCCGGATGGAGAGAGCAGGAGCAGAGTGCGCTCATTTAGATTTCATGCATTCAGGATTGAACGATGTTTCTCTTTTTATAAACGAACTAGAAAATAATGAACACATGTATTTGCAAAGATAGTGTACATTTCGGTATGATTTCTCTTTACATGATCATTATCTAACATCGATTCAAAATGCAAAACTATATCTAATCTCAGAGTATATCTTGTAAGCATTAAACTCCTGTCTCCAATCAGCCCTCTCAGGTTTTCTTGATTGGACATTTTCTCTCAAGCCTCTAATTTTTGCCCAGGGTGCCTTTTTTCGGTTTTCACCCTGACGAGGCGCCCATTTTTAGTAAGGCCGCCTTTTTTCGGTTTTTGACCTGCGGGGCTTTTATTCTCTTCTTTTGATTTTTAGTCTTTAGCCACAAACTTCTTGAGTCTGTTAATGTTGACTGGTTCTTTGAAGTCATCTTTATCGCTGTCTATTGGAATTGCCGCTCCTTTTAACAATAACTTCTTGAGGATGAAAGGACCTTTCCATGTAGGTCTGAACTTCCCTCTAATATCGGACACACCCGGTCTCACTTATTTGAAGACTAAATCTCCTTCCTTTAACGGGTGTTTCTTGACCTTCTTTCCGAACGACCTAGTAAGCCCTTTGTGATAGATCTGATTGTGATAGTGATCCCGTGACCTATCTTGGTCTGACATGTTTAACTGTTGCCGTTGCTGCACCCAGTCGGCTTTCAAAATCTAGGCTTCCATGAATGTCCTTAAATATTTGAGCTCTACCTTGACTGGCCATACTGCTTCTGCCTCCGGTATAGAGGAACAAGAGATGACTCTTGTGGAGGTTCCGATGGCGGTTCTCTCGCCTCGAAGTGCAAAAGGGCCATTTATGTGCCTGATCTTTGTAGTTTCGAACCATCTTGACCAAGATCTTTTGTTAGCATCTTCTCCTGCCCCATTGTTTGAGGAAAATACAGAGAGGACTAATGGTCTTCAATACCATACTTTTGGAACAACTTACACATAAACTGTCCTTCCGTCCTTGAACCCTACGTGGCATGGGAAAATATAGTGACATACTAGATTCTTTTTTATGACCCTATCCATTAGTGGCCGTAGGGTGTACCTCCCCTATGATGTCTTTTCCCAAGATCGAGCATCCCGTATCTGTTGTAAGTCAATAGAAACCTTTTGGTCCTCCTCGAAAGTCAAGAAGAATGGCAAAGTGCGTGTATGTGTAGGTCAACAGGATTCGAACAAAGCTTGCCCCCCAGGATGACCTTCTCTTGCCTTTCATATCAAAAGTTTTGGCCAGATCTACGTATTGATTATTTTCCTTCCTTTTTCTCCTCTCTTCATATTTCGTCATTCTCTTTTTTTTTTTTTTCCATTCTTTGTTCTTTTGTTCTTTTTTCTATTCTTTTTTTGAGGATAAGCTTTGTTCAAATCCTAATAGTTTACACATACACGCACTCCTCATCTTATCAATTTGGGACAATATTGACCAACTGAGTCTGGCATTTAACTTCGACTAGAAATTTTGGCTTCATCTCTGCTTGTGGATTCCTCCTTTTAACCTTTTCTACCCCTTTCGGCTTCAATCTTCTGAGTTTCTGCGTGACCGGTCCATGATTGTGATATGCTAGCCTAGTGTATTTGACGACTTCATGATCATCTCCCGGCATGTCTTCCGAGGTCCAGGCAAAGACTTTTTCACATTTTTTTTCATTCTCTCAAATTTTAATCTCTCCTCAGGAGTTATAACAGATGTTATCAAGATTTTCTTTGGGTTCTCCAAAGTTCTGAGATTAAATGGAGTAACATCAATTGAATCAACATCAAATATGAATGAGTCATGATCATGATTATGCATAGTAAAATCATAAGAAATGCCACACAAGTAAGCAAAAACGTTCATCTTATTAATGAAACTAGAATGTCATTATTAAATAGTTCAAAAATAAAAAGAACATTCTGAATAGCTAATCATTTTCCATTCTTGCTAACACAAATTGCTTGAAAATCTTCTGACACCTCGGGCTTCCCTTCTCTGGACCGTGTCCCCAAGATTGGTGATAATTGTTATATCTTTTTCTCTTCTTCCTCGGATCTGGAATCCGATCAGTGTCAACCCATTTTTGTATGCACTCCCTCAGAGCGCGGCAATAATCTATTTTATGCCCTGTGTGCTAATGATATGCACAATACCAATCTGCTCTATGTCCTGGCCTTCCTTGGCTCGTGGCTGGCCTTGGCGACAGTGGTTGCAATCTCCCTTCTTTGGTGAAATGCTCAAGATACCAGGATAATGGTTTACCTAAGTTGGAATCGCAGTGCACGGCTGTCTCAGTGATCGATGCTTCAGCCCTCTTGTCACCATCATTCTCGTTACTATTGCCAAACCCTCTTTAAACTTTGTACTACTATAACCATAGTTGGCGACAATTGCCTTCCATGCTAAATGCTCCCCTTCTGCCTCGATGGCTATATCTTTAAGGGATTCCCAATCTTTTAATCACTTTAACTTGAGTGCCTCCTTTAAATATAGTCTGGCATTCTTGATAAATAGCCTGATCTGATCTGGGGTATCGGGCTTTCTCTTCATCTCTATTACTCGGTTCCTCCATCGGGTTAGGTACTCATGGAATGATTCTCCCGACTTCTGTTGAAGTAGCTCTATATCCTTCAGAGTGACCTCTATTCTTGTCCTGCAGTCATATTACTTGAGGAACTCCTGCGTCAGTAGATCCCTATCTTCTTTAGTTCTCCTGTCCAGTTCGTGATACCAGTCCACCGCGAGACCTGTTAAACTCAAACAGAAGTACTCTATCTTTTGTCTCTTTGTCAACGTAGTACCCTTCATTACCAGGGAGTACTGCTTGATGTGTGCGGTGGGGTCTGATGTACCATCAAACTTCAGAACATTAGGTAATTTGAAATTCAGAGGGACTAGATCCTCTCCCTCCAGCTCCTTATCCTCGGGGTTCATCCTTTTTCCCATCATCAGCATCCAGGACATCACCTGGAACTTTTCCTCCATCTTCTTCCATATGGCCTACTCTATCTGAAGTGCCTTACCTCCTACCACTATGGGTTCTTCATATTCATCCTCTACATAATCATTTTCTAGCCTATGGGGACCTCCTCTTCTTTGGCCCGCAGATGTGGTAGCCCTCAAATCCATTGGTGGTGGACGAACCTCCTCAAGTGGGTCCTCTTTGTCCTCCTCCTATTCATTCTGACCTCTAGGAGGGGAATTTGGGTTTGGCCTAGCGGGTTGAGCCCTTGCTGCCATTAAATTGCCCATCATGGCCATCATCCTGTTCTCAAATTCCTCGAACCTCCTACCAACTTCTTCGTCAACCATGGCCCGGGTTATATCTGCCTCTCTCGGCAAATTGGCCATTTTTAAAAATTCTTCTAAATGCTTGTTAATCGCACTTGATTCTGATTCTACTCGCTCAATCGAGACCCTCCGATAATGTGGCTGTCGGAACCCTAACCAACTAGGAAAGTGGTCTTTGAAGGCTGAAAGATTAAAGAGTTAGAATGATGCATGAATAATGTGTAATGCAACAAATGGTATATGTAGACATCGGGTCCTGAGGCAGCCCAGATCAGAGTTACCCAATGATGATAAGATGCCTTGTCACAGGCAAAAAGGTTGAAAGTGGTGATTTCCTGTTTAAATTTGCATTTTAGAGTGAAAAAGTAAAAAAATAATAAAAAATATTTTGAAAATTAGATTTGAAAAATGGGGTTTAGAAATTGTAGTATTTTTAGTTAATCTTTAACAATAAAAAAAATAAAAAAAAGTTTCTGAGCGTCGATGCCTCGAGGCAGCACGCAGGCGCAGCGCATTGCGAGGCACTACGACGCGCGCGACATAGCTCACGAGCGCGACTCCGCGCTCTCGACCAGCGTGCTCCGGACGCCCATTGGTCACGCTGACGGGCGTCCGTAGCCCCTGTCCGCCGCAAAATGGCCATTTTGCCCCAAAAATCATTTTTTTCGATTTTTTTCCACAAAATTCGATTTTTTATGACTTGTTTAAGGGATTTTCAGGTTTTTTTCAATTTTTAAAATTTAAAATTGTTAATATCTGATTTAATTAGGTCTTACCCCTTTAATTATTTTTATTTTCCTATTTTCTTCATATAAAAAGAAAGAGATGGAAAGAGAAAAGGGGGGAATTTTTTAGGGTTGATTTTTTAGGTTTTCTCTTCTTCTTCCTCTCAAACTCTCTAAAGATTTTCAGAATTTTTCCCCAACCAAAGATCAAAAAGAAAAATCAATCATTCATTCTTTTTCCAACACAATTTCTTCTAAATATATTTTTGGATGGAATTTTGTTGATGGATTTAATTTTGAGACAAATAAATTGATTATTTGCTCTCAAAATTCAGTTTTTTTATTTTCTCATTTGTTTTCCATTAAACTTTGTCAAGGTTTTTGTTTAATCAATAAAAATAATTCCTTTGAGCAAAGAAATTAATTCTTTGTTCTCAAAATTTTTTTTTTATTAGCTTTTTTTCAAGCCTATTTTTCTTGGAATAAAATTCCAACATTTATCGTATTGAACTCTAAATTTTTGCATGTCACAAACAAGAAAACCAATCATCCTTTTTACCTTCATCGAATCTGAAACTCTGAGGGTAAACATTCCGGGCTTGTTCTTCTTATTCTTTTTGTTCATATTTAATTGATTCATGTTTATTTTTATTATTTTCAGTTATTTATTTATTTCATTGTTTATATTTATTTTATTTATTTTGTTTATATATGATTTTATACTTATTCATGTATATTTTAATGTTTTCATTAATTTATTTATTGTTCTCATTTATTTATTTATTCTATTGTTGTTATATTTGTTTTGTTATGTATATATATTATTACATTTTTATTCATGTGAATATTGATCTCTTTTAATTCCTAACATATAAATAATTTATTTTGCTTTGATTTCTCATTATTTTTAACATGTAATTAATAAATTCATTTTAATTGACACTTTTTTACCATGTAAAGGTTTTATATTAATTGTGATACATCAATTAACCATGTCATTTATTTAATCATTTTTTATTCTTTTCCATTGTCATTATCATATATTTAATATTTTGTTCACTTACTTATTTTCATTATTATCATGTTCATATTTTTACATATTAATTAATTAACATGTTGTATTTTATTCCAATTACATCTTTTAATCCATTTGTTATTCATAACACATTTTTCTCATTTATTTTAAATTGTAAACATGTTAATTCATTTGTTATTTTGATATCATTTCATTTTATCTCATTTTATTTTATTTTATCATTTATTTTATATTTAATTGATTTTAATTGATTCAACTACTAACATTATTTTATTTGTATTTTATTTTTATTTCACATCTCATTTTCCCTCTTGGGCATTTTTGCGAGCACACGGTGAGATTCAGAAGGCTCGTTTAGGATTAAGTATTTATTTATTTCATTTATAATATTTTATTTATTTGGCTTTTCCATTTATTTTTCCATGTAATTTTCTTGTAAAATTGTTTATTTAGGCCCGCTAGAAAGAAAGTCACTAAGCCATTTTTATTAATTAATTTGGTATTTTTTCTAATAAAAATGGGACCAATGTCTCAATTTTCTCCATCCAAAATCATCACATCAAAACTATTTCATAATAAATATGCATGCGAGGACCAATGTCCTCATCATTAATGAATATCCCGATTTATGCATGATTTGTATCTTATTTACAATGGGGGTTGTATTCCGCCCCTAGTATTGTTGTAATATATTTGCGTATACTTTACTTTACGCTTTTATTTATCGCTTTCCCTTGAATGGATGGCATGCGCCTTAATTAAACTGCATTAAAATGAATGAGAAATAGGATGAAACTCTAAATTCAAAACTCAATCATAAACTTAGCCAAGGTATGAATAAATGGGAAGTTCCGAACCCACTCTGGTCTTAGGCTCAACGAGGTTAGAGGACCATCTCAATGCTTCATTGGGATCGGGCCTCCAAAATATCTCTTGTGTCCCACCAAAAGGCCCAACTCGAATAATCCTAGGCTCCATGGGGTTAGAGGATCATTCCAATGTTCTATTGGGATGGGGTCTCCAAGATCCTTTTGGCTTGCCCAAAATGGATATATATGCGCCGTCTTAGGCTCACTGAGGCTAGACGACCTGTCCCAATGTTCTATTGGGTGGCGACTCTAAGAAACCTCCTTGTTGCCCAACATAGACGCACTTGTAATTCGTTACGAGTTTTAATGAACCTCTCTCGAAAGCCCTAAAAGCGGGTCTTCGTGGCGCCCCGGGGTTCGGTGCACGTCACAGTGGCGACTCCACTGGGGACAATACTCGAGACTTCACTTCGAAAGTACCTTAGTTAAAATTTACAATTGAGTTTTAATTTAAAAATTTCATCCTTTTTCGAAACTGCATTACATCTCATTAGAGCCTTAGATCTATGCTAGTTTGGTCCCTCTTTCAACCCCGGTGTGTTCCCAAAGCACAACCCTATGTTCACTCAATGTAGGGAAGTGTTAAGGATAATCACCAGCCCAAGCCTCGTACCATCATGGTATATTAAATGGAGACCCAATCGGTCATTACGCTCATGATGAGCTAGACCCGTTGGCAGGGACCATGCTTGGGTAGACCTAAAATGTAACCTTTGACCAAAGCCCATGTAATGGCAATAGATACTTACCTTAAGTGGTATGAACCTTAATGCTATGCTTGCTGTATGGATCATTATGTATTGGACAAACCTAGATAATTTGATTGGTCACCTAATCAAAGGCTTTCATGCTCCAATAGGCCCATGTCAACTTATTCGGACTGCCTAAATACACAATAATCACAACCCATGCGCCTGTGCATTAGTTAGGAGAGGTTATGCTGCCGGTTTCCCACCGTGCACCATACGCGCCCATCGGGTCCCCTGGTGACCCATAGGCCAATCCCACCTAAGAAAGAGACTATAACCTCGTGTGCGGGAGTAACAAGGTTGGAAGGACCTATGTGCTTGCATGTGATTTGTGGATGTTGCATAAGCACGATCATGCATCTTATACGTCATTCATATATCATTCTAACTCTTTAATCTTTCAGCCATCAAAGACCACTTTCCTAGTTGGTTAGGGTTCCGACAGCCGTATTATCGGAGGGTTTCGATTGAGCAACCAGAATCAAAGTCAAAGAGCAATTGATAGGCATTCATAAAGTCTTCAGAAATGGCCAATTCATGGAGAGAGGCAGATACAACACGAGCCATGATTACCGAAGAAGTGGGCAGATGGCTCGAAGAATTTGAGAACAGAATGATGGCCATGATGGCGACAATGGCCTAGCCTACTACACAGAACCCAATTGCTCCTCCTATGAGACAACATGAATAAGAGGAGTCTAGAGAAAACCCACTTGAGGAGATTCACCCGCCACCGGTGAACTTAAGGGCTACCATACCAGGAGCCCAGAGAAGAGAGATAACTAATGGAGTAGAGGATGATTTGGGGGAGGATGAATATGAAAAACCCCTGTCGGTTAGAGGGAAAGTACCCCAAACAGAAGAAGCCATTGGAGAAAAATGGATGAGAAGTTTGAGGCGATGTCTCGGGTGCAGATGATGGGAAAAAGGATGAACCCTAAGGATAAGGAGCTGGAGGGAGAGGATTTAGTCCCTATGAATTTCAAATTACCTGATGTTCTGAAGTTTGACGGTACATTGGACCCCACTGCACACATCAAGCAGTACTCCCTGATAATGAAGGGCACTACGTTGACAAAGAGGCAAAAGATAGAGTACTTCTATTTGAGTTTAACAGGTCCTACGGTGGGCCGGTCAACATCAACAGACTCAAGGAGGTCCATGGATAAAGACTTAAAAATCAAAAGAAGAGAATAAAAGCCCCGCGGATTGAAAATCGAAAAAAGGCGGCCTTGCTAAAAAGGAGCGCCTCGTCAGGGTGAAACCGAAAAAGGGCATCTTGGGCAAAAATTAGAGACTCGAGAGAAAATGTCCAATCAAGAAAACCCGAGAGGGCTGATTGGAGATAGGAGTTTGATGCTTATAAGATATAGTCTGAGATTAGATGTAGTTTTGCATTTTGAATCAATGTTAGATAATGATCATGTATAGAGAAATCATACCGAAATGTACACAATCTTTGCAACTACATGTGTTCATTGTTTTCTAGTTCATTTATAAAAAGAGAAATGTTGTTCATTGCTGAATGCATGAAATCTAAATGGCTACACTTTGCTACTGCTCTCACCATCCAGATGTCTAAGTCGATGAGTTCTGCTATCGATTGCGGGACTGAGCACCTACATCTTGAATGCATTAGTGGGAGTGAAAGAACAATCCCCGATAGATGGCATAATAGTCTTCACCGGTAGCTTGCTTAGAGGCCATGATATACGGAGGTAACAGCCGAAGCCAAAGGTTCACCTTAGAAGGACAAGGATGTCTCACTACGTTGTTAATCCCTTTAAACGACCAAGCACAATGGGTAGTAATGTAAAAGGTAGCCCCATGAAGCCCTAAAGAACCTGATCCTCATTCGCTACCTCATCTAATCATGCAACACATTCATCCAAAAAGTCAAAGGAATGCGACTGATGCCTAGAGAGAAATACCTCAGAGAATAACTGCTGATTACCCTAGGATATGGCTCTGATAGTAGCTTCAACATTTTCTTGCAGCCGTACCGAAAAGGCGGGAGTCTCAAGAAAAAAAAAAGAGAGGCCGTTAGAGATGAAAACCGTGACTGGCTCTCTAAGCAAAAGTTAGGCCAAAGGGCAGGGTGAAAACCTGGAAACAGGCAGTCTATCCTACAAAAAATGAAATGAATAAAAGCCGCTGTATTGGGTTGGGTCCAGTCCAGGCAAAAATTAGGCACATGGTTATGTGAAAATCCCTAAAGAGATGCATTTCCAGCTAAGAAAAGCTAGTGTGAAAATCCATAAGGGACGCACTACCTTTAAAACAATGACTTTTGAAGCCTGGAGCGATAAGGCAGCATTACTCTGAATAACTTCCCTTTAGGCAGGTAGTGCATAATGCAGATTTTGATTCAGAGTCTTGGGGGTAAGATGCTCATTGACCGGGGGGCAAAGATACGTACGGGTCAGTTCTCCTTGAAAAGATTATGGGTCAGAGTCCGTAAAGCCAAGACAACGCTTTTCTAGATCCTTGGAAGCATCAGACGATGTGGGCAGCTGAGCAGTACCCTCAACGAATCCCTTAACCACATGGGATATGGTCTATTCATTTTTGCATATCACATGCATGTCACGTGCATTCAGTCTTTTACACGTATATATATGCACACACAATTCTTGTACATTAATCGTTTGCATGTGTTTTCTGTATATAGTTTTGTATGTATATTTCACACACACAATTCCATACACACACAATCTTCTGTATATGTTGTTGTGTACATGACTCAGAGGGAAGGGTCCGAATAGACCTCATGAGCAAGGATGATCCAAGGGATGGGTTCAGCTCAACATTATCGGCCACTGTATCCAGCATAAAATCAGGTCCATATGTGAGGGGGTGGAATGCCCAGAAGGACAAGCCTATCTGGACACACCATGCTCAGGGCAATCCAGAATCACACAAATCTATAGAAAATAAGATCCTTTGAGAAGCTGAACTATCCACACATACTTTAGTCGGAGGCAAATCAGATGCAAAAGTGGCCCAAGGTACAGTTTTGACTCTATATCGGCGCTCATCCATGCCGAACAATCAGATCAAGATAAAGCCCTCAAGAGAATGGAATCTCAAGGATCTACTCCTGGAAAGACATTTAAAAGAGCAAGCCTACTCATGCGCACCATACCAGGAGCAGCAAGGTAAGTGTCTATACCATGAGATGTATGCTTGTACACATCACACAATAATCAAGATGAAGTCCTCATGAGGGAAGAATCTCAAGGATCTGCTCCCAAGAGGGAAAAGAATAAGCCTCTCCATGCACACCATGCCGGGAGCGAACAGGTAAATTTCTCTGTCATAAGATGTGTAACACCCCCTACCCATACGTAGGCGATCCCATCCGATAAGGAGTGAGATGCCGTATGAGTCAAGGTGCCACCAAACAGATACAAAGCAAATTATACTTTCATACATAACATACATACCGAAATACGGGATAATTAAAAACTTTAGGGGAAAGGAAAGCAATAGCTGATCATGCATTAATATAATAAATCATTACAATAATGTTCTAATCAACTAGCTGATACAAAAGATATTACATAACCAAAATATAAGTACAAAAGCAGAAGCTATAACCAAAAACTGATACAAGAGAGTTCTATACAAAAAGAATCATCAATGATTACAAAAGCTAAGCCCTACACTAAAACCTCCTTTGTTGGCTTGACGGCGGCGACTCTCTCAAAGCAAAACTTCCTCCGCACCTGCACGGGTAAAAACACCATGCTAAGCGATAAACGCTTAGTGGGGAAACACACATAAAATATGGACGGCCATTCACAATGGTCGTCAAGGCATAACACATTCACAATGGCAAATGCAATAGTTTATAACATAATCCATATGAACATGCTCACAATTTAAAGCCATACATTCTGCATCTCAAAATCATGTCCATTCCAAATTACTCAAACATACATCTCATCATTATACTCATTCGGATATCACATTTATATAGCCAAATCAGAGCTGAGCAAACCAATCGAACACCTGCTGACTCGAGGTAGTGGATAACGAGTGAACTGAGGGTACCTTACGGGTACGAATCGATTACTGAGGGTACCTCACAGGTACAAATCAAAAGTCATTTCATTTTTATTATTAACACAATATTTTTACTGAGGGGATCTTAAACACGATCCAAATACTGAGGGGTTCACGAGGAACCTAACGGGGACCTGATCGGGGTCCGAACTAAACTGAGGGCTGCAGCTAAAAGACTCTATTAGGCATGCCTAACTATCCACTTACTTGACTCTAGCAGGTTATGCGTCATTCAAATTATGATTTCAAGTGTAATCTCATAATAATACTCACATTCATATCAATGAATCATAAACAGAACATGCATAACCCAAATTCTGTTTCAAATCACAGTATATAATTTAATCATACGTAATAAATACAATAGCAGTCGTATACACAAGTTCATATAACATATAGTACGGAAAAACCATGAAAAATACCTTTAAAAATACGTTTTTGGAATTCTGGAGGCAAAGGAGTGACCTGACTCATCCTAGTCGTTCTAAAAAGCACGAGATGCTGAAGGGGCTTCAGCACAGCATGAGTCGTGCTAAATAGCACGAGTCATGTCGTGCCAAGCTCCTTCTCGCTCTCCTCCGTCTCGCACTTCACCATCCGACTCACACACTGAAGGAGCACGAGTCGGATGATAGAGCACGAGTCGGACAAGGCAAAAACTCCTCTCATTTCATCCGTCTCGCACGCCACCATCCGACTCACACACTGAAGGAGCACGAGTTGGATGAGGGAGCACGAGTCGGACAAGCCACCAGGAAGAACAGAAAACACGATTTTTGAAGAACACCTACTATCAATTAATTTTAAAACCCAGAATTCAAAAACACAGCAACCCATCCTCAAATCTTAATTCAAACTCAATTATCAAGCATTACAAACCATTACAAATCAAAACCCATAATTATAACATCAAAATAATACCAACAAAACATGCATAAACATATCTAAGCCTCAAGAACACAAACCCTAACAATTTTACAGTAAACTCAAAATCAATCACAATTCACAAACAAAAATCCCAAACCTGAAATTCTAAGCTTCAATCACTTAGCTTCGCTAGTCCCAGCAATTTCCTTGCCCTTACGATCGCGGGGAGGATCAACTAACAATCAACACATCAAGAACAACCAAAAATATAAACCCTAAGTTAAATCTAAACCCAAATAAGAAGAAGAAGATGAAAACAAATGAAAAACAAGATGAGGAATGCAATAACTCACCAATTTATAAGCAAGAGTGACCAATTTCCACTACCAAAGCTTGATCTCCAGCTAGTATTAATTAGGAAAGGGAAAAAAAGGAAGAAGAAGATGGAGGTAGAAGGGGAAAACGTGAATCTGATTTTTCCCTTCTCTCCTCCTTCTTTTCTTTATTCTTTTTCTCTAACCTAATACACATGTCAATCTTCTAGTGGTGGAACTTGCTCACTCACACCCAAACTAAATGTATCACATGCACACAATGAAACACCCTAATAATGCACCCTACACATGTATGAATGCCTACACACCACAAAAACCCACTAGTGCATATCCTACTATGGTATGATCAATCGCACATAATGCACTCCCAACTTAAAACACCCTAATATGATATGCTCAAATGCACACAATCATTTCCCAATTAATTCACACACTAATGACACACATATATCCACATGCTAATAAAACCCTAAAAACATGTATTTTTACCAAAATTCCCTTAAAACACATGCTAAAATACACATATGCATGCACACACACATGGCTCATTCTACTAGGGGGCAAACGGGGTGTGACAAGATGTACGCTCACACACCTCACACAAAGCGTACAAAATTCGGATTCAAATGTATGTATATTGCACACACATGATTCCATACACGTGCACAATGTTTTATATATATACATGGCTCAGATGAGGGGTCCAAATAGACCTCATGGTTAAAGATGATCCAAGAGTTAAGTTCAGCTTAACATTGTCAGACTCATGCACGCCATGCCGGGAGCCACCAAGTAAGTTTCCCTATCATAAGAGGCACACTCACGCACATTGCACAATAAGTGTACAAAATCCAAATGCAAAAGAAACACAAAGAATACAAATTCTCAAACAAAAAGATGACAAAAACAAAGAAGATATTTTCAAGGCCTTGAAAATCCAATGTACAGTAAAAATTCAAATACATCCAAAATGTAAGAATCCCAAAAACTTACAAGAAAAAAAAAACAAACAAACAAAAACAAAAACAAAAAAAAATCATTTTAAAGGTTGCCAAAGACACGTAAACCTATCCGCCTGCGGGCAAGCAACCAAAACCTCAAATATATTTTTCCTCTGAGGAGGCTCAAACATAATTTCCTTCTCTAGAGACTCAAAATCAAAGTCTCTCAGTGAGCATCAAAGTCTCCCAGTGAGCGTCAAAGTCTCTCAGTGAGCATCAAAGTCTCTCAGTGAGCATTCAAGCCTCTTAGTGAGCACAGATTTTCAAAATCTCCTTGCGAGCACAGAGCCCTCTTAAGAGAAACACAGGTCTTCCCAACAAAGAGACCCCGATGGAGATGATAGAGCAATTGGTCTAGGGAACAACTAACCGTCCTTCAGGGGGCACACACCTAACAATGCCCCCAACAGGCATGTATTGCCATAGGTATATATCTCTTTTATATACCCTGCACATTTGCTTTTCACTTTTTGCAAGAAAAAAAAGAAGAGGTTCAAGATAAACACCAGTGGTAGAACAGATCGCAAATAGAGGTTGTAGTCAGAGAGTACTGCATCTCACAGATACCGTGCAGGCCGGGACGAGGCTAGCGGGGCACCAGCGATAGAACAGATCGCAACAGAGGTTGGAGTTAGAGACACTGCACCTCACACCGTGCAAACCGAGATGAGGCCAGCGGGACAGACTAGCCACCGTGCAGACTGAGACGAGGTTAGCGGGGCACCAGCAGTAGCATAGATCGCAACAGAGATTGGAGTTAGAGACACTGCATCTCACATCGTGCAGGCCGAGATGAGGCTAGCAGGACAGACCAGCCGTCGTGCAGACCGAGATGAGGTTAGCGGGGGACAATGATAGAACAGATCGCAACAGAGGATGCAGTTAGACAACACTTCACCTCACCCCATGCAGGCCGGGACGAGGCTAGCGGGACACTAGCGATACGCAATAGAGGATGCAGTTAGGCAACACTTCACCTCACACTGCGCAGGCTGAGATGAGGCTAGCGGGACAGACCAGCTGCCGTGTAGACTGAGATGAGGTTAGCAGGGGACAGCGATAGAACAGATCGTAACAGAGGATGCAGTTAGACAACACTTCACCTCATGTCGTGCAAGCCGACCGAAGGCGAACGGGACAATGCGATGGAAAAGATTGCAAACGAGTCACAGTTTGATAGCGCTACAGCTCAACGAAAATAAGTCGCAACATTCCACACAACAAAAAGGTAAGGGCTGCCTCAGGTATGCATCTCTTTCCCTCTTCTCTGAATTTTGGCTCATCTAGGTACTAGTGCACTAGTTTCCCCAAAATTGGGGGCAACTATAGACACCGAGTCCTGAGGCAGCCCAGATCAGAGTTACCCAATGATGATAAGATGCCTTGTCAGCGGCAAAAAGGTTAAAAGTAGTGATTTCCTGTTTAAATTTGCATTTTAGAGTGAAAAATAAAAAAAAATAATAAAAAATAATAAAAAATATTTTGAAAATTAGATTTGAAAAATGGGGTTTAGAAATTGTAGTATTTTTAGTTAATGTTTAACAATAAAAAAAAAAAATTTCGAGCGCCGGCCGCGGCGGCAGCAAGCAGCAGCGTCGTGCACATGCTGGGCGAGCGCTCTCTCCCAACGTGCACTACGAATGCCCATTAGGCGCGCCGGCGGGCGTCCGTAGCCCCTGTCCGCCGCAAAATGGCCATTTTGCCCCAAAAATCAATTTTTTCGATTTTTTTCCACAAAATTCGATTTTTTATGACTTTTTTAAGGGATTTTCAAGTTTTTTTTCAATTTCTAAAATTTAAAATTGTTAATATCTGATTTAATTAGGTCTTACCCCTTTAATTATTTTTATTTTCCTATTTTCTTCATATAAAAAGAAAGAGATGGAAAGAGAAAAGGGGAAAATTTTTTAGGGTTGATTTTTTAGGTTTTCTCTTCTTCTTCCTCTCAAACTCTCTAAAGATTTCCAAAATTTTTCCCCAACCAAAGATCAAAAAGAAAAATTAATCTTTCATTCTTTTTCCAACACAATTTCTTCTAAATATATTTTTGGATGGAATTTTGTTGATGGATTTAATTTTGAGACAAATAAATTGATTATTTGCTCTCAAAATTCAGTTTTTTTGTTTTCTCATTTGTTTTCCATTAAACTTTTTCAAGGTTTTTGTTTAATCAATAAAAATAATTCCTTTGAGCAAAGAAATTAATTCTTTGTTCTCAAAGAGTTTTTTTGATTAGCTTTTTTCAAGCCTATTTTTCTTAAAATAAAATTCCAACATTTATCGTATTGAACTCTAAATTTTTGCAAGTCACAAACAAGGAAACCAATCATCCTTTTTATCTTCATCGAATACGAAACTCTGAGGGTAAACATTCCGGGCTTGTTCTTCTTATTCTTTTTGTTCATATTTAATTTATTCATGTTTATTTTTATTATTTTCAGTTATTTATTTATTTCATTGTTTATATTTATTTTATTTATTTTGTTTATATATGATTTTATTCTTATTCATGTATATTTTATTGTTTTCTTTAATTTATTTATTGTTCTCATTTATTTATTTATTCTATTGTTGTTATATTTGTTTTGTTATGTATATATATTATTACATTTTTATTCATGTGAATATTGATCTCTTTTAATTCTTAACATGTAAATAATTTATTTTTCTTTGATTTCTCATTATTTTTAATATGTAATTAATAAATTCATTTTAATTGATATTTTTTACCACGTAAAGGTTTTATATTAATTGTGATACATCAATTAACCATGTCATTTTTTTTATATTTTTTTATTCTTTTCCATTGTCATTATCATATATTTAATATTTTGTTCACTAACTTATTTTCATTATTATCATGTTCATATTTTTACATATTAATTAATTAACATGTTGTATTTTATTCCAATTACATCTTTTAATCCATTTGTTATTCATAACACATTTTTCTCATTTATTTTAAATTGTAGACATATTAATTCATTTGTTATTTTGATATCATTTCACTTTATCTCATTTTATTTTATTTTATCATTTATTTTATATTTAATTGATTCAATTACTAACATTATTTTATTTGTGTTTTATTTTTATTTCACATCTCATTTTCCCTCTTGGGCATTTTTGCGAGCACACGGGGAGATTCAGAAGGCTCGTTTGGGATTAAGTATTTATTTATTTCATTTATAATATTTTATTTATTTGGCTTTTCCATTTATTTTGCCATGTAATTTTCTTGTAAAATTGTTTATTTAGGCTCTCTAGAAAGAAAGTCACTAAGCCATTTTTATTAATTAGTTTGGTATTTTTCCTAATAAAAATGGGACCAATGTCTCAATTTTCTCCATCCAAAATCATCACATCAAAACTATTTCATAATAAATATGCATGCGAGGACCAATGTCCTCATCATTAATGAATATCCCGATTTATGCATGATTTGTATCTTATTTACAATGGGGGTTGTATTTCGCCCCTAGTATTGTTGTAATATATTTGCGTATACTTTACTTTACATTTTTATTTATCGCTTTCCCTTGAATGGATGACATGCGCCTTAATTAAACTGCATTAAAATGAATGAGAAATAGGATAAAACTCTAAATTCAAAACTCAATCATAAACTTAGCCAAGGTATGAATAAATGGGAAGTCCCGAACCCACTCTGGTCTTAGGCTCAACGAGGTTAGAGGACCATCTCAATGTTTCATTGGGATTGGGCCTCCAAAATATCTCTTATGGCCCACCAAATGGCCCAATTTGAATAATCCTAGGCTTCACGGGGTTAGAGGATCATTCCGATGTTCTATTGGGATGAGGTCTCCAAGATCCCTTTGGCTTGTCCAAAATGGATATATATGCGCCGCCTTAGGCTCACTGAGGCTAGACGACATGTCCCAATGTTCTATTGGGTGGCGACTCCAAGAAACCTCCTTATTGCCCAACATAGACGCACTTGTAATTCGTTATAAGTTTTAATGAACCTCTCTCGAAATCCCTAAAAGTGGGTCTTCGGGAAGCCCCGGGGTTCGGCGCGCGTCATAGTATACAATGGCTAAAAGAGGTTAAAATGATACATGTGAAAACACTTGAAAAACTATACACGGGATGATATGTACATGTAAGAATTATATATAAAGAATAGTATGTATACATAGGGAAGAAATAAAAATTTTATTTGTGCATGAATGACATGAATATGCAATGCATCATCCACAACCACATGCAAGCAGATAGATCCTTCCAACCTTATCTCTCCCACACACGAGGTCGTGCGGTCTCTTTCCTAGGCAGACTTGATCCAAGGGTTAACAGGGAACCCAATGGACACGTATGGTACACCGTGAAAACTTGGCAACATAACCTCTCTTAACTAATGCACAGGCACATGGATAAGTTGACATGGGCCTATCGGGGCATGAAACCCTTTGATTAGGTGACAAATCAAATTATTTGGGTTTGTCCAATACAAAATGATCCATATAGCAAGCAAGGTATTATGGTTCATACCACCTAGGGGAAGTATCTATTGCCATTACATGAGCTTTGGCCAGGGTGATGATACTTTAGGTCTACCCAAGCATGGTTTCTGCCAACGGGTCTAGCTCATCACGAGTGTAACGATCGATCGGGTCTCCATTTAATATACCATGACGGTACAAGACTTGGGCTGGTAATTATCCTTAACACTTCCCTACATTGAGTGAACGTAGGGTTGTGCTTCGGGAATGCACCGGGGTTGAAAGAGGGACCAAACTAGCATAGATCTAAGGTTCTAATGAGATGCAATGCAGTTTCGAAAAAGGATGAAATTTTTAAATTAAAACTCAATTGTAAATTTTAATCAAGGTACTTTCGAAGCGAAGTCTCGAGTATTGTCCCTAGCGGAGTCGCCACTGTGACGCGCTCCGAACCCCGGGGCGCCCCGAACCGCCCGCTTTTAGGGCCTTCAGGATGAGGTTCGTTAAAACTTGTAAATAATTACAAGTGCGTCCATTTTGGGCAACAAAGAGGTTTTTTGGAGTCGCCACCCAATAGAACATAGAAAAAGGTCGTCTAGCCTTAGTGAACTTAAGACAACGCTGCTCTGTCCATTATAGGCAAGCCGGAGGTGTCTTGGAGGCTTTCATCCTAATGATAGGATGGTCCTCTAGCCTCACGCTTGGGCAAACCAGAGGTGTTTTGGAGGCATCCACCCTAATAGAACATTAGGATAGCCCTCTCGCCTCGTGGTGCCTAGGACTATGCAATTTTGAGCCTTTTACGGGACACAAGAGGTGTCTTGGAGGCCCCATCCCAATAGAACATTGAGATGACCCTCTCGCCTCGTTGAGCCCAAAGACCAGAGAAGGTTCGGGACTTCTCATTTATTCATACCTTGGTTAGGTTTATAGTTGAGTTTTGAATTTATCGTTTCATCCCATTTCTCATTCAATTCGGTGCAATTAAATTAAAGCACAAATTATCCATCCAAGGGAAACAATAAATAAAAGCAACATTAAAATAAAGCATCTAAAGATAGATTACAACAAAACTAAGGGCGGAATAGAACCCCCATTGTAAATAAAATACAAAGCATGCATAAAACGGGATATACATTAAGGGTGAGGACATTAGTCCTCGCATACATATTTATTACAAAATAATTTTTTGAAGTGTCGATTTTATTTGCTGAAAAAATAAGACATTGGTCCTCAATTTACAAAAGATCCCAATTTAATTAATAAAAAAATATTTAACCATTTTTATATTAGCGTGATTAAAATAATATTTACAACAAATTGGAAATGAAGATAAACTAAAAGAAGATAGGGTAAAGAAAATGATCCAAATTGGTGTCCCCGAATTATCCTAGCGGGCTCCCCTTCTCAGCGCCCCATATTTAGTGAAAATAAATAAGCTCACAAAAAAAAACAAACAACATGTGAGTGGGATAATGAAATAAAATAATGGAAATAAAAGGAAATATTAGAAATAAAATAAATAAGCAATAGATATAAATATCTATATGTTGATGAAATAATTGTGAATAAATAAAATAAGAAAATAAAAGAAAAGTAAGATTGGGCCCAGAATATTTACCCTCAAAATTCGTGCTTGAAGAAGGGAAAATATGATTGATTTCCTTGGTTTGATCTGCAAAATTAAAGTTGAAAATGAAAAAGTCGGAGTTTTATTCCAAGAAAGAAAACTGCTTAAAAATGAAGAATGAAAGAAAATAACAACTCAAGAACAAAGAATTATTTTCTTTGTCTCAAGAAGGTTTATTTTATTGATAACTGATTTGTAGAGGTGGCAAATGGGTGGGTTGGGCGGGTTTGGGTTGGGTCATAAATGGGTTGGGTCGTAAATGGGTGGATCATAAATGGGTCAAAAATATATGGGTCATAAATGGGTCAATACCCAAATGGGTTGGGTGGGTTTGGGTCGACCCATTTGATATTTTTTTAATGAAAAATAATTATCGATATAATAACCGAATACTAAAAAAATTATTACAAAAATGTTGGCCAAAATGGGTCGGTTGAGATCCAAACGGATCGGGATATCGATTGACTTATAACTGTCCAATTTACTATTTATTCGGTAAAAATTTTGGCAGTATAACGGCTATATATATAATATACCATTCGTGCAATTCAAACAATTCATAGTCACACACAGAGGTACAACAACACAATAATTCATAAATCAAGTGGCCATTTTTTCATTTTTAAGCCAATTATATAATCCTAAATTATTTCACTCACTTTCTAAGCTCAATTTCTCCCAAAATTAATTTTATAATTCTTAAAATATATAAATTAGTCTCCCTGCAAAATTTCATCTCAAACAGAGTCCGCTTCTCGATCTGGTACATTTAAATCAGTCAGTTTTGACAATTTTCAGTATTATCAAAAAATTAATTTTTCGCTGTCAAAAATTTCTAAATATTAATCTAAGTCTATATATATCATTAAAATAATTTTTAGAGGTCATTTGCTATTTTTAGAGGTCTAGTCAAATCTTAGTCAAATCGGATAACCTTTAAAATGAGCCCGGCTTTTTTTTTTTATTATTTTTGACTTTTGTAAATCTATTTGAGTTAATTTTTTGTTAATTTTTTCTCCACATTTACTCTCGGACTCCTTGTGACTAGTATTTTCCGATGGTCAAATAAAATATTTTTTACTTCCGAGTGTAATTTTTGTCCCCAGTGCATTATTTTTCATCGAAAAATATTATTCACGACTAACCCGATAACTCGGCCATTACAAATCTAACCAACAAAATACTCATACACATTAAACAATAATAATACAGTGGGACAATTTAAGTAAAAAATCTTGTTCATTAAGGCAAAAGTTTTTAATATTAAAGAAATAATGAAAAAAAAACACCCATTGGGTCTAGGAAGAATGACCCAAATGGGTTGTATTTTATATGGATAGATTTTGGGTGGGTTTAAATGGGTCAATTTTTTAGTTTGGTTGGGTTTGGGTCAATTTTTTTTGGGTGTCTTTGGGTGAGTTGTTGGGTTTGGATTAATTTTGACACCTCTACTGATTTGAGAAATTTATTTGAAGAAGAAGTTTCATAAAAAAAGTAGAGAGAATTCTGTTGAAAAAGAAAGAATGAAAAGTAAGAAATCCGACCTCCTTCCTTTGATTCTCAGCCTCCTATTTATAGATAAATGAGGATGAAGATAAAAAAATTTAAATCATTTTGAAATTAAAAATTCAAAAACAAATCTTTTTAAAATTTCAATTGAAAAATCAAATCCTTTTCAAATTTTGAATTTAAAAACAAAACCCTTTTCAAAATTTGAATTTAGAAACAAAATCCTTTTTAAAATTTTAATCCTTTAAAGATATATATCAAATCCATTTGAATTCAAACCTGATTTTAGAAAATAAATCAAATATTTTTAAATTCAAATTAAATTTAAGGATAAAATCAAATCCTTTTGAATTCAAATTAGAATTTAAAAGATAAAATTAAATTGTTGACATTTATCTTAAGGATAAATAAAATAAAATTAAATTAAATTAAAAAATTATTTTATTAATTTTAAAAACTGAAAAATATATAAAAATACCAAAAATGAGATAAAAAAATTAATTTTGGGAAAAAAAATCATGAAAAAAGGCCAAAAAATGCATTTTCGGCGAAATTGGGCATTTTTCGGCGGAACAGGGGCGACCGACGTCCGTCGATGCTCGCCCAGCTCGCGAATGCGCGCTGTGCGTCGCTCGGCGTGGGCGACGCGCACTGGCGCTCCGCGCTGCCGCGCTTCGACATTCACGGAATTTTTTTTTAAAAAATTTTAAATTTAACTAAAAAATACTATAATTTCTAAACCCCATTTTTCAAATATAATTTTAAAAACAATTTTTATTATTTTTTTATTTTTTCACTCAAAAATGCAAATTTGACAAGGAAATTACCACTTTCAACTTTTTTGCTAGTGAAAAGGCATCTTATCATCATTGGGTAACTCGAATCTGCTGCCTTAGGATTTGGTGTCTACAGGGACCATTTGCAAAGGAAAAATTTTTCATTATTCATAGTATGAGTTTGGAATCTGGGTTGAGGTTCCTTTCTGATGGATTTAACGTTGCTCTACTGAGGACTTATAAAGTACCCCCATGTCAGTTGAACCCAAACACTTAGAGGGCAATTGCATGTTTTAAGGCTATGTGTAGGAATCATGAACCTTGTATAGCTCTAACTGTCGAGCTGTTTAGCCATTTCTTTTTCATTTCAACTAGAGTAGATATGCTTAGGGTCTTTTTAGCTTTACTAGCAGGAGGAATAGGAAAATCCTTCGATTCCCCTCATCCTTGAAAGAATTTAAGGATAGATTTTTATTGGTAGGGGCAAAAAAAGGTTTTGGAGTTGATCTGACTGGAGTAGATAAAGCGGTCAATGCTGAAGATATAGCTGGCAATAACCTTCAATTTCAAGACGACATAAAGACTTTGTACTACATTGTGAAGGAGAATGGAGGACCATTGGACTCTGATCATTTATTGAGTGCGTTGCCCGAATCTTTTGAGGTAGGGGAAGAGAGGGAAGGTAAATAGTTTTTGTTCCTTCTCTCTTATTCCGGGGTAAATCATTTTAGTTTATTATTTTGTCTATAATTTGAAGTTATCTTATCCTGAATGTGTTTTCACTTGTATGGGAAATGGTTAACAAAGAGGTGAAGAAAATGTTGGCGAAAATAACCGCCAAAAAGGCAGAGAAGCTAAAGGAGAAATCTTAGCGTGTTCGACTATTACGAAGGAGGGATGAAGTTGAAAGTGTCAGGCAACCTTCGACTAACAGACAGCGGGCTAAAGAAGTCCAAGCCTCGACTAGGACCGGAGTGGAGGGGGAGGATGTGATGATCGTCGAGAGTACCGCTGTAGTGGAACCTCCTCTGATTGTCGATTTCGAGGATCATCCTCCCACTTTTACTTTCGTTGTTGAGGTATTGCCTTCTACGATTTTAGAAGTAGATTTCCTGGTTTTTGAAGGGGTTCAGACCACATCTTCCCCGATAACCGTTCCTTAGCAAGCTCCTAAGTCACGCTCTATTGGCCGGTCAACTTTTACAAAGTGGATGTTGTTTCGTCTGACTCAACTGAGCCTTCCTCCAGGGCTGCTAAGGAGGGAGGCAATCTATCAATGGGAGCTTTTCTAGAGACTTCACTAAGTGAGACTCTTAATAATCATTATGGAGACTGGGCCACCTTCAAGAATCCATAGTTGGTGGAGTACATGATCGAAGGTTTGCTTTTAGAGCGGGATCTAACTTATGAACAATTTCTTACTTCTTTGGAGCAGATGGGAACAGAGCTTTGTATGTTGGCACTAATGGTCTGTATTCACTTATTTCATGTGTTGTGTGCGGGTTAATTTGCTTTCAAGCAACTGAGTTTGTTTTAAGTTGTGTGATGCCATGTTTCAGGTTGCTCAAAGAGTGCGATGCTTTTTTAGCGAGCACCTCTATTTGGAGCGAGATATAGATCAATCGAGGTGCGATCTACAGATGGCTCAGATTGGTCGTCTCTTAGAGAGGGAACATCGGTATCAAACCTTCTTTGATGAAATTACTAAAAAGCATGAGGAGGCATTGTCGAGCCTCAAATAGGCACACTAGTCTAGTCTTTCCTCTCTTCAATTGGAAGTGACTGAACTGGAAGGGGAGATCGATAGGCTGAGAGGTAAGGAATCGGAGGTCACAAAACTTCAACTCAAAAATACTGAATTCAGGACCAAATAGACGGAGTTAGAAAGGGAAAAATCTAATCTAGAGGAGAAGGTGAATTCCTTGGAGTCGGTTCGAATGGATCCCACGGCAAAAATTACTTCATTGGAGTCAGCCTAGTCGGATATTTGTTCTCAACATCAAAAATAGATTGAAGATGAGGGGAATAACGTATGCTAAGGTATATAAGGCAGCTTGATGAAGAGAAGAGTAACTTGCTACAGGAGTATCAGAGACGGGTTGATGCTGAGAGAGAAAGCCTATTGCAAGCGTTAGGCGGAGCTCAAGAGGAGATGGTCAAGCATATTAGGCTAGCCTGTGAAGAGAGATTTCCCAAGTCCGACTTGTCATTCTTTGCGAATCTTGAAGCTCTCCCAAAGCTCTCCGAATGTGAGGATAGTGAAGAAGAGGGTGGAGCGAAGATCGTACCTGACCCCATTGACCATGTGGGTGGAAGAAACTAGGAACTCATCTTATTTCATCGTTGTTTATTTTGTCTTTCACATATGCATTTACTTTTGCTATTATATATATATATATGTGTGTGTGTGTGTGTGTGTGTGTGTGTGTGTGTGTGTGTGTGCAACTTCATATGATGATTCAATCGATAATAAGACTTTTCTTGAATTGAACTTCGTACAACAATTCTTTGCAAAGTCTGATTTCGATGAGCAAAAGTATTTCCATTGAAGGAAGTGAAGAGCAGAACATTCATTCGATCAATGGGACATTTACCGATTGATAGAGTTGGCGAATAAATGATATCTTTTTAGAGCTTCTGCATTCCATGTTCTTGGGACTTCTTGTCCTTCCATATTTCATAATTTGTAAGTGTTGGGACCTATGATCTTTTCAATTTTGAACAGCCCTTCCTAGTTGGGCATCAATTTTCCTAGCTCGGTGTTTCCTTTTTCGATTTTTGCTTTCCAAAGTACTAGATCTTTTACCTGAAAGGATCTGGGCATAACTTAGGTGTTGTGATACCGAGCGATTTTCTATTTATATGTCACGATTTTGGCTCTACTATCTTCCTGCTTTTCTTCTATTAAATCTAATTCCATTGGCCTTTAATCGGGATTTTGCTCTTCAATAAAAGACTCAATTCTAAATGAAGGGACACCTATCTCTACCAAGATGACTACCTCCAATCCGTAGACAAGTGAAAAAGGGGTCTAGCATGTACCTACCCAGTGGGACATCCTGTAGGACCATAGCACGCTGTTAAGTTCATCTGTCCAGCTCCCTTTCGCATCTCACAACCTTTTTTTAGGCCTTCAAGTATCGTTCTGTTGGAAACCTTTGTCATCCCATTAGTTTGAGGATGAGCTACAGATGTGAATCTTAGATTGTTCTTTAGGTCAGCACAGAAGCCTCTAAATACGGTGCTGTCAAGCTGCTTACCATTGTCAGTAATGAAAACTTTCGATTGGCCAAACTTGCAAATGATCTCTTTCCAAGTGAAATTCTTAATTTTTGTTGCTGTGATGGTTGATAATGGCTCAGCCTCAATCCATTTGGAAAAGTTATCAACTGCAACTATAAGGAATTTCATTTGTTATTTCCCCAACGGGAAGGGTCCGAGGATGTCTAGCCCCTATTGATCAAACGACCATGACACCCCGATCGGCTGCTGTTCACTTGCTGGCTTCCTAATGATATTTCCATGGATCTAACACTGGGTGCAACACTTCATGATTTCCTGTGCATTCTTGAAAATGTGCGGTCAAAAGTATCCTGATTGCAAGACTTTCCTGCACATGGATTTGGATGCCTCGTGTGCATCGTAGAGCCCCTTGTGTACTTCTCTAAGTATGTAATCTCCTTCGTCTTCGGACACACATTTTAGCTAAGGGTGACTGAAGCCTTTTTGTATAGAAGCCCATCGATTATTGAATAGTTTAGAGATTTTTTAGCTACTTTACTTTCTGTTTCACCATCGGGAAGAACGCCGATTTGTAAGTATCTGGTTATGGGCATCATCCAAGTTTTTGATTCATCTATTTCCATTATTTTGGCTTCTTCAATGGTCAAGAAAAAAAGCTCTTCGACCATGACATTTTTATCGAAGTTTTGATTAGTTGAGGTAGCTTTAGCCAATAGATATGCTTGTTTCATAGAAAATATGGGGACCTTTTCGACAGTCACTGTCATCCCGTTGGACTCTAACTCTTGGATTTCAGCCTTAACTTTGGCCAACTAGCTTTTCATGATGGGCTATTTTGCTTCGAACGTGCCTAAGACTTAAATAATGACTAATTGAGAGTCACTTTTTACTTTGAGATGTTTCGGTCGGATGTGCTTAACAAATCTTAGCCCTTGCAAAAGTGCCTCATATTCAGCAACATTGTTAGAGGTTCTGAACATCAATCTTATTGCATATTGCACATTAATATTGAGGGGATTGTGTAGGACGATTCCTACTCCTCCTTTCTATTCATTCAAAGAACCATCTACAAGCATTTCCCCAACCACATCCCTATGCTTAAGACTTTATTACACTTCACCGGTGAATTTCGCTACAAAGTCTGCTAGCGCTTGAGCATTAATGGCAGATCTGGGTTCATATCTAACGTCAAAGGATTGTAATTTCAGGGTCCATTCGATGAGTTTTCCATCAAGGTTTGGTCTTTGAAGCAACTTTTTAAGTGGTTGATCTAATCTTATAATGACAGTATGGGCCTTAAAGTATCGCCTAAGTTTCACAGTGTAGATTATCGAAGCTATGATTAGTTTCTCAGTTGGAGGTTTATTTATTTCAGACCCTCTCAATACCTGACTAACATAGTAGATAGGTTTTTATTGATTCTCTTCCTCCCTTATTAGCATGACGGCTACTGCCTCCTTAGAAGTTGACAGGTAGAGGTATAGCTTTTTGCTCATGATAGGTCAGCTTAGAAGGGGAGGATCGGATAAAAACTTCTTCAGTTCATCAAATGCTTTATGACAATCTTCTCCCCAATCAAAACTTCTATCTTTCCTCAGCCGTTTAAAGAAAGGAATGCATCTTTTGGCTGAAGAGGAAATAAATCTTTCTAAGGCTGTGAGTCTTTCGTTCAATTTTTAAACTTCTTTGATATTTTTCGGTGGCCATATGTCTAATATGGCTTGGATCTTCTTGGGGTTTGCCTTAATTCCCCCAAGAAATTTGCCAGAGACTATCCCGAACGTGCACTTCTCAGGGTTAAGTTTCACTCGAAACCGATTGAGAATGGTATTAATCTGTTGCATAATCGTATCGGCTCTTACTTTTGACAATCATGTCATCCACGTAAACTTCGATGTTGTGTCACACCCTATTTGCCCCCTAGTAGTATGAGCCATGTTTGTACATGTGCATTGTATGAGTTTTGACATGTATAAAGGGCATTTTGGGTAGAAATGTATGTTTTAAGAGTTTTGTTAGCATGTGGATGCATGTATGGTGTTAGAGTGTGTTTTCGGGGTTGTGTGTGTGTGTGTGCGCTCACACACTTGTAGGGTGCGAGTGAGTTGGGTGTGATTGCATGTGCATAAGTGTAGCATAATAAAGTATGTCTAAGTGGGAGAGCATTGTGTGTGTGTGTTCACACACTTGTAGGGTATGTATTAGTTGGGAGAGTCTTGTGTGTATGTGATGCATGTGCTTTGGGTGTGAGTGATCAAATCCCACTAATAGGGAAGTGACACTTGTCTAGGGTTAGGGAAAGAAAAAGAAAAAGGAAAGAGAAGAGTGGGATGGGCGGTGGCTGTCCTCATTTCCCGTTTCCCCTTCCCCTCACTCTCTTCTTCTTCTTTTCCTCTTCCTCTAAGAACCCTAGCTTGGAATCAAGGCTTAGTTGGTGGGAATTGATCATTCTTTTGCATTTTAGAGGTAAGTCTATTGTATTTGCTCTTCTTTTCTTCAATTGGTTCTTCTCTTCTTCTTATTTTTTGGGTTTGGATCTAAGTTAGAGTTTTGTGTTTGTGTGTTTTGATGGGTTGATGCTTAGTTGAGCCTCCTCGTGAGCCAAAGGGCAAAGAGAAGGTTAGACCTAGTGGATCTAAGCATTAGGAGCAAAGGATTTCAAGGTTTGGGAAATTTCCTGTTTTTGCATGTGAATATGTTCATGTATGTGCTCTTGGTGATTTCTGGAAATTGAGTTGTGATATGCTCTTGATATGGCATGTATGTTATGGGTTTTTGTTTGGGTGAGGTAATTTTGCATGAGCATGGGATTATTGTAGTGATTGTGAGGATTTTAAGTGGTTTTGCTAAAAATTTATGGGTATTGATAATTTTTGGGATTGTGAGTTTGAATTGATGTTTGGTGTCAAATTACTTGTTGATAAATGTAATATTATGGGTATTAATGGTAATGGGTGGCTGGATTTGAGGTAAGAGATCATTGGATGTGACTTGTTTGTTTGGGTGTGTGTTTTGGGAGAGGAAGAAATCTGCAGAATTCTGCAGATTCTGCAAATCACGACTCTGTCGCGATCGCGACACTGTCGCGAGAGCGACAGAGACCGATGATCTTGGGTTGTGCTGTCGCGAGCCCGCGATAGCGAAAGCTGATGTGTGCTCTCTGTCATGAGCGCGACGGTGTCACGATCGCGACAGAGCGCAATGCTGGCCTTTGCTGTCGCGAGCCCGCGATAGCGATGTTTAGACTCTCTGTCGCGATCACGACAGCGTCGCTAGCATGACAGAGCCAGGCTTTTCCCTCCTCCCCACGATCGCTAAGTCTATCGCGCGCGCGCAGCGAAGAGACTATGGTCTCTATCGCGAGTGCGACAGCTTGGTTATGCAGAATGAGTTTTTCCTTGATTTGTGTGTGTGGTTTTGAACTCCAGTTTCTTTGGTGACTATAAGTCTTATATCTGTTAACCTATGAATCATATGAATGCAAATCCATGATATGAATATGCCTATATGTATGTAAATATGTGTATATATGATTCGGGATATTATGGAATGAATTGAATGGATTATGATAACCTGCTAGAGTCAGTTTAGTGCATAGTTAGGCATGCCTAATAGAGTCTTAGCTGCAGCCTCAGTTCAGTTTGGACCCCGATCAGGTCCCCGTTTGGTTCCTCGTGAACCCTCAATGTGTTTGGATCTTGTTTAAGGTCCCTTAATAAAATGTTTTGTAAATGAAAAAGTAAAATGGTTTGCGATTTGTACCCGTAAGGTACTGTCTGTAATCGGTTCGTACCCATAAAGTATTGTCCGTTCACTCGTTATCCACTACCTCGAGTCAGCAGGTGCTTAAATACTTTGAATTGTTTTGCTAATTATGAGAATGTATTATCTGAATGTGCCCGATGATGAGATTATGTGAATGCGGTTATAGCATATCAAATGTATGATTCTATACGTTCGTATGTTCATATTGTATCTAATATATATTTCTGCTTATGCCATTGTGTGTGCGCTTTATGCTCGACGGCCATTGTGAATGGCCGTTCATTTGATTTGTGTGTTTCCCCACTAAGCGTTTATCGCTTAGCACGATGTGTTTACCCGTGCAGGTGCGGAAGGAGCTTTGTTTTGGGAGAGTCGCCGCAGTCAAGCCAACACAACAAAGTTTAGTGTAGGACTTGATCTTTTGTAGCCTTAGATGATTCTTTTTGTATAGAACTCTCTTATGTCGGTTTTATAATAGCTTCCGCATATGTATTTGTATATTTTTGGATATGTAATTATCTTTTGTACCTTTGAGTTGATCAAACAGTAATGTAATATTTTCCGTTATATTAATGCATGATCAGCTTCTTTCATGAATGGTTTTGTAAAATTTTATTTACCCTGTATTTCGGTATGTATGAATGTATGTATATCCTATTTCTGCGTGGTGACACCTTTACCCATACGGCATCTCACTCCTTATTGGATGGGATTGCCCATGTATGAGTAAGGGGTGTTACATGCTGTGTCCAATCTGATCTCTAAATATTTTATTCATCAACCATTGATACGTAGCACATTTCTTTAGACCAAAAGGCATTACATTGTAACAGTATATGCCTTCATTAGTGATGAAGCTAGTCTTCTCTTGGTCCAAAAGCCACATTAATATCTAATGATATCCTACATATGCATCCAGGAGGGAATAAATTTCGTGGCAAGCCATTGTATCGACAAGTTGGTCTATGCTAGGTAAACAATAGCATCCTTTGGACATGCCTGATTTATATCCGTGAAATCTATGCACATCCTTAATTTACCATTATTTTTCTTTACCAGTACTACATTTGCTAGCCAATCCAAGTATTGTACTTCTTTAATGACTGCGGCCTTGAGAAGATGACCTACTTCTTCACTAATAAATTTATTCCTATTTGGTGCGTGTCTCCTCAGTTTTTATTTGATTGGCCGGTATAGACACTGGGTCCTGAGGTGGCAAAAAATAAATAAATAAATAAATTAAGATTTGATTTAATTAATTAAATAATATTATAGGATAATAAATTAAATAAATTAAGGAGAGGATATTAATGTAACACCCCGCCATCCCCGTTGGAAGGATGCCGGAGTGCCACGCGGGCAAACACATATAACAAATCCATATACACATGTATAAATAAAAACCAAATAAAATGTAAAGAAACTTTTAATCATTTAATAGTAAAACCTGTTTACATGTAATATATATATATATATATATATATATATATATATATATATATATATATATATATCGTTTTACAAAAAGAGGCTCGTAAGCAAATACATATACAAAAATAATATTTGTTCCTTTACAAAAGATTTATTTTGCTATACACAAGCCATATACAAAAATTACAGCGGAAGACTCATAACAACTTCATCCAAAAAGACTCCTAGTGGCCGACCTGCAGATACCTGACTCCAAATCCAAACTCGCCACCTGCACGGGAAAAGAGCCCGTGCTAAGCGATAACGCTTAGTGGGGAGGAACAAAACAAAATAACAATGTACATATACAATATAGTATCACATCACCTTTATGATATTTACAATATAAGCAATTAACAAATACAAACATACTTCTCTGATTACACCGATACAGGATATACAAGAATTCATGTGCAACATATACTTTTAATCATGTCAATAAACATCTCATCATATATATCACATATAAACATGTAGCCTGATTAGTCTGGTATAAACCTAAGAAGTGGATACGGTCATTTGGATACTGATAGAACACAGTATCCCAAGCATATAGAGACATGAGTCTCGAACATGTACTTTTCATATAGAGACCGAGGTCTCGCTTTATTTCCATATAGACCAAACATGGTCGAAACAAGGATCCAAATGGACCCGCATGTAACGTTTTATCATATAGCAGCTGCACACACACTCTGACCTAAGTAAGCGCTTACTTATCCACTACTATGACTTATTCAGGCTCAAAGAATACAACTTAATAATTCATGTATTCATGTATATTGATCAAAATCAGAAACATATACATATGTTCAAATATTAATTACTGAATGTAATATGAACTTATAATTCATCTAGAAATAATCCATGTATACATACATACTGTTCACATTTTGGAAACATGTAACTTTAAATATTAAAATACAACTAAATACAAATACATATTTCACGTATACATGTATCTAGATCAAATTCAGAAACATTTTAATACATCCAGTATCAATTATTGGAGGCCGAAGTACAAATAGTTCACATTCAAGACCATTTATGTTCATGTACAATATAAACTAATAAGTTGTGTACATTAATTATTTAATCAAGTATACGACTCAATAATTCACGTATCATATCATGTGAATTTCGTTAATTACTAACTTATATTTCACTTATACATATATATTGATCCAATTCAGAACATTTAAATATATAAATATCAATCACAGGAGGTAATAAGAACAAATAGTTCATATTGAAAAAGTTCATGATAAATAAATTATAAACATGTAAATCCTGTAGATTAATCATTAATCAAGTATACAAAACCCAATATTATGCAATTATCCAAAATACAATACAATTTTAACTCAAACATTTGTCATGTAGTGCAAAAACCCTTAAAACAGAAGTTAAAACCTCAATTTAGAAAAACAGGGCAGCAGGTAGAGGCCGGTCACGTCGTGACCACCAGTCACGTCCCGTGACGCCGGCTTCACGCGAGCGCCAGGCAAAAGAGCAAGGCAGTCACGGCGTGACCATCAGTCACGTCTCGTGACGCCTGAGAGGAGAGGGGAAAAGAAGAAAAATCACAAGAAGGAAACAGGCGAGGTCGCGAGGCGTGATGCTTCATCACGTCGCGACTTCCCACAGGGAGGAAGGTCACGGCGTGATGCTTCATCACGTCTCGTGATCTTCCTCTCACAGACTTCTCCTTCTCCCAACTTCTCAGATAAGGGGATCACGGCGTGATGCCCCATCACGTCTCGTGATCCTCTTCTCATGCTACTTCTTCTTCTCCAACAGATTTCCAAAATTCCCAGAAAGAAAATGTGAAAACCAGAAAATCCAGAAAACAGAGTATTTCTAAAATTCAAAACTCCTCTTTATCTAAAACCATTTTTCATGCAATCAGGATTCGAATACGTACCTTCAAGTCTCCAGAGCACATTCACAACAATTATAACACAAATAACGCATTATTACAATTATAACAGAGGCAATATCAGAAAATCAACTTCCCAGGAATCCACATTCAAACTCATACATATTCATCTTCTTATAAAACTCACATTATTCTTTTCTACAGGAATCATGTATACACAGTACATATTTTATGCATTTTGATATACAAACACACAGAAACCACGTTCATATCAAAACCGCAAACAGGATCAAAACACAATAAGGGACAGACACACTCCCAAACCTGTACTGAAGCTCAAAACGTCCACTGAATTCTAATCCACAATCTTCCCTTTATCCTTCTCTTTCCTCTTAACTTCAGATGCTTACAACAAATGAAACCACAACTCATTAACCCAAGAACAGAATCTCTAAAACCTTAAGAATAAGAAGAACACACGAAATCTGACAGCCACTTACCTTCTGAAGCTTCTAAAACATCCAAAACCCTAGCTCATAGCAGATGGACACACATGCAAATGGGAAAGAATCGAAAACACAAGAGAGGAAGAGTGGTTTTCGTGAGAAAGAGAAAGCAAGAGAGAAAACCTCATGTGTTTAATTTTCCAGAAACTAAAACACTCAGACCATTGTTTTCTCTTACCCACGTACACACACACTCACTCACCACTTGGCACACATGCACAGCTTCACGTTCCACTCACTCTTCTTTTACCATTTAATCCTTGTCAAATTACCTTTCACTCACCAAACCAATATTTGCCAATAAATACTTTTATTCCTTTGCAATTTAATCCTCAATCAATAGCAAATTACTCAATTACCCTTAATTGTCCAATTAAAATTGCTAAATCCAATTAAGCCACTTGTGGGGTGTGACAACTCTCTCCTCCTTAAGAAAATTTCGTCCTCGAAATTTCCTCGCTAATCACTTGTAGGTAAATCTTTAAACAAATCTCTGAATCGCTATCACTTATACCATACAAATATCACATCATGTACACTACACACTTTCCTTAACACACTACACTCTAATCCATATACCTCTTCTAATCATCAAGTACTCGATGTATATCCTGTCAGCTTCTCTCAGTGAAGTGCATACAATGATGTTGTTTACATACAAATGAGGGATGCGGATGAAATGATCATGTAATGATTTATATATGCGAGATGATGCGAAAATGCAATGTAAGCTACTATAATGCACTTTTCCCATCCCCATGTTTCACTATGCTTATGTGCACATAATTTCAAGAAGATAGCTGACAGGAATACAGAGTGTCACCTCGAACTCTTATCAATTCACATTTGCCACTGCCTCCTCTATGCTCTCGCGCGAGTCGAACTCCATCTATACTTTACACAAACGACATCTGCATTAGGCCACTATACAAAACTGACTCTCATGCATAGACTCGACTCTATACTCAAACAATCACAACATAACCCAGAACCACCAAACCAGACTCTGATACCAAGCTGTAACACCCCGCCATCCCCGTTGGAAGGATGCCGGAGTGCCACGCGGGCAAACACATATAACAAATCCATATACACATGTATAAATAAAAACCAAATGAAATGTAAAGAAACTTTTAATCATTTAATAGTAAAACCTGTTTACATGTAATATATATATATATATATATATATATATATATATATATATCGTTTTACAAAAAGAGGCTCGTAAGCAAATACATATACAAAAATAATATTTGTTCCTTTACAAAAGATTTACTTTGCTATACACAAGCCATATACAAAAATTACAGCGGAAGACTCATAACAACTTCATCCAAAAAGACTCCTAGTGGCCGACCTGCAGATACCTAACTCCAAATCCAAACTCGCCACCTGCACGGGAAAAGAGCCCGTGCTAAGCGATAACGCTTAGTGGGGAGGAACAAAACAAAATAACAATGTACATATACAATATAGTATCACATCACCTTTATGATATTTACAATATAAGCAATTAACAAATACAAACATACTTCTCTGATTACACCGATACAGGATATACAAGAATTCATGTGCAACATATACTTTTAATCATGTCAATAAACATCTCATCATATATATCACATATAAACATGTAGCCTGATTAGTCTGGTATAAACCTAAGAAGTGGATACGGTCATTTGGATACTGATAGAACACAGTATCCCAAGCATATAGAGACATGAGTCTCGAACATGTACTTTTCATATAGAGACCGAGGTCTCGCTTTATTTCCATATAGACCAAACATGGTCGAAACAAGGATCCAAATGGACCCGCATGTAACGTTTTATCATATAGCAGCTGCACACACACTCTGACCTAAGTAAGCGCTTACTTATCCACTACTATGACTTATTCAGGCTCAAAGAATACAACTTAATAATTCATGTATTCATGTATATTGATCAAAATCAGAAACATATACATATGTTCAAATATTAATTACTGAATGTAATATGAACTTATAATTCATCTAGAAATAATCCATGTATACATACATACTGTTCACATTTTGGAAACATGTAACTTTAAATATTAAAATACAACTAAATACAAATACATATTTCACGTATACATGTATCTAGATCAAATTCAGAAACATTTTAATACATCCAGTATCAATTATTGGAGGCCGAAGTACAAATAGTTCACATTCAAGACCATTTATGTTCATGGACAATATAAACTAATAAGTTGTGTACATTAATTATTTAATCAAGTATACGACTCAATAATTCACGTATCATATCATGTGAATTTCGTTAATTACTAACTTATATTTCACATATACATATATATTGATCCAATTCAGAACATTTAAATATATAAATATCAATCACAGGAGGTAATAAGAACAAATAGTTCATATTGAAAAAGTTCATGATAAATAAATTATAAACATGTAAATCCTGTAGATTAATCATTAATCAAGTATACAAAACCCAATATTATGCAATTATCCAAAATACAATACAATTTTAACTCAAACATTTGTCATGTAGTGCAAAAACCCTTAAAACAGAAGTTAAAACCTCAATTTAGAAAAACAGGGCAGCAGGTAGAGGCCGGTCACGTCGTGACCACCAGTCACGTCCCGTGACGCCGGCTTCACGCGAGCGCCAGGCAAAAGAGCAAGGCAGTCACGGCGTGACCATCAGTCACGTCTCGTGACGCCTGAGAGGAGAGGGGAAAAGAAGAAAAATCACAAGAAGGAAACAGGCGAGGTCGCGAGGCGTGATGCTTCATCACGTCGCGACTTCCCACAGGGAGGAAGGTCACGGCGTGATGCTTCATCACGTCTCGTGATCTTCCTCTCACAGACTTCTCCTTCTCCCAACTTCTCAGATAAGGGGATCACGGCGTGATGCCCCATCACGTCTCGTGATCCTCTTCTCATGCTACTTCTTCTTCTCCAACAGATTTCCAAAATTCCCAGAAAGAAAACGTGAAAACCAGAAAATCCAGAAAACAGAGTATTTCTAAAATTCAAAACTCCTCTTTATCTAAAACCATTTTTCATGCAATCAGGATTCGAATACGTACCTTCAAGTCTCCAAAGCACATTCACAGCAATTATAACACAAATAACACATTATTACAATTATAACAGAGGCAATATCAGAAAATCAACTTCCCAGGAATCCACATTCAAACTCATACATATTCATCTTCTTATAAAACTCACATTATTCTTTTCTACAGGAATCATGTATACACAGTACATATTTTATGCATTTTGATATACAAACACACAGAAACCACGTTCATATCAAAACCGCAAACAGGATCAAAACACAATAAGGGACAGACACACTCCCAAACCTGTACTGAAGCTCAAAACGTCCACTGAATTCTAATCCACAATCTTCCCTTTATCCTTCTCTTTCCTCTTAACTTCAGATGCTTACAACAAATGAAACCACAACTCATTAACCCAAGAACAGAATCTCTAAAACCTTAAGAATAAGAAGAACACACGAAATCTGACAGCCACTTACCTTCTGAAGCTTCTAAAACATCCAAAACCCTAGCTCACAGCAGATGGACACACATGCAAATGGGAAAGAACCGAAAACACAAGAGAGGAAGAGTGGTTTTCGTGAGAAAGAGAAAGCAAGAGAGAAAACCTCATGTGTTTAATTTTCCAGAAACTAAAACACTCAGACCATTGTTTTCTCTTACCCACGTACACACACACTCACTCACCACTTGGCACACATGCACAGCTTCACGTTCCACTCACTCTTCTTTTACCATTTAATCCTTGTCAAATTACCTTTCACTCACCAAACCAATATTTGCCAATAAATACTTTTATTCCTTTGCAATTTAATCCTCAATCAATAGCAAATTACTCAATTACCCTTAATTGTCCAATTAAAATTGCTAAATCCAATTAAGCCACTTGTGGGGTGTGACAATTAAAGAGGAGGAACTCAAGGAAATAACCTAAAATAAGATATAAAAAGAAAATAACCTAAGAGCAGAACATGAGGAAGAGGTGGGCATTATGAGAGAATGGGGATTGGACCAAAATAAGAGAAAATAAGAAAAAGAAAAGGAAAAATAAAGAAAGAAAGGGGAGGACAGACCGAGAAACGAAAAGCCAAAAGGAGAGAGAGGGAAGAGGAGGCCGCCATCTCTGGTGGCCCTGCACCGATGCCAGCGAAAGGCCCAGCGCCACATTCACAGCGCTAGTAGTCACACATCCACCGGTGATTGCTGCCTCGATCTCCCCCAACGCCGCATTTTCTCTCTCCTTAAGTCCGGGACATTTTTTTTTGTTTTTCAGCCAGCCAAGACATCGGTAGGCCACACGCGTAGCTCTAGATAACGGAGGAGGATGAGGCGAGTCTTCAGATGGCCACCGATTGTTCCCACTCGTTGGCAGCAAGGGGATCGAAGGAGGTAAAACTGCGAGCTTCTGGCACCGTCTCCAGCTGAACAACTCCTCATTCCGGTGCATGACCATTAGCGAGAGGATCATGGCGCTCCAATCTTCCCTCCGGCAGGGGCAGTGTCGGCGGATCTCCGACGGCTCTGGTAAGAAAAGCCTATGGGTATTTTTTAATAATAATATTATTATTATTATTATTATTATTATTATTATTATTATTTGTTATTAGTAATATTGTCATTAGTGTTATTGTTTTGTATTATTATTATTATTATTATTATTATTATTATTATTATTATTATTATTATGGTGTGAATATTATTTTTATTGTTATTATTATTATTATTATTATTATTATTATTATTATTATTTATTATAATTATTGCTATTATTATTATTGTTATTATTATTGTTGTTATTATTGTGCAATTATTATTATTGTTATTATTATTATTATTATAATTATGTCATTGATGTCTTATATTTGTTAATTATGTTAGTTTATTCTCTTTCTATTGTATTAGATCAATTATTTTTCCAATTTATTCGATTTAATTATTTATTCCTTTATCCTTTTGCTTAAGTTAATCCATTATTAACCAATATTGTTTTCTGTCATGACCACGACCTCGAGGTGCATACAGCTTGTCTTTGGCCTAGGTGAAGCACGACTAAGGTGAATAGTTTAGGATTTATTTAATATTCGAGTCATGTATAATTACTATTTTATTTTATTTTATTTTCTTAAGGCCTATAATAATACAAGTTTTTTTTATCGTATTAAAAAGAATCAACACACAAAACGTTTTCTACTAAAATGGAATTTTTATAAATAAAATAGGATTTATATCTTAGTTTTCCTCCAATACAATGTCACTGAAGAAATATTCAATTTTGTAATTATGCATGCGGGAACCAATGTTCCCATTCAAATAAACACTCCGTTTTGTGCATGGTTTCTTTTTATTTTGTTGGGGGTTGTATTCTACCCCTTTCTCTTTATAAGTTACTTTTGTTTATTTATCATTTTTCCTATATGTTTGAATTGTGCTTTAATTTAATTGCATGAACTGTGTGAGAAGAGAAATGGAAGTTTAATGTAAAAACTCATTTATAACTTTATCCAAGGTATAAGTAAGGGTGAGGTCTCGAACTCTCTCTGGTCTTAGGCTTTATGAGATTAGATGACCTTTCCAATGTTTTATTGGAAGGCGATTCCAAAATACTTTCTTGTTGCACAAAATAGACACATACGCATAGTTTTAGGCTCAAAGAGGCTAAATGAAAATTTTCAATGTTTTATTAGGTGGGGACTCCAAAACACCTCTTGTTGCCAAACATAGATGCACTCGTAGTTTCACCAATCTTTACGAGTCTTAATCCTATTGCGTTCTCGAAGAATGATCCTACATACACTCAATATAGGAAAGTGTTAGGGATAATCACCAGCTCAAACTTAGTACCGTTTGGTATATCAAATGATGACCCGATCGGTCGTTATGCTCATGATGGGCTAAACCTGTTAGCAAGGATTCTACTTGGGTAGTCCAAAAATATCATCACTTCAATTAAAGCCCATGTAATGACAAATAGATACTTCCCTTAGGTGGCATGTACCGTAATACTGTACTTGCTATATGGACTTCTATGTATTGAACAAATTCGATTAGATTAAAGGGTTATCAAAGGCTTTCATGCCCTTGTGGGCCTACTTTAATTTATTTGAATTATTCAGATACATAATGGTCAAAACCCATATGTATGCTCTTTCAATAAAGATATATTATGTTACTGGCTTTTTGTCGCACACCATACGCGCCCATTGGATTCCCTGCTAACCCTTAGGCTAAACCCACCTAGAAAAGAGACCGCATGACTTTCTGTGTGGGAGAAATAAGGTTAGAAGGGCTGTTCACTTGCATGTGTATTTTTAGGCGGCTAACACTCATTTTTTTCATGCAGAGAAAGATTTAGCTAGTTTTAAAACAAAAATAATGAATAAAGCATATACATATTGTATCGTGTGTAACACCCTTTACCCGTACATAGTAACCAGTACCGTGGTCTGGCGGGTTCACTACGACGATTCAAGGTGTTACCGAAACAGTCGCTTCTAGGCTACATTAATTATGTTGAAATTCTCAAAAACCATAAAATCTCATATAAAGAAAATGATTACACATACACTTTGTAAACTACAAATTTCTATAGCTTATTACATATAAATCAATCATACACTGATATTACATTTTACAAAACTTATATTTCAAAATTACAAATCTTACAAACACTCCTAAGACTATACAAATTCTATCCTAAGATCTCTTCATGAACTTGCATTGGCCTGGACTGCTGCAGATGACCTTCAAAAGACTCGATCACTTGCACCTACACAGATTAAAGGAAAATCCGTGCTAAGCATAAAGTTAGTGGGAAACACATAAATGTGGACACCACTAAGAATGGCCATCAAAAAGGCTCAAAGAAAAGCACAATATAGAAAAATATAATCATACCGATTATAACAATTTAGGCACTTTCAAAGAGTTTCTTAAAACATAAACACATATTTCACATATTGATGTTAACAAATCACTTACACATTTTTTACACCTTTCCGCATCTTATACATGTCACTTTATTCACTTGTTCACATTTATTTTGGTTTCCAACATTCACTTCACACATCTTCCTTAATAGATGCCTTATCACATTATTTTATCCAATCAAAGAAGCATTTAGATCACAATAACAAAATACATCTTATACATTTCATGTAGTATCATTTTCATAAATTGCATTACTATGTTATATTCATACACATTATTATGCCTACAAACTCAATGAAGTGGATAACGAGTGAACACATAGGTACTCGTAGATATAAAAACAATTTCTTTTCTTTTCACATCAAAAATGTTTTCACATTGGGGATCTTAAAAAAGATCCAACTTATAAGGATCACGAGGACCCAAACGATGACCTGATCAGGGTCCAGAACAGATTGAGGCTGCAGCTAACAGAACCCTATAGGCATGCCTATCTATCCACTACTCGACTTACAGGCTAAATTATTTATCCAATTATTGTTCAGTTAGTCGCATAGGATAACATCAATTAATTTCAAAAGCCAATATCATATCATTTAGTAACTTACTTACGTATATGGTTTACATAGTATCACATATTATAGTTCATAAGTGGGAAACCATGCAAAGTACAGAAAACACATTAACACTCATAGCATAAAAGAGGGTCGCGCTTGGAACAGAGGCAAAAATACGCTACATGTCACGCCCGTGACTACAAACCGTGTTCGCGACCGAGAACTAGATGGTATCTATCACGCTCGCGCAATAGGCTACGCTCGTGACAGGAACGTCTTGGTGAAATCCGTGTTATAGAACTCTCTGTCGTGCTCGCGATAGAGCCGAGCATCACGCTTCGCAAATTTTCCAAACAACCCTTATAAACAAAATTCCCCAAAATCATGCATTTAAACCAAGAACTTCAACATAAACATCTCAAACTATTCAATTTATCAAGAATTATTCATTATTTAGACAGTGATTCAAAAACCATTTTATATACAAAAGATTCATTTCATTTTCGGTTTATGGCATACTTAACAAAATCATTTAATTCAATCTTAACATCATATACTAATTTTAAACCATAAATAAGCCTAATCGAGGTTTGAATCATTAATGGCCCACTAACCTTTTATACATCTGCACATACAGGCCATATTATTTTTAACAAATACCAAGGCATAATCAAAGTTTCAGTTAATACACTATCTTTTATGTGCGAATAAGTTTCTATGCTTTGGTTCGAACTTAAAATGGTATTCCAATCTTCATACGTATCCCAGGGGATTGGGAATCAGAACCCCATAGTTTTAAAGGTTTAATATACAAAATTGTAGTATTTTCACTTATAATCCCCTAACATATCATGTCATGCCACTTCTTAATGTATTCAAAGGTGTTTTACTCGTTAAGCTTTTAAGTATCTTAGCCATTATTCTTATTTATAACCTTAGTCACTTGTATTTCTAAGTGATAGCCATTTGTTTACTCTTTTACAAACTCTAAACATATGATGGATAAGTCTCAGAATGTTCTAGTGAAGTTCGGGTGTATTTTGGAAGGAAAAATATACCAAAATACACAAAATAGAGAAGGGTAAAGGTGGGCAATGATTCATGCCAACCATGGGGTTCCAAATAAGAAGAAAATCCCTCATTTAGCTTGTTCTATCGTGCTCATGATAGAAGCATCCCTCAGGTGTCCTACGAAAAGCAGGATGACAGGACTGGTTTTCACTTCAAAATTGAACTGCCTAAAACAACATGTAAACCTCATTTTTAGGCTAAATTTCCTCTTAAAAAATGATTCCTAGGATGTTAGCTTTCATATGGAACAAATTTCAGGTCATTGAACACCTAAATAATCAGTTATGATCAACTTAACCTGTACTGCTCCCTTGAACCCAGCCAGAGAAGATACCCCTTCTTCTAGACCACTTTTGGGACACTTAGGGCTAAAATTAGCTCAAGACTATTTATATGACATTTGAATATGTATGGCTTAGCTTTCCAAAGGCACTAGATTCATACAATTAGGAGGTCAAAAACTCTAGCTACAGTCTAATAACCAAAGAGTAGTCAGGTGTATTCTAGCACAATTTTTCACCAAATCCTATTCACATGCACATTTTTCAGAAATTCAAGCCAACACTCACTACCATCATCATATATCAACAAAAACACATTCAAGTAAGCTCATACAACACATCAATACACTCAAAACTCATACATAAATAAAAGAGTTTCCAAACCTCACCTTCCTTTGCTCCTATTAGCTTGATTGGCTGCACCACTCTTTGTTTCTTACTCTTTCCTTAGCTCTCTTGTTTCATCCATACAAAAACAACATCAAAACTCACATTACCCACTTTTCCAATTCTAAAATTCAACCTCAAGAGAAAGAGAAGAAGAAAGGAGAAACAAACCACACAAAACTTACCTTAATCATGCCAAAGCCCCACTTGATTCAACCTATTCCTTAGCAATCCCACTTAGCAAAGAAGAATGGAGAGGAGAGAAGAAAAGAAATGGCTGCACAATTTCCATCCAATGTTGCCCTTCTCCCCTCTCTCTTCCCTTTATAAATATCTTAATTTTTGTGATAAAAAACTTGCCACTTATCAAGCTTTCAGTGGTCCCTTTAAAGATATTTATGCAATTTACCTCTTTGATCTTCCCTCCTTTATTTCTTCTTGCATTTGACATATAACTTTATTATTCTCAACATTGGCCCACATAATTAACTAATTCATTCAATTAAATCCATAGGTATAAATGACCAAATTACCCTCACCTTTATCAAATAATACCGAATACATCCTTTACTACAATTACCCATTTCCGTCATCCTATTACACATTTTTTATTACCAAAATAATTATTTTGATGCCATTTAAGGCATAATGACATAATTGTCCAATTTATCAAAATTTATCGAAACTTTCGAATTAATAACAATTGTGTCCTTTCTAACACTTCCGTCGCTAAATCAAGCACATTCGGTTTCCACTTCACCCTAAACATGCCTTAATACAGTTAGGGTGTATTTTGGGGTGTTACATTGTGTATAATTTTTTCATACAATCAATAATAAAACATGTGCATTTTATGTGTAAAATTTTTAGTATCATAATATGTGAATATTAACATGACATGTACCATGGCATGAACTGTAGCATAGACACATCAATGCAAATCATAACATGTACAAATAAACATGTATCATATACATATACTTGTTAGGCCTGTATATAGCAATACATGTCACAACATGTTCATATTGACATACATTATGACATATATATATACCTGTCATGCACGTACTGTAACACATAGTAAATCGTACTGTATTTGGTGGGTTCACAAAGACGACCAAGGGCGTTACCGAAATAGACTACGCTTAACCTTAGAACAAACATTAAATTCTTAAACCTAAAGTTGTATATCTATAAATAATACATGTCATAATTAAAATTTTGTTTTCGATAAAAAAAAATGCTTTCAGAACTTATTACAAATCATTTAATCTCTTAAATGATATTATAATAATAGAATTGAGATTACAAATTACAGAATCATATATTACAATAATAGAACTGAGGTTGCAAATTGCAGAATCATATGCATCACTAATAGATTCCATACTGATAGAAATTGAAAACCTTTTTCTATACTTACATTAGCTCGCACAGCTGTAGATGACCTTCGAAACAATACAAACACTTGAACCTACACGGATTAAAAGGGAAATCCATGCTAAGCCTAAGGCTTAGTGGGAAACATATAAAATATAAACGAGCACTATCAATGAACATCAGTCAAGCTCACATTTGACTGCATTCACCCAAAAACATAATTTATAACTGATCAAGTAAACCAAAGGAATTCACAACAGCATTTACCCATACCTCATATATCCACGTGTTTAATTAATGCATACATTTACCACACAGGAGCACATCGTTGACAATTTATCACATATAAACAAGTTAAAAAATACATTTTAGTTTAATAGAATCTCATACAAACATTATACATACACCCAGAGTTGAGCACATGGGTACTTTCAGTGTTTCAGAGTTGTCATTTCATCAGCATGCAGATTTGCGTCGATATACAATACTTATCATATTACAATATTAAAATTCATGGTTCTATTCATACTCAATCTTAACGTAGCAAATGTGTAATATACTACTAGTTTCCTTATAAGTGATCATTAACAATAGTTATCCAAGAATATAGAACTTTACATGTATTATTGTGACGCGAGCCGAACCTAGCAAAGGCCCTCTTAGGCGAGAACCACTTTTAGGGCTCAAGGGATTGGTTCGCGTTTTTTGATTTTGGGCATCATGAGGTATTTTGGACACCTCCTTTCCAATAGAACATTGGAAAGGATCATCTAGCCTCACGACGCCTTTAGGCACCTTTGAGGTATTTTGGCATCGCCACCCAATTTACGAGAAATTGGGAAAAGTCATCTAACCTCTATTGGTCTAAACCAGAGAAGGTGTTCGGAACTTCACTCTTATTAATGCCTTAAGTTAAGTTTATAAATGAGTTTTTAAGAAATCAAAATTCTATCTCTCATCTCACGCGATCATGCATTGAATTTAAAGCGCATTGCAAGCATATTGAAAAGTATTAAATAAAGCGATAAAAAGGGCAGTAAATAAATTACATAAAAAATGGGACAGAACAATCCCCCAGAATAAAAAAGTATAAGAAATAAAATTTGCCACAAAATTAATTACAAGGGCCCAAAATGAATAAATAAACACATATAAAATAATTAAAAATGCATCATACATAAATCGGGAGATTTATTGAATTTTAGGAACATTGGTTCCTTTTTGTTAACTTAAAAAATTAGAGAACTATTTTTGGGTATTAATTGAGAAAACGGGGATGAGTGATCCCATTTTGTGAAAATTAGTTCTCTATTTGATAGTGAGATTTTATTGGTTAAAATAGGACATTGGTTCATTTTATTAAGAAAAATTCCAAGTTATTAATTATTGTAAAAAACGTGATTTTCTATAATACGAAGAATTTAAAACACATTTTTACATACAACATAAAGAATAATATAATAAAGAAAATGCAACAATTAAAAATGCAAACCCCAAATTCAATTTTGATCACCCGGTCCTCCATCTCGTGCATAAACATAACTCGCATAAATGAATAATTTTAAGGCAACCAAACAAAAAAAATAAAATAAAATGTTAGTAAAGTAAATTAAATGAATAGTATATAAACAAGCAAATAAATAAAAACTAACAAATAAACAAATTCAATAAGCCAATAAAAATGATTAAACCTTGACAAATAATACAACACTAGCATTAATAATTATTAATGAAGATAATTTGAATAAAAAAAACTAAAAATTAACAAAATAAATTAAGGAAGGAATGGAAAAGGAAAATAGGACAAACTATATTTCATTTCATGCATTTCATTGATTACGTGTTCGGATATAGGGCAAGATAGGAGAGAAAAGAGGATCGGATAATGGGTAGAACAGGAGGGAAGGACGATCGAGTAAGAAAGAGCTGAAGAAGGGGGTGAGGAACGGAAGGTGCATGACTCATGCATTCCCTGCACAAGACGTGCAAGAGAAGCACGACTCGTGCAGGAGAAGCACGACTCGTGCAAGAATGCATGATTCGTGAAGACTGCCATGCAGGAGATGCGAGTCGTGCAAAAATGCACGACCTGAACGGGCAATCGAATGATGCACGACACGTGAACCAGGAACACGACCTAGATGGAGACTCACGATTCGGTCAGAAAACCAAAAGCATGATCTGATCGGGAGATCACGATTTGAACAAAACAAAGACACGACTCGATCGACAGGTCACGACTCGGACAAAACAAAGAGACGATTAGACAAACATAAAAATAGGGACGAACAGAGTAATATTAACAGACTGAATAAATATGTTATTATTCCATCAAAACATGCATAAAAGAACAACAAAGATGCCGATTAACCATAATAAATACTTATAGTTCGTATATGATAACAAACAACAACAAATATACAACAAATAGATTAATCAGATCAAATGGGAAATAAACACGGTATGTATAATGAAGAAAACTTTGTGAAGTAAAACAAGAAACATAAAAAAAAGGAAGAACAGAGATGATTTATCCCAGTATTTACCCTCAGATATGATTTTTGATCTGCAAATGAAGAAGTGTTGTTCCCTTGGTTGATTTTTTTGAAAATAGATAAAAATAGAGAATGAAAAAAGCTTTAAATGAGAGTTATGTTGAAGGAAGAAATGCAAGACGATTGAATCTCAAATGTCAAGAATTAATTTCCTGGGTTCAAGAGCAATCTCAGAATACTTTGAGAACCAAAAATCACTTTTTTGCTCTCAAAGCTCTTCTCTGTATGTTTTCTTTCGGCGTTTTTAAAATAACCTCCTCCTCTTTTTTGTTTTCAACTTTTTTCTTTTTATATGTCCTCAAAAACTAGGGTTTTCATTAGGCATCTCCCTCTGTAAAACCCCTTGATCCCTTCTCCAAATAAGGTCTTCCTTTTTAAAATCAAATAGGTAGTCTGTATTTTCCAACCAAATCCCGTGAAAACCGAAAAAGAGGAGCTGGGGGAGAAAGGCGCGTGAGGCAGCCTCTCACTAACGTGAGGCTGCATCTCACGTTAGTGAGATGGGCCTCACTAACGTGAGGCTGCATCTCACATTATTGAGATGGGCCTCACTACACAGGCCCCCAAAAACTCTTTTTTTTTTTTATAATTATAATTATAATTTTAATTTTAATTTTAATTTTAAATTTAATTTTATTTTTAATTTTACTTTTAAAAATGAAAAGTAATTTTTTTTTCGAGGGAATCATCACTTCTATTTGTATTTTGCCTGTAAACAGGCATCATTCTCATCATTGGGTAACTTCGATCTGGGCTGCCTCAAGACCAGGTGTCTACAGTTGCCCCCAGTTTTGGGGAACGTAGTGCCTGGATGCCTAGGTGAGCCAAAAATCAAAGAAAGAAAGAAGAGACGTGTACCTGAGGCAGCTGTCTTCTTGAACTGGGTGATACTGTTGTGGTGGTTGTCGCCATGTTGTCAACGTGTTATCTTTTGTTGAAGCGGTAGTGCTGTGATCGTGCTAACCCTCCATGGAGTGGTAGTGCTGTCATCGTGCTAACCCTTCTGAAGTGGTGTGAAGTGGTAGTGCCGTGATCGTGCAAACCCTCCATGGAGTGGTAGTGCCGTCATCGTGCAAACCTTCTGGAGTGGTAGTGCCGTGGTCGTGCTAACCTTCCATAGAATGGTAGTGCCGTTATCGTGCTAACCCTTCTAAGATTTGAAGTGGTAGTGCCGTGATCATGCAAACCCTCCGTGGAGTGGTAGTGCCATCATCGTGCAAACCCTTCTGAAGTGACATCGTGCTAACCTTCCGTAGAATGGTAGTGCCGCCATCGTGCTAACCCTTCTGAGATTTGAAGTGGTAGTGTCGTGATCGTGCAAACCCTCCATGGAGTGATACTGCCGTCATCGTGCAAGCCCTTCAGAAGTGATAGTGCCGTGGTCGTGCTAACCTTCCGTAGAATTGTAGTGTCTCCATCGTGCTAACCCTTATGAGATTTGAAGTGGTAGTACCGTGATCGTGCAACTCTCCGTGGAGTGGTAGTGCCGTCATCGTGCAAACCCTTCTGAAGTGGTAGTGACATGGTTGTGCTAACCTTTCATAGAATGGTAGTGCCTCCATCGTGCTAACCCTTCTTAGATTTGAAGTGGTAGTGTTGTGGTCGTGCTAACCTTCCGTAGAATGGTAGTGCTGCCATCATGCTAACCCTTCTGAGATGTGAAGTAGTAGTGTCATGGTCGTGCTAACCTTCCATAGAATGGTAGTGCCGCCATCATGCTAACCCTTCTAAGATGTGAAGTGGTAGTGCCGTGATCGTGCTAACCCTTCTAAGATGTGAAGTGGTAGTGCCGTGATCGTGCTAACCCTCCGTGGAGTGGTAGTGCCGCCATCGTGCTAACCCTTCTGAGATGTGAAGTGGTAGTGCCGTGGTCATGCTAACCTTCCGTAGAATGGTAGTGCCACCGTCGTGCTAACCCTTCTGAGATTTGAAGTGGTAGTGCTGTGGTCATGCTAACCTTCTGTAAAATAGTAGTGCCGCCATCGTGCTAACCCTTCTGAGATTTGAAGTGGTGCCCTCTGTGAGCCCTTTGATTGATTGCCCCCTGAGAGGTCTTTAGTTGATTATTGGACTGGTGTTTTGACTGATGTCTTCATTCGCCTTTTGTCGGTGTCCGCATCGAATCTCTCTCACTGCAAAACTGGAAAACCAAATATGCAGGAAAAATAGTGAGGATGCACGTGATATGCATGGGTCATGCAGAAATGCAGGATAAGAATTTATCTAAGTGGACTTAGAAATGATAGCCGGTCTGGCTGCAATTTATGATAAGATTGATGCCTTTTGAAGCTGCTTTTGAATTTCATGCCTTTGGGATTGCAAGGTTCTCATCTGATACCTATAGTCATTTTTTGAAGCTAGTGCGTCCCTTGTGGATTATCACACTAGCTTTTCTTAGCGGGAAATGCGTCTTTTGAGGATTTTCACATAACCCTGTGCCTTTTTTTTTACCTAGAATGGACCCAATCTAATCCAGCGGCTTTTGTTCATTTTATTTTTTGTAGGACAGACTACTTGTTTCTAGGTTTTCACCCTGCCCTTTGGCCTAACTTTTGCTTAGAGCGCCAATTACGGTTTTCATCTCTAATGGCCTTTTTTTTGGTAAGAGAAGCTGAAGTAGTCATCAAAGATCTTTCAGGTATAATCGGCATGTACTTACATCTTAGATCATGGTTTCTTGAGCTTGGTTCTTATCATGAAGGTGCTATAGAATTGGCTTCAAAGTTGATAGCAGGATTAGTCGACTGAATCGCTTGAGTAGCGAGAGTAGCAGAGGATAGATAGTGACAATGTGCTGATTTTATATCGGAACAAAACAACTTTGACTATGCAAGATGAACTGCTCTGGTCACACCAATATCATTGCATAAATGAATATATTTCAATTTGATTTCATAACACATGATCATTATTTGGCATTAACTCGAAAAATACAAGACCTCATCTAATTTCGAGGTAAATCCTGAAAGCATCAAACTCTTGTTATCAATCAGCCCTCTCGGGTTTCCATGATTGAAGATTTTCTCTCAGCCTCCCTCTCTCTTTTTTTTTTTAAGCCTTCGCCATGAACCCTCCTTCACTCCGTCAGTGTTGATTCAATTTGCTTTCATCTTCGTTAGCCGGGGAGCCTGCTCCTTTTGAAAGTTTCTTGGCCCTCGTGCAAACTAGCTGAGGTAGTGAGTTTCTTTGCTTGAATCTTGACCGTGAAAGTTTGTATATTCCTTTTACTGGCTTTGGTGGCTCAATTTCTAAAGTATCCTGTAGTGGTTGAGATTGGGTTACAAGTTAGGCTTTGGTGGTTGAAATTGGGTTACAGGTTAGGCTCAGAGGGTTTAGGGCAAAATTGTGGGTTTGTTTGTTTTTTTTTTTTTTTCTCTCTTTTTTCTCTTTTCTTTTTGTTTTTTTTTTGTTTGCCATTTTTTTTTTTGGTAGAGGTAATGGGATCTCCTTCTGAATTTGGCTATAAGTATTCATGCTTTGTTTATCTTGGTCTCATATGATTAGAGGTCAATCTTGATTGGCTTTGGGGTACACATCTCAAATGGTTGGGAGGAAGGGAGTCACAAGGCTTGGTTCTAATGAGTTACATATTTCTTGTGAAGGTCCAGAGTTTCATTTACCTAACTTCTGATATAGTCCTCGGAGTTTGGTTTAGCTGTACTGCATACGTCCTAGACTTTGAGGGGACAAAGGGCTGGTTTTTCAAATTCTGCTCGTCGTCATGTTTCCATGTTGAAGCAGCGTTGCCCCAATAATGTCCTTGTCAAATTTCAGCGTATCATCCCAGGTCCAGACAAAGGCTTTGTTTTTGACATTATCTCTCAGAATTTTTCTCTCTTCAGGAGTTATATCAGATGCTATAAAGATTTTGTTTGGATTTCCCGAAGTTCCAAGATTAAATGCAGTCGTATTAATTGGGTTAATGCCAAAAAATGGATGCATCATAATCATAAGAAATGAAATCATTAAAAACACCATACAAATAAGCAAAATTGTTCATCATATTAAAATAACCAATAATGTTATAAGAAGTTCTTGAAATAAAAAGAAATAAAGCATCTAAAACATAGTCTTCTTCTCATTTTCGCTAGCACAGGTGCTATAGTCAATGGTCCATTATCACTCATGAGAACCGTCTTCCCCACCTCTCAGCTCCTCATCAATGAGGCCTTAAATAATCTTCTTCAGAGATCAGCACCTATCAGTCTCATGCCCAGTATGATGATGGTAGGCACAATACCGATCCGCTCAATGGTTAGGACGCCACTAGCTCCTAGCGGGTCTTGCTGGCTTCGGCTGTAACTTCCCCTCATCAATGAAATGAAAGATATGCTCAGATAAAGACTTATCCCAGATGGAATAGCAGCCTTGAGTAGTTCCAATGCTTGAAACCTTGGCGGCTCTAATATCTCTCAAACTGTTGTCATCAAGGCACGAGTTCTCATGATTACTTCCTCCTATGCCATTGCTCCCTCCTTCGAGGATTACCAGCTGCTTGTCATTAATGGGGTCCTAGACTTGACCTTTCAGGGATAGGCTATCATCGATTGGATAGCCGGTGTGCTGATGATGGTCTAGTTGCCTCTAACCTCTAGTTAGCCTGGCTAAACCTGGTCGCGGGTTTCTCTCTAATGCTTAAGGCGAAGATCTGCCTATGCTGAAACCACACTTCTGGGCTGTTCTGAATGCTGATACTTCTTCCATTCCCGAAGTGCCGACACGGCTATTACACCCATGCAGTCTACCTCTCTTTTTTAAGTTCACCAAGACTTCCTTGCAAGCAGCTAGGGTAGTTATAAGTTTGGCCTTTGAAATTTCTTCCTCGAGGACGTCCATCCTTCTTTTCAGGTCTCATGCCACTGCCAAAAACCCATTCTCTGAAGCATGCCCTTTACCTTTTTGCTCAGATGACGGAGCAACAGGCAATTCTCCTCTAGACTTAGTGGGTGGTATGCATGCTTCTTTAGTTGGATCATGCCCTTTTTGGGGCATGGTAGGAGCGATAGACTGCTGCCCGGCAGGTGGCATTACGGCGGCGACTAAATTCTCCATGATAGCCGTCGTCTGGGCTTCGAAATTTTCAAACCTCCCTTCTATCCTCTTCCATATTGCCTCCTCAACTTGAGGCATTTCACCCTTCACTGGGGTTGAGTTCTCTAGGTCTTCCTCAAAGAAACCGTCATCAAGTTGTACAACCTTTTTAGGTTTGGGTACACCCCTAGGCTCAGTCACTAGTGGGAGTAAAATCACCAAAGGATCCTTTCTAACTGGGTCTGATTTCTCTGGTCTTACTGCAAGAGTAGTTAGTGGCTGCCCAGCGGGCTGGGTCGTTGTAGCAATCAAATCCCTCATTATGGCCATCATCCTATTCTCAAATTCCTCCAATCTCTTACTTACTTCCTCGGCAATCAAAGCACGAATCGCCTCTGTCTCTCTTGAAAGATCAGCCATTCTAAACTCTATCAAAAGGTCTAAAGGTAAAGTCTCACCGCCATGCGAAAGTGAATCTGAACCCCAAACTGATACCCTTCTTGGCAACTCGAAGATAGGTTTTCTGGTCAGCCGTCCACTGCGATCCCTAGACCACTTAGATGAATTTATGATGGCCTTAGAGCACACCTTTATTAGAATGATGCATGATCAAAGTGCAATGCATGGTTGTGCTGATGCAGTATAGACAAACACATGCAAGCAGATAGATCCTCATGAGGTAGTGTAGTCTCTTTCCTAGGTGGGCTTTATACAACAGGGGACCCATCGGACACGTATGGTGCACGGTGAAAAACTGGCAGCATAACATCTCTTGCCTAATGTACATACGTATGGGTGTTTGGCCATTATGTATTTAAACAATTCAACTAAATTAAGATGGGCCCACAGGGGCATGAAAGCCTTTGATAAAAGACCATTTAATTTGATTGATTTTGTTCAATATGTGATGGCCCAAATAGCAAGCACGCTATTATGATACATTTCACCTAGTGAAAGTATCTATTACCATTACATGAGCTTTGGTCAAAGGTGATGATACTTTAGGGCTACCCAAGCATGGTCCCTACCAACGGATCTAGCTCATCACGAGCATAGCGACCAATTGGGTCTCCATTTGATATACCATTTGATGGTACAAGGTTTGGGCTGGTGATTATCCTTAGCACTTCCCTACATTGAGTGAACGTAGGGTTGTGTTTTAGGAATGCACCGGGATAAAATAGGGACCAACTAGCATAATTCTAAGGCTCTAGTGAATGCAATGCAATTTCGATTAGAAATGGAATTTTTGATTCTTAACAACTCAATTATAGTTTTAACTTAAGTCACTTTCAAAGTGAAGTTTCGATCCTCCCCAGTGGAGTCGCCACTATGACGCGAGCTGAACCTACCAAAGGCCCTCTTAGACGAGACCCACTTTTAGGGCTCGAGGTATTGGTTTACATCTTTTGATCTTGGGCATCATGAGGCATTTTGGACACCTCCTTTCCAATAGAACATTGGAAAGGATCATTTAACTTCACGATGCCTTTAGGAACCTTTGAGGTATTTTGGAGTCGCCACCCAATTTATGAGAAATTAAAAAAGGTCATCTAACCTCTATTAGTCTAAACCAGAGAAGGTGTTCAGAACTTCACTCTTATTAGTGCCTTAAGTTAAGTTTATAAATGAGTTTTTAAGAAATCAAAATTCCATCTCTCATCTCAATCAATCATTCATTGAATTTAAAGCGCATTGCAAGCATATTGAAAAGCACTAAATAAAGCGATAAAAAAGGGCAGTAAATAAATTACATAAAAAATGAGACAGAACAATCCCCCAAAATAAGAAAGCATAAGATATAAAATTTACTCCAAAATTAATTACAAGGGCCCAAAATGAATAAATAAATACATATAAAATAATTAAAAATGCATCATACATAAATCGAGAGATTTATTAAATTTTAGGAACATTGGTTCCTTTTTGTTAACTTAAAAAATTAAAGAACTATTTTTGGATATTAATTGAGAAAACGGGGATGAGTGATCCCATTTTGTGAAAATTAGTTCTCTATTTGATAGTGAGATTTTATTGGTTAAAATAGGACATTGGTCCATTTTATTAAGAAAACTTCCAAGTTATTAATTATTGTAAAAAATGTGATTTTCTATAATACGAAGAATTTAAAGCACATTTTTACATACAACATAAAGAATAATATAATAAAGAAAATGCAACAATTAAAAATAAAAACCCTAAATTCGAAGGTCTTTGATCACCCGGTCCTCCATCTTATGCATAAACATAACTCGTATAAATAAATAAATTTTGAGGCAACCAAACAAAAAAAATAATAAAATGTTAGTAAAGTAAATTAAACGAATAATATATAAACAAACACATAAATAAAAACTAACAAATAAACAACTTAAATAAGCAAATAAAAATGATTAAACCTTGACAAATAATACAACACTAGCATTAATAATTATTAATGAAGATAAATTGAATAAAAAAACTAAAAATTAACAAAATAAATTAAGGCAGGAATGGACAAGGAAAATAGGGCAAACTATATTTCATTTCATGCATTTCATTGATTACGTGTTCGGATATAGGGTAAAATAGGAGAGAAAAGAGGATCGGATAATGGATAGAACAGGAGGTAAGGATGATCGGGTAAGAAAGAGCTGAAGAAGGGGGTGAGGAACGTAAGGTGCGCGACTCGTGCATTCCTTACACGAGTCGTGCAAGAGAAGCATGACTCGTGCAATTCCTTCACGACTCGTGCAAGAATGCACGAGTCGTGAAGACTGCCATGCAGGAGATGCGAGTCGTGCAAAAACGCACGACCCAAACGGGCAATCGGACGATGCACGACACGTGAAGCAGGAACACGACCCAAACGAAAACTCACGATTCGGTCAGAAAACCAAAAGCATGATATGATCGAGAGATCATGATTTGAACAAAACAAAGACATGACTCGATCGGCAGGTCACGACTCGGACAAAATAAAGAGACGATCAGACAAACATAAAAACATGGACGAACAGAGTAACATTAACAGACTGAATAAATATGATATTATTCCATCAAAACATGCATAAAAGAACAACAAACATGCTGATTAACCATAATAAATACTTACAGTTCGTATATAATAACAAACAATAACAAATATACAACAAATAGATTAATCAGATCAAATGGGAAATAAACACGGTATGTACAATAAAGAAAACTTAGTGAAGCAAAACAAGAAATGTAAAACAAAAGGAAGAAAAGAGATGATTTATCCTAGTATTTACCCTCAGATATGATTTTTGATCTGCAAATGAAGAAGTGTTGTTCCCTTGGTTAATTTCTTTGAAAATAGATAAAAATAGAGAATGAGAAAAGCTTCAAATGAGAGTTACGTTGAAGGAAGAAATGCAAGACGATTGAATCTTAAACGTTAGCAATTAATTTCCTGGGTTCAAGAGCAATCTCAGAATACTTTGAGAACCAAAAATCACTTTCTTGCTCTCAAAGCTCTTCTCTGTCTGTTTTCTTTCGGCGTTTTCAAAATAACCTCCTCCTCTTTTTTGTTTTCAACTTTTTCTTTTTATATGTCCTCAAAAACTAGGGTTTTCATTAGGTATCTCCCTCTGTAAAACCCCTTGATCCCTTCTCCAAATCAGGTCTTCCTTTTTAAAATCAAACAGGCAATCTGTATTTTCCAACCAAATCCCGTGAAAACCGAAAAAGAGGAGCTGGGGGAGAAAGGCGCGTGAGGCAGCCTCTCACTAACGTGAGGCTGCATCTCACGTTAGTGAGATGGGCCTCACTACACAGGCCCCCAAAAACTCTTTTTTTTTTTAATTTTAATTTTAAAAATGAAAAGTAATTTTGTTTCGAGGGAATCATTACTTCTATTTGTCTTTTACCTCTAAACAGTCATCATTCTCATCATTGGGTAACTTCGGTCTGGGCTGCCTCACTACCCGGTGTCTACAATTATCAATTCACTTTTTCCAAAATAAATACTCAACGCCATTTCCTTATCAGTTTGCCTTACTATATTATATTATACATAAATCATAAATTAACATTACTTTGCATAACTTTTGATTTACAAGATCTAGCACTCCATCTTTTCCATTCCTTTACACTTCCCCATTCAGCACATATCAATATCATATCTTATTTTAATGCTCAAACTAGCTTTTATACGCATAATCATGCCTGCATATTCAATGTAGTGGATAAACGGGTGAATGCATAGGTGCCCGTGGGTATAAAAAAAAACATTTTATTTTTCTTTTGAAAAATGCATAGGGATCTTAAGGAAGATCCAATCGCATAGGGATTCAAAGGAATCCAAATGCATAGAGACTTGATCGGAGTACAGAATGCATAGGGATCTAATTAGGATCTAGAAAACGCATAGGCTGCAACAACAGAACCCTATAGGTATGCCTATCTATCCACGACTCCATATTTGCAGGCTAACTATTCATATCATTATCGAATTCATCACATTTACACATATTTACTACATTCAATTGTTAATCACATAATGACCATTTCCTATTCACATTCATCGTATACACTTATCATGCAACACTTCAATGTTCGATAATCGAACACAGAATACTTCCATGCTATTAAATCTTTTTTATTACTTACAAACTTATATTACATAATTAACAAAGAGAATTTGGTGATATTCAACACCAAATAACAGATATTCTTACATTAATCACATACTTTCACATTTCAGTCATAATGACATCAATGCATACTTAACCTTTACATTACACAATCATTTATTATATTCTTACCTAGTCTTTCATATTTACAATAATTCATATTATTTCATATTTACCTACAAGACTCACGTATACATGTATTCATTATGCACACCATCACATAACTTTTACAAATACTATGTATAACTTCACATGCAAATCTCTTATAACTTCCTTATGAAAGGCTAATAAAGCATGTGAAGTCATTTTCAATTATTATGAATAATTACTTAACATTTAATTGCATTTATATAATATTACACTTATAACAATAGTCACGCTCATCTTCATAGGATAATCATGTGTACATTTACTATATAACCTTAACCATTTTTTGGATAGATTCATAGAGGTTTCGCTGAAATTTGGGTTCGGTTTGGTGAAGAAAACTCACCTAAATTAGTACACACATATAATTTCTTTATCCATATCATATATATATATTCATCCCATTGATTTCATGTGATTATATATATATATATATATATTAATCATACCTATATATTCATTTTATATGCATAAACATGCATCAAACAAGTTTGAGGAACTTCCAGTGAAGTTTGGGTTCAATTCGAGACGAAAAAGTACAATTTAGGCTGAAAATTGAGGTCACACGGCATAAAACATTCTTAACTGCCGTGTGGGGTAAGAAAAATGGGTTTTATGTGGCAGAATGCTTTTACACGGTTGTCAGGAATCCCCTACTGCCGTGTAAACCCATTTTGCCCCACTCTGCACAGGGTATATCCAAATAGACTTTAGGTCCAAATTTGTACTGGATTTTCAAGCTAGTAAACGTCATTTTCAGCCAAAATGTCTTTTAAACTTTTGTTCCCCTATGTCTTAGCTTTCCAATGGTACTAAGTTTACTCAATTTGGAATATTATACAAGGAGATATGGTCTTGCAAACATAGAATGCTTCCTTGACCCGGATAAAACAGGTACCTCAAATTATAACCCCATTTTGGACATCTTAAAACTAGAATTTAGTCACGGTTATTTTTGGACAAAATCTAATATATGTCTTATATTTCTAATCCCTACTTGAATTATGTAATTTAGATCTCTAAAACTTGATTTATGACCAAAAATATCATCAAAGGTCTAATAAAATTTGTGCAGAGTTTCCCCTACAAACTCTACATGCCCAAAACAATCATTACACAACAACAACAATTTCAATTAAACTCAAGTCAACATTCAATTACATCTCTCATCATCAATTACACATAAAATAAACATAGTTTCCAAGCCTCAAATTGCTCCCTTTTCCTTTGAGCTTGCTTTGGTTCCAATTGCTCTCTTCCTTTGCTTCTTTCCCTTTTCCTTGCTCCCAATGATTTTTGTCATGAAATTCATCCACAAACTCATATCAATATGTAATCTTACCTCCATAAAATCATAAGAAAGAAAAGAAGAGAATATAAATCACTTTACCCACCTTATTTGCTCCCAAATCTCACTTGATCTGCTTAACCCTTTTTGCATCCTTAAAATATTATGAAATGAGGAGAGGAAATGAAGAAAAGTTGGCTAAATTTCCAGCAAAAAGTAGCTGGCTGCTTCCCTTCTCTCCATCACTATAAATCATGCATTTGTGTCCTAAAATAAAACACAAGTCTTACTCCTATTGGTTGCTTTCCAAAATAACATTTAAGTCCTTAATGTTTCCTTTAGTTAGACATTGGCATATAATAAATTTGTATTTCATTTATTAACCCACTGTACTTTTTATTTTAATCACATATATCATACTTCAATAATTTTTAATTGGCCGCACATGCCAAAACTTTCAAATTAATGACAGTTATGTCCTTTTTGACATTTCCGTCGCTTAAACATACACATTCGTTTTCCATTATACCCTAACCATGCCTTACTACTATTAGGGTGTATTTTGGGTCCTTACATGTACCTAGTGATACATGTCATAATATACATTATGACATGTATATATATACTTATCATGCATATATATAGCAATGCATGTTGCAACATATACATATTAGCATACACCATGGCATACATAACATCCATTATGCACCATGATCAGTACATACAGCACACATCACAAAAGTTACATATTAACATGCATCATAACATGCATCGAAAAACTTCCACCATAACATGTACAAGAAAAAAAATAATAATACATTCATCATGTGTCATATCATGTACATATTGACATATATCTTAGTATGCTCACATTACATATGTACATAAACATAGTGTGCTAGAGCATATACATATCGCTGCATGTCATAGTGTGTATATATTAGCATTCATCACTAGGCTGGGTGTTGCACGCATCGTGCACGGCAAGCACCTTGCACCTTTCACATTGTATGTTATATCGTGCATATCATGCATGAGTTATGCATGTACATATGAGTCCCACGTCATGTATACAGTTATTATATATACTATGCCACGTTCTTTATATGTATACCATATGCATACATATACCTTCTATACGTCATTCATTTCCTGCAGCCACTTTCATACCATGTCTTATATCATTCATACCGTTCATTGTATACACTCATTTTTATATCGCGTCCCATGTCATGTGCATTATTTGTATATTTTTTCTACTTCTTTGTATGTGATTTTTGCCATACCTTATAATTCATTAATACACATTATTGTGTCATGTTCTATTCATCTTATGTCAAATACATACTCCTATTATGTCTAAGTTATGCCATGTACACAAGCACCATACATCATGCACATTTATTTTTATGTTGTGCCATATTTTGTACATACACGTTCCTTATACATTGCATGCACATACATTATGAATTTATATATATATAGCATCTGTCATGTAGCGTCTACACACATGCATAATTCTGTGTATGTGCTACACACATAGGTATTTGCACATATTTCATGTACGAATTTTGTATAATATGCTTCCACACATGTTTCACATGTGAAATGTTTTACGTGCCTTCTTTATATGTAAATCTTTGTATTCTAATATATGTAACCCTCTTACATGCATCGTTCCCCACACATGGTTCTTGGCATATATTTTGCACATTATTTCACACACAATTCTTTATATACTCACACCATCACTTATGTATATATAAAAATTTTCATGTCAAGTGTACCCAAAACGTGGGCATGATTGCAACTTATTATGGTACCCCTTGATCCAAAGTTTGACCTTGCCCTAGTAGTTCTCAACTATGAATGGCTTTGATCTCATCTCTAGAAATCCACGTTTCATTCTATTTTGAATTAAGCAAAGGGTTTTGTCTCTGATTGTTGGACCACATTAAAGTCTAGACTATACCATGTAATTTCTAAATTTAGAGAACTTTTGGCCCGTTTTGATAACAAATTGAGAAAAACCTAGTTGAAATTAGGGGATTGGGTGAAGCTCACTAAGAGCACTAGAACCTTTTGGATTACCCTTCAAAGTGACCCATGTATAAGACAGAACCTAGAAAATAATTCAGGCAACCCTTCTTTGTATAGCTCTCTACCTTATTTCGCAACCCCTTGCTAGCTCATTGAGCCTTTATTTTGGTATGCTAAATGCGTACCGATTTTGTTGGTACACACGTTAAAACTACCCTTCGCCTAAAATGACTTTTGCCTCCCCTTAAAAGAATGGCCGCTTTAGTAAAGATCGATTTACACTGTGGAAAAAGTAAATAAATGACAAAAAAATAAAAAAAATGAATGACCATGGACACTTGGAGTAATAAGGGGGTGCTAGTCAGAAAAGCTGTAGAATCGATACAAAGAGCATCCAAATTGAGGACAATCTCAGCAAGAACCAGTAGGAACAGGGTCATCCCATTATATATGTCCATAAGACTGAAAAGTCAGTAATCATCAGTCAGCTCATCTGAGGCCATTGTCAGGTACAGAGCTAGGCAAATCAGCCAAATGACACTGGTGTGATAAGTGGGAATGCCTGAGAAGTCATTTAGCACATCGATCAGAAGTTCTAAAGAAAAGAGACTGCCTTTGGACACCAGTTTGGTGACTGTTGAGGTAAGATTCCTAGGGCTTGTAACGCTTTTTTTGGGATTTAGCACACAGTTCGAGACACAAGGCAGAATATCAGAAGCAAACCTTGCGCCGATGATCGCAGCAAATTTCTCAGCCATTGAAAGGTATGGTTCTTAATAGATGAACCTAAAGACATGAAATTGATGGTTCCAATAACAAACAACAGCTAACATGAGATTTCAGTTAAGCCTAAGCCTTCTCAAGAATTTTAAACCCGAGTAAAAGGGGTCAAGTTTTTGGGTCATTTAAAAAGTTTATGCAATTAATTAATGGTTGGTGTCGGTTATTTGAGCAAAAAAAGAAAAAAAGAGGGCCGTTAGAGATAAAAAAAAAAACCGTAACTAGCTCTTTAAGCAAAAGTTAGGCTGAAGAATGGGGTGAAAACCTGAAAAACAGGCAGCCTGTCAAAAAAAAAAAAGAAAAAAGGGCTGTTAGAGATGAGAACCGTAACTAACTCTCTAAGCAAAAATTAGACCGAAAGATGGGGTGAAAACCTGAAAAATAAGCAGTCTATCTTAAGAAAAAAAAAAGAACAAAAAAAGAAAAAGAAAAAGAAAGAAAATAAAAGTACATCTCAAGGCAGTACCCCTTGATAAATCTCAAGGGTTATCTTTTCAACTTTAATCGTTATTCTGAACTCGACGAGCTGAAGTATTATTAGATGTAAATTTAAGAATACCTTGACAGTAGGCAATTGGGTTGGAAATGGTCCTCCCATCAATCGAGTAAATGCCGTGGCTAGTTTTCTCTAGCAACTTGATCCTTCTTTGATAGCCACCAACCTAAGCCTAACATTACAACCTAAGTAAGACCTTTTTTATTCTTAGTTTGGTCTTATCTAATTAGCCGAGATGACCTTTTAATAAGGTTTGGTACATAGGAAGAAGCATATGGTATTTCTTGAGCTTCAAGCGAGAAGCCACGAATGCATTTATGCATTCGAGTTGAGTCTTGTCCCTAACATTGCATCTAGAATTTGCTTTCAAATGTTGAAAAATTCCATTTTGGCCATTCGTACACACACACACATAGAGATTGTGTGGTATACCTTGTGTTTACGCGTTGGTTTAGTAAATCTTTACATTTACATGTTTATCTTCTTACCCCTCATTGAGAATGACTCCTTAATTCTTTTCGCTGAGATTGAATCTATTGAGAATATGGTTCATTCAGTGCACTCAAAGGCAGGTAAAAAAACTTAAGTTTGTGGTATTTAATAGGTTGCAATCATTTCACAACTTTGTGGTATTTCTTGCCATTGTTTATGCAAATGATTCTTTGCACACACCCCACAATAGTATTTGCACATATGCTTTCTACAAATGTTTTTAATACATGGTCGTAGCAAACATTTTACAAATAGTTTTGCACATATAACTTTTGACATACGTCTTTGTGCATAAAATTTTCGACAAACATCTTTCACCATATTAGTCCTTGCAGATATTTTTGCATAAGTGTGAACACTCGTCGCACGTATCTCACGCGCACCTTCTTTGCATGTATTTCACATGCACATTCTTTGCATACATTCTGCATATATCCCATACGTATGATTTTTTGCATGTGTATCACGTGTATAGTTATCCATCTACACATCACACAGATGCAATTATTTGTATATTCATATATGCAATTTTGCACGCATCGTAATTTCGCATGATTCTTTACAAAGTCTTCATGTATATAATGACTTTTCACACACTCCTACATATGATTCTCTACATCTATGTCGGTGCACAATTCCCTTGTCATACGCATAATTATTTGCATATATTTCACATACATGATCCCTTGCATATATTTATCATGCCTGATCCTGTACATATATTCCACATGCATGATCATTTGCAAACATTTCATAGAATACAAATCTTTGCATGCATTCCATAGTCCTTTACATGTATATAAGCCATGTATGTAGTACGTACATCCCATGCACGTAGTTGCGGCATACATCCCATGTACATAATTATTTGCATACATTTCGTGTTCGTCTGTTGCATACTTGTCACATGCATAGTATGCACTTCACATATATAATTCCTTGCAATTGTCTCATGTCTCATTTATGTGCATGCATTGCACATGTATAATCTATTGCATATGTCTAATCCTTCATATGCATAATTCTGCGCATAAATTTTCCACATGCATAACTTTTCATGTCATTTCACACATAAGCGGTTCCCTATATGCACTTACATATGCATGATCCTTTGTACATATCTCACACCGACAATTCTTTGCACGTCTCCCATGTACATAGACCTTTATATACAAGCCATGTACATATTACGTATATTCCGTGCATATAATTTCTGCATATATGAAATGCATACGGTTCTTTATGCATATTTTGCATCCTTAACTTCATACATACATCACATGCATATAATTCAAACAAAAAGTTGTATGAACACACTCCACCTGATACTCCATGTGCATAATCCTTTGTGTACGTTTCATGTATATAGCCATCGGCACATACATAGTCATTTGCACATGTTTTTTTACACAGGCACACACAATCTCTTTTGTATATTCTAGTGCACATAACTTTGCAGGTGAAGCCAAAAAAAAGACATTAGACACAAAGGAGAAAAAAAAAAGACAGTTTTAGAAATCATGTAAGCCTATACTGTAACACCCTTATCACTTCTGTACACTATCTATGCTACAATGCTTATACAGTTATGATAACAAACGCGGTAATTTTTTTTTCTTATAAACTATGATATCACCAATATACCACAATCAATACAATTATCATATCATGATATTCATTATTACATAGTGCAACATCACTCTAAACTGTTACATATAAATGCTACATACTAATAGCTAAATCTTACATATGCATGCGAACAAATAAGTACATACTATTCTCATCTTCAATCTAGAGATCTGATCTAATCTCGAAGCTGATCGTACGCTTGCTTCTCAGACATCCTACTCAGTACCTGCATGCAGTCAAATAAACTATGTGCTGAGCATTAAAAATGCCAGTGGTGATTATGAATCGAAGGATTACCATATTTAACTTAAGCACAAACAAACAGGTATACACTTTGGTCCTCACATTCAGGCTTAATAAGGTCATATTACTATCTAGACCTTCATCCCACTTACATTTCTCAATTTACAATTCATATGGCTTTAATTACAATTTTACATTATTTCTTACTTTGCACTCTAAACTATTTACCTTACTATAACTACTACATTTACAATATAATGCAGTTCTTTTATTACTCTCACTTCATTCACTTCATTTCACTTCTTATATTCTATAATGCATTTTACCTGTACTAACTCCTCAATTCGATATAATTCACTCACTAACCTCAATCAGTGTCACTTATACTTCTTTACTTATTTAACCTATAAATTTCGGTTAACCTTCACATTTTTACATTCATGTACATTTTACACATTAATCTCTATTAATTCATTACTTTTGCAATTAAATCAATTAATTGTTATTTTCACTTCTCATTTCATTCTATTTAACACTATCGCTATTCCTTGTATACTTCTTTACATTTGACATGACAGTTTACATTTTAGCCCCTAACTTATCACTTTCATGTTCATTTTACATATCAGTTTATCTTAACCCCTTTCTCATTACAAATAAATCCATAAAATAGTCATTTATCATTCTTATTCATTCATTCGGTCATTTCATATACAAATTGCAGTTTAGTACAAATTTCATCAATTTCAAGACAATTTACATTTTTGCTCTTCTTTGGACTTTGATTACGAAATTACCATTAAGAAACTTATTTTTCACTTTTAATTTACTCTTTGGATTACAAATTACATGTCAGTCCTTACATTGTCATTTTCATGTGAAATGACATTTTAGTCCCTTAACTTAACACATATGTCATTTAATTTCATTTTTCACTTACATATCATTTCTTAACTTGCTTTTACACTCAATTACTTTTTACCCCTGAACTTTTGTCAAGTTACAATATGGTCCTTATTTTAGCAATTACTTACAATTTTGTCATTCTTTAGCTATATTTCCACTTTTATTCACCTTTAACTTGTAATTTACCAATTAGTCTTACAACTAATTATCTTTGCGGTAAATTACGCTTTGATCCCTAAACTTTTACTTTCTTACATATGAGTCCTTTTTCACTCAATTAGTAATTTTTATTTCAATCTTTACAATTTCAAGTCATTTGTACTATTGTAATCCATTTTACTTATCATTTGGGTGAATTACCTTTTTCACCCTAAACTTTTCATTTCTTTTGAATTCAGTCCTTTTTCTTTTCAATTCTCATTTCATTTTACTTTTCACATTTCAATACATTTTTACATTGTCATTTTTCATTATCATTATCTTTATCACATAAATTACCATTATGCCCCTAATATCATTCCGATAGTCCGTCATTGGCCTACCTAGTGGAGTCGTCATGCTCCACAACAGTACAGTATAGTATCCCTATGGCTAGCCATTATATCCCGAACTAGATCATTACAAGACACTACAAAGGGTCAGAAATATGTCAACAGACTTTCAAATTCACTTTTTAGGTTTCATCAGTTTCACTTACATTCACAGTTCATTTTCATTTCACTTTACCGGTTATACAACATACTCATCAATGTTGTACATTCCATTTTGCATACTTATTTTTCATAATAAGTACTCTTTGGTCAATCAATAGCCATAAATTTACTTCAAAGACACAATCATTCTTTTCTTATCAATTATGCTTTAATTGTTCACTTAATCAATAATAATTTCAATATAGGTATAATTACAATCATTTCACTTTTTGGCATCATTTCCCACCATAGACATAATGGGAAACTTATTTCAAAATATTCGATTAAATCCACATAATTACAATCAAGTAAATATACTTTCAATTTATACATATATTCACTTTATGGCTTAAATATCATTAAATATACTAATTACATCTTTGGTTCATTATATTAATTATTCAATTTTTCATATCATTCTTTTCATTTCAATCTTTCTTTCACTTCTAATTTACTCATCTATTCATTTTATCACTCAACTATCATACAAATGTCATAACCCTCTCCCTTTTTCCTTACTAACCAATTCGGTCACATTTAACACTTATTCCACTAAATTAAACCCCAATTCACATATATATACCATTCAATCACAACTATTCACTGAGTATACCAAAAACATACCTACACATACTATTATGTCTCACCAAGACTTAGACTTACCCTTGCTTTTCTTTCAATTTAACGATCCTAATTAACTTATTTAACTTCCTTAAACTCATTTATCACTCCAATTTCAATTATACATGCTAAACACACATATTCATCATATAGACATAATATAAAACCCTAATTTTTACATGAAAATAATTATATTAAGTAACCACAAACCTCCAAACCATGCTATAGCCTACAAAAGCTCCTCAATCTTGGTCCTCAACCTTTGAAAAGCCAAATCCTTGATGATTTCCTCATTATGGCTGAATATACACAATAAAGGAACACTCATCAATTTCTTCCTTTTATGCAATATAATCTCATAATCATACTTAAAATACCCTAATCTATCATTTAGAGCCAATAAATCATATTAAAATAACTTATTTCACTTATCCCTATTTGAAGACATAAGCCTCATTCTTTATTTTTCCTTGCTTTTCACCCACCAAATGGACACTAGAGGTAGGCTATGATCTCACTTATGGGCTGAATTGCATTTAGGACATTTCAATTTAGGGAGAAAATCAAGTAAGGATTGAAGAAAATGGAGAGAAAAGAGGGAGAGGAAGCTACGGCCAACAAGGGATAGAGGAAGGTAAAAAAGATAAGGGTTATCCAGCTACCCCAACTGCCTATTTAAGTGCTTTTATAGTGGCCTTAAATTGGTTCCACCAATGGTCCAACCAATTACACCTATTTAGACATTTAAGCCCATTTATGCACTTTTCTATAGTTTTCTCACTTCCTAATTCCAATACACTTCAAATTTTATTCTATAATCCATATCATGTAAAAACTAGGCTGTAAACAAAATTTTACCTCAATCAGAGTCCATTTCCAATTCGATCCAATCAAACCAGTCCGATAAGTAAATTTTAAATGTAAAAATATTCGATTAAATCCACTTAATTACAATCAAGTACACATACTTTCAACTTATGCACATATTCACTTTATGGCTTAAATATCATTAAATATACTAATTACATCTTTGTTTCATTATATCAATTATTCAATTTTTCATATCACTCTTTTCATTTCAATCTTTCTTTCACTTTTAATTTACTCATATATTCATTTTATCACTCAATTATCATACAAATACCATAAACCTATTGCTTTTTCCTTACTAACCCATTCGGTCACATTATAATTTTCCTCTAACATTTTTCTTTTCATTCATTTAACACTTCATCTACTAAATTAAACCCCAATTCACATATATATACCTTTCAATCACAACTATTCACTAAGTATACCAAAAACATACCCACACATACTATTATGTCTCACCAAGACTTAGACTTACACTTGGTTTTCCTACACTTGGTTTTCTTTCAATTTAACCATGCTAAATAACTTATTTAACTTCCTTAAACTCATCTATCACTCCAATTTCAATTATATATGCTAAACACACATATTCATCATATAGACATAATATAAAACCCTATTTTTTACATGGAAATAATTAGATTAAGTAACCACAAACCTCCAAACAATCTTATAGCCTTCACAAGCTCCTCAATCTTTGAAAAGCCAAATCCTCAATGATTTCCTCATTATGGCCGAATATACACAATAAAGGAACACTCATCAATTTATTCCTTTTATGCAATATAATCTCATACTCATACTTAAAACACCATAATATACCCTCTAGAGCCAATAAATCACATTAAAACACCTTATTTCACTTCCCCTATTTGAAAGCATAAGCTTGATTCTTTATTTTTCCTTGCTACCCACCCACAAAATGGACACTAGAGGTGGCTATGATCTCACTTATGGGCTGAATTACATTTAGGACATTTGAATTTAGGGAGGAAATCGAGGATTGAAGAAAATGGAGAGAAAAGAGGGAGAGGAAGCTACGGCCAACAAGGGGGAGAGGAAGGCAGAAAAGATAAGCATTATCCAGCTATCTCAACTTCCAATTTAAGTGCTTTTATAGTGGCCTTAAATTGGTCCCACCAATGGTCCAAACAATTAAACACATTTAGATATTTTAGCGCATTTATGCACTTTTCTATGGTTTTCTCACTTCCCAATTTCAATTCACTTCAAATTTGATTCTATAATTCATATCATGTAAAAATAGACTGTACATAAAATTTTACCTCAATCAAAGTCCATTCTAGTCCAATCCAATCAAACCAGTCCAATAAGTAAATTTCCAATGTCCTTAAAAACTTCCCTTTTCACTACCAAAAATTTCTAAATATCATAGAGTCAATCTGAAAATTTTTATCAATTTTAGACATCAGTTGCTATTTTTAAGCTCTCGGTTAAACCTCCGGACAATCGAGTACTATTTAAACCCAAATAATATCTTTTTCATTACTTTCTAAGTTCAAATACTTATAAAAATGATTGTATTACACTCAACATATATTCATTAGACTCCACAAATATTTTCAGCTCAATCGGAGTCTATTTTTCGCTTCGATAATTATTTACCTGTCCGATAGCCGAATTTCCAATGTGACCAAAACATTAAGTTATCAACATCATTAGATTCTATTCATTCAACGAGCACACCCAAATTTTCAAAATCTTTTTCTGAGGTCTATAGCTCAAGTTATGATCCGGTCAAGTTTCGGGTCAAAATAGATCAAACTGGGCTGATTTCACCCTCAGATGCTCGTCTAAGGCCTCCATCGACGACCTGGCCATACCGCCACTGATGGGATGGCTATCCCTTGGCCCACCGACACCCGTCTAACACCACAAACGGCCGTCGATCGCGACAAACGCCCAACCGCTCATTTTTTACTATTTCGGCCATTTCGGACTCGTTTAACCTCCGATTGACCTGAAATTTTTGCCTACAGACTCATACTGACGAGCTCTATCCAATGGTCCAATAAAATATTTGTCAATTCTGGAAAGCACTATTCACCCCAGAAGCACTTTCACTATTAAAAATACTATTCACATCTAACCCGATATTGGGGCTATTACAATTCTCCCCTCCTTAAAGAATTTCGTCCACAAAATTCACTTACATCAGATAGTCCATCTATTAGACTCCATATCATTATATATATTCTTATCATTCCTATACAATCATATAGCACTAACATTTTACACTTAAAACCTATACACTTCACTCGTTTTGGCATACTTTTCTTTCGTATACCTTTCCATTTCATTTACTTACTCTCTATATTCCTTCATTCCAAATGCTATTGTTTAAAGATAATGATAGCCTATTTTTGGAATTGACAACATTGCTATCTAAATAGCATGTCGTCTCACTCAAATCAATATCAACTGTCATTGTCACAATATGCCACCTTGCATCACTATCACACGGTCTAAATCATTCCTAATAATACCATTATCTATATCAAAAAAATCCTTCTCCAAAAGCCAGAATCTCCAAAATCTGAGTTACAGATCGTTTGCATTCTAGCACTATGGGCTGAATTACATTTAGGACATTTGAATTTAGGGAGGAAATCAAGTGCGGATTGAAGAAAATGGAGAGAAAAGAGGGAGAGGAAGCTACGGCCAACAAGGGGGAGAGGAAGGCAGAAAAAATAAGCATTATCCAGCTATCCCAACTGCCAATTTAAGTGCTTTTATAGTGGCCTTAAATTGGTCCCACCAATGATCCAACCAATTAAACACATTTAGACATTTTAGCGCATTTATGCACTTTTCTATGGTTTTCTCACTTTCCAATTCCAATTCACTTCAAATTTGATTCCATAATTCATATCATGTAAAAACTAGGCTGTACATAAAATTTTACCTCAATCAGAGTCCGTTTCTAGTCCGATCCAATCAAACCAGTCCAATAAGTAAATTTCCAATGTCCTCAAAAAATTCCCTTTTTACTATCAAAAATTCCTAAATATCATATAGAGTCAATCTAGAAATTTTTATCAATTTTGGACATCAGTTGCAATTTTTAAACTCTCGGTCAAACCTCCAGACAATCGAGTACTATTTAAACCAAATAATATCTTTTTCATTACTTTCTAAGTTCAAATCCTCATAAAAATGACTGCATTATACTCAATATATATTCATTAGACTCCACAAATATTTTCAGCTCAATCGGAGTCTGTTTTCTGCTTCGTTAATTATTTACCTATCCGATAGTTGAATTTCCAATGTGACCAAAACATTAATTTATCAACATCATTAGATTCTACTCATTTAACGAGAACGCCCAAATTTTCAGAATCTTTTTCTGAGGTCTGTAGCTCAAGTTATGATTCGGTCAAGTTTCAGGTCAAAATCGATCAAACCGAGATGATTTCACCCTCAGACGCCCGTCTGAGGCCTCCATTGACGACCTGGCCATACCGCCACTGATGGGATGGCCATCCCTTGGCCCACCGTCGCCCGTCTATCACCAAAAACGGCCGTCGATCGTGACAAATGCCCAACCGCTCATTTCACTATTTCGGCCATTTCGGACTCGTTTAACCTCCGATTGACCTGAAATTTTTGCCTACAGACTCGTACTGACGAGCTCTCTCGAATGGTCCAATAAAATATTTTTCGATTCCGGGAAGTACTATTCACCCCAGAAGCACTATTCACTATCAAAAATACTATTCACATCTAACCCGGTATTGGGGCTATTACAATTCTCCCCTCCTTAAAAAATTTCATCCACGAAATTCACTTACATCAGATAGTCCATCTATTAGACTCCATATCATTATATATATTCTTATCATTCCTATACAATCATATAACACTAACATTTTACACTTAGAACCTATACACTTCACTCGTTTTGGCATACTTTTCTTTCGTATACCTTTCCATTTCATTTACTCACTCTCTATATTCCTTATTTCCAAATGCTATTGTCTAAAGACAACGATAACCTATTTTGGGAATTGACAACATTGCTATCTAAATATCATGTCGTCTCACTCAAATCAATATCAACTGTCATTGTCACAATATGCCACCTTGCATCACTATCACACGGTCTAAATCATTCATAATAACACCATTATCTATATCAGAAAATCTTTCTCCAAAAGCCAGAATCTCCAAAATCTGAGTTACAGATCGTTTGCATTCTAGCACTATTATGTCCTCAATATCATTCTCAATCCATCCGTAACGTATAACCTCTACTTCACAGATAAGGAACTCAATCAAGTTGGCTAAGGAAAACACATTCTTAAGCACTAACGAGACAATCTCTATACACTCTATTTACTATAACATTATGACCTCTAGGATTTCTTAACAAAACATTCTAGTCTAACTATGCATCCTTCAGATCCTTTTCCTCAATTGGCATGTATATGAACTTAATCTAATCATCACTCCAATCTTAAAATCGCCTAAACCTTGCTCTGATACCAATAAAATTGTAACACCCTCATCACTTCTGTACACTATCTACGCTACAATGCTTATATAGTTACGATAACAAACGCGGTAAATTTCTTTTTTTTTCTTATAAACTATCATATCACTAATATACCACAATCAATACAATTATCATATCATGATATTCATTATTACACAGTGCAACGTCACTCTAAACTGTTACATATACATGCTACATACTAATAGCTAAATCTTACATATGCATGCCAACAAATAAGTACATACTATTCTCATCTTCAATTCGGAGGTCCGATCCCATCTCGAAGCTGATCGTACGCCTGCTTCTCAAACGTCCTACTCGGTACCTGCACACAGTCAAATAAATTACGTGTTGAGCATTAAAAATGCCCAGTGGTGACTACGAATCTAAGGATTTCCATATTTAACTTAAGCACAAACAAACAGGCATACACTTTGGTCCTCACATTCGGGCTTAATGAGGTCATATTACTATCTAGACCTTCATCCCACTTACATTTCTCAATTTACAATTCGTATGGCTTTAATTACAATTTTGCATTATTTCTTACTTTGCACTCTGAACTATTAACCTTAATGTAACTACTACATTTACACTATAATACAATTCTCTTATTACACTCACTTCATTCACTTCATTTCACTTCTTATATTCTATAATGCATTTTACCTATACTAACTCCTCAATTCCATATAATTCACTCACTAACCTCAATCAATGTAACTTATACTTCTTTACTTATTTGACCTATAAATTTCAGTTAACCTTCACATTTTTACATTCATGTACATTTTACACATTAGTCTCTATTAATTCATTACTTTTGCAATTAAACAAATTAATTGTTATTTTCACTTCACTTCTCATTTCATTCTATTCAACACCATCGCTGTTCCTTATATACGTCTTTACATTTGACATGATAGTTTACATTTTAGCTCCTGACTTATTACTTTCATGTTCATTTTACATATTACTTTATCTTAACCCCTTTCTCATTACAAATAAATCCATAAAATATTCATTTATCATTCTTATTCATTCATTTGGTCATTTCATGTCAAAATTACAGTTTAGTCCCGATTTCATCAATTTCAGGACAATTTACATTTTTGCCCTTCTTTGGACTTTGATTACGAAATTACCATTAATCAACTTAGTTTTCACTTTTAATTCACTTTTTGGCTTACAAATTACATATTAGTTCTTACATTGTCATTTTCATGTGAAATTACATTTTAGTCCCTCAACTTAACACATATGTCATTTAATTTCATTTTTCACTTACATATCATTTCTTAACTTGCTTTTACACTCAGTTATTATTTTGTCCGTGAACTTTTGTCAAGTTACAATATGGTCATTGTTTTTGCAATTACTTACAATTTTGTCATTCTTTACCTATATTTCCACTTTTATTCACCTTTAACTTGTAATTTACCAATTAGTCTTACAACTAATTATATTTTGCTGTAAATTACACTTTGGTCCCTAAACTTTTACTTTCTTACGTAAGAGTCCTTTTTCACTCAATTAGTATTTTTCATTGCATTCTTTTCAATTTCAAGACATTTTTACTATTATAATCCATTTTACTTGTCATTTGGGTGAATTACCTTTTTCACCACAAACTTTTCATTTCTTTTCAATTCGGTCCTTTTTCTTTTCAATTCTCATTTCATTTTACTTTTCACATTTCAACACATTTTTACATTGTCATTTTTCATTATCATTATACTTTATCAAATAAATTACCATTATGCCCCTATTATCATTCCGGTAAGAATCTGTGAACCGAATAAACAAGGTGTGGATCCAATTGTCCACGATAGTAAAGACTGTTCCCGAAGGATCACTCTACAGTAATAGTAAACAGTACATCAGTGAACAGTTTCTCAATTATCAGTATGGTAGTCCGTCATTGGCCTACCTAGTGGAGTCATCATTCTCCACAACAGTACAGTACAGTATCCCTATGGCTAGCCATTATATCCCTGACTAAATCACTAATAGATACTACTAAGGGCCAGAAATATCTCAACAGACTTTCAAATCCGCTTTTGAGGTTTCAACAGTTTCACTTACATTCACAGTTCATTTTCATTTCATTTTACCAGTTATACAACATACTCATCAATGTTGTACATTCCATTTTGCATACTTATTTTTCATAATAAGTATTCTATGGTCAATCAATGGCCATAAATTTACTTTAAAGACAAAATCATTCTTCTCTTATCAATTATTCTTTAATTGTTCACTTGATTAAAAATAATTTCAATATACATATAATTTCAATCATTTCACTTTTTGGCATCATTTCCCACCATAGACATAATGGGAAACTTATTTCAAAATATTCGATTAAATCTACTTAATTACAATCAAGTACATACACTTCCAATTTATACACATATTCACTTTATGGCTTAAATATCATTAAATATACTAATTACATCTTTAGTTCATTATATAAATTATTCAGTTTTTCATATCATTTCTTCATTTCAATCTTTCTTTCACTTTTAATTTACTCATCTATTCATTTTATCACTCAATTATCATACAAATATCAAAAACCTATCCCTTTTTCCTTGCTAACCCATTCGGTCACATTACAATTTTCCTCTCACATTTTTCTTTTCATTCAATTAACATTAATCCACTAAATTAAACCCCAAATCACATATATATACCTTTCAATCACAACTATTCACTAAGTATACCAAAAACATACCTACACATACTATTATGTCTCGCCAAGACTTAGACTTCCACATGGTTTTCTTTCAATTAAACCATGATAATTAACTTATTTAACTTCCTTAAACTCATCTATCACTCCAATTTCAATTATACCTGCTAAACACATATATTCATCATATAGACATAATATAAACCTAATTTTTACATGGAAATAATTAGATTAAGTAACCACAAACCTCCAAACCATGCTATAGCCTTCACAAGCTCTTCAATCTTGGTCCTCAACCTTTGAAAAGCCAAATCCTCAATGATTTCCTCATTAAGGCCGAATATACACAATAAAGGAACACTCATCAATGTCTTCCTTTTATGCAATATAATCTCATAATCATACTTAAAATACCCTAGTCTATCCTCTAGAGCCAATAAATTACATTAAAACACCTTATTTCACTTACCCCTATTTGAAGACATAAGCTTGATTCTTTGTTTTTCCTTGCTTTTCACCCACCAAATGGTCACTAGAGGTGGCTATGATCTCACTTATGGGCTGAATTTCATTTAGGACATTTGAATTTAAGGAGAAAATCAAGTAAGGATTGAAGAAAATGGAGAGTAAAGAGGGAGAGGAAGCTACGACCAACAAGGGGGAGAGGAAGGCAGAAAAGATAAGGGTTATCCAGCTACCTCAATTTCCAATTTAAGTGCTTTTATAATGGCCTTAAATTGGTTCCACCAATGGTCTAACCAATTAAACCCATTTAGACATTGAAGCACATTTATGCACTTTTCTATGGTTTTCCCACTTCCCAATTCCAATTCACTTCAAATTTGATTCCATAATTCATATCATGTAAAAACTAGGCTGTACAAAAAATTTTACCTCAATCAGAGTCCGTTTTCAGTATGATCCAATCAAACCAGTCTGATAAGTAAATTTCCAATGTCCTCAAAAAAATCTCTTTTCACTATAAAAAATTCCTAAATATCATATAGAGTCAACATGGAAATTTTCATCGATTTTGGTCATTATTTGCTATTTTTAAAGTCTCGGTCAAACCTCTGGTGAATCGATTACTATTTAAACCGAAATCATATATTTTTCATTACTTTCTAAGTTCAAATCCTCATAAAAATTACTCCATTACACTCAACATATATTCATTAGATTCCATAAATAATTTTGGCTTAATCGGAGTATGTTTCCCGCTCCAATAATTATTTATCTGTCCGATAGTCGAATTTCTAATGTCACCAAAACATTAATTTCTCAATACAATTAGATTCTACTCATTCATACGAGCACGCCCATGTTTTCATAATCTTTTTTTGAGGTCTGTAGCTCAAGTTTTGGTTTAGTCAAGTTTCGGGTCAAAATCAGTCAAACCAGGCCGATTTCAACCTCAGACGCTTGTCTGAGGCCTCCACCAATGGTATGGCTGTCCCTCCACTGATGGGATGGCCATCCCTCAGCCCACCGATGCCCGTCTGTAACAACAGAAGGCTGTCAGTCGCAACAGATGCCTGGCCGCTCATTTTTCACTATTTCGGCCATTCCGGACTCATTTGACCTCCGATTGACCTGAAATTTTCGCCTACGGACTCGTATTGACGAGTTCTATCTAATGGTCTAAAAAATATTTTACAATTCCGCGAAGTATTATTCACTATCAAAAAATACTATTCACTATCAAAAAATACTATTCACATCTAACCCGGTATTGGGGCTGTTACAATTCTCCCCTCCTTAAAGAATTTCGTCCACGAAATTCACTTACAACAGATAGTCCATCTATTAGACTCCATATCATTATATATATTCTTATCATTCCTATACAATCATATAACACTAAACCCAAGAAGAAAAGGAGGAAGGAACCCAAATACCAGAAACCCTAAACCCAAACACATACCTCCTTAATCTTGCTCCAAAACTCAATCAAAATCACCTCTAAGCAAGCACAAAGTCCGGCCAAAAGAGAAGGAGAGGGAAGACAAAGAATGGAGAAGAGAAGAAGAAGAGGAGGCGTGAGAGGAAGGGGAGAACGGGAACCAAAATTTTTGTGTTCCCTCCCTCTCTCTCTCTTTCTTTTCTTCTTTTCTTCATTCAATGCCCACCAACCTTGCCATATGGCAAGTTCTCATTGGACCAAAATTCCACCTTTTGACTTCAACCACCAAGGCACCATACACCTACCTCACTTGATAACTCTTAACTAGATATTTTCCAACCTTGGTACCACACACACAAACCACTAGATAATTGCCACAACCAAAACACCCTACAACCATACACCACAAGCACACCAAATAATTCCCACACTTAACTTATTTAATAAATTACTTAGCAATTAAATCCTTATCATCCAAATTTCTCATGCACAATTTACTGAAATATCCTTCACTTATCCGACTTAGCTTACCAAATCCGACTAGGCCCGATTTGGGGTGTGACAACTCTTCCCTCCTAAAAGAATTTCATCCTCGAAATTCACTTACACCGGAAGGATTCTCAACACTACGCTCCAAATCACCATCAAACTCATACACTTCACCTCCAAATTACTCACTCGCTTCCACTCACCGCTATTGCTATACTCTTAAATTACTTCTTATATTCGAACCAAACACGTTCAGCAAAATAATCCTTAATTAACCTCACATCAGAAACCCACAGCACAAACACTCCACGTAAAAACCACCCGACTTTCGCCGATAGTCACACAAATCCTTTAATACTTCAAAGATGTCCATCATACATGCCGTTCCTCTTTACCAACAATACCTTGACAATTCCAAAACCTTCTTACATTCACTTGTACGAGATCCCGAAATACTCCTTCTATTCACTCAAACCAAGCACAGATCACTTCCATTAACAATTGCTATGACAACCATTACCACTCTTAACCTTAATACCAAATACTCCATGTACACCCTGTTAGCTTTCCCTCAGTCGAAACACATATGCAATGCTTTTCATGTATGGTCAAAGGGATGATGATGTAATGAGATTGAGATGATTCATGTATGCAGAGTGATGCGATTGATGCTACAATGATGCACTTTGTCCCATCCCCATGATTTAATATGCTTTCATTCAAAAACTTTTTCTGGAGATAGCTGACAGGCATACAGAGTATTATCAAGACCTTATAGAATCCAAATACCCTTCCATCTCAAGCACACTAAAACAACATTACTCAAACATATCAAAAGAGAACTTACCAGAAGGCGTTGCAGGCTCTGTTGCTTCACTAGGGTGCGTAACAAATCCCGATGGCACACGGGCAGTTCGAAGCAATTCCTCCACATCCTTTCTAGCTTGCTGAGCTAGATTCTCCCTCATCTTAGGACAATCAGCAATCTGATGCTCCATACTGCCACATCTGAAACAAGCACCCGTAAATTTTTGGCACGGCCCCCGATGTCGTTTCTGGCAGTGCTGACATATAGGAGGTACCCACTTCTTCCTACACTTTCCCCCATGTTGCTTCTGACAAAATTGACACATCGGAGGTTCTTGAATTCCTTTTTCCGTTGATACTTCTCTACTTGACACCCTTCTCTTTTGAGGCACCCTCCGAACAGAATCCTGAGGAATCCGAGGAGCAGTCAACCTATCCAATATTTGAATCAACCCTTGCACTAACGTCCTACCATCGGAAGCAGGATCGGGATTTCCAACCAAAGGAGGCTCGGAAACACTCTGATCAGCACTAACTGGATTCATACTTTCCGTTGTCTCGCCCATATCCGCACTAGAATCAGACTCCATCTAGATGCGACACATGATAAGACACATCTGCATTAGGCCACGACACAACCGACTCGCATTCAAAAATACGACACAAACCAATTAGCATACCAAAACTTGACACTCAAATAAACAAAGGCATCCAGAACTGCCAAACCTGGCTCTGATACCACTAACTGTAACACCCCCTTCCGACACCCCCATTGAAAGGGCGCCGGCGGTTGTGCTACATGAAACGAAGCATACATTCACACATCATAAGCATATAGAAATACGAGGGAATTAAAAACTTTTGAGGGCACAAGCTGATCATGCAATACATCGCACACACCCACAAGCACTAAGCGGAAGCATACTGCCATGCAAACATGCATTCATTCAGCGGAAGCATTCATTAGGCAGAAAAGGTACAAAAACTAATCCAAAATATTAAAACTTGAAAACACTTACATAACCTAAAAATTACATCAAGATCTTTATATATATACATATACAAAATGTTATAGAAATACAACATCCAAAATACATAAGCTGGTAACAAAATACAAAACTTCTAACTCCTACGTGGCCGACCTTGCAGATATGCGTCTCGAACCGAACCAAACCTGCCACCTGCACGGGAAAAGAGCCCGTGCTAAGCGATAACGCTTAGTGGGGAAAACACACAGCAATAAGGACGACCATTCACAATGGTCGTCAAGGCCTAACACATTCACAAATGGCATAAGCAATTATTCATAGCATACGGAATCACATGCTTGTACAAAAATACCATGCATTCATAAGATTATATCCATAAAAACGTACACATTACTAGAGTATTCATTTCATTGACAAAATCAGGCAGTTACCACATTCCTAATATCATATTAGTCGAACTAATACAAACAGAAGGTTATACAAAATACAAGTATTAACATGCAGAAGTACTTACGATCTCACATGCATGAACTTACCGAGGTATCAAGTATCAATGTCTTACCGTGCGCAGTCACAAGAGATATTACACGTGCAAAAATATCATACCAGGGTACCCATGCATTAACTGATAACTCATTCGCATGCAACATCATTACCATAATAATAACTATCATGCTAAGAACACTGACTACCTAAACATACATTTGTCATGCCATAACACACATACATTAGTTGAACCCAAGAAAAGACTTCAAACACTCCAAGTCCACTGTGCGACTCTATCACATAACATAACATATCATGCCATAAACGCAGAAACATGACTACATGCCAAAGATGCTACAATAGCTGAGACCAACAGAACAAATAGCCGGATATTGCCTTCTAAGCATACATTAATACAAAATCATATTTTTATACAATTAAGCTTGCCTCACCAACATCCATTACCGCACATACACTTACCAAGGCCGATCCACATGCATTATACCTCAAATAACACGTATGTGATCATTCAATCGCCCAGATCACCTTATTACGCACACTCAAACACATGCTACCATAATAGTTAACAGTACAGAACCTCATTCATATACACATTAATTAACCATATCGATTCGAACTCAGCTTACATTCGTATACATAATATCTCATATGCTTATAACCTAATTAGTCAGATCCACATTCTCATACACATAACATAATAAAATATGTTCATGGCATTAGAGCAATTATGATCACAGTCATACACGTCTTAATTTCATTACTTAGATCCAAAACTGATAGTATACAAATTCATTCACAAAATGATTTACATATACAGATACACAGTTAAATATGTCCAGATTACATGTTTAGGTCACACCCAAACCATTCAGAGATTCAAGAACACATTCGGATACAAATTCGATCCATATGTCCAAAATCATACTCATACGAATATTACATTCTCTTGTTCAAATTAGACGAAACAAACAGAATACCTGCTGACTCAAAATAGTGGATAACGAGTAATCTGGCAGTGCCTCGCTGGCACGAACGGGCGCACCTTACTGGTACGAATCGAAGTAATCACATTAATTCTCATTCGAAACACTTTCACATTAGGGGATCTTAATCAAGATCCAAACACATTAAAGGGTTCGCGAGGAACCAAACACGGACCTGATCAGGGTCCAAACATTCAAAGGGCTGCAGCTAATGAAACTCTATTAGGCATGCCTAACTATCCACTTAATTGATTCGCAGGTTAAAAGAATACACAGTCAACGTCCATAATTCAATAATAATAAGCAAAGGAATCCACATACTTTGATAAATCAATACATGCACAATTATTGCTCATAATAAGTGATATTGCGTGCTAGAAACCAGAATTTAACATTCCCAAAACATGTAAAACAAAAGAGGTTTTATTGTAAAAACAGGGTAGGTCACGGTCACAACCAAATTGGTTGTCACTGTGACATACCAAAACTCTCGGCAGAATGCTGATAAGGGGTACCTCACGGTTACAACCAAATTGGTTGTCACCATGACGTACCAAGAAAATCAACAGAACCCAAAAGCTGGACATGTCACGGTCACTACCAAATTGGTTGTCACCGTGACATGTCCCCAACCCAAAATAGAATTGAAGTTTTGGGTACCTCACGGTCACAACCAAAATGGTTGTCACCGTGATGTACCAAAGAAGCCAAATAGAAGCAAAAGTTTGGGTACCTCACGGTCACAACCAAATTGGTTATCACCGTGACGTACCCAAAACCCAGAACAAAAGCAAAAATATGGACACCTCACGGTGGTAACCAAATTGGTTGCCACCGTGACCCATGCCCAGATACGATTCCATAGGTGTAGACACCGGGTCCCGAGTAGCCTTGATCAGGATTACCCGATGATGAAATTTAGCTATGCCGGCTTATAGGCAAAAAGATTGGAGTTCGGAAGTGATTTTTCCTTGTCTTTTCGATGAGCATAAAGTGTATTTTAAAAATATTTTTAAAATTATTTTGGAGAAGAAAAAGTGTATTTTAGATTAGTGGAATTAAAAAAAAAAAGGTTGAAAAATGTTGAAAAAAAGTGTGAAAAATGATGAAAAAATGGTGAAAAATCGAGGGAAAAAATAGCGACGAAAAGGCGACGGCCAAGGGCCGTCGCGAATCTCCGTGCGCGGAACGCTGTAGAGCGCGCCCTCCGCTCGACCGATGCCCTGGGCTTCGGTCGCTCTGCGTGAGCGACGCCTTGGGCGTCGCTCGCTCCGCGCACGTCGTGCGCGACTCGCCGATTTCACCCCCATTTCGCCCTTTTCGCCCATTTTTCGATTCCCACTTGATTTTTAACCGTTTTTGGACGGTTTTGGGTGGTTTTTTGGGTAGTTTTTGAGGGTTAAAACACTAGAAAAAATTCAGATTTGGGGGAGGACGAACTAAGAACATTTAGAGAGGAAAAAACTGAATTTTGAAGCTTTTGAGTTGAGAGAAAAAATCCATCTTACACACTTGTTTCCAAGAGTTTTTCTTCAAGTTTTCAAGCTATTTTCTAAGCATTTTCACAAGAAAAGACAAGGAATTCAACACTTTTACCTTCAATTCTTCAAAACTGAATTTGAGGGTAATTATTCTTGGTTTTACTCATTAATTCTCTTGTTAATTTCACTTATTTTTGTTTCCAATTAACATATTAAACATGTAAATTCTCTTAGTCTCCATGTTCTTCTTTTTTTTTTTAATCTTCAATTGTTCATATAACAAGTAAACTCTTTAAATTCTATTATCTTATTTTCATTTGTCCATATTATTATGCATGTTTAATTTAGTTGGTTAATATCTTTGATCTCTTTATGTTATATTATGATTATTATTGCATGTGTTAATTATCATTAAAATTTTTATTAGACTTGTTTATGGCTATCATTAGATTCTAGTATCACTATTATCATTAATCTTATTGTTCATATTTTGCATGTATGTTAAATTTCAAATTTATTTTCTTATGCCTTTTATGTTAGATATTACTTTAAGCTCTATTATGCATGTTAAGTTTTATTATTCTTATGTTATGTTTTCATGCACATCTTAGGAGTATTAAAATTGATTGTCACTAATCTTTCATGCATGTTAATCACCATTATTAATAAATTGCATTTGCCATGATGTTATCTCACTTTATGCTTGTTAAATTGCATCATAATTATTTTTATGCATGTTATGGTATCTTAGGCATGTTATATGGTCATTATACATATTATCTTTTATGTCATCTCATCTCTTTGGGTTAATTTCTAACATGAATCTCTTCTATTTTATTTTTGGTTGCAAATCATTGTTTTATTCTCATTTGAGCACCAATGCACGAGAAGGAGGATATGCGGAGTTTTGTATTTTCATTGAACATTTTCAATTCTCATTTTATTTATATTTCCTTGTATATATTCGTTGAATAAAATGTTTTTTTATGCACGCATGAATAAAAATCACACAAATATTTCTAATAAATTAATTTGGATTTTTCATAATAAATGGGACCAATGTCCTAATTTTCATCCCAAATAAATCATCTTATCCAAAATGTTTTCTTTAATTATGCATGCGGGGACCAAAGTCCCCATAATTAATAAATTCCCCGGTTTTATGTATGTTTGCATTTTTAAATGGGAGTTGTATTCCGCTCCTGGTATTATTGTAATTTATTTTTGATGTTATTTTTGATATGTTTATCTTATCACTTTCAATGTGAATATTTGCGCTTTTAAATTAAAATTGCATCGTGTGGAGAGAGAGCGAGTTAATAAACTCAAAACAAAATTATAAAATTAATCAAGGTAGAAATAGATGCGAAGTCCCGAACCCATTCTCTGGTCTTTGGGCTCAAAGAGGCTAGAGGTTTACCCTCTAAGACACCTCTTGTGTCACGAGACTTAGACATTAATCCTAGGCTCCTTTGGGCGAGAGGTTTAACCTCCAAGACCCCTTTGGCTTGCCCAAAATGGATAAAAGCGTTGTCTTTGGACTTAAGGAGGCGAGAGGTTTACCCTCCAAGACCCCTTCGGCTTACCTAAAATGGATGAAAGCGCTGTCTTAGGCTCTCCGAGGTGAGAGAAACTTTCCCAATATTTTATTGGGTGGCGACTCCATGAAACCTCCTTGTTGCCCAAAATAGATGCACTTGTAATTCGTTACAAGTTGTCAACGGACCTCAAATGCCCGATCGCCCTCAAGCGGGCGGTCAAGGGGCGCTCACGCAGGTCCGACACGCGTCACAATAGGGCAAATTCCAAATCATTCAAACCAAAATCCCAAAACTTTCACTTCAAACAACATGTCCTCACTCCAAACATAATCTTAAACCAAATCAAACATCAATAATTCATGCCATAAACAAAATCAACTCATAAATTCAAGAATAACATCAATTTACATAATCAATGCATCACTACTCATCATTATTACACTCAAGAACACAATCAAGTTCTTCAAACCACATTTGGACTTTCTTAACACATCTAAAGCAAAACCCATAACATATGAACCATAAAACACTTCATAATCACCATGATTTCCAGAAATCAAATATAAACATACAAATACACACAAACTTGATCCTAGAACAGGAAGGCAAAGACATTCCCAAACCTCTTTCGAAGCACAACCCACAAACTCTTCAAGCTTTAAATCTTCAATCTTCCTTGCCCTAGAGCTTCTTCTTGCCAACTTGAACTTGCACAAACAGAAACCCAGAAAAATTACTCATCCAAACCCAAATAACTCAAACAAAAACAAAGAAGAAAAGGAGGAAGGAACCCAAATCGCAGAAACCCTAAACCCAAACACATACCTCCTTAATCTTGCTCCAAAACTCAATCAAAATCACCTCTAAGCAAGCACAAAGTCCGGCCAAAAGAGAAGGAGAGGGAAAACAAAGAATGAAGAAGAGAAGAAGAAGAGGAGGCGTGAGAGGAAGGGGAGAACGAGAACCAAAATTTCTGTGTTCCCTCCCTCTCTCTCTTTCTTTTCTTCTTTTCTTCATTCAATGCCCACCAACCTTGCCACATGGCAAGTTCTCATTGGACCAAAATTCCACCTTTTGACTTCAACCACCAAGGCACCATACACCTACCTCACTGGATAACTCTTAACTAGATATTTTCCAACCTTGGTACCACACACACAAACCACTAGATAATTGCCACAACCAAAACACCCTACAACCATACACCACAAGCACACCAAATAATTCCCACACTTAACTTATTTAATAAATTACTTAGCAATTAAATCCTTATCATCCAAATTTATCATGCACAATTTACTAAAATATCCTTCACTTATCCGACTTAGCTTACCAAATCCGACTAGGCCCGATTTGGGGTGTGACAGTCTCAGTCAAATCAGTATCAACTGTCATTATCACAATATGCCACCTTGCATCACAATCACACAGTCTAAATCATTCCTAATAATACCATTATCTATATCAGAAAATCTTTCTACAAAAGCTAGAATCTCCAAAATCTGAGTTATAGATCGTTTGCATTCTAGCACTGTTATGTCCTCAATATCATTCTCAATCCATCCTTAACGTATAACCTCTACTTCACAGATAAGGAACTCAATCAAGTTGGATAAGGAAAACAAATTCTTAAGCACTAACAAGACAATCTCTATACACTCTGTTTACTATAACATTATGACCTCCAGGATTTCTTAACAGAACATTCTAGTCTAACTATGCATCCTTCAGATCATTTTCCTCAATTGGCATGTATATGAACTTAACCCAATCATGTACCCTACTCCGATCTTCGAATCGCCTAAACCGTGCTCTGATACCAATAAAATTATAACACCCTTATCACTTTTCTACACTATCTACGCTACAATGCTTATACAGTTACGATAACAAACACGGTAAAAAAAAGTTTCTTATAAACTATCATATTACCAATATACCATAATCAATACAATTATCATATCATGATATTCATTATTACACAGTGCAACATCACTCTGAACTGTTACCTATACATGCTATATACTAACAGCTAAATCTTACAAATGCATGCCAATAAATAAGTACATACTATTCTCATCTTCAATCCGGAGGTTCGATCTAATCTCAAAACTGATTGTACGCCTGCTTCTCAGATGTCCTACTCGGTACCTGCACGTAGTCAAATAAATTACGTGCTGAGCATTAAAAATGCCCAGTGGTGATTACGAATCTAAGGATTTCCATATTTAACTTAAGCACAAACAAACAGGCATACAATTTGGTCCTCACATTCAGGCTTAATGAGGTCATATTACTATCTAGACCTTCATCCGACTTACATTTCTCAATTTACAATTCGTATGGCTTTAATTACAATTTTACATTATCTCTTACTTTGCACTCTGAACTATTTACCTTACTGTAACTACTACATTTACACTATAATATAGTTCTCTTATTACACTCACTTCATTTCACTTCTTATATTCTATAATGCATTTTTCTTGTACTAACTCCTCAATTCCATATAATTCACTCACTAACCTCAATCAGTGTCACTTATACTTCTTTACTTATTTGACCTATAAATTTTGGTTAACGTTCACATGTTTACATTCATGTACATTATACACATTAGTCTCTATCAATTCATTACTTTTTCAATTAAATCAATTAATTGTTATTTTCACTTCACTTCTCATTTCATTCTATTCAACACTATCGCTATTCCTTGTACACTTCTTTACATTTGACATGACAGTTTACATTTTAGCCCCTGACTTATCACTTTCATGCTCATTTTACATATTAGTTTATCTCAGCCCCTTTCTCATTACAAATAAATCCATAAAACATTCATTTATCATTCTTATTCATTCATTCGGCCATTTCATATACAAATTACAGTCTTGTCCTTATTTCATCAATTTTAGGACAATTTACATTTTTGCCCTTCTTTGGACTTTGATTACGAAATTACCATTAATCAACTTAGTTTTCACTTTTAATTCACTCTTTGGCTTACAAATTACATATTAGTCCTTACATTGTCATTCAGGCTTAATGAGGTCATATTACTATCTAGACCTTCATCCCACTTACATTTCTCAATTTACAATTCGTATGGCTTTAATTACAATTTTACATTATCTCTTACTTTGCACTCTGAACTATTTACCTTACTGTAACTACTACATTTACACTATAATATAGTTCTCTTATTACACTCACTTCATTTCACTTCTTATATTCTACAATGCATTTTTCTTGTACTAACTCCTCAATTCCATATAATTCACTCACTAACCTCAATCAGTGTCACTTATACTTCTATACTTCTTTACTTATTTGACCTATAAATTTCGGTTAACGTTCACATGTTTACATTCATGTACATTATACACATTAGTCTCTATCAATTCATTACTTTTTCAATTAAATCAATTAATTGTTATTTTCACTTCACTTCTCATTTCATTCTATTCAACACTATCGCTATTCCTTGTACACTTCTTTACATTTGACATGACAGTTTACATTTTAGCCCCTGACTTATCACTTTCATGCTCATTTTACATATTAGTTTATCTCAGCCCCTTTCTCATTACAAATAAATCCATAAAACATTCATTTATCATTCTTATTCATTCATTCGGTCATTTCATATACAAATTACAGTTTTGTCCTTATTTCATCAATTTTAGGACAATTTACATTTTTGCCCTTCTTTGGACTTTGATTACGAAATTACCATTAATCAACTTAGTTTTCACTTTTAATTCACTCTTTGGCTTACAAATTACATATTAGCCCTCACATTGTCATTTTCACATTTTAGTCCCTCAACTTAACACATATGTCATTTAATTTCATTTTTAACTTACATATCATTTCTTAACTTGTTTTTACACTCAATTACTGTTTTGCTCCTGAAATTTTGTCAAGTTACAATATGGTCCTTATTTTAGCAATTACTTACAATTTTGTCATTGTTTAGCTATATTTCCACTTTTATTCACCTTTAACTTATAATTTACCAATTAGTCTTACGACTAATTATCTTTGTGGTAAATTACGCTATGGTCCCTAAACGTTTACTTTCTTACATATGAGCCATTTTTCACTCAATTAGTCATTTTCATTTCAATCTTTACAATTTCAAGTCATTTTTACTATTATAATCCATTTTACTTGCCATTTGGGTGAATTACCTTTTTCACCCCAAACTTTCATTTCTTTTCAATTCAGTCCTTTTTCTTTTCAATTCTCATTTCATTTTACTTTTCACATTTTTACATTGTCATTTTTCATTATCATTATACTTTATCATGTAAATTACCATTATACCACTAGTATTATTCTCGTAGGAATCTATGAAGTGGATAAACAGGGTGTGGATCCAGTGGTCCACGACAGAAAAGAGTGTTCCCGAAAGATCACTCAATAGTAATAGTAAATAGTATAGCAGTGAACAGTATATCAATTATCAGTATGGTAGTCCATCATTGGCCTACCTAGTGGAGTCGTCATGCTCCACAACAGTACAGTATAGTATCCCTATGGCTAGCCATTATATCCCAGACTAGATCATTGCAAGACACTACTAAGGGCCAGAAATATGCCAACCAACTTTTAAATTCACTTTTCAGGTTTCATCAGTTTCACTTACATTCACAGTTCATTTTCATTTCACTTTACTAGTTATACAACATACTCATCAATGTTGTATATTCCATTTTGCATACTTATTTTTCATAATAAGTATTCTTTGGTAAATCAATGGCCATAAATTTACTTCAAAGACACAATCATTCGTTTCTTATCAATTATGCTTTAATTGTTCACATAATCAAAAATAATTTCAATACACATATAATTTCAATCATTTACCTTTTTGGCATCATTTCCCACCATAGAAATAATGGGAAACTTATTTCAAAATATTTGATTAAATCCACTTAATTACAATCAAGTAAATATACTTTCAATTTATACACATATTCACTTTATGGCTTAAATATTATTAAATATACTAATTACATCTTTGGTTCATTATATCTATTATTCAGTTTTTCATATCATTCTTTTCATTTCAATCTTTCTTTCACTTCTAATTTACTCATCTATTCATTTTATCACTCAATTATCATACAAATATCATAAACCTATCCCTTTCTCCTTACTAACCTATTCGGTCACATTACAATTTTCCTCTAACATTTTTCTTTTCATTCATTTAACACTTAATCCACTAAATTAAACCCCAATTCACATATATATACCTTTCAATCACAACTATTCACTAAGTATACCAAAAACATACCAACACATATTATTATGTCTCACCAAGATTTAGACTTACACTTTGTTTTCTTTCAATTTAACCATGCTAATTAACTTATTTAACTTCCTTAAACTCATCTGTCACTCCAATTTCAGTTATACATGCTAAACACACATATTCATCATATAGACATAATATAAAACCTAATTTTTACATGGAAATAATTAGATTAAGTAACCACAAACCTCAAACCATGCTATAGCCTTCACAAGCTCCTCAATCTTGCTCCTCAACATTTGAAAAGACAAATCCTCAATGATTTTGTCATTATGGTCAAATATACACAATAAAGGAACACTCGTCAATTTCTTCCTTTTATGCAATATAATCTCATAATCATACTTAAAACACCCTAATCTATCCTTTAGAGCCAATAAATCTCATTAAAACACCTTATTTCACTTACCCCTATTTGAAGATAAAAGCTTGATTCTTTATTTTTCCTTGCTTTTCACCCACCAAATGGACACTAGAGGTGGCTATGATCTCACTTATGGGCTGAATTGCATTTAGGACATTTGAATTTAGGGAGAAAATCAAGTAAGGATTGAAGAAAATGGAGAGAAAAGAGGGAAAGGAAGCTACAACCAACAAGGGGGAGAGGAAGGCAGAAAAGATAAGGGTTATCCAGCTACCTCAACTGCCAATTCAAGTTTTTTTATAGTGGCCTTAAATTGGTTCCACCAATGGTCTAACCAATTAAACCCATTTAGACATTTAAGCCCTTTTATGCACTTTTCTATGGTTTTTCCACTTCCCAATTCCAATCCACTTCAAATTTGATTCAATAATTTATATCATTTAAAAACTAGGTTGTACATAAAATTGCACCTCAATTAGAGTCTGTTTCCAGTCCGATCCAATCAAACCAGTATGATAAGTAAATTTCCAATGTCCTTAAAAAATTCATTTTTCACCCTCAAAAATTCCTAAATATAATATAGATTCAATCTAGGAATGTTCATCAATTTTGGACATCATTTGCTATTTTTAAAGTTTCAGTCAAACCTCCTATCAATCAAGTAGTATTTAAACCGAAATCATATCTTTTTCATTACTTTATAAGTTCAAATCCTCATAAAAATGACTCCATTGCACTCAACATGTATTCATTAGACTCCACGAATATTTTTGGCTCAATTGGAGTCTCTTACTCGGTCCAGTAATTATTTACCTTTCCGATAGCTGAATTTCCAATGTCACCAAAATATTAATTTCTTAACACTATTATATTTTACTCATTCATACCGGCATGCCCATATTTTCAAAATCTTTTTCTGAGCTCTATAACTCAAGTTATGGTTCGGTCAAATTTCGGGTCAAAATCGGTCAAATCGGGCCGATTACACCCTCAGACGCCCGTCTGAGGCCTCCACCGATAGCATGGCCGTCAGTCCACCGATGGGATGGCTGTCCCTTTGCCCACCGATGCCCGTCTATCACCACAGACAGCCGTTGATTGCGACAGACGCTCGACCGCTCATTTTTCACTGTTTCGGCCATTCCGAACTCATTTGACCTCCGATTGATCTGAAATTTTTGCCTATGGACTCGTAATGATGAGCTCTATCTAATGGTCTAATAAAATATTTATTAATTTTGAGAAATACTATTCACACCAGAAGCACTATTCGTTATCAAAAAATACTATTCACATCTTACCCCGGTATTGGGGCTATTACACATACAATAGAGGGGCGCCCCAAAGAAAATAAAGTCTATCCATGCACACTATGTTAGGAGAAATCAGTAATTTTCTCTATCATAATATGTAAAGGTTAAAGAAAAACAATTAAAATGTAAAATCCAAGATCTCTTAAGAAACAAAAAAAAATTCCTCTTAAGAGACACTGAAGATTTTAAAATCTATCTTCCTACAGGTAAGCATCAAAACACCAAATCTAATTTCCTTTAAGGAGGCTCAAATCTTATTTTCTCTAATGAGGCTCAAATATAATTTCTTCTAGGGAGGCTCAAATTTAATTTCCTCTAAGTAGGCTAAAATCTGATTCCCTCTTTGGAAACTCAAATCCAATTCCCTCTTTGGAGGCCCAAATCTAATTTTCTCTCAAGAGGCTCAAAATTTAGGTTTTTTAGTGAGTGTCTACGTCTTTCAGTGAGCATAAATTTTCAAAATCTCCCTCCGAGCATAAAGCCCTCTTAAGAGGCATACAAGTCTTTTCAAGAAGGCAGTGCCGGATGGCTCTTCATCAACTTGATCAAATGTAGTCCACAGGATGATTCATTGGCGACAATCATATGCCAATAGCTCGACGGTGTAGACATAGGGCCCTGAGGCAGTCCAGATTAGGATTACCCAATGATGACTTCAATGCCTATTCACAGGTGGAAAGTGGAAAATGATGATTTCAATCCTTGATTTTGTAATTTTTTGAAAGCTTTCAATGACCAAGCACCTTTTATTCGCTTTTTATTTAAGGAAAATTTTCATTTCAGGGTTTTTTTCGCCGTCTTTAGCCGATCTTGCCGAGGGGAGTGAGGGGCGCCCGCCCTTTGAGTGAGGAGCATCTGCTCCTCGTGCCTCCCTCCCCGGCGATGGGGCGCCCGCCTCTCACAAGTGGGGCGCCTGCCCCTCGGCCTCTGTCGCCATTTTTACCCCATTTTCAACTTCCAAGAACGAAACTTGGAATTTGAAAATATTTTAACTGCAGATTTTTGGGATTTAGGGGATAGATTTCTGCGATTTAATTTCAAAATCAGCAATTTTGGATTAGAATTCAATCTTTAGCCTTAAATCTCTAGGGTTTCCTTTTTTTGGGTTATAAAAAGGAAGTTCTAGAGAGAGAAAAGGGGGAGGAACCATTTTTTGCATTAAATATTTTTTTTAAAAGCTTTTTGAAAGAAAAATACTTTTGGAGATTGGGAAAATAATTCTCTACTCTTTAGAGGTAAGATTTTCTTCTAGATTTTGATAGAAAACAATCATTTTGAATGAAAACCTTTTTCTAAAGGAAGAAAAACTCCATTCATTTCGGTTTATTTTGAAATCAATTCTTGTGGATTTTTGAGGAGGAAGTCAAATCATTTTTCTTCTTTTCAGTACACCATAGTCTGAGTGTAAATTTCTAAATCAAAATATATTCTCTCACTACACTACACTTTATTTTAATTATACCATTGATGTATATTTTTCAAACTTAATAACATGTAATTTTTGATTTATTTTATGTGTTATTTTACATGTTTTAAGATTTATTTTTAACACTTTGCATGAATATCGCATGAAAACATGTAAAAACACATGAAATATTGTTGTTGGCATGATTTTTTGAGAAAAGCTTGAAAAAAACATTTTTCCCTGGATCTTATGCCTTTGAGGGGTGGGAAGAAGAAGTGAGGGGTGGCTATCCCTCAAGGCCACCCCTCACCCCTTTTGTCTTTTTTTAGTCTTTTTTTTTTAAGTTTTTTTTATTATGCTATGCCTTTTGTATGATTTTTGCTTATCTCAATATTTATTTTTAAAATGCTATAATCATTCACTTTTATTCTTAGTATATTATTTTATGCATTTTGTTTGATTTTTTCATAAACTATTACTAACATGTTGTGTTATTTTGCATTTTATTTGGTTTAAAAATATGTTTCATTTGTTTGAACATCACCTTTAAGCGGAAGAACAGAGATCAAGGAGACTAGAAGGCCCCCTTTTGGTTTGATTTTAATATTTTATACTTTTGTTTATTTTTCTTTAATTTGCTTTATTTATTATTTTGGTTTGGTTTGTAATAAAATGAATCTTTTATGCACGTGTGATTAAAAACTGCAAAAATATTTATATTAATGAATTTGGGATTTTTCTAATAAAATGGGACTAATGTCCTAATTTTAGCCAATAAAATGTCATTTTCAAAGTGAGAGTTAGTTTTCATAAAACAAGATCACTCATCCCGATTTTCTCAATAATGTCTAAAAATAACTCTTCGATTTTTCTAAGTGAATATAAAGGAACTAATGTTCCTATTCCAAATAAATATCTCGTTTTATGTATGTTATTTATTTAGTTGATCTTTATTTATTTAATTTTTGATTTTTGAGGGATTGTATTTTTTATCCCAATTTTATCTTGTAATTTATTTTGTAGTTTATTTTACTTATTGTTTTATTTATTTATCGCTTTCTTCTGATGCTTGATATGCGCTTTAATTAAATTGCATGATGTATGAGAAAAGAGAGAGAAAATTAATTATTAAAGATTCACTTATAAATTAACCAAGGCATTAATAAAATTAAAGTCTCGAACTTTCCCTATTTGTGTAAATTAGGTGGCGACTCCAAAATACCTCAATAGTGCTATGACACGCGCCGAACCTAGCAAAGGCCCTCGCTGAACCCACTTTTAGGGCTCGAGGGATTGGTTCGCGTCTTTTTAATCTTAGAAATCATGAGTCATCTTGGATGCCTCCTTTCCAATAGAATATTGGAAATGATCATCTAGACTCGCAACGCCTTTAGGCACCTTTGAGATATTTTCGAGTCGCTACCCAATTTACAAAAAATTGGGAAAGATTTCTAACCTCTATCGGTCTAAACCAAAGATGGTGTTCAGAACTTCACTCTTATTAATGACTTAAGTTAAATTTATAATTGAGGTTTTAACAAATTAAAATTCCATCTCTTATCTCACGCGATTATACAATAAATTTAAAGCGCAACTCAACCACATTGTAAAGCGATAAATAAAGCAATAAGTAAATAAATAATAAAGCAATAAGTAAATAAATAAATTACGAATGAAAATTGGGACAGAACAATCCCCCAAAAATAAATTAAAAAAATGGTACAGAACAATCCCCTAAAATTAAATAAGAAAGCATAATAAAACTTGCCCCAAAATCAATTACAAGGGCCCAAAAAGAAAAGAATAAAATAATTAAAATGCATAAAAGTAATTAAATGAATCATACATAAATCGGGTCATTTATTTTTTTAGGAACATTGGTTCCTTTTTTATTAACTTAAAAATTAAAGAACTATTTTTTGGGCATTGATTGGAAAAACTGGGATGAGTGATCCCATTTTATAAAAACTAGCTCTTTATTTGATAGTGAGATTTTATTAGTTAAAATAGGATATTGGTCCATTTTATTAAGAAAAAGTCCCAAGTTATTAGTTATTAAAAAATGTGATTTTCTATAATACGAATAATAAAAAGAATACATTTTACACAACACATAAAAATAATATAATAAGAAAATGCGGAATTTAAAGTGCAAACCCTAAATTTGAAGGCCTCTAATTCTCCGATCCTCCGACCCGAGCGCGAGTGTAACTTGCAAAGATAAACAATTTTGAGACAACAAAACAAAAATAAATTAAATATTAGTAGAGTAATTAAATGAATAATATATGAGCAAACAATTAAATAAAAAACTAATAGATAAACAACTCAATAAGTCAGCAAAAATCATTAAATTTTGATGAATAATTCATTAATAATTAAGACAGAAATTAATAATGAAAAATAAAGCAAATTATATTACATCACAATCATTTTTGGCAACTTCCTACGTTCGGGCACCTGGAAAAAAGTACATATAAGGCGCTACGAAGAGGTAGCTGGCCGGTCAGCGGGTGGGGTTAAGGGGCAGCGCCCCGCTAAACTTTTTCAGTTTTGTCAAATAAATGATATAAACAAATAAATTAATTGAATTAATTAATAACTAAAGTGATTAAATTAATTGGAAAATATACAACCAATTAAAACAATTAAGTACAAATAATCAAATAAACAGTGCATACTGGAAAATAAAGAAAAAAGAAATAATCAGGACAATGAGGAAAACACTGGTTTTAACTCAAAATACTAAAAAAACAACAAGATCCAAACACCATAGAATGCAATAATAAAAATAAGATAGAAATGGACTAAAAAAATAGATTAAGATCATGCATTTACACTGGTCGGTCGGGAAAAAACAGGAAAGACAAAGAGGGGAAGAACAAAAGAAGAAGAGCCGAAGAGTGGGTCACGACTCGTGAATGCATTGTACGAGTCGTGCAATGCATTCACGACTCGTGAATGCATTGCACGAGTCATGCAATGCATGCATGATTCGTGCAATCCGATCGGGGAGGCGGAGGTTTTCTGACACGTTCGATAGGGAGAATAGATTCAATGGCACAATCCGATCGGGAAATGCAAAATCCGACCGGAGAAACACGATTCAAGCAAAAATAAAGGCAAAATTCGATCGGCGACCAAAAACAAATCATGACTCAAACACCCAGAAAAACAGAGATGAACAGAGGAAATGATAACAGACCAACAAAAGCAATCATGCGATCAAAACGTGCAAGATAAAACAATGAACATGCTTAATGAAACATAGTAAATATTTAAAATTCATATCTGATGATGAACAACAACAAACTAGCAATAAACGGATTATCACAATCAAACAACCAAATAAACAGAGTATGTACAAATGAAGAACACTGAGTAAAGTAAAACGAAGAAGAGAAATAAAAAGAAAAGAAAACGAAGAAAGAAAGAAAAGACATAGAGAGAGGCTATTCAGTATTTACCCTCAGATATTGACTTCAGATTTGCAGATGAAAAAATGCTGGTTTCCTCGTTGGTTTGCATGAGAAGAAAAATTCAGAATACCTTAAAAACCAAAATCGTTTTATGGGCTCTCCAAGCTCCTCTCTCTGTGTTTTCTCTCTTTTTAATTCAGCTCTTCCAATCCCCTCTCTAAATAATTCCAAATCCTCCTCCAGTTTCTTTTACTTTTTCTTTTTATATCAAACATGCATTAGGTGATTTCTCACCCAATCCACCATAAACCCATGCTTTTCAAACCAAATCCCCTGAAATAACGAAAAAGAGACGTTGGGGGGGGAAAGAGAGGAGTGTGAGGCAGCCTCTCACCCGAGAGATGGGCCTCACATAGTGAGGCTGCATCTCACCAACGTGAGATGGGCCTCACAAATGTGAGGCTCCATCTCACATGGGTGAGATGGGACTCACTGCACAGGGCCCCCAAAACCCCTAAAAATCCTTTTTTTTTTAAAACAGAAAACATATTTTTTGAGGAAATTATCACTTCTATCTGTCTTTTGCCTGTGAATTGGCATCATTTTTATCATTGGGCAACTACGGTCTGGGCTGCCTCAGGACCCGGTGTCTACAGGTGACTAAAGGTTTCATGGGATTAGACCAATGTTCTATTGGGTAGGAATTCCAAAATATCTTATGTTGCCCAAGATCTAGATGCGAACCTCTTTGACCCTAAAAGTAGGCCTCTTGGAAGCCAAGTGGGTTCGGCGTGCGTCACAGTTGCAACTCCACTAGGGACTTTGAGACTTTTCTTCGAAAGTATTTTAGTTAATAAGATATAATTGAGCTTTTAAAATTAAAATTCTATCTCTTTTTAAAATATTTGTCTTACATCCTTGCTAGAGCCTTAGAACTATGCTAGTTGGTCCCTTTATTACCCCAATGCGTTCCTGAAGCATGACCCTACATTCACCCAAGGTAGAGAAGTGTTAAGGATAATCACCAGCTTAAGCCTAGTACCTTTTAGTATATCAAATGGAGACCCGATTAGTCGTTATGCTTGTGATGAGCTAGATGTAACACGCTAATACCCCTGAGAAGGAATATCGGGGCGCCACAAGCCAAAACACACAAACATACATGTACTATAGTGGAAGCAATAATAATAAAAATATAAGAATATCTTGGGCCGAACATATACTATTAATAAATAATATACATATTACAAAATAGCCTTCTGTACAAAACATTACCGATAACATATACATATAAACACTATACTTTCTATTTACAAAATGATGTTACTCAAAACATAAATAACTCTATCTTATACAAAAAAGATCTCTATACAAGCTCCTAGTGGCCATGACCTGTAGATGCAAACTCTCTAATACCAACCTGCAATCCTACATGGGAAAAACACCCGTGCTAAGCGATAACGCTTAGTGGGGATAAACATAAGCAAAAGACTTTGAACGAAGTCACAAATATATCACATGCATATCAGTAGTCATGTCATTTACAAATAACCATATACACAACCTTGTAACAGATAACATTCACTCTAATCAGTTCCACATGCAAATATCCAAGCAATATGGCAAAATAATATCGATATTATGTCATGCTATATTCATATATATCTATATGAATCTCTATACATATGCAAGTCTCTACTACACTTCTTGTACACTATAGACCATGCAGTAGCCTGAATTCTCAATAATTGTGGATACGGGTACTGTATCTTAAATACTGATAAATAGTATCAAGCGGTAGAGACCTAACTCAAAATTGAATACGTTAGGTATTTGTCGGTACACACAATTAAGGTCAACGTAGCAGTCGCACTCTATCCCTTTATAAGCATGCTTATCTATCCACTACTATGACCGTTTAGGCTCGTACAAGAACTCTACAAACTGAATCATATACATTGCATGTACTCTAATGTTCATTCAAAACACTATACACTATTTACGTATTAAATGAGCAAACGATGTGCCTGCACATACCCTACGCATATACTCATATGTAGCAATATAATATCAGCGAATATTTGCACTACACACTACTAATTAATCAAATGTACACTCCATTATACATATTCATAGACTTCATACATTATGATTCAATCATACATGATCAATATCACATGCCATGTCATGTTCAACAATTAAAAAGCATGCATACACTTAGTTCCATTATTAAACTCTTATGCTGTAGCATTATTTACCCAGATAACTAATCATATAATTATTTGATAATCCTAAGCATGCATTGGATAGACAACAAAATGTTTCAGTGTAATACGGGTTCAATTTGAGAAGAAAAATACATAAAAATATACAAATTAATTGAGGGTAAAGGTGGGGAATTGATTCATGCCAACCATGGGCTCCAAAATCAAAAAGAAAATCATTCTTATGACCGGTTCTGTCGTGCTACCGACCCCCGTCGCGCTCGCGACAGTAGGCTCCAACAGGAACTTCACGAGATTGCTTTTCACCTCAAATTTGTATCGCTTAAAACAATGTCTAAACATCATTTTAAGGAAAAATGTTCTCTTAACAATTGTTCCCTAAGATGTTAAGATTCAAATGGAACAAATTTCAAGTCAAATGGACACCTATAACATCAGATATGATCCAAATAATCTGACCTGCTCAAATGAACTGGCTAAAGTAAAGATACCTCTATTTTGGCCAATTTTAAGGGTCTTAGAGCCAAAATTTTCTCAAGTTCATTTCAAAGACTTTTATAGGTATTGAAGTTAGGGTTCTAACGGCTCAACAATCACTCAATGTAGAGGTCTAAAACTCCACTTATGATAAAAACATTACACAGAGGTTTGATGAAAAAAATGAACAGAGTTTTCCCCAAAATCATATCTTACACTCAAAATTTATATGGCAATCATCCAACATCATCAACACAGCAAATGATCAAATTACATAATTATAAACATATATTATAGGAACACCGCAAGCAATCAAAATGAACAAGTCATATATCTTGTTATAGAACTAGGTTAGGACCCTCTAACCTTTTATCATGCATATAACATTCACTTAAGTGCAAAAGCAACTAAAACATGCAGCTAACATAAAATTACACACGGTCCCGACCTTTAGATAGCTCGACCACGTCTCTCTAATCGGTTTCGATCTTCTCCTTGCCTTTGTCCAATCTCTTATCCACAGCTTCAACCAAAATCATTCAAAACATCCATGAATCAATCCTTTTCTCACTTAAAATCAAAAACAGAAACCAAAGTAGAAGAAGAAGATCAATACATAGAAATCTACTACTAACCTCTTCTCCAACAACCAAGTCAATCCCTCACAATACTCTCTTCAAACCAATCCAAGCAACTCATGCAAAGAGCAAACCAAATGAAGAAAGAAAAGAACAAAAGAAAGAAGAAAGAAAGAGCACGGCAGAAAACTGAGAAAAAGAAAGAGAAAGAAGAAACACAAGCTGAAAATAAATAAAAAGGGAAAAGGGGAAATAAAGGCAGTCCGTCAAACCCAAAGAAAGCCGAATCCTCACAATAAATGCCCACCAAAATACAATAAATGCCAAACCACTTCCTTTAATGTCATTCACTTCATTTAATCACTTAAAATAAACAAAACCCATGCCAAGTGTCCATCTCCTACAATACCACATGTCAAAACCCCATCTCACACACCCACAAAAACTGCTTAATAATGACTTTCGCTAGAGGGTTCTGTTGCGCTCGTGACGCTAATCGTTCTCACCATAGAACTCTCACACACTACAAACTCTCTTCTTCTAAAGCCCCACTTGCTCAAACAAAACTTTATAAACAACTACCTGAAAATCAAAAATAATTCCATTTAGATTCGCTCTTAACTTATCAAAATCCGACAAAATTTAGCCAAAACTCCTAGGGTCCAAATCGGGTCATTACAAATCTCTCCCCCTTAAAAAATTTCGTCCTAAAAATTTCCCCGTACCATATAGGAGATTCTTTTATACATTCTTGTATACACATTCAAAACAATGTAAAACACCAAAAGAACTTACCAGAAGAACCAACAGGGGCATCAACAGCTTCTGCAACCATTGCATAGACTCGTGGTTGTCCCTCAGTAGGAAATGGCTTTTCTATCATTTTCGATGGCGGTCTATTAGCTCTACTTCATCCTCTTCCACTTATAACGGTTCCATATGCATTCACTTTATCTTTGCTTGCTTGCGAGGCTAAATTCTCCCTCGACTTGGGGTAAGCATGTGCTCCATGCTACCACACCTGAAACAAGCTCCGGTGAGTTTCCTACACTCACCCCAGTGGTACCTCTCACAATGAACACACTTTGGTGCTACACTTCCTCTACTGGTAGGTGGCACTACACTCCCAACTGATGTTGGCACTTGCACTGATTCTTGTTCATTTCCTCCTCTCATCACCTCTCTAGCTCTTTTACCAGAACTTTCATTTCCTTTCGGGAACTTTCTCTTTTGCTCTCTCTTTTGCTTCAATAACTCTGAATCCTCTTATTTTATGGCCGCCAGAACCAATCTATAGTAATTCACCGATTGCAAAGCAACCATGGCAGATAGAGGTCCTCTAATGCTTTCTCTTAGCCCATCCTCAAACTGTCGACACTTAAAGTCTTCTGTTAACAGAATATCAGGCACATATTTACTCAACCGAGTGAACTCTTTCTCATATTCCCCAACTATCATATTTCTTTGCTTGAAACTCATGAACTCTTTCCACTTTGCCTCTCCATATGCTTTAGTCACATACTTCTCTTTGAACTCGTGGACAAAGAAATCAAATTATAATTCCACTGGCCTCTATGGGTTTCTCAGTACTAACTTCCACCAGTCACATGCTGCACCCTACAGCAATGACACAGCACAAGCTACTCTCTGATTCTGTGGGCAATTAATCTCTTACAGGATCCTTCCTATTCTCTCGAGCCAAAACTCCGCTATATCAGATTGGTCCAATGAGGTTCCATTAAACTCTTTAGCTCCTCTCTTTCTTATGAGGTCCGTTGGTGCCTTAGGAGCTGTTAGTCTGTCTAAAATCTGCACTAGCCCTTTTATCAGCACCGAGTTATCCTGAACAGGATCAGCTCCATCATCTCTAGCTTGTTCTTGCACAAGCAGATCCCCACGAATCGCATTCACACTACCTGTCGTTTCTCTTACGTTCTCTCTCGGATCCGACTCCATCTATACTCTATAAAATAAGTAACATCTGCATTAGGCCACAACTCTAGACAAACTCTGACATTTAATCTGTACTCTATATCTTATAGACCAGAACTTCTAACCTATGCTCTGATACCACTAAATGTAACACCCCAATACCCCTGAGAAGGAATATCGGGGCACCACAAGCCAAAACACACAAACATACATGTACTATAGTGGAAGCAATAACAATAAAAATATAAGAATATCTTGGGCCGAACATATACTATTAATAAATAATATACATATTACAAAATAGCCTTCTGTACAAAAACATCACCGATAACATATACATATAAACACTATACTTTCTATTTACATAATGATGTTACTCAAAAAATAAATAAGTCTATCTTATACAAAAAAGATCTCTATACAAGCTCCTAGTGGCCATGACCTGTGGATGCAAACTCTCTAATACCAACCTGCAACCCTACACGGGAAAAACACCCGTGCTAAGCAATAACGCTTAGTGGGGATAAAAAGAAGCAAAAGACTTCGAACGAAGTCACAAATGTATCACATGCATGTCAATAGTCATGTCATTTACAAATAACTATATACACAGCCTTGTAATAGATAACATTCACTCTAATCAGTTCCACATGCAAATATCCAAGCAATATGGCAAAATAATATCGATATCATGTCATGCTATATTCATATATATCTATATTAATCTCCATACATATGCAAGTCTCTACTACACTTCTTGTACACTACAAACCATACAGTAGCTTGAATTCTCAATAATTGTGGATACGAGTACTGTATCTTAAATACTGATAAATAGTATCAAGCGGTAGAGACCTAACTCAAAATTGAATACACTAGGTATTCGCCGGTAGACACAATTAAGGTCAACGTAGCAGCCGCACTCTATCCCTTTATAAGCATGCTTATCTATCCACTACTATGACTGTTTAGGCTTGTACAAGAACTCTACAAACTGAATTATATACATTGCATGTACTCTAATGTTCATTCAAAACACTATACACTATTTACGTATTAATTGAGCAAACCACTACACATACCCTATGCATATACTTATATGTAGCAATATAATATCAATGAATCTTTGCACTACACAGTACTAATTAATCAAATGCACACTCCATTACACATATTCATAGACTTCATACATTATGATTCAATCATACATGATCAATATCACATGCCATGTCATGTTCAACAATTAAAAAGCATGCATACACTTATTTCCATTACTAAACTCTTATGTCGTAGCATTATTTACCAGATAACTAATCTTATAATCACTTGATAATCCTAAGCATGCATTGGATAGATCGCGAAATGTTTCAATGTAATACGGGTTCAATTCTGGAAGAAAAACACATAAAAATATACAAATTAGTTGAGGGTAAAAGTGGGAAATTGATTCATGCCAACCATGGGCTCCAAATCAAAAAGAAAATCATTCTTATGACTTGTTCTGTTGCGCTCGTGACCTCCGTCGCGCTTATGACAGTAGGCTCTAACAGTAACTTCACGAGACTGCTTTTCACCTCAAATTTGTATCGCTTAAACCAACATCTAAACATCATTTTTAGGCAAAATATCCTTATTAGAAATTGTTTCCTAGGATGTTAAGATTCAAATGGAACAAATTTTAGGTCAAATGGACACCTATAACATCAGATATGATCTAAATAATCTGACCTACTCAAATAAACTGACCAAAGTAGAGACACCTCTGTTTTGGCCAATTTTAAAGGTTTTCGAGCCAGAATTTTCTCAAGGTCATTTCTGAGACTTTTATAGGTATTGAAGTCATGGTTCTAACGGCTTAACAATCACTCAATGTAGAGCTATAAAACTCCACTTATGATAAAAATATTACACGGAGGTCTGATGAAAAAAATGAATAGAGTTTTCCCGAAAATCATATCTTACACTCAAAAATTATATAGCAATCATCCAACATCATCAACACAGTAAATGATCAAATTACATAATTATAAACATATATCATAGGAACACCGCAAGCAATCAAAATGAACAAAGTCATATATCTTATAATAGAACTAGGTTAGGACCCTCTAACCTTCTATCATGCATATAACATTCACTTAAGTGCAAAAGCAACTAAAACATGCAGCTAACACAAAATCACACACGATCCCGACCTTTAGATAGCTCAACCACGTCTCTCTAATCGGTTTCAATCTTCTCCTTGCCTTTGTCCAGTCTCTTATCCACAACTTCAACCAAAATCGTTCAAAACATCCATGAATCAATCCTTTTCTCACTTAAAATCAAAAACAGAAACCAAAGTAGAAGAAGAAGATCAATACATAGAAATCTACTACTAACCTCTTCTCCAATAACCAAGTTAATCCCTCACAACACTCTCTTCAAACCAATCCAAGTAACTCATGCGAAGAACAAACCAAATGAAGAAAGAAAAGAACAAAAGAAAGAAGAAAGAAAGAACACGGCAGAAAACTGAGAAAAAGAAAGAGAAAGAAGAAACACAAGCTGAAAATAAATAAAAAGGGAAAAGGGGGAAACAAAGGCAGCCGTTCAAACCCAAAGAAAGCCAAATCCTCACAATAAATGCCCACTAAAATACAATAAATGCCAAACCACTTCCTTTAATGTCATTCACTTCATTTAATCACTTAAAATAAACAAAACCTATGCCAAGTGTCCATCTCCTACAATGCCACATGTCAAAACCCCATCTCACACACCCATAAAAACTGCTTAATAATGACTTTCGCTGGAGGGTTCTATTGCGCTCGTGACAGAACTCTCACACACTACAAACTCTCTTCTTCTAAAGCCCCACTTGCTCAAATAAAACTTTATAAACAACTACCTGAAAATCGAAAATAATTCCATTTAGATTCGCTCTTAATTTGACAAAATTTAGCAAAAACTCCTAGGGTCCGAATCGGGTCATTACACTAGACCCGTTAGCAGGAACCATGCTTGGGTAGACCTAAAGTATCATCACCTGACTAAAGCTCATGTAATGGCAATAGATACTTCCCCTAGGTGATATTGTGACGCGCGCCCGAACCCAGCAAGGGCCCTCGCTTTGAATCCGCCTTCGGGATTCGAGGGACTGGTTCGTGTCTTTTGATCATGGGCACCAGGAGGCATCATTGGTGCGTCCCTCCCAATAGAACATTGGGGAGAACCACCTAGCCTAATGGCGCCTAGAGGCACCTTTTGAGGTATCATGGAGTCGCCACCCAATTCCAAAGAATTTGGAAAAGGTCTCTCACCTCCTGTTGGTCGAGACCAGAGATCCGGTGCTCAGAACTTCCCTCTTATTTATGCTTTGGTTAAGTATGAGTGGGTTTTAACTTCTTAAAATTATATCTCTCATCTCACACGAGCGATGCATTTAATTAAATAGCACATGGAAAGCACATAAAGAAAATAAATAAAAGCGATAAATAAAGTAAATAAAGAAAGCAATAAATGAAAGCGGTAAACATACAAAAGAAATAGGGGCAGAATACAACCCCCATTGAAAGGAAGTGAAGCTATAAATGGGACAGAATACAATCCCCAAAAATAAATAAAGTTGCCCCAAAATTAATTACAAGGGCCCAAGAAGAAATGGACTGAGATTTTAAACACTCACACAAGATTGAAATAAAAAGACATGCATAAATCGGGACATTATTTTAGGAACATTGGTTCCTTCGCACTTGTCCGAAATTTAGGAACATTGGTTCCTTCGTATTAATTTAAAGAGGGTTTGAGGAGTCGTTTTGGTTGTTTGGTGAAAACCGGGATGAGTGATCCCATTTTTTAGAGAAAATTAACTCTTCGTTTTATTGTGATATTTTTAATATTTGGCTAAAATAAGGGACATTGGTCCCAATTTTATTAATGAAAATTCCGAGTTAATTATAAAAGTATTTTTGTGATTTTTTATCTCACGCATGCACAAGTAAAATGATTATTTACACATAAACATGTAACACATAAAGGGGAGTTGAAGGGATCTCACCAAACCGAAGTATTCGTCCACGCGTCGCGACCCATCCGGGGAGTCGCGGGGTGCTCAAATAACCCGATTCAAGTTAAACTCATACACAAACAATATCAACGATATTAGTAAATATTCAAAGTAAATTAATCAAATAAATGCGAAATATAATAATAATAACAATGATAGCAATGCAACAAAATAAATCAAATTATCAACGGTAAATAACAATGCAACAATAATTAAGATGAATAATAGACATAATAATCATAATAAAACCATATAATAATAATAATAATAATAATAATAATAATAATAATAATAATAATAATAATAATAATAATAATAATAATAATAATAATAATAATAATAATAATAATGATGATAATAGGATGGTAATAATGCAAATAATAATAATAATGAATGTAAATAATATGAAAACAGAATAATCAATTAGTAATAATAATAATAATAATAATAATAATAATAATAATAATAATAATAATAATAATAATAGGATGGTAATAATGCAAATAATAATAATAATGAATGTAAATAATATGAAAACAGAATAATCAATTAGTAATAATAATAATAATAATAATAATAAAGACAATAAATGCGTTAAACATGGCAGGAACTCAATATATGATAATAAAAATGAAAAGCAATGGAGATGGTGAAATGACACTAAAGAACATGACTATAAAACTAAAATAAAGATGAACATAGAAATAATAATGACATTAACCATGAACACCAAAATATCCAATCGGCAATCAACTTAATAATAACAAAAAAAACGATAATAATAATGGTGATAAGGATAATATGGAGGATGGCAGAGTAACAATAATGAACATAAACCCAATAAAAATAATAATGATAGCAAAAAAAAATAATATTAACAATAATACATAATATAAAAAAAATAAATGAGGATGAGTTCAAGAATGTTTACCCTCAGAATTTTTAGATTGGAAATAGGGTGTTTCGATCCGTTACTCTTGTCAATTTTTGACGATAAATATTTGAAGGAAATGTAGAAATCTGTGTTCTAAACAAAATAGTTTGAGAAAAATATTTTTGTGGGATGAACAAGCCAAGAAAATTAATTTTTCTTGCTCAAATCAACCCAAGATCAAATATTTTGTAGTAGCAAAAACTAAAATTTGAGAATAAGGCTTGAAGATTTTTGAAGAATTTTTAAGAAAAACCAGAAAAGCTTCCTGGAGAGTAGCAAAAATAGAGAGAAAAGCCAAGGGTCCTCCTTGCCAAAATCTGCCGTTTTTTAAAATGAGAGAAAACCCTCATTTAATCTTGCCTTGGCCAGAAAAAGCAAAGGACAAAAGAGCCTTTATTTTTAGTTAATCCAAAATAGCATGAAATGGTGAAACAAACGAAAACATCTGACTGAAAACAGCGAAAAAACAGGGAATGGCGAAGACCAACAGGTCTCGCGGAGGGGGAAGGGCGCACGGCAGCCTGCTGCGCGCATGGTGTCTCGGCACCGCGCGGGGCAGGCTGCTGCCTCGCGCGCAGGGGGGGCGCGCGGTGCCCCCCGCCTCGCGCGCAGGGGCATCGCGCGATCCCCCTGCTATCGCGCACAGGGGGCCGCGCGGTGCCCCCTGCCTCACGCGTAGGGGTGGCCTGCCGCACAGGCGCCCCTGCGCGCTAGGGCGGCCCCGCGCTACCGCAGGCGGCACTTGCGATTTTTTTTTTTAATTTTAGTTTTAAACCTTGACACGAAATTAATATTTTTTTCACCCTATTTTAATTTTGTAATTTTTAAAATGTATAATTAATTATTTTTCGAAAAAAAACAATTTTGACAAGGGAACGATCGATTCTCACTTTTCTTACCGAAAATCGGTCTTTTATTTCATCATCGGGTAATTCTGATCTTGAACCGCCTCGGGACCCGGTGTCTACAGATATGCTCCTTAATACAATGCTTGTTATGTGGGCCGTCATATATTTAACAAAATTAAGTAAAATAGATGGTCTTCCATTAAAGGCTTTTATGCCCCGGTGGGCCCATCCTAATTTAATTAAGGTATTTGAATACATAATGGCCAAAACCCATACGTATGCGCTTTGAATAAGAAGTGTTATGCTGCCAATTTTTTGCTATGTACTATACATGTCCAATGGGTTCCCTGTTCTTGGAATAAGCCCACCTAAAAAATAGACCGCCCTACCTCATGTGTGGAAGTGATAAGGTTGAAAAGATCTATTTGCTTGTTTATGGTTGTGAATGTTGCACAGCACAATTATGCATTATATATGCCATTCATGCATCATCCTAATGGTGTGTGTTTGCAACTATAATAGATTCATCAAAGTGGTATAGAGAGTTAGACGGTCGGTTGATTAAAAACTCGCTGTTTAAACCATCAGAGAGGGTGTCTGGGTTGGGTTCAAAATCGACTACAAATAGCTGCTTCTTAGATTCACTTTTAAAGTCATCTATAGAGTTATTAATAGCAAGGAAGTTAGAGGACTACGAGAGGAGAGTTATGGAGATGATGGGCACCATGGCAGAAAGGATTGCACATCCTCCCGCAGCGGCCCCTATGGCCCCTCTTGTGGGGATTGGGATCTCATGACAAAGGAGTTTATGAGACAATACGATTGCAGCACTCGGATGGAGGTCACACTAAAAGACCTTGAGCTCCTTTAACAGAGGAATGATGAATCTTTTCATGAGTATCTAACTCGATGGAGGAACCGGGTCATGGAAATAAAATGAAAACCAGACACTGCAGATCAGATTCAATTGTTCATTAGGAACTCTTACCCCTATCTTAGAGATTTCCTTGGCTTTAAAGGGCTTAAAAATTGGGAGTCGCTTAAAGATATTGCTATTAAGGCTGAAAGGCGTTACCTGGCAAAGAAAACAAGCTTAGATAACTTCGCTAGGAGAGGTTATGGGAACCAATCTAGAAATAGATGGGCTGATGTCAGGGTTGTAGTGACCCGAAATCCTCCCTAGTAGCATTGTGCATGATTAGGGTGATTAGGTGAGTTTGATTTAGGGTTTTATAATTTTTGGACTAAAGTGTAATCGAGAATTAAGGACCTAATTGTATAAAATAAATAAGTTAAGTAATTAAAGTGTAATTTTGCATGATTAGTGTTAAGTGAGGATTAATTAAGTTAGATTAATTAGTCTTAATTAGGTGTAAGTGGAATTCCATGTATTGAGCCAAGAGTTTGCCACCTTGTTCATTGTATGCATATATAAGTGTTTTAGGAGGTTGGTTTTGGCATTTTGTTCTTCAAGTTGGCCGGCCACCTCTCTTCAATTGGAAGGTAAGTTTGCTTTGTTCTTTAGTTGATTTCTTCCAAGGGTTAGTTTGCTTGTCTTCTTTCTTTTGTTCTTGGTCTTCATCTCATTCAAGAATTTGTTGGTTTGAAAGTAGGAGATGAAAGGGTAAAGAGAAGATTACTTGATTTGTGAAGTTGAAGGAGTTAGCTTCTAAAAGTTTGGGATTTTAACTCTTTACAAGATACATGATTGTTTAGATTTGGTGAATTGCAGGTTTTGAAGGGTTCAATAACTCTTCTAATTGTTAAATTATACTTTGGATAGTAATATTGAGTTGATGAAGCTATGTGATAATTTGAAGTTATATTATGTTTTGATTATTTGCATGTTAATTATGTTTCAGTTATAATTTTGTGTCATTAGAAGTGTTTATATGTGTGTTAGTTAAGATTTTAAGGAGCATTTGAGTTGAATAGATGCATAAGAAGTAGATATTAAGTTGAATTGGCATGTTTTAGTACTGTCGCGAGCACGATATTGGGCACGAGCGCGATAGAGGTTGTGTTAAGCAGTGGTTTGTATGTTCGTTCTCTATCGCAAGCACGACAGTGGCAGGTTTGAGTTCTGTCGCGGGCGCGATAGAGGTGTATGATGGTTGGGTAATCTATAAAGTTGATTGGCTTAAAAATTATAGTGTTGTAACTTAAGCGAGTATATGAATTGAATATTGAAGTGTGAGCTTGTTGATAAGGCATATGCATGTGTGAATAATGTGATTTATGCAATTATTGTTTAATGTGATTATGCGATGTTTTATAATATGATAAAACGAATATTGAATGGATTAGTTATTTAGCCTGTAATCGAGTGGTGGATAGGTAGGCATGCCTATAAGAGGTTTTTGTTCGCAGCTGCTAGTGTTGATGTTGTTTGGTATCTAGTATTGATGCCCGTTTGGTATCTAGTGTTGATGCCCGTTTGGTATCTAGTGTTGATGCCATTTGGTATCTAGTGATTCGAGATTTGCATATCTCTAGTTTTAATATTGTTTTTTTTCCAGTATCTAGTGATTGATACTCGAGTGGTATCCAGTGTTTCCGTTATCCACTGCTATATTAATTCAAGCTATAATAAGATTATTATTTCATTGAATGATTATATTATTGTGTTAATATGTGATATTCCCTATGATATAATAACATTTCAGGTATCAATGCATCATTTATATGTTAGTGATATTAATGATGTAAAGTATATAATATTGAACATTTGACCTATCATTTATTTATAGTATGTTTGTTATTATATGTTTAATTCATGATTTCCTGTAGTAGACCATTTATTTTGTTTATATCCCCACTGAGCCATAGCTAAGCACGGGTGTTTATCTCCCATGTAGGTTCATAATTTGGGAGCTCAAGTTTTGGTGTGGATGTCTGCTGGCCACTAGGAGAAGTCTTTAAGTCTTCAATCTTTTGTATTGTACAGATATTGTACCATTTTTGTATAACAAGGATATGTAATAGTATATTGTAAAATTATGTACTTGAAAAATGTAAGTTTTAATTAAGTAAAGTTAATGATGACCTTTGATATGTACTATTTTTAAGTTCACCTCATATTAGCGTGTATGTTTATTATTATTAAGAAGAAGTTCCTGTAGCACTCCTTTATCCTCCTAGGTGGTATTGGGGTGTTACAGGGTAGTAGCAGCAGTAAAACTGGTAAGACGGCCAAGGCTTCAGCTACTGGGGCTAGTCGAAAGCAGAGTGTGACGCACGCCGAACCTAGCAAAGGCCCTCTTTGAACCCGCTTTTAGGGTTAGAGGGATTGGTTCGCGTATTTTTTATCTTGGGCATCATGAGACATTTTGGATGCCTCCTTCCCAATAGAACATTGGAAAGGATCATATAGCCTCACGACGCCTTTAGGCACTTTTGAGATATTTTGGAGTCGCCACTTAATTTACAAAAAATTGGGAAAGGTCTCTAACCTCGAGGGTCTTAAACCAGAGAAGGTGTTCGAAACTTCACTCTTATTAATGACTTAAGTTTATAATTGAGTTTTTAAGAAATTAGAATTTTATCTCTCATCTCACACGATCATATATTGAATTTAAAGTGCACTGCAAGTATATTGGAAAGCAATAAATAAAGCGGTAAAAAATAAATAAACTACAAATGAAAAGTTGGGACAGAACAATCACCAAAAATAATAAAGCATAAAAGAATAAAATTTGCTCCAAAATTAATTACAAGGGCCCGAATGAATGAATAAACATACATAAATAATTAAATGCATCATATATAAATCGGGAGATTTACTGAATTTTAGGAACATTGGTTCCTTTTTGTTAACTTAAAAAATTAGATAACTATTTTTGGGTATTAATTGAGAAAATGGGGATGAGTGATCCCATTTTATGAAAATTAGCTCTTCATTTGAAAGTGAGATTTTATTGGTTAAAATAGGACATTGATCCACTTTATTAAGAAAAATTCCAAGTTATTAATTATTATAAAAAAAATATGATTTTCTATAATGCGGATGAATCTAAAATACGTTTTTTTTACATACAACACAAAAATAATATAATAAAGGAAATACAATAATTAAAATGCAAACCCTAAATTTGATGGTCTTTAATCCCCCGATCCTCCATCTCGTACACAAATATAACTCGCAGAGACAAATAAATTTTGAGACAACAAAAACAAAAATGAAATAAGATGTTAGTAAAGTAAATTAAATAATTAATATAATATGAACAAATAAATTAGTTGAATAAATTAATTAATTAAAACGATTAATAAATCAATCAACTAATAATCAATTAAACTAATTAAATATAAACAATTAATTAAATATAAAACAGTTGAATTAATAAGAGATAAAAAATAAATAAAGCAAAGGCTGCATGCAAGAAAATGAAACAAAGCAAAAGAATGGGACAGTGAAGAAAACACAGCTGTGTTTCTTGCAGAACACAGCTGTGTTTCTTGCAGAACACAGCTGTGTTTCTTGCAAAACACAGCTATGTTTTTGCTCTGTCATGCAAAAACCCATTCTTCCACTGGAAAATCACTGATTTTAACTTTAAAACGCTAAAGCTTAACAAATTCAAACCATATGAAAAGCATTACTAATGATTAAACAGATTAAATTAGAACCACATTAATTGCAACAATCAAATAACAGCAAACTACTGGATCACGCCATGACCGAGAACCCAACAAGAGGAGATTAATTGAGTAGGAAAAAAAGATTAACAAAGCGTATTAAGACTGGAATTGACAAGATAAATGGAGCAGGTCATATTGTATTTCATGTGTTTTACGTTCGAACGTTCGGGTAAGATAGGAGAGAAAGGAGGATCGAATAATGGATAGAACAGGAGGGAAGGACGATCGGGCAAGAAAAGAGCTGACGAAGGAAAAGGGGGGGTGAAGCCAGGCATGCACGAATCGTGCATTCATTGCACGAGTTATGCAATGAGTGCACGATTCGTGCACTCATTGCACGAATCGTGCAATGAGTCCACGACTAGTGCACTTATTACACGATTCGTGCAATACCTGTGAGGGATGACTGAACGGGCGATCGGGGGGACGATACGTGAAGTGGAACGCAATCCAATCGAAAAAAGAACAGACGAATGACTTGGACGAAGAGCAAGATCCGTTCGGAAAAGGAAACCAAAGCACGGCTCGGTCGGGAAATCACAACTCGGACAAATCAAAGGTACGACTCTCAGATGAAGAATATGATCCGGATAAACAAAAAATAGAGGTGAACAGAGGAATATCGACAGGCTAACAAATATGATAATTGCCATCAAAACATGCATAATAGAATGACAAACATGCCGATCAATCATGACAAATACTTAAAACTCATATCTGATAACAAACAACAACAAACATACAATTATATGTTAATAAAATCAAACAACAAATATATACAGTATGTACATTATAGGAAACTTAGTAAAGAAGAAATGAAAAAAAAAAAGAATGAAAGAAGAGGAGGTTTATCCCAATATTTACCCTCAGATATTGACTTTAGATTTGCAGATGAAGAAATGCCGGTTTCCTCGTTGATTTGCTTGAGAAGAAAAACTAAAATAGAGACTAAGAAAAACTTTTAATGGAATTTACGTTGAAGAAAAATGAAAGATGAAAGTTGATTGAATCTCCAACGTCAGGAATTAAATTTCCTGGATCCAAGAACAATCTCAAAATGCTTTGAGAACAAAAATCACTTTTCTTGCTCTCCAAGCATTTCTTTGTATTTTTTTTAAATTTAAAAACGAAAAACATTTTTTCCAAGGAAATCATCACTTCTATCTGTTTTTTGCTTGTGAACAGGTATCATTTTTATCATTGGGTAACTTCGATCTGGGCTGTCTCTGGACCCGGTGTCTACAGTTACCCCCAGTTTTGGGGAACGTAGTGCCTGGGTGCCTAGGTGAGCCAAAACTCAAAGAAGGAAAGAAGAAGCGCGTACCTGAGGCAGCTGTCTCTTTAAGTCACCGTATAGACTGCGAAGCAAATTTCATCCTTTTGGGTGATGCGTCGAGTCTGCTCCAGACTTACAAAATGCGAGAATTGCTCTTCTAAGCTGCACCGAGTCTACTCCAGACTTACAAAGTACGAGGGTTTCATCTTCTGATGGTAATGCGACGAGTCTGCTCCAGACTTACAAAATGCGAGAATTGCTCTTCTGAGCTGCACCGAGTATGCTCCAGACTTACAAAGTGCGAGGGTTTTATCTTCTGATGGTGATGCGCCGAGTCTACTCCAGACTTACAAAATGTGAGAATTGCTCTTCTGAGCTGTGAAGTGGTAGTGTCGTGGTCGTGCTAACCCTCCATAGAGTGGTAGTGCCGCCATCGTGTTAACCCTTCTGAGATTTGAAGTGGTGCCCTCTGTGAGCCCTTTGGTTGATTGCCCCCTGAGAGGTCTTTGGTTGATTGCCCCCTGAGAGATCTTTGGTTGATGCTTGGATTGATGCTTGAACCGATGTTTGGATTGATGTCGTCACTCGCCTTCTACCGGTGTCCGCATCGAATCTCTCTTACTGCAAAATTGAAAAACCAAATATGCAGGAAAAATAGTGAGCATGCACGTGAAATGCATGAGTTATGCAAAACTGCAGGATAAGAATTCATCTAAGTGGACTTAGAGATGATAGCCAGTTTGGCAGCAATTTACAATTGGATCGATGTATTTTAAAGCTGCTTTTGAATTTCATGCCTTTGGGATTGCAAGGTCCTCATCTGATACCTGTAGTCATTTTTTGAAGGTAGTGCATCCCTTGTGAATTTTCACACTAGCTTTTCTTAGCGGGAAATGCGTCCTTTTCGGATTTTCACATAACCCTTTGCCTTACTTTTTGCCTGGAATGGACTCAACCCAATCCAGTGGCTTTTATTTATTTTATTTTTTTGTACGACAGACTGCTTGTTTCCTGGTTTTCACCCTATCCCTTTGCCTAACTTTTGCTTAGAGCGCCAATTACGATTTTCATCTCTAACGACCTTTTTTTTTTTGCAGATTGTAAAGGAGCCTGAAGCTATTACCGAAACTCTTTCACGCATGACCGGTATGTACTTACGTCTTAGATCACGGTTGTATGAGATTGATTCTTATCATGAAGGTGCTGTAGGATTGGTTTGACAGTTGATAACAGGATGAGTCAGCTGAAAAACCCGAGTGATAAGAGTGGCAGAGGGTAGATAGTAACAATATGTTAGACAACTTTGAGTATGCAAAATGAATTGCTCTGATCATATCAACATATTATGGTGTAAACACACATGTTTCAGTTTGATTTCATTACACATGACCATTATTTGGCATTAATCTCAAAAACACAAAACCTCATCTAATCTCAGGATGGATCTTGAAAGCATCAAACTCCTGTTATCAATCAGCCCTCTCGGGTTTTTATGATTGAATATTCTCTCTTAGCTCTTATTATTATTATTTATTTATTTATTATTTTTTTGAACGCAGATTCTAGATGCAACGTTGGGGACGAGACTTAACTCAAATGCATTAATGCACTAGTGGCTCCCCGCTTGAAGTTCAAGAAACACCATATGCCTCTTCCTACATACCAAACCTTATTAGAAGGTCATCTCCGCTAATTGGATAAGACTAAACCAAGAATCAAGAGGTCTTACTTTGGTTGCAACGTTAGGCTTAGGTAGATGGCTGTCAAAGAAGGATTAGGTCACTAGAGAAAAATGGCCGCAATATTTACTCGATTGATGGGTGAACCGTTCTCAGCTCAGTTGCATATACAAAAGAATTCTTGAATTTGGGCTTGATAACATTTTAGCTCATTAAGATTAGAAAGATAATCGTTGAAACCCGTTAAGTGGTTACTATCTTGAGCTCTATTTCTTTTTTTCTTTTTTCCTTTTTTCTTTTTTCTGCTTCTTTTTTTTCTATTTCTTTTTTTTTTGTTTTTTTTTTTTGTCTGACCAAGATGAGTTTGTGAACAACTAAACCCTCTTCCCTATGTGTAAACTCATCCTTATCTGGGCGAGTTTTGATAGCCCAAAAGATTATCAATGAAGTACATTCATCCTTATTAGAGCAGCTATTCTTCTAATGGGAGATAAAAATCATTTTATGCGAAGGGTAGTTTCAACATGTGTAACAACAATCGTACGCATTTAGCATACCAGCATAAAGGCTCAACGGGCTGACGAGCGATTGCAAAATAAATATAGAAAATAGTCATTTAGAAAGCTATGCAAAGAAGGGATGCCTAAATCATTTTCTAGGTTCCGTCTTATCCAGGGATTGCTTTGATGGGTAATCAAAAAGGTTTTAGTGCTCTTAGTGAGTTTTCATCCAATCCCCTAATTGCAACTAGTTTTTCTTTCTTTTATTTATTTTCTTTTATTCTTCTTCTTTCTTTTTCTTTCATCTCTCTAACTCTATAGGAGTTATGTCAGATGCTATCAAGATTTTCTTTGGGTCTTCCAAAGTTTCGAGATTAAATACAGTAGTATTAATTGAATTAATGTCAAAAATAAATGCATCATGATCATGTGAAATGAAATCATTAGAAACATTCATGCAAATAAGCAAAATCGTTCATCTTATTGAAATTGCAAAGATTGTCATAAGAAGTTCTTAGAATAAAAGAACAAAGCTTCTAAAAAACCATAATCTTCTGCGATCGTATTCATGGTGGGGGGACTGCATTATAGCCCGCCTTCTTCTTCTTCTCCCTCTTCTCAGGGTCAATGATCTCCTTGGAATCAATACGATGTTGGATTTTATTCCTCAAAGTTCGGCAATAATCTGTCAAGTGCCCAGTATGTTGATGGTAGGCACAGTACATGTCATCTCTGTGCCCTGGCTGTCCTTGATTCATAGCTGGCTTGGGCAATAGTGGTCTCAACTTTCCCTCTGTAGACACCAGGTCCCGAGGCAGCACAGATCAGAGTTATCCAATGATGATAAGATGCCTTTTCACAGGCAAAAAGGTTGAAAGTGGTGATTTCCTTGTCAATTTTGCATTTTAGAGTGAAAAAAATAAAAAATAATAAAAATATTTTTAAAATTAGTTTTGAAAAATGGGGATTAGAAATTGTAGTATTTTTTAGTTAAATTTAATATATATATATATATATATTCGCGAATGTCGATGCGCGAAAGCGCCAGCGCGCGGGCGCTGCGCGTGTGTGCACAACCTACGCGCGGAGCGCCAGCACGAATCGCTCGCGCAAGGTGTCGCCCGCGTGGAGCGACGTGCAGCACTGCTCCCCGCGCTGTGCGCACGCCGACGGGCATCGGTCGCCCTTTCCGCCGCAGGTGCCCAAAATCTGCCGCAAATCGCCCGAAATTAGTTTTTTTCAGATTTTAGGCCTAAATTTTAATTTCTTATCACGTTTTTCAGGTTTTTAGTGATTTTTTCCATTTTTAAAATTTGGAAAAGATAATATCTGATTTATTTAGGCTTTATCGTTTAATTAATTTTATTTTCCTATTTTCTTGATAAAAAGGAAAAGATGAAAAAGAGAAATAGAGGGGGATTTTCTTAGGGTTTTTTTTTTTTGGGGTTTTCTCTTCTTCTTCGTCTCAAATTCTCTCTATCATCTTTTTGGTTCTTTTTCCAATAGAATTTCTTCTAAACATTTTTTAGAAGTAGTTTTATTGATTGATTTCAATTTTGAGATAAATAAAATAATTGTTTGCTCTCAAAATTCATTTTTTAACTTGTTATTTGTTTTCAATCAAACTTTTTTTTCAATGATTTTTAAATCTATTTTTGATGAAAAAATAATTTTGAGACAAACAAAACAATTGTTTGTTATCAAAATCTAATTTTTTTTCATTTGATTTTCTAAAAATAAGATTTTTTTTTTCATATGTTTTGTTTCTTAAGACAAACAAAATAATTGTTTGTTTTTGGGATCATTTTTATTTTTTTAATCAATAAAAATTATTTTTTAGGCAAAGAAATTAATTCTTTGTTCTTAAAGAATTTTTTATCATTTTTTTTTAATCTTTTTTTCTTGGAATAAAATTCCAACATTTTCACCATATCTCAACTCTAATCTTGCAAATCACAAACAAGGAAATCAATCATCATTTTTTACCTTCATCGAATCCGAAACTCTAAGAGTAAACATTCTGGGTTTATTCTTCTTATTATTTTTATTATTTTTGTTCATATTTAATTTATTCGGGTATATTTTTATTATTTTTATTTATTTATTTATTTTCATTTTTCATCATTGTCATGTTCATATTTAAATATTAATTCATTAACACGTTTTATTTTATTTTCAATCACATCTTTTAATTCATTTGTCATTTATAATGCATTTTTCTCATTTATTTTAGTTTATTAACATTTTAATTCATTTGTCATTTTTGATGCCATCTCACTTTATTTTATCTCATTTTATCATTTATTATATATTTAATTTATTTAATCGATTTAATTACTAACATTATTTCATTTGTGTTTTATTTTTCTTTCACAACTTATTTTCTTCGCTTGGACATTTTTGCAAGCACCCGAGGAGATCCTGAAGGCTCATTTGGATTAAATATTTAATTATTTTATTTGTAATAATTTTATTTATTTGGCTTTTTCATTTATTTTGCCATGTAATTTTCTTATGAAATTGTTTATTTCAGGCATGCTAAAAAGAAAATCACAAAAATTTTTTTATTAATTAACTTGAAATCTTTTCTAATAAAAATGGGACCAATGCCCCAATTTTCTCCATCCAAAATAAAAATTGTCACATCAAAATTATTTTATAATAAATATGCATGCGAGGACCAATGTCCTCATCTTTAACAAATAGCTCGTTTTATGTATGATGTGTATTTTATTTACAATGGGGGGGGGGGGGTTGTATTCCGCCCCTAGTTTTATTGTAATTTATTTTCATGCATTTTACTTTTATTATACTTTATTTATTTATCGCTTTTCCTGAGTGGACAATCTGCGCTTTAATTTAATTGCATTAAATTGAATGAGAAATGGGATGAAACGATAAATTCAAAACTCAACTATAAAGCTAACCAATGTATGAATAAATGGGAAGTCCCAAACCTTCTCTGGTCTTTGGGCTCAACGAGGCGAGAGGACCATCTCAATGTTCTATTAGGATGGGGCCTCCAAGACACCTCTTGTGTCCCGTAAAAAGGCTTAAACTTGCACAGTCCTAGGCGCCACGAGGCGAGAGGGCTGTCCTAATGTTCTATTTGGGTGGAAACCTTCAAGACACCTCTAGTTCGCCCAAGCGTGAGGTTAGAGGACCATCCTATTATTAGGGTGGAAGCCTCCAAGACACCTCCAGGCTTGCCTACAATGGACATAGCAGCGCTGTCTTAGGCTCATTGAAGACCTTTCCTAATGTTCTATTGGGTGGCGACTCCAAGAAACCTCCTTGTTGCCCAAAATGGACGCACTTGTAATTTCTTACAAGTTCTTATGAATCTCATCCCGAAAGCCCTAAAAGCGGGCGGTTTGGGGCGCCCCGGGGTTCGACGCGCGTTACAGTGGCCGTCCCCGGGTCTTGTTTTCAGCTTTTCAAATTCCTTTTATTTGTTTGTTTTATTTATTCATTTTCTGTTATTTATTTTCCTTCGATTTTCAAATCTTTTCTTTCCCTTTTCTGCTGAATCGTTCCTTATTTCTTTATTTATTTATTTCAGTTTTTGAGTTGTAATATTTATTTACATTATATTTATTCATGTTGTGATTTTTTTGTATATTAATATTCATTGATTATGTTGTGAGATTTTGTTTCTTCCTTGGATGCTTTGAACTTGAGGGGAGATTTGCCATGCTTGGAGGACTCCGTTTGGTTTAATGCCTCATCTCTTATTTATTTATTTATTTCATTCATTTATTTATTAATTATTTTATGCATGCGATAAATTGTTTTATTTCTCATTAATGTAAAAATGGATAAATGTTTTATAGTAAATAAAATTGGGATTTTCACAAACTCGAGGATCCAATGTCCTATTTTTTCATCTAATAAAAAACCATCACAATAAAAGATCATTTTTATAATAAGTGCATGTGAGGACGAAAGTCCTCAAAATAAATGAATTTTCCGTTTTATATATGTACCGCACTTTTATAAATGGGAGTTGTATTCCGCTCCTAGTGTTATTGTATTTATCTTTATAGTCCTTTTTTGTTACATTTTATTTATTTATTACGCTTTTGATATGAGTAAGTGCGCCTTTAATTAAATTGCATCGTGTGGGGAGAGAGCAAACTAATAAACTCAGAATTTAATTATAAAATTAATTAAGGTAGAAATAGATGAGAAGTCCCGAACCCAGCTCTGGTCTTTGGGCTCAACGAGGCGAGAGGCCTGTCCGATCACTCATTGGAACGAGACCTCCAAGACACCTCTTGTGTCAAATGACTTAACAAATCCTAGGCTCCATAGGGTTAGAGGGTCATTCCCAATGTTCTATTGGGGTGGTTGCCTCCAAGATCCACTTGGCTTGCCTAAAATGGAAATATGCGCTGTCTTAGGCTCTCCGAGGCGAGAGGAACTTTTCCAATGTTTTATTGGGTGGCGACTCCATGAAACCTCTTTGTTGCCCAAAATAGATGCACTTGTAATTTGTTGCAAGTTGTCAACGGATCCTCATTTTTGCCCGATTGCCCTCAAGCGGGTGGTCGATGGGCGCCCCCGGGGTCCGACGCACGTCACAGTGTCGACTCCACTGCGGACTGGTTCGAGACTTTGATTTGAAAATACCTTGATTAAAATTTACAATTAAGTTTTAGTTTATAAATTTGCTTTTTCTCAAATTTGCATTATATCCCATTAGAGCCTTAGATTATGCTAGATTGGTCCTTTCTAAACCTCGGTGCATTCCCGAAGCACAACCCTACATTCACTCAATGTAGGGAAGTGTTAAGGATAATCACCAGCCCAAGCCTCGTACCATTTGGTATATGAAATGGAGACCCAATTGGTCGTTATGCTCACGATGAGCTAGACCCGTTGGCAGGGACTATGCTTGGGTAGACCTAAAGTGACACCACCCTTGACTAAAGCTCAAGTAATGGCCATAGATACTTCCCCTAGGTGATATGAACCGTAATACCGTGCCTGCTGTATGGGTCCTTATGTATTGGGTGAGTCCAAATGTCTTGCTTGGTTACCTAGCCAAAGGCTTTCATGCCCCCATAGGGTCATGTCGATATATTTGGATTACCTAAATATGTGATGATCATTATCCATGCGCTTGTGCATTAGTATAGGAGTGTTATGCTGTCGATTTTTCGCCGCGCACCATGCGTGTCCATCGGGTTCCCTGTTGACCCATGGACTAATCCTGCCTAGGAAAGAGACTATGACCACGTGTGTGGGAGCAATAAGGGTGGAAGGACCTATCAGCTTGCATGTGATTTGTGGGTGTTGCATATCACGATCATGCATTTCATGCATCATTCTGAGTCCTTGTCTCTACAACCATCATAGATCTGCCCAGGTGAACGAGAGGACCTACAGGACGTTTGATCCGAAATCCTGTGTCTGAGCTGCCAGAAAGGGAGAGCTCCTCAAAGACCCATTCAGAGACCAGCTGTGTCGTATCAAAGATGGCTAAACACCAAGAGAGAATGATGCCACCAGGGCTTTGATTGCAAAAGAGGTTGGCCGAAGGTTTGAGGAGTTTGAGGGCCGAATGATGAACATGATGGCCGTGATGGCCCTGCACACTGCTCCATAGAACCCGCCTCCTCCTCCTATGAGATAAAATGAACGGGGGGAGGATAGAAAGAGAGGTAAGAAGAGATCCGACCACCACCGGTAGACTTGAGGTCAGTGGCAGCAGGGGTTCAGAGAAGAAAATAGGTTCAGAGGTTAGAAGATGACCGTGACGACGAAGATTATGAAGAAAGTATTGTGTCAGAAAGGGGAAAGGCGCCCCAGTCAGAGGAGACCATGTGGAAGAAAATGGAGGAGAAGTTTGAGGCAATGGCTCGAATGTTGAGTAGGGATCAAGGAATGAATCCTGAAGATAAGGAGTTGAAAGGAGAGGATCCGATCCCATACAATTTCAAAATGCCAGATATTCCCAAATTCGATGGCACCTTCGACCCAACTGCCCATGTGAAGCAATATTCATTGATCATGAAGGGGACCACCTTGATGAAGAGACAAAAGGTGGAGTACTTTTGCTTAAGTCTGACTGGCCCGGCTATAGAATGGTATCACAGCCTTGACCGCAGAACCAAAGAAGACTGGGATTTGCTCACGGAAGAATTTTTGAGGCAGTATGATTGTAACACGAGGATAGAGGTGACCCTCAAAGATCTAAAATTGCTGCAACAAAAGGCTGGAGAATCTTTCCATGAGTACTTAACTCGCTGGAGGAATAGAGTGATGGAAATGAGAAGGAAGCCGAAAACTCAGGACCAGATTAGATTATTCATCAAGAACGCAAGCCCATATTTGAGAGAAGGGTTGAAGATGAAGGGATTAAAAGACTGGGAGTCCTTGAAGGATATAGCCATTGAAGAGGAGGGAGAGTACCTGGCCCGAAAAGTAAATAGTGATAACTATGCCAAGAGGGGGAGCACCAGTCAGGGGGCAAGCAGGCCAACAGGTCCCAGCGGTAGCACCAGAAGAACGGTTGAGGTGTCTACTGCTGACGCAACCACAAGACATTTTTTAAACTTGGGGAGGTCCTTATCGTGGGTTCTGAGAAGGCTGATGAAGGAAGGGAAGTTACAGCCATTGCCTTTTAAACCTGCCAGGACACAAGGGATGTCGGGTCACAAGGATAATGAATACTGTGCCTTCCATCAGCACACGGGTCATTTAACAAATGGGTGCAAAGCTTTGAGGCATGCAATTCAAGACTTGATTGATTCAAAGCAGATTACAGACCCCGAGAAGAGGGAAGGCCAGAAGAAAGCTAGGTATAACAAGGTGCCCCCACCCGTGTTCATGATTGGATCCAGTTTATCAGAAGAATTTGTCTTGAATGAGTTATACAGTGTCGATGTGAACACTGCAGTCACGAGCCTCTATGAGGTAAGTGAAAAAGGGATGCCCGCTACAGTGATCGATTGCTGGTCCACTAGTGAGAGTGGAAGTGATGATGATGAAGCTATTGAGTTTCCTGACCCATGGGGTTCAGAGGAGGAGGAAGCGAAAGAGAAGAAAGGAAAAATGAAGGTAGGGGCAGTGACCCGCAGTGGGAGAGTAGTGCCAGAAGTGGCAGCGCCTCAGGAGCTAGTGGAAGGTCAGAAAGAGAAGGATAAGGAGCCAGAAGGAGATCAGATAGTCAAACAGTTGCAGAAAACACCGGCTCAGATTTCCATTTGGGATCTACTAAGGCAATCCCCCTCTCATAGGCAGAGATTGGTAGAGGCTCTATGCGCGACGACAGTGGCTACAATAATTTCGCCCACTGAGCTGCTGAAAGTGGTGAAAGGAGGGGCTGGAGAGAATGTGGTGTTCACAAATGCTGATTTACCTGCAGAAGGCCGTAACCACACCCGGCCTTTGTACATTCGGGCTAAGATCAATCAAAAGCACACTTCTTGTGTAATGGTGGACGATGGGTCATCAATCAACGTATGCCCACAAGTAGCCATGGCCGCCTTTGGAGTGACGGAAGATATGCTAGCCAAGTCGGATTTGATGATCACAGCTTATGACAACTCTCGCCGGCATACTTCAGGGACTTTCAAGACGGTGGTCAAAATCGAGCCAGTGGAAACTGAGGTAGAATTTGTAGTCCTGCCCATTCCTGCCAATTTTTTAGCATTGCTAGGGAGACCGTGGTTTCACAAGGTGGGAGGTGTTCCCTCTATGCTTCACCAAATGGTCAAGATACCACATGAAGGGCAAGTGGTGACCATCAAGGCTGCGAGAGAGAATCAGGTGTCAATACTTGATATAGCGAGGCAGCCTTTTAGTGGATTCCATGTGGCCATGATTAATGAGGAAGAGGCAATGAAAGGAAGCCCTCAAGTGCTAGCTATGATGAAGAGGATGTCATTTCTTCCGGGTGCTGGATTGGGTAAGAATTCCCAGGGGATGCCAGAGGTCATCGCTACTAGAGGTCAAAAAGATAGAAAGGGCCTGGGCTACAAAGGAGGAGTGCAGAGAGGGGTGAAGCCAATGAAGGAGATCCCCCACATTTGGGAAAGTTTTGTACCAACATCAACAATTTATGCTTATATCGGGGAAGCCGAGCCTTCAGCTGGTCGATGGAAGGATTGTGCCGGGATTTAAGGTATCCAGCGATGTTTATGACTGGGACATTGGGGTGGTCAAGCCAGCTGATGACTTTTGGGATGAAGAGGTCTTGACCAACAGAGCAATCTGGGACAGGAAAGAGCCTGAGGAAGTGGTGACCGAAACTATGGTGGCCGCTCATGTCAAAGGGAAGGCGAAGATGGAAGAAGCTGCTCAAGAGGTGGATGAAGAGCCTTTGATCAACCCTGATGATGCAGGACCGTCGGCATTGGCAGATTCAGCGGGAGATGACGAAGAAACCAGTTTAGATGGTCTTTTCATTCCTAAACTTTTTAGTGATGTAAATAACAATTATAATTTTATTAATAGAATGAACAATTTTGCTTACTTGTGCGATATTTCTGATAATTTCAATATGCATGATCATGATCACATTCCATCCATATTTGATATTGATTCTACTGATGTTACCACATTTAATCTTGAAACCTCGAAAAATTCAAAAGAAATCTTGATAGCATCAAACATAACTCCTGATGAAAGAGAAAGATTTGAGAGAATAATAAAAAAGTACGAAAAAGTCTTTGCCTGGACCTATGAGGACATGCCGGGAATTGATCAGAACGTCGCAGAGCACACTATCCCAACTTATCCAGACCACAAGCCTGTGAAACAGAAGCTGAGAAGGCTCAGGCCGGAATGGGCAGACAAGGTGAAAGAAGAGATTCGGTAACGGATTGAAGCTAAGTTTCTAGTGGAAGTACAGTACCCCACGAGGTTGGCCAATGTAGTCCCTGTGGCCAAAAAGAATGGAAAAGTGAGGGTATGCGTGGACTATCGAGATCTGAACAAGGCTTGTCCTAAGGATGATTTTCCGCTACCCCATATTGATGTATTGATAGGCAGTGCCGTCAATTGTGCGATGTATAGCTTTGGGGACGATTATGCGGGCTACAATTAGATCCTCAATAGGATAATTGATCGGATCAAAATGGCTTTCATCACGGAGTGGGGAACATATGCTTACAGAGTGATGCCTTTCGATTTGAAAAATGCAGGGGCTACCAACCAGAGAATGGCAACGAAGATCTTGAGTGACTTGATCCATAAAGAGGTGGAAGTATATGTAGATGACATGATTGTCAAGTCAGCTACCAGAGAGGGCCACTTCGAAGCATTAGAGAAGTTTTTCACCAGAATAGATAAGTACAACCTGCGGCTAAATCCCAAAAAGTGTATCTTCGGAGTAACTTTAGGAAAGCTGCTAGGACATGTGGTCAGCCAAAGAGGGATCGAAATCGACCCGGATAAGGTGAAATCTATCAGGGAAATGCCAGTGCCGCAAAAGAAAAAAGGATGTGAGAAGTTTCCTGGGCAAGTTACAATATGTTAGCCGGTTCATTGCAAAGCTCACCTCGATATGCGAGCCAATCTTCAAGTTACTCCGAAAGAATCAGCCCGTGGTATGTCACGAGGACTTCCAAAAGGCCTTCGACAGTATCAGAGAGTATTTGCTGAACCCACCAGTGCTGAGGCCACCACAACCAGTCAACCCGCTCATTTTGTATTTGGCAGTGCAAGATGGCTCTGTAGGTGCCATGATGGCTCAGGAAGATGAGTTCGGAATGGAATTTGCAGTCTATTATCTCAGCAAGAAGTTTCTCGCTTATGAGGTAAAATATGCAGAAGTAGAAAAGATCTGCCTCGCCGTGATTTGGGCGTCTAAGAAGCTGAGACACTATTTCCATTCATACAAAGTACAGGCAATGGAGAAGCAGAACCCTCTGAGGTATTTGCAGGAGGCACCATCTTTGCTTGGGAAAATGGGAAGGTGGTTGTTGTTGCTATAAGAATTCGATATCGAGTATATCACTCGAAAGACTATCAAAGGGCGGGCAGTAGCCGAGTTTCTGGCCGATCATCCCATTCAGGGCGATTCACTTGAATTCATTTTTCCTGATGAAAACATAGCCGCAATCTCTATTCAAGGTTGGCAACTACACTTTGATGGAGCTATTAACAATAAGGGGGCAGGAGTATGAATCATTTTGACAACCCCGGATGACGAAAAACTCTCGTTGGCCAAAAAGTTGAGATACAGGGCCACTAACAACGAAGCTAAGTATGAGGCGTGCACTTTCGGATTAGAAGTCTTAATTGCCTTGGGGGCAAAGGATGTGGAAGTGTTTGGAGACTCATCCCTAGTAATCAACCAGATTTGGGGAGAGTGGGCTATCAAGGAAGAGCGATTAGTGCCGTATGTTGAATATATGAGGGAGCTATGTAGTCGGTTTGAGACTTGTACGTTCCATTTCGTGCCAAGGGATGAAAAAGGGTTGGCTGATGCACTGGCAACCCTAGTGTCAATGTGGGATAATCCGGAAGGAGTAGCCATGAAGCCAGTTCTAATCTCGAGTTCTGAGAGGCCTAGCTTTGAGGTCAAACTGATAATGGAAATAGAGGTAGCGGATGAAAAGCCGTGGTATTTTGATATCATGAATTATTTGGAAAGCGCGAAATTTTCGGAATAAGCTATTGAAAAAGACCAAAGAATGATCCGCAAGCTGTCCACTCAGTTCATATGCATAAACGGAGCATTGTACAAGAGACAGGCCGATGGTATTCAGCTCAGGTGCCTGGATGAAAGGGAGGCCCGGAAGGTGATGGAAGAAACTCATGCAGGTGTGTGTGGAGCTCATATGAATGGGTTGACGCTGGCCAAAAAAATCATGAGGCAAGGATTTTACTGGCTCACCATGGATAATGATTGCTCGAAATATGTAAAGCAGTGCTAGCTGTGCCAGCAGTATGCGGACTTGAGGCACCTGCCTGTGTCAGAACTACATAGCTTAACATCGCCTTAGCCGTTTGCAGCCTGGGGAATAGATATTATTGGGGAGATTCGTCCTACAGCATCTAACGAACACAGATATATCATAGTCGCCATCGACTACTTCACTAAATAGGTAGAGGCATAGTCCTTTAAGAAGATTGATGCACAGGATATGGCCAAGTTTATTGAGAAGAATTTGATTTGCAGATACGGTCTTCCGCATCATGTCGTGTCTGATAACGGAGTCCAATTTATGGGAGAAACGAGGAAGCTACTTGAAAAGTATGGGATTGAGCACCACAAGTCTTCTCCATACCGACCACAGGCCAATAGAGCAGTAGAGGCCGCTAATAAGAACGTCAAGAAGATTCTAGCCAAAATGGTCCAGACCTACAAAGATTGGGCAAAAAAGCTACCTTTCGCGCTGTGGGGTTACAGGGCAATGGTTAGAACATCTACGGGTGCTACGCCGTATTCTCTTGTATATGGGACATAAGCAGTGCTGCCAGTTGAGGTAGAACTCAAGTCATTAAGAGTAGTCATGGAGGCTCAGATTCCGGAAGTTGAATGGGCACGGCAAAGGTTACAACATCTGAACCTATTGGATGAGAGCAGATTGAAAGCCTACTACCATAACCAGATCTATCAGAAGAGACTAGCCCGGTCCTTTGGGAAGAAGGTTAAGAAGCATCCACTGAAGGAGGGAGACTTGGTGTTTAAGCAGATGAGACCGGGCGCGCCGGATATCCGAGGGAAGTTTATACTAACCTGAGAAGGGCTGTTCATCCTCAAGAAGCTGTTGTCTAAAGGAGCTGCAATTCTATCGAATAGCGATGGCAACGAATTTAAGGAACCGATCAATATAGACAGACTCAAAAGGTTCCACGGCTAAAGGCTAAAAATAAAATAAAAAGAAGAGAATAAAATGCCCTGCGGCTCGAAAATCAAAAAAAGGCGACTTTGCTAAAATTGGGCGCCTCGACAGGGTGAAAACCGCAAAAAGGCATCCTGTGCAAAAATTAGAGGCATGAGAGAAAATGTCCGATCGAGAAAACCCGAGAGGGCCGATTGGTAACAGGAGTTGATGCTATCAAAATTTGGTTTCATGAATTAATAGGGCGTACACAGTCGAGTTAACGTCAAAAATTGATCATGTATGCTGAAATTCTGTGGAAATGTACACAATTTAGTGAAATAAAATAAGAATTATTCTTTTCATTTCCATCATTTTTTTTAGTTCTGTTTTAAAAAGAAATATAATACCCAAAGGGTGTACATGTATAAGCTAAACTAGGTCCTACCGCTACTCTCGTCGGCCAGATGTTTGAGACCTCGTGTCCTATTGTCAGACGCCGGGCTGAGGACCCATCTCTTATATTCGCTGGTGGAGGCCACAGAATGAGCTCCGAATCGAGGTATGACGGTCTTAACTGGAAGTTGGCTCCACAACTCATGATAGCGAGAAGCAAAAGCAGCAGAAAAAGCTCCTCCCCGAAAGGATAACAGAACTCTCACTACGTCCTGGGTCATCCCAAGCTGACGAGCACATCGGGCTGTAATGCAGAAAGTGGCTTGACGAAGCCTGCATAGGGGAACACACCCTGATGATCCGTCAATGACTGCATGGGACAGAGGAAGCCAGGCAGATATGAAGCTGATGTCATCGTCCGATAGCTCGCCAAATCTAGCAATGCCTTCATCACGAGTTGCGAATGAATACAATCGTCGACGCAAGAGGAAGTGTCTCGGCGAGTATTGTGCGACGACTCGGGGAGGTGGCTCTGACAGCATCCTCAGCTTCTCCTGCAGCCATATCTAAAAAAAAAAAAAAAAAAAAGAAGAAGAAATAAAAAGCCGCTAGAGTAAGTTGGGTTTACTTCAGGCAAAAATTAGGCATAGGGTTGTGTGAAAATCCGAAAGGACGTACTTCCCGCTAAGAAAAGCTAGTGTAAAAATCCACAAGAGACGCACTACCTTTTAAAATAATGACGTACCTGGAGTAATAAGGGGCTTCCGGTGAACAAGGTGGCGGATCCAGAGCGTACAGCATCCAAGCCTAGAATGGTCTCAACCAGAATAAAGGGAAAGGGAGATAATCCGCGGTGAAAGTCATCTAGAACCCCAAACAGGTGAAGGTCGCCAACCAAGTCCCCTGAAGCTACGGTCAAGAGGCTCATCATATAGAATAAGAACACAATGCTTACCCGGTAAGTATGGACATCAGAAAATCTGTCCAGAGCCTCGACCAGTGGCTCCAAGGAAAAGGTAGGACACTGTGGAACCAACCGTGCAGCCTCGGAAGGAGCTATGCCCAGAGACAGAGCGATATCCCGAGTCTGAATCAGACCACAATGGGGGATGCAGGGGAGAGCATTAGGAGGATACCTTGCTCTGGTAATAGCAGCTAACTCCTCGGGTAGGGGGGACAACTCCTGATAAGTAAACTTGAAAACATGAAAGCGGGGATTCCAAAAATAGGTTGCAGCTAAGAGTAGGTTGTAGTCTATTTTGGCTCTGCGTAAGTGTTTCAGCCCAGACAGAGTAGCGAGGAATTTATTTTCCCAGGTGTGGGTGTCATCTAAGATGCGGTACATCTTTTGAAAAAGAGGAGAAGTCATCTTTTAAAAATCAAAGATTGAAGATAGAAAAGGGGTTAAAATAAGAGAAAAGGCACGAATTCTAAGGAAAAATGACAAAATTTATAGCAGAGCTTCATAGATGGCCTACCCGTGCCTCAGTAGCGACGGCCTGCACGTTGAAAGTCGTCCACCTGGCAGATACATGCGTCATCATTACATTTATCACGCGCATTTATTACGCATTTAATGGGAAAATATAGAATGACAGACGGGCAGCCCGTCGGTCGCTCCTGGAGACGCCCAGCTCGTCGGTCATGAAAATTATAAATATGTGCAGAGACCGACGGACAAACAGTTTTCAGAATTTTGTCTCTTTCTTTTTCACTTCAAACCGTCCCTCACTGCGTTTTTTGCATATTTTCTTCATTCTTCTTCATCTTTTCACCTGGTTGCCTGCATTTTTACACTCCTCACATAACCGGGTGCTCAGTGAAGTATATTTTATACTTTTCCACCAAATTTCTGCGAATAACAGGTTAGCAACTACTTCCTTTTTTCTTTCTTAATCTTGAAATAAATAAAGCTTAACTTTCTGAGTTGCTGTTAGTATAGTTCTTTTTTTTTGCCTTAGTAGTTAATATTAGACGTTGTTTAATGATTAGATTTAATGTCATTCTGGCATTTTTTTTTATTATTTGGATTGTTAACCAACTTTGCATGAATATTTTTTTTTTTTGCCTAATAAAGCATGCTTGCTTAGAAATGAGAAATTCTTATGCATGCGCTAGTTGTGAAACCAATAAATATTGTGCTGCTGTTGGGGCCTGAGGCCCGTTGTTTTCTTATTTTTAATGCAGGGGGTTGGGCACGCCCTTGCCAGGGTGCTGCCCAAATTTTTAATTTATTATAATGTTTGATTGTTAGGGCCTGAGGCCTGTCCACTGCTGTGTGAATTTTTGTTGCCTTTTTTTTATGTAGAAAGTCGGGCACATCCCTGATGCTGCCCATTCATTATTTTTATTATTATCTTTATTTTTGTTGTGTTTCTTCTCGATCCAGACCATCATTGTCTGGATGATGCCCTATTTGCCCCATCTCAGAAATCAGGGCTATTTATGGCCATTATATGAAATTGATTGCATAACTCTTCTCTTGCAGGATGCCTCCACGACGACGCGTTCCGTAGGGCCAGCCTGAGCCACGGGATCTGGATTGGATGGACCGTGAGTCCGCACAGAGATATAGAGCACTGGCTCAGGTAGAGTTCTGAGCCAGTCGCTTTATTTCTAGGCCATTCCTGGAGGCCTTAGGGATGGCCGAGGAGATCGACGCACTCTTGGAGGGCGCAGACTGGATGGAGTTTTTGACACCCGCCTTCCAGACACATCCCGAGGCGGTGCGACAGGTTCTGGCCACACTGCGCTACGGAGGATACCAGAGATCTGATACGGAGCCTGGGGTAGTTCAGTTCTGGTTTGATGGTCAGCAGGTCAGTATCACGCGTCAGCATTTTGCGGAGGCCATGGGACTCCCACGGTGCGACGGAGTGATGGTGCCCCAGCGAGCAGTGAGACGCACCCATTGGGCGGCTATAGCCCTACCCGGAGTGCTGTATGACCACGATACAGCAAAGAGTACCGTGTTGGTTTCACAGGCACTCCGGTACTTGCACAAAGTGCTCTCCAGCTCGTACCTCGGACGGGCTGGTAACCCAGGGTCGCTTAATGCGGCGGAGATCTGGAGCCTCTGGGCCATGGTGGCAGGCCAGCGTCTCAATGTTAGCCATGAGATATTGGCTAACAAGGTCAGGGTTTCCAGGGGGACAGCCCCAGTGGTGATTATCGGCGGAGTCATTACCAGATTACTCTTGGGGTAGGGAGTCGCCCCGGACAGACTTGGGGATGCCTTGGATAAGGGGATATATGTAGATGCACCAGCCACTGTACAGATGGGGATGGTGTTGTAGCTAGCAGGGCAGCCTGAGGCATTCAGACTCCTTACCATACATGAGACTCAGCGGGCTTTTGCACTTCCTCCACTCGCACCAGCGCAGGAGCAGCCAGAGCAGGCACCAGCACAGGAACAGGCACTGCCACAGCCGCAGGAGCAGCAGCCCCTATATCCAGAGTATCCAAAGGAGTAGCCTCCCCAGCACCAAGGCTATCAGGAGGAGCAGCCATAGCTACAGCCAGAGCAGGAGCAGCCCAGGACTCCATTAGACTTTGAGGTGGAGTTCACTATGGATGACCTGTTTGGCACTCCTACGGCACCGAGGGTGCAGACCCCCACTCCTCCTCCAGCTATGAGGATACAGCGAACCATACTCAGGCCATCAGAGAGGTTCCACCCCTACTCCAGAGGTGACCCGGGGGCATCTACCTCCACAGCTCCGCTACCAGAGCAGACTCCGAAGCCAATTCAGCCTCAGCCATCACAGCCAGGCATCTCTCAGCTCATGGTCTCCATGTTTGCAGCATTTGAGCGTAGGCAGGAGGAGAGGGACAGGGTCCTATATGAGCAGAGCAGAGAGAGAGACGGACTTACCCAGGAGAGGCTGGACCAGCAGTAGGTCATCATCCAGAAGCAAGCGAGGATCATTGAGCGCCTGGGCCAGGAGCAGGCTGGGCTCATTGACCACATGGTCCGGAAGCAGTCCAGACTTATAGAGAGCATGGGGTAGGAGCAGGCCAGACTCATAGAGCATATCGCGCGGGAGTAGGAGGGGCCCAGAGAGCAGCTCAAACAGGAGTTGAGGACATCCCAGGACCAGGCGGCTCAGAGGATCGACGTGACTCTTCAGATGATAGATGAGTCACTCGACTCTCTCAGGTCCAGAGTCCAGGTATTGGAGGGAGTCATCTCTCTCCTTGCCCAGTATATTCGAGGGTTTCGAGAGCATACAGAGCAGAGGCTAGATCGTATCGGGACCGCTTCTATTGACCAGACCCACCAGTTTAGCAGAGCCTTCAAGGAGCTAGGGGGGATGATCACAGATACCCTGCGCTTCATGACAGTGTGCGCGCAGCCCTTCCTGGATGGATACGCTCGGGTACAGTTTCAGCAGCAGAGTTCTAAGAGACCACAGCCTCGATCTGTGCCAGTGGCAGTTCCTCCTAGGTTCCGGCCCATGGTTAGAGTATGGGACTCTTAGCAGCCGGACCCAGTAGGTCCTTCTAGCTAGCCTTTCGCCTCTGGGGCCGGACCTTCTACCTCTCAGCCTCCGCCTCAGCCTCAGCCAATGCATCTGTCTGATGATGATGATGACCCCCGAGGAGGAGCTCACAGATTATCCGCCATTGTAGTCATTCAGGGAGTTTGGACGACATTTTTTTATATATATATTTTGTTTATTATTATCACAGTTGTATATACGTTGTACAAAATTGAGTTTTAGTGAAAAACATTTGCTATCAGATTTACATGTTTTTTTTATCTCTTTCTATCTTTATATGTGCTTTACTTATATTGAAGATAGCTGAGTACTTTCTCTTTATTTACATTAAAACTAAATGACTATATAATCATAAAAAATGATGATGCACTAACAATAAACAATAAATGGTAATACAAAATCGTTTATGAGTCTATTAAATAGGGATAGCTTTCGTAAGAATTAACAAAAATTCTTTGACACACAGGAATATTATTTAACATCGATCCAAGGATGGACATCAATCACATTGAAGGATGGACAGACCAAGCGTTATGTCCTTTAAAATCATACTCAACCAGACACGCCTTGCAGATCGGATAGGGGTTAGTAGGGGAGCTTCTCACTAATCGAAGCTGCAGTTGGCAAACACTGCTCTTCACATCGAGACTCTGGTTGACAAACACCGCTTCTCACCAATCGAAGCTGCAGTTGGCAAGCACTGCTCTTCACATCGAGACTCTGGTTGACAAACACCGCTTCTCACCAATCGAAGCTGCAGTTGGCAAACACTGCTCTTCACATCGAGACTCTGGTTGACAAACACCGCTTCTCACCAATCGAAGCTGCAGTTGGCAAACACTGCTCTTCACATCGAGACTATGGTTAGAAAACACTGCTTCTCACCAATCGAAACTGCAGTTGGTAAACACTGCTCTTCAAATCGAGACTGTGGTTAGCAAACACCACTTCTCACCAATCGAAGCTGCAGTTGGCAAACACTGCTCTTCACATCGAGACTCTGGTTGACAAACACCGCTTCCCACCAATCGAAGCTGCAATTGACAAACACTGCCCTTCACATCGAGACTCTGGTTGACAAACACTGCTTTTCACCAATCGAAGCTGCAGTGAACAAACACTGCCCTTCACATCGAGACTCTGGTTGACAAACACCGCTTCTCACCAATCGAAGCTGCAGTTAGCAAACACTGCTCTTCACAGCGAGGTTGTAGCTAGAGAACGCTGCATCTCACCAACACCTTATAGGTCGAGACGAGACCGGTAGGGGCACCTATATCAAACTCACTCTCCGCTGAGCGGATCGAGATGAGGTCTACCCGGCTCAGAACGCGGAAGGTAAGGATTGCTACAGGTACGCTATTCTTCCTTTTGTTTTCTTTCTTTCTCTGAATTTTGGCTCATCTAGGCACTTGTGCACTACTTTTCCCAAAATTGGGGGCAACTGTAAGCACCGTGTCCCTAAGTAGTCAAGATCAGAGATTACCCGATGAAGAAATCGATGCCCGAATCCGAACGAACGATTGAGATTCAGAGATTTTGGCCCTCTAGATTCACGAGAAATATGTTTTCTTTATTCACAACAAAGAGAAAAAGAAAATTGGGAATTTTAGGGTAAAAAAAGGAAGTTTACCTCCACCGGCGGCCGGCCCGTCTGTCACACTATGCCCGTCGCTCGATGGGGAGCCCCGACGCCCTTCCGTGGTCCTCCAACGCCCGTCGGTAGAATCCCATTTCCTATAGGAAAATGGATTTAACCGATGCCCGTCAGTGGGCTTCAGACGCCCGTCGGTTGAATCCTGTTTCTAACAGGAAATAAGATTCAACCGACGCCCGTCGGTAGACTTCCGACGACCGTCGGTCATTCAAAAACTATAAGAAGCCTTTTTTCACCTATTTTTGGGGTTAGACGAATTTGCATACTTTTCTACCTAAAAAATCCATTTTCCAGCATTCTTTTTCATCCAAGATTTCTCTATTCTACTTTGATTTTTGTGAATCAAAATTAATTCAAAGGAGCTAAAATTGATTAGTTTCTAATAATTTTGATTCCAACATTTGTGCATTTTTCGTGAAAACCAAGAAAAAAAATCCAAATTCTTCTTTTCTTTATTTTTACCCATTTCTCGTGAAGCGTGCCGGATTCGAATCACCAAAAATCCAACCTAAAAAGGTAAAATCCAAGGGTAAATATTCTGGACACCTATTTCATTTAGTTTATTTTTATTATTTGCATTTATTCTGAATTTTGCGGTAGAAAAATTACTTTGTTTGAAAAAGGTTAGTTTTTACTATTTTTTTTTAAGAACAGTAGTGACCGACGGGCGATAAGTTCACCGACGCCCGTCGGTCATTGATTAGTGGCCGTCCCCGGGTCTTGTTTTCAGCTTTTCAAATTCCTTTTATTTGTTTTTTTTATTTATTCATTTTCTGTTATTTATTTTCCTTCGATTTTCAAATCTTTTCTTTCCCTTTTCTGCTGAATCGTTCTTTATTTCTTTATTTATTTATTTCAGTGTTTGAGTTGTAATATTTATTTACATTATATTTATTCATGTTGTGATTTTTTTTTATATTAATATTCATTGATTATGTTGTGAGATTTTGTTTCTTCCTTGGATGCTTTGAACTTGAGGGGAGATTTGCCATGCTTGGAGGACTCCGTTTGGTTTAATCCCTCATCTCTTATTTATTTATTTATTTCATTCATTCATTTATTTATTAATTATTTTATGCATGCGATAAATTGTTTTATTTCTCATTAATGTAAAAATGGATAAATGTTTTATAGTAAATAAAATTGGGATTTTCACAAACTCGATGATCCAATGTCCTATTTTTTCATCTAATAAAAAACCATCACAATAAAAGATCATTTTTATAATAAGTGCATGTGAGGACGAAAGTCCTCAAAATAAATGAATTTCCCGTTTTATGTATGTACCGCACTTTTATAAATGGGAGTTGTATTCCGCTCCTAGTGTTATTGTATTTATCTTTATAGTCCTTTTTTGTTACATTTTATTTATTTATTACGCTTTTGATATGAGTAAGTGCGCCTTTAATTATATTGTATCGTGTGGGGAGAGAGCGAACTAATAAACTCAGAATTTAATTGTAAAATTAATCAAGGTAGAAATAGATGAGAAGTCCCGAGCCCAGCTCTGGTCTTTGGGCTCAACGAGGCGAGAGGTCTGTCCGATCACTCATTGGAACGAGACCTCCAAGACACCTCTTGTGTCAAATGACTTAACAAATCCTAGGCTCCATGGGGTTAGAGGGTCATTCCCAATGTTCTATTGGGGTGATTGCCTCCAAGACCCCCTTGGCTTGCCCAAAATGGAAATATGCGCTGTCTTAGGCTCTCCGAGGCGAGAGGAACTTTCCCAATGTTTTATTGGGTGGCGACTCCATGAAACCTCTTTGTTGCCCAAAATAGATGCACTTGTAATTTGTTGCAAGTTGTCAACGGACCCTCATTGTTGCCCGATCACCCTCAAGCGGGCGGTCGATGGGCGCCCCCGGGGTCCGGCGCTCGTCACACCAACCCAAAGCCCTCTCAAGAGGCACCATTAACAAAGCCCTCTCAAGAGGCACCATTCATCGAAGCCCTCTTAAGAGGCACTAATTAACCAAAACCCTCTCAAGCGGCACCAACTCAGCAAAGTCCTTTCAACCGGCGCACCATATTAGATCATTCTTTCCATTAGCTCCACTATCACAACAAGGTGACCACCTCAGGTACGCGTCTCTCTCCTCTTCTAGAAACTTTGGCTCACCTAAACACTAGTGTACTATCCTCCCTAAAGTTGGGAGCAACATAGACACTGGGTCCTGAGGTGGCAAAATAAATAAATTAATTAATTAATTAAGATTAGATTAAATTAATTAATTAATATTATAGGATAATAAATTAAAAAAAATAAATTAAGGAGAGGATATCAAGGAGGAAATCAAGGAAATAACCCTACCTAAAATAGTGTATAAAAAGAAAATAACCTAAAAGCAGAAAAGGAGGAAGAGGTGGCCTTTTTAAGAGAATGGGGATTGGACCAAAATAAAAGAAAATAAGAAAAAATAAAGGAAAAATAAAGAAAGAAAGGGGAGGATAGACCGAGAAATGCAAAGCCGAAAGGAGAGTGCGAAGAGGAGGCTACCATCTTCGACGGCCCTACACCGATGCCAGCGAAAGGCCCAGCACTAGTCGTCGTACATCCGCCGGAGATTCCAACCTCGATCTCCCCTAGTGCTGTGTTTTCTGTCTCTTCAAGTCCAGGACATTTTCTTTATTTTTTGGCCAGCCAAGACGTCAGTCAGCCACACGCGTAGCACCAGATAATGGGGGAGGATGAGGCGAGTCTTTCGATGGTCACCGATCATTCCCACTCGCCAGCAGCTGGGAGATCATAGAAGGTAGAATCCCGAGCTTCCGGTGCCGGTTTCGGCCAAACAACGCCTCCTTTCGGGATCCTAGCGCTCTAATCTTCCCTCCGGCGGGGGCGGTGTCATCGACGGCAGATCTCTGGCAGCTTCGGCAAGAAAATCCTGTGGGTATTTTTTAATAATATTATTATTATTAACATTATTTGTTATTATTAATATTGTCATTAATGTTATTGCTTTGTGTTATTATTATTATTATTATTATTATTATTATTATTATTATTGTGGTGTGAATATTATTTTTATTATTATTATTATTATTATTATTTATTATAATTATTGCTATTATTATTGTTGTTGTATATTATTGTTGTGTAATTATTATTATTGTTGGATATTATTGTTGTTATTATTATTATAATTATGTCATTTATGTCTTATATTTATTAATTATGTTAGTTTATTCTATTTCTATTGTATTAGATCAATTATTTTTCTAATTTATTTGATTTAATTATTTATTCCTTTATCATTTTGCTTAAGTTTATCCATTACTGACCAATATTGTTTTTTATCATGACCGCGACTGCGAGGTGCATACGGCTTGTCTTTGGGCAAGGCGAAGCAGGACCGAGGTGACCAGTTTAGGATTTATTTAATATTCGAGGCATGTATAATTATTATTTTATTTTCTTTTATTTCCTTGAGGCTTGTAATAATAAAGGTTTTTTTACTGCATTAAAAAGAATCAACACACTAAATGTTTTATACTAAAATGGGATTTTTCTAAATAAAATAGTACCAATGTCTTAGTTTTCCTCCAATAAAATGTCGCTTAAGAACTCTCTCCGGTCTTAGGCTTCATGAGTTTAGATGTCCTTTCCAATATTTTATTGGAAGGCGATTCCAAAATACTTTTTTGTTCCCCAAAATAGACACATACTCATAGTATTAGGCCCAAACAAGGCTAGATGAACTTTCCCAATGTTTTATTGGGTGGCAACTCCAAAACACTGCTTGTTGCCCAAAATAGACGCACTCGTGGTTTGGCCGATATTTACGAGTTTTAATGAACCTCTCTCGAACCCTAAAAGCAGGCCTCTAGGGATGCACGGGGTTCAGCATGCATCACAGCCGGGATGTCGGATCTATATTAAGCTTGTGTACGATGACATTCGGGTCAATGCTAGGGATATCTTCTGGCGACCACGTAAAGGAAGCTTGATTTATCATCAATACCTGAGCGATATCTATCCTGATTTTCTCATCCAATCCAGACCGTATAACGACATTCTTTCCTGGGCCAATTCATATCCGGTCACACCTTTGTTAGCTTGAACTTTTGTTTTCCCTTATCTTTTATCTCCCTATGTTCCACAATGTACGAAGTCTGCTTACCTTCTCGTAGCATGGCTATGTAGGCTTCTTTGGCCTTCTGCATATCACCCCTTGATATAGCTACACCGCCTTCGGTGGGGATTTTCATCACCATATACCTAATGCTCGTGATGGCTTCCGTCTGAAAGAGTAGGGGTCTGCCGAAAATGGCATTATATAGGAAAGGCATATCGATAATCATAAAGGTGGACATGCAAGTATGGGTAGAAGCTTCGTCCCCAAGCTTTACAAAAAGGTCCATAGAGCCTGCGATGGGAATAGTAGCATTCCCGAGGCCAATGAGAGGGACACAATCCGATCGAAGTTCACTGATTAGAAGCTTCATTTCTTTGTATGCATCTAAAGTGAGCACATTGACATTGCTCCCAATATCTACTAAGATCCTTCTCACCTCATAGTTGTTGATTGCGGCCCATATCACTAAGGCATATTCATGAGGGAAATTGAGGTTTCTTGCATCTTGTGAAGATATAGTGATGGAGGGTAAACTCTCGCCCTAAGCAGAGAGATATAATCATTTTTGCCCTTTTTTTGCTTTTATAGGTCTTCTCCGTAAGACAGTCCCCCTGCAATAACATTGATGATACCAGCATGCAGTCTTTGCCAATCTTGATCTTTGGGTTTGCTTATTTCTCGATCTTCATCATCTGATTTCCTTTTGATCTCGATGGACTGACTCAGACTTGTTGGCGAGTTATTAGGTTTTTAGGCAACAAACCTCTTCAGCGAACCCTATTAGATCAATCTTTTAATCTCTTCCTTAAGTGCTTTACACTCATTTGTAGTATGGCCAACATCCTTGTGGAATTCCCAGTATCGGGATTTGTCTCTTTGCGCACTCAAGTCGTCAAACATTTTCCTTGGCCAATTTATTTTATTATGGTAACTTTTATCCACTACAATACCTTTGTTGGCTCCGTGTTGAGGGAAGTAAAAGTCCTCACTGGTACATTTCTTTGGCATTCAGAGTGAGAGTGTTCAGACTCCTTTCTTTTACCTAAACCCTTCGAGCTTTCACCCTATTTGGGGGTTCGAGGTGTTTGGCTTCCCCAACTGATTGGATCATACTCCTCAGTGGTTCATAAATTAGATCTTAGAGCATCATCCAGTTGTATGAATTAGTTGGCTCTATCCATCAGGTCGCTAAAGTTGGTGGGTGATGCATCATTAATGATTGGAACAACGGTGGATTCCTGACACTCTTGGTAAGAGCCATGGTATCCATCTCAGGATGTGGGTTCCTGATCTCTGAAGGTAGTACTTGGAACCTGTTAATCTAGTCCCTGAGACTTTCGCTCCTTTTTTGCTTTAAATTTATCAAATCATTAACTGTCTTCAGCCCCTTTACTTGGACAATAAATCTTGTGGTGAATAATTCTCTAATTTGCATGAAATTAGAGATAGAGTGAGGAGGGAGACTATGAAACTAGTCAAGAGCATCTCCCGCCAATGTTGTAGGGAAAACTCTATAAAATACTCAGTCGTCAAAGGAGTACATCTGAATTTGGGTCAAATACTATATATGTGGCTTTTAGGATCTGTCTTGCCATCGTATCTCGACATTTTTACTTCAGTAAGCCAACATGGGAGCTCGGCTTCTCTGATCTCTTCATAGAAGGGAGAAATAGTGTTCCCATCAAAAGCTGGTCTTTTAGGGTGACCTAATCCGAATTTCTTGACGGTTTGTAAAAACTATCTCTCATCTTTATCAACCGTAGGTCCTTTTTTTCATGCTTTTGGACCTCTTGGGAGTACATATAAATGAGACATTATCGTGTGCAACATGGCGGTTAAGATGAGAGGAGCAGTATTCTTCATTCTCGTAGTCGTCATGATCACCGTAAGCTCGTACATCAGTGGGATTTATCTTCCCTTTACCCTTACCTTTGTAAGAATGTTTTTTCATTCTAAACTGAATATCAGAGCATTTTTTTCCTTCAACAATCACCAGAGCATTTGTTTTTGCTTGAGATTGAGTCCTGTCTCCTTTCTTTGGCCTCCCTTTAACTTTTTTTCCTCTGTCATTCATTTGAGGCCTTTTGTCTTTATGCACTGAATACAAGAGTTTGTCTAGTAATTTACACCCAAAGCCTTTCAGAAAACCTTTGAAGCCTTTGCCAGTGATAGGAACGGTATCATCGAGCTGATTGATAGCTCTGTAAAGTTCCTCATCTTAGAAAATGGGCAAAAGGTCTTAGGGTGTCATATCTGTTTGAACAATTTATTTTCCCTTTCTGGTTCTTTCTCATCTATTTGATCCCTCATCTCTTTCTTGGGATTCTGTTATCTTCGACTCTCAACGAAAGTAGCAAATGACAATTCTCAGAGTGTCAAAACATGAGGAAGAGAGCAAATCGACCCTCAGCTGCCTGCGTAGGCCTGATCAGACGATTAAGAATAGATCTGCAAAATAAAAGGTATATCCCTAGTGTGCAGGGGATTAGCACTTCGATGGCTTTATCAGAGGAGAGGATCATAAAATAGGCGAAAGAAAACTCATTTGTTGGTGTCATAAAAAGTGGTTACCTCATTTTAAGAGTGTCTCTCTATTTATATAGTGCCTAAACATCTAAAGCCTATTTGGCTAGGGTACTTGAATATTAAATTTCCCATATTTGCAATGAAAGGACTCAGGACGTCTGACGTGATAGATTAGCACGGTTTCTTAAGATTAATAGGTTCTTGGGCCTTGTTAAGCTCGAAACACAATGAGGCCTATAACTTATTATAAGAGGCCCAAATACTGTAATAATGGGTTTTATCAATAACCTTCCAAATTTAATTTACCCTATTATTGAATAATATCAAAAGGTGGACATGATTGAGTATTAGAAGAGAGTTTGTATTCCTCTTACATTTTATTTATCCATATTTTTCATTCCCATATCAAATTACACCTTCAAAGTAGTTATTCCCTTAGCCAAATATTTCATTTTTATTTACAACCATTAAATATTTAAAGTTCTACTAGCATAATTAATTCTAATTTATACTATACATATCCAAAAAGAAGGTGGAGCGCCCTCTCAAGTATTTAAAAATGTTTTATAATCATTACTCGAATCTACAATCTTTAATTAATGAAGAAAAAACTCCTGACCATTTCATCTCATCCCTTGTGTAAAATGTAAAATAAAAATTTTATGGTAAATAAAATGTTATTGGATAATACAACATAATAGCTGGGCTTTGTGCTCTTTGGCTTACAGGTTAAGATTGTAAAACGTTTTGTGAGGAATATATCTATTGATGTCTCGTTCAACCAAATTGCTGGGCTTTACGCTTTGTCCTTTCTGGAGAAGGTATGGACTTCTACTATTCCTAAGGTCCAACTTATGAAGCAACTTGTCGATGTTTGTATATTTGCATCTGTCTCTAACTTACATTTTCTTCTTACAATAGTGTTTTGCATTATATGTTGTATTTTCTTATTACTTTAAAGTTGTCCAGTTGAGTATCTTCAATTAGTGGATTTAGACCTTTCTGCTTCAGACTATTACATGTTGACATAAAATCATTTGCTTTTGTGCTACTTTGTTAGTAGTATTTATATAATCTTATTTTATTTTACTACTATTACATTCTTTATTGAAATAAAAACATTCGTTTAAGATAAGTGCAACTATCTATTTCCTCATATCTTTTGCTAGTTTCTCTCAGCTTTAAGTCTCTCTTGCTTTACTTTCACAAAAAATATTTTTATTTTCTTTTTGAGTGCAACAATTCTATAAGAAGTTATCAAGCAAGCAAGACTAAAGCCTAAAAGTCTCACTTGTTAATATGCCGGGTTGAGCATTTTGGCAAAGGCCCAAATGCACCTAGCTAAGTTGGATAAGTTGCGCTAGGCAGCAAAAAATGGGGTAAAAATGCGATATAAGAGAGAAAGGGAAAGTCTTAATATAAAAGCAAAACTTCGGGTTCAACAAGTAAAGGCAAGCATAATGCTTATACTGAAAAGTTACTATTTGTATAGCTATTTAGTTGATACTACATTACTGTTATATTTTTAATAAAATTTATTTATTTTAATTAATACATTTTCAATTATATTATTTTTGTTAATTATAATTTTTATACTATAGATGATTTTATCTTTTAAAAATTAAAAAAATAAATTAAAAAAAATAAAAATAACATAAATTTAGCAATGAAAATTCAGTTTCAGTCACTAAATTTTTGACGAAAAATTAGTTTTTGTCACGAAATTTGCGATGGAATTAAATTTTTCGTCTCTAATATTAGCGATGAAAGTGGCTTTCCAATCGTAAATTTAGCTACGGAAATGTGGAATTAAATTTTCTGTCGCTCAATTTAACAACCACCATGGAAATAACGGAATTGTCCGTTGTTAAATTCCGTCCGTAATTTGGATTAGCAATGGAATTTCATCAGTAATTTTTGTCTCTCATCCTGATTTTTCTTATAGTGATTAACTATCATGTAACCATTCTTACTTTTATTTAACATGAGAAATTGTTAGCACATTTAGGATTTAAACAAACCAGGTTAACTCCTCTTCTTAACCAAGCCGTGAGGGTCAAAGAGAGATAAGTTCATCATTCTCCTCTAATTTCACTTTATTTTATTATTTTACATTTATATAATGTTACCTAACATGCAAGTTTAACTAGCAAATAGAATAACTTAAGAATTTCTTTCTCACTCGCAGCCAAGTTTAACAACAACAACTAATCAAAGATTTTTTTTTTAAGGTTTCAACTTGTACCCTAATTGTATTGCATACTCTTAGGGTACGTGAGTGGTTTAAGTTGTGAAATTGGTCAAGTAATTGTGTTAAGGACTTAATCGGTTAAATTGAAAAGTTAAGAATGACTTAATTGCATAAAAAAATTAATTAAGTAATTAAATTGATATTTTTATGATTAAGTGTTAATGATGGATTACTTAAATTAAGTGAGTGATTAATTAAGTTAAAGTTTGGTTAATTAAGTTAAGTGAGTGTGAGTGGAAAATAAGTGTCATGTGGATGTTAAGCCAACATTACATTTGCATGCATATATAAATGGAGTGAGGAGGTGGAGTTTGGCTTTTCCCACCTAACTTTGGCCGGCCACTTAAGGAGAGAAAGAAATTTGCAATTCTTCATCTTCATCTTCTTAATTTATGTACACAAATCTTCCATTAAAGTGTTATTCAAGTGTGCTTCAAATTAGTTAAGTTGTGTTAGTGTTCTTGTAAGTTTAAGGTCAGAATTTAGATAAAGTTTTCTCCCTCTTCTCGTCATGGTTTAATTTGGAATTTTAATTTCTAAATTCAATTTTGGAAAATTGGAAATAATTTGTAAAGGAGAAGGCTTGTCTATCTAAAGGAAAGGAGAAAGTGGATGAAGGTAGCACCACGTAGAAGCAAAGGAGAAAGAGGTTTGTGAATTTATATATTTTCATGCTGTTAATAATGAATTGCATATTCCAAAGTGTATATATATGTTTTGTGATGTTGAGAATTGAATTTGGTGACTGGATGTGTTGAATTGGTTGAATTAGAGCTCGCTAAGCTAAGAATGGTAAATTCTGTCCAGAGGGTCAGATTGACCTCTAGTGACTGTTTTGATCATAAATTGAGTTTTAGAACTCCAAATTGCATGATTCTAGTTGGGTTAGAACTGAGACATCTATGTGTATAAAAGTAATAGAAATATCCATAATTTATTTCTAACTCTAAGGGCCTAAAAATTTCCTATTATAGTAGTTAAATTCTTCAGGTGTGTCATTGGAGTAGTGTAGACATTTTTGGGTATGTCTCTTTGGTTCCAGCTCCAAATGACTTGAAATTTATTCCATTAGAAATTTAGCATCCTGGGGATTAATTGTTAAGGAGATCACTTTGTCTAAAAATGTCATTTAGATATTGGTTTTAGTGATACAAATTCAGGGTGAGAATATGTTTTCCCAAACTCTATTTTTTGTGAGTAAAGTGTCAGGTGTCCAAGGACGGGCATCCCTCAATGAGTTACAGGTATCCCTCAAGATTCATGGCCATCCCTTACCCCTATTTTGACTATATTATACATTTTTCTTCCTGAATCGAACGCGAACTTCAACGAAACTTTTCGGGACTTGTCCGATGCATGTTTAGGATTATGTAATGGATAAAAGAGTGGTTAATGATTAGAATATGATCTAATAGAGTTATGATTATTAATAATTAATGAAGGATTTAAAGGTATATTTAGATGTTAATGATTTGGTATGGCATATTGAACATTTATATGTAATGTAACTTTGTTGTAACTTGCTAATATGATAAGTTAGATATATGTATGTTGTGACGCGCGCAGAACCTAGCAAAGGCCCTCTTTGAACCCGCTTTTAGGGCTCGAGGGATTGGTTCGCATCTTTTTGATCTTGGGCATCATGAGACATTTTGGATGCCTCCTTCCCAATAGAACATTGAAAATGATCATCTAGCCTCACGACGCCTTTAGACACTTTTGAGGTATTTTGGAATCACCATCAAATTTACAAGAAATTGGGAAATGTCTCTAATCTCGGGAGTCTTAAACCAGAGAAAGTGTTCGGAACTTTGCTCTTATTAATGACTTAAGTCAAGTTTATAATTGAGTTTTTAAGAAATTAAAATTTCATCTCTTATCTCACACGATTATGTATTGAATTTAAAGCGCATTGCAAGCATATTGGAAAGCAATAAATAAAGCGGTAAAAAATAAATAAACTTCAGACAAAAAGTTGTTACAAAACAATCCCCCAAAATAAGAAAGCATAAAAGAATCAAATTTGCCCCAAAATTAATTACAAGGGTCCGAATGAATAAATGAAAACATAAAAAATAATTAGAATATATCATACATAAATCGGGAGATTTATTGAATTTTTAGGAACATTGGTTCCTTTTTATTAACTTAAAAAAATGGAGAACTATTTTTGGGTATTAATTGAGAAAATCGGGATGAGTGATCTCATTTTATGAAAATTAGTTCTCCATTTGAAAGTGAGATTTTATTGGTTAAAATAGGACATTAATCCATTTTATTAAGAAAAATTCCAAGTTATTAATTATTATAAAAAACATGATTTTCTATAATGCGGATGAATCTAAAATACATTTTTACATGCAATATAAAAATAATATAATAAAAGAAAATACAATAAAAATGCAAACCCTAAATCCGAAGGTCTTTGATCTCCCGGTTCTCCATCCCGTACACAAATATAATTCGCATAAATAAACGAATTTTGAGGCAGCAAAACAAAAGAAAATAACATGTTAGTGAAATAAATTAAATGAATAATATATGAACAAATAATTACATGAAAACCAATAAATAAACTAATTAAGTAAGCCAATAAAAAATAATTAAACCTGGACAAATAAAACAATAAAACAACCATAGCATTAATAATTAATAATAGAAACAAATTGAGCAGAGACTAAAAAATAACCAAGTGAAATAAGACAGAAATTGACAAGATAAATGGGGCAAATTATATTACATTCATGCATTTTACTTTCAGACACTTAGATAAAACAGAAGAAAAAAAAATGAACAAAAGGGGAGGAGGCTTCACGACTCGTGCAAGAATGCACGAGCCGTGAAGGCTGCCGAGCGGGACTCGAATCGTGCAAAGATGCACGATCCGAACGGAGAAAAGGGGAGCACGACTCGATCAGAAAAGTCATGACACGGACAAAGGCTCACGACTCATGCAGAAAAGCAAAGACACGACTCACATGAAGAGCACGAGTCATGCAAAAATGCAGGATAAGAATTTATCTAAGTGGACTTAGAGATGATAGCCGGTCTGGCTGCAATTTGTAATAGCATTAATGCCTTTTGAAGCTACTTTTGAATTTCATGCCTTTGGGATTGCATGGCTCTCATCTGATACCTGTAGTCATTTTTTTGAAGGTAGGGCGTCCCTTGTGGATTTTCACACTAGCTTTTCTTAGCGAAAAATGTGTCCTTTGCGGATTTTCACATAAGCCTGTGCCTTAGTTTTGCCTGGAATGGACCCAATCCAATCTAGCAGCTTTTAATTTTATTTTTATTTTTTTATATTTATTTTTTCTTTTTTTTTATGAGAGATTAAAGTCATTGACAAACCTTCTCACGATGGCTTCATATGGATAGCCACATTGACGGGCCGAGGTATTAGCTTTATGACCTATTGGGTACACTTTGACTATGCGACCCAAGACCTCTCATACCCTCCTCCGAAAACCATTCTGTCACTTCTACCAGCGCATATGAGAGATGGGTACTTAGTCCCATCACTGATAGCAGGACTTGTCGACTTTAGCATCTGGCCGGCGAGAGCAGTGGTAGGAATTAATACAGATTTGCATGCATTTTGAGCAATATGTTTCTTTTTAAAACAGAACTAGAAAATAATGTAAGTGAATAAATTCAGTTTCATTTCATTTCAAAAAATTGTGTATATCTCAGTATGATTTCAGCATACATAATCATTATTTAACGTTCATTCAAAACGCAAAGCTACATTCATTCGTGGAACAAATCCTGATAACATCAAACTTCTGTTACCAATCAGCCCTCTTGGGTTTTCTTGATTAGACATTTTCTCTCAAGCCTCTAATTTTTGTTCAGAATGCCTATTTTCGGTTTTCATCCTGACGAGGCACCCAATTTAGCAAGGCCGCTTTTTTCCGGTTTTCGACCCGCTGGGCTTTTATTCTCTTCTTTTGACTTTCATCGTCTTTAGCCGTGGAATCTCTTGAGTCTATCGATGTTGATCGGCTCCTTGAACTCGTTGCCATTGCCATCTGACAGAATCGCTGCTCCTTTTGACAACAGCTTCTTGAGGATGAAAGGACCTTCTCATGTTGGTCTGAATTTCCCCCTGATATCGGGCACACCCGGTCTCATTTGTTTGAATACCAAGTCCCCTTCCTTCAACGGGTGCTTCTTGAATTTCTTTCTGAACGACCTAGCAAGCCTTTTCTGATAAATCTGATTATGATAGTACGCTCTCATCCTTCTCTCATCTAGCACGTTCAAGTGCTGCAGTCTCTGTTGTGCCCATTCAGCTTCCAGAATCTGAGCTTCCATAACTACCCTCAATGACTTGAGTTCAATCTCGACTGCAGTATGACCTCCGTCCCATATACCAAGGAATACGGTATGGCCCCTGTAGAAGTTCTGACAGACGTTCTGTAACCCCAGAGCGTGAAAGGCAACCTTTTCGCCCAATCTTTATAGTTCTGACCATCTTGGCCAGGATTCTCTTAACGTTCTTGTTGGCGGCTTCTACTGCTCCATTAGCCTATGGACAATAAGGAGAAGATTTATGATGCTCAATGTCGTACTTCTAAAATAACCTCTTCGTCTCAGCCATGAACTGGACCCCATTGTCAGATACCACGTGATGAGGGAGGCCGTACCTGCATATCAAGTTCTTCTCAATGAATTTAGCCATATCCCGTGCTTCAACCTTTTTGAAAGACTCAGCCTCTACCCATTTTGTGAAGTAATCGATGGAAACTATGATGAATCTATGTCCATTAGAGGCCGTGGGATGTATTTCTCCAATAATGTCGATCCCCCAAGCTGCGAACGGCCAAGGCGATGTCAAACTGTGTAACTCTGAAACCGGCAAGTGCCTTAAATCTGCATACTGCTAACACAACTGGCATTGTTTTACGTATTTTGAGTAGTCTGTATCCATGGTGAGCCAGTAGAATCCTTATCTCATGATCTTCTTGGCGAGCATCAAACCATTCATGTGGGCTCCGCACACACCAGCGTGAGTTTCCTCCATTACCTTTTCAGCTTCTTTCTCGTCTAGACATCTCAATTGGATACTGTCGGCTTGTCATTTGTACAACACCCCGTTTACGCAGATAAACTGAGCAGATAACTTGCGAATCAACCTCTGGTCTTTCTCGGTAGCCTCTTTTAGGAACGTCGCGTTTTCTAGATAATTTCTAATATCATGATACCATGGCTTCCCATCTGTTATTTCCATTTCCATGACTAGTTTAGACTCAAAGCTAGGCCTCTTAAAACTAGAAATCAGCACAGGCTTCATAACCACCCCCTCTGGATTATCCCATATCGACACCAAAGTTGCAAGCGTGTCCGCTAGCTGGTTCTCATCTCTGGGAACGAAGTGAAAGGTGCACACTTCAAACTGATCGCTCAACTCTTTTAAGTATTTCATATACAGGATCAGCTGCTCTTCTTTAATAGCCCACTCGCCCCTAATTTGATTGATCACCAGTGATGAATCTCCAAATACTTCCACATTCTCTGCCCCCAAAGCTATCAATGCTTCTAACCCGAAAGTGCATGCTTCATATTCAGCTTCATTGTTGGTGGCTTTATATCTTAGCTTCTTAGCTAAAGGGAGTTTTTCATCATCCGGGGTTATTAGAATAATCCCTACTCCTACCCACTTGCTATTTACAACCCCATCAAAGTGCAACTGCCAACCTTGAATCGTGATAGCTGCCACATCCTCGTCCGGGAAATTGAATTCATACAAATCTCCTTAGATTGGGTGCTCTGCCAGGAACTCCGCCACTGCACGCCCCTTAATGGTCTTCTGGGTAATATATTCAACATCGAATTCTTGTAACAGCAATAGCCATCTCCTCATTTTTCCAAGCAAAGATGGAGCTTCCTATAGGTATCTGAGAGGATTCTATTTTGCCACTGCCTGTACCTTGTAGGAGTGAAAATAGTGCCTCAACTTCTTAGAGGCCCAAATTACTGCTAGACAAATCTTTTCTACTTCTGCGTATTTGACCTCGTAGGAAAGGAACTTCTTACTGAGGTAATAGACCGCGAACTCCACTCCAAACTCATCCTCCTGAGCCATCATGGCATCTACGGAGCTATCCTCTATGGCCAAATACAGAATAAGTGGTTTGACTGGCTGCGGTGGTCCCAGAACCGGTGGATTCAGCAAATATTCCCTGATGGTGTTGAAAGCTTTTTAACAGTCTTCATTCCACACTATAGGTTGGTTCTTTCTGAGTAGCGTGAAGATTGGTTCACAAATTAAAGTAAGCTTGGCGATAAACCTGCTGACATATTGCAATTTACCCAAAATGCTTCTAACATCCTTTTCCTTCTGAGGTACTGGAATCTCCCGGATAGCCTTGACTTTGTCTAGGTCAATCTCAATCCCCCTCTAGCTAACCACATGTCCTAACAGTTTCCCTGAGGTGACACCGAAGATGCATTTCTTGGGATTTAGCCGCAAGTTATACTTATCGATCCCCTGGAAGAACTTTTCTAGAGCTTCAAAGTGACCTTCTCTATTGGATGACTTGATCATTATATCATCCACGTATACTTCTACCTCCTTATGGATCAAGTCATCTAGAATCCTGGTTGCCATTCTCTAATAAGTTGCACCTGCGTTCTTCAAACCAAATGCCATCACTCTATAAGTAAAAGTTCCCCATTCTGTGATGAAGGCTGTCTTAATTCGATCGGCTATCTTGTTGAGGATCTGATTATAAACTACATAACCATCCATGAAGCTGTACATCATGCAAGCGGCTGCACTGTCTACCAGTACATCTATGTGAGGCAGTGGAAAGTCATCTTTTGGACAGGCCTTATTTAGATCTCGATAGTCTACACATACGCGTACTTTACCGTCCTTCTTGGCTACCGGGACAACATTGGCCAACCAGGTTGGGTACTGCACTTCAATTAAAAACTTGGCCTCAATCTATTTATGAATCTCCTCTTTGACCTTATCCACCCATTATGGCCTGAGCCTCCTAAGTTTCTGCTTGACAGTTTTGTGGTCTAGGTATGTTGGGATGGCGTATTCTGCGATTTCCCGATCTACCCCTGGCATGTCTTCGTAGGTCCAGGCAAAGATTTTTCATGTTTTCTTATGATTCTCTCAAATTTTTCTTGCTCTTTAGGTGTTATGTTAGATGCTATCAAGATTTTTTTCTGGTTTTCCGAGGTTCCAAGATTGAATAGGGTTGCCTCAATTGAATCAATGTCAAATATGGATGCATTATGATCATGATTATGCATATTAAAATCATTAGAAACATCACATAAGTAAGCAATATTGTTCATTTCATTAATAGAACTGTAAACGTCATTAACATCATTAAAGAGTTCAGGAATAAAAAGAAAATCTACACTATTCTCTTCCACCTCTCCCGCCGGCGCAACTGTTGAAGCTGACTGTCTTGAATCAATCTGGCACTTTAGAGGCTCTGCAGAGACCCCCTGTATGGCTTCTTCCACCTTCGTCTTCCCCTTTATCTGGGCAGTCACCAGCTTCTTAGTGATAGTCTCTTCGGGTGCTTTGCGGTCCCAAACAGTCCCCTTGGTCATGATTTCTTCATCCCAAAAGCCCTCTACAGGTTTGATCAATCTAATGTCCTAATCGAAGATGTCATTGAAAACCTCAAATCCCGGCACGATCTTCCCATCAACCCATGAGGCTCTGCTTCCCCCATGTAGGCACACACTGTAGTTGCTGGTATAAAGCTTTCGCTGATATGGGGGATTCCCTTGACCAACTTCTTACCCTTCTTTGCTGCACCTTCATACCCAAGGTGTAACACCCTTTTTACTGTACATAATAACTTAATTGTCTTAAACTATTCTTAAAATCATTACGAAGATCCGGGAATTTTTTTTTTTTCTATTCTATCACTATTAACTTTACTATTCACATAATCATTCTCAAATAAGCTACTTAAATTCTACCGAAATTTCGGCAGAGTCTCCTCTATAATATTGCATATCCCCCTGTAACAGAAACTCTTTACACTTCTATAATCACATACATATTTATCCGTCCTACTCCAATTCAAACTCCAACACAATTTTGCCCATCCTCCAATTTAATTCCAATCACATACTTATATAATAACTCATAATGTCATCAGCTCACTATTTACATCAATTATACAAAATACAAGACATAATATTAACATGTCAGCTATTTACTATAACAAATATGTAGTACACCTCTTGATACAATAAAATCCTAAATATCTATACAGTGTACATGCCATCTAGAACTGAGATTCACATTATCAAATCCCAAAAATTACATTCTCATCCTCTTATTGTCATACTTACCATCCCATGTTATTCCTTTGAAATTGTGCTGACATTCACTTGATCTCTGTCTTATACCTGCGCGAGGATAAACCACGCGCTAAGCTTTACGCTTAGTGGTGACTACCAAATTTACTTATCCAATGCATAATATAATATATACGCATACAATTGATCATACATACATTAATATTTTTGCATTAGTATCACAAATTACTTTCTCCTTTAATATTCAACATAATAATTTATAATTAATATACCAATAGTTCTTTAACTCCAAATTAAGTATGTATGATTTGCAAGTTAAAATCATTTTTATGCAATACATTCAATATTCTTTTAAAATACTGAATTTTCCTAAAACATTTATATTTAAGTTTCTAAATTCATAGCTGAGATCTACTAGCATTTCGACAATGTACAAAACACATTTATCATGCATCATTAAACAAATTCCATGAATTATTAAACAGTCAGCATGCTTATCTCATAGCAATTACTATCTCATCTCTATCTTAACAATTATTCTAACTTTCATCTAATACAATAATACCCACTACTATGTATATTTGCATTCATGTAGTCCACATTGGTGAATATAAGATTCATATAAATACACAGCCACTTCATCATATCACCAATTTCATAAGGTCATTTATACCCTTTTAGTCAATTAAACTTTCTAGCAATATATATATTAAACTTTAAGTTCTTCATTATTACCTTTTATTTGACATTTTATTCTTAATTTCGCTACTTTGACACTTTACTTATCATTAAATTACTTCATATTTCCTTAATTCACATTTTCTCCATACTTACCATTTGACTCCTCAAATTATACATTTAATATGGATTACAAAATTTATTGTTTAAACCCACCAATTTACCTCGCTTCATTTATTCCTTGTTAAATTCCTTGATTCACAATTATTTCACATTCATCAATTCACTTTGCAATTTATTAGTTTGCCCATAGTATAATGCTGGCAGACTCTAAGCACAGGATAAATGGGATGTGAACTCCTAAGAGCTCACAATAACCTGGAGTAACCTCTAAATAGTCGCTCCAGTCTTTCAAACCTGAAGGAACCCCGAAGGATTACCCCCAGTCTTTCAGATACCAGTGGAGTCCTGTGTGACCACCACTGTCTTTCAATACAGAACAGTACACTTCAGATCTTCAGATATTCAGATATTCGGATACAGAAGTAGAACCATCATTGGCCTACTAAAAAGTGATATTCAGATACAGAAGTAGGACCATCATTGGCCTACTAAAAAGTGAGTCGCCATGCTCACACCCGCGGTCTTATGTCCCTATGGCTAGCCACTATATCCTGAACTAGATTTGACTACCAGCTCATCAAATAGGGCCACATTATTGAATATTATTTAAATAAATCAAAACTTTGATCTTTACATAAAATAAGATCAATATACATTTCAATTCAATTTTTCAGAAATTATCCCGGTATCATCCATCATCATTTTCTCATACAACTTCATTTACTTATCACATTCCACTGATTTTGCTTCACAGCAAGCCTTTAATCATGTTTATATTAGTTAAAATGCATTAACAGTTATAACATATCTCAAATATGCGAGTATACGTTCAGCCACCACCCTTTCTTTCCATTCTCATTCTCCTCCATTTATTTCATCAATTTAAGTTTATCTCATATAGAACCCATTAATACATTATTGTTTAAATAGGGATTCACTATTTTTCATTTATCCAATTCTTCTTACAAATTACCCCATTTAAACACGTATAACCCATTTTTACTTTTATTTATAGCCTGATATTCTGACTTCCTTAACAGACTAATTTACTTTATTTTTATAATTGTCTTTAGGCATACTTAACTATACTCTTTATTTGTTAAGTACACTCACTTTCTCTAATTCATTCACTTACCATGAGTCCGCTTAAAATACTTTGTCCTTTATTTATAACTTTTTATACTAAATTACACTTTTAATCATCAAATTATTTATTTCCTTCTGTTATTCCCTTTTTTCTTGTTATTCCACATACTTTTACAAGTACCGTAGACTCTTAGGATTTGAGCCCTTTTTCACTTTATATTTCCTTATTTACTCTTACTTATTTTGATTCGTTTTCTTCATGTTAGATTCCATCCTATCTTTATAGATTTACACTAAATTTCATTTTATTAAAATGATATCTATTATAAGTCCTAAACTCTATCATATTACTCGTAAAATTTAACAAAATTGTACTAAACAATTTTCACAAATCGACCCATACATAGCGACTAAAATTTATTACGGTAGTAATTCATCACAATATGTATATTATCCATTCTTAATTTATAAATTCAAATGCACAATTCAAGTGAAATTCCATGATGTACCCAAAAACAGAACTCCACAATTACCAAGCCCAACTTGCTTCTATTTCAATGATTTAGCTCAATTCATCAGTTTAACTTAATTTGCTTAATTTATTTAAGCTTTAACTCACAGCTTAAAATAATTGACTAATCTAAATTAACTTCACCATACAGTTTAAAACTTATTACAAACTTACTATTGTATTTATGTTATTTTGCACTTATATAGGGGTACACATATACTTCTAATTTGGTCTTAACAGTAATTTGACTGCTTGAATAATGGCTTCAAACATTCACTTAATATTTTAAAACATGCACTAATCATATTTTAATATAATAAAATCACATGCCTTCAACCCAACTTAATCCTTAATTCAAACTATCAATAAACGTAATTGGAATTCCCACTCAACATTTATATTCCCACCAATTCTTTAAGAATTATCAAATACGCTATCATTATCAAATTTAATTATTGTCAAGTTATTTATTAGTTTAATTACTAATCTAGTTTATACGCCAGAATTTTATCATTATAAAGATTATATACAATTTAAAATCCTACTACAAATTAATCTATATTTCTCCTATTTTACAAATGCAGTCCTACATTCCCGAATGTGGAAAACTTTTCAATTCTTTTCATTTAACCCGAAATCTGTAAATCTCAAATTTAATTCTATTCAGCTAAGCCATTACTCTTAACACAGTGCCAGTAAATCAATAAAATTGTTCACATACTGTATTTAGCAAAATCACTCTTAATAAATTTTAACTTGTGCAAAATCACTTAAGAAAGTAATTTTGGTGGCCACATACCGGATTTTTTGCTATTTTTGGTCCCGTCACCGTCGCCGGAGCCTCACCGGAGTCTCGCCGGAGCTCGATCGGAGGCACTGAAACCACCGGAAGGAAGCTCGACGCCTCGGGGTTCCTTTTCCGGCGATCACGCGCCCATCCACGATGCCGTTTAGCCGGAATCGCCGTCGCAAGCTTCGGTTTTCTCCCTCTCCGATCTACTCGTTGCCGGCGATTGGGGGGGGATCCACGGCCACCGGAAGCTTCGCCTTGCCGCCGTGAGTCCAGTCGCACTGCTCGTGTCGCCTCTCGCTGTCGGAGCTCGCCGAAAAACACTGAGGAAGCTTCGGTTCCTCTCTCGATCTCCTGGACTGACGCCACCGCGAACCGGAGGTAGACGCCACGGAATGGCTTTGCCGTGTGCGTCGGTCCGATTGCCACCCCGATCGCCGTCGCCGGCGGTGCCTGCCGCCGCTCCCTCTCTCTTTCTCTCTCCTTCGGTTTCCCGGTCTCCTTTCCCCGGTGTTGCTCACCGTTTTTGCCTCTCCCTCCTCTAATGTCTTTGTTCTCTTATTTTATTTCTATATCATACAATTCCTTCAAATTTTAGCTTAATTCTCACTAATTTAGTTTAATCTCCATTAAACTAGTTTATGCTATTTTCACTTGTCTAGATAATTTAGACCATAATAAATTATCACATTTATAATTATTTTTATTTGTCTATATACCCTTTATTCTCTAATTAATATTTTCTAATCCAATTACATGTAAATATGCGTTACACACACATACATATATGCATATATCAAAAATTATTTGAATAATTAAATTACATAGCTTTAATGAAAAATTCCACTCTTATGCGTTAAAATTAACATTTAACAAATTTTTAACCTGTCAAGTTATTAAATAAAAACACTGAAATTTTTGGGGCGTTACACAAGGCCCCTCTTATCCTTCTGTCCTTTGGTGGCAATGGCTACTGGTGACCCCTAGGAATTCTTACCTAGACTCGCACCAGGGAGGAACGACATCCTCTTCATCATATTCAGCACGTGAGGGCTTCCTTCCATAGGCTCCTCCCCATCTATCACAGCAATGTGAAATCCACTGAAAGGTTGTCTCGCAATCTCCAATATTGAGACTTGATTCTTCCTTTAAGCCCTTATAGTCACGACCTGCCCCTCATGAGGAATCTTAATCATCTGGTGTAAACTAGAGGGGACCCCTCCCAACTTATGGAACCAAGGCCTTCCCAAGAGGGCTGAGAAATTAGCGGGAATGGGCAGAACTACAAATTCCACTTTGGTTTCCACTGGCCCTGTCTTGACTGCTGTCTTGAATGTCCCGGAAGCCTGCCTCCGCAAGTTATCATAAGCCGTGATTGTTAGATCAGACTTAGCCAGCATGTCCTCTGTTACCCCAAAAGCTACCATTGCCACCAGCGGGCATACATTAATTAATGAACCATCGTCCACCATGACACATGCCGTTTTCTTTTGATTGATCTGAGCCCGTATGTACAAAGGGAGATTATGATTGTGTCCCTCTGCTGGCAAGTTTGCACTTGTAAATACCACATCTTCCCCATCACCCCCTTTTACTACATCCAGCAACTCTGTGGGTGATATGGTTGTGGCCACCGTTGTCTCGCACAAAGCCTCCACTATCTTCTGTCTATACGATGGAGGCTAACTTAATAGGTCCCATATTGAAATTTGAGCCGGCGTCTTTTTCAGTTGCCTCATTATCGAATCCTCTTCTGGCTCTCCTTCTCTTTGGTTTACCACTGGATCTTGCGACCTCTCAACTTTTGGAGCTACCCTTCCACTCCAGCTTACTGCTCCAACCTTCTTCTCTTTTTCCTCCTTCGATCCCCACAGATCAGGAAATGCTTCATCCTTAAAATAAATATTTTCATCTCCACTTTCATCAGTGGACCAGTAATCGATCACTGCCACGGGAAGCCCTTCTTCACTTACCTCGTAGAGGCTCATGATAGCAGTGTTGGCATCGATGCCGTATAAATCTCTCAATACAAACCTGTGACGCGCGCCGGATCCCGAAGCGCCGCCCTTTCGGACCGCCCGCACGTGGGCGATCGGGGCATTTGCGGGTCCATTGACAGCTTGCAATAAATCGCAAGTGCGTCTATGTTGAGCAACACGGAGGTTTCATGGAGTCGCCACCCAATAGAACATTGGAAAAGTTTCTCTCGCCTCGGAGAGCCTAAGACTGCGCTTGGTATCCATTTTGGGCCAGCCAGAGGGATCATGGAAGGTGAACTCCTCACCCTAAGAAGCCTAGGATTAGCGCTAAAGCCTCGTGACCCAAGAAGTATTTTGGAGGATAACCTCTAACCTCTCGAGCCCAAAGACCAGAGTTGGGTCCAGGATTTCTCATCTATTTCTACCTCAATTAGTTTATGATCAAATTTTAATGTCATTAATTCGCTCTCTCTCCACACTATGCAGTTGATTAAAAGGCGCATTTATTCACATTCGGAAAGCCGTAAATGATCAAGTAAATAATGAAAGCAATAGATTACAATAAATACAAGGAGCGGAATACAACTCCCTTTTATAAATGTGCGAAGCATGCATAAATCGGGATATTGCTTATTTTGAGAACTTTGGTCCTCACATGCATCGTTATTAAAATTGGGGATTTTTATTTGTGATGATCTTTTTTTTTGGATGGAAATAAGGCATTGGACCCTTGTTTTGTGTAAACCTCATTTTATTAAATATAAAACCATTGAGTCATTTTTATACGTCAATGGGATATGAAAGAAGTACATCCATATACATAAGATAATCAATAAAAGAAATGAAATAAGGGGATTAGGAAACTAAACCGGATGAGATCCTCCAAACATGGTAGATAGCCACTCAAGCTCGAGATAATCCAGGAGGACCGATGTACACTCACAGAAAGTTAAGAGAGGTTAATATACATAAAATTAACACATAAGGAGTCAAGGAGACTTGGAAGAGATAAAAAATGGTTTAAAAGGAGGGAGACAGAACCCACCGACGGCCTTCCTTATTTGACCGACGGGCGTCGGTTCGGGTATCCGATATGCCCGTTTGTCACTCAAGGAGGGGCGTCTGTAGGTGGGTGACCGACGGGCGTCGGTGATTAAGATGACCCGTCGGTCACCTCTGTCTCCGAAAAAAAACAGAATGGAGAGGGAGAGAAAAAAACCTTTTCAAAGTCAAAAAAGAATTTTATCCTAAAAGAGATAAGAGAGTCAAGATAAAAGAAAATAATGATAGATATTCCAAAAATTCCACAAAATGAGAAATAAATATGGAGAAATAACCCGGAATATTTACCCTCAGATAATCGCTTCAAGCGAGATTCTTGTGTCGTTTAGAGCCCCGCGCGTTCCATGAGAAGCAAAGATGAAAGATTAAAGAGAGAAAATGAGATATTTCACCTTCAATCCCTCAGAAAATCGATTTTGGAGTCAAAATCTAACGAAAACTAATTAGCTTTTAGTTCCCTTTGATTGATTTGATCCTTGATTCAATAGATTTCTTTTAGAAAAAGTGTTTTTGGAAGAGAGAGAAAATGTGCTTGAAATTGGGCAGAGTTTCCTCTTCTGAAAATTTTTTCAACCCTTTTCAAATGAAAATCCGGAGCTTTTATAGCCAGACACGACCGACGGGCATCGGTGTATGGGGGCGGGTGTCGGAAGAATCCTTCTGACACAAGGATTCGTCCGACGGCCCTGCCACATCCACCGACGGGCGTCGGAAGGGTTGCGTGCTCCGGAAAACCAGACGGCATCCTGATAGGGGCGGTGATTTTCCGACGGGCGTCGGAAAATACCACAAGCCGTCGGTGACTCGAAGCGACGGGCCGACTTCACAGACGGGCTGGCCGTCTGTGGAGGACAAAAAGTCTTTTGACTCGAAAAAAACCTCTGTTTTCTCCCCCTCTGCCTGGGAATTGTAAAAAGCCTCACTTCTCATGGAACGCGGGACTAAAACCTCCAAATCCAGCCCCTCATACAGGCTCGGACATTGATTTCATCATAGGGTAACCTCTGATCCGGACCGCTCCGGGACACAGTGCTTACAGTTGCCCCCAGTTTTGGGGAAACTAGTGCACAAGCGCCTAGATAAGCCAAAACTCAGAGAAAGGTCAGAAAGGAAGCGTACCTGCGACGGCTTTTCACCCTCTTTGCCTTTGGCCGGGTGGATCTCATCTCGATCCGCTCGGCAATGCGAAAATACTCTCATCGGTCTTGTCCCGACTTGTAGGTGTTGGTGAGACGTAGCATTCTCTAGCTACGAACTCGAAGCGAAGAGCAGTGTTTCTCTAACTGCAACTTCGATCTGAAGTTCCCTTGCTAACCCCCTCTCGATCTGCAAGGTGCGTAGCACTCCTTGGCTGCCGCGCGAACTGTGAGTTGTAGCACTCTCTGGCTACAATCCCGATGTGAAGAGCGGTGTTTTTCTAACCACAGCTTCGATCTGAAGTTCCCTTGCTAACCCCCATCCGATCTGCAAGGTGCGTAGCACTCTCTGGCTGCCGCGTGAACTGTGAGATGCAGCACTCTCTGGCTACAATCCCGATGTGAAGAGCGGTGTTTTTCTAACCACAGCTTCGATCTGAAGTTCCCTTGCTAACCCCCATCCGATCTGCAAGGTGCGTAGCACTCTCTGGCTGCCGCGCGAACTGTGAGATGCAGCACTCTCTGGCTACAATCCCAATGTGAAGAGTTGTGTTTTTCTAACCACAGCTTCGATCTGAAGTTCCCTTGCTAACCCCCATCCGATCTGCAAGGTGCGTAGCACTCTCTGGCTGCCGCGTGAACTGTGAGATGCAACACTCTCTGGCTACAATCCCGATTTGGTGAAGTGCAGTGTTTCTTCAACTGCAGCTTCGGTCTGTCTCTGTACCTGTGTGATAAAAGATTTTGTTAGCTTGTGCTTGAGTGGTCATCTTTCATCCTGTTTATTGATGGCGCGATTTTGCCTTATTTGCTATGCCATGTTTCATCTTTTATTCCTTTTTTTTATTGAGATGTTATTGATTATCATCATTCATCATTTTATTTTGTTTTGTCTTATTTTGTTATATTGTCATTTTTATCGACACATAAGTAAATATGAGGACATACACTTTCTGTGATGTGATTAAGCAATTTATAATCGAATGATCATGCAATAATGAAGCAAAAGTTTTCACTAGAAATGTCATTTTTGTACAGTGCATATAGAAAATACAAATATACAAAAGATACAAAAATAACTCCCTGAAGATCAGAGAGGTGTGTAGTCTGAGGGCTCATCGGGATCCTCGTCATCCGATATATGCACGGTCCCTGGAGGAGGTGGACGTGTCGGAGGTGGTGGCGGAGCTGTGGAGGATCCTGCCTCGTGATCATGGGCCCGCCTGAAACAGATCTGAGCGTAGCCGTCCAAAAAGGGCTGGGTGTAGGTACTCATAAACCCTAAGGTCTCAGAAACCTTGTCTCCCAACTTCTTGAAGGCTTGGCTCAACTGAATGGTCTGCTCGCTGGCTGCCTTTCTCCTCTGCTCCAGGCTCTGCTCCGTCTGCTCCCTAAACTCCCTCATGGTCTGAGAAAGAGGGGGGAGTATCCCCTCCATCGCCTGGACGCGGGATCTCAGAGAGTCAAGTGACTCATCAATCATCTGTAGGGTCATATCGACCCTCTGAGACGCCTGGTCCTGTGACGTCCCCAGATCATGAGCGAGCTGCTGCCTCAACTCCCTCTGCCCCTGAGCAATCTGCTCAATCAGCCTCAACTGCTCCCCTCTGAAGGCCCCTAAGGTCCGAGCCTGCTCATCCCTGAAAATATCGCAGGCTCGAGCCTGCTCCCGCGTCGTATGCTCAATGTAGCCCGCCTGCTCCCGAGCCAAACGCTCCACCGACTGGGACTGCTCCTGAATGGCAGCCTGCTGGCGATCCAACCTCTCGTGGATAGCCCTGTCCCTCTCGTCCTGCCGCCACTCTAAGGCTGTAAGCATGGAGGTGAGGAGCTGAGAGAAGTATGGCTGCACAGGCTGCTGCGGTGCTGGCTCTGGTGGTGGTGCCGAGGAGGTGGATGCCCCTGGGTTGCCTCGGGAGTACGGATGGTATCTCTCGGAGGGCCCGTGGATAGACCTCTGTACCCTAGCGCTCGGTGATGGGACTGGAGTCGGCGCTCTGGATGCCGGTGAAGCAGCAAGGAGGTCGTCCATCGTGATCTCAAAGTCGAAGTCCGAGGGGGTCCTAGGTGGCTCCTGCTGCTGTGGTGGAGGCACCGTCTATGGCTGAGGAGGCTGATGCTCCGGCTGAGGCTGAGGCTCTGGCTGTGGCTCTGGCTTTGGAGGCTGCTCCTCCTGGTGCTCCGGGTGATCAGGATCTGCCCCCAAGGGTGGAAGGTTGAACATCTGCCTGGTCTCATGGATGGTCAATACCCTGTAAGCCTCTGCCTGGCCAGATATCGAGGCGATCATCCCCATCTGCACTGCCGCCGCCGCGTCTACATGGATCCCCTCCGGCAAGGGTCCTCTCAACCTCTCGGGGTTAACCCCCAGTCTCAAAAGCAAACGGGTGATGACTCCTCCTACCATCACCACCAGCGTCATCCCTCTGCTGACTCTGGTCAAGTTGGCCAAGATCTCGTGGCTAATGTTGAGACGCTGGCCTGCCACCATAGCCCAGAGGCTCCAGATCTCGGCCGCGTTAAGCGACCCTGGATTACCAGCTCGACCGAGGTACGAACTGGAAAGCACTCTGTGCAAATACCGGAGTGCCTGAGACACCAGTACGGTGCTCTTCGCTGTATCGTGATCGTACAGCACTCCTGGTATGGCAATGGCCGCCCAATGGGCGCGTCTCACCGCTCGCCGCGGGATCTCGACCCCCTCCTCTCTAGGGAGCCCCATGGCCTGAGCAAACCTCTGCCTGGTGATACTAAAATGGTCGCCGTCAAACCAAAACTGAATCACCCCCGGGTCGGTATCCGCACTCAGAAAGCCAGTATAGCGGAGAGTGGCCAAGACCTGGCGGGTAGCCTCTGGAAATGTCTGAAAGGAGGGATCAAGAAACTCGTCCAACCAGCACCCTCGGCAAGTAGATCGAACTCTGGGGCCAATCCTAGGGCCTCTAGCAATGGGCGAGATACAAAACAGCTGGCCCGAAACTCTACCTGAGCCAGCGCTCTATACCTCTGAGCCGACTCATCATCCATCCAATCCGGAGCTACAAGCTCGGGCTGGGCCTACGGTGCTCTACGTCTGGGAAGCATCCTGCAAAAGGGAAGAGATTAAATATCGGAAATTTGGCAAAACAAATATTTTTAAACTTAGTTTCGAGGTGAAGGCCGATTTAGGCCTCACCGGGGCAACGGCGACCCAAAAATAAGATAGAAAAAAGATAATAAATGAAAAGGGCAAAGGTTGCCCACATACTTTGCACATATCAAGGCAAAAACAATATGCAATTAGCATACAAATAATTTGAAACGGGTAAAGGAAATGGGCCTTCTAGGTCCCGAGGCATGCATTATACATGAAAATATTCAATTCTAGAATAAATAATAAAAATTTGGGCAGCACCCCGGCAGGGATATGCCCAACCTCCTGCACGAAAAGGCAAAAACATAGGCCTCAGGCCTCAAGAATAACACACACATGTAAATGGGGCGCACCCCGGCAAGAGTGTGCCCCCAATAACACAAAATAATGGCCTCAGGCCACAAAAGCAGAACATGCACAGAATGGTACACTAAAAAGGATGCAATTCTAAAGCACCAAGATTATGGAAAAATTCTACTTCTATGTGATCATGCAAAAAGTTCGGATTTAATTACAAAAATAATAATACAGAAAATTGGGCAGCATTCTCCCTAAATTCCTAAGGCATCTAAGGCATCCTAAAGTCAAAAGGAAAAGAAATGAAGAGATAAATTGAATAGAATTCTAAAAAAAGTAGTTATTTACTTACTTGTAGTCGCGGGAAGTGTAAAAACTGAAGAAATATAAATATCCGAGCACCCGGTGAGTATAGAATGCGAAAATATGAAGAAATCGCGAAAAAAAATAAGAAGAAAAGCTTTAAAAACCGCTAAAAAATGCTAAGAAACCGTTTGAGAGAGGAAGAAGAAAGGGACAGCAGCGTTTGCACCGTCTGTCACTCGCCCTTATATAGGATTTCGTGACCGACGGGCAGGGCGTCTGTACAAGCGACCGACGGGCTGGCCGTCTGTCATGCAATAAATGCTAGTTAATGCGCGTGATGAATGCAATGCTGACGTATGCATCTGCCAGGTGAATCTATACCGACGGTCAGGCCGTCTCTGTGGGGAGGCGGGCAGGCCGTCCCTGTGTAAAGGCGGTTAGGCCGTCCCTGTGAAGAGACGGGCAGGCCGTCGGTGACGCTTGCCTATAAAATCTTGCGAAATTTTTGTCTCTTCATTTTCCCACATCTTGAGTCCTTCATCTTTCTCAAAATGTCCTCTCCTCTTGCCCAAAGGATGCACCATATCTTAGATGACAAACACACTTGGGGAGAAGGTGCCCTTTCCTCTTTGTCTGGGCTAAAATATCTGTGCCGGGTGAAAATCGACCAGAACCTCCTCCTGGCGGCGACCCACTTCTGGAACCCCCGGTTCCATGTTTTCCAATTCACCTATCAGGAACTGTGCCCTTTGCCTGAAGAGTTAGCTTCCATTCTGGGAGCACGGTTCCCTCCTAGCGCTCTGCCTTGCATCCCCCGTTGTGGCCTATTCTAGACCCGGGATGCAGCCCTGGCCCTGGGCATATCTTCCTCGGAGGCCAACCGGCTGATTCCTCTGGGCTCTTCCTTTCCTTTGGAGCCACTGATCGAGGCTCTGGATCGGTTCACTGACATCCCCACATATCGGGTAAGCATCACATTCTTATTCTGCATGGTGAACTTCCTTACCGTTGTTCCAGGAGGTTTGACAGGTGACTCCCGTCTATTCGGAGTCCTGAGCGATTTTCATCTGCGACTGTCACCCCTACCACTTGTCCTGGCTGAAACTATCCTGGGCTTGGACGCTGTGAGCTCTGGGTCCACTACAACCTTTGCCGGCAGCCCCTTATTACTCTAGGTACGTCATTATTTTAAAGGTAGTGCGTCCCTTATGGATTTTCACACTAGCTTTTCTTAGCGGGAGGTGCGTCCTTTCGGATTTTCACACAACCCTGTGCCTTATTTTTACCTGAAGTAAACCCTACTTACCCCAGCAGCATTTTTTTTTTTTCAGATCTGGCTATAGGAAAAACTGAAGATGCTGTCTGAACCACCCCCTCGCGTTACTCACCAGTACTCGCCGAGCCATTTCTTGCCTCGTCGACGACTGCATGGGTGTGTCACTGCTGGTGAAGGCATTACCAGATTTGGCGAGCTGTCAGATGACGATATCAGTTTTACATCCGCCTGGCTCCCGTTGTCTCATGCAGTCATCGACGGGCCATCGGGTTGTGTTCCCCTCTGTGGCCTCCGTCAGGCCACCTTCTGCATCACCTCTCGATGTACACAACAGCTCGGGATGACCCAGGATATAGTGAGGGTTCCCCTGTCCTTCCGAGGAGGAGATCTCTCGGCCGCGTTTGCTTCTCGGTATCATGAGCTGTGGGGTAGACTACCCATGAAGACCGTTATCCTGAGGTTTGGCAATCATTCTGCATCTTCGACTAGCGAGTACAAGAAGTGGATCCTTAGTCCAGCCTCTGATAACAGGACCCGAGGGCTCAAGCATCTGATCGGCGAGAGCAGCAGCAGGACTTAGCTTAGCCTATATGTGTATTTCTTTTGGTGCTACATTTCTTTTTAATGCAGAACTAGAGAATGGCGAAAGTGAAAAGAATAATATTCATCTTATTTCACGAGTTTTGTGTATATTTCCATATAATTTCAGCATACATGATCAGTTTTGGCATTTACTCAGCTGCTTACGCGCTGTCAATACATGAAACCAAATTTTAACAGCATCAACTCCTGTTACCAATCGGCCCTCTCGGGTTTTCACGATCGGACATTTTCTCTCACGCCTCTAATTTTTGCACAGGATGCCTTTTTTCGGTTTTCACCCTGTCGAGGCGCCCAATTTTAGCATAGTCGCCTTTTTTCGGTTTTCGACTTGCGGGGCATTTTATTCTCTTCTTTTCATTTTGGTCTTTAGCCGTGGAACCTTTTGAGTCTGTCGACATTGATCGGCTCTTTGAATTCGTTCCCATCGCTATCTGACAAGATTGCAGCTCCTTTGGACAGCAGCTTCTTAAGGATATAAGGCCCTTCCCAGGTAGGTCTGAATTTCCCCCTGATGTCTGGTATCCCTGGCCTCATCTGTTTGAACACCAAGTCCCCTTCTTTCAGCGGATGCTTCCTCACTTTCTTTCCGAAAGTTCTCGCCAATCTCTTCTGGTATATCTGATTATGATAATAAGCTTTCAGCCTACTCTCATCCAGTAAGTTCAAGTGCTGTAACCTCTGCTGCGCCCATTCGGCTTCCGGGATTTGGGCCTCCATGACCACCCTTAGTGATTTAAGTTCTATCTCTACTGGCAATACTGCTTCTGTTCTGTATACCAGGGAAAGTGGTGTAGCGCCTGTAGATGCCCTTACCGTCGTTCTGTATCCCCACAAGGCAAAGGGTAACTTTTCAGCCCAGTCCTTGTAGGTTTGGACCATCTTGGACAAGATCTTCTTCACATTCTTATTGGCGGCTTCTACTGCTCCATTCGCTTGCGGTCGATAGGGAGAGGATTTATGATGCTCAACACCATATTTCTCGAGAAGTTTTCTGGTTTCTCCCATGAACTGCACCCCATTATCAGACACTATGTGATGAGGGAGGCCATATCTGCAAATCAAATTCCTCTCTATGAACTTGGCCATGTCCCTTGCGTCAATTTTCTTGAAGGATTCTGCCTCGACCCATTTGGTGAAATAGTCAATCGCGACTATGATGTATCTGTGCCCATTGGACGCCGTAGGGCGAATCTCTCCAATGATATCTATCCCCCAAGCAGCGAACGGCCAAGGTGATGTTAGGTTATACAGTTCTGATACCGGCAGGTGTCTCAGGTCTGCGTACTGTTGGCACAACTGACATTGTTTGACATAATTCGAGCAATCAGTGTCTATCGTAAGCCAATAAAAGCCTTGTCTCATGATCTTCTTGGCCAAGGTCAAACCATTCATGTGGGCCCCACAGACACCTGCATGGGTTTCTTCCATTATCTTGCGTGCTTCTCTTTCATTCAAGCACCTGAGCTGGATCCCATCTGACCGTCTTTTGTACAACACCCCTTCTAAGGATATGAACTGAGTAGATAGCTTACGTATCATCCTCTGGTCTTTTTGAGTGGCTTCCTCTGGAAATTTATTATTTTCCAAGTAATTCATGATATCAAAGTACCATGGCTTCCTATCTGACGCCTCTACTTCCATTACAGGCTCGATTTCAAAACTAGGCTTATCAGAGCTCGAAATTAGCACCGGCTTCATGGCCACTCCTTCAGGGTTATCCCACATTGACACTAAGGTTGCCAATGCATCAGCCAGACGGTTCTCATCTCTGGGCACAAAGTGGAAAGTGCAAGTCTCAAATTGCCCACACAGCCCTTTCAGATATTGAACATAGGGGACCAGTCCTTCTTCTTTTACAGCCCACTCACCTCGGATCTGGTTTATTACCAAGGACGAGTCACCAAATACCTCTACGTTCCTTGCCCCCAACACAGCTAGAGCTTCTAACCCGAAGGTGCACGCTTCGTATTCAGCTTCATTGTTGGTTGCTTTGTATCTCAGCTTCTTAGCAAGAGGAAGTTTTTCATTATCTGGGGTTGTCAAGATGATCCCGACTCCGGCTCCTTTGTTATTCACTGCCCCGTCAAAGTGCAACTGCCATCCCTGAACAGAAATCGTGCCTATGCTCTCGTCAGGAAAGGTAAACTCGGGGGTGTCCCCTTGGATAGGATGTTAAGCAAGAAATTCGGCTACAGCTCGCCCCTTAATAGTCTTGCGGGTGATGTATTGCACATCAAACTCTTGCAGCAAGAGCAGCCACCTCCCCATCTTTCCAAGCAAAGACGGTGCCTCCTGCAAATATCTTAACGGATTTTGCTTGGCTACTGCCTGAACTTTGTATGAGTGGAAGTAATGTCTCAGCTTCTTTGATGCCCAAATCACTGCGAGGCAGATCTTCTCCACTTCAGCATATTTTATTTCATAAGGCAAGAACTTCTTACTGAGGTAGTAAATCGCAAACTCCACCCCAAATTCATCCTCTTGAGCCATCATGGCGCCCACTGAACCGTCTTCTACTGCCAGGTACAGAATAAGCGGTTTGACAGGTTGCGGAGGCCTTAGCACTGGCGGATTTAACAGATATTCCCTGATATTATCAAAGGCTCTTTGGCAGTCTTCGTTCCAGACTACGGGCTGATTCTTTCTAAGCAGCTTGAAAACAGGTTCGCATATCGAAGTGAGCTTGGCAATAAACCGGCTAACATACTGCAGCTTGCCCAGGAAACTCCTTACATCCTTCTCTTTTTGTGGCACAGGCATCTCTCTGATAGCTTTCACCTTGTCTGGGTCAATTTTTATCCCCCTCTGGCTGACGACATGTCCCAACAGCTTTCCTGAAGTCACTCCAAAAATGCACTTCTTGGGGTTAAGTCGCAGATTATACTTATCGATCCTGATGAAGAACTTCTCTAGAGCTTCAAAGTGTCCCTCTCGGGTGGCTGATTTGACCATCATGTCATCGACATACACCTCCACTTCTTTATGAATCAGGTCACTTAAGATCTTGGTCGCCATCCTCTGGTATGTGGCCCCTGCATTCTTCAGGCCGAAAGGCATGACCCGATAGGCATAGGTGCCCCACTCTGTGATAAAAGCAGTTTTAACCCGGTCAGCTATCTTGTTCAGGATCTGGTTGTAGCCCACATAGCCGTCCCCAAAGCTGTACATCGCGCAATTGGCAGCACTGTCTATCAATACATCAATATGGGGTAGTGGAAAATCATCTTTAGGGCAGGCTTTGTTAAGATCTCGATAATCCACACACACCCTGACCTTTCCATTCTTCTTTGCTACAGGGACCACATTTGCCAGCCATGTAGGATACTGGACTTCCACGAGGAACTTGGCTTCAATCTGCTGTCGAATTTCCTCCTTAACCTTGTCAGCCCATTCTGGTCTTAGCCTTCTCAACTTCTGCTTCACAGGCTTGCAATCTGGGTAAGTCGGGATGGCATGCTCTGCCACGTCTCGGTCAATCCCCGGCATGTCCTCATAGGTCCAGGCAAAGACTTTTTCATGTTTTCTTATTATTCTCTCAAAATTTTTTCTCTCCTCAGGAGTTATGTCTGATGCTATTAGAATTTCTCTCGGATTTTTCGAGGTTCCAAGATTAAAAGGCGTTGTGCCAGTGGAGTCAATGTCAAAAATTGATGGAATATGATCATGTTCGTGCATGTTGAAATCATTAGAAACATCGCACAAATAAGTGAAATTGTTTATCTTATTAATAATATTATAGTTATCATTTACATCATAAAAGAGTTCTGGAATAAAAAGACAATCTAGGCTAGAGTCTTCTTCCGCCGCTCCCGAAGTTGATGCTGTTGCAGCTTGCTCACTAACTTTCTGATTTAGCAAAGGCCCTTCAGGCACATCGGGGGAAATCCTCAAATCTTTAACTTTCAGCCCTAACTCTGCTATCTTCTCCTTCCCTTTCAGCCTGGCAGTTACCATCTTTTCAGTAACGACCTCCTCAAGCTCGCACTTGTCCCAAGTGATACCCTGAGTCATGACTTCCTCATCCCAAAAGTCTTCAGCAGTCTTGACGAACCCGACATGCCAGTCATACACATCATTAAAAATCTCGAAGCCAGGGACAATCTTCCCCTCTACCCATTGCGGCTCATCTTCACCAGTATACGCACAAACTGAGGATGCTGGCACAAAGCTCTCTGAAATGTGGGGGATCTTGTCTGCCACCCTCTTCTTGCCGAAGCCACCTCTATACCCCAGGCCTTTCCGGTTCTTCTGCCCTCGAGTGGTGATTGCGGTCCGCAATCCCTGGGAGTTTCTGCCCAATCCAGCCCCAGGAAGATAATGCATCTTCTTCATCATATTAACCACAGCTGGGCTATCCACTGATCCGCGCTCTTCCCTTATCATAGACACGTGGAAGCCGCTGAATGGCTGATTGGCAATTTCCAGCGCTGAGACCTGGTTTTCCCTGGCCGCTTTGATAGTCACCACCTCCCCTTCGTGTGGGAACTTTATCATCTGATGCAGTGTGGATGGCACTCCCCCTAATTTATGAAACCAGGGTCTCCCAAGCAAAGCTGAGAAGTTAGCAGGGATGGGCAGAACTACAAATTCAACCTCCACTTCGATAGGTCCTGTCTTGACCAAAGTCTTGAAGGTTCCTGAGGCTTGCCTCCTCGAGTTATCGTAGGCTGTGATAGTCAGATCTAATCCGCTGAGCATATCCTCGCTTAAACCAAAAGCTTGCAAAGCTATCAAAGGGCACACATTGATAGAAGACCCGTCATCCACCATAACGCAAGCAGTGTGCTTATCGTTAATCTGCGCTTTAATGTACAAGGGTCGGTTGTGGTTGCGTCCTTCAACAGGTAGGTCGGCGTCAGAAAAGACCAATCTCTCCTCGGATCCTCCCTTAATTAAACCCAAAAGTTCTGACGGGGAAATAGTGGTGGCGACTGTGGCCTCAACCAAAGCTTCTACTACCTTCTGCCTATGAGAGGGGGATTGCCTCAACAGATACCAAATGGATATCTGAGCCGCGGTCTTCTTCAACTGCCTAACAATCTGCCCCTCCTCTGGCTCTTTCTCTGCTGATGGCTGTACCGGCTCAGGTAGCTTCGTAATCTCGGGGATCACCCTTCCACTCCTCGTCACGGCGCTTATCTCTCCTTTGTCTCCATCGAAGCCCCACAAATCAAGGTTCATCCCTTCTTCATCCTCGGCTTCCCCACCGCTTTCACTGCTAGACCAGCAATCAAGGGTCGCCACAACTGCTTGCTCCTTTCTATCCTCGGAATCACTAGCAGCGAACTTCTCACTCCCATACAGATCTTGTAGCACGTACCACTCTGGCAGGTTAGATTGGATCATAAACACGGGCGGTGGTACGGCATTGTAACCGGGCTTCTTCTCAGTTTCTCTCTTCTCAGGGTCAGAGATCTGCTTGCTATCAATCAAGTCTTGGATAGAGTGCCGGAGCGCCTTGCATTTATCAGTGATATGGCCTGAGTGCTGGTGGAATGCACAGAATTCATTATCCTTATATCCTGGTTTCCCTTGTGTCGCAGCTGGCCTAGGAGCCAGAGGGTGCAATTTTCCCTCCTTCATCAACCTCCTCAGGACCCAGGATAATGGTCTCCCCAAGTTCAAAAACTTCCTCTAGGTGGTTACCTCAGTAGCAGACACTTCACCCATTCTTCTAGTGCTGTTACTGGGACCCGCCGGCCTGCTGGTTCCTTGACCGGGGTTAGCCCTTTTGGCGAAATTATCATTGTTAGCTTTCCGAGTTAAGAACTCTCCTTCTGCTTCGATGGCTATATCTTTGAGAGACTCCCAGTCCTTCAACCCCTTCATCCTCAATCCCTCCTTCAAGTACGGGCTTGCGTTCTTAATGAATAGACGAATCTGATCCTGGGTGTCAGGCTTCCGGCACATCTCCATTACTCGGTTTCGCCATCGGGTAAGATACTCATGGAAAGATTCCCCGGTCTTCTGCTGAAGTAGCTCAAGATCTTTCAGAGTCACCTCCATTCGGGTATTACAGTCATACTGCTTCAGAAACTCCTCAGTGAGCAGATCCCAATCTTCTTTAGTGCGACGCTCCAAGCCATGATACCAGTCTATAGCATGAGAGGTCAGACTCAGACAAAAGTATTCCACTTTCTGCTTCTTGGACAATGTGGTCCCTTTCATGACCAGAGAATATTGCTTCACATGTGCGGTGGGGTCAGAAGTACCATCAAACTTCGGTACGTCTGGCATTTTGAAGTTATAAGGGATCGGGTCCTCTCCGTCCAACTCCCTATCCTCCGGATTCATCCCATAAGCTCTGCCTATCATACGAGCCATAGCCTCGAACCTCTCTTCCATCTTCTTTAGAATAAAATCATCAGCTTGAGGCGCCTTCCCCTTCTCAGATGCCATGCTCAACCTATCATCCTCGATATCTCTATAGTCATCAATTCTCAACACTGGCCTTCTTCTCAACTCTCCCGAGGCCACTGATCTTAACTCTATCGGCGGCGGCCTAACGGGCTCTTCTCGCCTTTCGACCCTTTCTTCCTCAGGCTCATTCTGTCTCACTGGAGGAGGAGGAGGATTCTGTGGAGCATTCTGCTGAGCGTTTTGCTGTGCCAAAGCGGTCAACATATTCATCATCCTTCCCTCGAATTCCTCAAAACGGCGGCCCACTTCTTCCGCAATTATGGCCCTGGTGGCATCTTCCCCCCTAGGCGAGTTTGCCATCTGAGATACTGTACCACTGATTTCTGATAAGATCTCCGGTAGGCCCTCTCTATCTGACAGCTCGGGAGTAAGAACTCGGATCAGTCGCCCGGTTGGTGATCTAGTCCACCTGGGCAGATCTATGATGGCTGCAGGGACAAAAGTTAGAATGATGCATGAAATGTAGGTATAATGCATGATCGTGATATGCAACACTTACAGAGCACAAGTAGGCAAGTAGGTCCTTCCACCCTTATTTCTCCCACACACGTGGTCGTGCAGTCTCTTTCCTAGGTGGGATTAGCCCAAGGGTCAACGAGGGACCCGATGGACGCGTATGGTGCGTGGCGGAAAACCGGCAGCATAACACTCCTATGCTAATGTACAAGCGGATGGACAATGATCGTCACGTATTCGGACGCTCCATAAATTTCGACATGGCCCTACAGGGGCATGATAGCCTTTGGCTAGGTTACCAAGCGAGACATTTGGACTCATCTAATACATGAGGATCCATACAGCAAGCATGAGATTAAGGTTCATTTCACCTATGGAAAGTAACTACAGCCATTACATGATCTTTGGACAAGGGAGATGTTTCTTTGAGGCTACCCAAGCATGATCCCTGCCGACGGGTCTAGCTCATCACAAGCGTAACGACCGATCGGGTCACCATTTTGATATACCATTAAGGTACGTGGCTTGGGCTGGTGATTATCCTTAACACTTCCCCAAATTGAGTGAAAATGAGGAGGTGCTTCAGGAACGCACCGGGGCTAAAAGAGGGACCAAACTAGCGTATTCTAAGGCTCTAATGATATACGAATGCAATTTTGAGTGAAAGCGAATTTATGAATTAAATTTTAATCATAAATGTTAAAAGAGGTATTTTCGAATTGAAATCTCGAACCATAAACGTCCCCAGTGGAGTCGCCACTGTGATGCGCGCCGGATCCCGAAGCGTCGGCCTTTCGGACCGCCCGCTCGTGGACGATCGGGGCATTTGCGGGTCCGTTGACAGCTTGCAATAAATCGCAAGTGCGTCTATGTTGAGCAATACGGAGGTTTCATGGAGTCGCCACCCAATAGAACATTGGAAAAGTTTCTCTCGCCTCGGAGAGCCTAAGACTGCGCTTGGTATCAATTTTGGGCCAGCCAGAGGGATCATGGAAGGTGAACTCCTCACCCTAAGAAGCCTAGGATTAGCGCTAAAGCCTCGTGACCCAAGAAGTATTTTGGAGGATAACCTCTAACCTCTCGAGCCCAAAGACCAGAGCTGGGTCCGGGATTTCTCATCTATTTCTACCTCAATTAGTTTATGATCAAATTTTAATGTCATTAATTCGCTCTCTCTCCACACTATGCAGTTGATTAAAAGGCGCATTTATTCACATTCGGAAAGCCGTAAATGTTCAAGTAAATAATGAAAGCAATAGATTACAATAAATACAAGGAGCGGAATACAACTCCCTTTTATAAATGTGCGAAGCATGCATAAATCGGGATATTGCTTATTTTGAGGACTTTGGTCCTCACATGCATCGTTATTAAAATCGGGGATTTTTATTTGTGATGATCTTTTTTTTTTGGATGGAAATAAGGCATTGGACCCTTGTTTTGTGTAAACCTCATTTTATTAAATATAAAACCATTGAGTCATTTTTATACGTCAACGGGATATAAAAGAAGTACATCCATATACATAAGATAATCAATAAAAGAAATGAAATAAGGGGATTAGGAAACTAAACCGGACGAGATCCTCCAAACATGGTAGATAGCCGCTCAAGCTTGAGATAATCCAGGAGGACCGATGTACACTCACAGAAAGTTAAGAGAGGTTAATATACATAAAATTAACACATAAGGAGTCAAGGAGACTTGGAAGAGATAAAAAAATGGTTTAAAAGGAGGGAGACAGAACCCACCGACGGCCTTCCTTGTTTGACCGACGGGCGTCGGTTCGGGTATTCGATATGCCCGTTTGTCACTCAAGGAGGGGCATCTGTAGGTGGGTGACCGACGGGCATCGGTGATAAAGATGACCCGTCGGTCACCTCTGTCTCCGAAAAAAAACAGAATGGAGAGGGAGAGAAAAAAACCTTTTCAAAGTCAAAAAAGAATTTTATCCTAAAAGAGATAAGAGAGTCAAGATAAAAGAAAATAATGATAGATATTCCAAAAATTCCACAAAATGAGAAATAAATATGGAGAAATAACCCGGAATATTTACCCTCAGATAATCACTTCAAGCGAGATTATTGTGTCGGTTAGAGCCCCGCGCGTTCCACGAGAAGCAAAGATGAAAGATTAAAGAGAGAAAATGAGATATTTCACCTTCAATCCCTCAGAAAATCGATTTTGGAGTCAAAATCTAAAGAAAACTAATTAGCTTTTAGTTCCCTTTGATTGATTTGATCCTTGATTCAATAGATTTCTTTTAGAAAAAGTGTTTTTGGAAGAGAGAGAAAATGTGCTTGAAATTGGGCAGAGTTTCCTCTTCTGAAAATTTTTTCAACCCTTTTCAAATGAAAATCCGGAGCTTTTATAGCCAGACACGACCGACGGGCGTCGCTGTATGGGGGCGGGCATCGGAAGAATCCTTCTGACACAAGGATTCGTCCGACGGCCCTGCCACATCCACCGACGGGCGTCGGAAGGGTTGCGTGCTCCGGGAAACCAGGCGGCATCCTAACAGGGACGGTGATTTTCCGACAGGCGTCGGAAAATACCACAAGCCGTCGGTGACTCGAAGCGACGGGCCAACTTCACAGACGGGCTGGCCGTCTGTGGAGGACAAAAAGTCTTTTGACTCGAAAAAAATCTCTGTTTTCTCCCCCTCTGCCCGGGAATTGTAAAAAGCCTCACTTCTCATGGAACGCGGGACTAAAACCTCCAAATCCAGCCCCTCATACAGGCTCGGACATTGATTTCATCATAGGGTAACCTCTGATCCGGACCGCTCCGGGACACAGTGCTTACAAAACCATTCAGGCAGACTGGACCCGATCATGAATATAGGCGGGGGTATTGCATTATAGTTGGACTTCTTCTTGCTCTCTCTCCGTTCAGGATCAGTGATCTGCTTACTATCAATCAGATCCTGAATCTGGTGCCTCAGGGTTACGTAATTTTCTGTCAGATGCCCAGTATGCTGGTGAAAGGCACAACATTCATTCACTTTATGCCCCGGCTGTCCTTAGTTCCTAGCTGGCCTGGGTGGCAGGGGTTGTAGCTTCCCCTCCTTTATTAATCTTTTTAATACCCATGACAAAGGCCGACCCAAATTCGAAAAGTATCTCCGACTAACACCTGTTGTCGATACCTCAGCTGTCTTCCCACTTCTATTGCCACTGCTGGAACTTGCTGACTTGTTTGCCCCTTAATTAATATAGCCCCTCTTGGCATAAGTTTTACTGCTTGCCCTCCTGGCCATATATTTACCTTCTGCCTCTATAGCGATGTCCTTTAAAAACTCCCAGTCCTTCAACCCTTTCATTCTTAGTCTATCTCTCATGTAAGGGCTTGCATTCCGAATGAACAATCGGATCTAATCAGGAGTATCAGGTTTGCGCTTCATCTCCATAACTCGGTTCCTCCACCGAGTGAGGTACTCATGAAAAGACTCCCCAGCCTTCTGCTGCAGCAGTTCTAAATCCTTTAATGTGGCCTCCATCATGGTACTGCAATCATATTGCTTTAGGAACTCTTCAGTCAGCAAGTCCCAATCTTCTTTGGACCTTCTGTTCAACCCGTAGTACAAGTCAATGGCAGCCTGTTACATGCGCCGGATATCCCTCGGATGCCCCTATGACTGCCCGCTTGTGGGCGATCGGGCAATTGAGGGTCCGCTAACAGCTTGCAATAAATTGCAAGTGCGTCTATGTTGGGCAACAAGGAGGTTTCATGGAGTCGCCACCCAATAGAACATTGGTAAAGTTTCTCTCGCCTCGGAGAGCCTAAGACTGCGCTTAGTATCCATTTTGGGCCAACCAAAGGGGTCTTGGAGGGTGAACCTCTCGCCCTAAGGAGCCTAGGATTAACGCCAAAATCTCATGACACAAGAGGTGTCTTGGAGGGTAAACCTCTCGCCTCTCCCAAAGACCAGAGATGGGTTCGGGACTTCTCATCTATTTCTATCTCGATTATTTTATGATTAAATTTTAATTATCATTAATTCGGTCTCTCTCCACACGATGCAATTGATGAAAAGGCGCATTTATTCACATTTTGGAAAGCGGTAAATGTACAAATAAATAGTGAAAGCAATAAATTACAATAATACAAGGAGCAGAATACAACTCCCTTTTATAAATGTGCGATACATACACAAATCGGGGCATTGCTTATTTTGAGGACTTTGGTCCTCGCATGCATCATTATCAAAATGGCTATTTTTATTGTGAGGATTTTATTGGATAAAAATAGGACATTGGGTCCTTACGTTCATGAAAACCTCTTTTTATTGAATATAAAACATTAATCAATTTTTATATTTAACGGGATACAAAAAGGGCATACTCATGTACATAAAATAATTAATGAATAAGCAAATCAAGGAAATAACCAAGAAGGTTAGAAAACTAAACCGGACGGAATCCTCCGAACATGGTAGATCGCCCCTCAAGCTCAGGATAATCCAAGAAAATCAATATATGCTCACACAAGGTTAAAAGATGTTAATATATGAAAGCTCAACATAAATGAAGTCAAAAAGACTTGAGAGAGATAGAAAGATTTGGAAACGTGGAGACAGAACCCAGCGACGGCCTCTGTCGAGTGACCGACGAGCGTCAGTCAAAGTGACCAACATATCCCGTCGCTCACTCAAGAGAGAGGGCATCTGTGAGTGAGGTGACCGACGGGCGTCGGTGAAGTAGATGACCCGTCGGTCACCATTGTCTCCGAAAATAAACAGTAAAAAACTCTCTTTTCAAAGCAAAAAAGGGCTTTTATCACAAAATGAGATGAAGAGAATCAAAATAAAGAAAAGTGAAAGCAAAAAGCCAAAAGAACAGCAAAAATAAATAATAAAGATGAGATAATACGGAGAATAAGTCCGGAATACTTACCCTCAGATAATGTTTTAGTGAGATTCTTGGTGTCGATTAGAGTCCCGCATGCTCCACGAGACACGAAATGAAAGGTCAAGAAAGAGGAAAATAGATTATTTCCTTCTTAACCCTTCAAAAAGATTGTCTTTGGAATCAAAACTCAAAGAAGACTAATTAGTTTTAGTTCCTTTTTAATGGTTTGATTCTTAAATCAAAAGAAGCTTTCTTGATGTATGTGTTTGCTGGAAGAGAGAGAAAATGTGCTTGAATTTTGGCAGAGTTTCGCCTCTGGAAAATTTTTGGAACCCTTTTTAGGAAGAAATTCAAAGCTTTTATAGGCCAGGCACGACCGACGGGCGTCGGATGTGGAGACGGGCATCGGAAGAATCCTTCTGACACAAGGATTCATCCGACAGCCCTGCCATTTCCACCGACGGGCATCGGAGAGGTTGCGTGCTCCGGGAAATCAGCTGGCGTGCTCCGGAAGAAGCGAATCCGTCCGACGGGCGTCGAAAAAACCATAGGCCGTCTGTGACCCTAAGCGACAGGCTGGCCTCCTATAGACGGGCTGGCCGTCTGTCAAGGAAAACATACTTTTTGATTCAAAAATTTCCGTTTTTCCCCCACTGCCTACAAAAGGTGAAAAGACTCATTTCTCGTAGAGCATGGGACTAAAACCTCCGAATCCAAACCGTTGTACAGGCTCGGATATTGATTTCATCATAGGGTAATCTCTGATCCGGACCGCTCCGGGATACGGTGCCTACAGTTGCCCCTAGTTTTGGGGAAACTAGGGCACAAGCGCTTAGATGAGCCAAAACTCAAAGAAAGGACAGAAAGGAAGAAAGCGTACCTATAGCGGTTCTCACCTTCCGTGCCTTTTGCCGGGTAGACCTCATCTCAGTCTGTTCGGCGTGTGAAGATATCCCTATCGGTCTCGTTTTGACCTGTAGGTGTTGGTGAGATGCAGCATTCTCTAGCCACAACCTCGATATGAAGAGCAGCGTTTCTTTAACCGCCACTTCTGCTTCTGCTAGCCTCGTCTCGGCTTGCGCAGGGTTGAGGAGATGTAGCACTCTCTGGCTACAAATCCGTTATGAAGAGCAGTGTTTCTCTAACTGCAACTTCTACTTCTGCTGGCCTCGTCTCGGGTTGCGCAGGGTTGAGGAGATGTAGCACTCTCTGACTACAAATTCGCTGTGAAGAGCAGTGTTTCTCTAACTGCAACTTCGATTTATGAGAAGCGGTACCCTCTGACCACAGTCTCGAAATGAAGAGTAGTATTCTCTAACTACAACTTCAATTGTTGAAGTTCCCTTGCTAACCCCCATACGATCTGCAAGGTGCGTAGCACTCTCTGGCTGCCACGTGAACTGTGAGATGAGGTACTCTCTGACCGTAATCTTGATTTTGTAGAGGAGGAGACCTCGCTGGGTTCCTCGTTCCAAGAAGACATGAATCTTAAGCGCCCTTGTTCGGACTTTTAATCGATGCTTGTGTTCGGATCAATGTTTCTCTGTACCTGTGTGATAAAAGGTTTTGTTAATTCATATTTGAGTTGTCATCTTTCAACATGTCTTTGAATGGTGTGATTTTGCTTTATCTGCCATGTCATGTTTCGTTCATATTCTTTTCTATTGAGTTGTCATTCATCATCTTTTCATCATTTTTCTTATTGAGCAAATGTGAAAACATATATTCATCTGTAATATGAATGAATCATAAATAACTGAACAAATGCATAAAACTGAAAACATAAGTTTTCACTAGAAGTATCCATTTTTGTATAATGTATATACAAAGTGAAAATACAAAAATGACTCCCTGAATCATCAGAGGGGAGTGTAGTCAGAGGGCTCATCAGGATCCTCGTCATCTGATATGTGCACTATCCCTGGCGGAGGTGGAGGTGGAGCTGGCTGTGCCGGAGGTGGAGGCTAAGCCGTGGAGGGTCCTGCCTCAGCATCATGGGCCCGTCTGAATCTAATCTGAGCATAGCCATCCTAGAAGGGCTGGGTATAAGTCCTCATAAACCCTAAGGTCTCTAAGACTGTGCCTCCTAGTATCTTGAATGCCTGGCTCATCTGAATGGTCTGCTCGCTGGCGGCCCTCCTCATCTGCTCTAGGCGCTGCTCTGTCTGCTCTCTGAACTCCCTCATGGTCTGAGACAAGGGTGGGAGGATCCCCTCTATCGCCTGGACCCAGGATCTCAGGGAGTCGAGTGACTCGTCGATCATCTGTAGGGTCATATCAATCCTCTGAGATGCCTGGTCCTGAGACATCCTCATCTCATGAGCGAGCTGCTACCTGAGCTCCCTCTGGCCCTGGGAAATCTGCTCTATCAGCCTCGCCTGCTCGTCTTTGAAGGCCTCCACGACTTGAGTCTGCTCTCGCGCTGTTTGCTCGATATAACCGGCCTGCTCCTGAGCCAAACGCTCTATCCCCCGAGACTACTCCTGAATAGCAGCCTGCTGACGGTCTAACCTCTCGTGTATAGCTCTATCTCTCTCATCCTGTCGTCGCTCCAAGGCTGTGAACATGGAAGTGAGGAGCTGGGAGAAGTTAGGCCGTGCTGGCTCTGGCGGCGGGGATGCGGAGGTAGATGCCCCTGGGTCACCCCGAAAATATGGGTGATACCTCTCGGGGGGCCCGTGGGTAGACCTCTATACTCTGATGTTCGGCGACGGAACAGGAGTCGGCGCTCTGGATGCCGGAGAAGCCGCAAAGAGCTCGTCCATAGTGAACTCCATGTCAAAACTCGATTGGGTCCTGGACTGCTCCTGCTGTGGTGGCGGTGGTGTTAGTGGTTATGCCCTAGGCCAAGCATTTGGACCTTGATGTAATCATTACTTTTTCATTTATATAATGATTTTCTTCGCATTGATATTATTGGCATGTTACATTATTGTAATGTTTATGAATAACAATGTTATTCATGTTGTCCCTAGTCATTTATCAATAAAGGGCATAAAGATAAATTAAGACTAGTATAGATTTGCATTGATAATCATGGGATGATTATATATGTTGATATAAATCAAATCTATATGTACTTGCTAGAGAACAAAGTACTGGATAGACCCACTATAAGATCACTTCATGGGTTAATGTCATAAGTGATCTTATAATAGATATATTATTGAATCCTTTGACCTGAGGTTATCATAGTTTCCTACATAAGGATCATTATGTTTTGACATAATCAAACGTTATCTTTAATCGGATAATTATAAAGTTTATGATCGGACATAATGAGAATTATGCGGAGGAAAGTGAATAATCAAGATGGAATTTGTCCCTCTCTTATGAGAGAGATATCTATTGGGCCCCTCGATAAGTAGGACTGTAAAATGCATGGCCGTGCTCAAATGAATTGATAGTGTGATCAATGTCATTTGAATTTATCAGTCTACTTGGTGATCGAGAAATTATATGTTTGAACAATTTAAGTTTGACATGGACCATGACTTATGTTCGAACAAGATATCGTGTGACAAAAGGATAATAACATGTTCTATTGCAAGGTTAAAATCGGACTAACGATACTTATATTATTTGGGTAGTCATAATGTCTTGCTAGAGACCAATTATGACTTGTGGGCTTTTATGGGATTAGGCCCACTGCCAACATAATATAAACCTATTGGGTCACACACCAAGAGCAAAATGAACAGAATGGATTTTATTGGGTTATTTTGGAATAAAATATAAATATCGGTATTTATATTTAATTTCGAAATTACATATTTATATATATATATTTATGCATATAAATATCTCTTATTTTGAATATGAGATAATAATATGTATTAATATATTATTTCTTATTATTTTGAATAATAAATAAATAAATAAATATATATATATATATATATATATATAAATATATGTATATATATATATTATATCTTAATTTTAAATTAAGAGATAATATCCTCATTTATCTTTTCCTAAGAGGAAAAGGATTTGAAATATATATATAATTATATATGGGATATATGTTTAAAAAAAGGAGTTTAACCCTAAATAAAACACTAATCACATTCTAACGTAGAAAAGATTAGAGTGGCTGCATTCTTCATGATCTTTAAGTAAGAAAGAAAAGAATAAACAGCCATCGTTCTTCTTTGTGAAAGAAAGAAAAAGAAAAACAGAGCCACCATTATTCTTTGAGAAAGAAAGAAAAGAAATCCATTCGCATTCAAGGGAGCTAGCACCCCTGCGACTCCTGCTCATTTGTTCGTGCGTGTGGATACCGATAGAGGACGTTCGCGTAAAGGCAGCGTCTTCAGTCCGGATTAAAGAGTTATTTCGTTCTAAAGGTTAGTAATTCAATCTCTTCCTTTTTGAATCAATCGAATCTACTTGGATCCTGTTTCGGGTTTCGAATTTTTCCGCTGCGTTTAATGTTGATTCAATCCGTTGAAACCCAGCAGGTGGCACCGTCTGAGGCTGAGCCTGGGGAGGCTGAGGAGGCTGCTGCTCTGGCTTGGGTAGAGGAGGCTGAGGAGGCTACGGCTCTGGCTGCTGCCCTGGCTGCGGAGGCTGCTGCTCTGGCTACGGAGGCTGCTGCTCCGGCTCCGGCTCTAGCTGCTCCGGGTCTGGACCCAAGGGTGGAAGGGAGAACATCCGCCTGGTCTCGTGGATGGACAGCACTTTGTAAGCCTCTGCCTGCCCTAATATCTGGGAGATCATCCCCATCTGCACTGCTGCTGCGGCATCCACTTGTATCCCCTCATCTAGGGGTCCTCTCAACCTGTCCGGGGCAACTCCTAACCCCAAAAGCAACTGAGTGATAACTCTTCCCACTATCACCACTGGTGTCAGTCCTCTGCCAACTCTGACCAAGTTAGCCAAGATCTCATGGCTAACGTTGAAGCGCTGGCCTACCACCATAGCCCAGAGGCTCCAGATCTCGCTCGCATTAAGCCACCCTGGATTACCAGCTCGACCAAGGTACGAACTGGATAGCACTCTGTGCAGGTACTGGAGTGCCTGAGACACCAGTACGGTGCTCTTTGCTGTATCATGATCATACAGCACTCCAAGTAAGGCAATGGCTGCCCAGTGGGCGCGTCTCATCGCTCGCCGTGGGATCTCGACCCCCTCCTCTTTGGGTAGCCCCATGTCCTGTGCGAACCTCTGCCTGGTAATACTGAAATGCTGGCCATCGAACCAGAACTGGATCACCCCTGGCTCTGTATCCGATCTCTGAAAACTGCCATAACGAAGGGTGGCTAGGACCTGGCGAGTAGCCTCTGGGAAGGTCTGGAAAGCGGGGTCAAGGAACTCTGTCCATCCGGCGCCCTTAACAAGCATATCGACCTCCGGGGCCATCCCTAGGGCCTCTAGGAACAGCCGGGACACGAAACGGCTAGCCCGAATCTCCACCTGAGCTAGCTCTCTATATCTCTGAGCTGACTCATCGTTCATCCAACCCGGAACCACGACCTCGGGCTGGGCCTGTGGTGCTCTGCGTCTAGGAGGCATCCTGCAAAAGAAATATTAGATGGTGAAAATTTGACAAAACAGGCATTATTAGGCTTGTTTTCTAGGAGAAAGCCCATTTAGGCCTCACCCGGGCAATAGCGGCCCGAATACGAGGTAAAAAAACAGATAATAAATGAAAAAGGGCGAACGTCCTGTCAAGGGATGTTGCCCAGCATGCTTCGCATATATCAAAACAGAGGAAACATGCAATCAGCATGGAAATATTTAAAACAAATAAAAATGGGCTTTCTAGACCCCAAGGCATGCATTATACACAAAAATATTCAATTCCAGAATAAAAAAAAAAAAATTGGGCAGCACCCCGGCAAGGGTGTGCCCAACCCCCTGCATAAAAAGGCATCAAACCAGGCCTTAGGCCTCAACAATAATAATATACATGTATAAATGGGATGCACCCCGGCAAGAGTGTGCCCCCAACAACACAAAAATAATGGACTCAAACCTCAACAACACAAAATATGCGCTAGAAAGCCTATTTCTAAGGAGACAAACGTATATAAGAACTCTATTTATGTGATCATGCAAAAGTTCAGATTAATTACACTATATTAAAGAAATAAATAAATAAAAAAACGGGCAGCATTCTCCCTAGAATTTTAAGGCATCTAAAGCACTCTAGCCATTTCTAAGGCTAAAGGAAGAAGAAATGAAGAAATAAATTGAATTAAATAATAATAAAAATATAAATAAAAAAGTAGTTATTTTACTTACTTGAAGTCGCGAAAAGTGTAAAAAACTGAAGAAATATGAATGTTTGAGCGTCCGGTGAGTGGAGAACTCGAAAAGATGAAGAAATTGCAAGAAAAATGAGAAAGAAGGCTTGAAAATGCAGAAAAAAACGCTAAAGAACCGTTTTGGAGAGGGGGAGTGAAAGTGACAGCGCCTCTGGTCCGTCTGTCACTCGCCCTTATATAAAGTTTCGTGACCGACGGGCTGGGCGTCTATAGGAGCGACTGACGGGCTGACCGTCTGTCGTTCCACATTCTCCAATTAATGCGCATTTAATGCTCGTGATAAATGCAATGCTGATGTATGCATCTGCCAGGTGGATTTTTACCGACGGGCAGGCCGTCTCTTGTGAGAGACGGGTAGGCCATCGGTGATGCTTTTCTATAACTTCTTCCAAAAATTTTGCTCCTTTTGTGTCTTTTCATTTTCCCAACATCTTGAGCCCTTTATTCTTCTTAGAATGTCTTCCTCTCTAGTCCAAAGAATGCACCGCATCTTAGATGACAAGCACACTTGGGAAAAAGGCGCCCTTTCCTCTCTGTCTGGGCTAAAATACCTGTGTCGGGTCAAAGTCGATCAGACCCTTCTTCTGGTGGCTGCCCACTTCTGGAACCCCCGGTTTCACATCTTCCGGTTCACTTACCAGGAGCTGTGCCCCCTGCCTGAGGAGTTAGCTGCCATTCTTGGAGCCTGGTTCCCTCCTAACGCTCTGCCCTGCGTCCCACGTTGCGGCCTACTCCAGACTCGGGACATAGCCATGGCTCTCGGCATACCTTCTTCTGAGGTCGTCCGGCTGATTTCTCTGGGCTCTTCCTTTGCCCTGGGCCCACTGATCGAGGCTCTAGATCAGTTCACTGACATCCCCACTTACCGGGTAAGCATCGTATTTCTGTTTTGCATGATGAACTTTCTCACTGTTGTTCCAGGGGGTTTGACAGGCGATCCTCGCCTGTTCGGAGTTCTGAGCGACTCTCATCGGGGATCATCACCCTTCCCACTTGTTCTGGCTGAGACCATTCTGGGCTTAGACGCTGTGAGCTCTGGATCCACCACTACCTTTACCGGCAGCCCCTTATTGCTCCAGGTACGTCATTATTTTAAAGGTAGTGCGTTCCTTATGGATTTTCACACTAGCTTTTCTTAGCGGGAGGTGCGTCCTTTCGGATTTTCACACAACCCTGTGCCTTATTTTTGCCTGAAGTAAACCTTACTTACTCCAGCGGCTTTTTTTCTTTTTTTTTTCTTCTTTTTCTTTTCTTTTTCAGATCTGGCTGCAAGAGAAACTGAGGATGCTATCTGAGCCACCTCCTCGAGTCATTCCATAGTATTCGCCGAGCCATTTCCTTCAGTGTCGACGACTGCGTGAATGTGCTACTGCTGGGGAAGGCATCATCAAATTTAGCGAGTTGTCAGATGACGACATCAGTTTCATGTCTACTTGGCTCCCATTGTCTCATATGGTCATTGATGGGCCATCGGGGTGTGTTCCCCTCCGTGGGCTCCGTCAAGCCACCTTCTGTATCACTTCTCGATGTACGCGTCAGCTCGGGATGACCCAGGATGTGGTGAGGGTTCCCTTATCTTTTCGTGGAGGAGCTCTTTCGACTGCGTTTGCTTCTCGATATCATGAGCTGTGGAGCAAATTACCAGTGAAGACTGTTATTCCGAGGTTCGGCGATCACTCTGCGGCTTCAACTAGCGAATAAAAGAAGTGGATCCTTAGTCCAGCATCTGATAATAGGACACGAGGGCTCAAGCATCTGGTCGGCGAGAGCAGCAGCAGGACTTAGCTTAGCTTGCATATGTATTTCTTTTGGTGCTACGTTTCTCTTTAATGCAGATCTAGAAAATGACGAAAATGAAAAGAATAATATTCATTATATTTCACAAAATTGTGTACATTTCCATGTAATTTCAGCATACATGATCAGTTTTGACATTTACTCAACCGCGTACGCGCTATTAATACATGAAACCAAATTTTAACAGCATCAACTCCTGATACCAATCGGCCCTCTCGGGTTTTCACGATTGGACATTTTCTCTCGTGCCTCTAATTTTTGCACAGGATGCCTTTTTTCAGTTTTCACCCTGTCGAGGTGCCCAATTTTAGCACGGCCGCCTTTTTTCGGTTTTTGACCTGCAGGGCATTTTATTCTCTTCTTTTTTATTTTGGTCTTTAGCCATGGAACCTTTTGAGCCTGTCAACATTGATGGGTTCTTTGAATTCGTTTCCATCGCTATCCGACAGGATTACAGCTCCTTTAGACAATAGCTTTTTAAGGATATACGGCCCCTCCCAAGTTGGTCTGAATTTTCCCCTGATATCTGGTATACCTGGTCTCATTTGCTTGAACACTAAGTCCCCTTCTTTCAGCAGATGCTTTCTCACCTTCTTCTCGAATGTCCTGGCCAACCTCTTCTGGTAAATCTGATTATGATAATAAGCCTTCAGCCTACTCTCATCCAGTAAGTTTAAGTGCTGTAGCCTCTGTCGTGCCCATTCGGCCTCCGAAATTTGGGCTTCCATAATCACCCTCAACGATCGGAGTTCTATCTCAACTGGCAATACTGCTTCCGTCCCGTATACCAGAGAATATGGCGTGGCGCCCGTAGATGTCCTTACCGTTGTCCTGTATCCCCACAGTGCAAAGGGTAGCTTCTCTGCCCAGTTTTTGTAAGTTTGGACCATCTTGGATAGGATCTTCTTCATATTTTTATTAGCGGCCTCTACTGCCCCATTAGCTTGTGGTCGGTAAGGAGAAAATTTATGGTGCTTGATACCATACTTCTCAAGGAGCTTCCTGGTTTCCCCCATGAACTGCACCTCATTGTCAGACACTATGTGGTGAGGGAGGCCATATCTGCAGATCAGATTTTTCTCTATGAACTTGGCCATATCCCTTTGCGTCAATATTTTTGAAGGATTCTGCCTCTACCCATTTGGTAAAATAGTTGTCACACCCCAACCCATACTATGGAGACTTCTATTCGAATTAGAGGAAGAAGAATCCAAGATAGATAGGAGTGTCACATCCCACTAGAGTAAACAAGTAAACATCACATAAATAGAGTGACATATCCAGCATAATTAAAAACTTTGAAAGAGTAGATTTGGACATGCACACTTCGCAAACTACGCATACACTGAGCAAAAGTCTACCGTTGTGAAAGCTTACAAGCATACAACAGAAGTTATTCTCAAATCATCGCTATACAAATATTTACATGGCCTATAATATTACATAAGTATCTTTACATATTATTACATATACATATTTTTCAGAATTACAAAATTCAAAAGAAAGAAGCTGGACAAGAACCAAAACTCCTAGCTCCTATGTGGCCGACTCTTGCAGATGTGTGACTCGAACCGAACCAAACCTGCCACCTGCACGGGAAAAGAGCCCGTGCTAAGCGATAACGCTTAGTGGGGAAAACAAACATAATAATATGGACGGCCATTCACAATGGTCTTCGAGGCATAACACATACAAATCTCATACACACATAGTTCTTACCGAGAAATATATATAGGCTTACATATAATAGCTGTGCATTCAATTGTTTCTTATCATATTCATATACTTATGTGCGACACAAACCAAGTCAACATCATCATACAAAATGTAAGTATATTCATGCATAACTACATATAACTTCACATGCATGCGCCTACCTATACCTTACAGGTCAGTATTAATACACCTATATGCCAATACTTGTATCGCTATACCAGTACAGGTCCTCATTTGCATACATTTACCGAACACGTTGGGGAATCAAGCTTTTGAAAGTACATCATGCATAGATACATAATCACAATATGATATTGCATTCCAATCACGGTGTTCCAGAGAGCCAATAAATCTGCACTTATTAGTTCACATAACTATAATCATAACTGATCAGAACCACATGCTTATAAACACAACATAACAAATCATACACCTGCTGACTCACAATAGTGGATAACGAGTACTGAGGGGGAGACCTCATGAGGGAACATATAGCCCGATTTCTGACCGGGTAAACCTCAGAGGGAACATATAATATAACGTACCATACAGGTACAAGTCGAAAGGCAACATTTCATTGAACAGGACCTTAAACAAGATCCATACATATACACATAATAGGGGTTCGCGAGGAACCATTCGGGGACCTGATCAGGGTCCAAATCGTTCAAAGGGCGCTGCAGCTACAAATACGTAGACTCTATTAGGCATGCCTAACTATCCACTAGACTGACTCTCGCAGGTCATGCATCATGCAAATCATATTTCAAATCACATAATCTATATCATTATACATAATCAGCAATAGGTGGGACATATGAATAAATTCATAAAGTCAGTAATGCATCATACAATTTACACTTAAGCTTATCATAAAAATTTTAGAGAAAGATCACAAGTATAGATATGCATAATACATTCAATTATATTAACATACTTCATAAAATAGTCAAAGAATACACCTAAAGACATCACAAGTTCGGAACTCAAACATTGAAATCACCAAAGAAAACTCATTCAACACCACACATCTGTCGCGCTCGCGATCCCTGTCGCGCTCGCGACAGAGACCATAGTCTCTTCGCTGCGCGCACGCGACGGGCTTCGCGATCGCGGGAAGGAGAGAAGGGCCCGGCTCTGTCGCGCTCGCGGGACGGAGAGAAGGGCCCGGCTCTGTCGCGCTCGCGATATCATCGCGATCGCGACAGAGGGCAAGCATTGCTATCGCGGGGTCGCGACAAGTTGCGTGCTCGCGATAGCACCGGCCAACAATATGCTCTGTCGCGATCGCGACGGTTGTCGCGCTCGCGACAGAGAGCAGACAAGCTATTGCTATCGCGGGCTCGCGACAGCGTCGCGTGCTCGCGACGGCACAACATCAAAATCATCGGTCTCTGTCGCGCTCGCGACAGTGTCGCGATCGCGACAGAGTCATGATTCCGAAAATCTGCAGAATTTTGCAAGATCTTTCCTTCCTCAAACTCATCCACAAACACACGAAACATATCCAAAGGTCTCTTACCTCAACTCCAACAAGCCACACATCATTAACAACATAAACCCAACATTCGTATCAATAATTTCAATAAAACAAGCCACTAACAATATCCATATACACAATCTATAATAACAACCTTATTCGTCAATCATCTCAATCGCACCCACATTAAATGCATTCATACATATGATACATCATGCTAAGGTTACTCATGAAACCATTACATACTAGCACTCATCCATAAACAAACCTTCGGGGAGTTATATCTATTTTAATTACTAGTTAAATCACCCATCTTAATCATACCCCTAAGTTTTTCCCAACGACCATTACTTATATAGCCATTTAATTACCCTAAACATGCATAATAACTAATGGGAAAGGTACGGGATTGATCCGGGTCAACCCTAGACTCAAAAATAGAGAAGAAAAGGCTCAAAACATACTTTTCTGTCACGAGGTCGCGACCCTTGTCGCGCTCGCGACAGAGGCTCGCTTCAGCTCCCCTAACAAACTGCTTTTTACTACAAACTAATATCGTGAAAACCGACCTCTAAACCTCATTTTTAGGAAAAGTTGTCTTCTTAACAAATGTTTTCCTACGTCTTAGCTTTCAAATGAAACAAGTTTCACATCAATTGGATGTCTACAACTCCAGATATGCACTCCACAACCCATACTGGTCAAACAACCCGACACAACAAGGACACTACATTTGTAATCAATTTTTCGATGTCTTAGAGCGAGAATTTGTCCAAGGCTATTTCTGAGACATTTAAAGTAATGGCATTCATGGTTCTAATGGTTCAAGAATAGAATGATTTGGAGTTCTAAAACTCCCAATACAGCCTAATTACCAAAGAAAGGTCAAGCGCATTCTAACCCAGTTTCACCCAAAAACCTACTCACATGCACAGTTGAGCAATTAAACCAACACTCACTACCATCATCATCTATCAACAACCACACAATCAAGAAACTTATAACATACATGAATATATATATATATATATATATATATATATATATATATAAATTCATATATATAAAAATAAAGTTTCCCAAACCTGGAAATCAAAAATCCACAGTCCCTTTCTAGCTTCTATCTACAGTCGTTTCCTTGCCCTTGAGCTTCCTCTTGTTACCACCAACTTACACAAACCAAAAATCCAGAAATTACTTTTAATTCAAAACCCTAACTCACACAAAATCAAAAGAAATAAAGAGAGAGAAAGGAGAACCCAACCGTAGGAACCCTAAACCCCAACTTACCTTAACAATCTTGCTTCCAATCTCCACTAAATCACTTCTACTTTATTCAAAACCAAGAGATTGAGCAAAGAAAGGGAAAAAGGAAAAGAAAATGGAGAATATGGAGGATGAGAGGACCAAAAACGGGGACTCCTTTTTTCCTTACACTTAGTCTCACTTTAACACTAAATGCATACCTACCAAAGCCACTTGTCCACTTACTATAGGCCCACATGTCAATATTACAAGCCCACTTTGACTTACTCACACATGCACCATACACCAAACACACTTAAACAATTCTTGAATAAATATCTTCAATACACCAAACACCACTCACACCATAGCATTTCTTAACCCACTTACATCCTACTTCCATACACTTCAAGCACACTCTAACAATTCCCTATAAACCACTTGTCATCATCCTACAAACCCAAGTGTCACAATCTTATCCAATCACTTCCTAAATACCATACACATGTTCCACTAGATGATTTCTCACTTAACATCTTATTAATTATTTTCTTTGCACTTTAGTCCTAATTAACCAAACTTTCTCAAGCACAAATTACCGAAATACCCTTCACTTAACTGACTTAGCTTTCCGATTCCGACTAGGCCCGATTTGGGGTGTTACAATAGTCAATTGCGACTATGATGTATCTGTGCCCATTAGATGCCGTAGGGTGAATCTCTCCAATGATATCTACTCCCCAAGTAGCGAAAGGCTAAGGCGACGTCAGGTTGTGTAGCTCTGATACTGGCAGATGTCTCAAGTCTGCGTATTGTTGGCACAACTGGCATTGCTTGACATATTTCGAGCAGTCATTGTCCATCATAAGCCAATAGAAGCCTTGTCTCATGATCTTCCTAGCCAGAGTTAAGCCATTCATGTGAGCCCCACAGACGCCGGCATGGGTCTCCTCCATCACCTTGCGGGCTTCTTTTTCATATAAGCACCTGAGCTAAATCCCGTATGCCTGTCTTTTGTACAACACTCTTTCCAAGGATATGAACTGAGCAGATAGTTTTCGGATCATCCTCTGGTCTTTCTCGGTAGCTTCCTCTGGAAACTTATTGTTTTCCAAATAATTCATAATGTCAAAGTACCATGGTTTTCCATCCGCCACTTCTACTTCCATTACTGGCTTGATCTCAAAGCTGGGCTTCTCAGAACTCGAAATCAACACTGGTTTCATAGCTACCCCTTTAGGATTATCCCATATCGACACTAGGGTTGCCAACACATCAGCTAGACGATTCTCATCTCTTGGCACGAAGTGGAAAGTGCAGGTTTCAAACTGCCCACATACCTCTTTCAAATATTCAACATAGGGTACCAGCCGCTCTTCCTTTACAGCCCACTCACCTCGGATTTGGTTAATCACCAAGGATGAGTCACCAAAGACTTCTACATTCTTTGCCCCCAAAGCAGCTAGAGCCTCCAACCCGAAAGTGCATGCTTCATATTCGGCTTCATTGTTTGTTGCTTTGTACCTCAATTTCTTGGCTAGAGGGAGTTTCTCATTATCTGGGGTTGTCAAAATAATTCCAACTCCGGCCCCTCTGTTATTCACTGCCCCGTCAAAATGTAACTACCATCCTTGGACAGAAATCGCGATTATGCTTTCATCAGGAAAGGTGAACTCGGGAGTGTCTCCTTGAATAGGATGCTCAGCAAGAAATTCGGCCACGGCTCTCCCCTTAATAGTTTTACGGGTGATGTATTCAACATCAAACTCCTGTAGCAAAAGCAACCACCTCCCCATCTTACCAAGCAAAGACGGTGCTTCTTGCAAATATCTCAACGGATTCTGCTTGGCTACTGCCTGAACTTTGTATGAGTGGAAGTAATGTCTCAGTTTCTTTGATGCCCAAATCACTGCGAGGCAGATTTTCTCTACTTCAGCATATTTTATCTCATAAGCCAGGAACTTCTTGCTGAGATAATAAACTGCGAATTCCACTCCAAACTCATCCTCCTGAGCCATCATGGCGCCCACAGAACTGCCTTCCACTGCCAGATACAGGATAAGCGGTTTGACTGGTTGCGGCGGCCTTAACACTGGCGGATTCAATAGATATTCCCTGATGCTGTCAAAGGCTTTCTGGCAGTCCTCATTCCAGACCACAGGCTGATCCTTTCTAAGCAGTTTAAAGACAGGCTTGCATATCGAAGTGAGCTTGTCAATGAATCGGCTGACGTACTGCAGCTTGCCTAGGAAGCTCCTCACATACTTTTCCTTTTACGGTACGGGCATCTCTCTGATGGCCTTCACCTTGTCTGGGTCAATTTTTATTCCCCTCTGGCTGACGACATGTCCCAATAGTTTTCCTGAAGTCACTCCGAAAATGCACTTCTTGGGGTTAAGTCACAGATTGTACTTATCAATCCTGGTGAAGAACTTCTCTAGAGCTTCAAAGTGGCCCTCTCTAGTGGCTGATTTGACCATCATGTCATCCACATACACCTCTACCTCCTTGTGGATCAGGTCGCTTAGAATCTTGGTCGCCATTCTCTAGTATGTGGCTCCTGCATTTTTCAGGCCAAAAGGCATGACTCGGTAGGCATAGGTCCCCCACTTTGTGATGAAAGCGGTCTTAACCCGGTCAGCTATCTTGTTCAGGATCTGGTTGTAGCCCACATAACCGTCTCCAAAGATGTACATCGCGCAGCTGGCGGCACTGTCTATCAATACATCAATGTGGGGTAGTGGAAAATTATCTTTAGGGCAAGCCTTGTTCAGATCTCGATAATCCACACATACCCTGACCTTCCCATTTTTCTTCGCTACAAGGACCACGTTTGCCAACCATGTAGGATACTGCACTTCAACAAGGAACTTGGCCTCAATCTGCTGCCGAATCTCCTCCTTGACCTTGTCTGCCCATTCTGGCCTGAGCCTTCTCAACTTCTGCTTTACGGGCTTATAATCTGGATAAGTCGGGATGGCATGTTCTACTACGTCTCGGTCGATCCTTGGCATGTCCTCATAGGTCCAGGCAAAGACTTTTTCATGTTTTCTTATTATTCTCTCAAATTTTTCTCTCTCGTCAGGAGTTATATTTGATGTTATTAGAATTTCTTTCGGATTTTCCGAGGTTCCAAGATTAAAAGGCGTTGTATCAGTGGAATCAATATCAAAAATTGATGGAATATGATCATGTTCATGCATGTTGAAATCATTAGAAACATCGCACAAGTAAGAGAAATCATTTGCCTTATTAATAATATTATAATTGTCATTTACATCATAAAAAAGTTCTGGAATAAATAGACAATCTAAGCTAGAGTCTTCTTCTGCCTCCCTAGAGGTTGATGCTGCCGCAGCTTGCTCATTGGCTTCCTGATTCAGCAGAGGCCCTTCTGGTATGTCTGAGGAAATCTTTAAATCCCCCATCTTCAGTTCTATTTCTACCATCTTCTCTTTCCCTTTCAGCCTGGCAAACAACATCTTCTCGGTGACAACCTCTTCGGGCTCGCATCTGTCCCAAGCAATGCTCTGAGTCAAGACCTCTTCATCCTAGAAGCTCTCAGCGGTCTTGATAACCCCGACATCCCAGTCAAATACATCGTTGAAGATCTCGAATTCGGGGATAATTCTCCCATTCACCCACTACGGCTCATCTTCACCAGTATAAGTGCATACTGAGGATGCGGGCACAAAGCTTTCTGAAATGTGAGGGATCTTATCTGTCGTCCTCTTCTTGCCAAAACCGCCTCTGTACCCCAAACCCTTCCGGTTCTTCTGACCTCGAGTGGTGATCGCAGTTTGCAGCCCCTGAGAGTTTCTACCCAAACCGGCCCCAAGGAGATAGTGCATCTTTTTTATCATGTTAACCACAGCTGGGTTATCCACTGACCCGTGCTCTTCTCCTATCATTGACACGTGGAAGCTGCTGAAGGGCTGATTAGCAATTTCAAGAGCTGACACCTAATTCTCTCTGGCCGCCTTAATAGTTATCACCTCCCCTTCGTGTGGGAACTTTATCATTTAGTGGAGCGTGGATGGTACTCCTCCTAATCTATGAAACCAAGGTCTCCCCAGCAGGGCTGAGAAATTAGCTGGGATGGGCAGAACCACGAACTCTACTTCTACCTCAATGGGTCCCGTCTTGACCAGGGTCTTGAATGTTCCCGAGGCTTGCCTTCTTGAATTATCATAGGCTATAATTGTCAAGTCTGATTCCCAGAGCATGTCCTCACTCAATCCAAAAGCCTGAAGGGCTATCAGAGGGCAAATATTGATAGAAGATCCATCATCTACCATAACGCAAGCGGTGTGCTTGTCGTTAATCTGTGCTTTGATGTACAGAGGTCGGTTATGATCGCGGCCCTCGACTGGTAGGTCGGCATCGGAAAAAACCAATCTCTCGCCCGATCCTCCTTTAACTAGACCCAAAAGTTCTGATGGGGAAATTGTGGTGGCAACAGTGGACTCAGTCAAAGCCTCTACCACTTTCTGCCTGTGAGAAGGGGACCGTCTTAAAAGATCCCAGATGGATATTTGAGCTGCAATCTTCTTCAACTGCTTAACAATCTGGTTCTCCTCTGGCTCTTTTTTCGTCGATGGCTGCGCTGGTTCCGGTACCCTTGTAATCTCAGGGACCACTCTCCCACTTCTTATCACAGCCCATACCTCTTCTTCATCCTCATCCGATCTCCACAAATCAGAGCTCATCTCTCCTTCCTCTTCGGCCTCTCCACCGCTCTCACTGCTTGACCAACAATCAATGGTTGCCACTACTGCTCTTTCCTCTCTATCCTCAGAACAAATAACAGCAATATCCTTGCTCCCATATAAATCCTGCAGCACGTACCACTCTGGCAAGCTGGATCCGACCATAAACACTGGTGGTGGCACGGCATTATAACTAGGCTTGTTCTTATCTTCCCTCTTCTCCGGGTCGAAAATCTGCTTGTCATCAATCAGATCTTGAATAGAGTGCCTCAGCGCCTTACACTTGTCTGTTTGATGGCCTATGTGCTGATGAAATGCACAGTATTCATTGTCCTTGTGACCTGGCTTCCCTTGCGTCATAGCAGGCCTAGGAGCCAGAGGTTGCAACTTTCCTTCTTTCATCAACCTTCTTAAAACCCAAGACAGTGGTCTTCCTAAGTTCGAAAACTTCCTCGGGGTAGTTGCGTCAGTAGCAGACACCTCAACTATTCTTTTGGTGCTACTACTGGGACCAGTTGGCCTACTGGTTCCTTGACCGGTACTAGTCCTTTTTGCAAAATTATCATTGCTAGCTTTCCGAGCCAAGAACTCTCCCTCTGCCTCAATGGTTATATCTTTCAGAGATTCCCAATCCTTCAACACTTTCATCTTCAAACCATCCTTCAAATACGGGCTTGCGTTCTTGATAAACAGGCGGATCTGGTCTTGGGTGTCTGGCTTTATTCGCATTTCCATCACTCGGTTTCGCCAGCGGGTGAGATAGTCGTGAAAAGATTCCCCGGTCTTCTGCTAGAGCAATTCAAGATCTTTAAGAGTCACCTCCATCCTGGTGTTGCAATCATATTGTCTCAAGAACTCCTCTGTGAGTAGATCCCAATCTTCCTTAGTTCGACGATCGAGGCTATGGTACCAATCGATGGCAGGGCCAGTCAGACTCAAACAAAAGTACTCCACCTTCTGTCTTTTAGACAAAGTGGTCCCTTTCATGACCACAGAGTATTACTTCACATAGGCCATCGGGTCAGAGGTACCGTCAAATTTAGGCACGTCAGGCATCTTGAAATTGTAAGGAATCGGGTCTTCTCCCTCCAGTTCTTTATCCTCCGGGTTCATTCCCTAACCTCTACTCAGCATACGGGCCATGGCTTCAAACCTCTCTTCCATCTTCTTCAGAATAAACTCATCAGTTTAGGGTGCCTTCCCTCTCTCAAATACAAAACTCATCTTGTCGTCTTCGTCATCCCTGTCATCTACCCTCAGCACTAGTCTTCTTCTCTGTCCTCCCGAAGCTACTGACCTCAGCTCTATTGACGGCGGCCGAACAGGCTCTTCTTGCCTCTTAGCTCTTTCTTCTTCTCGCTCATTCTGTCTCACGGGAGGAGGAGGTGGTGGATTCTGCGGAGTATTCTGTTGTGCCAAAGCAGTTAGCATGTTCATCATTCTGCCCTCAAATTCCTTAAACCGTCGGCCTAGTTCTTCTGCAATCATGGCCCTGGTGGCATCATCTCCCCTAGGTGAGTTTGCCATCTCAGACACGGTACAGCTGACTTCCGATAAGATCTCTGAAAGGCCCTCTCTACCTGGCAGCTCAGATGTAGGAACTCGGATCAATCGTCCGGTAGGCGATCTAGTCCACCTGGGCAGATCTATGATGGCTACAAGGGCAAGCCGTTAGATATGATGCATGGAATGTAGTTGCAATGCATGGTCGTGATATGCAACACCCACAAAATACAAGCAAGCAAGTAGGTCCTTCCACCCTTATTTCTCCCACACATGTGGTCGCGCGGTCTCTTTCCTAGGCGGAATTAGCCCAAGGGTCAGCAGGGGACCCAGTGGACACGTATATTGTACGGCGAAAAGCCGGCAGCATGACACTCCTATGCTAATGTACAAGCGAATGGATAATGATCATCATATATTTGGATATTCCAAAAATTTCGACATGACCCTGCCGGGGCATGAAAGCCTTTGGCTAGGTTGCCAAGCAAGACATCTGGACTCACCCAATACATGAGGATCGATACAGCAAGCATAGAATTACGGTTCATATCACATGTGGAAAGTAGCTACGGCCACTACATGAGCTTTGGACAAGGGAGATGTTACTTTAGGGCTACTGTAGACACCGGGTCCCGAACCCCGGCATAAAATGAAAATGGTGATTTTTGATCCTTGATTATTCCCTCCAAAAAAAAAATAAAAAATAAAATAAAAAATAAAAAAATATATAAATAAAAAATAAAACAAAAAATAAAAAAATAAAAAAAAATATAAATATAAATATGTGTGTGTGATATTAGGTAATTAATTAGTTGATGTTGTTAGTTAATTAAGTGGTTAATATTATCGTGTTAATTAAAATGCATGTAAAATTAAAGTTAAAGTGTGTAATTAATTAGATAAAATAAATATATGTATGATAATTTAAATGGATTAATTAGTGTAATGTTTAATTAATAGAGAGTTTAATTAATATGTATGTTTAATTAATTAATGTGTGTGTTATTTGAATTAAGTTAAATTAATTTAAGGAAAAGGAGGGAAATAATTGAGTGGAGAAAATGACCATTGTGCCCATTAGCCCTAATTTTAGGGTATAAAGGGAAAATAGGGGGCTCTCTCGCCAGGGCAGATCAAGAAAAAAGAAAGAAATAGAAAATAGAAGGAGAGCTCTCTCATTCGGCTGGAACAAAAAAAAAGAAAAGATAATAGAAAGAGACAGAGAGCAAGAGGAGTCGGGAGATCAAAAGAAAGAAAAAGAAAAGAAAAATAAAGAGAGAGCAAGATTGAGCAAGGCAAAGAGGACCAAATCAAGGGACATCAAAAGAGAAACAAAGAAATAAAGTAAGGTAAGGGAGAAAGAAATCAAAGAAGAGAAGGAAAATTAAAGAATAGAATTAGAAAGAAGAAGAGAGGAACAAGCCACAGACCAAGCGACGCCGGAAAAGAAGAAAAAAGGGAAAAAGAGAGAGGGAGGAGGCGAGGCCTCCGCCGGCCAACCGCCGCCGTACACGGTGGCACGCGCCCCACCGGAAGAACCAGCACCTCCGGACGAAGCCCCTCGCACCAACCGTTCCTCCATCGGACTTCGGCAGACGGCGCGTGGAGGAGATCGGCGAGGAGAAGCCCGCAACGCTTTATCGCGTTTTCCGGCGACGGAAGACCTCCGATCGGCGCGTGACCAGCTCCGGCGAGCTCGGCGTGAGGCGATCTATCTGCCGGTGGTGGAGGTGACGGCCACCCTTGCTCAGGCGACACTCCGGCGACCTAAATCCAGTGAGCCCCTATTTTCCTTATATCTTATATTATTATTATTATTATTATATATATATATATATATATATATATTTATTTATTTATTTATTTATTTACTTATTTAATTAATTTCTGTATTATTATTATTATTATTATTATATGTATATTTATTTAATTTCTGAATTTTTATTATTAATATATTTATTTATATTTATTTATTATTCTGTTTTAATATTATTTTTATTATTTATTATTGTCATTTTCATATTTATCTTTATTATTATTACTATTATCATTATTATTACATATTTATTTATTTGATTTCTGTTTATTAATATTATTATAATTATTATTATTATTTAATATTATTACTATTATTATTATTGAGTTCTATGGTTATTTAATTTTATCGATTACTAATATTAAGTTTATTTGTGTTTGTTGTCGGTGTCAAATACTTGTGTTCCCCTGTTGAGCACCCGTGCGAATGAAGGAGGAGATCCAAGGAGTTGTTATTTTGCGTTGTATTTGTTAGTTTTCCTTTATTGGTTTTATTGAGTTATTTGGCATGTAATAATTAATTAAACCATTTATTTTTTGCACGCTTAATCAAAAATCACACAAAAATATTTTTACAAATAAACTTGGGTTTTCTAATAAAATGGGACCAAGGTCCTAGTTTTTCATCCAAAATAAATTGTCACTTTAAAAGGATTTTCTTTAATTGTGCATGAGAGGACCAACGTCCTCAACATTAATAAATACCCCGTTTTATGTATGATTTATATTTTATTTACGATGGGGTTGTATTCCGCCTCTAGTTTTGTTGTAATTCAATTGTCTTTATTTTAAATTTTATTTACCGCTTTACATATGTGAATGATGTGTGCTTTAAATTCAATGCATTAATCGCGTGGGATGAAAAATGAAATTTTGTAATTTAAAAACCCATTTATAATTAACCAAGGCACCAATAAGTGTGAAGTTCCGAACACCATCTCTGGTTTAGACCGATAAGAGGTTAAACTTTCCCAATTTCTTGTAAATTGGGTGGCGACTCCAAAATACCTCAAAAGTGCCTAAAGGTGTTATGGCGATGAATGGTCCTTTTCAATGTTCTATTGTGAAAGGAGGTGCCGAAAATATCTCATAACACCTAAGATCGGAAAAGATGCGAACCCATCCCTCGAATCCTAAAAGCGGATTCCCGAAAGAGGGCCTTGCTGGTTCCGGCGCGCGTCACAGTGGCGACTCCACTGGGGACTGTTTGTGACTTTGCTCTGAAAATGTCTTGGTTAAAAATGTATAATTGGGTTTTTAAAACTAAAATTTCATCTCTCATCTAAATTTCATTGCATTCATGCTAGAGCCTTAGAATTATGCTAGTTTGGTCCCTCTATTAGCCCCGGTGCGTTCCTGAAGCACGACCTCATTTTCACTCAATTTGGGGAAGTGTTAAGGATAATCACCAGCCCAAGCCTCGTGCCATCAAATGGTATATCAAATGGTGACCCGATCAGTCGTTATGCTCGTGATGAGATAGACCCGTCGCGCAGGGACCATGCTTGGGTAGCCCTAAAGTAACATCACCCTGACCAAAGCTCATGTAATGGCAATAGATACTTCCCCTAGGTTACATGTACCATAATACTATGCTTGCTATGTGGGCCATCGTATATTAAATAAGATCAATCAAATTAAATGGTTTTTATCAAAGGCTCTCATGCTCTGATGGGCCCATTTTAATTTAGTTGAATTACTTAAATATATAATGGCCAAAATTCATGCGCATGTGCTTTAAATTAAGAGTGTTATGCTGCCGGTTTTTCACCGCACACCATACGTGCCCATTGGGTTCCCCGTTGACCCATGGGTCAAGCCCACCTAGGAAGAGACTATTTTACCTCGTGTGCGGGAGTTATAAGGTCGGAAGGATCTACTTGCTTGCATGTGTGTGTCTATGTTGCATAACACACGACCATTCATTGTATACGTCGTTCATGCATGTTTTTATGATAAAATTAAAAATGAAAAAAAAAATTATTAAAAAAAAAATTAAAAAAAATGATGAAAAAATAAAAAAAAAATGCATTTCATTTTGTGTGTGAATATCCTTTTGTCTTCATATCATTTTACATGCATCACATTATGTCACTGTAATTTATTGATCTTTCTCTCATCTAGGACCACCTGCATAATTTACGATCATACATTGTATATATATCACTCATGCATCATCCTAACAAAGTGAGTTATGCAGCCATCATAGATTCGTCCGGGTGGTCTAGGGATACTAGTGGACAGCTGATCAGGAAGTCCTAATCTCTGAGTTATTTAAAGGGGCAATAGTTCTGGAGCCAGATTCAGAAAGTAGCAAGACTTCATCTTCAATAACATCCAGTATGGCTGATCCTTCTAGAGAGTTCGAAGCTACCCGTGCATTGATTGCCGAAGAAGTGGGGAAGAGGATGGAGGAGTTTGAGGCTAGAATGATGATGATGATAGGCAACCTTGCCACTACCTTAGCCCCACCAAAGGGACGACAGGATACCGCTCCGACTTGGGGGCAAGATGAACAAAGGGCTACTAGAGAGGATCCCCCAGTGGCAGTTAATCCACCCATGGTTGAGCCAGGAGCGCCAATGCTTGTTGAACACAAAGAAGACCCCAAATCTGAGAGTGACTTATGGGAAGAGCAAGAAGAGCAGATGGTAGTAAAGGAGGAGTCGCCTAAGTTAGAGGATGAGATATGGAGAAAAATGGAAGAGAGGTTTGAAGCTATGACCAAGATGTTGAAAGTGGATGGAAGGATGAATCCTGAAGACCGAGAGCTAGATAGTGAAGACTTGATACCTCAGAACTTTAAGATTCCTGATATTCCCAAATTCGATGGCACTTCTGATCCCACTACACATGTGAAGCAGTATTCATTGGTAATGAAGGGCACTACCTTAACAAAGAGGCAAAAGATTGAATATTTTTGTCTGAGCTTGACAGGCCCTGCAGTGGATTGGTATCATGGGTTAGACAAAAGATCCAAAGAAGATTGGGACTTATTGACTGAAGAGTTCCTGAGGCAGTATGACTGTTGTACAAGGATGGAGGTTACTCTAAAAGATTTGGAGCTACTGTACCAAAAGCCAGACGAGTCATTCAATGAGTACCTAACCCGATGGAGGAAACGAGTAATGGAGATGAAGAAGAAACCGGATACTCCGGACCAGATCAGGATATTCATCAGGAATGCTAGTCCATATTTAAAAGATGGGTTAAAGATGAAAGGGCTAAAGGACTGGGAATCCTTAAAGGATATAGCCATTGAAGTTGAGGCGGAGCATTTGGACAATATAGCTAAGTCTACAAATCTAGCCTTGGGCAAAAGCAAGGGAGATGGCAGCAGTAATGGGGGCAATACTAAGGTAGCAGAAGTCTCAGCCGCGGGAACAGCTCCTAAACACATCACTATCTTGGGCAGACCATTATCTTGGCACTTCACCCGTCTCATCAAGAAAGGGAAGTTACAACCCTTGCCAGCTGGGCCTGCCCCAAGTCAAGGAAAGCCCAAGCATAGAACTGACTGGTATTGTGCATATCACCAGTACACAGGGCATAGAACAGACTATTGTTGTCCTTTAAGGGATCGAATTCAAGACTTGATCGACAGTAAACAAACCACTAATCCTGAGCAAAAGGAGGATGAGAAGTCGACCTGTATTGCCATGGTTGGGTCAGGCTTACCTGAATGGTATGTACTGCAAGACTTGTTTGGAAACGAGAGTGCCACTGTTGCTCACTCTGAGATAGACGAAAGGAGGGTTCTCGTAGCAATGATAGATTGTTGGTCCACTAGCGAAAGCGAAGAAGAAGTTGGAGAAGATAAAGGAGAGGGATTTGACCAAGTACTAAGAGAGGCCAATTCTTCACGGACTAAAGAGACTTGTGCCTTAATTGCCCGGGAGGTGGACAAAAGGCTCGAGGAACTTGAAAAGAGGTTATGGGCCGCAGTTAAGGAAAGGATGGATGCCATGGCGCTAGTTCTCCAATCTCAAATGATGGCTACTGTTGAGAAGGCCTATGCATTGACTACAGCAACATCTCCTTGTACTTCCAAGTCCGGAGGCAGGAAGCCACTTGATTCACCAGTTGGACAGAGGGGTGGTAAGAGGCCTATTTTGGAATGTGGCATTATGCTGGAAAAGGATGGAGATCCGGCGAGTATGCATGCCCCAAAAAGTGCAAACCTAAGTATCCACAACGTCAATAAGGGCAATGCTAAGAAGACGAGAGTACCAGCTGTGAGAATGAATCAAAGGCATTATTCTAATTTGGGTAGATCTCTATCATGGGTTTTCAAGAAGCTAGTGAAAATAGGGATGTTGCAGCCACTGCCCGCTAAGCCAGCCAGAACCCAAGGACAGCCGGGGCATAGAGATAATGAATATTGTGAATTCCACCAGCACACCGGGCATCTGACAGACAACTGTGCAAGACTGAGGCATCATATCCAGGATCTGATTGACAGTAAGCAGATTACTGACCCCGAAAGGAGGGAGAAGCAGAAAGAGCCAGCCTACAATGCAGTCCCTCTACCAGATATGTGATCGGGTCTGATCCAGCATAGTGGCATATTTTGCGAGAACTACATGGATATGAATAGGTCGCTGACACTCGTCGGGAGAGTGGGGAAGAAGATTATGTTTTTAGACATTTGGTTCATTTTGTTTCAAGAACTCCTTATGACAGTTTGGTTATTTTCAATAAAATTGAACAAGTTTGCTTATTTGTATGGTATTCCTAATAATTTCATTTCACATGGTCATGATGCATTCATTTTGACACTAATTCAATTAATACGGCTCCATCTAGTCTCAGAACTTTGGGGAATCCAAACAAAATCTTGATAGCATCTGATATAACTCTTGAGGAGAGGATAATTTTGAGAGATAAAAAAAAATAAAAAATAAAAAATAAATAAAAAAGGAAGGGCCTCTGCCTGGACCTGGTGTGACATGCTGAAAATTGACAAGGACGTTCTTGAGATCAGTACTACTTTCACGTGCCAACATGACGACGAACCGAATTTTGAAAACCATTTCTTTGTATCCACAACATATAAGTTGCATATGGCGCTACCAAATAAGATCAAACCCCGAAATCTACATCAAAAGTTGGACAAATAAGACTCAGGACCCCCATGAGAAATATATGACCCATCAGAACCACACCCTATGACCTCTTTCCTCCTGACCCCCTTTGAAAAAGTGCACCCTCAAAATTGATTATGATTGACCCTTGACCATCCAGAACCCTTATCGCCAAGTTTCTTGCTAAAACCCAATACTTGACTAGATTGAATCACAACGGTCCCAGTGGTTAAGATGAAAAGTGCACGTATGTGTAACTTCATGACTGGAACGAAGTTTGCAAGGGAATGCTATTTGGGGGCGAGTTTTGTTCAAATCTTATTTGGATTTGTCAACTTTGAGAATGCAGATGATGCTGCTAGAGCTGTTGATGTGCTTAATGAAAAAAAAATTGATGATAAGGAGTGGTTTGTTGGGAAAGCCCAAAAGAAATTTGAAAAGGACCTAAAAGGCTAATTCACAAACCATCCATCCAGCCCCTACCGTTGGAAGGCCATTCCAGGATTTAAACCACCAAAACCGATAAAGTATCCCAGATCATCCAAGCCCGATTTGTCACCCTATCCCAACCATTGAAAGGCCACCCTAGGGTTCGAACCGCCAAAGCCAATAAAGGCCGGACGTGAAACTTCATATTCAAGCCCCAAATAAGGAACCCATCACCTCAACTAGTCTGCACAAGGGCTAAGACCAAGACTTCGATATCAAGAGGAGCCACTCTCAGAAGCAGCAGTCCCCCCGGCTGATAAAGATGAAAGCAAATTCAACTAATACTGACAAACTGAAGGAGGGTCCATGGCAGAGGCTAAAAAAAAAAATAAAAAAAAAATAAAAAAAAATAAAAAATAAAAAAAAAATAAAAAAAAGAGAGAAAATATTCAATCAAGAAAACCCGCGAGGGCTGATTGATAACAGGAGTTTGATGCTCTCAAGATCTATCCCGAGATTAGATGAGGTCTCATATTTTTCGAGTTAATGCCAAATAGTGATCATGTGTTATGAAATTAGATTGAAATATATGCATTTATGCAAAGATGTATTGGTATAACCAGGGCAGTTCATCTTGCACACTCAAAGTTGTCTGAGCCCGATATAAAACTAGCACATTGTTATCATCTACCCTCTATCATTCTCGCTGCTCAGGCGCTTCAGCTAACTCATCTTGCTACCTACTGTGAAGCCAATCCTACAAGCTCATACAACCAATATCTGAGACATAAGCACATGCCAATCATACCCGAAAGACCTTTCGCAACAACTCCAACTTCTCTCGCAAAAAAAAAAAAAAAAAAAAAAAAAAAAAAAAAAAAAGCCGTTAGAGATGAAAACCGTGACTGGCGCTCTAAGCAAAAGTTAGGCCAAAGGGCAGGGTGAAAACCTGGGGACAGGCAGTCTGCCCTACAAAAAATGAAATAAATAAAAGCCGCTGGATTGGGTTGGGTCCATTCCAGGCAAAAAATAAGGCACAGGGTTATGTGAAAATCCAAGAAAGGACGCATTTCCCGCTGAGAAAAGCTAGTGTGAAAATCCACAAGGGACGCACTATCTTTAATTAATGACTCCCGACACTTGGAGCGATAAGGCAGCATTACTTTGAATAACTTCCCTTTAGGCATGAGGTTCAGGACGCAAATTGAAGTTTTGGGGGCAAAATGCTCATTGACCAGAGGGCAAAGATGTGCACGGGTCAGTTCTCTTTAGAAAGATTATGGACCAGAATCCAAAAATTGAAGACGATGCTTTTCTAGATCCTTGGGGGCATCAGACAATGCCAAGCCGTGTCCTGAACGGACCCCTAACCACCTAGGACGTGGTCTATCCATTTTTGCATACATCTCGTATCTGCATACAGCATTTTATGCATGCATACAGTCTCTGGTATATTCCTGTATACATAGCTTTGCAGGAAAAGGCCAAACCAAGAGATAGCTTCGACAGGACAAATTTAAGATGAAGCCTGCGCAAGGCTGAAATCGCGTAAACCGTAGAGTGATGACTCCCTTTAAGTCCTCTGAGCAGGAAAGCAAGCCTATTCATGCATGCCATACCGGGGGCAAGCAGGTGATCCAAATGATGGGTCCAGCTCAACGTTGTCAGACACTACCTAGAAAAGCAAGCCTATCCACGCGGTGCCGGGGGGCAATTAGTGAGCATCAAAGCCTCCCAATAAGCATCAAAGCCTCTCAATAAGCATCAAAGCCTCTCGATCAAGCCTCTCGATGAAAGCCTCCCAATAAGCATCAAAGCCTCTCGATCAAAACCGCCACAGGTACGTGTTTCTTTTATAATTTACCCTACGAATTTGCGTTTTCCTTTTTTTTTGCAAAAAAAAAAAAAAAAAAAAAAAAAAAAAGTTTAAGAAAAACATCAGCGATAGAGCAGATAGCAACCTGGACTGCAGTTGGAGAACACTGCATCTCATAGATCGAGCTTGTAGCCAAAGCATGCTGCATCTCTCCAATAGAAGCTGTGGCCAGAGAATGCCGCACTTCACCAAATCGAGCTTGTAGCCAAAGCATGTTGCATCTCACCAATCGAAGCTGTGGTCAGAAAATGCCGCACTTCACCAAATCGAGATTGTAGCCAAAGTATGCTCATCTCACAGGCACCCCAGTCTCCTCAAAAATTTATCTTCAAGTCCTTGCTCAAAAGGCATTCCCAGTCTCTTCGGAGCATTACCTTTAAGTCCTTGTCCAACAGGCACTCCCAGTCTCCTAAAAAATTTATCCTTAAGTCCTTCTTTAAAGGCATTCTACTTAAGTCCTTCTTTAAAGGCAAATTCATTATCCCTAAGTCCTTCTTTAAAGGCATTCTACTTAAGTCCTTCTTTAAAGGCAAATTCATTATCCCTAAGTCCTTCTTTAAAGGCAAATTCATTATCCTTAAGTCCTTCTTTAAAGGCAAATTTATTATCCCTAAGTCCTTCTTTAAAGGCAAATTCATTATCCTTAAGTCCTTCTTTAAAGGCATTATCCTTAAGTCCTTCTTTAAAGGCAAATTCATTATCCTTAAGTCCTTCTTTAAAGGCATTCTACTTAAGTCCTTCTTTAAAGGCAAATTTATTATCCCTAAGTCCTTCTTTAAAGGCAAATTCATTATCCTTAAGTCCTTCTTTAAAGGCATTATCCTTAAGTCCTTCTTTAAAGGCAAATTCATTATCCTTAAGTCCTTCCTTAAAGGCATTCTACTTAAGTCCTTCTTTAAAGGCAAATTCATTATCCCTAAGTCCTTCTTTAAAGGCAAATTCATTATCCTTAAGTCCTTCTTTAAAGGCATTCTACTTAAGTCCTTCTTTAAAGGCAAATTCATTATCCCTAAGTCCTTCTTTAAAGGCAAATTCATTATCCTTAAGTCCTTCTTTAAAGGCATTCTACTTAAGTCCTTCTTTAAAGGCAAATTCATTATCCCTAAGTCCTTCTTTAAAGGCAAATTAATTATCCTTAAGTCCTTCGTTAAAGGCATTCTCAGTCTCTTCGGAGCATTATCCTTAAGTCCTTCGTTAAAGGCATTCTCAGTCTCTTCGGAGCATTATCTTTAAGTCCTTCTTTAAAGGCAAATTAATTATCCTTAAGTCCTTCGTTAAAGGCATTCTCGGTCTCTTCGGAGCATTATCCTTAAGTCCTTCTTTAAAGGCATTCTCAGTCTCTTCGGAGTATTACCTTCAAGTCCTCTGAGGAGGCAAAACCTCAAAGTCCTTTGAGGAGGCAGAATCCTAAAGACCTCTGAGAAGGCAAAATCCCGAAGTCCTCTAAGGAGGCAAATCTTGAAGACCCCTGAGTAGGCAAATTTCAGAATATCGGCACTTTGTAAGTCTGGAGTAGACTCAGCGCAGCTCAAAAGAGCAACCCTGCGTTTTGTAAGTCTGTAGCAGACTCGACGCATTCACCACATCATCACTTCTCGGCAAGAAGGCAAGTTCTCCGCCACAGGTATGTAATCCCCTCTCTCTTCCTCTTTCAATTTTGGCTCACCTAGGTGTCTATGCACTAGCTTCTCCAAAATTGGGGGCAACTGTAGACACCGGGTCCCGAACCCCGGCATAAAATGAAAATGGTGATTTTTGATCCTTGATTATTCCCTCCAAAAAAAAAAAATAAAAAAAAATAAAAAAATATATAAATATATAAATAAAAAATAAAACAAAAAATAAAAAAATAAAAAAAAATATAAATATAAATATGTGTGTGTGATATTAGGTAATTAATTAGTTGATGTTGTTAGTTAATTAAGTGGTTAATATTATCGTGTTAATTAAAATGCATGTAAAATTAAAGTTAAAGTGTGTAATTAATTAGATAAAATAAATATATGTATGATAATTTAAATGGATTAATTAGTGTAATGTTTAATTAATAGAGAGTTTAATTAATATGTATGTTTAATTAATTAATGTGTGTGTTATTTGAATTAAGTTAAATTAATTTAAGGAAAAGGAGGGAAATAATTGAGTGGAGAAAATGACCATTGTGCCCATTAGCCCTAATTTTAGGGTATAAAGGGAAAATAGGGGGCTCTCTCGCCAGGGCAGATCAAGAAAAAAGAAAGAAATAGAAAATAGAAGGAGAGCTCTCTCATTCGGCTGGAACAAAAAAAAAGAAAAGATAATAGAAAGAGACAGAGAGCAAGAGGAGTCGGGAGATCAAAAGAAAGAAAAAGAAAAGAAAAATAAAGAGAGAGCAAGATTGAGCAAGGCAAAGAGGACCAAATCAAGGGACATCAAAAGAGAAACAAAGAAATAAAGTAAGGTAAGGGAGAAAGAAATCAAAGAAGAGAAGGAAAATTAAAGAATAGAATTAGAAAGAAGAAGAGAGGAACAAGCCACAGACCAAGCGACGCCGGAAAAGAAGAAAAAAGGGAAAAAGAGAGAGGGAGGAGGCGAGGCCTCCGCCGGCCAACCGCCGCCGTACACGGTGGCACGCGCCCCACCGGAAGAACCAGCACCTCCGGACGAAGCCCCTCGCACCAACCGTTCCTCCATCGGACTTCGGCAGACGGCGCGTGGAGGAGATCGGCGAGGAGAAGCCCGCAACGCTTTATCGCGTTTTCCGGCGACGGAAGACCTCCGATCGGCGCGTGACCAGCTTCGGCGAGCTCGGCGTGAGGCGATCTATCTGCCGGTGGTGGAGGTGACGGCCACCCTTGCTCAGGCGACACTCCGGCGACCTAAATCCAGTGAGCCCCTATTTTCCTTATATCTTATATTATTATTATATATATATATATATATATATATATATATATATTTATTTATTTATTTATTTATTTATTTACTTATTTAATTAATTTCTGTATTATTATTATTATTATTATTATATGTATATTTATTTAATTTCTGAATTTTTATTATTAATATATTTATTTATATTTATTTATTATTCTGTTTTAATATTATTTTTATTATTTATTATTGTCATTTTCATATTTATCTTTATTATTATTACTATTATCATTATTATTACATATTTATTTATTTGATTTCTGTTTATTAATATTATTATAATTATTATTATTATTTAATATTATTACTATTATTATTATTGAGTTCTATGGTTATTTAATTTTATCGATTACTAATATTAAGTTTATTTGTGTTTGTTGTCGGTGTCAAATACTTGTGTTCCCCTGTTGAGCACCCGTGCGAATGAAGGAGGAGATCCAAGGAGTTGTTATTTTGCGTTGTATTTGTTAGTTTTCCTTTATTGGTTTTATTGAGTTATTTGGCATGTAATAATTAATTAAACCATTTATTTTTTGCACGCTTAATCAAAAATCACACAAAAATATTTTTACAAATAAACTTGGGTTTTCTAATAAAATGGGACCAAGGTCCTAGTTTTTCATCCAAAATAAATTGTCACTTTAAAAGGATTTTCTTTAATTGTGCATGAGAGGACCAACGTCCTCAACATTAATAAATACCCCGTTTTATGTATGATTTATATTTTATTTACGATGGGGTTGTATTCCGCCTCTAGTTTTGTTGTAATTCAATTGTCTTTATTTTAAATTTTATTTACCGCTTTACATATGTGAATGATGTGTGCTTTAAATTCAATGCATTAATCGCGTGGGATGAAAAATGAAATTTTGTAATTTAAAAACCCATTTATAATTAACCAAGGCACCAATAAGTGTGAAGTTCCGAACACCATCTCTGGTTTAGACCGATAAGAGGTTAAACTTTCCCAATTTCTTGTAAATTGGGTGGCGACTCCAAAATACCTCAAAAGTGCCTAAAGGTGTTATGGCGATGAATGGTCCTTTTCAATGTTCTATTGTGAAAGGAGGTGCCGAAAATATCTCATAACACCTAAGATCGGAAAAGATGCGAACCCATCCCTCGAATCCTAAAAGCGGATTCCCGAAAGAGGGCCTTGCTGGTTCCGGCGCGCGTCACAGCTACCCAAGCATGATCCCTGCCGACAGGTCTAGCTCATTATGAGCATAACGACCGATCGGGTCATCATTTTAATATACCATTGAGGTACGAGGCTTGTGCTGGTGATTATCCTTAACACTTTCCTAAATTGAGTGCAAATAGGGTCGTGCTTCAAGAACGCACCGGGGCTAATAGAGGGACCAAACTAGCATATTCTAAGGCTCTAATGGGATGCGAATGCAAATGAGAGAAAGCGAATTTATGAATTAAACTTTAATCATAAATGTTAAACGAGGTATTTTCAAATCGAAGTCTCGAACCATAAGTCCCTAGTGGAGTCGCTACTGTGACGCACGCCGGATATCCCTCGGCCGCCCCTATGACTGCCCGCTTGGGGGCGATCGGGCAATTGAGGGTCCGCTAACAGCTTGCAATAAATTGCAAGTGCGTCTATGTTGGGCAACAAGGAGGTTTCATGGAGTCGCCACCCAATAGAACATTGGGAAAGTTTCTCTCACCTCGGAGAGCCTAAAACTGCGCTTAGTATCCATTTTGGGCCAACCAAAGGGGTCTTGGAGGGTGAACCTCTCGCCTTAAGGAGCCTAGGATTAACGCCAAAATCTCGTGACACAAGAGGTGTCTTGGAGGGTAAACCTCTCGCCTCTTTGAGCCCAAAGACCAGAGATGGGTTCGAGACTTCTCATCTATTTTTACCTCGATTATTTTATGATCAAATTTTAATTATCATTAATTCGCTCTCTCTCCACACGATGCAATTGATTAAAAGGCGCATTTATTCACATTTTGGAAAGCGGTAAATGTACAAATAAATAGTGAAAGCAATAAATTACAATAATACAAGGAGCAGAATACAACTCCCTTTTATAAATGTGCGATACATACACAAATCGGGGCATTGCTTATTTTGAGGACTTTGGTCCTCGCATGCATCATTATCAAAATGGCTATTTTTATTGTGAGGATTTTATTGGATAAAAATAGGACATTGGGTCCTTACGTTCATGAAAACCTCTTTTTATTGAATATAAAACATTAATCAATTTTTATATTTAACGGGATACAAAAAGGGCATACTTATGTACATAAAATAATTAATGAATAAGCAAATCAAGGAAATAACCAAGAAGGTTAGAAAACTTAACCGGACGGAATCCTCCGAGCATAGTAGATCGCCCCTCGAGCTCAGGATAATCCAAGAAAATCAATATATGCTCACAGAAGGTTAAAAGATGTTAATATATGAAAGCTCAACATAAATGAAGTCAAAAAGACTTGAGAGAGATAGAAAAGATTTGGAAACGTGGAGACAGAACCCAGCGACGGCCTCTGTCGAGTGACCGACGGGCGTCAGTCAAAGTGACCAACATATCCCCTCGCTCACTCAAGAGAGAGGGTGTCTGTGAGTGAGGTGACCGACGGGCGTCGGTGAAGTAGATGACCCGTCGGTCACCACTGTCTCCGAAAATAAACAGTAAAAAACTCTCTTTTCAAAGCAAAAAAGGGCTTTTATCACAAAATGAGATGAAGAGAATCAAAATAAAGAAAAGTGAAAGCAAAAAGCCAAAAGAACAGCAAAAATAAAGAATAAAGATGAGATAATACGGAGAATAAGTCCGGAATACTTACCCTCAGATAATGTTTTAGTGAGATTCTTGGTGTCGATTAGAGTCCCGCACGCTCCACGAGAAATGAAATGAAAGGTCAAGAAAGAGGAAAATAGATTATTTCCTTCTTAACCCTTCAAAAAGATTGACTTTGGAATCAAAACTCAAAGAAGACTAATTAGTTTTAGTTCCTTTTTAATGGTTTGATTCTTAAATCAAAAGAAGCTTTCTTGATGTATGTGTTTGCTGGAAGAGAGAGAAAATATGCTTGAATTTTGGCAGAGTTTCCCCTCTTGAAAATTTTTGGAACCCTTTTTAGGAAGAAATTCAAAGTTTTTATAGGCCAGGCACGACCGACGGGCGTCGGATGTGGAGACGGGCGTCAGAAGAATCCTTCTGACACAAGGATTCATCCAACGGCCCTGCCATTTCCACCGAAGGGCGTCGGAGAGGTTGCGTGCTCTGGGAAATTAGCTGGCGTGCTCCAAAAGAAGCAGATCCATCCGACAGGCATCGGAAAAACCATAGGCCGTCTATGACCCTAAGCGACGGGCTGGCCTCCTACAGACGGGCTGGCCATCTGTCGAGGAAAACATACTTTTTGATTCAAAAATTCCCGTTTTTTCCCCCTCTGCCTACAAAAGGTGAAAAGACTCATTTCTCGTAGGGCATGGGACTAAAACCTCTGAATCCAAACCGTTGTACAGGCTCGGATACTGATTTCATCATAGGGTAATCTCTGATCCGGACCGCTCCGGGACACAGTGCCTACACAGCCCCCATGAGACTCAAGCAAAAGTACTCTATCTTCTGCTTCCTTATCAAATTTGTCTCCTTCATGACCAATGAATATTGCTTGATGTGCGCAGCAAGGTCAGAAGTTCCATCAAATTTGGGAATATCGGGCATCTTGAAGTTCTGAGGGATCAAATCATCACTATCCAGCTCCCGATTCTCAGGGTTCATTCCTCTTCCTACCTTTAACATCCTCATCATAGCTTCAAACCTTTCTTCCATTTTTCTCCACATCGCATCCTCCAGGTTGGGCGACTTTCCCTTTACTACCATCTGTTCCTTTTGCTCCTCCCATAAGTCAATCACAGATTTAGGGCCTTCTCTACGCTCGACAGGCGCTGGCGCTCTTGGCTAAACCACAAGTGGATCAACTGCTGCTGGGGGATCCTCTTTAGCAGCCCTTTGTTCATCTTGCCCCCCAGCTGGAGCAGCAGCCTGTTGCCTAGCAAGTGGGGCTAGGGTAATGGCAAGGTTGCCCATTATCGCCATCATCCTGGTCTCAAACTCTTCCATTCTTTTCCCCACTTCTTCAGCAATCATTGCCCTAGTTGCATTAAAATAACTTGATGGATTAGACATACTTGTCTCGATTGCTGATTCTGAAGAAAATATCTCACTGCCTTCCGAGAGGGAATTTGAAACTAGCTCCGATAATCCTAAGAGTGAAATCTTTCTTAACCGACCGTCGGGACCTCTAAACCACCTGGACGAATCTATGATGGCTGCAGAACACACCTCTGTTAGGATGATGGGCAACCTATGTGTTTTGGATCCCGGATGGGATCCCTATGCGTATGTGAACTGTACCTTCATTTACCTATGCGTTTAACCCGTTATCCACTACTTTGTAAATGCAGGCGATAAGTGAATAAAAGAATATTAAATGGTTAACGTATATTATAAATACATAATTGAAGTTATTTATGAGTGTGAACTTTAAGGCCTATTATTATTATAAATGCTTATTCTAATGAGTAAATGTACAGGACTTTTGACTGTTCAATGATGTGTATGCATGTAATGTATACTTTTTTTAATATTTTTAAGGATTATGAATAGGGTTGCATATATGAAGTTATTATAAGAAATTATTGAAAGTATTTAATAACTGCAATTGTAATAATCAAATAATCGATATGAGACTTATTTGAGTGTAATCATTTGTATGTAATGAGGGTGCTTATATGTGTGAGCTTGGAATGTGACGCGATCTCAGCAAGTGTACTGAATCGGGAAGTAATAAAGTGGGGTATACTTAGGTCCCCGAGTTATCGTACCCAAGGGATTGTGTGTGCAAGTTATGAAAATCAAGTGTATGCTGAAGAATTCCCAATTGATTGATGTGAATGAGTTATCTATTAATTAAAAATAATGGAATTAAATAGCCAAAACATGCAAATAGAATTTAATAAATGAAACTGACAGTAAATTTGGCAAAAATGAAATAATAGCAAAGGAATTAACAAGAGAAATCGATATAAAAGAAACGTTGCCCAGGTTCACTCATCCACCCCATACCCAAATGTGAATTAATTTAGTCTAAGAAACATATACGAATGAATTTGGGATAACCCTCTTAATCCAAGTGTCCCATTCTAGAGCAAGCTACTCTAATTGCATAACGTCCCATTCCGGAGCAAGCCATACAATTAACCTAAGCACGGGTTTGAAATCCTAAGTTCGGTTTGCTTTCCCATTCCGGAGCCAAACAACCCAGAACTCATTTATCTCACTCTTTCCTCAAATTTTAAATCATAAAATCCTGCAAATCTAGATTCTCTTTCTGGAGTCATCCACAAGATACAGCATACATGAAATAAAATTGAGTAAAAATATTCATAACCTTCAATCCATACAAGCTAAACATCTAATAAAGATACATGATAAAAACCATACATCGAAACTGGAAAATAACTTGAGAAAATAAACACCATAAATTAATCAATAAGCAACAGTGAGATGAACCTTTCATTCATATAAATAAATCCAAAAGATGTTCAGAATTCACATCATGGGTAGGGGATTCAAAGATCCCCCAAACAACTATGAAACTACTCACGATCCATTACAAAATTAAGAGGAAAAAGGAAAGAATAAACCCCAGAAATTCATTGAGGAAGAAATCCCAATTGAATCCCACGTTCTCCGATCTTCTTCTTCGAATCTTCGATGGAGAATAGCTCAAGACTATGAAAATCCGAATATAATAGCTGTGTATTGAAATTGATCTATGTGTTTTTAATGTAATTCTCTCGACTTGTAATTTAAATATAAAAAAAAATATTGAAACCCTAATTAAGAACAATAGAAAAGCTTAGAAAAAATCTAGATCTCAAAACCCTATTTGAAAAACTCCTAAAAATTACTCTCCCCCACAGCCAAAAACAAATCTTATATTTATAGATCTCGATGGGTCATGGTGGCAATGAAGTGCTTGCTACCGTGAGGCATCATGGGTCACGATAACCAAATGGTTGTCACCGTAAGACTGTCTAAGTAACGAATCTGCCTGGATGCACTTGAGGGGGTCACGGTGACAACCAACTTTGTTGCCACCGTGAGGTGCTCGACTTCAACTACTGTCTTGGAATTTTCTATGTCATGGTGGCAATGACTTTTGTTGCCACCGTGAGGTACCCCGTGTCCTTGATTCTGACTTGGGAATTTTTATGTCACGGTGACAACCAGAAGTGTTGCCACCGTGAGGTACCTTCTCAATGCAATCTGCCTGATGACATTCTATATCACGGTCACAACCATTTGGTTGTGACCGTGAGGTAAGCATGACCAGAATTCTGCCCTAGATCAATTCATATGTCACGGTCATAACCATTTGGTTGTGACCGTGAGGTACCTAAAAATCCTGCAATCACAATTCAAACTCTATTAAAATGCTCCCCAAAATGCATAAAAATCTAATTTAACTACAATTGACAAAATTAACCAAAAGTAATTATGACATAACAATAAACACAACTAAAAACCCAAAAATCATACGAAAATACTAAAAAAACTAAATACTAAATTGAAGTTATTAGAATGCATATTATGATAAGAGTTTCAGTAATCTCCGGATTTATGCCCATGATGACTAATATAAGTATGTTTATCAAGAAACCCATGTACATCGAATATGTATGAACATTCTTATAACATCTCTAAGTGAGTATGATAATTAAATATAGAATATTAACTCAAGGTAAAGCATGTCAAATAGATAATAGGATTTGTAATTGGTTAAAGAACGATTTGGTAAAGTTGTACATGTTAAGTTTGAATATATATGTAAAATAAGTATTAATTTTGGAAGGTACAGGATAGATCCATAATATGACTTTAGGCTTTATATGAATAAAACTTGTGTATGTGTATATTGATTAAGCATATTGCTACAAGTGATTATTTTTTATAAGAGAATATGTGAGGTCAAATAACAAGGTATATGTATTTGTATGTTTTACGTATGTATTTAACATATGTATTTGCCATAACCTAATGAATTATGTATGACTCTGTATTATGTTATCATTCGTATGTATTGTTAATGACTGTTGTAAGTGGTTGTTCATATCATATGTACTCCCCACTAAGCTATTAGCTTACCACGGGTGTTTCATCCGTGCAGGTTTTAGAGATAGAGGTGTCGAGAAGGACAGTCCACATTAGTTGAGGCCAACGAGTCTGTAGGAGTTCCATAAATAGATTTTGAAATTATTATTTGTAATGTAATTGGGATATGTTTCAATAATAAATAATCTGTATGTGATATGATAATTATGTAAGAAACTTATGAGCAATATGTATGAAAGAGAATTTGTGAACTTTATTTAATGCATATGTGAAAGTGTTTTGGAAATGAAGAAATTTTATAATCCTGTTTTTGTTATGTGCTTTTGTTTCATGTGTGTGTCGTTCGGTGGCATCCTACACTCATCGTCGCAAACTGACCATGTTATCATGCAGTTTGCTATATACGGGTAAGGGGTGTTACATTTTTCCTTTTTAAAACTAATACAAATTCAAGCTTTGCTACCTGAACTGAATCAACCCCACCTAAATATTAATACAATTTCACAACAAGCATATTTTTCTTAAAGAAATTATGGAAATATAATTTTGATAGTGTACATACCATTTTCTAGCTCAAATCTATCGTGGTCAAGGCCATTTCACCTGTCACCGCCGCCGGAGCTTCACCGGAGGTGCTCTGTCACTACCAAAACATACTTCAATTTGTTGTGGACCCAATTTCTGTAGTCACGAGCCCCGCAGGCCGGTAGTTTGGTCGGAATCATCATCGAAAGAACTCAGTGCACTCGACTCCAATCAGCTTATCGCCTACGAATAAAGAGAATCAGTGGAAATAAAAAGGAGCACCAAATCCCTGGAGTCCAGTGGTGGTGTTCGTGTTGCCACACGAAGTCGGAGGTGGTCGAAAAATGGAGAAATGTCTTTGGTTTTGAAGAGAAAGAGAGAGATCTCACCGAAAAACTGTAGTGGCTGCGATGGGTGGAAACGACACGGTGGAGGTTCGGTTTGCCGTCGATTTGTCGCCGGCGTTGGCAAAGGTGGTCATCGGCCTCTTCATCTCTCTCTTTCTGCGGTTTGATTTTTCGTGTTCTGCTTCGTTCTCCCCTCTCCCCGTTTTCTTTCCTTTTTCTTTTCTTTATTTCCGGCATTTCTTTTTTTTTTTCTTTTTTCTAGAAAATTTAGGGACTATAAAGAAGATTTTATTTATATATATTTATTTTACTTTAATTACTTATTTGTGTATATAATTCATTTAGTTAAAAATATTAATTCAAAAATCTGAAAATAATATCAACACGTCTTAATAAATTTCTTTATTAGTATTATTTTTCAGTCTAAAAGTTATAATTGTCTTGAAATTTGGGGTGTTACAATTTTCATGATTTTGAATGGTGCTTGGTGGTGAAAATTCCGTGAAGAATAAAGGCAGAGAAAAACCACACTATTTTGGTGTGATTCTATATTTTCTTTTTTTCTTTCCATAATACCCTTATTCCTTTTTAAAAATTACTATTTTGTCTTTATATATATATATATATATATATATATATATATATATATATGTATGTATGTATGTATGTACATATATCTCTAAAATTTACCTTCTACTCCCTTTCTAATATCAAATACTTATTTAATATAAAACCCCATTTCCTCCATAAATTCTCCTATTCAAATAGTGGAGAAGTTTTCATATTTTTACATTTTCTTGTTGGAGGGGCGATCATCCATTGAACAGATAGACTTCGTAGCCTTCCTTACTCCAACACGTTCCGTAGAAAGATGAGGAGGTCAGCCTATCAACGCAACGGATAGAAAGCACATACTAGTTCAAACGAGAAGCTTAGAGGACACCGTTGGGATACAGTTCATCCATATCGCCGGCCTCACATGGACGGAGATGCTTATGCTTATCATATAACAGCTTACTAAGATGCTAACATAGAGGTGACTATTGCTACGAGAGCTTATTGGTGGAACAAGAAGAGCATAGTAATGTCCACGTGGAAATTTTGTTAAAACATCAAGACCTTCCTCATTCATACTCAATCAATAGATCTAGAGGTGTGCAAATGGTCGGTTCGGTTCGATTTTAGACCAAACCGAATAGACCAAAAACCGAACTTTCGAAATTTTTAGAACCGAACCGTGGACCGAAATTTTTAGAACCGAAACTGAATAGACCAAATTAATTTTAGTCGGTTCGGTCCAATCCGTTTTTTTGAGTTGGATGGGCTTGGGCTAAGGAATTTAGTGTTATTTTGAATCGGGTCGGGTTAAACCCTATTAACTCGACCCGACAACCCATTATAATCCAGAATTACATTTCTCTCTCTCTCTTTACCCATTTCACCCCTCCTCTCTCTCTCTCTCTCTCTTTACCCATTTAACCTCTCTCTCTCTCTGCTTCTTGGATCAGAGCCATCCGCCGCTCGCCACCCATCTGCCGTCAGCCCCCTCTCTCTCTGCTTCTTGGATCGAAGCCTTCCGCCGCTCGCCACCCATCCGTCGTCAGCCACCCTCATTGACAGATCTGGACCTTATGCCCCCCCAAGCCGATCGTCCTCCTTTTCTCTCTACCTCCCTCCCTCTCAACAGATCTGGTGATCTGGTCCCCATCGTCACTCCCCCACCGCCGGCGCTCACCTCCACACTGCTATATGAAATCGAGCTTGAAGTTGATTTGTTGATTTCTTTACTTTATTTTTACTTTGTTGGTTTTCTTGTTGAAATCGGGCTTGAAGTTACCATCTTTACTGTGATTTTATGTATATATATACACACACACACACACACACACACACACTGCGAAAGCAAAACATATATACATACTGTTATGTATATATATACACACACACATGAGAGCAAAATGGTGAGTTTGGAAGTTCAGTCGGTTCGGTTCCTTCGGTTTTATAATTTTAAGAACCGAACTAATCGAATTTTAATTTCGATTCAGAACCGAACGAACTGAAAATCGAAAAATCGAACCAAATAGACCAAAATCCATTCGATTCAGGTTCGGTTCTGCACAACCCTAAATAGATCAATTATTCGAATGCGCATCCCTATCCAGTTTTTAAAAAAAAAAGATTTAGTTCGCGAATCTGAAGCCAATAAGTTACGATACAAAACAAAGTGGATTGGGTTCAGTGCTTTTAAGAAAGCATAATTAATGACTAATACAAGAAAATGGGACTATATTTTAAATTATTAATAAAATTATTATTTTTCTAAACTGGTATATATATAAAACGTAATTTGTTAAATTGTTTCTTTTATTATTGATAACAGTTAGATTTCTTGAAGTAATTCCTCGCCTGAATCACCTGAGAATATAACAAAACCGTCGGGTATTCCGACAATGGAGACTCCGACAATCAAGTCAGTGAATTGACAAAGTAAAGATCTTGTATTGAGAAATCAGAGAGAGATAAATGTACCTGATGGTTTCCTTTATATAGAGCTATGCCAAATAGGAAATAATCTCTCGAATAGGAGAAAATCACCTTAATCTCTTGATTGATGCTTGATTCCCAATTTGTGAAGATTTGTTGAGTGATTCTTGGCACTTTCCATCGTTGTAAGATCAGGATCTGCACAATATCTGGGAAATATTTGTTGATGATGACTTTCCATAATCTATTACCGAACTGTTAACAGAACCGAGCAACTGTTATACCAATTGTCTAGGTACCCGGCTGCCGAACACTTATCACATAAGTTCGACATATGACTCGTGTCCGGTTAAGCGCACACACCGGACTATTGCTCGAAGAGTCCGGTTATCATAAGTCCCCCCCTGAGAGATGACATTCATGTCATGAAGACGCGTGCCTGACCATTAAAGGTAGAGCGTGTGTTCCAACCTCTCCCCATTGATGACAGCTGTGCGCGTGACCCCTCAGAAAGTGTGGGCAGTCTCCTCGTTGGCTGTGCTTCAACGACTATATCAGGTGTTATAATGATGGCATCTTTTTGGTTACCGTGCAAATAATTATTGCTACCACCCAATCCAATTAAAGCTTGCCACCTGTTCTCACCTAAATGGTTCCCTTTTCTTATAAATACCCATCAATTCTCCTTAATCTCACTTTCGTTTTCTCTGGAGACTTCACTGTTTCTTGTGCTTCTCTTCTTCTTCTCTTCAGTTTGCAGTCTCCTATTCACACCAATTCTCCTTCTGCCCCACGTGTGCTCTTTTCCCCATTATCTCGAGTCCTCTTATATTTCTCAAAGCTTTTCCCAGATCTGCCACTTTGAGCTACAGATCTTCCCAACTATAGGTTTGTATCTTGCTTCTTTCGCTTTTTATTTTAAGAATGAATGATTCTAAGAATTCATTGGAGAGATTGAGGGTGGAGGAGGGCCTTGAACATGAAGATATACCTGAACCTCCTAGTACCAGCCAGCCAGAACCATCAAAGAGAAGGGAACCTAGGAGGAATCCCCGGATTGGGAGCATAAGCTCGGTTATAAGGAGCAATGAGATGACAGAACTCCAAGAGAAATTAGGGATTCCCGAGAGCTACACAATCCGAGCACCCGGAGCCCACCTCAGAGCAAATGCTAACTTTAACGGCCAAAAGACGATAGTGGTGTACGAGGCTGATTTCGAAGCCGGAATGAGCCTCCCTCCAACTACCTTCGAGGTCGAGCTGATGAATTATTATGGGCTAACTATGGGCCAAATTCATCCAAACGCTTGGCGCACAATATCTGCCTTACAAATGTGGGCTGCGGATAACGAGATTAATCTGACAATTAGGCTCTTTCGGGTTACACATGTGATCGGACTTCGCGTATCGACCGAGGATCATAACTATGTGCAGCCCGAGCTGGTTATGGGATTTTTAAGGGCAACCCGGAGTCCTTAAAGAATTGGAAAAAAACCATTTTTTCATAGTGAAGAGCAACGAGAAATTCCAGTTCCTAACCACTTGGGGTCGGTACATCAATAAGAATGACGACCCAATAATACTTACTGATGAGGAGGAACAAACTCTGATCCGATGGAAAGCACTGGCACAAGATAAAATAGATATTAGAGAGCAGCTTATGTTTGGATTGGACCGGACAACATCATCTCGGCCTCGGCAAAAAGGTATATTCTGATATCAATTCCCCTGTTTTAATACTTTCTCATTGCTCGATTTTTTGCAGAAATGAAGCGTACCGAGAGACCGAGCATGGTCGAGATGATGAGGGCCAAGAGGCAGAAAAAACCAGTAGTCCGCAGATGCCGAGCCTGCTACCGAGGTTCCCGCCGAGGCCCCCGAACGAGGCGCGACCGAGCGCGACCAACACAACAGCCCTGATCCTGCTGTAGGACAAGAAGACCCCTTGCCTCGAACTCCTACAACTGTAATTCCCCCAGCTGATCTTCCGACCCCTCCAGGGCCACAATCTCCAGAGTCCGGTGATGTGACTGGGCCGTCAAATCCTCGTTCGAAGAAAAGGGACATGAGGGCTTTCGCCGAGGAGATATGTGAGATCTGGAAGGAGGAGTGGAAAAACTACTCCGAGGATAACCCCGTCTTCTGCGACTTCATACATCATCTTTCCTGCGTCCCAAAAAGTATCAATCCACTGTTTCGCTGGAAGGCCAATGATCTGGGTGAAGCCCTTAAGAGGCACCAAGTACAAGTAAGTTTTTATGCGTTATGCCTTGCTTATTGTGTGGAGAGTGCCATAAACCCTAACTTGTCTTTGTTTTGCACACAGGCTTCAATACTGAGCGGCGCAGTGATCGCGAAGATGAACAACCTGATCATGATGTGCAACAGAGAGGCACGGTCGGTTGCCGGGCAACATCTCAGGGCTAATGTTGCCGAGGGTAAGCTGAAGGATTCTGAAAAGAGGGCCCTGGAAGCCGAGGTCAAGGTTACCGAAGCCTTGAATGAGGTTTTCGAAATGCGGAAGAAGATGGCCGAAGTCGAAGAGAGGGATGCTGAGAGGGATGCCGAGCTGACCAGTCTCCGAGCTGAACTTGAAGAGTCCAAGAAAGGCCGAGCTGACATAGAAGAAAAATATGCAGACCTTGAGTACCGGTCACTGGAGTTGGCGGTCGACAAGTGTCTTGCCTTTAGCGAAAAATTGTCAGATGCTGTCAAACAGCGCCATCCGGATATGGATTTGTCCTGGTTGGACGAAGTGTATCCGGATGAGTAAACTTTGTACTTCTCTTTTAACTTTAATGAAATCCAGATTTATTTTTGCTTGTATTTGCCGAACTCTTTAAGTTTTCCTTTCGCACAATTTCAATGACATTTTGAACGCAACACCAAACGTAATAAGCTTTTTGATGAGTTGAATGAATCGATGTTCCTATGGCAGTTATCAGTAGTTCAACTGAACGAGCTCTTAAAAGTTCTCGGGAGTCATAACCGAGCTTAATGAATTTCAACACTCAGGTCATAAAATGCTCGATGGTGTCATAGCCGAGTGAGCGTTAAAAATGCACGTTATTGTTGAATATGATAATGTACGCCATGTCGGCGGTAGTATTGAGTGTGCGCCCTGTCGGCGATAGTATTGGATGTACACCCTGTCGGTGGTAGTATTGAATCGGTTGCTCAATGGCGAAAATGCCGAGTTGTAGCAACCCTAGTGCGGGTAACCTCAATAGAAGACAGTTTTTTCATGAATATACCTCATTTATTGAAGTTTTATCAAGTACAATTGCTTTATGGCAAAAAGCCGAACTGAGTAAAATACAATGAATTGAAAAATTGCTCGTTAGCATATTAATCAAGAGAGCTGTAAGAGCACAGAGCCGAGCTATTGGTAATAGACCTTCAAATTTGAAACGTTCCATGAATGAGGAAGTATTTTCCCAGAGGAATCTTTCAACCTGTATGCTCCCCCCTTAACCTCATGAACTACATAAGGGCCTTCCCAGTTAGGATTCAGCTTGCCCACTCCGGCAGATGTTTGTAAAGCAACTACCTTTTTGAGGAAGAGTTGCCCGATCCTGAATGTCCTCGGCTTTATATTCTGAACGTGGTAATATGACATCCTTTGCTTGTAAGCAGCAGATTGCATCTGGGCGTGTTCTCTCTGTTCCTCCAACCTATCCAGCTGACACAACAGGTTGGAATCATTTGCTGCTGCATCAAAATTCGAGGTCCGGATATTTAGCACACCGATCTCACAGGGGATAACCGCCTCTGTCCCATATGTGAGTGAGAAAGGGGTCTCTCCAGTTGCTGATCTTGGCGATGTTCGGTAGGCCCACAGGACATTGTAGAGTTCATCCACCCAGAGACCTTTTGCCGAGTCAAGTCGTTTCTTCAGACCTGCAAGAATAGTTCGGTTAGTTACCTCGGTCATGCCATTTGCTTGAGGATGGTAGACTGAGGTGAAGCAAAGTTGGATCTTTAATTCCGAGTAGTATCCCTTGAAGGTTGCGCAATCAAACTGCTTGCCATTGTCTGTTACGATGGAATGTGGGATCCCAAATCTCGTGATGATGAACTTCTAGACGAACTTGATGATATTTGCCGGGGTTATGGTTGCCAAAGGCTCCGCCTCTACCCACTTAGTGAAATGGTCCACTGCTACCACTAGAAGCTACCACTATCCGTTGCTACAGGAAATGGGCCCACTATATCGATCCCCCACTAGGCAAATGGCCAAGGGCTATGTATTGAAACTTGGGGAGCCGCTTTTTAATGACTCAGATTGCTGAACCGCTGGCACTTATCACACTTTTTAACCAGTTCTTTCGCATCATTCTCCATACTTGGCCAATAGTATCCTTGCAACAACGCCTTTCGCATTATAGCTTGTGCCCCTTCATGTGCTCCACAAATACCTTCATGAATCTCCCTTAACACGTATTCGCCTTCCTCTGTACTCAAGCATTTTGCCCAGGGAGCCGAAAACGATATCTTGTACAATTGATCATCCAGGATTACATGCCGACAGGAACACCAAACTATCTTCCAGGCTTGCACTTGATCTTCGAGTAGAGTTTCGCTGCTCAGATATGTGTAAATGGGAAGCCGCCACCCATCCATCGGCTCATACAAGTGTACCTTATATGTCTCGTATGTAGGGGCGGATATGATAGACCAAATGACGTTTGATACGGCTGATTGATCTTGAAGGCAAGCTTGTTTAGCCAACACATCGGCCTCAACATTTTCGTCCCTTGGTACCTGTTCAATAGACCATACACAACCCCGGCTCTCAAGTTGGGAGAAAAGTGCAGCAGTTAATTCCTTGTATCTGATCATCATATGGTCTTTGGCTTCAAATTTTCCAAGTACCTGGCTAACGACAAGCTGTGAGTCAGAGTAGATATTCAAGGAATCCGGTCTTACCTCCAAGGCTAGCTGTAAGCCAAAACTAAGAGTTTCATATTCGGCCACATTGTTGGTTGCCTGGAATGCTATGTGAGCCATCGCCCGGATTTCAATCTTAGCTGACCCGATCAAAATCACCCCAGTCCCGGCACCCATGGACGAGGATGCGCCGTCTATATACAATTTCCATGAGCAAGGACTCGACTCCAGTGGGGGTGCATTCAATTCTGCAACGAAATCGGCCAGAACTTAGCCCTTCATGGATTGCCGAGCTTCGTACCGGACACCGAACTCGCCCAACCGAGCTGCCCACTCCGTGATTCTCCCAGATGCCTCGAGTTTTTGGAGGACCTTTCTGAGATTTGAGTTTATCCTAACTGTCACTGTATGGGCCTGAAAGTAGGGGCGCAACTTTACAGCAGATATCACTAATGCGAAAGCAAGTTGCTCGAGTATAGGGTACCGCAGCTCAGCGCCTCTCAGAACTTTGCTTGTGTAATAGATCGGAAACTGCTGATTACCCTTTTTTCTTATCAAGACCGAACCCAAGGCTCCCAATGAGATCGCGAGGTACATATACAGTGTTTCCCCCGGTAGCGGCCGACTCAGAAGAGGTGGGGTGCTAAGAAAATTTTTCAATTCGTCAAATGCCTTCTGACACTCTGGTGTCCACTCAAAACCCTTCATTTTCTTAAGGGTGCTGTAAAAGGGGAGGCATCTCTTAGCCGAACAGGAAATGAATCTGCCTAAAGCTGTAACCCTTCCATTGAGCTTCTGAACATCCCTTACCGACTTTGGTGGCTCCATCTCCAGAATGGCCTGAATCTTTCTGGGTTAGCCTCTATTCCCCTCTTAGAAATCATGTACCCCAAGAATTTTCCCGACTGAACATCGAAAGCACACTTCTTCGGATTTAGCTTCAAGCCGAACTCCCTCAGCACCCCAAACTTTTCTGCTAGCTCCCGGGGCAAGTCAGCGGCTGCTTTGCCTTTGACGATCATGTCATCAACATACACCTCTACGTTTTTCCCCAACTGCCTCGCAAACATCTTATTCATTAACCTCTGATAAGTGGCCCCAGCATTTTTCAACCCGAATGGCATGACCCGGTAACAATAAGTAGCCCGATGTGTGACAAAAGCAGTCTTCTCTTCATCACTCTTCTTCATAGGGATTTGGTGATACCCTGCAGAGGCGTCCAGGAATGCATATTCCTCAAACCCAGAAGTGGAGTCGACTAGGAGGTCAATATTGGACAGTGGGTAGCAATCTTTCGGACAGGCCTTATTTGAATCGGTAAAATCAACACACATTCGCCATTTTCCATTGGCCTTCTTTACCAGGACCACATTTGACAATCAGTCCGGGTATAACACTTCCCTTATGAAACCATTTTTCGGCAGTGTATCGACCTCCTCCGACATTGCCAGCTGTCGCTCGGGAGCATGATTCCTCTTCTTCTGCTTTACAGGCTTGCAGCTCGATTGCACATTGAGAGCATGACACATTACCTCGGAGGAAATTCCTTTGATGTCTGAGGGTTGCCAGGTGAACACATCCTCAAATTCCGACAATACCGCTACCAGTGTTTCTTTCTCTTTCCCCTCTTTACTAGCAGCAATCTTAACCGTCCTTCCTGGTGAAAGCTCTACTTCCCGGAGTGAATCCATGGGCTCCGTATTCCTTACAGTTGGAATATCCAGCGTGTCCAATGGTAATGCCTGATCTTCTTCTTTCAACATGCTCACGTAGGTTTCCCGAGCTGCCTTCTGATTGCCTCTTAGTACGGCCACACCTCCTTCAACAGGTATCTTCACTAGCAGCTTACGCATCGAGATGTAAGCGTCCACCCCAACTAAAAGAGGCCGTCCAATGATCACGTTGTAAGCAAGTGGCATGTCAACCATAATGAAACAGCTCCTACAACTGCACACCTTATCTTCATCACCAAGCTGCATATCTAACATAGCTGAGCCTTCTACCTTGACCGGTTGCCCAGATATACCGATGAGGGGCGCTGAAACGATTTCCAACCGGTTGATTGACAGCTGCAAGGCTTTATAGGCCTGCAGTGTGATAAGGTTCACCGCACTCCCAGTATCTATCAAGATCCTCTGAACCAGGTAGTCTTGTATCATTGCTTCCACAACAAGTGAGTCAGTGTGGGGAGTCCGGATATGAGCTTCATCTGCCTCGAAAAATGTTACCTCGTATCCTCCCCCTCTTCGGCCTGCCCCCACAGAGAATACCTCCTTAGCCTTCCGCTTTCTGGACTCCTCAAAGACATCATAATGCAGGCCTCCTGCAATCACGTGGATCACCCCAGTTGGAGCTTTTTTGCTTGAACTAGCTCTGTTATCCTGTCTTCTCGGTGAAGGAGACCTATCTCACTCCCTCCTATCGGTACCCTTCACAAACTGCCCGAGCTTGCCCTGCCGGATCAAGTGCTCGATTTCACGCTTCAACTGGCGACAATCATTTGTCTGATGGCATTTATTCCTGTGAAAGGAGCAGTATAGGCTCTGGTCTCTGCTAGGGTCATCTATCATCGAGCGCGGCCAGTTAACCCGCTCACTCTCCTTCATCCAGGCCAAGATTTGGGACCTCGGAGCTGTTAACGGTGTGAACCGTTTTTCTTGTTTGTTTCTTGTGTTTGGCTTTGAGACCAGATAAGCTTGATTGGAATGGCCAGCCCCCCTTCCTCTAACCTCATCTCTACCATTATTGCTTCTATCTTGCCCTGTGCGAAACCCTCTATCCGAATCCCTGTTCTGCGAACTATACCTGAGCCTATGAGCTTCATCCATTCGTATGTACTTGTGCGCACGGGACATGAGCTCGGTGAAGTCACCCGGGGATTTCTTGCTGAGGGAATAATTGAAGTCCTGGCACCTCGTATTTCGGATAAGAGCATTAATCGCCACCTCCAAATTTAAGTTTTGAATGTCCATGGCCACAGCGTTAAATTTCTCCATGTAAGCTCGGAGTGTTTCCCCTTTCTCTTGATATACCATGGTAAGGTCAGCAGACACCTTAGCTGGTCGGATGGCTGCTACAAATTTAGCAATGAACATGTCACTGAACTGCTCAAAGTTGTAAATGGAATTTTCCAAGAGGTTACGAACCCATATCTGAGCCGAGTCGGTGAGTGTTTGGGGGAAGATTTTGCACAAAGTTGCATCCTCCGTTGTGTGAACCAACATGGTGTGGTGGAACTCGTCTAAATGAGCTCGGGGGTCTGTGCTACCGCTATACTTCGGTAGATTTGGCAAGCGTATTTGGGGAAACGAGGCAGCCAAGATGTCTCGAGATAGAGGAGATAGGAAACTGCCCTGGTATTGTAAGGTACTTCGGTTCTGATTTTTCTGTATTCTTTCTTCAAATAATCTCTCAAACTGCTCGGCTGTCATAGTAATGGTGGTGCTAGGGGCTAGTGTGTTCGGCAGTGGTGGAGGTGGTGTTTGGGCAAGGGGTTGTGCCGTTTGTATAGGGTGTTGCGCTATCACATGTGTTAGAGCAGGGGGTGTTACTGTGGGGACCGCTGATGGTACCTGAGCCGCCATAGCTGACAGGGCGGTCAGCAGAGTTTGGGCAGTTTGGGAGGTCAAACCGGGGATTGCTGGGATAGTTGCGGGTGCTTGTGGTGTAGCTGGTGTTTGAATTTGAGTAGGGGGAAATAGTTGTCGTGCTGGTAATGGGGAGATTTGCTTTGAGTGAGCAGGTTATAGGCTTTGGAGAAGCTGGCCGAGAAGGTTGGTCGGAGGTAGGGTTGTAGCGTTAGGCTGGTTGGATTCTGGGGCAGCAGAGACAGGCAAATCGGGGAAGAGGTCCATTATAGGCTGAAATCTATGGAGTGTTCCACGCTCACCGCATCAAATGATAACAGTTAGATTTCTTGAAGTAATTCCTCGCCTGAATCACCTGAGAATATAACAAAACTGTCGGGTATTCCGACAATGGAGACTCCGACGATCAAGTCAGTGAATTGACAAAGTAAAGATCTTGTATTGAGAAATCAGAGAGAGATAAATGTACCCGATGGTTTCCTTTATATAGAGCTATGCCAAATAGGAAATAATCTCTCGAATAGGAGAAAATCACCTTAATCTCTTGATTGATGCTTGATTCCCAATTTGTGAAGATTTGTTGAGTGATTCTTAGCACTTTCCATCATTGAAAGATCAGGATCTGCACAATATCTGGGAAATATTCGTTGATGATGACTTTCCATAATCCATTACCGAACTGTTGACAGAACCGAGCATCTGTTATACCAATTGTCTGGGTGCCCGGCTGCCGAACACTTATCACATAAGTTCGACATATGACTCGTGTCCGGTTAAGCGCACACACCGGACTATTGCTCGAAGAGTCCTGTTGTCAATTATATAATACAATATAGTAAAAAATATTATCAAATCATTTTGTCATCCCAAATATTGTATCAACGTTACATTAAAAAAAATCATCCAAACAATAACATTATATTAGCATTGGACAAAAAATCGGTTTAAAAAATTGAATTCAAATAGACTTTAGCGATTAATCAGTCCGATTGGATATAGATGTGGATTTTAATTTTATGAATTTTGAACTTAAAATTTTGATTAATCAAATCGATATGTAATTTTATATATAAGGATAAATTTCATATATTCATATTTTGCTTTCATCCCATACTCTATTCCTTTCTTGAAAAGTCCTTATGTTCTCACCTGATTCTCCACTCTCACTCACTAACTAGCTTTTCTTAAGCCATCAACAATTAATTTTTTCAATTTCTTATCTTATTTGCTGCATCGAGATAAAAATAAATGCTTAATATTTTTTGTAGATTTCTAATGGATATCCTAATCATCTAATTATTGGGCTCAGTTGTGTTTTTTTTTTCAATTAGTTGAACATATAACAGATAATAGAAAACAGATGTAGTATCCTGATCAATTAATTTTTTTATTATTTTAATTTAATTATGTTAAATTTGAATAGTTTGGATTTTACGTTTAAAATGTAAAAATTTATATTTTAATTTGGCATATGATTAAATTTTTTTGTAATAAAGTTTAAGAGAATTAAAATTATATATATTTAATTTTTTTTGATTAATTAATAATTAATAATTAAATAATTATATTTAGTGATTAACCAATTAATATAAACTGAATTTATGCTTTAATTTTAAAATAGCAGAAAATAGCGGACCGCTACCATCTCTAGTGGGGAGAAAGATTTGATTAGATGTAGACACCGGATTCCGAAACAGCCCAAATCAGAGTTACCCGATTAAGAGATCGATGCCTGATACATAGGACAAGGAGTGAATTCATAGGTTGTTGCCCTTGAAGCCAGAGGAAAGAAGCACCCTACAGAGTGGAGGATGATTATGTAGAGGAGGAGTATGAAGAGCCTATAGTAGTGAGAGGAAAGGCACCTCAGACGAAGGAGGTTATGTGGAAGAAGATAGAGGAGAAGTTCGAGGCGATGTCCCGAATGTTGACCATAGGAAAGGGGATGAACACCGAAGATAAGTAGCTAGAGGGAGAAGATTTGATTCCTCAAAATTTCAAGATGTCTGATATTCCGAAATTTGATGGCACATCGAACCCCACCACACAAATCAAGAAGTACTCGTTGGTAATGAAGGGGACAAAGCTGACGAATAGACAGAAGATAGAATATTTCTGTTTGAGTTTGACAGGTCCCGCAGTGGACTTGAATCATGGACTGGACAGAAGAACCAAAGAGGACTGAGATCTACTGACGGATGAGTTCCTTAGGCAGTATGACTGCAGCACACGGATGGAGGTGACTCTAAAGGATCTAGCGCTGCTGCAGAAGAAACTAGGAGAATCATTCCATGAATACTTGACCTGAGGGAGGAACCGGGTGATGGAGATAAAGAGAATTAGGCTCTTTATCAGGAATGCCAGCCCACATCTGAAGGACGGATTGAAGATGAAGGGGTTGAAGGACTAGGGGTCCTTGAAGGATATAGCCATTGAGGCTGCGAGTGAGTACTTGGCGAGGAAGACGAGCAATGAGGCCTATGCCAAGAGGAGTAGTGGTAATCAGGGAGCGAGCAGACCTGCGAACTCTAGCAGTGGTGGTAGGATAGGCAAGACAGCTAAAGTCTCAGCTATAGGGGTAGGTCAAAGGCATTTTTCAAACTTAGGGAGGTTTCTATCCTGAGTGTTAAAGAGGCTGATGAAGGAAGGAAAGTTACAGCCTCTAGCACCTAGACCTGCCTAAAGTCAAGGATGACCAGGACACAAAGAGGACGAGTATTGTGCTTACCATTAGCACACCGGGCATACTACTGACAGTTGCAGGACGTTGAGGCACGCAATTCAGGATCTGATCGACTTCAAACAGATCACAGATCCCGAAAAGAGAAGCAACCAGAAGAAGCTCGAGTACAATAATGTCCCCCTGCCTATTTTCATGATTGAGTCTAGGTTACTCGAATGGTATGTTTTGAACGAGTTATATGGAGACGAGAACGTTGCTATCACCTATCTTGAGGAGGCAAGTGAAAAAGGGATTCCCGTGGTAATGATAGACTGTTGGTCTACTGATGACAGTGGAAATGAAAATGATAATAATAATGATGATGAAGTATCTGCTGACCCGTGGGGTTCAAAAGATGAGGGAAAAGAGATCGAAGCAGTGACCCAAAGTTGAAGGGTAGTTCCAAAAGTAGAGAAGCCATAAGATCCCATGGCAGTGCAGAAAGAGAAGGAGATAGAGTAAGACCAGGTGATGAGACAGCTAAAAAGGACGCCGGCTCAGATATCGATATGGGATTTGCTAAGACAATCACCTCCGCATAGGTAGAAGTTGGTAGAAGCTTTATGCAAGTCTAGAGTGGCAACTACCATCTCCCCTACAAAGCTGTTGGATATAGTGAAGGGAAGTGTGTAGACACCGGGTCCTAAGGCAGTCCAGATCAGAGTTACCCGATGAAGAGACTAACATCTGTTTTTAGACAAATGGATGGAAATCGGGAGTTTTCATTCTTCGGTTTTACAAGAATTAAGGATTTTTCTCAGTAACAAGAGGTTTCAAATGGTCAAAACTTTGAAAATGGAAATTTTGGTCAACCGACGGGATACCCGTCGGTGATGGGACGCCCGCCGCTCACGTGAGAGACCCGTCTCTCGCGACGAGCGTCGGCTGTCGCTCGGCAGCGGGGCCCGTCTCTCACGATTGAGCGGCGCCCGTCGCTCGTTCGAGCGATGCCCGCTCCTCGCGAGAGACAGGCGTCACTCGCTTTTGAGTCCTGTGGGTGGACTGCCGGTCAAAAGACCTAGTGTAACCCTCCGACAGACGCCCGTCAGTCGGTGATCTGTCAGTTATTCTGACGGGATTTTTCGAGATTTTGTTGAGATTTTCTAGATTTATCAAATATTTTACAAATCTTATCAAAATCCTCTAAATCTTTTCAAATATTTTTATATATTAGATTTGATTTTGTGAATATTCTGGAAATCGATTCGATTTTGATTTGATTTCAGAAATCTTTTTCAAATTTAAATCTTAAATTTAAATTTATTTGAATTATCTTCTAAACTCTATAAATAGGGGATTAAACCTCATTATTCGGGGTTATAAAATTGGAGGTTAGAAAATTTTGGGAAGAAAACTAAATCTTGGTAGTTTTTTCATAGAGATTTTATTTTCGCATTTTATAAAAGAATTCTCTTTCAAGATTTCTTTTGTCTCTCATTTTTATGTCCGAATTAAGCTAATCCAAGGTAATGAAATCCATTCGTTTCTATCCGATTTAGCTTTTACCGACATCCATTTGCTATCAAAATTTTGAGAAAAAAAAATACAATTTTCTCTTCTTGATTTATTTTCCAAATACGATTTTTTGTAATAAAAAATCTCCTGAAATCACCCAATCACGGATCAATCCTTGTAGAACTCGAGGAATCGAAATCACTCAACATTCACCTTTAAAGGTAAAATCCAAGGGTAAACATTCTGGATTTATCATTTGTGTAGTTTAATTATTTTACACTAATTTTATAAATAGAATTTTCATTTATTAAAGATCAAAATCAATTTTTTGGATTTTTTTCATTTTAATTTTAGAATCAGGGTGACCAACGGGTGAAAAAACCACCGACGGTCGTCGCTCAAGCGAGCGACGGGCCGTCGATGGTTATGGCTTCCGCCTGCCCGTCAACCCAGGGACGCCCGTCGGTCACGAGTGTTGGGCTGTCCCTGGGCCTTTTCTCCTCTATATCTTTTCTTTTTCTTTTTTACTTATCTTCTTATGGTTTTCATGGAAACTTCTCATGGATTTCTATTGCTATTTAATTTCTGACATTTTATTATGCTCTTAATTTTGACACTAACATGATTATTGTTTTTTTTGTGAGTTTTATTTGACTATATTTGGTGGATTTAGGATTGTTAAATGATGGCCATTGCATTGATCTGAGGATCCTCACCCGGGTTCTTTCTTCAACTTTATCCCTTTTACCTTATTTGTTCTTTATTGTTGTAAATATTATTTTGATCCCGATAAAATAAAATGGTCAAATATTTTATAGTAATTGGATTGGGATTTTCATTAATAACTGAGGACCAATGTCCTATTTTTAGCCAAATAAAATTGACATTTTAAACTTATTTTTTAATAAATGTGCATGCGAAGACCAATGTCTTCATCCTTAATGAATTTTCCGATTTGTATATGATTCGCACGCTATTTATAATGGGGGTTGTATTTCGCCCCTAGTTTTGTTATAATTTATGTTCATAATTTTCTATTTTATGCCCATTTACTGCTTTCCTTGTATGGATGACTTGCGCTTTAATTAATTGCATTGAATGAGAAATTGGATGAAATGATGAATTCAAAACTCAGTTATAATATTAACCAAGGTATGAATAAATGAGAAGTCTCGAACCTACTCTGGTCTTGGGCTCAACGAGATTAGAGGACCATCTCAATGTTCCATTGGGATGGGGTCTCTAAAATATCTCTTGTTACCCACAAAAAGGCCCAATTTGCATAATCCTAGGCTCCACAAGGTTAGAGGATCACTCCAATGTTCTATTAGGGCGGGGCCTCCAAAATATCTCTGGCTTGCCCAAAATGGATGCATCTGCGCCGTCTTAGGCTCACTGAGGCTAGATGACCTTTCCTAATGTTCTAATGGGTGGCGACTCCAAGAAACCTCCTTGTTGCCCAACATAAACGCCCTCGTAAATCTCTTACAAGTTTTCACAAACCTCTCCTGAACGCCCTAAAAGTGGGCTTTCGGGGCCTCTCGGGGTTCGGCGCGCATCATAGTGGCGACTCCGCTGGGGACATATACTTGAGACTTCGCTTCAAAAGTACCTTGATTAAAACATATAATTGAGTTTTAATTTAAAATTTCATCCTTTTTTGAAACTGCATTGCATCTCATTAGAGCCTTAGATCTATGCTAGTTTGGTCTCTCTATCAACACCAGTGCGTTCCTGAAGCACGATCCTACGTTCACTCAATGTAGGAAAGTGTTAAGGATAATCACCAGCCCAAGCCTCGTACCGTTTGGTATATTAAATGGAGACTTGACCGGTCGTTACGCTCGTGATGAGCTAGACCCATTAGCAGGAACCATGCTTGGGTAGACCTAAAGTATCATTACCTTGGCCAAAGCTCATGTAATGGAAATAGTTACTTCCCCTAAGTGGTATGAACCTTAATACTATGCTTGCTGTATGGATCAACGTATATTAGACAAACCCAGATAATTTGATTGGTCACCTAATCAAAGGCTATCATACCCCGATACGCCCATGTCGATTTATTTGAACTACCTAAATACGCAATGATCATAGCCTATGCGTCTATGCATTAGTTAAGAGAGGTTATAATGCCGGTTTTTCTCCGCGCACTATACACATCCATCAGTTTTCCTATTAATCCATGGGCCAATCCCACCTAGCAAAGGGACTATGACCTCATGTTCTGTAGCCATTATAGATCTGCCTAAGTGGTCAAGAGGTTCTCAGGGGCGGCTAGTCAGGAATCCTTTTTTTGAGCTACCAGAAAGGGTGGAGTGTCCAGACACTCCTTCAGTAACCAGCTACTCTACTTCATCTCAATTCTCTCTGCACGAAGAAATGGCAAACTCACCAAGAGGGACAGATGCCACCAGGGCCTTGATAGCTGAGGAAGTAGGCATAAGGTTCGAAGAGTTTGAGAATAGGATGACGGCTATGATGGCCAACATGACTCATCCACCTGCTCCACAGAACCCACCACCTCCTCCTATGAGAAATAATGAACAGGAGGAGGTCAGAGAAGACCCGCAAGAAGAGATGCGCCCACCACCAGTATATTTAAGAGCTACCACATCAGGGGCACAGAGGAGAAGGCCAGCCCGAAGGATAGATGATGACTGGGAAGAGGATGAGTACGAAGAAACAGTGTCAGGGAGAGGGAAGGCACATCAAAATAAAGAAGCCATTTGGTAGAAGATGGAAGAGAAATTTGAAGTGATGGCAAAGATGCTGATGAGGGGGCAAGGGATGAACCCCGAGGATAAGGAATTAGAGGGGAGGATTTGATCCTGATGAATTTTAAGATGCCAGACGTCCCCAAATTTGATGGCACTTCTGATCCCACCGCTCACATAAAGCAGTACTCGTTGGTGATGAAGGGTACTACTTTAATAAAGAGACAAAAGATTGAGTACTTTTTTCTGAGTTTAACCTGCCCAGCGGTGGATTGGTATCATGGATTGGACCGGAGGACAAAGGAGGATTGGGATTTGCTCATAGAAGAGTTTTTTCAGACAGTACGACTGTAGTACGAGAATGGAGGTGACTTTAAAGGACCTGGAATTGCTGCAGTAGAAGGCGGGCGAGTTTTTTCATGAGTATCTGACCCGATGGAGGAACCAGGTAATGAAAATGAAAAGAAAACCAGATACTCAAGATCAAATACGGTTGTTCATTAAAAATACGAGTCCGTATATGAGAGATGGACTAAAGATGAAAGGACTATGAGACTGGAAGTCTTTGAAAGACATCGCCATTGAGGCCGAGGAAGAGTACCTTTCGAGAAGGGCGAACAATGAAAGCTTTACCAAGAAGGGCAGTAGTAGTCAGGGGGCAGGTAGGTCAGCAGGCCCCAGTAGTGGCGCAAGGAAGACAGCGGAAGTTTCAACCACCAACACTGCCCCAAGGCATTTTTCAAATTTAGGAAGGTCTCTGTCATGGGTACTTCGAAGGCTGACGAAGGAAGGGAAGTTGCAGCCTTTGCCAGCTCGACCAGCCAGGACTCAGGTTATGCCAGCGCACAAGGACAATGAGTACTGCGCATATCATCAGCACACCGGACACACAACTGATAGCTACAAGGCGCTGAGACATGCGGTTCAAGACTTAACTGATTCAAAATAGATTATAGACCCAGAGAAGAGAGGGAATTTGAAGAAATCTGGGTATAAAAATGTGCCCCCGCCAGTATTTATGATCGGGTCTAGTCTGCCTGAACAGTTTGTATTGAGAGACTTATACGATGTCGATACCAACACTGCTATCACGAGCCTTCATGAGGTAAGTGAAGAAGGGCTTCCCATGGCAGTGATCGACTGCTGGTCCACTGATAACAATGGAAATGAAGATGATAACAATTTTGAGGATGAAGTGTTTCCTGACCCGTGGGGTTCGGAAGAGGAGGAGGAAGAAGAGAGGAAGGAGAAGAAGAAGAAGAAGAAGGTAGGAGTTGTGACCCGGACTGGAAGGGTAGCTCCTGAGGTAGAAAGGCCACAAGATTTGACAGTTAGCCAAAAAGAAAAAGAGCCGAAAGATGATCCAATCATGAAGCAGCTAAAAAAGACGCCAGCTCAGATTTCGATATGGGATCTTTTGAGACAGTCTCCATCCCACAGGCAAAAATTGGTGGAGGCTTTATGTGAGACAATAGTGGCCACGACTATCTCGCCCACAGAACTGCTGGACGTTGTGAAAGGAGGAGCTGGGGAAAATGTGGTTTTTACAAGCGCTGACCTGCTGACAGAAGGCCGCAACCATAATCGCCCCTTGTACATACGGGCACAAATCAACCAAAAGCACATGGCTTGTGTCATGGTGGATGATGGTTCATCAATTAATGTGTGCCCCCTAGTGGTGATGGCAGCTTTCGGGGTGAATGAGGACATGCTAGCTAAGTCTGATCTGACGATCACGGCTTATGATAATTCACGAAGGCAGGCTTCCGAGACGTTCAATGCGGTAGTCAAGACTGGACCAGTAGAAATAGAAGTGGAGTTTGTAGTCCTGCCTATCCCCGCCAACTTTTCAGCCCTCTTGGGAAGACCATGGTTCCATAAGCTGGGAGGAGTCCCCTCTACTTTACATCAGATGGTCAAGATTCCTCAAGAGGGGCAAGTTGTGACCATAAGGGCTGTAAGGGAGAACCAGGTCTCTATCTTGGAGATTGCCAGGCAACCTATCAGTGGGTTCCACATCGCTGTGATAGATGGGGAGGAGCAGGTGGAAGGAAGCCCCCAGGTGCTAAATATGATGAAGAGGATGTCATTCCTCCCTAGCGTAGGTCTAGGCAAGAACTCTCAGGGATCACCTACGGCCATTGCTACTAGAGGCCAGAAGGATAGGAGGGGCCTCAGATATAAGGGTGGATTTGAGGTCTTTAATGATGTTTTTGACTGGGATATCGGATTGATCAAGCCAGCAGAGGGCTTTTGGGACGAAGAAATCATGACCAGGGAAATAGTTTGGGACCGAGAAGCGCCCAAGGAAGTTATCACTGAGAGGTTGGTGACTACCCAGCTGAAGGGGAAGGCAATGGTTGAAGAAGCCATACAGGGGGTCGTTGCGGAGCCTCCAAAAAGCCAGATTGATGCAAAGCTGTCAGCTTCAACAGTTGAGCCGGCGAAAGAGGAAGAAGAGAATAGTTTAGATTTTCTTTTTACTCCATAACTTTTTAATAATGTTAATGATGTTTTTAGTTCTATCAATAAAGTGAACAATTTTGCTTACTTGCGCAATATTTTTGATAATTTCGTTATGCATGATCATGATCATAATCCATCTATATTTGATATTGATTCAACTGGTGCTACTCCATTTAACCTTGGAACCTCAAAAAATCCGAAAGAAATCTTGATAGCATCTAACATAACTCCTGAAGAGCGAGAAAAGTTTAAGAGAATATTAAGAAAACATGAAAAGTCTTTGCCTGGACCTACGAAGATATGCCAGGAGTGGACCGGGAATCGCAAAGCACACCATCCCGACGTACCCAGACTGTAAGCCTATCAAGCAGAAGTTGAGAAGACTAAGTCCAGAATGGGCGGATAAGGTGAAGGAATAGATTCATAAGCAGATCGAAGCCAAGTTCCTAATTAAGGTACAGTACCTAACATAGCTGGCCAACGTTGTCCCGGTAGCTAAGAAAAACGGCAAGGTAAGGGTATGTGTAGACTATCGAGACCTGAATAAGGCTTGTTCAAAGGATGACTTTCCATTGCCCCACATAGATGTGCTAGTGGACAGCGCAGCTGCTTACATGATGTACAGTTTCGTGGATGGTTAAGTAGGCTACAATCAGATTTTCAATAAGATAGCCGACCGAATTAAAACAGCTTTCATCACAGAGTGGGGGACATTCGCTTACAGGGTAATGCCTTTCGGTTTGAAGAACGCAGGCACGACTTATCAAAGAATGGCAACAAGGATCCTGGATAACTTGATCCACAAGGAGGTAGAAGTTTATGTGGATGATATGATGATCAAGTCAGCCACCAGAGAAGGTCACTTTGAGGCTCTAGAAAAGTTCTTTCAGAGAATTGGTAAGTACAACTTATGACCCCAAGCAGTGTATCATTGCCATCACCTTAGGGAAGCTGTTAGGACACGTAGTCAGCCAGAGAGGAAATGATATCGACCCAGATAAGGTCAAGGCCATTAGAGAGATGCCAGTCCCTTAGAAGGAAAAAGACATCAGAAGCTTTCTAGGTAAATTGCAGTATGTCAGCAGGTTTATCGCCAAGCTTACTTCGATTTGCGAGCTGATCTTCAAGCTACTCAGAAAAGACCAACCTGTAGTGTGGAACGAAGATTATCAGAGAGCTTTTGACACTATCAGAGAATATTTGCTGAGTCCACCGATTCTGAGACCGCCACAGCCAGTCAAGCCGCTTATTCTGTATTTGGCCATTGAAGATAGTTTTGTAGGTGCCATGATGGCTCAAGAGGATGAGTTCGGGGTAGAATTCACGGTCTATTACCTCAGTAAGAAGTTTCTGGCCTATGAGGTCAAGTATGCAGAAGTAGAGAAGATTTTCCTCGCGGTAATTTGGGCCTCTAAGAAGTTGAGACACTACTTCCACTCTTACAGGGTACAAGCAGTGGCAAAACAGAATCCTCTAAGATACTTGCAGGAAGCGCCATCCTTACTTGGAAAAATTGGGAGGTGGTTGTTGCTATTGCAGGAGTTTAACGTCGAGTACATTACTCGGAAGACCATTAAGGGGCGTGTAGTGGCGAAATTTCTAGCTAAACACCCGATTCAAGGAGACTCATACGAATTCAACTTCCCAGATGAGGACGTGGCAGCTATCATGGTTCAAGGTTGGTAGTTGCATTTTGACGGGGCTGTAAACTGCAAGGGGGCAAGAGTAGGAATTATTCTAACAACCCCAGACAATGAGAAACTCCCATTGGCTAAGAAGTTAAGATACAAAGCCACTAACAATGAAGCCAAGAATGAAGCATGCACCTTCGGGTTGGAAGCATTGATAGCTTTGGTGGCAAAGAATGTGGAGGTATTTGAAGATTCATCTCTAGTCATTAATTAAATTCGGGGTGAGTGGGCTGTTAAAGAAGAGCGGTTGATGCCGTATGTCAAACACTTGAAGGATTTGAGCAATCAGTTCGAAGTATGTACATTCCACTTTGTACCGAGGGACGAAAATCAATTAGCCAATGCGCTCGCTACTCTAGTGTCGATATGGGATAACCCAGAGGGGGCGGTTATGAAGCCAATTTTGATTTCTAGTTCGGAGATGCCTAGCTTTGAGTCTAAGCCAGTGATGGAAATATAAGTAGCAGACGGAAAGCCATGGTATCATGATATTAGAAGTTATCTAGAAAGCGCGACTTTCCCAGAAAAGGCTACCGAGAAGGATCAGAGGTTGATTCGCAAGCTCTCTACTCAGTTCATCTGTATGGACGGGGTGTAGTATAAATGACAAGCTGACGGCATTCAGTTGAGGTGTCTGAATGAGAAAGAAGCTTAAAAGGTAATGGAAGAAACCCATTCTGGGGTGTGCGGAGCCCACATGAATGGCTTAATGCTGGCCAAAAAGACCATGAGACAAGGGTTTTACTGGCTTACTATGGACACGGACTGCTCAAAATACGTAAAATAATGTCAGTTGTGTCAGCAATATGCAGATTTGAGGCATTTGCCAGTTTCGGAGTTACACAGTCTAACGTCGTCTTGGCCATTCGCAACTTGGGGAATCGATATTATTGGAGAAATATGCCCCATGGCCTCCAACGGGCATAGATTTATCATCGTCGCCATCGACTACTTTACAAAATGGGTTGAGGTAGAATCTTTTAAGAAGGTCGACGCTCGGGATATGGCCAAATTCATCAAAAAGAACCTGATATGCAGATACGGCCTTCCACATCATGTGGTATTCGACAATGGGGTCCAATTTATAGCTAAACCGAAGAAGTTACTCCAGAGATACGGCATTGAGCATCACAAATCTTCTCCTTATCGTCCGCAGGCTAATGGAGCAGTAGTAGCCACCAACAAAAACGTCAAGAGAATCCTAGCCAAGATGTTTAAGAATTATAAGGATTGGGCTGATAAGTTGCCTTTTGCACTCTGGGGTTATAGAACAACTGTCAGGATTTCTACAGGGGCCACGCCGTATTCATTGGTATATGGGATGGAGGCAGTACTGCCGATTGAGATTGAGTTCAAATCATTGAGGATAGTCATGGAAGCTCAGATCCCAAAAGCTGAATGGGCACGGCAGCGGTTACAACATCTGAACATGTTGGACGAGAGCAGAATGAGAGCTTATTACCATAATTAGATCTATCAGAAAAGACTTGCCGGGTCATTCGAAAAGAAAGTCAAGAAACACCCATTGAAGGAAGGGGACTTGGTATTCAAGCAAATCGTCGAACATGCCATTCCAACATACCCCGATCATAAACCAGTCAAGCAGAAGCTTAGAAAACTCAGGCCAAAATGGGCGAAAAAGGTCAAGGAAAAAGTCCACAAACAGATTGAGGCCGAGTTTCTTATTAAAGTCTAATACCAGACTTGGTTGGCCAATGTCGTTCCGGTAGCCAAGAAAAATAGCAAAGTGCGCGTATACATGGGCTATCGGGATTTGAACAAAGCTTATCCAAAGGATGATCTCCCTCTGCCCCATATCGATGTTTTGGTACACAGTGCGGCGGCTTGCATGATGTATTGTGGATGGATATGCCGGGTATAATCGGATCCTCAAAAAGATAGCTGATAGGATTAAAATAGCCTTCATCATCGTGTGGGGTACATTTGCTTATAGGATAATGCCATTTGGGTTGAAAAATACGGGGGCAAGGATGGCTACTAAAATCCTCGATGATCTGATCCACAAAGAGGTAGAAGTGTATGTTGATGACATGATAATCAAATCAGCTACCAGAGAGGGTCACTTCAAGGCCTTAGAGAAGTTCTTTCGAAGGATCGATAAGTACAACTTGTGGTACCCTAAGAAGTGTATCTTTGGAGTTACCTCAGGAAAGCTTTACGGACATGTAGTGAGCCAGAGAGGAATTGAGATCGACCCTGACAAGGTCAAAGCTATTAGGGTGATGCTAGTGCCTCAGAAAGAGAAGGATGTTAGAAGTTTCTTAGGGAAATTGTAGTATGTCAGCATGTTTATCACCAAGCTCACTTCAATTTGTGAACCGATCTTCAAGTTGCTCAGGAAAGACCAGCTTGTGATATGGAATGATAATTGCCAGAAGGCTTTTGACACCATTAAAGAATATTTGTTGAACCCCCCAGTTTTGAGACCGCCTCAGCCAGTCAAGCCTTTAATCCTGTACCTAGTAATAAAGGATAGTCCCGTAGGTGCCATGATGGCTCAGGAGGATGAATTTGGAGTAGAGTTTTCAGTTTATTACCTTAGTAAAAAGTTTCTTTCTTATGAGTTCAAGTACATTGAAGTCAAAAAGATCAGTCTGGCAGCAATTTAGGCCTCTAAGAAGTTAAGGCACTACTTCCATTCTTACAAGGTATAAGCTGTCGCTAAGCAGAATCCTCTCAGGTATCTGCAGGAAGCTCCCTCGTTGTTGGGAAGAATAGAAAGATGGCTGCTACTCCTACAAGAGTTTGATGTTGAATACATCATTCGAAAAAATATAAAGGGGCATGCAGTAGCAGAATTCATGGCAGAGCACCCCATTGAAGGAGATTTGTTTGAGTTTAACTTTCCAGACAAGGATGTTACAGCCATTGCAGTACAGGGCTAGCAGTTACATTTCGATGGAGCAGTTAATAGCAAGGGGGCAGGAGTAAGAATCATTCTCACAACCCTAGATGGTGAAAAGCTTCCACTGGCTAAGAAGCTAAGGTATAAGGCTACTAATAATGCCGAGTACAAAGTCTGCGCGTTTGGATTAGAAGCCTTAATAGCTCTGGGAGCAAAGAACATATAGGTTTTTGGGGATTCATCATTAGTAATCTACTAGATTAGAGGTGAATGGGCTGTAAAGGAAGAACGACTAATGTCGTACATAAAACACTTGAAAATATTGAGCAGACAGTTTGAAGTATGCACCTTTCGTTTCATCCCAAGGGATAAGAATCAGTTGGCAGATGCCCTCGCAACTTTGGTGTCGATATGGGATAATCCGGAAGGGGTAGCTATGAAGCCCATCTTAATCGCAAGTTCTGAGAAGCCCAGTTTTGAGTCTAGTCCAATCATGGAAATCAAAGCTATTGACGGGAAGCCATGGTACAATAATATCAATAATTACTTAGAAAAGACAGTGTTCCCAGAAGAGGCTACCGAAAAGGACCAAAGATTGATCCGTAAGCTGTCTACTAAGTTTATCTGTATAAATGGTGTGTTATACAAATGGCAAGTTGACGGCATTCAACTAAGATATTTGGACGAGAAAGAAGCTGAGAAGGTAATGGAGGAAACTCATGCCAGGGTTTGTGGAGCCCAAATGAACGGCTTGATGCTGGCCAAGAAGATTATGAGACAAGGGTTCTATTGGCTCATAATAGATATGGATTTCTCGAAATACGTGAAGCAGTGTGAGTTGTGCTAACAGTATGCAGACCTAAGGCATTTACCAGTTTCAGAATTGCACAGCTTGACGTCACCATGGCCATTTGCAGCATGGGGGATAGATATCATAGGAGAAGTACACCCTACAGCCTCCAATGGACATAGGTTTATCATAAGTACTATCGATTACTTCACTAAGTGGGTAGAAGCTGAATCCTTTAAGAAAGTCGATGCCCGGGATATGGCCAAGTTCATTGAAAAGAATCTGATATGCAGATATGGTCTCCCACATCACATCATATATGATAACGGGGTTCAGTTTATGGCAAAAACTAAAAAGCTACCCCAGAAGTATGGCATTGAGCATCATAAGTCTTCTCCATGTCGCCCGCAGGCCAACGGGGCGATTGAAGCGGCTAACAAGAATGTCAAGAAGATCCTGGCCAAAATGGTTTTGAACTATAATGATTGGGCAGAGAAGTTGCCTTTCACACTATGGGGCTATAGAACCACCGTTAGAACCTCTACAGGAGCCACGCCTTATTTTTTGGTGTATGGGACGGAAGCAGTATTGCCAGTTGAGGTAGAGCTCAAGTCTTTGAGGGTAGTCATGGAAGCCTATATTCTGGAAACTAACTGGGAGAAGTAACGATTGCAGCAGCTGAACATGTTAGATGAGAATAGATTACGGGCTTACTGTCACAACCAGATCTATCAGAAAAGGCTTGCTAGGTCATTCGGTAAGAAGGTCAGAAAGCATCCACTGAAAGAGGGAGATTTAGTATTCAAGCAAATAAGACCAGGCGTTCCGGACATACGGGGCAAATTCATGCCAACATGGGAAGGTCCATTTGTTCTTAAGAGGATGATATCCAAGGGAGCAATAATTCTAACAGACAGCGATAGAAACGAGTTCAAAGAACCAGTCAACGGTGACAGGCTCAAAAGGTTCCATGGCTAAAGACTAAAAAATCAAAAGAAGAGAATAGAAGCCCCGTGGGTCGAAAATCAAAAAAAAAGGTGGCCTTGCTAAAAATGGGCGCCTCGTCAGGGTGAAAATTGAAAAAAGGCACCCTAGGAAAAAATTAGAGGCTTGAAAGAAAATGTCCAATCAAGAAAACCCGAGAGGGCTGATTGGAAATAAGAGTTTGATGCTTACAAGATCTACTCTAAGATTAGTTGTAGTTTTGCATTTTGAATTTATGTTAAATGATGATCATGTATAGTGAAATTATACTGAAATGTACACAATCTTTGCAAATATATAAAATAAAGGCAATTCAACTCATGTGTTCATTATCTTCTAGTTTTGTTATAAAAAGAGAAATATTATTCATTATTAAATATATGCACCCTAAATAACTATGCTCTGCTACTGCTCTCGTCGGCCAAATGCCTGAGTCGATGGGTCCTGTTATCAACCGCAGGGCTAAGCACCCACCTCTTGTATGCACTAGTGAAAATAGAGGAACAATCCTCAATAGATGGTATAACAGTCTTTACCAGCAGCTGTGCCTAGAGGCTATGGTATCTGGAAGTGAAAGCTAAGGATAAGAAAGCCGCCCTGAAAAGAGAAAGGGAGCCTCACAACCTCTTGAGTCCCTCCGAACTGTCGAGTACAATGGGCCGCAATATAAAAGGTAGTCTCGTGAAGCCCACACAAAAGGATGCACCCTGATGAACCATCCATAGTCATAGCAGAGAGAGGGAGCCAAGGGCACATGAAACTGATGTCCTCGTCTGCCACCTCACCCAATCTGGCAGCACCTTTGTCGGGAGAGGCAATGGAATACAACCGCTGTCTGGAAAGGAAGTGCCTCAGTGAATAAGTGTCGATTACCCTGGGAGGGGGCTCTAATAATAGCTTCAACTTTTCTTGTAGCCATACCTAAAAGACGGGATAATTTAATAAAAAAATAATAAAAATAATAAAATAATAATAACAGTAAAAAAAAAAGCCGCCGGAATGGATAGGGTCCACTCCAGGCAAAAATAAGGCGTAGCGTTATGTGAAAATTCGAAAGCACGCATTTTTCGATAAGAAAATCCAGTGTGAAAATCCACAACGGATGCATTACCTTTTAAAATAATAACACACCTGGAGTAATAAGGTGTTCTGGACATACGAGGCAAATTCAGGCCAACATAGGAAGGTTCATTTGTTCTTAAGAGGCTGTTATCCAAGGGAGCGGCAATTCTAACAGACAGCGATGGAAACGAGTTCAAAGAACCAGTTAATGTTGACAGCAAGCTCAAAAGGTTCCACGGCTAAAGACTAAAAAATGAAAAGAAGAGAATAGAAGCCCCGTGGGTCAAAAATAAAAAAAAAAGGCGGCCTTGCTAAAAACAAGCGCCTCGTCAGGGTGAAAACCGAAAAAAGGCACGCTGGGCAAAAATTAGAAGCTTGAGAGAAAATGTCCAATCAAGAAAACCCGAGAGGGCTAATTAAAAATAGGAGTTTGATGCTTACAAGATCTACTCTAAAATTATATGTAGTTTTGTATTTTTAAATTATGTTAAATGATGATCATGTATAGCGAAATTAATCTGAAATGTACACAATCTTTGCAAATATATAAAACAAAGGCAATTCAACTCATGTGTTCATTATCTTCTAGTTCTTTTATAAAAAGAGAATCATTATTCATTATTGAATGTATGCACCCTAAATAACTATGCTCTGCTACTACTCTTGCCGGCCAGATGCCTGAGTCGATGGGTCCTGTTATCAACCGCAGGGCTAAGCACCCACCTCTTGTATGCACTAGTGAAAATAGAGGAACAATCCCCGATAGATGGTATAACATTCTTTACCGGCAGCTGTGCCCAGAGGCTATGATATCTGGAAGTGAAAGCTGAGGATAAGACGCTGCCCTGAAAAGATAAAGGGAGCTTCACAACCTCTTGAGTCCCTCTGAATTGTCGAGTACAGCGGGCCGCAATATAAAAGGTAGCCTCGTGAAGCCCACACAACGGGATGTACCCTGATGAACCATCTAAAGTCACAGCAGAAAGAGGGAGCCAAGGGCACATGAAGCTGATGTCCTCGTCTGCCACCTCACCCAATCTGGCAACGCCTTCATCGGGAGAGGCAAAGGAATAAAACTGCTATCTGGGAAGGAAGTGCCTCAGTGAACAAGTGCCAATTACCCTAAGAGGGGCCTCTGATAACAGCTTTAACTTTTCTTGTAGCCATACCTAAAAGACGGGATAATTTAATAAAAAAATAATAAAAATATAAAAATAAAGATAAAGATAAAAATAATAAATAATAATAATAATAATAATAATAAAAAGCCGCCGGAATGGGTAGGGTCCACTTCAAGTAAAAATAAGGCGTAAGATTATTTGAAAATCTAAAAGGATGCATTTCCCGATAAGAAAAGATAGTGTGAAAATCTACAAGGGACGCACTACCTTTTGAAATAATGACTTACCTGGAGCAATAAGGGGCTTCCAATGAAGGTAGTAGAAAACAAAGTCCAAACCCAGAATCATCTCGGTAAGAATCAAGGGAAATGGGGACAGCTCGCGATTGATGCCAACCACTATCCCGAACAGCTAGAAATCACCAATCGACTCTTCAGAAATCACCATCAGATACTTGGAAAGGCAAAATAGTAGGACAACACCGGCCTGATAGGTGGACATATTAGCGAAGCTCTCTAGTGCCTCGATCAACGGCTCTTGAGCAAAAGTGGTACCCTGAAGGGCTAGCCTAGTCGCGGCATAGGAAGAGATGCCTAAAGCCAATGTAGTGTCCCTCGCACGAATCAAACCGCAGATCGAGATGCAAGGTAGTGTGCCGAGAGGAAGCCTCACTCCGATAATCGCAGCAAATTCTTTAAGGGGGCATAATTCTTGATAAGTAAACCTAAAGATGTGGAAACGAGGGTCCCAGAAGCGGACTGCAGATAACAAAAGATTCTGGCCCACTCTAACTCTTCTCAAGATTCTCAGGCCAGAATATGGGGCCAGAGTGATATTTTTCCAAGTTTGAGCTGAAGCCGGTGCATCTTATTAAGGGTTGATGACGACATTTTTCAAAATTTCAAGGGCAAAAATTAAATATAAGTGGAAAAGAAAAAGAGGAAAAAACCTGAAGAAGAGAGCTCTGGTTGAAATCCAAGAAGAAGGATGCACAAAATTCGAAGAAAAGAGAAGTATTTAAAGAAAATCATGACCGACGGCTGTCGGTGGGTGCGAGGCACGGCTAGCCCGTTGGTCAACCTTTGACCGCCTAGTGGATTTTTCTCTGCATGGTTCAAGCATTTCACATGCATAAATATTTTACGTGTGTTTGTGCCATTTTAATTTTACAGGAAAACAAATTTGATGGAAGCAACCATACACTGAAGTCAAAGGGCAAAATATTCAGGTAGTACTTTAAAATTTTTTTAAAAAAAAAGGAAAAAATAATAAATAAAAAAATGAAAAAAAAGGAATTCGAAATGGCTGGAGGGCTTGTAGGGAATGCCCGTCACTCGGTCCTTCAACAGGCAGCCAGTCGGTCACAAAAATCTATAAAAGCTGAGCGGTTTCACGTAGCTCAGTCTTTTCTTGTTCTTCATTTTTTTCTTCTTCCTTCTTCTCCCCCGCAAACCGACAAACCCCTTCGGTTTTCTTGTGTTTTCTCCCTCATTTTACACCCGTTTTGCTTTCCGTTTGTGCCAAAATGATCCTCTCACCACCGTACACGTCCAGGACTAGTTTTTCACACTTTTTTCAAGTTTTTTTATGTGCATTTCGTCGACTACCAGGTTAGTTTTATTGTATTTTCCTTCTTCTTTTTATTAAATTTTTGATTATTGATGTATCATAGAGGTGCATGCTTCAAAATGTAGGACAAATTCCACCCATTTATTTTCTATAATTTTGAACTGTACACTGGCAGTAGGAAGTAAGTACTAAAATAAATAAATAAATAATAATAGTAATAATAAAGTAGCAAGATAAAGTGTAGAAAAATGCCTCTTCACAATTATTAGTTGAGGCTATAATAGGACTACCTAGTTAAACGCTTATTTATTGCATATGATAATTATATCTATAAAATTGTTGTTGGGGCCTGAGGCCTGTCCTTGTTGAATATTTTTAAGTAGGAATTTGGGCACATCCTTGATAGGATGCTGCCGAAAATTTTTGGTTGGGCACATTCTTACCGGGATGCTGCCGAAAATTTTTTGGGTAGGCACATCCTTGCCGGAATGTTGCCGAAATTTCTAAAAATTTTGAAAGTGTGCTTAGTTTACTTACGATCATCACGCAAACTGACTCTATTGTTTTCAGGATGCCTCCGAGATGCAATGTTCCTCGAGAGAAGCTCGAGCCTGAGATTCCAGAGTGGATGGGCCCTGATCTTAGGGAGCAGTTTTAGGCCCTAGCCCACGTACAGTTTCGCGCCAGCCGGTACATCTCTAGGCCCTTCCTCCAGCGCATGGGGATGTTGCACGAGGTGGACGCACTGTTAGAGGCAGCAGGGTGGACTGAGTTCCTTCAGCCTGCATTCCAGACATACCTAGAGGTTAGGAGAGAGTTCCTAGCCACCTTCCACTACAGGGGTTTCCAGAGATCAGATACAGGGGAGGGAGTGATTCAGCTTCGGATCTGGGGAGACCACTCCAGTATCACCCGCCGAGTTTTTGCACAAGCCATAGGGCTCCCACATGAGATAGGCGTGGTGATACCACAGAGAGCCATCAGGAGGCAGGATTGGGAGGCTATCACCATGCCGAGGGTACCATATGACCATGATACGGCAAAGAGCACCATGCTCTCATCACAGGCACTGAGGTATGTGCATAGAGTACTTTTTAGTTCTCATTTGGACCGGGCAGGTAACCCTGGGTCGGTTAATGGGGCAGAGATTTGGAGTCTATGGGCGTTGGTGAGGTTGGCGAGGGGGACATGTAACACCCCAAAATACGCCCTAGCCGTATTAAGGCATGTTTAGGGTGAAGTGGAAACCGAATGTGTTTGATTTAGCAACGGAAGTGTCAGAAAGGACACAACCATCATTAATTCGAAAGTTTCGAGAAGTTTCGGTAAATTGGATAATTATGTCGTTATGCCTTGAATGGCATCAAAAGAATTATTTTGGCGACTAAAATTGTGTAATTGACGGATTAAAATGGTTAAAAGTAGTTGAGGACGTGTTTGGTATTAATTGAAAAGTTGAGGGCAAGTTGGGCATTTCATAATCATAGATTTAATTGATTAAAGTTAATTAATTATGTGGGCCAATGTTGGGAATAATAAAGTTATGGATTAAATGTAAGAAGAATTAAAAATTGAGGGATTAAAAGGGAATTTGACATAAAAATTCAGAATGGACCAATGGGATAGTGACACTTAACATTTGGGGATAAGGATGGATTAAAGGGGGTATGAAAGAAGAGAGAGGGATGTGAGAGAGAGGAGAATTTTGCTCATCTCTCTCTTTCCTCACGTTCCCCTTCTCCTTCTTCTTTTTCTTCTTCCAATGCCATTTCCTCTATCCAAATTCAAGTTATAAGATGTGAATGAAGAAATCTACAAGTTCAAGTATTTTGAGTGAGGGGTTTGAGTTAGAAAGGTAAGTTATGAGCTTTTGATTTCTTCAATACTTCTTTGAGTAGCTAGAAATTTTAATTGATGCTATGTGTGTTTTGATAAGGAAATTGGATAATTGTGACTATGGAAGAGCATGGGAGTAAGGAAGTACAGTCAATCAAGCTTGTTGGAGCAAAGGAAGATTGTATGAGTTTTGATGATGAATAATGTGACTTGAGATATATTTGAATGATATGTGTTGATCTATGATGATGGTAGTGAGTGTTGGCTTCAATTGGTTAGAATGTGCATGTGAATAGGATTTGATGAAAAAAACTGTGTTGGGACACTTGACCCCTCTTTGCTTTTTAGGCTGTATTGAGAGTTTCACAACTTCAAATTAAATGAAAATAGTGCCGTTTGAAAGCTAAAACACATACCTAAACATGTCTTTGAAATAACCATAAGCTAATTCTAGTTCTAAGTGCTTCAAAATTGGCAAAAAAATGAGGTATCTCTACTTTCGCCAGTTCATTGGAGCAGTTCATGTTATTTTGATCATATCTGATGATTTAGATGTCCAAACAATATGAAAGTTATTCCATATGAAAGATAACATCCTAGGGATCATTTGTTAAGAGGAAGTTTTTCCTAAAAATGAGTTTTAGATGTTGGTTTAAATGGTTCAAGTTTGAAGTGGAGAGTAGTCCTATTACCCTATTTTCGTAGGGCACTTGATGGAGGCTTCTGTCGCGAGCGCGACCATGGTCACTAGCGTGATAGAACATGCTTGATGAGAGTTTTACTTCTTATTTTGAACCTCATGGTTGGTATGTTTTTCCTTCCGAAATGCACCCGAACTTCACTGAAACTTTCTAAGACTTATCTATCATATGTTTAGAGTTTGTAAAAGAGTAAATAAATGGCTATCACTTAGAGATACAAGTGACTAAGGTTATAAATAAGAATAATAGCTAAAATACTTAAAAGTTGAATGAGTCAGACACCTCTGAATACATCCAGAAGTGGCATGACATGATATGTTAATATATTATAAGTGAAAATACTACAATTTTGTATATTGAACCTTTAGAACTACGGGATTCTGATTCCCAATCCCTTGGGATATGTTGGAAGCTTGGAATACCATTCCAAGTCCGAACCAAAGTATAAAAACTTATTTGTATATAAAATATAATGTATTAACTAAGACTCTAATAATAAATATGGCATGTATGAGCAGATGTATAGAAAGTTTATTGGGCCATTAATGATTCGAGCCTCGAGTAGGCTTACTTATGGGTTAAAATTATTATAGGATGTTAAGATTGAATTTAATGATTTTGTTAAGTGTGTCATAAACTAAAAATGAAACAAATCTTTCGTATATGCAATGGTTTTTAAATGACTATCTAAATAATGAATAATCTTAGGCGTTTGGACCTGTGTCATGTGGGCAAAGAGTTAGTTTGGTGTTTTGGGAAGGTATTGTTTGAAATGAGCTATGCAGGACAGTAACAGAAGTGACGCTCGTCTCTGTCGCAAGCACGACAGAGAACTCGTGATATGATTTTTCGTCGGACGCTCTCTGTCGCGAGCGCAACAGAAGCAGTCCAGCTCTCTGTCACGGGCACAACTATGGTCGCGAGCGTGACCCTCCTTTATACTATGAATGTTTATGTGCTTTATGTACTTTGCAAGGTTTCCTACTTCTGAATTATATATGAATCAATGTATGAACTATAATATGCAATGCCATGTAAACCATATATGTGAGTAAGTTCCTAAATGATATGATATTGGCTATTGAGATTAATTGATGTTATACTTTACGGATAATTGAACAATAATTGGACAACTGATTTAGCCTGCAATAGTCGAGTCATGGATAGATAGGCATGCCTATAGAGTTCTATTAGTTGCAGCCCCAATGTGTTCTGGACCCTGATCATGTCACCGTTTGGGTCCTCGCGATCCTTATAAGTTGGATCTTGTTCAAAATCCCCCAATGTGAAAATATTTTTGATATGAAAAGAAAAGAAATTATTTTTGTACCAACAGGTACCAATGTGTTCACTCGTTATCCACTTCATTGAGTTTACAGGCATAACAATATGTATGAATATGACATGAAGTAATGCAATTTATGAAAATGATACTACATGAAATGTATAAGATGTATTTTGTTATTATGATAAGGCATCTGTTAAGGAAGATGTGTGAAATGAATCTGGGAAACCAGAATGAATGTGAACAAGTGAATAAAGTGACATGTATAAGATGCGAAAGGGTGTAAATAATGTGTAAGTGATTTGTTAACATCGATATGCGAATAAAAGCATGTATTAATTGAATGAATATATATGCGAAATATGTGTTTATGTTTTAAGAAACTCTTTGAAAGTGCCTAAATTATTATAATCGGCATGATTATATTTTTCTATATTGTGCTTTTCTTTGAGCCTTTTTGACGGCCATTCTTAGTGGCCGTCCACATTTATGTGTTTCCCACTAAGCTTTGTGCTTAGCACGGATTTTCTTTTAATCCATGTAGGTGCAAGTGATCGGATATTTTGAGAGTCATCCGCAACAGTCTAGGCTAATGCAAGTTTATGAAGAGATCTTAGGATAGGATTTATATAGTCTTAAGAATGTTTGTAAGATTTGTAATTTTGAAATATAAGTTTTGTAAAATGTAATATCAGTGTATGATTGATTTATATGTAATAAGCTATGGAAATTTGTAGTTTACAAAGTGTATGTGCTATCATTTCTTTATATGCGATTTTATGGTTTTTGAAATGAAAGAAATTTTATATCCATGATTTTTGACATAATTTTTGTAATCCTAAAGGCTACTATTTCGGTAACACCTTGAACTGTCATGGTGAACCTGCCGGACCACGGTACGGGTTACTACGTACGGGTAAGGGGTGTTATAGGACAACCCCTTTTATATGTGCTGGGGGCGTTATCACCAGACTGTTGTTACATCTGAGAGTTTATCCAGGGAGATTTGGGCCTCCGCTAGATGAAGATATTTATGTGGATGCAGCAGCAACTTAGACTATAGGGATGATAGCATAGGCACCCAATCATCCCGAGGAGTATAGGCTGCTCACAGTGGCGGAGACCATACGCCTCTTTCACCTCCCTCCACTCTAGACCGTCGAGGATGCTCCGGGAGAGCCCCAGGAGGCGCAGCAGCCACCACACCAGTCCTAGGTTGAGAAGCAGCCTCCACAGCAGCCCCAGCCGAAGGAGGAGCAGCCTCACACCCATTTTGACATGGACTTAGATATAGACTTGGAGGATCTGTTGCACACCTTAGCATCGCAGCGGGCTCAGAGCCTCACACCACCACCACTGTCGCAGGTCCAGCGCTCTAAGGCTCGCGAGGGTAGGAAGTTCCATCCATATAACGGGATGGGGCATCCAAGGGCATCTACATCTACAGCTCCTCCACCATTAGAGCATCAGGCAGAGCTGTTACGGCCTAGTTCACCATTACCTTCTCAGCTGGTGCATCAAGAGATCATTGCAGTAGTGACTACTGCTCTCGCCGCCATGGAGCAACTAATAGAGGAGAGGGATAGGGTGCTCGGTGAGCACCTGATAAGCAGGAGAGGATAATTGAGGAGCTGAGATAGGGGCTGAGCGCTTCACAGGCGGCGGCGGCTTAGAGGATTGATAAGGCTGTCCAGATCGTGGATGCATCAGTTACTGCTCTCAGGTTCCGAGTGGAGGTGTTAGAGGCTTCTATACCCACTATATTCGGGTCCATCAGAGAGCTGAGGGAGCAGGTGGAGACTAGACTGATAAGGATCAGAGATATAGCCAGGCACCAGAGCTCAGAGATGACGCAAGTCTTCACGCAGTTGGCCAAGGTGATTAGCGACACTTTGGGATTCTTCAAGACTTGTGCTCAGCCCTTTTTAGATGGGTATGCTTGGGGTCCAATTTCAGTAGGCTCGCCGAACAGAGCAGCTGACAGCACCACCATCTCCACCAGCAATCGTCATCCCTCCGTATCCAACCATAGGGGCCAAGCTGTCGATATTTAGGGGTCAGCCCTCCTCCTCCAGAGCGGGATCATCAGCATTCAGGGGTTATCCCTCCTCATCTAGAGTCAAGCCGTTCACCTCCGGGGCTGGACCATCTTATCAAGCGCTCAGTCGATCCATTTATCAAATAGTAAGGAGGATCCAGAGGATCCTTCAGATTACTCCCTTCTGTAGTGCATTTTAGGGAGATTTTGTATATGTATTTATTGATGTACAAACTTTGCATATTACTTAGTAAAATTTACATTTTGTTAAAATTTGATTTCATTTCAGCGATATGTATATTCTTGTTAAAATTTCATTTTGTTGTTTCAAAATACTTGATGCATCAAAATAATAGAATAAAGGAAAATAAGAAAAATAAAGAACAAGAAAGATAAATGATAAAAGACAATAAGAGAAAATAAAAGACATAGAACTTATGCTTTAAAAGGATCCAGTTGGTGTAATAAATTAACAAGGTTCTTTGAAATTACAGGAGACGTATTCCACGCAAGCAAGATGGTGGTTAGCAAGATATCAAGTGAGTTGTAAGTAAAATACGCTTACAGCTCACAACACGAAAGTCGAATTCATCATCAGAAGAGAGCCTTTTGCTAAATGAGTTGCAAGTAAAATATGCTTACAGCTCATGACATGAAAGTCGGATTCATTATTAAAAGAGAGCCTTCTGCAAAATGAGTTGCAAGTAGAATATGCTTACAGCTCATGATATGAAAGCTAGATTCACTATCAGAAGAGAGCCTTTTGCCAAATGAGTTGTAAGTAGAATACGCTTATAGCTCACGACACGAAAGTCGAATTCACTGTCAAAAAGGAGTCTTCTGCGAAATGGGTTATAAGTAGAGTATGCTTACGGCTCAAGACACAAAATTCGAAATCATCATAATTCAGTAGCGTTTAATTAGAAGCTACATTAGAAGAGAGTCTTTTATTAGATGCGTTGTAGTAGAATATACTCACAACTCAATGGCAACGATCATATGCCTGGAAGGATTAACCGAAGTCTTCAGAGCGAAGTCTTCAGAATGACTTAGTGGCAACAATCAGAAGCCACCATCCCCAATCTTCAACACCGAAGTCTTCAGACTGAAGTTTTCAGATTGATTTAGTGGCGACAATTAGTAGCCACCTTTGCACGATTTTCAACACAGCAAAAGGTAAGAACTGTCTCAGATATGTGCTCCTTTCCATCTTCTCTGAATTTTGGCTCATCTAGACACTAGTGCACTAGTTTTCCAAAAATTGGGGGCAAATGTAGACACCGGGTCCCGAGACAGCCTAAATTAGAGTTACCCGATGAAGAGATTGATGCCTATTCCACAGGACAAGGAGTGAAATCGTAGGCTATCGCCTTTGAAATTCGCAAATTTTAGGAATCCTGGTGACTAAAAATGCTTAAAGTTTATCTTTTGCTTTGGAAAGGGCCTTTTTTTGTTAAGGTTTTTTTTTTTTTCGGCGAATGATGCCCATCAATGGGCCAGCGACGCCCATCGCTCATGCTTGAGGGGCATGTCCCTTGCCCGAGTGACGCCTGTCGCTCTCGCTTGAGGGCGCCTGTCCCTCGTGCAAGCGGCGCCTGTCCCTCGCGCGAGCGGCGCCTGTTGCTCGCGCTTAAGAGACCTGTCCCTTGTGCGAGCGGCGCCCATCGCTCACGCTTGAGGGCCCGTGTCACTCATGCGAGTGGCGCTCGTCGCTCGTGCATGTCCCTTACGTGCGTGCCCGCTGCTCAAGTCGGTGTTGCCCCGCAATCGACACCCGTCGGTCGTGTCCTAGAGACGTTTTTGTGGATAAAATTGCTTTTTATTAATATTTATCCTTAAGATAAATATTAAAGATTTGATTTTATCTTATAAAACCTAATTTGAATTAAAAAAGATTTGATTTTATCTCCAAATCTAATTTGGATTCAAAAATATTCGATTTTATCTTCTAAAATCTGATTCGAATTCTAAAAATTTTGATTTTATTTTATAAATTTGAATTTAAATAGATTTGATATCTATATCTAAAGATAATTTGAATTTCTAATTTGAATTTTAAAAAAATTTGATTTTTTAATTTGAATTTTAAAAAGATTTGAATTTCTTATTTTTATCCTCAGTTAGCTTATAAATAGCAGGCTGAGAATCGAGGTTTGGGGTTAGCAATTTTAGGTTGGAAAATTTTTGGTTAGCAACTTTTAAGCTGAAATTTTTCATAAGCAAAAGTCTTATTTCTGTATCGAATTTTTCTTTCAAAACTTTTTGAAAACGAATTAGGAAAGCTCGAGAAAGTGAAAACAGTTTTCTTTCCTCGACTTATCCTTCTCAGATTCGAAATCGTTTGTCAAAGACAAAAGTGAAATCAAGAAAAAGAAATAAATTTTTTTCTCTTGGTTTGCTTTCTCAAAAATTCCAAATTATTCGAAAAGAATAGTTTTTTTTTTTTTAAGAAAAACTGTCTTTAATAATTCTCATTGGCCAATATATCCTTGTAGAATTCAAGGGAACGTCACGCGACTTCTACCTTCCGAAAATCAACATTCCGAGGGTAAATATTCTCGACCGAATATGAATTAATTTATCTTAATTAATCCAGTTCTCATCGCTTTATTTGTTTTTATTAATAATTTATTGCATAAAAAATGAATTAAAATGTGAAAATCTTGGATTTTGGTTGTTTTTCCCCTTTTTGAAGGCCTCAACGACAGCCGTCGCTCAAGCGAGGGATGGGCTGTAGTGAGAAATCCCTTCCGCCCGTTGGTTGCCCTAGGAATGGCCGTCGCTCGTGCGGTCTGGCCATCCCTAGGCCTCTTTCCTTCCTTTTTTTGTTATTTCTTTTATTCTTTTCTCTTAAACTTTGTTTTTATCCATTTTAAGGTAATTCATTTATTCTTTTCTTATTATTCCAATTATTTATTTATTTTTGTTAATTCTTTTTATTATTATTTTATTTTATTATTTTGCTAACGGGTTATTTGTTTTTGTGATTTTTTATTATTATTATTTCGTTAAATATTGGATGCTGAGAAAGCGAGCTAACTAGGATTATTCGGGGACGTCAATTTGGTTAATTTCTTCTACCTTATTTCTCTTTTTAGTTTATTTTTCTCAATTCCTATTCATCATAAATGTTATTTCTGTATCCATAAATATAAAAAGTGACAAAATATTTCTATAAGTAAAATATTGGATTTTTTTCAATAAAATAGGACCAACGTCCTAGTTTTCCCATTCAAATAAACTATCACCTTAAATATTTTTTTCTCTTAAATATGCATGCGAGGACCAATATTCTCATCCCTAATAAATATTCCGTCTTATGTATGATTTACATGTCTTTTTATTGGGGGTTGTATTTCGCCCCTAGTTTTATTGTAAAATATTGTACTTTTATCTACTTTTTGCTTGGCTTACCTTTATTTACCGCTTTCATTATGTGATTGATTTGTGTTTAATTTATTGCATTAAATTGTATGAGAAAAGGAATGAAAGTTTGAAATTCAAAATTCAATTATAACTTTAACCAATGTATAACTAAGAGTGGAGTCCCGAACTCTCTCTGGTCTTAGGTTTCACGAGGTTAGATGAACGTTTCCAATGTTTTATTAGGAAGGGGATTCCAAAATATCTCCTACTGCACAAAATAGACTCATACGCATCGTCTTAGGTTTCATGAGCTTAGAAGAACCTTTCCAATATTCTATTGGAATGGAAATTCCAAGATATCTTTTGTTGCCCAAAATAGACATATACGCGTTGTCTTAGGGTCAGTGAGGGTAGATGAAGTTTTCCAATGTTTTATTGGGTGGTGAGTCTAAAACACCTCTTGTTGCCCAAAATAGACGCCCTTGTAATCCTTACAAGTCTTATAAACCTCTCTCGAAATTCCTAAAATCAGGTTTTTGAGGTGTTCGGGGTTCGGCACGTGTCACATTAGGGTAGTTTGAAAATTTATTTTCCCAAGTGGGGTCTTGAAAAGTATTTATGGGATTAGGGGTATTTTGGACAATGCTGCAAGATTGACCTGTGGCATTGCGATAGTTGGATGGGTTGACCTGTGGCATTGTGATAGCTGGATGGGATCTCGGGCTTTGCATGCTGCAAGCGTCAGCTGTAGCATCTACCTGTCATGTCGCAGCTGACAACTGCAGCAATTGAGTCAAATACCGTAGCTTAAGCCTGCTCCCTGCTCCCTTGCAGTCATTTAGTCACGCGTGACTGACATGCATTGGATGAGTGAATAAATGAGAATTGAAGGTTTGGAAAGGTCCGACCCCTTTATAAGTGGTGAATATGATTCTTCCCTTCCTTATTCACTCTTAAGCTTTTCTTCATATTCATAAAAATTATACATTGATTTTTTTATGTGTAAACACCTTCCCTAATTTTTTTTTAATTTATTAATCATATTTTTATTTAGCAAAAATCAAGTGTAATTATTATATATAATGTTATTTTACAATTATTTATATGATAATGTCTTTAATCAAATATTTAACTGTGCTATATTTTAATTTGTAAGTGTTCTTTGTTCAGCATTTTTGTGATGGAAACGACAAAAAACAAGTTATTATTTTCAATTTTATTTGATAATGCAAAATTTAATAGTGTAAAATACAAAAATAACAAATTTATGTAATAAAAATTATGCTACATGAATAAGAATTAGTAATTTACATGTATTATGTAAGTGTAAACTAATATTTTTGGATAATATATTTGGGATAATTTATTTATTGTTTATGTTTATGAAATTTATAAACTTAATTTTATATTTATCTAAGTAAGTTGTTAGAAGGGAATAAAATAAATTTAATTTTTTACAATTATTTTAATAGAAAAGTTTATGAAAATAATAGTATGATAAAATATTTAATTATATTATTATGTGTTATGAAGGAATTTTTTCAATTAATCTGACGACGTGGCAAAAAAGGTAATTGTAATGGCCCGAAATTGACCCTAGAAGTATTGAGTTTGAGTAATTAAGTGAGTTTAATTTAGGATTTATAGTATTTGGACTAAATTGTAATTGAAAATTTAGGACTTAATTGCATGAAATAAAATAGTTTAGTGACCAAAGTGTAACTGTGCATGATTAGTGCTAAGTAAGGGTTAATTAAGATAAGATGGATTAATTAAGTTTAATTAGTCTTCAGTGGATTACATGTGGCGTGAGTAAGGCTTGACACCTAGCATTGAGTGGCTAGAAGCTTGACACCTAGTAGCTTGCATGCAATAAATAGAATGAGTGGAGTGGCAAATTTGTCTTATCTCTTTGCATGCCTTGGACCGGATTATTCTCTCTCTACTCTTCATTTCTACATTCTTTCTCTTGTTCTTCATTTCATCTTCGTTCCCTTTTTGTTTCTTTCATCTCTTTCTTTGGTTTTTTAAAGATTTGAGTTGAATTAGTTAAAAAGATCTAAGGATAAGTTAGAAAGGTAAGCTTGAGTTTAGTTTCTTTCTCCTTTTTGATTTGGATTTCAGTTCATAGCTTTAATTCTGTTTTGTGTGTGTGTATGTGTTGGTTTGTAAGTTGGAGAATCAAGTGAAAGAGCAAAGAGAAAAGAGAAAGTTACTTGATTATAAAGTTGAAGGAGTGCTTTAAAGAGGTTTGGGATTCTATTTGTAACTTATATATGTATGCATGTGTGATTATTGGGGAAAATTATGGGTTTTGAAGGGTTCAACAACTCTTCTAATTGCTGGTTTGTAATAGGAGTATCATGTTAAATTGATGAAGTTTTATTGATAATTGAAGTATGTTATGCTTGATTGTTAGCATGATGATGTGTAATTGCATAGTTATAATAATTGATATGCTAATTGTATGTAAATTTACGAGGCATGTGTGCATTGAATAGCCATAAGTATGTGTAGATGGTGTGATTTACATTAGTAATTAGTTAGAAGTAATGTATGTGGATAGTAGGCAAATGGGTGTGAAGGAGGTAATTGAAGTTGGGACTTTGAGTCAAGTTTTGTATTCTGTCGCGAGTTCGACAAGGGTTGCGGGCGCAATAAAGTACTCCATAGGATGAATATTGCCAGCTTGTGTTCTATCGCGAACGCGACATCAAGCGCGAGCGCAACAGAAGTGAAATTGCACATTCTACCGCAAGCGCGGGCATTGCCGCGAGCACGACAGAAGGTATCGTTGGGCTCTGTTGCGAGTGCGACAGTGGTCAGGAGATAAATACTTGTTGATTTGTCTTGTTTGGGGGAGCTATAGTATTTGCCTAAGAATGTGTATGCATATAGTAATGATAAATGTATTATTCTTTTGAACAGTAAGTGAATTAATTTATAGCCTGTAATCGAGTCGTGGATAGGTAGGCATGCCTATAAGAGTTAGTGCTCGCAGCTGCCAGTGTCGGTATCTATTCAGTATCCAGTGATTTGAGATTTGCATATCTCTAGTGTTAATATTTTTTTCCCCAGTAATTAGTGATCAGTACCCGAGTGGTATCCAGTGTACCTTTTATCCACTGCTGTATTGGTTCAGGCTATTCCAAGACTATTATTATTTTATTGATTGATTATAGTACTGTATTATATGTCACAATTGCCATGATATAGGAGCATTTTTGGTGATGATGTATATTAGTGATTTAATATTATGAAGCATGGATTATTAAATATTGATGTATAACTTAACTATAGTGTGTGTTGTTATTATATGATAATTCATGACTTATCTGTAGTAGATTATTGTATGTTTATATCCCCATTGAGCTATAGTTCAACACGAGTGTTTATCTCCCATGTAGGTTTATAGTTTGGAGCCGAGTTTTTGAAAGGAACATCTGCTGGCCACTAGGAGGAGTTGTGATCTTCTAGTTAGGTTTAAACTTTTGTAAAGTAATGATAATGTCCCATTTTTGTATTACCAATATATGTAAATGTATTTCATATAAACTTTTGTATTTATAAAATGTAAACTTTAATTAGTTAATATTAATGATAACTTTTGGATAAGTATTGTTTTTAGACTTTCTTTTTTTAGCATGAATGTTTATAGTTCTTTAAGTTTGTTACGTAGCGCTCCTTTGTCCTCTCAAGGGGCAATGGGGCATTACAATAATTCTCTATATTATTATGTGTAATGCAATATTTAATTATATATTATAATATAATAATAAATTTGTGTATGAAGAATTGTGAAATTAGTGAATAATTTTTATCTCATTATAGCAATGTAGATTTTTTTTATGTTAAATATTTATTTAGATGTTATTGTCATGAGTTTATTAATGGAAATTATTAAATAAAAATAATAATAACAATTAATATACGAGTTTTTTTTTACATATTTAGCAATTAATGTTAATATTATTTGTTTTTACATATTATACTTTGAATATATAATATTTGAAATATTACAATTGAAAGTAAAGGTTGTTCGAATAAAGATATTATAAATATATTTAAAATAATTAAAAGTGTATTTATTTTATATAGAGTGAACTTGAATATTTTTTATGTATTACCTATTTGATCTGATTTTTATTTTTTTTATTATGCAAAAAAATTTATAAAATACATTAATAATTAATTATTTGAAATATTTATTTATGCATGAGTAAACCTTACTGTTATATTTATTCTTAGGTTAATAAAAATGAATTAATTCGAAAATCAACAATATATAAATCCGGATCCAATAGCCGATGATCTACTAAAGTTGCATGGAAAATACTTTATAGATGTTGTTTGGAGTAATAATGTATGGATGTATATTTACATGGTTATTTTTTAAAAATATTATTAGTTTTATAAATGGACACAGCGATAGAAGAATATATGACTGAAAATTTTTAATTTTCAGGTTGATCATAAAGTATTGTTTGCACGCCAAGTTAGTGTAGATAGCCACTACAGGAACGCCGATCCAAGAATAGTGCCCTACCTTATATTGGCAGAATTTTACGATGTTGCACAAATTGGTGTAATGAATGTGGATTGCAATTTGATAACTACACTTGTGGAGAGGTGGAGACCGAAGACACACTTTTCACCTTATTGTAGCTGAAGCCATAATAACACTTCAGAATGTTGGGATCTTGACCGATCTACCAATTGAAGGACAGGCTGTCACAGGACATTTACAGTATGATTGGGCGGATTTGTGTGGTCAGCTTTTGGGCCAAGTTCTCCTAGAAGACATTTTGAAAGGCCACTAGATTAAAATGATATGGTTAAGTAGGAATTTCAGTTCGTTACTGGCCGATGCAAATGAATACACTGTACAATACTTTGCCCGTGCTTGGATATTACGGTGGATTGTTAAGTCTGTCGCAGTTAAACAATTACATACACTTAATGTGGCTCCTGCTATTAGAGCATTTAGATGAAATGAGAAATTATAATTGGGGATCGGCTTGCTTGGTGTGGCTATACAGGGAGTTATGTCATGTCACCTGGCCAAGTGCAAATGGACTGGGAGGTTATCAGCAGCTAATTTAGATCTGGGCCTAGGAAAGACTGCCTCATTTGCACCTGGCATTTTTGCACAATGTTCTTTTAAATTAGACCATGCCATATGGCAATACGTAAAATTTATTAAATTGTATTTAATGTTTGTATATAATTATTTAATTAATCGTACGATATGCTAATTATTCATTAATTATTTTATCAGGTGGCGATCCTCCATTGATTTAAGAAACAATCATAATAAAAATGTTAATGATTACCGTATGGATTTGACATGCAGCGTCATGATCAGGTTTGTTTATTTTTTAAGCCAATTAATTTGATTCAATATCAAGCAATGGAAATAAAACTCTAACAACGTCATTGTAATTTGTGACATTTTTTTCAGATGGACTGGGAGCCTTACAATGATGTCAACTTATTGCCTAAGTATTGTAGAGATGGTGTTAATAGTTGGTGATCGGTTGTGCCATTAGTATATTTTCATGTTATTGAGTGGCACCAACCTGATCGCTGCCTACGACAATTCGGGATGGAACAACTGATTACATATCCACCTCAAAATAATGATACTATGCATTCGATTGACTTACGAGGGCACAGTGATGTAAATTGTGAAGATAAATTTTCAAGTTTTATTTTTGAGTGGGTAAATAGATGGAATCGGGTTGTGGCAACTCAGTTGTTGAATGCTCCCCTACATCCAAGGTCTCAGTACATGCAATGGTATATTCAACGGACCCAATGCTAGATAACCCAAATTGGTGCTTCAATGGGAGCAACGGTATGAGATGTTTCTATAATATAATTTGAGTAATTGGAATTGTTGTTTTCTAAACAGTTATTTATTATAATACAGGCCGATGGTGTTGAACGAATTTACCATACTGACAATTCATCAAATGAGGCTAGTAATATTCATTTGACATTAGAAAGCATTTTGGGTGCGCTTGGCATAATAGGAAAGAGTTTGATTGATTATCCATGTCAGCTAGTTCCTCATCCTGTGGAGATTCAACCTCTATGAACTCCATATGAAGATTTTCGTTCTACTAGACGTAGCAGGAGAGGCACGTGGGAAAGACGTACAACAGTTGCATCCATTCCTATTTATCCTAGAGTGCATCAGGTCCCTCCACCTTTGTCATGGCCATATATTCCTGACGATATTTCAAGTTCATTCAACATTCCCAGTTTGAGTCAGCAACAATTTTATGATACTCAAGCTAGTTCGTCAAATTTTTATAACTCTCAAGCTAGCCCTTCTAGATTGAATGTTGATTTGAATCTGAGTTTATCGAAAGGTGATCGTCCACCAAACAGCATATACGGTCAAATCAGTTAGATTGCACAACATGATGATTTTTTTAATGATCTTTTGAACAGCTCCAATGTATGTAATGCAATGGGTTTAGCTGATCGTCCATTGTATAGTGGAGAATATAATGATGTTATGCATATATCCTAAGATCCAAACCTAAGTGAGATGGATCCTCAATTCCAAATGCAAAGTAGTTCATCTCGCAATAGTCGGAGGACGAATATGAGATTCTAAATATGTTATATTGGTGGAACTATTGTATTTATACCCAAACGTTGTTAAATGTAATATTTTTTCCAAAACATTAATTTTTGCAAAGAAAATTATATTACATAATATTTTTACATATTATTTTGTGAAATGATAAATTCACATAATGATGTTACATATTGTTCACCAATTGTTAACTTCTAAAGAATTGAGTGGATGATCCAGCAGCACTAGTGCATGTTTTTTTGTTGTGACCAATATTTTCGCATTTACTGTAATGAACAATATTACTCATTTCCCTTCTATCCATCTAATTTTGTATGCACGATATTTTAGGCCGACCCTTCTTTCTCTTAAGTTCCGTATCGGGTACCAATTTAGGACCATAATATATGGGTCAATATGCTTTGTGTGCAAGAGGTCAGAATGCACCATCATAAGTGCCTCAGTAATGGTATAACACTCATCCACAAATGTGAACATGTCAATATGCCTGTGCATGCATGCAGCAATGGCGTGTGAACAAGGCATTTTGGTCCCTTGAAACTTGCTTTACAATGTTGCTATTGGTAAAGGAATTTTGAGAACAATGCGTATGAATTTATATTGTGCAATATTTTTTTTTTAATGCGGAAATGATGAGAGAGTTGAACTTTGTTGACACAACAACAAGGTACTGTGGTATCAAAGTCAAAGATATAGCTCAACAATACCTTGCTGCGGCGTCAGACATTAATGCCGAAGTCAATAACTATGGCACCAGTCAAAATTAGCCTATTAAAGAGCCGAATCCACCATTCCGAAGCCGTAATTGTCATAATAACTAGGGATGAGCATGGACCGGTTAACCGGTCCATGAATACCAAGAAAAACCAGTCCATTAACTATCGGTTTTTTAAAATCACTAACTATTAACCAATCCGTTACTATCGGTTAAGCAATCCATCGGTTTCGAATTATCGGATCGGTTAACCAATGTTATTTCGGTTAACCACTATAATTATAAGATGTATTTATAAAAAAATTAAAATGTACAAAATACTTAAAAATAAAAATTACAAACCAAATATAATTTAATATAATATTTAATTATAAATATAAAATAAAAATATTATGTCAATATGTATGTATAGGATATAAAAATGTAATAAATAGAAAAATTATAATTTATTAATTTTATTAAATATTAATTATTACTTGCAACGAAAATTTTTATTTTTAAAGCCAAATATATTTAATTTGAATTGCAAGTATTAAATACTACCTATAAAAATATTAAAACTAACATTCCACATTTTAATTGAATATTATTTATCATATTAAATTTTAATAATTTAAATATAAAATATTTTAATTAAAGAGTTAAAATTATTAAATTAATTACAATTAAGAATTAATTATATATATTAAAAAGTTTGAAAAGTAAAAAATTTTGTATGTGTGAAAATAAAAATTTATCACATATGTAACTTTTCGTTAATATATTAATTTTATATAACTTTTTAAATATATTATAATTTTTATTATTGAAAAATTGATAAATTAAAAAATAATAATAAATATTAAATATGAATATATTAAATAATTAATAAATTAATTAAAAATTCGGTTATCGATTCGATTAACCGATTGTATGAGTCAAAATCAGTTAATTAATATAAATTTTTTTAAAATACTAATTATTAATCAATTTATTGATTTGAAATCCCTTGTAATAACCCCAAACCCCCGATTTTATTAAATACTTTTGCACTTGGTCAAATCTTTGTCCCTCCCTAGTGAGCGATCAGTACAAGTATCGCTTGCTGCGGACCGAAGCAGCAAGAGCGGAAAAAGAGGGTTTCTTAAACTAGTTTTAACTTATGAAGAGGTTGAAGCTTTTGTCGCCTTTAATAATAATCGTCGCATTATCATCATCATCGTCATCGGCCGTAAATTACAAAGCCGACGGCACCAAATGGAAGATCCTCACCAAACACAACTTCTCTTCTCAGATCAGGCTCCATCCTCACATCCTCCTCTTCGTCTCCGTACCCTGTAACGGCCATTTTTTTACATGTACATATATATATATATATATATGTAGATAATAGATAGATGCTAATTTCTGCTAATTTTCCTGTTTGGTAAACAGGGTCAGGGGAATCTCGATCGCTAATGAATGAGATAAGTGGTTTGGTTAGGGAAAGGGATGATGAATTAGGACATCTTACATTGATGTATATGCGAAGAAACAAAGAAAAGATGCTAAGTGAAGCTGTTGGTGCTACTGATGGAATAACGATTATATACTATCACTATGCTTTTCCTTATAAATATCAGGGCAGACTTGTTGGTAGAAATATAATCTCTTCTGTTCTTCCTCATATCTCAGTTTCTCCCAATGAAATCCCCCTCGCAGCTGTTAATTCTAAGCAGGAGTTAAAAACATTCCTTGAATCCACTGATAAGGCTTTACTACTTCTTGAATTTTGTGGGTGGACCCGTAAGTTGCTGGGTAACAAGATGCGAAATGGAACTTTTGAATTTGGTGGTTTTTTTCTTTCTTTTCTTTTTATTTTTTATTTTTTTCTTTTCTTTTTATTTTTTAAGACTTTGAAATCATTCGGATTTACTTATATGCAATTGAAAATACAAATCAGTTTCAGGTTTCAGTGGAGATAATGTTAGAATTCCACAACCCCAAGGGGAGGAAAACCAGAAGGTGGTGGTATTTTCTAATCGTGTAATTCCTGGGCTTGTGGCTGGAATTATTTAGTTCAATGCCTCGTAACTAATTCTTAGTTCTTTATAATTCAATTACAGGAGGCAGAAAGTGCAAGTTTAAAATGTGGCATTCAAGAAGGGTTCCGCGTAATTCCTGGGCTTGCGGAATTTAGCGATGTTAATGCTAGTTCTGAGACTATTAGGAGTAACAATGCAGGACGGTCTTCTTGTACCTTTGAAGAGTTTAAGAAGTTTGATTCTTTCTTCTCTGGCTTCATTAATGTTGCCAGAGAATTCTTCCTGCCTTCAGAAAGGTATAGGTTTGCTCTGGTTTCAGAAAGTTCACTGCTTTCATCTCATCTTGTTGGGGATTCTCGTTCATGGTCCGTAATGCTTTACTATAATGGATGCCCAAGTTGTTCTAAGATTCTGAAAGAGGGGGATGACCTTAAGATGTTTCTTCTAAACGACGAATCAATTGTCACAGAGGTATGTGAAGCTCTGCTTTGCTGTTAAATCCTTCTTATTCTAGTTTTTCAGTGGCTGAAATCAAGATAAATCAATATGGATTGGGACTCTAAAAAGATTTGCTTCATATAGAATGAACCATCCAATAGTTACAAATTTGTGACATGATTGTATAAAATCGCTTGATAAATATCATTGCTTGGAAGGAGTTTTAGGTCGTTGGTACAATGTTAATGATGCATGACGTATAGGCCATAACTATGTATATCCAAAGAAGTGTCCTTTGTTTTAGTCATTAAATTTAGGGAAAAACCATAAAAACACAAATGTACTAATTTCTTTTTGCCATTTACATACCTCAACTATACTATTACACACATCTATTTTCCAAAACCAAGAGTGTGAATGCAATATCTAATGGGCATGTGTACATTATGTCATGGAAAAAAGCAATACTCATTCGGTCTCATAATTTTTGTCCATTTTTCTTTTTACACATATTAAGAAATTGTAGTTATTATATTTAAAGAATAAAATTTTTCCTATAACTTTCTAAATGGCACTATAAAAATCATGATTAATAACATAGTATGGGAAATTTAAATTACAATTACTAAGATAAAATTAAATAGGTTATAATAGACAATTTATATATTAACTATAATATAGAAAAGGAAAGTGGACAACATTGAAAATGGAAAGGTGGACAAAAATTAGGGGATGGAGGAAGTAATATTTTAAGGACCATTTGCAAATCTATACTATTTGAACATCTTATTACACATCTTTACTTGTAAGAAATTTATTATTTGCCCACCTCTACTTGTAAAAAAAAAGGGATCATTTATCCACCTTAACACTCTTCCGATTTTTCCGAACTAGCTTCATTTTCTATAGTTAATACTTTATTCATTTTTATCCTTATAGTATATAACAATGAACAGAATTATACCATTTCATCAAAATTATAGAATTATCAGGAAGAAAAGAATTAAATTAAAATGAGAGTAATAATTATACAGTTTTCTGTATTTTATTTTCTTAAAAAATTGGAATATTTATTTTTTATAGAAAATTTAGAAAACGCGTTTATTTATCAAGAAATGAAAAATTAGAGTATTTATTTTTTATATATATGTGTATGTATGTATATATACATATACATATGCGTATGCATATCAATAAATGAAAAATTAGAGTAATTATTTTTTACATATATGTGTATGTATGTACATACATACACATAGATGCATATGCACATATATATTAATAAATGGTAAATTAGAGTATTTTATTATTTTTTGATAGTCCCGCTCAAATAAAAGATGTGCTGTTTCACCCAAAGCTTTAAGCTCAGTTTCAGTTGTTACAGGGAGCCTACCTCTTCCTACCTCTAGGCTATTTCTGCTTTGATATCGCCTTATGTTGTGCTGAGGTTGGTTGAAAATGTTGAATATAAAAATCTATAATTATAATTAAAATTAAGAAATGAAATAGTATAAACAAAGTTAAGAATTTTATATTCTAAATTGCAAAGAATTAAAAGCAATTGAGAAAAAAGATATTTTCTCATAATTGTGACAAGAATAAAATATGTCCAATTCTTTGTAATAATCAATCAATTACTTACTATTTTGTGCTTTTTACCTATTAATCATATTTTATTTAGTTATTTTTCCATTTCAATTTTTCCTATTTCATGATTTTATATTAATTGTAGATTAAGTCAGGTTACATATGGGGCCAGGGAGGCTTAAAGCTCTGGGAGAAATGATATCTTCAGAAATGCTTTCTTATTCTTATTAATTGTTTATGTGTGTCAATGCATATGGTGGAGCTTTTTTTCTTTAAACATTTATCTAATCATTGTTGAAGCAATTAGAATTTTTTTTAGTGTTTGGCTGATGCTTGTATTTTTATCATTTTCATAACATATGATCTTTGTACTGATTTATTTTTGAATTCTTGGTATGGTTTAATTTAAAGATCTATGAGCCTTTATTTGTCATGTTCTTTTTCCTTCTGATGTTTTCTTAGAAAAGTGATATATTATGTTGTGGTTTTGAATTCTATTAATATGGAGGGGCTATTCTATAGCTACTACGGGCCCTGTGTTTCTTCTGATGTACTCGTTCTCCTGTTCGGCTTTTTGCTTTTTTGTACATGGCATTGCTCTTGAATTCTTTTGCCCTTTGTTTGATTTTTATTTTTTTATTTTTTTTGGATTAGCAAAGCTTATTCCCTATTTTATTGATTAGCATGTATCTTTGGCATTGTTTAGCTTGAAGGTAATGGAGAAGATCTTGATATTGCCATCCCTGCAAATAAGCCATCTGTACTTCTGTTCGTGGACAGATTTTTGGATTCATCAGAAACTAAAACAAAGAGCAAGGAAGCTCTTGATATATTAAGAAAACTAGCTCTGCACCATCAGATTTCAGACCAGATGGGTGACAAGTTTGAAACATCCTCCATTCAAGCTTTCCAAGAATATAAAAGTACATCTGGACATCCAAGGTTAAAGCTATCTCCAATGGCTCAGAAGATTAAATTACAGGAGAAAATGTCTGTCATAATTGTGAATAAGGGAAAGCATGCCGTTTTAGATAATTTAGCTTCAGATTTACAAGGCAGTTCGTTGAATGAAATCTTGACATACCTTCTTCAACAAAATAAGGAAATAAAGTTGAGCTCAGTTGCAAAAGAGGTTGGTTTCCACCTTTTATCTGATGATGTGGACATTAAACTAGCCGATAAATTACTAAAAGATCCTAAGGTGGAGGATAAACAAGTTGCAGCTCTACCATCCGAAGAAGGCTTTGCTAGAACTGGTGATAATCTAGACAAAGATTCTGTGTCAAACCATAAGGAAGGATCCCAACTTACTAATACTGGATATACTTCTCATAATGATGAAGAGAAGACAACTTATGGTTATGCAAATAGACACTTGTTTCTTGGGGAACCCGATCAGCTTGTATCAGATGATGGCCTAGCTATTTTAGAAAACGCGAAGACTGAAGAAAAGTGTTCTACCCAAGTGGATCTGTCAGCGGAAGAAGAGCTTAACTCCCAAAGTTATAGGGGTTCTTTTTGTTTTTCAGATGGAAACTACCGGTTACTAAGAGCTTTGACTGGTGAGATGAGGATTCCATCTTTAGTAATAATTGATCCCCTTTCGCAGCAGCATTATGTTTTTCCAAAGCAGATGATTTTCAGTTATTCTTCCCTGGAGGATTTTCTTTACAGATTTCTTAATGGAATTCTTATCCCATATCAGCACTCTGAGTCCGCATCAGAAAACTGTAGGGAAGGAACTTGTACACCATTTTTGAATGTTGATTTCAATGAGGCAGACTCCATCCCTCGAGTTACTTCTCAAACTTTCTTAGAACAGGTTCTTGGTTTCAATCAATCCGATAATGACAATGCTTCTCAACCTCAGAAGGAGAATGTGCTGGTCCTGTTTAGTAATAGCTGGTGTGGGTTTTGCCAAAGAATGGAGTTAGTTGTTCATGAAGTACATCGAGCCATAAAAGGATACATGAACATGTTGAAGACGGGATCTTGGGATGGGGAAATGGTGCTTAATGATGGTGAGTCTCATTCTAAAGTGCCATTAGTTTTTCTTATGGTCAATTATGTTTTTTTGCGGCCTCTAAGGATTAGCTTTCCATAAGAATTATTTCTGGATTGCTTCACTTATAAAGTTGAAAGTAGGTTAGTTTCTTTGACACCTGATATTGTCTAGATCTTGGAAGGATTTTAATTTTTCTTTCCATTTATTATAGGTGAAAGTTTAAATACGAACTCCAAAATGAACATTCTCAAATGTACTTAATTACAGAGGGACATTTAGGCAGGTTTGCAATTATCTTTCCCTGAATAGGAATTAAGGTGGAATATGAAGGGCAAGCTATAGTATTTATTATACGGTATCCCCTTGATTAGGATTGAAAACCGGAGTTATTTTATTTTTTTCCCTTTTTTTTCAGTGGATGTTTGATGCTTGAAATATAAGGTTTATTTGACCGCTTGCAATTCTTTTTATTTTATTTTTTATTTTTTTAAAAAGAGTTTGCTTATCGAGATATAAAAGAGGTGTGATATTAAGCATGAAGAGGACTAAAAATGATGGAGAAGGGATTTTGGAAGTAATGGAGAAGGAAATTTATCAGAGGACTAAAAATGAGTAAGGAAGCAGTTAGAATTTATTAACTTTTCTAAAGAGGTTTGATATTAAACATGAAGAACCACTTCAAAGTTTTTATAATATCTTATGTTACTCCATTGCTGCTCAAAATTAGTATCCTAGGTTAATTGTTGATAATGGTGTACGTTCATTGATATCTCACCTCTCTTTCAAATGAATCAGAAAGTAAGGTTAGGAGCACAATTACACCTACATTTACTATTTTCTGTTCCAAATTAGTATCCTAGGTTAATTGTTGATGATGGTTTACGTTCATTGATATCCCACCTCTATTTCAAATGAATCAGAAAATAAGGTTAGGAGCTCAATTACACCTACATTTACTATTGTCCTTTCACCTCTAACTCAGTTCTGCCCTATGTGTTAGTAATCGGCTTTTCTTATGAACTATCAAGTTTGACAAAATATTAAACATGTGGCAGACAACCTGAAGAATGCAATTTTAAAGCTTCCCAAAATCTTCCTGATGGATTGCACATTGAATGATTGCAGTTTAATTCTAAAATCAACAAATCAGGTATGCCACTTACTGAATTTGCATCAAACTTTTGTTGTCTCTTATTGAATGTGCTTCAAACATTTTGCTGTCGCATGTTTTTGAAATTGTTTATATAGTTCAATCAATTTTCCTTGATAATTGACCAACTCATTGAGCATGTTTAGCAAGGTGCGTATGTTTGATATTTGTCCTCCTAAATGTAAATGTTTGAAATATATACTAAATATTTATTGAAATTTATCATGTAGCCAATAACATAAATGCAGGTGTTGACTCGCATGATTTGTGCCTTAATCTAGTGCCTTAACCAAAGGGATTAGGCCTGCTAGAATTGTGTGTAGAGATTCTATTTAGACTAGGTATTTATTGTATACAAATGTAATTTTCTTCTTTAAGTCATAGCATTTGTATGTAAATGCTTGTAATACTCCTATATAAAGTGTGGGAATTATAAAATCTTCCCTTTAAAATTCTTCATGGTATCATAGCCTGGTTCTAGAAACCCAGGTTTTCACTTTCTTAAAAAACCCTACAATAGGGGCAATCATGCTATTCGCCACCATAGAGTGGTGCATGAATCGGTCACTGGAGGAGCATGAACCCTACAATAGAGTGGTGCATGAACCCTACAATATATCAATTTGTAGGTTTATGTTTTGTTTGGGATTTTTGCGATATTTGTTTTTGGGACTTTGTTGTTGGGTGTATTTCACTTCCAAAGTGCACTTTTGCTCTATGCTATTGGAATTTCACTATGTGTTTCTCTTGCTAATCACAAGAAGACAATGAGTACTATTAGTGACAATCTCTCATTGCAAACTGGTCTCGTAAAAGCTTTGTGGAAGTAATTATCTCGCTTGGTTAAGGTCTTACCATTTATTCATCAAATTTTAAAGCTATAGGCTTGTAGGGATATGTTATCAAAGATAGAAGGAAGCCTAATCCAACTAATCCTACCTATAACTAGTGGGAATCTTAGTTCTCGTCATATCATGGCTTGAAGATTTTTGAGAAAGAGTTTTTGATTAATCTCTTATGTATTAACAATCAATTTACATGGATATTTATACAAAAGAATTTAAGTTTAACTAGAAAGGATACAAGAAATGCGATAATATCAAATCTCTACAAATTAGGACCTAAATATATTTGTCAACACTCCCCCTCAAGTTGGTGCAAAGATATCACACATGCCCAACTTGCGCACCAAGGCATTTAAGGTTGGATTGTCGAGTCATTTTGTAAACACATCGGTTAGTTGCTTTTCTGATTACACATGAAACAAACTCAAGACTATTTGTAAGCTTTTCCTTGATGAAGTGCCAATTTCTATGTCTTTTGTCTGGTCATGCTGAACATGATTATGAGCAATACTGATGGTGGCTTTGTTGTCACAATATTAGTCTCTTTTTTTAGACGGTCTTAATTCTTCTATTAGCTTTCTAGCTAAAAAAGTTCACAGATTCTATTAGCTTTCTAGCAAAAAAAGTTCACTGACACCTTGAGCCATAGCTCTGTATTCTACTTCAACACTTGATCTAGCAGCTGCACTTTGCTTTTTGCTTCTCCAAGTAACTAAGTTTCCTCCTGCAAGTGTACAATAACCGGATGTAGATCTTTTGTCATCTAGAGATCCAACCAAATTTGCATCTGTAAAGGTTTCTATTTGGAGGAGACCATGTTTGGAGAAAAAAAGACTTTTCTCTAGGGCAGACTTCAAATGCCGCAAAAATGTGGAAGATAGCTTGCATGTGAGAATCTTGTGGATTATGCATGAATTGACTCACCAAGTTGACTGAATAGGCTTTGTCTGGCCTAGTTTTTAAGAGATACATGAGTCTTCCAATCAATTGACTCTCTAACTTCTACTTGTAGCTTGTGATTGTTCTCAATAGGCAATTCTGCTGGTTTGCAACTTGTCATACCAGTTTCTTTCAAGAGATCCGGAATATATTTTTTCTAAGAAATAAAGATTCCCTTTTTTTGATATGGCAGTCTCAATTCCCAAGAAGTATTGCAATTTTCCTAGATCATTGATCTCAAATTCTTGAGCCAACGGCTTCTTCAGTTTGGCCATCTCCTCTTTGTCATCTACTGTCAACATAAACTATATGGAGAGTGAGTTTACCTTTGTTATGTCTTATGAAGAGAGTATGATCAACATTGCTTTGTCGGTAGCCAAAAAAGATTATGACTTTACTGAATTTGTCAAACCATGTTCTAGGCGATCGCTTCAATCCGTACAAAGCTTTCTTTAGTCTATATATCTTCCCTTGACTACGTTCATCATCAAATCCATGCGGGATCTCCATAAATACTTCCTCTTCCAAGTCTTTTTGAAGAAATACATTCTTCACACAAAACTGTTGCAAGTCCCAATCTAGATTAGCTACACAGGATAACAAAATTCTGATTGTGTTCATTTTAGCAATAGGAGCAAATGTCTCTTGGTAATTCACTCTATAAGTGAATCTCTTAGCCACCAATCTAGCTTTGGTAATCCATTATTGCGGCAAGTTGTAGCATACAAGGGAGATTTGTTGGATATTGCATAGTTGACCAGGTAGAGGTTGTAAAAAGGGGAGCAAAATGAGAAATCAAGCAAATCTAAATGAGGTGATGGGACCATCTGGAGACATCCATTGCTGGCACTTTTTTCTAGTGAAGATATTCAATATTTAAGGAGACTTGTGTCTTAGCTCATCAATTGTTGGTGCCTCTTTATCAAATCATGTAATGCATTTTGTGCTGACCTTGATAATTTTTCCAATAGCATAGACTCTTAAGCAAATAGACACATGACATGCACTTCTAAAGATTTTTTAACCTATTCTTTATGTACAAAAGGAGATAATGTTCAAATAGCGGATGAGTCTTTTATTAAATGCAATCCAACCCAAAAATTGATTTCGAACTTTATCCTAGTAGTTGGGTGGATATAGGTGAGATTTTCATCTTTTAGTTGGTCAGATAAGTTTAACATGTGCTTGTTTTTGCCAGTGTTGTTAAAAGGGCGCTTGAGGCTTGAAGCTCAAGTGGCGACATCAATATCGCCTTAAGCGATTACTTCTTGCTCGAGGCGTAGCGAAGTGGCAGAAGTGACGGAGTGATGGCATCAAGCTCTTCAAATTATTTTCCAAAAAAAAAAAATATTTAAAAGGAAATTAATTTTAAACAGTCCTATGTAAATGTAACTGTAAGGAAAAAAAAAGTAGCACGTTGTGACGCACGCCGAAGTCCGGAGGCCCGAAAATCCGCTTTTAGGGTATCAAGAGAGGTTCATAAGACCGGCAAACATTACGGGGGTGTCTATTTTGGGCAATAAGAGGTGTTTTAGAGTCGCCACCCAATAAAATATTGGGAAAGTTCATTTAACCTCACCGAGTTTAAAACAAAGCGTATGAGTCTATATTGGGCAACAAGTGATATTTTGAAATTCCCATTCTAATCGAACATTGGAAATGGTTCATCTAATCCCATTAATCCTAAAACGATGCATATTAGTGTATTTTGGGCAACGAGAGATATTTTGGAAGTTTCATTCCGATAAATCATTGTAAATGGTTCATCTAATTTCACGAACCCTAAGACGATGCATGATAGTCTATTTTGGAGAACATGAGATATTTTGGAATTCGCTTCCCAATAGAACATTGGAAAGATTTATCTAATCTCGTGAAGCCTAAAACTAGAGAGAGTTTGGGATTTCACTCTTATTCATACTTTAGTTAAAATAACAATTGAGTTTTCGAAATTTAAAATTCCATTCATTTTTTCATACAGTTCAAGGCAATTATTAAAGCGTAGATCAACTGCATAATGAAAGCTGTAAATAAGGCAATATTAAAATAAAGTAAGTAAAAAGGCATTAACTTACAACAAAACTAGGGGCGGAATATAACTCCCACTGTAAATGAAACGTAAACCATACATAAAACGGGATATTTATTAGGGATGAAAACATTGGTCTTTGCATGCATGCTTAAAAAGAATAATGTTGAAGTGTCGATTTTGTTTGGAGGGAAAATTAGGACGTTGGTCCTATTTTATTCAAGAAAGCTTCATTCGTTTGTAGAAATCTTTTGCCGCCTTTTTATATCAACAAATACATAAGTACATTTATAATGAATAGGAATTGAGAAACATAAACTAATGGGAGAAATATGGTAAAAGAAATGAACCGAATCGTTGTTCTCGAAACATCCTAGTTCTCTTTTCCGGCATCCAATATTCAACAAAATAATGAAACTCATAAAACAACACAAATAATACGTTAGCAAAATAAAGACATCGAAGCAAGATAAATAATCAAAACAATAGGAAAATATGGAAGTGAGTTACCTAAGGTGAATAGGAATCGAGAATTGAAGAAAAGGAATGGAAATAATCAAAGAAGAAGAAAGAAAGAGGCCCAGGGAAGGCCAGATCACCCGAGCAACGGCCGTTCCTGGGGCGACCGATGGGTGGAAGGAATTCCTCGCGAAGGCCGTTGGTGAGGCCTTCAGTCCGCCGGTCAACTCCAGACCTCAAAAAAAGGGAAAAAATCAACTTAAATCCAAGTTTTCATATTTTAATACATTTTTCATACATTATATTATCAACAAATCAAATAAAGCTATAAAACGGATTAATTAAAATAAATTAATTCATGTTTAGTCTAGAATGTTTACTCTCGAAATATTAATTTTCGGAAGGTGAAGTCGCGTGGAGTTTCCTTGAATTCTACAAGGTTGTTGACCGAAGAAAACTATCAAAAACAATTTTTTTTTACCAAAAATTGTTCTTTTCAAAAAATTTGGAATATTGAGAAAATAAATCAAGAAAAAAGAATTTATTTCTTTCTCAATTTCACTTCTACGATAGTTTCAAATCTTTTGAAAGATAAATCGAGTGAAGAAAATTGATTTTTCTTTCTCGAGTTCTTCCAAGTTTTTTTCGAAAAGTTTTGAAAGAAAAAAATTCGATACAGAAAGAAAATTTTTGCTTATGAAAATTTTCAACTTTAAAAATTGCCAACCCCCTAACTCGACCCTCAGCCTGCTATTTATAAGCTAGCAGAAGATAAGATAAAAAATTCAAATTTTTTTAAAATTCAAATTATCTTTAGAGATAGATATCAAATCTATTTGAATTCAAATTGGATTTTAGAAAATAAAATCAAATTTTTTTGAATTCGAATCAGATTTTAGAAGATAAAATCAAATATTTTTGAATTCAAATTAGATTTGGAGATAAAATCTAATTTTTTGAATTCAAATTAGATTTTATAAGATAAAATAAAATTTTTGATATTTATCTTATGGATAAGCACTAAGAAAATGCAATTTTATTCTGCAAAACACCCACAGGACCTGATCGACGGGCGCCCCTCAGCCTACCGACGGGCGTCGGTCACGGGGATACTCTTGACTTTTGAGCGGTGGGCACCCATGTGAGGGACAGGCACGAGCTACGGGCGCCGCTCGCTGACCGACGGGCGTTGGTCGCTGAAAAAAAGCAAAACCTTAAACCAAAAGGCTCTTTCCTAAGCAAAAGAGAAACTTTAAGGATTTTCAGTCACTAATATTCCTAAAATTTGCGAATTTTAAGGGCGACAGCTTATAACTTCACTCATTTACCTATGGAACAAATACTGTGATTTTTATCGGGTAACTCTGAGCTGGGTTGTCTTGGAACCCGGTGTTTACACACGTCAATATAACTTCCATAATGAGGTGCACTTCTTCTGTCTCCTCATCTCTTCTCCACTCCTCTTTTGTGCTATGCTACTGGAGAACTTTCATTCATTAGGCTCTTTGTTCTTCTTCCTTTTTTATATTTTAATTTTTTTTTAATATTTTGCTTCATTGTATGTGTAATGTAATCATAGCTAATCTCCAAAAAAATAGATACGAATACAAGTGTAATTTTTGTGATAAAATTACAAGCCGAGGAGTTTGTCGGATTAAAGAACATTTGGTTGGTGGATTTTGAAATGTTTCAAAGTTTCTCAAGTGCCCACCTCATTTGTGTAAGGAGATTATAGAATTCATGAAAAAGGAGGAAGCCAAAGTGACAAATGTAATGATGTCAAACATGCCAGATTATGAGGATTATGACTTTGGGAAAGGGGAAGAAGAAGAATGGGAATTAGAGGATCAAGCTAATCTTTTGGGTAAAAAACGAGGTGAGGCTGCTGCTAGTGGTGGGGGGAAGTAGCAAGCTTCCCATTCCAAAAAAGCCAAATAGGGGAAGGAGCAAGCCTCCTTCCAAAAAAGACAAAGACAAAGGATCTTTTAGATAGGTAACCCTGACGTAGAAAAGGTGATGGAAGCAAGGAAGTTGAGCAAAGGCAAACGACAAACAATAAATGAGGTTTGCCAAAAAAAAGTAAATAATAAAGTTTGAAGGGATGTTGCTTGATGGTTCTATGATGCGGGCATCCCATTTAATGCAACAAAATGTGATAACTTCAAGGTGGTGGAAGCAAGGAAGTTGAGTAAAGGCAAACAACAAACAATAAATGAGGTTTGCCAGAAAGAATTGCGTAATAAAGCTGGTTGGGATGTTGCTCAATGGTTTTATGATGCGGGCATCCCATTTATTGCAACAAAATATAATAGCTTCAAGGTGGCAGTTGAATCAATTGGGCAATTTGGAATGGGCAATAAGCCACCTAGCTACCATGAGGTGAGGGTTCCTTTGCCAACCAAAAAGTTGATTAAGTGAAGAATTTTGTGAAGAATCATGGACAGGATTGGGCAAGGTTTGGTTGTTCCATATTATCTGATGGGTGACGTGACTGGTTTCCCAAAGAGAAATTAACTTTTAGGTGAACCCTCCAAAGGTTCCATTTTCATTAAATCTATTGATGTTTCTGACATCATTAAAGATGCAAATGCAATGTTCCAAATGCTTGATGAAATGGTTTGAGTATATTGGAGAGAAGAATGTGATTCAAGTGGTGATGAATAATGCTTCTAACTACAAGAAAGCGGGAAAATTGTTGGAAGCAAAGAGGCCTAACTTGTATTGGACTCCTTGTGTAGCACACTATATTGATTTGATGTTTGAAGATATTGGCAAGATACTATAAGTGGAAGGGAGAGATCCATTTCCTTGAGTGTTTTCATTCATAGCAGAACTGGTGTGCTGAATATGATGAGGAAATACACAGGGAAGAGAGAATTGGTTAGGCTTGCCATCACTAGGTTTGCCACCTCTTCCATCACTTTAAGATCTATCTATATTCAAAAGAATAATTTGAGAAAGATGTTCACAAGTGAGGAATGGACCAGTTGGCAACGGTATAGGGACCCAGTTGGCAAGAGGATTACTGTCATTGTTTTGAATGATAGTTTTTGGAAAAATGTCCTATATTCTTTTAAATTAACTTGTCCTCCTAAAAAAGTTTTAAGGATGGTTGGTGAGAGAAAACCAACCATGGGCTACATTTATGAGGCTATGGATAGAGCTAGAGAAGCAATTGCCAAGGCATTTAATGAGTGTGAGGAACAATATCAAAGAGCATTCGATATCATTGATGCAAGGTGGACTGCTTAATTGCATCAACCATTGCATGCTGCAGGCCATTACCTAAATCCAGAATTTTTTTATGCCAATCCTGAAATTCAACAATGTAATGAGGTAATGACAGGTTTATATAAATGCATTGCAAGGTTGTTTCCCGATACAGAAGTTCAATACAAGATCATTGATGAATTGTCATTGTATTGGGATGCTCAAAACCTTTTTGAAAATGATATGGCTATTAGGCAAAGGAGTAAAAAGCACCATGTAACACCTAAATTCTCAATACATATTTATTCTTACTTTTAACTAAATAATGTAATTAATTTAAAATTAATTTCAGCTTATTTGTGGAGTTCATGTGGTTCTACTGCCCCTAATTTGCAATTTGAGTCTTTAGCCTTATTGTAGTGCCACCGGCTGTGAGAGGAATTAGAGCATTTTTGAACATGTGAGCACTAAATTTTATAGTTTAAATCATTTACAATCACCAAATAACTTCCTATTTTTAAGATTAGAAGAAAGTAGAAACTAATATCTATAATCTTTATTCTTTTTCTTATATCCCTAGCTTCATAGCAAAAAGAGGAATAGACTAGCACAAGCCCGTTTGAATGACTTGGTGTTTGTGAAATACAATCGTGCACTAAGGTGTCAATTCAATAATCGTGACACCATTGATTCCATTCTCCTAAGCGAAATTGATAATAGTAATGAGTGGTTAAGGAGGATGGATGATGAAGATAATCAAGATGATGGTTTTGTATTTGAAGATGATTCTCTTACATGGGCACAATAAGTACGGTTGCTGGTGTCCTCGAACCGCTTTATGGTACTAGATTTTGTATTTGAACCGCTAGGGGTCCTCGTGTTCTTGTGGATAAGAGGTGGAAGAGGATGAATCTATTGATATTGGAGTTTTGGATGAAGGAGGAGAGGTGGAAGACTTAAATGATGATGATAATATATTTTAATTTCTTTATGGATTTGTTTTTCCTTTCATTTCTTGTTTGAACAACGTGTTAATATTTGGTACTTGTTCACATTTCTTTGTAACTTATTGTTCACTTTTCTTTGTGACTTACAATTCTATGTTATTAATGCATGTTAGGTTTTTAGTTGTTATTATTTATGGATAATATATTTGTAATTTGTGAGACCTATGCGACTCGAATACGTGAGGCGCGTGCCTCGCGCTACAAGAATTTACCCTTTGCGTCTCGGTGGACCTTGCTCTATTGACAACACTAGTTTTTGCTAGGGGTAAGCATGGTTTGGTTTTCGGTTGTAACCGAACAAAAATAACCGAAAACCGAAATTTGATAAAAATTATAAATTGAAACTGAAATTAACTTGTATCACTAATTGAAACCAAATTAATTAATAATTTTGGTTATTTTGTAGGAAAAAATGATGTTTTAAAAATTTTGGTTTTTTGATTATTAACTTAATTGATAAATCGAACTTTGCATTTTTTACTAACAGGAACCAAACCAAATAATTGAATTTATTTAGTTTGGTTTTCGGTTGTATTTGAACTGTGCTCGTCCTTAGGTTCTGCTAAACCAATCAACCAATTTGTTCCCACTATATCGATTTACATGTATGAGGCATTGCCTTCTTGATAAGAAAATGGAGAAAAAGCATATTACTTTTAGCAAGAATTGATTAGTAGTTGTTTTGGTCATGTGTCGACCTTCAGTTTGACTCCCAATGGAACCGTAAATAAAATATTAAATGTAGGGCTCATGATCCATTTTCTTTAGGAAATAGATTAAAATTTTCTTTTTGCTTTTTGCGCTTTTTTTTAAAAGGAAAATAAGATTAAACTTGCTCTCTCTTTTTTTTTTTGGGATGCTTACAAAAAAACTCTTACCATTTAAGTCAATTCACGGTTAAAACCCTATTGTTGAAAAACATAACAATTAGACCCATAACTTTTGTGGGCCATTTCAATTAAGCCTCTCTATCCATAATTCTTCTAAAATAAATGGAAATATGAATTTTTTTTAGATGAAAAAAAGAAAACAAAATAGAAGAACTAAGTAGCTACCATGTCCAGGAGTGAATCCCCCGCCATATGCCCAGAATGGAAATATGAACTTTCATTCAAGAGATAATTATTTTGAGTTTTTTTTTTTGGAATTAAATTATTTTGGGTTTTATTTAATAGTTAATATCAAATTTAATAATGACTTTTTTTTTGTTTTTAATAATTAAATGGGGTTATTTTCTTTAGCTTTACTACTTTTATCCAAATAAATAATATCTTTAGAAAAATACCAAGAGTTAAAAAGTTAGTAGCAAATATGTGTTAAAAATCCTAAGCATGTTTGTAGTCTGTACACTGGCTAAATATATGAGTTAATTTGTACAATAGGTCCCTTAACTTTATGGCTTGTAACAATAGTCACTGAACTTGAATTTATGACACTAAAATCAACTAACTTTACTGTAACTAAAATGTTTGATTAACCAATTCCTATTAGTTCTTTTCTGTTAGCTAATGACAAGAATGGTTCCCTTTAATTTCTATAATAGTCAGAGGCAGCCAATAGTTGAATTCTCCCATCTCTATTTAAACGATTGATAAATGTTGACTGAACAGTGGCATTCTATCATTATGGAGATAGGAGAAGTCAAATGTTGACTGGGCTCTAATTATGATAGAAATTAAAGGGAACCTTGTCATTTGAAAGGAACCAATAGGCACTGGTTAAGTAAACTTTTTAATTATAGTAATTGATTTTAGATTGACAAATTCAAGACCAATGATTTTAGTGTTACAACCTATAAAGTTGAGGAACCATGCAAATTACCCAAATATATGATATAGGGGTGTTATTCACGTCCCTTTTTTTATTTTTTATTTTTTACAACTCTTTTTTTATATTCATGCATGCTTAATAGGACTGCAAAATTGAAAAATGAGCCGAACCATGATTAATTTGGACAGTTTGGTTTGGTTTATTTGGTTTTTAGTCAATTTGATTTAGTTCTTAGATGTCAAAAATGGAAACAACCGAACCATTAGGAGTTTTCACTGATGCAGTTTTTGTGTTATATATATGAATATATGCTAAAAAATATCACATAATATTGAAAATATATCCCAAAATCCCCAAACCGAATGATTGAAATAGTTTGGTTTAATTTGGTTTGGTTTACCATCAAGCTTTGATTTTGTTAGGTCTTTAAATTTTAGAAGTTCGGTTTGGGATTGCTTTGATTCTGAACCGAACCGAAACGATCATTGGGTAGCCATAACGCTAAAAGTCATAATTTTGAAAACAATAAATCGGAAGGAATCAATTGGCACCAGTTAAACAAAGTTTTAAGTTACAGTTTTTAAAGTCGGGTGATTTTAGTGTTATAAATTCTAGATTAGTGACTTTAGTGTTATAACCCATAAAGTTGAGGAACTTATTGTGGAAGTTACCCAAATATATGACATAGGTGTGATATTTATTTCTTTTTTCTGTCAACACTTTTCAATGTTCATGCACGCTTAATAGGATTGTGCAAAATTAAAAAACGAACCGAATAATTTGGACTGTTTGGTTTGGTATATTTGGTTTTTGGTCTATTCGATTTGGTTCTCATTCCAAAAGTTCGTCCCATTCAGTCTAGTTCTTAGAGGTCAAAAACTGAAAGAGCTGAACCAACATAAAGACTCAAAACAATGTCGCTTTTGTGTTATATATATGAATATATGTTAAAAAATTATTTCTTAATATTGAAAATATATAGGCCCAAAGGCCCAAAACCGATTAAATTGAACTGAACTAATTGAAATAGTTTGGTTCAATTTGGTTCTCCAAACTTTAGTTAGGTTCTATAAATTTTAGAAGTTAGGTTTTTGTACAACCCTAATGCTAAAAGTCATAATTTTGTAAACAATGAATCCTTAGTAATGATGTATTTTTTAAATTCAAGTTGAATGACAAGCAGTCTATTTTAAACAATTATTTTTAATTTTTTGAAAAATATTTAAAAGTTGATTTTGGCATTTTTACATATGTGATTTTAATTTAATTTAATTTTATGTGTTTGGTAATTTAATTTTTTATTGACGTTTAAAACTGATAATAATATTTTTTTTTATTTTTTAAGTTAGTTTGTGTTGAATATTGTTAGTCAGCTGTTAACATTAGCTGTTATATTAAAAATGGTAGATGATATTAGCTGTAGGAGCAGATTTAGTAGATATTTTAGGAGCTACAATTTTTTGACTTTACTGACCTAATTCTTGTATAAATACCTGTTATGTGTTAATGCAAAAATAAGAAATTACACTTCTAAATTTCTTCATGGTATCAGAGCGTTATTGTCATTGAAGGTTGAGTTATCTTCCTGCAGTAAGTGTTTTTTCAGAATTCCAGTATACTGGACCTTTGGACAAAATTCAAGAGGTGAGTTATCTCCCTCCCTAAATGACGGCGTCCCACCGGAAGGAAACTCAGGCAATTTCCGGCCAATGTCCAGATTTACGGCACCTTCCGACCACGGGCGTGGGTACACGTGCCGCTGAAGCACTTCGTTTTTGGCGTTTCTTGGCAGCTGTAAAAACAGACACTGTTCCGTCCCTTTGCCGACGACACTGCACCTACTGGAGGAAGCGCCAGGCCAAGTTCGGCCGGTTCTCTGATTTCCGGCGCCATTAGACTCCGCGCGTGAGTGCACGCATCGATTATTCAAATCTGTGCACTGTTCACTCGCCGGCGCATGAAGCGCGTGAACCATCCTCTGGCCACCGATTTTTGCTCCGATCAAGTTGCCGGCTCTTTCTGACTCTGACCAGACCTTCTCCGGTCAGTTCTGAAGTTGTTTTTCTTTTGAAACTCTTTGACCAGGTTCTGTCCTCTACTGCTCCACTGTTAATAGTGTTTTTTAATCTCCCATTATATCAGAAATTGAAATTAAGCAAGTTGAGAAATTTTATATGGCTAATGATGATCAAATTAGCCCAATTAAATTAGATGGAAGTAATACCTATTTAGCTTGGTCTAGATCATGCTTATTATCTATTAAGGCCAGAAGATTACAAGGGTATATTACTGGAAATAAAAAACCACCACCTGTTACTGACCCTACTTTTAGCCAATGGGACTCTGATAACTCTTTGGTTATGTCTTGGCTTTTAAATTCTATGCACCCTAAAATTTTCAGACAGTATTTACTACTTGACACTGCAGAGAAGATATGGAAGGCTGCCAAAACTACTTATTCTCGTATGGAAAATGATGCTCGGATTTTTGAGCTCAGGAACAAAATTGATGACACAAAACAAGGTGAGCTTACTGTTTCGGATTATTTTTCTGAATTGAGCAGTTTATGGCAGGAATTGGATTATTATCAGAATTTTCAAGCTAAGTGTGCTGATGATGCTATATTAATCCAAAATATGATTGAAAAAGAGCGAGTATGATTTTTTGGCTGGTTTGAATTCTGAATTTGACCAATTAAGAGTTCAAGTCATTGGTAGATCTCCCTTTCCATCTCTTGAAGAGGCACTCTTATATCCAACAGGAAGAGACCAGAAGAGGTGACATGCTATGCACTGCGCCAGCTGAAAAGTCGGGTTTAACGGGGGATTTCACTCAACAGCAGTCGAATGGTGTTTCTTCTAATCAAGATCGTGTGCACTGTGAATACTGTGGGAAACCAAGGCATACAAAAGAAACTTGCTGGAAGTTACACGGGAGATCTACTAGAGGTCGTGGGGAAAAAGAGCCAATCCAACTAGGGCTCAAGCAAATATGTTAGAAGTAGCTGAATCATCTAAGGAGATAGCCCCAGTCGAAAGTCTCTCCTCTGAAGACGTTCAACATTTCAGACGCCTTATGTCACAGCTCAATCTTTCATCCAGTGCTACCTCGAACTCCGCCCAAATAGGTAACACACTTGCTTATCATAACTCTTGGATTATTGATTCTGGTGCGAATAGACATATGACAGGCACTTCTGAAGGTTTTCTTAACTACTCTACTTGTCTAAAATGGGATAGTGTCAGGGTAGCTGATGGGTCATTTACTCCTATTTCTGGGATATGTTCCATTGTCTGTACTCCAAATATTAAGTTGTCTTTTGTTTGTCATGTTCTTCAATTTTCTTTCAATCTTTTATCTGTCAGTGCTATCACTAAATCTCTGAACTGTAAAGTTAAATTATTTCCTGATTATTGTATCTTTTAGGACCTTCAAACAGGGAAGAGTATTGGTAGTGGAAGAGAGCATGATGGCTTATACATGATGGACCACTATCAAGGCTTCGCTTTGTTTGGAAGACATAAGGATGTCAGTCAGGAAATAATATAATGGCATAGGAGATTAGGATATCCATCTTTTTTTGTTTTAGAAAAATTATATCCCAGTTTATTTTCTAAAACTTGGTTTGAGTCTTTATTCTGTGATGTTTGTGAGTATGCTAAACATACAAAAAATTTTTATCCTTTAAGTGATAATAAAACCACTGTTCCTTTTATGCTTGTTCATTCTGATGTTTGGGGACCCACACAGACACATTCTTTGACTGGAAATTGATGGTTTGTTACCTTTATTGATTGTTACATCAGAATAAATTGGGTGTATTTGATTAAAACAAAAAGTGAGGTTTTCTCCTGTTTTTAATATTTTCATAAAATAGTCACACCCAGTTTGATGCTAAAATAAAGGTTTTAAGAACTGATAATGGGACAAAATACATGGATAGTAGATTTGAAACTTATTTAGAGTCTCAAGGGATCATTCGCCAAACAAGTTGTCCTTATGCTAGTGCTCAAAATGGAGTAGCTGAAAGGAAAAATATGCATTTACTGGAAGTTGTTAGATCTCTTATGTTTACTATGAATATTCCAAAGCCATATTGGGGGGATGCAATACTGGTAGCTGCCTATCTTATTAATATAATGCCTCTTAAAGCTCTTAACTTTAGGACTCCTTTAGAGGTTTTAACTGAAAAAACTCGCTATACTGTTCCACCAAAAATTTTTGGGCGTGTTTGCTTTGTCCATACTAGGAATGTTGGGAATTAGATCCGAAAGCACTAAAATGTGTGTTCATTGGGTATTCTTTAACTCAAAAAAGATATAAGTGTTATCACCCCCCATCTAGGAAATTCTATGTTAGTATGGATGTTACGTTTAGGGAGTCTGAACCTTATTTTGGCATTACTCAGTCACCTCTTCAGGGGGAGAGTAGTGAAGAAGTGGTGATAAATGAACCTGTGGTAACTCATGATCTTGTTCAGGAGGATAATATTGTTGATGTTCAGGGGGGAGCAGAATGTTGTTGGTCGTTTAGATAGATCTGATTTGTTGAGATACTCGAGGAAAAATAGGCTTGAAGAAGCTATCATGCATTTTACACTGCCAGAATTCTCGGGTGAGTCATCTTCTAATCTTGATTTAAATTTGCCCATTGCTCAGAAAAGGAGTCAGGTCTTGTACAAAACATTCCATTTCTAACTGTCTCTTATGATTATCTGTCTCCTTCCTATAGAGCCTTTGCCTTGTCTCTTTCCTTTATGTCTATTCCACAGGATTGGAGGGAAGCTATCACGGATCAAAAGTGGCGGGAAGCTATGGTAGAAGAAATGAAGACTCTCTCAAAAAATGAAACTTGAGAACTTGTTGACTCTCCAGACAAGAAGTTAGTTGGTTGTAAGTGGGTGTTCACAATAAAACACAAAGCTGACGGTTCGGTTGAAAGATTTAAAGCCAGACTAGTGGCAAAGGGATTCACTCAGGAGTTGACTATCAGGAGACATTTGCACCTGTTGCCAAAATGAATTCAATCAGAATCTTGTTATCTTGTGCAGCTAATTTGGATTGGGATCTGCAGCAATTTGATGTGAAAAATGCATTTCTCCATGGAGACCTAGAAGAAGAGATTTATATGGAGATACCTCCTGGTTTTGATGATGAAGGAACTAAAGGGAAGGTGTGCAAACTGAAGAAAGTCTTGTATGGTTTGAAACAATTTCCGAGAGCTTGGTTTGACAGATTCAGCAAAGCCATGATTTCTTCTGGTTATCAACAGAGCAATGCTGATCATACCCTCTTTATGAGACACTCTAAGGGTAAAATCACTCTTCTCATAGTTTATGTTGATGACAGGGGATGATAAAGAAGAAATGGTTCGCCTGAAGAAGCTTTTAGCTTAGGAATTTGAGATAAAGGATCTTGGAGAGTTACGATATTTCTTGGGAATTGAAGTTGCCAGATCAACTAAAGGAATCTTCATTTTTAAGAGAAAATACATCTTGGATCTCTTGCATGAGATGGGTATACTAGGATGCAAACCGGCAGACACGCCTATTGAGAGCAATCACAAGCTACAAGTAGAAGTTGGAAAGCCAGTGGATAAAGAGAGATATCAAAGGTTAGTTGGGAGATTCATTTATCTCTCACACACTAGGCTAGACATAGCCTACTCAGTGAGCTTGGTGAGTCAATTCATGCATGATTCACGACTCTCACATGCAAGCTGTCTTTTGAATTTTGCGGTATTTGAAGTCTGCCCCAGGAAAGGGTCTTATTTTCTCCAAACATGGTCACCTCCACATAGAAGCTTTTATAGATGCAGGCTGGATCTTTAAATGACAGACGATCTACATCAAGATATTGTACTCTTGTAGGAGGAAACTTAGTTACTTGCAGAAGTAAGAAGCAAAATGTGATTGCAAGATCGAGTGCTGAAGTAGAATACAGGACTATGGCTCAAGGTGTTTGTGAACTTTTTTGGCTGAGAAAGCTACTAGAAGAATTGAGACTATTTGAGGGAAGAAGACTATCCTTATATTGTGACAATAAAGCCGCCATCAGTATAGCTCATAATCCTGTTCAGCATGACCGGACGAAGTACATTGAAATTGATCGATATTTCATCAAAGAAAAGCCGACTGAAGATATCTTGAGTTTATTCCATGTGAAGTCAGATAGACAGTTAGCTAATATTTTCACAAAAGAACTCAATAGTCGAAATTTTCACACCATAGTCTGCAAGTTGGGCATGTGTAATATTTTTGCACCAACTTGAGGGGGAGTGTTGAATATTGTTAGTTAGCTATTAACATTAGCTGTTATATTGAAAATGGTAGATGATATTAGCTGTAGGAGCAGATTTAAGAGATAATTTAGGAGTTGCTATTTTTTGACTTTACTAACCTAATTCTTGTATAAATACCTGTTATGTGTTAATGCAAATATAAGAAATTACACTCTTCTAAATTTCTTCAGTTTGTTTTAAAATATCATTACCACACATTCATTAATTTATAAGTATCAAAGTTGAAAAAAATTTTCTATAAAAAAAAAGACTAGAAATAATTCACTTTCTAATTCTTGACTTTTTTTTTAATGATACTAAATAGTTGGATAAAAATAGCAAATTTAAATAAAGTGATCAAGTTAATATATGAAAATAATAAAAAATTATTATTAGTTTTGAATTTATCAATTGCTAAATGAAAATTCAAGGGTTTTTTTTTTTGAATAAAATTCATATTTCCATTAGTTTTGATGAAATTATAGATGGTGGAGTATTGAAATGTCCCACAAACATTATGGGTTGAGTCTAATTATTACGTTTTTGTTACAGATTATCATTGAATGTATAACGTGATTAGAGGAGTAGATAGACGAGTAAATATAGGAGCAGAAATAGTTGACTTACAACATAATTTCTGTGTATAAATACATGTAATTGCTAAGAAATGAATTAAGAAACAAGAAGTTTTGGTTTGTTACATGGTATCAGAGATTTGTTGAGTTTCTGGGTTTCTTAAAATTGGGTCACTGTTTGTGGCTGTTCTTCCTGTTTTGGGTCGGTAACGTGAGAGAATCAAGTCACTAGTTTGTGACTGTCCCTCTGTCTCACCGCCACCACAGGGAGGAGCGCCTCCTTTAGATCGGCCGATCCACCTTTTTTCGGCGACCATCGGAGCCGTGAGTGGGCCTCACACGCCGCTCCCATCTTACCGCTTTTCTTCACGCGCCGGCGCGTGGGAGCGCGTCCTGTGTCCGACGGTCTTCCGATTTCTTCTCTGGCGTCGCCCTGTCATCTCCGGTCAGAATCCGGTGTCTTCGTGAGGTGATCTCCTCTGGTTGATGGTGTTTGATTCTCTGGATTTCTTCGCCAGCTTCAGTTTCTCAGGTTTATTTGGAGAGAATCCGACAACCCTCTGATTGAAGCTCCGGTGTTGCCTGGTGGTCTTTGATTTGGTCCTACGGTCAGTTTCCTCATAGGGTCTTTGTCCAAAGGTTTCTCTCTCTCTTAGCCTCCTGCATTTACGTGAGGTGTGGTTTTCTCTCTCTGTTGCACTGTTGATATTAGAGAGTTTTGTTTTTGGGCCTTTGATGAATATTAGATTGGATTTGGTCTTCATATATTGGTGGTAGCAGTGTGAAAATTTTATCTGAAGTTTTTTAGTTAAATTTGGTTAAAAAAAAAAAAAGGAGAAAATGGCGGATGATAGTAAATCTGTAGGAGATGCTAAATCTGCGGTTACTGAAATTGTTTCAGTACCCACTAAAATAACTGAGCATAAATTAAATGGGTCTAATTTTTTAGAATGGAGTAGGAAAATAAGAATTTATTTAAGAAGTGTTGAGAAAGATGATCATTACATGTCAAGATGAAGTGGAGCCACATAAGTACTGGCTCCGCCACTGGAAAATTTAGCTTTGAAGTTTTGAGAGTTTTCTGTTACAGATCTTTAACCAAGATTCAGGAACTGTGGGTGCAATGGACCCCTTTCTATTTCTTAGGTGGTTACACTTGGATACTGTGGGTGTGTGTTGCAATGGAATTGAAGTTTTGAGAGTTTTCTGTTACAGATCTTTAACCAAGATTCAGGAACTGTGGGTGCAATGGACCCCTTTTTATTTCTTAGGTAGTTACGCATGGATACTCTGTATTATTTTCCGGTACGTTTAGCTTGTGAAATTGACTCACATTTCTTGATTGTATTTGTGGAATGCAGAGGGAAGTTTATCCTACTTTATTGTTATTTCTAGCAGAAAGGAAGACGCCTGTTTCTTATGCAGGAGACATGGCAGTAGCTGATGTTTTTAAGTTCATAGCTGATCATGCAAGTAATTCTCATCATCTTACCAGCAATAGGGGTAAGCTCTTTCCTAAAGAAGCTTTTGTTTTTTTATTTTTATTTTTATTTTTCGGATGAAAAGGATATTTAGGAAATTAATGACTGAGATTTGAGAGGACACTAATGGTTCTTGTGGTGCACTTATGTTGGACCACTGCAAAAATTAATGAATATCTTTCGGTTAACTGTCTCAAGCTAGGAGGAATTACAAAATCCACCATTTGTTCTTTGCCTGTGTCATAGGCGAGAATCAAAGATAAATTTTCTAATCGGGGAAATATTTACAAACACATGGAAGGTTTTGGAAATTCTTATAGCTTTGAACTTGGCAGCTATAACAGGAAGTTGCAACAGTACCCAAATATTGTGAGGACATGCTTCAAGATCAATAGAAAAGAAAGGAAATTAGCTTAGACTTAGATAATTCTTTGTTATGAAATTTGGAGAAATAATATTTTACAATGTGTTTAGATGTGGCTGTCTTTTAATTGTTGTAATTAGTTGAAAATTTGCAAAGTGCAATGTTCAAATTAATTTGATGGAAATTGGAACCACTGTGCTCAATGTGCATTTATGGGTTGAGTGGAATGACAGTTCTTTTCAAGGTGGAGAGCAGTCAGCTAATGCAGTAAAAGTAGGAAATATGAAGATTTCTTTATTTTGTGGTTCTAACTCGTATTGAATAGCTAAGAATCAGGCATTGATTAAGTTGTTATGGTATTCTGGTGCATAACCTGTGTGCCTGGCCTGCACTTTTTTGACAAATTTTGTTATATGTACAATGTAATTCTTAATTTCCCCGTTTCTGGACATTTTATATAATGTAGCAGCATCAAGTTTCCTAGTCAAATCGGGAGTTTAGTACAAGTTTTTAGCTTTTATTTATTTTTTATTTATTTTTTTGTTCTTTTAGTTTTCCTTGTTTGTTTATGATTCATATTTAGTGAAATAATTTGGAATACTTTCAGTTTTTTCTTCTTTATCTAAGATTTATGTTTAGATAAGCATTCTTGTTTTCCTTTTAGATTTAGGATTTGGTTGAACTAGTATAAGGAGGACAGCTTTATTCAGTTTATGCATTTTATTTTCTCAAGTCAGAATTTTTATTCTAAGGTTTTGTTGAACTAAATTATGTTTTATTAGTCCAATTAAATTCACCCCATTCTAGCCTAATTGTTGATATCTAATTGCCCAACTCTTCCGCTATGCTGAGTGATATCAAAGCAAAAGATGCTAAAATATCTAGTATCTTTTTTTTATATGTTTTTGAAAGACATGATTCGGAGGTAGAGGCTGAGGTAGAGAGAAGCAGTAACAGCCAATAGAGATGGCTGAGATGTGGAAAATGATTGAGGATTTGACTTTGGTTGTACAAGTCTCGCAGTGTTAGGAACCTGTGGAGGCCCAAATGGAGACTCCTGTAGGTGACTGCAAACAACTCGAGATTGAACAAATCTTGAGATTGAAGAGGAAATCAAGAATTTGAATGTTAAGTATAAACGCAAGGAAATAAAAGTAAATGGGTATTATGTTAGTTATTTCTGTTATTTTGCCAATAGACGAAGTTAGTTAGCCAGCTGTATAAAACTGGTAGTTGTAGTAGATAATTGTCAGAGAGCTCACATGCTCTCGTCTTGTAGTACAGCTCATCAGTTTACCTTTCTCTATATTATGTAACATTCTCTCTTGTGGGGGGACCATTATGATTAATAGAAGAATTTCATTTCTCTCTCCCTCCCTCTCTCTAAATCTTCTATTCTGTCTCATCTCTTTTCTTCTTATCCAATCCAACTCTCCCATCTCAAACCTTTTCTACTTTATTCTGGAATTTAAATAGAATATTATCTGAATTCATCTAAGTTAGGATTTAATCCTAACAACTGGCATCAAAGCTTGTTATGATCTTAGGGAGGTGCAATGAGTGAGAACACTGCATCTAAGAAAAACAGAGGGACCTCAGAAACCTCTGTTTCCATGAAGGACATGAACAGCTCAAGTCTATCAGCTCCAAGCTAGAGGAGTAGAAAGACTACTATATCCAGAATCTGGAATTCAGATTTGGAACTATTGAGTCTAGAATGCAAGAACTGCAACTGGAACATAATCAGAGAATAGAGACTCTAATGCAGGAGCAATCCAACATGAAAATGGAGCAGAGGAGGCGCACACCATCTTTTGAGGAAATCAGGCGGGGAAAAGACCATGAAATTTTCCATCTCAATAGTTCTTTGCCTACCCAAAAATGACTAGCTCAGCTGCAAAACAACCCAATTCCTCGTACAAAACTTTCCCCAACACAAACACCTCTGAAAGACCTGCTAGAGAGTCTGAGCCTTACAACACCGACAACAGTTATCCTAATAAGAAGCTAAACACTTACCTTCCTAGAAGGAATCCAGTGGCTTGTTACAAATGTGAGGACAAGTACTTCCTAGTGCACCAAGGCAACAGTAAGAAGTTAATCTCCCTCCAAGCTTGTGATGGAGGAGGAGGAGGAGGAATTGAGGAATGGCAAGATGTGGCTGAACTTCATGAGACCTAGTGATACAGAAAACATCTCTTTAGCTACATGCTATGGATGATGGTTTGAGTGACAATACAATTAAGCTGAGAGGACAACTTAATGGGATGACTATCATCATTCTCATAGATCTTGGTAGCACCCACAGTTTTGTGGATTCCTAATTGGCCAAAGAGCTAAAATTGCAAGTGACGCAAGTCTCCCTAGTAACTGTCACTGTGGTTGATGGCAAGAAAATCATTGTGCAAGACAAATGCAGCAAGTGTTCTTGGAGCATGTAAGGTAGTAAATTTGTTTTTGATATGAGGGTATTTGAGTTGGGAGATTATGATCTCTTATTGGGTGTAGACTGGATGAAATGTCATTCACCAGTGATTTGCTTGTTTTGCTAATGAGCTGACAATTTTGAAAGAAGGGAAGGTTGTGGAAAGGGCTCAATGCGCAGACCACCCTAAAAATGATGTCGGCCAAGTCCTTAAACAAGTTGGTATAGAATGGCTGGAGTGGGATTACATATGAGCTCTTCATAATTACTATGCAACAACCAACATATCCACACAACCACCTTGGCAACTTCCAACACCAGCAGCCATACAACAACTGCTCCACTCCTATTCTGACATATTCAATATTCTAAAAGTGCTTCTTTCTCCTAGGACCCATAATCACTCAATACCCTTGAGGCCTCAATTAGAACCTTAAATGTCAGGCATTACTGGTACTCTCATCACCAGGAGAATGAGATAGAGAGACTTGTTGATGAAATGTTATCCAACTCAATCATGCAACCAAGCCAAAGGCCCTATGCCTCACTAGTCCTTTTAGTCAGGAAGAAGAATGAGAGTTGGAGATTTTATGTAGATTATAGAGAGCTTAACAAGTTCATATCAAGGATAAATTTCCCATACCCCTTATTGAAGACCTACTTGATGAACTACATGGGGTAGTGGTTTTTTCTAAGATAGACCTAAAGTTAGGTTACTTTTAGATCAGGATAAAGCTTGGGGATGGTCATGAAACTGCATTTAGGAATCATTATGGGCATTATGAGTTCCTAGTAATGCCCATTCGGCTTCATTAATGCTTCTATCACGTTCCAGCCCTATTTGAGGAAATTCGTATTGGTCTTTTTTGATGATATATTGGCGTACAAACCATCCTTAGAAATGCATCTCTAACACCTTAAGGGACTAGGGGTTTCTTAGAGCTAATAGTTGGGTTGTGCAACAGGCAGGTTGGGTCGAATAGCCGGAACCCGAATTTTTAGGCATATAAACAATTCGAGCGGACTCTATTTAGAAGCGGGCCGACCTTGTTTAACCTGAAATATTTTGGGCCCTAACCCAATAAAACTAAAGAACCCGAATTTTATACCTTTGTTTTTTTTGTATGTTTCTTTTCTTTCCTTTAATACATCAATTCAGAATACAAGATGCCAATAATCAGAATAAAAAAACAAAATTATGGTTTTTAATGTCCACAAAATGAGAACAGACAAGAAATCAGAAAACCAGTTCCTAAATATATCCTAAAAATGCAAAAACCGGCACAAATTGCCAACATAATGTCCAAGATAATTAAAAGTGCCAACCAAAGGGTGTTTTCATTTGTATATTGATAGAGGTTGAAATCCAACCAAAACTCAAACCTCAAAAAAATCCAACTATTCAATCCCCAAAATACCAATAGAGACCCCAAAAAATAAAATAATTAAACCAAATTGCTTCCATGGAGAATCGGTGATGCACAATGGAGAATGAGACCGGCGACTGATGATTTGGGTTTGGTGAGATTAAATGGTGAAGTGAGGGAGAAATGGAAGTTAGGGATTTGGATTTTTTTCAAAAGTTTGATGGTGGTATTGGTAGAGAGAGAGAGAGAGAAAGGTAGCAGTGAGAGAGATGTAAAGAAAAAGAAAGAAAAAAAATTAAAGAAAAGAAAAACTAGTGAATTAGAGAGAGTTGTAAAGAAAGAAAAATGAAGAAAAAGAAAATTGAAGTTTGTGGAATCTTGTAAATCGTGATTCATTGAAAGAAGAAAAGAGAAAAAGAAAAAATGTGTCATTTTGAGACTCAAATTGGTGACCTGGAATGGAGAACTGAGTATCCAATTACTAGACTAAGTGAATTACTTAGAAAATCTAGTGCATGCACTCGCGTCCAAATAACCCGACCTGAAGTCAAATTTCGGATCTGTTTGGATTTTGCACACCCCTACTAATTGGTTACTACAAAAGATTTATCACTAGTTATGGGATTTTCAGTAAGCCACTAACTGATCTTCTAAAAAAAGAGCGGTTTCAATGGAGCTCCACTGTACGCACAAGCTTTTGAGAAGCTAAAAGAGCTCATGACCCAAGCACCAATCCTAACCTTACCCAACTTTACCCAACCCTTCCTACTGAAGTGTGATGCTAGCAGTTCTGGCATTGGCGCTTCCCAATACAAAAGGGAAGACCCATCTCATGTATCTCCAAACCTTTAAGCCTAAGGAACCAACAACTATCAGCCTATGACGGGGAGCTACTTGCTATCATCTTTGTAGTAACCAAAATGGAGACATGATCCGGAGCAAGGCACTTCTTCATTAAAATTGACCACGAGAGTATAAAGCATCTCTTGGAACAAAGACTCCACAACTATATTCAAATGAAGGGAATCAACAAACTACTGGGTTTGGATTACAATATACAATATAAAAAAGGGGTTTGACAACAAGGTGGTAGATGCCCCGTCGGTGACGTTTAAAGGGCAATTTTCTTTATCTACACTTACCACCTCTACTATAACACCCAGTTGGATATAGGAAGAACTAAATTCCTACAATGGAGATCCAACATTTTAGGACCTCCTGGCTACACTTTTCGTTACTCCTGCCTCATTTCCTAATCATTCTCTTGCTGGTAGAATCATCAGATATAAGGGCAAGATCTGCACAGGCTCTGTTTCTTCCTTAAGGCAGTAGATACTCTTTGTAAAACAACACAATGGGAAAATAATTTTCTGTATTTTTGTATTGAAGAAAACTCAGGTATTTATATAAGAATAGAAAACTAACTAGGAAACTTCCTATTTTGTATAAGTAAACTAAATATTCTACAGTTAATTACAATCAATTCTATAACACTTTCCTCTCAAGATGGAGCATAGATATTAATCATGTCCAGTTTGTTACACAAATATTCAACTCGAGTGCCATTTAAAGTTTTTGTGAACAGATCCCCTAACTGTTCTCCTGTCTTCACATGTTCTGTTGAAATGACATTATTTTTAATTTTTTCATGAATAAAGTGACAGTTAACTTCAATATGCTTGGTCCGTTCATGATACATCGGATTGGAGGCAATATGAAGCAGCTTGATTATCACATCAAAGTTTTTTTGGAAATGAGGGATCTATACCAATTTTAGCAAGTAAATGATGAATCCATAAGATTTCACATGCGGACTGTGACATAGCTCTATATTCAAATTCTGCACTAGACTTGGATACCACAGTCTGCTTCTTGCTCCTCCAAGACACTAAATTTTCTCTAACAAAAACACACTAGCCTGTAGTTGATCTCTTATCAATCTTAGAACCTGCCCAATCAGCATCAGCAAAGCACTCAATGTGAGTATGCCCATAATCACTGTACGGTATACCAAGTCTAGGAGCACATTTCAAATAACATAATGTTTGTTCTAGAGCTTCCCAATGTTTGACTGTAGGAGCAGTCATAAATTGCCTAACAACACTAACTGCAAATGCAATATCTGAACGAGTTACTATGAGGTAATTCAGTTTTCCAACTAACCTCCTATATTTCTTTTGATCATCAAAAGGATCATTATCCTCCTTTGTAAGTTGCACATTGCAAACCATAGGAGTACTGCATGGCTTAGCTCTTAATTTTCCAGTTTTTGTAAACGTCAAGAACATACTTTTTTTGGGATAGAAGAATTCTCTTCTTGCTTCTTGAAACTTTCAAGAAATATTTCAGCTGGCCCAAGTTTTTAGTGTGAAATTTACTATGCATGAAAGAGTTAAGTGAAAAGATACTTGCAGAATCACTTCCTATAATCACAATATCATCAACATATACCACAAGAAGAATAGTGCCAGCTTCTGATTGTCTGTAGAAAACTGAGTGATCACACTGACTCTTTTTTAGCCCAAACTCTTGAACAATCTCATTGAATTTGCCAAATCAAGCACGAGGATTCTGCTTTAATCCATATAGAAATTTCTTCAGATGACAAACTTTCTCATACTCTTCCTGAGCAATAAAACCAGGTGGTTGCTCTATATAGACTTCTTTTTGAAGATTGTCATAAAGGAAAGCATTTTTGACGTCTAACTTATGTAAGGACCAGTGTTGGGAAGCTGTTAAAGATGTGAATAAACGAATAGAGCTCAATTTGGCGACTGGGGAGAAAGTATTAGGATAATCGACCTTATAAGTTTGAGCATATCCTTTACAACAAGTCGAGCTTTAAGTCGAGCCACAGAACCATTTGGATTAACTTTGACTGTAAAAATCCATTTACATCCCACAACCTTTTTCCCTTTAGGCAAATCAACCAAGTCCCAAGTGCGATTTTCATCCAAAGCATTTATCTCCTCTATTATTGCATCACACCAACCGGTATGAGACAAAACTTCTTTAACAGTTCAAGGAACAAAAACCGAGTTGAGAGAAGCAATAAGAGAACATCTAGATGGAGATAAATGATCATAAGAGACAAAATTACCAATAGGATAGGCACAATGGCATTTGCCTTTCCATAGGGCAATGGGATGATCAAGACCATTTGGGACTGGATCGGATGATGAATTTGATTCAGGCATTGTATTGCAGGTTCCATATCTCCTAGAATAGACTTGAACAATAAGTGGCTTTGCTGGAGCAAGAATAGAAGCATGTGGTGCTGAATCACCTATAACAGTAGGAATAGGATCACTTCGAGCAAGAAGACTAGAATCACATGGAATAACAGGAACGAGATCATCTTCTAGCCTTGTAATAACATTGTAGACCAACCAATGATCGTCATGCCCCTGACTTGTAGAATCAGAAGATGGGTAGAAGGATTTATTCTCCCAGCAAGTTACATTAATAGACACAAGATACCTGTTAAATTTTGGACAATAGCATCTGTACCCCCTTTAAAGACGAGAATATCCCAAAAAGATACACTTTAGTGACTTTGGATCCAATTTAGTGATATGAGGTCGAACATCCCAAACAAAATAAGTGCTCCCAAATATTCTTGGTTTTATAGGAAACAATGGCTTAGATGGAAAAAAAATAGAGTAGGGAGTCTCACCAGCGAGCACTGAAGAAGGCATGCGATTAATTAAAAAACAGGTAGTAGACACAACATCAGCCCAGAATTATTTAGAAACTTTGATTTGAAATAAAAGAGTCCGTGCTGTCTCAAGCAAATGTCTATTTTTCCTCTCAGCAACTCCATTTTGAGATGATGTGTCAGGACATGAGGATTGGTGAAGTATGCCATTCTGAGTTATGTATGTCTGAAAGGAATATAAAAAGTATTATTTGACATTATCACTTCTTAATGTGCGACCAAAAACATTAAATTGAGTTTTAATCTCGACACAAAATTTACAAAAATGAGCGAATAATTCAAAATGACTTCTCATAAAAAATATGCGAGTTATACGGGAGTAATTATCTATAAATGTCATAAAATACTTGAACTCGGGTTTGGCCATCACAAAACATGGTCCCTAAACATTTGAATGAACTAATTCAAATGCAGAACTAGCTCGTTTATTAATCCAAGGACTTGAAGAGCTATGGTGGTGCTTGGCAAACTGACATGACTCACAGTCCAGAGAAGAAACATTAGAAAATTGAGGACATAGTTTCTTTAGAGCCGGCAAAGAAGAATGTCCCAACCTACAGTGTGCATCAAAAGGAGACAAAATACTAGAACAAGCAACAAGCCTCGGTATCTTTCTATCATGAATATAAAGACCTTCCGAGACATAACCTTTACCAATGGTTTGATTCGTGACAATATCTTGAAAGACACAATGATCAAGAAAGAAGGAAATACAACAATTAAGATCATGTGTGAGTTTACTTACAGAAACCAAGTTAAAAGCAAGCTTTGGTATATTTAGAAGTGATTTCAGAGAAATTGATGAAGTTAGGTTAACTGTGCCATACCCATTTACATGAGAAATTGATCCATCTGCCATTGTAACTAGAGAAGAAGATGCATGTGACTGAAAAGTAGAGAATACACTTCGGTTACCCATCATATGATCTGTAGCATCAGAATCAATGACCCACTGAGATGTGGAAGAAAGATAAGACACGTGTTTGGATTTCCTAACCCAGCAATAGTAGTGGTGGGTGAAACTTTCTAAGAATTCTGATATTGAGTGAATTTTGCACTCATATGTAGAAATCATAATACACTTCCTAGAAGCATTAGTAGTATTAATGTTTTGCTAATTTAGACTTTTGATTACGTTCTGTATGACCAGGTTTATGGCAATAATAGCATACCATATTCTTGTTCCAACTCATATTTAAATAATCCTACCCTTGACTTGTAGAATCGGAAGATGGGTAGAAGGATTTATTCTCCCAGCAAGTAACATTAATAGACACAAGATACTTGTTAAGTTCTGGACAATAGCATCTGTACCCCATTTGAAGATGAGAATACCCAAAAAGATACACTTTAGTGACTTTGGATCCAATTTAGTGATATGAGGTCGAACATCCCGAACAAAATAAGTGCTCCCAAATATTCTTGGTTCTATAGGAAATAATGGCTTAGAAGGAAAAAGAACAGAGTAGGGAGTCTCACCAGCGAGCACTGAAGAAGGCATGCGATTAATTAAAAAACAGGTAGTAGACACAACATCAGCCCAGAATTATTTAGAAACTTTGATTTGAAATAAAAGAGTCCGTGCTGTCTCAAGCAAATGTCTATTTTTCCTCTCAGCAACTCCATTTTGAGATGATGTGTCAGGACATGAGGATTGGTGAAGTATGCCATTCTGAGTTATGTATGTCTGAAAGGAATATAAAAAGTATTATTTGACATTATCACTTCTTAATGTGCGACCAAAAACATTAAATTGAGTTTTAATCTCGACACAAAATTTACAAAAATGAGCGAATAATTCAAAATGACTTCTCATAAAAAATATCCGAGTTATACGGGAGTAATTATCTATAAATGTCATAAAATACTTGAACTCGGGTTTGGCCATCACAAAACATGGTCCCTAAACATCTGAATGAACTAATTCAAATGCAGAATTAGCTCGTTTATTAATCCAAGGACTTGAAGAGCTATGGTGGTGCTTGGCAAACTGACATGACTCACAGTCCAGAGAAGAAACATTAGAAAATTGAGGACATAGTTTTTTCAGAGACGGCAAAGAAGGATGCCCCAACCTACAGTGTGCATCAAAAGGAGACAACACTAGAACAAGCAACAAGTCTCAGTATCTTTCTATCAAGAATATAAAGACCTCCTGAGACATAACCTTTACCAATGGTCTGATTTGTTACAAGATCTTGAAAGACACAATGATCAGGGAAGAAGGAAATACAATAATTAAGATCATGTGTGAGTTTACTTACAGAAACCAAGTTAAAAGCAAGTTTCGGTATATTTAAAACTGATCTCAGAGAAATTGACGAAGTTGGGTTAACTGTGCGAGACCCATTTACATGAGAAATTGATCCATTTGCCATTGTAACTGGAGAAGAAGATGCATGTGACTGAAAAGTATAGAATACACTTAGGTTGCCCGTTATATGATCTGTAGCACCAGAATCAATGACCCACTGAGATGTGGAAGAAAGATAAAAGACACGTATTTGGATTTCCTACTCTAGCAATAGTAGTGGTGGGTGAAACTTTCAAAGAATTCTGATATTGAGTGAATTTTGCACTCATCTGTAGAAATCATAAGATACTCCCCAGAGGCATTGGTAGTATTAATGTTTGCTCATTTAGACTCTTAATTATGGAATTTTTCACATAAACGTTTTGTATGACCAGGTTTATGGCAATAATAGCATATCATATTCTTGTTCCAACTTATATTTAAATAATATCAAGCCGCAAAGAGCAAGTAACACAGTCAAGCAAAACACTTAACAAATACCCAAACACTAATGAGAAATAACTAGAACACTCAATCTCTAATAAAATGCAATCCAAATCCATAGGAAAAATAGAAAACAAAACAGAGAACTTGAGATTTTCATGGCAAGTGCGAAACACTCTAAGCAGCCGCAGGAGATTAAAGCAGCAAACTGACACCCAAATACTGGTGGCAATAGCAAGGATAAAACAACCACCACTCAAATAGCACAACCACAGAAAAATCGAACAGCTCCTCAAACAAGCCAATGGACCCAAAAACTCTCGAGAACAGAACCCAAGAAATGAACCAAAAACCACCGAGAGAAGGAAGCACCTTTAGAAGAGACCAGATGAAGAAGCTGACCTGAGGATCTGATCGGGGACAACCAGGCGATGCCGGAAATTGAATTGGAGGACCACCGGACACCGCACGAGCTCCCAAGCGCTGGCACATGAGGAAGGGGACAAGAACTTGTGGCGGCGCGTGTGGCTCGCTCGCCGGTAGGATGGACACCGGATTTTGTGGAGTGGGTGGAAATATACCAGCGCTCCTTCCGACGTCAGCGGTGAGACAAGCCGGTCACCGGAGCTAGTGACCCAAGGAGCAAATTTCTCAACCGAAAAACCAAAACCCAAAAAACCTAGAAAATCTAGAGAAATTCCTAGAAAAAAATCCTAAGGCTCTGATACCATGTAAAAGAACACAATAAGAAAATGACTTTTTCTATATTTGTATTGAAGAAAACTCAGGTATTTATACAAAGATAGAAAACTAACTAGGAAACTTCCTATTTTGTATAAAGAAACTGAATATTCTAGAGCTAATTACAATCAATTATGTAACACTCTCAATTTGCCATGATTCCCCACTCAGAGGGCACTCTAGAACTAGGTGAACTCTCAGTAGTATACAATAGTCTTTCTACTCGGATACAGAAACAGGTTATTGACTGGGTTTTAAAGTGTGACACTTGTCAAAGGTGCAAGATAACATCAGTGGCTTACCTTGTACTCCTACAACACCTACCCATTCACATCCAGTTTTGCCAAGATTTTACTATGGATTTCATTGAGAAACTACGAAAATCAGAAGGCTATGACAGTCTTAGTAGTGGTGGACCGGTTTTCAAAAATGGCCCACTTCCTACTCCTCTCCCACCCCTTCAATGCAGCAACTGTTGCCCAGGCTTTCCTTGATTAGATTTTCAAACTGCATGGTATGCCCAAACTATCATCTCTTAAACGGATAAAATTTTCATAGGAGGATTTTATGGCTGTGGTGTCTGACAGGATTTTAGGTGGGTATGGCCAGTGATTTACAGAGAGGTGGGGGGTGGTGATGCGCAATGATGGAGATTCCAAGATAGCTGCTTGTTGAAAGTGGCAGAGTTGGTTTTTTGTGACTACTTCGCAAAGGCAGAGTAAAGCTGGTTTAGTGATTTTTATGAGAAAGGAAGGAAAACTGTAGAGCAATCATTGACAGCGGCAGAGTTGGGTTTGGTGGACTGCTGGGTAAGAAGGCAGAGAAAGGCTTGTTTGTTATTTCTTTGGCAAAAGGGAGGAGACTGCAGGAAATGAGCAATGTCGGTAGTGGAGTGGGATGATTGACTGGAAGATAGAGGCAGCACCGAATGAGATGGAAAATAATGTGCATTAATTGTAGTCACTGGGGATTTGGTGGAGAATTTGTTTTCTTAGCAAGATTTTTGCCACAGTAGTTGAATGAAAAAGAATTAGAGTCAAATTCTTGTTTAAAGCGAGTCTGATGTGGATGCCACGTATGTGGCTGGGCACTGTAAATTATGATCTTTTATTGAAAGGATTAAATGTGATAATCAATTGAAGTTGGGTTAGTTTAGAGTGACATTGAAATTTGAGGACTAAAGGGTTATAGGAATGGAAGTTAAATGATTGTTACTGTAATTAACCCTTTGATTCACAGCGCACATATAAATTCTCCATTGACATTGTGCAAGCACAAAATACGGGGATATAGACAAGAGTTGATTCTGGGCATTTTTCTTGTAGTTAGGATATTTCATGTGAATGGTGGAGTTGCAAAAGACATGATTTAAAAAAAGGCATACGAAGAAGAGGAAAAGGAACCCCTTGTAGAATTTCTTAATAATTGTTGATAGGAAGATGGTCATAAGATAATATACCTCATCAATCTTGGACAATGATAAGGTTGACTTTGTAGCATTTCAGCATACTCTTCGAGTTCATGTATGATGTGAGTTTATTTCCTTGTGAAAAAGTCAAATTATATTTTAATTTGTACCTTCAGAATAATTTCTAAAATGAAATTATTTTGTCTGAATCAGTCATTCTGCTGGTCTGTTCCTCAAATGGTCAGTTCTTCCAAATTAGCCTCTTGTTGCATGCTGAATCTCTATTTGGCACAACTTGGCCGGTTGTATAGCACTTTGATTGGTTTAAACAACTTAGATTTCCTTTTTGCAACTTCTCATTATGAGGGAAATGCCATTTTTAAAATTTTGCTATCAGTTTTGACTAGTTTTCAGGAAAATGTGGAGGCTTGTTATTACGTGGATTTTTTTTTTTTTTTAAATAACTCATGTTTTCCTAATCTTGCAGGGATCCTATGGTCCAGTTCTGAAATGGGAGGCAGGAATGACGTTAAGGATGCACACGATGAAGCTTCAGTTATGAAAGACAAATCTCATGAAATCCTATTAAAGAAGCAGATGCCGAAGAGAAGTGTAGTTTATAACTGGATAAAATCTGAGACACCTAAGGGCATGTATGAAACAGTTCCTGAGGTGGTGATTGGCTCAATTCTTGTGGCCACTGAAAAAAATAGGGTTCAACCTTTTGATAAATCAATGGTGGTGATAGTGAAGGCAGATGAAAATACAGGATATCAAGGCCTAATTTATAATAAGCCTATAAGATGGGAGTCTGTTGAGGATGTGGAACAAGGGTCAGAAGTGCTAAAGGGGGCTCCTATTTCATTTGGAGGTCCACTTATGAAGCGGGGAATGCCTCTTGTTGGTTTAACTAGAAGAGCAGATAAATACCCAGAGGTTTTACCAGGTGTATACTTCCTTGATCAATTAGCAACACTTCATGAAATTGAACTACTCAAATCAGGAAATCAATCCATAGGTGACTACTGGTTTTTCTTAGGATTTTCAAGTTGGGGCTGGAATCAATTACTTGACGAGGTCTCCAGTGGAGCTTGGAATTTATATGTGAACAACACAATGCATTTAGATTGGCCCTCAGGTTCAACTTGAATTTTGTTTGAGCTTCACTATTATTATTGACAATGTTTAGAGAGATCAAAACACTCCCTTCTGTTTCGATGTTTGTATTCAATAAAACATAAGTATTTATACCAAAATACTAAAGCTAACTAAGGAAACTAATATCTGTTAGCCTATGATTTTATTCCTATAATCTTGCTATGCTGAATAGGAAATTAAATATATACATTGATACTATCTACACTAATATCTATGATTTTATTCCTATAATCTTGCTATGCTGAATAGGAAACTAAATATATACATTGATACTATCTACACTGATATCCCCCCTCAAATTGATGCTGGGCGATCTACAAGCATCAATTTGTTAATGAGAAACTGATGTCGACCAATAGGAAGAGACTTAGTAAACACATCGGCAGTTTGATGCTGAGTAGCGATATGTGGAAGAGAAATAACATGTGAATCATATGCCTCACGAATAGAGTGACAATCTACTTCAATATGCTTGGTTCGCTCATGGAAGACTGGATTAGCTGTAATCTGGATAACACTAGTATTATCAGCATGAAGAGGTGTAGGAGCAGTTTGGCAGAAGCCAAGTTCAGCCAATAACCCTCGAAGCCAAAGAATCTCAGAACAAGCAGATGACATAGCTCGATACTCAGACTCCGTGGAAGACTTAGAAACACGATCTTGCTTCTTGCTTTTCCAAGAAATCAGTGAGGAACCAAGAAACATGCACCAACCAGTAATGGACCGTCGAGTATCAGTACACCCCGCCCAATCAGCATCACTATAAGCAACAAGACTGATGGGGGAGTCGATGGGAAAGAACAAACCGCGGGCAGAAGTGCCATGCAAATAACGAACGATTCGGCGAACAGCAGCGAGATGAAGATGCCTGGGTGCTTGCATGAATTGACTAACCTGTTGAACAACAAAGGAAATATCTGGACGAGTAATAGTCAGATAGTTAAGGCTGAGGCGCCTATACAAAGTAGGATCAGAAAGAAGATCACCCTCGTCACGGCGATATTTAACATTCACTTCCAAGGGAGTATGAACAAAACGACCATCCTGAAGACCAGCCAAAGAAATCAGTTCTTGAGTATACTTATGTTGATGTAAAAAAGTACCAGCAGAAGTAGAACACACTTCAAGGCCTAAAAAATAGTGTAAAGGACCCAAATCTTTCATATGAAAAACGCCTTGAAGACGCTCCTGAAGCTGAGAAATCAATTCAGAATCAGTTCCAGTAATAACAATATCATCAACATATACCAGAAGCAAGACAATTCCCTTAGAAGTTTTGCACAGAAACAAGGAGGAATCATACTGACTTTGAACAAAAGAGAAGCTTAGAAGAGCATCACGAAATTTATTGAACCAGGCCCGAGGTGCTTGTTTCAAACCATAGAGTGACCTTTTTAACTTACAAACATCTGAAGATGGAGTAGAGAATAACCCAGATGGTGGAGTCATGGAGACATCCTCTTTAAGATCACCATGCAAAAAGGCATTTTTAACATCCAGTTGTCGTAAAGACCATCCATTTTGAAGCAGCGATAGCAAGAACAAGTCGCACAGTCGTCATCTTTGCTACAGGAGCAAATGTCTCCTCGTAGTCTATTCCATACTCCTGCCTATTACCGAGAGCGATTAACCGTGCTTTATATCTATCAAGTGAGCCATCAGATCGCAGCTTGATTGAATAAACCCATTTACAACCAATGGGATGAATACCAGCAGGACAAAGAACAAGATCCCAAGTATGATTGTCTTGAAGAGCCTGAAGTTCTTCTTGCATGGCTTTGGCCCAACATGCTTGTTTTGCTGCCTGAGAATAAGATGTAGGGACTGGAGCATGAGATAAAGTGGCAGAAAAACCATACCTATCTGGAGGACGACGAACACGAGTCCCTCTTCGAGGAATCTCCGGAGTTGGCAACGGATCAGGGTCGGGAAGGACTTGTGGGAATGGAGGGGGCTGTCGTCGCTGATAGACCATACCCTGTTTAAAACGCTCAAAAGGGCGAGAAATGCCATCAAAGTGAGGAAGAACACGGTTCAAGGAAGAGACATGTTACTGAAAATAGTACTCATGTTCAAAGAAAATCACATTTCTAGAAACACTCATGCGATTGGCATTATCATCATAGCATCGAAATCCCTTGTGCGCAGTACTATAACCCAGAAAAGCACACCGAACAAATTGAGCAGTAAGCTTATGTCGCTCATGTGAAGGCAAGTGAACAAAACAAACACAGCCAAATGTGCGCAGTGTATGATAATCAGGATGCATACCAAATAAGCGATAATAAGGAGAATCAAAATGCAACTGTGAAGAGGGAAGGCGATTAATTAAATAGACTGCAGTAGACAACGCTTCCACCCAAAACTTAGATGGAACTGAAGACTGCAAAAGCAATGTGCGACCCATATCTAACAAGTGACGGTTTTTTCGCTCAGCCATCCCATTATGTTGAGGAGTATAAGGACATGATCGCTGAGATATAATATCTTTTTGTTGCAAGAAACCCTGGAAGGCATGCGACATATACTCCCCACCATTGTCAAATCGTAAAACTTTTATACAGGTGGAGAACTGTGTCTCAACATAAGCCACAAAAGCTCGGAATGCAGTAAGCACCTCTGCCTTGGAATGCAGAAAATATATCCAAGTAAAACGGCTATAGTCATAAATGAACGTGACAAAATATTTATACTGCCCATGTGAAATAACAGGAGTAATACCCTAAACATCACTATGTATAACTGCAAAACAACTATCAGCACGACTACCGCAAGTAGTAAAAGGCAAAGTCTTACTTTTTCCAAGCTTACAAGTAGAACAATCAAAAGACAATATATGATCAGAAGACTGAGCTTTATTGCCAAGAAAATCACGTTGCATTAAATTATTCAAAATCACATTATTCGGATGGTCTAATCGCTTATGCCAACCTTCAGTCTTCTTTGCAACAATATTAGAAGCCAAAGACAAAGTGCTAGGAATAGTAAACTGCAAAGGAAATAATCTGCCCACTTTAGGCCCCCCTCGCGATCACCTTCCCCGACACCTGATCCTGCACAAGATAACCACCACGAGAAAAATTCACATGACAGTTATTTTTCACCATTTGACCAACTGAAATCAAATTAGTAGACAATTCCGGAGAAACAAACACATTTCGAAAAAAAAGTCCAATATCACCAATGGCAGTAATGGAAGGTCATTTCCATTAGCAATCTGTATATTTTGTGTGCCAGTATATGTCCGAAGATTTTGTAACAAATGAGAAGAGCCAGTCATATGATTAGATGCACCAGAATCAATAAGCCAAGGAGAAAGAACATGTTTACCTTGCCCCTGAAGGTTAAAAGCAGAAAATGCTGATAAAATCATCTGTTGTACCATTTCTGGAGTAACAGTAGACTGATTAGTGGTAGGAACAGCAGTGGGAAGTGTTGCATCTGAAGGTGTAGCGCAACGACTGTCTGAAACAGCAGCTTGTAAACCTCGAATTCGACGATTTTTTGGACGAGTAGGACATTCCTTTATAATGTGTCCAGTCTGCTTACAGTAATTACATAATTTCTTAATGCAATGGCGAGCAATATGCCCATACTCCTTGCAACTGTAGCACTGCATCTGTCCCTTTCCCCGATGCTTTCCTTGAGCAGCATAAGCAACGTTTACAATATCAGATGACTCTGTGGATGCACTTATTACAGCCTGTGTAGCCAACCTCTGTTCCTCACGCAATAATTCACCAAAACATATATCCAATGATGGAACTGGATTTCTATTCAGTAATCCAGCCCGAGTAACTTCAAATTCTGATCGCAATTTCATCAAGAATTGATCACGGCGACTATCTTCATGAATCACTCGAAGGCTGGCTAAAACTTCATGAGGAACCTTTGCATAAATAATACCAGAATATTCGCTCCAAAGGTTAAGAAATCCAGAATAATACTGCTCAATAGAAAGATTACCTTGACTGAAATTGCTAAGCTCAAGTTCTAATTGAAAACGACGAGCGGTATTATCTTGATAATAAATACGCTTTAAATAATCCAACATATCTTTAGCCGTAGTAAAAGAGCGTAGATTATTTACCATATGAGCGTCAATTGAGCTTATGATCCAGGAAATAACTCGGGCATCCTTTATTTCCCATTCATTGCATGCTGTATCACTCATAGGAGCAGGAGAAGATCCATCAATGTGACCCCAAAGCTCCTTCCCCTTCAAAAACATCCTGATCTGAAATTCCCATGTTGCATAATTCTTTCCTGAAAATCTAATACCCAAGGTCTCCGAAGTCATATTGCAAAAAAATGGAAACATAAAAAAAAATGACTGACCCAAGAATTAATCGCAAAGCAGATCCAGAAGCAGGAGAACAAAAAATGCAACTGTCCACCCTCCAAACAAAGCCAAAGGACCACGTCGACACCGGAGAAGCACCGGAAATGGGATTGCGACGGCGGAGAAGAAATCGGAGAAGACGCTGCCTCACGCGCTTTCACTCGCCGGCGCGTGGAACAGTACCCGAAACCTACAGACAGCGCGTGAGATACACTCGCGCAACACCAGATCGCCGGACTTGGAGAACAGGCCGGAAACACACCGGCACTACTTCTTTGGTGGGCGGTGAGATTCCGATAGACCCAAAAAACATGTAACCAAAAGAATCCCAAAAAATACCAAACCCGAAAAAATTCCAGAAACCAAAAAACAAGGCCAGAAATTCAAAATAGCTCTGATACCATGACAATGTTTAGAGAGATCAAAACACTCCCTTCTGTTTCGATGTTTGTATTCAATAAAACATAAATATTTATACAAAAATACTAAAGCTAACTAAGGAAACTAATATCTGTTAGCCTATGATTTTATTCCTATAATCTTGCTATGCTGAATAGGAAACTAAATATATACATTGATATTATCTACACTGATACCTATGATTTTATTCCTATAATCTTGCTATGCTGAATAGGAAACTAAATATATACATTGATACTATCTACACTGATAATTATCACGAATTTATCTAACAGCTGTAGATTGTAGGATTAAGGTGAAAAAAGTGTAGTTTTCTTCTCTTTGTTTTCCTTAATTGATCTTGGTTTTATTGCACATTCTAAGGAACTCATCAGCATAGTATAATATTTCGACTATTAGCAAAGTGTGTTTTGTTTGTGTACTTGTTGCCAAAAAGAAGTGCCTTCATATGATCTATCATGAGCTTCTTATAAAAATGCAATTTCATGCTATTTAACCCTTTGTTTGGATCACGATTAGGAATTGTATGATATGGTATTATATTGCTTTAATATTCGTAGCTTTGGGATTACTTTGAAGAATAATTTGGCCTTGACTAAATTATCTAATCGCTAGCACAGCTGAGGATTCCAAAAGAAGGCTTTAGAGCTTCGCTTGTAATAGGAAAGAAATGAACGCATCTATTTGCAATCCCTAATCAGAATGGCAATGCTACCTTTAAAGAATCACCGGCATTCAATATTGACACAAAAGTTTGGCAGAGGTGAATTTAAAATGAATTATTGCTTTCAAAATCAATGTTATTAAAAAAAAGAATATGCAGGGCTGAGGGTTTGTGGACCAAGTGGGTTCAACTGGATTTTTTTCTTTTTGTAAAACACTATTTATTTTTCCTTTTCTTTTTCTAATTAAACATTGTAGGAGTTGTAGAAGCTTGTGTTCCTAATGGATTCTATTATGCCATTGTTTCCTATAAGAACATAACAAGCCAAAAAAAAAAAATAAAATTCATGACATGAGAAAATGAAGTCAAATAGCATTATTAAAGTGATGACTACAAAAAGACAAACAAATTGTTAAAAGCATAACAAATATAAAGAAAAACGGAAAAAAAAAAATAATGAAAGAAAGGGAGTGGATACGAATATAAATATGATCCACATACAACTAATGAAATAAGTATGGCTTAATGCATATACGGAAAATTGAAATTGACTCGATAATTTATTTGAACACTTAAATATTAGCAACGATCTATTAAGTAGTGTATTTATCAATTTTATAAATAACAAACACAAATTCACATTAAATTTAAAAAATTGAAGCACGTGACACTCAACTGTTCTAATATGGCAACACGCAATATAAAAATAAATTAGAAATCTAACAAAATCAATAAGAAAATTTATCCATTATGTTTCTTGTCAGTTTGACTGTACATGTGGGACATATATGTTGATTACAATGGTTCAAATACTACATTAATGCAATTGAGTATAACGTGTTTTAGTTTTTCAAAAATAATGTAAATTTATATTAATTATTTATAAAATTGACAAGTATAAGTGCTTAATAGATTATTGTTAAAGTTTAAATATTTAAATAAATTATAGAGTCATGTTCGGGTGTTTCCATACCTATTAAGCTAATAAGTAGTATCGCAAGTTAAGAATCCTTATACCCAAAAACCAATTTTATTGATCCACAAGTCAAGTTTAATAGGTTATTATTAAAGTTTAAATATTTAAATAAATTATAGTCATGTTCGGGTGTTTGCGTAGGAATTTGATCCACAACACAAGTAAAGATAATACACTAATAAAAGCTAAAAAGAAGTTTTTTTTATAGCTCAGCAGAAGCTTTTGCAGCACAAAAGTTAGCATAAAGTTCAGTCATATGTTGCTCTGATTTCCAGCACTTTTAACCGTCTTCTGCTTCAATCTATAAAAAAATTATTTAGGCCTAAGTCTGACTCTTGCAATTACACCAAACTAACAAATTTTTCCTCACTCTACACGTAGAAAACTAAATATGAATAAATATTGTTTCATAATTTGAAAAATCATGTCAAGTGGAGAGAGCATTTTGTGTGAAATTTGCATAAAGTGGCTTTATGAAATTTGTCTCTTTTTAATGGAATTCCTCTCTTAATATATATTCATAAGTAAAAAATAAAAATTAAAAATAGAGCTTTTGGACTAGATGGGCAAGAACAAAATTGTTAAAAGACATAGACTAATCGGAAAGTTGAGTAGTGGAAGATGCCGGCAAGGAGAGGAGGTCACGTCAGCAATCATTCCCTTGGAGGTAAAAATATTTTTGGTTTTATGAATTCAGCTGTATTCTTCTCATACTGGAGGTAAAATATATACAGATATTCTTGAAACAGAAAAAGAAAGAATCCTTTTCTAGAAAGAATTCTATAGGAAAATACTATACAAGTTTCCTATAATTTCTCCCTAACAATTAGTTGCCTATTTTACATGGTTAACAACTCCTCTAAAGCACCAACTCACGTCCACACTCCCCCTCAAGTTGGGATATACACATCCACCATACCCAACTTGCCAATCACATCATGAAATACCTTCTTCGAAACTTCTTTTGCAAGAATATTAGCAAACTGTTCTTCAGACTTCACAAACGGAAATTGTAGGATCTTCTGATCTAGCTTATCTTTCATGAAGTGCCTATCAACTTCAACATGTTTAGTTCGATCACGTTGTACAGGATTCTCTGCAATTTTAATGGAAGCTTTATTATCACAATAAAGATTCATAAGACTTGCATTCTCAATTCCCAAATCTGATAGAACATGTTTAATCCATAGTAATTCACAAATTCCATAGGCCATTCCTCGAAACTCAGCTTCTGCACTCGACCTTGCAACAACCTTTTGTTTTTTGCTTTTACAAGTGACAAGATTTCCTTCCACAAAGGTAAAATAGCCAGATGTGGATTTTCTGGTTTGATCACCTGCCCAATCCGCATCCGTATTGTAACAACCCAAGAGTGTCAGACCCCAAATCAGGCCTAGTCGGATTTGGCAAGTTAAGTCGGATAAGTGATGGATATTTTGGTAATTTGTGCATGTGGAATTTGGATGATAAGGACCTAATTGAAAATATAATTAAAGTTTGTAAGGAAATAATTATGCAAGTGAGTAAAGTGCAAGTTTGTCAAAGGATTAAAGAGTAATAAGACAAGATATTTTGGTTGGAGCCAATAGGAGGCTGGCATGTGCCTTGGTAGGTGGACAATTAGTGGGAAAAGAAGAAAAAGAAAAAGAATGAGAGGGAGGAGCAGATCACGTTTTACGTTCTGCTCTCTCCTCTCCTCTTCCTTACTCTTCTTTCTTTCCCTCTTCTCGTTTCTTGTTCTCCCTTCCTTGGCTGTGTGTGAATTGGTGTCTTGGTAGAGCTTGAAGTTTGCTTGAAGAGGTAAGTTTGAGTTAGGGTTTCCTGCATGTTCTTCTTCTTCCTCTTCTCCTGGTTTTGCTATTTTGAGTTAGGGTTTTGGAAGAGTAATTTGTGGGTTTTTGTGTTTTGCAAGCTTTGGGTTGCAAGAGAAAACTTAAGGGCAAGGAAAGGAAGGAGGATTGAAGCTTGAAGTGTGGTTTTGAATCTAGGATTGCAGGTTTGGGATTTTTGTTTGTGAATTGAGCTTGATTTGCGTTTACTGTAATTTTAGGGTTTATATTCTTGAGAAACTTGAATGTGTTTATGCTTGATTTTGGTTGATTTGATCTCTGAATTAAGTTGCATTTATGTTGTTTATGCTGTATGGGACATCTTCTGGAAGGTATGATAAGATTTGTATGGTTTTAATTCAATTTTGGAATTGATTTTTGAGTTCTAGGAATTCTGGAAATGGAAAATCGCGATACTGTTGAATTTCCCATTTCTCTGTGTCTGTCGCGTGACTAGCCAAGAAGAGAGGCCAGTCACGAGTCGTGACTCCCAGTCACGACTCGTGACCAGCCAGAGAGGCCAGTCACGAGTGGTGACTACCAGTCACAACTCGTGACCAGCCAAGAGGAGGCTAGTCACGAGTAGTGACTGCCAGTCACGAATCGTGACCGGCCAGAAAAGGCATTCACGGGTGATGACTGCCAGTCACGACCCGTGACCAGCCAAAAGAAAGAGGCCAGTCACGAGTTGTGACTCCCAGTCATGACTCGTGACCAGCCAGAGGAGAGGGCAAGTCACGACCCGTGACCAGCAAAGGAAGAAGCCAGTCACGAGGCATGACTCCTAGTCACGACTCGTGACCAGTCAGAGAAGGAGGCCAGTCACGAGTTGTGATGCCGGTCACGAGTAACCTCGTTGGTCACCCCGTTCGGCCTATTTTCTGAAATTTCCCGGTTTTAACACAAAAATGAATTTCGTATCTTTTCTGAATGGACTTACACTACTGTATGATACATGTCATGCTTTTATATGCCTTTATATGAGTACTACCGCGATCTCTTCAGATGAAGTGTATATTGTCTCACTCCATGATTAAAATTATGCGTCGTGAAGTATTGGTCTATTGGACTCCGGATTATGCATGATGACATACTTGTGTGTATATATATATAGATATATATATATACATTTTACTAATCGACACATGACTTGGATGATGCACGTAGACAGTGTAAACTTATTTATATGCCTGTTATACTCAGTATTGTGCATGATAAACTATGACATGTGACTTGAAACACGCTGTCGCTTATGTATGACCTGCGAGAGTCAATCTAGTGGATAGTTAGGCATGCCTAATAGAGTTCTTTAGCTGCAGCCCTCTGGACGTTTGGACTTTGATCAGGTCCCCTGTGTGGTTCCTCGCGAACCTTTAATGTGTTAGAATCTTGTTTAAGGTCCCCTCAGAAAATGATTTTGAATGTGAAAAATGATGTTGCTTTTGATTTGTACCTGTGAGGTACCCTCAGTAATCGATTCGTACCCGTAAGGTACCCTCAGTACACTCGTTATCCACTATTTTGAGTCGGCAGGTATTCTATTTGTTTTGTCTGATATGAACAAGAGAATGTGATATTCGAATGAGCATAATTCTGGACATGTGAATCAGTTATGTACTCAAATGTGATTATGAACCTCTGAATGGGGTGAATGTGACTTAAACAAGTGAATTGGACATATCTATCTGTATACATACATATGTATATCATATTGTGAATGTATTCGTATGTCATCAGTTATAGATATAAGTACTGAAATTTAAACGTTCATGACTGTGAACATAATCTTTCAAATGCCATGAATACATTTTATTATGTTATTCTTATGAGAATGTGAATTCGACTAGTTAGATTATAAGCATATGAAATAATATGTATACGAATGTGAGCTTGAATTACGGATTGATATGGTTAATTAGTATGTATATGAATGTGATTCTGTACTGTTAATTATTATGGTAGCATGTGAATTAGTATGCATGATAAGGCGATCTGGACTATTGAATGATTACATATGTATTATTTGAGTACAATGCATGTGGCTCGGCTTCGGTAAGTGTATGTGCATTAATGGATGATGATGAGGCAAGTTAAAGTGTTTAAGAATCTGATCTTGAGCTTGTGTATGCTCTGAATGTAATATTTTGCTATATGTTCCTCTGGTCTCAACTATTGTAGTATCTTCAGCATGTTGTCATGTGTCTATGAGTATGGCATGATATTTTATGTGAAAGAGTCTTATAGTGGAAGTGTGGTGTTTTGACGTATTCCGTTGGGTTCGGCTAGTGTGGGTAGTATGACATGACAGAAAGTAGGTTTAATTGGCTCGTGTTCTTGGCATAATAATTGTGTGCAGTATAGCATGGTAATCTTATAACATGTGAATGGGTTTTTAGATAATGTATGAGTATTTGGTCATGATAATTGCACGTATAAATGTCATGCCACTATGAACGGTAAGGTGCTGATGTCCGATACCCTGGTAAGTATATGCATGTGAAATTGTATGTAGTTCTGCATGATGGTACTTGTATCGTGTATGGTGTTTTGTCTGCTTCGGCTTATTTTCGACATAAGTATATGGATATGAATGTGAGTTTTCGAAGGAATGCCTTTCTATGCAAGCCTGATTTTTATATGCGTTATGAATGTCTGTATTTGCCATTATGAATGTGTTATGCCTTGACGACCATTGTGAATGGTCGTCCTTATTGGTTGTGTGTTTTCCCCACTAAGCGTTTATCGCTTAGCACGGGTTCTTTTCCCGTACAGGTGGCAGGTTTGGTTCTGTTCGAGTCGCGCATCTGCAAGGTCGGCCACATAGGAGTTAGAAGTTTTGTATATTGTTCAGTTTCTGTATTTTGGATCTTGTATTTCTATAACCTTTTGTATATGTAATTATTATGCAATCATCTTGTAGTAATATTTCTGATGAGGTATGCGTTAAAATGCTTATGTATTAAGTTATTCCTCGGTTTTATTATTCGCCTTATGCTTCCGCTGATTGAAAGAGTGTATGCATGTGTGTATGTGCTTATGTTTCCACGTAGTGCTTGTGAGTGTATGAGTTAATGCATGACCAGCTTTTGCCCGCAAGGTAAGTTTTAATTATTCCGCATTTATGGATGTATGATTATGTAAGAATGTATGCTTCTGCATAGTGTATGTATGCATGTATGTGAGTGAGCATCGGTAGCGCTCTCCGGCGTCCTTCAAATGGGGACGTAGGGGGTGTTACAAAGAGGGCCTGATCGGAATCTGCGTGATAAGTTGGTAAAGTAAGGGTATTTTCGTAATTTGAGTAAGAGAAAATTTGGATAATAAGAAATTACTTGTTAAGGAATTAATTAATTAGGTAATAAGTTGAGTGAAGGAAATGTTAGTGTGTCCTTGTGGTGCACGGTGTTAGGGTGTTAGTGGATAAGGGATTTTATTGTGAGGTTTTATTGTGTATGGTGCATTGGATGTAAAGTGGGTTATAAGAAATAATATGGTGTGATTGAAGTTTGGTGCATTGAAGATATTTGTGTAAGAGAAGCTTGTGTGTGTTTAGTGTATGGTGCCAAGAGTGGTTAAGTTAAAGTGGATGGCTTGATTCTCTAAGATTGTGACAAGTGGCAAGGAGGTTGGTGAGCATTGAATGAAAAGTAGGAGAGAGGGAAAGGAGGGGGCAGAATTTCCTTGGCTTCCCGTGGAAGCTAGCTCACTTCTTCCTCTTTTCTTCTTCTTTCCCGTTCTCTCTCTCTCTTCCTTCCATTTTTCTGCTCTCATCTCCTTTTCTCTTGTGTTTTCTTTGAGCTTTGAGTGGGAATCTTGGGCTTTGAGTTGGAGTTTTGAAGGTAAGTGGTCTGAAGTTCTTCGGTTTTTCGGTTCTTCTCTTCTCCTTCTTTTTCTGATTTTGATTGTGGATTTTGGGTTTGATTTGAGTGAGTTTTGATTGGGTTTGTGCAAGAATCGGAAGCTATAAGAAAGAGCAAGGGAAAAGAGAAAGCGGACTCGTGAGGGCCTCGGTTTGAAGCTACGATTTCCAGGTTTGGGAGCTGCGTTTTTGAGTGTGTGTATGTGTTTGGGAGTTTACTTTGGTCGTATTTGGAGCTGTGTATGTGGACTATGTTTTTCCCCTATTTTCCTCCTTGGATCAATTCTATCTAGTAATTGCATGTCACTTGTAACCTTGAGTGTTTTGTTAGATGAATGCATGTTTAAATCAAGTGGTGATTTATAGTGAAATGTTAGTGATATAGTGAGGATAGTATGTGTTTTTGGAATTTGAGCATGTTATGTTAATGAATTTTGAGTTTGATTGTGAGTAAATTCGTGATGAATTGATGTTTGATTATTGCGTAAATATGTTTATGTGGCTTGTGAGTGATGCGGTATTGTGCAAGAGGCTAGAGGTAAGTGGTTGAGTATGTTTGTTTGCATGTATGAAGAATTGTGTGTGAAAAGAGTAGGAAAAGTGCAGATTTTGGGCGAATCTGGGCTCTGTCGCGAGCGCGACAGAGTGCGGATTTGGCCTTTTGTTATTGTAAAGCGCTCTGTCGCGATTGCGACGTTGTCGCGACCGCGAAAGAGAGCTTTGTAGCTGAGTCCTCCGCGCGAGCATGCTGCCGAGCGTGCGCGCGAGGAGGAAGAAACTGGTCTCTATCGCGATCGCGACGTTGTCGCGAGCGCGACAGAGCTCGGTTGTGCAAATCTGCCTAGCGTACTTCGTCGCGAGCAGGCCTTCTGGCGCGAGCTCGCGAGGGGGGTGTCCCGTGCTCTGTCGCGAGCGCGACACTATCGCGATCGCGACAGAGGCCCTTCCTACTTGCCCTGTTTTCTGAATGTGCTCCCTTTGTTCCGCTTTGCACGGTTTCTCACTATTGCATGAAATATGCTTGTGCTTATGACTCGTGATATCATTGTACTAGTGTCTTAGTTATGAATTTACTTGATGTTAGAGTCCTGAGTTGAATCTTGTTTTGATTGTGTATTGTCGTGTGAGTGAATGAGTTGTCGAGCCTGAAGTGTCAAGGTCCTGAATAATTAAGCATGCTTAAGAAGGGTTAGTGAGTGCAGCTGCCCGTGTCCGCCCCGTTTGGGAGAAGCGGTCGTGATAAAATATTTTGAGACTCCGGTCTCCCGCGCTACCTTCGGGTATTAAACTGTTTTTGAGGCTTTGGTCTCCCGTACCGTGTTCCCGTATCCTCCACCATTGAATTCAGGCTTTTGTGTTTAGTGTCTAGTGTGTGATTAGTGAAGTGTTCTAATTATTGCATGATTCTGATTATGATCATTGCTTCATGTTTTCTATTTCAGTGTTGATATACTTATAGTGACTCTTGAACTGTGTGTATATATTTCTGCCCTCTGATGTTTAGTGAATTCTGAATTTTTGTACTCAATATCTTGTATAGTGTTCTGTTGTGTTTTGTTTCCTTCCCACTAAGCGTTATCGCTTAGCACGGGGTCTTGTCCCGTGTAGGTGACAGGGTTTTGGGGAAATGCTCGTGTCGCGCATCTGCAAGTCGGCCACATAGGAGTAGAGTTATATTTTTGTTATCTCCTCCTGTAATTCTCTTTGTATGTAATATTTTTGTATAGTTGTTTTTGTAACTTTTTGTAAGAGAATGATGTAATCTTTTGGGATTGTATTTAACTCTATATTTTTGATTATATGAGATTTATGTTCTTCTTTATCGTTATTCTTAGTGAATGCTTCCGCTTAGCGCATGTATGTTTGTTGTGAGTGAGCGCCGGGTAGCGCACCCGCCGGTGCCCTTCCAACGGGGGCGGCGGCGGGGGTCTTATAGTTTGTGGTATCAGAGCGCGGTTTAGGCGGTTCTGGTTGTCTTTATTTGTTATGTGTCGAGTCTTTGCATGCGAGTCGGTCTTGTATCGTGGCCTAATGCAGATGTGTCTTGTCTTGTGTAGTGTCTAGATGGAGTCTGATCCAAGTGAGAACGTGGGTGAGACGCTTGGTAGTGCGAGTGTAGTGAGAGGTGGGCAACCTGCTCCGCAGCGTCAGCAAGAAGAGGTTCCTGGTATGGGTTTAGGTCATGAGAATCCGGTCCTAGTGCAAGGTTTGCTTTAGTTAGTGGAAAGGTTAACTGCTCCTAAGGCCCCGACTGAGTTATTAAGAAAGAGAGGAGCAGAAGACTTTCATGGGACTGCCATGGATCAATCTGATGTGGCCGAGTTTTGGCTTAAGAGAGTAGGCCGGATTTTGCAAGAGATTAGATGTCCTGCAGATCAGAGAGTGCTTTGTGCAGTGTCGTTGCTTCAAGGGTCAGCGTATGATTGGTGGGAGCTTGTGATGCGAAATCCTCAGCGACCAGCGGAGTTGACTTGGGAATTCTTTAAGCAGGAATTTGAGCAGAAGTATATGACGAAGGCATACCAGGAAGCCAAGTGGAGAGAGTTCATCAGTCTGAAGCTGCGGGGTATGACCGTGAGTGAGTATGATAAGGAATTCAGCCGGTTGAGTAAGTATGTGCCTGAGCAGTTGTTGATGGATGAGTTTAGATGTAGGCATTTCCAAGAAGGACTGCGTGAGGTGATCAGAGGTCCTTTGTTTGCGATGACGGTCTTGCAACCAGTGGGGTATTATCAGCTTGTGGCAGCGGCAATGAAGTTAGAGGAATCTGAAGTGATCAAGCAGAGAATAGAGAACAAGAGGAAAGCACCGGATGGTGGGATAGGAAGTGGTAAGAAGTCGAGAGGAGTTCCAAGTGGTCAAGGTGGGAAGAGTTCGGTTCCGGTACGTTCGGAAGTTGGGAGTGTAGCGCCACCTTCTAGCAAGGGGAGTATGGTTCCAGAGTGCGAGCATTGTCATAAGCACCATTGGGGCGAGTGTAGAAGGATCTCTGGAGCATGCTTTAGATGTGGGAGTCAAGAGCATATGGTGGCTAATTGTCTGGATCGAAGAGAGCTTCAGGGTCAACCCGAGAGTAGAGCCAGTGGTCAAAGAGCAAGAGGAAACCAGAGTGGTAGAGGTAGTGGACGACCTTCTCAAGCGCCGTCAGAGTCAGTGCAGAAGCCGCAAACAGAAGAAGTGTATGCGCACCCGCGAGTGTATGTTTTGTTAGGAGAGGATGCAGCGGACCGAGTCGGACCTTCTGGTAAGTTGTGTTTCTAGCCTTTGCTAATTCGTTTTGAGTTTTGGGTTGTTGGATTTAAGTGGTTAGCGGGAAAATTTCAAGGACGAAATTTCTTTAAGGGGGAGTGATTGTAACAACCCAAAGAGGGCCTGATCGGAATCTGCATGATAAGTCGGTAAAGTAAGGGTATTTTCGTAATTTGAGTAAGAGAAAATTTGGATAATAAGAAATTATTTGTTAAGGAATTAATTAACTAGGTAATAAGTTGAGTGAAGGAAATGTTAGTGTGTGCTTGTGGTGCATGGTGTTAGGGTGTTAGTGGATAAGGGATTTTATTGTGAGGTTTTAGTGTGTATGGTGCCTTGGATGTAAAGTGGGTTATAAGAAATAATATGGTGTGATTGAAGTTTGGTGCATTGAAGATATTTGTGTAAGAGAAGCTTGTGTGTGTTTAGTGTATGGTGCCAAGAGTGGTTAAGTTAAAGTGGATGGCTTGATTCTCTAAGATTGTGACAAGTGGCAAGGGGGTTGGTGAGCATTGAATGAAAAGTAGGAGAGAGGGAAAGGAGGGGGCAGAATTTCCTTGGCTTCCCGTGGAAGCTAGCTCACTTCTTCCTCTTTTCTTCTTCTTTCCCGTTCTCTCTCTCTCTTCCTTCCATTTTTCTGCTCTCATCTCCTTTTCTCTTGTGTTTTCTTTGAGCTTTGAGTGGGAATCTTGGGCTTTGAGTTGGAGTTTTGAAGGTAAGTGGTCTGAAGTTCTTTGGTTTTTCGGTTCTTCTCTTCTCCTTCTTTTTCTGATTTTGATTGTGGATTTTGGGTTTGATTTGAGTGATTTTGATTGGGTTTGTGCAAGAATCGGAAGCTAGAAGAAAGAGCAAGGGAAAAGAGAAAGCGGACTCGTGAGGGCCTCGGTTTGAAGCTACGATTTCCAGGTTTGGGAGCTGCGTTTTTGAGTGTGTGTATGTGTTTGGGAGTTTACTTTGGTCGTATTTGGAGCTGTGTATGTGGACTATGTTTTTCCCCTATTTTCCTCCTTGGATCAATTCTATCTAGTAATTGCATGTCACTTGTAACCTTGAGTGTTTTGTTAGATGAATGCATGTTTAAATCAAGTGGTGATTTATAGTGAAATGTTAGTGATATAGTGAGGATAGTATGTGTTTTTGGAATTTGAGCATGTTATGTTAATGAATTTTGAGTTTGATTGTGAGTAAATTCGTGATGAATTGATGTTTGATTATTGCATAAATATGTTTATGTGGCTTGTGAGTGATGCGGTATTGTGCAAGAGGCTAGAGGTAAGTGGTTGAGTATGTTTGTTTGCATGTATGAAGAATTGTGTGTGAAAAGAGTAGGAAAAGTGCAGATTTTGGGCGAATCTGGGCTCTGTCGCGATCGCGACAGAGTGCGGATTTGGCCCTTTGTTCTTGTAAAGCGCTTTGTCGCGATTGCGAAGTTGTCGCGACCGCGACAGAGAGCTTTGTAGTCGATTCCTCCGCGCGAGCATGCTGCTAAGCGTGCGCGCGAGGAGGAAGAAACTGGTCTCTGTCGCGATCGCAACGTTGTCGCGAGCGCGACAGAGCTCGGTTGTGAGAATCTGCCTAGCCTGCTTCGTCGCGAGCAGGCCTTCTGGCGCGAGCTCGCGAGGGGCGTGTCCCGTGCTCTGTCGCGATCGCGACAGAGGCCCTTCCTACTTGCCCTATTTTCTGAATGTGCTTCCTTTGTTCCGCTTTGCACGGTTTCTCACTATTGCATGAAATATGTTTTTGCTTATGACTCGTGATATCATTGTACTAGTGTCTTAGTTATGAATTTACTTGATGTTAGAGTCCTGAGTTGAATCTTGTTTTGATTGTGTATTGTCGTGTGAGTGAATGAGTTTGTGAGCCTGAAGTGTCAAGGTCCTGGATAATTAAGCATGCTTAAGAAGGGTTAGTGAGTGCAGCTGCCCGTGTCCGCCCCGTTTGGGCGAAGCGGTCGACCTCCGAGATGGTCATCTTCCGTGTAGTGATAAAATGTTTTGAGACTCCGGTCTCCCACGCTACCTTCGGGTATTAAACTGTTTTTGAGGCTTCGGTCTCCCGTGCCGTGTTCCCGTATCCTCCACCATTGAATTCAGGCTTTTGCGTTTAGTGTCTAGTGTGTGATTAGTGAAGTGTTCTAATTATTGCATGATTCTGATTATGATCATTGCTTCATGTTTTCTGTTTCAGTGTTGATATACTTATAGTGACTCTTGAACTGTGTGTATATATTTCTGCCTTCTGATGTTTAGTGAATTTTGAATTTTTGTACTCAATATCTTGTATAGTGTTCTGTTGTGTTTTGTTTCCTCCCCACTAAGCGTTATCGCTTAGCACGGGTTCTTGTCCCGTGTAGGTGACAGGGTTTTGGGGAATTGCTCGTGTCGCGCATCTGCAAGTCGGCCACATAGGAGTAGAGTTATATTTTTGTTATCTCCTCCTGTAATTCTCTGTATGTAATATTTTTGTATAGTGGCTTTTGTAACTTTTTGTAAGAGAATGATGTAATCTTTTGGGATTGTATTTAACTCTATATTTTTGATTATATGAGATTTATGTTCTTCTTTATCGTTATTCTTAGTGAATGCTTCCGCTTAGCGCATGTATGTTTGTTGTGAGTGAGTGCCGGGTAGCGCGCCCGCCGGCGCCCTTCCAAGCGGGGGTGTTACACGTATATCCTTCGATATTAGAAACATTATTCTTTGAGAAGAACAAACCTTTTCCTAGATAGTTTTTTAAGTACCTCAAAATTCGATACACTGCATCCATGTGTTCTTCACATGGTTGATGCATAAATTGGCTAACAACATTCACTGCAGAAGCTATATCTGGCCTAGTGTGAGACAAATAAATTAACTTCCCCACTAGCCATTGGTAGAGCTCTTTGTCTGTTGGAACTTGATTATAAAAAACTCCAAGCTTATGATTCATTTCTACAGGAGTTTCAGGTGGTTTGCATGCTAGCATTCTAGTTTCAGTCAATAGATCAAGTACATACTTTCTTTGAGAAAGGACAATTCCTTGATCAGTCCTTACTACTTCAATACCCAGAAAGTATTTAGGTTGTCCCAAGTCCTCCATTTCAAATTCAGTAGCCAAGTGATCTTGTAGAAGTTTCATTTCTTTATAATCATCCCCAATCAAAACCATATCATATACATATACAATTAAAGCTGTCACTTTCCCTCCTTTTTGCTTTATAAACAAGGTATGATCTGCACGACTTTGTTTATGACCAAAAGATCTCATTGCCATAGAGAACCTTCAAAACTAGGCTCTAGGTAACTGCTTAAGCCCATATAATGATTTTCTCAATTTGCAAACTCTATCTCCTTTTGAAGAATCAAGTTTTACACCTGGCGGTAGCTCCATATACACCTCTTCCTCCAGCTCCCCATTGAGGAAGGAATTCTTAACATCAAATTGTTTTAAAGGCCACCCTCGATTTGCTTCTATCGAAATAAGAATGCGAATTGTATCCAGCTTGGCTACTGGTGCAAAGGTTTCTTGATAATCCACACCATGTTTTTGCGTATAACCCTTTGCAACTAGTCTCGCCTTATACCTATCAATACTCCCATCAGATTTAAGTTTCACGGTGTAAACCCATCTACATCCGACTGGTCTTTTTCCTTTGCAGAGCTTCCATCTCTTCATTCATTGCCTTAGTCCATCTTGGGTCATCTAATGCTTCCTGCACATTTCTAGGAATAGATACACTAGATAATTGATTAACAACAAGTGCATATATCTTAGACAATTTCGGGACAGAGACATAATTAGCAATAGGATATCTGACATTGGCTTCGAAATTAGGTTCGTATTGTTTTTTCGGAACACCTTTATTTGATCTTTGTGGGTAACTCGAAATTGAATTTTCAGGAATAATAAGAGACTCATTATCAGAATCTTTAGGAATGAAACTCGAGGTTACCTGAGAGTTATCATTTGGAACATTCTGAACAGATCCTTGGGTTAATGGTGTTAAGGTAGGCAGAGGAGGATTTGTACTACCAGGTTGCTCATCTCCATTGTTACCCGCTCTGACACTTTCTTCCAGCCCTTCACGACTGATTTCTTCCAATTTCAAAAAACTAACATCTTTATCCAGCTCTGTGTATTCTGCTCTATCTTCTTGTGTGCCTTGCAACATGTTCCCTTCTCCACCATTCTCCCCCTGAAGGGAAGATGTGGAAACTCCACCTGAACAAAAAGGTTCAGATTCGAGAAAAGAAACATCCAAGGTTACATGTAACTTGTGAGTTTGAGGATCATAACACCTGTACCTTTTTGAAAATCGAAATAACCCAAAAAAACACATCTTTTTGCACTTGGATCGAGTTTAGATCGCAATACTTTAGGAATATGAACATACACTATGCACCTAAATACCCGAGGTTCAAGGTTTGGAAGGTGAGGGATTGAAAGTAAAGATTTCATTTTTTTCAGAGGAGTTTGAAAATCTAAAACTCGAGATGGTGAGCGATTTATGATATAGACAGCAGATTTGACAGCCTACGCACGAACTACTTCCAGTATCTGTTTATTCCTTCTCTCCGGTAAGCCATTTTGTTGTAGAGTATAAGTGCAAGAGGTTTGATGTCGAATTCCATACTGTCTCAATGAATTTTCAAGTGAAGCATCCATAAATTCCATAGTATTACCCGTTTGCCAAACCTGAATTTGTTTCTGATATTGAGTACTCACCATATTGCGAAATTCCTGAAAGACTCTTCAAACATCACTTTTTTTGTGAAGCAATGATATCCAAGTCATACATGTGCATTCATCAATAAATGTGACAAAATATCTAGTCTTAGATAACAATGGAATTTTTGCAGGTCCCCATGCATCCGAAGGTATAACTGCAAATGGCTTAGAACTTTTATTTAGACTAGGTAGATACGGAACACGATGGTTCTTTGCTAATTCACAAACATTACAATGAAAATATGAAGTACTAAAATTTGAAAACAAATGAGGTTTTAACTTCCTAAGATATCTATACAAAGGATGACCCAATTGTTGATGCCATAGCCAGATAGTTTTTCTATTGTGTTCGCGACTACTGGTCTAATGTGCTTGACTGAACTTTTGTCCTCCATTCTTTGTTAACTCCAAGTAGTACAATTTTCCAAGTTTAACACCATAACCGAGAGTCGTCGTGGTCAGAATGTCCTAAAAAACACAGAATGAAGGCCAAAAAGTTACAATACAATTAAGAGTGGAGGTAATTTGTCCAACTGAGAACAGATTATTTTCAAGAGATGGCACAGCTAAAACAGAATTTAGTGTGAGAGTATTAGACAAGGTGACAGATCCTTGCCCAACGACAGAACATTGGATACCATTAGCCGTTGAAATAACCGACTGAAGGGAAGGTCGAATAGATTGTAATTGACTAGAGTATCTAATCATATGATCAGATGCACTTGCATCAATAATCAAGGTATTATTCATATAGAACGCAGAGAAAGCATTCACCTTACCCAAAATACCTGAATGGGCAATATTTGCCATAGGTAATGTTTTTCCTTCACCATCGCATTCTGCTTCATTCGTGGCTGTCACCATCACCTTTCCAACAACCTTCTTTCGTGTTTTTTTTTGAAAAATCCCACCAGTCAGGATAGCCAATGATCTCATAACAGCGTTGCTTTGAGTGACCTGATTCACCACAATGATCACACACAAGATTGTTATTCTTACCATAGGACTGATTTTTACGACTTTTGCTAGGACCAGATGATGATCCTAGACGGATTTGGTTAGCCACCATAGCTGAGTGTTCAAAAATCAACCGAGAGCCTCCCATCGTCTGTCTTTGTTGATACTCATGCCTTACATACGCATATGTGCTTTCTAAATCCAGTTTTGGATCTTTGCATAAAATTTCTCCCCTAACCTGATCAAATTCAGAGTCAAGTCCACTTAGAAAAATATGAACTCGAAGTCTAGCCATTGCCGAATATAACTAGACTACTCCTTCAATAATTCCTTCTTGAGAGATTGACCTGGGATCAATTTCCTAAAAAATGGCCACAAGTTCATTGTAATAGGTAGACAGTGGTCTACCATCTTGTTGGATAGAGAAAGATTTTTGATTCAATTCAAAAAGACGAGTCTCGTCAGATCCATCATAGAAGGTCTTTGAAACAGCTTCCCATACTTCTTTGGCTGTAGGGAGACGAATAAAATGTTGCATTAGCAATGGACTTATTGTGTCAATAAGCCAACTTTTCACCTTTCGATTTTCCATGATCCATGTCCCAAAATTAGGGTCTTTAGGTGCAGGTTTTGCTGCTGCTCCTGTGAGATAACCAGCCTTGTTACGTGCTCCAATACATATCTCCATAAGTTGAGACAATAATGAATAATTAGTTTCATCGAGAGTGATACTGGTGTGAAAAACAGAATTGTCTTGTTGTATAATAATTGGTGTATTACTTGTAGCTCCTGGAACAATAGGTTTTGGTGGTTCCAATTTTTGAATACGAATTTCAAGGAATAAGGATTAAGAATTACGGAGGGTTTGAGCAACCTAGCTCTGATACCATGTTAACAAATGTTTTTGGTTTTATGAATTCAGTTATATTCATCTCTCATACTGGAGGAAAAATATATACAAATATTCTTAAAACAGAAAAAGAAAGAATTATTTTCTAGAAAGAATTCTATTCTAGGAAAATACTATACAAGTTTCCTATAATTTCTCCCTAACAATTAGTTGCATATTTTACATGGTTAACAACTCCTCTAAAGCACCAACTCACGTCCATAGTCACCGCATCCATCTCTCTCTCTCACTTCCTCCTCCTCAGATTGCCACCATCACCGCTTCCATCTCTCTGTGCCTGTTATATTCATCCAAAATGAAATAAGTACTTTCACTACAAGAAAATTTACAAATAGCAACGGAAAAATAGCAACGAAATTATTTCCGTTGCTACTTTTGGTTAAGCATTTAATATATAACAACGGAAACAAAATTGGTTATTTTCAGTCGCTAAAAGCGGAGGGAACGTTTGGCACGAAAAATTAGCAACGGATATTAGCAACGAAAATTTTATACCGTTGCTAAATATGGCGCGAATGTGAAGCGGGAATATTTTGGGACGAAAAATAGCAACAGATCATTGTTTCCATTGCCAAATAGAGAAAAATTGCAACCGAAATTGATTCGGTTGCTAATATAGTAACGAAAATTAATTCCGTTGCTAAAATTGAACCATTAAATTTTTACATTATATAAATAGCAACCGAATATATATTCGGTTGCTAATATTGAAACATTTAGCAACGGAATATCTATTCGGTTGCTATTTTTTAATTGATAACACTTTTTTGCAACGGAAAAATCAAATGGTTGCTAAATATATAAAAAATAGCAACCGAATTTTAATCGGTTGCTAATATAGCAACGGAATTTTATTCGGTTGCTAAATGATTAATGAATAGCAACCGAATATAAATTCGGTTGCTAAAATAGCAATGGAAAATTAATTCCGTTGCTAAATGTGAACCATTAAATTTTTGCATTCTATAAATAGCAACCGAATAAATATTCGATTGCTAATATTGAAACATTTAGCAACAGAATAGATATTCGGTTGCTATTTTTTAATTGATAACACTTTTTTGCAACGGAAAACTCAAACGGTTGCTAAATATATAAAAAATAGCAACCGAATTTTAATCGGTTGCTAATATAGTAATGGAAATAGGTTCCGTTGCTAAATGATTAATGAATAGTAACCAAATATAAATACGGTTGCTAAAATAGCAACGGAAATTTGAATCCGTTGCTAAATGTGAAGATTAAATTTTTACATTCTATAAATAGCAACCGAATATATATTCGGTTGCTAATATTGAAACATTTAGCAACGGAATAGTAATTCGGTTGCTATTTTTTAATTTGATAACACTTTTTTGCAACGGAAAATATAAACCATTGCTAAATGCGTTAAAAAATAGCAACCGAATTTAATCGGTTGCAAAAATAGCAACGGAATAAATATTTCGTTGCTAAATCTTAAATAATATCAACCGAATTGTGTATCGGTTGCTAAACGGATTCAGGGATAGCAACCGAATGTTTTCGGTTGCAAAGTTAGCAACGGACATAATTTCCGTTGCTAATTTTAGTTGCAACCGAATATTCCGTTGCTAATTTTGATTAGCAACGGAAATATGACAATTTCGGTTGTTAATTTTCGTTGCTATTTCCTAATTTTCTTGTAGTGTTTTTGCTCCAAATCTGGCACAAAGTATAAACTGCCAGACATATCAAAATTCATCGAGAAATATAACATTCGAACTAGGCGGAGCGAAATGCAATTAACAAGGATAGTGAAGAAGAATTTTAAATTATGACGAAATAATAGTACATCAGATTTTTTTCTTCTTTTTTGGAAATATATAAGTAATGTTTTTATCTATCCTTTTTTTTATTATTTTATTGTAAATCATACAATTTATACTAGACATATATATACACACAATTGGCAATAATTAACATACTTTAAAATTTTATTGGTAATTAGTTACAAATTTAAAATATGTCAGTATCACATTAAAGGAAAAATCTTTTATTGTGTATGTTTATTCAATCCCTGATAAAAGAAATAAAAGTTTAATACATGTAAATACACCTCAATTTGACTTTATAATTTATTTGAGCAAATAAATTTTAACAATGATTTATTGAACATCTATACTTGTTAATTTTACAAATAATATCTATAAATTTATATTGTTTTTGAAAAATTAAACCGCATAAAATTCAACTGTATTGATGTGGCGTTTAGACCATTGTGATAAGGGCATGTGTCTCATATGCATAGCAAAACTGGTAGAAATTGAAAACGAAAATGATTTATATTCTTCTTGATTTTCATGGATTTCTTGTTAATTTTGATGTTGTGTAATGCCACATAAGTATGATTGAGTGTAATTCGCTCCAATTTTTTTAAAAATAATGCTCATTTGTATTTATTATTTATAAAATTGATAAATACATATATTTAATATATCATTGTATAAATTTAGACGTTAAAATGAATTATGAAATTAAATAAATAGTCCTTACATGTATTAAAGAAAAAAAAATTATGTTGTCAGTTTCTAACATTTATTGCCTAGCAAAATAATATGATATTTGTATGTAGTCTTCTGCACCTAGATTGTTATTTTCAGAACCAGTAAGACGTTAAAAACACAGTGACATAAATTAAAATATATACTCAACCACTCACCTAAAATAATTTAAAAGAAATAATTGTTTGAAACTAAAAGTGAGATGCATATATATTCCTTTTTTATCTAAAAAATTGAACTTCATTAAAAAACACCCTATCAATATAGAATTTTTTTTATTCTGTCTTGGTTCAGTTTTCCTGTGATGAGACTGTAAAAGACATAGAAAGAGGGAGAAATTTCCTCTGAAGCTTAATTGAGGAGTTAAAATTTGCTTTAGAATGTAATGAACTGAGAAATATACTATAAGATTATAGAAAGGTGTCCAGAGGTGTAAGAAAACATGAAAAGAGTAATTTTTTATGAGTGCATATGAATCTCCATGCGCGATGGTCTTGGACTCACGGGTGTGCTTTTCAAATTCATCCGCGAAGGTTAGCTAGAGAAGATGAAGACCCACGTGCGAGGCCTCGCACCCCACGCATGTGTGTTGCCCTGAAAATTTGAAAGCCGCCTTAAACCTTTTAAAAGCCTCTGGAGAGTTCTTGAGACTTATCTATAGACTCCCCCGAACAGGCACAACTCCCCAAATAGCTGTGTACAACTGTTTAATCCTATCCTAAAGAAGTTCTTGGAGTATCTATCACTCTGGACATTCCCATAAATAGGCCCTCCATGTAACACCCCGCCATCCCCGTTGGAAGGATACCGGAGTGCCACACAGGCAAACACATATAACAAATCCATATTCACATGTATAAACAAAAAACCAAATGTAAAATAAAGAAACTTTTAATCATGTAATAGTAAATCCTTTTTACATATAACATATATCCGTACTGTTTTACAAAATGAGGCTTGTAATCGAATACATATACAAAAATAATATTTGTTCCTTTACAAAAGATTTACTTTGCTATACACAAGCCATATACAAAAATTTACAGCGGAAGACTTCAAAAATAACTTCATCAAAAGACTCCTAGTGGCCGACCCGCAGATATCTGACTCCAAATCCAAACTCGCCACCTGCACGGGAAAAGAGCCCGTGCTAAGCGATAACGCTTAGTGGGGAGGAACAAAACAAACTAACAATATGCATATACAATATTTACAACTATACTATAATCTCATCCCAACCATAAACATACATTACAAGTAATTAACTATTAAAACATAATTAAAATCTACATATTTCTCACCATTGCAAATACATATACACTCAAGGTGTATAAACACAAAGTTATACTATATTTCATATACAACATATACCTTTAATCTTGTCAATAAACATCTCAACATATATATATATATATATATATCACATATAAACATGTAGCCTGATTAGTCTGAAATACTCTCTAGAAGTGGATACGGTCATTTGGATACTGATTGAACACAGTATCCCAAGCATATAGAGACATGAGTCTCAAACATGTATTTTTCCATATAGAGACCGAAGTCTCGCTTTATTTTCATATAGACCAAACATGGTCGAAACAAGGATCCAAATGGACCCGCATATATCGTTTTATCATATAGCAGCTGCACACACACTCTGACCTAAGTAAGCGCTTACTTATCCACTACTATGACCATTCAGGCTCAAATGATATAACTCAATAATTCAAGCACCAATATCAATATAAGTATTGAAAAATAATACTAATTTATAGTCCATGTATACAGGTATACTGATCACATTTAAAACAAGTAACTATAAATATTAAATACAACTAAATACAAATACATATTTCACGTATACATGTATCTAGATCAAATTCAGAAATATTTTAATACATCCAGTATCAATTATTGGAGGCCGAAGTACAAATAATTCACATTCAAGACCATTTATGTTCATGTAAAATATAAACTAGTAAGTTATGTACATTAATTATTTAATCAAGTATACGACTCAATAATTCACGTATCATGTCATGTGAATTTCATTAAATACTAACTTATATTTTATATATACACGTATATTGATCCAATTCAGAACATTTAAATGTATAAATATCAATTACAGGAGGTAATAAGAACAAATAGTTCATATTGAACAAGTCCATGTTAAATAAATTATAAACATGTAAATCATGTAGATTAATCATTAATCATGTATACAAAACCCAATATTATGCAATTATCCAAAATACAATACAATTTTAACTCAAACATTTGTCATGTAGTGCAAAAACCCTTAAAACAGAAGTTAAAACTTCAATTTAGAAAAACAAGGCAACAGGTAGAGGCCGGTCACGTCGTGACCACCAGTCACGTCCCGTGACGCCGGCTTCACGCGAGCGCCAGACAAGGCAAGGCAAGGCAAGGCATTCACGGCGTGACCACTCGTCACGTCCCGTGACGCCTGCGAGGAGAGGGAGAGAGAGGTCACGAGATGAAATCTCGTGACACACAGGAAGAAGAAGCAGGTCACGGCGTGTTGCAGCATCACGTCTCGTGACCTTCTTCAGAGAAGAGGTCACGGCGTGATGCTCCTTCACGTCACGTGATCCCTTCCCTCACATCTGCTTCTCCTTCTCAACACTTCAGAGTTTTCAGAAAACGTAAAACCTAGAAACATCGTGAAAAACCAGAAAGTCCATAAAACAGAGCATTCTCCAAATTCAAAACCCCATTTGTCTAAAACCATTTTTCATGCAAAAATCGTTCACACATGTACCTTTAAGTCATCAGAGCACAATTATAAGACTCATAATACAAGTCACGTATTATCATAATTCAAACTGAGGCAGAAACCAGGAAGTCATCATCCTAGAACTTCATATCCAAATTCATGCATAAACATCTCATTTGCATACTTTTCTAAAGGAATCATTTATACACATTACATTTCTCATATACTATGATAAACATACACACACAACTGATATTCATAATAGAACAGTAACTAGGATCCAAAAATGAGGAAGGACTGACACACTCCCAAACCTGAATGAAGTTCAAAAACGTCCACTTGCACTCTCAGTCCACTATCTTGCCCTTTTCCTTTCTCTTTCCTTTTATCCTCAGATGCTTGCAAACAGATAAAGCCACAATTAAAACCCAAGAATAGAATCTCTAAAAACCCATATGAGAAGAAGAACCACACGAAACCAATAGCCACTTACCTTCTGTAACTTCTTTTCTAATCTCAAACCCTAGTTCCACAATGACTGAACACACATGCAAATGGGAAAAGAGCAGTAAATGGAGAGGGAAAGGAATGGCTAACGTGAGAGAGAGCAAAAGAGAGAGAACCTCCTCCGTTTAATTTTCCAGGAACCAAAGAAATTCCAACCTCTCTTTTCCCTCACCCACGTATACACACTCACTCTCCACCTGGCACACATGCACAATTACACAAAACTAGATACTCTTCTTTTACCAAATGATCCTTGATAAAATACTCCTTACTCAAAACTAAAAATCTGAATTAATTCCTTATTAATACTTGCAATTTAATCCACTTACCTCCTGAAAATTACCCAATTACCCTAAATTATCCAATAAAAATCACTAATTCCAATTAAGCCACTTATGGGGTGTGACACTCCATTTTTCATTTTAGTCATTTAGAATTTTGAAGACATATTCCATAGTATGGAGCAATTGAGTGTTCTGAAGTATCAACTAAGTACAGAACTAGTTGCTAAGAATTGGAGTTCATTTTAGAAGATAAAAGATCCTTGACCCAAATTTATTTCGGGGAATCCTGAGGGTTTTATTCGTTTCTTATGATTTAATTATAAGAAATGTTATTATTTTGTGATTTCATTATTACTTAGATACTGACAAAGTGTTGTCTTAATACATGTCTTAGTTTGAGATCAATAATGTCTAATTGAGTGTTTATTTAAATTCGGGTTAATTTCTTCCATGATTACCGAACTATTGTACAAATTATGTAAAAATAATGATTTTTTTTTCATAAAAATTACTGAGCTTAAAGCTTATATAAAAAAAAATTATTTTAATTATTTTTTGGTAAATGGCTCGTTGAAAAATCTTCTTGGAATATTCAGTCAGCATGTCTTGGACATATGGCATGCCAAGTAATGCAAAGTCAGCATTTGACGTGGCATATGCAAACATGTGGATAAGGAAAATGGAATTAGATGCCACATTATCATGCAACGTGGTGGATGATATGAACAAAGTGCCATGTGGCATGTTGAGCTGGCAACACATGTACTGCCATGTGCGTAGGTCCCGCTGACTGGACATATTAAGTAGATTTTTCGGCGAGCCTCTCACTGAAACTTGGTCAAAGTGATTTTTCTATATATAAATGCTAAGTTCGGTGATTTTTACGAAAAGAATTTTTTTTTATTATTTTTGCGTAATTTGGGCGATAGTTTGGTGATCATAGGTGAAATTAACCCTTTAAATTCCTATATTGCATCTTTGCATTAGTATTTCACTAATTCCACTGTATTATACTGAAATCCTCATTCAAATTACTAGAGATATAGTGAATAAGTATTACCTCTTAACCCATTTTTCTAAAGATCGGTGAAATTCCTATGCTAAGGCTAAAATGTTTATGCTAATTCACTCGGTTGTAGTTAGGGGTAAGCAAAAAATATCAGTTGGATCAATTATTTGAAAATTGGATCGAAATCGAATCGGTTAGGAGTGTACAAAACCGACTTGTTGAACCTGAATAATCCGACCCGAAGTTTGCATTCGGGTAGGCTTGTTCGGGGCTATATAGATTGGGTTGAGTTGGGGATTTAAGGTTATTTTAGGGTCGGGTTAAAACCCTTCCCAACTCGATCCGACCAAAAAGAGTATATATAGCTTTTTTCCCTCTTTCTACTTTCCCCCTCTCTCTTTCTCTCCTTCTCTCTCTCCTTCTTTCGACGACAACAGTGGCCACTGGCACCGGTTTGCTTCCATCTCTCTCTCTCTCTCTCTCTCTCTCTCCCTCCCTCCTTCCCTTTTTATTTGCTTTGATATGATGATCTCTCTCTCTCCTTCCTCCTCCTCCGATTGCCACCGGTGCCAATCTGCTTCCATATCTCTCTCTCTCTCTGCTTCCTCCTCCTTAGTGGTTGTGGTTCTAAGGTTTCTTCTTTTTTTTTTCTTTTGCCAAGATTTGTGTTTTTCTTTTGATAAACATGGGTTTTATGTGTTTGATTTTGTTAATTGTATTTTTTTTTATTACAGATTTTGTAAATCTGGGTAAGATTTGTTGTTGAAAAATCCCAAAATTATTTTTGATATTTGTATGCTTGAGTATGAACTTTGGGTTAGTCGAGTACCCTTAGAATAGTTAGGGTCGGTTTGAGTGATGGGTATAGGGAAATTTCGATTTCGAGTTGGTCAGGTTGAGTTTGACTTGAACTTGACCAATGCACACCCCTAGAATTTGATTTCGGTTCATGTATAATAAAATTTATCTTTTTCGATTTCAGCCTATAATTTGAAAAAGTCGACGATTTTTGTTAACCAACCGGTTTATATATCTCTCGCCATTTGCCTCTCCCTCTCGAGAAGAGGTATTCGATGATAAAGAGGTAGACGAAGAAGGTGAAGAAACTGCCATTTTCTGGTAAAGATTATGATAGGAGTTAATTTTGTGCTCCGGTAATGCCGCTAGGATGCCAAAAGATTTCGGCTGAGTGAAATTTTTATGGAGATGCAGGTGATGAGGAGAGGAGGTGGACGGTGGAGGAGGGTTGTGATGGTGGATGAAGGAGGGCTGTGATCGTGGTTGTGATGTAGGTAGTTGGACACTTTTAAAAAATCTTCAATAGAGAATATATCTTCCTAGTTGAGCTCGTTTTCATCGACGTCGGTGGTGGAGGTAGTGAGCTGTGATTCTACGGTGGCATGCGGGGATAGGTGCCCAAGAATCAATCTGTGGATGGGGTTTAGGGTTTTTCAAATATTCCTCTTTGAGTTTGAGGGTATTGTAATAAATGGACAAGGCTTAAAAGAGACCAATCAAAATGGGCCTATTGAACTTATCGCAAGCCCGAATCTGTTGAATCTTTTATTGATTACTCAACTATTTTCAAGTGATTCGTGTTATACCTAACCCCCAAGCTGCCAACACCTAATGGCAAGTGACAAGTAATGGAGTTAAAGTATAACACTAGACACTTAAGATGCTTTAGTGATCTCAAGTCTAATGATACTTACATTAACTTATATGATGAGATACTTTCATTGACATAGATTATGTGTTCGTATGAAGATCTCATAGCAGGTTTCCAATGTAGTCATTTTTCAAACAAGCATCCATATGCTAACTCTGAATATCAACATACTTATAGTGCATGATAATTATTACTTGACCAAGTTAAGCAATATAAAATGTGCTAGTCTATCCGTATCGATAGTGTCCACTCTTATCAATACTATGACTAGAGGTAACTTAGGTATTAACACATTTTCATCTATTTAGTATCTCATATTTTGAACTTTTCATAATTTTCTTTGCACTGTAATTTTAGTCCCATGGACTTTATTGAATAGTTTAAACTATTGCAAAAAAATGTAATTAAACATAAGTACTTTGAAATAAAGAATGCAATTGATGTCGTTATTTAAATACATGAGAATGAGTTCGACGTAGAGCTCCAGGGCACACAAGCTAACCACACAGTTGTGGAAGCAAGTCCAACCACAAGCATTGAGAACCTAACTATCCATGTCCGTTGGTATATATGCTCCGTGGCCATAGGGTTACGCTTTCAATCTCCCACTTGCATTAGAGCAATCCCCTATGTAATTAATGCTAAAAGCTTTAACATGGAAGCTATACTTGCTTTGCATCAGTGCCTTAGTGAAAGGATCAACCACATTCTGATTTGTAGAGACCCTTTCAATCTTACATCACTTCTTCCAATTATTTCCCTAATGAGATGATAACGCCTAAGAACATATTTGAATCGTTGATGAAACCATGATTCCTTTGATTGTGTAATGGCTTCATTGTTATCATAATTTGGATCAATGATGCTGGGGACCATTTTAAGTTAAGTAATCTATAATGGCCCAAAATTGCAATTGCCGGCATGTAATAGCCTACAATTGCGATGGCCGTGAAAAGTATTTTTCGGATCCGATCATACCAGCACTAATGCATCGGGTCCCATCAGAACTCCGAAGTTAAATGTGCTTGGGCGAGATTAGTACTAGGATGGGTGACCTCTTGGAAAGTTCTCAGGGTAAAAAGTACACCCAAAAAAGAAAAATATTTTATTTAATTATTGGATAATACTAGTCGTGACTAGTATAAGGATGTAATTTGGTGTAAAATCAAGGTCAAAAGGTCCCCAAAAGTCAAAAATAAGAAAAAAGCCTCGGGCTCGGTTCAAATAGCAACTAGTTTGACCATAAGTTGATTGATGCTTTAAAAATAGTAAATGACCTCTAAAAATTTATCTGAAGGCATAGATAGGCTCAGAATAATATGTATAACAATTTGGTAGTAAAAAAAATAATTTTATGGTACTACTGAAAAATTGGTGAACTGGACCGGATCGAAAGTAGACCCTGATTAAGCTGAAACCAAGGTTAAATAGGATATTAAGAGCAAAAATAAAGGGAATGATAAATAGGGAACTGGACCAGCCGGACCAAGGTTTGACCGCAGTTTAACCAAGGTTTGACCAAGTTTCAAATGATGCTTTGGACCTCAGAAAAATTATTTGAAAGCATGAAATTGCTTTAAATAATATGGAGAATCATATAGTGATGAAAAATAAATTTTACGATGAGACAGAAAATTAGGTTATCAGACTGGTAAGAAATTATTGGACCGAGAAACGGTCTCCGATTGACTTGAAAATATTTGTTGAGCCTAATAAATATATTTGGAGAATTTTAGAATTATTTTTGGGAGAAATTGAAGTTGGGAAGTAAGAACTATAAACTAGATTTGCTTAATGGGCCTAATTACTTAAATGAGCTTAGAATTGGTTAGCCTAACTTGGTTGGACCAAGCCCGGCCTAACAAATCACATATAAATACCCTAAATATCATATTTCTCTAGAGAAATCTCTGAATTTCTAGCATCTCTCCTTTGTTCTTCCTTGGCCAAATTATTCTCTCTTCCTCTCCACCAAAATTTTTCATCTCTAACCCAATTCTCTCCCTAAAATCAAGACTCCTAAGCAAATTTTAGCTCCTCTATTAGATGGTAGCAACCTCTAGTCTTCAATTAAGGTATAGCAAGTGGTAGAAATCAAGAAAGGAAGGTTATGTGTCAAAAATTAGGTAGGTAATTTTGGGTTCTATAATTTATTTTAAAAGTTCAAATAGGTAATTTTAGGTGTGTAGAGTGTGTTTATGTTGTTATATTAAAGAAAGAAAGTAAATTGATGGTGGTTTCTTTGATGAATATATTCGGCCACTTATGGTTTACAAGGGAGGTGATCGCGTTTCAAGGGATTAAGGCAAGGAAAAGGAAGAATAAGGAGTGGAGATCAAGAAAATAGGGTTAGTGGATACAATATCCTTCTTTTTCCATTGATTAAGTATGATTTTAGGTTATATTTATATGGCATTTGTGATAAATGCATGTTAAATTGAAATAAACCTTATAAACATGTTTAGGGATGTTGAAAATAATGATTTGAATGCTTAAAATAAGAAGAAATGAATTGTATATTATTGACATAATGGAGGCCGAATGGTATATTAGGGTATACTTAGGTATATTTTATGATTTAATGCAAATTAATTGAATAAACATATTAATTAAGGTGTAAACTAGCATAATTAATGACAATTGAGTAAAGAATAAATTTGAGGGTGAAATTATTAGTATGGACGAATGGTATTGTGACGCGCGCCGGATCCCTGCGGCCGCCCATGGGACCGCTCGCTTGAGGGCGATCGGGGCATTTGTGGGTACGTTGACAGCTTGCAATAAATCGCAAGTGCGTCTATGTTGGGCAACAAGGAGGTTTCATGGAGTCGCCATCCAATAGAACATTGGGAAAGTTTCTCTCACCTCGGAGAGCCTAAGACTGCACTTTGTATCCATTTTGGGCCAGCCAGAGGGGTCTTGGAAGGTAAACCTCTTGCCCTAAGGAGCCTAGGATTAGCGCTAAAGTCTCGTGGCACAAAAAGGTGTCTTGGAGGGTAGACCTCTAGCCTCTTTGAGCCCAAAGACCAGAGCTGGGTTCGGGATTTCTCATCTATTTCTACCTCGATTATTTTATGATCAAATTTTAATTATCATTAATTCGCTCTCTCTCCACACGATGCAATTAATCGAAGGCGCATTTATTCATATTTGGAAAGCCGTAAATGAGCAAGTAAATAGTGAAAGCAATAAATTACAATAATACAAGGAGCGGAATACAACTCCATTTTGTAAAGAGTGCAATACATGCATAAAACGGGTCATTCATTTAGATGGGAACGTTGGTTCCCATATATTCATTTTACAAAAAAGTATAGAATTCTCAAATCGGTTTAGATCTTTTAGTTTGGTATGAAAACGAGGACATTGGTCCAGTTTTGTTAACAAATATTCGATTTAGTATAAAACATTTGTGTGGTGGTTCTTTTTAAGAGCGGTCGAAAATCATTTTACTATTACAGACCACAAATACATAAAATGAAATAAAATAGTAATTACATATTTTTCGAATAAATAAATAAATAAATTCATCCTAATTTACCTGTTCCGCCCATACTTCTTAGAAAAACCACATGCCTCCCGCATTGCAGTCAAAATAGAAAAATGATATTTGTTAATCGTGAATAAATAAACAATTGAATAAATAAATAAACAAATGAATGAATGATTGAATAAAGGATTAAATTAAATGATAAGTAAATGAATAAATAATTAAATAAATAATTGAATGAAATAAATTGAGAGTTAATGAATATAAAAGCAAAAATGACAATTAAAATGATTAATGCCAATAAAAATAATAGTGCTAATAATAATATCATAAAATAATAATGAATAATAAATAAACATAAAATGAATAATATTAATAACAACAATATTAATATAACTCAACAATACTAATAATAAATAAATAAAAAAGGATAATAATAATAATATAATATTAATAAACAGAAAATAAATAAATATATAATAATAATAATTAATAATATTAATATTAATTAATAAAAGAATAATAAATAACAAATAAACAAATATAATAACAATAATTAACATAATCACAAAAACAGAATAATAAATATTAAATAAAATAATAAAAATAATAAAAACAGAATTATAAATAAATATTATTAATAATAATAATAATAATAAATAAATAAATAATAATATATAAATATATAAAAAAGGGAAAAAAGACTTACCGGTCGCCGGAGCTTCGCCGGAGGGGAGGTGGTCGACACCACCTATGCCGGAAGGTAGATCGCCGCTCGAGGAGCTCGCCGGAGCTGGTCACGCGCCGGAAGGAAGCGCCGCCTCACCGGAAAATGCCTTGGAGTGTCGCGGGTCTTCTTCTCCGATCTCCCTAACGGCGGCGAGTGATGGAGGCCGGTGGGTGCCGGCTGGATCGCCCTGCTTCCGGGAGCACGCCGGTGGGGCGCGTGTGCCGTTCCGGCACGTGGGTGGCCGGCGGAGGCCTCGCCTCCTCCCTCTCTCTTTTCCCCTTTTTTCTTCTTTTTTGGCGTCGCTTGGTCTGTGGCTGCTGTTCCTCTCTTCTTTTTTCTTTGATTTTCCTTTTGTTTTTTTGGTCTTTGAATCCCTGCTCTCTCTTTTTCTATTTTATTTTGCCTTGCTCTCTCTTATTTCTTTCTTCTTTTGATTTCTTTTTCTTTGGTCTTTCTGTGTTTTTTCCAAGCCGAGAGAGCTCCCTCTCCTTTTGCTCTCAGTTTTCTTTTTTTTCTTTCTAATTTTCCCTAGTTGCCGAAAGAGAGAGCCCCCAATTTCCCTTCATTCTTTTCTTCTTATACCCTAAAATTAGGGTTGGTTCTTGGGTCATAATGGTAATTTCCTCCATTTTTAGTTTTTTAATTACTTTAACTTAATTAAATAACACACATTAATTAATTTAAACATTACATATTAATTAAATATTACATATTAATTACATTACATATTTTACATCTTAATATATTTAATCTATTTAATATATCTTATAATTTATCTAATTAATTAAACACTTCACATATTAACTAATTAATCTTTAATATTTCATGCATTTTAATTATCTAATTAAACTTACAATATTAATAAATTAAATTAACCCAACATTAATAATTAACTTCTAATTTTATCTACCTAATCTATATTATATATTTTTATTTTTTCGGAGGGAATTACTAAGGACCCAAAATCACTTTTTGACATCAAACCCGACTCGGGACCCGGTGTCTACAGTTGCCCCCAATTTTGGAGAAGCTAGTGGTAGACACCTAGGTGAGCCAAAATTCAAAGGAAGAAGAGAGAGAATTACATACCTGGGGATGCCGGACCTTACCTTGCTGCGCAGGTAGATGTACCCTTACCGGTCTCATCTCGACCTGTTTCTGCTGGCCTCGTCTCGGCTCACACAGCTTTGGTGAGATGTAGTGCTCTCTGACTACAACCCCGATCTGTGGTCTGTTCTACCACCAGTGTTCCGCTAGCCTCATCTCGGCCTGCGCGGAGTTTGTGAGATGCAACACTCTCTAACTGCAACCCCGATCTGTGGTATGTTCTACCACCAGTGTTCCACTAGCCTCATCTCGGCCTGCGTGGAGTTTGTGAGATGCAGCACTCTCTGACTGTAATCTCGATCTGTGGTCTGTTCTACCACCAGTGTTTCGCTAGCCTCGTCTCGGCCTGCACGGAGTTGTGAGATGCAGTACTCTCTGACTGTAATCTCGATGTGAAGAGCAGTGTTTCTCTAACCGCAGCGTCTGCTTCTGCTGGCCTCGTCTCGGCTTGCGCAGGGTTAAAGAGATGTAGCGCTCTCTGGCTACAAACTCAGTGTGAAGAGCAGTGTTTCTCTAACTGCAGCTTCGATTGGTGAGAAGCGGTACTCTCTGACCATAGTCTCTAGGTGAAGAGCAGTGTTTTTTCTAACCTCAGCTTTGATTGGTGAGAAGCGGTACTCTCTGACCACAATCTCTAGGTGAAGAGCAGTGTTTTTTCTAACTGCAGCTTCGATTGGTGAGAAGCGGTACTCTCTGACCACAGTCTCTAGGTGAAGAGCAGTGTTTTTTCTAACCGCAGCTTCTGCTTCTGCTGGCCTCGTCTCGGCTTGCGCAGGGTTGAAGAGATGTAGCGCTCTCTAGCTACAAACTCGGTGTGAAGAGCAGTGTTTCTCTAACTGCAGCTTCTGCTTCTGCTGGCCTCGTCTCGGCTTGCGCAGGGTTGAAGAGATGTAACGCTCTCTGGTTACAAACTCGATATAAAGAGCAGTGTTTCTCTAACTGCAGCTTCGACTTCTGCTGGCCTCATCTCGGCTTGCGCAGGGTTGAAGAGATGTAGCGCTCTCTGGCTACAAACTCGATATGAAGAGCAGTGTTTCTCTAACTGCAGCTTTGATTGGTGAGAAGCGGTACTCTCTGACCATAGTCTCAAGGTGAAAAGTAGTATTCTCTAACTACAACTTCGATTGTTGAGAAGCGATACTCTTTGACCACAGTCTCTGCTTATTGGCATTCTCTGGCTAACCCCCATCCGGCTAGTATAAAGTCTGATCTGCTAACCTCCATTCGGCTAGTATAAAGTCTGATCTGCTAACCTTCATTCGGCTAGTATAAAGTCTGATCTGCTAACCTCCATTCGACTAGTAAGGTGCATAGCAGTCTCTGACTATTGCGTGAACTGTGAGATGCAGCACCCTCTGGCCACAATCCTGATGTGAAGAGCGGTGTTTTTCTAACCACAGCTTCGATCTGAAGTTCCCTTGCTAACCCCCATCCGATCTGCAAGGTGTGTTGCACTCTCTGGCTGCCACATGAACTGTGAGATGCAGCACTCTCTGGCTACAATCCCGATTACGTGAAGAGTGGTATTTCTCTAACCACAGCTTTGATCTGAAGTTCCCTTGCTAACCCCCATCCGATCTGCAAGGTGCGTAGCGCTCTCTGGCTGCTGCGTGAACTGTGAGATGCAGCACTCTCTGGCTATAATCCCGATCAGGTGAAGAGTGGTGTTTCTCTAACCACAGCTTCGATTTGAAGTTCCCTTGCTAACCCCCATCCGATCTGCAAGGTGCGTAGCACTCTCTGGCTACCGCGTGAACTGTGAGATGCAACACTCTCTGGCTACAATCCCGATTAGGTGAAGAGTGGTGTTTCTCTAACGACAGCTTCGATTTGAAGTTCCCTTGCTAACCCCCATCCGATCTGCAAGGTGCGTAGCGCTCTCTGGCTGCCGCATGAACTGTGAGATGCAGCACTCTCTGGCTACAATCCCGATTTGGTGAAGAGTGGTGTTTCTCTAACCACAGCTTCGATTGTGAGATGCAGCGCTCTTTGGCTACAATCTCCATTGTGAGATGCAGTGTTCTCTAACTGCAGTCCCGCCTTGTGAGGTGTAATGCTCTTTGACTACAACCTCGATCGTGAGATGCAGTGTTCTCTAACTGTAGTCCAGGTTAAGATCTGCTTTATCGCTGATGTTTTTCTTGAACTTTCTTTTTTTCTGCAAAAAAGGAAGACACAAATTTGTAGGGTAAATTAAAAAGAGATACGTACCTGTAGCGGCATCTGCCTGTTGGGGTTGTTGTCAGTTGATGCTCACTGGGAGACTTGGATGTTCACCGAGAGGCTTTGATGCTCACTGAGAGCCTTTGATTTTCTAAAAATGAGAGATCGGTTGAAAGAGTTATGTTGCTTGCCCGGTTGTCCCCCGGCACGGCGTGTATGAATAGGCCCGCTTTTCTGGGTAGTGTCTGACAACATTGACCTGAACCCATCGTTTGGATCACCTTTAAGCATGGGTTCTATTTGGACCTTTCCCCTGAGTCACGTACATGGCAATATATACAAAATATTATGTGTATGGGAGCATGTGTGCAAAATATATATATACATTCGCATTCGAATTTTGTACACTTCGTGTGATGTGTGTGAGCGTACATCTTATGATAGAAAAACTTACCTGCTTGCCCCCGGTATGGCATGCATGAATAGGCTTGCTTTTCTGCTCAGAGGACTTTGAGATCTTTGCTTTTTCAGAGGACTTAGAAATTTTGCCCACTCAGAGGACTTTGAGATTTTGCCTACTCAGAGGACTTGAGAATTTTGCCTACTCAGAGGACTTGAGAATTGCCTCTTAAGAGGACTTGAGAATTGCCTCTTCAGAGGGTTTAAAGATTTTGCCTCCTCAGAGGACTTTGGGAAAAGTCAGCTTGTCTATGTGGGACTGATGTATACTATCTAGTATGCGTTGGACACCATGTATGCATGGAATGCATGTGAAAGGCCATGCATTTATGAAATGACATGCAAAGGACTATGATCCTGAAATGCTTATGCGTATGTCATATATGCCAATAGCTTATATCCATGTGGAGGATTATGGAACATGAGCTAAGAATCGTTATTCTAACATGTTTGCAAATGATCATGAATGAGAGAGACATGCAAAAGTTCATGCATGATAAATATATACAAGGGATTATGTATGCAAACTATGTGCAAATGACCATGCATGCAAATGATCATGTATGTGGTAAAGAGTCATTCATTGGCATAAATGTAAAAAATCATACGCAAAGACAGGTGGGATATGTTATATACATGAAAGCTATGTAAGGAATTGGGTGTGTGTGATGTGTGCATATACAACTATGTGTATGAAACATATGTAGGAAAAATCACATATATGTGTATTGAATGCATGCGAAAAATGTGGATGCAAGATGCTGGCAAAGGATATGCCCATAAAGAGCCACATGCATCAAAAGCACTTATGAAATGTATTCGCTAAAGCTCTTATGCCAAAAGACATGCACCAAGAATTGTACATGTAAAACTATTTATTGAGAATATTTGCTACAATTATGTGTAAAAACATTTGCAAAAAGCATATGTACAAAGAATATTGTTGGGAGTGTACGCAAAGTATCATTTTCATGGGTAGTGATAAGAAATACCCCAAGATTGTAAAATGAGCGCAACCTATTAGGTACCTCAAACTCGAGTTTCTATCTGCCTTTGAGCATACTGAATGAACCACATTCTCAACTGATTAAATCTCATCAAAAGAATCCGGGAGTCATTCCCAATGAAGTGCAAGAAAGTAAACACGTAAGTATCAATGTTTACTAAATCAACATGTAAATACGAGGCGTACCATGCGATCTCTGTGTGTATGTGCAAAGGCCAAAACAGAGTTTCTCATCACTTGAAAGCAAATTCTAATTGCAACTTTGGAGACGAGACTCAAATCGAATGCAAATGCACTCGTGGCTTCCCGCTTGAAGCTCAAGAGACACCATACGCCTCTTCCTACGTACCAAACCTTACTAGAAGGTCATCTCCGCTAGTTAGATAAGGCCAAACCAAGAATCAATAGGTCCTACTTTGGTTGTACCGTTAGGCTCAGGTAATTGGCTATCAAAGGAGGATCAGGTCACTAGAGAAAAATGGCCGCAGCGTTCATTCGACGGATGGAAGGACCATTCCCAACCCCAATTGTATACTATCTAGATACTCTTGAATTTGAATTTGGTAATACTTGATCTCATCAAGCTCAGTATAAAAATTAAGCTAAAAAAAGATAGCTATTGAAACTCATTAAGGGGTACTATCTTGGACCCTACCATTTTCCTTTTTTTTTCTTCTTTTTTTATTTTCTTCTTTTTTTCTTCTATTTTTTTCTTCAATTTTTTCTTCAATTTCTCTTTTTTTTTTTTCAATTTCTCTCTTTTTTTTTTGCTTCTTATTTTTTTTCTATTTTTTTTCTTTTGTTTTTCTCTTCGCAAGCTCATGTCTCTAACTACATAAAAGGTTTATCGATGATTCAAACCCCTTTCCAAAAGTGTAACCCAAAAATTATCGATAATTGAAAATTTTTCTCAAGGGGTAAACCCATCCTTATCAGGGTGATTATTGGTAGCTCAAATAATTGTCAAAAATTGAGGCTCTTTTCCCCAAAGTATAAATCCATTTTCATCGGGGCAATTTTGGTAACCCCAAAAAATTATCGATGATTGAAATTTTCCTCTCGAAGTGTAAACCCCCTTTTACCGGAGCAAGTTTTGATAGCTCAAAAAAAATGTCATAATGTACATCCATCCTTACTAGAGCGGCCATTCTTCTAAGGGGAAGCCAAAATCATTTTAGGCGAAGGGTAGTTTTAACGTGTGTAACAATAAAATCGGTACGCGTTTAGCATACCAAAATAAAGGCTCAAGGGGCTATCAAGCTATTGTAAAATAAGGGTAGGAAATGGTCATTTAGAGAGCTATACAAAGAAATGGTGCCTAAATCATTTTCTAGATTCAGCCTTATCCAGGAGTCGCTTTGACGGGTAATCGGAAAGGTTCTAGTGCTCTTAGCGAGTTTTCATCCAATCCCCTAATTGCAACTAGTTTTTTCAGTTTTGTTTTCAAAACAGGCTAAAAGTGCTCGAAATTTAGACATTACATGATATAGTCAAATATTTTCACGTGATCTAGCTCTTAAAGACCAAACATATATACCTCTTACTTAATTCAAAGTGGAATGAAACTCAGATTTCTAGAGTTAAGATCAAATCCATTCATAGTTGAGAACTACTTAGGCAGAGTCGAACCGTGAATCAGAGGTACCTTAATGAGGTGCAGACATGTCAGCATTTTAGGATACAGCTTAACACAAAAATATTTTTATTCTATCAAAAATGTATATGCACAAAAATCGTGTAGGCACAAAAACTCTTTCTTTTGTTTTTTTTGAATATGCACAAACTATGCGTTAAAAATCATGTATATTGAATGGCATATGTATATTAGCAATGCGCGTAAGGAACTGTATGTGCGAAACATGTGTAAAACCATTTCTATAAAAATGCGTACATGAAATATGTGCAAAGATGTGTGTGTGTAAAACACCTGCGAAAAAAATATGAGTGTGTAAACACTGCATGATAAACGATGTGCATGCATAAATTCGCAATGTACATGTAAACGATAAAAGCATGATTACAACCTATGGCACAGTATGGGGATGAATGTTCATGATATATGGTACATGTGAACATGTCATGATTTAGACAAGATACGAATGCATGATGTAAGGTGAAGATTACCTAGCATGGTAATATGCACCAATGAGTCGCGAGGAGTGGCAAAACTCACATATATAGAAGTGAAAAGCATATACAGATAATGCACATGAGATAGGACACAGCATAAGGATGGTTATGTACAGTGAGCGGAGTATGCGTGCAATACGAGGTATGCAATGAAAGTGTCTGCATGAAACAAATAGCATTCACAAAGTATGCGTATTTACATGGTATGAGCATGCAAGACATGCATTGGTATATACAATGACTAACATGCATGATGAAGAAATTATATGTACATGGCATAATTCACGTATGATAGTACATGTTCATGATATGGTGTACAATGTGAAAAATGCAAGGTATTTTCTGTGTTTGATGTCTAGTCTAATGAAGTATGCTAATGTGTGCACACTATGACATGTAGCAGTATATGTATGTTCCAGGGCACAATGTTAAAGTACATGTGTAATGTGAGCATACGGATATGTACATGCTATGACACATGGTGAATGCATTATTTTGATTTGATATTATTTATTATTTATTTTTTTCATTTTTTTTTTATCACGGGGACAGTATGTCTATACTTGCTATAATGCATGTTAATATGTACATCTGATGATGTATGCTGTATATACAGATAATGGCGCACAATGGATGTCATAAAGAATGTAAATATGTATGTATTGCGACAAGCATTATTATGTGCATGCATGACAAACGTGTTATATTTATATTCACAAATTATGGTACAGGCAATTTTATATACAGAGTGCACGGGTTATAAAAAGAATTACACATGAGACAAAATGCATGTGTTTTATTTATTATTATTGCTCATAAACTCATCAGTCAGAAGGTTCCGCTCTTCCTTGACTCTCCTATCCAGCCCATGATACCTGTCTACAGCCGAACCTACTAAATTGAAGCAAGAATACTCCACTTTTTGCTTCCTACTTAGCCCCGCGCCCTTCATCGCTAAAGTGTATTGCTTGATATGGGCAGAAGGGTCTGAAGTACCATCCATCTTCGGTAGCTCAGGCATTTTAAATCTCTGATGCAACAATTCCTCATTTCTTGAATCTCTGTCCTCGGGATTGATTTCTTTCCCAACTGATGGCAAAAATATTCAAATTATTGGAATAATGCATGGATGATAATATACAATGCGTGAGCATAAACAATCACATGCAAGCAAGTAGAACCTTCCAACCTTATTACCCCCACACACGAGGTTGTGCGGTCTCTTTCCTAGGCGGGGTTGACCCATGAGTTACCAGGGAACCCAATAGGTGCGTATAGTGCACGGTGAAAAAAAACCGGCAGTTTAACCTCCCTTAAGTAATGAACAAGCGAATGGATAGTGATCATCATGTATTTAGACGTTCCAAAAATTTCGACATAGCCCTACCGGGCCATGGAAGCCTTTGGCTAGATTACCAGGTGAGACATCTGGACTCACCCAATACATGAGGATCCATACAGGAAGCATGGAATTACGGTTCATATCACCTATAGAAAGTAGCTACGGCCATTACATGAGCTTTGGACAAGGGAGATGTTACTTTAGGGCTACCCAAGCATGATCTCTGCCGACAGGTCTAGCTCATCACGAGCGTAACGACCGATCGGGTCACCATTTGATATACCTTGATGGTACGAGGCTTGGGCTGGTGATTATCCTTAACACTTTCCCAAATTGAGTGAAAATGAGGTCGTGCTTCAGGAACGCACCGGGGCTAAAAGAGGGACCAAACTAGCATATTCTAAGGCTCTAATGAGATGCGAATGCAAATTTGAGAGAAAGCAAATTTGTGAATTAAATTTTAATCATAAATGTTAAACGAGGTATTTTCAAATTGAAATCTCGAACCATATCGTCCCCAGTGGAGTCGCCACTGTGACGCGCGCCGGATCCCCGCGGCCGCCCATGGGACTGCCCGCTTGAGGGCGATCGGGGCATTTGTGGGTCCGTTGACAGCTTGCAATAAATCGCAAGTGCGTCTATGTTGGGCAAAAAGGAGGTTTCATGGAGTCGCCACCCAATAGAACATTGGGAAAGTTTCTCTCGCCTCGGAGAGCCTAAGACTGTGCTTTGTAACCATTTTGGGCCAGCCAGAGGTGTAACACCCCAAAACCACCCCAGTAGTTTGAGCCTGTCCGTGTCTGTATGTGTGTATTTGTATGTGTTATATGTATGTGTTTAATTGGATTATTTATTTAATTTATGTATATTAGTTGAGAAGAGGAGATAGGCTAGTGTAGGGTATGAGTGGATGTATAGAATTAAAGTATGAATAAGAGTTAGTTTAGTGTATATGATATTGTATGGGAGTAGGGTGTGATATGGGACATATGTCTTATGGGGATGATGACATGTGGCTAAGTGAATAGAGTAACATTTAATGGGTTTGGTGAGAGAGAGAGATCAGCCTTTTCCCTTTTGAATCCCGTTCTTCTTTCTTCCTCACGCCATCTTCTTCTTTTCTTCTTCTTCTTTCTTTGTTCTTCCTTTTTCTTTGCACAATCTTGCTCCCTCTTCCTTAATTGAGTAATTAGAGTTGATTAGCTTGTGATTTTGAAGCTTAAAGGTGAGTAGGAGTTGTTGATGTCTTAGATTTCTTTCTCTTCCTCTTCTCTAGGTTTAAATATTTGTAAATTCATTTGTGGGTTGTTTTAGAATTGATCTTGATTGTTATGGGTTTGTGGTTCAGAGGAGGCTCCTAGACCGGATAAAGGGAAAGGGATTGCTAGCGGGAGCGGAGCTCGCGAATAGGAGCTAAGGAGAGAAGGTTTGGGAACGTTTGTCTTTTATGTGTATTTGTGATTTGAGTTGGATAATTGTGGTTTTGCTTTGATTGGGTTTATGAGTTGTGTTATTATAGTTTGAATTGAAATTAGTGTGATATGTGATGTGAAAGAAGGAATATTGTTGAAGGATTTGTGAGAAATTATGTGAATAGTTGTAATTGATGTTAAGATTGCTGTTTTGGAAATTGATTGAGTTTGAATTTAATAAAATTTTAGGGATTGTGTTCTTGAGGGACTTAGATGTGTTTATGCATGATGTTGATTGTGTTGATTGTGGAATTAAGTTATTTTTATGTCATTTGTGATGTATGGAAGATCTATTGGAAGGTAAGAGGAGATTTGAAGTGTTTTGAGCCATTTTGGAGTTAATTCTGATGAAATTCCCGTTCCCAGTGTGTGTGTGTGTCGTGATCAGCAAAGAAAAGAGAAAAGGGAGTCTGTCACGAGTGGTGACGAGCGTGACGACTCGTGACAGAGGAGGCTTGTCACGAGTGGTGACGATCGTGACGACTCGTGACAAGCAAAGAGAGTCTGTCACGAGTGGTGACGACCGTGACGACTCGTGATAGAGGAGGCTTGTCACGAGTGGTGACGACCGTGACGACTCGTGACTAGCCAAAAGTGAGGTTTGTCACGAGTGGTGACGACCGTGACGACTCGTGACAGAGGAGGCTTGTCACGAGTGGTGACGACCGTGACGACTCGTGACAAGCAAAGTGAGGTTTGTCACGAGTGGTGACGACCGTGACGACTCGTGACAGAGGAGGCTTGTCACGAGTGGTGACATCCGTGATGACTCGTGACCGGCCAACCACCCATTTTTTTCTTGAATTTTTGCTCAGTTTTAACTTAATTGAATTTTCGTATCTCTTCGGAATGAACTTTTACTATTATATAAGTGATATCATGATTCTTTAGATGAATTGTATGATGTGCTCTAAAATATGGATTGAATGGTTTATGCATGACCTGCTAGAGTCTAGCAAGTGGATAGTTAGGCATGCCTAATAGAGTTATGTGTTGCTGCAGCTATGTGTACGATTTTGGACCCTGATCAGGTCCCCCGATCGGATCCTCGCGATCCTTCTGTCTGAATCTTTCTTAAGATTCTATGTGAAAACAATTTGAAATAAAACAAATAGAATATTTTGATACCTCCGGGTATCTATGTGTTTGAAATATGATACCGATACTCTCAAGTATCTATGTGTACTCGTTATCCACTCATTATGATTAAGCAGGTGTCATTGTGTTTTGTACAAGAATCTTTGGATGAAAATGCAAATATCTGAATTAACCATGTATGATTATATGCCCATAATTGTATTGTTATCATATGTTTTCTGTCATCATCACTGTGAGTGGCGGTTATGCATTCTGTGTTTTCCCACTAAGCGATTTCGCTTAGCACGGGTGTTTATCCGTGCAGGTGTGGAAGGTTTTCGATTGCCTCGGGTTGGGCGTGTCGCATCGGGAAGGCCAACGCAACTAGAGATCGGGAGTGTTATAGTATAGGCTTTCCTTTATTTTGTAATGAATGTAATATTTTGTTAGCCCTTTTGAACAATGTATCTTGGGCTTTTGTATATTCGTTCTTCTTTTTGTAAATTGATGTAAGATGTAAAGACCTCTTTGTATATTAATAAAAGTATCCATTTCGTCCTGTATCCCTCTTCTGTCTCTTAAAGTTTTTATTTATACCGGATATGTGATTCTGTTTGTGATGTTTGCATGTTTGTACTAGTGGGGTGTGACACTCCTATCTATCTTGGGTCCTTCTTGCTCTAATCGAGTAGAAGTATCCATGGTATAGGTTGGGGTGTGACAAGAGGGGTCTTGGAAGGTAAACCTCTCGCCCTAAGGAGCCTAGGATTAGCGCTAAAGTCTCGTGGCACAAAAAGGTGTCTTGGAGGGTAGACCTCTAGCCTCTTTGAGCCCAAAGACCAGAGCTGGGTCCGAGATTTCTCATCTATTTCTACCTCGATTATTTTATGATCAAATTTTAATTATCATTAATTCGCTCTCTCTCCACACGATGCAATTAATCGAAGGCGCATTTATTCATATTTGGAAAGCCGTAAATGAGCAAGTAAATAGTAAAAGCAATAAATTACAATAATACGAGGAGCGGAATACAACTCCCTTTTGTAAAGAGTGCAATACATGCATAAAACGGGTCATTCATTTAGATGGAAACGTTGGTTCCCAAATATTCATTTTACAAAAAAGTATAGAATTCTCAAATCGGTTTAGATCTTTTAGTTTGGTATGAAAACGAGGACATTGGTCCAGTTTTGTTAACAAATATTCGATTTAGTATAAAACATTTGTGTGGTGGTTCTTTTTAAGAGCGGTCGAAAATCATTTTACCATTACAGACCACAAATACATAAAATGAAATAAAATAGTAATTACATATTTTTGAATAAATAAATAAATAAATTCATCCTAATTTACCTGTTCCGCCCATACTTCTTAGAAAAAGCACATGCCTCCCGCATTGCAGTCAAAATAGAAAAATGATATTTGTTAATCGTGAATAAATAAACAATTGAATAAATAAATAAACAAATGAATGATTGAATAAAGGATTAAATTAAATGATAAGTAAATGAATAAATAATTAAATAAATAATTGAATGAAATAAATTGAGAGTTAATGAATATAAAAGCAAAAATGACAATTAAAATGATTAATGCCAATAAAAATAATAGTGCTAATAATAATATCATAAAATAATAATGAATAATAAATAAACATAAAATGAATAATATTAATAACAACAATATTAATATAACTCAACAATACTAATAATAAATGAATAAAAAAGGATAATAATAATAATATAATATTAATAAACAGAAAATAAATAAATATATAATAATAATTAATAATATTAATATTAATTAATAAAAGAATAATAAATAACAAATAAATAAATATAATAACAATAATTAACATAATCACAAAAACAGAATAATAAATATTAAATAAAATTATAAAAATAATAAAAACAGAATTATAAATAAATATTAATAATAATAATAATAATAAATAAATAATAATATATGAATATATAAAAAAGGGAAAAAAGACTTAACGGTCGCCGGAGCTTCGCCGGTCGACACCACCTATGCCGGAAGGTAGATCGCCGCTCGAGGAGCTCGCCGGAGCTGGTCACGCGCCGGAAGGAAGCGCCGCCTCGCCGAAAAATGCCTTGGAGCGTCACGGGTCTTCTTCTCCGATCTCCCTAACGGCGGCGAGTGATGGAGGCCGGTGGGTGCCGGCTGGATCGCCATGCCTCCGGGAGCACGCCGGTGGGGCGCGTGTGCCGTTCCGGCACGGTGGGTGGCCGGCGGAGGCCTCGCCTCCTCCCTCTCTCTTTTCCCTTTTTTTCTTCTTTTCCGGCGTCACTTGTTCTGTGGCTGCTGTTCCTATCTTCTTCTTTCTTTGATTTTCCTTTTGTTTTTTTGGTCTTTGAATCCCTGCTCTCTCTTTTTCTATTTTATTTTGCCTTGCTCTATCTTATTTCTTTCTTCTTTTGATTTCTTTTTCTTTGGTCTTTCTGTGTTTTTTCCCAGCCGAGAGAGCTCCCTCTCCTTTAGCTCTCAGTTTTCTTTTTTTTCTTTCTAATTTTCCCTAGTTGCCAAAAGAGAGAGCCCCCAATTTCCCTTCATTCTTTTCTTCTTATACCCTAAAATTAGGGTTGGTTCTTGGGTCATAATGGTAATTTCCTCCATTTTTAGTTTTTTAATTACTTTAACTTAATTAAATGACACACATTAATTAATTTAAACATTACATATTAATTAAATATTACATATTAATTACATTACATATTTTACATCTTAATATATTTAATCTATTTAATATATCTTATAATTTATCTAATTAATTAAACACTTCACATATTAACTAATTAATCTTTAATATTTCATGCATTTTAATTATCTAATTAAACTTACAATAGTAATAAATTAAATTAACCCAACATTAATAATTAACTTCTAATTTTATCTACCTAATCTATATTATATATTTTTATTTTTTCGGAGGGAATTACTAAGGACCCAAAATCACTTTTTGACATCAAACCCGACTCGGGACCCGGTGTCTACAGGTATGCATGGTTAAATTAATGTATATTTTGTTTATTTATTAAGTATGAAGGCATAAAATGAATATATAATGGAAATTGAGTGTATGTTAATTAATTGGAAATTACTGGAATTTAATTGAATATTTTGTAATTGGGTAATTACATTATGTTTAGAATGAAAATTATAGAATGAAATATGTTTAATTTATTTTATGGCATATTTGATGTAGAATTGAATAATAAGTGGTTTAGAATTGATTTGATGGAAAAAAAATGAATTTGGAATTGGATTTGTCCTATTGGCCGTATAGTGTATCTTAATAATTAATAATGTGAAAAAAATTTATGTTTAGTATTAAAAGAAATGAATAGTTTAACTGCCCTTAGTAGTCTGGTAGTGAAATTTAGCTCAGGATATAGATGGTTAGGCATAGGGACACGATACAACGGTATGAGTCATGACGATTCGCTCTAGTAGTCTAATGACGGTCTACCGTACTGATACTGTCACTGTTACTACTACTGTATTGTATTATTATTACTGTTATTGTATTACTGTTAATGTAGTGAACCTGTGGGGTTTACGTTCCGTGTATCCGGTTCGAAAATTTTTATTGATACTGAGGAAAAAATGATAAAAATGAATAAAATTGAGTAAATGAGAGTTAATATGAGAAAAGAGTGAAAAAGGACTTCATTGTAAGAAATTAAAAAGAATTAGGGATTAAATGGTAAAAACGTTAATCTAGTAGCTAATAAGGGTAAATAAGAGGAAATACGAATTAAATTAGTAAAATAAATAAATTGGTTATTGTATAAGGATTAAAATGTAATTTGTCATAGAAATAATAATTAAAGGACTAAATAGTATTTTGTATGTCAAATAATGAAATAAATGTAAAATAAGATTAATTAATGGCATTTTTGTAAATAAGTGAAAAGGAGGGCAATATTGTAATTTAGTAAAAGTTAAAGTGTAAAATAATGATAGTAATGTTAATTAAAGGAGTAAAATGTAATTGACCATAATAAGATTAAAGAAAAGACCTAAATGTAAATTGTGTAATGGCCCAAATACCGGTCTGAAAGTGTCAGTGAATAATTTTAGTGTTATTATGATGATCGCAGCGTCGAACAGTGTAGGGAGTGAGTTTGTCAATGTCAAAGTTTAAGGATAAGTATACCGGAAGCATAGCGATTCCGGGATGGGTAACCCGGGGATGGCTACACACCGAACCCGACTGTCCGTTTTCAAAATTTTTATAATTTCGCGAAAATGATCTGTGGGCCATAAGGAGTCTATTGGTGAAATTTGAGCTGAAAACGGAGTCAAATTGACCTCCGAAAGTCATTCTGAAGTTGGTCTCCAGTTCGGTTCAATTTGAACCGGGGTTTGACTGAGGGTTGACCGAGGGGTTATAAATAGTGAATAAGGCCTAATGGATGTTGAGTGTGTAGAATAAGACAATAGAAGTATTATCTGTGAATTTTGACAACTTTACAGTTGTATTTTACAGTAGAAGAAAAATTGATCGAATCGAACCGATTTAAGTGAACCGAGGTCCAAATGGACTCTGATTGAGCTGCAAATTTTCAAGGAGCCTATTTTTGATGTTTTAAGATCAATGGAATTAGTTATAAGTGAAAATAATGAGAGAAACATATAGATGCTTTGGAAAAGTGTAATTAAACCGAAAAATTAAAATTTTGGTTTAAATCGGTTGGACCATCTTGGTTGGACCGGTTCGGTTCATTAGAGGGCTATATAAGAAGAGCAGAGGCCAGATTTCTCTAGAGAAATCCAGCAAAAACTGACCTTCTTCTTCTTCAAAACCGAATGGTTTTTCTTCACTTCTCCTCCATTTTTCTTCTTCATTTCTCCAATCTTTCCCCAAAATTCAACCTCCTAGACAAATTTCAGCTCCTCTACAATCATATAGAAGTTATTGGAGTCCATTTGGAGCACTGAAAGTTGGGAAAATCAAGTATGAAAAGTTTATGTCAAGTTTTGAGGTATGTGATTTAAGGGTTTTTAACCTATGGGGGTTTTTGAGGGTGTAGAATACATTTATGATGTTAGATTTTATATTGGAAGTTTAGTTTTAATGTTATGAGGACTTTTGAATTCGGCCACCTTAGGAATTTAAAGGAAATGATGGAGTTTCAAGGAGTTATGGCATGGAGAGCATGTTTATGATGTGGAGAACAAGAATCTAAGGTGAGTGGATACATTATCTGTAACACCCCCATCGCCGCCCCCGTTGGAAGGACGCCGACGGGCGCGCTACCCGACGCTCACTCACACAGATATGCACATGCTCGATGTGGAAGCATACGTTCATACATAACATACATACGAAAATACGGGTTAAATAAAAACTTGACTTAACATGCGTGCACAGACTGATCATGCAATAACTCACACACACGTAGGCACTAAGCGAAAGCATAAAGCGAATGATAAAACAAAGGAAACTTAACATAAAAACATACTAACGTTTACATTACCCAAAAGTAAACTCAAGATTCTTACATAAAGTTACATATATAATAATACAGAAATACAAAAGCTGAAGTACAGAAGCTGAACAAAATACAAACTTCTAACTCCTACGTGGCCGACCTTGCAGAAGCGCGACTCGAACTGAACCAAACCTGCCACCTGCACGGAAAGGAAATCCGTGCTAAGCGATAAACGCTTAGTGGGGAGAACACACAAGAGTATGGACGGCCATTCACAATGGTCGCCAAGGCATAACACATTCACAATGGCAAATGCAACATTCAGAATACATATATAATCAGGCTTGCATAGTAAGGCATTAATTCAAAAACTCATAATCATAACCATATGCTTATATCAAGAATAGGCCAAAACAGACATAATAGAATACACGATACAAGTATCATCATGCAGAACTACATACTATATCATATGCATAAACCTACAATGGTATCAAAAATCAGTACCTTACCGGGCAGAGTCACATGAGATAAACACATGCAATTGTCATAACCAAGGACCCATGCATAAACTGACAACCCAATCAAATGCGATACAATTACCATATGATAACGCACCCAACTATCATGATAAGAATACAAGATATCTAACATATTTTGACATGCCAAACACACACTAGCCAAAAATCCAAGGGACGACATACAAAGCACCACATTACCGCTGTGCAACTCTAATATATAGAATAACATGCCGAAAACACTCTAATAGCAGAGACTGAAGACATAATCACATAACATCACATTCATATCATCACCATGCAGAAAGTACAGTTAAATCTTACATACTTACAGCCACAACTGCTTCGGTTCACATGCTTATATATAACAAAACCATGCTGAGTCACATACATAAATACATTAGTTGGATCACATTCAAGCATTCTGAAACTATAACACAACACATGAAAAATGCGGATAATAGTGTAAGGTATTCTATCATGCTTACCATATAAAGACATACATTCCGAAGCTCAAATATATGTTCATATACTTATAAATTGATTTCCCAAATCATTACCGTGCTCATTCGGATATCGCATTCTTATAGATATTTCAAAGCAAAACCAAACAACAAGGAACCTGCTGACTCACAATAGTGGATAACGAGTGAACTGATTAGTACCTTACGGGTACAAGTCGGCCAAAGGGTACCTTACGGGTACGAATCGAAAACCATTTTATTTGTCACAATTGAAACACTTTACTGAGGGGGAATCTTAAACAAGATCCAAACACATTAAAAAGGATCGCGAAGATCCGCACATATAAAGGGTTCGCGAGGAACCAAACGGGAGACCTGATCAGGGTCCAAACGTCCAAAGGGCTGCAGCTAACTGAACTCTATTAGGCATGCCTAACTATCCACTAGACTGACTCTCGCAGGTCATGCATAAAACAATTCACGTTTCGAATCGCACAACGCATAAATATATATACATCATGCATAAACCAGAGTACGATAGACATATCAATATGCTCATAAAGTCGGTCATATATATCATACAATTTCCTATTGCAAAACATAATACAGTCAACACACCTTAACATTAAACAATATTCTAAAGCATGTCAAAATCAGGTATAGAAGCACTACCATGCCAATGATTATCAATACAAAATCCTAATCATGCATTAGGTGAGGATAACTAAGTATAAATCATGCATAATCCAAAATTACATTTAATCATAACACATTGAGTCCAAAAAGCTAAAGCATAATAATGCATTCAGACATTAACCATATTATTCAATAAATTTGGCATAGCATAATAACAATCATGCCTCATACAATTTATATTCTGAAGCATGCAATAGTTCAATCAATCACATTTTAGCACCACTCAATATACTAAAGCATGTCAGGAACTCATGTGGAATCATATCATGCCAATGATTAATAACACATAATCTTAATCGTGGAATGATACAATATACTCTTAAGCATGGCATGTTATTCTTAGAGGAGGATCTGATCAAAGACATGCATAACATATTTTACATTTTAATAGGACATGCTCGGGACTAAACAATCAGAAAGTTAGTCTACATAATTCCTTCGCATTCGAAATATGACATGCAATACAAATCACAACAATAAGCATATAAAAGTATGACATGTATCATATAGCAATAAAGGTCCATACAGAAGAAATAGGAAATTCATTTTGGTTGAAACTGGGCTAATTCGGGAAATGGGGCTGAAGGGAGGTCGGTCACGAGCCATGTCACGACTCGTGACTGGCCTCACAAGAGGGTCACGAGCCGTGACTCTATGTCACGTCACATGACATGCCTCACAGGGGAGGGTCACGAGTCGTGACCTAGTGTCACGCCTCGTGACATGCAAGGGAGTCACGGGACGTGACTCTAAGTCACGCCTCAAGGGAGTCACGGGATGTGACTCTAAGTCACGAGACATGACTTGCCTCACACAGGGCAGTCACGCTTCGCGACTGGCAGTCACGCCTCGCGACTGCTTCCAGCCCGCCGAGAAGTCACGCGTCGTGACTGGGAGACAGAGTCACGTGCCGTGACTGAGAGTCACGACTCGTGACTTGTCTCTCTCAGGGAAGTCACGACACACGCTGGAAACGAAAATTCCACCAGAATCGCGATTTCCCGTTCCCCGCATGCCCAGAATTCAAAGAACTCAACAAAATCATTTTCAATTTGATTCAAAACACCACCAAATTCATCTTACCTTCCAATCGATGTCCCCTACAGCATAAACAAGATAATTGCAACTTAATTTAACAATCATAACAACCAAAATCATGCATAAACACATTCAATTCCTTCAAGAACATAAACCCTAAAATTTACAGTAAGTTCAAAACCCAATCTTAGTAACTTCAATTCAATCCTTATCATGCATTACTAACACATCTACTCACATAATCATGCATATACACATTCCAAAACACACCAAATTCCAGAAATTAAACAATGCAAACATATTTATAACCTAAGTGAGAATTAGGGCAGAGACATTCAATAGTTCACAAACTGAAATTGAAGAACACAGAAGCTCCCAAACCTGGAATTGAAGATCCAAAAATCACACTTCCAGCTTCAATCCTCAATCCTCAACTTGTCCTTAACCTTCTTCTTGCAATCCAAAGCTTGCACAAACAAGAAACCCACAAAATCCTTAGTTCAAACCCTAACTGAGGCAAAACCAGTAGATAAAGAAGAAGAAGAAACACAGCACGCAGGAACCCTTAAACCCAACTTACCTCTTCAATCAAAACACACTCCAAGCCAAACACAACTCCAAGCCAAAGAGAACGAAAGGAAAAGCAGAGAAAGGAGAAGAGAAGAGGAAGAGGAAGCGTGAGAGGAGAGAATGGGAATGCTAAAATCTGTGTTCCCTCTCTCTTCCTCTTACTTCTTCTTTTTCTTCTTTCAATGGCCACCTAACAAGCCCACCTGGCAACTCCCAATTGGACCACAAAATCCACTTAGACCTTTCAAACCAATGCACCATACATTCACATGCACCCAATCCTTTCTTGAATAAAAATCTCATGCCAAGGTACCAAACTCACACTTTACAAGATCAATGCCACAACCAAAACACCCTACAACCGAATACCACAAGCACACACTAACATTTCTCTTCTTACATACTTAATTAATTATTTACCATTAAGTCCTTATTATCCAAATTTCTCATGCACAAATTACTGAAATACCCTTGCATTCCCGACTTAGCAAACACATTCCGACTAGGGCTATTTTGGGGTGTGACATTATCCTTCCTTTTCCATTGATTTCATACATGTTTTAGGTTATGTCTAAGTGTGAAAATGAGATTTAGGCATGTTTAATTAAATCTAATGTGATATTCATAATCCATGGACTTAATATAGTGCATAAATATGATTAGATGAAATTAAAACATATTGGAATGAAAACTCTAGTGTAGGCTGAATGGTTACTAAAGGATTTCATCAAAATCTAATGATGATTATGGTATATAAATTATGGATATAACGTATATAATATGTTTAAAGCATAATAGAGTGATTAAAGGAATCAAAAGAAATTATAATGAAATGGTAAGGTAGTGGCCGAATGGTATATAAGGGGTTTAATTAAGATATATGATGAATTATGCCATATAAATAATATTTATAGCATGTTTAAGATGTAAAGAGTATGAATGAGTGATTAAATGAAATTAAAGTGCGTGATGTGAACAAGTGATTCATTGGCCGAATGGTATTTATAAGGAATAAAGTGTGTATTTTGATAATTAATGTAATGTAATAGCATAATATGATTAAGTGATGATTAATGAGCGTGTATGTAAAGTGGTAAGTAAAAATGAAGTGTATGACTAAGAAGTGTGATGGTATGATGTAATGTTTGTATGAATAACGATGAAATATTACCCTTAGTAGTTTTCTGCTTGTAAAATCTAGTTCAGGATATAATTAGCTAGCTATAGGGATTCCACACCGCGGTACGAGTCATGGCGACTCAATATTGATAGGCCAGTGATGGCTTATCTCAGTGTTCAGTGTACATCAGTGTTTAGTGTAGTGCAGTGCAGTGAAAATGGTCGTACTGGGATTATTTTATAGTGTAATGGGTCTGTGGGGCCCATGTCCCGCATATCCGGTCATTAGATTTTCTATCGGGTTCATATTAGGGGCATAATGGTAAATAAGTGATAAAAAGGATTGAAATAATGATAAAAGTGAAAATGGGTGAAAATGGAACTAAAATGGAACAAATAGAATGTTTAGGGGTAAAAAGGTAATTTTATAAAAAGTTGGCAAAAAGGTAAGAAAGTTAGATAAAAAGTGTAAGTGGAAGGATAAAATTATAATTTTGGCACAATATGAGGTTAAAATAGTAAATTGGTGGACGAGTGATAAAATAAGGACCTAATTGTAATTTAGTGAAATATATAAGGTTAAAAGTGGTAATTAAGTGTAAAAAGGGTAAAATAGTAATTAAATAAGTAAATAAGGGTAAAAGTGTAAAATGGATTGTAAATAAGGTGAAAAGCATAATTATTGAATAAGTGAGGGCAAAATGGTAATTAAGTGGAAAATGAGGACATAAAGGGAATTAGTGAAAAAGAAAGGACGTGGATGGCATTATGGTAAAAGTAAGGACATGAATGTAATTAATGTAAAAGATGGGACATAGATGTAATTAATGGAAAAGTTAGGGACGTATATAGAATTTAGTGAAAAGATTAAGGACTTAAGTGTAGGTAATTATAATTGGTGGAGTAATTATGGAATATGAATATATTTGATGTAATTAAAGTGATTTAATAAATAGTATGGTTAAAATGAGATTAATTAATGAATTAGTATAAAAATATGTTAATTGGCAAAATAGTAGTATAGTTAATTAATTAATGAATTTAAGTGAATCATTATATTGAGGAAAGAGTGAATAAAATATTATATTTAATTAATTATATTGTAGTAGTGAAAATTTATGCATAAGTGAATGAATGATTTAAATGAGTGATTTAAGGATTAAAATGTGATTTGTGAGTTAATAATAAAATTAATAGTGAGATTAATTATAAATAGTGGTATGATTGTAATTATAGTGAATTAAAGTGGTAATATTGAAATTAATGAATAATGTGGGGACTAAAGTGTAATACGAGGAAAATATTATGGTATTGACAAGGTGGAAATTGGTATGCTAAATAATAAAGTAATGTAATAATGTAATTAAGTAGTGGCAATTTCGTAAATATAAAATAATTAAAGGCTAAATTCTAATTTAGCATAAAGTAAGGGACTAAGTTGCAAATTGACGATAATAAGGCTAAGGAAGGGATTAAAATGTAATTATGCAATAAGAGAGATAATAAATGTGTGTCTGTAATTAGTGAGCGAACAATTAAGAATTTTAGAATAACATTGTTCGATTAAATATTAAGTGAATAAGGGATTAAATTAATTATGATTTAACTACTATGCTAGGGACAATGAAGGGTAAATAGGTACATTAGTGGCGTTATTGTAAATAAGTGAAATTTATTGGACTTAAACGTAATTGATTATAACAATACTAGTAATAATATTTAAGTGTAAATGGAAAAGAAATAGACTACTAAGTAATGAATAAATTGGTTTTATGTATATGTAAATTAAGAGATGATATTTGAAAATAAATAAATAATAAGGTGGATAATGATGATAACATAAATCAAGTGAAATTGAAAGATAGTGTTTAAATTGTAAGAAACACAGAGAGATTAAATTGTAAAGTTAATTATTAGGAGGCTATAGTGAATTAAGCTACAACGAAAATTAATTGAATAAAGGTAATAAGTAGGATTGGCAAATTAAGTGTAACCAAATAATTTGAATATTAGAAGTGCTTAATTGAGTATATTGGGAAATAAAAATTTTCATAGTAAAAGTGGTAAAGGATAGAGCGATTAATAAATAGTGTTAAGATAAAAGGAAATAGACAGGTCATTATTGTGGATAATAATACAAGTGACCAAAGTCAAATAAGAAATAACATATTAGTAATGAAATTTATAATGACGTATATGTGGACCAAATGAATAGTAAAAAGAGACAGTTATAGGTCAATCGATAGTTAAGTGATAAGTGAAAATTGTTAAACAAAACAAGTGTCTAAGTGAAATGAAATTGATAAGTGATATTGTTAAGTAAAATGGTTGATAAGTGTAGAATCGAAATAGTAAAGGAAGAAATAAGATAGTGATAACCACACAAGAATTAATGCAATCGAAGTTAATTTATGTAAATGATTTATAGGAAGATTTAACATAGTAAATGATATTAACGTAAGAGAGCTAGTGTAGTGTAAAAGTGTAAAGGAAATGTTAGAAACGCTAAGAAAGTAATAGTATTTGATTAGTGTTACTAGTAGTAAAATAATGATAAATTATTAAGTAAGTTGATAAACAATTTAGTATCCGAAATTAAATTGTAATTGAGCATTCATTAAGGAAGGAATCTAATAGGTTATTTACAAAAATAAAAGTATTAAAAGAGATACATATGAAATTGATTGTAAATGACAAATCGAACAAGGTGTTAAGCGACAAGAGTCATTAGTGCACATGATAAAGTTAGTGATAATATTAATGGAAAGAATATAACCAATGAATAAGGTAAAGCACTGAAATTGACAAATAATAGTGAAATTAACAACATTAAAGGTTAATAGTGTAAATGATAGTGAAATCGATAAGTGTAATGGTTAACAGTGTAAATTATAGTGAAATTATCAATAACATGATAGCGATTAATATGTTACAGTGTAGTGCTAAAGGTAAAGATATTGATTAGTGATAATAGTGACAGTGATAAAGATAAAGATAATGAGCGTCACAAAAGTATGTTATAAACTATTTAAAAGATTTAGAAATAATTTTTTCCAAAATCTAACTACAGTAAAACAATTAAGTGAAGTATGTAGGATTAGTATGGAAAACTTAGGATAAGTATCCACCACTGGGCATTTTAATACTCAGCACATAGTGTGTTAAATGCGTGCAGCTTATAATAGTTAGACGTGGCCGAAGACGTAGAAGCAATTGAAGATTGAGCAACAGTAGGGACCGAAGAGCGTAGTAGGGGAAAGCTATGGTATGGATAGGTAATTTATGTGTTAATGTGTTGCTATGTTATTGTGTATGTATTGTTCTGTTCGTTATAAAAAAAAAATTTAGAGCTTTCAAGTGTATCATCATTGATTGGCAATGTAGTGCAATTTTGTGACATCCGGTATCCGTATTATTTACGGGTATATGGGTGTTACATTTTTTTTGGTATCAGAGCAAAGGTTTAGGCGGTCCTAAGATCGGAGTTAGTATAATAAGGATGAAGTGATACGTATACATGCCATGAATGGGTATTGATAGTAGAAGTGAGTGAAGGTATTGAAGGAAACATAAGGATAGTCTAAGTTTACAGAATCGAAAGGAAGTTTAAGGTATGATAGCTGATGTAAGTGAATGAGTGATTTGAACCGAATGACCCTACAATATAGTCATATTGATATGTGAAAGTGATGCATGAAGAAAATTTCGAGGACGAAATTTTTATAAGTGAGCGAGACCGGTCTGGAAGTATCAGTTAATAATTTTAGTGTTATCATGATGATCGCAGCGTCGAACAGTGTAGGGAGTGAGTTTACTAGTGTCAAAATTTAATGATAAGTGTGCCGGACGCATAGCGATTCCGGGATGGGTAACCCGAGGATGACTATACAGCGACCCCGGCTGTCCGTTTTCATAATTTTTATAATTTCGCGACAATGATTTGTGGGCCATAAGGAGTCTATTGGTAAAATTTGAGCTGAAAACGGAGTCAAATTGACCTCCGAAAGTCATTCTGAAGTTGGCCTCCGGTTCGGTTCAATTTGAACCGGGATTTGACCGAGGGTTGACTGAGGGGTTATGTAACAACCCGATTTGGCTCTAGTAGAATTTCAAAATTTTGTTTGGGAATTCAAGAGTTTGTGTGTATAAGAGAGTGTATTTGAGCAAGTGGCTTGTGTGTGTGGGTTCTGTCGCGGGGGCGACAGTGTCGCTTCACGTGAAGCCTATTTGAGGCGACAGAATGCTTCACGTGAAGCTTATTTGAGTTGGATTATTTGATGTATATCGGATACATGGCGATGTAGGAGCTTGACAAGTGGCATTGTAGGGGAGTGACAAGTGGCATTGTAGGAGAGTGACACTTGGCTTGTGACTTTTTGGATTGAAATGGATTAATGGAGGTAGGTGGCATTAATTGGATTGGTTGGTGTAGACACCGGGTCCCGAGGTGGTCCAAGATCAGAATTACCCGATTATAAAAATGATACCGACTTACAGGCAGAGGTGTCAAAAATGATATTTCCCTTGTCGAGACTCTCGTTATTTCTTAAATAAAAAATAAACAAATAAATGGATATAGAAAATATATATATTATTATAAAAAAAATTTTGTTATAAAAAAAAATGATTAATTAAATTAATTTTTTAAAATAGTATTTTTTTGATATTTAAAAAAAAAGAGGGGGGAAATTAAGGTAGTTAATTAATTTAATTGAATTAAATTAGTTAATTAATTTAATTGAATTAGATTAGTTAATTAATTTAATTGGAAAAAGTAAAAAAGAAAAAAGAAAAAAAAAAGAATTCAAAATGCTTTGTGTAAAAAAAAAAAAAAAAAAAAAAAATATATATATATATATATATATATATATATATATATAAAGTAAAACGTGGGAATAATTTAGTGGCCGCGTGGTGGCAAAGTGGCCATCACGCGGCCACTTTTGCTAAATGGCCCAAAGTGGCCGCGTGGTGGCCAGGGCCACCACGCGGCCACTTTGCGCGGTGTCGGCGCAACACGCGCGCGGTTCCTGGTGCGCGTTCCCCCTTCACCACGCGGTCGTTTTTGGCCTGATCAGTCGTTTTCCTGTGTTTTCTGTTTTTCCAGTCTGATTTTTTCCATTTTTTTCACCGTTTTATGCTATTTTTGATTAACGAAAAATTAAAAGATCATTGTGTCTTTCTCCATTTTTTGCCAAGACTGAAAATTAATAGGGGACTTGGTCTTCATTCTGAGGAGGATGGCAACATTTTACAAAGGGAATTTTTGGGCTTTTCTGTAACACCCCTCACCCACATATAGCATACTGTATGGTAACCCACACAGTATGTGACGAAGGGTGACGAATGCTACGGCAAAGCAAGCCGGGAACAATAATACAAGCAGAGTTACAAAAATTTTTCTCAATCCTACAAACATCCACATACACAAAAGACATTCATATACTTATCATTACATTGCTCATAATATTTTATTACATCCCAATCGCTTAATACAATACTAATTAAGGATTTTATTGCAAGGGTGGACTATAATTTCTAAGCAGTAGCTACTACTGCAGACTGAATGGCCAGACTGTTGCAGATTATCCTCGTCGATACGACTAACTCCAAACCTGCATGGATAAAAACCCATGCTAAGCATAAAGCTTAGTGGGGAAAACACATAGTATGGATGACTATTCACAATGGCCGTCAGTCACAACACACAATAAATAACCAACATCAAATCATTTAACATATATTTACATAATTGGTCATATATCGCATGTCATACGCATAATTTTATTCAGCCGATAATCAGATCTCTAATTACAATAATTCTCACATAACAAGAAGGTCATGATTAAGCTGCTAATAATCTAATTTCAAATTCAAAGCATATAAATGCATAAATATAATCACTTTCGTTTAATTACTTCCTTCAAATTGTTGCATCACTATCGTGTCATTAACTTAGGTTACTATTACAAAGAAAATAATCAAAGTTGAAGCATATGAGCTTTTAAAGACGTTACCACATTTACGCATAGAGATTCCACAGAATCCAAAACACTTATGTGCGCGAAGCGCAACTCATGCCAATGTATAAGTTACATCGTACAAAGTGATCACATTCTCATTGGGTGCATAAATTTACACAAAGTTTCACATATCTTTATCAATTCACACGTATCATTCGGTTCACATATTTATGCTTGTTTAATGCCTGCTAAGTCAAAAGGGTGGATAACGAGTAACACATAGATACCCGGAGGTACCAGAAATATTCTCATAACACATAGATACCCGAGGGTATCAAAATAATCTGTTTATTCTTGTTCCAAAGTATTTTCACATAGAATCTTAGGTAAGATTCAACAGAAAGATCACGAAGATCCATTCGGGGGACCTGATCAGGGTCCAAATCGTACACATGGCTGCAGCTATACATAACTCTATTAGGCATGCCTAACTATCCAAGACTCGACTAATGCAGGCTAATACTTAATTGTTTCTTTTTGAAATGCTCATGCCATAATATAAAATCTTTTTCAAAAGTACATACTTTTATTAGAATCACATAATAATTCGATACATAAATTGTTCATAATAACAATGGTTCACGTAATTATAACAATCCGTAACCTTTAATTATAATCACATTTAATTTTAATACATGCTCCACAAATTATTACAACTATAATTTGCATGGTATCGCACAGCATAAATTACACACTATGTCACATGTGAATCACAAGCCAAAACTCATGTCAAATAGCTCAATCAATCATCTATTCATGGCATAGAAAAGAGTCGTGCTTGCGACCCTTGTCGTGATCGGGACAGAAAGTTAAATGGCCTCTGTCGCGCTCGCGACACCAGTTGCGCTCGCGACAGAGCCCAACCATACACTTGGAATCGCGCTCATGACCTGAGTCGCGCTCGCGACAGAGCTAAACATCATCCTTCTTTCTTCTCTCACTTGCATACACTTCACATAGAAACATACTTACTTTTATCATGTCCATAACTAATTTTCTTGAGCATTATTTTCTTAAATTCGTACATAGAACTCAAGAATTCCAACACAAGTATCCCAACTACTCAGTTGATTATGAATCATTCCGTCATTAAATAATCAAATTAAAAATCGTTTGAGATACGAAAGGTTCATTTCAATTTTGGTTTACGACACACTTAATTCCATTATTTACTTCATTCTTAACATCTCATATAAATTCTAAACAATAAATAAATCTCCTCAAGTCTCGAATCATTAAAGACTCGCAGACTTTTGTCGGTCTTATACAAATGGGCCACAATTAAGGCTAACTCTAGCAGCTGCACTCTAACCCTTTATAAGCATGCTTATCTATCCACTATAACGGTAATCAGGCTCAAAAGACAGCAACTCAATTATACTCTACTTTGATACCAAGTATGGATTATAATTCAAGTGCACTCATCAACTTCAGAGGCTTTTAATTCATATACAGTCTTTATCAATCATGTTCAACAACTAAAAGCATGTAACATTTAAATTCCACGCATAAACTCTTATATCACATCCTCATATATATGCACTCATAGGTTCATACATTTTTATCACACCACTTACAATCCTTAATACATTTATACATTGTTACTTTATTAGTTAAATTACCAATCTTAAACATACTCAAATGCATTTCCCCGTTGATAACGACTTTATAGTCATTTGCTAACCCCAAACATGCATAATAAGCTAAGGGGAAGGGTAAGGGGTTGACCCATGGCAACTAGGAGCTCAAAAAGAAGAAGAAAAAGCCTTATATGCATTGTTCTGTCGAGGTCGCGATAGAGGCTCGCCTCTGGTGCCTCACGAGACTGCTTTCTACCCTAAACTTGTATCACCAAAACCGCCCTCTAGAACACATTTTTAGGCAAAGTGGTCTTCATAAGAAGTGTTCACTAGGATGTTATCGTTCAAATGGGACAAGTTTCAAATCAATTGAATATATAAAACTCCAGATATAAGCTACACAACCTACACTGTTCCTGTAAACCCGTTTAAGTACAAACACCCCGGTTTTTACCATTTTCAAGGGTCCTAGAGTCAGAATTAGGTTTCGGTCCTTCAGAGATAATTTTAATAAATGAATTATCTTTCAAATGAAACTATTCTCATCTCATTTAGACATCTATAGCTTGACTTATAACTAAAACGAACACTAAAGGTCCAGTGGAATCTGGACAGAGTACCCCCAGAAAATTCAAATTCGCTAAACCCAAGCCAATCCACACAACCATATCAACACAACCAATCAAATTTTAAATAAAATACACTTCAAAACAGAAACTCATTTATACACAAATCAATATTTAAGAATCACTTCAAAGCATATAAATTTTCCCAAACCTTAACTCCTTTGCTCCAATAGCTTCAATGGTGGCACTTCTTGCTTTCGTACTCCCTCTTCAGTTTTGTCCCTCCAATTTCCTCATAAAAACATAGAATATCACTCCATATTTTTAATGAAACCAAGATGAAATTCTAGAGATGAGGATTCCTACTTACCCTTCTAACTCAAATCTCTCCTTCAAACACTTGAGCTGCACTTTCTAATACTAATAGCTTGGGCTTGCAAGGGAAGAGAGGGAGGGTTGGCGTGAGATGAAGAAGAAGAGGGAGAGAAGAAGACCAAAGGAAATTCACATGAGGGAGGAGAGGGCAAGTGCAGAAATCTGATATCCCTTTCCTAAAATAACTCAAACTTATCCCATATGCCACATGTCTACTTCCTATTGGCCCTCCAAATATTTTTATGACAATTCTCCCTTTTGGTCCCTTAACTCCTTTGTAATCCTTCATTCACATAATACATAAATATAACTTTACATTGGCCCACAATTAAATCTTACTCCCTTCAATTAAGTCCTAAATTAATACCTTTTAAATTTCCGGAGTTGGCCGCAGTTGCCGAAACTTTTACGTTAATACCGAATTCGTCCTTTTAACACACCTAATGCCACAACTCACATACGTTCGACATATAAATGATCCATTCTCAAAATTCAGCCCTCTTATTTATTTATTTCACTCAGTTAAATCCATATATATAAGAAATTACCGAAATACCCTTGGCTCTCTTTTTCTTGATTCTAATCATATCTTTTCCTACTACTTAATCACTTCGACCATCACATCACACGATTTCAATCGTCAAAATCCCCAGAAATGCACAAATCCTTCTTGGGTACATTTTCGGGGTGTTACATTTTCTTTCTAGCTTTTTCTCTCCAGGAAATTTTTTTTTTCTACTTCAAAAATCCTTAAGTTTTCCTCTCAAGCTTTAATTTTTTTTATTTTCCTTCAAAAAATATATTTCATTCTTGGATTGATTTTGAGCAAGAAAAATCAATTTTCTTTGTTCAAATCATCCACCAAAAATATTCACATCAAAAAAGTTTTCTCAATTTTTTTTAGAACTTAGATTTCTTCTTAAATATTATCATCAAAAATCGACAAGAGGAACGGATTGGGACATCCTATTTCCGATTTAAAAAACTCTGAGGGTAAATGCTTGAACCAATCTCATTTATTTATTTTTATTTTTATTGTCGTTGGTATCCTTGCCTTTTGCCATCAATATTATGGGTAGGGTCTGATATTTTCTTTGGTCTTTGTAACTGTTGGTACACCATTTGTGACTTCAGTTGATTTTTTTGTGATTTCCAGTGCCGCCATCTTCTTCCACTGATATTATTATTATTATTATTATTATTATTATTATTATTATTATTATTATTACTATTTACATATTGTTATTCAATATTCGGCTTTACCATTGGTTATTATCATTATTTTATTATTTTTATTATCCTGTCTAACTATTATTATTATTATTATTTGTCCTATTATTACTACCGTTAATAATTATTTTTGTTGTTATTAATATAGTTTGTCATTAACATAGTTATTATATATTATATATTGTTGTTATTATTATTATTATTATTATTATTATTATTATTATTATTTATCAACATTCTGCTTCAACTATTTTATTATTATTATTATTATTATTATTATTATTATTATTATTATTCATTTTTTGCCTATTATTATTATTATTATTATTATTATTATTATTATTATCATCATACATATTAATGTGTGCCATGATTATTATTGTTAATTAATTGCTACTATTGACATCATATTTATATATTCTTATTTATTTTTCCATTTTTATATTATTATTTATTAATACTATTATTATTATTATTCGATTTATTTTTTATTCGTGTTGTTATGTTATCGTTGATATTGACATTATTTAATTTAGGTTTAGTTTACATTTTTCGTTATTGTCATGAGTATTTATTTTATATTATTGTTTATTTTGCATTATTTATTATTGTTATGATGATTGTTATTGTTATTTGATTTCTTATTATTATTGCATGCATTTAATTAACATTATCTATTATCACGGATTATAATTGTTATTGGATCATATTTTTTTTATTATTATTATTAATGTTATTTACTTTATGCTATAATCCTTATTGGTATTAATATATTGTTATTATTATGTGGTTATATCATGATTATTATGTTTATTATTTATCTTATTCATTGTCGTATTGTTATTACTGTTAATGATTTGATCGGTTTTATTGCATTGCTATCATTGTTGTCATCATTATATCTAGCATTCGTTTGATTAATTTACTTGGAATATTTGCTAATATTTTTGATATTATTTCTGTATGAGTTTAACTTGAGTCGGATTATGTGAGCATCCCCGTGACTCCCCGGATGGGTCGTGACACGTGAATGAACACTCCGGTTTGGGTGAGATCTTTCTTAACTCCCTTTTCTTATGTTGTGATTACTTGAAAATAATTTTTCCGTTTATTGCACGCGTGAGATAAAAAGTCACAAAAATATTTTTACAATTAACTTGGAATTTTCACTAATAAAATTTGGACCAAAGTCCCTCGTTTTAGCCCAACAATATAAATGTCACAATAAAACGAAGAGTCAATTTTCTCCAACAAATGGGATCACTCATCCCAGTTTTCATCAAACAACCAAAATGACTCTTCAAACCCTCTTTAAGATTAAATGCGAAGGAACCAATGTTCCTAAACTTCGAACAAGCGCGAAGGAACCAATGTTCCTAAAACAATGCCCCGATTTATGTATGCCTTTTCTCATCTTGTGTGAGTGTTTTAAATTTATGTCCATTTCTTTTTGGGCCCTTGTAATTAATTTAGGGGAAACTTTATTTATTTTTGGGGATTGTATTCCGTCCCCATTCACATCTTCAATCTCCTTTTATTGGGGTTGTATTCCGCCTCCTATCTTTTTGTAATTGTGTGCTTGCGTGTTTATCACTTTATTTATTGCTTTTCTTTTACCGCTTTTGGATGCTTGAAATGCACTTTTACTTTTAAATGCATTAATCGCGTGAGGTGAGAGATATAATTTTAATAAGTTAAAAGCTCACTTATAATTAACCAAAGCATGAATAAGAGGGAAGTTCCGAACACCATATCTCTTGTCTTGACCAATAGAGGTGAGAGACCCCTTTTCCCAATTTCTTGTGGATTGGGTGGCGAATCCATGACACCTCAAAGGTGCCTATAGGTGTCATTAGACTAGGTGGTTCTTCCCAATGTTCTATTGGGAGGGATACATCTATGATGTCTTATGGCGCCCATGATTAAAAGGCGCGAGCCAGTCCCTCGAATCCTAAAGCAGATTCACCTTGAGGGCCCTTGCTGGGTTTCGGCGCGCGTTACAGTTGGCTTTTAATGTGGTTAGTGGGTAATTGATTTGTTATTTTTCCTTGGTTGACCGGCCACTATCTTCACTTATTCCTTTTCAATTTTCTGCTTTTGGGCCATTTGGTTTTTCTTTCTTTCTTTGTTTTTGGGTTGTTGCCGTGCTCCATTCTCTTTCCTTTTCTTCTCTTTTTCATTTGCTCCTTAAGGGAAAGTCACTTGGATTGGTTTGAAGAGTATAAGTCAAGGGTTGAGTTTGGTTCTTAAGAAGAAGGTAAGTAGCATGATTTTAGCATTGGTCTTCTTCTTATGTTTAATTTCTATTTTTGATTTAAAGTGAAGTCTATGGATTAAGTGTTATATTGGTTGATTTGTGCATGAAAGTTGTGGACAAGAAGTGGAACAAAGGCAAAGAGAAGATTGGAAACAAGTAGAGAGCTGAGTTTAAGCATCCTAGAGGTAGGGATCGAGTGCGATCTTATTGTTTTTGCATGTGTTTACATGAAAGATATTTGAATAGAGACATGTTTGGATAGAGAGATGCTTGATGAGCTTTAATTAGCTCAACTGATCTTTTAGAGTATATTTGTTAGATGTTCATTTTGATTGCTTGAGGTGCTTATGATATGTGTATATATGTTTATAAGTATGTGAATTGATCAATTGAGTGTGTGTGTTGATAATAAAGTTTGATTTGGCAAATTCTGCTTATTTGTCACCTGACCTCTGTGTGATATTTTTGTCATCAGTATCGTTATAGATCTCTAAATTGAGTGATTCTTGAGCAGATAGAATCATGACTTTAATACCTATAAAAGTAACCTTGAGCAAATTCTTGCTCTAAGACCCTGGAAATTAGTAAAAACAGAGGTGTCTCTACTTTGGCCTACTCATTTGAGTAGTTCAAATTGTTTAGATCATATCTTAAGTTGTAGATGACCATTTGACATGAAAATTATCCCATTTGAAATCTAAAATCCTAGGGAACAATTGTTAATAAGACCACTTTGCCTAAAAATGACGTTTAGAGGTCGGTTTAGACGATACAAGTTTGAGGTGAGAAGCATTCTTGTGAAGGTTCCAGATGGAGCCTTCTGTCGCGAGCGCGACAGAGAGGGTTATAAGAGTGATTTTCTTCTTGAATTTGAGCCCATGGTTGACATGAACCAATTCCCCACCTTTCCCCTTAACAAATTTGTATATTTTTAGATGTTTTGCTTCCCGAAATGAACCTGTATTACCCCGGAATGTTCCATGGTCTTTATAATGCATGTTTAAGTTTACCAAATGATTACAAGACTAGTTATTTGGGGTATAGTATATAGAATTTTTCTGCAATCTTTCCTCTGTTGCTGGCGCGACCTCTTGTCACGATTGCCACAGTGAACTTGGCTTCTGTCGCAAGCGTGACTTCTTATCGCGATCGCGATAGCTAACCCCTTCTTGCCGTTTTCTGTTTTTGAAAAATATTTTCTTCTGTCTTGCTTTGCATGATTTATATTTTTATGCAATGAGTTGAATGCATGTATATGATGAGGTGATATAAGAGTTTATGCATGGAATCTAAATGTTACATGCGTTTTAGTTGTTGAATATGACATGCCATGCGATGTTGATTATACATGATTGAGTTTTGTTATAATGCTTGAGAGATGTAGTGTATATGATATCGAGTATAGAGTCTTTATGTTTAGCCTAACTGGCCATAGCAGTGGATAGATAAGCATGCTTATAAAGGGATTATCAAGTGCAGCTGCCCATATTCGGCCCTGTTTGGGCCAAGCGGGTCGACCTCCGAGAATGGTCATTTAATAGAGATAGATGAAAATGTTTTGTGACTTCGGTCTATCGAAAATGTTTTTATTATATAGCATCCTGTATCCGCAACTAAAGGAAGTTAGGCTTATTTTGTTAAATGTTGTGTAGTGAACTTGAGATGATTAAAAGAATTGCTTTGAATAAATGCTATAGCACATGAGAAGTGTTACATGAATGTGGACACATGATAATGTATATTTGAATAATCGACCTGTACAAGTGTGTGAAAGTTATATGCTTGAGTTATAGTGCACATGAATAAGTAAAAGAATAGATGTTATATACATGCGAGCTCATAGTTTTTTATTATTAAACATGTAACCTATACACGTATAAGAGCTATATGCATGAGTTTATTTGATTTTGTCATATGACATATGTGATTTATATGTGACTTCGTAAAGAAGTCCTTTGCATTATTTTCATCCCCACTAAGCGTTATCGCTTAGCACGGATGTCTATTTCCGTGTAGGTTTACAGGTTCGGATCAGTGCGCGGGCATCTGCGGGTCAAGGCCACTAGGAGTTTTTCTATGTCTTTTCATATAAGTTAGAGATAGAGTTGGTGATGTTTTGAGTAACATCATTATGTAATACAAGTAAAGGAATCACATGTAATGTATATGTAAAGTTAAATGGAAACAAGTTGTAATATGAACATGTATAAAGATAAATATGTATATAGACATATGTAGTTAATATGAATTGAATTACCTGTTGGGCCCTAGTGTAGTATTATTTTATTTCTCTTAAATGGATGTTTTTAATGCTATCGCTTCTGCTAGTGTATGTATATGTATATGTATACGTATGTGTCCGTGTGGCATCCCGATATCCTTCCAGGGGGTATGGGGGTGTTACAGGTTATAATTAGTGAATAAGGCCTAATGGATGTTGAGTGTGTAGAATAAGACAATAGAAGTGTTATCTGTGAATTTTGACAACTTTAGATTGTATTTTATGGTAGAAGAAAAATTAATTGAATCGGATCGATTTAAGTGAACCGAGGCCCAAATGGACTCCGATTGAGCTGAAAATTTGTAGGGAGCCTATTTTTGATGTTTTAAGATGAATGGAATTAGTTAGAAGTGAAAATAATGAGAATAACATATAGATTCTTTGCAAAAGTGCAATTGAACCGAAAATTCACAATTTTGGTTTAAATCGATTGGACCATCTTGGTTGGACTGGTTAGGTTCATTAGAGGGCTATATAAGAAGAGAGGAGGCCATATTTCTCTAGAGAAATCCCGCAAAAACCGACCTTCTTCTTCTTCTTCTTCAAAATCGAATGGATTTTTTTCACTTCTCCTCTATTTTTCTTCTTCATTTCTCCAATATTTCCCCAAAATTCAACCTCCTAGATAAAGTTCAGCTCCTCTACAATCATATAGAAGTTATTAGAGTCCATTTGGAGCACCGAAAGTCGGGAAAATCAAGTATGCAAAGTTTATGTCAAGATTTGAGGTATGTGATTTAAGGGTTTTTAATTTAGTTCATTTGTCCCTATGGGGGTTTCTAAGGGTGTAGAATACATTTATGATGTTAGATTTCATATTGGAAGTTTAGTTTTAATGTTATGAGGACTTTTAAATTCGGCCACCTTAGAAATTTGAAGGAAATGATGGAGTTTCAAGGAATTATGGCATGGAGAGCATGTTTATGGTGTGGAGAACAAGAATCCAAGGTGAGTGGATACATTATCTGTAACACCTCGTCTCCACCCTAGTAGTTTGAGCCTATGTTGTGTGTCAATTTGTATGTGTATAACTTTGTGGCATGTGTTATTTTGATTGTTTAAGTTATTTATTTTTTGGGGGTTATGCTTGGGTGTGGGTGTGTACTTGGGAGTAGGGTGTGTTTAATAAGGTTAGCCTTAGGTGTCTGTGAGAGGATGGTTTATGGGTGTGTTTTGAGGAAGAGTGCCTTTAGGAAGTTGCCAAGTGGCATTGGGAGGAGATGTTTGTCTTTTATGAGAGAGGGAGACAACTGGTTCTTTCGTTCTTATCCCGTTTTCCCTTTCTTTCCTTCTTTTCCCGTTATTCCTCTCTTATTTATCCTTTTCTCTTTTGTTTTCTCTCAATTTCCCTTTTTGCTGTAATTTTAGTGAGTTTTGGTGAAGCTTTGGTAGTCATAAGTTGGTGGGGTAAGTTTAATTAATTTCTTCTTCTTTTTCTATCTTCTTTTTCCCTTAGATTTTGGTTAGTTGGTGTTGTTAGGTTAAGAGTTGAATTCTGGTTTTGCTGGATGTTTTGATTCAGAAATCCCTCCTAGAGAACCCAAAGGCAAGGAGGTAGCAAGCGGAAGTGGAGCCCTTGGCTAGACTTTGAAAAATTGAGGTGTGGGATTTTTTTGATTTCTTGTGCATGCTATGTGATTTCCATGTTTGGTGCTGAATTGATGAGTTATATCATGTGTTTTAGCATTTAAATGATATGGGTGTTTTGTTATGAGTTGTGATTTGTAATTGTAAAGGATTGAATGAAAACACAGCTTTGCATGAACTTCTTAAGGAATTTTCTGGTTTATGGGTTTTGGAAGTTTAACTATGTTAATTGGGTAATTTGATGGCAAAAAATGGATTTAGAGCTGAGTTTTGAGTTGTTTAAGATGTCATGTATGGCCAATTTGCGTTAGTTTGGATATTGGAGGTTTAAGTGTGGGTTTTGGCGTTTAGGAGTTTGAATTTTTGGGTTTTTGCAGGGTTCACACGACGATATGAAGTAGTCATACCACCGTGTGAAAGTATTCTGGAATGGGTGTTCTCAGCTGTGATTTTACGCGGTGGTAAGGAGCACATCATACCGCCGTGTGCCTTTTACACGGAGGTAAGGCCATTGCCATACCGCTGTGTAAATGGATTCCGCCCTCTTGTGATTTTGGAGCTCGTCGGGCCACACGGCGGTAAGGATTTTCCTTACCACCGTGTGGAATGCTTTACACGGCTGTATGGGCATACCATACCGCCGTGTAAATGCCCCCTGTCTTGAATTTTCATTAAGTTTTAAATGGTGGCTTTGTTGGATTTCTCTCATATTTCTTGGTATATAAATCTTATTAATGTCTTTTTAGTTAATGAATAATGACAAATTACATTTTATTTCATCCGAATATGTATATATTGAATATTGTGGGTGAATGTGAACTTATTTTATTCATGACCTGCTTTAGTTGAACAAGTGGATAGTTAGGCATGCCTAATAGAGTCTCCGTAGTTGCAGCCTTCTGTGATTTTGGACCTTGATCAGGTCCCCAGTCGGATCTTCGTGATCCTTCTGTATTGGATCTTGTTTAAGATCCCATGTGAAAAATGTTTTTAAACAAAATGAAAAGAATGGTTTTGTTATCTTCGGGTATCCATGCGTTATGAAAAGTATTACCGATACCCTCGGGTATCTATGCGTACTCGTTATCCACGGATTTGTTTAAGCAGGTTCAATATTGTTAATATGTGAATTTTAGAATAATGCGTATTGTGATGACTTCTAATATAGTATGTGATTATATGAAATGATGTTGCTATGGTATTTGCATATATTGAATCACTCTTATAAGATTTTAATACTTAATTGTGCCATGAGCATGTGATAATTTGTTGACGCCACTGTGAGTGGTCATTTTGCATTGGTGTTTTCCCCACTAAGCGATGTCGCTTTGCACGGGTGTTTCATCCGTGCAGGTGTGGAAGATGTTGGAGATTTTTGTCAGAGTGATCCGCTTCAGAAGGGCCAGCACAACTTGAGAGAGAGTTGAGTAGTATAGGATTGTACTCTTTTTGTAATAGTTAATAGTTTTGAGGACTTTGTAATGATGTAAATTTTCCTTTTGTATCATGGTTATGACATCAAATATGTATAGCATATCATTTGTGCTGAGGCACCTTTGTAATTTTGGTTATGTAAAGATACTTGTTATATATTAATAAATGCAGTATTTTTTTGGTATCAGACTGTCACACCCCAAAATAGCCCTGGTCGGATTGTGCATGCTAAGTCGGGATCGGAAGGGTATTTCAGTAATTTGAGCATGAGAATTTGGATAATAAGGACTTAATGGCAATTAATTAGTTAAGTGTGTTAAGAAGAGAAGTGCTAGTGTGTGCTTGTGGTCTTTGGAAGTAGGATATGAGTGGTTTTGGAAATGATTGGGTGTGACTCAAGTATGGTGCTTTGATTTGGAATAGTCTTAGTGGATTTTATGGTCCAATTGAGTGCTGCCAAGTGGACTGTTAGGTGGGCATTGAAAGAAGAAAAAGAAGAAGTAAGAGGAAGAGAGAAGAGGGAACACAGATTTTTTTGGTTTGGCTTTCCCGTCCCCTCCTCTCACGCCCTCCCTTCTTCTTCTCTTCTCCTTTCTCTGCTTTTCCTTTCTTTCTCATTTGGCTTGGAGTTGTGTTTGGCTTGGATTGTTCTTTGTTTGAAGAGGTAAGTTGGTTTAAGGTTTTCTACGTGCTCTTGTTCTTCTTCTTCTTCATCTTCCTGGTTTTACTTCAGTTAGGGTTTGGCTAAGGTCTTTGTGGGTTTCTTGTTTGTGCAAGCCTTGGATTGTAAGAAGAAGCAAAGTAAAGGCAAGGAAAGGATTGAGGACTGATCTTGAAGCTGATTTTGGATCGTCATTTCCAGGTTTGGGAGTGTTTTGATTGCATGCAATGTTCGGAGAGCTTCTGTGTTCCTGTCTCTGCCCTATTTCTCACTAGGCTTGTAAATGTGTTTGCATTATCTAATTTCTGGGATTTGTTATGTTTTGAAATGTGTATATGCATGATTATATGAGTAAATGTGTTAGTAATGCATGAATAGGATTAAATTGGAAGTACTGTGTTTGGGTTTTGAACTTACTGTTATTTTGTTAGGGTTTATGTTCTTGAAGGAATTAAATGTGTCTATGCATGATTTTGGTTGATTTAATTGTTGAATTAAGTTGCAATTATCTTGTTTATGCTGTTTTGAAGATCGACTGAAAGGTAAGATGAATTTGGTGGTGTTTTGAATTAGTTTGAAAATGATTTTATCGAGTTGTTTGAATTCTGGGTAAGCTGGGAATGGAAAATCGCGTCTCTATAGAATTTCCATTTCCAGTATGCGTCGAGACTTCCTGAGAGAGACAAGTCACGAGACGTGACTCCCAGTCACGCCACGTGACTCTGTCTCCTAGTCACAACGCGTGACTTCTCGGCGGACTGGACGAAGCCATGAGGCGTGACCCCCAGTCGCGAAGCGTGACTGCCTTGTGAGAAGCAAGTCACGTCTCGTGACTTAGAGTCACGTCCCGTGACTCTTGTGAGGAGGCGTGACTTAGAGTCACGTCCCGTGACTCTCTTGGAGACATGTCACGAGATGTGACATAGAGTCACGACCCGTGACTCTTGTGAGGAGCCAGGCGTGACATAGAGTCACGTCCCGTGACTCTCTTGTAGGTCACGAGGCGTGACACTAGGTCACGACTCGTGACCTTCCTTTGAGGCCAATCACAAGTCGTGACATGGCTCATGACCGACCCCTCTTCTGCCCCATTTTCTGATTTCGCCCAGTTTTAAGCAAAATGAATTTCCTATCTCTTTTGTATGGTGATGTACTACTTTATTACTCTTGTCATACCTTTATGTGCTCTTGTATGACTTTGTATGACCTTTTCTATTTTGATTTGTTTCCCCGTGACTGGTTTATTATAAAATGACTGTCAAAGGCTGTTATGACTTTTTCCTCTACTGTGTGCTATCTTATCTTACGTATCTGATTGGTTAGCCTATTTTAGTTGTGTTTAGCATTATGTTATGCCTGTCCTTGATCGGATTCTTATCTAGAATAACATATCATGTTTAAGAGTATTTCGTATCTTTCCATGAGTTGTTATTCATTGGCATAATATGATTCCACATGTGTTCCTGACATGCTTTAGAATGATAAGTAGTGCGAAGATGTTATCAATTGAGTTATTGCATGCTCCAGTATATGACTTGTATGAAGTATGATTGGCATCCTGCTATGCCAAACTTATTTGAATAATATGATTGATGTCGGAATACATTGTTATGCTTTAGCCTTTGAACTCAATGTGTTATGTTTAAATGTAATTTGGATTATGCATGATTTATACTTAGTATCCTCACCTAAACGCATGTTTAGGATTATGTTTTGATAATCATTGGTATGGTAGTGCTTCTTTACCTGATTCTTGGCATGCTTTAGAACAGTGTTTAAATGTTAAAGTATATTGATTGTATTATGTTTTGCAATGGGAAATGTATGAGATATGACCAACTTTATGAGCATATTTATATGTCTATTGTACTCTGGTTTATGTATGATGTATATATATAATTATGCGTTGGGCGATTCGAAATGTGAATTGTTTTATGCATGACCTGCGAGAGTCAGTCTAGTGGATAGTTAGGCATGCCTAATAGAGTCTTATGTAGCTGCAGCGCCCTTTGAACGTTTTGACCCTGATCAGGTCCCCCGACTGGTTCCTCGCGAACCCCCCATCAGTATGGATCCTCGTGATCCTTTTTAATGTATTTGGATCGGGTTAAGATCCCCCATCAGTAAAATGTTTCTTTTGTGACAAAATAAAATGGTTTTTGATTCGTACCCGTAAGGTACCCTTTGGCCGACTTGTACCCGTAAGGTACTAATCAGTACACTCGTTATCCACTATTGTGAGTCAGCAGGTGCTTTATTGGTTTGTATTACTTTGAAATAGCTATCAGAATGTGATATCCGTTTGAGCATGATAAGGATTTCAGGAATCAGTTTATATGTATATGAATGTGACTATGGGCTTCAGAATGTATGTCTGTATTATGTAAGCATGATTTTATATCTAACATGAATATCCGTACTTGTCATGTGATTTGTTATAAGTTTCTGAATGCTTTGAAATGATTCGATTGATGTATTTAAGTATATGACTTAAGCATAGTTTTGTTATATATATTAGCATGTGAACCGAAGCAGTTGTGATGGTAAGTATGTGATGATTACTGTACTTTCTGCATGTTGATGATATGAATGTAATGTTATGTGATTATGCTTTTAGTCTCCGCTATCAGAGTGTTTTTGCATGATGCTTAATATATATTAGAGTTGCGCAGCGGTATTGTGATGCTCTAATTGTTATCCTTTGGATATTTGACTAGTGTGTGTATTTGGCATGTCTAAGTATGTTAAATAGCTAGCACTCTCAACATGATGATTGGGTTGTCAGTTCCTGCATAAGTACTTAGTTATGTCAATTGCATGTGTAAAGCTCTTGTGACTCCGCACGGTAAGATGCTATTATTTGCTACCCATGTAGGTTTATGCATGTGATATAGTATGTAGTTCAGCATGATGATGCTTGTAACGTGTATTGTATTATGTCTGTTTTGGTCTATCCTGGACATGAGTTTATGGTTCGATTGTGAGTATTGAAATGAATGCCTTTATTATGCAAACCTAATTATTTATATGTTATGAATATCCGCATTTGCCATTTGAATGTGTTTTGCCTTGGCGACCATTGTGAATGGCCGTCCATACTTTGGTGTGTTCTCCCCACTAAGCGTTTATCGCTTAGCACGGATTTCCTTTCCGTGCAGGTGGCAGGTTTGGTTCTGTTCGAGTCGCGCTTCTGCAAGGTCGGCCACGTAGGAGTTAGAAGTTCTGTATTTTGTTCAGCTTCTGTATTTCAGCTTTTGTAATTCTATAGTATTGTATATGTAATTTATTATGTTTTGATCTTGAGTTTTCTTTTGGGAATGTAATAGTTAGTATGTTTTTATGTTTAGTTATTCCTTTGTTTTATTATTTCGCTTATGCTTCTGTTATATGGTTATATGTATGCTTCTGTGTATGCTTTTGCTTAGTGCCTGCATGAACGTGAGTTATTGCATGTTCAGTCTGTGCCTCAGGTAAGGTAAGTTTTTAATTCACCCGTATTTCCGTATGTATGTTATGTATGAATGTGTGCTTCCGCATTGTGCATGTGTATATCTGTATGTGTGAGCGTCGTGTAGCGCGTCCGTCGGCGTCCTTCCAACGGGGACGGTGATGGGGGTGTCACAGTTAGTGGTATCAGAGCCCAGGTTTGATGGTTCTGGGTATGTTGTTTGTTTTGTGTTGAGTCTTTGCATGAGAGTCGGTTTTGTGTCGTGGCCTAATGCAGATGTGTCTTGTTTTGTGTCGTGTCTAGATGGAGTCTGATCCGAGTGAGAATGTGGGCGAGACAACAGAAAGTGTGAACCGAGTTAATGCTGATCAGGATGTTTTCGAGCATCTTCCAGTTGAAGATTCTGGTCGAGTTTCTGAGGATAGGGCTCTCGTACAAGGGTTGATTCGAATTTTGGATAGATTGACTGCTCCTCGTGCTTCTCAAGAAGTTGTGCGGCATGTTCCTCAGAAGAGAAAAAGATCGGTTAGTGAAGTGCCAGCAGGAAAAAGGGTTCGAGAACCTTCGATGTGTCAACAATGTCAGAAGCAACATGGGAACAAGTGTAAGAAGTTGGTGCCGTCAGTATGTCAGCACTGCCAGAAGCGACATCGGGGCCCATGTTGGAAGCTTTCAGGTGCTTGTTTCAGGTGTGGCAGTATGGAACACCAGATTACCGGTTGTCCTAAAAAGATGAGTGAGAGTCTAGCTGGGCAAGCTAGAAAGGATGTGGAGGATTTGCTCAGATCTTCTCGAGTGTCTTCAGAGTTTGTAGCATCTAGCAAGGATTCGAAGGAGACCGCAGGTTCTTCTGGTAAGTTACTTTGCAAGCTTTTGTCTAAGTAAGTTTTGTTTGTTTGGGTTGTGTGGATGTAAGTGTTTCACTGTGAATTTCGAGGACGAAATTCTTTTAGGAGGGAAGAGTTGTCACACCCCAAAATAGCCCTGGTCGGATTGTGCATGCTAAGTCGGGATCGGAAGGGTATTTCAGTAATTTGTGCATGAGAATTTGGATAATAAGGACTTAATGGCAATTAATTAGTTAAGTGTGTTAAGAAGAGAAGTGCTAGTGTGTGCTTGTGGTGTTTGGAAGTAGGATATGAGTGGTTTTGGAAATGATTGGGTGTGACTCAAGTATGGTGCTTTAATTTGGAATAGTCTTAGTGGATTTTATGGTCCAATTGAGTGCTGCCAAGTGGACTGTTAGGTGGGCATTGAAAGAAGAAAAAGAAGAAGTAAGAGGAAGAGAGAAGAGGGAACACAGATTTTTTTGGTTTGGCTTTCCCGTCCCCTCCTCTCACGCCCTCCCTTCTTCTTCTCTTCTCCTTTCTCTGCTTTTCCTTTCTTTCTCATTTGGCTTGGAGTTGTGTTTGGCTTGGATTGTTCTTTGTTTGAAGAGGTAAGTTGGTTTAAGGTTTTCTGCGTGCTCTTGTTCTTCTTCTTCTTCATCTTCCTGGTTTTACTTCAGTTAGGGTTTGGCTAAGGTCTTTGTGGGTTTCTTGTTTGTGCAAGCCTTGGATTGTAAGAAGAAGCAAAGTAAAGGCAAGGAAAGGATTGAGGACTGATCTTGAAGCTGATTTTGGATCGTCATTTCCAGGTTTGGGAGTGTTTTGATTGCATGCAATGTTTGAAGAGCTTCTGTGTTCCTGTCTCTGCCCTATTTCTCACTAGGCTTGTAAATGTGTTTGCATTATCTAATTTCTGGAATTTGTTACGTTTTGAAATGTGTATATGCATGATTATATGAGTAAATGTGTTAGTAATGCATGAATAGGATTAAATTGGAAGTACTGTGTTTGGGTTTTGAACTTACTGTTATTTTGTTAGGGTTTATGTTCTTGAAGGAATTAAATGTGTCTATGCATGATTTTGGTTGATTTAATTGTTGAATTAAGTTGCAATTATCTTGTTTATGCTGTTTGGAAGATCGACTGAAAGGTAAGATGAATTTGGTGGTGTTTTGAATTAGTTTGAAAATGATTTTATCGAGTTGTTTGAATTCTGGGTAGGCTGGGAATGGAAAATCGCGTCTCTGTAGAATTTCCATTTCCAGTATGTGTCGAGACTTCCTGAGAGAGAAAAGTCACGAGACGTTACTCCCAGTCACGCCACGTGACTCTGTCTCCCTGTCACAACGCGTGACTTCTCGGCGGACTGGACGAAGCCGTGAGGCGTGACCCCCAGTCGCGAAGCGTGACTGCCTTGTGAGAAGCAAGTCACGTCTCGTGACTTAGAGTCACGTCCCGTGACTCTTGTGAGGAGGTGTGACTTAGAGTCACGTCCCGTGACTCTTTTGGAGACATGTCACGAGACGTGACATAGAGTCACGACCCGTGACTCTTGTGAGGAGCCAGGCGTGACATAGAGTCACGTCCCGTGACTCTCTTGTAGGTCACGAGGCGTGACACTAGGTCACGACTCGTGACCTTCCTTTGAGGCCAATCACGAGTCGTGACATGGCTCATGACCGACCCCTCTTCAGCCCCATTTTCTGATTTCGCCCAGTTTTGAGCAAAATGAATTTCCTATCTCTTTTGTATGGTGATGTACTACTGTATTACTCTTGTCATACCTTTATGTGCTCTTGTATGACTTTGTATGACCTTTTCTATTTTGATTTGTTTCCCCGTGACTGGTTTATTATAAAATGACTGTCAAAGGCTGTTATGGCTTTTTCCTCTACTGTGTGCTATCTTATCTTACGTATCTAATTGGTTAGCCTATTTTAGTTGTGTTTAGCATTATGTTATGCCTGTCCTTGATCGGATTCTTATCTAGAATAACATATCATGTTTAAGAGTATTTCGTATCTTTCCATGAGTTGTTATTCATTGGCATAATATGATTCCACATGTGTTCCTGACATGCTTTAGAATGATGAGTAGTGCGAAGATGTTATCACTTGAGTTATTGCATGCTCCAGTATATGACTTGTATGAAGTATGATTGGCATCCTGCTATGCCAAACTTATTTGAATAATATGATTGATGTCGGAATACATTGTTATGCTTTAGCCTTTGAACTAAATGTGTTATGTTTAAATGTAATTTGGATTATGCATGATTTATACTTAGTATCCTCACCTAAACGCATGTTTAGGATTATGTTTTGATAATCATTGGTATGGTAGTGCTTCTTTACCTGATTCTTGGCATGCTTTAGAACAGTGTTTAAATGTTAAAGTATATTGACTGTATTATGTTTTACAATGCGAAATGTATGAGATATGACCAACTTTATGAGCATATTTATATGTCTATTGTACTCTGGTTTATGCATGATGTATATATATAATTATGCGTTGGGCGATTCGAAATGTGAATTGTTTTATGCATGACCTGCGAGAGTCAGTCTAGTGGATAGTTAGGCATGCCTAATAGAGTCTTATGTAGCTGCAGCGCCCTTTGAATGTTTGGACCCTGATATGGTCCCCCGACTGGTTCCTCGCGAACCCCCCATCAGTACGGATCCTCGTGATCCTTTTTAATGTATTTGGATCGGGTTAAGATCCCCCATCAGTAAAATGTTTCTTTTGTGACAAAATAAAATGGTTTTCGATTCGTACCCGTAAGGTACCCTTTGGCCGACTTGTACCCGTAAGGTACTAATCAGTACACTCGTTATCCACTATTGTGAGTCAGCAGGTGCTTTATTGGTTTGTATTACTTTGAAATAGCTATCAGAATGTGATATCCGTTTGAGCATGATAAGGATTTCAGGAATCAGTTTATATGTATATGAATGTGACTATGGGCTTCAGAATGTATGTCTGTATTATGTAAGCATGATTTTATATCTAACATGAATATCCGTACTTGTCATGTGATTTGTTATAAGTTTCTGAATGCTTTGAAATTATTCGATTGATGTATTTAAGTATATGACTTAAGCATAGTTTTGTTATATATATTAGCATGTGAACCGAAGCAGTTGTGATGGTAAGTATGTGATGATTACTGTACTTTCTGCATGTTGATGATATGAATGTAATGTTATGTGATTATGCTTTTAGTCTCCGCTATCAGAGTGTTTTTGCATGATGCTTAATATATATTAGAGTTGCGCAGCGGTATTGTGATGCTCTAAATGTTATCCTTTGGATATTTGACTAGTGTGTGTATTTGGCATGTCTAAGTATGTTAAATAGCTAGCACTCTCAACATGATGATTGGGTTGTCAGTTCCTGCATAAGTACTTAGTTATGTCAATTGCATGCGTAAAGCTCTTGTGACTCCGCACGGTAAGATGCTATTATTTGCTACCCATGTAGGTTTATGCATGTGATATAGTATGTAGTTCAGCATGATGATGCTTGTAACGTGTATTGTATTATGTCTGTTTTGGTCTATCCTGGACATGAGTTTATGGTTCGATTGTGAGTATTGAAATGAATGCCTTTATTATGCAAGCCTAATTATTTATATGTTATGAATATCCGCATTTGCCATTTGAATGTGTTTTGCCTTGGCGACCATTGTGAATGGCCGTCCATACTCTGGTGTGTTCTCCCCACTAAGCGTTTATCGCTTAGCACGGATTTCCTTTCCGTGCAGGTGGCAGGTTTGGTTCTGTTCGAGTCGCGCTTCTGCAAGGTCGGCCACGTAGGAGTTAGAAGTTCTGTATTTTGTTCAGCTTCTGTATTTCAGCTTTTGTAATTCTATAGTATTGTATATGTAATTAATTATGTTTTGATCTTGAGTTTTCTTTTGGGAATGTAATAGTTAGTATGTTTTTATGTTTAGTTATTCCTTTGTTTTATTATTTCGCTTATGCTTCCGTTATATGGTTATATGTATGCTTCTGTGTATGCTTTTGCTTAGTGCCTGCATGAACGTGAGTTATTGCATGTTCAGTCTGTGCCTCAGGTAAGGTAAGTTTTTAATTCACCCGTATTTCCGTATGTATGTTATGTATAAATGTGTGCTTCTGCATTGTGCATGTGTATATCTGTATATGTGAGCATCGTGTAGCGCGTCTGTCGGCGTCCTTCCAACGGGGACGGCGATGGGGGTGTCACACAGACTCTCTCCTCTTGTTATTCGAAGAGATTTAAAATTTATTCTGTTCTATTGTATGATTGGAGATTTTGGTTGTTCTTGTTTTTTTTTTTATAACAACCCTCATCTATTGGGGTCCCTCTTCCTCCTTGAGGGATGAGGTTCCCTACGTATAGGTAAGGGGTGTTACATTATCCTTCCTTTTTTCCATTGATTTTATACATATTTTAGGTTATGTCTAAGTGTGAAAATGAGATTTAGGCATGTTTAATTAAATCTAATGTGATATTCATAATCCATGGACTTAATATAGTGTATAAATATGATTAGATGAAATTAAAATATATTGGAATGAAAGCTCTAGTGTAGGCCAAATGGTTACTAAAGGATTTCATCAAGATCTAATGATGATTATGGTATATAAATGATGGATATAATGTATGTAATATGTTTAAAGCATAATAGAGTGATTAAAGGAATCAAAAGAAATTATAATGAAATGGTAAGGTAGTGGTCGAATGGTATACAAGGGGTTTAATTAAGATATATGATGAATTATGCCATAAAAATAATATTTATAACATGTTTAATATGTAAAGAGTATGAATGAGTGATTAAATGAAATTAAAGTGCATGATGTGAAAAAGTGATTCATTGGCCGAATGGTATTTATAAGGAATAAAGTGTGTATTTTGATAATTAATGTAATGTAATAACATAATATGATTAAGTGATGATTAATGAATGTGTATGTAAAGTGGTAAGTGAAAATGAAGTGTATGACAAATAAGTGTGATGGTATGATGTGATATTTGTATGAATAACGATGAAATATTGCACTTAGTAGTTTTCTGGTAGTAAAATCTAGTGCAAGATATAATTGGCTAGCCATAGGGATTCCACACCACGGTACGAGTCATGGCGACTCAATATTGATAGGCCAGTGACGGCTTATCTCAGTGTTTAGTGTACATCAGTGTTTAGTGTAGTGCAGTGCAGTGAAAATGGTCATATTGGGATCATTTTATAGTGTAATGGGTCTGTGGGGCCCATGTCCCTCATATCCAGTCATTAGATTTTCTACTCGGTCCATACTAGGGGCATAATAGTAAATAAGTTATAAAAAGGATTGAAATAATGATAAAAGTGAAAATGGGTGAAAATGGGACTAAAATGGAACAAATAGAAAGTTTAGGGGTAAAACGGTAATTTTACAAAAAGCTAGCAAAAAGGTAAAAAGGTTAGATAAAAAGTGTAAATGGAAGGATAAAATTGTAATTTTGGCAAAATATGAGCTTAAAATAGTAAATTGGTGGAAGAGTGATAAAATAAGGACCTAATTGTAATTTAGTGAAATATATAAGGTTAAAAGTGGTAATTGAGTGTAAAAAGGGTAAAATAGTAATTAAATTAGAAAATAAGGGTAAAAGTGTAAAATGGATTGTAAATAAGGTTAAAAGGGTAATTATTGAATAAGTGAGGGCAAAATGGTAATTAAGTGGAAAATGAGGACATAAAGGGAATTAGTGAAAAAGAAAAGACGTGGATGGCATTATGGTAAAAGTAAGGACATGAATGTAATTAATGCAAAAGATGGGACATAGATGTAATTAATGAAAAAGTTAGGGACGTATATGGAATTTAGTGAAAAGGTTATGGATTTAAGTGTAGGTAATTATAATTGGTGGAGTAATTAAGGAATATGTATATATTTAATGTAATTAAAGTGATTTAATAAATAGTATGGTTAAAATGAGATTAATTAATGAATTAGTATAAAAATATGTTAATTGGCAAAATAGTAGTATGGTTAATTAATTAATGAATTTAAGTGAATCATTATATTGAGGAAAGAGCGAATAAAATATTATATTTAATTAATTATATTGTAGTAGTGAAAATTTATGCACAAGTGAATGAATGATTTAAATGAGTGTTTTATGGATTAAAATGTGATTTGTGAGTTAATAATAAAATTAATAGTGAGATTAATTATAACTAGTGGTATGATTGTAATTATAGTGAATTAAAGTGGTAATATTGAAATTAATGAATAATGTGGGGACTAAAGTGTAATGTAAGGAAAATATTATGGTATTGACTATGTGGAAATTGGTATGCTAAATAATAAAGTAAAATAATAATGAAATTAAGTAGTGGCAATTTCGTAAATATAAAATAATTAAAGGCTAAATTCTAATTTAGCATAAAGTAAGGGACTAAGTTGCAAATTGACGATAATAAGGCTAAGGAAGGGATTAAAATGTAATTATGCAATAAGAGAGATAATAAATGCGTGTTTGTAATTAGTGAGCGAACAATTAAGAATTTTAGAATAACATTGTTTGATTAAATATTAAGTGAATAAGAGATTAAATTAATTATGATTTAACTACTATGCTAGTGACAATGAAGGGTAAATAGGTACATTAGTGCCGTTATTGTGAATAAGTGAAATTTATTGGACTTAACGTAATTGATTATAACAATGCTAGTAATAATATTTAAGTGTAAATGGAAAAGAAATAGACTACTAAGTAATGAATAAATTGGTTTTATATATATGAAAATTAAGAGATGATATTTGAAAATAAATAAATAATAAGGTGGATAATGATGATAATATAAATCAAGTGAAATGGAAAGATAGTGTTTAAATTGTAAGAAACATAGAGAGATTAAATTGTAAAGTTAATTATTAGGAGGCTATAGTGAATTAAGCTACAACGAAAATTAATTGAATAAAGGTAATAAGTAGGATTGGCAAATTAAGTGTAACCAAATAATTAGAATATTAGAAGTGGTTAATTGAGTATATTGGGAAATAAACATTTTCGTAGTAAAAGTGGTAAAGGAGAGAGCGATTAATAAATAGTGTTAAGATAAAAGGAAATAGACAGGTCATTTTGTGGATAATAATTTAAGTGAGCAAAGTCAAATAAGAAATAACATATTAGTAATGAAATTTATAATGACATATATGTGGTCCAAATGAATAGTAAAAAGAGAAAGTTATAGGTCAATCGATAGTTAAGTGATAAGTGAAAATTGTTAAACAAAACAAGTGTCTAAGTGAAATGAAATTAATAAGTGATATTGTTAAGTAAAATGGTTGATAAGTGTAGAATCGAAATAGTAAAGGAAGAAATAAGATAGTGATTAAAGTATAGTGATAACCACACAAGAATTAACGCAATCGAAGTTAATTTATGTAAATGATTTATTGGAAGATTTAACATAGTAAATGATATTAACGTAAGAGAGTTAGTGTAGTGTAAAAGTATAAAGGAAATGTTAGAAACGCCAAGAAAGTAATAGTATTTGATCAGTGTTACTAGTAATAAAATAATGATAAATTATTAAGTAAGTTGATAAACAATTTAGTATCTGAAATTAAATTGTAATTGAGCATTCATTAAGGAAGGAATCTAATAGGATATTTACAAAGATAAAAGTATTAAAAGAGATACATATGAAATTGATCGTAAATGACAAACCGAACAAGGTGTTAAGCGACAAGAGTCATTAGTGCACATGATAAAGTTAGTGATAATAGTAATGAAAAGAATAGAACCAATGAATAAGGTAAAGCACTGAAACTGACAAATAATAGTGAAATTAACAACATTAAAGATTAACAGTATAAATGATAGTAAAATCGATAAGTGTAATGGTTAACAATGTAAGTGATAGTGAAATTATCAATAGCATGATAGCGATTAATATGTTATAGTGTAGTGCTAAAGGTAAATATATTGATTAGTGATAATAGTGACAGTGATAAAGATAAAGATAGTGAGCGTCACAAAAGTATGTTATAAACTATTTAAAAGATTTAGAAATAATCTTCTCCAAAATCTAAATACAGTAAAACAATTAAGTGATCAAGTATGTAGGATTAGTATGGAAAACTTAGGATAAGTATCCACCACTGTGCATTTTAATGCTCAGTGCGTAGTGTGTTAAATGCGCACAGCTTATAATAGTTAGACGTGGCCGAAGACGTAGAAGCAATTGAAGATTGAGCAACAACAGGGACCGAAGGAATTGCATGGCATGTATATGAGCGTAGTAGGGGAAAGCTATGGTATGGATAGGTAATTTATGTGTTAATGTGTTGCTATGTTATTGTGTATGTATTGTTCTGTTCGTTATTAAAAAAAAATTAGAGCTTTCAAGTGTATCATCAGTGATTAGTAATGCAGTGCAATGTTGTGACATTCGGAATCCATATTATTTACGGGTATAAGGGTGTTACAAATTGACCATAATAAGATTAAAGAAAAGACCTAAATGTAAATTGACAAGATAATTAACTAATTAATGTAATTTTAAAGATAATGGAAAATTATTATATAATGGAACTAAAAGAATAATAATAATAATGAAAATAAGTATAGAAAATAGATAATGTTTATGTTAATTAAAGTAATATAAACAATAATAGTGTGATAGAACAAAATTAATTATGATAATACTTAAATTAGTGTGTGTACTTTTATAATATGATAATGGCAAAAAAATAATAATAAGAATTGTAGGAATATTGTCAATGGAAATATATATATATATATATATATATATATATATATATATATATATATATATATATATATATATATATATATATATATATATATATATATATATATATATATATATATATATATATATGACATTAATATTAGAAATACATATGGAGAAAAATGAATGTTATTTATGGTAATGTATGTTATCAAAATAAAGATAGTATAAGTACCGAAAATAAATGAATTAAATTAAATGACTAATAAATGTTAAAGCATGAAAATTTATGCATAGATAATAATAAACATTATTTATAGAAATATTAGGAATGGAAATAAATATAGTCTGATTAATGAGAATTAAGGAACTAATTGTGTTAGTGTAAATGGATGAAAATAGTATATGATAAATCTAAAGTATGCATGTGTGTGTATGAAATTAGTTAAGGAAAATTTAGGATATGTATCCCCCACTTGACATTTTAATGCTTAGCATGTAATGTTATTTACTGCATGCAGGTTATAGAAGTAGAAATCTTAAAGTGGCTGAGATTTTAGTGACAATCGAAAGAAGTATCGGAAAGCAAGGATAAAGACGTAGGCATGGCATGTATATGGCAAATAGCTTCTTAAGTTGCTTTAGAAGCTGTTATGTACTCAGCCTCGATGGCAGAATCTACAGTTGTATCTTGTTTGGAACTCTTCTAACTAACTCCACCACCTCCCGATGTGAACACAAATCTCGATAGTGACTTACAGTCTTCCTTATCTAATTGAAGCTGGCATCAATATGCTCTCTTACATGTAAGTTTCCCCTCCATAAACCAAGAATGCATCCTTAGCCTTCTTAAATACTCAAAGATGTTCTTTACAACCACCTAATGTTCCTCCTCATGATTAGATTGGAATATGTTCATGACGCTAAGAGCAAACACTATATCAAGTCATATACATAACATAACATACATGATGGATCCTATAGCAGATGCTTAAGGTATCTTACTCATGCATTCTCTTTTTTCTTGTGTCTTAGGACACATAAACTTAGAAAGGCATTTCCCATGAACCATAGGAATAAACCTTTCCTTAGAGAGATCTATGCTAGCATCTTATCTATGTATGTAGACTGTGAAAGACCTAACAACCTTTTGGCTCAATCTCTATAGATTCTAATCCCTAAAATGTAGGTTGTTTCTCTAAGGTCTTTCTTGAAGAATTACTTCAAAAACCATATCTTGACCGATTAAAGAACTAAAATGTCATTTCCTATGAGTAATATATCATTGACATATAACATAAGGAAAATGATACTCCTTCTAACCTTCTTGTAGACACATAGTTCATCCACATTTTGTGAGAAACCAAACTTTTTAATACTTTTGCCCAGTTATTTTTCTACTGTATTTGTGAACTTTTTGAACTTTTCAAAAGCTTTAAATTTAAACTTCATTAGATATTTAGGAAACCAAGACCTCATGTGCAACAAAAATTAGATAGCCACTACATCAAATAGGTAAAAGGAACATCAAATGTATCGACAAAATTAATTTTTTTTTTCTAAATTACATATTTTGATACGTGTGTGACGCGCGTCGAACCCCCTCCACATGTTGTATCCGGCTGGTTCCTCAAAGGCACACTTTTAGGGTCCGAGGCCGGAAGAAGGTTCATTAAACTCGTGAAGATTGGTCGCTTCATAATAGACAAGGATTCAACCCAATTCGCCAAGCCTCAGGCCTAAAAAAGGCATGAGACAGCTTTTCGGGTACCTCTATTCTATTGTTGGCGATCAGCCTACAAGGGCGTTTATTTGGGCACTAGGAGGTAGGTATTGTTGAGTCCCCACCCAACAAAATATTGAGAAAGTAAATCCAAGCTCATGAAACCTAAACCAGAGATGGTTCGAGACTTCACTCTTACTTATACCTTGGTTAACATTTATATAAACGAGTTTTTAAGATTAATTCCCTATCTCTTTTCTCACACGATTTAGAAAGATAAATAAGTAAAAATGCAACATAAGGAATGCAAAGAAAGCCATGAAGAAAATAAAATAAAATTGTCCTATAAAATGGAAAATAAACCATACATAAAACGGAAAATTTACAACATTGGTTCCCGCATGCATATTTACAAAAATGAAGAGTTCTTGAATAAGCTTTTTTAAAAAGGGGATAAGTGATCCCATTTTGATAAAAGAAAAACTCTTCCTTTGTGTGTAATTTTGGGAGGAAATATGGACATTGGTCCTTTTTACTAAGAAAAATGCCATTTTTATTTGTACAAAATCTTTATATGAATTTTCATGTTAGCGGATAGAAAATTCCTTTATTATTACAAATCCAAACCAAAAGAAAAGAAAGGTGAACTAAAAAAAGTGAAAATATACTATGACCCATGCATCTTAGCTTCCGAATCTCCATTTGTCTAAAAATACACATATGCAGGATATTTGGGCCAAAAAAAAACAAAAGAAAAGAAAATAAATTATTAGAGACACAATAAATAAAATAAATGTTTAAATAAATAAATACATGCATACTAAAAAAATACAAATAAAATAAACAGAACGAAGAGCATATAAATGACAGAAAAATAAGATTGCATGCTAGAAAACAAAAGATTAAAATAAATCAGGTAATGTAACACAAAAGGCAGAAAACATGCATCAAAAGAATTAAACCCCACAACTAGAAAGTCACAGACGGCCGTGAAAGGAGGGATGGGTGGCAAAGGAGTGAGTGATAGGAAGGAAAGTCATGCTATGTTCCGTCGCTCGCTATGAGTGATGGGCGTTGCTCAGGCTTTCTTCCTATAGCTCGCGCCCTGAGCACAGTCCCAAGCACAAAACTTGAATTTCAAACAAAAAATAAACCTAAACACCCATATAATAACCGAAAAGCACAATAAAATCACACCTAAAACTCCATGAACTTATTTAAATCACAAAAAACTGGAAATAATAAAAAAAATCACAGAAACCAAACAAATTAATATTTCTAATAATGGATCTAAAAAAAACATCTACATAACATTTAATTGATTTTGAAAACGGAAAAATTGAAAACTGAGCCCAGAATATGACCCTCAGTGTGTTTAATTTCTAGAAAATCGGGAGAACCGTGCTTTGTGTCCTCTCCTTGGATTTCAACGTTAAATTCCAGTTGGTCTTTTCTAGAACTCTTTCCTTTTTCCTCCGCTTTTTCTATTTTTTTTTTGTTTTTCCAAAAAACCACTATTTTTGCTGTGTTCTTATCCCTTCTTATCCTAAAAAATGGAATTCCCTCTTTTCTCTATGAGTGATGGGCGTTGCTCAGGCTTTCTTCCTGTAGCTTGCGCCTTGAGCGCAGTCCCAAGCGCAGAACTTGAATTTCAAACACAAAATAAACCTAAACACCCATATAATAACCTAAAACCACAATAACTAGAACTCCATGAACTTAGTTAAATCAAAAAAAACTGGAAATAATAAATAAAATCACAGAAACCAAATAAATCAATATTTCTAATAACGGATCTAAAAAACATCTACATAACATTTAATTGATTTTGAAAACAGAAAAATAGAAAACTGATTCTAGAATATTACCCTCAGTGTGTTTGATTCTAGAAAACCGGGAAAACCGTGCTTTGTTTCCTCTGCTTGGATTTCACCCTTAAATTCCAGTTGGTCTTTTTTAGAACTTTTTCCTTTTTCCTCGTCTTTTTTGATTTTTTTTTTTCCAAAAAACCACTATTTTTGCTGAGTTCTTATACCTTTTTATCCCAAAAAATAAAATTCCCTCTTTTCTCTAGGGTTTTCCCTTGATTTAGGGAGACTAAAATAAATCATGTAATGTAACACAAAAGGCAAAAAATTTGTATCAAAAGAATTAAATCCCACACCCAGAAAAGTCATAGACGACCAGGAAAGGAGCGATGGGTGGCCAAGGTGTGAGTGACAGGAAGGAAACTCCCGCTGCATTTCGTCGCTCGCTATGAGTGATAGGCGTTGTTTTGGCTTTCTTCTTGTAGCTCGCGCCCTGAGCGCAGCCCCAAGCACAAAACTTGAATTTCAAACAAAAAATAAACCTAAACACCCACATAATAACCTAAAAACACAATAAAATCACACCTAAAACTCCATGAACTTATTTAAATCACAAAAAACTAAAAATAATAAAAAAAATACAAAAACCAAATAAATCAATATTTCTAATAATGGATCTAAAAAACATCTACATAACATTTAATTGATTTTGAAAATGGAAAAATAGAAAACTGAGCCTAGAATATTACCCTCTGTGTGTTTGATTTTTATAAAATTGGGAGAACAGTGCTCTGTATCCTCTCCTTGGATTTCACCGTTAAATTCCAGTTGGTCTTTTCTAGAACTCTTTCCTTTTTCCTCTTCTTTTTCTATTTTTTTTTGTTTTTCCAAAAACCACTATTTTTATTGTGTTCTTATCCCTTTTCATCCTAAAAATGGAATTCCCTCTTTTCTTTAGGGTTTTCCCTTGATTTAAGGAGAAAAAATCTCTCCTCAAATCTCTCCCCAAATTCAAAATAAATATGTCCTAAATATCTGATCCAAAATCTATTTTTAAAAGATCCCAAGATCTCTCATAAATTTTCCCTCTATGAAAACGAAAAATGAGTGTAAAAACCCCACAGATGGGCGGCATTGAAAATTAAATGGAAATTACAAATGTGCCCTTTTATCATGACTCAGCTGGTTTGTGCCCATGACTCAGAGAGCTGCGAGTGCAACTCAGTGAGTCACAAGCAGGAAGGAGACGGGCACAGAGCTTACTAGCGAGAGGTGAGCAGAGCAAACAAGGTGACAAGCGGGCGTCTCTTCTTGAGAGATGGGCATATATCGGCCAAAATGCTAAATTTTGCAATTAAAACCTCATTTCAGCTTTTGAAAAAAAAAAACAAAAAGGTAAACTCGAGAAAAACCCTTTAAAAAAAATTATGAAAGCCAAGGATGAGGAATGACACTTCCGTTCTCCACCTGTAATATAGGTAACATCATCCTCATTGGGTAACTCTGATCTGGGCTGCCTTGAGACCCAGTGTCTACAGTGTGTCATCAAGCATACTGTTTTATCTAAACCTGTCCTACTTTTAGGGATGGCTAAGCGAAGGTCTCCTACCCTCAAAGCCGGTTACTTCTTAATGGTGAAGGAATTTGACTTGATTTGCTCGAGTCTTGCATCTCAAAAAGGCATGAGATAGCATTTTGGGGGTGCTCATATTCCATTATTGGAAATCGACCTTGGGATTTGTCATTGGGCATCATAAGGTAGGTATAATGGAGTCACCATCCGATAGAACATCGAGACAGTGGTTCGACCTTATAAGGCCAAACAGAGAGAAGGGTGGTTCGAAACCTCACTCTTATTCATACCCTTAGTTAATATAACATCTTTGAAGCCTCTAAATTAATCATTTTATCTCCCTTCTCATAGGAATAGCATGGCAACGAAATGTAAAGTGCACTAATGTACGTTGGAAAGCAGTAAAGCATGGCAAGGAGTATAAATCCCAGACTAGCATGGCATACACATATATCAAAATGGGCTATTTATTAGATTCATTTGGATGAGGACTTTGATCCACTTATGCGATTGTAAAGAATTATTTATTGTGAATTTTATTGGTTAGAAATCGGGACATTGGTCCCATTTTATTAAAAAGATCCAAATTGATTAATTATATACAAAATCTTTTACATTGTTCAAAGCTTACATTTACATGCGACTTTTAGGCATAATATAGGACTTTAGTCCAGTTTAATTACAAAAAAAAAAACAATTGTACAGTATAAACTCTTTGTGATATTTTCCAATAATCGGACAAAATCCTTTAGTTATATTATACAAACTTGGGGGGACAAATAATAACAAAGAATTAAAACTATTATACTCTAATGGCCACATAGCACACATAGGGGTACAGACTATGCATAAGAAAAATAAGAAATGCAAATGAAATCGAAAAAATAAATACAAAACAGAAAGAATTTAAAAAAAGGAGGAAATTGAAATCTTGGTCATAACTAGTGAGTCACGCCCTAAAAATTGAGTCATGCTATGACTGACACCCGTAACTGGCAACTCATAGGTATGAGTTAGTTGGGCTCACAACTTTGAGGGGAGCAAGAATGAGTTGTGGTCACGGCTCATTGAGTCAAGGCCGTGAGTTACTTCAAAATGACTTTTATTCTTCCCTCTCTATTTTTCTCACTACCCTTTATGGGTTTCAAACCTAGAAAACCAAGAAAAATCAAGGAGAATAAAACACACTCATAACCCTTAAAAATTCTCTTTTAACTAGCTTTAAAATAAAACAACTCAAAAACACTAATAAAAACAAAACTTTCAATACGAAACCTGTATTCTTCTAACACATGACAAGTACCCAAAATGGGTTTCACAACCTAAATCTATCTAGAACATAAAAGAAATATAAGAGAACACCTAAAGGAATGAACTTACAACATTTAAGAGTGAATGAATGCATAAGCTCATCTCGGGGGAGAATTAGGCGAAGAAGAAGAAAAGCTTTATAATATTACCTTTAGTGTACTTTTCTCTTGTAAACGATGAAACTTCAAGCTCCAAGATCCCTCCATGAGTGGATTGTTGAAAATGCAATATTGAAAATCGGTGTTGAGAGCTTCAAAGCTTCAAAGAACAGAGAAAAGGAGGCCAAGGGTCGTATGAAAAATCTCCAACCCCTTTTCCTCCTTTTCTTCAGCCTTTTATAGTTTTTTCTAGGAAGAGGTCATGTTACGGTCGTGAGTTATGAGTCATGATTGTAATTAGGCTTTTGCCTGCTCTAGGACATGACCTGCTAGTTATAGGTGTGACCTTAAGTCATAGTCGTGAGTCAATGAGTCACGATTGTGATTAGAGTCTAGCTACCTAAAACTGAACTTTTGCCCCACCAAGTAATCCAAGGGCTCTGAGACCCAAAATCTCTTTGAAATGCATAAAAAAACATGGAGAGACCTCAAACCTCTTTATTCCTTATCCTTTTAAAATAAGTTCTTTCCTCATTAGGTAACCTTGACAAAAACCGCCTTAGAACCTCTTTTGGGCGGAGAGTTTTTCTCTAGTGCATAAACTTGGTTTTCCTTTTTTTTTTTTTAAAAAAAAATTTAATCACACAATTACAGAAATTAATATTTCTTAATCTAACATTCATTAAAATCAAAATAAAAATTTTTAAAATAATTCATGAAATAAATAACTCATAAATAAAAAATATTCTGTAGAATAAATAAGATGTAATCTCATGGCAAAATCTAGGATTTTATTCCATGTTGGGATTTCTATGGTTACATGCATCTTATACATGGAAAAATTTTAAATTTTAACCATATAATTAAGATCTTGCCATGAAATTACATATGCTAACTAATTTACTAGAAAAATCACCTATTGAGCTTTGTTGAACAATTGATTTTTCCTTCGCACGGGGTTGTCGCAAACCACAATTTCTAATTAGCGAACACCTCCAATGATTGTCAACACCAGAGAAAAGTAGAATGAACCATAAAGGATTAACAGAAGAAATCAAAATTCACTGAGACTAGTAGTGAAATTTCAGCCAAGAGAGGAACAGTAATAGCACAAGTCTAATTTTTCTGTTGTTCGGTTCAATTTCCACTCAACTACTGCTTTTATACACCAAGTTAAAAGTGGAACTCTAGTAGGATCAGAACTTGAAGGGCTGGCATATGAACTCATAATTAACTCTTAATTTATTAATTAATTAAATTTATTTAATTAACTCTAGTTTGACGAATTCAAAATGGGCCTTAAGCAGAAGGCCTAACACTGGGCCTTTTTGTGCGGATTTGAATTTAATTACCCAAATGGATTTCAAATCCAATCAAATTAAATATATAAGGTCCATAACACTTATTGATCATATTTAATTTAACTTGGCCTAAGCACTAGACTATTAAGGCCTTCTATTTGTTGTTTGTGCCGAAGCCATTCCCAGTGGGCTTCTGCACATATATCTTTCATTCTTGGCCTATTTTAAATTTCCTAATTGATCAATTATTATTATTTTAGTCCTATAATATTTATAGTCTAATAATATTTAATTTAAAATCAAAATGGACCAGTTTGGTCCATTATTTTACACCATGCCCATAAAGCTCTGCAAACTTTTCTGCACATACATAATTAATTAACTCCTTTAATTAATTATTCTTTCCTTTATTTCCTCTATCCATAATAATGTCAAATATTATTACATTTGTCTTTTTACCATTTTACCCATTCCCTATAGTTGTATGACCCATTGGGTTTTCCGGTTCACTTGGCTAGACATATTTGCAATCAATGAATTGCATGATTTAAACTCTTTAAACCATTATATTAATTCTCTAATTAATATTTATATTTATGTTTATGAACAAATCATGAGAGTCTTCTAGTTAAGCATCATTATTGCCCAAGTGACAGAAAAGTCAAGTGGTTTTGACGGAACCCTTCCATAAAATAGTTCACCTTACTTTATCTCATTTAAGTTTTGAGTATGAATTTTGTGAACTCATTTAAACCTAAATTTAGTTGTTCTAATAATTTAACCATTATTTCCAATATGTTCCTTGTGGATCTCATTCACTTAGGCATTCTACTACTCTGGCCAGAGATTATCTGAACAAGGGTATTAATGAACTTGTGAGATAACTTCCATAATAAATCTGGGATGGTGAATCCTTTATTGATCACTCAACTATCTTCAAGTAGGTCATGATATACCCAACCTCCTAACTATGTTCAGCCTTTGATGGAGGTAAGTAGTTATGGAGTCAAAATATATCACTCACTACTTAAGATAATTTTGATGATCTCAAGTCTGAGGATATTTGAACTATTGCTATGTAGAGATTCCTCACTAACATAGATTTAATATCCACGTGAGAACTCTCATGAAGGTCTCCAATGTACTTATTCTTCTTACAAGCATCCACATGTCAATTATGATCATCTCCAAGATCACAATTATAGGAACAACTACTTGAACCTTTCAAGAAGCATAACACGTGCTTCAAGAATCACAACATGTGTTAGTCTATTTGTATTAACAATGTCCCGTCTTATTAATACCACGACTAGGGATATTTAGGAATTAACACATTTGTATGCAATAGTCATCTCACATCATGAACTCTTTTCAATGTGTTTATATAATACTAAGGATTACATTTATTAATTTAAGATATAATATCAAATTAGAGGTATTCATAACATAACGTTAATAAATGAATGTAGCATTCTCATAAATAATAATAAGTTCATATACATGATAAAAAATCCCTAATCTACATGGGCTCTATGACATACTCTTAACAATCTCTGACTTACGCTAGAGCATATCACTCATATGTCTTAAGCCCATACTATGTACATGGGGATTGTACTTGTTTTGGCATAGTGCCTTAGTAAGAGAATCTGCCACATTATCATTATTGGGGACCCTTTCTCTCTTTGCATCATTTCTTGCTATAATCTTCTAGATGAGATGGCAGCTTCTAAGAACATGCTTGGATTGCTGAGGAGACCGTGGTTCCTTTTGTAACACCCTCATATCCGTAAATGATATGGATACCGGATGTCACAGCACTGCACTGATAGTCATTACAAAGCACTCGATAATTCTGTAGAATTTTTTTTCTTTTTTCACAATAACAAACATAAACATATATATGTCAAATCGTAGTAATACACTAACATACAAACCACATACTTAACCCATATTTCATTGCTTCTCTCTACTGCAGTCGTATACATGCCATGTCAATCCTTCAATCCTTGTTGTCGACCATTTCTTCTATTGTCACCACTCTTTCGGCTACGACTAAACTATCATAACCTGCGCGCATAACATTCTACGTGCTGTGTGTAACACCCCTTACCCACGTATAGCATACTGTATGGTAACATAGGCATTACGCTACGATGAGTGAGGAATGCTACACGCGATAACACGCAGGACACCATAATACAAGCAGAACTATATAATTTTTTTTCAAACATAGACATTCGCATAATACAAAAGACATTCATATACTTGGCAATAGACTCCTCACTCACATTTTATTACATCCCAATTGCTTAATACAATACTAATAAAGAATTACATTACAACAATTATCTAAAACCTCTAAACAATAAATACTACTACGGACTTGTTGGCCAGACTGCTGCTGATTGTCCTCGGCGACACGACTAACTTCAAATAGTGGGGAAAACACATAGTATGGATGACCATTCACAATGGCACCACACACAATAAATATCCAAAATCAAATCATTTAATAAATACATAAAATTGATCATAAACAGAATATTTTAATCATAATCATTTATAAGGTAGAACAGGGTAACAATCTTAATCAATACATGCCTTTCATGTCTTATTATTCATATGTCTTAAGTCACACATATCATTGTATTCAGCCTATAAACAGTTCTCAAACTACAATAATTCTCACACATCAAAGAGTCACGAATAGTCGCTAATAATCTAACTTCATGTTCCAGTATATAGATGCATACTATACATATAGTTACTTTTATTTAATCACTTATTTCAAATTGTTGCATTACCTTCGTGACATTAACTCATGTTAATATTTCAAAAGGAAATAACCAAAGCTAGACCATGTAAACTTTCAAAGACGGTACCACATTTTCGTATAAGGATTCTACATGATCCAAACACATAGGTGCGCGAAGCGCAAACTCATGCCATATATATATAAGTCACAGTGTACAATGTGATCACATTCTCATTGAGTGCATAACCTCACACAAATCTTCACATGTCTTTATCAATTCACACTTATTGTTCAATTCACATAATTATGTTTCTTTAATGCCTGCTAAGTCAAAGGGGTGGATAACGAGTAACACATAGATACCCGAAGGTATTAACACTATTCTCATAACACATAAATACCCGAGGGTATCAAAACAATCTTTTAATTTTGTTCAAAAACATTTTCGCGTAGACTCGGTATAAAGGGATCACGAAGATCCAGTCGGGGGACCTAATTAGGGTCCAAATCATTCAGTAGCTGCAGCAACAGTAACTCTATTAGGCATGCCTAACTATCCATGACTCGACTAGCGCAGGCTAACACATACTTGTTTCCTTTAGAAATGCTCATGCCATAATATAAAATCTTTTTCAGAAGTATATACTTTTATTATAATTGCATAATACTCCAATACATAAATTGTTCATATAAAATATAACAATTCCTAGCCTTTAATTATAATCACATTTAATTTTAATACATGCTCCACAAATTATTACAACTATAACTTGCATGGTATAGCATATCTTAAATTATACACTATGTCACATGTAAACCACAAGCTAAAACTCATGTCAAATAGCTTACTCGATCATCTATTCATGCCACAGAAAAGAGTCGCGGTCACGACCCTTGTCGCGGTCACGACAGACAGTTAAATGGCCTCTGTCGCGCTCGCGATAGAGCCAAACCATACACTAGGAATTACGCTCACGACCTGAGTCGCGACTGCGATAAAACCAGATGACCTCTGTTGCGCTCGTGACATCAGTCGTGCTCGCGACAGAGCTAAGCATCACCCTCCTTTCACCTCTCACTTGCATACCCTTCACATAGAAACATACTCACTTTTGTCATGTCCATAACTAATTTTCTTGAAAATTATTTTCCCTAAATTCTTACATAGAACCCAAGAATTCAAACACAAATATCCCAAACAACTCAATTGCCTAAGAATCATTCCGTAGTTAAATAGTCAAATTAAAAATCGTTTGAAATACAAAAGGTTCATTTCAATTTCGGTTTACGACACACTTAATTCCATCATTTTCTTCATTATTAACATCTCATACAAATTCTAAACTATAGATAAATCTCCTCAAGTCTTGAATCATTAAAGACTCACAGACTTTGTAGGTCTTACACAAATGTGCCACAATTATTCTTACCAAACACCAAAGCACCAGTAAGGTTCAATTGATGTCCGATTAAGCTTCTACGCTTTGGTTTGAACTTGAAAGAGTGTTCTAAACCTCCTATATATCCCCAAGGGTTGGGAATCCAAACCCCATAATCCTATTAGCTCAAAATGCAAGTTATGGAATTCCACTTTAAACTGCCTAACATAATATAAATTAGGTTTATAAAGAACGTACTCGGAAGTGTTTGATTCATCAAACCTCTCAATAACGAAGTCAATATTCTTATTTATAACCTTAGACAATTGTATTCCTAAGTGATATCCATTTATTTGCTCATTTCCAAACTTTAAACATATGATGAATATGTCTTGAAAGGTTCCTAGGAAGTTTGGGTGTGCTTCGGGGTGAGAAACATGACAGATTACACATCCTAAAGAATAGGAAAGAGGGGCAAGGGTTCAAACCAACTATGAGGCTCAAAATGGAAGGAAAAACCTTTCACAAATAGGTTTTGTCGTGCTCGCGACAGAGAGCTTCCCCAACTGCCCTACGAAAACAGACTTATGAGATAGTTTTCCGTATTCGACTTTGTATCGCTTAAACAACCCACTCAACCTCATTTTAACCAAAACGTCCTTCTTAAAAAATGTTCCTTAGGATGTTATCTTTCAAATTCCACAAATTGCAGATCAATTGGACATTTATAACTCAACATATAAGCTACACAACCTACACTGCTCCCATAAACCCTTCTAAACACAGGTAGCCCGGGTTTTACCATTTTTAGGGATCTTAGAGCTAGAATGAGATTCCGATCCTTCATAGAAAATTTTAGGTATATGAATTAGCTTTCAAATGGCACTGGTCTCATACCGTTTAGACATCTATAACCGGACTTGTAGCTAAAACAAGCACTAAAGGTCCAAGGAAATCTGGACAGAGTCTCCCCAGAAAATTCAGGTTCTCCAAATCTAAGCCAAACCACACAACCACATCAACACAACCCATCAAGATTTAAGCTAAATACTCTTCAAGAGAGAAACTCATCCACACATAATCAATAAATAAGAATTCACATTAAAATATATAAATTTCCCAAACCTCAAACTCCTTTGCTCCATTCAGCTTAAGGGTTGCACTTCCTTGCTCCCCTACTCTTCCACTCTCACAATCATCCAATTCCTCAAATAAACCATACCAAAATTTACGTTACCCATCACCCAAAAATTAGGAATTCAAAACCAAAGAGAAAGAACAAGAGAAGAGAGAGATAAATTAACATTAACCATACCTTAATCATGCCCAGAAATTCACTTAATCCATCCAATCTCCTAGCAAACCAAGTAAACAAAGAAAGCTAAAGAAGAAGGAGGAGGAAAACGTGGTTGTCCTCAAATTTCTAGCAAAAAAAAATGGTTGGTCTCACTTCTTTCTTCCATATTAAATCCTAACTTATCCTCAATGCCAAGTGGCACCATCCTATAGGCCAAGTTTAGATTTTTTTTTTTGACAATTCCCCTTTTTGGTCCCTTAACTCCTTTTTAATCTTTCCTTGGCATAATACATAATTATCATTCTTACATTAGCCCACAATTAAATCTTTACTCACTTCCAATAAGTTCCAAATTAATACTTTACAATTTTTAGAATCGGCCGCACTTGCCGAAACTTTTGCACTAATACCGAATTTGTCCTTTCGACACACATAATACCACAACTCACATACATTCGGCATATAAATGATCCATTCTCAAAATATAGCCCTCATATTTATTTATTCCACTCAATTAAATCCATATATGTGAAATTACCGAAATACCCTTGGCTCTCTTTTTCTTAATTTTGATCATATCTTTTCCTCCTACTCAATCACTCCGACCATCACATCACACGATTTCGATCATCAAAATCTTCGAAAATATACAAATCCTTCTAGGGTACATTTCGGGGTGTTACACTGTGCATTAAAATGCCCAGTGGTGGATACATATCCTAAGTTTTTCATACTAATCCTACATACATACACCCGTAATTATTTTTCCTTTATTTAGAATCTGGGAATATTTATTCTCGAGTCTTTTAGACAATTTGTAACATACTTCTACAGCACTCACTATCTTTCCTTTTTTTTCACTATCACTGCTATCACTTATCATTATCTTTACCTTTATCACTATTCTATAGTTACATTAATCACTATTATGCTATTGTCAATTTCACTATCACTTACACTGTCAACCTTTACGATATACTACTGTTACGTTCTTTCTATAACTATTACACATCACTTACTTTATCCTTTTCATTTCTATTATTACTATTTTTATCATGTGCACCAAAAATTTCAACACTGATTATTTTATCCTTGGTCTGTCAATTAATAATCAATTCATTAACAATTCTTTTTATTGTTTTATCTATATTACCCTTTTCCTCAACTTATATACTTAATTACAGTCTATAATCGGATACTCTACTATTTATTGAATGACTTGTTAATTAGTCATTATTTCCGATGTTAGTGACACTGATCTAACACTATTATTTCCTTTACGTTCCCAACACTTCCTTTATTTTCTGGCACTACACTAATCCTTTTATATTAATATCTTCATTATATTAAATCTTTCACTAAGTTATTCACTTTAATAGTTTTCGAGTCGTATTAATTTTCGAATGGTTATCACTATAATTTAATCACTTAGCTTATTGGAGCACTTATTATTCTATCATTATTTTCTTATTTCTTCCTTATTTAACACAAATTCTATTATTACTGACATTTTTATAACTCCTATCCTTTACTCTAGAATTTCTTTGTCAATTATTCAATATTATAATTTTAACATAAATCTTAACAACCATCTAATCCACATTTTACATTATTGTAGTTCTTGTAGTTTCATTATTAATACGTTGATCCCTTTTTGATTTTGTTCACTTATATACTTAACTAGATACTTTTAATATTCCAATTTAGCAAATTACACAATTAGTTTATCAATTCCTTATAACCTTTCAATTACTAAACACACTCTATAACTAGGTTCACCAAGGCCTCATTCTTTTTTTTTAAAGTTTTACTATAGTAATTTACAAGTTAGTCTTCTCTATATTACCACAATTACAAATTATCTTCCTATTGCACTTTGATTGATATCATCATCACTATTTACATTGTTAGTTTAATTTCTATGACATTCTCTTATTTACCAATGTATAGACAAATCAATATTTTCTTCACTTCACTTATTAGTCAATTTTTCCAGTTAATGTTGTAATATTTTCAATTCTTAGTCCGTCCTTTATTTAATATAATATCTGATCCCTATATTAACACTATTTGAACAATTTACCTTTATTTTATTCACTTCCACTTATTCACATTAGTACCACTAATTCCCATTCTTACCCCTGCTTATGTTTTATTTACGATTATGTCACTTTATAAATCTAATTAAATTACACTCACATGTCTAATTATACTTTAGTTCAATTTAAGACCATTATTTAATTAATAATTATTTGTATTATAATATTCCGATTTTATCGATTATTTACTCACTAATTATCAAATGTGCACTTAATATCTGTGTCAACAATTAGCTACACTATAATATTTTAATTAGCCTTACTATTGTAAATTTACGATTTGGTCCCTACACTTTATATTAATATACATTCTCACCCTTAATTGTTTCAAGTTTCAAAAATGTCACTATTAACTTCCATTACCATATTTATTTGTTATTTTATCATATACTTTATCATTTAACTCTTACCATAACATTTTAATCCAAATTACACTTTACTCCTTGGTTTACCTTAAATTCCAATTTTACTACTTCAATTTACTATAATTACACTTATGCCACTACTTACTCTTAATATTACTTTTAATTTGTTATTTTCTCCTATTAAATCATTAATCATACTTAATCATTAAAATTATCAATATAATTACACAATCACTCATTAAATCATATTATGCACTAATTTCATTTTAATCCTTTTATTAAACTTACTATTTTATTAAATACATTTAAGTCCTTATTCTTTTTCCCTTAACTTCCAATTATGTCCTTAACTTTTCTCATAATTACATCTATGTCCCTACTTTTACCAAAATACCATCCATGTCCCTTCTTTTACACTAATTTCTTTTATATCCTCATTTACCTCTTAATTACCAAAATGCCATTACATATGCTAAAATTTACACTTTTAACCTCATTTATTCTTAATTTCCACTTTTACCCATTTTTATTATTTTTAATTACCCATTTACCCTTTTTACACTTAAATTCTACTTTTAACCTTATAAATTCACCAAATTACATTTAGGTCCTTAATTTACCATTTTAACCTCATATTTTACCAAAATTACCAAATTACCCTTACTTTTACACTTTTTACCTAACTTTATCACTTTTTACCAACTTATTGTAAAATTACCATTTTACCCCTAAACTTTCCATTTATTACAATTTAGTCCCATTTTCACTCATTTTCACTTTTATCACTATTTTAATCAATTTTATTACTTATTTACTATTATGGCCTTAGTATATATCTAGTAGAAAATCTACCGATCGGATACGCGGGATGTGGACGCCACAGATCCACTACACTATAGAATGACCCCAATGGGACCATTCATCACTACACTGCACTACACTGATCACTGTAAACACTGAACACTGCACTGAGATAGACCGTCATTAGCCTATTAATAGCGAGTCGCCATAACTCATACCATGGTGTGGAATCCCTATGGCTAGCTAATTATATCCTGGACTAGATTTTTCTATCAGACCACTACTGAGGGCAATATATCATTTAAAATTCACTTAAATTTCACATTACGCCAACACATATATTTTGGTGAAGTCATAATTTTCACTTATAATTTCACATACACACTCATTTATCACTGTTCATTCATTTTATGCCATTATATGTTATTAAATATCAAAACACACCATAAAAATCTATCATATTCAATTCGGCCGTCATACTAATTTTTTTATTAAGTTCACTTTAATTCCATTTAACTATTTAATCATACACTTTACATGTTAAACCCATCATATACATTATTTATATGCAATAGTTACCACTAATCATACATTACATATTGTAACGTGCGCCGAACCCCGAGACGCCCCGAACGACCGCTTTAGGGCATTCGAGAGAGGTTCAAGAAACTTGTAAGAGATTATAAGGGCTTCTATTTTGGGTAACAAGGAGGTTTCATGGAGTCGTCGCCCAATAAAACATTAGGAAAGGCCGTCTAGCCTCAATGAGCTTAAGACAGTGCATCTATGTCTATTTTGGGCAACAAGAGATATTTTAGAGTCTCCATCCCAATAGAACATTGAGATGGTACTCTCTAACCTCTTGCAGCTTAAGACGAAACATATACATCCATTTTGGGCAAGCCAGAGATATTTTAGAGACCTCGCCCTAATAAGACATTGAGGTGGTCCTATAACCTCATAGAGCCTATGATTATGCAAATTGGGCCTATTTTGGGCAACAAGAGATATTTTGGAGACCCTATCCCAATGAGACATTGAGATGGTCCTCTAACCTCATTGAGCTTAAGACCAGAGATGGTTCGGGACTTCCCATTTATTCATACCTTAGTTAAATTATAATTGAGTTTTGAATTTAATATTTCATTCCTTTTCTCATTCAATTTAATGCATTAATTAAAGAGCAAGACAATCATGTAATGAAAGCGATAAACGAAAGCAAGACTAACATAAGGTAAATGAAAATGCAGTAAATTACAACAAAATTAGGGGCGATATATAACCCCCATTGTAAATAGCATGGAAATCATATATAAAACGGGATATTTATTAAGGATGACGACATTGGTCCTCGCATACATACTTACAAAAATGACTTTAGAGTGTCAATTTTATTTGATGAAAGAAATAGGACATTGGTCCTCATTTTATTTAGGAAAATCCCATTTAATTAATATAAATACTTAGCCATTTTCATGTTAGCGGAATAAAATAATATTTACAATAAATGAAAATTAAAATAAGGAGGAAGGTAAAGGAATAAACTCGAACGAAGGTTCTCAGATCATTGCGGTGTCTTCCATTTTTAATAACCTAACTCCAATAAAGAAGCAATAAAACTCACAAAAATAAAAATCATGTTAGTGTGACAATTAAAATAAAATATACGTAAAAAATAAATAAGGAAGAAAAGAAATCTATAAATAATTGTCATGAAAATAAAGAAAAGAAAAGGAAGGAATGAATGAAAAGAAAGTGAAGGAAATGGAGGTGGAAAAGCCTAGGGACGGCCCATAATGCGTGAGTGAAGGCCGTCCCTGGGCCGACCGATGAGTAGAGGTAGAAGCCCTCGAGGGCCCATCGCTCGGATGAGCGACGGTTGTCGATGGGTCCTCTGCCCGTTGGTCATCCCAGACCCAGAAAAAACAGAGAAATCAAGCAAAAATCATTTTTATTTTAAATAAAATGAGATTTTATGTGTAAAATTAATATGCGATATGGAGATTGATCCAGAATGTTTACCCTCAGAATATTACCTCTGAAGGTGAATATCACGTGATTTTTGTTCCTCGAGTTCTACAAGGATTGATCCGCTATGTGTAATTTTAGGAGATTTTTAATTGCAACAATCGCGTTTTCGAAAACAAATCAAGAAAAGAAAATTATATTTTTCCTTCTTGATATTTTGGTAGCAATTATGAATGTTAAAAAGGCTAGAACGGATAGAAATGAATTAATTTCGTTCTCTCAGATTTGCCTTAATTTTAAGAATATTTGATGAAAATCTGACGAAAATAAAAGCGAAGAACTTTTTGTAGGAAAATTGTCTATTTCGTGAAAATTGCTAACCATTTTTATATTGTAAGAACTGCTAACCCCAAATACTTAGCCTTAACCCCCTATTTATAGGTTTAGGAAAATAATTCAAATAAATTCAAATTTAGAATTGAAATTTGAAAAAGATTTTTGAAATCAAAATCAAATCCGAATGATTTGCAGAATATTCTCAAAATTAAACCCAAAATTTGTAAATATTTAAAAAGATTTGGAAAATATAGGAAATCTAGAAAATATATTTGAAAAGATTTAGGAAATATTTGGAAAATCTAGAAATATATTTAAGAAGATATGGAAAATCTAGGAAATCCCGCTCAAATCAACGTGAGATCGAAGACCGACGGGCGTCTGTGACAGGGGCATCCTTGGTATTTTTGGTGACGGGCCACTCACGAGAGATGGAGGATGAGAGACAGCTGTCGCTCGCAAGAGGCAGGCATCTCTCACATGAGCAACGGGCGTCGTTCAACGCGAGAGACGGCCTTCGCAAGCGAGCGACGGTCGGCGCTCGTCATGAAGGATGGGCATCTCACTCGAGCGACGGGCGTCGCTTCCGTGAGAGACGGCTCGTTCAACGCGAGTGATAGGCGCCGTTCATGCGAGAGGGGGGCCATCCTTGGGAACGACGATGGGTGTCGCTCTGACCGACGGAATACCCGTCGGTGGAGAAAAGTCTAGATTTTCAAAACAGGAATTCCTCCCGACGTCTAAAAATCCCCTATCACCAAGAAGAATCCTCAATCCTTGTAAAACCGGAGAATGAAAACTCACAACTTTCATCCATTTGCCTGGAAACAGACATTGATATCTTCATTGGGTAACTCTAATCTGTACTGTCTCACGACCCGGTGTCTACACATATCCATGATTCAATTTGGCCAAGGTGTGAGTTTTTCATGACATCCACTTTAATTTCATTTAACCACTCAATCATCCAAATTACATGTTATACATATCACAAATACCAATTACATGCCATAATTGCCATTATTCATATTTAAATTCCACTTAAACCCATTCGGCCTCACTCACAAGATTTCATCATGTTTGTTTTTCATTCTTTTAATCCTTCCATTAATCAATTCATATGTTATACTTAGTATTTACATCAATTATATACCATAAACATCAATTTAATCAAAGTATTTTCACTAATTTCTATTCGGCCTAACCTAGGGTTTCCATCCATATTTCTATAATTCATTTTACATACATACACATGATTACTTAAGTCCACTAATCATGTTTATCAAGTTAATTTCAATTATTCATGCCTAAATCTCATGTTCACACTTAAACATAACCTAAAACACATACATAATCAATGGAAAAAGAAGGATATTGTATCCACTCAACTTAAATTCTTACTCTCCACTCCTTAGGCTTCCTTTCCATAACCTTACTCCTTTGAAACTCTTTTCTCCTTAGAATTTCCTTAAGTGGCCGAAACTTTAAGAATGTAAAACCATCATTTTCTTTGCTTTAGAATTCAATATAACATCATAAACATACTCTACACACCTTAAAATACCTATGGGAACCTTTAAATCAAATTATAGAACCCTAAATCACTTACCTCATTTTTGAGACATAACCTTTGTCTCTAGATTTTTCCCACTTCTAGACCACCAAATAGACTCAAATTACCATCACCATGTTGTAGAGGAGTTAAACTTTGCTTGGTAGGCTAAAATTTGGGGAGAAATGAGAGGAAAATGGAAGAAAAATGGAGTAGAAATCAAGAAGACATATTCGGCCAAAGAAGGAGAAAGGGAGGGTGGTGAAGGCTGGAGAAACCTAGAGAAATTTGGCCTCTTCACTTCCTTATATAGGCTGAAATTGAACCGAACCAATCCAACCAAAGCGGTCCGACCGGTTTGAACTAAAATTTTGGTTTTTCTGCAATTTCCCACTATTTCAAGGAATATATGTGTTCCTCAACTTATTTTCACTCCCAACCAATTCCATCATTCTTAAAACATCAAATATAGCTTCCCTGCAAAATTTTAGCTCAATTGGAGTCCATTTGGGTCCCGGTTCACCTAAACTGGTCTGGTTCAATTTAGTTTAATTCTGCCGTAAAACACCATTCTGAAACTGTCAAAAATTACTAAAAATTATTTCAAGGTTGTACACTTCCCACATTACACCCTTTAGAACTCAAAATCAATATCTAAATATTTGGTCAAACTCTGGTTCAATTGAACTGAACCAGAGGCCAACTTCAAAATGACTTTCGGAGGCCTATCGGACTCCATTTTTACTCCAAATTTCACCAATAGACTCCTGACGGCCCACAGATCCATTTTATCAAATAATAGATTTTTTGAAAATTGACCGTCGGGTCGTCTGTATAGCTACCTCGGGGTCCCCCATCCCGGGATTGCTATACCTCAAACACACTTAACTCTTAACTTCACTACTGTTAACATCACTCAATATACTAGTCTACACTGTGATCACTCTAAATACACTGTAAACATTCACTGTACACTTCTAACCTGGTATTCGGGCCATTACACCTTTGCTTGCGTAATGGCTCCAATGTTATTACAATACAAAGGTATTGGATCAATAATGCTAGGGACCACTCTTAGTTTAGTAATGAGCTTCTTGATCTATACTAGCTCCTTAGCCACCTCTGAATAATGGTACTCAACTCCAATGTTATGATAATACAAAAGTACTCGGCTTTTACAGTAGAATTGACAGTCGTCTTTAGTTTGGAACTCTTTCAATTGATTGTTCCTCCTTTCAATGAACACAAAACCCGACTGTGATTTACAATCATCCTTGTTTAACTGAAAGCTAGCATTAGTATACCCGCTTACAAGTAAATCAACCTCTCTATAAACCAAGAATATATGCTTAGTCCTTCTCCAGTACTTAAGGATATTCTTGACTACACTCTAGTGCTCCGCACTATAATTGGAGTGGAATTTACTTTTGACACTTAAAGTAATGCTACATCTGGATGCGTACATAATATAGCATAAATGATAGAACTAATTAGAGATGTGTATGCTATTCTATTCATATTCTCTCTATCCTCTTGTGTCTTAGGAGACATAAACTTAGAAAGGTGTTTCCCATGTACCACGGGAATAAATCCTTTCTTAGAGAGACCCATATTAAACCTCTTTCATACTTTATCTATGTATATAGACTGTGAAAGACCGAAAGACCTAACCACCAATTGGATCTATCTCTATAGATCATAATTCCCAAAACATAGGATGCTTCTCCAAGTTCTTTCATGGAGAATTATTTGGATAACCAAATTTTCACTGACGGAAGAATAGAGATGTCATTTCCCATGATCAATATGTGATCCACATATAAAACAAGGAAAATGATTGCACTCCTACTGACCTTTTAATACACATAAGGTTCATCCTTATTCTGGGAGAAATAATACTCTTTGATTGTCTCATTGAATCGGATTTTCCTGCTCCTGGATGCTTGCTTTAGTTCATAGATGGATCTTTGAAGCTTGCATACCTTTTCACCATTCTCACATATGAACCCCTTAAGTTGTGTCATATGCACTTCCTCAGTTAGATTTTCATTTAGGAAAGTTGTGTTAATATCCATTTTCCAAATCTCATAGTCATAAAGAGCAGCAATGACTAAAAGTATTCTAATGGACTAAGCATCGCTATTGGAGAAAAGGTTTTATCAATGTCAATACCATTTTTTTTATGATAACCTTTAGCTATCAGACGAACCTTATAGGTAACTACATTACCATTCATGTCAGTCTTCTTTTTGAAGATCCATATTCACCCTATGGGTTTTATCCCATCAGGGTCCATACTTTGTTCTCATACATGGAGTCCATTTCGGACTGCATGGCCTTAAGCCACAATTCACATTTTGAACTATTCAGAACTTTTTGATAGCTTGTAGGCTCATTGTCCTATAATATAGTTACATTCTTATATGAGTACACGATAAATTTATATTTGAAATAGAACGTATCATAATAGATTTTTTTAGGAACTTGTGTATATTCATCATTATGATATTTAGTCTCTTGTTCAATCGGTTGATCTGCTTTAATTTGTGGTTCTTAAACTTCACTAAATTCAATTCTACACCCATTATCCTACCTTAGATGGAACTTTGTTTCTAAGAAGATAACATGTCCTGAAACAATCACCTTTTGTTCCAAGGGATTCTAATTATTTCTTATGGATATCTCACAAATAAGCATTTGTCAGACTTAACATCTAGCTTATCTAACATCATCCTCTTCATATAGGCAGGATAGTCCCATACCTTCATATAAGAAAGTTTGGATTTCTTGTTATTCCACATCTCATATGGAGTAATATGAACTAACTTACTTGGAACTCTGTTTAATGTATAGATAATAATTTTTAGTGCATAACCCTAAAAAGACTTAGGCCAGTCTACTAAGCTCATCATGGATCGAATTATATCCAATAGTGTTTGATTTTTCCTTTCAGATAGACCATTATTATAATGGCCTCAATATCGAGTTAGCTATGAATAGTATTTCTCGATAGTGAATAGTACTTTCAGGGCGAAAAGTACACTTGGAGGTGAAAAATATTTTATTTGATTGTAGGGAAATATAAGTCACGGTGAGTCCGGGGTTAAAATTTGGAGTGGATTTGAGGTCAAAAGGGTTCTCAAAAGTCAAAAATAAGAAAAAGTCACGGTTTCGGTTCAAATAGTAACTAGTTTGACTGAGAGTTTGACCGGATCGTAAAAGATGCTACGGACGTTAGAAAAATAATTCAAAAATATGTTTAGTGAAATGGATGGAGTGGTCCTTCGAGGTAATTCCTTGGTGCAGTGCGGTGGACTTGTGGGGTCCACGTCCTGCATATCCGGTCTGTAGATTTTCTACTGGGATTTTACTAGGGGCATAACATAATGGTAAAAATGACTTGGAAATGTAAAAAGTAAAGTGAAAATGAGAAATTGTATGAAAAAGGACTTAAATGAAAGAAAATAAAAAGTTTAGGGTCAAAATGGTAATTGACCTAATTAATACGTCAATCGGGTAATAATGGTAAAAATCGTTTGATAATACAAAAAGTAAAGTGAAGATGATTAATTACTTTAATCGCAATGCAATTGCGTAATATGGACTAATAAGTAAAATGAACATAAATGTAAGAATGTGAGGGCTGAACCGTAATTTAAATGTCAAATAAGAAGATAAGTGTAAAAAGAATGGAATTGCTGTGAAAATAAAAAAATATGGAAGTTAGATGACAAGATAAGTGAAAAATGTTAAAATAAGAACTAAAAGAGTAATGAATCAAAAAGTAAGCTTAAAGGGCCAAAGTGGATATTTTGCAAGTAAGATAATAAGTTAAGAGTGGAAAATAGGAAAATAGTGTAAAATCGTGACTAAAGTAAAATGAAGAGTAAATTCGGAAATTGAGGAAAAATGAGGGACTAAATAGTAAAGTGACTGTAACGCGCGTCGAACTGACTTGATTTTCGAGGACTCACTTTTAGGGCTTCGAAGGGGATTTGGTTCACGTTATTTGATCTTGGGTAACACGAGACATTTTCGAATCCCTACCCAATAGAATATTGGGGAAGTTCATTTAGTCCCATGAAACTTTTAGGAACTTTTGAGCTATTTTGGAGTCGCCACCCAATTTACGAGAAATTGGGAAAGGTCATCTAACCTCTATAGTATAAACCAGAGAGTAGATCGGAACTCCACTCTTATTAATGTTTTGATTAATTATAAAAAAAGTTTTTAGATTAGAAAATTCCATCTCTCCTCTCACACGATTAATGCAATTTATTTGAAGGCGCAATTCAAGTATCAAGAAAGAGGTAAATGAAAGCTGTAAAGAAAGCGATAAATAAAGCGGTAAACACACAAAAACACACCATTTACAAAAAAGAAATTGGGACAAACATAATCCTCAAATAAAAATTAGAATGGAAATTGGGACAAATACAATCCCCAAATGGAAAGAAAAGCTAAATAAAATTATCTAAAAAATAATTAATTAGAAGGGCCCACAAAATACATAAGCATAAAACTAAACAATCAAGCGAAATCAATCAAAAGGGGTAACATGCATAAATCGGGATATTCATTCATTTTAGGAAAATTGGTTCCTTTATGCTCACTTAAAAGGGGAACAAAGAATTGTTTTGGCTATTGGTTTGAAAACCGGCACGAATTGTTTTCATTTTAAGAAAATTTAACTTTTCATTTTAATTCTTGACATTTTTGTATTTCTTAACTAAAATCGAGGACAACGGTCCTAATTTATTAATAAAATCACAATTCAATCATAAAAATATTTTTGTGATTTTTTATCGGACACGCGCATAAAGTAAAACTATTTCATTTACAAACAAACACAATCACACAAACAAGGGTTAGGTAAGGTCTCACCAAATAATGTAGTCTCCTACGCGTTGTGACTCCTCCACTTGGTCACGAAAATACTCACACAAGTAAGATCACATTTTAAGCCCCAATAAAAAAAATAACAACAAAAATATTAGTAATAATTATAAAATCCACTAAACAAAAATAACAATAAAAATAAGGAAAATATAGAAAAAAATTAACACACATACAAAAAGAATTCAGAAGTCATACAAAATTAGCCATGAGATAATAATAATAATAATAATAATAATAAATAAGGTGAGCGAGTAGAACAAATAAACATATAATCAAAAAATAATATTCAAACACAGAAATGATTATCACAAAAAATCATACTCAAAAGAACAATAAACCTGATTTTCCACACTCAAAATCAAACATTTTATCCATTTTCATGCAAAAAACAGAATAAAGATTGGAAAATCATGGTAAGAAAAATAAATCCCAACTCCAAGAACACACATTTATCAGGTCATTATTCACATATTCATCAATGCCATGAAAAATAAAACAAATTAATAAAATAAAATGAGATAGTAAAAATGGATCCGAGAATCTTTACCCTCAGAGTAGATAATATGTGAGCAAGATGTGTCAATCCGTTCCCCTTATCAAGATTCAAAAATAGACTCAAAAAGACTAAAAAATCCTAAGTTTTTGTCTAAAAAAAAAAACTCAAGAACACTAAACTCAAAGATGATATTTTTTTGTTGTTTGATGAGAAACCCAAGCTAAGGAAATCGATTTTCCCTTCCTCAAGTTATTCTAATATCAACAAATATTTTCTAGATCTAAGAAAATCAAAGAATAAATTTTGTTTTAAAAAAAAGAGTTATTTTTCCCAAACAAAACCCACGTTTTTGCTCTCAAACTCCTCCATACTCTCTCCAAAATTATTACTTTTTAAAATCCTCCCCCTGTCTCAAAAATCCTTCCTCTCTTTTTATTTCCTCTCCCCTCCAAAAAAGGAAGGGGATCAATCTACTTTTACCTCATCTCCCAAAAATTGCATGAAAACTGAAATAAAACAAGGTTTTCCACTCCAAAATTCAACAAAAATAGCGCATCAGAAAGAGATCAATGCGTCAAAAGGAGGCACAGAGGCGAAGGGGTGGCCAGTGCACAGGGGCAGCCTCGCACGTAGCTACCGCGTGGCTGTATACATGCAGGGGCGACCTCGCAATTCGTGCGCTCGCAGGCGCGGCCTCGTGCGCTCGCGTGGCAGGGCAGCGGCCCCTCCCGTGCGCTCCTCCCTCGGCGAGACGGCATCGCCCACCTTCCGCACGCAAACCCAAAAAAACCATCTATTTCAAAAATAAAAAATAACAAATAGAAATAAAAATAAAATATATAAAATAAGTAGAAAAATTTTAAAAATATTTTGAGACAGACAAAAGAACTTGACAAAGAGACAATGAAACCTTATTTTCTTGCTTATGAATCGGTATTTATTTTCATCATTGGGTAATCTTGATCTTGGGCCGCCTCGGGACCCGATGTCTATAATTGCCCCCAATTTTGGGAAAACTGGCACGTAGGTGCCTAGGTGAGCCAAAATTCACAAAAAAGAAAGAAGCACGTACCTGAGGCGGTGACCTTCCTGCATGCTACGAGAAGGAAATCGTCTCTTTAAGTCACCATCTAGACTATGTAGTGATTGTCACCCCTCTGTGTTGCACCGAGTCTTCTCAAGATTTACGAAGTGCGGGTGCCATCCTGTTAGGTGCTAAAAATGCTAACTCCGCAAGTGCACGGTTAATCGCTCATAGTACTTAAGATGTCGATCCCATAGAGAATGTAGATTAAATTTCACTCATTATTACTACTTGATTTTATCTTGTTTACAATGTTTAATAATTTGTAAATTAATTCTATACTACTCGTGTCATACAAATTAATTAAATCTAGTTAAAAATTATCAAAGAAGACAATGTAGATGATGAAGAACTAACAATTACGAAACTTGATTCCATCTTTTAATTATAATTATAATCTTATAAGCAAGCCAAATTGGAATAAATTTCTAATTCACTCTCTCGACATGAACTAGAGTGCCCAAAACAAGCAATTACAATACTAATCCTTAACTCTCATTAATGAACTAGTTAATTCTAATTAAATATTCTAAGATTAATCACCAATCTATAGCAATTATCTTAAGATATTGATCTCTCAAGCTATGCTTTGATAATGAATTTTTATTAGATATAAGATAAAGTGAAGCTCTCAATTCTACCTTAACTTATAATGATCATGCAATAATACTAATAGATAATTATGCATTAAAAGATTAATAACATAAACGGAAGTAGGAAATAACAATAATATCATTCAAGATCCTTAAATAATATTCATTTAATTACAGAGAAGAAAGTAATAGATAAGAGTAAGTAGAAAGAAATTTCTCAACCCTTTCCCCAAACCCTTGTAAGAAATTTTGTTCTCCTTGGTCTTCTTCTTCAAATCATAAAATCTAACTTAGAACTTTAACTACAGAAAAATAATTAGTAAAAATTCCATATATTTAAAATTACAGTTGAAATTAATATTTATATTGTTCTAAAAGTCATGTTCCTTGATAAGCTTCTTCAAAGAGTTGCAAAAGTTGGTGGAAAGTCCCAATTGTTCAAGTGACTTTTCAAGATAAACTGCCCAATGGCCTTCTCTGTCACAGTCGCAATGCCTGTCGTGCTCGCGACAGAGCGCGGCCTTCTCTCTTTTGCTTCTTTTCCTTTGCGCTAGCTGTGACGCCCATTCCCTAACGGCAGACTAGCTCAGCTAATCTTAGTTAGAGAAGGTCGCACACACACACAGGACACATGCGGAAACTGAATAATAAAATTTCATCACACACTATCTTAATTCATGGATCACATGCCAACTACTATTATTCACACGCCTTAGCTATTCATATGACACACATACATGTGGGAGGTTACATCCATGATTACTACATTATTACATGCCTTTATATATTCAAAATACATATTAACCATATAAAACTTATACAAAAGTTCCAAATAACAACCCCCAAACCTACACTATACACTTCCTATTGTTGACCGTACCAAAATGCGGGGGACGTCCTTCAGTCACCTCTCGTCCGTACCTGCACGGATTAGAGTAAATCCATGCTAAGCGATAACACTTAGTGGGGAACTCATATATATAGCAATTAATTAGCACACATCAGAAACATCATACATTACATGCTAGTAGACATGCCAGAACATTCATTATTAAAGCACGTACCATTTCAAGCATAGTTTTATCCATTACTATATTCAATCATAAAGCATCAATCACTTATTTACATATCCATATCACATACTTTCTTGTATCACAGTCACTTCTATTTATTATCTAATTAATCAGTTAGCCTGCAATTCAATGACGCGGATAACGGGTATCGCATCGGTACCTCCTAGGTACCCAGAATCTCATCGAGATCACTTTTACACGTTAGTACCTTCTGGTAATTTTCATCATTCCACAATTAACTGAATCTAGCAAGGATATTCGCATTCTGATTCCCATGGAATCAGACACATTTAACGCATGGGGCTGCAGCACTGAACCCTATAGGCATGCCTAACTATCCACTACTTGACTCGCAGGCTTAAGTTATTAACAAATTATTCAATTCACTTTTCACTTTATACATTTGCATTAGCACATAGCTAACATTTCACTTGCATATTCAGTATGCTTTCAAATTCAATCTTCCCGTATAATATTCACATAACTGATCATATTCAGAAATCACCATGTTTGTATGCATTTATAGATCACTTAACACACATACAATACTTACTCATGTTGTCCTTCATTTCAGCTCAAAGCCTTGCCATTTGAATGGCCAAACACATTAGGATCATATTGCCAAAACAGGGTGGGTCACGGTCACAATGAATTTCATTGTCACCGTGACATATTGAAGTCCAAAACAGAATGCAAACTGGGGGCATGTCACGGTCACAATCAATTTCATTGTCACCGTGATGTGTTCCCAACTCTCGGCAGAATGCAACCTGAGGGTATGTCACGGTCACAATGAATTCCATTGTCACCGTGACATATTCTCAATTGCAAAACAGAATGCCTTCCTGGGTAGGTCACGGTCACAATGAATTCCATTGTCACCGTGACATACCAAATTCCTCTAGGCAGAATTGAACTCGGCATATGTCACGGTCACAATCAATTTCATTGTCACCGTGACCTATGCAAAAATACCAAAAACACAAATGTGTTTATCACTAGCACGGCTGTGCTTTTTCAGTCCAATTCTCCTTTTACGCCTAGACTTCAAATCTCCTTCTTATTTGTTTGGCAATCAACCCAATACAACAACCACACAATCAATAGCACATACCTGATTTTCCCTTCTTGTTTGGCATTCAATAATAGCACAAATCATAATCATTCTCAAGCACTTTATCACAATCATATTGCTACTATAATCATACAATTTAGCATTACATAATTCATGCTCAAACTTCAATTTCACATATCTTGCAATTAAGTTCAAAACTCTATTTAACCAACACTAATCACATAATCACACAATTAGGGTTTGTTCCCAAACCTCGTCGCCTTAGCTCCTAATTACGACGGACGCTCGGTTCTCCAATTACAGCTTTTCCCTTATCTCTTTTCACTGCTTCAGCTAGCAAAACCAACACAAATTCCAGAATTGAACACAATCCACCAATCCTCACTCCAAACCAAATCAAAACCAAGAAGAAGAGTAGAAGATGAGAATAAGCACACTTAACCACTTACCTCTTAGGTTTAACCCTTAATTCATGAGCAACTAAACATCAATATGCTTACTCTTCCTTAGCACTCACTCTCACGCAAGAAGAAAAGAGAAGGACACAGAAATTACTAGGTTACCCAAATGAAACCCTTCTCTTCCCTTAACCCACTCTTGCATGCAAAGGTGTAGGTGGCACACCCTCACTAAGCCACACGGAAACCACTCACCAAAATCTGCCTCCACTATCCAATTTCTTACATTATTATATTCCTAATTAAAGCATCATTAAACAACTAATCAACCATTAGCTTAATGTGACTCAATTACTCATTAGCCACTAAATAATTCCTCTTTCTTCAATTAAGTCCAATCCTACACTTCAATTACACTTTCACCCCAATTAGACCAAATACGACTAGGGTACAATTCCGGCCATGACAACTCTCCACTCCTTAAAGAATTTCGTCCTCGAAATTCATACCTGAATGGAACAGTTGTGGATGCTGCTCACGCATAGCCGCTTCTGGTTCCCAAGTTGCTTCTTCAACACCATGGTGCTGCCAGAGCACTTTTACAAGTGGTACCTGCTTGTTCCGAAGTTGTCTTACTTCTTTTGCTAAGATCACTATTGGCTTTTCATCATAAGTGAAATCTGACTGCACTTCCACTTCTGGTAGAGATAGCACATGGGAATCATCTGACCTATATCTTCTTAACATAGACACATGGAACACATCATGTAGCTTAGCCAAAGTCGGAGGCAAAGCCAACCGATAAGCTACAAAACCTACTCTTTCAAGCACTTCATATGGCCCAATAAACCTTGGACTCAGTTTCCCTTTCTTACCAAATCGCAGTACCTTCCTCCAAGGAGACATTTTCAGAAACACTTTATCACCTACACTGAACTCAATATCTCTTCTCTTCAAATCAGCATACGACTTCTGTCTGTCACTTGCTGCCTTCAATCTTTGTTGTATGATCTTAGCTTTCTCTTCTGTATCACGAACCAAATCTGGCCCTATGACACTACCTCCCAAAGGGCTAGACACACAAATATCATATTTTAAACATTCCACTTTAGGCATCTTTTCACATATATTTTTATCACATACATATGAGTGAGTTGAACCAGGATCAATAAGTGCAAACATTTCCACACCACAAAGTAGAATAGTACCTGCTATCATCTCAGGCGCATCCTGATCCTCTCGTGCCTTCATAGCATAAGCCCGCACTGACGCCGCATCAGGTCTATCCACAATCTCAGAATCGACTGCACCTCTGGACTGACTACCTCTGCCATGTCCTCTTCCTCTTCCTCTGTTCGTAGAAGGCAAGTTTGAACCACCCCTACTCTGCTCTTTTTGATTTCCTGACATCTCATAAGTATTCGGGCAATTAGCAATGAAATGCTCAGTGCTCCCACATCTATAACAAGCTCCCGACACTCTCCAGCATTCTCCTCTATGCCACTTACCACAATGAGGACACTCCTGAACCTCACTTCTACTACCAGATGTTCCTGAATAGTTATGTATACCAGCACATGTTTATATGAATTAGAATCCATGATTAATATGATTGTGAAAATATATGCATGAGTTGTTTGAGCAGCGCATGGAACATGTATATTTTATTGCTGACTTTGAAAGAAGTCCATTGCATTATTTTCATCCCCACTAAGCGTTATCGCTTAGCACGGATGTTTGTTTCCGTGTAGGTTGACAGGTGCGGACCAGTGAAAGCGTTCATCTGCAAGTGAGGGCCACTAGGAGCTTTTTGATATTTCCTTTTTGTATAAATTAGGGGTAGAGTTGGTGATGTTTTGAGTAACATCATTATGTAATAAAAAGTATAGTTGTTACATGTAATCGTTAAAAGTATATGTATATGAATCGAAAAATGAACTTGTATAAGCCTATATTTTTTGTAAAATGTACAGTTTACATGTATAATAAAAGTAATTTTGTTTGGGCCCAACTTATTTCTAATTTATTGTTACCGCTTCCGCTAATGCATGTGCAAGTATACGTAAGTGTCCGCGTAGCGCCCCGATATTCCTTACCGGGGGTGTGGGGGTGTTACATTAGTGTTAGGGCTATTTTTTGTAATATTTAGGATGATTCTTTTTGTATTAGAACTCTCATTGTATCTGTAACTTTGTAAGCCTCCGCTCTTGTTTATTTTGGATATGTAATTATTTTGTTATATCAGTTGATCAGAACATTATTGTAATGAACGTTGTTATAGTAATGCATGATCATGATGATGTTTCTCTACAATTTTAATTTTTGCTATATTTTCGTATGTTTTTGTGGATGAATGTTTTCTTTGTATCGATCTGTCTGGTGTGACACCCCTGCTCCTACGGCATCTCACTCCTAGTACTGTGTTGGCTGATGCGGTTGTCTTTGTTTGTTTAAATGGATTCTGATTCTGTTCGAGGGTCTCTTGAGGGATCAGTCGAGAGCATAAATCCCCAAGCTGTTGATCCTTCGATTTTTGTGTCAGCTCAACCTGCTAGGGTACAGCCTAAGGCCACAGCCATGCCCTTCGAAGCTATACTTAAGCTATCTCAGGACATGGCTCGAGTCTTAGAGAGAGTGACTGCCCCTAAGGCCCTGACTGAGAGTTTGAGAAGAGCTGGAGTTGAAGACTTTTATGGAATGGGTTTGGATGAGTCGGAGGTCGCTGAGAAGTGGATTGATAAAGTAAAGCGTGCTTTGAGAGAAGTTTGGTGTCCTCCTGATCAGAAAGTAGAGTGTGCAGTGGCTTTGCTGCAAGGGTCCGCATATGAATGGTGGGAGTTGGTTTGTAGACATCCTCAGTTGCCTGATCGGTTTGTAGACATCCTCAGTTGCCTGACCCGATTACTTGGGAGTTTTTTGAAAGAGAGCTCACGAACAAGTATGCGACTCAGACATACAAGGATGCAAGATGGGCTCAGTTCTTAAGTTTGAAATAGTGGGCGATGTTTGTATCTGATTTTGAGAAGGAGTTTAACCGGTTAGCTAAGTATGCACCAGAAGGTATTTTGACAGAGGAGTTCAGGTGTAGACATTTTGAGACCGAGTTGAATGAGTCATTGTAGGCGATGTTGGTTTCTCTGATCAGTACTCCAGGAGTGGGGTATTACCAGATTGTGCAAGCTACAGTGCGGGTCGAGAGGTGAGAATCTATTTTGAGAGAGAGGGCTCAGAGGAGGAATCCCTCTCGTGGAGGTTCATCTTCTTCATCCGCGGGAAAGAGGTCAAGGAACCCGCAGGATGAATCCTCCGCAGGCCCAATTTCGAGAGGCAGAAGATAGGGTTCAGCAGCGGTGTCTGGTTCTAGTAGAGGCGGTGCTGGTGGTAGGACCGAGTCGATGCCTGTGTGCTCTCATTACAGTAAGCCTCATCAGGGTGAGTGTAGGTGGCTCACAGGTGGGTGTTTCAGATGTGGGAGCACTGAACACTTTTTTGCCAACTGTCCGAGGTTGAATGAGGATTCTGGTGCTCAGAGAGAGACTAGCAGAGTTGGTTCGAATACCACGCAAGCTAGTCGTGGTAGAGGCCATGGAAGAGGTCAAGGCGGTCGACCTAGAGAAGGAGCTGCATCTGAGTCAGTTGAGCGTCCTTTGCCTGTTCCAGCTAGAGCCTATGCATTGTGAGCTCGGGAGGAGCAGGATACTCCTGATGTGATTGCCGGTAAGTTTCTACTCCATGACATGGAATTATATGCTCTAATTGACCCTGGTTCCACACACTCATATTTGTGCATAGATAAGTTATTTGATAAGTTGCATGTTACAAATCAGTTGGATTATGAGATTTGTGTGACCAGTCCTTTAGGGCATAGTGTCAATGTATGTAGAGTGTATAGGAATTGTCCCCTGTTGGTTGAGGGAGTTGAGTTCCCAGTAGATTTTATTGAGTTGCCATTCAGAGAGTTTGATCTGATTTTGGGTATGGATTGGTTGGGTAAGCATCGGGAAGTGGTTGACTGTCATAGGAAGACAGTTGTGCTTCGGGATAGAGATCGGTCGTCTGTGTTTGTTAAAGGTTTAGGTGCTAGTTCTTTGAGCAATGTGATTTCCGCAATGCAAGCCAAGAGATTCATTAGGAAGGGTTGTGAGGCTTTTCTGGCAGTAGTGTTGGATTCCAAGCGGGATCAAGTTAGGATTGAGGATATCCAGGTTGTCCGAGAGTTTGGTGATGTGTTTCTGAGCGAGTTGCCTGGTTTGCCTCCTGAGAGAGAAGTGGAGTTGTCCATAGAGATAGTGCTGGGTACTTTGCCTATATCGAAAGCACCTTATCGGATGGCTCTTGTAGAGTTGAGAGAGCTCAAAATTCAGCTACAAGAGTTATTGGATAAGGGGTTTATTCGACCTAGCATATCTCCATGGGGAGCTCCAATTTTGTTTGTTAAGAAGAAGGATGGTTCTATGAGGATGTGTATTGACTATAAGCAAATCAATAAGGTCACAGTGAAGAATAAGTATCTTTTGCCTAGAGTTGAGGATTTGTTCGATCAGCTTAGAGGTGCAGGAGTCTTTTCGAAGATTGATCTTCGGTCGGGTTATTATCAGCTGCGAGTTTAGGATGCGGATGTGGTTAAGACTGCATTTCGGACTAGGTATGGCCATTATGAGTTTTTAGTGATGCCGTTTGGTTTGACCAATGCACCGGCGGCTTTTATGGATTTGATGAACTGAGTGTTCAGGCCATATCTTGATCGATTTGTAGTAGTGTTCATAGACGATATCTTGGTCTATTCCAAGGATGAGAGTGAGCATGAGGAGCATGTCCGGTTGGTTTTGCAAGTTCTGAGAGAGCATCGGTTGTTTGCCAAGCTTAGTAAGTGTGATTTTTAGCTTCGAGAAGTGTCATTCTTGGGACATATTGTTTCGGCTAAGGGTATTCAGGTTGATCCGTCTAAGATTGAGGCGATTGTTGATTGGAAAGTGCCTAGAAATGTTCAAAAAGTGAGGAGTTTTCTTGGTTTGGTGGGTTACTACCGTCGATTTGTGAACGGTTTCTCAGTGATAGCTGCTCTGATGATGAGATTGTTAAGGAAAGGGGTCAGATTTGAGTGGTCGGATAAGTGCCAGCTTTGTTTTGAGCAGTTGAAGAGGAAGCTCCTATACTTGCTCAACCCATCTCGGGCAAGGATTTGTAATGTATAGTGACTCTTTGGGTGTCGGTCTTGGTTGTGTGCTGATGCAAGAGGGAAAGGTTGTGGCCTATGCTTCCCGTCAGTTAAAGCCACATAAGAGGAATTATCCAACGCACGATTTAGAGTTGGCGGCTGTAATCTTTGCTTTGAAGATTTGGTGGCATTATCTGTATGGGGGGAAGTGTAGGATCTTTACGGACCATAAGAGCTTGAAGTATCTCCTCACATAGAAGGAGTTGAACATGAGATAGCGCCGTTGGTTAGAGTTGTTCAAGGATTACGACTGCATAGTGGATTACCACCCGGGTAAGGCCAATGTGGTCGCCGATGCTTTGAGTCGGAAGTCGGTTTCTGCTTTATTTTTTAGACGGTTTAGATGGAGGTTTGATTTGGATGGGGCTTTGGTTGCTTAGCTGAGAGTGAAGCCTACCTTGAGTCAGAAGATTGTGGATGCTCAGAAGGATGATGAGAGGCTGCAGTGGGTTTTGCGAGAGGTTAGTTTTGGTAAGCAGTCAGAGTTCTCAGTTTTGGATGGTGTGTTGATGTATAGAAATCATTTGTGTGTACCTGAGATTGAGGAGTTAAGGAATCAGCTTTTGAGTGAGGCACACACTACGATTTTCACTATGCATCCCGGTGGTGACAAGATGTATCGGGATATGAAGCAGTTCTATTGGTGGTTTGGTATGAAGCCGGATATTGTGGATTTTATATTTAAGTGCTTGATATGTCAGCAGGTAAAGGCTGAGAATCAAGTTCCTTCGGGATTGCTCACACCTTTATCCGTTCCCGAGTGGAAGTGGGATGATATCGCCATGGACTTTCTATCTGGTTTGCTTTTGACTCAGAAGAAGCATGACTCAGTTTGGGTAATAGTGTATCGGCTTACGAAGTCTGCTCATTTTTTGTCGATTAGAGTGGATTATCCGATGGATAGGTTAGCTGGTATATTGTGGATGAGGTAGTCAGATTGCATGGAGTGCCATTGTCCATAGTGTCAGATCGGGACCCAAGGTTTACTTAGTTTTGGAAAGAATTGCAAAGGGTTTTGGGTACTAAGTTGAACTTCAGTATGGCGTTCCATCCTCAGACAGATGGTCAGTCAGAGCGGGTCATTCAGATCTTAGAGGATATGTTGCGGGCTTGTGCATTGGATCTTCCAGGTAGTTGGGATAGATATGTGCAATTGATGGAGTTTTCTTACAACAATAGTTATCAGTCGAGCATCGGTATTTCACCGTATGAGGCTTTGTATGGTCGACAGTGTAGGACTCCAGTTTATTGGACCGAGCTATCCGAGCATTCAGTTATTGGGCCAAAATTGGTTAGGGATACAGAGGAAAAGATCAGAGTTGTGCAGCGAAATTTGAAGGTGGCTAAGGATCGGCAGAAGTCTTATGCTAACCTTAAGAGGAAGGATGTTCAGTTTGAGGTCAGGGATAAAGTTTTTCTTAAGGTTTCTCCTTGGAGAAAAGTGCTTCGGTTTGGTAAGAAAGGCAAGCTTGGTCCTCAATTTATTGGACCGTATGAAGTGTTCGATAAGGTTGGTTCGGTAGCCTATAGGTTGGCTTTACCGATGGAGTTAGCGAAGTTGCACGGTGTTTTCCATGTTTCGATGCTACGCCGGTACAGATCAGATCCTTCGCATGTTTTGTCAATTCAGGATGTTCAAGTGCAGCCAGACTTTTCTTATGATGAGGAACCGAAAGCCATCCAAGCTCGGGAAGTGAGACAGTTGAGGAATATGCAAATCCCGTTAGTCAAAGTGTTATGGAATCACCACGGAGTAGAAGAAGCTACTTGGGAACCAGAGGCGACCATGAGGGCTCAGTATCCGCATTTATTCAGTTCAAGTGAGAATTTCGAGGACGAAATTCTTATTAGTAGGGGAGAGCTGTTACACCCCGTTTGCCCCATAGAAGTTTGAGCCATGTGTGTGCATGCATTGTATGTGTTTTGGCAAGTGATGAGGGTATTTTGGGTATAATGCATGTTTGCGGGTTTTGCTAGTATGTGGGTGCATGTACGGTAATAGGGTGTGAATTAGTTGGGTTGCATTTGGGTGTGTTTGCTCACATGGTTGTAGGATGTAAGTGAGTAAGTTGGATTGTAATAGTGTGTGCATGAGCATATCATAGTAGGATGTGTTTGGGGAGTTGTGTTAGTGTGCGTGTGTGCTCATATATTTGTAGGGTGTTTTTAGTTGGGAGAGCTTGGTGTGTGTATAGTTTATTGTTGTTGGGTGTGAGTGGTTAATTTCCACCACTAGAGAGATGCCATGTGTCTAGGGTGAAGTAAGAGTAGGTAAAAGGAGGAAAGGAAAAAGGAAATCAGGTTTTTCCTATCTCTTTTCCCCGTTCCTCTCCTCCCTCTACTACTTTTCTTCCTCTTCTTCACTCTATAGTGTGCCCTAGTTTGGATTCAAGCTCTTGGTGGTGGGAATTGATCACATCTTGCATATATTTGGTAAGTTTTATTTATTTTCCATCTTGTTCTTCCTCCTTTTCATCTTTTCTTCTTCTAGCTGGTTTGGGTTTTTAATTTAGGATTGTGCTTTGTGTGTTCTTGTGGGTTGATTGTTAGTTGAGCCTCCTTCGTGAGCCTAAAGGCATGGAGAAGGCATCAGGAAGTGGAACTAAGTGATTTGGAGCTTAGGAGATTAAGGTTTGGGAGTTTTGTGATTTACGTATTTTTGTGATATTTGCTCTTTGGATGAATTTCTGGAAATTATGGTGTTCTTGATGTTCTTTGTAGTTTAAATGTTATGGGTTTTGATTTAGATGAGTTGAGAAGGCATGAATGTGGCTTAATGAACTCTATCGTGTTCTTGATTGAGATGAATGATGAATAGTGCTGATATTCTAATTGTGTAAATGGGTGATGTTATTGGCATGATTTAATTGGAATTTGTGGCATAAATGTTGTATTGTATGTTAGAAATGATGGGTTGGTTGCTGGAAATGAGGTAAGTGGAAGTTTGAATTGAATGTGTGTGATTGGGTGTTGTGTAAATGAGATTTTCTGCAGATTTCCCGTGTAGGGCCTGGAAATCCCGACGTTGTCGCGAGCGCGACATTGTCACGAGGTCGCAACAGAGCCCGGTGATAGCAGCTCTTGCATGCGTCCGAGCTCGCTGTCGAGCGAAGCAGCAAAGCCTCTGTCGCTAGCGCGATATCTGTCGCGAGCACGATAGAGCGCTAGGCTACCGAGCTGTTTTGGGCAATTCTCTGTCGCGAGCGCGCTCTTGAGCGCGATAGATCGAGCTGGCAGCTCACTGTCGCGATCGCCACAGTGAGTTGTATCTGATCCCCTGTGAGATCGCGACGATCGCCATGGTCACGACCTAGGGCACGTTCGCCTTTGCCGCAACCGCGACAGTTGTCGTGAGTGCGACAGTGACCTACCCATGCCCTGTTTTTTCGATTTTGTCTTTTCTTCTAAAATGAATTTCAAATGAGTTTTTCATGAACTTTTACCTCTGTATGCTATATAATATGCTTATTTATATGTGCAATATTATGAATCCTTCATGATAAATGATATGCTACAATTTGGAACCTAAATTGTATTACATGACCTGCGAAAGTCAGTTTAGTGGATAGGTAGGCATGCCTAATAGAGTGTTTTAGCAGCAGCCTCATTTCTGTTTGGACCCCGATCAGGTCCCCGTTTCGTTCCTCTCGAACCCTTATGAATTTTGAATCTTGTTTAAGGTCCCTCCGAAAATTATTTTGAATGTGATAAAATAAATGGTTTTTTGATTCGTACCCGTAAGGTACTGTCTGTAATCGATTCGTACCCATAAGGTACTGTTTGTATACTCGTTATCCACTATTGTGAGTCAGCAGGTACCTTATTTGCTTTGTTATGCTTTGAAATGATTACAAGATTATGATATCTGAATGTTTATGATAATACTTATGAGCTATCAGTTAACAAGTATATGAATATGGATATGAGCTTCGGAATGTATGTCTTTATTATGCAAGCATGATTATCTCTGATATGGTTATCCACATATGTCATATCGTATGTATCATGCTTGACGACCATTGTGAATGGCCGTCCACTCTTTTGTTGTGTGTTTCCCCACTAAGCGTTATTGCTTAGCACGGTTTTTATCTGTGTAGGTGCGGAAGGCATTTTGCTTTGGGAGAGTCACCGCCAGTCAAGCCAACACAGAAGGGATTAGTGTTAGGGCTATTTTTTGTAATAGTTAGGATGATTCTTTTTGTATTAGAACTCTCATTGTATCTGTAACTTTGTAAGCCTCCACTCTTATTTATTTTGGATATGTAATTATTTTGTTATATCAGTTGATCAGAACATTGTTGTAATGAATGTTGTTATAGTAATGCATGATCATGATGATGTTTCTCTAAAGTTTTAATTTCCGCTATATTTCCGTATGTTTTTGTGTATGAATGTTTGCTTTGTATCGATTTGTCTGGTGTGACACCCCTGCTCCTACGGCATCTCACTCCTATCTGGATGGGTTCGCCTATGTATGGGTAGGGGGTGCTACATTACACACTTCACTAGTATGCCCTTGTTGACCACAAATGTTGCATACATTTGGTGGACTTCCTCCCATACCTAGGCTATTAAGCTTATGAGTTAAAGCCTCAACTTGGGCTTGCAATGCTACCACCGAATCAATTGAATGTACCCCCTAGCATTAGTAGAATTTGATTCCCTTATTCTTTTGGTTGGCCACATTCAATTGTTCATGGACATCTCCTCTAGCAACTCAAATGCAGTTTTCGTTGTTTTCCTCATAAGAGAACCACCGGCTGCAGCATCTATCATCCCTGTAGTTGTGGGATTCACTCCATTGTAAAATATTTTTATTAGCAACTCCCTTGGAAGGTTGTGAAGTGGACAACTTCTCTGCAATTCTCTAACCTTTCCCATGCTTCATACAAAGATTCATTATCATGTTGAACAAAAGTAGTGATATCCTTAATAATTTTTGCAGTTTTGGCTAGATGAAAATATTTAGATAAAAATGCTTCGGCCAATTGGTCCCAAGTTGTAATAGATCCTCTAGTAAGTGAATTCAACCAAACCTTTGCCTTAACCTTCAAAGTAAAAGGAAAAAAAGCCTAAACTTAATTACATCCGCAGAAACTCCATTAATTTTGAAGGTATCACAAATTTCTAAGAAATTTACCAGATGAGCATTTGGATCCTCATTTGCCAAACCATAAAATTGACTACTATTTTGAATCAATTGTAAAAGAGATGGTTGAATTTCAAATTGATTTGAGTTTATCGTTGGCCTTACCACCCTTTATTGAGCCCCGCTTAATGCTGGCGTAGCAAAGTCCATCAATCTTGGTGGATTCTCTTCTTCAGTCATGATTACTCTCCTAGTTTTATTCTTCTTCTTATTGGATTTATGGTTACTTGAAATAAATCTTTCTATTTCTGGATTCAATGGTTCAAGTTCTTCTTGAGAACTCCTTGTATTAGGCATATACTTGAACTATCCAATTTTGTAAAAACCAAACAAAACAAACACAAAACTAATTAAGTATTGTAAACCAAAATCATAAATCAAGATTCATAATGGCAATAAATTTAATCATAACGCTCCCCAGCAACGGCGCCAAAAACTTGTTTGGTGCTAAAAACGCTAACTCCGCAAGTGCACGGTTAATAGCTCATGGTACTTAAGATGTCGATCCCACAAAGAATGTAGATTAAATTTCACTCACTATTACTACTTGATTTTATCTTGTTTACAATGTTCAATAATTTGTAAATTAATTCTATACTACTCGTGTCATACAAATTAATTAAATCTAGTTAAAAATAATTAAAGAAGACAATGTAGATGATGAAGAACTAATAGTTACGAAACTTGATTCCATCTTTTAATTATAATTATAATCTTATAAGCAAGCCAAATTGGAATAAATTTCTAATTCACTCTCTCGACATGAACTAGAGTGCCCAAAACATGCAATTACAATACTAATCCTTAACTCTCATTAATGAACTAGTTAATTCTAATTACATATTCTAAGATTAATCACCAATCTATAGCAATTATCTTAACATACTGACCTCTCAAGTTATGCTTTGATAATGAATTTCTATTAGATATAAGATAAAGTGAACCTCTCAATTCTACCTTAACTTATAATGATCATGCAATAATACTAATAGACAATTATGCATTAAAAGACTAATAACATAAATGGAAGTAGAAAATAACAATAATGTCATTCAAGATCCTTAATTAACATTCATTTAATTACAGAGAAGAAAGTAATAGATAAGAGTAAGTAGAAAAAAATTTCTCAACCCATTTCCCAAACCCCTATAAGAAATTTTCTTCTCCTTGTTTTTCTTCTTCAAATCATAAAATCTAACTTAGAACTTTAACTACAGAAATTTGCTCTCTTAAACTTACAGAAAAATAATTAGTAAAAATTTCAACTTATTTAAAATTATAGTTGAAATTAATATTTATATTTTTCTAAAAGTCACGTCCCTTGATAAGCTTCTTCAAAGAGTTGCAAAAGTTGGTGGAAAGTCCCAATTGTTCAAGTGACTTTTCAAGATAAACTTCCCAACAGCCTTCTCTGTCATGCTTGCGATAGAGCGCGGCCTTCTTTCCCTTGCTTCTCTTCCTTCGTGCTGGCTACTTTACTTTCCTCCACATCTCGTCGCGCTCGCGACAGCGTGCGGCTTCTCCTTTGGTTCTTCTCTTTCTTCCTTTTCTTCCTTCTTCTTTAGCACCTTCTATCATGCTCGCGATAGATTCCTCTTCTCTTGCACAATTTTACTCCTTTTTTTCACTGATTTCTCCAATTTCTCCTATACTCACAAAACATAGAACAACACATAAAACACACCTAATTCTAACATAATTAACAACAAATAAACATTATTTTAATTACAAAACATAGACTAAATATGAGCTATTTAGGCTCATATCACATCCTAAAATGGCGATGCGCCAAGTCTGCTCCAGACTTACAAAATGCTAGAATTGTCCTCCTGGACTGCACCGAGCCTGCTCCAGACTTACAAAGTGCTAGTGCCATCCTCAAATGGCGATACGCCGAGTCTGCTTTAGACTTACAAAATGCGGGAAATGTCCTCCTGGACTGCACCGAATCTACTCCAGACTTCTAAAGTGCGGGTGCCATCCTCCAATGGCAATGCGCTGAGTCTGCTCTAGACTTCCAAAATTCGAAAAATCTCCTCCTGAACTGCACCGAGTCTGCTCCAGACTTCCAAAGTGCGGGTGTCATCCTTCAATGGTGATGCGCCGAGTCTACTTCAGACTTATAAAATGCAAGAAATGTCCACCTGGACTGCACCGAGTCTGCTCTAGACTTCCAAAGTGCGGGTGCCATCCTCAAATGGAGATGCGCCGAGTCTACTCTAGACTTACAAAATGTTTGAAATGTCCTCCTAGACTGCACCGAGTCTGCTTTGGACTTCAAAGTGTGGGTGCCATCCTCAAATGGCGATGTGCTGAGTCTGCTTTAGACTTATAAAATGCGGGAAATGTCCTCCTAGACTGCACCGAATCTGCTCCAGACTTCCAAAGTGTGGGTGCCATCCTCAAATGGCGATGCACCGAGTCTGCTCTAGACTTACAAAATGCGGGAATTATCCTCCTGGACTGCACCGAGTCTGCTCCAGACTTCCAAAGTGCGGGTGCCATCCTCAAATGGCGATGCACTGAGTCTGCTCCAGACTTACAAAACGGGGGAAATGTCCTCCTAAACTGCACCGAGTCTGCTCTAAACTTCTAAAGTGCGGGTGCCATCCTCAAATGGAGATGCACCGATTCTACCCCAGACTTCCAAAGTGCGGGAACTATTTTGTTGTATAGCCTCAGCCGTTATGAAATACAGATGTTATTTTCTTGGACCAAGTTGATAAAGAGCCATCCGGCGGCGCCTTCTCGTTGAACAGACCTGTATGCCTCTTAAGAGGACTTTTGGATGATTTGCCTCCTCAGAGGACTTGGGAATTTGCCTCCTCTGAGGACTTGGAAATTTGCCTCCTTAGAGGACTTTGAGATTTGCTCCTCAGAGGACTTTGGAGATTTGCTTCTTCAGAGGACTTGGGAATTTGTCTCCTCAGAGGGTTTTGAAATTTTACCTCCTCAGAGTACTTGGGAATTTGCCTCATCAGAGGACTTTGAGAATCTGCCTCCTCAGAGGACCTTGAGAATCTGCCTCCTCAGAGGACTTTGAGATTTGCCTCATTAGAGGACTTGGAAATTTAGCTTCTCAGAGGACTTTGATATTTGCCTCCTTAGAGGTCTTGGAAATCTGTCTCCTTAAAGGACTTGGGAATTTGCCTCCTCAGAGGACTTGGAAATTTGCCTCCTTAGAGGACTTGGGAATCTGCCTCCGCAGAGGACTTTGAGATTTGCCTCCGCAGAGGACTTTGAGATTTGCCTCCTCAGAGGACTTTAAGATTTGCCTCCTTAGAGGACTTGGAAATTTGCCTCCTCAGAGGACTTTAGAGATTTGCCTCCTCAGAGGACTTGGAAATCTGAACCTGAGTAGACTTCATCTTGACTTGATTGTCCTGCTCCGGTGAATGTTAATGTTGAGCTAAAGTTGTCCTCGACCCTCCTTTGTGCGTATGGTCATTATTTCGTCTTTTCCTGCAAAATTATGTGCACCGGAATATATACAAAGGATTGTGTGTGTATGTGTGAAAGGTTATGTGCAGATGTTTGTGAAAGAATTATATGATACGAAATGCATGCATGCAAAAATGGATAGACCATGTCCTGGGTGGTTAAGGGTCCGTTGAGGATATGGCTCAGCTGTCCAAATTGTTGGATACCCCCAAAGATCTAGAAGAGTATCGTCTTGGCTTAAGAAACTCTGATCTATAATGTTTTTAGAGAGAACCATCCGATGTGCATCTTTTTCCCCCGGTCAATAAGCATACCCCCTTTTGCTATGAGCTATATAGCATCTTGCCCCCATGATTCTGACTCATGCTCTACATTTACACTATCTACCTAAAGGGTGGTCATCCAAAGTAATGCCGTCTTATCTCTCCACGCATCGAAAGTCATTGATTAAAGGTAGTGCATCCGTCGTGGATTTTCATATTAGCTTTTTTTTGCGAGAAATGCGTCCCTTTGGGGATTTTCACATAACCCTGTGCCTTATTTTGGCCTGAAATGGACCCAACCCAATCCAGCAGCTTTTATTCATTTTATATTTTGTAGGATAGACTGCCTGTTTTTAGGTTTTCAACCTGTCCTCTGGTCTAACTTTTTCTTAGAGAGCCAGTTACGATTTTCATCTCTAACGGCCTCTTTTTTTTTTTAATCCCTCATGTCTTTCAAGTGTGGCTACAAGAAAAGCTGATGCCACTATCAGAGCCTCCTGTTAGGGTGATCGATAATTATTCGTTGAAGCATTTCCTTCCCTGTCAGCGGTCGTATTCGTTTGGGATATGTCAGCATAGCATGTTCGGCGACTTCACAACCATCTCCCGGCATGTCTTCATAGGTCTAGGCAAAGAGTTTTTTATATTTATTTTCTATTCTCTCAAATTTTAATCTTTCTTCAGGAGTTACATTAGATGCTATCAAGATTTCCTTTGGGTTCTGTATACTCCTGATTTTAGCAATTGTTATTGCTTCTGTATCTATATGGATTTTGAACAAGTTACCATTATGTATGTGCTATATGTAAATGTGTGTGATAAGCTTCTAAATTATTGATGCAATTACCTGTCTATTTATATGCATGCTCGGTGTTGATTTTTGACTTCTTTAGAAGTCCTCTGTATTTGTTCATCCCCACTAAGCGTTATCATTCAGCACGGATGTTTGTTTCCATGTAGGTTTGTAGGTTTTGTTCTGAGCGAGAGTCCCCATCTGCAGGCCACTAGGAGTTATCCTTGAAGTAATTCTTTTGTATTAGTATTCTTTTTGTATAGGACTCTTGTATAGTATTTTGTAAACTTTTTATAAGGCATGTAATTTTGATTTATGGCATGTAATGATTTTTTATATGTATACGTTTAAGTTCTGTAATGCAAGAATATATTATTCCATAATGCTTCCGCTTATAGTGTGTTTTTGCATGTTTTTCTTGCTTTTGCTTCAGTCTCTGCATGAGTGTGTGTGTTTGCTTGTGTGGCATCCCAATATTCCTCCCGAGGGGTATTGGGGCATCACACTCAATCCGTTCCCCTTGTTGAGATTCAAAAATAGACTCAAAAGACTTAAAAATCATAAGTTTTTGTCTTAAAAAAAAACCCTCAAGAACACTAAAATCAAAGATGATATTTTTTTGTTATTTGTTGAGAAACCCAAACTAAGGAAATCGATTTTCCCTTCCTTAAGTTTATCTAATCTCAACAAATATTTTCTAGATCTAACAAAATCAAAGAATAGATTTTTCTTTCAAAAAAATGAGTTCTTTTTCCCAAGAAAAACCCCTGTTTTTGCTCTCAAACTCCTCCTCCTTCTCTCCAAAATTCATACTTTTTAAAAGCCTCCCCCTGTCTCAAAAATCCTTCCTCTCTTTATTTCCTCTCCCCTCAAAAAAAGGAAGGGGGTCCATCTTCTTTTTCCTCATCTCCCAAAAATTGCATGAAAACTGAAGCGCGTCAGAAAGAGATCAGCGTGTTAGCCCTTGCGCACTCACAGGCTGCGCCTGCGGGGCAGCCTCGCTCATGCGCATGGCAGGGGGCCATGCCCCTCTCGCGCGCTCCTCCACCGGTGAGACGGCATCACCGGATTTCGCACGTAAACACAAGAAAATCTTATATTTCAAAAATAAAAAATAACAAATAGAAATAAAAATAAAATATATAAAATAAATAGAAAAATTTTAAAATATTTTGAGATAGACAAAAGAACTTGACAAAGAGATGATCAATCCTTATTTTGTTGCCTATGAATTGGTCTTTATTTTCATCATCGGGTAATCTTGATCTTGGGCAATCCTGATCTTGGGCCGCCTCGAGATCTGGTGTCTACCATGACATTATTTAGTCTAAAAGTGAGGACTAAAGTGATGTGCATGTATGTGTGTTTCTAAGTTAGAATTGGAAATTTTTAGATTCGTAACCATCACTAAGCATATTTAATGCTCAACGCGTAGTTTGTATTTGACTGTGCGTAGGTATAGATCGGGTTTGAAGTGGAGCGAGCAAGCTGGTTCATTTGGAAGCTTGGCAAGTAGAGGATTGAGAAAATAATATTTTGTTTATGTCTTTGGCATGTATATGTGCAGCTTAAGTGGATAAAGTTTGTAATTTTGGCAGGATATTATGCATAAGTATTATGAGTAATTGGTGAGTATATATGGTAAATGTCATACGGTGTATGCTATAGATAAGGCATGTGGAGTGATATTGATTGTTGTGTGTGATTGTTGGATGAATTGATTATACTGTTATAGCCAGGTTGGCCTGTGTATTATTTGATCTTACAGGAGGTTAGTGTTAATGTATAGCCATTATGTTGTTGAATTTTTTATTGTATAAATAGGATATTGAAACAGTTATAGGTCGATCGACAATTAAGTTAAGTAAAGGATTAAGTAGTTTTGTAAGTCGAACTTAAGGAAATAGTGATGTGGGAGTTTTAAAAGGATAACTGAATGAATATGTAACACCCCCTACCCATACGTAGGGGAACCCATCCGCAATGGAGTGAGAACTCGTATGAGTAGGGGTCTCACCAAGCAAAATGGTACAATAACATTCATCCTCATATAATAAACATACATATATACAGCGAAAATTAAAACTTTAAAACCAAACTGATCATATCATAAATGGAATAACAATATTCATTACATAACTGTACTGATATTACTAAAATAATTACATCTTTCAGAGTTACAAAGTGGAAGCTGAACAAAAGACTAAATACAATGAGAGATACCTATTACAAAAAGAATCATAATACAAAAAGAAGCTAAGTCCTATCATCAATCCCACTGTGTTGGCTTGACTTGTGGCTACTCTCCCAAAAGCTATACACCTTCTGCACCTGGACGGATGAAACACCTGTGCTAAGCGATAACGTTTAGTGGGGAAACAAACAACAATAATATGGATGGCCACTCACAATGGCCGTTGAGGAAAAATTCATACACAATGGCATAAACTGAATATCATGTAAGATATAATCACAATCGAATCATATCATAAGCATTCAAAGGTTTATAATCACATTCATATGCCAACCAATTCATATGCTCATAAATACAGTCATTTAGATTCACATACTTATAAATGATAATCATAAGCATAATCATTCGGATTCACATTCTCATAAGCATAATAGAACAAATCACAACACCTGCTGACTCACAGTAGTGGATAACAAGTGAACGCATGGCGGTACCTTACGGGTACGAATCGAAAAGCAGTATCACATTTTTCTCATCTCAAAACATTTTACGGAGGGGATCTTAAATAAGATCCAAACACATTGAAGTTTACGAGGAACTAAACAGGGACCTGATCAGGGTCCAGAACAGAACTAAGGGCTACAACTACTGAACTCTATTAGGCATGCCTAATTATCCACTTATTTGACTTTAGCAGGTCATACATAATCCGTCATATCACATTCATATGATTCATCAAATTATCCATGCATAATACATCCAATTATATTCATATGCTTCATAAAATAGCCCAAGTACAAACTTAAAAGCATCACAAGTTCGCAAATTAAACATCGAAAATTACAAAAGAAAACCCTTTATTTTTATTTTTATTTTTACTTTTTTTTCTATTTTTTATTTTTATTTTTTTTGCATGCCGCACGGGTGGGTCGCGCGAGTGCTGCAGAGGCCGCGCGCGCGCCCCACTGAGGTGCCCGTCGCCGTGGGCGCGCGCCTGCCCCCCACACGCGGCCATTTTTGGCCGCGTCGTGTTCCTATCTGATTTGCCCGTTTCTTTCACCATTTTGTGTAATTTTCGGGCAACCAAAAATAAAAGTGCATTTGTCTTTTCCCATTTTGGGACAAAACCAAGCAACAAAATGAAGATTGGTCCTCATTTTCGAGGAGGGGGGCTGCAATTTTATTCAAAGGAAAAAAGAGAGTTTTTCTCTCATCAAAAGAACAAGGGCAGCCGATGGATTTCTTTCAAAAAGAAAAAAAAATCATTAAGTTTTTTTGGTTTCAACTTTCTTTTCTTCTTTTTTTTTCTGCAAAATAGTTTTTCATCCGGGGATAGATTTAAGCAAGGAAAATCAATTTCCTTTGGTCTTGGATCATCTCTCCCAAAAGATCTTCTTGAGTTAATCTATTTTAAAACATAGATTTCCATATTTTCTTCAGACATCTATCAAGACACCTTATTTTTTTGGAACCGGTCTCATTTATTTTTTTTTCATCATTTATTATTGTTAATATTATTATTTTTGCTATTATTACCATGTCTATCATTTATTTTTAGCATTTTAAGGTGATTAATATTACTATTGATATATTATTTGTTTGTTTTAGTTTGATTCTTTTGTGACTCCCGTTGGCTTTTTCTTCTTTTTCATTATTATTATTATTATTATTATTATTATTATTATTATTAAGATGTTTGTGGTTGTTTTATTATTATTATTATTATTATTGCTATTAAGATTTTCTTGTTGCCTTCATTTTCATTATGATATTCATTATTATTATTATTTGTATCCACTGTTGTCTTCTATTAATATTAATATTATTATTATTATTATTATTATTATTATTATTATTATTATTATTATTATTATTATTATTATTATTATTATTATTATTATTTGTGTATTATTATGTTGTACTTATGTGCTCCATACCATTATTATTGTTATCATTACATTATGTCATTATTATTTTTATTCCATGATTCATTACTGTTGTCATTATTATTATTGTGTTTATTATTGTTGTTATTGTTACTATCATATTTATTATCATTATTATTTTTGTTGTGTTGCATCATCATCATCATCATCATCATCATCATCATCATCATCATCATTATTATTATTATTATTATTATTATTATTATTATTATTATTATTATTATTCTTATTCTTATTCTTATTATTATTATTATTATTATTATTATTATTATTGTGCCCAATATTTATTTCGTCTTTGCTGTTACTAATATTTATTATTGTGATCAATCCTTAGAATTGCTACTAATATTTTTGATGTTACTTTTATGTCCGAGATTTAATTTGTAACACCCCCATACCCCCGGGAAGGGATATCGGGGCATCACGCGGGCACATACGTATACATATACATACACTAACGGAAGCGATAATAATAAATAATTAGAATATCTTTAGGGCCAAACAAAACACACTTCTCTTATAACATATATAAACTGTACATATTATAAAAGCTTTATACATATACATCTTCAATACATATACCAAATAGTTAGCATATACATATAAACACTGTACTTTCTATCTACATGATGATGTTACTCAAAACATCACCAAGTTTATCTCTAACTTATACAAAAAGATGAACAAAACTCCCTAGTGGCCTTGACCCACAGATGTCCGCTCACTAATCCGAACCTGTAAACCTACACGGAGATAAACATCCGTGCTAAGCGATAACGCTTAGTGGGGATGAAAATAATGCAAAGGACTTCTATTTGAAGTCACAAATAAATCACACATTTCATTTGACAAAATCAAATAGCTCATGCATATAGCTCTTATACGTATATAGGTTGCGTGCTCAAATATCAAATGCTATAAGCTCACATGTAGGTAACATCTACTCTTTTACTTATTCATGCACACTACAACTTTTACATATCATTTATTCAAATATACGCTATCATGTGTCCATATTCATATAAATACACTCATGTAATTATACACTTGTATACAGAGCTATAATGTACTTAAACATTACTCTCATGTACTATAGCATTTACCCAGAACAATACTCTGAGTCATCTCAAATTCACTACACAACATTAACAAGACAAGCCTGAATTCCTTTCATGGTGGATACGGGTAACTCTGGATACTGTTCCATATGGAGAATTAACTCAAACTCTATGAAATACACGAGCTATTCCGAACTCTGGGCACAATTAAGGCTAACTCTAGCAGCTACACTCTAACCCTTTATAAGCATGCTTATCTATCCACTATAACGGTAATCAGGCTCAAAAGAAACAACTCGATTATACTCTACTATGATACCAAGCATGGATTATAATTCAAGTGCACTCATCAAATTCAAGGATAATTAACTCATGTACAAACGTAATTAATCATGTTTAATAGTTAAAAACATATAACATTTAATTCCACTCATGAACTCTTACATCATACTATTATTTACATATAATGTCAATTGGGAACATTCATATGCTCATTTGATAGGTTTAAATATGAGTTGGACATGCTATAGGAACTTACCCTGAAGTTCGGGTACATTTCGGGAAGAAAAACCCTCAAAATATGCATATCAGGGGATGGTCACGGTGGTAATGGATTCATTGTGACCGTGAGGTCCAAAAATAAGCATTCTGCCCAGAATTTTGGTATGTCACAGTGGCAATGAAATTCATTATGACCGTGACATACAAAAAATTTGCAAAAAAGAAGGCAAAACTCAGGACTGCTGCACTACACATTTTTGCTCAGCCTAAAATGACATGTAAACGATCTTTTTAGGAAAAACGTCCTTCTTAACAAATGTTCCCTAGGATGTTATATTTCAAATGGGACAATTGTCAGGTCAATTGGAAATCTATAACATCATATATGATCTAAATAATCTGAACTGGTCAAATGAACCGGCCCAGGTAGAGACACCTCTATTTTGGCCAATTTACAAGGTCTTAGAGCAAGAATTTGCTCAAGAATATTTCTAAAACTTTTATAGGTATAGAAGTCGCAGTTCTATTGGCTTAAGATTCACTCCACTTCAATGTCTATAACTATATTTATGACAAAAACATTACACAGAGGTCAGATGATAATTAAACAGAATTTGCCAAAACAAACTCTATCATTTATACACACACTCTCTTGATCAATTCACATACTTGTAAACATATATACACATATCATAAGCACCGCAAGCAATCAAAATGAACATATAACAAATATACTCTAAAATAACAGTTGAGCTAATTAAAGCTCATCAACCATCTCTCTATTAAAACATGCCTATATTCAAACATATTCCATGTAGTCACATGCAGAAACTATAAGATCGCACTCGATCCCTACCTCTTGGAAGCTTTAACTCTGCCCTCTACTCTATACCGACCTTCTCCTTGCCTTTGTCCACTTTCTTGTTCCCCACTTGAATCAAAACCATGCAAACACTTGGGTTACTATTCCTTTTCCTTTAAATCAGAAACAGGAATAACAAAACAGAAGACCAATACTAATAAATGGAGTCACTTACCTTCTTAGGAGACCAATCTATTTCCTTACCCAAACTCTTCAAACCATTCCAAATGAATCACTCAAAACAGTGCAAAGAAGAAGAAGAAATGAAAGAAAGGCAAAATAAGGGAAAAAGAAAGAAACCAACGTGAACAAGAGGAATGAAGAGGGCAGTTGGTCAATCCATATTCAAATCAATTAATTGGCCAAAAGCACAGCTGTGTTCACTCAAGAGCACAGCTGTGTTTTGCAATCCCTTATCCAACATTAAATATCCCCATTAAATGCCACTTTACCTCATAAATCCATGCCTATCCCTTAGTCAAATACATGTATATCTCTTGCCACTTGTCTCACTCCTACGCAGCCATGTGTCAACTCCCTACAATGCCACTTGTCGCACTCCTATGCCGCCACATGTCCAATATACATCAAATAATCCAACTCAATTAGGCTTCACGGGAAGCGTTCTGTTGCGCCTGCGATACTATCACGCTCGTGATAGAACCCACACCCAACTACTTACTCAAATACACTCTCTTTTACACACAAACTCTGAAATTCCCGAACCAAAATTTTGAAATTCTACTAGGGCCAAATCAGGTTGTTACAAATCTCTCCCCCTTAAGAAATTTCGTCCTCGGTATTTCCCCGCTAATCACTTACACAGGTAAATCCTTAAATAGATCTCCAAATCGCTATCACTTATACCATACAGCTATCAAATCGTATACACTTCACACTTTCCTTAACGTACTATACTCTATTCCATATACTTCTTCTAAGCATCTGCTACTCGATGTATATCCTGTCAGCTTTTCTCAATGAAACGCGTGCAATGATACTGTTTCACATACAAATGAGGGATGCAGACGGAATGGCTATGTAATGATTTATGTATGCAAAATGATGCGAAAATGCAATGTAAGCTACTGTAATGCACTTTTCCCATCCCCATGTTTCACTATGCTTATGTTCACACGGTTCACGGAGATAGCTGACAGGAATACAGAGTGCCACCTCAAACTCTTACCAATTCACATACGCTGCTGTCTCTTCTACGCTCTCACGTGAGTCGGACTCCATCTATACTTTACACTAAATGACATCTGCATTAGGCCACAACTCTAGACAAACTCTGACATTTAATCTATAATCTACATCTTATAGACCAGAACCTCTAACCTATGCTCTGATACCACTAAATGTAACACCACCATACCCCCGGGAAGGGATATCGGGGCGTCACGCGGGCACATACGTATACATATACATACACTAGCGGAAGCGATAATAATAAATAATTAGAATATCTTTAGGGCCAAACAAAACACACTTCTCTTATAACATATATAAACTGTACATATTACAAAAGCTTTATACATGTACAACTTCGGTACATATACCAAATAGTTAGCATATACGTATAAACACTGTACTTTCTATCTACATGATGATGTTACTCAAAACATCACCAAGTGTATCTCTAACTTATACAAAAAGATGAACAAAACTCCCTAGTGGCCTTGACCCGCAGATGTCCGCTCACTGATCCGAACCTGTAAACCTACACGGAGATAAACATCTGTGCTAAGCGATAACGCTTAGTGGGGATGAAAATAATGTAAAGGACTTCTATTTGAAGTCACAAATAAATCACACATTTCATTTGACAAAATCAAATAGCTCATGCATATAGCTCTTATACGTATGTAGGTTGCGTTCTCAAATATCAAATGCTATAAGCTCACATGTAGGTAACATCTACTCTTTTACTTATTCATGCACACTACAACTTTTACATATCATTTATTCAAATATACGCTATCATGTGTCAATATTAATACAGATACACTCATGTAATTATACACTTGTATACAGAGCTATAATGTACTTAAACATTACTCTCATGTACTATAGCATTTACCCAGAACAATACTCTGAGTCATCTCAAATTCACTACACAGCATTGACAAGACAAGCCTGGATTCCTTTCATCGTGGATACGGGTAACTCTGGATACTGTTCACAGTATCTTCCATATGGAGAATTAACTCAAACTCTATGAAATACACGAGGTATTCCGAACTCTGGGCACAATTAAGGCTAACTCTAGCAGCTGCACTCTAACCCTTTATAAGCACGCTTATCTATCCACTATAACGGTAATTAGGCTCAAAAGAAACAGCTCGATTATACTCTACTATGATACCAAGCATGGATTATAATTCAAGTGCACTCATCAAATTCAAGGATAATTAACTCATGTACAAACGTAATTAATCATGTTTAATAGTTAAAAACATATAACATTTAATACCACTCATAAACTCTTATATCATACTATTATTTACATATAATGTCAATTGGGAACATTCATAAGCTCATTTGATAGGGTTAAATATGAGTTGGACATGCTATAAGAACTTACCCTGAAGTTCGGGTACATTTCGGGAAGAAAAACCCTCAAAATCAGGGGATGGTCACGGTGGTAATGGATTCATTGTGACCGTGAGGTCAAAAAATAAGCATTCTGCCCAGCATTTTGGTATGTCATGGTGGCAATGAAATTCATTGTGACCGTGACATACCAAAAATTTGCAAAAAAGAAGGCAAAACTCAGGACTGCTGCACTACACATTTTTTCTCAGCCTAAAACGACATGTAAAATCTTTTTAGGAAAAACTTCCTTCTTAACAAATGTTCCCTAGGATGTTAACTTTCAAATGGGACAATTTTCAGGTCAATTGGAAATCTATAACATCATATATGATCTAAATAATCTGAACTTGTCAAATTAACCGGCTAAGGTAGAGACACCTCTGTTTTGGCAAATTCTCAAGGTCTTAGAGCAAGAATTTGCTCAAGATTATTTCTGAGACTTTTATGGATATAGAAGTCGTGGTTCTATTGGCTTAAGAATCACTCAATTTCGATGTCTATAACTATATTTATGACAAAACCATTACACAGAGGTCAGATGACAATTAAACAGAATTTGCCAAAACAAACTCTATCATTTATACACACACTCTCTTGATCAATTCACATACTTGTAAACATATATACACATATCATAAGCACCGTAAGCAATCAAAATGAACATATAACAAATATACTCTAAAAGAACAGTTGAGCTAATTAAAGCTCATTAAGCATCTCTCTATTAAAACATGCCTCTATTCAAACATATTCCATGTAGTCACATGCAGAAACAATAAGATCGCACTCGATCCCTGCCTCCAGGAAGCTTTAACTCTGCCCTCTACTCTATACCGACCTTCTCCTTGCCTTTGTCCACTTTCTTGTTCCCCACTTGAATCAAAACCATGCAAACACTTGGGTTACTATTCCTTTTCCTTTAAATCAGAAACAGGAATAACAAAACAGAAGACCAATACTAATAAATGGAGTCACTTACCTTCTTAGGAGACCAATCTATTTCTTTACCCAAACTCTTCAAACCAATCCAAATGAATCACTCAAAATAGTGCAAAGAAGAAGAAGAAACGAAAGAAAGGCAAAATAAGGGAAAAAGAAAGAAACCAACGTGAACAAGAGGAATGAAGAGGGCAGTTGGTCAATCCATATTCAAATCCATTAATTGGCCAAAAGCACAGTTGTGTTCACTCAAGAGCACAGCTTTGTTTTGCAATCCCTTATCCAACATTAAATATCCCCATTAAATGCCACTTTACCTCATAAATCCATGCCTATCCCTTAGTCAAATACATGTATATCTCTTGCCACTTGTCTCACTCCTACGCAGCCATGTGTTAACTCCCTACAATGCCACTTGTCACACTCCTATGCCGCCACGTGTCCAATATACATCAAATAATCCAACTCAATTAGGCTTCACGGGAAGCGTTCTATCGCGCCCGCGATACTTTCACGCTCGCGACAAAACCCACACCCAACTACTTACTCAAATACACTCTCTTAAACACACAAACTCTGGAATTCCCGAACCAAAATTCTGAAATTCTACTAGGGCCAAATCGGGTTGTTACATAATTTGAGTCGCGTTGTTTGAGCTTACCGTGACCTCCCGGGTGGGTCACGATGTGTGAAGGATCACGTCGGTTTCGGTGAGACCTTTCCTTTCCCTTCTCTTTGTGTTGTGCCTGTTTGTAAACAATTATTTTATTTATGCACGCGTGTGATAAAAAATCAAAACAATACTTGTACAATTAAATTGGGATTTTCACTAATAAAATTGGGACCAATGTCCCTCATTTTCAGGCCCTTGTAATTAATTTTGGGGCAATATTATTTGATTTTGGGATTGTATCCTGTCCCAACCTATATCTTTAGCCTCCTTTCATTAGGGGTTGTATTCCGGCCCTATCTCTCATGTAATTGTGTGCTTGTGTGTTTACCGCTTTCCTTAATTACTTAATTTACCGCTTTCTTTATCGCTTTTCTTTATTTTCTTTATGTGCTTTTAATGTGCCTTTAATTTAAATGCATTGATCGTGTGAGATGAGGGGTAGAATTTTAGGGAGTTAAAAACTCATTTATAATTAACCAAAGCATGAATAAGAGGGGAGTTCCGAACACCAATCTCTGGTCTTGACCAATAAGAGTTAGAGACCTTTCCCAATTCCTTGTGAATTGGGTGGCGACTCCATGATACCTCAAAGGTGCCCAACGGTGCCATGGGGCTAGATGTTCCTTTCCAATGTTCTACTGGGAAGGAAGCGTCCAAAATTTCTCATGGCGCCCATGATCAAAAACATGCTAACCAGTCCCTCGAACCCTAAAAGCGGGTTTAAAGAGGGCCCTTGCTGGGTTCGGTGCGCATCACAGCCAACTAAAAAATCCACTTAAATCTCGCTTAAAACGAACTCCAACAGGCGCGTTCTGTCGCGCTTGCAACGGGTGTCGCGCTCACGATAGACCCTAAACCAGAAATCTAGCTCGGTCACGATCGTGACGAATGTCTCTCTCGTGATAGAGTCGTCTTTCTCCCAGAAACCCCACTCCTCTGCTTTGATTTCAAGCCAACACACACCCCCAACCCGATCATGCAGTACTCTACTATCAACACTCATATACATTCAAGACAGGCTCAAAATCACACTTGCCTCAAAATTTGAGAAAAACATATGCGCCCAGCAGGCTAATCTTCACGACTCGTGAAGGACTTCAGGTGTCGTGAAGAGTCTCCCATCGAGCACCCCAAACATGAAAGAAAAAGAGCTCACACCCAGAAAAACGAAACAGAACAGAACTTGAAATTCAAATAAAGATCATACGAAACTCATCTCCAAGACATACTAAAACAGATTTATAACAATCAAAACTCTAGAACACTGACAAATCAAATAATCATAAACATATAATACAGTGATCCAAACGAGGCAGATAAACAGACAACTCAACCAACACACGCTCCCAAACCTGGAAACAGAAGCTTCAATTTGATCTCTTCAATATCCAACCTTCTCTTTACCTTTACTATTCCTTCTATCTTCCGGTTCTTGCAAAAATTCAACCAAAACAAAAGCTCAGATAACCCAACAAGTAAAACCGTAAACACAACCTTCGAAAAACTGAAAACGGAGAAGAAGAAAACGATGCTGAACCGGCCACTTACCTCTGAACCAGCTTAAAAACTCAACAAATCCAACTCAAAACTTGAAGAATTCCACAAGGGAAGGTTGAGAGCAGAAATTTCGGAAAAGGAGAAAGAAAACGGGAAAGAGCAAGAATGAAGGATGCTTCTACGGGAAGCAAGTTCTTTTCTATCCTCCCTCCTGTCTCTATCTTTCACATCCTCAATAATGCTCCCAACTACCAAAGCCACTTGTCACACTCCAATTAGACTCCTAAAGCAAATATCTTAACTTATTTCTTCACTTTAAAACTTTAATTAACTCTTCAATTAGGTCCTAAAAATTCCAATTCCAAAAACTCAAATACCAAAAGTACTTCAAATTTTTCGGCCAAAACACAAATTCCGCTAAGGCCCTTTTTGGGTTGTTACAATCTCTCCCCCTTAAGAAATTTCGTCCTCGAAATTTTTCCTTGCTAATCTGCTCACAACCCAAAATCAACACATGATCAAACTCAACAATTAATACTTACCGGAAGGACCTGCAGGCTCAGGAGTATCCTCTCTAATCAAGGCATATACACGCGGCTTAACAAATCCTCCGGTTGTCTCCGGTCCCTGCACCGTTTTCGATGGAACCTGACCGGATCTACCACTGCGTCTACTACTTTTGGCTGTTCTAGCTCTTTCTTCATTCACTCGACTCTCAGACTGTTCTTTCATCTCTCTTCTTTCCGGACAACTAGCCAACATGTGCTCCTTGGTTCCACACTAGAAACATGCCCCTGTCATCCTCCGGCACTCACCCCAATAGCGCTTCTGACAATACTCACATTCTGGGATAACGCTTCCCTTACTAGAAGGTGGACCTACGCTTCCCACTTCCGAAGGCACTGGGGCAGTCCTTTCGTCACTTGTCTGATTGGATTACCTTTAGCCCGTTTACTAGTTACCGATGCACTATTCGGGGCTCTCCTCTTCTGCTCACTTCTCTATTTGATCACCTCCGACTCTTCTAACTTAATAGCCCCTGCCACAAGCTGATAGTAGGTAACGGGTTGCATGGCCTTCATGGCCGACAATGGCCCTCGGATTACTTCTCTCAATCCATCTTCAATGTGTCTACACTTAAACTCCTCGGTCAATAACATCTCAGGCACATACTTACTTAGCCTACTGAACTCCTTCTCATATTCACTCACTGACATGCTCCGCTGCTTCACACTGATAAACTCTTTCCATTTTGCCTCTCGATAAGCTTTAGTCACATACTTCTTTTCAAATTCTTGCACGAAGAATTCCCATGTCAACTCAGCTGGCCGTTGAGGGTTGCGAAGCACAAGCTTCCACCAGTCGTACGCCGGCCCCTGAAGTAGCGACACTACACAAGATACTCTCAACTGTGCAGAACACCCGATCTCTTGCAAAATTCGATCGATCTTCTCTAACCAGAACTCTGCCACGTCCGATCGGTCCAGAGAAGTCCCATGAAACTCTTCTGCTCCTCTCTTCCTCAAAAGATCAGAAGGAGCCTTAGGAGCAGTCAGTCTATCCACTATAACTGAAGCAAACCTTGCACTAATGCCGGATTCTCAAAACCAAATCCCAGACCTTCGGCTGGTGTATCTCACGTGTAGGTCTATAATGTCTGACCGGGCTAACATTACCGACCAGATTGACACTGCCTGCTGAATCACCTACATTGTCGCTCGGATCGGACTCCATCAAGACTCTACACAGGACACATCTGCATTAGGCCACGACGCTAGACCAACTCACAAACCAAGACTCAACACACGTACAAAGAGGAACCAGAACTGCCTAAACCTATGCTCTGATACCAACAAAATGTAACACCCTGGTCGAAACATTACGAGAACATCCCGACAGGAGGGCCACAACCCAATGGCACAAAACGCATACTCAAACAAAAATAAAAACATACGCGGAAGCAACAAAGGAATCGTAAAATAATACAAATATCAATATACATACTAGTCCAAAAATTATACAATATTCGAACGGAATACAAAATATCCTTATAACAAAAACAAAAGAGAAACAAGAGCAGATTACAAAATAAATTCTAACTCTTATGTGGCCGACCCTGCATATGCGCCACTCCGACCGAACAAAACCTGCCACCTACATGGGAAAACAAAAACATCCCATGCTAAGCGATAACGCTTAGTGGGGAGAAAACAAAACAAGGAAACACTATACGGAAATATCACATGCATACTACAGAGGATCAGAAATATACAAAACACATTCACTAAATCAGGACATAAATTCGAACAGAAAGCTATAGCCAAAAATATATAACCGAACATTTATTACACACAAGGTCCGAACAGAACACTACCGAGCACCCTATTTCACTATGCATATTAACCGAATGGAACACAAAAGCCTGAACTTCACTGGTGGTGGATACGGGAAAACACTACACTGGAGGCTACTCAAAACATTTTCACTAGCCCGGAGGCAACACGAGAGACCGAAGTCTCAAAACCATTTTCCCTAGACCCTTAACGGAGGTCAACCATATCACTAGACCTGAGCGGGCCGACATGGGCAGCTGCACTCACTATCCCTTTATAAGCATGCTTATCTATCCACAACTATGACACTTCAGGCTCAACACACTCACTTGAAATTTAATACATTCACTAACCAAAATCAATAGTCCAAGCATTATCACAACAAGACAGTCATGGAAAGCTGAGTCATGTAACACCCTTAAGCCTTACGTACCATTAATTAACTGTTCTTTCCAATTTTGTTAACCTAATTAAACTAATCAGGTTATTAAATAGCCAATTAATTCAAACCAGTATTATTTTTTTCTACGGACAATAATACTATGGTTAGCCAAATTGATTAAACGAATTCAATTAACTTATAATTAGCTAACCATATCTTTATCTTAATATCAATTTTTCGATTGACCTGTAACTATCCTAAGTTACTATTCATTTGGTCAATTTTCCTTTTACATGCAAACATACATTTACCATTACCAATTTCATCTACTAAATTTTCTATCACAATATTTGGCATGCCAACATACATACACATACATTCAGTCATAAATAACATTCATCACTCACATATTATACTTTTACCAGTTATACAGTCCAATACAAATACCAGTACCCAAAACTAACTATAAGACATATACATGCCACACTTCTTACATACTTAGTACTCAAAATGTAAACTCTTGCTCGCTCCCAAAATATGTGAGGTGTCTTGCTCCAAGTCCTAAGGCGAACCGACACGCAGTTAAATAAAATTATGTGCTGAGCATTAAAAATGCCCAGTGGTGATTGAAATTCCAAAAATTTTCACTACACTAAGGTTCATATGCATAAACAATATTCAAATTATACTTATAAATAAATATTACTAATAAACAATTAATTTACTTAATTTATTAATTATACACGCCATAATCCACATAATTATCAATAAATCAATTAATTAGGGCCATTTATACAATTACCACACATCAATTACCTTAATTACCATTTTATTCTTAACTTATGGCAACTTTTCAATTTTACCCTTAAACTTTTCAAAAATGGCAAAAATGCTCTTAGTTCATTTTATTTCACCAAATTTACACTTATGCCATTAGTTCAAATTTAACTTCACTAATATTACCATTTTTCCATTAGTTCAATTATTTCACACCAATATTACAATTGTGCTATTATCTCATTTTCCTTTACTCATAATTACCAAAATGCCCTCAATTATATTCCATTTAACCATTTTACATTATTTAACATGTAAATTTACGATTTTACCCTCCAATTGTCATTTTCATGCCAAATTACAATTAGGTCCTTATTATATCACTTTTTCACTAATTTACCTTTTTAACATCATATTTGGTCAAAGTTACAAATTTACCCTTATACTTACACTTTTTACCTAATTTTTTCACTTTTTACCAACTTTTTTTAAAATTACCGTTTTGCCCTCAAACTTTTTACATAATTCCAATTATGTCCTTTTCACACATAACATCAAATTAATCACATTTTAACCATTTAAAGCTCATTATTACCCTTTTTGCCCCGGTATAATGCTGACAGACTCTATATACAGGATAAACGGGATGCGAATCCCTAAGGGCTCACAATAACCTGGAGAGACCTCTGACTTATCACTCCAGTCTTTTTAAACCTGAAGGAACCCTGAAGGATTACTCTAGTCTTTCTAAATAGATACTTTTAAAAATACATAATAGGTCCATCAATGACCTATAAAAATAGTGAGACGCCATGGTTACTCCCGCGGTCATATGTCCCTATGGCTAGCCAACATATCCTGAGACTAGACTCGACTACCAGCTCACTATATAGGGCAACATTATTTATTTTCCACATTATTGATGTGTCATACATACTTTTCATGCCATAATATCATTTTGTCTCATTCTTTTTCATGCCAATACATCATTTCACATGTGATTACCATCCATAAACAATCACATGTTATGTAAACACATAAATTCATCATGATACACATGCATATGCCCATACATATATTCGGTCAACATTCCATCTTTTCACCATTAATTCTTTTAATCCACTTTATCTATCATTTAGGCCAATTACATGTTGTATAACATCACTATACCATTTATTTGCATTAAAACACATCAAAATCTCATTTTTACTCATGATTACCATTCGGCCACATGTGTATCACATACATAACACATCCTACACATGATCTAACACATACCATTCATTAATTAACATGCTAAATATCATAAATCCATTAAAATCATGCATTATTTATCATTTAAACACATGAAAATCCCATACTTTCAATTCAGCCAAAGAAGTATCTTTTCCTACAAAATTATTTTCTTCATTTCAATCATTCATTCAATCATTATTAACATCCTTAAACATGAATATAAGGTTATTTTCAATTAAACATGCCTTAAACACATACATGGTTAACAAATATAACCTAAAACACATACTAACACATGGAAATAGATAGAATTTGCAATCACTTGTCACACCCCGTTTGCCCCCTAGTAGAATGAGCCTGTCTGTGTGAGCATACATGTGCATGTGTTCAACATATCATAAGGGTATTTTAGTAAAAATGTATGTTTTTGGGTTTATTATTATGTGGGTGCATACATGTCATTAGTATGTGATTTAATTGGGAATTGCTTGTGTACATTAGAGCATACCATTGTAGGGTGTTTTTAGTTGAGTTTGCATTAGATGTGTGTGATGTGTGGGGTTAGGGTGTGAATGAGTAAGTTCCACCACCAAGAAAATGACATGTGTATTAGGTTAGGGAAAATGAATAAAGAAAAGAAGTAAGAAAGAAGAGAAGATCAGATTTACGTTCTTCCTCTTCAACCTTCATCTTCTTCCTCCTTTTCCCTTTCCTAAATACTGCTAACTGTTAATCAAGTTGTGTTGTGGAGATTGCTCACTCTTGCTTCTAACTTGGTAAGTACATATCTTTGTCCTTGTCTTACTGTAATTCTTCTTCTTCTTCCTTGAGTTTAGGTTTAACTTAGAGTTGCATTATTGAATGTTTGTGTTTAGCTGAGACTCCTCGCGATCCCAAAGGCAAGGAGATTGCTGGGAGCAGTGGGACTAAGTGAAGAGAAGCTTAGATTTCAGGTTTGGGAATAATTGATTGTGAATTGTGTGATTTTGAGTTTACTGTAAATTTCTAGGGTTTATGTTCTTGAAGAATTTGAATGCATATATACTTGATTTGGTTGTTTAAATGCTGAATTGAGTTGTATATATGTTGCTTATATTGTTTGAAATGTTTACTGGAAGGTAAGAACAGGTTTGATTGGTTTTGAATCAAATTCGGGATGGATTTCTGGGTTCTGAGAATTCTGGAAATGGGAAAATCGCGTTTCTGTTGAAGTTCCCATTTCCAGATCGTGTGTCGCGTGACTAGCCAAGGAAGAGAGGCAAGTCACGAGACGTGACCTTCGGTCACAACTCGTGACCTGCCAGTTTGAGGCCAGTCACGAGTTGTGGCTGCTGTCACAGCTCGTGACCAGCTAAAACGAGGCCAGTCACGAGACGTGACTTCCAGTCACGCCTCGTGACCAGCCTAAGATAAGGCACGTCGCGTGATAGCTGAAGAAGTAGCCAGTCACGAGACGTGACTTCCAGTCACGTCGCGTGACCAACTTGAGTGTCGCGTGATCAGCGAGATCACGCCGCGTGATCTGCGAGGGACGAAGCAAGTCACGAGGCGTGACCTCAGTCACGTCTCGTGACCTGCCTTGTGGGGAGGCCAGTCACGCCTCGTGACCAGCCAACCTCACCCGTTACCCCGTTCAGCCCTTTTTCCGAAATTTCCCGGCTTTTGACTCAGAAATGAATTTGGTGTTTCTTCTGAATGGACTTATATTGCGGTATGATGCATGCCATACTTTTATATGCTTTGATATAAATGATACCATGAATTTCTGATGAATTCTATTTCATACCCTGAAATGTGATTTGAATGACGCTTAACCTGCTAGAGTCAAGTAAGTGGATAGTTAGGCATGCCTAATAGAGTCTTTAGCTGTAGCCCTCAGTTCAGTTTGGACCCCGATCAGGTCCCCGTTTGGTTCCTCGCAAACCCTTCAGTATTAGGATCTTGTTTAAGATCCCCTCAGTATACAAATAATGTGTTTTGATAAAAAAAAAATGAATGACTTTTGATTTGTACCTGTGAGGTACCCTCAGTATTCGATTAGTACCCGTAAGGTACCTTCAATACACTCGTTATCCACTATCTAGAGTCAGCAGGTGTTCTTTAAATGTTTAATAGAATTGTTCTGATCTGATTTGGCTATTAAATGGAATATCTGAATGAGTTTAATGATGAAACACATGTTGGATTATGCTTGAATGGATACGATTATGAGATACTGATTGTATGGCTTTTAAATATGAGCATGTTTATATGGATTATGTTATAGCCTTTACATTCTGCCATTGTGAATGTGTTATGCCTTGACGACCATTGTGAATGGCCGTCCATTATTTATGTGTGTTTCCCCACTAAGCGTTTATCGCTTAGCACGGTGTTTTTACCCGTGCAGGTGCGGAAGAAGTTTTGCTTTGAGAGAGTCGCCGTCATCAAGCCAACACAGAAGGGTTTTAGTGTAGGGCTCAGTTTTGTATCAGTGATGATTGTTTTTGTATAGAACTCTCTGTATCAGTTTTGTTTCAGCTTCCGCGTTTGTAATTATATTTTGGATATGTAATATTATTTTGTATCAGCTAGTTGATCAGAACATTATTGTAATGCTTTATTATATTAATGAATGATCAGCTATTGCTTTCCTTTCTGTAAAGTTTTAATTATACCGTATTTCTGTATGTATGTTATGAATGAATGTATGTTTTACTTTGTACTTGCTTGGTGGCACCTTTACTCATACGGCATCTCACTCCTTCTCGGATGGGATCGCCTACGTATGGGAAGGGGGTGTTACAGTTTTTGGTATCAGAGCCTGGTTTAGGTGTTTCTGGGTGTTGTTGTGTAGTTGTGATTGTTCTGAGTTGCTTAGATGTGAATGAGTCTAGATCTGTGTTGGCTGATACGGTTGTTTCTTGTTTGTTTAGATGGCTTCTAATTCTGCTCGTGGATGACTTGAGGAATCTGCCGAGAGTGTGAACCCTTAAGCCGTAGATCCATCGATTTCTGTGTCGGCTCAGCATGCTAGGGTCCAGCCCGAGGCCGCAGCCATGCCCTTTGAGGCTATGTTCAGGTTGCATCAGGACATGGCTAGGGTTTTGGAGAGAGTGACTGCTCCTAGAGCACCTATGGAGAATTTGAGGAGGGCAGGAGTTGAGGATTTCTATGGCACTGGTTTGAATGAATCTGAGATGGCAGAGAAATGGTTAGATAAAGTGAAGCGTGCTTTGAGAGAGATTCGGTGTCCTCCCGACCAGCAGGCAGAGTGTGCGTTAGTTCTTCTGCAAGGGTCTGCTTTTGAATGGTGGGAATTGGTTTGCAGGTATCCTCAGCTACCGGATCCGATTACTTGGGAGTTCTTTGAGGGTGAGTTCACAAAGAAGTATATTACTCAGACTTATAGAGATTCGAGATGGGCGCAGTTTTTGAGTTTGAGGCAGAGGGCCATGTCAGTAGCAGATTATGAGAAAGAGTTCAACAGGTTATCTCGCTATGCTCCGCGTGGGGTTATGACAGATGACTTCCGATGCAAGCATTTCGAGGCAGGGTTAAATGAGTCTTTGAAGATTGCTTTGATTTCTTTGATGTGCATACCTGGGGTTAGCTACTATCAGATTGTAGAGGCTGCTGTGAGAGCTGAGTTGTCTGAGACTGTGATGAGAGAGAGAGCTCAGAGGAGGAACTCTTCTCGTGGAGGATCTTCTTCGGGTAAGAGATATAGGAACCCATAGGACGAGTCATCATCTGGTCCGGCTTCTAGAGGTAGACGATAGGGTTCTGCAGCTGTATCAGGTTCTGGTAGAGGTGGTAGATCTGAGAATGCATCAGTTTGTCCTCATTGTAGTAAGACTCATCGGGGTGAGTGTAGGTGGCTCTCCGGTGCGTGCTTCAGGTGTGGGAGTTCTGAGCATCTTTTGGCCGGTTGTCCGAGATTGCATGAGGATTCAGGTTCCCAGAGAGAGGCCAATAGGGTCGGTTCGAATGCTTCTCAGGCTACCCGTGGTAGAGGCAGAGGTAGAGGTAGAGGTGGTCGGCATAGAGATGGAGCTGCTTCTGAGACTGTTGAGCATCCTCCTCAGGGTGCCATTAGAGCATATACTATGAGAGCCAGAGATGAGCAGCACGCGCCTGATGTTATTGCTGGTAAGTTCCTACTCCATGACACTGAGTTGTATGCTCTAATTGATCCTGGTTCCACACACTCATATTTGTGCACAGATAAAATTGTTGATAAGTTGCATGCAGTTGATCAGTTAGATTATGAGATTTGTGTGACCAGTCCATTAGGGCATAGTGTCAGTGTGAGTAGAGTCTTTAGGTGTTGTCCTTTGATAGTTGAGGGAGTTGTGCTTCCAGCGGATTTGATTGAGTTACCCTTTAGAGAGTTTGATTTGATTCTGGGTATGGACTGGTTGGGTAAGCATCGGGCTGTAGTTGATTGCCATAGGAAGACAGTGGTACTTCGGGATAGAAGTCAGTCTCTTGTGTTTCTGAAAGGTTTGGGTGCTAGTTCGTTGAATAATGTGATTTCTGCGATGCAAGCCAAGAGGTTTATTAGGAAAGGTTGTGAGGCTTGTCTAGCAGTTGTGTTAGATTCTAAGAGGGATCAGGTTCAGATTGAGGACATTCCTGTAGTGCGGGAGTTTAGTGATGTATTCCCGAGCGAGTTGCCTGGTTTGCCTCCTGAGAGAGAGGTTGAGTTGTCCATTGAGATTATGCCGGGTACTACACCTATTTCGAGAGCACCTTATCGGATGGCTCCTGTAGAGTTGAAGGAACTTAAAATTCAGCTACAAGAGCTATTGGATAAGGGGTTTATTTGACCTAGCATATCTCCTTGGGGAGCTCCAGTTCTTTTTGTCAAGAAGAAAGATGGATCCCTGCGGATGTGTATTGACTACCGACAGATTAATAAAGTTACAGTGAAGAACAAGTATTCGTTGCCTAGGATTGAGGATTTTTTTGATCAGCTTCGAGGTGCGGGTGTCTTCTCCAAGATAGATCTTCGATCAGGGTACTATCAGCTACGAGTTCAGGATGCAGATGTGGTTAAGACTGCATTTCGGACTAGGTATGGCCACTATGAGTTTCTTGTGATGCCGTTTGGTTTGACAAATGCTCCAGCGGCTTTTATGGATCTGATGAACCGTGTGTTTAGGCCATACTTAGATCAATTTGTAGTAGTGTTCATTGATGACATCTTGGTGTATTCCAAGGATGAGAGTGAGCATGAGGAGCATATCCGATTAGTTTTGCAGATGTTGAGAGAGCATCAGTTGTTTGCCAAGCTTAGCAAGTGTGATTTCTGGCTTCGAGAAGTTTCATTCTTGGGTCACATTGTTTCAGCTAGAGGTATTCAGGTAGATCCAGCCAAGATTGAGGCGATAGTTGATTGGAAAGCGCCTAGAAATGTTCAGGAAGTGAGGAGTTTCCTCGGTTTAGCAGGTTATTACCGTCGGTTCGTTAAGGGATTTTCTGTGATTGCTGCTCCTATGACTAGATTGTTGAGGAAAGGAGTCAGATTTGAGTGGTCAGATAGGTGCCAGGCTTGTTTTGATCGGTTAAAGCAGTTGCTTGTTGAGGCTCCTATTCTTACTCAACCCATCTCGGGTAAAGAGTTTGTCATTTATAGTGATGCTTCTGGAGTTGGTCTTGGATGTGTGCTGATGCAGGAAGGTAGGGTAGTGGCTTATGCTTCTCGTCAGTTGAAGCCACATGAGAGGAACTATCCGACGCATGATTTAGAGTTGGTAGCTGTGATATTTGCTTTGAAGATTTGGCGTCACTACTTGTATGGGGAAAAGTGTAGGATCTTCTCCGACCACAAGAGCTTGAAGTACTTCCTTTCACAGAAGGAGTTGAACATGAGACAGCGCCGATGGTTGGAGTTGTTTAAGGACTACGACTGCATTGTGGATTACCATCCTGGTAAGGCTAATGTAGTCGCTGATGCTTTGAGTCGGAAATCGGTTTCAGCCTTGTTCTTGAGGCGATTCAGATGGAGATTTGGTTCTGATGGGGCTTTGCTTGCCCAGTTGCGTGTGAAGCCTACTTTGAGACAGAGGATTGTGGATGCTCAGAAAGATGATGTGAGACTTCAGCGGATTGTGCATGAGGTCAGATCGGGTAAGCAGTCAGAGTTCTCAGTTCAGGATGAGGTGCTTATGTTCAGAGATCGTTTGTGTGTGCCAGAATCTGAGGATTTGAGGAGACAGCTCATGAGTGAGGCGCATAGTACAGTTTTTACTATGCATCCGGGCAGTGAGAAGATGTTTAGAGACATGAAGCAATTCTATTGGTGGTCCGGTATGAAGCGTGATATAGTGGATTTTGTTTCCAAGTGATTGACTTGTCAGCAGGTAAAGGCCGAGCATCAGGTTCCTTCGGGTTTGCTTATGCCTTTATCTATTCCTGAGTGGAAATGGAATGATATCGCCATGGACTTTGTTTCTGGTTTGCCTTTGACTCAGAGGAAACATGACTCAGTTTGGGTTATAGTGGATCGGCTTACGAAGTCAGCTCACTTTCTGCCAGTTAGAGTAGACAACTCTATGGACAGATTGGCCAGTATTTATGTGGATGAGATAGTTCGGTTGCATGGTGTGCCTTTGTCCATAGTTTCAGATCGGGATCCGAGGTTTACTTCCAAGTTTTAGAAGGAGTTACAGAGAGCTATGGGCACTAGGTTAAACTTCAGTACAACGTTCCATCCTCAGACCGATGGTCAGTAAGAGCGAGTTATTCAGATTCTGGAGGATATGATGAGGGCTTGTACTTTGGATTTTCTGGGTAGTTGGGACAGATATGTGTCGCTTATGGAGTTTGCTTACAACAACAGTTTTCAATCGAGCATCGGTATGGCACCATATGAGGCTTTGTATGGTCATCAGTGTAGGACTCCGATTTGTTGGACCGAGCTATCCGAGAGATCTGTGATTGGACCAGACTTGGTTAGAGATACTGAAGAGAAGATCAGAGTGGTGCAGCAGAATTTGAAGGCAGCCAAGGATCGACAGAAGTCTTATGCCAATTTGAAAAGGAAAGATGTGCATTTTGAGATCGGGGACAAGGTTTTCCTTAAGGTTTCACCTTGGAGGAAAGTGCTTCGGTTTGGCAAGAAAGGCAAGCTTAGTCCTCGTTTCATTGGACCTTATGAGAGTTTGGCTAAGGTAGGACCTGTAGCCTATAGATTGGCGCTACCGTTGGAGTTAGCAAAGTTGCACGATGTGTTCCATGTTTCGATGCTTCGTCGGTACAGATCAGATCCTTCGCATGTACTTTCGATTCAGGATATTCAGGTTCAGCCAGACTTCTCCTATGATGAGGAACCTCGAGCTATTCTAGCCCGAGAGGTGAGACAGTTGTGAAGTAAGCAGATTCCCTTGGTTAAAGTGTTCTGGATCCATCATGGAGTCGAAGAAGCAACTTGGGAACCAGAAGAGTCGATGAGAGCTCAGTATCCACAGTTGTTCAGTTCAGGTGAGAATTTCGAGGACGAAATTCTTATTAGTAGGGGAGAGTTGTCACACCCCGTTTGCCCCCTAGTAGAATGAGCCTGTCTGTATGAGCATGCATGTGCATGTGTTCAGCATGTCATAAGGGTATTTTAGTAAAAATGTATGTTTTTGGGTTTATTATTATGTGGGTGCATACATGGCATTAGTATGTGATTTAATTGGGAATTGTTTGTGTACATTGAAGCATACCATTGTAGGGTGTTTTTAGTTAAGTTTGCATTAGATGTGTGTGATGTGTGGGGTTAGGGTGTGAGTGAGTAAGTTCCACCACCAAGAAAATGACATGTGTATTAGGTTAGGGAAAATGAATAAAGAAAAGAAGTAAGAAAGAAGAGAAGATCAGATTTACGTTCTTCCTCTTCAACCTTCATCTTCTTCCTCCTTTTCCCTTTCCTAAATACTGCTAACTGTTAATCAAGTTGTGTTGTGGAGATTGCTCACTCTTGCTTCTAACTTGGTAAGTACATATCTTTTTCCTTGTCTTACTTTTCTTCTTCCTTGAGTTTAGGTTTAACTTAGAGTTGCATTATTGAATGTTTGTGTTTAGCTGAGACTCCTCGCGATCCCAAAGGCAAGGAGATTACTGGGAGCAGTGGGACTAAGTGAAGAGAAGCTTAGATTTCAGGTTTGGGAATAATTGATTGTGAATTGTGTGATTTTGAGTTTACTGTAAATTTCTAGGGTTTATGTTCTTGAAGAATTTGAATGCATATATACTTGATTTGGTTGTTTAATTGCTGAATTGAGTTGTATATATGTTGCTTATATTGTTTGAAATGTTTACTGGAAGGTAAGAACAGGTTTGATTGGTTTTGAATCAAATTCGGGATGGATTTCTGGGTTCTGAGAATTCTGGAAATGGGAAAATCGCATTTCTGTTGAAGTTCCCATTTCCAGATCGTGTGTCGCGTGACTAGCCAAGGAAGAGAGGCAAGTCACGAGATGTGACTTCCAGTCACGCCTCGTGACCAGCCTAAGATAAGGCACGTCGCGTGATAGCTGAAGAAGTAGCCAGTCACGTCGCGTGACCAGCTTAAGCGTCGCGTGATCAGCGAGATCACGCCGCGTGATCTGCGAGGGACGAAGCAAGTCACGAGGCTTGACCTCAGTCACGTCTCGTGACCTGCCTTGTGGGGAGGCCAGTCACGCCTCGTGACCAGCCAACCTCACCCGTTACCCCGTTCAGCCCTTTTTCCGAAATTTCCCGGCTTTTGACTCAGAAATGAATTTGGTGTTTCTTCTGAATGGACTTATATTGCGGTATGATGCATGCCATACTTTTATATGCTTTGATATAAATGATACCATGAATTTCTGATGAATTCTATTTCGTACCCTGAAATGTGATTTGAATGACGCTTAACCTGCTAGAGTCAAGTAAGTGGATAGTTAGGCATGCCTAATAGAGTCTTTAGCTGCAGCCCTCAGTTCAGTTTGGACCCCGATCAGGTCCCCGTTTGGTTCCTCACGAACCCTTCAGTATTAGGATCTTGTTTAAGATCCCCTCAGTATACAAATAATGTGTTTTGATAAAAAAAAATGAATGACTTTTGATTTGTACCTGTGAGGTACCCTCAGTATTCGATTCGTACCCGTAAGGTACCTTCAGTACACTCGTTATCCACTATCTAGAGTCAGCAGGTGTTCTTTAAATGTTTAATAGAATTGTTCTGATCTGATTTGGCTATTAAATGGAATATCTGAATGAGTTTAATGATGAAACACATGTTGGATTATTCCGGAATGGATACGATTATGAGATACTGATTGTATGGCTTTTAAATATGAGCATGTTTATATGGATTATATTATAGCCTTTGCATTCTGCCATTGTGAATGTGTTATGCCTTGACGACCATTGTGAATGGCCATCCATTATTTATGTGTGTTTCCCCACTAAGCGTTTATCGCTTAGCACGGTGTTTTTACCCGTGCAGGTGCGGAAGAAGTTTTGCTTTGAGAGAGTCGCCGTCATCAAGCCAACACAGAAGGGTTTTAGTGTAGGGCTCAGTTTTATATCGGTGATGATTCTTTTTGTATAGAACTCTCTGTATCAGTTTTGTTTCAGCTTCCGCGTTTGTAATTATATTTTGGATATGTAATATTATTTTGTATCAGTTAGTTGATCAGAACATTATTGTAATGCTTTATTATATTAATGAATGATCAGCTATTGCTTTCCTTTCTGTAAAGTTTTAATTATATCGTATTTCTGTATGTATGTTATGAATGAATGTATGTTTTACTTTGTACTTGCTTGGTGGCACCTTTACTCATACGGCATCTCACTCCTTCTCGGATGGGATCGCCTACGTATGGGAAGGGGGTGTTACATCACTAACCTCAAATCCTTGCAAAAAACTTCTCAAGGAGTCTTTTCCTTGCCTTTAGGTTGGCTAGATGTCCCTTCACCTAGTGGACATAATAGGATTCATACACAAAAATGTAGATCTAGTCAAAACCATGCTTCCTTTAAATAAAGTCCATAAACATCTTATACACATCCTAAAATACCCTTAGGAACCTTGAAACTAAATTAAAAACACCTAAAACACATACCTCAATTCCACACCTAAACTTTCAAGTCTAGGTTTTTCCCACTTTCCAACAACCAAATGGACTTTTAAGGGCACTAATGGAATCTAGAGGAGCTTAACTTTGATGAGGAGACTTGATTTTGGGGTGAGATGGAGAAAAGTTGGAAGAAAAATGGAGAAAAGAGAAAGATGCATTCGGCCATGAATGTGAGAGAGGAGGGCAGCTACAACAGGAGAAATCTGGATTTCTCCAGCCTTTTGGGTCTATTTATATGAGTGTATTTGAACCAAATCGGGTCCAACCGGAGTGGTCGGACCGGTTTGGTCCGATTTGCGATTTTTGGGTTATTTTGCATAATTTTAGGTAATTTGAATGTTCTTGACCTCTTTTTCACTCCCAATAAATTCCATCATGTTTAGAATATGAAAACTAGTTTCCACACAAAATTTCAGCGCAATAGGAGTCCATTTGGGGCCCGGTTCACCTAAATCTGTCCGATTCGATTCAGTCGATTTCTGCCGTAAAACTCAAATCTAAAGCTGTTAAAAAATTCTAAAAATTATTTTCAGCTTGTACACTTCCCACACTAAAACTTTTTATCCACTCTAGCATTTTCTAAAAATTCAGTCAAACCTCGATCGAACTTCGTTTCAACCGAACTGAACTTCAGACGGACATTCGGGGGCCTATATGACCTCTTTTTCCCAGCAAATCGTGCCACCCGACTCCATTCACTCTACAGATCATATCTATACAATAATATTTCTTTAGTTACTGTAGCTATTACCTTCCCAGTAGGTCATCCATCCTAGAACTACTATAACTCAGGCACGTTTAACCTTTAAACTTTACTGAATATAAAACTCCAGAAATAAAATATCATGCTGCGAAACTAACAATAGACACTACAGAAAGTACTGAATACTTCTAGGCTATTATGCAGGCCATTATAGAGTCATGCATTGATTTGAGATCGAAGCAGAGTAAGTTACAGAAGGAACATTTACCATTTGACCGAACTCTTCATGCCGAACGAAGCTCTACACAAAGAGCAACATTGCATGCCGAGCAGAACTCTGCATGCTGAATGGCTCTTCCTACTGAGCGGAGCTCTGCATTCCGAGCGGCTAACAATTTCATGTTGGAGCAAGGTGCAAGGCATCCGAGAGGAACTGAAGAAATCCAGCTCGATCACGATCGGGACGAACGTCTCTCTCGTGACAGCGTCATCTTTCTCCTAGAAACCCCACTCCTCTGTGTGACGTGCGCTGAACCTAGGAAAGGCCCTCTTTGAACCCGCTTTTAGGATTCGAGGGATTGGTTCGTGTCTTTTTGATTTTGGGTGCCATGAGACATCCTAGATGCCTCCTTCCCAATAGAACATTGGGAAGGATCATCTAGCCTCACGACACCTTTAGGCACCTTTGAGGTATTTTGGAGTGGCCACCCAATTTATAAGAAATTGGGAAAGGTCTCTAACCTTTTATTGGTCTAGACCAGAGATTGGTGTTCGGAACTTCAATCTTATTTATGTTTTGGTTAATTATAAATGAGTTTTTAACTTCCTAAAATTCTATCTCTTATCTCACACGATTTATGCATTTAATTTAAAAATACATTACAAGCATTCAAAAAGCGATAAATGAAAGCTATAAAGAAAAGCGATAAATAAAGCAATAAAGGAAAGCAGTAAACACACCAAGCACACAATTACAAAGTAAATTGGGGCAGAATACAACCCCAATAAAAGAAGATAAAAAGGTAAATTGGGACGAAATACAATCCCAAATAGGAATTAAATAATGTTGCCCCAAAGTTAATTACAAGGGCCCAAAAGAAAATACATGAATATAAGTTTAATACAAAAAAGTCAAACATAAGAAAAACATACATAAATCGGGGCATTTGTTTGGTTTAGGAACATTGGTTCTTTCGTGTTTATTTGAAAGGGAGTCGAAGAGTTGTTTGATTGATGGATTGAAAACCGGGATGAGTGATCCCATTTTTGGTGAAAATTAACTCTTCGTTTTATTGTGACATTTTTACATTCCTTGGCTAAAACGAGGGACATTGGTCCCAATTTTATTAGTGAAAATTTCAATTTAATTATAGAAATATTTTTGTGATTTTTTATCTCACGCGTGCATGAATAAAATAATTATTTACAAATAAGCACAACAGAAGGAGGGAAATAAGAAAGGTCTCACCAAAACCGACGTGATGCTTCATGCGTCGTGACCCATCCGGGAAGTCATGGGGACGCTCACATAATGCGACCTAAATTAAATTTCAGACAAAAAATTAACATCAAAAATATTAGTAATGATTCTAAAAATTAATCAAGTAAAGATGAAATAAATATTGGGCAAATTAATTTAATGAACAAACGATCTACATGCAAAATAGGATTAAAATAAATCAAGCCATAGAAAAAGATCATAATAAAAATGATGGCAAAATGAAATAATAATAATAATAATAATAATAATAATAATAATAATAATAATAATAATAATAATAATAATAATAATAATAATAATAATAATGATAATAATAATAATAATAATAATAATAATAATAATAATAATAATAATCACTACAAGAAAATTGACTTTTAACGACCAAAATTTAACGAAAGGATAAAAATCCGGTCGTTAAAATATACAAATAACGAAGGGAAATTAATCCGGTCGTTAGTTCTTAAATTTTATTGTTATATAACGAGGGGATTAAATCCGGTCGTTAAAGCAATAAAAATCCGGTCGTTAAAATATACAAATAACGTAGGAAAATTAATACGGTCGTTAATACTTAAATTTTATTATTATATAGCAAAGGGATTAAATTTAGTCGTTAAAACAATAAAAATCCGGTCGTTAACTGTGTGAATTAGTGGGAATTATGAGAAGTAGAAAAAGAAAAGAGAGGTAAAGTCACGGAAGGGAGGCAGAACGGGAAAGAGACCAAGGAAGAGAAAGAGAGAGAGAGAGGGAGAGAGAGAGAGAGAGGGAGAGAAAGAGAGACGGCGGCACGGCGGAAGGGGCGAGGAGGCTTGCGACGGTCGACGGCAAGCAACTGGCTCCTCGCAACGCCGATCTCGGCATATTATTCCCCGTCGCGATGTCGCCGTTCCAGGAGAGCGGGAGGAAAACGGCGAACTTCTTCTGCGTTTTTCGGCCAGCTCCGGTGGCGAACGATGACACAAATTGCACGACGGGACTCCTGGAGGGCAGGCGAATCTTCCGGTACTCATGGGTGGTCCTCAATCGCCGGCGATGAGCAGATTGGCGTTGGGAAGAACCAAGTTCTCCGACGTTGATTCCGGCAAAATGAAGGGCAGTCATGGCCCATGACCTCCGAAAAATCAACCCCGAGCCTTGAGCTTCCTTTCGGTGGTTTCGGTGCCTCCGGTGGAGCTCCGGCGAGGCTTCGGCGACGGTGAAGGGACCAAAAATAGCAGAAAAATTTGTAAGTGGATACCAAATTTACTTTTCCAAGTGATTTTTACATGAATTAAATTCGTTAAGGTGTGATTTTATAGTTACAATGTGTGTTGTTATGGTTTACTGAATTGACTGATAAATTGGCTATGTTATTTGAGTAATTGGTTTGATTAAAATGCTTCGTCTTGTTGTTAAATCATTGTCTTTCACTGCTAGTTATGAATGATTGTGATAGCGAAGAAGCTCAATTAATCCTAGTAGTGATTGCAACAAAGTTATGTTCATTTTCAGGAATCCTAGTTGGTTTTCTACATCCATTATGTAAATATTCAGGCCTACACCGATGGCACTGTTTTTGTTCAGGTGGTTCCTCTCTCTTTAGGTTTTGACTTTTAAGTTTCTCATTTCTCTATTTATTGCTTTCGTTTATGATCTCTTTGTTTTTGTTTGTCAGTGCTGTGGATGCAATATCTTTCATAAACTGGTGGATAATTTGAACCTGTTTCATGAGATGAAGTGCTATGTGAACCCGAGCTTCAATTATAGAGATGCCAGGTGGGACAACAGCGGATTCAAGTTGTTTGATACGGATGACAGTGATGATAGAAATGATTCGTTTCCATTCTAAATAGGTGAAATTTTTATTTTAATAAGACATGATACATTTCCTGGAACTTATATGTATTGCTTTTGTATATAGGGTCTCTTTGTTTTAATTGATGAGTTAGCGTAATTAATAAGACATGATACAATTGAAGCTGAATAATCTTTCATACGTTTATGGAAAATATGGAAATATACTTGCTTCATGTTGAGAATTCTGCTATAGTCGTAATGATGGAATTCAAATTTTTAGAAATCATTCTTTGCTTTTGATATTATTTTGAGTTTGCTTGAAATTGCGGCATATTATTTTTGAATTGCAAAATCAGAATGTATATAAGCAGTTGGTTATTGTTCTTCCGTGAAAATAGAAGATCATGGAATGGCGGATCTCATGAAACTGATTAATTATCTTGATATGCATTTGTGGAGTGCAAAGCTGTTTTTCAACTGCATCTTTTTGTGCAAACTACATCCAGCATTCGGATTATAACAAGTGGAGAGCATTGTTAATACTTTTTTGAAAGAATCGATTATACTTTTTTGTTAGAACTTGATAGTGATTTGAATGTCTAATTGAGAAATTAACTTGAATGCAGCTTGAAGGGACAGATAATTCTCCTTATCTTGGTTTGCTTTTCTTTTGGTTTACGTTCCAAGTAAGCTCTCTCCTTCTCAGTATTTTGTTTTTGCTTACCTTTGATTTTTTTTTATTGCTGAATTGCTGATTTCTTTCTCTATGAATTTTTTGTGAATTGCTGATTGGTTTCTCTATGATTTTTTTGTGAATTTCTTTCTCAATGCTTCTTAATTGCTGAATAAGGCAGCCTATAATTTGAACTGTAGGCATTTTGTAAACTTAATATAAACTGAAGCTGTAGTGGAATGGATTGCAAATACAAATAAAAAAAACAAACACACAAATTCAGCTTAGGATTCTCTTTTGATCCCATTGAGGATCAAACTGATTCTTTCCGATCTCAAGTTTGTTGAATCCTATAATTTTCAATTTGGAAGTCCTAAGTCTGGGAGGACTTGAAATATGGAAGGAATCAATTACATGTGGTGCGTTGCATATCATCTTCTTTTAGTCTCCTTATATCTTGCATTGACTGGAATTTAAGGAGCTTGTCACAAATTGGCTGGATAGTTTACAAAACTCATGATATGAAGTGAAAATAACGTGTAACTTGTGCATGAGGTTTCATATAAGATCATCTATAGGGCTAGGACTGTTACACCCACAAAAGTTGTATGAAATATAGCAATATACTTATCATTTATGTCCAAGATATAAAAGTTGTTTACATACTTTAGTTAAATCTAATAAAATGATCTTCTGGAACTTGTTAACATTATTCCGGTTTTGAAGTACAAATCCAAGATCCTATTTGCTCTTATGCTGTGGTTTCTGTATGCAACTTTCGAAAAGACCAAATGGTAATGAGTAGATGATTGTGTTGTTTGGCTTTATTTTCCATTTTTTTTCTTTTGGAATCGTACTATGCGGTTGTTATTATAGATTAGAGACATGCCAATTGATTTCTTGCAATTAATTTAGCTGCCCACAGGATGTGATGGTGCTCCCTTGCTACCTGTACTGTTTGTTCTTGTAAACATGGGCTTTAATATCTCATTGCTGCATCTAATTAAGCCAATAAATTGCATAAAAAAATACAAATCAGAATTGGAATTGATCGTACCTCATGAGCGGGGGGTGTAAATGTTAAATTTATATTAGAGTGTGTCTTGTTAGGAAAGATTAGAGCAGTTTTGGGGTACTTAAATAATTGTGTTCTTGCAATTGGTATTGTTCCTTTAGGACACTCTCCATTCTTTTTCCAGGTTTGAAAGAGTTAATCTTTATTTTCTTTTGTGATTCCAGTAGGGGATGAACTTGGTCTCTTCTGTACAATCATACAAATTAATTAATTAAATATTAAACCAAAATAATTGAAATATAAGCTTTTATTACTAATATGATATAATAAATTATTCTTGCTGTAAATAATTTTGTTCCAATAGCCAAATGGATTTAAAGAATAACCTGTAAAGTGTGATTCCTAAGAAGCGGATGACTAAAAGCTGGTTGTTTGTAAATATCTACACATTCAATTACACCCAGCCATTCAGACCTTTATGGTGTAGTTATTAGAACTTTTTCTTCCATCAACCAATTCATTGGTTAAAATATGAGAAAATACTATTAACAAAATATCCAAACTCTGACATGGTTTTGATGATTCTCCATAGTCATTGCAGGGAGATATATGTTGTATGAAAATTTAATATTTTAATTAGAACAAAATTAAGATCCAGATACCTCTCATAAATAACCAATAAAGTTTTATTTTATAATATAACGTAAATAAATTTTATCCTTAAGTTCTAGTATTTTTTTTTTTCTTTTTCTTAATTGGATGTGCTGGATACACCCAGCCATGATTCCTGGTTTGGAATGTGCTTCATTCTCTTATTTTTTGTTGTTCTGTGGGCTGTAAATGAGTTTTAATGCCTTGGCACACACAGCAGATGTGCTTCATTCTCTTCATGTTCATGTGTAAATGTGCTTCATTCTCTTCATGTTCGAAGTTTTCTTGCTTTATGCCTTTCAATCACTGTATTATTTGTTCTGCTCTATATTCGCTGGCCACATTAGCTTTTGGCCTGCTATAGGGATATGAGCTGTTCTTTAGGTGGACTTTTTCTTCTCTTCTTCTTCTTTTATTTTTTTTTCTTAGAGTTAATTAGCGTAATTTAGTCCATTAACACAACAATATCTAGTTTTTCTTTGTCTTTTACGTGGTTCCTTGCATGTCTTTTTGCATGGCTTTATTTCTTATTTTGGCCTCCCCTGTTTTGTTTTCCTTTCTGTCTTTGTTCGTGTAACACCCTTTTTACTGTACATAATAACTTAATTGTCTTAAACTATTCTTAAAATCATTACGAAAATCCGGGAAATTTTTTTTTTCTATCACTATTAACTTTACTATTCACATAATCATTATCAAATAGGCTACTTAAATTCTACGGAAATTTTGACAGAGTCGCCTCTATAATATTGCCTATCCCCCTGTAACAGAAAGTGTTTACACTTCTATAATCACATACATATTCATCCGTCCTACTCCAATTCAAACTCCAACACAATTTTGCCCATCCTCCAATTTAATTCCAATCACATACTTGTATAATAGCTCACAATGTCATTAGCTCACTATTACATCAATTATACAAAATATAAGAACATAATATCAATACATCAACTATTTACTATGAATAAATATTTAGTGTATCTCTTGATACACTACTATCCTATTTATCAATATAGTGTACATGCCGATCTGAACAAAATCTAAAATAGCAATTCCCAGAAATTTCATTCTCATGACCTGCTTGTCATGCTTACCATTCAACGTTCCTCCTTTGGAACAGTGCTGATATTCACTTGATTTCTGTCTTATACCTGCGCGAGGATAAACCACGCGCTAAGCTTTACGCTTAGTGGTGACTACCAAATTTACTTATCCACGACATAAACATAATATATACATGTAATTGATCATTCATACATTAATATAGCAAATTACTTTTTCCTTTCATAATCAATATAATACTTTATAATTAATATTATACCAATAGCTATTTAACTCCAAATTAAATATGAATGGTTTGTAGGATAAAACCATATTTATGCGATACATTCCATATTCTTTTCAAATGCTGAAACTTCATAAACCTTTATAATCAAATTTCCACATCAACGACTAAGATCCTTCTGCATTTTAATAATGTGTAAAACTCACTTATCATGCATCATTTTATTAATGTCATGCAATATTAAACAGACAATATACTTCTAACATAGTAGGTAATATTTCATTCCTACATTATCGGTTGTTATAGCATTTATCCAACCCAATAATATCCACTACTATGTATATTTGCATTCCTGGAGTACACGTTGGTGAATATAAGGTTTATATATTTTCATAAAGCCACTTTCATATCTAAATTTCATAGGCTCATTTATTAATATTATTCATTCAATTAAAGTTTTTACCACAGAACCATCAACTTTATCAAAATTCGAAATCATATTATAAATTAGTTAACTTTCACCCAAATCTATATATACATATATACATATATATTAAACTTTAAATTTCACTCATACCTCTTAGTTAACATCTCTTTACTAATTGTACTACTTCATCCTTCAACTTTACTTCTGCTATTAAGTTACTTTATGGCTTCTTAATCCACATTTACTTTCACACTTGCCATCTAACTTCTTAAGTTATACATTTAATATGGATTATAAATTTATTATTTAAACCCACCAGTTTATCTCACTTCATTTATTCATCATTAAATTTCTTGATTCACACAATTATTTCACATTCATAAATTCACTTTGCAATTTACTGTTTTGCCCATAGTACAATGCTGGCAGACTCAAGCACAGGATAAACGGGATGTGAACCCCTAAGAGTTCACAATAACCTGGAGAGACCTCTGAGAGATCACTCCAGTCTTTCAAACCTGAAGGAACCCCGAAGGATTACCCCCAGTCTTTCAGATACCAGTGGAGTCCTGTGTGACCACCACTGTCTTTAAATACAGTACAATACACTTCGGATATTCAAATACAGAAGTAGGACCATCATTGGCCTACTAAAAACTGATATTCAGATATTCAGATACAGAAGTAGGACCATCATTGGCCTACTAAAAAGTGAGTCGCCATGCTCACACCCGCGGTCTTATGTCCCTATGGCTAGCCACTATATCCTGAACTAGACTTGACTACCAGCTCATCGAATAGGGCCACATTATTGAATGTTATTTAAATGAATCAAAACTTTGATCTTTACATGCAATAAGATCAACATACACTTCAATTCAATTTTTCAGAAATAATCTTTGTATCATCCATCATCAATTTCTCATAACATTCCACTTACTTACCAAATTTCACTAATCTTAGATTCACAACAAGCCATTAATCATATTTATATATTTAAAATGTGTTAACAATAATAATATACCTCATTTATATCAGTATACAATCTGTCACTACTCTTTCTTTCCATTTCAATTCATTTTCATTTTATTTTGTCAAATTAAGTTTATTTCATACCATACCATTAATACATTATTGTTTAAATAGGGATTCACTATTTTTCATTTATCCAATTCTTCTTACAAATTACCCCATTTAAACACGTATAACCCATTTTTACTTTTATTTATAGCCTGATATTCTGACTTCCTTAACATACTAATTTACTTTATTGTTATAATTGTTTTTTTTTTTAGACATACTTAACTATACTCTTTATTTGTTAAGTACACTCACTTTCACTAATTCATTCACATGTCATGAGCCTGCTTAAAATACTTTTAGTCCTTTATTTATCAGTAATATAGTAAATTTATATTTCCTTCTCTAAAATTTAAGTAAAGTACGATGCTGTCTTCTATTAGTCTTTACTTATAAATATATTTATTTTCTTTCATGTTGAATTCCATCCTATCTTTATAGATTTACACTAAATTTCATTTACTTTAAATGACACGAATTATAAACCGTTAACTCTACTAGATCATTCATAACATTTAACAAAATTTCTACTTAACAAATTTGTGCAAGTCAACACACACATAGGGATAAAGATTAGTTACAGTAACAATTCATTACAATAGGTGTATTATCCATTCTTAGTTTATAAATTCAAATGCACAATTCAAGTGAAATCCCATGATGTACCCAAAAACAGAACTCCACGATTACCAAGCCCTACTTGCTTCTATTTCAATGATTTAGCTCAATTCATCAGTTTAACTTAATTTGCTTAATTTATTTAAGCTTTAACTCACAGCTTAAAATAATTGACTAATCTAAATTAACTTCACCATACAGTTTAAAACTTATTACAAACTTACTATTGTATTTATGTTATTTTGCACTTATATAGGGGTACACATATACTTCTAATTTGGTCTTAACAGTAATTTGACTGCTTGAATAATGGCTTCAAACATTCACTTAATATTTTAAAACATGCACTAATCATATTTTAATATAATAAAATCACATGCCTTCAACCCAACTTAATCCTTAATTCAAACTATCAATAAACGTAATTGGAATTCCCACTCAACATTTATATTCCCACCAATTCTTTAAGAATTATCAAATACGCTATCATTATCAAATTTAATTATTGTCAAGTTATTTATTAGTTTAATTACTAATCTAGTTTATACGCCAGAATTTTATCATTATAAAGATTATATACAATTTAAAATCCTACTACAAATTAATCTATATTTCTCCTATTTTACAAATGCAGTCCTACATTCCCGAATATGGAAAACTTTTCAATTCTTTTCATTTAACCCGAAATCTGTAAATCTCAAATTTAATTCTATTCAGCTAAGCCATTACTCTTAACACAGTGCCAGCAAATCAATAAAATTGTTCACATACTGTATTTAGCAAAATCACTCTTAATAAATTTTAACTTGTGCAAAATCACTTAAGAAAGTAATTTTGGTGGCCACATACCGGATTTCCTGCTATTTTTGGTCCCGTCACCGTCGCCGAAGCCTCACCGGAGTTTCGCCGGAGCTCGACCGGAGGCACTGAAACCACCGGAAGGAAGCTCGACGCCTCGGGGTTCCTTTTCCGGTGATCACGCGCCCATCCACGACGCCGTTTAGCCGGAATCGCCGTCGCAAGCTTCGGTTTTCTCCCTCTCCGATCTACTCGTCGCCGGCGATTGAGGGGGATCCACGGCCACCGGAAGCTTCGCCTTGCCGCCGTGAGTCCAGTCGCACCGCTCGTGTCGCCTCTCGCCGTCGGAGCTCGCCGGAAAACGCTGAGGAAGCTTCGGTTCCTCTCTCGATCTCCTGGACTGACGCCACCGCGAACCGGAGGTAGACGCCACGGAACGGATTTGCCGTGTGCGTTGGTCCGATTGCCACCGCGATCGCCGTCGCCGGCGGTGCCTTCCGCCGCTCCCTCTCTCTTTCTCTCTCCTTCGATTTCCCGGTCTCCTTTCCCCTGTGCTGCTCACCGTTTTTGCCTCTCCCTTCTCTAATGTCTTTGTTCTCTTATTTTATTTCTATATCATACAATTCCCTCAAATTTTAGCTTAATTCTCACTAATTTAGTTTAAACTAGTTTATGCCATTTTCACTTGTCTAGATAATTTAGACCATAATAAATTATCACATTTATAATTATTTTTATTTGTCTATATACCCTTTATTCTCTAATTAATATTTTCTAATCCAATTACATGTAAATATGCGTTACACACACATACATATATGCATATATCAATAATTATTTGAATAATTAAATTACATACCTTTAATGAAAAATTCCACTCTTATCCGTTAAAATCAACATTTGACGAATTTTTAGCGCGTCAAATTAATAAATAAAAACACTGAAATTTTTGGGGCATTACAGTTCGTGTGGCTTTGGCATGATATGCATGCCATGCACGCCTAATCCTCTGTTTCGGCCAACTTGGTTTAACATCACATGTGCATCTGGTTATTTACTCCATTCACTTTATTTATTTGTTTATTTGTGTTTGCTTAGTTATTCATTTACTATTATATATAGGGGAATTAATATTAAAATTTTAACTACATATTGTTGTGTGTCTCAGGAACTTAACTACATGGTGTTTTATTCTTTGAATTTACAGTATACTGTTATAAGCCTACATTTAATTCATTTAGAAAAACAAAACAGAATGATAAAAGTACAAATCAGAAAATAATTTATAGATAACTGGTTTCGTGATAATTGTATTGTTCACCCTTGTAGAGTAAGTACTGAATTTCAGAAGCTATGCAAACATAACAGCTTGAAGTAATTACTCTTGTTGGAAGATTTTGGATATTTTGAAGTGTATATATAATTACACTTTTTAGAAGATTTTGGATATTTGAAGTAAATGATATTTCAAATTAAAAATATTAAATTATTTTGCCATTTGATTTATTGCCTTTATGCATGAATATTAATTATAAATTTGTATTTTAAATTCTATAGGTCTTCAAAACAATGGACAACGAAGATATGAGATTCATTATGCATTCTTTTAAAGATTCTAGTTCAATAGAAAATAGTATAGATAGGGGTTGTTTTTCTAGACAAACTTGTATATGACAAATAGAATTTCAAACAATTTTGAAATATCGATATATTTTGTAACTTGTATCTTGCAATCTATGAAAATACTATTTATTATAATTTTAAATTTATATGTGTGAATGGTGTGTACATGTAATATTCAAATAAAATATTTTATTTTTTTTAAAGTATTTTTAACGATCGGAAATTTTTTCGTTAAAAGTAAATATAATTAACGAAAGAAAAATTTGGTCGTTAAAAGGTATCTTTCACGACCAAAAATCCCTTCGTTAAAAGTGAATATAATTAGCGAAGAAAAAAATCGGTCGGTAAAAGGTATTTTTAAAGATCGGAATTCCCTTCGTTGAAATTGAATACAATTAGCGAAGGAAAAATCCGGTCGCTAAAAGGTATCTTTAACGACCGGAAATCCCTTCGTTAAAATTGGATACAATTAGCGAAAGGAAAATCCGGTCGCTAAAAGCTATCTTTAACGACCGGAAATCCCTTCGTTAAAATTGAATACAATTAGCGAAGGGAAAATCCGGTCGCTAAAAATCACTTTTCAACGACTGGAAATATTCCGGTCGTTAAAGACATTAACGACCGGATGCAATATCCGGTCGTCTATACCTTTAATGAAGGAGCTTTTACCGACCGGATTTTCCGATCGTTAAAAGTTTTTAACGACCGGATTTTAACTTTTAACGACCGGATTTCCCTTCGTTAAAGAGCATTTTTCTTGTAGTGAATAATGATGATGATGATGATGTCAAAAGTAAACAAACATGGAGTAATAATAGCAATAACATAATATAATGATAACAACATAAAATGATAATAATAATAATAATAATAGTGGTATAGAGCACATAAATATAACATAATAACAAACAAACAAACAAATAATAATAATAATAATAATAATAATAATAATAATAATAATAATAATAATAATAATAATAATAATAATAATAATAATAATAATAATAATAATAATAATAATAATAATAATAATAATAATAACAATAATAATAACAACAAGGAAGAGAAAGAGCTGGCGGCAAACAATCAAAATAAAACCACACAAATTAGACTAAAAGAAGCACAAGGAAAATCAAGTAAATAGCTACATGAACATGCTAACAGTGGCAATATTAATAACCTCAAAAATATTAGGCAATAGACATGGTATTAGTAGCAAAAGGCAAAAATATTAATAACAATAAATAATATACAGGAGGAAATAAATGAATGAAAATGGTTCCAAGTATTTACCCTCAGAATTTATAGATCGGAAAATAGGATGCCTTGATCCGTCCTCGTCAATTTTTGTGGGGATAAACACAAGAATATCTTAAGAAAAATCTAAGTTTCTTGAAATTTTTTTAAAATAATTTTAGAGGAATGATCCAAGATAAAGGAAATTGATTTTCCTTACTTAAATCAAATATCCAGATGAAAAATATTTTTGAACAAAAAAGAAGAAGAAAAGCTAGACTAAAAAATCTAAATATTTTTTTTGCTTTTGAAATCGTTCGGCTGCCCCTTTGCTTGAGAGAAAACTCTCTCTTCTTCCTTTGTAAAAATGCAGCTCCCTCACCAAATAAAGACTGAAAACTTATTTGATTTAGAGGATCGTCCCAAAACAGAAAGGACAAATTGTTCTTTCAATTTTTCCTTCCCAAAAACTATACCAAATTGTGAAAGAAAATGGAAAAATGGACTGTAATTGACAGAGAAACGCAGACAGGGCGACCAACTAGCCGCGGGTGGAACCCCGCGACGCGCGCCCCCATGGGCTATGGGCGTGTGTCACGGCAGTAGGCACACGCCGCCCTTGTGCGGGCGCGGCCTGCACGCGTGGCATGCGAAAAAAGTAAAAATAAAATAAAATAAAATAAAATAAAAAAATAAGAGTAAAAATGTAAATTTTTGAATTAAAATTTTTAGAAGAACAAGGGAGATTTTCGACAAGGATGACATCATTATTGACACCTCTACTTGTAACAAGTATCTTTTCATCATCGGGTAATCCTGATCTTGGATCGCCTCGGGACCCGGTGTTTACACTCTGCACTGATTTCAAGCCAACACACACCCCCAACCCAATCATGCAGTACTCTACTATCAACACTCATATACATTCAAGATAGGCTCAAAATCACACTTGCCTCAAAATTTAAGAAAAACATATGCGCCAAGCAGGCTAATCTTCACGACTCGTGAAGGACTTCAGGTGTCGTGAAGAGTCTCCCATCGAGCACCCCAAACACGAAAGAAAAAGAGCTCACACCCAGAAAAACGAAACAGAACAGAACTTGAAAATCAAATAAAGATCATGCGAAACTCATCTCCAAGACATACTAAAACAGATTTATAACAATCAAAACTCCACAACACTCACAAATCAAATAATCATAAACATTTAACATAGTGATCCGAACGAGGCAGATAAATAGACAACTCAACCAAAACATGCTCCCAAACTTGGAAACAGAAGCTTCAATCTGATCTCTTCAATATCCAACCTTCTCTTTACCTTTACTCTTCCTTCTATCTTCCGGTTCTTGCAAAAATTCAACAAAAACAAAAGCTCAGATAACCCAACAAGTAAAACCGTAAACACAACCTTCGAAAAACTGAAAACGGAGAAGAAGAAAATGATGCCAAACCGACCACTTACCTCAGAACCAGCTCAAAAACTCAACAAATCCAACTCAAAACTTGAAGAATTCCACAAGGGAAGGTTGAGAGCAGAAATTTTGGAAAAGGAGAAAGAAAATGTGAAAGAGCAAGAATGAAGGATGCTTCTACGGGAAGCAAGTTCTTTTCTGCCCTCCTTCCCCTCTCTCTCTTTCACATCCTCATTAATGCTCCCAACTACCAAAGCCACTTGTCACACTCCAATTGGACTCCTAAAACAAATATCTTAACTTATTTCTTCACTTTAAAAATTTAATTAACTCTTCAATTAGGTCCTAAAAATTTCAATTCCAAAAACTCAAATACCGAAAATACTTCAAATTTTTGGCTAAAACAAAAATTTCGCTAAGGCCCTTTTTGGGTTGTTACAAGAACCATGAACTTAGATATGCATCGCACATTCCGTATTCAAACACAATATCCAATATAATTTGATATAGCAAAAATACAATTTAATGATACTAGATATGTGAAATGACACTAAATAATATTTAAAAGCAATAATAAACTAAAAGGGGAACAAAAACAAAGAAAACCAAAGAACTTCAAAAACTGGAGACAGAGACATTTTACACGGCGGTATGACATTTCCTTACCGCCGTGTAAGAAATCCTACACGGGGGTAAGGCAAAACCATACCGCCGTGTAACATGCCCCACACATGAGGCAAAATGATTTTACACGGCGGTATGGAAAAACCATACCACCGTGTAAAATGCACAGCTCCTAAATCTCACAAGACAGAATGATTTTACACGGCGGTATGGAAAGATCCTTACCACCGTGTAAACTCGCGGGTAAGAATTTTTGGGAAATTCTCACGATTCACACGGGGGTATGACAAAACCATACCGCCTTGTGGGTCGACAGAAACCCAGAAATGCCCAGATTTCAACCCAACTCACACTCAAAAACAACACATCCTAAAATTGAACATTTAAAACATCAAAACCAACTTAAGACTCACCTTTTAATACTCTTAACACCTAAGAAAACACATTATAAGCATAGTTAACAATCAAAACCCAAAACCAGCAATTATGAATCACATTTCAACCCACACAACATTTAAACTAACAAAATCACAATCTAACATTTCTAGCACAATAACTCAAAATCTCATAGCACTTAAACCAGCCTAAATTTCATCAAACATGCCAATTTCCAAAAAATTTACCAAAGACCAAAAACATCACAATGCAATAGATTCCCAAACCTAATATTCCTTTGCTCCTAATTTAGTGAGCACCACTACTACTCGCGTTCTCCTTTCCCTTGGGATCGCGAGGAGGCTCAACTAAGCACAACATCCAAAATCACACCAAACAACAAACCCTAAATCAAAACTCAAACCAGCAAAGAAGGAGAAAAGATGAAGAAGAAGAAATGCAGCAAAACTTACCAAATGGAGGTTGAGAAGTGATCAATTCACACCAAAGACACTTGAATACAAGCTAGAGCACTCAAATGGAGAGAAAAAATAAGAAGGGAACTAGAGAGAAGAGGGAAATGGGAAAGAGATGGAAATTTCTGCTTTCCCTTCTCTCTCTCTCCTTCTATAACCCTTTTCCTAACCCTAGCCACATGTCACTTTCTCATTGGTGGAATTTGACCACTCACACCATACCGACATGCACTACACCACACATAATACTAACTTTACTAATTCACACCCTACTAATAAATATGCACCCACAAAATATGCATTATACCCAAATTGCCCTTCACACATGTCAAAACTCTCATACATGATAGGAGCTTAATTGAGGTATAATTTAGTATATATTTTCTATGCATTTATGAAATTAATCATGTAATTGTGTGTATATTTGATGTTATATGTGTTAGTTTATGTTTATTTGTATTAGATTGCATGTTTTTGTGTTTACTGGTGCTTTTAGGTGAAAAATGGTGTTTTTAGGTGAAAAATGAAGAGAAGAAGCATGGATCAAGAGAGCAGAGAAGGGTCATGACTAGTGATGCTAGATCACTAGTCGTGACTGGCGAAGAAGAAGGAGGAAAAGAAGAAGAGGAGCTGAGGAAGTAGGGTCACGAGTCGTGAAAGACCATCACGACTCGTGACGACATAGAGAGGCCAGGAAAGAAAGAAAAGAAAAGAGAAAGGGAAGAGAAGGCGAGATGTGAGCACCGGTCACGACTCACACGCGAAGTCACGACACGTGATGGGAGATTGCGACTCGTGAGTGGCCAGAGAGAAGAAGAGAAGCGAAAGAAGAAAAGAGAGAAAGGAAAAGGGGAGCGCGTTCTGTCGCGAGTGCGACAGAGACGACCATTGGGACAGTTTTCTGCCAAAACTCACTTGAAAAGTCACCTCCTTTCACCAACAATTACAACCATTCTCAAGGGACATCTCTAAGAGACACAAACTTTAAATTATCATCTATAAATACTTAGTTTTACTGTAATTTTAGATATATGGAATTTTAGTTAAGTAATTTTCTGTATTTGGTAAGACAGATTTATAGTAAAAGTTCTTAGTTAGTTTTCATATTTTGAAGACGAAGATCAAGGAGAAGAAAATATATTTGAAGAGTTGGGAAAAGGGTTGAAGGACTTCTATCTTAATCTCTTATCTTTTATTTCCTCTCTGAACATTTAATGAATATTAATCTGATGAATTTGTTCATTATTAACATTTTTTAATTCCATCTACTTTAAGAGTCTTTGAATGCAGATTTTATATTAGTATCTTTTGCATAATCTTTATAAGTTAAAGTAATTTGAAAGTTTTCTTTATCTGAAATCTAATAGAATTTCATTGTCAAAATGTATTTTGAGAAATCGGTATATTGAGATAATTGCTATAGGTTGGCTTTTATTCTTGGAATATGTAATTAGAAACCTTTAATTCATTAATGAAAATTGTGAATTGGAATTTTAATTGCATGTTTTAGGCATTTTGATTCATGTCGAGAGAGTGAGTTAAAAATATATTCCAACTTGGCTTGCATGAAAAGATGAATAAATGTTGATAAGAACGATGAAATAAAGTTCATTATCTGTAGTTCTTCGTTATATATTTTATCTTCTTCTGATTATCCATAACTAGGCTTCATTAGTTCATTTGTTAAGATAGTTTAAAATCACTTTTCCATTAATTTATCATTGTAAACAAAGTTAAAATTAGGTAGTAATAGTGTGTAAATCACGTTCCTCGTGGGATTGATATCTTAAGTACTATTGCGGTACACCGTATACTTGCGGTCAGTAGCATCTATAGAAAATGCTCAACAAGTTTTTGGTGCCGTTGCCGGGGAACGGTTGTGTAGACACCGGGTCCCGAGTAGCCTTGATCAGGATTACCCGATGATGAAATTTAGCTATGCCGGCTTATAGGCAAAAAGATTGGAGCTCAGAAGTGATTTTCCTTGTCTTTTCGGTGAGTAAAAAGGGTATTTTAAAAATATTTTAAAAATATTTTTTAAATTATTTTGAAGAAGAAAAAGTGTGTTTTAGATTGGTGGTATTTTATAAAAAAAAAAAAAAAAAAAAAGGTGAAAAATGATGGAAAAATGTTGAAAATAAAATAGGGGAAAATAATCGCGACGAAAAGGCGACGGCCAAGGGTCGTCGCGAATTTCCGTGCGCGGACACGCTCCGCACGTCCGACGCCCTTGGCGTCGGTCGCTCCGCGCGTCCGACGCCCTTGGGGTCGGTCGCTCCGCGCAAGCGACACGCAGGGCGTCGCTCGCCCCGCGCACGTCGTGCATGGAAACTCCGCGCAAATCGCGCGGAAACGTGCGCGACGCGCACGATCTCTCGCCCCTGACGCCGATCCTCGCCCCACTTCGCCCATTTCGCCCATTTTTCGACCCAAACACGATTTTTAGCGGTTTTTGGACGGTTTTGGGTGGTTTTTGGGTAGTTTTTGAGGGTTAAAAACACTAGAAAAATTCAGAAACAGGGGAGGACGAATCATGAACATTTTGGGGAAAAAAAACTGAATTTTGGAGCTTTGAGTTGAGAGAAAAAAATCCATCTTACACACTTGTTTCCAAGAGCTTTTCTTCAAGTTTTCAAGCTATTTTCTAAGGATTTTCACAAGAGAAGACAAGGAATTCAACACTTCTATCTTCAATTCTTCAAAACTGAATTTGAGGGTAATTATTCTTGGCTTTACTCATTAATTCTCTTGTTAATTTCATTTATTTTGGCTTCCAATTAACATATCAAACATGTAAATTCTCTTAGTCTCCATATTCTTCTTCTTATTTTTTTTATCTTCAATTATTCATATAACAAATAAGTTTTTTTAAATTCTATTATCTTTTTTTTCATGTCAAATTATTCTTTATTCATGTAATTATGCATGTTTTAGGTTGTAAATACCTTTAATTTCTTAATGCTATATCATGTCTATTATTATGCTTTCTTTTGCATGTATGAGTGTTATAATCATTATTCTATGCTAGTCATGCATGTTAAGTTGTGTTATTCTCATGTTACATTTTTAATTCATGTCTTAACTATAGTAAAATTGATTGTCACTAATTTTCCATGCACGTTAATTACTAATATTAATAAGTTGCATGTGCCATGATACTTTCTCACCTTATGCATGTTAAATTGCATCTTAATTATTCTATGCATGTTAAATTGCATCTTAATTATTCTATGCATGTTAAATTACATCATGATTATTTATGCATATTATATTTTCATGGTACATATTATCTTTTTATGTCATATTATCTTGTTGGCTTAATCACTAACATGAATTTCTCTTGTTTTATTTTTGGTTGCACATCATTGTTTTTACTTTCAATTGAGCATCCATGCACACGAAGGAGGAGTTGCGGGGTTTGGTATTTCCTTTATACATTTTTAATTCTCATTTCGTTTATATTTTTAATTTCCTTGTATATATTCATTGAATAAAATGTTTTCCTATGCGCACCTAAATAAAAATCACAAAAATAGTTTTACTAAATTAGTTTAGATTTTTCATAATAAAATGGGACCAATGTCCTAGTTTTCATCCCAAATAAAATTACCACATCCAAAATATTTTCTTTAATTGAGCATGCGGGGACCAAAGTCCTCATAGTTAATAAATTCCCCGGTTTTATGTATGTTTGCACTTTTAAATGGGAGTTGTATTCCGCTCCTTGTATTATTGTAATTTATCGCTTTGACATTTATTTTGCTCATTTATTGCTTTCAAAATGTGAATAAATGCGCCTTAAATTAATTGCATTGTGTGGAGAGAAAGCGAATTAATGACAATTAAAATTCAATCATAAACTAATTGAGGTAGAAATAGATGAGAAATCCCGGACCCAGCTCTGGTCTTTGGGCTCGAGAGGTTAGAGGTTATCCTCCAAAATACTTCTTGGGTCACGAGACTTTAGCGCTAATCCTAGGCCTCATGGCCCAACATGGATACTAAGCGCAGTCTTAGGCTCTCCGAGGCGAGAGTAACTTTCCCAATGTTCTATTGGGTGGCGACTCCATGATACCTCCTTGTTGCCCAACATAGACGCACTTGCGATTTATCGCAAGATGTCAACGGACCCGCAAATGCCCCGATCGCCCACGTGCGGGCGGTCCGAAAGGGCGGCGCTCGGGATCCGGCGCGCGTCACAGGTTGTTTTGCCATTATGAATCTTTATTTATAATTTTGGATTACAATATTTTGTTTTTTTTAATTTGTTAGTTTGTTTAGTTTAACTTTGTGTTTTTTTTTTGGTTTTACAGGATTTGAAAGGTCATGCCTAGTACAAGGAGTTCTTTAGAAGAGCTTGAACCCTTGAATCCTGAAATTGAAAGGTTTTTGTCAAGTAACCGAAAATCCAATAGAAAGAAGAACAAAAATAAGGGATCAATTATCATGGCTGAATAACAAAATCCACCAAGATTGATGGACTTTGCTACACCTGCTTTAAGTGGTGCTCAACAAGGAGTGGTAAGGCCAATGGTAAATGCAAATCAATTTGAGATTAAACCATCTTTATTACAAATGATTCAAAATAGTATACAATTATATGGTTTGGCAAATGAGGATCCTAATGCTCATTTGGCCAACTTTCTTAAGATATGTGATACCTTTAAGATAAATGGGGTTTTGGCTGATGCAATCAAACTTAGGCTTTTCCCTTTCACTTTGAAAGATAAGGCCAAAGCTTGGTTGAATTTGCTAGCAAGGGGATCAATTACTACTTGGGACCAATTGGCCCAAGCATTTTTATCCAAATATTTTCCCTTGGCTAAAACAGCCAAAATCATAAAAGATATCACTACATTTGTTCAAAATGACAATGAATCATTATATGAGGCTTGGGAAAGGTTTAAAGAGTTGCAAAGGATGTGTCCACACCACAACCTTCCAAAGGAGCTGTTGATGCAAACCTTCTATAATGGAGTTAATCCTACCACAAGAGGGACTATAGATGCTGCAGCTGGTGGCTCCTTGATGAGGAAAACTACTGAAGCAGCTTTTGAATTGTTGGAGGAAATGTCAATGAACAATTGTAGGTGGCCTCCTGAAAGAGTGAGGGAGTATAATAATTCTAATGCTAGGGGGGTACATTCAATAGATTATATGGTTGTATTACAAGCCCAAATTGAAGCATTGAATCATAGAGTTAATAGCATAAGTATGGGTGGTAATTCATCAAATGCATGTAATGTTTGTGGTCAACAAGGGCATAAGAGTGACAATTGCAATTTAGGCATGGTTAATAAGGAAGAACAAGTTAATTTTATTCAAGGCCAAGGGTGTGGTAATCCTTATTCTAACACCTATAACCCTAGTTGGAGGAGTCATCCTAATTTTTCATTGGGTGATAATAATAATAATAACCAAAATAGGGGAGTAGGATACCAACAACCACAAGATAGGTTTGGTGCTTTTTAAGGGAAGATCGATAAGTTTATTAAGGAGATTAATTATAAGATGAATTCTTAAGATGAAAATCAAAAGAAACTTGAAGCAAAAGTTGACCAAATTACTAAAAATCATGCTTCATCTATTCATAATCTTGAAATTCAATTGGGACAATTAGCTAGTTCTTTACCTTCTAGGAGTCTAGGATCTCTTCCAAGTAATACAGAAGAAAATCCTAGGGGCCACATGAAACAATAATATTTTTGTTCTCTTGTTTAGGTTGCTTAATTAGATTTTCTTTGTGTATGTAATTTTTTTTATTTTAAGTCATTTTATATTAATTTGTTAATTAATTTTTACTATTATTAATATAGTTAATTTTTGTTCTACAGGTCAAATTAGTAAGAATAGGTGTTATTTTTCTTTTTTTTATATATAAAAAAAGCGATTTTTGCAGACGTTGTATTCTGTCGCGAGTGCGACAACAATCGCAATCGCGACAGAATGAACAAGGTTGCGCTTGAGGTTGCTATTGCGATCGCGACAAAAGGCGATGATGCACATTTCAGGTAGGTAGATGTTCATCTTCACATGTCGTGACATCCAGGCTCGACTCCTGATGGGGTGGACGTGCTGAGGAGAGTTCGGCTAGGTAAGTGAGGAGCATCACGAGTCGTGACTCTGCCTCACGACTCATGACGCGTGATTCCCATTTCAGGTAAGTTTTTAGTTTATTTTATTTACTTCTTAATTTTCCATTTATTTGCATTAAATTTTCTTTTTCCTCATATTACTATTTTACTTTTCATTAATTTAGCTTAACTTAACTTTAATTTAACTTTAATCCCCTTAACTCACATAGATTAAAAAGTAAACGAGGGAAATTTTAAATTCAAAACCCTAAAACGTGACCTCTGTTATTCTTTCTTTTCTTTTTATTTCACTTAACTTGTTATATTTTCCTCATTTTTCTTCTTAGCATTCTAGGTCACGAGTCGCAATCCAGTATTCGACTCTTAATCTTCATAATTCTTAGACTTTTCTTCTTCCTTCATTCCAGCATTTTCGAGCTTTCATACTCTATTTGTCCTACATTATTCTCGTTCTTCATTCCAGCATTCTCTTTCTATTTATTCTCTTCCATATTCTTAGGGTTTACAGGATTTTACTGCCATTTTTGGGCTCGTAACTTTCTTTTCATTTTTCTTTGTTTCATTTTCTTTTTCATTTTTTCTTTCCCTTAACGCACTTACTTTCGGCATTTTTCACTTCTTCGTTTGCAGTTTATTCTCTGTTTACATTTTTTTTTCTTTTTTTCTTTTTCTCTTCTCTCTATTTGGTTTTTCTTTTCGTGCGTTTGGATTTGTAAATTTCTTTCATTGTATTTGGATTTACTTCCCCATATTTTTCAATCTTTGTTTTCACAACACAAATATGGTAAGAACCAAAAACCCATCCATTTCAAGAATTGAACAAGCAAGGCAGGAGGCTGAAGAGGGTGACATTTCTGATTCCTTTGGTGCTGGATTTCCCATATTTTCTGTGGATGAAGGTAGTCAATTTCTTACTCTTTGTGACAGAAAATTTTCACAATGTAAGTATTTCCCATCAAATTTGTTAGAGCAAGTGGGCATGTTAAATACTGTGAATGAGATGTTGGCTAACTGTGGCTTCCTTAGATTTGCCAATATGCATGAAGATATTTATCCTGATTTAATGCTTGAATTTTATACATCTTTGAAAAAGAATGAGGATAATGAATATTGGATTGATTTTCGTTTGGATGGTAAAGCACACACTCTGACTTATTTTATGATGAATCGTATGTTTGGATTTTCACAAACTGGTTTGTTTGATCCACCAAAATCTTTTAAACCTAATAGATTTTGGACCTTTTTAACTGATTTGCAAACACCATATAAAGCTAGAGATGCTAAATTAATGTTTATTAAAGATTTAAAATATTGGGTTTTGCACAAGATTTTTGCTTCTTTGATTTTCAACAGGTCTGAATTTAATAGAGTTTCTCTTAATGAACTCTTTTTGATGTGGTGTGTACATAAAAGAAAGGATGTGTGTTGGTCTTATTGGGTTGTAAGTCAGTTGTTGAATTGTGTTGGTAGACATGAATCACCTATAACTCATGGGCATATCATTACCGTTCTTGCAAGAAATTTAGATGTTGATTTTCATTGTTATCATAGACATCGCCTTGTATTTATTTTACTAAACATCTTTTTGTTCATGGAGAAGTTGTCAGTAATGATTTTTAGGACATTCCATCACATTCGAGGTCTTGTTAGAGGGACATTACTAGATCCTCTGCGCCACAAGTAGAGGCACAAGAAGAAGAGGGTGGTGATGAGGGGGCAAGTGAAGATGAAATTCTGCTTGATGTTCCAGTAGATGTGGCTGCTGCCCCAGATATTGGCTCATCTAGCCATAACACACCAATGATGTTATCTCATATGCAAGATCAACTTTCTTTTATAGCGCGAAGGCAAAGGCGGTTGGAGTACAAGTTTGATAACTTCCTCACACACGCTGGATTTGTGGTTCCATCACCTCCACCTTCACCATGATAGGGGAGTGTTTCTTTTCTTTTCTTTATTTTATTTCTTTCTTTTAATTGTTTGTTTTGTTTCATTTCTTCACATTGAGGACAATGTTAGTTCTATGTGTGGGGGAGCGAGTGTGTTGTGTTGTTTATGATTGCTTATACTTTATAAGTTTTTGTATGTGTTTTGTATGTTAATTGCATGATTATTTGTGTGTTTTAGTTTTTCAATTAGGTTCTTAGTAAGTTTTATTATAAAGTATTATTCTTTTGGTATATTATATAGGTTGTTAAGTCAATTATTTTTTATGCTCATTTTTATCAGTTTTTCAAAATTTTTGGCATGTGTTTTAAGTTTTTCAAGTTATTTTTTTTTACTTCTTTCAACATTATAGATTATTTAATCTCTTTACTAACTATGTTTGTAAAGTTAGAATTTGCTCATTTAGTTTAAAATTTTAAGTTTCTAGTTACCTATGGAAACTATAGCCATAATACTTACCTTATTTCCTTTCAATAATGGATGAGGACTTGGAAAAGAAAAAGAAAAATCATAAGTGGGATGGAGCATAAAATGCACCCACCAAATTCAAAAATAAATAGCAAGATGTGTTGGGTTTCTACGGAATTAAATCACATTAAACGCAGCGGAAAATTCGAAACCCGAAACAGGATCCAAGTATTTTCGATTGATTCAAAAAGGAAGAGATTGAATTACTAACCTTTAGAACGAAATAACTCCTTTGAATGCGAACTGAAGACGCTGCCTTTACGCGAACGTCCTCTATCGGTATCCACACGCACGAACAAAAGATCAGAAATCGCAGGGGTGCTAGCTCCCTTGAATGCGAATGGATTTTCTTTACTTTCTTTCTCAAAGAATAACGATGGCTGTGTTTTCTTTTCTTTCTTTCTAAATAGAGAAAACTGGCTCTGTTTCTTTTCTTTCGTTTTTTCAAGGAAGAAAGATTGCGGCCACACTAATCCCTGTTATTCTTAATAACGTGATTAGTGTTTTATTTAGGGTTAAACTCCTTTTCTACATATATCCCATATATAATTATATATATATTTCAAATCTTTTTCCTCTCAGGAAAAGATAAATAATGATATTATCTCTTAATTCAAAATTAAGATATAATATATATATATATATACATATATTTATATATATATATTTATTTATTTATTATTCTAAATAATAAGAAATAATATATTAATACATATTATTATCTCATATTCAAAATAAGAGATATTTATATGTATAAATATATATATATATAAATATGTAATTTCGAAATTAAATATAAATACCTATATTTATATTTTATTCCGAAATAACCCAATAAAATCCATTCTGTTCATTTTGCTCTTGGTGTGTGACCCAATAGGTTTATATTATGTTGGCAGTGGACCTAATCCCATAAAAGCCCACAAGTCATAATTGGTCTCTAGCAAGACATTATGACTACCCAAATAATATAAATATCGTTAGTCCGATTTTAACCTTGCAATAGAACATGTTATTATCCTTTTGTCACACGATATCTTGTTCGAACATAAGTCATGGTCCATGTCAAACTTAAATTGTTCAAACATATAATTTCTCGATCACCAAGTAGACTGATAAATTCAAATGACATTGATCACACTATCAATTCATTTGAGCACGGCCATGCATTTTACAGTCCTACTTATCGAGGGGCCCAATAGATATCTCTCTCATAAGAGAGGGACAAATTCCATCTTGATTATTCACTTTCCTCCTCATAATTCTCATTATGTCCGATCATAAACTTTATAATTATCCTATTAAAGATAACGTTTGATTATGTCAAAACATAATGATCCTTATGTAGGAAACTATGATAACCTCAGGTCAAAGGATTCAATAATATATCTATTATAAGATCACTTATGACATTAACCCATGAAGTGATCTTATAGTGGGTCTATCCAGTACTTTGTTCTCTAGCAAGTACATATAGATTTGAATTATATCAACATATATAATCATCCCATGATTATCAATGCAAATCTATACTAGTCTTAATTTATCTTTATGCCCTTTATTGATAAATGACTAGGGACAACATGAATAACGTTGTTATTCATAAACATTACAATAATGTAACATGCCAATAATATCAATGCGAAGAAAACCATTATATAAATGAAAAAGTAATGATTACATCAAGGTCCAAATGCTTGGCCTAGGGCATAACCACTAACAAGATGTACATCCAAAATTGTAAAAATATGGGATGGAGCGTAAAATGCACCCATATTACCTTCTCTTGCTATGCATGGGATTAAATGAAAAAAATATATATACCCATGTAAAACAAAAAGAAAAATCAAAAAGAAAATAAAAAAAGAGAAAGTCTAAAAATGGCATGAGATTGGATTAAGGGTAAGTGAGCTTGAACTATCCTATATGCAGCTAGCAATCTTAGATTTTTTAACTTTTATGATCAATTTTCTCTCTTTGATTCATGTTCAGTTCTTGAAACTTTATATTCTTTATGTTGGAAGTAGTAAAGTTAGATGACTTGTTGAATTTCCAATACATACTTTGAATTTTGATTTACTGATATGTGTGAGTGTTTGAGATGGTTGATCTTTGCAATTTTAGAATATATGCTGAATGGACAGTGCTATATAATTATATTTACTAGCTGTTAAATTTTCTTATTTCTTTTCTCTTGCTTGGGGACAAGCAAGGATTAAGTGTGGGGGAATTTGATAGGAGCTTAATTGAGGTATAATTTAGTATATGTTTTCTATGCATTTATGAAATTAGTCATGTAATTGTGTGTATATTTGATGTTATATGTGTTAGTTTATGTTTATTTGTATTAGATTGCATGTTTTTGTGTTTACTGGTGCTTTTAGGTGAAAAATGGTGGTTTTAGGTGAAAAATGAAGAGAAGAAGCATGGATCACGAGAGCAGAGAAGGGTCATGACTAGTGATGCTAGATCACGAGTCGTGACTGGTGAAGAAGAAGGAGGAAAAGAAGAAGAGGAGTTGAGGAAGTACGGTCACGAGTCGTGAAAGACCATCACAACTCGTGACGACTCAGAGAGGCCAGGAAAGAAAGAAAAGAAAAGAGAAAGGGAAGAGAAGGCGAGACGTGGGCACCGGTCACGACTCACACGCGAAGTCACGACACGTGATGGGAGATTGCGACTCGTGATTTGCCAGAGAGAAGAAGAGAAGCAAAAGAAGAAAAGAGAGAAAGGAAAAGGGGAGCGCGTTCTGTCGCGAGCGCGACAGAGACGACCGTTAGGACAGTTTTCTGCCAAAACTCACTTGAAAAGTCACCTCCTTTCACCAACAATTACAACCATTCTCAAGGGACATCTCTAAGAGACACAAACTTTAAATTATCATCTATAAATACTTAGTTTAACTGTAATTTTAGATATATGGAATTTTAGTTAAGTAATTTTCTGTATTTGGTAAGACAGATTTATAGTAAAAGTTCTTAGTTAGTTTTCATGTTTTGAAGAAGAAGATCAAGGAGAAGAAAATATATTTGAAGAGTTGGGAAAAGGGTTGAAGGACTTCTATCTTAATCTCTTATCTTTTATTTCCTCTCTGAACATTTAATGAATATTAATATGATGAATTTGTTCATTATTAACATTCTTCAATTCCATCTACTTTAAGAGTCTTTGAATGCAGATTTTCTATTAGTATCTTTTGCATAGTCTTTATAAGTTAAAGTAATTCGAAAGTTTGCTTTATCTGAAATCTAATAGAATTTCATTGTCAAAATGTATTTTGAGAAATCGGTATGTTGAGATAATTGCTATAGGTTGGCTTTTATTCTTGGAATATGTAATTAAAAACCTTTAATTCATTAATGAAAATTGTGAATTAGAATTTTAATTGCATGTTTTAGGCATTTTGATTCCTGTCGAGAGAGTGAATTAAAAATATATTCCAACTTGGCTTGCCTGAAAAGATGAATAAATGTTGATAAGAACGACGAAATCAAGTTCATTATCTTTAGTTCTTTGTTATATATTTTATCTTCTTCTGATTATCCATAACTAGGCTTCATTAGTTCATTTGTTAAGATAGTTTAAAATCACTTTTCCATTAATTTATCATTGTAAACAAAGTTAAAATTAGGTAGTAATAGTGTGTAAATCACGTTCCTCATGGGATCGATATCTTAAGTACTATTGCGGTACACCATATACTTGCGGTCAGTAGCATTTATAGGAAATGCTTAACAATACACATAGCAAACATAGCTCAAACTATTAGGGGGGAATCGGGGTGTTACAGTGTTACACATAAGACATTGCTCTATCATGCCTGCGATAGACCTTAACATACCATTCTGTCACGCTCACGGCACAAGTCGCGCATGCGATAGAACACAAAAAGACTTCTATTGCACTTACGTTCGCGACAGAACACTACCTGATGAATTTTGCTCTATGGAGTCCTCTATCAAGCTTGCAGCCCTTGTCGCGCTCGTGACAGAACATGAACTTAATGTTCAAAACTCCAACTTCACTCACCTCATTTCAAGCACTTTCCATATTCACATGTATGACTTCTATAACCAACCAAAACACCATTTTTGGCCAACATGGCCTTCTAACCAAATAATCATCTACTTGTTAACTTCCTAATAGCATAAACCCTAATACATTTAGACTCAAAATCAAGAAGTTATGGCCAAAGGGAACATAACTGCTCTAAAGGCCTTCATATAGAATTTTAGCTACACTTATGGACAATTTTGAATACCTTAAAGTCCTTAAAACAAAAGGACTATTTCTACAACAATTAAAGACATGGACATTGTAATCCTAACCCAATTAAGCTCACTCATTTTAAAGTTGTAAAACTCATTTTATGACATAAACAGTACCAGTAGGTCAAGATGAACCTCAAAACCATTTTTACCCTATCAAGCTCATCAAGCTTCAAACCAACCTAATTGGTATAGCCATTTCTCCAAACTCAAACTATTCTACTATAACACATGCATGAACATTTCAGAATATCCAATTACATAATAAGAGTTCATCAATTCAACAATTACACAGCAATTAGTCAAGTCTTTAAAAATAGGATTTCATGAGTATAGTTCCATAAATTATTAGAAATCAATTTAGCATAACAAGCTCATATTTTCAACTCAATTCAGCACCAACACAATTACACATTTTTAGATATACAAGCAATCAATTTAACACATAACATTTAGTTTCCAAAACCTCAAACTCCTTTGCTCCAAAGAGCTCACTTTGCACTAGGCTCTTCAATCTTCTCCTTTTCCTTATATTTTCTTATGTCATCCACTACAACACACATCCAATTTCCAGAATTGGACCAAAGAATCAATTCCAAATCCATACAAAAAGGGAGAAGGGGAAAGAAAAAGAACCTAATATAACTACTTACCTTGATTAGCCAAAAACACCACTCAACTTAGAAATCAACTCAATTAACCAATCAACATAAATTAATAAACTAAAGGCTGAAGATGGTGAAGCACGAGAGAAGAAGAAGAAGAAGGAGGAGAAGAAGAAGAAGAAGAAGAAGAAGAAGAAGAAGAAGAAGAAAAAGAAGAAGAAGAAGAAGAAGAAGAAACAGAAGAAGAGCAGAAATGGAGTAAACAAACAAGAGAAGGATTGCCAAGAATGAGACAAATTCTGCCTCACAAATCCCCTTATATTGCATCTTGAAGATGAGTTGGCAAAGCCAACACATGCCACATGGAATGCACTTACTTTCTTAATCATGATTAGCTTAAACTAATCCCACTTAGCCTTAATTAATCCTTCCTTTCACTTAACTAATTTGTTTCTTGCAATTAAGTCCTCTTTTTCAATTACACTTAAATTCAAAATTAGGAACCCTAAACCCAACTTGTTCAATTACCCTAATTAAGCAAAATGCTACCAGGGTAGATTTTGGGTCATTACAACTCTCTCTTTATTAAAAAGAATTGAGTCTGCGAAATTTATAGCTGTACTAAACAGATGAGGATATTGAGCTTTCATAACTGATTCAGGTTCCCAGGTTGCTTCCTCGATACCATGATGTTGCAAAAGTACTTTCACTAACGGAATTTGCTTATTCTGAAGTTGCTTCACTTTTTGAGCCAACACTACTTTAGGTTTTTCATCATAGGAAAAATCTGGTTGTACTTGTTCATCTTGCACTGGTATGATGTGAGATTCATCTGAATGGTACCTTCGAAGCATATACAGATGGAATACATCATGTAGCTTAGCCAAAGCTGGTGGCAAAGCTAATCGGTAAGCTACCGGGCCAATTCTTTCAAGTACTTTATATTGTCTAATAAATCTCGAACTCAGTTTTCCTTTCTTCCCAAACCGATGCACTTTTCTCCATGGTGATACCTTTAAGAAGATTTTGTAACCCACTTCATATTCTATATCTTTTCTTTTTAACTTTGCATAGGACTTTTGTTGGTCAATTGTAGTTTTTAACCTTTATCGAATCACCTGTACTTTCTCTTCAGTGTCTTTGACTAAATTCAGACCAATTACATTGTGCTCGCTCAATTCTGTCCAACAAATAGGAGTGTGACACTTTCTACCATAGAGAGCTTTATACGGTGCCATGCCAGCACTTGTCTGGTAATTGTTATTGTATGCAAACTCCATCAAGGAGATGTACCTATCCGAACTCCCAGGAAAATCTAAGACACAACCTTGAAGTAAATCTTCTAACACATGAATTACTCTTTCTGATTGCCCATCAGTCTGATTGACCACTCACACCCTACCAATATGCACTACACCACACACAATGCTAACCTCACTAATTCACACCCTAGTAACATACATGCACCCACACAATATTAAAACCCACAAAACATGCATTATACCAAAAATGCCCTTGACACATGTTAAAACTCTCACACATGCACACATACACATAGCAAACATGGCTCAAACTATTAGGGGGGAATCGGGGTGTTACAACTCTCCCCTACTAACAAGAATTTCGTCCTCAAAATTCTCACCTAAACTGAACAAATGCGGATACTGAATCCTCATCGTCGCCTCTAGCTCCCAAGTCGCTTCCTCGACTCCTTGATGTTGCCAAAGAATCTTGACCAAAAGGACTTGCTTATTTCTTAACTGTCTCACTTCCAGAGCTACAATAGCCTTCGGATCTTCATCATAGGAGTAATCCGGCTAAATTTGAACATCTTGAACTAATAACACATGAGACGGATCCGATCTATACCGTCGATGCATGGAAACATGGAATACGTCATGCATCTTAGCTAACTCCATCGGTAAAGCCAACCTATAAGCTACCGGACCAACTCTATCCAAAATCTCAAAAGGTCCAATGAACCAATGTAACACCCCCTACCCATACATAGGCGAACCCATCCGCATCGAAGTGAGATGCCGTATGAGCAGGGGTCACCACACAGATCGATACAAAAAACATACATTCAATCACAATATACATACTAAAAATACAGCAGAAATTAAAACATTTGGAAACATCAGAATGATCATTCATTAATATAACAAAAGTCATTAGAATAATGTGCTGATCACAACTAATAATACAAAATAGTTACATAGTCATAATATACAAGGCGAAAGCTGTACAAAATAATACATAGAGGGTTCTATTACAAAATAATCGTACTACAAAAATAAAGCCCTAACACTAATCCCTCTGTGTTGGCTTGACTAGCAGCGACTCTCCCAAAAGCTATACACCTTCCGCACCTGCACGGGTGAAAACACAGTGCTAAGCGATAACGTTTAGTGGGGAAATAAACAATAATATATGGACGGCCATTCACAATGGTCGTTAAGGCAAATCACATACGATAATAGCATGTTGAATATCGTAAGATATAATCAGAAAAGAATTCCATTCATAACCATTCAAAGGTTCAATAACATATTCAAATGCCAACAACTCATATACTCATAATTAGAGTCAATCAGATTCAAATACTTATAATTAGAAACACTCAGATTCACATTCTTAGAAGCATATCACAAACAAACTATTCACCTGCTGACTCACAATAGTGGATAATGAGTGAATACTAAGGGTACCCGTGGGTACCAATCGAAAAGTAACATTACATTTTTCTCATTCAAAACATTTTACTGAGGGATCTTAAACAAGATCCTGACATACTGAGGTTCGCAAGGAACTAAACAGGGACCTGATCTGGGTCCAAAACTGAACTGAGGCTGCAGCTACTGACCTCTATTAGGCATGCCTAAGTATCCACTAGACTGACTCTTCGCAAGTTATGCATAATACAAATCATGTCCCAAATCATAGCATATCATTTATCATGAAGAATTCATAATATTGCACATATAAATAAGCATATTATATTGCATACAGGGTAAAAATTCATGAAGAAACCATTTGAAATTCATTTTAGAAGAGAAGGGCAAAATCGAAAAAATAGGGCAGGGAAAGTTCACTGTCGCGATCGCGATAAAGTCGTGCTTGCGACAGAATGGCATCGGACACGAGTTGTGCAGGTCCACCCGACTCGTGTCGATGCCCTGCTCCCCATCGCAAGTCTTTTTCTAAAGCATGACTTACTGCAACCAATCAGGAGCGCAAGTCGTGCTGCTCCAGCACGAGTCGTGCTAGTCCCTCTGAGTCACATGCAGTCTTCACGTATCGTGAAAAATCTTCAGGACTCGTGAAGACGCTCGCTCCCACGCCAATCCCTGCCTAGCTGTACGAGTTGAGCACATCGAAGACTGCACGAGTCGTGCTGCTTGACACGAGTCGGACGCCCCTCTTTCTTTAGTGCAAAAATCAATGTGAAATGGGACATCATGATTCTGTCATGCTCGCGATAGCATCATGACTCCCAATTACCAGAAAAACGCAGGGAAACTGAACTTTTTCGAATAAAACCCATTTTGACCCAAAATCAAACCAAACTCCCTCTTACCTTTTAATAAGCCTTCCACCATCACATATAACATAAAACATAACTTAAATCCACAATTTACACAATCAAAATCATGCTTAGAAAAATAAAACTTCTCAAGAACACAAACCCAGAAATTTTATGCAAATATTCATCAAACTTCAATAATTGCCCAATACTTCAACATTCATGCATCATAACTCAAATCAAATGATTACCCATAACATTAACACTATAAAATTCCTCATCAAACATCAATTTTCCAGAAATCACATGTAAATCACAAATCACACTTTACCATCAAAATCAATCAATTCCAAACAAATCCCAAACAAAATCCCAAACCTGTAACTCCTATGCTCCAAATGAATGAGCACCACTCCCACTAGCCTTCTCCTTTCCTTTGTGTTTGCGAGGAGGCTCAACTAACCAAGAACACCCAACAAAACTACAAATACAAAACCTAAATTAAAACCCAATCTAAACAAAACAAGAACACAAGAAGAAGAAGATGAAGAAGAAGAAGAAGAAATGCAGCAAAACTTACAAAATGGAGGTTGAGAGATGATCAATTCCCACCAAAAACTCTTGGATCCAAGCTAGGGCACTCTTGAAATGAGAAAAGGAAGAAGAGAAATAGAGAGAAGAGGAGAAACGGGAGGGAGGAAGCAAAAATCTGCTTTCCTTTTTCTCTTTCTTCTTCTATTTACTCTTTTCCTAACCCTAGACACATGTCACTTCCTTATTAGTGGAGATTGACCATTCATACCCAACAAGCATGCACTACACACACACAATGCCATCCTCACTAGAGCACACCCTACTAACATGTGAACATGCACACACTATCACAACCTAACATAGCACACCCTAATAACCTTTGGATAACTCGCTCGGACTGACCATATGTCTGAGGATGAAGCGCTGTGACGCGCGCCGAACCCGATACAACCCAGCAAGGGCCCTCTCTTTGAATCCGCTTTAGGATTCGAGGTATGAAAGGTTCGCGTCTCTTGATCATGGGCGCCATGAGGCATCATCGGTGTATCCCTCCCAATAGAACATTGGGGAGAATAACCTAGCCTATTGACGCCTAAAGGCACCTTTTGAGGTACTTGGAGTCGCCACCCAATTTGCAAGAAATTAGGAAAAGGTTTCTCACCTCTAACGGTCTAAACCAGAGTTATGGTGTCCGGAACCTCCCTCTTATTCATGCTTTGGTTAGTTATAAATGGATTTTTAACTTCTTAAGATTATATCTCTCATCTCACGCGATTGATGCATTTAAACTAGATAGCGCATTGAAAGCACGTAAAGAAAATAAATAAAAGCGATAAGCAAAGTAAATAAAGAAAGCGATAAACACCCAAGCACTCAATTACAATAGAAATAGGGGCAGAATACAACCCCAATAAAAGGAGGTTGAAGATGTAAGTGGGACGGAATACAATCCCAAAAGATAAATAAAGTTGCCCCAAAAATTAATTACAAGGGCCCAAAGGAAAATAATGTACATAATTTTAAACACTCACACAAGATGAAAATAAAAGAACATACATAAATCGGGACATTATCTGAGGAACGTTGGTTCCTTCGCGCTTGTTCGAAATTCAGGAACATTGGTTCCTTCGTATTAATTTGAAGAGGGTTCGAAGAGTCATTTTAATTGTTTGAATTGGAAAACCGGGATGAGTGATCCCATTTTATTGAAAACTGACTCTTCGTTTTAATTATGATGATTTTTATTGTCGGGCTAAAATAAGGGACATTGGTCCCGGTTTTATTAGTGAAAATCCCCAATTTAATTATAGAAATGTTTTTGTGATTTTTTATCACACACGTGCACGAATAAAATATACATTTACAAATAGCACGACATAAAGATAGAGAATTAGAGAGATCTCACCGAAACGATGTGACCCTCCACGCGTCGCGACCCATCCGGGGAGTCGCGCGGCGCTCACGAGGCCCGACTCAAATTAGAACTCATACAAAAATTAACATCAAAATATTAGTAAATATTCAAAGTGAATTAATCAAGCAAATGCAAAATATAATTATAACAACAATGATAGCAATGCGATAAAATAAATCAAATCATTAACAGGGATAACAATACAACAATGAATGAAACAAATAATGGCAACAATAATAATAATAAAAATAATACGAAATATTAAATGATAATAATAATGAAAATAATACTAACCAATTAATCAGTTGGTAATAATAGCACTAACAATACTAAAACAGAATAATACTAGTAAATAAATAAATAACAATGATAGTAAAATAGAGAATTAAATAATAATAATAATAATAATGATGATAATAATAATAACACAATGAGTATGGCAATGGCTCAAATAACCTTAATAATAATAAGAATAATAATAATAATAATAATAATAATAATAATAATAGCTTATGGGATGGCAATAATGCAAGTCTTAATAAAAGAAGGATGACAACAATATATGAAAAGAGGGAAACGACACAACTCAACAATATTTACATTAACCAACTAATAATAATGGAGGATGGGCATAAAGAAACTAAAGCATTGCAACTAAATGATACATTAACAGTGCTATTTACACATTAAATTACTAGAAACGAGTAATAAGAATAACAATAACAAAAATGATATTGACAGACAATAAATACTATACAATAAATGAATGAGAACGGGTCCAAAAATGTTTACCCTCAGAATTTTTGAGATCGGAAATAGGATGTCTCGATCGTTTTCCTTGTCGGATTTTTCTTTTTTGATGATAATAATATTCAAAGAGAAATATAAGTTCTAAATAAAATTTTTTTGAAAAATATATTTTGAAGTGAATATTTTTGAAGGAAGATTTGAGCAGAGAAAATTGATTTTTCTAGCTCAAAAAATCCAAAAAAGAGGTATCTTCCCTGAAGGAACACCTAGAAATTAAAGTTTGAGAAGACTAAAACTTAAAGGATTTTTGAAGAATTTTTAAGAAATAAAACAAACCTCCTGGAGAGTAGAAAGGCTAGAGAGAAAAAGCTAAGAAATTCTTGGATTCATTCCTCCGTCCCCCCAAAAATGAGGGCAAATTCCTCATTTTATTTTGTCTTGGCCAAAAATGGCAAGGGACAAAAAAACCTTCCTTTTTAGTTAATCTAAAATAACATAAAATGGTGAAACAACGTAAACTGAAAAAAATCAGAAAATCAGACTGAAAACAGCGCAAAAAACGGACAGGCGAAACAGGTCGCGCGGAGGAGCCAAGGGCGCGCGGAGCGCTGCGCGTGGTGCCTTGGCACCGCGCGCGGCAGGTCGCGCGAGGCAGCTGCCTCGCGCGCAGGGGGGCGCGCGGAGCGCCCCGCCCCGCGCGCAGGGGGGTCGCGCGGAGCGCCCCGCCCCGCGCGCAGGGGGGTCGCGCGGAGCGCCCCGCCTCGCGCGCAGGGGGGGCGCGCGGAGCGCCCCGCACCGCGCGCAGGGGGGTCGCGCGGAGCGCCCCGCCTCGCGCGCAGGGGGGGGCGCGCGGAGCGCCCCGCACCGCGCGCAGGGGGGTCGCGCGGAGCGCCCCGCCTCGCGCGCAGGGGGGTCGCGCGGAGCGCCCCGCCTCGCGCGCAGGGGGGGGCGCGCGGAGCGCCCCGCCTCGCGCGCGGGGCGCCAGCCTCGCGCGCAGGCGCCCTGCGCGCTGGGGCGGCCTGCCTCGCAGGCGCCCCCGCGCGCTGGGGCAGCCTGCCGCGCAGGCGGCCCCGCGCTGCCGCAGTGGCACTCGCGAAAAAAATTTTTTTTTTTTATTTTATTTTATTTTATTTTTTTTATTTTTAATTTTGACACAATATTAATATTTTTTTCCCATTTTAAATTTTAATCCCTAAAATATATATTTTAAAATTATTTTTCGAAAACACAATCTTGACAAGGGAACGGTCGATTCTCACTTTTCTTGCCGAAAGTCGGTCTTTTGTTTCATCATCGGGTAATTCTGATCTTGGACCGCCTCGGGACCCGGTGTCTACAAGCGCTGTGCTGAAGTTCAACTTGGTACCCAAAGCTTTCTACAATTTCTTCCAGAACTTAGATGTGAACCTTGGATCCCGATCTGAAACTATCGACAACGGCACTCCATGCAGTCGAACCACCTCATCCACATACACACTGGCCAACTTATCCATCGAGTAGTCCACTCTTACCTGCACAAAATGAGCTGACTTTGTAAGCTGATCCATAATAACCCAAACCGAAGGGACTTAATGCTCAGCCTTTACCTATTGACATGTCAAACACTTCGTCATGAATTCCGCAATGTCTCTCTTCATCCTAGACCACCAATAGAGCTGCTTCATATCCCGGTACATCTTCTCACTACCAGGATGCATAGTAAAGACTGTAGTGTGTGCCTCAGTCAAAAGTTTCTTCCTTAACTACTCACTTTCGGGCACACACAAACGATCCCTGTACATAAGCACCCCATCCAAAACCAAAAACTCAGACTGCTTACCCTGCTGAACCTCTTGCAAAATCCGCTGCAATTTCACATCATCCTTCTGAGCATCCACAATCAACTGTCTCAAAGTCAGCTATACTCTCAATTGGGCAACCAAAGCCCCATCCGAATCAAATCTCCATCTAAACCACCTCAAGAATAAAGCCAAAACCGACTTTCGACTCAAAGCATCCGCAACCACATTGGCTTTACCCGGATAGTAATCCACAATGCAGTCATAGTCCTTGAATAACTCTAACCATCAATACTGTCTCATGTTCAACTCTTTCTGCGTGAGGAGATATTTCAAACTCTTATGGTTTGTGAAAATCCTACACGTCTCCCCTTATAGATAATGCCGCCAAATCTTCAAAGCAAAGATCACAGCAGCCAATTCCAAATCATGCGTTGGATAGTTCTTCTCATGAGATTTTAAGCCTTCATGCTGTATCTTTACCATCTAGTGAAGTATAGAGGGGACTCCACCCAACTTATGAAACCATGGTCTACCTAGAAGAGCTGAGAAATTGGCGGGTATAGGTAGTACCACAAACTCCACCTCTGACTTTACAGGCCCCGTCTTCACTACTGCCGTGAATGTCCCTGAAGCATGTCTACGCTAGTTGTCATAGGCTGTGATGGTGAGATCAGATTTGGCTAACATATCCTCTGTTACCCAAAAAGCCGCTATTGCCACCTGTGGGCACACATTTATCGAAGAGCCATCATCTACCAGTATGCAAGCAGTGTGCTTTTGGTTAATCTGGGCCCTTATGTATAGAGGGCGATTATGGTTGCGGCCTTCTGCCGGCAAATCAGCACTGGTAAAAACATCATTTTCTCCTGATCCTCCTTTCACTACATCCAAAAGTTTCGTAGACGAGATAGTTGTTGCCACAGTTGCCTCGCATAAATCCTCTACCACCTTCTGCCCATGCGACGGCGACTGTCTCAAAAGATCCCATATGGAAATCTGAGCCGGCATCTTTTTTAGTTGTTTAACAATCGGATCTTCTTCCCGCTCCTTTCCTTTCTCACCCTCAACCGGCCCTCGGGGCTTCTCAACTTCTAGTGCTACCCTTCCGCTTCGGGTCACAGCTCCTAATTTATTCTTGTTTGCTTCTTTATCCTCCTCCGAATCCTACGGGTCGGTAAATACTTCAGAATCATTGTTTTTAGTTCTACTATCATCAGTGGACCAGCAATCGATTACTGCAGCGGGAAGCCCTTCTTCACTCCCCTTATGGAGGTTCGTGACAGCAGTGTGGGTATCGTTGCCATATAATTCATTTAACAGAAACTTTTCGGGTAAACTGGACCCAATCATATTCACTGGCGGGGGCATACTGTTGTACCCAGCCTTCTTTTGACCCCCTCTCTTCTCTGGGTCTGTGATCTGCTTCGAGTCGATTAGATCTTGAATCGCATGCCTCAACGTCTTGCAGTTGTCCGTTATATGCCCAGTGTGCTGATGATATGCACAATATTCATCATCCTTGTGTCCTGGCATGCCTTGAGTTCTAGCAGGTTTGGGTGGCATAAGCTGTAGCTTACCCTCTTTCATCAGTCTTCTCAGTACCCATGATTAAGATCTTCCAAGATTGGAAAAATGCCTCGGGGTAGCATTAGTAGGTGACACCTCCACAGTTTTCCGTGTGCCACTTGCAAAACCTGTTGGTCTACTTGCCCCCTGGCTACTGCTTCCCCTTTTGGGATAGTTCTCATTAGCTACTCTCTTGACAAGGTACTCTACCTCAGCCTCAATGGCGATGTCCTTCAGAGGCTCCCAGTCCTTCAGTCCTTTCATCCTCAATCCTTCTCTCAAATATGGGCTCGCATTTTTAATTAATAGCCGTATTTGATCCTGAGTATCCGGTTTCCTCTTCATTTCCATCACTCGATTCCTCCACCGAGTTAGATACTCATGAAAAGACTCGCCTCCCTTCTGCTATAATAGCTCTAAGTCCTTCAAGGTCACTTCCATCCTTGTACTGCAGTCGTATTGCCTCAAGAACTCTTCCGTCAATAAATCCCAGTCCTCCTTGGTTCGGCGATCAAGCCCATGGTAGTCAAACTCAAGCAAAAGTACTCAACCTTCTGCTTTTTTATCAAAGTGGTGCCCTTCATCACCAGCGAGTACTGCTTTATGTGTGCCATGGGGTCGGAAGTGCCATCAAATTTCGGAACATCCGGCATTTTAAAATTCATTGGGACCAGGTCCCCCCCTTCTAACTCTTTGTCTTCCGGGTTCATTCCTCGACCCTTTGTTAGTATTCTCGTCATTGCTTCGAATTTCTCCTCCATCTTCTTCCAGATGGCTTCTTCAGCTTGAGGGGCTTTCCCCTTCTCAGACATATGCTCCTCATATTCTTCGTCTTCCCAATCATCATCTAGCCTTGGGACTGGTCTTCCCCTCAGTGCCCCTGAGGTAGTAGCTCTTAGGTTTACAGGTGGCATGCGAGTTTCCTCTTGGAGATCTTCTCTGAACTCTCCCCTTTCATTATTTCTCATAGGAGGAGGTGGTGGGTTCTGTGGGGCTGCTTGCTGACCCAAAGTGGCCATCATTGCCATCATACGGTTCTCAAACTCTTCAAGCCTTCGGCCCACTTCCTCTGCTATCATTGCCCTAGTGGCATCTACCCCTCTTGGTGAGTTTGCCATTTCTTCAGGTAAGGAAAACTGAGCTGAAGTAGCGTAGCTGGTCTCAAAAGAAGTGTCTGGATACTCTACCCTTTCTGGTAACCCAAAAAATGGATTTCTGCGTAACCGCCCCTGAGGCCTCCTTGTCCACCTAGGCGAATCTATGATGGCTAAAAAACACAAAAGTAGAGGATGATGCATGAATGTGCTAAAATGCATGATCGTGCTATGCAACACTTAAAAATCACATGCAAGCACATAGGTCCTTCCAACCTTATTACTCCCGCACACGAGGACATAATCTCTTTCCTAGGTGGGCTTGATCCATGGGTTAACATGGAACCCTATGGATGCGCATGGTGCACGGTGAAAAACTGGCAGCATAACCTCTCTTAGCTAATGTTCATACGCGTGGGTTATGATCGTTATGTATTTAGACAGCCCGAATAAGTTGACATGGGCCTATCGGGGCATGAAAGCCTTTAATTAGGTGACCAGTCAGGTTATCTGGGTTTGTCCAATGCATAGTGATCCATACAGCAAGCAAGGTATTATGGTTCATACCACTTAGGGAGAGTATCTATTGCCATTACATGAGCTTTGGTCAAAGGTGGTGTTGCTTAAGGGCTACCAAAGCATGGTCCCTGCTAAAGGGTCTAGCTCATCACGAGCGTAATGACCGATCGGGTCACCATTTAATATACTATGATGGTACGAGGCTTGGGCTGGTGATTAACCTTAACACTTCCTTACATTGAGTGAACGTAGGGTCGTGCTTCGGGAATGCACCGGGTCTGAATAAGGGACCAAACTAGCGTAGATCTAAGGCTCTAATGAGATGCAATGCAGTTTTGAAAGAAGGTAAAATTTTTAAATTAAAACTCAATTATAATTTTTAATCAAGGTACTTTCGAATCGAAGTCTCGAATAAGTCCCCAGCGGATTCACCACTATGACGCGCGTCGAACCTCGTGTCCTCTCGAGGGCCCGCTTTAGGGCGATCAGGAGAAGTTCATAAAACTTTTATGGTATTTACAAGGGCGTCTATTTTGGGCAACAATGAGGTTTCTTGGAGTCGCCACCCAATAGAACATTGGGAAGGGTCGTCTAGCCTCGGCGAGCCTAAGACGACGCATACATATCCATCTTGAGCTAGCCAGAGAGATCTTGGAGGCCTCTGCCTCTACCCCCTGGAGCCTAGGATTGTAAATTTCAGTCTTTTGGTGAGACTCAAGAGGTGTCTTGGAAGTCCTAGACCTCTCGCCTCATTGAGCCCCAAAGACCAGAGTGAGTTCGGGACTTCTCATTTATTTATACCTTGATCAAAATTATGATTAAGTTTTGAATTTATTGTTTCATCAACTTTCCACACGATGCATTTAATTAAGGCACAATCATTCACGTTAAAAACCATAAATAAAGCATTATTAAAATAAACATCCTCAAAATAAATTACAATAAAACTAGGGGCAGAATACAACCCCCATTATAAAAAAGTGCGAAACATACATAAAACAGGGTATTCATTGGAGTGAGGACATTAGTCCTGCCATGCATATTTATTACAAACTGATTTTTAAGAAATGTCAATTTTGTTGGTTAAAAAACAGGACATTGGTCCACAGCTTTCGAGAAAACCCCAAATTAATTACTATAAAATATTTGGCCATTTTCACTTTAACGACATTGAAATAATCTTGATAATAACATGAATAAAAAGTAAGGGTGGAGAAAGAACCCGTATGGAGATCCTCAGATTGGCTCGACCATCATCATTTACAACTCCAATTCCAAATGATCAAAAAAATAACTCATAGGAATAAACATGTTAGTGTCAAAAATTGATGAATAAAATAAAGAAAGGAAAATAATAGGAAACTGTAAAAGAAATGAGTTAAAAGATAAAAAAAAGAGGTAAAAAATGAAAACCATTAATATAAGTTAATCAAGTCACACAAACATTGATCCAGCATGTTTACCCTCGGATTTTACCTTTTTGGGTGAATATCGAATGGTTTCGGTCCCCGCACGCTCCACAAGGATCAAATAAAAATAGATCAAAGTAAGAAAATTTGTATTTTCCCTTCATGAAAATTTGATAGCGATCGAATGTTTGAATTAGTTGTATTGATGGAAACGAATGAATTTCGTTACCTCAAATTGGCTTAATTCCAAGAAAGATTTAAGTAAATCAATTAATTGGAAGAATTTTTATCAAATAAAATTCTGAAAATAAACAGAGATTTTATAGATTTTTGACAAATTGCTCACAAAGAAATCTTTTCTAAAAAACTCCAATCTCTCAAAAAGTGTTTAATTTTCTCCACCAAAAAATTATCAAATTTTCTAACCCCAAATAATGAATTTTACTTCTCAATTTATAGAATTTTTGGAGATAAAATCAGATAAGCATTAGTTAGAGTTTTAATTTTAAAAGGAGTTTTAAAATTCAATTTTTTAACCAAATCTCATCCCTAATTTGAAAGATAAGAGGTAAAATTTTATCAAAACCGGCGTTATCTGATCAGATCCACTACCGACGGGCATCCCTGCAACTACCGACGGGCGTCCCTACTAAGGACACATGTGGAAATCTGGATACAGACGGGCCGTAACACGGGACTAGGGACGGGCTTCCCTGCTCAGACGCGTGTCCGTCCCTAGCTATAGAAGGGCCGCAACGCGGGACTAGGGACAGGCTACCCTGCTCAGACACTTGTCCGTCCCTAGCTACAGACGGGCCGTCCCTACTATGTATAGAGACGGGGATCACCCCAAGTAGAGACAGGCGTCCCTACTTCAGACGGTCATCCCGTCTGTGGCGCAAAACTTCCAATTTCAAGCAAAATTTCCCAAACCCTTTTGAAACTTCACGCTATAGAGAAAAAGATTTTAATCCTTATGAAACCGAAAGACGAAAACACCTGAATTCCATCCATTTATCGGGAAACCAACGTGGATCTCTTCATCGGGAAACTCTGACTTGGACTACCTCAAGACCCAGTGTCTACAACTGGAGCTCCCCATAGAGATACACTCGGTCCTATAAATCCCCTATCTAATAACTCTTGCAACTAAGGTTTCAATTCTTTCAACTTAGTAGGAGCTATTCGATAAGGCGTCTTAGACACAGGTGTTGTACCTGGCACGATCTTAATCGACAACTCCACTTCTCTAACTGGTGGTATACCAACTAACTCTTCTTGAAACACATTAGGAAATTCCCTCACTACTGGTATATCCTGAATTCTAACTTGTTCCCTTTTTCAATCCAACACGAGGGCTAAGACTGCCTCAATCCTTTCCTCAGACATCGATAAACTTGCATAGTAGAAATCACATCTACTAAGTGATTAAAACATACACCTCTCACAATCACTTTAGACCCTTCTGCATTACTAAGCATAACTGTTTTCTTCCTACAGTTAACTACAGTTTGGTGCTTACTTAACCAATTCATACCCATAATTATGTCAAACTCATCAAAAGGCAACTCAATCAAGTTTACAGGAAACACTTGGCCTTGCATTACTAAATGGCAACCTCTATACAATTTATTCACATTTATATTATTCCGCAATGGACTCATCACACATATATCATAATCTAAATGATCAACAACATACATCTTATTACATAATTTCTTAGGACACACATATGAATGCATAGATGCAGGGTCAATCAATGCAATCATTTCTATATCCAAGAGTAGAAATTTACCAGCTATGACCTCCGGTGCATCTTGCTCCTCACGAGCCTTCATTGCATAAGCCCGTGCTAGTGCTATAGAGGTCGATCAACATATTCCGACATTGCACCACCTCTGGACTGGCTACCTCTGCCACATCCTCTGCCTCTTCCACACTTCACTTGAGGCAAATTAGATCCACATCTACTCGCTTCTTGCTGATTCCCTGTCACTTCATAGGCCTTAGGACAGTTAGCCAAAAAATGCTTAGTACTTCCACATCTAAGACAAGTACCAGTCAACTTCCAGCAATCGCCTCTATGTCCTTACAACAATGAGGACACTCAAGCATGTCACTTTTGATGCTAGTTACACCTCTGCCAGTTTCAGATACATAAGAAGTTCCTTACTTTCTGCCTCTGGTAGCTGGATTACTAGCTGACCTAGCTAGCGGTGCCGCATGAGAATCTCTTGATATTTTCGCTGAGTGTGCCTCTCTTCTATTAGGATTCCTTCTTTGTAATCTTTCCCTCTGAATCTCTTGTGATCTTTCAACCCTTATTGCTGCTTATACTATCTGGTAGTAGCTCACAGTCTGAGAAGTTGTCATAGAAATCAACAGTGCCTTAATTGGCTCATTCAACCCTTCTTCAAACTGCTGATACCTAAACTCCTCTGTAAGCACTCCCTCAGGTACATTCTTACTTAGCCTACATAACTCCGTCTCATACTCTGCTACTAGCATAGCTCTTTGCCTCAAATTCAAAAACTGCTTCCAATTAGCTTCTCGATATGCCTTTGTGATGTACTTGTTGCGAAACTCCTATATAAAGAATTCCTAACTAATCGGGTTTGGTACCATCAGATGCCTTAAGACTAATTTCAACTAGTCATAGGCAGATCCTTAAAGCAAGGATACCACACATTCCACCTTCTATTCGGAAGGGCATCTAATATCTTTAAGCACCCTCTGAACTTTCTCAATCCAATACTCTGCCTTAATAGACTCATCCAAACTATTACCACAAAATTCCTCTGCACCATACTTTCTCAATGATTCTAATGGAGCGTTCGGTGCTATCATACGATCAAGCACCCTCACAACATCCTGAGACATCTTGAGCAAAACTTCCATTGGTACCATTGGAATATCTCATCCCCCATTCGTTGGTATAGACTGACCAGACTCAGACACTTCTGGTTCTTGGGGATTCATGCTTTCAGCGGTCTCTTCTCTAGCATCTTGAGAAGGATCCATTTATCTGATGCATATAAAAGGACATCCACATTAGGTCAACACAACTATATGCATCCTATTCTACAATATGACTAAAAATGACTAAATCTATGCTTTGATACCACAACCTGTAATGCCCATTACCGACCACTCGCTTAGCTTCGCTAAGGTAGTCAAGAACGGTCGCCACACAACACATACTCATGCACTTCACATATCCTATATACATGCAAATTCCTGAATAAATAAATTTCATTCACATACGTAGCGGAACACATTCAAAACTCATACTTTTATACATATTCCATCTTCAGATTACATTACATTCTCATTTGTTACTCTATATATCTTTACATGCCAAAAGAATTAAGTACATTTACATAGCACAAAATAACAAAACCTACACTAAGCAACGGGCCCTAGTGTGTTGACGAAAAGTCGCGGGATCGTCCTTCAAGTTTGCTTCGCTTCATAACCTACACGGATTGAAAACTCGTGCTAAGCGATAATGCTTAGTGGGGAAACAACATACAATATACATGTATATAATATCATAGCAATCAATGAGTAATATTAAATATATGCTCTATAATCATACTTCACTTTGAACATAGCTCATAGTCATAATATTAAGCACATCTCGATGTACATGTAGCATGCTTAGAAGGTCATACTCAATATCACAACATCACCTATCAATGATATAACATATCTCGTTCACATTCTCATTCTTGTATCATATAGTAATCACTTTGTTCATCATTATTTAATCATTCATTAATTTGCCTTGCCTGTAATTTATAGACGCGGATAACGGGTAGCGTATTAGTACTCAAAAGTACAGCAATCACTTTTGTATTCGAAGATACACACTTTCGCATTAGTAAGCTTAGGTACCAAAATAATAATCAATAAGATATAAACAATTATATGAACCCTAGAAGGATTCAATTCGCATTGGGGATTCCAAAAGGAAACAGACGGTTCGGTTGCAGCACTTAGACCCTATAGGCATCCACTACTCGACTTGCAGGCTAAATTATTATTGCTCATTATTCTTAGAATATAACTTTTGTAAATTCGTATAAGACCATATAATATCATTGATGCATAGATGGTTTACTAACAACTCATGCTGTATTGTTCATACGCATTCACAAAGATCCATGCATTTATAGTTTCCATATATATGATCAAACATAGGCCAATAACATAATTCACAGAAAGAAGAACAATTAGAAAAGATTTTAGGCTTAAAACTATATCACGCTCACGACAGAACTCAACTCAACCCTCTATCATGCTCGCAGCATAAGTCACGCTCGTAACAGAACCAAACTTTAGCTTCTGTCGCACTCGCAGCAACACCCAAGCCCGCGACAAAACACCAGCTAACAATTCTATCTGATGGAGCATTCTGTTGCTGTAATGCCCATTCCTGACCACTAGATTAGCTCAGCTACACTTCACAATCACAATGTCATGCCGGCAATCTGAATAATAAAATTTCTTAACTAAGCATACACTCACATGCATAATACGTCATAAGTTACTTCATGTTTTCCAACAATCTTGCTTACATACATACACTACATGCATTAAGTTTACAACACTTGGATAGTACAACTTTGCATACTTTTGGATTACCCCAAAACCTACACTATAGATGTACTCCTAATGTTGACCGTTGACAATGCGGAGATGTCCCTCAAAATCACCTCGCGTCCGAACCTGTACGGATTAGAAAGAAACCCGTGCTAAGCAATAACGCTTAGTGGGGAAACACATACAAAGCATATATATACACACATAAAAATAAATATCACAGAAGCATCATGTTATAATTCATACTTAAGCTATCAAGTCAAAAGCATGTAAATCATTATACTCATAACATCATTATTTAATCACATTTTTATATAGCATGCATATGACTGGAACATGCTCATTATAAGCAATGTGTTCACACACAACAAATGTATAATTCAAGATTATCATTATCTTATATGATTAGATTTTCCTGCAATTCAAAGACGCAGATAACAGGTATCGCATTTGTACCCTTGAGGTACTATCATTTTAGTGTATTCGTGGATATCCACTTGCATTGGTACCTAAGGTACAATAATTAAAATAGAATCAATATTCCACATTTAAGAATACAACAAGGATTTAACTCTCATTGTGATTCCCAAGGAATCGGACGCATTGGGCTGCAGTACTTTGACCCTATAGCCATGCTTATCTATCCACTACTTGACTCGCAGGCTAAGATTATTCAATTTAATTCACAGTTCACTTGATCACATGTTGTAACAAGACATTTGCAAACTAATAATGAATTCACATGCTTAAACTCATCAAACAATTGTATTAACTTACGTCATTACTTTTGATATAAGCCCTTGAAATAGTTGGCTTAAGCATAGCACAATAAATCTCTTTAAATTAACAATTCACTTATAAACATCCCATTTAATAATAGCATGAAGCACTTAATAAGTGTCATTGTATGTGATTAATCATTAACTTAACATCCAAACATTACCCTTAACGAATAAGAATTCTTCTCAAAATAGGGTACCTCACGGTCACAACCAGTTTGGTTGTGACCGTGACATACCAAAGGTTTCAAAATAGAATGTAGTCTAGGGTATCTCACGGTCATAACAAATTTACTTGTCACTGTGACATACATTTAATACCCGGACAGAATGCAATTCTTGGGAATCTCACAGTCACAACCAATATGGTTGTCACCGTGACATGCCTCTTGTGTGTAAAGGTAGATTGTAAACCTTGATATGTCACGGTCACAACCAATTGGTTGTCACCGTGACATACGAAATTCACTTTGGGAAGAATAGGATACATAATGCCTCACGATCACAGCCAGTTTGGTTGTTACCGTGACGTATCAATCACTCTCGGCAGAATGCAAACTTTGCATATCTCACGGTAGTAATCTCTTTGTTGTCACTGTGACCTGTACACAAGTTGCAAAATACCTCTTGCAAATCACCTAATTTTCCTGTTATACTCAAGACTTACCAACTCACCATTTCATACACAAACCATTATGTATTTCATCTCATTAGTTAACAGATTAGAAACTTCCATTCAAACATCTCAATTCCATGAACTTAGCATTAAACTCACATATATATAATCCACAATTCTAGGTAAAGTTCATTGGTTAAAGACAACCCATAATCTCATGCCATTTAAGTTCCCTCACAATCACATACCATTGAATATTTACATACAAGTCACACGGCAATTCTCAAATACCAGCATTCAACATTCAAATCAACTAACTAATTAACACATATTAAAATAGGGCAAGTTTCCCAAACCTCGTTGCCTATGTTCCTAGCATTCACTTGGCACTCAATTTCCCGACCTTTGCTTTTCCCTTATCTTTCTTTACTCCTTCCTCTACAAAATTCCATCCAATTTCCAGAATTGGACACAGGTCATCAATTCCTCAATCCACCATACACCAAAATCAGAAAGAGAAGAAGATGAACTACAATTAACCACTTACCTTTCAATTTTAACAACTTATTCCTGGATCCACATAGCAATATTCATACAATCAATTTGATGAATTCTAAAGAACAACACGGAAATGAAAGGTAAAAGAAATGCAGAGTTTGGAAGTGGAAATGGCTGAAGATTCATGCTAATAGTGGCCCTTTCTCTCTCCTCAATTCTATATATATGCATGCACTTAATGTAGGTGGCAGCACAATTAAGTGCCACGCTGATTCCACCTCCACCTTCTGCCCTCAATTACCTTAATGATGCAAAATTACAACTTGGCCACTTAACTTTCCTTTAGATTCTCAATTAGGTCCTTACTTTTATTACAATCAAGTCCACATTACACCCTTAGTTAATCTAATTATACCAATTACAACTAGGGTACATTTTCGGCCATTATAATTCTCCCCTCCTAAAAGGAATTTCATCTGTGAAATTCATACCTGAGTCAAATAGGTGAGGATGTTGTTCCCTCATAGTAGCTTTAGGCTCCCACATTGCCTCTTCTACTCCATGGTGTTGCCATAGCACTTTCATAAGTGGAATTTGTTTATTCTGAAGCTGTTTTATCTCCCTTGCAAGTATTGCCTTCGATTTCTCATCATAAGAGAAATTCGATTAAACCTCTACTTCTTGCACGGGTATCACATGCGACTCATCCACTTGGTACCTTCTCAACATGGATATATGGAAGACGTCATGGAGTTTTCCTAAAGCCGGAGGCAATGCTCACCGGTAAGCCACTGAACCCACTCTATCTAACACTTCATATGGTCCAATGAATCTCGAACTCAATTTTCCTTTCTTCCCAAATTGCAACACCTTTCTCCAACGAGACACTTTTAAAAACACCCTGTCACCTAATTCAAACTCAATATCCTTCCTCTTCAAATCTGCATAAGACTTATGTCTATCGCTGGTAGCTTTCAGTCGTTATTGTATAAGCTTTGCCTTCTCTTCTGTATCCCTTAACAAATCTGGTACAATAACCCTATGCTCACCCAATTCTATCCAACAAACCAGTGTACGACACTTTCTCCCATACAACACTACATATGGCGCCATGCCAACACTTCTCTGATAACCGTTGTTATAAGCAAATTCCATGAGTCGAAGATACTTATCCCAACTCTTGGAAAAGTCCAGAACACATGTTCTCATTAAATCTTCTAGTACTTGAATGACCCTCTCCGACTGTCCATCAGTCTGCAGATGAAACGCAGTACTGAAGTTCAACTTAGTACCGAGTGCAGCCTGTAAACTCCTCTAAAACTTAGAGGTGAATCTTGGATCTCTATCAGAAACAATAGATAAAGGTACCCCATGCAGTCTAACAATCTCCCGCTCATACAATTCAGCTAACCGATCCATTGAATAGTCCATTCGAATCGGTATAAAGTGAGCTGAGTTCGAAAATCTATCCACTATTAACCATATTGCATCTTGTTACTTTGAAGTCAAAGGCAATCCAAAAATAAAATCCATAGTAATGTTGTCCCATTTCCATTGTGGAATGGAAAGAGGATTCAGTAACCCACGTGGAACCTGTTGTTCTGCCTTCACTTGCTGACATATCAAACATTTAGACACATATTCCACTATATCCTTCTTCATACTCGGCCACCAATACAGTTGTTTCAAATCCTGATACTTCTTGTTTCCACCTAGACGCATGGTGAAAATGGTATTATGTGCTTCACACATCAGCTTTTTCTTCAATACTGTGTCACTTGCAACACATACTCGATTCTTATAAAGTAATACCCCATCCTTATCCACTGAATAATCAGTCTTATCACCATTTTTCATCGACTGCAAAATCTGTTGTAATTTAGAATCATTCCTTTGTGCAGCTATCAATCAATCCTTTAGTACCGATTTGGCTTTCAAAATAGCTAATAATGCTCCATCCATAGTAAACCTCCACTTTACTTGCTTTAACTGTAGAGCCGAGATAAACTTCCTGCTCAATGCATCTGCCACAATATTAGCTTTACCCAGGTGGCAGTCCACAATGCAGTCATAATCTTTAAACAACTCAAGCCATCTATGCTGTCTCAAGTTCAATTCTTTTAGAGTTAACAAATACTTCAAAATTTTATGATCAGTGAAAATTTTACACCTCTCACCATATAAGTAATGTCGCCAAATCTTTAATGCAAACATTACTGCTGCTAACTCCAGATCATAAGCCGGGTAATTCTACTCATGCGGCTTCAGTTACCTGGAGGCATATGCTACTACCTTTTCGTCTTACATTAACACACAACCCAAACCTATACCAGAGGCATCACTGTACAGGACATATTCTCTGCTAGAGATAGGCTGTGTAAGGATTGGTGCTTCCATGAACATCTTCTTCAGTTGATCAAAACTTGCTTGACACCTTTCTGACCATTCAAATTTAACTCCCTTTTGAAGCAACCATGTAAATGGTGAAGCTATCACTGAGAACCCTTTTACAAACCTTTTATAATACCCAGCCAACCCTAGAAATCTGTGACTTTCTAGCACATTTCTAGGTGGCTTCCAATTCACAACTGCTTCAATCTTAGCCGGATCTACTTTAATACCTTCAAAAGATATTACATGCCCCAAAAAAGATACTTCTTGCAGCCAGAACTCACACTTACTCAATTTAGCATACAACTGATGCTCCCGAAATGTCTGTAGTACAATTCTTAAATGCTGCTCATGCTCTTTCTCATTTCTTGAGTAAATCAAAATGTCATCAATAAATACTACCACAAATTGATCCAAGAAGGGCCTAAACACTCTATTCATCAGATCCATGAATGCAGCAGGCGCATTAGTTAACCTGAATGGCATCACTAGAAATTCATAATGCCCATAACAGGTTCTAAATGCAGTCTTGGGTATGTCCTGCTTCTTCACTTGCAACTGATAATACCCATAACGTAAGTCGATCTTAGAAAACACACTTGCCCCTCTCAACTGATCAAACAAATCCTCAATTCTAGGATGAGGATATCGATTCTTTACTATTACTTTATTTAGCTGCCGATAATCAATACACATTCTCATGGTTCCATCTTTCTTCTTAACAAATAGAACTGGTGCTCCACAAGGAGACACACTAGGCCTTATGAATCCCCTGTCCAATAACTCTAGCAACTGATTTTTCAACTCCTTTATTTCAGTAGGAACCATTCGATAAGGTGTTTTAGACACTGGCACTGTTCTAGGCACAACATCAATGGACAATTCGACCTCTCTTATTAGCAGTACACCATTCAGCTCTTCCGAAAACACATCAGGAAACTCCCGTACTATGGGTATATCCTGAATCTTTACTTGCTCTTTTTTAGAATCTAACACCAGTGCTAAATAAGCTTCACAACCTTTCCTCAAACATCGATAGGCTTGCATTGCCGACACCACATTTACAAGAGGGTTTGCACAAACTCCCCTCATTGTCTCTTTACTTCCATTACTGTCTCCAAGTACCACTATTTTCCTCTTACAGTCAACTACCGCACCATATTTACTCGGCCAATCCATACCCAATATTAAGTCAAACTCATCAAAAGGTAATTCAATTAAATCAACCGAAAACGTGGTACCCTAAAGTACCAATAAACAACCCATATACACTTTGTTCACATTCACATTATTCCCCAAAGGACTTAATACACATAGGTCATATTTCAAACATTCAGCATCAAGCATTCTATCACATATCGTTTTAGAACACACATATGAATGAGTTGATCCAGGGTCAATTAATGCAAACATTTCTACATCATAGAGTATAAAGTTACCTGCTATAGCTTCAGGTGCGTCCTGCTCCTCTCGAGCTTTCATCGCATAAGCCCGAGGTGGTGCCATAATAGGTGTGTCCACTGTTTCAGAATCAGCTGCACCTCTGGACTAGCCACCTCTGCCTCGTCCTCTACCTCTTCCTCTATTAACTGGAGGTAAATTAGACCCGCCTCTGCTCCGTTCCTGCTGATTTCTAGTTACCTCATAAGCTTTTGGACAGTTTTCTAAGAAATGCTCGGTACTTCCACACCTAAAACATGCACCAGTCACTTTCTAGCATTCCCCTCTATGTCTTTTGCCACAATGGGGACACTCATGCACTTCATTATTGGTATTGGATGTACCTCTACCAGATCCAGATATAGAAGATGCTCCTTGCTTCTTACCCCTTGCTACAGAACTAAACATAGATTCTGTCGGTGGTGCCATCTGAGAATCTCTTGGTCTCTTGCCCATATTAGACCCACCTCGATTGGAATTCCTTTTTTGCATCCTTTCTCTTATACTCCCAACGACCTCTCCACTTGCATAGCAGCTTGAACTATTCGATAGTAACTTACATTTTGCTATGTAGTCAGCGAGATCAGTAGCGCTTTAATCTCTTCAATCAACCCCTCTTCAAACTACTGACACTTGAACTCCTCAGTCAGAACACCTTGCGGTGCATATTTACTCAATCGGCAAAACTCCTCCTCATACTCCGCCATAGACATAGTTCTTTATCATACCCCATTTGCCCCCTAGTAGTATGAGCCATTTGTGTGTGTGCATTCATTATGTGTGCTTGGTATGTGATATGGGTATTTTGGGTAAATGGCATGCTTTGGGGTTTTCCTAGTGTGTGGTTGCATATATCTTAGTAGGGTGTGAATTGGTTAGGTTGCATTTGTGTGTGTTGCTCACATGTTTGTAGGATGTGAGTGAGTGAGTTGTGTTTGTGTGTGGTGCTCACACATTTGTAGGGTGTTATAAGTTGGGGTGACTTTGTGTATTTATAGTGCATTATTGTTGGGTGTGAGTGGTTGATTTCCACCACGAGGGAGTGGGCACATTGCTGGGTTAGGAAAAGAAAGGTAGAAGAAGAGAGAGAATTGGGAGATCAGAATTCTTCATCTCCTTTCCCGTTCTTCCCTCTTCTCTTTGACTTTCTTTTCCTTTGCTTTCCATTAGAGTGCCCTAAGCTTGGATTCAAGTGTTCTTGGTGGGGATTGATCATTTCTTAACTCATTTGTGTAAGTTTGTTGTATTTCATCTTCATCTCCTTCATCTTCTTCTATATTTATGGTCTAGGGTTTGATGTTTGGTTTGTCTTTATTTGGGTTGTGTGCTTTGGGTGTTAGTGGAGCCTCCTCGTGATCCTAAAGGGAAAGAGAAGGCATCAGGAAGTGGCACTAAGTGATTTGAAGCAAAGGAGCAAAGGTTTAGGAAATTTCCTTGAATTTGATGATTTTTGAATTTGACATGAATTTCTGGAAATTATTTGGTTTATATAGTGATAATGAGTTGTATGATGGTTTAATACTTTGAGGTTTGAGTATGTTGAGTTAAGATTTTAGTTTATGATTTTGAGATGGTGATTTTGATGGTTAATGTATATATGAATTTGTTAGATTGTGGATTGAATGAATTAGTATGTTCATTGCATGTGGTATTTGAATGTTGAGCGGAAAGGTGAGTTTTATGGGTTGATTTTATGGTTTGAATGTGTGAGTTTTGAGAATGTGTTATTTTGGTTTGAAATTGGGTTATTTTTCTGCAAAAATCTGGGTTTTGGGTGATTCACACGGCGGTATGGAGGGCCTTACCACCGTGTGAATCGTGAGACTTCATCTAGGAGGCTGAATTTGACATTTTACACGGCTGTATGGGATTACCCATACCCCCGTGCAAAATGCTTCTACCCAGCTCCAAATCCGTGTTGGGCATGTTACACGGTGGTATGGACTATACCGTACCCCCGTGTAAGGTGTCTTACACGGCAGTATGGATTGGCCATACCGCCGTGTAACCCTACTGTCCCCATTTTTGATGATTTTTGATTCTCTTCGTTTTCACTCTTTTTTCACTTGTGATTGGTTTTAAATATTATTTAGTGTTATTTTATTTGTCTTATATCATAAATTGGTATTTTACTCTATCAAATTATTGTATGTTAGTTGATTCTGGAATGGATTATTTATTACCTTAAGTGATGAACTCAATATGTGAATTTCTTTATGCATAACCTGCAAGAGTCAGTCTAGTGGATAGTTAGGCTTGCCTAATAGAGTCTTTTAGCTGCAGCATCAGTTTCGTTTGGACCCGGATCAGGTCCTCATCTGGTTCCTCACGAGCCCTTATGAATTTTGGATCTTGTTTAAGGTCCCTCTGAAAACTTGTTTTGAATGTGATAAAATAAATGGTTTTTTGATTCGTACCCGTAAGGTACTGTCTGTATTCGATTCGTACCCGTAAGGTACTGTCTGTTTACTCATTATCCACCATTGTGAGTCAGCAGGTGTACTGTTTGCTTTGTTCTGTTCGATATGATTATCTGAATGTGATATCCGAATAAGCATGATAAGTATGAGGAATCAATTTATATGTATAAGAATGTGGATATGAGCTTCTGTATGTATGTCTTTATTATGCAAGTGCGATTATATATTTGACCTGATTATTCGCATATGCCAAATCGTATGTGATTTGCTTTGACGACCATTATGAATGGTCGTCCACTCTTTTGTTGTGTGTTTCCCCACTAAGCGTTATCGCTTAGCACGGTTTTTATCCGTGCAGGTGCGAAAGGCGTTTAGCTTTGGGAGAGTCACCGACAGTCAAGCCAACATAGAAGGGATTAGTATTAGGGCTATTTTTGTAATAGTTATGATGATTCTTTTTTGTAACAGAACTCTCTTTGTATCAGTAATTTTGTAAGCTTCCACTCTTGTTTATTTTGGATTTGTAATTCTTTTGCTTGGGCAATTGATCAGAATATTATTGTAATGATTTTGTTATATTAATGTATGATCAGTTGTTGCTTCTCTAAAGTTTTAATTTCCGCTGTGTTTCCGTATGTTTACAATGATTGAATGTTTGCTTTGTATCGATCTGTCTGGTGTGACACCCCTGCTCCTACGGTATCTCACTCCTATCCGGATGGGTTCGCCTACGTATGGGTAGGGGGTGTTACATTCTTTGCCTTAAATTAAGAAATTGCTTCCAATTTGCCTCCTTATATGCCTTGGTTACAAACTTATTCCGAAATTCCTTTTCAAAGAATTCCCAGGTTATTGGATCCGGGAGCATTGGATGCTGTAAAACTAATTTCCACCAGTCATATGCTGCAACCTGAAGCAGCGATACTACACACTCAACTCATTGGTCCAGGGGACATCTTATTTCTCATAGCACCCTTTACACCTTCTCTATCCAGTATTCTGCCTTTTTTGACTCATCCAACCTTGTACCATGAAACTCTTCTGCTCCATGCTTCCTTAAAAATTCTACTGGAGCCTTCGATGCGGTCATTCGATCCTACACTCTTGATATATCCTGCGATATCTTTAATAAGGCCTCTATTGGGACCATTGGAACCTCATTTTCAAAGCTGACTGGCCTAGACTGACCAGACCCCGTCACTTCTGCTTCCCGAGTATTAATACTTTCGGCTGTTTCCTCTCTCGAGTTATGACTAGGATCCATCGATCTACACAGTTTACACAAGGACATCCGTATTAGGTCAACATGTCTATACACATCCTAACTACCTAATTAACCAGAAAAGACTAAACCAGGCTCTGATACGATAACTTGTAATGCCCATTCCCAACCACTAGATTAGCTCAGCTAATGTAGTCAAGAACAGCTGCTACATAGCAACACAAGCACACTTCACAATCACAATCTCATGTTGATAATCTGAATAATAAAATTTCTTAAACAAGCATACACTCACATGCATCATACGTCATAAGTTACTTCATGTTTTCCAACAATCTTGCTTACATACATACACTATAAGCATTAAGTTTACAACACTTGGATATTACAACTTTGCATACTTTTGGATTACCCCAAAACCTACACTGTAGATGTACTCCTAATGTTGACCGTTGATAATGCGGAGATGTCCCTCTAAATCACCTCGCGTCCGAACCTGTACGGATTAGGAAGAAACCCGTTCTAAGCGATAACGCTTAGTGGGGAAACATATACAGAGCATATATATACACATATGAAAATAAATATCACAGAAGCATCATGTTATAATTCATACTTAAGCTATCAAGTCAAAAGCATGTAAATCATTATACTCATAACATCATTATTTAATCCCATTTTTATATAGCATGTCACACCCCGTTTGCCCCCTAGTTGAATGAGCCATATATGTGTATGTGTGTAATTGCATAAGTTTTGTATCATAAGGGCATTTTGATAATATTGCTTAAATTGGGGTTTTTTTCTGGTGCGTGTGTATGTGTTTGGCACTATGGTGCTAATTAGTTGGGGCGGAAATTATGTGTGCATGAGTGCACCATAGTAGGATATGCACTAGTGGGATTGGTTTATTATGTGGTCATGCATATGGTTATAGGGTGTGTTTAAGGAGTTGCACTTGTGTGTGTTGTGCATACAATTGTAGAGTATGTTTTAGTTGGGAGAGTCTAGTGTGTGTGTGTGACATAAGCATCTAGGGTGTGAGTGACCAAATCCCTCCATTAGGATCTTGACATGTGTCTAGGGTTAAGAAAAGAAAAGGAATAGAAAGGAAAAAGGGAAAATTAGATTTCTTCACTTGTGTTTCACGTTCCTCCCGCCGCCCCTTCTTCTTTCTTCTTCTTTTCTTCTTCACTTGGACCTTAGTTAAGATTCTAGAGTTCTAGTGGGGTTTGATCATCTCTTAGTAGTCATTGGTAAGTTTTATGCATTCATTTTTTACTTTTGTTTAAGTTTTCCATCTTCTTCTCTTCTCTTATTCGGAATTGGGTTTGAAGTTTGGATTTTTGTTTTGTTTGCTTGTTCTTGGTTGGGTTTCCTAGTTGAGCCTCCCCGAGATCCTAAAGGCAAGGAAGTTGCTGGATCAAGTGGAACTAAACACTAGGAGCTAAGGATTTTTGAGGTTTGGGAATTTCTTCCTTTTTATGTGAAAATGTGCATGTATGTGTTCTTGATGGGTTCATGGAATTAGGTTGTTAGATGTTCTTTATTTTTATATATATGATATGGGTAATTTCTTTGAAGTGTGGATCTTGCAAAAGCATGAGTTATTTATGGGAATTTTAGAATTGATGTGGTTTGATGCATAAATTGGGTTTTTGATTGATCCTTGAAATTGAATGTGTAAATTGATGGATTGGATGAAGTTTATTGTGAATAAATGTTGTATTATGGTTGTTGATGTTAATCGAAGGCTGGATTTGAGGTAAGTAACCTTGGATTGAGTTTTGTGTGGTTGGTTGAGGATTTGGAAGGAGAAAATCTGCAGAATTTCTGCAGATTTTCAAAATCCCGACTCTGTCGCGATCGCGACAGAGAGCGGTGTTGCGAGCTTCGCTGCCGCGAGCACGCGACATCCGTCGCGAGCCCGCGACAGCCGAAGTGTTTTATACCTTCTGTCGCGAGCGCGACGACTGTCGCGATCGCGACAGAGAGTATTGTTGCCAAGTGCTATCGCGACCACGCGATCCGTCGCGAGATCGCGACAGCACCTCTTGACTTCTGTCGTGATCGCGACAACCGTCGCGAGCGCGACAGAGCCTGGCCCTTCTGTCCTCCCCGCGGTCGCGAAATCCGTCGCGCGCGCGCAGCGAAGAGACTTTGGTCTCTGTCGCGAGCGCGACAGACGTCACGAGCGCGACAGTCTCTTGTATGCTGAATGAGTTTTCTCTCTTCGTGTGTGTCTTGAACTTCAGTTTACTCTATCAATTATGAGATTTATGTTTGGCATTCTATGAATAATATGCAAGTGTGCCCATGATATAATTATGTTCATGTATGATGTTGATTTTGGAAGATATGAATTGGAATGAATGGCTTATGTATGACCTGCTAGAGTCTAGTAAGTGGATAGTTAGGCATGCCTAGTAGAGTCTTTGCTGCAGCTTCTGTATTTCTGTTTGGACCCCGATCAGGTCCCCGAATGGTTCCACGTGAACCCTTGAACGAATGGATCTTGTTTAAGGTCCCTTTGTAATGTTTTGTAAAAGTTAAATGTAAAATGAATTTCCTCGGCTCGTACCCATAAAGTACTGTCCGTATCGGCTCGTACCCGTAAAGTACTATCCGTATACTCGTTATCCACTACCTTGAGTCAGCAGGCGTTTTAGTGTTTCAATGCTTACAGTACTTGTATGAATTGTTATATGAGCAAACACATGTTTTATCCTTGTGGACTCAATGATGAGAAGTACAATCTGTTATGAGAATATGATTATTAATATGAACCTTCTGATGAATGGCTATATGTATGTACGCATGTGAATTGCCTTGACGACCGTTGTGAATGGTTGTCGTTTTGCTGTATGTGTGTTTCCCCACTAAGCGTTTATCGCTTAGCACGGTGTGTTACCCGTGCAGGTGCGGAAGGAGTCGCTTGGGAGAGTCGTCGCCATCAAAGCCAACACAGCAGGGTCTTAGTGTAGGCTTATTTTTGTAGCTTTATGATTCTTTTTGTATAGAACTCTCTTATGATTCTGTAATAGCTTCCGCTGTTGTATATGTAATATTGGGATTTGTAATTATCTTTTATACCCCTCAGTTGATCAGAACAGTAATGTAATGCTTCTATTATATTAATGCATGATCAGCTTTTATGAATGGTCTTGTAAAGTTTTAAATTACCTTGTATTTTGTTATGTATGTTTATGGGTGAGTGTACGCATATTATGTATCTGCGTGGTGGCACCTTTACTCCTACGGCATCTCACTCCTTATCGGATGGGATCGCCTGAGTATGGGTAAGGGGTGTTACAAGTTGTGGTATCAGAGACCGGTTTAGGCATTTCTGGGCGATTGTTTATATGATGCTATGTGTGTATATGTCTATGTTTAGGGCTGTGTTGGCTGATGTGGTTGTCCTCTTGTTTGTTAGATGAATTCCGATTCTGCTCACGGTGCGCTCGAGGAGTCAGCTGAAAGTGTGAACCCTCCAGCGGTAGATCCGTCTGTCTCTGTTTTGGTGTCGGCTCAACGTGCTAGGGTCCAGCCCGAGGCCGCTGCCATGCCTTTTGAGGCGATGCTCAGATTGCATCAAGACATGGCTCGGGTTTTGGACAGGGTGACTGCCCCGAAAGCTCCGATAGTGAGTCTAAGAAGAGCGGGTGTTGAGGATTTTTATGGGACTGGGCTTGATGAGTCTGAGTTAGCTGAGAAGTGGCTGGATAAAGTTAAGAGAGCATTGAAGGAAATTAGGTGCCCTCCTGATCAGCAAGCTGAGTGTGCTGTGGCTTTGCTTCAGGGTTCAGCATATGAATGGTGGGAGTTGGTGAGTAGGCAGCCTCAGATGCCTGACCCTTTGACATGGGACTTCTTTGATGAGCAGTTTTCTAAGAAGTATGTGACTCAGGCATATAAGGACGCAAGATGGGCGCAGTTTCTGAGTTTGAGGCAAAGGGCCTTGTCTGTGGCAGATTATGAGAAGGAGTTTAACCGGTTGTCTCGTTATGCTCCGCATGGGGTTATGACGGATGATTTCAGATGCAAGCACTTTGAGGCCGGGTTGAATGATTCTTTGAAGATTGCTTTAGTTTCCTTGATGTGTATACCGGGGGTACAGTATTATCAGATTGCTGAAGCTGCTTTGAGGGCAGAGAAAGCGGAAACTTTGATTAGAGAGAGCTCAGCGCAGGAGTTCTGCTAGAGGTGGTGTTTCTTCATCTTCGGGTAAGAGGTCTAGAAACCCGCAAGATGAACCATCTGCTGGTTCGGCTACCAGAGGAAGAAGGCAAGGGTCAGCGGCAGTATCTGGATCTGGTAGAGGTGGTCGATCAGATGCTATTCCAGTTTGTGAGAATTGCGGAAAGGCTCACCGGGGTGAGTGTAGGTGGCTCACTGGTGGGTGCTTTAGGTGTGGGAGCACCGAGCACCGGGTGGCTAATTGTCATCAGACGGGTGAAGATTCGGGTCCTCAGGGAGGAGCTAGCAGAGTTGGATCGACTGCTTCTCAGGCTTCGAGAGGTAGAGGTAGAGGTAGAGGTCGAGGCGGTCAACCTAGAGATGGAGCTGGTTCTGAGACGGTTGAGCGACCTCCCCCTATGGCCGCTAGAGCGTATGCAGTTAGAGCCAGAGAGGAGCAGGATGCCCCTGATGTGATTGCTGGTAAGTTCCTACTCCATGACACTGAATTATATGCTCTAATAGATCCTGGTTCCACACACTCATATTTATGCACGCATAAGTTTATTGATAAGTTGCATGTCGTAGAACAGTTAGACTATGAGATATGTGTGACCAATCCGTTAGGGCATAGTGTCAGTGTGAGTAGAGTTTATAGGAATTGTCCGTTGATGGTTGAGGGAATTGAGTTTCCTGTGGATTTGATAGAATTACCCTTCAGAGAGTACGATGTGATTCTGGGTATGGATTGGTTGAGCAAGCATAGAGCCGTGGTTGATTGTCATAGAAAGACTTTCGTGCTCCGAGATAGGAACCGCGCTCCAGTGTTTGTTAGAGGTTTGGGTGCTAGTTCCGTGCACAATGTGATTTCTGCGATCCAAGCCAAGAGGCTTATGAGAAAGGGTTGTGAGGCTTTTTTGGCTGTGGTTTTGGATTCCAAGAGGGATCAAGTTAGGATTGAGGACATCCCTGTTGTCCGAGAGTTTAGTGATGTTTTCCCGAGTGATTTGCCGGGTTTGCCTCCGGAGAGGGAAGTTGAGCTAGCCATAGAGATTATGCCGGGTACCACACCGGTGTCGAAGGCACCTTATCGGATGGCTCCTGTAGAGTTGAGAGAACTTAAAACTCAACTGCAAGAGCTGTTGGATAAGGGGTTCATTCGACCCAGCATATCTCCCTGGGGAGCTCCGGTTCTGTTTGTTAAGAAGAAGGATGGATCCTTGAGGATGTGTATCGACTTCAGGCAGATTAATAAGGTCACAGTGAAGAATAAGTATCCGTTGCCCAGGGTTGAAGATTTGTTTGATCAGCTTCGAGGTGCGGGTGTGTTTTCCAAGATTGATCTTCGATCTGGGTATTATCAGCTTTATGTTAAGGATCAGGATGTGGTTAAGACTGCATTTCGGACTCGGTATGGCCACTATGAGTTCCTTGTTATGCCGTTTGGGTTGACTAATGCTCCAGCGGCATTCATGGATTTGATGAATAGAGTGTTCAGGCCATACTTAGACCGGTTTGTAGTAGTGTTTATAGATGATATTTTGGTATTTTCCAAGGATGAAGCCGAGCATGAAGAGCATCTTTGGTTAGTTTTGTAGATTTTGAGAGAGCACCGGTTGTTTGCTAAGTTGAGTAAGAGTGATTTTTGGCTTCGGGAAGTATCGTTTTTGGGTCACATAGTTTCAGCTAAGGGTATTCAAGTGGATCCAGCTAAGATTGAGGCAATAGTGGATTGGAAAGCGCCTAGGAATGTCTAGGAAGTGAGGAGTTTCCTTGGTCTGGCGGGTTATTATCGTCTGTTTGTTAAGGGTTTTTCCGTAATTGCTGCTCCGATGACCAGGTTATTGAGGAAAGGAGTTAAGTTCGAATGGTCGGATAAGTGCCAGGCCTGTTTTGAGAGGTTGAAGCAGTTGTTAGTTGAAGCTCCTATACTAACCCAACCCACCTCGGGTAAGGAGTTTGTTATGTATAGTGATGCTCCAGGTGTTGGTTTGGGATGTGTTCTGATGCAGGAAGGTAAGGTTGTGGCTTATACTTCTCGACAGTTGAAGCCGCACGAGAGAAATTACCCGACGCATGATCTTGAGTTAGCTGCAGTTGTCTTTGCTTTAAAGATTTGGCGTCATTATCTCTATGGGGATAAGTGCAGGATCTTTACGGACCACAAAAGTTTGAAGTATTTTCTGACTCAGAAGGAATTGAATATGAGGCAACGTCATTGGTTAGAGCTGTTAAAGGACTACGATTGCATTGTGGATTACCATCCGGGTAAGGCCAATGTAGTCGCAGACGCGTTAAGTAGGAAGTCAGTTTCTGCCTTGTTTTTGAGACGGTTCAGATGGAGGTTTGGTTCAGATGGGGCTTTGATAGCTCAGTTGAGGGTCAAGCCTACTTTGAGACAGCGGATAGTAGATGCTCAGAAGGTTGATGAGAAACTTTAGCGGATTGTGCAAAAAGTCAGTTTGGATAAGCAGTCAGAGTTTTCGGTTCAGGATGGGGTTCTTCTGTTTGGAAACCGTTTGTGTGTGCCGGATAGTGAAGAGTTGAGAAGACAGATTTTGGATGAGGCACATAGTTCAGTTTTCACCATGCATCCGGGCAGTGTAAAGATGTATCGGGATTTGAGGCAGTTCTTTTGGTGGTCTGGTATGAAGAGGGACATAGTGGACTTTGTATCCAAGTGCCTGACTTGTCAGCAGGTCAAGGCTGAGCACCAGGTTCCTTCTGGATTGCTTACGCCTTTGTCTGTTCCTGAGTGGAAATGGGACGACATCGCCATGGATTTTGTCTCCGGATTGCCATTGACACAGAAGAAGCATGATTCTGTTTGGGTGGTTGTGGATCGACTCACGAAGTCTGCTCACTTTTTGCCGGTTAGGATGGATTACTCGATGAGTAGATTGGCCAGTGTGTATGTGGATGAGATAGTACGGTTGCATGGAGTGCCTTTGTCCATAGTTTCCGATAGGGACCCAAGGTTCACATCTAAATTTTGGAAAGAGTTGCAGCGAGCTTTGGGTACCAAGCTGAAGTTCAGTACAGCATTTCATCCTCAGACAGATGGTCAGTCCGAGCGTGTGATTCAGATCTTAGAGGATATGATGAGGGCTTGTGTTTTGGACTTCCCGGGTAGTTGGGACAAGTACGTATCATTGATGGAGTTTGCCTACAACAACAGTTTCCAATCGAGTATTGGTATGTCACCTTATGAGGCTCTTTATGGGCTTCAGTGTCGGAATCCAGTTTGTTGGACAGAGTTATCTGAGAGGTCAGTGATTGGGCCAGATCTGGTTAGAGATACCGAGGAAAAGATCAGAGTTGCGCAACGGAATCTGAAGGTGGCCAAGGATCGTCAGAAATCTTATGCCAATCTGAAGAGGAAAGATGTACAGTTTGAAGTTGGGGACAAAGTTTTTCTTAAAGTGTCTCCTTGGAGAAAAGTACTTCGGTTTGGAAAGAAGGGAAAGCTTAGTCCTCGCTTCATTGGTCCGTATGAAGTGTTGGCTAGAGTTGGTCCGGTGGCGTACAGACTAGCTTTGCCGATGGAATTGTCGAAGCTTCATGATGTGTTTCACGTTTCAATGCTCCGTCGGTATAGATCGGATCCTTCCCATGTGTTGTCGGTTCAGGAGGTTCAAGTGCAGTCAGATTTTTCCTACGACGAGGAGCCTAGGGCTATCTTAGCGCGGGAAGTAAGACAGTTGAGGAATAAACAGATTCCTTTGGTCAAGGTTTTGTGGAATCACCATGGGGTTGAGGAAGCAACTTGGGAACCGGAGGAGTCGATGACATTACAGTATCCGCATTTGTTCAAGTCAGGTAAGAATTTCGAGGACGAAATTCTTGTTAGTAGGGGAGAGTTGTCACACCCCGTTTGCCCCCTAGTTGAATGAGCCATATATGTGTATGTGTGTAATTGCATAAGTTTTGTATCATAAGGGCATTTTGGTAATATTGCTTAAATTGGGGTTTTTTTCTGGTGCGTGTGTATGTGTTTGGCACTATGGTGCTAATTAGTTGGGGCGGAAATTGTGTGTGCATGAGTGCACCATAGTAGGATATGCACTAGTGGGATTGGTTTATTATGTGGTCATGCATATGGTTATAGGGTGTGTTTAAGGAGTTGCACTTGTGTGTGTTGTGCATACAATTGTAGAGTATGTTTTAGTTGGGAGAGTCTAGTGTGTGTGTGTGACATAAGCATCTAGGGTGTGAGTGACCAAATCCCTCCATTAGGATCTTGACATGTGTCTAGGGTTAAGAAAAGAAAAGGAATAGAAAGGAAAAAGGGAAAATTAGATTTCTTCACTTGTGTTTCCCGTTCCTCCCGCCGCCCCTTCTTCTTTCTTCTTCTTTTCTTCTTCACTTGGACCTTAGTTAAGATTCTAGAGTTCTAGTGGGGTTTGATCATCTCTTAGTAGTCATTGGTAAGTTTTATGCATTCATTTTTTACTTTTGTTTAAGTTTTCCATCTTCTTCTCTTCTCTTATTCGGAATTGGGTTTGAAGTTTGGATTTTGGTTTTGTTTGCTTGTTCTTGGTTGGGTTTCCTAGTTGAGCCTCCCCGGGATCCTAAAGGCAAGGAAGTTGCTGGATCAAGTGGAACTAAACACTAGGAGCTAAGGATTTTTGAGGTTTGGGAATTTCTTCCTTTTTATGTGAAAATGTGCATGTATGTGTTCTTGATGGGTTCATGGAATTAGGTTGTTAGATGTTCTTTATTTTTATGTATATGATATGGGTAATTGCTTTGAAGTGTGGATCTTGCAAAAGCATGAGTTATTTATGGGAATTTTAGAATTGATGTGGTTTGATGCATAAATTGGGTTTTTGATTGATCCTTGAAATTGAATGTGTAAATTGATGGATTGGATGAAGTTTATTGTGAATAAATGTTGTATTATGGTTGTTGATGTTAATCGAAGGCTGGATTTGAGGTAAGTAACCTTGGATTGAGTTTTGTGTGGTTGGTTGAGGATTTGGAAGGAGAAAATCTGCAGAATTTCAAAATCCCGACTCTGTCGCGATCGCGACGACTGTCGCGATCACGACAGAGAGCGGTGTTGGGAGCTTCGCTGCCGCGAGCACGCGACATCCGTCGCGAGCCCGCGACAGCCGAAGTGTTTTATACCTTCTGTCGCGAGCGCGACGACTGTCGCGATCGCGACAGAGAGTATTGTTGCCAAGTGCTATCGCGACCATGCGATCCGTCGCGAGATCGCGACAGCACCTCTTGACTTCTGTCGCGATCGCGACAACCGTCGCGAGCGCGACAGAGCCTGGCCCTTCCGTCCTCCCCGCGGTCGTGAAATCCGTCGCGCGCGCACAGCGAAGAGACTTTGGTCTCTGTCGCGAGCGCGACAATCTCTTGTATGCTGAATGAGTTTTCTCTCTTCGTGTGCGTCTTGAACTTCAGTTTACTCTATCAATTATGAGATTTATGTTTGGCATTCTATGAATAATATGCAAGTGTGCCCATGATATAATTATGTTCATGTATGATGTTGATTTTGGAAGATATGAATTGGAATGAATGGCTTATGTATGACCTGCTAGAGTCTAGTAAGTGGATAGTTAGGCATGCCTAATAGAGTCTTTGCTGCAGCTTCTGTATTTCTGTTTGGACCCCGATCAGGTCCCCGAATGGTTCCACGTGAACCCTTGAACGAATGGATCTTGTTTAAGGTCCCTTTGTAATGTTTTGTAAAAGTTAAATGTAAAATGAATTTCCTCGGCTCGTACCCGTAAAGTACTGTCCGTATACTCGTTATCCACTACCTTGAGTCAGCAGGCGTTTTAGTGTTTCAATGCTTACAGTACTTGTATGAATTGTTATATGAGCAAACACATGTTTTATCATTGTGGACTCAATGATGAGAAGTACAATCTGTTATGAGAATATGATTATTAATATGAACCTTCTGATGAATGGCTATATGTATGTACACATGTGAATTGCCTTGACGACCGTTGTGAATGGTTGTCGTTTTTTTGTATGTGTGTTTCCCCACTAAGCGTTTATCGCTTAGCACGGTGTGTTACCCGTGCAGGTGCGGAAGGAGTCGCTTGGGAGAGTCGTCGCCATCAAAGCCAACACAGCAGGGTCTTAGTGTAGGCTTATTTTTGTAGCTTTATGATTCTTTTTGTATAGAACTCTCTTATGATTCTGTAATAGCTTCCGCTGTTGTATATGTAATATTGGGATTTGTAATTATCTTTTATACCCCTCAGTTGATCAGAACAGTAATGTAATGCTTCTATTATATTAATGCATGATCAGCTTTTATGAATGGTCTTGTAAAGTTTTAAATTACCTTGTATTTTGTTATGTATGTTTATGGGTGAGTGTACGTATATTATGTATCTGCGTGGTGGCACCTTTACTCCTACGGCATCTCACTCCTTATCGGATGGGATCGCCTGAGTATGGGTAAGGGGTGTTACATAGCATGCATATGACTGGCACATATTCATTATAACCAACGTGTTCACACACAATAAATGTATAATTTAAGATTATCATTATCTTATATGATTAGATTTGCCTGCAATTCAAAGACCCGAATAACGGGTATCGCTTTGGTACCCTTGAGGTACTATAATTTATGTGTATTCGTGGATGCACACACTCGCATTGGAACCTAAGGTACAATAATTACAATAGAATCAATATTCCACATTTAAGTATCCAATGAGGATTTAACTCGCATTGTGATTCCCAAGGAATCGGACGCATTGGGGCATTGAGCTGCAACACTTTTACCCTATAGCCATGCCTATCTATCCACTACTTGACTCGCAGGCTAAGATTATTCAATTTAATTCACAGTTTGCTTGATCAGATGTTGCAACAAGACATTTGCAAACTAACAATGAATTCACATGCTTAAACTGATCATACAATTGTATTAACTTACCTCATTACTTTTGATATAAGCCCTTGAAATAGTTGGCTTAAGCATAGCACAATGGATCTCTTTAAATTAATCATTCACTTATAAACATCCCATTTAATAATAGCACGAAGCACTTAATAAGTGTCATTGTATGTTATTAATCATTAACTTAACATCCGAGCATTACCCTTAATGAATAAAAAGTCTTCCCAAAACAGGGTACCTCACGGTCACAACCAGTTTGGTTGTCACCGTGACATACCAAAGGTTTCAAAATAGAATATAGTCTAAGGTATCTCACGGTCACAACTAATTTGGTTGTCACCGTGATATACATTCAGTACTCGGACAAAATGTAATTCTTGGTTATCTCATGGTCACAACCAATATGGTTGTCAACGTGACATACCTCATGTGTACAAAGGCAGATTGTAAACCTTGATACCTCACAGTGACAACTAATTGGTTGTCACCGTAACATACCAAATTCACTTTGGGCAGAATAGACTACATGATACCTCACGGTCACAACCAGTTTGGTTGTCACCGTGACATATCAATCACTCTCGGCAGAATGCAAACTTTGCATATCTCACGGTAGCAATCTCTTGGTTGTCACCATGACCTATATACAAGTTGCAAAATACCTCTTGCAAATCACCTTATTTTCCTGTTATACTCAAGACTTACCAACTCACCATTTCATACACAAACCATTATGTATTTCGTCTCATTAGTTAAAACATTGAAACTTCCATTCAAACATCTCAATTCCATGAACTTAGCATTAAACTCACACATATATAATCCACAATTCTAGGTAAAGTTCATTGGTTAAAGACTCATGCCATTTAAGTTCCCCCACAATCACATACCATTCAATATTTACATACAAGTCACATGGCAATTCTCAAATACCATCATTCAATATTAAAATCAACTAACTAATTAACACATATTAAAATAGGGCAAGTTTTCAAAACCTCATCGCCTAGGCTCCTAGCGTTCACTTGGCACTCGATTCCTCGACCTTTGCTTTTCCCTTATCTTTCTTTACTCCTTCCTCTACAAATTCCATCCAATTTCCAGAATTGGACACAAATCATCAATTCCTCGATCCACCATACACCAAAACCAGAAAGAGAAGAAGATGAACTAAAAATAACCACTTACCTTTCAATTTTAACAACTTAATCCTGGATCCATATAGCAATATTCATACAATCAATTTGATGAATTCTAAAGAACCACACGAAAATGAAAGGTAAAAGAAATGCAGAGTTTGGAAGTTGAAATGGCTGAAGATTCATGCTAATAGTGGCCCTTTCTCTCTCCTCAATTCTATATATATGCATGCAGTTAGTGTAGGTGGCAGCACAATTAAGTGCCTCCCAAATTCCACCTCCACCTTCTGCCCTCGGTTAGCTTAATGATGCAAAATTACAACTTGGCCACTTAACTTTCCTTTAGTTTCTCAATTAGGTCCTTACTTTTATTACAATCAAGTCCACATTTATCCAATTATACCAATTACAACTAGGGTACATTTACGGCCATTACAGTTGCGCTCGTGATAGAGCCTAAACTTCAAGTTCAAAGCTCGAGTCTTGAACCCCTTCATCATGCACTTAGCCAAATTCACCTAAATGACTTCCAAAACCTATCTTAACATCATTTGATGTTGTAACGGCCTTCTAATCAAATTTTAATCTACATGTTAAGTTTACAATGGCACAATTCTCATTATCATAGGACTTTAAATTTAGGAGTTATGGCTAAAGGAACATTGCTTGCTCCAAAAGCCCTCCTATATGGTTTAATTACACTTTTAGGCATTTTTGAAGACTATAGGGCCTTCAAATCACTATGGCTATTTCAATGAAAATTATAGGCATAAACTTTATGAACCTAATTCCATCAATTACATTCACTTAAGAGTCATTTAACTTAAGTTATGACATAGACACATCCAATAGGTCATTTGTAACGGCTTGAAAACCACCTTAGTAGTATTGAGCATGATTAGCATAATTAAGTGAGTGTAAAATTAGGGTTTACATATTTGGATTTAATTAAAAATGAGAAATTAGGGATTTAATTGCAAGAAAATAAAGCATTGTAATGACCAAAGTGTAATAGTGCATGATTAATGTAAGTGGAGGATTAAGATTAATTAAGTGGTATTAATTAACCTTAATCTTGAATTAGTGGAATCCATGTATCAAGTTGAATTGAGTGGAATTCCATGTGTCTTGCCAAGAGTTTGTCACTTAGCCAATTGCATGCATATAAATGGTTGTGGAGAGATAAAGTGACTGGAAAAATCTGGATTTTATTCTTCTTCATGTTCAATCTTTCTTTCCATTCTGCTCCCTCTTTCCTCTATTTTTGTCTCCTTTGTTCCTTCATTCCTTCACTTGTTTGTTATGAATTTAGTTGCATGGAGTAGAAGGATCAAGTAGTAAATTGTAAAGGTAAGTTTAAGTCAAGTATTTCTTCTCCTTCTTCTTCATTCTGTTTAGATTTCAGTTTAAGAAGTTAATTGTGCTTTGTATTGTGCATGTATATGTGATGGTAAGTTGGAGAAGCTAGTAGAAAAGCCAAGGGAAAAGAAAAGATCAATTGAGTATTGAAGTGAAGGAGAGCTTTAAGAGGTTTGGGATTGTAGTTAAATTGATATGTTTGGGATTAGATTTTGTGTTAACTTTTAATTAAATGCATGATTGATTAGTTTGGGATTTAAATTTCTGTAGATACATGAGTGGTGTGTTTTGAGTGGAAATGGAAGTGTGTGTTGATTGTGTAGTGATTGCCATGTTTATGCATTAACCCTAATTTCGAAGATGTGAGTAGTGGTTGTGTAATTTATGGTTAATGTTATATGCTGAGAATTTGATTGTCCCATAATGTTCATATATGTGTATAAGAACTATAGTTTGAATTTGGTGTATTGGTTCAGCCAAGTTGGCTGATTTCAGGCTTGATAAGCTTGATTGTGTAAAACTGTCTTTGTGGTCTATTTTGACCTATGTGGGTTGTTTAAGCGATATTTTGGGTTTTAGTGATCCCAATTGGTTGATTCAATTTGGAACTGAAACCTAAGATCTACGCCTAAAAATGTCTCCGAAATATCACTGAGCTAATTCTAGCTCTAATTGTCCCAAAAGTGGCCAAAACTTAAGCGACTTTATTCTTATGGGTTTATTGGAATAGTATAGTTTGTTTAGGTCATATCGGACATTTTAGATGTCAAAATGATATGAAATTTTTCACATTTGAAATATAACATCCTAGGGAATAATTGTTAAGAAGGAAGGTTTGCCTAAAAATGATGTTTAGATGTTGTTTTATGTGGTTCAAATTTTAGGTGAAACGCAATCTCGTAGGGCACCTGTTGGAGTTTGCTATCACAAGCGAGACCATGGTCGCGAGCATGATAGAACAATCTAAATGAGGGTTTTTTCTTCTTATTTTGATCCCATGGTTGGCATGAATCATTGCACACCTTTACCCTCCTATAGTTTGTGTGTTTTTGTGTGTTTTTCTTTTTCGAAATGCACCCGAACTTCATTGCAAGTTCCTAGCTTGACCAACTTATGTCTAACATTATGAAATGAGTATATGAATGTTTGTCAATTGAAATTATCTATAAATGATGCTATTGCATAGTAGTTTAATAAAGCAATTAAGTGTATACGTGCTTTTTAATTATTAAACATGACTTAGTATGCGATATTGATCATATATGATTGAATCATAATGTGTTAAGTATATGAAGATGTACAAAGGAGTGTGTGGTTAATTGATGATGTTATATTGCTTTATATGAGTGCATGGACATCATGTTATGTGATCAATGAACATTATTTGGTATTAGTAATATAAGATAGTTGTGCACCTTGTATGAACATGTTAAGTGAATATGAATGAGTGTAATGTATATGATATAGTATGGATCAATTGCATAGCCTAAAATCGAGTCATGGATAGATAAGCATGCTTATAAATAGTTAGTGATTCGCAGCTGCCAGTGTGACATTGATGGGTGTCTAGTGTTTGACACCGATGAGTGTCTAGTGTTTAATACCGACTGGTGTCCAGTGATCTAGTTTTATTATATATTCAAGTATATAGTGTACCCATATCAACTTCTGTATTGATTCAGGCTATAGTGAAATGGTATAGGCATGTATTTATAATAAAAATGTCTTAACCTATGATTGTTATAGTTTATACCATCATTGACTAATGATAGTTTTATCCATGCGATGTTGAGTAATATCAATGCTATGCTACATGACATACTTGCCATGATATCGAAGCCTTCCGTTGTGAGTGAATATTAGTGATTGATATTGGAAAGTATGAACTATCAAACATTGGCATATCATGTATCTACTGTGTTTGTAGTGACTAATGGTAGTGTTACCTATACCATATTGAGGATATCAATGCTTTGTTACATGATGACATTAGTTGTGATATTGAGGACATTGAAGCTTTTCGCTGGCATCATGTATTGAATATTGATATTGTAAGGTATGGATTATCGAATGTTAGCATGTTATTCAGTTATTACCTGAATTGCTATTGCATAGTTGTAACACACCGATACCCCCGTTGGAAGGATACCGGAGCACCACAACAAAGCACGACGATAAACATATACATACATACATGCGTATAAGCGAAAGCATATGAGAAACAAAAGAATAACTTAATACATTAAATATACATTATCGAAAGGTAGTTACATATACAAAAAAATATTTTACAAAAGGATATTCTTAAATAACATTTACAAATACATATACAAAACAATATACAAAAAAATATAGGAGTTGAATACAAAAAGAAACTCTGACACCTAGTGGCCAACCCTGCAGATGCACGACTCGAACCGAACAAAAATTTGCCACCTACACGGGAAAACAACCCGTGCTAAGCGATAATGCTTAGTGGGGAGGAACAAAGATAATAAAGCACTATACAGAAATCATAATCACTATAATAAAGCAGAGCTTAATAATAGTATGCATAAAACAAACACGCTAACTGAAATCACTCAATAATCATAACACTTCAATAAGCAAAGTACCAAACACTTCAAACAATTGCCTGAATTTCAGTGGTGGTGGATACGAGAACACTACACTACAGGGAACACTGCGAACAGTATCAAAAGTGGAGACCGAAGCCTCAACACTATCACTAATCACTAAGACCCCAAGCGGGGTCATCGCAAGACCCAAACAGGGCAACATAGGCAGTTGCACTCACTATCCCTTTATAAGCATGCTTATCTATCCACTACCATGACACTTCATGCTCAACTTACTCACTCTTAACATTTATCACTAAATAATGCCAAAGCAAGTATGCAAAACACTAGCATGCCATTAATTATTTAAACAACTTTAGAACATCGATATACACTTGTATAAAATACAAAACATAACTTATACAATATTAGGAAGCCATACAAAGAGAGAGAAGAAAACATTTTAGGCAAAATAGAATAGGCAGGAGGAGGCTCACTGTCGCGATCACGACTTGCGTCTCACTTGCGACAGTAGCCGCAAAGCGCTGCGGCCGGGGCAGATTATCACGAGTTGTGTCGAGGAGCACGACTCGTGACAAATAGGTGGAGGCTATCGTAAGACATATCGTGATGCACGACTCACGACAGCTACACAAGCTGGCACGAGTCGTGCTATGGTGCACGACTCGTGCTGGCCACAAATGCTGGGCACGAGTCGTGCTTCAGTGCACCACTCGTGCACAAGCCCAGATGCTGAGTTGTGCTGGCCTGCATGACCCGAACAGAACATTCCCCTCACTGAAATCTCATTTTACGCAAGGGAAAGGAATTCCTGGCTCTGTCGTGATCGCGGCATGCGTCGCGCTCGCGACAGACTCGAGGATTTCCCCTCTAACGGCACTTCACTGCTCTATTTTTCCAAAAAACACAATACCCTACCCAAATAATCATGCAATAACTCTTACCTCATCACCCCAAAGCATTCCAAACACATTAGTGATCATTTAAACATAATTAACACAATGATAACATGGAAAAAAACTTAAGACTAACACAGTCAAACATAATCCCAGAAATTCATTCATACTCATTCACTTCAAAACCCACATTCAAACCATCACAACACTAGCATTTAAAACCATATTCACTACCTTACTAGCGCATGCATTTATACACACAAAACACTCTAATTTCCAGAATTTAAACAACACAAACCACACACTCAATCCAATATGAGAATTAGGGCAGACAACTCACAACTACACATAACCAGAAAATAACTCCCAAACCTGGTAAAATGAAGCTTTAATCCACTACTCTTCAAGAACCCACTTTCTCCTTGCCCTTACTCTTCCTTCTTTCTTCCGATTCTTACACAAAACCCAGCCAAATCAACACTAAATCAAATGCATACACTCACTCTTCCAAAACCAGAAAACAAAGAAGAAGAAAAAGATGAACTCAACCACTTACCTCTTGAACCAGCTCAAAAACTCAGCAAAAACCCACTCAAATCTTGAAGAATCACACAAGGAGGAATAAAGAGCAAAAAGATTTGGGAGAGGAGGGAGTAGGGAACGAGAAAGAGGATGAAAGGGAAAAAGATTGCTTCCACGGGAAGCTAGGCAGATTTTCTGCCCCTCCCTTCTCTCTCTCTCCTCTCTATCAAATCCTCATTAATGCCTTCAACTACCTAAGCTAAGTGTCACTCCCCAATAAATCCACATGTCATGCTCCTATGGGTACAAAAATCAAATATCTTGACTATCCTCTTACTCTTACCATTAATTAATGTCGAAAATACCTTTAATTATCCAATTACACATACAAATTCTGACTAGGCCCGTTTTGGGTTGTTACAATCACTCCCCCTTAAGAAATTTTGTCCTCGAAATCTCCCCGTTAACCATTTATATCCTAACTGGTTTATAGTGTCTTTATGATGATCGCAGTGAAGTGTAGTGTATCAAGTGATGTTAACAGTAGTAAAGTTTAGTGTTATGTGTGCTTGAAGTATAGCAATTCCGGGATGGGTAACCTTGGGGTAGCCATACAGCGAACTCGACTGTCATTTTTAAAAAAAAAAATTATTTCGTAAAATCGATCTGTGAGCTAAAAACTGAGTCAAATGGGCCTTCGAAAGTCATTCTGAAGTCGGCTTCTAGTTAGGTTCAAATTGGACAAGGGTTTGATTGAATTTTTAAAAATAGTTATTGAGCTCTAAAGTATGTAGTGTGGGAAGTGTACAGGTATAAAATAATTTTCTGTAATTTTTGACAGCATTAGAATTGGATGTTAAGGTAGAAAAAAAAGTGGTTAAATCGGACTGGTTTAAGTGAACTGGGGCCCAAATGGACTCTGATTGAGCTAAAAATTTGGAAAGAGACTATTTTTGATGTTTTAAGAACAATGGAATTGCTTGGGAGTGAAAATAAGGTAAGGAAGATATAAATGCCATGAAATAGTGAAAATGAACCGAAAAATCAAAATTTTGGTTCAAACCGGTCGGACTGGTTCGGTTGAATTATGGACTATATAAGGGAGGAAATGGCTATGTCTCTTTAGAGAAATCAGCCACTCCACCGCGTCTTTCTCTCCCACCCAAGCCGAATTGTGTTCTTCATTTCTTCTCCCATTTTTCTCCATCTCTCAACCAATCTCTCCCTAAAATTCAACCTCTTAGACAAATTACAGCTCCTCTGTAACCTAATAGAAGTGATTGGATTCCATTTGGAGCATTGGAAGTGGGAAAAATCAAGTGTACAAGGTTTAGGTCAAGATTTGAGGTAAGAGATTTAGGTGTTTTTAATTAGGTTTATTGGTCTCTATGGGGGTTCTCAAGGGTGTAAAGTTCATTTATGATGTTAGATTGTAAAAAGAAAGCATGGTTTTGATGTTTTATGGGTGTTTATATTCAGTCATGGTAGGAACTCAAGGAGAAGAGGAGATTTCCAAGGTAAAAGGGAAAGAAAAGGAAGCCTAAAGGAGTGTAGAGCAAGAATTTTTGGTTTGTTGTTACTCAATCCATTTATTTCCATTAATTTATATTAAAAATTAGGTTATGTCTAAGTGTGGGTATGTGATAATGGCATGATTAATTAAATCTAACTTAATAATCATGGTTGGTGGGTTTAAATTAGTGTATAAACATGCTTAGATTAAATTAAAACAAATTAGTATGAAATCCCTAATGTTGGCCGAATGGATACTTAAGGAATTCATAATGTATATATGAGTTTTATGGCTTATAAATGATGGTTATAATGTGTTTAATATGTGTAATGCATGATGGAATGAATAAAGAATTGAAAAGTAAACTAAATGAATTTGTAATGGTTAGGCCGAATGGATTACTAAGGTTATAAATGAGATATGTTGCGAAACATGGCATATAATTGGTATTTGTGGCATGCTTAACATGTAATCTAGACAATGGAGTGGTGAAATGAAATTAAAGCAGACTCTATGGAAATATGACATCTTGGCCGAATTGGACTTAAGGGAACTTTAATGTGTATTTTGATACTTAATGGCATATAATGGTATAAAATGATTAAATGTGGATAAACGAGTGTGTATGCAAATTTGTAAGTGAATATGATGTGTATGCCAAAATGTGTATGTTGACATATTGCGATATTTATGTAAATTTTAAAGATATATTTCCCTTAGTAGTTGTATGGCAGTGAAATCTCTAGCTCAGGATATAATTAGCGAGCCATAGAATTCCACACCGCGGTACCAGTCATGGCGACTCAATATTGATAGGCCAATGAGGGTCTGTCACAGTGTACAGTGTATAAAAATGATCAGTGTAGTGAAGTACAGCGATGAATGGTCCCATCGGTGTCTTTCTATAATGTAGTAGATCTGTGGGATCCACATCCCGCATATCCGGTTAGTAGATTTTCTACCGGCTTTATACTAGGGACATTGTCGTAATTAAATGATAAAAATAGTTAAAATAATAATAATTGTGAAAATGAGTGAAAAAGGGACTAAATTGGTATAAATAGAAAGATTAGGGGTAAAATGATAATTTTACATTAAGTAGGTAAAAAGTGGTAAAGTTAGGTAAAAAGTGTAAATGTAAGGGTAATATGGTAATTTTAGCTAAAAATGAGGTTAAAATGGTAATTTAGTGTAAAAGTGATAAATTAGGGACCTAAATGTAATTTGGTGAAATTATAAGGCTAAAAGTGGAATTTAAAGTGTAAAAAGGGTAATTTGGTAATTAAAAGTAATTAAGAAGGGTAAAAGTGGAAAATAAAAATAAGTAAGACTAAAAGTGTAATTTATGTATTATTAAGGGCATAATGGTAATTAAGTGAAAATTAAGGACATAAATGGAATTAGTGTAAAAGAAGGGACATGGATGGTATTATGGTAAAATTGGGGACATAGATGTAATTAGTGGAAAAGTCAAGGATAAAATTTGAAACTAAGGAAAAAGATTAAAGGCAAAAATGTAATTAATGAATAAATAAGTTTAATAAAACGATTAAATGTAATTAGTTTATAATATGGTTTAATGCTTAATTATGTGGTTAATTTAGTAGATTAATTAAATAAATAAGAATAATATAGTTAATAGAATATAATAGTATAATTAATTGAATAATTAGTTAGCAGTGGAAATTTATGGATTTGTAACCACCACTAAGCATATTAATGCTCAGCACGTAATTTATTTTGACTACGTGTAGGTATGCTTTAGGACGGAACAAGCATACATCGGTCAGATCGGAGCTCTCAATGAAGAAGAGATCAAGTTTTATTTTGTATGTTTTGGTATTATGTATTGGCATGTATATAAAGTTTGGGATTGGATTATGTGATGATTTTTATGCATTTATGTATGTGGATATTATGACTCTATAGATGGATATTTTATACTGTGATTGGTATGGCTTAGATGATATTGTTGTTGTGCCCTTGCCGGGGCTGTGGATTTTAAAATTTGCAAGTTTGGGTAGTGAGAATTATAAGTCGTTATACTACCAAAATTTCTACCAAATGAATAGTTATATTAGACAATTATAGGTCATTTGGCAACTAAATTAATAAGTGAAATTGTTAAGCGAATTTGTTAAGTGAATTGAATGATTAAGTGAATAAAAGATTAAGTGTGGAGAAAAAAAAATTATTAGCCTCAAATTGCTTTAAGTTTAGGTCAACCTTGGAACGATTATGGTAATCACACAGTATTCCTATGTCGGCAGTGTATGTATAGGGTATAAGGGTATTACAATCCCTATATTCTTCCAAGGGGTATTGGAGTGTTACAAGTTGTGGTATCAGAGCATAGGTTTAGGCGGTTCTTGTAACGCCCATTCCCGATTACACAGTTAGCACAGCTAATGGAGTCACGACAGCTACACAAGCTGGCACGAGTCGTGCTATGGTGCACGACTCGTGCTGGCCACAAATGCTGGGCACGAGTCGTGCTTCAGTGCACCACTCGTGCACAAGCCCAGATGCTGAGTTGTGCTGGACTGCATGACCCGAACAGAACATTCCCCTCACTGAAATCTCATTTTACGCAAGGGAAAGGAATTTCTGGCTCTGTCGTGATCGCGGCATGCGTCGCGCTCGCGACAGACTCGAGGATTTCCCCTCTAACGGCACTTCACTGCTCTATTTTTCCAGAAAACACAATACCCTACCCAAATAATCATGCAATAACTCTTACCTCATCACCCCAAAGCATTCCAAACACATTAGTGATCATTTAAACATAATTAACACAATGATAACATGCAAAAAAACTTAAGATTAACACAGTCAAACATAATCCCAGAAATTCATTCATACTCATTCACTTCAAAACCCACATTCAAACCATCACAACACTAGCATTTAAAACCATATTCACTACCTTACTAGCGCATGCATTTATACACACAAAACACTCTAATTTCCAGAATTTAAACAACACAAACCACACACTCAATCCAATATGAGAATTAGGGCAGACAACTCACAACTACACATAACCAGAAAATAACTCCCAAACCTGGTAAAATGAAGCTTTAATCCACTACTCTTCAAGAACCCACTTTCTCCTTGCCCTTACTCTTCCTTCTTTCTTCCGATTCTTACACAAAACCCAGCCAAATCAACACTAAATCAAATGCATACACTCACTCTTCCAAAACCAGAAAACAAAGAAGAAGAAAAAGATGAACTCAACCACTTACCTCTTGAACCAGCTCAAAAACTCAGCAAAAACCCACTCAAATCTTGAAGAATCACACAAGGAGGAATAAAGAGCAAAAAGATTTGGGAGAGGAGGGAGTAGGGAACGAGAAAGAGGATGAAAGGGAAAAAGATTGCTTCCACGGGAAGCTAGGCAGATTTTCTGCCCCTCCCTTCTCTCTCTCTCTCCTCTCTATCAAATCCTCATTAATGCCCTCAACTACCTAAGCTAAGTGTCACTCCCCAATAAATCCACATGTCATGCTCCTATGGGTACAAAAATCAAATATCTTGACTATCCTCTTACTCTTACCATTAATTAATGTCGAAAATACCTTTAATTATCCAATTACACATACAAATTCTGACTAGGCCCGTTTTGGGTTGTTACAATCACTCCCCCTTAAGAAATTTTGTCCTCGAAATCTCCCCGTTAACCATTTATATCCTAACTGGTTTATAGTGTCTTTATGATGATCGCAGTGAAGTGTAGTGTATCAAGTGATGTTAACAGTAGTAAAGTTTAGTGTTATGTGTGCTTGAAGTATAGCAATTCCGGGATGGGTAACCTTGGGGTAGCTATACAGCGAACTCGACTGTCATTTTTCAAAAAAAAAATTATTTCGTAAAATCGATCTGTGAGCTAAAAACTGAGTCAAATGGACCTTCGAAAGTCATTCTGAAGTTGGCTTCTAGTTAGGTTCAAATTGGACAAGGGTTTGATTGAATTTTTAAAAATAGTTATTGAGCTCTAAAGTATGTAGTGTGGGAAGTGTACAGGTATAAAATAATTTTCTGTAATTTTTGACAGCATTAGAATTGGATGTTAAGGTAGAACAAAAAGTGGTTAAATCGGACTGGTTTAAGTGAACTGGGGCCCAAATGGACTCCGATTGAGCTAAAAATTTGGAAAGAGACTATTTTTGATGTTTTAAGAACAATGGAATTGCTTGGGAGTGAAAATAAGGTAAGGAAGATATAAATGCCATGAAATAGTGAAAATGAACCGAAAAATCAAAATTTTGGTTCAAACCGGTCGGACTGGTTCGGTTGAATTATGGACTATATAAGGGAGGAAATGGCTATGTCTCTTTAGAGAAATCAGCCACTCCACCGCGTCTTTCTCTCCCACCTAAGCCGAATTGTGTTCTTCATTTCTTCTCCCATTTTTCTCCATCTCTCAACCAATCTCTCCCTAAAATTCAACCTCTTAGACAAATTACAGCTCCTCTGTAACCTAATAGAAGTGATTGGATTCCATTTGGAGCATTGGAAGTGGGAAAAATCAAGTGTACAAGGTTTAGGTCAAGATTTGAGGTAAGAGATTTAGGTGTTTTTAATTAGGTTTATTGGTCTCTATGGGGGTTCTCAAGGGTGTAGAGTTCATTTATGATGTTAGATTGTAAAAAGAAAGCATGGTTTTGATGTTTTATGGGTGTTTATATTCGGTCATGGTAGGAACTCAAGGAGAAGAGGAGATTTCCAAGGTAAAAGGGAAAGAAAAGGAAGCCTAAAGGAGTGTAGAGCAAGAATTTTTGGTTTGTTGTTACTCAATCCATTTATTTCCATTAATTTATATTAAAAATTAGGTTATGTCTAAGTGTGGGTATGTGATAATGGCATGATTAATTAAATCTAACTTAATAATCATGGTTGGTGGGTTTAAATTAGTGTATAAACATGCTTAGATTAAATTAAAACAAATTAGTATGAAATCCCTAATGTTGGCCGAATGGATACTTAAGGAATTCATAATGTATATATGAGTTTTATGGCTTATAAATGATGGTTATAATGTGTTTAATATGTGTAATGCATGATGGAATGAATAAAGAATTGAAAAGTAAACTAAATGAATTTGTAATAGTTAGGCCGAATGGATTACTAAGGTTATAAATGAGATATGTTGCGAAACATGGCATATAATTGGTATTTGTGGCATGCTTAACATGTAATCTAGACAATGGAGTGGTGAAATGAAATTAAAGCAGACTCTATGGAAATATGACATCTTGGCCGAATTGGACTTAAGGGAACTTTAATGTGTATTTCGATACTTAATGGCATATAATGGTATAAAATGATTAAATGTGGATAAACGAGTGTGTATGCAAATTTGTAAGTGAATATGATGTGTATGCCAAAATGTGTATGTTGACATATTGCGATATTTATGTAAATTTTAAAGATATATTTCCCTTAGTAGTTGTATGGCAGTGAAATCTCTAGCTCAGGATATAATTAGCGAGCCATAGAATTCCACACCGCGGTACCAGTCATGGCGACTCAATATTGATAGGCCAATGAGGGTCTGTCACAGTGTACAGTGTATAAAAATGATCAGTGTAGTGAAGTACAGCGATGAATGGTCCCATCGGTGTCTTTCTATAATGTAGTAGATCTGTGGGATCCACATCCCGCATATCCGGTTAGTAGATTTTCTATCGGCTTTATACTAGGGACATTGTCGTAATTAAATGATAAAAATAGTTAAAATAATAATAATTGTGAAAATGAGTGAAAAAGGGACTAAATTGGTATAAATAGAAAGATTAGGGGTAAAATGATAATTTTACATTAAGTAGGTAAAAAGTGGTAAAGTTAGGTAAAAAGTGTAAATGTAAGGGTAATATGGTAATTTTAGCTAAAAATGAGGTTAAAATGGTAATTTAGTGTAAAAGTGATAAATTAGGGACCTAAATGTAATTTGGTGAAATTATAAGGCTAAAAGTGGAATTTAAAGTGTAAAAAGGGTAATTTGGTAATTAAAAGTAATTAAGAAGGGTAAAAGTGGAAAATAAAAATAAGTAAGACTAAAAGTGTAATTTATGTATTATTAAGGGCATAATGGTAATTAAGTGAAAATTAAGGACATAAATGGAATTAGTGTAAAAGAAGGGACATGGATGGTATTATGGTAAAATTGGGGACATAGATGTAATTAGTGGAAAAGTCAAGGATAAAATTTGAAACTAAGGAAAAAGATTAAAGGCAAAAATGTAATTAATGAATAAATAAGTTTAATAAAACGATTAAATGTAATTAGTTTATAATATGGTTTAATGCTTAATTATGTGGTTAATTTAGTAGATTAATTAAATAAATAAGAATAATATAGTTAATAGAATATAATAGTATAATTAATTGAATAATTAGTTAGCAGTGGAAATTTATGGATTTGTAACCACCACTAAGCATATTAATGCTCAGCACGTAATTTATTTTGACTACGTGTAGGTATGCTTTAGGACGGAACAAGCATACATCGGTCAGATCGGAGCTCTCAATGAAGAAGAGATCAAGTTTTATTTTGTATGTTTTGGTATTATGTATTGGCATGTATATGATTGGATTTTGTGATGATTTTATGCATTTATGTATGTGGATATTATGACTCTATAGATGGATATTTTATACTGTGATTGGTATGGCTTAGATGATATTGTTGTTGTGCCCTTGCCGGGGCTGTGGATTTTAAAATTTGCAAGTTTGGGTAGTGAGAATTATAAGTCGTTATACTACCAAAATTTCTACCAAATGAATAGTTATATTAGACAATTATAGGTCATTTGGCAACTAAATTAATAAGTGAAATTGTTAAGCGAATTTGTTAAGTGAATTGAATGATTAAGTGAATAAAAGATTAAGTGTGGAGAAAAAAAAATTATTAGCCTCAAATTGCTTTAAGTTTAGGTCGACCTTGGAACGATTATGGTAATCACACAGTATTCCTATGTCGGCAGTGTATGTATAGGGTATAAGGGTATTACAATCCCTATATTCTTCCAAGGGGTATTGGAGTGTTACAAGTTGTGGTATCAGAGCATAGGTTTAGGCGGTTCTTGTAACGCCCATTCCCGATTACACAGCTAGCACAGCTAATGGAGTCGAGAACGGTCGTTACACGGTAATTACTTCCTCTTACACATACATAATCTAAACGCATACAAAGAATCCATGCAAAAAAATTTTCGCTTCCATCACATTCACATGCAACTGATCGTCTATACTCATCTTACGCTTACTCACGCATTCATGTTTACACACACACACTTATACAAGCTTAAATATTACAGGCTTGGTTACTTAATACATTACACACTTTATGCTATCCAAAATAATAATTACATATCACAAAACACAAGTCTACCCAAAAACCAATGCTATCAACAACCTTAGTGTGTTGACCCTTGCCAATGCGGAACTGTCCTTCTAATCACCTCGCTTCAGAACCTACACGGATCAGGAAACCCGTGCTAAGCGATAACGGTTAGTGGGGAACAACACACAATATACAATAACATGATGCATACATAGATTACTTAGCATGTTCAGCAGTCTGAGGCACATAACAACTCTTATGCTTCTTATGCGGATTATTCGTATACTCATGTGTCTATATGCATATTTGAATTGCTAGATTCAGTTGATATGCACTTAATCATGCTTCTACAGTTATATATATTGTTTCACACCTTAGCACTCATATGTTATTACTACGACAATTATTCATCTTGTTTTAAGCATTTACATATATACCATAATGAAGAATTATACTCACATAATCGCATCACATGTCAAGTCTTAACACATCACATCCACCTTCTCGTTGCTATAACATTCTTTACATTATCACAATATTATTGTTATTATTAACCTTGCCTGCAACTCAAAGCGGATAATAGGTATCGCAATCAGTACTCGAGAGTACCACAAGCATTTTGCATCCGAAGATACATATTCGCAATCAACACCCGCAGGTACAGCAATAATCAGTGAACCCAATAGGATTCTAACAGTTATAAGATTCCCGAAGGAATTAGACGCTATCGGCCACACTTTTAGACCTTATAGGCATGCCTACCTATCCACTACTTGACTCGCAGGCTAATTATTATTTCCAGTTATCTGTAATTCAGTTATAATTTACATTGTTCACATAATCATGTGTGGTTCAACTTACACATAATAGATCACATACGCTTGTACATATACAAATGTGTTCACACACTCTTCATTCACAATCTCACATAATTATACACCTTCATATAGCTCATAGTCATTTCATAGTTCTTTATGATGTTAACATACAAGTATAAGTTCCATGCCACTCCACTACTTCACATTCCACATTAATTTATAAATAAATACACATACACATGACTTAACAAGCAATCTACATTCATTTATCTCACTAGAGTTTACACATTATGATTCTCACAAAGCATTATTATTCGCATAGATTTATTGTAACACCCCAAATCGGGCCTAGTCGGAATCGGCAAGCTAAGTCGGTTAAGTGAAGGGTATTTCGGTAATTTATGCATGAGTAAAATAAATAATAAGGATTTAGTTGCTAAGAACTTAATTACATAAAGTAAGTAAAGGAATTATTATGGTGTGTTAGTAGTGTATGGTAGTAGGATGTTAATGGGCTAAGAGATTTCATTGAGTGATTTATGAGCATGGTACCTTGGAGATATTTGCATAAAAGAAATAAGTATCAAGTGGATTATGGGTATGGAACTAAAGATGTAGGATATTTTTATGAGAAGTGATTTAGTGTGTGTATGTGTATGGTGACTTGAATTGAGAAGTCAAAGTGAGGAGGCTATCTAGTGTGTATGTATGTGTATGGTGTGTAGGTGTATGAAGTCAAGATATTTATGAGTGAGAGCCAATAAAATGGTGCTAAGTGGGCTTGTAATATTATGATAGGTGGATCTATAGGAGATGGGCGTGTGGAGTGGGTAATTAATGGGAATTAGAAAAGGAAAAGGGAAAGAGAGAAGACAACTCACGTCCTGCTCTTCTCCTCCTTCTCCTTGTTCTTATTTCTTTTCTTTTTCATGGATTGTACTCTTCTCTATGGTTAGGCGTGAGTGGTGTTTTTAGTGGAGATTGGAAGCAAGATTGTTAAGGTAAGTAGGGGTTTTAGGGTTCCTACGGATGGATTCTCCTTCTTCTCCTTTTTCTTTTGATTTTGTGTGAGTTAGGGTTTTGAATTAAAAGTAATTTCTGGATTTTTGGTTTGTGTAAGTTGGTGGTAACAAGAGGAAGCACAAGGGCAAGGAAAAGATTGTAAATAGAAGCTAGAGAGTGACTTTGGATCTTTGATTTCCAGGTTTGGGAAACTTTATTTTATAGATATGAATTTTTATATATATATATATTCATGTATGTTATAAGTTTCTTGATTGTGTGGTTGTTGATAGATGATGATGGTAGTGAGTGTTGGTTTAATTGCTCAATTGTGCGTGTGAGTAGGTTTTTGGGTGAAACTGGGTTAGAATGCACTTGACCTTTCTTCGGTAATTAGGCTGTATTGGGAGTTTTAGAACTCTAAATCATGAGATTCTTGAAACATTATAACCATAAATGCCATTACTTTAAAAGTCTTAGGAATAGCCTCGGGCCAATTCTTGCTCTAAGACCCTGAATTTTTGATAACACCGTAGTGCCTTTTTTTGTGTCGGGTTGTGTGACCGGTATAGGTTATGGAGGTCATATCTGGCGTTCTAGATGTCAAATTGACCTGAACCTTGTTCCTTTTGAAAGTTAAGACGTAGGGGAACATTTGTTAAGAAGACCACTTTTCCTAAAAATGAGGTTTAGAGGTCGGTTTTCATGATACTAGTTTGTGGTAGAAAGCAGTCTGTTAAGGTAGCTGAGGCGAGCCTCTGTCGCGAGCGCGACAAGGGTTGCGACCTCGCGACAGAAAAACATGTTTTGCACCTTTTCTTCTCTATTTTTGAGTCTAGGGTTGACCCGGATCAATCCTGTACCTTTCCCATCAGTTATTATGCATGTTTAGGGAAATCAAATGGATATATAAGTAGTTATTATGGGAAAAACTTAGGAGTATGATTAAGATTGGTGGTTTAGCTAGTAAATAATAATAGATATAACTTTGTGAAGGATGAGGATTAATATGTATTGATCTCTTGAGTAACTTAAGCATGATATATCATATATTTGAATGCATTTAGCATAGGTGCGGTTGTGATGATTGATGAATAACGTTGTTATTATAGATTGTGTAAATGGATATTGTTAGTGGCATGTTTTAGTGAAATTCTTAATACGAATGTTGGGTTTATGTTGTCAATGATGTATGGCTTGCTGGAGATGAGGTAAGAGACCTTTAGGTATGTTTCGTGTGTTTGTAGGTGAGCTTGAGGAAGGAAAGATCCGACAGAATTCTGCAGATTTTCGGAATCATGACTCTGTCGCGATCGCGACACTGTCGCGAGCGCGACAGAGACCGGTGATTCTGATGCTGTGCCATTGCGAGCACGCGACGCTGTCGTGACCCCGCGATAGCAATAGCTTGTCTGCTCTCTGTCGTGAGCGCGACAACCGTCGCGATCGCGACAGAGCATATTGTTGGCCTGTGCTATCGCGAGCACGCGACTTGTCGCGACCCCGCGATAGCAATGCTTGCCCTCTGTCGCGATCGCAATAACATCGCGAGCGCGACAGAGCTGGGCCCTTCTCTCCTTCCCGCGATCGCGAAGTCCGTCGCGCTCGCGCAGCGAAGAGACTATGGTCTCTGTCGCGAGCGCGACAGGGATCGCGAGCGCGACAGATGTGTTGTGTTGAATGAGTTTTCTTTGGTGATTCTAATGTTTGAATTCCGAACTTGTGATGCCTCTAGGTTTATTCTTTGACTATTTTATGAAGTATGTTAATATAATTGAATGTATTATGCATATTTATACTGATGATCTTTATTTAAGATTATTATGTTATGCTTAAGTATAAATTGTATGGTGCATGATTGACTTTATGAACTTATTCATATGTCTCACCTGTTGCTGATTATGTACAATAATATAAATTATGTGATTTGAACTATGATTTGTATGATGCATGACCTGCGAGAATCAGTCTAGTGGATAGTTAGGCATGCCTAATAGAGTCAGTATGTGTAGCTGCAGCGCCCCTTTGAACGATTTGGACCCTGATCAGGTCCCCGAATGGTTCCTCGCGAACCCTATTATGTGTATGTGTATGGATCTTGTTTAAGGTCCTGTTTTGAGAAAAGCTTTTGAAATATGGAAAGTAACAGTACTTTGCGATTTGTACCCGTAAGGTACAGTTTGTTACTCGTTATCCACTATTTTGAGTCAGCAGGTATTTCGTTTGCTTTATCTGATATGAACATGAGAATATGATATCCGAATGTATAAGATTTCGGTCATATGAACCAGTTATGAATATAAGAATGTGATATCAGTATGAGTATGATTTTGGGAGATGTGAATGTGCTTACAAATCTCCGAGTGGGCTTAATGTAACTCTAACCTGCATATTGTACTTTTGTCCTTATCTGTAAATGATCTTGTATATAGTATGTGTGATTGAAGTCGGTGTGGCATATAATGTTGACACTACATTTCTGTATAGTAATGTGATAAATTAACATGTATATTAGAATGTGTTTACGTTCTGGGCATGATAATTGTGTGTGTTAATCATATGAGTATATGATCGCAGTTAGGATCATTAGAGTGCGTGGCTATTGTATAAAGCATGTATAATTATCTGTTAGGACTTGATGCATTCGCTGTTGTGTATGTGTTATACTTGGGCGACCGTTGTGAATGGCCGTCTATATTTTCTGTATATTTTCCCCACTAAGCGTTATCGCTTAGCACGGGCTCTTTTCCCCGTGCAGGTGGCAGGTTTGCTTTTGTTCGAGTCGCGCATCTGCTGAGTCTGCCACATAGATGCTAGAAGTTTTGTATCTTGTTCAGCTTTTGTAATTTAGAATTTTTGTATATCTATGTAATATGTATATGTAATGATAGGTAAAGATTCTGATGTAATATTTTAAGCTATGTAAATATTTGCACCTTTAGGTATCTTTCTTATAAGGTTTCTGTTGTATGATTATAAGTATGCATGTATGTATGTTCAGTATCACTCTTCTTTCTCTCAAAGTTTTTAATTATCTTGGATATGTCATTCTATTTATGTGATGTTTACTTGTTTACTCTAGTGGGATGTGACACTCCTATCTATCTTGGATTCTTCTTCCTCTAATCCAAAGAGAAGTCTCCAATTACATGTAATTTTGCCTTGTCTCGGCATTGGTCACGGTGGCAACCATTTGGTTGTGACCGTGACATACCAAAATTAAGCAAAACAGAAGCAAAACTCAGGATTGTTTCACTACTCCTTTTTGTTTAGCCTAAACCAATATCTACACAACATTTTTAGGCAAAACTCCCTTCTTAATAATTGTTCTTAAGAATGTTAAATTTCAAATGGAACATTTTTCAAGTCATTTGGACTTATAAAAGATCAGTTACGAATTAAACAATACATACTATTTTAGTGAACCCGCCAAGGTAGTAACTCGTCTGTTTTTGCTATTTTTAAGGATATTAGAGCCAGAATTATCCCATAGTCATTTCTGTAAATTTTGTAGGTACGGGAGTCTTGGTGCAAATGGCGCAACAATCACTCAATGTGGAGTTTTAAAACTCTAGTTATGACCAAAACACTACACGGAGGTCCGGTGAAATATTAGCAGAATTTTTCCCTAACACTAGGGTTCATATTTTGGTTGTGATCTCATAACAATTCAATCATATAAAATTTCAACTATATCATCTATCAATTGACACATAATCAACTAATTTACAAACACATAACAATAGTTAGTTCCCAAACCTTCTCTCCTTAGCTCCTTAGAAGTTAGTTAGTCTCTTGATCAATCACCTTCTTCTTTCCTTAATTCTCTTGGCCTCCTCAACTACAAATCCATTCCGCTTTCTAGGAGTGGTTACCAAGCATTAATCTCCCATTCAACTAAAGAGAAAGAGTAGAGGATGAAGAGAACAAGTACTAACCACTTACCCTTAAAGCCAGCAATTCACTTGAACTTTTGAAGCACTTGACCACTTATGAGAACCTTTAAATTCTAGCTCAAAAACAAAGAAAATAAGAATAACTTGAGGAGGAGTAGCCGAAGATTGAAGATCAAAAGCAGAAAGATGAAGCTTTCTCTCACCAAACCTCTTTATATTGCATGCTCAAGGTGGGTTGGCAAAGCCTAAGCCTGCCACTCGGAATCCACTCTCCTCACGTAATCCTCCTCTAAATTAAATCCATCTCAATTAGTGCTAATAATCTCTTCTTAACTTAGCCATGCCCAATTCCAATACAGCCACTTAATGTTATTTATTTGCTCAATTAAGTCCTTATTTCATTTACGTTTGAGTCCTAAATCAAATACTCTTCAAATTTACTTATCCACCTACCACAGGTAATCCAATATGCTACTAGGGTGGAATTCGGGCTGTTACAGTTCTGAACTATAGGATGCATGATAGATAGAATTGATATTAGTCTGTTTAGAGTGTGGCCATAATGCAGATGTTGTTTGTGTAGAGTATAAATGGAGTCTGATCCGAGCGAAGAGGATAGGAGAGATCAAGATATTTTTCTTGTTATGTACTTAAAGTGATTGTTATGTTTGATTGAATTAGTGTCATGCATGATGTTTTGTATAGTTAGAGTCATAGCAGGTATTAGAGAGAATTTTAAGGATTAAATTCCCTAAGTGGGGGAGAGTTGTAACGGCCTGAAAGCCACCCTAGTAGTATTAAGCGTGATTAGCATAGTTAAGTGAGTGTAAAATTAGGGTTTACAGATTTGTATTTAATTGAAAATGAGAAATTAGGGATTTAATTGCAAAAAAATAAAGTATTGTAGTGACCAGAGTGTAATAGTGCATGATTAGTGTAACTGGAGGATTAAGATTAATTAAGTGGGATTAATTAACCTTAATCTTTAATTAGTGGAATCCATTTATCAAGTTGAATTGAGTGGAATTCCACGTGTCTTGCCAAGAGTTTGTCACTTAGCCAAGTGCATGCATATATATGGTTGTAGAGAGAGAAAGTGAGTGGAAAAATCTGGCTTTTGTTCTTCTTTATGTCCAGCCCTTCTCTCCATTATGCTCCCTCTTTCCTCTGTTTTCGTCTCCTTTGTTCCTTCATTCCTTCACTTGTTTGTTAAGAATTGAGTTGAATGGAGTAGAAGGATCAAGTAGTAAATTGTAAAGGTAAGTTTGAGTTAAGTATTTCTTCTCCTTCTTCTTCATTCTGATTAGATTTCAGTTCAAGAAGTTAATTGTTCTTTGTATTGTGTATGCATATGTGATGGTATGTTGGAGAAGCTAGTAGAAAATCCAAGGGAAAAGAGAAGATCAATTGAGTAGTGAAGTGAAGGAGAGCTTCAAGAGGTTTGGGATTGTACTTCAAATTAATATATTTGGGATTAGATTTTGTGCTAACTTTTGATTAAATGCATGATTGATTAGTTTGGGATTTAAATTTCTGTAGATACATGAGTGATGTGTTTTGAGTGGAAATGGAAGTGTGTGTTGATTGTGCTAGTGATTGCCATATTTATGCATGAACCCTAATTTTGGAGATGTGAGTAGTGGTTGTGTAATTTATGTTTAGTGTTATATGTTGAGAATTTGATTATGCCGTGATGTTCATATATGTGTATAAGGACTATAGTTTGAATTTATTGTATTGGTTTGGCCAAGTTGGCTGATTTCAGGCTTGATAAGCTTGATTGTGTAAAATTGTCTTCGGGGTCCATTTGACCTATGTGGGTTGTTTGTGCGATATTTTGAGTTTTAGTACTCCCAATTGGTTGATTGAAATTGGAACTGAAACCTTAGATCCACACCTAAAAATGTCTCAGAAATATGGTTGAGCTAATTCTAGCTCTAATTGTGTCACACCCCAACCCATACTATGGAGACTTCTATTCGGATTAGAGGAAGAAGAATCCAAGATAGATAGGAGTGTCACATCCCACTAGAGTAAACAAGTAAACATCACATAAATAGAGTGACATATCCAGGATAATTAAAACTTTGAAAGAGTAGATTTGGACATGCATACTTCGCAAAATGCGCATACACTAAACAAAAGCCTACCGTTGAGAAAGCTTATGAGCATACAACAGAAGTTATTCTCAAATCATCGCTATACAAATATTTACATGGTCCAGAATATTACATAAGTATCTTTACATCTTATTACAGATACATATATTTCAGAATTACAAAATCCAAAATAAAGAAGCTGGACAAAAACCAAAACTCCTAGCTCCTATGTGGCCAACCCTTGCAGACGTGAGACTCGAACCGTACCAGATCTGCCACCTGCACGGGGAAAAGAACCCGTGCTAAGCGATAACGCTTAGTGGGGAAAACAAACATAATAATATGGACGGCCATTCACAATGGTCGTCGAGGCATAACACATACAAATCTCATACACACATAGTTCTTACCGAGAAATATATATATGCTTACATATAATAGCTGTGCATTCAATTGTTTCTTATCATATTCATATACTTATGTGCGACACAAACCAAGTCAACATCATCATACAAAATGTAAGTATATTCATGCATAACTACATATAACTTCACATGCATGCGCCTACCTATACATTACAGGTCAGTATTAATACACCTATATGCCAATACTTGTATCGTTATACCAGTACAGGTCCTCATTTGCATACATTTACCGAACACGTTGGGGAATCAAGCTTTTGAAAGTACATCATGCATAGATACATAATCACAATACCATCACACTTCCGTTGCGCAACATTAATCTTTGACATAAACAACTATATGATATTGCATTCCAATCACGGTGTTTCAGAGAGCCAATAAATCTGCACTTATTAATTCACATATCTATAATCATAACTGATCAGAACCACATGCTTATAAACACAACATAACAAATCATACACCTGCTGACTCACAATAGTGGATAACGAGTACTGAGGGGGAGACCTCATGAGCGAACACATAGCCCGATCTCTGATCGGGGAAACCTCAGAGGGAACATATAATATAATGTACCATACAGGTACAAGTCGAAAGGCAACATTTTATTGAACAGGACCTTAAACAAGATCCATACACATACACATAATAGGGGTTCGCGAGGAACCATTCGGGGACCTGATCAGGGTCCAAATCGTTCAAAGGGGCGCTGCAGCTACACATACATAGACTCTATTAGGCATGCCTAACTATCCACTAGACTGACTCTCGCAGGTCATGCATCATACCAATCATATTTCAAATCACATAATTTATATCATTGTACATAATCAGCAATAAGTGAGACATATGAGTACGTTCATAAAGTCAATCACGCATCATACAATTTACACTTAAACATAACATACTAATCTTAGAGAGAGATCCTAAGTATAGATATGCATAGTACGTCCAATTATATTAACATACTTCACAAAATATTCCAATTATAAACCTAAAAGTGCCACAAGTTCGGAATTCAAACATTGAAATCACCAAAGAAAACTCATTCAACACAACACATCTGTCGCGCTCGCGATGACTGTCGCGCTCGCGATGACTGTCGCGCTCGCGACAGAGACCATAGTCTCTTCGCTGTGCGTGCGCGACGGACTTCGCGATCGCGGGACGAGAGAAGGGCCCAGCTCTGTCGCGCTCGCGATGTTGTCGCGATCGCGACAGAGAGCAAGCATTGCTATCGCGGGGTCGCGACAAGTCGAGTGCTCGCGATAGCACAGGCTAACAATGTGTTCTGTCGCGATCGCGACGGTTGTCGCACTCGCGACAGAGAGTAGACAAGCTATTGCTATCGCGGGCTCGCGACAGCATCGCGTGCTCGCGACGGCACAGCATTAGAATCACCGGTCTCTGTCGCGCTCGCGACAGTGTCGCGATCGCGAAAGAGTCATGACTCCGAAAATCTGCAGAATTTTGCAAGATTTTTCCTTCCTCAAACTCACCCACAAACACACGAAACACATCCAAAGGTCTCTTACCTCATCTCCAGCCAGTCATACATCATTAACAACATAAATCCAACATTCGTATCAAGTATTTCAATAAAACATTCCATTAACAATATCTATATACACAATCTATAATAACAACATTATTCGTTAATCATCTCAATCGCACCCACATTAAATGCATCCATACATATGGTACATCATTCTAAGGTTACTCATGAGACCATCACATAATAGTACTCATCAATAAACAAACCTTCATGGAGTTATATCAATTCTTAATTACTAGTTAAATCACCAATCTTAATCATATTCATAGGTTTTACCCAAAGACAACCACTTATATACCCACTTAAGTACCCTAAACATGCATAATAACCGATGGGAAAAGTACGGAATTGATCCGGGTCAACCCTAGACTCAAAAATATAGAAGAAAAGACTCAAAACATACTTTTCTGTCGCGAGGTCGCGACCCTTGTCGCGCTCGCGACAGAGGCTCGCTTCAGCTCCCCTAACAGACTGCTTTTTACTACAAACTATTGTCGTGAAAACCGACCTCTAAACCTCATTTTTAGGAAAAGTGGTCTTCTTAACAAATGTTCTCCTAGTCTTACCTTTCAAATGACACAAGTTTCAGGTCAATTGGACATCTAGAACTTGAGATATGAACTCCACAACCTATACTGGTCACACAACCCGACACAAAAAGAAACACTACGGTGTTATCAAAAATTCAGGGTCTTAGAGCAAGAATGAGTCCAAGGGCATTTCTGAGACTTTTAAAGTAATGGAATTTATGGTTCTAATGGTTCAAGAATCGCATGATTTGGAGTTCTAAAACTCACAATACAGCCTAATTACTGAAGAGAGGTCAAGTACATTCCAACCCAGTTTCACCCAAAACCTACTCACATGCACAATTGAGCAATTTAACCAACACTCACTACCATCATCATCTATCATCAACCACACAATCAAGAAACTTATATCATACATGAATATATAAATAAAAATTCATATATATAAAATAAAGTTTCCCAAACCTGGAAATCAAAGATCCAAAGTCACTTTCTAGCTTCTATCTACAATCTTTTCCTTGGCCTTGAATATCCTCTTGTTACCACCAACTTGCACAAACCAAAAACCCAGAAATTACTTTTAATCCAAAACCCTAACTCACACAAAATCAAAAGAAAAAGGAGAAGAAGGAGAACCCAACCATAGGAACCCTAAAACCCCAACTTACCTTAACAATCTTGCTTCCAATCTCTACTAAATCACTTCTACTTTATTCAAAACCAAGAGATTGAGCAAAGAAAGGGAAGACAAGAAAAAGGAAATGGAAAATTGGGAAGATGAAAGGAAAATAACGTGGACTCCTCTCTTACTTTCAATTTGTCTTTCTTTTCACACTTAATGCACACCTACCCAAGCCATGTGTCCTAATCTTATTGGTTCCTTAATCCATCTTTTGACTTATTCCACCTTGCACCATACACCATACACACACAAACAATTCTTGAATAAATATCTTCAATACACCAAACACCACTCACACCATATCATTTCTTAGCCCACTTACATCCTACTTCCATACACTTTAAGCATACTCTAACAATTCCTTATAAGCCACTTGTCATCATCCTACAAACCCAAGTGTCACAATCTTAACCAATCACTTCCTAAATACCATACACATGTTCCACTAGATGATTCCTCACTTAACATCTTATTAATTAATTACTTTCTTTGCACTTTAGTCCTAATTAACCAAACTTTCTCAAGCACAAATTACCGAAATACCCTTCCGTTCCCGACTTCGCATGCAAATTCCGACTAGGGCCATTTTGGGGTGTTACAAATCTACCCTCCTTAAAAGAATTTCGTCCTCGAAATTCACTTATATCTGATTTTCTGAATTTCAAAATCTTTATTACTAACATCCACACACTAACATTATACTCTTTCCTTGATCAAAATGACTATAACATTCCCTCCTAGATTACTGGTATCACTAGTCACAATTTGATTTTCACTTTTTAAACTATCACATAAATCTTACAGTACTTATTATTTAATCATCTTATACAGAAGTTGACAATTCTATCCACTTACTTGCTTATACTTATCACTACTACTCTTGTTCCTAATAGAAAATAGTACATGTACACCCTGTCAGCTTTCTCTCAATCAAAACACATATACAAACGTTTTTCATGTATGGTCAAAGGGATGATGATGCAATGAAAATGTGATGGCTCATGTATGCAGAATGATGCTGAGGAAATGCAAGTAATGCTGTAATGATGCATTTAGTCCCATCCCTATGATTTAATATGCTTTTATTCAAATACTTTTCTGGAGATAGCTGACAGGTATATAGAGTACTACCAAAACCTTATGGAATCCAAATACCCTTCTACCTCAGATTACTAAACAATTTTACTCGAACACTTCAAAATAAAACTTACCAGAAGGTTCTGCAGGCTCTGTCACTACACTACGGTGTTCAACAAGCCTTGTTGGCCCACGAGTGGTTCTAAGCAATTCCTCCATATCCTTCCTAGCTTGCCCAGCTAGATTCTCCCTTGACTTCGGACAATTGGCAAGCTGATGGGCTTTGCTGCCACATCGGAAGCAAGCTCCAGTGAGCTTCCGACAAGGGCCCCAATGTTGCTTCTGACAGAATTGGCATACCGGAACTTCTCGAATCTTTTTACCCGCTGATACCTCTTTACTCGACAATTTTCTCTTCTGAAATCCATTCCGAGCGAAATCTTGAGGAACATGAGGGGTAGTCAACCTATCCAAAATCCGAACTAATCCTCGCACTAGTGCCCTATCATCGGAAACAGAACCAGAATCCCTAGCCAGAGGATGCTCGGAAACACTGATCAACACTAACTGGATTTACACTTTCTGTCGTAGCATCCACCTTCTCACTAGGGTCAGACTCCATCTAACTATTAAACACACACAGGACAAAACACATATGCATTAGGCCACGACACAAAACCGACATTTTTACAAAGACACGACACATATCAACTAGCATACAAAGACCTAATACTCAAACAAACAAAAGCAACCAGAACCATCAAACCGCGCTCTGATACCACCTAATGTCACACCCCAACCCATACTATAGAGACTTCTATTCGGATTAGAGGAAGAAGAATCCAAGATAGATAGGAGTGTCACATCCCACTAGAGTAAACAAGTAAACATCACATAAATAGAGTGACATATCCAGGATAATTAAAACTTTGAAAGAGTAGATTTGGACATGCATACTTCGCAAAATGCGCATACACTAAACAAAAGCCTACCGTTGAGAAAGCTTATGAGCATACAACAGAAGTTATTCTCAAATCATCGCTATACAAATATTTACATGGTCCAGAATATTACATAAGTATCTTTACATCTTATTACATATACATATATTTCAGAATTACAAAATCCAAAATAAAGAAGCTGGACAAAAACCAAAACTCCTAGCTCCTATGTGGCCAACCCTTGCAGACGTGAGACTCGAACCGTACCAGATCTGCCACCAGCACGGGGAAAAGAACCCGTGCTAAGCAATAACGCTTAGTGGGGAAAACAAACATAATAATATGGACGGCCATTCACAATGGTCGTCGAGGCATAACACATACAAATCTCATACACACATAGTTCTTACCGAGAAATATATATATGCTTACATATAATAGCTGTGCATTCAATTGTTTCTTATCATATTCATATACTTATGTGCGACACAAACCAAGTCAACATCATCATACAAAATGTAAGTATATTCATGCATAACTACATATAACTTCACATGCATGCGCCTACCTATACATTACAGGTCAGTATTAATACACCTATATGCCAATACTTGTATCGTTATACCAGTACAGGTCCTCATTTGCATACATTTACCGAACACGTTGGGGAATCAAGCTTTTGAAAGTACATCATGCATAGATACATAATCACAATACCATCACACTTCCGTTGCGCAACATTAATCTTTGACATAAATAACTATATGATATTGCATTCCAATCACGGTGTTTCAGAGAGCCAATAAATCTGCACTTATTAATTCACATATCTATAATCATAACTGATCAGAACCACATGCTTATAAACACAACATAACAAATCATACACCTGCTGACTCACAATAGTGGATAACGAGTACTGAGGGGGAGACCTCATGAGCGAACACATAGCCCGATCTCTGATCGGGGAAACCTCAGAGGGAACATATAATATAATGTACCATACAGGTACAAGTCGAAAGGCAACATTTCATTGAACAGGACCTTAAACAAGATCCATACAAATACACATAATAGGGGTTCGCGAGGAACCATTCGGGGACCTGATCAGGGTCCAAATCGTTCAAAGGGGCGCTGCAGCTACACATACATAGACTCTATTAGGCATGCCTAACTATCCACTAGACTGACTCTCGCAGGTCATGCATCATACCAATCATATTTCAAATCACATAATTTATATCATTGTACATAATCAGCAATAAGTGAGACATATGAGTACGTTCATAAAGTCAATCATGCGTCATACAATTTACACTTAAAAATAACATACTAATCTTAGAGAGAGATCATAAGTATAGATATGCATAGTACGTCCAATTATATTAACATACTTCACAAAATATTCCAATTATAAACCTAAAAGTGCCACAAGTTCGGAATTTAAACATTGAAATCACCAAAGAAAACTCATTCAACACAACACATCTGTCGCGCTCGCGATGACTGTCGCGCTCGCGACAGAGACCATAGTCTCTTCGCTGTGCGTGCGCGACGGACTTCGCGATCGTGGGAAGGAGAGAAGGGCCCAGCTCTGTCGCGCTCGCGATGTTGTCGCGATCGCGACAGAGAGCAAGCATTGCTATCGCGGGGTCGCGACAAGTCGAGTGCTAACGATAGCACAGGCCAACAATGTGTTCTGTCGCGATCGCGACGGTTGTCGCGCTCGCGACAGAGAGTAGACAAGCTATTGCTATCGCAGGCTCGCGATAGCATCGCGTGCTCGCAACGGCACAGCATTAGAATCACCGGTCTCTATCGCGCTCGCGACAGTGTCGCGATCGCGATAGAGTCATGACTCCGAAAATCTGTAGAATTTTGCAAGATTTTTCCTTCCTCAAACTCACCCACAAACACACGAAACACATCTGTGACGCGCGCCGGATCCCCGCGGCCGCCCGCTCGACCGCCCGCACGTGGGCGATCGGGGCATTTGTGGGTCCGTCAACAGCTTGCGATAAATCGCAAGTGCGTCTATGTTGGGCAACAAGGAGGTTTCATGGAGTCGCCACCCAATAGAACATTGGGAAAGTTTCTCTCGCCTCGGAGAGCCTAAGACTTGCGTATTTTATCCATATTGGGCCATGAGGCCTAGGATTAACGTCTAAGTCTCGTGACACAAAAGGTGTCTTGGAGGATAACCTCTAGCCTCTTGAGCCCAAAGACCAGAGCAGGGTTCGGGACTTCTCATTTATTCGTACCTTGATTAATATTATAATTAAGTTTTGAATTCATTGTTTCATCAACTTTCCACACAATGCAATTTTAATTTAAAGGCGCAATCATTCATATCAAAAGCGGTAAATGTAAGCAAAATCCAAAATAAAGCATTCAAAATAAATTACAATAACACTAGGAGCGGAATACAACTCCCATTTATAAAAGTGAAATACATGCATAAAACGGGTTATTCATTAATAGTGAGAACATTGGTCCTCGCATGCATATTTATTATGAAACAATTTTTATGTGATGGTTTATTTGGGTATGAAAAACTAGGACATTGGTCCCCTTTTATTTAGAAAAAGAAACTAAGTTAATTAATAGAAACGTTTTTGTGATTTTCTTTTTAGCGTGCCTAAATGAAGAATTTTACAAGAAAATTATATGGCAAAATTAAATAAAATATTACAAATAAAGAAAATAAATATGTGAACCAAACGAGCCTTTTTGGACCTCCCGATGTGCTCGCAAAAACGCCCAAGCGAAAAATGAGTTTAGACATAAAAACAAAGTACAAATAAAATAATGTTAGTGATTAAATCAATTAAACATACAAAATAATGAATAACAAATTAAAATAAAATAAGATGATATGAAAAGAATGATAATGGAATCAAAAATATTAACAAACCAAAATAAAATGAGAAACATGGATTATATGTGATAAATGGTTGAATGATGTGATGAAATTAAAATCAAACATGTTAATTAATTAGTACATGAAAATATGAACATGATGAAAATAATGATGATGAATATAAACGAATCAAAGAATATATAAAATGATAAAGAAAAGAATAATAGATTAAAACAATTAAAGAATGATGAAAACAATTAACTAAACAATATGATTAATTAAATATGTTCACAAATGATATAAACCATTTACATGGCAAAAAGATCAATTAAAATGAATTTATTAATTACATGTTAAAAATAAATAAACAATCAATATTTATATGAATAAAAATCATATCATGTATAAACAATTAAATGGAACAAATATAAAATCAATACAACAAATGAATAAATTAAAACAATAAATAGATCAATAAAAAACAATAAAATATACATGAATAAATAAAATGAAATAAAATAGAAATTGAAATGGAGCCAAGAATATTTACCCTCAGAATATTGGATTTGATGAAGGAAAAGTGATGATTGATTTCTTTGTTTGATGATTCACAATATTAGAGTGAAATATTATGAAAATGTTGGAATTTTATTCCAAGAAACATGAAAATAAAAATGATCAAAAATTCTTTAAGAACAAAGAATTGATACCTTTGCCTAAAGAAATGATTTTGATCAAAAAAAGAAAAGCTTTTATTGATTAAAATAAAGAAAAATGATTTCAAGAACAATCAATCACTTTGTTCATAACAAAAAAAAATGATTGAAGTTTTATCAAATAAAAAATTAGATTTTGATGACAAACAATTATTTTATTTGTCTCAAAATCAATTTTTTATCAAAAAGAGATTCAAAACAAAATCAATGAAAAAAAAGTTTTATTGAACCCAAAATAAAAGAAGAAAAACAATTTTGAGAACAAATAATTATTCTATTTGTCTCAAAAATTAAATCAAACAACAAAACTTCCTCTAAAAAATATGTTTATAAGAAATTATGTTGAAAAAAGAATGAAACAATTGATTTTCTTTTTGATTTTTGGTTGGGGAAAAAATCTGGAATTTTTGGTGGAAGAAGAAGAAGAAATCTGGAATTTTTAGGTCTAAAAAATGTGGAGAGGAGAGGAGAAGAGAGGCTACTTTGATTTCATCATAAACTATTTATAGGATAAAATAGGTTGCCCTAATTTAATTAAGGAAAAAAACCTATTTTAACCCAAAATTATTTTATTTTTAATGATAAAATCAAGTTTTATTATTTAATTACCTAAAAAAATATTTTAGAATTTAATTTGAAGTCAAAAACCCCAAAAAAATGGGATAAAAAACGGATTTTTGGGTGAAAAAATCGGAAAAAAGGCTGAAAAAGAGGAAAAGGGTATCAGACCCTGTACCGACGGCCAGGAGGCCGTCGCCACAGAGGGCACCGCCCGTCGCTATAGAGCGACGGGCACTCACGCGGCGAGGCGCGCGATTCCCGCCCGAGCTTCGCGCGGGAATCGCGCGAAGAGGCGAGCGGTGCGGCGCGCAGCGCGCAACGCTGCGCGTCGCTTTTTAGCGACGCGCAGTATTGGCGACGCCCCGCGTCGCTAAATCGCGCCCAGCGCGCTGGGCGCCTGGGCGTCGGCGTGCTGGGCGCCTGGCGCCTGCGAGCTGGGCGCCCGCGCGCCTGCGCGCTGCCGCGCCCGACACTCGCGGTCCGAAAATTTTTTTTTTTTTTTTTCTATTTTTTTAAATTTTAAATTGACTAAAAACACCATAATTTTAAGTCCCCATTTTTCAAAATTTATTTTTTAAATCTTTTTTTTTTATTATTTTCTAATTTTCACTCTAAAATGCAAATTTGACGAGAAAATCATCACTTTTAACCTTTTAAGCCTGTGAAGGCAATTATCATCATTGGGTAACTTCGATCTAGGCTGACTCAGGACCCGGTGTCTACAGTTGCCCCCAATTTAGGGGAATCTAGTACACTAGTGTCTAGGTGAGCCTAAACTCAAAGAAGAAAAGGAAAGAGACGCGTACCTGAGTCGGCCGTCTTTCCGAACTGGAGAATTCTGAGATGGTGGTATGTTTTCGTTTGTTGAAGCGGTGCTATCTGTGAGCCCTTCGGTTGATTGCCCCCTGAGAGGTCTTCGGTTCATCGATCGTTTGTTTGCCCCCTGAGAGGTCTTCATTTCATTTATCGTTTGCCCCCTGAGAGGTCTTCGGTTCATCGATCGTTTGTTTGCCCCCTGAGAGGTCTTCAGTTCATCTATCGTTTGCCCCCTGAGAGGTCTTATATTTGCTACTCCCTGAAAAGTCTTCCGTTGATTGATTGTTTGCCCCCTGAGAGGTCTTAGATTTGCTGCTCCCTAAGAAGTCTTTGGTTGATTGATTGTTTGCCCCCTGAGAGGTCTTAGATTTGCTGCTCCCTGAGAAGTCTTTGGTTGATTGATTGTTTGCCCCCTGAGAGGTCTTAGATTTGCTGCTCCCTGAGAAGTCTTTGGTTGATTGATTGTTTGCCCCCTGAGAGGTCTTAGATTTGCTGCTCCCTGAGAAGTCTTTGATTTATTGATTGTTTGCCCCCTGAGAGGTCTTAGATTTGCTGCTCCCTGAGAAGTCTTTGGTTGATTGCCCCCTGAGAGGTCTTCGGTTCATTGATCGTTTGCTTGCCCCCTGAGAGGTCTTCTGTTCATTGATTATTTGCCCCCTGAGAGGTCTTAGATTTTCTGCTCCCTGAGAAGTTTTCGATTTTCTGCTCCCTGAGAAGTCTTCGATTTTCTGCTCCCTGAGAAGTCTTCGGTTTGCTGCTCCCTGAGAAGTCTTTGATTTTCTGCTCCCTGAGAAGTCTTCGGTTTGCTGCTCCCTGAGAAGTCTTTGATTTTCTGCTCCCTGAGAAGTCTTTGATTTTCTGCTCCCTGAGAAGTCTTTGGTTGATTGCCCCCTGAGAGGTCTTTGGATGGTGCTTGGATTGATGATTAAGCTGGTATGTGGATTGATGATTGAGTTGAGGCTTGGATATATGTTTTGATCAATATCTTGATTGATGAATGAGTTGAGGTTTTGATTGATGATTTGACCGATGTCATCACTCGGCTTTTGTCGGCGTCCGCCTCAAGCCTTTCTTTCTGCAAAATAAGGAAACTAAACTATGCAAAAATGGTGAGCATGCAAGTGAAATGCATGAGTAATGCAGGAATGCAGGATAAAAATTCATCTATGTGAACTCGAAGATGATGCCGGGCTAGCTGCGATTTGCGATATAATTGATGCCTTTTGAGCTGCTTTTGAATTTCATGCCCTTTGGGATTGTGAGATTCTCACCTAGTACCTGTAGTCATTATTTGAAGGTAGTGCGTCCCTTGTGGATTTTCACACTAGCTTTTCTTAGTGGGAGATGCGTCCTTTGTGGATTTTCACATAACCCTGTGCCTTATTTTTTTGCCTGGAATGGACCCAACCCAATCCAGCGGCTTTTCTCTTTCTTTTTTTTTTTTTTTTTTTTTTTTTTTAAGGACAGACTGCCTGTTTTCAGGTTTTCACCCTATCCTTTTGCCTAGTTTTGCTTAGAGCGCCAGTTACGGTTTTCACTCTAACGGCCTTTTTTCTTTTTTCTTTTTTTTTCTTATTTTTTTTTTAAGAGTGCTGAAGTTGTTGGCAATAATCTTTCGGGAGTCTTAGGACATGGTTGCATGAGCTTGATTCTTCACATTTGACGGCAGGATGAATCGGCTGAAGCGCTTGCGTGCTGAGAGTAGCAGAGGGTAGGCAGATACATGAGTTTGATCACACAGGGTACAATACTCTGATCACATCATTGCATAAATGCATGTGTTTCAATTTGATTTCATTAAACATGATCATTATTTTGGCATTGATTTTAAAAAATACAAGACTTTAGCTAATCTCGAGATAGATCTTGAAAGCATCAAACTCCTGTTATCAATCAGCCCTCTCGGGTTTTATGATTGACGATTTTCTCTCAAATTTTTTTTTTTTTGAATGTGAATTCTAGAAGCAATGTTGGAGACGAGACTTAACTCGAATGCATGATTGCACTCGTGGCTTCTCACTTGAAGCTCAAGAAACACCATAGGCCTCTTCTTACGTACCAAACCTCTTTAGAAGGTCATCTCCGCTAATTGAACAAGACTGAACCAAGAATCAAGAGGTCTTACTTGGGTTGTAATGTCAGGCTTAGGTAGATGGCTGTCAAAGGAGGATCAGGTCGCTAGAGAAAAATGGCCGCAATATTTTCTCGACTGATGGATGAACCGTTCTCGGCTCAAAAGTATTCTTGAATTTGGACTCGATAACATTCTAGCTCCTTGAGATCAGAAGGGCAATCGTTGAAACTAGTCAATTGGTCTCCATTTTTAGCTCTCTTTTTTATTCTTCTTTTTTTTTTATTTTCGTTTTCTTTGCTTTTTTTTTTTCTTTCTTTTTTTTTTCCTTTTTTTTCTTTTTGAATTTTTCATTTTTCTTTTTCTTCTTTTTGCTTTCGCTTCTTTTTTTTTTTTGAGCTCATGCCTTTCATGCATGACTAATCCCTCTTTTCAAAGTCTGAACTTGCTGTTATTAAGGCAAAAAAAAAAATTTTTTTTTTAATAGTCCAAAGAATTGTTCAAATGTACATCCATCAGTTTTAGAGCGGCCACTCTTCTAAGGGGAAGCCAAAATCATTTTAGGCGAGGGGATAGTTTTAATGTGTGTAACAACAAAATTGGTACGCATTCAGCATACCCGTATAAAGGCTCAATGGGCTAACAAGCGATTGCAGAATAAGGGTAGGAAATGGTCATTTAGAGAGCTGTGCAAAGAAATAGTGCCTAAATCATTTTCTAGGTTCCGTCTTATCCAGGGATCGCTTTGACGGGTAATCAGAAAGGTTCTAGTGCTCTTAGTGAGTTTCCATCCAGTCCCCTAATTGCAACTAGTTTTTTTTTTCTTTTTTACAGGAGCTATGTTAGATGCTATCAAAATTTTCTTTGGGTTCCCCAAAGTTTTCGAGATTAACTGCAGTCATATTATTTGAATTAATGCCAAAGTTAATTTGTTATGATCATGCGAAATGAAATCAATAGAAACATTATTCAAATAAGCAAAAAATTGTTCTCTTTATTACAAATAGAAAATTGTAATATAAAAAGTTCCAGAAATGAAAAGATTCCAGCATCTAAAAGCAATATCACTAGTGGACCGCAAGACACGATCATGTTTGCGGTGGAGGGACTGCGTTGTAGCCTGCCTTTTTCTTCTTTTCTCTCTTCTCAGGATCTGTGATCTGATTGGTGTCAATGAGATCCTGGATCTTGTTTCTCAGAATACGGCAATAGTCAGTCAAATGGCCGGTGTGCTGGTGGTAAGCGCAGTACTGATCACCTCTATGTCCCGGCTGTCCCTGACTCAAGGCTGGTCTTGGTGGCAAAGGTTGCAACTTGCCTTCTTTCATTAGTTTCTCCAGTACCCAGGATAGAGAGCGGCCTAAGTTGGAGTAGTATCTCTGACCCTGCCCAACTCCAGTAGCTGAGACCTCTGCCGTCCTACCGTTTCTGCTGTTGCTGCCCCCGGCACTTCCTGATTTGAATCCCGACTGGTTCCCATAGCCTTTCCCAGCAAAGTTATTTTGGCTTGCTTTCTTTGCCAGGTAAGCCGCCTCAGCTTCTATAGCGATATCCTTAAGCGACTCCCAGTCCTTGAGCCCCTTAAAACTGAGCAAGTCCCTTAAGTAAGGGCATGAGTTTCTGATAAATAGCCTGATCTGGTCTGCGGTGTCAGGCTTCCTCTTCATCTCCATGACCCTGTTTCTCCATCTTGTAAGGTACTCATGGAATGACTCATCATTCTTCTGCTGTAGAAGCTCGAGGTCTTTTAGGGTGACCTCCATCCTGGTGCTGCAGTCGTACTGCTTCATGAATTCTTCGGTCAAAAGGTCCCAATCCTCTTTAGACCTCCTATCCAACCCGTGGTACCAGTCAACTGCCGGGCCCACCAGACTAAGGCAGAAATATTCCACCTTCTGCTTCTTGCTCAGCCCTGTGCCTTTCATGACCAAGGTGTACTGCTTGATGTGGGCGGATGGGTCAGAGGTGCCATCAAACTTCGAAAGCTCGGGCATCTTGAATCTTTGGGGCAGCAGCTCTTCATCCCCTAGATCTCTGTCTTCTGGGTTGATCCCCTTGCCTGCTGACAGCATGCGGGTGATAGCTTCGATCTGTTGTCTCATACCTCTTAAAGCTTCATCCCCTACTCTGGGTGCTCTGGGCCTTGCAGCTTGGTGGACTATCGGCACCACTTCTTCTTCCTCCTCCATTAGGAAATCATCATTGGGATTGTGAATCCTTTCCCCTCTTGGCTCGATGGGTGCGGCAGCTCTGTGCTCATTGTTGGGTTGACGAGCAGCAGCTCCAACGAAGGGAGCCTCCCCACCAGCAGGTGGTTCGGCTTGCCCCCGAGGAGGGGCTGCTTGTGGCTGTAGAGCAGCAGGCGGCTGTGGGGCTGCAGGTGGATGGGCAATCCTTTCAGCCATGGCACCCATCATGTCTAGCACTCTCCGTTCGAAGTCCTCTAGCCTCCTAGCTAGGTCTTGAGTGGTCAAAACTCCAGGTTCTTCTGCCATTGATGATTCAAGAGAGGATTCACTGATTGATGAGAATGACTCAGAATCCCAGCCAGACACTTGTTCCGGTAACTCAAAGAGCAGATTTGTTCTTATAAGCCGACCGTCGGAACCTCTAGTCCACTTAGATGAATCTATGATGGCTGAAAAAAATTAGATTGTTAGGATGATGCATGAATGACATATACAATGCATGATAGTGAGCTATGCAACATTTACAATCACATGCAAACAAGTAGATCCTTCCAACCTTATTACTCCCACACACGAGGTAATGCGGTCTCTTTCCTAGGTGGGCTTGATCCATGGGTTAGCGGGGAACCCAATGGATGCGTATGGTGCTCGGTGAAGAACCGGCATCATAACATCTCTTATCTAATGTGCAAGCACATGGGTTATGATCGTTATGTATTTAGGCAGCCCGAACAAGTTGACATGGGCCTATCAGGGCATGAAAGCCTTTGATTAGGTGACCAATCAGATTATTTGGGTTTGTCCAATATAAAATGATCCATATAGCAAGCAAGGTATTACGGTTCATATCACCTAAGGGAAGTATCTATTGCCATTATATGAGCTTTGGTCAAAGGGTGGTGTTACTTTAGGGCTACCCAAGCATGATCCCTGCCGACGGGTCTAGCTCATCACGAGCGTAACGACCGATCGGGTCACCATTTGATATACCATGATGGTACGAGGCTTGGGCTGGTGATTATCCTTAACACTTCCCCAAATTGAGTGAAAATGGGGTCGCGCTTCGGGAACGCACCGGGGCTAAAAGAGGGACCAAACTAGCATAGATCTAAGGCTCTAATGAGATGCAATGCAGTTTTGAAAGAAGATGAAAATTTTAAATTAAAACTCAATTATGATTTTTAATTAAGGTACTTTCGAATCGAAGTCTCGAGTACGTCCCCAGTGGAGTCGCCACTGTGACGCGCGCCGGATCCCCGCGGCCGCCCGCTCGACCGCCCGCACGTGGGCGATCGGGGCATTTGTGGGTCCGTCAACAGCTTGCGATAAATCGCAAGTGCGTCTATGTTGGGCAACAAGGAGGTTTCATGGAGTCGCCACCCAATAGAACATTGGGAAAGTTTCTCTCGCCTCGGAGAGCCTAAGACTTGCGTATTTTATCCATATTGGGCCATGAGGCCTAGGATTAACGTCTAAGTCTCGTGACACAAAAGGTGTCTTGGAGGATAACCTCTAGCCTCTTGAGCCCAAAGACCAGAGCAGGGTTCGGGACTTCTCATTTATTCGTACCTTGATTAATATTATAATTAAGTTTTGAATTCATTGTTTCATCAACTTTCCACACAATGCAATTTTAATTTAAAGGCGCAATCATTCATATCAAAAGCGGTAAATGTAAGCAAAATCCAAAATAAAGCATTCAAAATAAATTACAATAACACTAGGAGCGGAATACAACTCCCATTTATAAAAGTGAAATACATGCATAAAACGGGTTATTCATTAATAGTGAGAACATTGGTCCTCGCATGCATATTTATTATGAAACAATTTTTATGTGATGGTTTATTTGGGTATGAAAAACTAGGACATTGGTCCCCTTTTATTTAGAAAAAGAAACCAAGTTAATTAATAGAAACGTTTTTGTGATTTTCTTTTTAGCGTGCCTAAATGAAGAATTTTACAAGAAAATTATATGGCAAAATTAAATAAAATATTACAAATAAAGAAAATAAATATGTGAACCAAACGAGCCTTTTTGGACCTCCCGATGTGCTCGCAAAAACGCCCAAGCGAAAAATGAGTTTAGACATAAAAACAAAGTACAAATAAAATAATGTTAGTGATTAAATCAATTAAACATACAAAATAATGAATAACAAATTAAAATAAAATAAGATGATATGAAAAGAATGATAATGGAATCAAAAATATTAACAAACCAAAATAAAATGAGAAACATGGATTATATGTGATAAATGGTTGAATGATGTGATGAAAATAAAATCAAACATGTTAATTAATTAGTACATGAAAATATGAACATGATGAAAATAATGATGATGAATATAAACGAATCAAAGAATATATAAAATGATAAAGAAAAGAATAATAGATTAAAACAATTAAAGAATGATGAAAACAATTAACTAAACAATATGATTAATTAAATATGTTCACAAATGATATAAACCATTTACATGGCAAAAAGATCAATTAAAATGAATTTATTAATTACATGTTAAAAATAAATAAACAATCAATATTTATATGAATAAAAATCATATCATGTATAAACAATTAAATGGAACAAATATAAAATCAATACAACAAATGAATAAATTAAAACAATAAATAGATCAATAAAAAACAATAAAATATACATGAATAAATAAAATGAAATAAAATAGAAATTGAAATGGAGCCAAGAATATTTACCCTCAGAATATTGGATTTGATGAAGGAAAAGTGATGATTGATTTCTTTGTTTGATGATTCACAATATTAGAGTGAAATATTATGAAAATGTTGGAATTTTATTCCAAGAAACATGAAAATAAAAATGATCAAAAATTCTTTAAGAACAAAGAATTGATACCTTTGCCTAAAGAAATGATTTTGATCAAAAAAAGAAAAGCTTTTATTGATTAAAATAAAGAAAAATGATTTCAAGAACAATCAATCACTTTGTTCATAACAAAAAAAAATGATTGAAGTTTTATCAAATAAAAAATTAGATTTTGATGACAAACAATTATTTTATTTGTCTCAAAATCAATTTTTTATCAAAAAGAGATTCAAAACAAAATCAATGAAAAAAAAGTTTTATTGAACCCAAAATAAAAGAAGAAAAACAATTTTGAGAACAAATAATTATTCTATTTGTCTCAAAAATTAAATCAAACAACAAAACTTCCTCTAAAAAATATGTTTATAAGAAATTATGTTGAAAAAAGAATGAAACAATTGATTTTCTTTTTGATTTTTGGTTGGGGAAAAAATCTGGAATTTTTGGTGGAAGAAGAAGAAGAAATCTGAAATTTTTAGGTCTAAAAAATGTGGAGAGGAGAGGAGAAGAGAGGCTACTTTGATTTCATCATAAACTATTTATAGGATAAAATAGGTTGCCCTAATTTAATTAAGGAAAAAAACCTATTTTAACCCAAAATTATTTTATTTTTAATGATAAAATCAAGTTTTATTATTTAATTACCTAAAAAAATATTTTAGAATTTAATTTGAAGTCAAAAACCCAAAAAAATGGGATAAAAAACGGATTTTTGGGTGAAAAAATCGGAAAAAAGGCTGAAAAAGAGGAAAAGGGTATCAGACCCTGTACCGACGGCCAGGAGGCCGTCGCCACAGAGGGCACCGCCCGTCGCTATAGAGCGACGGGCACTCACGCGGCGAGGCGCGCGATTCCCGCCCGAGCTTCGCGCGGGAATCGCGCGAAGAGGCGAGCGGTGCGGCGCGCAGCGCGCAACGCTGCGCGTCGCTTTTTAGCGACGCGCAGTATTGGCGACGCCCCGCGTCGCTAAATCGCGCCCAGCGCGCTGGGCGCCTGGGCGTCGGCGTGCTGGGCGCCTGGCGCCTGCGAGCTGGGCGCCCGCGCGCCTGCGCGCTGCCGCGCCCGACACTCGCGGTCCGAAAATTTTTTTATTTTTTTTTATTTTTTTTCTATTTTTTTAAATTTTAAATTGACTAAAAACACCATAATTTTAAGTCCCCATTTTTCAAAATTTATTTTTTAAATCTTTTTTTTTATTATTTTCTAATTTTCACTCTAAAATGCAAATTTGACGAGAAAATCATCACCTTTAACCTTTTAAGCCTGTGAAGGCAATTATCATCATTGGGTAACTTCGATCTAGGCTGACTCAGGACCCGGTGTCTACAACATCCAAAGGTCTCTTACCTCATCTCCAGCCAGTCATACATCATTAACAACATAAATCCAACATTCGTATTAAGTATTTCAATAAAACATGCCATTAACAATATCTATATACACAATCTATAATAACAACATTATTCGTTAATCATCTTAATCGCACCCACATTAAATGCATCCATACATATGGTACATCATTCTAAGGTTACTCATGAGACCATCACATAATAGTACTCATCAATAAACAAACCTTCATGGAGTTATATCAATTCTTAATTACTAGTTAAATCACCAATCTTAATCATATTCATAGGTTTTACCCAAAGACAACCACTTATATACCCACTTAAGTACCCTAAACATGCATAATAACCGATGGGAAAAGTACGGAATTGATCCGGGTCAACCCTAGACTCAAAAATATAGAAGAAAAGACTGAAAACATACTTTTCTATCGCGAGGTCGCGACCCTTGTCGCGCTCGCGACAGAGGCTCGCTTCAGCTCCCCTAACAGACTGCTTTTTACTACAAACTAATGTCGTGAAAACCGACCTCTAAACCTCATTTTTAGGAAAAGTGGTCTTCTTAACAAATGTTCTCCTACGTCATATCTTTCAAATTACACAAGTTTCAGGTCAATTGGACATCTAGAACTCGAGATATGAACTCCACAACCTATACTGGTCACACAACCCGACACAAAAAGAAACACTACGGTGTTATCCAAAATTCAGGGTCTTAGAGAAAGAATGAGTCCAAGGACATTTCTTAGACTTGTAAAGTAATGGAATTTATGGTTCTAATGGTTCAAGAATCGCATGATTTGGAGTTCTAAAACTCACAATACAGCCTAATTACTGAAGAGAGGTCAAGTACATTCCAACCCAGTTTCACCCAAAACCTACTCACATGCACAATTGAGCAATTTAACCAACACTCACTACCATCATCATCTATCATCAACCACACAATCAAGAAACTTATTTCATACATGAATATATAAATAAAAATTCATATATATAAAATAAAGTTTCCCAAACCTGGAAATCAAAGATCCAAAGTCACTTTCTAGCTTCTATCTACAATCTTTTCCTTGCCCTTGAATTTCCTCTTGTTACCACCAACTTGCACAAACCAAAAACCCAGAAATTACTTTTAATCCAAAACCCTAACTCACACAAAATCAAAAGAAAAAGGAGAAGAAGGAGAACCCAACCATAGGAACCCTAAAACCCCAGCTTACCTTAACAATCTTGCTTCCAATCTCCACTAAATCACTTCTACTTTATTCAAAACCAAGAGATTGAGCAAAGAAAGGGAAGACAAGAAAAAGGAAATGGAAAATCGGGAAGATGAAAGGAAAATAACGTGGTCTCCTCTCTTACTTTCAATTTGTCTTTCTTTTCACACTTAATGCACACCTACCCAAGCCATGTGTCCTAATCTTATTGGTTCCTTAATCCATCTTTTGACTTATTCCACCTTGCACCATACACCATACACACACAAACAATTCTTGAATAAATATCTTCAATACACCAAACACCACTCACACCATATCATTTCTTAGCCCACTTACATCCTACTTCCATACACTTTAAGCATACTCTAACAATTCCTTATAAGCCACTTGTCATCATCCTACAAACCCAAGTGTCACAATCTTAACCAATCACTTCCTAAATACCATACACATGTTCCACTAGATGATTCCTCACTTAACATCTTATTAATTAATTACTTTCTTTGCACTTTAGTCCTAATTAACCAAACTTTCTCAAGCACAAATTACCGAAATACCCTTCCGTTCCCAACTTCGCATGCAAATTCCGACTAGGGCCATTTTGGGGTGTTACAAATTGTCCCAAAAGTGGCCAAAACATAAGTGTCTCCATTCTGGCAGGTTCATTGGAACAATATAGTTGTTTTAGGTCATATCTGACGTTTATTGATGTGCAAATGACCTATATTTGTCCCATTTGAAACTCAACATCCAAGTGAACAATTGTTAAGAAGGAAGTTTTGCCTAATAATGAATTTTAGATGTTATTTTATGTGATTAAAGTTTAAGGTGAAAAGTAATCTCGTAGGGCACCAGTTTGAGGCTACTATCGCGAGCATGATAGAAAAAGCAAAATGAGGGCTTTTTCTTCTTATTTTTATCCCATATTTGGCATGAATCATTGCCCACCTTCACCCTCCTATAGTTTGTTTATTTTTGTGTGCTTTTTTTTCCCGAAATGCACCCGAAATTCATTGCAAGTTCCTATAACTTGACCAACTCATGTCTAACATTATAAAATGAGTATATGTGTAATAACCCAAAAAGGGCCTAGTTGGAATTCGTGAGTTAAGTCAGAAAATTTAAGGGCATTTCAGTAATTTGAACATGAGAAAATTTGGATAATAAAGACTTAATTGCAAAATTTAAATTAAATAAGTTAAGTGGAGGAATTATCAAGTGTGTGTGGTGTGTGTTACCAAGGATGTAAGGTAATTATTGAAGAGATTATATTGTGTGTGTTGTGTATGGTGCCATGGGACATGAAAGTCAAAGAGGATCCTTTGGTCCATTAGGATGGTGCCATGTGGCATAGGTAGGTGAGAGTAATTAATGAGAAGTGAGTGAAGGAGAGAGGAAGGGAAGAAAAGCAGATTTTCTTCTTTGTCACATTTCCTCTTCTTCTCCTTCCTATTCTTCATTTCTTCTTACTCTCTCTTGCTTTTTGCCTAACCTGAACCTAGGGCTTGGAGGTTGGATTTCTGATTCTAGCTGGATATTAAAAGGTAAGTGCTTGGATTTTCTTAGGTGCTTTGGGTTCTTCTTCTCCTTCTTCATTTCTAGTTTTGGTTGTGTAATGCATGGCTTGACTTAAGTGTGTATTAGCTGGGTTTTTGTGCAAGAAATGGAGGAGAGAAGGAAGAGCAAGGGAAAGGAAAAAGTGGGATTTGTGAAGGAGTTGGATTGAAGCTTCATTGTCAGGTTTTGGAGCTCTGTCCTTGTTGTGTTTTGTTTGGGTGTTATCTGCCCTATTTCTCATCTTGGGTTTAATGTATGGTTTATATTGTTTAAATCCTGGAAATTTGAGTGATATGTTTGTGTACTTGCATGTGTTAGTGAGGTAGTGAATATGGGTTTAAATGCCAGTGTTATGTTGAAATTGTAGGTGCTATTGAGGTATCTGAGCTTGAGTTGTAGATCAGTTTCTGGATTTGTGCATGATTGAGTTAATCTTGTGAAAGTGTATGATTATTGTGTTAATTATGTTTTGAGCATGTTTTGGAGGCACTGGAGATAAGAGTTTACATGTTTTTGCGTGTTATATGATTTTGGGTAAAAATGGGTTTTGATTTGTTAAGCTGTGAGTTGCACGTTTTCTGCTGGAATTGGAAAACATGATGCTATCACGAGCGCGATGCTTGTCTCGATCGCGATAGAATCACGTAGGCAGCGTGCTGGGAAGTTTCGTTCGAGTCGTGAGGAGGCAGCACGACCCGGCAGTGGCGCCAGGCATCTTCACGAGTTGTGCAGATAGCTCACGACACGTGAAGATTTGTGTGGGAAAGGACACGAGTCGTGAGCGTGAATCACGACTCGTACCCTCTTCCCTTGTGGGCAGTCACGAGTCGTGAGCGTGAATCACGACTCGTGCCCTCTTCCCTTGTGGGCAGTCACGAGTCATGAGCAAGGATCATGACTCATGACCCCTCTCTGCTCGAGGCGCAAGGCAGCTTCGTCACGAGTCGCGATAGCATGCGCAACTCGTGACTAGCCTCTCCTCCCCGGCTGCTATCGCGAGCGCGACAGCAGTTGCAATCGCGACAGTGAGCCCTTCTCTTGCCCGTTTTGTTTTGTTTTGCCTAAATGTTTCCTTTTCTCTTTTTGCATGGCTATTTCGCACTGTGTAAGTTATATTTTGTCTTTTTATACTAGTGTATTGATGTTTTTGAGTTGTGTTAATAATTAATGACCTATTAGTGTTGGACATTGGCTTTTAACATTGTCTAGTGTTAAACGTTTAGAATAAGTGTTTTAACCCTTAAGTGTCAAGGAAGTGGATAATTAAGCATGCTTAAGAAGGGTTAGTGAGTGCAGCTGTCGTGTTGACACCGCTATGGGTCAAGTGATTACAGTTGACCTGCGTTAAGGTCTTAGTGAAAGTGTTTTGAGACTTTGGTCTCCCGTGCTACTTTCGGGTATAAAAGTATTTGAGGCTTTGGTCTCCCATGTAGTGTTCCCGTATCCTCCACTAGTGAAATTCAGGCTATTGTTTGAAGTCTTTGGCTTTTGCTTAGTAAAGTGATTTGAATATTATGTGATTCTAGTTAGTGTTATTGATTATTGCTTTCTGTTATTAAGTTCTAGTTTCATATAGTGAAGTGATTTGTCTATCTCTATTCTTTGATACTTAGTGAATTCAGTGTGTGATGCTTACTTTATGTGTATTCGCATGATATTATTGTATAGTGTTTTGTTGTTCTTGTTCCTCCCCACTAAGCGTTATCGCTTAGCACGGGCTGTTTTCCCGTGTAAGTGGCAGGTCGTGTTCGGTTCGTCGCGCATCTGCAGGGTTGGCCACTAGGAGTAGAGTCTTTACATTTTTGTGTTCTCCTCCTGTATTCTTTTTGTATATGTATCCTTTTGATTAGTGGCATATGTAAATTTTGTAATGGATTAGATGTAATATTTTGGATATCATATATATTTATATTTTGATTATTGTGATATATGATGCTTCTATTATTGTTATTGTACGCTTCCGCTGAATGTCTATTTTGTACGAGTGTCTCTGAGTGAGCGTCTGGCAGCGCACTGGTGTCCTTCCAACAGGGGCGTCGGGGAGGGCGTTACAAGTTTTGGTATCAGAGCGCCGGTTTAGGCAGTTCTGGTTGTCTTTGATTGTTTAAGTGTCGAGTGTTTGCATGCGAGTTGGTTTTGTGTCGTGGCCTAATGCAGATGTGTCTTGTCTTGTGTAGTGTCTAGATGGAGTCTGATCCAAGTGAGAACGTGGGTGAGACAACGGGCAGTGTGAATGCAGTGAGAGTTGAGGAATCTGCTTTGCAGCATTAGCGTGATTAGCGTCATGTTATACCTGATATGGGATTTGGGAATCCGGCTTTAGTGTAAGGGTTACTTCAGTTAGTGGATAAATTAGCAGCTCCTAAGGCTCCTACTGAATTATTGAGAAAGAGAGGAGCTGAAGATTTTCATGGAACTGCATTGGATCAATCAGATGTGGCCAAGTTCTGGATTGAGAGAGTGGATCGGATTTTGCAAGAGATTAAATATCCTGCAAATCAGAGGGCATATTTTGTAGTGTCGCTACTTCAAGGGTCAGCGTATGATTGGTGGAAGCTTATGCTTCGCAATCTTCAACGACCGGCTGAGTTGACATGGGATTTCCTTAAGCAAGAATTTGAACAGAAATATGTGACTGATGCATATAGAGAGGCTAAATGGAAGGAGTTTATTAGTCTTAAGCAGAGGAGTATGTCAGTTAACGACTATGAGAAAGAGTTCAGTCGCTTGAGCAAGTATGTGCCTGAGATGTTATTGACTAAAAAGTTCAAGTGTCAGCATTTCCAGGATGGGTTGAGAGAAGTGATTCGAGGTCCCTTATCGGCGATGGCGGTTATGCAACCGGTCGGGTACTATCAGTTAGTGGCAGCAGCGATCAAGTTAGAGGAATCTGAGGTGATCAAACAGAAGATCGAGCATAAGAGGAAAGCACCGGATAGCAGACTTGGGAGTGGTAAGAAGTCAAGAGGAGTTTCGAGTGGCCAAGGTGTGAAGAGTTCGGTTCCGATGCGTTCTGAGGCTGGGAGTGTAACACCACCCTCTAGTGGGGGAAGTGTGATTCCAGACTGCGAGCATTGTTAGAAGCACCATTGGGGCGAGTGTAGGAGAGTCTCTCGAGCGTGCTTCATATGTGGGAGCCAAGAGCATATGGTAGCCAGCTATCTGGATCGAAGAGAACTTCAGGATCGACCTGAGAGTAGAGTAAGCGATTAAAGATCGAGAGGGAATCGAAGTGGAAGAGGCAGTGGACGACCTTCATAGGTGCCGTCGAAATCAGTGCAAAAGCCGCCAACCGAAGAAGTGTATGTGCGCCTGCGAGTATATGCCATGCTTGGAGAGGATGCAGCTGACCGAGCAGGACCTTCCAGTAAGTTGTGTTATTAGCTTTTGTTATGTTTTGTTTTGGGTTGTTGGATTTGCGGTTAGCGGGGAAATTTTGAGGACGAAATTTCCTTAAGGGGGAGTGATTGTAACAACCCAAAAAGGGCCTAGTCAGAATTCGTGAGTTAAGTCAAAAAATTTAAGGGCATTTCAGTAATTTGAGCATGAGAAAATTTGGATAATAAGGACTTAATTGCAAAATTTAAATTAAAGAAGTTAAGTGGAGGAATTATCAAGTGTGTGTGGTGTGTGGTACCGATGATGTAAGGTAATTATTGAAGAGATTATATTGTGTGTGTTGTGTATGGTGCCATGGGACATGAAAGTCAAATAGGATCCTTTGGTCCATTAGGATGGTGCCATGTGGCATAGGTAGGTGAGAGTAATTAACGTGAAGTGAGTGAAGGAGAGAGGAAAGGAAGAAAAGCATATTTTATTCTTTCTCATGTTTCCTCTTCTTCTCCTTCCTCTTCTTTATTTCTTTTTGCTCTCTCTTGCTTTTTGCCTAACGTGAACCTAGGGCTTGGAGGATGGATTTTTGATTTGAGCTGGGTATTGAAAGGTAAGTGCTTGGATTTTCTTGGGTGCTTTGGGTTCTTCTTCTCCTTCTTCATTTCTTGTTTTTGTTGTGTAATGCATGGCTTGACTTAAGTGTGTATTGGCTGGGTTTTTGTGCAAGAAACGGAGGAGAGAAGGAAGAGCAAGGAAAGGAAAAAGTGTGATTTATGAAGGAGTTGGATTGAAGCTTCATTGTTAGTCTGGATTTGTGCATGATTGAGTTATCTTGTGAAAGTGTATGATTATTGTGTTAATTATGTTTTGAGCATGTTTTGGAGGCACTGGAGGTCAAAGTTTACATGTTTTTGCGTGTTATATGATTCTGGGTAAAAATGGGTTTTTATTTTGTTAAGCTGTGAGTTGCACGTTTTCTACTGGAATTGGAAAATACGATGTTGTCGCAAGTGCGATGCTTGTCGCGGTCACGACAAAATTGCGTACTTCATCTCCGTGCGCGGCGTGCTAGGAAGATTCGTTTGAGTCGTGAGGAGGCAGCATGACTCGGCAGTGGTGTCAGGCATCTTCACGAGTGGTGAAGATGGCTCACGATACGTGAAGATTTGTGTGGGAAAGGACACGAGTCGTGAGCATGAATCACGACTCGTGCCCTCTTCCCTTGTGGGCAGTCACGAGTCGTGAGCAAGGATCACGACTCGTGACCCCTCTCTCCTGCGAGGCGCGAGGTAGGTTCGTCACGAGTCGCGATAGCATGTGCAACTCATGACTAGCCTCTCCTCCTCGGCTACTGTCGCGAGCGCGACACCAGTCGCGATCGCGACAGTGAGCCCTTCTCCTACCCGTTTTGTTCTGTTTTGCCTAAATGTTTCCTTTTCTCTTTTTGCATGGCATTTTTGCACTGTGTAAGTTATATTTTGTCTTTTTATACTAGTGTATTGATGTTTTTGAGTTGTGTTAATAATTAATGACCTGTTAGTGTTGGACTTTGGCTTTTAGCATTGTCTAGTGTTAAGCATTTAGAATAAGTGTTTTAAGCCTGAGGTGTCAAGGTAGTGGATAATTAAGCATGCTTAAGAAGGGTTAGTGAGTGCAGTTGCCGTGTTGACCCCTCAAGGGTCAAGTGATTATGGTTGACCTCCATTAAGGTCTTAGTGAAAGTGTTTTGAGACTTTGGTCTCCCGTGCTACCTTCGAGTATAAAAGTATTTGAGGCTTCAGTCTCCCGTGTAGTGTTCCCGTATCCTCCACTAGTGAAATTCAGGCTATTGTTTGAAGTGTTTGGCTTTTGCTTAGTAAAGTGATTTGAATATTATGTGATTCTAGTTAGTGTTATTGATTATTGCTTTCTGTTATCAAGTTCTGGTTTCATATAGTGAAGTGATTTGTATATCTCTATTCTCTGATACTTAGTGAATTCAGTGTGTGATGCTTAATTTACGTGTATTCGCATGATATTATTGTATAGCGTTCTGTTGTTCTTGTTCCTCCCCACTAAGTGTTATCGCTTAGCATGGGCTATTTTCCCGTGTAGGTGGCAGGTTGTGCTCGGTTCATCGCGCATCTGCAGGGTTGGCCACTAGGAGTAGAGTCTTTATATTTTTGTGTTCTCCTTCTGTATTCTTTTTGTATTTGTATCCTTTTGATTAGTGGCATATGTAAATTTTATAATGGAGTAGATGTAATATTTTGGATATCATATATATTATATTTTGATTATTGTGATATATGATTCTTCTATTATTGTTATTCTATGCTTTCGCTGAGTGTCTGTTTTGTATGAGTGTCTCTGAGTGAGCGTGTGGTAGCGCACCAGCGTCCTTCCAATGCGGTCGTCGGGGAGGGCGTTACAATATGAATGTTTGTTAATTGAAATTATATGTAAATGATGCTATGGCATAGTAGTTTAATAAAGGAATTAAGTGTATACATGGTTTTTAATTATTGAACATTACATGGAATGTGATATTGATCATATATGATTGAATCATAATGTGTTAATTATTTGAAGATGTACAAAGGAGCGTGTGCTTACTTGATGATGTTATATTGCTTTATATGAGTGCATGGACATCATGTTTTGTGATCAATGAGCATTATTTGGTATTGGTAATATAAGATAGTTGTGCACCTTGTATGAACATGTTAAGTAAATATGAATGAGAGTAATGTATATGATATAGTATTGATCAATTGCATAGCCTGAAATCGAGTCGTGGATAGATAAGCATGCTTCTAAAGGGTTAGTGATTCACAGCTACCAGTGTGACACCGACGGGTGTTTAGTATTTGACACCGATGGGTGTCTAGTGTTTTTTACCAACGGGCATCCAGTGATCTAGTGTTAATATATATTCAAGTATATAGTGTACCCGTATCCACTTCTGTATTGATTCAGGCTATAGTGAAATTGTATTGGCATGTATTTATAATAATATTGTCTTAACCTATGATTGTTATAGTTTGTACCATCATTGACTAATGATAGTGTTATCCATGCGATGTTGAGTAATATCAATGCTATGCTACATGACATACTTGCCATGATATCGAAGCCTTTCGCTGTCAATGAATATTAGTGATTGATATTGGAAAGTATGAACTATCGAACTTTGGCATATCATGTATTTATTGTGTTTGTAGTGACTAATGGTAGTGTTAGCTATGCCATATTGAGTGATATCAATGCTTTGTAACATGATGGCATTAGTTGTGATATTGATGACATTGAGGCTTTTCGCTGGCATCATGTAGTGAATATTGATATTATAAGGTATGGATTATCGAATATTAGCATGTTATTGAGTTATTGTCTGAATTGCTATTGCATGGTATATTGTTTAATTAAAGCATCTCATATTGTTATATGTTAATTCGTGAATGCTTGTATTAGTCTTGTTGTGTTTACATCCCCACTAAGCGTTATCACTTAGCACGGGTGCTTGTCTCCCGTGTAGGTTTGAAGTGTGAAGCTCAAGTTTTACATGGACCATTTGTAGGCCACTAGGAGAAGTTTTCAGTGAGGTCTTCTAGTTAGGTTAATTTTTTATTGTAAAGATATTGCTATAAGTTTTTGTGTAAGTAAAATATGTATTGAAGCTTGTAAAGGAAAGTGCAATTTTGTAACCAAAGTGGTAAACTATAATGAACTAGTGTTAGTGAATGACTTTTTAATGATTAATGTATTTGATAATGGGAACTAGTGATCTTAAGTGATTAAGTATTGTTTAGCATTGTGTAGCGTCCCTATATCCTTCCAAGGGGTATTGGGCCGTTACATAATTTTACCTTACAAATCTAGTTTTACTAATTCAAGCTAATCAAGCTTGAACTCACAAATTTGGAATAATCAATACTCCAAATTCACACAAAACTACCCTGACATACCCAAACTTACCTTGGCATGTTCAATTCCACATTAAGCATTCAAACTACACAATTTACATAACAATATTTCAAGCCACCTAAAAGCAGGACAACATGCTTAATTCAGCAGCTTATGGCAATTAACTATCTCATCAACTCATCATTTCAATTCAATTTATAACATCACATAATTATACATTTTTTATTCATTTAAAACACACAAATCAATCATGCATCTCAAAGTTCATATTGGACAAAAATAACACACGAACACAATGTTTCCCAAACCTCTTCTCCTTAGCTCCACTTTTGATCACTTTAGTGCTAGGCTCTCCCACCTTTTCCTTTCCTTTTTATTTCTTTTTTTTCTACTACTACAACCATCATCCAATTCCAGAATTGGAAACAAAGAATCAATACCCAATTCAATCTCAATTTCAGAAACAAGAAAGAATAGAATAAGATGAAGAACAATTAACTTAACTACTTACCTTAGTTGCTAGCAATTACTATGCAACTTAGAATTTACTTGACCAAATCAATAGAATGTAAGGGATCAACTAGAGGAAGTAAACGAAAGAAGGAGAAGAAGCACAAGAGAAAATGGAAAGGGATGGCCGAAGAACACACATGCAGAAAATGATGCATTTTCTCCTTCCTCAAAGCTATATATTCCATGGACAAGATGAGGTGGCAAGAGCAGGGATTGACACCCGGAATCCACTACTAATCCATTAGCTTAATTAATCTCAATTATTACTTATTAATCTCACTTAAACTTAATCATGCACAATTACATAATGGCCATTAAACTTATTTTATAATATGCAATTAGGTCCTTAATTCAATTACTCTTAAGTCGAAGCAAACTCAAAATTAAACTTACCCAATTACCCTAATTACATCAAATTACTACTAAGGTATACTTTAGGCCATTATAGTTGTGTCATTAGTGATTGATATTGTTTACTCAATATCTAGTGTTTGATACCCTAGTGGTATCTAGTGTTCTTGTTATCCACTCTAATAAGAATTCAGGCGATAAAAGACTTTTAATGTGATTAAAGTTATAAAGGAATATTCATGAAAATGATTGTGAAACATTGAATTTATTAATATATGTATGCATTGTAACATCCCAAAAATGGCCTAGTAGAAATTGCATGTTTAATTGGATGTATAAAGGGGTAATTTGGTAATTGGTAGATGAATTAGGATTTATTAAGGAATTATAAGAGTCTATTGAGGGTATAATGGTATTTGTGTAAGTGACTAGAGGATAAAAGAGAAAGAAAGTCAAAGAAGGAAATTAGGGATCCAATGAATGAGTGACATGTGGCTTGGTTGTTGGGAGCATTTATGGGGGATTTGAAAGAAAGAGAGGGAAGAGGTAGAGGTGGGTTGCTTCCCGTAGAAGCTTGTTCCCTCACCTGCTCTTACCATTTATTTCTCTTTCTCTTCCACTTTCCCTTATCTAGTCTCTGGTTTTTGCTTTGCATGTGGTTTTCTTCAAGAATTGAGCTAGGGTTTTGAGATAGAACTATTCCAAGAGGTAAGTGGTTGTTGTTTTATGGCTTGATTCTTCTTCCTCTTCTTCTTCACGGGTTTGATTTGGGATTATATGGTTTGTTCTTGGGTTTAAAGTTTGATTTGCATGTAACACCCCCACCGTCGCCCCCGTTGGAAGGGCGCCGGTGGGCGCGCTACCCGACGCTCACTCACATACATGCACACATACACTAAGCGAAAGCACACATTTATACATAACGACATACAAAATTATAGCATCAATTAAAACTTTAAAGAAACAATAGCTGAACATACAATAACTCTTATACATACAAACAATCATTTAGCAGAAGCATAAGGCGAAAGGTAAAACGAACGATTAACTTAAAACATAATTGCAAAAAGATCCTTACAACGCAAAATACATAAGCAAAAAGCTACAAAATTACAGAATCCGAAATACAAGAGCTGAAAATAACAAAACACTTCTAACTCCTATGTGGCCGACCTTGCAGATGCTCGACTCAAACCAAACCAAAACCTGCCACCTACACGGAAAAAGAACCCGTGCTAAGCGATAACGCTTAGTGGGGAGAACAACAAGTAATATGGATGGCCATTCACAATGGTCGTCAAGGCATAACACATTCAAATGGCATATGCGGACATTCACAACAAATATATAATCATGCTTGCATTTAGAGGCATTCATTCAGAAGCTCAAGTTCACATGCATATACATATTAACTGATTGATATACGTAACATCATGTAGAAGTGCAATTGGTCTTACCTGCACTTACCGAGTTCGCTGAAGTGTCTGATGTCAGACAATGCACAACCACTAACCAAACGGATCCACATGTAATATACTGAAATCCCACATCATTACACCAAGACATACATCATCATGCAGAGTCACAAAACATTTACATGTACAGCTGTCATACCAAAGTAACCTTACACCAACTGGAACCCATTCACATGTAATACAACTACCATGCAACAATGCATATAACTATCATGCAAAAATCACCAGATATCTAAACATACATGTGTCATGCCAATATGCACACACGCTAACCGAAACCTGAATGACAGGGTCAAAACACAGCCCTTCCACTTCATTATGATAACACATATGATCATACAGTGAGATATAAACACATGCCAACATATCGAAATCAGCATAATAGCAAGATCCGAAAGAACATATATATAACACCACATTCATAGCCTTCAATAGTCAAGTTCGCGTTCATACGCATACTAATTAACCATAGCATTCAAAAGTTCAAACTCACATTCAGATACATATTAATTCCCATGCTTAACCATAGCTGATTGGATTCAAACACACCTTCGCATTATGAAATATGCGAATAATCATACGCAATGCATGCTTGAGTGACATTCAAACCATTCAAAGATTCATAAGCACATTCAGATATCACATTCTCTTATTCATATCAGACAAAATAAATAGAATAACTACTGACTCAAAATAGTGGATAATGAGTAAACGAATAGCGTACCTTACGGGCACGAATCGAACGCATAGCGTACCTTACAGGTACGAATCGAAAACCATTTTATTTTATCGCATTGAAAACATTTTACAAAGGGGACCTTAAACAAGATCCAAAATGCATAAGGGGTTTGTGAGGAACCAAACGGGGACCTAATTAGGGTCCAAACGTCCAAAGGTGCTGCAACTAAAGAGACGCTATTAGGCATGCCTAACTATCCACTAGACTGACTCTCTTAGGTCATGCATAACAGTAATCACACTTAAGCATAACACATTATTCATAGCAAGGATCACAAATCTTAGGTTTGCATAATAAATCAAACTCATTTCATGATACTTACCAAAATGCTCATAGATCATTCATGGGTTTATAAATGTATAGTTCATCATATTAATCATACATAAATGGGAATAAATAAGCATATACCATGCACTAAGAAGGAACATGCATCATCCCATTCGTATTGCTAAGCATACAATATAATTCAGTCAACACACTATATGAATAATCACCGCTATCAAGCATACCAGAGTTAGATATAAAAACATTATTATACCAAAGATCATCAATACCAAACCCTAATCATACAATGGTACTACTCATGTTAGCTACAACATATTACTCTTAGGAAAGAATCATGAGTAAATATATGCATAACACCTTTCACATTTTAATATAACATGCTCACAATAATAATAAGCATGAAACATGGCATTCAACTCACTTGTATTCCACATGCAATATGTGATACGAATTACAATAATTAACGTTAACAAACCAACACATACAATTTACATCAAATGCTAATCTACCCGAGATCACTGTTACTAAGCATATCCTAGTCTAATAATAGCATACTATCATTTCAATAATCACCCGCTTTACAATACAAATACTAACCATAATAAGCAAAAACGCATCCCATGCAATAGTTAGAAATAATGCAAAGTGAAAGAAAATGGGTCATTTTTGAAAATCGGACAGAAAATAGGGCAGGCAGCAGAAAACTCTATCGCGATCGTGACATGAAGTCACGCCCGCGACAGAGGCCTAAGGAAGCGTCGCTAGGCAGAGCGGAGCATGACTCGTGCACATGTACTAATCGTGTCCGAAGAGCACTTCTTGTGTTCATGCTGCTGATCAGTCACAATTGAGGGAAGAGGAAGAAAATAGAGGAAGAAAGGAGAATCAGTACGTCTCGCGCTTACGAGCATGACTCATGCTCTCCGAGCACAACTCGTGTTCGTTGAGCACGTTTCGTGCTCTCCAGCAAGAGCAGCACCACTCGTGCTCTTGAGCACGAGTAGTGTTCCCAAGCACGCTTCGTGCTTCTCCTCCGAGTGCTATGAGGGGACACGACTCGTGCTCTTCCTCTCACCTGGGCATATCGCAATGAACACGATCAACAGTAAAAACGCAGAAACTTCATCGTTTTCCAGAAAATCCTTTTTAAAACCTTTCAAAATCCACTCAATCATGCACAAACTCTTACCTTATCACTCAAATGCATAACACAACATGCTCATGATCAAATACACTCAATTATCACAAGATTGGACAAGTAATTCAAGGTAAACTTCAAAATTTATAGATTATGAACACCAAGAACAGTATTTACCCAACTCATGCAATTTCACCATCAAACCTCACATACACTCATCTCAAACACTAATCAAGCATTACAAACACCATTACCCAACAATTACATGCTTATACTCAAGCCAAGACACTCAAAATTCCAGAAATTAGACAATACAGACACACATACAACCAAAGTGAGAATTAGGGCAAAGACATTCAATTAACTCCCAAACCTGGAATTGAAGATCCAAAATCACTCTTCAAGCTCCAATCTTTAATCCTTTCCTTGTCCTTAAGCTTCCTCTTACAACCCAAAGCCTGCACAAACCAAAACCCAGAGATTACTCTTCCAAACCCTAGCTCAAATAAAACCAGTTGAAGAAGAAGAAGAAGAAGAACATTAACCCAAAATTGCAGGAACCCTAGCACCTAAGACCCATATACATACCTCTTCAAGCAATCCTCAAGCTGTACCAAGACACCAACTCACACACAGCCAAGGAGAGGAGGGCACTCAACGGGAAAAGAAAGAAAGAAAAACAAGGAGGAGGAGATGGGAGAGCAGAAATGTGATCTGCTCTTCTCCCTCTTTCTTTTTCCTTTTTCTTCTTTTCACATTAATTGCACACACCCAACAAGACACATGGCAGCCTCCTATTGGCTCCAACCAAAATATCTTGTCTTATTACTCTTTAATCCTTTTACATACTTGCACTTTACTCACTAGCACATTTCTTTCCTTACAAACTTTAATTATCTTTTCAATTAGGTCCTTAATACTCTAATTCCACATGCACAAATTACCCAAAATACCCATCACTTATCCGACTTAGCTTACCAAATCCGACTAGGCCCGATTTGGGGTGTGACATTGCATGGGTTAATTGAGCTATTATTTTGGTTGGATTGTGCAAGAATTTGAAGAGAGGAGAAAGAACAAAGGAAAGGGAAAAGTGGTAGCTTGAAGAGTGTGGTTTGAGTTCCATTTCTAGGTTTGGGAGTGATTTAAGTTTTGATTGTGTTTTGTTAGTTATTGGAAATCTGGAAATTTGAATGGTTAAATGTGTTTTACATGCATGTTTTGTTCCTCCCCACTAAGCGTTATCACTTAGCATGGGCTCTTTTCCCGTGTACATGGCAGGTTCAATTGGAGTCGGACATCTGCAGGTCGGCCACTTGAAGTCTATCGTTGGAGTTTATTTTGTCTTTCGCTATATTTTGTATTGTTACAAGTTTTATATATGGAGTTTGATTTTGGAAATTTAATTTTGTAAAGGATGATTTTGTACTTGTGTATGTTAACGTTTACAAATCCCTTTTGTAAAACTATATGATTATTTATATATATGAATTTGTTATCTTTATGATAATATGTATCTGTTTTAAGCATGCTTGAGTATGTAAATGTATTTGTGTGCGTAGCGCTCCGGTATCCTTCCAACGGGGATTGAAATTGACTAATATTTATGAAGCATATGTTTAACTCATATGGTTATAGTATAGATACTATGTTATGTGTTAACCTGATTATATGTCATTAATCATGTGTAATAAATAATACATATAGAACTGCATGGCTTGGATTCCCAAAACTATTGGGATACATAGGTAGCTTGGAATTCTATTCCAGGTTCAAACCAAAATATTGAAAACTAATAGTGCATTTAAACTTTAAGTAAGGAATAAGTGTATTATTATTGAACCAAATCATAAAGAATTGACAAATGCATGACAGTTTTAGATAATAATGTGAATGAAGCCTGACATAAGAATTTGCTTGATTTTGTTATAGGTATGATAAGTGTAGTTGTAAATGGAATACTACTAAGCACATTAATGGTATGATATAAAGTATTTAAACTCTAATTATGGGATAAGTGAAATGTTAAATCACAACTTGAATTATATAAATAAATGTTCGTAATTATACGTTAAATAACTTGAATATTGAAAATTGTGAAAAGGTAAAAACTAGACTATGATAGATGGAATCTAATATTAATAATGAAATTTGGATTTTACATGATAATATAAAAAACGTATGCTAAATGCTATAAGAAAATAACAAGGCACAATCTGACTTATAAGAAGATGGTTCATAATAATTAATTGAACTTGACAATTGATTAGTTATCAGTATAAGTATAGAATAGCACGCTCAGTTCCTCTTATTGCATATGAGGGTGTTACAGAAAAACTAGCTGGTGAAAACTTAAAATATCTATATAAAAATGTCCCCAAATTGAAGATGGATGAATCTAATGAAAGAAATCTTAAAACAATAAAGAAAAGGATGCAAAATGTCCTAAAAATCGAGAGGGAATGGTGCAGTTCGCGAGGAAAAAATAAGAAGAAAAGAAGGAGAAAGGAAGAAGAAAAGAACTGCCCTTTATAAAAAAAGTGAAGTCACAGCCGTTACTTATCAAGATATGCCTATGACTAGGAGTGATCACGGGGCGGGGCGAGGATTCCCCATCCTCGCTGTCGCCGGGAATGCAGGGGAAAAATCCCCCCTATCCCTGCCCCGGTGGGGATCCCTATCCCCGATTACCACCATAGCCCACCCAAATTTAAGAAAAGCAAAAAGGAATATGATACCTAGAAATTAAAAAAGATAGAAAAAAGAAAAAAATGAGAAAGGAATTTTCACTATACAATTTCTAGGACTTGTCCTCAGCTTCTCCATTTTTACAAAAACAGAGTTTGCTTTTCTCAGACCCCAACCAATAAATGCTTTATTTGTCAATTAAGAAAATCAATTCAAACACCACGATGTTAATATCAAAATAAACATAAGAAAACATAAACAAATAAATAGACATTTTATATTCAAATATTTTAAATAAGAATAAATAGAGATGACCTGAAGCAACATTTACCTTGGTCAGCTAAAGTCACTTTATATGGGAGGCGACTGGGGTGAAGGAGTCGATGGAGGCTAAAGCGGTGACTGAGGCAAAGGAGCTCAAGGAGGCGATGGAGGCAACAGGTTTAACAATAGAGAGAGTGAGGCTATGAGGGCGATTAAGATACGATAGAGAGCGAGATATACATTTACGTTTACGTTAGGGATTTCAGATTAGGGAAAGTGGGAGTGTTGGAAAGAAAGAGGGAAATCCAATTATAATAAATTCTTTTCAGGGTCCGCGAACTCGCAGGGCGGATACCCCATTCCCCGTCCCTGCTCTGAAATGCAATTCAGGGATATTTTTTTATCCACATCCCCATCCCCAAGGGAGATGAAATTGGGGATTCCCTGCCCCGTTTTGGTCAGGTCCCCACTCGGGTCGGGTATTCCCTACCTCGTGATCATCCCTACCAATGACTTGATTTTTAAATTGAAAAGCGGCACTTTGAGAGTCATAGACCTAACTCAATCGAGTCACCCCGTCACGCCCGTGACTCACCCCTACCTCCCTAAACATCCTTCTGTTCAATTTCACCTGGGGGGACTGTCTCCTATTTTCTTTCAAAAATACACGCATGTATGCATAAAAATGGATTTCGAATGTATAAAACATGCAAAAATTTTATAGGCCACATTCCAAGCAGTTGTAGGACCCCGTCATGTCCATGACTTGTCTATGCCATATAAATACCCCCTCAATGCTCAATTTTAAGGCTCACTGCACCTCTTGCAAGCTTCTTCCTCATTTTTGATGTTTTTTCCTTTTGACTTTCTTTTCTAATTCTTTTCCTTTAGTGCTTTTTTACAGTAGATAGTTTGCCTTTATAGCCTTTCACCTATGGTGTTTTTTAACAAACTGCATAACTTACTCTATGGCCCTTGAACCTGAAAGGACCCCATCTTGGCTACTTATTCCGACCTTTGGTTCTTGAGGAGAGTTCGACTTAACAAGCACCTTCTTTTAGCAAATGTGCAATACTGGGACCCGCGTGTTTGCTTTACACCCCAAGAGATGTGCCTTATGCCTATCTTTGGCACACCTTTTGCCCTAAGACTCTGCCTTGTGTCCCGAATTGCATGTTGAATTATTTGAAGGAGATTGTCCAAGCACTAGGAATTCTACCTTTTAAAGCCATAAATTGGTGCCCCTAGATTACGCTGTGTCGCTAGATATTCTTTTTGATGCCCTAGATAGGTTTGTTGACATCATATCTTATCATATCGGGGTGATCCTGCCGATCTTATTTGATCGATTTTTGATCATGATCGGAGATGGGCTCACTGGTGATTACATACTTTTTGATGTTATTAATGGCATCAACAACGAGCTGACCCTTTCCACTTATCCTGGCAGAGAACCTACTCGTCTTGGATGTTGTGCAAGCTTACCCACATATTCTCTTTACCGGCAATCCCTTATTACTTTAAGTGCCTGTAGTCATTTATTTGAAGTTAGTGCACCCCTTGTGGATTTTTAACTAGCTTTTCTTAGTGGGAAATGTGTCCCATTAGGGATTTTCAAATAACCTGTGCCTAACTTTTACCTGAAATGGACCCAGCCCTTTCCAGTAGCTTTTTATTATCATTATTTTTCTAGGATAGATTCCATGTTTTTAGGTTTTCAATCTATCCTTAGTAAAACTTTTGCTCAGAGACCCTATTCTAATTTTCATTTCTAACGACCATTTCTTTTAGGTATGGCTACAAGAGAAGCTGAGACTACTGGATGAACCAGCCTCAAAGGTGATTTTGACCTATTCTCTGAGGTAATGCTTCCCAAGCACAAACTATACCAATTCGATCCCAAAGTGAATGGGCTGTATGGTTGGCTACAATTACCAACTAAGATATTAGCTTTATATGCCTATGGCTGAGGCTCCCTTATGTCACTCAAGATGGTCATTCAAGCTGTGTACCACTGAGTGGACTACGTAGGGTTATGTTTTGTATTCTAGCATGTTGTACATGATAGTTTAGAGAGACACAAGGCATCATCAGAAACCCATTATCCTTTTAAAATGGTGAGCTGATCACTACATTCATCTTAAGTTATCATTTGCTTTGCATTGAGGCCTAACATTCAAGAATTTGGAGCATGCGACTCTAACACTACAATTGAGTACAAATATTGGGTCATAAGTCTTGTAGGAGACAACAAATCATCCTGGTTGAGGTAATAAAGTGGCAAAGGTGACAGCAAAAGACAAAAGAAGTAATTACAATCTTTGTATAAAATACTTCTTTTATTGCCCTTAAATCAACTTGTTTATGCACATGTTCCAAACTTACAAAAGCAATAGCTATTTTCTTTACATGTTAATCATATCCTTATGCTTATCTTGTTCATGCATTCCTATCTACTTGTACGACATGACAATAATCTCGACCTGATATTTAATACAAAAACACATGTTTCCGTTTAATCCTAGGGTGTGACACCTTTAGTGCATCTAACTCCGGTTATGAATTAGCCATTGCGGATTTTCTAGATTGAATATTTTCTCTCAACCCTTAATTTTTTTTCCTAGGATGCCTTTTTTCTATTTTTGCCCGAGCGGGGTGCCCTAATTTTGGCAAGGTTGCCTTTTTTTGATTTCTACATGTAAGGCTATATTATCTTTTCTTTTGAACTTTTGTTTTAACCATGGAACCTTTTTAGTCTATCGATGTTGATCAGTTCTTTAAATTCATTTCCATCACTATCGGTGAGGATTGTTGGCCCTTTCGATAATAACTTCTTCAGCACAAATGGTCCTTCCTAATTAGGCTTGATGTTGCCTCTGTAATTGGGTAGGCCAGGTTTTAATTACTTAAGTACTAAACCTTTTTCCTTCAAATGATGGCCTTTAACCTTCTTCCTAAAAGACCGAGCCAACCTCTTTTGGTAGACCCGGTTATGGTAATAAGCTCTCATCCGATTCTCATTTAGCAAGTTCAACTGCAAAAGCCTGTGTCTTGCCTATTCTGATTCTAGTAGTTTAGCCTCTAAAGCAAAGTTCAATCTCAACTGGCATTACTACATTCATCCCATATACTAGGGAGAAAGGAGTTACCCCTATTGAAGTTCTGAATATCATTTTGTACCCCCATAGTGTGAATGGCAATTTTTCCCCCAATCCTTATAGGACTACATAGTCTTGGACAAGATCTTTTTCAGGTTCTTTTTCATTGCCTCAACTACCTTATTTGCCTACGGGCGATAAGGAGAAGATCTATGATGCTGGATTCCATACTTCTAGAATACCTATTTGGTTTCTACTTGAAGCTGGACCCCATTGTCAAACACCATATGACGAGGCACCCCAAATCTTCAAACCAAGTTCCATTTAAGGAACTAAGCCATTTCTCGTGCCCTAAACCTTTTGAAAGATTTAGCCTCTACCCTCTAAGTAATGTAGTCGATGGCCACCATAATGTATCTATGTCCATTAGAGTTTGTCGGGTGTATCTCCCCAATAATATTATCCCCTAAGATGACAAGTTACACAGCTGTGAAATAGGCAAATCACTTAGATCTCAATACTATTAGCATTTATGGCAATGTTTTACGTATCTTGAGCAGTCGGTATCTATAGTTAACTAAAAGAACCCTTGATGCATGATTTTCTTTATGACTGCCAAACCATTCATGTGGGCACCATGTAACACCCCCTACCCATACGTAGGCGATCCCATCCGAATCGGAGTGAGATGCCGTATGAGTCAGGGTGTTGCCACACAAATACAAAGCAAAGCATACATAAATACATGGTAATTAAAAACTTACCTTGCGGGCAAAAGCTGGTCATGCCTTAATTCACCCACACGCCGGCACTAAACGGAAGTATATACACATGCATACACGCATACACTCTTTCAACCAGTGGAATCATAAGGCGAGTAATAAAACCGAGGAATAACTTAATACATAAGCATTTTAATGTTACATCATCTAAAATATTACATCAAAATATTTGCATAATAATTACATATACGAGAGGCTATAGAAATACATAATCCAAAATACCGAAGCTGAACAAAACACAAAACTCCTAACTTCTATGTGGCCGACCTTTCAGATGCTCGACTCGAACGGAACCAAACCTGCCAGCTGCACGGGAAAAGAACCCGTGCTAAGTGATAAACGCTTAGTGGGGAGAACACACAAGTAGTATGGACGACCATTCACAATGGTCGTCAAGGCATGGTACATGCAAAAGGCATATGCGGACATTCATATCACATAAATAATCACGCTTGCATAATCAAGGCATTCATTCGGACACTCATCCATGTCCATATACTCATGTCAAAAGCAAACTAAGGCATCCAGAATACCATACACAATACAAGTATTATCATGCAGAACTACATACAATCTCACACGCATATACTTACTGAGGTATCGGATATCAGTACCTTACCGTGCGTAGTCACATGAGATTTACAAATGCGATTATCCTACCCAAATACCCATACATTAACTGAAAACCCATTCACATGCTATAAGATTACCATCCAATAATGCACTCAACTATTATGCCAAGAACACTAGCTATCTAAGCCTACTTTTGTCATGTCAGTGCACACACACTAACCGAAACCCAAGGGAAGACGTCAAACACCACACTTCCACTGCGCAACTCTATCACATAAAATATCATGCCATGAAATGTAGACACATGACAACCTGCTGAAGATACTACAATAATTGAAACCAAAGGAACATGTAGCAAAATATTACATTCAGGGCATACACTAGTTCAAGATCAGATTCTTCTACACTTTAACTTGCTTCATCATCATCCATTACGGTACATACACTTACCGAAGCCGATCCACGTGCATTGCACCCCAAATAATACATATGTAATCATTCAATAGTCAAGATCGCCTTATTATGCATACTAGTTCACATGCTACCATAATAGTTAACAGCACAGAATAACATTCATATACATACTAATTAACTATATCAGTCCGTAATTTAAGCTCATATTCATATACATATTAATTTATATGCTTATAACCTAACTAGTCGGATTCACATTCCCTTAAGCATAACATAATAAAATATATTAATGGCATTGGAAAGATCAAGGTCACAGTCATACACGTTTTAATTCCAATACTTATAACCATAACTGATGGTATACAAATACATTCACAATATGATATACATATATGTATATAGATATATATATGTCCAATTCACATGTTTGAGTCACACTCAACCCATTCAGAGATTTATAGTCACATTCCGATACATAACTGATTCACATGTCTAAAATCATACTCATTCGGATATCACATTTTCTTGTTCATATCAGACAAAACAAACAGATTACCTACTGACTCAAAATAGTGAACAACGAGTAAACGCATAGCATACCTTACGGGCACGAATCGAACGCATAGCGTACCTTACGGGTACGAATCAGAAACCATTTTATTTTTGTCGCATTCAAAACATTTTACAAAGGGGACCTTAAAAAAGATCCAAAACGCATAAGGGGTTCGCGAGGAACCAAACGGGGACCTGATCGGGGTCCAGACAGAACTGAGGGCTGCAGCTAAGAGACTCTATTAGGCATGCCTAACTATCCACTTACTTGACTCTAGCAGGTCGCACATCATTCGAATCATATCTCGAATCACATAATATGTTCATATATATATACATATATATCATCATGCATAAACCAAGTATGATAGGTATATCAAATGTGTTCATATAGTATAATTTCGTCAACACACTTCAGCACTGTTCAGTATTCTAAAGCATATCAGAGTCAAATATGGAACAGTATTATGCCAATAATTAACAATGCATAACCTTAATCATATAACAATGCCATATACACTTGAGCATAGCATACTATTCTTTGAGAAGGTTCATGCATCATTCAAATCATGTTTTCACGAGCAATACATAATTATACTCACATTTATATCAATGAATCATATATAAGACATGCATAACCCAAGTCTGATTTCAAATTACAATATATAATTTATCATGCATAATAAATACAATAACATTCATATATACAAGTTCATATAACATACAGTACGTAAAAACCATGAAAAGTACATTGGAATTCATTTTCGAAAGTTTGGAGATAAGGAAGCAAGGGACACGAGTCGTGCTGAGGGACACGACTCATGTCCAATCATCCTAGACGTGCTCTGGAGCACGAGATGCACAGGTTTTTGCGCAGCATGAGTCGTGGTTGGCCAGCATGAGTCGTGCTGAAGCTCCCCTTCCTCCGTCTCGTGCTCCACAGCACGACTGGCACAATGAAGGAGCACGAGTCGGAGGATGGAGCACGAGTCGGACACCCCTCAAACACAGTACTGGAAACATAAATTTTCTTTGATCGGGATTTTCAAATCCAAAAATATATAGACCTCCAAAAATCAATTCCAATTTACCCATAATCATACAAACCTCATCTTACCTTCCAATAGATCTTCCAAGCATTACAAAGGACATAAATACAACTTAGATTAACAGATAACACAATCAAAATGATACATGAACATATTCAAGCTTCTCAAGAATGCAACCCAGGAAGTTTACAGTAAGTTCAAGTTCAAAGCAAATTTCTCAAACAAAATCCCAAACAATTCATGCATAAACTCATATTAAAACACACAAATTACTGGAAATCAAACACACTTGCACATTCCAGTTCCAAGGAGAAATGAAGGCAGAGACAACCCAAACTCAAAATAAGAATATAGATCTCCCAAACCTGGAAATTGAAGATCCAAAATCACTCTTCAAGCTTCAATCTTCAGTACTTTACTTGTCCTTAAGCTTCCTCTTGCAACCCAAAGCTTGCACAAACAAAAACCCAAAAAATCTCTTAATCCAAACCCTAACTCAAATAAAAATGAAGAAGAAGAAGAAGAAGAAGAAGAAAAAGAACCCAAACGCAGGAAACCCTAAAACCCCAACTTACCTCTTCAAATCAATCTCTAAATCTTCCCAATCTACTCCTGCACACACACACAACCAGGGAGTGGATGGCAAGAAATGTGAAGAGAAAAAGAAAAGAAAATAGGTAGAGGAGGAGAAGAGAGAGCAGAGAAACGTGATCTACCTTTCCCCTCTCTTTTCTTTTCCTTTTCCTTCTTTTCACATTAATTGCACACACCCACCAAGCCACAAGGCAGCCTCCTAATGGTCCAATATTAAAATATCTTGTTCTATTATTCTTAGGTCCTTAGGCAATTCCCTTTCTGTCCTTGGCAAGTTACACTTCACTCACTAACACAATTCCTTCCTTAATAACTTAAATTATCTTTTCAATTGGGTCCTCAAAAAGTCAAATTGCACATGCACAAATTACCGAATTACCCTTGAAATTCCAACTTGGCATACACATTCCGACTAGACCCGATTTGGGGTGTGACAACTCTTCCCTCCTAAAAAAATTTCGTCCTCGAAATTCACTTACACCGAAAAGAATTCACAACAATACACTCCAATACACCACTGAACTCATACACTTCACTTTCAAACTACTCACTTGCTTAAACTTATCATCATCACCATGCTCTTAAATCACTTTCTTATATTAGAATCAAACATGCTCACCAGAATAATCGTTACTCAATCGCACATTAGAAATCAAAGTACAAACACTTCACACATAAACCAATTAACTTTTGCCAAAAGTTACACAAATCCTTTAATACTTCAAAGATGTCCGTCATACATGCTGTTTCCCTTAACAATACTTCTGTTAAACTCCAAAATCATTTTACATTCACTTGTATAAGATTCCGAAATACTCCATGTACACCCTGTCAGCTTTCTCTCAATCAAAATGCATATGCAAATGTTTCTCATGTATGGTCAGAGGGATAATGCAATGAGAATGTGATGTTTTATGTATGCAGAGTGATGCAAAAGAATTACAACTGATGTTGTAATGATGCACTTTATCCCATCCCCACGATTCAATATGCTTTTTATTCAAATACTTTTTCTGGACATAGCTGATAGGTATACAGACTATTTACCAAAACCTTACAGAATCAAAATACCCTTCATTCTCAAAGTACCAAAACAAACTTTACTCGAACATATAAAAAAAAACTTACCGAAAGGCTCTGCAGGCTCTATCACTTCACTGCGGTGCGCAACAAATCACAATGGTACACGGGTGGCTCTAAGCAGTTCCTCTACATCCTTTCTAGCTTGCTGAGCTAGATTCTCACTCATCTCAGGACAATAAATAATTTGGTGTTCCTTACTGCCACATCTTAAACAAGCACCCGTGAGTCTCCGACACGGACACCGATGTCGCTTCTTGCAGTGCTAACATATAGGCGGTACCCACTTCTTCTTTCACTTGTCCCAATGTTGCTTCTGACATTGTTGACACATTGGAGGTTTTCGAATATTCTTACACGCTGACATCTTTCTTCCCGATCCTTTTCTCTTTTGGGGTACATTACAAATAAATTTTTGAGAAGCTCGAGGAGCAGTCAACCTATCCAATATCTGTATCAAACCTTGCACTAATGTCCTATAATCGAAAATAGGAACGGAATCTCCAACCGGAGGATGCTTAGAAACACTCTAATTAGCACTAGCTGGATTCACACTTTCTGTTGTCTCGCCCACATTCTCACTAGGATCAGACTCCATCTAGACAAGACACAAGACAAGACACATCTGCATTGGGCCGCGACACAAATCCGACTCGCATGCAAAAACACGATAAGTAACCAACTAGCATACTAAGACTCGACACTCAAACAAACAAAGACAACCAGAACTGCCAAACCTGGGCTCTGATACCACTAACTGTAACACCCCCTACCCATACGTAGGCGATCCCATCCGAATCGGAGTGAGATGCCGTATGAGTCAGGGTGTTGCCACACAGATACAAAGCAAAGCATACATAAATATAGGGTAATTAAAAACTTACCTTGCAGGCAAAAGCTGGTCATGCCTTAATTCACCCACACGCCGACACTAAACGGAAGTATACACACATGCATACACGCATACACTCTTTCAACCAGCGGAATCATAAGGCGAGTAGTAAAACCGAGGAATAACTTAATACATAAGCATTTTAACGTTACATCATCTGAAATATTACATCAAAATATTTGCATAATAATTACATATAAGAGAGGCTATAGAAATACATAATCCAAAATACCGAAGCTGAACAAAACACAAAACTCCTAACTTCTATGTGGCCGACCTTACAGATGCTCGACTCGAACGGAACCAAACCTGCCACCTGTACGGGAAAAGAATCCATGCTAAGCGATAAACGCTTAGTGGGGAGAACACACAAGCAGTATGGACGACCATTCACAATGGTCGTCAAGGCATGGTACATGCAAATGGCATATGTGGACATTCATATCACATAAATAATCATGTTTGCATAATCAAGGCATTCATTCGGACACTCATCCATGTCCATATACTCATGTCGAAAGCAAACTAAGGCATACAAAATACCATACACAATACAAGTATTATCATGCAGAACTACATACAATCTCACACGCATATACTTACTAAGGTATCGGATATCAGTACCTTACCGTGCATAGTCACATGAGATTTACACATGCGATTATCCTACCCAAATACCCATACATTAACCGAAAACCCATTCACATGCTATAAGATTACCATGCAATAATGAACTCAACTATTATGCCAATCACACTAGCTATCTAAGCCTACTTTTGTCATATCAGTGCACACACACTAGCCGTAACCCAACGGAAGACGTCAAACACCACACTTCCACTTCGCAACTCTATCACATAAAATTTCATGCCATGAAACATAGACACATGACAACCTACCGAAGATACTACAATAGTTGAAACCAAAGGAACATGTAGCAAAATAGTACATTCAGGGCATACACTAGTTCAAGATCAGATTCTTCTACACTTTAACTTGCCTTATCATCATCCATTGCGGCACATATACTTACCGAAGCAGATCCACATGCATTGCACCCCAAATAATACATGTGTAATTATTCAATAGTCAAGATTGCCCTATTATGCATACTAGTTCACATGCTACCATAATAGTTAACAACACAGAATAACATTCATATATATACTAATTAACTATATCAGTCCGTAATTAAAGCTCATATTCATATACATTTTAATTCATATGCTTATAACCTAACTAGTCGGATTCACATTCCCATAAGAATAACATAATAAAATATATTCATGGCATTGGAAAGATCATCGTCACAGTCATATACGTTTTAATTCTAGTACTTATATCCATAACTGATGGTATACAAATACATTCACAATATGATATACATATATATATACAGATATATATATGTCCAATTCACATGTTTGAGTCACACTCAACCCATTCAGAGATTTATAGTCACATTCCGATACATAACTGATTCACATGTCTAAAATCATGCTCATTCGGATATCACATTTTCTTGTTCATATTAGACAAAACAAACAGATTACCTGCTGACGCAAAATAGTGGATAACGAGTAAACGCATAGCGTACCTTACGGGCACGAATCGAACGCATAGCGTACCTTACGGGTACGAATCAGAAACCATTTTATTTTTGTCGCATTCAAAACATTTTACAAAGGGGACGTTAAACAAGATCCAAAACGCATAAGGGGTTCGCGAGGAACCAAACGGGGACCTGATCGGGGTCCAGACAGAACTGAGGGCTGCAGCTAAGAGACTCTATTAGGCATGCCTAACTATCCACTTACTTGACTCTAGCAGGTCGCACATCATTCGTATCATATGTCGAATCACATAATATGTACATATATACATACATATATATCATCATGCATAAACCAAGTATGAAAGGCATATCAAATGTGTTCATAATGCCAGTCATACATCATACAAGTCATATTACGAAGCATACAGTATAATTTCGTCAACACACTTCAGCACTGTTCAGTATTCTAAAGCATATTAGAGTCAAATATGGAACAGTATTATGCAAATAATTAACAATGCATAACCTTAATCATATAACAACGCCATATACACTTAAGCATAGCATACTATTCTTTGAGAAGGTTCATGCATCATTCAAATCATGTTTTCAAGAGCAACACATAATTATACTCACATTTATATCAATGAATCATAAATAAGACATGCATAACCCAAGTCTCATTTCAAATTACAATATATAATTTATCATGCATAATAAATACAATAACATTTATATACACAAGTTCGTATAACATACAGTACGTAAAAACCATGAAAAGTACATTGGAATTTATTTTCGGAAGTTTGGAGATAAGGAAGCAAGGGACACGAGTCGTGCTGAGGGACACAACTCGTGTCCAATCATCCTAGACGTGCTCTGGAGCACGAGATGCACCGGCTTTTGCATAGCACGAGTCGTGCTTGGCCAGTACGAGTCGTGCTGAAGCTCCCCTTCCTCCGTCTCATGCTCCACAGCACGACTGGCACACGGAAGGAGCACGAGTCGGACGCCCCTCAAACACAGTACTGGAAACATAAATTTTCTTGGATCGGGATTTTCAAATCCAAAAATATACAGACCTCCAAAAATCAATTCCAATTGACCCATAATCATACAAACCTCATCTTACCTTCCAATAGATCTTCCAAGCATTACAAAGGACATAAATACAACTTAGATTAACATATAACACAATCAAAATGATACATGAACATATTCAAGCTTCTCAAGAATGCAACCCAGGAAGTTTACAGTAAGTTCAAGTTCAAAGCAAATTTCTCAAACAAAATCCCAAACAATTCATGCATAAACTCATATTAAAACACACAAATTACTAGAAATCAAACACACTTGCACATTCCTGTTCCAAGGAGAAATGAAGGCAGAGACAACCCAAACTCAAAATAAGAATACAGATCTCCCAAACCTGGAAATTGAAGATCCAAAATCACTCTTCAAGCTTCAATCTTCAGTCCTTTACTTGTCCTTAAGCTTCCACTTGCAACCCAAAGCTTGCACAAACAAAAACCCAAAAAATCTCTTAATCCAAACCCTAACTCAAAAAAAAATGAAGAAGAAGAAGAAGAAGAAGAAGAAGAAGAAGAAAAAGAACCCAAACGCAGGAAACCCTAAAACCCCAACTTACCTCTTCAAATCAGTCTCTAAATCTTCCCAATCTACTCCTGCACATACGCACAACCAGGGAGTGGACGGCAAGAAATGTGAAGAGAAAAAGAAAAGAAAATAGGTAGAGGAGGAGAAGAGAGAGCAGAGAAACGTGATCTACCTTCCCCCTCTCTTTTCTTTTCCTTTTTCTTCTTTTCACATTAATTGCACACACCCACCAAGCCACATGGCAGCCTCCTAATGGTCCAATATTAAAATATCTTGTTCTATTATTCTTAGGTCCTTAGGCAATTCCCTTTCTGTCCTTGGCAAGTTACACTTCACTGACTAACACAATTCCTTCCTTAATAACTTAAATTATCTTTTCAATTGGGTCCTCAAAAAGTCAAATTGCACATGCACAAATTACCGAATTACCCTTGAAATTCCAACTTGGCATACACATTCCGACTAGACCCGATTTGGGGTGTGACAACTCTTCCCTCCTAAAAGAATTTCGTCCTCGAAATTCACTTACACCGAAAAGAATTCACAACAATACACTCCAATACACCACTGAACTCATACACTTCACTTTCAAACAACTCACTTGCTTAAACTTATCATCATCACCATGCTCTTAAATCACTTTCTTATATTAGAATCAAACATGCTCACCAGAATAATCGTTACTCAATCGCACATTAGAAATCAAAGTACAAACACTTCACACATAAACCAATTAACTTTCGCCAAAAGTTACACAAATCCTTTAATACTTCAAAGATGTCCGTCATACATGCTGTTTCCCTTAACAATACTTCTGTTAAACTCCAAAATCATTTTACATTCACTTGTATAAGATTCCGAAATACTCCATGTACACCCTGTCAGCTTTCTCTCAATCAAAATGCATATGCAAATGTTTCTCATGTATGGTCAGAGGGATAATGCAATGAGAATGTGATGTTTTATGTATGCAGAGTGATGCAAAAGAATTGCAACTGATGTTGTAATGATGCACTTTATCCCATCCCCATGATTCAATATGCTTTTTATTCAAATACTTTTTCTGGAGATAGCTGATAGGTATACAGAGTATTTACCAAAACCTTACAGAATCAAAATACCCTTCTTTCTCAAAGTACCAAAACAAACTTTACTCGAACATATCAAAACAAACTTACCGAAAGGCTCTGCAGGCTCTATCACTTCACTGCGGTGCGCAACAAATCCCGATGGTACACGGGTGGCTCTAAGCAGTTCCTCTACATCATTTCTAGCTTGCTGAGCTAGATTCTCACTTGTCTCAGGACAATAAATAATTTGGTGTTCCTTACTGCCACATCTTAAACAAGCACCCGTGAGTCTCCGACACGGACACCGATGTCGCTTCTTGCAGTGCTAACATATAGGCGGTACCCACTTCTTCTTTCACTTGTCCCAATATTGCTTCTGACATTGTTGACACATCGGAGGTTCTCGAATATTCTTACACGCTGACATCTTTCTACCCGATCCTTTTCTCTTTTAGGGTACATTACAAATAAATTCTTGAGAAGCTCGAGGAGCAGTCGACCTATCCAATATCTGTATCAACCCTTGCACTAATGTCCTATCATCGAAAACAGGAACGGAATCTCCAACCGGAGGATGCTTAGAAACACTCTAATTAGCACTAGCTGGATTCACACTTTCTGTTGTCTCGCCCACATTCTCACTAGGATCAGACTCCATCTAGACAAGACACAAGACAAGACACATCTGCATTGGGCCGCGACACAAATTCGACTCGCATGCAAAAATACGATAAGTAACCAACTAGCATACTAAGACTCGACACTCAAACAAACAAAGACAACCAGAACCGCCAAACCTGGGCTCTGATACCACTAACTGTAACACCCCCTACCCATACGTAGGCGATCCCATCCGAATCGGAGTGAGATGCCGTATGAGTCAGGGTGTTGCCACACAGATACAAAGCAAAGCATACATAAATATAGGGTAATTAAAAACTTACCTTGCAGGCAAAAGCTGGTCATGCCTTAATTCACCCACACACCGACACTAAACGGAAGTATATACACATGCATACACGCATACACTCTTTCAACCAGCGGAATCATAAGGCGAGTAGTAAAACCGAGGAATAACTTAATACATAAGCATTTTAACGTTACATCATCTGAAATATTACATCAAAATATTTGCATAATAATTACATATAAGAGAGGCTATAGAAATACATAATCCAAAATACCGAAGCTGAACAAAACACAAAACTCCTAACTTCTATGTGGCCGTCCTTGCAGATGCTCGACTCGAACGGAACCAAACCTACCACCTGCACGGGAAAAGAACCCATGCTAAGCGATAAACGCTTAGTGGGGAGAACACACAAGCAGTATGGACGACCATTCACAATGTTCGTCAAGGCATGGTACATGCAAATGGCATATGTGGACATTCATATCACATAAATAATCACGCTTGCATAATCAAGGCATTTATTCGGACACTCATCCATGTCCATATACTCATGTCTAAAGCAAACTAAGGCATACAAAATACCATACACAATACAAGTATTATCATGCAGAACTACATACAATCTCACACGCTTATACTTACTAAGGTATCGGATATCAGTACCTTACTGTGCATAGTCACATGAGATTTACACATGCGATTATCCTACCCAAATACCCATACATTAACTGAAAACCCATTCACATGCTATAAGATTACCATGCAATAATGCACTCAACTATTATGCCAATCACACTAGCTATCTAAGCCTATTTTTGTCATGTCAGTGCACACACACTAGCCGTAACCCAAGGGAAGACGTCAAACACCACACTTCCACTGCGCAACTCTATCACATAAAATATCATGCCATGAAACGTAGACACATGACAACCTACCGAAGATACTACAATAGTTGAAACCAAAGGAACATGTAGCAAAATATTACATTCAGGCCATACACTAGTTCAAGATCAGATTCTTCTACACTTTAACTTGCCTCATCATCATCCATTACGGCACATACACTTACCGAAGCAAATCCACATGCATTGCACCCCAAATAATACATGTGTAATTATTCAATAGTCAAGATCGCCCTATTATGCATACTAGTTCACATGCTACCATAATAGTTAACAACACAGAATAATATTCATATATATACTAATTAACTATATCAGTCCGTAATTTAAGCTCATATTCATAGACATTTTAATTCATATGCTTATAACCTAACTAGTCGGATTCACATTCCCATAAGAATAACATAATAAAATATATTCATGGCATTGGAAAGATCATCGTCACAGTCATACACGTTTTAATTCCAGTACTTATATCCATAATTGATGGTATACAAATACATTCACAATATGATATACATATATGTATACAGATATATATATGTCCAATTCACATGTTTGAGTCACACTCAACCCATTCAGAGATTTATAGTCACATTCCGATACATAACTGATTCACATGTCTAAAATCATGCTCATTCGGATATCACATTTTCTTGTTCATATCAGACAAAACAAACAGATTACCTGCTGACGCAAAATAGTGGATAACGAGTAAACGCATAGCGTACCTTACGGGCACGAATCGAACGCATAGCGTACCTTACGGGTACGAATCAAAAACCATTTTATTTTTGTCGCATTCAAAACATTTTACAAAGGGGACGTTAAACAAGATCCAAAACGCATAAGGGGTTCGCGAGGAACCAAACGGGGACCTGATCGGGGTCAAGACAGAACTGAGGGCTGCAGCTAATAGACTCTATTAGGCATGCCTAACTATCCACATACTTGACTCTAGCAGGTCGCACATCATTCGTATCATATGTCGAATCACATAATATGTACATATATACAAACATATATATCATCATGCATAAATCAAGTATGAAAGGCATATCAAATGTGTTCATAATGCCAGTCATACATCATACAAGTCATATTACGAAGCATACAGTATAATTTGGTTAACACACTTCAGCACTGTTCAGTATTCTAAAGCATATTAGAGTCAAATATGGAACAGTATTATGCAAATAATTAACAATGCATAACCTTAATCATATAACAACGCCATATACACTTAAGCATAGCATACTATTCTTTGAGAAGGTTCATGCATCATTCAAATCATGTTTTCAAGAGCAACACATAATTATACTCACATTTATATCAATGAATCATAAATAAGACATGCATAACCCAAGTCTCATTTCAAATTACAATATATAATTTATCATGCATAATAAATACAATAACATTTATATACACAAGTTCGTATAACATACAGTACGTAAAAACCATGAAAAGTACATTGGAATTCATTTTCGGAAGTTTGGAGATAGGAAGCAAGGGACACGAGTGGTGCTGAGGGACACGACTCGTGTCCAATCATCCTAGACGTGCTCTGGAGCACGAGATGCACAGGCTTTTGCATGGCACGAGTCTTGCTTGGCCAGTACGAGTCGTGCTGAAGCTCCCCGTCCTCCGTCTCGTGCTCCACAGCACGACTGGCACACGGAAGGAGCACGAGTCGGACGCCCCTCAAACACAGTACTGGAAACATAAATTTTCTTGGATCGGGATTTTCAAATCCAAAAATATACAGACCTCCAAAAATCAATTCCAATTGACCCATAATCATACAAACCTCATCTTACCTTCCAATAGATCTTCAAAGCATTACAAAGGACATAAATACAACTTAGATTAACAGATAACACAATCAAAATGATACATGAACATATTCAAGCTTCTCAAGAATGCAACCCAAGAAGTTTACAGTAAGTTCAATTTCAAAGCAAATTTCTCAAACAAAATCCCAAACAATTCATGCATAAACTCATATTAAAACACACAAATTACTGGAAATCAAACACCCTTGCACATTCCCGTTCCAAGGAGAAATGAAGGCAGAGACAACCTAAACTCAAAATAAGAATACAGATCTCCCAAACCTGGAAATTGAAGATCCAAAATCACTCTTCAAGCTTCAATCTTCAGTCCTTTACTTGTCCTTAAGCTTCCTCTTGCAACCCAAAGCTTGCACAAACCAAAACCCAGAAAATCTCTTAATCCAAACCCTAACTCAAATAAAACTAGAAGAAGAAGAAGAAGAAGAAGAAGAACCCAAATGCAGCAAACCCTAAAACCCCAACTTACCTCTTCAAATCAGTCTCTAAATCTTCCCAATCTACTCCAGCACACACACACAACCAGGGAATAGAGGGCAAGAAACGTGAAGAGAAAAAGAAAAGAAAACAAGAAGAGGAGGAGAAGAGAGAGCAGGGAAATGTGATCTGCCTTCCCTCTCTCTTTTCTTTTCCTTTTTCTTCTTTTCACATTAATTGCACACACCCACCAAGCCACATGGCAGTCTCCTAATGGTCAAATATTAAAATATCTTGTTCTATTTTTCTTAGGTCCTTAGGCAATTCCCTTTCTGTCCTTGGCAAGTTACACTTCACTCACTAACATAATTCCTTCCTTAATAACTTAAATTATCTTTTCAATTGGGTCCTTAAAAAGTCAAATTGCACATGCACAAATTACCGAATTACCCTTGAAATCCCGATTTGGCATAGAGATTCTGGCTAGGCCTGATTTGGGGAATGACAACTCTTCCCTCCTAAAAGAATTTCGTCCTCGGAATTCACTTACACCGAAAAGAATTCCCAACAATACACACCAATACACCACTGAACTCATACACTTCACTTTCAAACTACTCACTTGCTTAAACTTATCATCATCACCATGCTCTTAAATCACTTTCTTATATTCGAATCAAACATGCTCACCAGAATAATCGTTACACAATCGCACATTAGAAATCAAACTACAAACACTTCACACATAAACCAATTAACTTTCACCAAAAGTTACACAAATCCTTTAATACTTCAAAGATGTTCGTCATACAGGCTGTTTCCCTTAACAATACTTCTGTTAAACTCCAAAATCATTTTACATTCACTTGTATAAGATTCCGAAATACTCCATGTACACCCTGTCAGCTTTCTCTCAATCAAAACGCATATGTAAATGTTTCTCATGTATGGTCAGAGGGATAATGCAATGAGAATGTGATGTTTTATGTATGCAGAGTGATGCAAAAGAATTGCAACTGATGTTGTAATGATGCACTTTATCCCATCCCCATGATTCAATATGCTTTTTATTCAAATACTTTTTCTTGAGATAGCTGATAGGTATGCAGAGTATTTACCAAAACCTTACAGAATCAAAATACCCTTCTTTCTCAAAGTACCAAAACAAACTTTACTCGAACATATCAAAACAAACTTACCGAAAGGCTCTGCAGGCTCTATCACTTCACTGCGGTGCGCAACAAATCCCGATGGTACACGGGTGGCTCTAAGCAGTTCCTCTACATCCTTTCTAGCTTGCTGAGCTAGATTCTCACTCGTCTCAGGACAATAAATAATTTGATGTTCCTTAATGCCACATCTTAAACAAGCACCCGTGAGTCTCCGACACGGACACCGATGTCGCTTCTTGCAGTGCTAACATATAGGCGGTACCCACTTCTTCTTTCACTTGTCCCAATGTTGCTTCTGACATTGTTGAAACATCGGAGGTTCTCGAATATTCTTACACGCTGACATCTTTCTACCCGATCCTTTTCTCTTTTGGGGTACATTATAAATAAATTCTTGAGAAGCTCGAGGAGCAGTCAACCTATCCAATATCTGTATCAACCCTTGCACTAATGTCTTATCATCGAAAATAGGAATGGAATCTCCAACTGGAGGATGCTTAGAAACACTCTAATTAGCACTAGCTGGATTCACACTTTCTGTTGTCTCGCCCACATTCTCACTAGGATCAGACTCCATCTAGACAAGACACAAGACAAGACACATCTGCATTGGGCCGCGACACAAATCCGACTCGCATGCAAAAACACGATAAGTAACCAACTAGCATACTAAGACTCGACACTCAAACAAACAAAGACAACCAGAACCGCCAAACCTGGGCTCTGATACCACTAACTGTAACACCCCCTACCAATACGTTGGCGACCCCATCCGAATCGGAGTGAGATGCTGTAAGCACCGTGTCCCGGAGCGGTCCGGATCAGAGGTTACCCTATGATGAAATTAGTATCCGGGCCTGTATAAATGGTTCAGATTTGGAGGTTCTGGTCCCGCGATCCACGAGGAGTGAGTCTTTTTACTTTTCGTAGGCAGAGGGAGAGAAAACAGGGGATTTTCGAGTCAAAAAGGTAAATTTTTCCTCCACAGACGGCCAGCCCGTCTGTGAGGCCAGCCCGTCGCTTAGGGTCACAGACGGCCTGTGGTACTTTCCGACACCCGTCGAAAAATCACCGCCCCTGTCAGAGCGCCGCCTGGTTTCCCGGAGCACGCAACCTTTCCGACGCCCGTCGGTGGATATGGCAGGGTCGTCGGATGAATCCTTGTGTCAGACGGTTTCTTCTGACGCCCGCCTCCATACACCGACTCCCGTCGGTCGTGTCTGGCTTATAAAAGCACCGAATTTTAACTTAAAAAAGGGTTCCAAAAATTTCCAAGAGGGAAAACTATGCCCAAATTCAAGCATATTTTCTCTCTCTTCCAGCAAACACATTCCATAAGGAAATCTCTTTTAAAGGAGGATCAAATCAATCAAAAGGAACTAAAAACTAATTAGTTTTCTTTAGATTTTGATTCCAAAGTCAATCTTTTGAGGGGTTAAAGAGGAAATAGTCCATTTTTCCTTTCTTTGATCCTTTATCTTTGCTTCTCGTGGAACGCGTGGGGCTCTAATCAACACAAGAATCACTGTAACACCCCAAAATGGCCCTAGAAGAACTACAGAGTTATTGGTTCGAAAAAGGTAATTTTTATGTGCGAGAGATCTGTCGCGAGCGCGACAAGTGTTGCGGGCGTGACAGAGCCCTCCAGCGGTTTTTAAACTTCAGCTGGTTAGTGCGGGCGTGAGCGTTCCGTCACGAGCGCGACAGAACCCCCTCGCGAGATGTGTGCATAAGTGGGACTAAGAGACTTGGAGTTGTAGGGAGTTGACACATGGTATCATAGAAGAGTTGACAAGTGTCATCGTAGAAGAGTGACAAGTGGCGGCATATGAGAGTGACAAGTGGTATTGTAGGAGAGTGACACGTGGCAGCATAGGAGTTTGACAAGTGGCATCCTAGGGGAGTGGCACATGGCTTTGTAGGGATGTGACATGTGGCATAAGATATTATTTGGTTTGGTCAAAATACATGTATGTATTTTGTTAAGAAAAGAGATATACATGTATTAAGTGAGGTGGTTAGCCTTTAATGAGGTAAGTGGGAAATCATGAGGTCTTTGGCTTTGGATAGAGTTTGACCATCTGCTCATTTGTTTTTCTTTCTCTTTTCCTACGATTAGTTGCTTTGCCTTTGGCCCTTTTGCTCTTCTTTCTTTCTTTTTCTTTGGCCTTCAGCCGTTCTCCTCTCTTGCTCTTCCCTTTGTTCTTTTCTTCTTCATTTGATGTGTTATTGAGGGAGAACCACTTGAAGTGACTTAAAGAGAGCATAGTAGGACTTGATTAGGTCTCTTCTAAAGGTAAGTTGAATTTGTTTTCCGATCTGACCTCCTTTTTCTTTCTGTTTCTAATTTAAAGTGAGAAAAAGTCTAACTCAAAATATTTTCTATGTTATTTGTGGAAGCTATGAACAAGAAATGGGATAAAATAAAGGAAAGGGGTTGGAGCTGAATAGAGAGCTGTGATCGAGTTCCTAGAGGTAGGGATCGAGTGCGATTTTGTTTTCCTGGCATGTGATTGAATGATCCGTGTTTAAAAGGAACCATGACTGGATGTAGATGTATATGATGAGCTTTAACTAGCTCAATTGCTCTTTTAGTGTATATTGGTTTATTGTTCATTTTGATTGCTTACAGTGCTCATGACAAGTGTATATATGTTTAAAGTATGTAACTTGATCATTTGAGTGTTTGTGTTGATAATAGAGTTTGATGTTGCGAAATTCTGCTTATTTGTCATTAGACCCCAGTGTATAGTATTTGTTATTAGTAGAGTTATAGGATCCCAATTGGGTTGATTCTAATTGCATATAAAAGATAAGATTCCTGTCTAAAAATGTCTAAGAGGGTACTTAATCTAATTTTGGCCCTAAGTATCCCAAAAAGTAATTAAAACGTAGGTGACCCTGTTCTGGCGGGTTCACTGGAACAGTATATGTTGTTTAGATCATATATTTTGTTATAGATGTCCAAACGACCTGAAACTTGTCCCATTTGAAATCTAACATCCTAGAGAACAATTGTTAAGAAGAACGTTTTCCCTAAAAAAAGATGTTTAGAGGTTCATTTAGACGATACAAGTTTAGGGTAAAAAGCAGTCTCGTGAGGCACCAAAGCGGAGCCTCTGTCGCGAGCGCGACACAGGTCGTGACCTCGCGACAGAACAACCTATTTTAAGCTCTTTTTTCTTCATTTTGAGCCCATGGTTGGCATGGGTCAACCCCTTGCCTTTCCCCTTAACGTTTTATACATGATTAGGGCTCCTAAATGATTACAAACTAGTTGTTAATGGAAAAATACATATGAGTATGATTAAAGATGGTAATTCAACTAATAAAGTAACAATGTATAGTTGTAGGAAGTATAGTAAATGACATACTAAATATGTATGAACTTAGGAATTGTTATATAATGCATTTGGTATAGAGTATAGAGCCTTTTTGTAATCTATCTTCTGTCGCGAGCGCGACCTCTTGTCGCGATCGCGACAATGAACTTGGCTTCTGTCACGAGCACGACTTCTTATCGCGATCGCGACAGTGAACCTCTTCGCATCCTGTTTTATTTGTTTTGAAGAGAGTATTTTCTTCTTTCTTGCTTTGCATGATTTATATGTTTATGTAATGAGTTGAACACATGTATATGATGACTATTAAAGATTGTATAGCAATTAAATGTCTCTAAATTTGATAAATGCACTTGAATTTTTGTTGATGAGTTGATGTCTGTGTATAGTGTGTGAGTTGGTATTGAGCCTGATTACCGTTATAGTGGACAGATAAGCATGCTTATAAAGGGATTATCGAGTGCAGCTGCCAACGTTCCGCCCCATTTGGGTGAAGCGGGTCGACCTCCGAGAATGGTCATTAATAGAGATATATGAAAAATGTTTTGTGACTTCACCATGAGAGGAACTCAGGCTTGTTTTATTAAATGATGTGCAGTGAACTTGAGATGATTATAGTGTTGCTTCGAATGAAGCCATACTACATGAGAGTAATGTTTAAGTACATTACAGTTCTGTATACAAGTACATGATTACATGAGTGTATTGACATGAATGTGGTTACATGATAGTGTATATTTGAATAAATGATATGTACAAGTTGTAGTGTGCATGAACAAGTAAAAGAGTATATGCTATATATATATACGTGAGTTCACAGTTTTGATAATTGAATATGCAATCTGTATATGTTTAAGGATGATATGCATGAGCTAGTTGATTTTGTTACATGAAATGTGTGATTTATTTGTGACTTCGTAAAGAAGTCCTTTGCATTATTTTCATCCCCACTAAGCATTATCGCTTAGCACGGATGTTTATTTCTGTGTAGGTTACAGGTTTGGACCAGTGAGCGGACATCTACGGGTCAAGGCCACTAGGAGTTTTTGCTATACCTTTTTGTATAAGAAAGAGTTAGAGTTTTACATTTTGAGTAACATCATTATGTAATATAAGTAGAAAAATCACAAGTAAAGGTACATGTAAATGTATATGTAAAGCTAAATGGAAACAGATGTAATATGAACATGTAAATGTATAGGTAGTTAATATGAAATGCAAGTGGGCCCTAGTGTAGTATTTAATTACTTTTAAATGGATGTGTTTATGCTATCGCTTCCGCTAATGCATGTACATGTATACGTAAGTGTCCGCGTAGCGCCCTGATATTCCTTACCGGGGGTATGGGGGTGTTACATTTAGTGGTATCAGAGCTCTAGGTTAAATGATTCCGAACTATAAGGTGATAGAGTATAGTGCATATGTTTGAGTTTGTCTAGAGTATGGCCTAATGCAGATGTCATTTGTGTCAAGTATAGATGGAGTCCGACTCGCGTGAGAGCGTAGAAGAGACAGTGGCAGATGTGAATTGGTAAGAGTTCGAGGTGACATTCTGTATTCCTGTCAGCTATCTTCTTGAAATCATTTGACATGAGCATAGTGAAACATGGGGATGGGAAAAGTGCATTATAGTAGCCTACATTGCATTTTTGCATCATCTTGCATACACGAATCATTACATGACCATTCCATCCGCATCCCTCATTTGCATGTGAAAAAGTATCATTGCATGCGTTTCATTGAGAAAAGTTGACAGGATATACATTCAGTGCTAGATGCATAGAAGAAGTATGGATTTGAGTGCAGTGCGTTAAGGAAAGTGTGAAGTATGTTCGATTTGATAGCTGTATAGTGCAAGTGATTAGCAGGGAAATTTCGAGGACGAAATTTCTTAAGGGGGAGAGATTTGTAACACCCCAAAATGGCCCTAGAAGAATTACAGAGTTATTGGTTCGAAAAAGGTAAATTTTATGTGCGAGAGTTCTGTCGCGAGCGCGAACCCTCCAGCGGTTTTTGAACTTCAGCTGGTTGGTGCGGGCGTGAACGTTCTGTCGCGAGCGCGACAGAACCCCCTCGCGAGATGTGTGCATAAGTGGGACTAAGGGACTTGGAGTTGTAGGGAGTTGACACATGGTATCATAGAAGAGTTGACAAGTGTCATCGTAGAAGAGTGACAAGTGGCGGCATATGAGAGTGACAAGTGGTATTGTAGGAGAGTGACACGTGGCAGCATAGGAGTTTGACAAGTGGCGTCCTAGGGGAGTGGCACATGGCTTTGTAGGGATGTGACATGTGGCATAAGATATTATTTGGTTTGGTCAAAATACATGTATGTATTTTGTTAAGAAAAGAGATATACATGTATTAAGTGAGGTGGTTAGCCTTTAATGAGGTAAGTGGGAAATTATGAGGTCTTTGGCTTTGGATAGAGTTTGACCATCTGCTCATTTGTTTTTCTTTCTCTTTTCCTACGATTAGTTGCTTTGCCTTTGGCCCTTTTGCTCTTCTTTCTTTCTTTTTCTTTGGCCTTCAGCCGTTCTCCTCTCTTGCTCTTCCCTTTGTTCTTTTCTTCTTCATTTGATTTGTTCTTGAGGGAGAACCACTTGAAGTGACTTAAAGAGAGCATAGTAGGACTTGATTAGGTCTCTTCTAAAGGTAAGTTGAATTTGTTTTCCGATCTGACCTCCTTTTTCTTTCTGTTTCTAATTTAAAGTGAGAAAAAGTCTAACTCAAAATATTTTCTATGTTATTTGTGGAAGCTATGAACAAGAAATGGGATAAAATAAAGGAAAGGGGTTGGAGCTGAATAGAGAGCTGTGATCGAGTTCCTAGAGGTAGGGATCGAGTGCGATTTTGTTTTCCTGGCATGTGATTGAATGATCCGTGTTTAAAAGGAACCATGACTGGATGTAGATGTATATGATGAGCTTTAACTAGCTCAATTGCTCTTTTAGTGTATATTGGTTTATTGTTCATTTTGATTGCTTACAGTGCTCATGACAAGTGTATATATGTTTAAAGTATGTAACTTGATCATTTGAGTGTTTGTGTTGATAATAGAGTTTGATGTTGCGAAATTCTGCTTATTTGTCATTAGACCCCAGTGTATAGTATTTGTTATAAGTAGAGTTATAGGATCCCAATTGGGATTATTCCAATTGCATATGAAAGATAAGATTCGTTTCTAAAAATGTCTAAGAGGGTGCTTAATCTAATTCTGGCCCTAAGTATCCCAAAAAGTAATTAAAACGTAGGTGACCCTGTTCTGGCGGGTTCACTGGAACAGTATATGTTGTTTAGATCATATATTTTGTTATAGATGTCCAAACGACCTGAAACTTGTCCCATTTGAAAGCTAACATCCTTGAGAATAATTGTTAAGCAGAACGTTTTTCCTAAAAAAGACTTTTAGAGGTTCATTTAGACAATACAAGTTTAGGGTAAAAAGCAGTCTCGTGAGGCACCAAAGCGGAGCCTCTGTCGCGAGCGCGACACAGGTCGCGACCTCGCGACAGAACAACCTATATTAAGCTCTTTTTTCTTCATTTTGAGCCCATTGTTGGCATGGGTCAACCCCTTGCCTTTCCCCTTAACGTTTTATACATGATTAGGGCTCCTAAATGATTACAAACTAGTTGTTAATGGAAAAATACATATGAGTATGATTAAAGATGGTAATTCAACTAATAAAGTAACAATGTATAGTTGTAGGAAGTATAGTAAATGACATACTAAATATGTATGAACTTAGGAATTGTTATATAATGCATTTGGTATAGAGTATAGAGCCTTTTTGTAATCTATCTTCTGTCGCGAGCGCGACCTCTTGTCGCGATCGCGACAATGAACTTGGCTTCTATCGCGAGCGCGAATTCTTATCGCGATCGCGACAGTGAACCTCTTCGCATCCTGTTTTATTTGTTTTGAAGAGAGTATTTTCTTTTATCTTGCTTTGTATGATTTATATGTTTATGTTATGAGTTGAACACATGTATATGATGATTATTAAAGATTGTATAGCAATTAAATGTCTCTAAATTTGATAAATGCACTTGAATTTTAATTGATGAGTTGATGTCTGTGTATAGTGTGTGAGTTGGTATTAAGCCTGATTACCATTATAGTGGATAGATAAGCATGCTTATAAAGGCATTATTGAGTGCAGCTGCCAACGTTCCGCCCCGTTTGGGTGAAGCGGGTCGACCTCCGAGAATGGTCATTAATAGAGATATATGAAAAATGTTTTGTGACTTCGGTCTATCGAAAATGTTTTTTTATAGAGCGTCCCGTATCCACCATGAGAGGAACTCAGGCTTGTTTTGTTAAATGATGTGCAGTGAACTTGAGATGATTATAGTGTTGCTTCGAATGACGCCATAGTACATGAGAGTAATGTTTAAGTACATTACAGTTCTGTATACAAGTACATGATTACATGAGTGTATTGACATGAATGTGGTTACATGATAGTGTATATTTGAATAAATGATATGTACAAGTTGTAGTGTGCATGAACGAGTAAAAGAGTAGATGTTATATATATATACGTGAGTTCACAGTTTTGATAATTGAGTATGCAATCTGTATATGTATAAGGACGATATGCATGAGCTAGTTGATTTTGTTACATGAAATGTGTGATTTATTTGTCATTTCGTAAAGAAGTCCTTTGCATTATTTTCATCCTCACTAAGCATTATCGCTTAGCACGGATGTTTATTTCCGTGTAGGTTACAGGTTCGGACCAGTGAGCGGACATCTGCGGGTCAAGGCCACTAGGAGTTTTTGCTATACCTTTTTGTATAAGAAAGAGTTAGAGTTTTACATTTTGAGTAACATCATTATGTAATATAAGTAGAAAAATCACAAGTAAAGGTACATGTAAATGTATATGTAAAGCTAAATGGAAACAGATGTAATATGAACATGTAAATGTATAGGTAGTTAATATGAAATGCAAGTGGGCCCTAGTGTAGTAATTAATTACTTTTAAATGGATGTGTTTATGCTATCGCTTCCGCTAATGCATGTACATGTATACGTAAGTGTCCGCGTAGCGCCCTGATATTCCTTACCGGGGGTATGGGGGTGTTACAATCTCACCCAAAGCAATTTTCTGAGGGTAAATATTCCGGACTCCTTCTCCATATCATTTCATATTTATTCCTTATTTTGTTGATTCTTTTAATTTTGTCATTATTCTTCTTTATTTGGACTCTTTTTATCTCATCTTGTGTTAAAAACCCTTTTTGAATTTTAAAAAGAGTCCTTTTTACTGTTTTTTCGGAGACAATGGTGACCGACGGGTCATCTTCTTTACCGATGCCCGTCGGTCACCCCACTCACAGACGCTCTTCCACTTGAGTGAGTGACGGACCTGTCGACAATTTGACAGACGCCCATCGGTCACCTAAGAAAGGCTGTCGCTGGGTTCTGTCTCCACATCTTCACATCCTTTCTATCTCTTTCAAGTCTTTTTGACTTTATTTATGTTGATTCTTTTTATATTGACATCCTTTAACTTTCTGTGAGCAATGTATTGATTTCCTGGGACCATCCTGAGCTTGAGGGGTTATCTACCATGTTCGGAGGATTTCGTCCGGTTTAGTTTCCTAACCTTCTTGTTTTTTTTCCTTTATTTGTTATTCATTGGCTATTTTATGTACATGGATATACTCTTTTCATATCTCGTTAAGTGTAAAAATGGATCAATGTTTTATACTCAATAAAAGCGAGGTTTGTATAAATTCAAGGGTCCAATGCCCTATTTTTATCCAATAAAAATCATCACAAATAAAAACATCCAATTTTAATAATGATACATGCGAGGACCAAAGTCCTCAAAATAAGCAATGCCCCGATTCGTGTATGTATCGCACATTTACAAAAGGAGTTGTATTCCGCTCCTTGTATTATTGTAATTTATTGCTTTTGATATTTACTTGCCCATTTATGGCTTTCCAAATGTGAATGAATGCGCCTTTAATTAATTGCACCGTGTGGAGAGAGAGCGAATTAATGACGATTAGAATTTGATCATAAAATAATCGAGGTAGAAATAGATGAGAAATCCCGGATCCAGCTCTGGTCTTTGGGCTCAAAGAGGCTAGAGGTCTACCCTCCAAGACACCTTTTTGTGCCACGAGACTTTAGCGCTAATCCTAGGCTCCTTAGGGCGAGAGGTTTACCTTCCAAGACCCCTCTGGCTGGCCCAAAATGGATACTAAGCGCAGTCTTAGGCTCTCCAAGGCGAGAGAAACTTTCCCAATGTTCTATTGGGTGGCGACTCCATGAAACCTCCTTGTTGCCCAACATAGACGGACCCACAAATGCCCTGATCGCCCTCAAGTGGGCGGTCCCAAGGGCGGCCGCGGGAGATCCGGCGCGCGTCACAGTGGTGACTCCACTGGGGACATTTATGGCTCGAGATTTCAATTTGAAAATACCTCAGTTAACATTTATGATTAAATTTTAATTCATAAATTTGCTTTCTCTCAAATTTGCATTCGCATATCATTAGAGCCTTAGAATACGCTAGTTTGGTCCCTCTTTTAGCCCCGGTGTGTTCCTGAAGCACGACCCCATTTTCACTCAATTTGGGGAAGTGTTAAGGATAATCACCAGCCCAAGCCACGTACCTCAATGGTATATCAAAATAATGACCCGATCGGTCGCTATACTCATGATGAGCTATACCTGTCGGCAGGGATCATGCTTGGGTAGCCTTAAAGAAACATCTCCCTTGTCCAAAGCCCATGTAATGGCCGTAGCTACTTTCCACAGGTGAAATGAACCCTAATTCCATGCTTTCCATATGGATCCTCATGTATTGGGTGAGTCCAGATGTCTCGCTTGGTAACCTAGCCAAAGGCTATCATGCCCCGGTAGGGCCATGTTGAAATTTGTGGAACGTCCAAATACGTGACGATCATTATCCACCCGCTTGTACATTAACATAGGAGTGTCATGTTGCCGGTTTTTCGCCATGCACCATGCGTGTCCATTGGGTCCCTCGTTGACCCTTGGGCAAATCCCACCTAGGAAAGAGACTGCACGACCACGTGTGTGGGAGAAATAAGGGTGGAAGGACCTACTTGCTTGCTTGTGCTATGTGAATGTCGCATATCACGACCAGGCATTATACCTGCATTTCATGCATCATATCTAACGTCTTGTCCCTGCAGCCATCATAGATCTGCATAGGTGGACTAGATCACCAACCGGACGACTGATCCGAGTTCCCGCTTTCGAGCTGTCAGATAGAGAAGGCCTGCCAGAAATTTTGCCTGAAATCAGTCGCACTATATCTGAGATGGCAAACTCGCCTAGAGGGGATGACGCCACCAGGGCAATGATCGCGGAAGAAGTGGGTCGGCGATTTGAGGAATTCGAGGGCAGAATGATGAATATGTTAACCGCCCTGGCACAGCAGAATGCTCCACAGAATCCTCCTCCTCCTCCTCCCGTGAGACAGAATGAGCCAGGGGAAGAAAGGGCTAAAAGAAGAGAAGAGCCTATTAGGCTGCCGCCAGTAGAGTTAAGGTCAGTAGCCTCGGGAGAGCAGAGAAGAAGGCCTGTACTGAGAATTGATGATGATATAGATATCGAAGATGATAGGATGAGCATTGCATCTGAGAGGGGGAAAGCACCTCAGACTGATGACTTCATTTTAAAGAAGATGGAAGAGAAGTTCGAAGCTATAGCCCGTATGCTGAGCCGGGGTCAGGGGATGAACCCAGAGGATAAGGAATTGGAGGGAGAGGACCCGATTCCTTACAACTTCAAGATGCCAGACGTGCCGAAATTTTATGGTACTTCTAACCCGACCGCTCATGTGAAGCAATATTCTCTGGTCATGAAGGGGACCACGTTGTCTAAGAAGCAGAAAGTAGAATACTTTTGTCTGAGTCTGACCGCTCATGCCATCGACTGGTATCATGGTCTCGACCGTCGCACTAAAGAAGATTGTGACCTGCTCACTGAGGAGTTTTTGATACAGTATGACTGCAACACCAGAATGGAGGTGACTCTAAAAGATCTTGAACTGCTCCAGCAGAAGGCCGGGGAATCTTTCCATGATTATCTCACCCGATGGCAGAACCGAGTAATGGAGATGCGGAGAAAGCCAGACACCCAGGACCAGATTCATTTATTTATCAAGAACGCAAGCCCGTACTTGAAAGATGGGTTAAAGATGAAGGGGTTGAAGGACTGGGAGTCTCTCAAGGATATAGCCATCGAAGCAGAGGGAGAGTTCTTGGCTTGGAAAGCTAACAGTGATAATTTTGCCAAAAGGGCTAACCCCGGTCAAGGAACCAGTAGGCCAGCGGGTCCCAGTAGTAGCACCAGAAGAACAGGTGAGGTGTCTGCTACTGAGGTAACCACCCAGAGGAAGTTTTCGAACTTGGGGAGACCATTATCTTGGGTCTTGAGAAGGTTAATGAAGGAGGGAAAATTGCAGCCCTTAGCTCCTAGACCTGCTATGAAGCAGGGAAAGCCTGGGCACAAAGGCAATGAATTCTGTGCATTTCATCAGCACTCAGGCCATATCACAGATAAGTGTAAAGCGCTGCGGCACTCTATCCAAGACTTGAATTGATAGCAAGCAAATTTCTGACCCTGAGAAGAGGGAAACTGAGAAAAAGCCCGGTTATAATGCCGTACCACCACCTGTGTTTATGATCGGATCTAGCTTGCCAGAGTGGTACGTGCTACAAGATCTATATGGGAGTGAGAATTTTGCTGCTGATTATTCCGAGGATAGAGAGGAGAAAGCAGTCATGGCGACCCTTGATTGTTGGTGTAACAGCGAGAGCGGTGGAGAAGCCGAAGAGGAGGGAGAGATGAACCTTGATTTGTGGGGGTCTGATGAAGACAGAGAAGAGATAGGGGCTGTAACGAGAAGTGGAAGAGTGGTCCCCGAGATTACGAGGCTACCTGAGCCAGCGCAGACGCCAGCCGAGAAAGGGCCAGAGGAGAATCAGATTGTTAAGCAATTGAAGAAAACTGCGGCTCAAATATCCATCTGGGATCTCTTGAGACAGTCCCCCTCTCATAGGCAGAAGGTAGTAGAGCCTTTGGTTGAGGCCACGGTCGCTACCACGATTTCCCCACCACAGCTTTTGGGCTTAGTTGAGGGAGGATCCGAGGAGAGATTGGTCTTTTCTGGTGCCGACCTACCGGTCAAAGGCCGCAATAATAACCGACCCCTGTACATTAAAGCACAGATTAACGATAAGCACACTGCTTGCGTTATGGTAGATGATGGGTCTTCTATCAATATGTGCCCCTTGATAGCTCTGCAGGCTTTTGGTCTAAACGAGGATATGCTCAGTGGATCAGATCTGACTATCACAGCCTACGATAATTTAAGGAGGCAGGCCTCGGGGACATTTAAGACCCTGGTCAAGACAGGACCCATTGAGGTGGAAGTAGAATTTGTGGTTCTGCCCATCCCTGCTAACTTCTCAGCTCTGCTCGGGAGACCCTGGTTTCACAAGTTAGGAGGAGTGCCATCCACACTGCATCAAATGATAAAGTTCCCACATAAAGGGGAGGTGGTGACTATCAAGGCAGCCAGGGAGAACCAGGTCTCAGCGCTTGAAATAGCTAATTAGCCATTTAGTGGCTTCCACGTGTCAATGATAAGAGAAGAGCACGGGTCAGTGGATAACCCAGCCGTGGTTAAAATAATGAAGAAGATGCACTATCTCCCTGTGGTTGGTTTTGGCAAAAACTCTCAAGGATTGCAAACTGCGATCACCACTCGAGGTCAAAAGAACCGAAAAGTTCTGGGGTACAGAGGCGGCTTCGGCAAGAAGAAGGCGGCGGATAAGATCCCTCACATTTCAGAAAGCTTTGTACCAGCATCCTCAGTTTGCGCTTATACTGGCGAAGATGAGCCACAATGGGTAAAGGGGAGGATTGTCCCTGGGTTCGAGATCTTTAACGATGTATTTGACTGGCGTGTCGGGTTTGTCAAGACCGCTGAGAACTTCTGGGATGAGGAGGTCATGACTCATGGTATCACTTGGGACAGATGCGAGCCTGAAGAGGTCATTACCGAGAAGATGATAGCTGTTAGGCTGAAAAGGAAAGAGAAGATAGCAGAATTAGAACTGGAAATGAGGGATTTGAAGATTTCCTCCGACGTGCCTGAGGGGCCTCTGCTGAATCAGGAAGCCAATGAACGAGTTGCAACAGCATCAACCTCTTGAGTGGCAAAAGATGACTCTAGCTTAGACTGTCTTTTTATTCCAGAACTCTTTTATGATGTAAATTACAATTATAATATTATTAACAAGGCAAACGATTTCTCTTACTTGTGCGATGTTTCTAATGGTTTCAACATGCATGAACATGATCATATTCCATCAATTTTTGACATCGATTCCACTGATACAATGCCTTTTAATCTTGGAACCTCAGAAAATCCGAGAGAAATTCTAATAGCATCAAATATAACTCCTGAGGAGAAAAAAAAATTTGAGAGAATAATAAGAAAACATGAAAAGGTCTTTGCCTGGACCTATGAGGACATGCCAGGAATTGACCGAGACGTGGCAGAACATGCTATCCCGACTTATCCGGACTACAAGCCTGTGAAGCAGAAGTTGAGAAGGCTCAGGCCAGAATGGGCTGACAAGGTCAAGGAGGAAATTCGACAGCAGATTGAAGCCAAGTTTCTTGTTGAGGTGCAGTATCCTACATGGTTGGCAAATGTGGTCCCTGTAGCGAAGAAGAATTGAAAGGTCAGGGTGTGTGTGGATTATCGAGATCTGAACAAGGCCTGCCCTAAAGATAATTTTCCACTACCCCACATCGATGAGTTGATAGATAGTGCCGCCAATTGCGCGATGTACAGCTTTGGAGATGGTTATGTGGGCTACAACCAGATCCTGAACAAAATAGCTGACCGGGTTAAGACCGCTTTCACCACAGAATGGGGGACCTATGCCTACCGAGTCATGCCTTTCAGCCTGAAGAATGCAGGGGCCACATACCAGAGGATGGCGACCAAGATTCTAAGCGACCTGATCCACAAAGAAGTAGAGGTGTATGTCGATGACATGATGGTCTAGTCAGCCACCCGAGAGGGACACTTTGAAGCTCTAGAAAAGTTCTTCACCAGGATTGACAAGTATAATCTGCGACTTAACCCCAAGAAGTGCATTTTCGGAGTAACTTCAAGAAAACTATTAGGACATGTCGTCAGCTAGAGGGGAATAGAAATTGACCCGGACAAGGTGAAGGCCATCAGAGAGATGCCTGTGCCGCAAAAAGAGAAGGATGTAAGGAGTTGCCTGGGCAAGCTGCAGTATGTCAGCTGATTTATTGCCAAGCTCACTTCACTATGCGAGCCTGTTTTTAAGCTGCTCAGAAAGAATCAACCTATGGTCTGGAACGAAGACTGCCAGAAAGCCTTTGATAGCATCAGGGAATACCTATTGAATTTGCCAGTGCTAAGGCCGCTGCAACCGATCAAACCGCTTATCCTGTATCTGGCAGTAGAGGGCAGTTCTGTGGGAGCCATGATGGCTCAAGAGGATGTATTTGGGGTGGAATTTGCAATTTATTACCTCAGCAAGAAATTCCTGGCTTATGAGATAAAATATGCTGAAGTAGAGAAGATCTGCCTCGCAGTGATTTGGGCATCAAAGAAGCTGAGACATTACTTCCACTTTTACAAAGTTCAAGCAGTGGCCAAGCAGAATCCGTTAAGATATTTGCAGGAAGCACCGTATTTGCTTGGTAAAATGGGGAGGTGGCTGCTCTTGCTACAGGAGTTTGATGTGCAATACATCACTCGCAAAACTATTAAGGGGCGAGCCGTAGCCGAATTTCTTGCTGAGCATCCTATTCAAGGAGACACTCTCGAGTTTACCTTTCCGGATGAGAGCATAGTCGCGATTTCTATCCAGGGATGGCAATTGCACTTCGACGGGGCAATGAATAATAGAGGGGCCGGAGTTGGAATCATCTTGACAACCCTAGATAATGAGAAACTCCCCCTAGCCAAGAAGCTGAGGTACAAAGCAACCAACAATGAAGATGAATATGAAGCATGCACTTTCGGGTTAGAAGCTTTAGCTGCATTGGGGGCAAAGAATATAGAAGTCTTTGGTGACTCATCCTTGGTGATCAACCAGATCCGAGGTGAGTGGGCTGTAAAAGAAGAACGACTGGTACCCTATGTTGAATATTTGAGAGAGGTATGTGGGCAGTTTGAGACTTGCACATTCCACTTCGTGCCGAGAGATGAGAATCGTCTAGCTGATGCGTTGGCAACCTTAGTGTCAATATGGGATAATCCTGAAGGAGTAACTATGAAGCCAGTACTAATTTCGAGTTCTGAGAAGCCCAGCTTTGAGATTAAGCCTGTAATGGAAGTAGAAGTGGCGAATGGGAAACCATGGTACTTCGACATCATGAATTACTTGGAAAACAATAAATTTCCAGAAGAAGCTACTGAGAAAGACCAGAGGATGATCCAGAAGCTCTCTACTCAGTTCATATCCTTAGAAGGGGTGTTGTACAAAAGACAGTCAGACGGGATTCAGCTTAGGTGCTTGAACGAAAAAGAAGCCCGCAAAGTGATGGACGAAACCCATGCAGGTGTCTGTGGGGCCCACATGAACGGTTTGACCTTGGCCAAGAAGATTATGAGACAAGGCTTCTATTAGCTTACGATAGACAATGACTGCTCGAAATATGTCAAGCAATGCCAGTTGTGCCAACAATACGCAGACTTGAGACACCTGCCAGTATCAGAGCTACATAACCTGACATCGCCTTGGCCTTTCGCTGCTTGGGGGATAGATATCATTGGAGAGATTCGGCCTACGGCGTCCAATGGGCACAGGTACATCATAGTCGCAATTGACTATTTTACCAAATGGGTAGAGGCGGAACCCTTCAAAAAGATTGACGCAAGGGATATGGCCAAGTTCATAGAGAGGAATCTGATCTGCAGATATGGTCTCCCTCATCACATAGTGTCTGACAATGGGGTGCAGTTCATGGGGGAGACCAGGAAGCTCCTCGAGAGGTATGGTGTCGAGCATCATAAATCCTCTCCCTACCGACCACAAGCAAATGGAGCAATAGACGCCACAAATAAGAATATGAAGAAGATCCTGTCCAAGATGGTCCAAACCTACAAAGACTGGGCTGAAAAGTTACCCTTCGCCCTGTGGGGATATAGAACAACGGTAAGGACGTCTACAGGCGCTACACCATTTTCCCTGGTATACGGAACGGAAGCAGTATTGCCAGTTGAGATAGAGCTCAAATCACTAAGGGTGGTCATGGAAGCCCAAATTTCGGATGCCGAATGGGCGCAGCAGAGGCTACATCACTTAAACTTATTAGACGAGAGTAGGCTAAAAGCTTATTATCATAACCAGATTTACCAGAAGAGATTGGCAAGGACTTTCGGAAAAAAGGTGAGAAAGCATCCGCTGAAAGAAGGGGACTTGGTGTTCAAGCAGATGAGGCCAGGCATACCGGATATTAGAGGAAAATTCAGACCTACCTGGGAGGAGCCATATATCCTTAAAAAGCTGCTTTCCAAAGGAGCTACAATCTTGTCGAATAGTGAAGGGAACGAATTCAAAGAGCCGATCAACATCGACAGACTCAAAAGGTTCCATGGCTAAAGACCGAAATCAAAAGAAGAGAATAAAATACCCTGCAGGTCGAAAATCGAAAAAAGGCAGCTATGCTAAAATTGGGCGCCTCGATAGGGTAAAAACTGAAAAAAGGCATCCGGTGCAAAAATTAGAGGCATGAGAGAAAATGTCCGATCGTGAAAACCCGAGAGGGCCGATTGGTAACAGGAGTTGATGCTGTTAAAATTTGGTTTCATGTATTAACAGCGCGTAAGCAGCTGAGTAAATGCCAAAACTGATCATGTATGCTGAAATTATATGAAAATGTACACAAATTCGTGAAATAGAATGAATATTATTCTTTTCATTTTTGTCATTTCCTAGTTCTGCATTAAAAAGAAATGTAGCACCAAAAGAAATACATATGTAAGCCAAGCTAAGTCCTACTGCTGCTCTCGCCAACTAGATGCTTGAGCCCTCGAGTCCTGTTATCAGATGCTGGACTAAAGATCCACTTCTTGTACTCGTTAGTAGAAGCCACATAATGATTGTCGAACCTCGGGATAACAGTCTTCACTGGTAGTTTGCCCCACAGCTCGTGATACCGAGAAGCAAATGCAACCGAGAGAGCTCCTCCCCGAAAAGATAAGGGAACCCTCACTACATCCTGGGTAACCCCGAGCTGACGCTTGCATCGAGAAGTGATGCAGAAGGTGGCTCGATGGAGCCCACAGAGGGGAACACACCCCGATGGCCCATCAATGACCGCATGAGACAGTGGGTGCCAGGCAGACGTCAAACTGATGTCATCATCTGATAGCTCGCCAAATCTGGCAATGCCTTCACCAGCAGTGGCACACCCGTACAATCGTTGACGCAGAAGAAAGTGATTCGGCGAGTACTGTGGGGCAACTCGAGGAGGTGGCTCAGACAGCATCCTCAGTTTCTCTTGCAGCCAGAAAAAAAAAGAAAAAAAAAATATAATAATAAATAGAAAAGAAAAAAGAAAAGCCGCTGGAGTAAGTAGGGTTTACTTCAGGCAAAAATAAGGCACAGGGTTGTGTGAAAATCCAAAAGGACGCACCTCCCGCTAAGAAATGCTAGTGTGAAAATCCATAAGGGACGCACTACCTTTAAAATAATGACGTACCTGGAGCAATAAGGGGCTGCCGGTAAAGGTTGTAGTGGATCCAGAGCTCACGGCATCCAAGCCCAGAATGGTTTCAGCAAGAATGAGTGGTAAGGGTGATAATCCAAGATGAAAGTCACTCATAACTCCGAACAGGCGAGGATCACCTGTCAAACCCCCTGGAACAACAGTGAGGAAGTTCACCATGCAAAACAAGAATATGATGCTTACCCGGTAGGTAGGGATGTCAGTGAACTGGTCCAGAGCCTCGATCAATGGCCCCAGAGCAAAGGAAGAGCCCGGAGGAATCAACCGGACGACCTCAGAAGAAGGTATGCCAAGAGCCATAGCCATGTCCCGGGTCTGGAATAGGCCGCAGCGGGGGACGTAAGGCAGAGCGCTAGGAGGGAACCAAGCTCCAAGAATTGTAGCTAACTCTTCAAGCAAAGGGTACAATTCCTGGTAGGTAAACCAGAAGACGTGGAACCGGGGGTTCCAGAAGTGGGTCGCCGCCAGAACGAGGTTTTGATCGACTTTTACCCGGCACAGGTATTTCAGCCCAGACAGAGAAGAAAGGGCGCCTTCTTCCCAAGTGTGTTTATCGTCTAAGATACGGTGCATCCTTTGGGCTAGAGAAGAAGACATGCTAAGAAAGATGAAAGGCTCAAGATGTTGGAAAATGAAGAGACATAAGAGGAGCAAAATTTTGTAAGAATTTTTAGGGAAGTGTCACCGACGGCCTACCCGCCTCTCCTAAGAGACGGCCTGCCCGTTGGTATAGATCCACCTGGCAGACGCATACGTCAGCATTGCATTTCATCATGCGCATTAACTCGCATTTATTGAGTGACAGACGGCCAGCCCGTCGGTCACGAAATTCTATATAAGGGCGAGTGACAGACGGTGCAGCGCCTGCTGTCCCTTTCATTTCCTCTCTCAAACGGTTTTTTTGCGTTTTTTTTGTGTTTTTCAAGCATTTCTTCTTCTTCTCTCGCGATTTCTTCATATTTTCGCATTCTCTACTCACCGGGTGCTTGGATATTTATATTTCTTCAGTTTCTACACTTCTCGCGACTACAAGTAAGTAAATAACTACTTTTTTTGAATTTTATTCAATTTATTGCTTCATTTCTTCTTCCTTTAGCCTTAGAAATGATTAGAATGTTTTAGATGCCCTAGAAATTTAGGGAGGATGCTGCCCATTTTCTTAGTGCAATTAAATCTGAACCTTTGCATGATCGCATAGGAATATAATTTTTCTATAACTTTGGTGCTTTAGAATTACACTTTCTAGCGCAGTTTTCTGTGTATATATTGCTTTTGAGGCCTGAGGCCATTTTGTTTTTTTGTTGTTGGGGACACACTCTTGCCGGGGTGCATCCCATTTACATGCATATATTGTTGTTGAGGCCCGAGGCCTAATTTGATGCCTTTTTATGCAGGAGGTTGGGCATACCCTTGCCGAGGTGCTGCCCAAATTTTTATTATTTATTCTAATATTTTTGTGTATAATGCATGCCTTGGAGCCTAGAAAGTTCATTTTTATTTACTTCAATTATTTCCATGCTAATTGCATGTTGCTTTTGCTTTTATATGTGCAAGGCATGTTGGGCAACTTCCTTTGACAGGACGTTCGCCCTTTTCATTTGTTATCAGTTTTTCATCTCGTTTTTGGGCTGCCATTGCCCTGGTGAGGCCTAAATGGGCCTTCACCTTGAAAATAAGTCTAATAATATTTGTTTTGTTAAATTTTCGCTATCTAATTTTTTCTCCTTTGCAGGATGCCTCCCAGACGTAGAGCGCCGCAGGCCTAGCCCAAGGTCGTAGTTCCGGGTTGGATGGATGCTGAGTCGGCTCAGAGGTATAGAGCGTTGGCTCAAGTAGAGCTTCGGGCAAGCCATTTTGTGTCCCGGCCATTCCTAGAGGCCCTAGGGATGGCCCCCGAGTTTAATTTGCTTGTCGAGGGTGCTGGGTGGACAAAGTTCCTTGACCCCTCCTTCCAGACTTTTCCAGAGGCTACTCGCCAGGTCCTAGCCACTCTCCGCTATGCCGGTTTTCAGAGTGCAGATACCAAGCCAGGGGTGGTCCATATTTGGTTCGACGGTGACCATTATAGTATTACCAGGCAGAGATTCGCACAGGCCATGGGGCTCCCTACGGAGGAGGGGGTCGAGATCCCACGGCCAGCTGTGGGACGCGCCCATTGGGCGGCCATTGCCCTACCAGGAGTGTTGTATGATCATAATACAGCGAAGAGCACCGTACTGGTGTCTCACGCACTCCGGTATTTGCACAGAGTGCTATCTAGATAGTACCTCGATCGAGCTGGTAATCCAGGGTCGCTTAACGCGGCTGAGATCTGGAGCCTCTGGGCTATGGTGGCAGGCCAGCGTCTCAACATTAGCCATGAGATCTTGGCCAACTTGACTAGAGTCGGCAGAGGATTGACACCGGTGGTGATAGTGGGAGGAGTTATCACTCGGTTACTTTTGAGGTTGGGAGTTGCTCCTGACAGGTTGAGAGGACCCTTGGAGGAGGGGGTCCATGTAGATGCCGCAGCGGTAGTGCAGATGGGGATGATCTCCCCGATATCAGGGCAGGCAGAGGCCTACAGGGTGCTGACCATTCACGAGACCCGGCGGATGTTCTCACTTCCACCCTTGGGTCCAGATCCACACCACTCGGACCACCCAGAGGATCAGCCTCCACAGCCAGAGCTCCAGCCTCAGCCCGAGCCTCAGCCAGAGGATCAGCCTCCACAGCCAGAGCTCCAGCCTCAGCCCGAGCCTCAGCCAGAGCATCAGCCTCCACACTCAGAGCCAGAGCCTCAGCCTCCTCAGCCTCAGACTGTGCCACCGCTACAGCAGCAGGAGTAGCCTAGGACCCCGTCGGATTTTTCCATGGAGTTCATGAAGGATGAGCTCTTTGCCGCCTCACCAGCATCCCGAGCACCGACTCCTGTCCCGTCGCCGAGTGTTAGGGTGCAGAGGACTACCCACGGACCCCCCGAGAGGTATCATCCGTATTCTCGAGGTGACCCAGGGGCATCCACCTCCGCAGTACCGCCTCCAGAGCCACCACAGCAGCCTGACTTCTCTCAGCTCCTCACTTCCATGTTCACAGCCTTAGAGCGACGACAGGATGAGAGGGTTGGACCGCCAGCAGGCTGCTATTCGGGAGCAGTCCTAGTCGGTGGAGCATTTAGCTCAGGAGCAGGCCGGCTACATCGAGCATACGACACGAGAGCAGGCTCGGATCATAGATGCTTTCAGGGATGAGCAGGCTCGGGTCATAGACGCCTTCAGAGGTGAACAGGCGAGGCTAATCGAGCAGGTTGCCCAAGGTTAGAGGGAGCTTAGGTAGCAGCTCGCTCATGATTTGAGGACGTCTCAAGACCAGGCGTCTCAGAGGGTTGACATGACCCTACAGATGATTGACGAGTCGCTCGACTCTCTGAGATCCCGCGTCCAGGCGATAGAGGGGATCCTCCCACCCTTGTCTTAGACCATGAGGGAGTTCAGGGATCAGACAGAGCAGCACCTAGAGCACATGAAGAGGGCCGCCAGTGAGCAGACCACTCAGTTGAGCCAAGTGTTCAAGAAGTTGGGAGGCACAGTATCAGAGATGTTGGAGTTCATGAGGACTTGCACCCAGCCTTTCTTGGATGGCCATGCTCAAATCCGATTCAGGCGAACCCACGATGCTGAGGCAGGACCCTCCATGGCTCAGCCACCACCTCCGGCACGGCCAGCTCTGCCTCCACCTCCGCCAGGGACGGTGCACATATCGGATGATGAGGACCCCAATGAGCCCTCTGACTACACACCCCTATGACATTCAGGCAGTCATATTTTTATACATTTATGCTTTGTATATACATTGTACAAAATAGATTTTTTTTTTTAGTGGAAAACTTTTGTTACCAAGATTTTTGGATTTATTCAATTATTTATGATTCATTCATATAGCAGATGAATATATGCCTTCACATTCACTCATATTCCAAAATAAGGAAAACAAAAATGATAAATAACAACTCAATAAAAAATAATATAAATGAAGAATGGCATAGCAAATAAAGCAAGATCACGCCATCAATAGATAGGTTAAAAGATGACCACTCAAACATGAACTAACAAAACCTTTTATCACACAAGTACAGAGAAACACCGATCCAGACACAAGCATCGATCAAAAGTCGGAACATGAGCGCCTAAGATTCATGTCTTCTTGGAAAGGGAACCCAGCGGGGTCTCCTCCTCCACAAGATCAAGATTACGGTCAGAGAGTACCTTGTCTCACAGTTCACACGGTAGTAAAAGAGTACTACACACCTTGTAGCTGAATGGAGGTTAGCTGATCAGAAAACTGTACTGGCTAGATAGGAGTTAGCAGATCAGACTTTATGCTGACCGGATGGGGGGTTAGCAAGAGAATGCCAATGAGCAGAGATTGTGGTCAGAGTGCACCGCTTCTCAACAATTGAAGTTGTAGTTAGAGAACACTACTCTTCACCTCGAGACTGTGGTCAGAGAGTACCGCTTCTCACCAGTCGAAGCTGCGGTTAGAGAAACACTGCTCTTCACATTGAGTTTGTAGTCAGAGAGTGCTACATCTCCTCAACACTACGCAAGCTGAGATGAGGCCAGCAGAAATCAAAGCTGCAGTTAGAGAAACACTGCTCTTCACCAGATCGAGATCGTGGCCAGAGAGTGCTACATCTCACAGTTCGCGCGGCAGCCAGAGAGTGCTACGCACCTTGCAGATCGGATGGGGGTTAGCAAGGGAACTTCAGATCGAAGCTACAGTTAGAGAAACACTGCTCTTCACCAGATCGAGATCGTGGCCAGAGAGTGCTACATCTCACGGTTCACACGGCAGCCAGAGAGTGCTACGCACCTTGTAGATCGGACGGGGGTTAGCAAGGGAACTTCAGATCGAAGCTGCAGTTAGAGAAACACTGCTCTTCACCAGATCGAGATCGTGGCCGGAGAGTGCTACATCTCACAGTTCGCGCGGTAGCCAGAGAGTGCTACGCACCTTGCAGATCGGATGGGGGTTAGCAAGGGAACTTCAGATCGAAGCTACAGTTAGAGAAACACTGCTCTTCACCGGATCGAGATCGTGGCCAGAGAGTGCTACATCTCACAGTTCGCGCGGCAGCCAGAGAGTGCTACGCACCATGCAGATCGGATGGGGGTTAGCAAGGGAACTTTTGATCGAAGCTGCAGTTAGAGAAACACTGCTCTTCACCAGATCGAGATCATGGCCAGAGAGTGCTACATCTCACAGTTCGCGCGGCAGCCAGAGAGTGCTACGCACCTTGCAGATCGGATGGGGGTTAGCAAGGGAACTTCAGATCGAAGCTGCAGTTAGAGAAACACTGCTCTTCACCAGATCGAAATCGTGGCCAGAGAGTGCTACATCTCACAGTTCGCGCGGCAGCTAGAGAGTGCTATGCACCTTGCAGATCGGATGGGGGTTAGCAAGGGAACTTCAGATCGAAGCTACAGTTAGAGAAACACTGCTCTTCACCAGATCGAGATCGTGGCCAGAGAGTGCTACATCTCACAGTTCGCGCGGCAGCCAGAGAGTGCTACGCACCTTGCAGATCGGATGGGGGTTAGCAAGGGAACTTCAGATTGAAGTTGCAGTTAGAGAAACACTGCTCTTCACCAGATCGAGATCGTGGCCAGAGAGTGCTACATCTCACAGTTCGCGCGGCAGCCAGAGAGTGCTACGCACCTTGCAGATCGGATGGGGGTTAGCAAGGGAACTTTAGATCGAAGCTGCAGTTAGAGAAACACTGCTCTTCACCAGATCGAGATCGTGGCCAGAGAGTGCTACATCTCACAGTTCGCGCGGCAGCCAGAGAGTGCTACGCACCTTGCAGATCGGATGGGGGTTAGCAAGGGAACTTCAGATCGAAGCTGCAGTTAGAGAAACACTGCTCTTCACCAGATCGAGATCGTGGCTAGAGAGTGCTACATCTCACAGTTCGCGCGGCAGCCAGAGAGTGCTACGCACCTTGCAAATCGGATAGCGGTTAGCAAGGGAACTTCAGATCGAAGCTGTGGTTAGAGAAACACCGCACTTCCTATCGAGTTCGTAGTAAGAGGATGCTACGTCTCACCAACGCCTACAGGTCGAGATGAGACCGATAGGGGTATCTTCACATCGCCGAACAAATCGAGACGAGGTCTACCCGGCAAGAGGCACGGAAGGTAAGAACCGTCGCAGGTAGGCCTTTTTTCTTTCTGTCCTTTCTCTGAGTTTTGGCTTATCTAGGTGCTTGTGCACTAGTTTCCCCAAAACTGGGGGCAACTGTAAGCACCGTGTCCCGGAGCGTCCGGATCAGAGGTTACCCTATGATGAAATCAGTATCCGGGCCTTTATAAATGGTTCGAATTTGGAGGTTCTAGTCCCGCGATCCATGAGGAGTAAGTCTTTTTACTTTTCGTAGGCAGAGGGGGAGAAAATAGGGAATTTTCGAGTCAAAAAGCTAAATTCTTCCTCCACAGACGGCCAGCCCGTCTGTCAGGCCAACCCATCGCTTAGGGTCATAGACGGCCTGTGGTACTTTTCGACGCCCGTCGGAAAATCACCGCCCTTGTCAGAGCGCCACCTGGTTTCCCGGAGCACGCAACCTTTCCGACGCCCGTCGGTGGATGTGGCAGGGCTGTCGGATGAATCCTTGTGTCAGAAGGATTCTTCCGATGCCCACCTCCATACACCGACGCCCGTCGGTCGTGTCTGGCTTATAAAAGCTCCGGATTTTCACTTAAAAAAGGGTTCCAAAAATTTCCAAGAGGGGAAACTCTGCCCAAATTCAAGCATATTTTCTCTCTCTTCGAGCAAACACATTCCATAAGGAAATCTCTTTTAAAGGAGGATCAAATCAATCAAAAGGAACTAAAAACTAATTAGTTTGCTTTAGATTTTGATTCCAAAGTCAATCTTTTGAGGGGTTAAAGAGGAAATAGTCAATTTTTCATGTCTTTGATCCTTCATCTTTGCTTCTCGTGGAACGCGTGGGGCTCTAATCAACACAAGAATCTCACCCAAAGCAATTATCTGAGGGTAAATATTCCGGACTCCTTCTCCATATCATTTCATATTTATTCCTTATTTTGTTGATTCTTTCAATTTTGTCATTATTCTTCTTTATTTGGACTCTCTTTATCTCATCTTGTGTTAAAAACCCTTTTTTGACTTTTAAAAAGAGTCTTTTTTACTGTTTTTTCGGAGACAGTGGTGACCGACGGGGCATCTTCTTTACCGACGCCCGTTAGTCACCCCACTCACAGACGCTCTTCCACTTGAGTGAGCGACGGACCTGTCGACAATTTGACAGACGCCCGTCGGTCACCTAAGAAAGGCCGTCGCTGGGTTCTGTCTCCACATCTTCACATCCTTTCTATCTATTTCTAGTCTTTTTGACTTTATTTATGTTGATTCTTTTTATATTGACATCCTTTAACTTTCTATGAGCAATGTATTGATTTCCCGGGACCATCCTGAGCTTGAGGGGTTATCTACCATGTTCGGAGGATTTCGTCCGGTTTAGTTTCCTAACCATCTTGTTTTTTTTCCTTCATTTGTTATTCATTGGCTATTTTATGTACATGGATATACTCTTTTCATATCTCGTTAAGTGTAAAAATGGATCAATGTTTTATACTCAATAAAAGCGAGGTTTGTATAAATGCAAGGGTCCAATGCCCAATTTTTATCCAATAAAAATCATCAAAAATAAAAACATCCAATTTTAATAATGATGCATGCGAGGACCAAAGTCCTCAAAATAAGCAATGCCCCGATTCGTGTATGTATCGCACATTTACAAAAGGAGTTGTATTCCGCTCCTTGTATTATTGTAATTTATTGCTTTTGATATTCACTTGCCCATTTACGGATTTCCAAATGTAAATGAATGCGCCTTCAATTAATTGCACCGTGTGGAGAGAGAGCGAATTAATGACGATTAAAATTTGATCATAAAATAATCGAGGTAGAAATAGATGAGAAATCCCGGATCCAGCTCTGGTCTTTGGGCTCAAAGAGGCTAGAGGTCTACCCTCCAAGACACCTTTTTGTGCCACGAGACTTTAGTGCTAATCCTAGGCTCCTTAGGGCGAGAGGTTTACCTTCCAAGACCCCTCTGGCTGGCCCAAAATGGATACTAAGCGCAGTCTTAGGCTCTCCGAGGCGAGAGAAACTTTCCCAATGTTCTATTGGGTGGCGACTCCATGAAACCTCCTTGTTGCCCAACATAGACGCACTTGCGATTTATTGCAAGCTGTCAACGGACCCACAAATGCCCCGATCGCCCTCAAGCGGGCGGTTCCATGGGCAGCCGCGGCGGATCCGGCGGGCGTCACAGATGCCGTATGGGTCAGGGTGTTGCCACACAGATACAAAGCAAAACATATATAAATATAGGGTAATTAAAAACTTACCTTGCGGGCAAAACTGGTCATGCCTTAATTCGCCCACACGCCGGCACTAAACGGAAGTATATACACATGCATACACGCATACACTCTTTCAACCAGCGGAATCACAAGGTGAGTAAGAAAACCGAGGAATAACTTAATACATAAGAAATTTAGTGTTACATCATCTGAAATATTACATCAAAATATTTGCATAATAATTATATATACGAGAGGCTATAGAAATACATAATCCAAAATACCGTAGCTGAACAAAACACAAAACTCCTAACTTCTATGTGGCCGACCTTGCAGATGCTCGACTCGAACGGAACTAAACCTGCCACCTGCACGGGAAAAGAACCCGTGCTAAGCGATAAATGCTTAGTGTAGAGAATACACAACCAGTATGGACGACCATTCACAATGGTCGTCAAGGCATGGTACATGCAAATGGCATATGCGGACATTCATATCACATAAATAATCACGCTTGCATAATCAAGGCATTCATTCGGACACTCATCCATGTCCATATACTCATGTCGAAAGCAAACTAAGGCATACAGAATACCATACACAATACAAGTATTATCATGCAGAACTACATACAATCTCACACGCATATACTTACTGAGGTATCGGATATCAGTACCTTACCGTGCATAGTCACATGAGATTTACACATGCGATTATCCTACCCAAATACCCATACATTAACTGAAAACCCATTCACATGCTATAAGATTACCATGCAATAATGCACTCAACTATTATGCCAAGAACACTAGCTATCTAAGCCTACTTTTGTCATGTCAGTGCACACATACTAGCCGAAACCCAAGGGAAGACGTCAAACACCACACTTCCACTGCGCAACTCTATCACATAAAATACCATGCCAAGAAACGTAGACACATGACAACCTGCCGAAGATACTACAGTAGTTGAAACCAAAGGAACATGTAGCAAAATATTACATTCAGGGCATACACTAGTTCAAGATCAGATTCTTCTACACTTTAACTTGCCTCATCATCATCCATTATGGCACATACACTTACCGAAGCCGATCCACATGCATTGCACCCCAAATAATACATATGTAATTATTCAATAGTCAAGATCGCCTTATTATGCATACTAGTTCACATGCTACCATAATAGTTAACAGCACAGGATAACATTCATATACATACTAATTAACTATATCAGTCCGTAATTTAAGCTCATATTCATATACATATTAATTCATATGCTTATAACCTAACTAGTCGGATAACATAATAAAATATATTCATGGCATTGGAAGTCATACACGTTTTAATTCCAGTACTTATATCCATAACTGACGGTATACAAATACATTCACAATGTGATATACATATATGTATACAGATATATATATGTCCAATTCACATGTTTTAGTCACACTCAACCCATTCAGAGATTCATAGTCACATTCGGATACATAACTGATTCACATGTCTAAAACCATGCTCACTCGGATATCACATTTTATTGTTCATATCAGACAAAATAAACAGATTACCTGCTGACTCAAAATAGTGGATAACGAGTAAATGTTTAGCGTACCTTACGGGCATGAATCGAACGCATAGCGTACCTTACGTGTACGAATCAGAAACCATTTTATTTTTGTCGCATTCAAAACATTTTACAAAGGGGACCTTAAACAAGATCCAAAACGCATAAGGGGTTCGCGAGGAACCAAATGGGGACCTGATCGGTGTCCAGACAGAGCTGAGGGCTGCAGCTAAGAGACTCTATTAGGCATGCCTAACTATCCACTTACTTGACTCTAGCAGGTCGCACATCATTCGAATCATATGTCGAATCACATAATATGTACATATATACATACATATATATCATCATGCATAAACCAAGTATGATAGGCATATCAAACGTGTTCATAATGCCAGTCATACATCATACAAGTCATATTACGAAGCATACAGTATAATTTCGTCAACACACTTCAGCACTGTTCAGTATTCTAAAGCATATCAGAGTCCAATATGGAACAGTATTATGCAAATAATTAACAATGCATAACCTTAATCATATAACAATGCCATATACACTTAAGCATAGTATACTATTCTTTGAGAAGGTTCATGCATCATTCAAATCATGTTTTCAAGAGCAACACATAATTATACTCACATTTATATCAATGAATCATAAATAAGACATGCATAACCCAAGTCTTATTTCAAATTACAATATATAATTTATCATGCCTAATAAATACAATAACATTCATATACACAAGTTCGGATAACATACAGTACGTAAAAACCATGAAAAGTACATTGGAATTCATTTTCGGAAGTTTAGAGATAAGGAAGCAAGGGACACGAGTCGTGCTGAGGGACACGACTCGTGTCCAATCATCCCAGACGTGCTCTGGAGCACGAGATGCACGGGCTTTTGCACAGCACGAGTCGTGCTTGGCCAGTACGAGTCGTGCTGAAGCTCCCCTTCCTCCGTCTCGTGCTCCACAGCATGACTGGCACACTGAAGGAGCATGAGTCGGAGGATGGAGCACGAGTCGGACGGCCCTCAAACACAGTACTGGAAACGCAAATTTTCCTGGATCGGGATTTTCAAATCCAGAACTATACAGACCTCCAAAAATCTATTCCAATTGACCCATAATCATACAAACCTCATCTTACCTTCCAATAGATCTTCCAAGCATTACAAAGGACATAAATACTACTTAGATTAACAGATAACACAATCAAAATCATACATGAACATATTCAAGCTTCTCAAGAACGCAACCCAGGAAGTTTACAGTAAGTTCAAGTTCAAAGTAAATTTCTCAAACAAAATCCCAAACAATTCATGCATAAACTCATATTAAAACACACAAATTACTGGAAATCAAACACACTTGCACATTCCTATTCCAAGGAGAAATGAAGGCAGAGGCAACCCAAACTCAAAATAAGAATACAGAGCTCCCAAACCTAGAAATTGAAGATCCAAAATCACTCTTCAAGCTTCAATCTTCAGTCCTTTACTTGTCCTTATGCTTCCTCTTGCAACCCAAAGCTTGCACAAACCAAAACCCAGAAAATCTCTTAATCCAAACCCTAACTCAAATAAAACTAGAAGAAGAAGAAGAAGAAGAAGAAGAAAAAGAACCCAAACGCAGGAAACCCTAAAATGTCACACCCCATTTGCCCCCTAATAGATTGAGCCTGTCTGTCTGCCTTTCTGTTTGTCTGTCTGTCTGTCTGTATGTGTAAGCATTCGCATGTGTTCAGCATTTCATAAGGGTATTTTAGTAAAATGTATGTTTTTGGGTTTTATTATTATGGGGGTACATACATGGCATTAGTGTGTTTATTAAGTGAGAAATACTTGGGTGTGTGTGTTTATGCCATTGTAGGGTACTTTAATTATAAGTGCATTAGGTGTGTGTGATGTATGTGGAATTTAAGTGTGAGTGGTTAACTCCACCAATAAGAAATGGACACTTACTTAGGGTAAAGAAAAGAAAAAGAAAAAGGAATGAAAGAAAAGGAATTGGTAGATTCACGTTCTTTCTTCACTGGTCTTCTTCTTTTTCCTTTCCTTTTCCCTAAGGGCTCTTATGTGTAGATTCAAGATTTTATTGGTGAAGTTAATCTCTCTTGGCATTCCCTAGCTTGGTAAGTGCATATCCTTGTCTTTATCTTGTTGTAATTCTTCATCTTCTTCTTTAGGTTGAGTTTTAATTTAGGGTTGCATGTTGATGTTCATTACTGTGTTTGTGTTCTAGCTGAGGCTCCACGCGATCCCAAAGGCAAAGAGGTTGCTGGGAGCAGTGGGACTAAGTGTTAGAAGCTTAGAATCCAGGTTTGGGAGTGTTTATTTGTGAAATTGTGTGATTTTGAATTTACTGTAAAATTCTAGGGTTTATGTTCTTGTAAGTTTGAATGCATATGTTCTTGATTTGATTTGGTTAATTATTGGATGAATTGAGTTGTATAATTGTTGCCTATGTTGTTTGAGATGATTTCTGGAAGGTAAAAACAAGTTTGTATGGTTTTAAATCAAATTGGGATTGAATTCTTTGTTCTGGAAATTCTGGAAATTCTGGAAAATCGAAGTACTGTTGAAGTTCTCTTTGTTGCGTGACTCATTACGAAAGAAGGCAAGTCACGAGACATGACCCTCGGTCACGTCGTGACCTGCCTGCTGTGAAGCCAGTTGCGTGACCAGCTGAAGAACAAGCAAGTCACGGGACGTGACCCTCGGTCACGTCATGCGACATGCGAAGACGAGGCGTGATCTGTGAGATCACGCAATGTGATCTGCGAGGGAGTAGCACGTCACGAGACGTGACGTCCAGTCACGCCGTGACCTGCGAGGGCGTTGCGTGATTTGCGAAGATCACGCAACGTGATCGGCGAGGAACAAGCAAGTCACGTCGCGTGACCCTCGGTCACGTCACGTGACCTGCCTGTTGGGAAGGCCAGTCACGCCTCGTGACCAGCCAATCTCGCCCGTTTCTCCGTTCAGCTCATTTTTCTGAAATTTCCTAGTTTTTAACTCAGAAATGAATTTGGTATTTCTTCTGAATGGACTTTACTGTTGTATGATGCATGTCTTACTGGTTGATGCTTGGATATGCGTAATACCATGATTTTCTGATGAATTATATTTCGTACTCTGAAATGTGATTTGAATGTCGCATAACCTGCTAGAGTCGAGTAAGTGGATAGTTAGGCATGCCTAATAGAGTCTGTTAGCTACAGCCCAGAGTTCTATTTGGACCCTGATCAGGTCCCCATTTGGTTCCTCGTGAACCGTTTTCTGTATTGGATCTTGTTTAAGGTCCCTTTTGAAAATATCTGTGAAAGTTAAAGTAAAATGGTTTAATCGGTTCGTACCCGTAATGTACTGTCTGTAATCGGCTCGTACCCAAAAAGTACTGTATGTACACTCGTTATCCACTATCTAGAGTCAGCAGGTGTTCTTTAAATGTTTATTTGAACTGCTTGATCTGATTTGGCTATAAAAGGATTATCTGAATGAGTATATCAATGTATTGTATTTTGGATTATTTTTGAATGAATGTGATTATGAAATACTGATTGTATGGCTTTATTACATGAGCATGTTTGTATGGATTATGTTATAGCCTTTGCATTCTGCCATTGTGAATGTGTTATGCCTTGACGACCATTGTGAATGGCTGTCCATAATTATGTGTGTTTCCCCACTAAGCGTTTATCGCTTAGCACGGTGTTTTTACCCGTGCAGGTGCGGAAGGAGTTTTGCTTTGAGGGAGTCACCGTCATCAAGCCAACACAAAAGGGTTTTAGTGTAGGGCTCAGTTTTGTATTAGTGATAATTCTTTTTGTATAGAACTCTCTGTATCAGTTTTGTTTCTGCTTCCGCATTTGTAATTATATTTTGGATATGTAATATTATTTTGTTTCAGCTAGTTGATCAGATCATTATTGTAATAGTTTATTATAGTAATGCATGATCAGCTTTTGCTTTCTGCATGTAAAGTTTTTATTTGTTCTGTGTTTCTGAATGTATGTTATGAAGGAATGTATGTTTTGCTTGGCTATTGTTTGGTGACACCTTTACTCATACGGCATCTCACTCCTTATCGGATGGGATCGCCTACGTATGGGAAGGGGGTGTTACAGTTAGTGGTATCAGAGCATAGGTTTAGGCGTTTCTGGGTGTTATTGGGATTGTTCTAAGTTTCTTAGATGTGTATGTGTCTAGTTCTGTGTTGGCTGATACGGTTGTTCTTGTTTGTTTATATGGCTTCTAATTTTGTTCGTGGATCACTCGAGGAGTCCGCCGAGAGTGTGAATCCTCCAGTTGTGGATCCGTCTGTTTCTGTTACTGTGTCAGCTCAGCATGCTAGGGTCCAGCCCGAGGCTGCAGCCATGCCCTTTGAGGCTATGTTCAGACTGCATCAGGACATGGCTAGGGTTTTGGAGAGAGTGACTGCTCCTAGAGCACCTATGGAGAATTTGAGAAGGGCAGGAGTTGAAGATTTCTATGGCACTGGTTTGAATGAATCTGAGATTGCTGAGAGATGGTTAGAAAAAGTAAAGCGTGCTTTGAGAGAGATTCGGTGTCCTCCTGATCAGCAGGCAGAGTGTGCGCTAGTTCTTCTGCAAGGGCCTGCTTTTGAATGGTGGGAGTTAGTTTGCAGGCATCCTCAGTTACCGGATCCGATTACCTGGGAGTTCTTTGAGGGTGAGTTCATAAAGAAGTACATTACTCAGACTTATCGAGATGCGAGATGGGCACAGTTTTTGAGTTTGAAGCAGAGGGCTATGTCAGTAGCTGATTATGAGAAAGAGTTCAATAGGTTATCTCGCTATGCCCCACGTGGAGTTATGACTTATGACTTTAGATGCAAGCATTTCGAGGCAGGGTTAAATGAGTCTTTGAAGATTGCTTTGATTTCTCTGATGTGCATACCTGGGGTTAGCTATTATCAGATTGTAGAGGCTGCTGTGAGAGCTGAGTTATCAGAGACTGTCTTGAGAGAGAGAGCTCAGCGGAGGAGTTCTTCTCGTGGAGGATCTTCAGCGGGTAAGAGATCTAGGAATCCACAGGACGAATTATCTTCTGGTCCGGCTTCTAGAGGCAGAAGACAGGGTTCTGCAGCTGTGTCAGGTTCTGGTAGGGGAGGTAAATCTGATGCCATACCTATTTGTGAGAATTGTAGCAAGGCTCACCGGGGTGAGTGTAGGTGGCTCACTGGGGGATGTTTTAGATGTGGGAGCACTGAGCACCGTGTGGCTATTTGTCCCCAGTCGATTGAGGATTCAGGACCTTAGGGAGGAGCTAGTAGGGTTAGTTCGAATGCTTCTCAGGCTACCCATGGTAGAGGCCGAGGTAGAGGTCGAGGAGGTCGGCATAGAGATGGAGCTGCATCTGAGACTGTTGAGCATCCTCCTCAGGCTGCCATTAGAGCTTATGCTATGAGAGCCAAAGATGAGCAGGATGCGCCTGATGTTATTGCTGGTAAGTTCCTACTCCATGACACTGAGTTGTATGCTCTAATTGATCCTGGTTCCACATACTCATATTTGTGCACGGATAAAATTGTTGATAAATTGCATTCTGTTAATCAGTTAGATTATGAGATTTGTGTGACCAGTCCATTAGGGCATAGTGTCAGTGTGAGTAGAGTTTTTAGGAGTTGTCCTCTGATTGTTGAGGGAGTTGTGCTTCCTGCGGATTTGATTGAGTTACCTTTCAGAGAGTTTGATCTGATTCTGGGTATGGACTGGTTGGGTAAGCATCGGGCTGTAGTTGATTGCCATAGGAAGACAGTTGTACTTCGGGATAGAAGTCAGTCTCTTGTGTTTTTGAAAGGTTTGGGTGCTAGTTCAGTGAATAATGTAATTTCTGCGATGCAAGCAAAGAGATTTATTAGGAAAGGTTGTGAGGCCTTTTTAGCTGTTGTGTCAGGTTCAGATTGAGGACATTCCTGTAGTGCGGGAGTTTAGTGATGTATTCTCGAGTGAGTTGCCTGGTTTGCCTCCTGAGCGAGAGGTTGAGTTGTCCATTGAGATTATGCCAGGTACAGCACCTATTTCGAGAGCACCTTATCGGATGGCTCCTGTAGAGTTGAGAGAACTTAAATCTCAGCTACAAGAGTTATTGGATAAGGGGTTTATTAGACCGAGCATATCTCCATGGGGAGCTCCAGTTCTGTTTGTCAAGAAAAAGGATGGATCACTGCGGATGTGTATCGACTACCGGCAGATCAATAAAGTTACAGTGAAAAATAAGTATCCATTGCCTAGGATTGAGGATTTATTTGATCAACTTCGAGGTGCGGGTGTCTTCTCCAAGATAGATCTTCGATCAGGGTACTACCAGCTTCGAGTTCAGGATGCGGATGTGGTTAAGACTGCATTTCGGACTAGGTATGGCCACTATGAGTTTCTTGTGATTCCGTTTGGTTTGACAAATGCTCCAGCGGATTTTATGGATCTGATGAACCGTGTGTTTAGGCCATACTTAGATCGATTTGTGGTAGTGTTCATTGATGACATCTTGGTGTATTCCAAGGATGAAAGTGAGCATGAGGAGCATCTCAGATTGGTTTTGCAGATGTTGAGAGAGCATCAGTTGTTTGCTAAGCTTAGCAAGTGTGATTTCTGGCTTCGAGAAGTATCATTCTTGGGTCACATTGTTTCAGCTAGAGGTATTCAGGTAGATCCAGCAAAGATAGAGGCGATTGTTGATTGGAAAGCGCCTAGAAATGTTCAGAAAGTGAGGAGTTTCCTCGGTTTAGCAGGTTACTACCGTCGGTTTGTTAAGGGATTTTCTGTGATTGCTGCTCCGATGACTAGATTGTTGAGGAAAGGAGTCAGATTTGAGTGGTCAGATAGGTGTCAGTCTTGTTTTGATCGGTTAAAGCAGTTGCTTGTTGAGGCTCCTATCCTTACTCAACCCATCTCGGGTAAGGAGTTTGTCATTTACAGTGATGCTTCTGGAGTTGGTCTTGGATGTGTGCTGATGCAGGAAGGAAAAGTAGTGGCTTATGCTTCTCAACAGTTGAAGCCACATGAGAGGAACTATCCGACGCATGATTTAGAGTTGGCAGCTGTGATCTTTGCCTTGAAGATTTGGCGTCAATACCTGTATGGGGAAAAGTGTAGGATCTTCTCGGACCACAAGAGTTTGAAGTACTTCCTTTCACAGAAAGAGTTGAACATGAGACAACGCAGATGGCTTGAGTTGTTTGAGGACTACGACTGCATTGTGGATTACCATCCTGGTAAGGCCAATGTAGTTGCAGATGCTTTGAGTCGTAAGTCAGTTTCAGCCTTGTTCTTGAGGCAATTCAGATGGCGTTTTGGTTCAGATGGGGCTTTGCTTGCTCAGTTGCGTGTGAAGCCTACTTTGAGACAGAGGATTGTGGATGCTCAGAGAGATGATGTGAGGCTTCAACGGATTGTGCATGAGGTCAGATCGGGTAAGCAGTCAGAGTTCTCAGTTCAGGATGGGATGCTTTTGTTCAGAGATCGCTTATGTGTGCCAGAGTCTGAGGACTTGAGGAGACAGCTCATGAGTGAGGCACATAGTACAGTTTTCACTATGCATCCTGGCAGTGCGAAGATGTATCGAGACATGAAGCAATTCTATTAGTGGTCCGGTATGAAGCGCGATATAGTGGATTTTGTGTCCAAGTGCTTGACATGTCAGCAGGTAAAGGCTGAGCATCAGGTTCCTTCAGGTTTGCTTACGCCTTTATCCATTCCTGAGTGGAAATGGGATGATATCGCCATGGACTTTGTTTCTGGTTTGCCTTTGACTCAAAGGAAGCATGATTCGGTTTGGGTTATTGTGGATCGGCTTACGAAGTCAGCTCACTTTCTGCCAGTTAGAATAGACTACTCCATGGACAGATTGGCCAGTATCTATGTGGATGAGATAGTTCGGTTGCATGGTGTGCCTTTGTCCATAGTTTCAGATCGGAATCCGAGGTTTACTTCCAAGTTTTGGAAGGAGTTGCAGAGAGCTTTAGGCACTAGGCTGAACTTCAGTACAGCGTTCCATCCTCAGACCGATGGTCAGTCAGAGCGAGTCATTCAGATTCTGGAGGATATGATGAGAGCTTGTGCTTTGGATTTTCCGGGTAGTTGGGACAGATATGTGTCACTTATGGAGTTTGCCTACAACAACAGTTTTCAGTCGAGCATCGGTATGGCACCATATGAGGCTTTGTATGGTCGTCAGTGTAGGACTCCGGTATGTTGGACCGAGCTATCCGAGAGATCTATGATTGGACCAGACTTGGTCAGAGATACTGAAGAGAAGATCAGAGTAGTGCAGCGGAATTTGAAGGCAGCAAAGGATCGACAGAAGTCTTATGCCAATTTAAAGAGGAAAGATGTGCATTTTGAGATCGGGGACAAGGTATTCCTTAAAGTTTCTCCTTGGAGGAGAGAGCTTCGATTTGGAAAGAAGGGTAAGCTTAGTCCTCGTTTCATTGGACCTTATGAGATTTTTGCTAAGGTAGGACCAGTAGCCTATAGATTGGCGTTACCGATGGAGTTGGTAAAGTTGCACGATGTGTTCCACGTTTCGATGCTTCGTCGGTACCGATCAGATCCTTCACATGTTCTGTCAGTTCAGGATATCCAGGTTCAGCCAGACTTCTCTTATGATGAGGAACCGCGAGCTATCTTAGCCGGAGAGGTGAGGCAGTTGAGAAATAAGCAGATTCCGTTGGTTAAAGTGTTATGGATTCATCATGGAGTTGAAGAAGCGACTTGGGAACCAGAGGAGTCAATGAAAGCTCAGTATCCGCAGTTATTCAGTTCAGGTGAGAATTTCGAGGACGAAATTCTTATTAGTGGGGGAGAGTTGTCACACCCCATTTGCCCCCTAATAGATTGAGCCTGTCTGTCTGCCTGTCTGTTTGTCTGTCTGTCTGTCTGTATGTGTAAGCATTCGCATGTGTTCAGCATTTCATAAGGGTATTTTAGTAAAATGTATGTTTTTGGGTTTTATTATTATGGGGGTACATACATGGCATTAGTGTGTTTATTAAGTGAGAAATACTTGGGTGTGTGTGTTTATGCCATTGTAGGGTACTTTAATTATAAGTGCATTAGGTGTGTGTGATGTATGTGGAATTTAAGTGTGAGTGGTTAACTCCACCAATAAGAAATGGACACTTACTTAGGGTAAAGAAAAGAAAAAGAAAAAGGAAAGAAAGAAAAGGAATTGGTAGATTCACGTTCTTTCTTCACTGGTCTTCTTCTTTTTCCTTTCCTTTTCCCTAAGGGCTCTTGTGTGTAGATTCAAGATTTTATTGGTGAAGTTAATCTCTCTTGGCATTCCCTAGCTTGGTAAGTGCATATCCTTGTCTTTATCTTGCTGTAATTCTGCATCTTCTTCTTTAGGTTGAGTTTTAATTTAGGGTTGCATGTTGATGTTCATTACTGTGTTTGTGTTCTAGCTGAGGCTACACGCGATCCCAAAGGCAAAGAGGTTGCTGGGAGCAGTGGGACTAAGTGTTAGAAGCTTAGAATCCAGGTTTGGGAGTGTTTATTTGTGAAATTGTGTGATTTTGAATTTACTGTAAAATTCTAGGGTTTATGTTCTTGTAAGTTTGAATGCATATGTTCTTGATTTGATTTGGTTAATTATTGGATGAATTGAGTTGTATAATTGTTGCCTATGTTGTTTGAGATGATTTCTGGAAGGTAAAAACAGGTTTGTATGGTTTTAAATCAAATTGGGATTGAATTCTTTGTTCTGGAAATTCTGGAAAATCGAAGTACTGTTGAAGTTCTCTTTGTCGCGTGACTCGCTACGAAAGAAGGCAAGTCACGAGACGTGACCCTCGGTCACGTCGTGACCTGCCTGCTGAGAAGCCAGTCGCGTGACCAGCTGAAGAACAAGCAAGTCACGGGACGTGACCCTCGGTCACGTCGTGCGACCTGCGAAGACGAGGCGTGATCTGCTAGATCACGCAACGTGATCTGCGAGGGAGTAGCATGTCACGAGACGTGACGTCCAGTCACGCCGTGACCTGCGAGGGCGTTGCGTGATTTGCGAAGATCACGCAACGTGATCGGCGAGGAACAAGCAAGTCACGTCGCGTGACCTGCCTGTTGGGAAGGCCAGTCACGCCTCGTGACTAGCCAATCTCACCCGTTTCTCCGTTCAGCTTGTTTTTCTGAAATTTCCGAGTTTTTAACTCAAAAATGAATTTGGTATTTCTTCTGAATGGACTTTACTGTTGTATGATGCATGTCTAACTGGTTGATGCTTGGATATGCGTAATACCATGATTTTCTGATGAATTATATTCCGTACTCTGAAATGTGATTTGAATGTCGCATAACCTGCTAGAGTCGAGTAAGTGGATAGTTAGGCATGCCTAATAGAGTCTGTTAGCTGCAGCCCAGAGTTCTATTTGGACCCCGATCAGGTCCCCGTTTGGTTCCTCGCGAACCCTTTTCTGTATTGGATCTTGTTTAAGGTCCCTTTTGAAAATATCTGTGAAAGTTAAAGTAAAATGGTTTAATCGGTTCGTACCCGTAATGTACTGTCTGTAATCGGCTCGTACCCGGAAAGTACTGTCTGTACACTCGTTATCCACTATCTAGAGTCAGCAGGTGTTCTTTAAATGTTTATTTGAACTGCTTGATCTGATTTGGCTATAAAAGGATTATCTGAATGAGTATATCAATGTATTGTATTTTGGATTATTTTTGAATGAATATGATTATGAAATACTTATTGTATGGCTTTATTACATGAGCATGTTTGTATGGATTATGTTATAGCCTTTGCATTCTGCCATTGTGAATGTGTTATGCCTTGACGACCATTGTGAATGGCCGTCCATTATTTATGTGTGTTTCCCCACTAAGCGTTTATCGCTTAGCACGGTGTTTTTACCCGTGCAGGTGCGGAAGGAGTTTTGCTTTGAGGGAGTCGCCGTCATCAAGCCAACACAGAAGGGTTTTAGTGTAGGGCTCATTTTTGTATTAGTGATAATTCTTTTTGTAGAGAACTCTCTGTATCAGTTTTGTTTCTGCTTCCGCATTTGTAATTATATTTTGGATATGTAATATTATTTTGTTTCAGCTAGTTGATCAGATCATTATTGTAATAGTTTATTATAGTAATGCATGATCAGCTTTTGCTTTCTGCATGTAAAGTTTTTATTTATTCTGTGTTTCTGAATGTATGTTATGAAGGAATGTATGTTTTGCTTGGCTATTGTTTGGTGACACCTTGACTCATACGGCATCTCACTCCTTATCGGATGGGATCGCCTACGTATGGGAAGGGGGTGTTACATAAAACCCCAACTTACCTCTTCAAATCAGTCTCTAAATCTTCCCAATCTACTCCAGCACACACACACAACGAGGGAGTGGAGGGCAAGAAACGTGAAGAGAAAAAGAAAAGAAAATAGGAAGAGGAGGAGAAGAGAGGGCAGGGAAACGTAATCTGCCTTCCCTCTCTCTTTTTTTTTCCTTTTTCTTGTTTTCACATTAATTGCACACACCCACCAAGCCACATGGCAGCCTCCTAATGGTCCAATATTAAAATATCTTGTTCTATTATTCTTAGGTCCTTAGGCAATTCCCTTTCTGTCCTTGGCAAGTTACACTTCACTCACTAACACAATTCCTTCCTTAATAACTTAAATTATCTTTTCAATTGGGTCCTCAAAAAGTCAAATTGCACATGCACAAATTACCAAATTACCCTTGAAATCCCGACTTGGCATACACATTCCGACTAGGCCCGATTTGGGGTGTGACACACCACATGAGCCAGCATGTGTTTCTTCCATCACCTTTTTAGCCTCATTTTCCTTCGAATAATCTAGTTGGATACCATCGCTTGTTGCTTTTACAACACCTTATCTACATTAATGAACTAAGTGGATAACTTTTTGATCATTCTTTGGTCCTTCTCTGTGGCATTTTCTAGGAACACTGACCATTCCAAATAGTTCTAGATGTCATAAAACCATGATTTCCCATCATTTTCCCCAATGCTCATCACTTGTTCACTTTCAAAGCAAGGCCTAGTCGAGCTGGTGATCACCATAGGTCTCATAGCTACCCATTCTAGGTTGTCCCACATCGATACCAATGTTACCAAAGCATCTATCAACTGGTTCTTATCTCAAGGCACATTCCAGAACGTGCACATTGGAAACCGACTGCTTAATTTTTTAAGGTATTCAACATAAGACACCAGCCACACCTCCTTGATGGACCATTCTTCCTTTCCTTGATGGGCTACCAGAGATAAATACCCAAACACTTCGACTGTGCCTGCCGCTAAGGCTATCAGTGCTTCCAACCTATAGATGCATGCTTCATACTCCATCCTATTATTGGTCGCCTTATATCACAATTTCTTACCTAGAGGAAGTGTCTTAGTGTGATGAGAATAATTCCTACCCTAGCTCCCTTATTGTTGGTGGCTTCATCAAAGAACATCTACCAGCCTTACACCATTATTGTTGTGATATTTTCCTATAGAAATTTATGGTCAATCTGATCCCCTTCTAAAGGTCGGTCAAGTAAGAACTCAGCATCTGTTTGACCCTTGATGGTCTTTTTTGTAATGTACTCCACTTCAAATTCCTATAATAGTAGAAGCCATCTTTCTATTTTCCCTAACAAAGACGACGCTAACTGAAGGTACTTGAGGGGGTTATGTTTATTTGAGGCCCATACCATTACTAGAAAAATCTTCTCCATATCTACATATTTGGCCTCATTTAGAAGAAACTTTTTGCTCAGGTAATAATTAATGAATTCTACCCTAAATTCGCCTTCTTAAGCTAGTATAGTGCCCACATAACTCTAATCTACAGCCAGGTATAGAATCAAAGGATTCACTGGTCGAGGTAACTAAAGGATAGGAGGATGTAAAAGATATTATTTGATTGTGTCGAAAGCCTTCTGGTAGTAATCATCCTACTTAATCGGTTGATCTTTCCTCAAAAGTTTAAGATTGGCTCACACATGGAAGTGAGCTTGGCAAAAAATTGACTTATGTATTGAATTTATCCTAAGAACCTTTGGATCTCCTTTTCTTTTTTAGGCACTAGCATTTCCCTGATGGCCTTAACCTTGCTGGATCCAATTCAATCTCTCATTGGCTAATGATATGGCCCAGTAACTTCATTGAGGTGACCCCAAATACACACTTCTTTGGGTTAAGGCAGAATTGTTTTTATCGATACTTTGGAATAATTTCTCTAATACTTCAAAGTGACCTTCCCTCATTTTAGACTTAATCATTATATTATCAATATACACCTCAACTTCTTATGGATTAGGTTACTAAAGATCTCGGTGGCCATCCTTTGACAAGTTGCCCTAGCATTCTTTAAACTAAATGACATTACCTTATAAGCGTAGATGCTCTATTCTGTGGCAAAGGTTGTCTTGATTCAGTCCATAATCTTTTTAAAAATCCAGTTGTACCTTACATACCCATCCATAAAGATGTACATCATACACATAGCAACGTTATGAACTAGTAGGTCTATGTGTAGAAGCAAAAAGTAATCTTTGGGGCAAGCCTTGTTCAGGTCCCGGTAATCTACACACATATGTACTTTCCCGTCCTTTTTAGCTATAGGAACTATATTGGCTAATCCGGTAGGATACTAAACTTCCACTAAGAACTTAGCCACAATCTATCTACATATCTCTTCTTTCGCCTTTTCTACCCATTCTGGCTTGAGCCTTCAAAGTTTCTACTTAACTAGCTTGCTCTTTAGGTAGGTTAGAATGGCATATTGAATAAAATCTTGATCTATTCCCGGCACATCCTCATAGGTCCAGGCAAAGACTCTTTAGTATTTTTTTTAGATTTTCTCAAATTTTAACCAATTATTAAGAGTCACATCAAATGCAAAAAAGATCTCTTTAGGGTTATCCTATGTTCCAAGATTAAATAGAGTAGTGTTTGTTTGAATTAATGTCAAATACGTCATACAGTCATGATTATTGTCATGCATGATTTAGTTAGGTGAGACGTCGCATAAATAAACAAAGTCATTCATCTTATTTACATATTTAGAAAAAGATGCATTAGTTTCAAACATGTCTGGAACATAAATTACATCAGCAAAAGAATCATTATCTAAATCTACAGCGACTGATGCAGCAGTAGATGCTTCGCCTTTCTCGACCATTGGTACAAGTTGTGGTAGTTCTTCTTGGGATCTTTTGATTCTAGAACCATCTTCTCTTTCCCCTTTTCCTTGATGACTAATAATTTCCAGTGTCATCACCTCTTTGTGGTCAAACCAAGTCGAAGTTTGATAGCTTGATCATAATCTCTTTATCCCAAACAGGTACTGACTTGATGGTCTCGGTGACCTAATCAAAGATGTCATCAAATATCTCAAAGCCGGGACTTTGCCATTGACTATTATAGGCTTGACTTCCCTACAATACATGCACTCCTGAAAAAGCAGGCACAAAGCTTTCTATAATGTAGGGGATACCGAGGGGTTTCTACTTGGTCTTTCCCTTAGCATTATCTACTTTATAACCTAAGCCCTTACTATCTTTTTGACCCACTAGAATAGGTAGCTCGGATTTATAAAAAATTTGTTACCCCAAACCCATTGATGTTAACAATCAATTCTCAGGAATAATAAAACAAAGTGATGGATTAGTAAGAATAGATTTTTCACCAGAAATTTATCAATTTGTTTCTGTAACAACCCGACAAGTACCCTAGAAGGATTTGTGCATATTAAGGATGAGTGGTGACCAACGTTATGCAAGTTGAAGTGTTAGATATGTCAAATGGACAATTTGAGAATGAATGTAAAAGTTTCAGCAAGTGCAGCCTATAGTAAAATTGTGAAGCATAAAATTAGGACTTGATTGAAGGAATAAATTAATTATATGGGCCAATGTAAAGATGTAAAAAGTTATATGCCAAATGCAAGAATAATTAAGAGTGGAAGGTTTAATAAGGAAGTTTGACATAAAAATCTAGAGTAGACCAATAGCAAAGTGACTGTGGCAAGGGGATAGGTTTTGGTGGGAGAGGTATAAGAGAGAGAGAGAGAACGTGAGAGAGGGGAGGAAAAAAATCTGCTCTCCTCTCATCCCATTCTCCTCTTCCTCTTCCTCTTCTTCTTCTTCTTCTTCTTCTTCTTCTTCTTCTTCTTCTTCTTCTTCTTCTTCTTCTTCTTTCTTGTTTTAATTTATCCCCTAGTTGCTGTAATTTTTAGATGATCTACTAAATTCAAGGGTTGATCAAGTAAGTAATTGGTTCCTTCCTTCTTCTTTCCTTATTCATGAGTAAAGGTTATTTATGATCTAGGTTAATCTTTGAATTTTGGGTGGTTTTTTGTGTATTTTGATGAGGTAATTGGATGACTGTGAGTGTGGAAGAGTTTGGGATAAAAGAAGTGCAACATTTAAGCTTTTAGAAGCAAAGGAGATGAGGTTTGGGATTTTGTTATTTGATTTAGGGTTTTGATTTAATGTTCTGGAAATTTATGGGGATAAAGTTGTTTGAGTATGTTTAAATGCTATGGGTTTTGACTTACTTATGTTGATATGCTTTGAATGTGGTATATTGGGTCAAAATGTGTAATTAATTGAAGGTTAGAAGCAAATTTCTGGTTTTATTAAATGAGGGATTTTGATTATGTTTATTGCATGAAGTAAGTGTATTTATTGGTATAAAAGTTGGATTTTATGTTATTTATGATGATTTGAATGTTTGATTTGAGTTGTGTTGAATTTTGGTTTAAGTTTGGGGAGTGTATAACATGAATTTTCTGGGTTTTTGATGAGTCACACGGCAGTAAGGAAAGCCTTACCACCATGTGATCGTATTTCTGGGTAGAGTCTTACTTGCTCGTGGGTTTACATGGGGGTGTGGATTTGCCATACCGCCGTGTACTTCTATTCTATTCTGAAGAATTGCTTTGGTGCATTTTTACACGGCAGTAAGGTTTAGTCATACCGCCGTGTTAATGCATTCTGTTTCGGATGGGGTTTTGCTCGAAAGGCTACACGGCGCTAAGTTTTTTCCTTACCACCTTGTGAAAGGCCTGACAAAGCGGTAAGCTTTGGTTATACCGCCGTGTAAAAGTCCCTGCTTTAAAATTGAGAATTTTTGAATGTTGTCTTATATGCCTAGTTCGAATACATTTTTACTTTTAGTCTTTATCTATTTGAGTTATCATCTAATAAAAGATATCGAATTGAAACATTTACCTTCTTGGGATATGTTTAATTTCTTGTGTGATAAGTATGAGATATTGTTTAATGATTAATATGTAATTAGAGCTAACGATATGCATGTTTATTAATGTATGAACCCACATGAAAATACAAAATATTATAAGTATTATATGATGAAGTTAAAATGTATAGCCTGCATAGTCGGTCATTGATAGATAAGCATGCCTATATAGGTCTGATGCTGTAGCCCTTTGTTCTATTCTGGACCCTGATCAGGTCCCCGTTTGGATTCTCGCGATCCCCAATGTGTACGGATCTTGTTTAAGATCCCCAATGTGAAAATGTTTTGAATGAGAAAATGAAAGATGTTGCTTTTCGATTGTACCCTCGGGTACCCCCAATGTGTTCTGTATACTCGCTTATCCACCCTCTTGACTTAGCAGGCAATTAAATGAATTGATAAGTTCTGTGATAACATGCAAAGAGTTATGTGAATAAACTATTTGAAAGTGTTTGTTGAAATGATAAGCTTGTGTTTCACACACTAAAGTGTTCTTGATCCTTTATGGACTCGAATGTGGAATTGTGTGGTATCTTCGGATACCTAAATGGTTTTGTATCTGAATCTAATGTCAGTTAATCGAAAAGAGATGTAATCGATAATGTTTTTCCAATAAGTGTGTAGGAATGAATATTGACCGTGTAAGAATTCGTATATGGATTGTACATGTTATAAATCTGTTCAAAAGCTATGGGTATGATTGTCTGTATGAAGTCTTTGTAAAGAATTATTAAAATATTTGATATGCATATTTGTTATGGTTGAATAATAAGTGAATGAATTCTATAAATATATTCGTTTACATGTTGAATTGAGAACACATGTATGTTATGTAATTGCTTGTCATCTGAACATGAGATTCATCCGATCGGTACCTTCTCAATATAGACACATGGAAGACATCATGAAGCTTAGCTAAAGCAGGAGGCAATGCCAACCGATAAGCCACTGAGCCCACTCTATCTAACACTTCATATGGTCCAATGAACCTCGGACTCAATTTCCCTTTCTTGCCAAACCTCACTACCTTCCTCCAAGGAGACACTTTTAAAAACACTTTGTCACCTATTTCAAATACAATGTCCCTTCTTTTCAAATCCGCATAAGACTTCTGTCTGTCACTGGCTGCTGTATAAGTAGTTTTACTTCTCTTCTGTAACTCATACCAATTCTGGTCCAACAATTCTGTGTTCACCCAATTCTATCCAGCAAATCGGTGTATGACACTTCCTTCCATATAAGACTTCATATGGTGCCATGCCAACACTTGTCTAATAACTGTTGTTATAAGCAAATTCCATGAGTGGAAGATACTTATCCCAACTCTTCTAGAAGTCCAGAACATATGCTCGCATTAAATCTTCCAATAGTTGAATAACCCTTTCCGATTGTCCATCGGTCTGCAGATGAAACGCAGTACTGAAGTTCAACTTCGTACACAATGCAGCCTATAAACTCTTCCAAAACTTGGAAGTAAATCTTGGATCTCTATCCAAGACTATCGATAAGGTTACACCATGCAATCGAACAATCTCCTTCACATACAATTCGGCTAACCGATCCACGGAATAATCCATTCGAATCGGTATAAAGTGAGCTGACTTAGAAAATCTATCCACTATTACCCATACCGCATCCTGTTGCCTTGAAGTCAGAGGCAGTCCAGAAACAAAATCCATGGTAATATTGTCCCATTTCCATTATGGAAAGGAAAGAGGATTCAATAACCCATGTGGAACTTGATGTTCCGCCTTCACTTGCTGACATGTCAAACATTTAAACACATAGTCTACAATGTCCTTCTTCATCCCTAGCCACCAATACAGTTGCTTCAAATCCTGATACATTTTGCTCCCGCCTGGATGCATAGTAAAAATAGTATTATGGGCCTCATACATCACTCTTTTCTTCAACTCTTTCTCACTCGCAACACATACTCGATTCTTATAAAGAAATATTCCATCTTCACCCACTAAACAGTCAGTCTTGTCACCACTTTTAATTGACTGCCAAATCTGCTGCAATCTAGGATCATTTCTTTATGCAGCTATCAATTCATCTTTTAGTACCGGTCTGGCTTTCAACTGAACTAACAATGCTCCATCCATAGTAAACCTCCACTTTACTTGCCTTAACTGCAGAGCCAAGATAGACTTCCTGCTCAATGCATCTGCCATAACGTTAGCTTTACCCGGGTGGTAGTCCACAATGCAGTCATAATCTTTAAACATTTCAAGCCATCTATGCTATCTCAAGTTCAATTCTTTCTGTGTTAACAAATACTTCAAACTTTTATGATTAGTTTATATTTTACACTTCTCACCATACAAGTAATGTCGCCAAATCTTTAAAGCGAACACTACTGCTGCCAATTCTAGATCATGCGTCGGGTAATTCTGCTCATGCGGTTTCAATTGCCTGGAAGCATATGCTACTACCTTCCCATCTTGCATTAACACACACCCCAAACCTATTGCTAAAGCATCACTATACAAAACATATTCTTTGCAAGAGACAGGCTGTGTGAGAACCGGTGCTTCCACTAACATCCTCTTTAGTTGATCAAAGCTCGCCTGACACTTTTTAACCATTCAAATTCAACTCTTTTTCGAAGCAACCTCGTCAATGGCGAAGCTATCACTGAAAACCCTTTCACAAATATTCTGTAATACCCAACCAACCCTAGGAAACTGCGAATTTCAAGCACATTCCTAGGTGGCTTCTAATTCACAACTGCTTCAATCTAAGCCGGATCCACCTTAATACCCTCAGAATATATCACATGGCCCAGAAAAGATACTTCTCGTAGCCAGAACTCACACTTACTTAATTTAGCATACAACTGATGTTCCCGTAATGTCTAAAGCACAATTCTCAAGTGCTGCTCATGCTCTTCCTCATTCTTTGAGTACACCAATATGTCATCTATAAACACAACCACAAATTGATCTAAGTATGGCTTGAACACTCTATTCATTAAGTCCATGAATACAGCAGGCGCATTAGTAAACCCGAATGGCATTACTAAGAATTCATAATGTCCATATCTAGTTCTGAATGTAGTCTTGGGTACATCCTCTCTCTTCACTTGTAACTGATAATACCCAGACCGTAAGTCTATCTAAACACACCTACTCCTCTCAATTAATCAAACAAGTCCTCAATTCTTGGTTGGGGGTACCGATTCTTTACTGTAACTTTGTTCAGCTGCCGATAATCAATACACATCCTCATAGTCCCATCTTTCTTCTTGACAAATAGAATTGGTGCTCCCCAATGAGACACACTAGGCCTTATGAAACCTCTGTCCAATAATTCCTGCAACTGAGCTTTTTGCTCCTTGAATTCAGTCGGAGCCATTCTGTAAGGCTCTTTAGACACTAGCACTGTTCCAGGCATAACATCAATAGACAGTTCAACCTCCCTTACTAGTGGCACACCACTCAGTTCTTCCGGAAACACATTAAGAAACTCCCGTACTATGGGTATATCCTGAATCCGTACTTGCTCTCTTTTAGAATCTAACACAAGAGCCAAGTAGGCCTCACATCCCTTCCTCAAACATCGGTATGCTTGCATTGTCGATATCACATTCACAAGAGGATTCGCACTAACTCCCCGCACTAACACTTTACTTCCCTTACAATCACGGAGTACTACTCTTTTCCTCTTACAGTCAACTACCGCATTATATTTACCTAGCCAATCCATACCCAGTATTAGATCAAACTCATCAAAAGGTAACTCAATCAAATCAACTGGAAACACACTCTCCTGAACTACCAATGAACAACCCCCATACACTTTATTCACATTCACATTATTTCCCAAAGGACTTGATACACATATATCATATTTCAAACATTTAGCATCAGGCATTCTATCACATGTCATTTTAGAACACACATACGAATGAGTTGATCCAAGGTCAATTAATGCAAACATTTCTACATCATAGAGTAGAAAAGTACCTACTATAACTTCAGGTGCGTTCTGCTCCTATTGAGCCTTCATGGCATAAGGCCAAGGTGGTGCCATAGTAGGCCTGTCCATTGTTTCTGAATCAGCTGGACCTCTGGACTGGCCACCTCTGCCTCATCCTTTTCCTCTTCCTTTATTAGCCGATGGCAAATTAGAACCACCACTACTCTGTTCTTGCTGATTTCCAGTTACCTCATAAGCTTTTGGACAGTTTGCTAAGAAATGCTCGATACTTCCACACCTAAAACATGCACCGGTCACTTTCCAGCATTCCCCTCTATGTCTTTTGCCACAATGGGGACACTCATGCACTTCATTCTTGGTACCAGATGTACCTCTACCAGATCCAGATAGAGAAGGTGCTCCTCGCTTCTTACCCCTTGCTGCTGAACTAAACACATATAGACCCACCTCGATTGCAATTCTGTGTCTACATCCTTTCTCTTTGTACTTCCAGTGACCTCTCCTCTTGCATGACGGTTTGAACTATCCGATAGTAACTTACATTATGCTCGATATTCAGTGAGATCAATAGTGCTTTAATCTCTTCAATGAACCCCTCTTCAAACTGCTGACACCTGAACTACTCAGTCCGAACACCTTGCGGTGCATATTTAGTCAGTCGGCAAAACTCCTTCTCATACTCCACCACAGACATAGTTCTTTACTTTAAATTCAGAAATTGCTTCCAATTTGCCTCCTTGTACGCCTTGGTTACAAACTTATTCCGAAATTCCTTTTCAAAGAATCCCCAAGTGATTGGATCCGTGAGGATTGGATGCTGCAGAACTAATTTCCACCAATCATATGCTGCACCCTAAAGCAGCGATACTACACACTCAACTCGTTGGTCCGGGGGACATCTTATTTCTCCCAGCACTCTTTGTACCCTCTTTATCTAGTATTCTGCCTTTTCCGACTCATCCAATCTTGTACCATGAAACTCTTCTGCTCCATGCTTCCGTAAAGATTCTACTGGAGCTTTCGGTGCTGTCATTCGATCCAGCACCCTTGCCATATCTTGTGGCATCTTTCGTAAGGCCTCCATTGGAACTATTGGAACCTTATTGCCATAACTGACTGGCCTTGACTGACTAGACCCTGTCACCTCTACTTCTCGGGGATTAAAACTTTCGGTTGTTTCCTCTCTTGAGTGGTGACTAGGGTTGTCACTAGGATCCATCGATCTACACAATTTAAACAAGGACATCCGCATTAGGTCAACACTACTATACACATCCTAGCTACCCAGTTACCCAGAAAAGACTAAACCTAGGCTCTAATACCACAACTTGTAACGCCTAATTCCTGACCACAAGATTAGCTCCACTAATGCAGTCAAAAACGACTGCTACACAGACACACATGCATGCTTTACTATCAAAATTTCATGCCAACACTCTGAAAAATAAAAATTTCATCAAATATACATTCTCATGCATCATATGTCATAGGTTCTCACGCTTTCCAACATACACACATACTTACATATATACACAAGCACTCATTAAGATTACAATACTTAGTTATAATAGCTTTACATATTTTAAAATGTCTTACATAACTAGTACAAACACGTTGATACCCCCAAAACCTACACTAAAGTAGTAGTCCTAGTGTTGACCGCTGTTAACGCGAATTTGTCCTTCCAAAATCACCTTGCGATCGAACCTACACGGATAAGAAAAGAAACCCGTACTAAGCGATACGCTTAGTGGGGAACACATACATAGTGTATACATAAACACAACATTAATATTATATATGCATCATGTTAAGGTTCAAGCCTAAGTCAACAAGTCTAGAACATTTATATATCATTATATTCATAGCATTGTTACTAATTCACATTTTCATAGAGCATGCATTTGCTTGGTGTATACATAATACTTAATCACATGATTGAATAGCTTACATAGGTTTTGCATAAATTCATAAAGTATAAAGCATTCACACATACCAACTTAACAGCTAGGATTATCTTTATCTTTTATACTTAGGTTTGCCTGCAATTCAAAGACGTGGACAACAGGTATCGCATTGGTACCCCTGAGGTACTATAATTTCAGTGTATCCGTGGATACACACACTCGCATTGGTACCCTAAGGTACAATAACTTTAATAGAATTAACATTCCACATTAAACAATCTAATAAGGATTTAACTCGGATTGTGATTCCACAGGAATCGGACGCATTGGGCTGTAGCACTTTGACCCTATAGGCATGCCTATCTATCAACTACTTGACTCGTAGGCTAAAGTTGATTAATTTCATTATTGATTTCATAGTTGCTAATCCCAATAGCACATACATAAACCAACACTAAGTTCTCCTCTTTGTATACTTACAAAGCATTAACAAGTCCATATTACTCTTTTACACATCACGTAACACCTAGACAACTTGCAATTAAATCATTAACTAACAAGTAATTGAATTCATTAATCATCTTACAAATATGTATATTTGCTTCATATAACCTTGGTATCACACTCATATAAAATGCCAACAAGTTTGGCTAAAAGCCACACAATTAATAATCAAAATTAAATTAGGGTCTGTGACGCGCGCCGAACCTCGCGGTCTCCCGAAAGCCCGCTTTAGGGTGATCAGGAGAGGTTCATAAAACTTGTAAGGTATTTACAAGCTGCGTCTATTCTGGGCAACAAAGAGGTTTCTTGGAGTCGCCACCCAATAGAACATTGGGAAGGGTCATCTAGCCTCATCGAGCCTAAGACGGCGCGTACATATCCATCTTGGGCTAGCCAGAGGGATCTTGGAGGCCTCATCCTCTACCCCCCTGGAGCCTAGGATTGTGTATTTAAGCCTTTTGGTGGGACTCAAGAGGTGTCTTGGAAGTCCTAGACCTCTCGCCTCATTGAGCCCCAAAGACCAGAGTGAGTTCGGGACTTCTCATTTATTTATACCTTGATCAATATTATTATTGAGTTTTGAGTTTATTATTTCATCGACTTTCCACATGATGCAATTTAAATTAAAGGCGCAATCATTCATATCAAAATCGGTAAATGGAAGATAAATCCAAAAATAAAACATTAAAAAATATTATAATAACACTAGGAGCGGAATACAACTCCCATTTATAAATGAAATGCAAATCAAGCATAAATCGGGGTATTCATTGATGATGAGGACATTGATCCTCGCATACATATTTATTATGAAACAGTTATTGGTGTGATGATTTATTTGAGTACGAAAAACTAGGACATTGGTCCCATTTTCTATTTAGAGAAAATGCCAGGTTAATTAATAGAAAGCTTTTGGTCTTTTTTACTTCAACGATATTAAAACCATTTTCATAATAACATGAATAAAAGGTAAAGGTAAAGAAGGAACCCGAATAAAAGTCCTCGGACTGGCGCAATCACCATCTTTCATGACTCCAACTCCAAATGGTCAGAAAATAACTCACAAGGATAAACATGTTAGCATAAAAAAACGTGAATAAAATAAAAATAAAAATTAAAGAACGAGAGAACCCTAACAGAAATAGGTTAAAAGATAGAATTTTATGAATCAAAAACGTGAAAGCCTGCCTAGGGACGGCCTCCTGTACCGTGCCATAGGCCGTCCCTAGTAAGGGAAAACAAGTAAAAAAAGACCTTTTAGCTCTTTTGTAAAAGGATGATAAAATACGTAAAAAATCAATGTGAATCAAATTAAATTACACAAATGTTAGTCCATAATGTTTACCCTCGGACTTTTACCTTTTAGGGTGATTGTCGGATGATTTCGTCCCCGTATGCTTCACAAAGATCGAGTAAGAATCAGATCAAAGAAAGAAAATTTATGTTATTCTTTCCTTAAAAATTTGATAGTAATCGAGTGTTCGAATTAGTTATATTGATGGAAACGAATGAATTTCGTTACCTCAAATTGACTTAATTCGCAAGAAAAATTGGAAGAAATCAATTAATTGGAAAAAATTTATCAAAATAAAATTCTGCAAATAAAGCAGAGATTTTATAAGCTTTTGAGTAAATTGCTCATAGAAACTTTTCTAAAAACCAATTGCCCAAAAATATTTGATAGCTTTTTTTTTCAAAATAAATTGCTCTAAAATTTCCCTCTTTTCTCACCAAAATTCCCAAATTTTCTCCCCAAATTTTCTCTCCAAATTTTCTAACCCAATTTTCCAACCCCAAAATTGAAATTTGATCCTCTATTTATAGGATTTTAGGGGATAATTAAGATAAGCCTCCATCTAAAGTTTAAATTTTAAAAGGACTTTAAAATTCAAATCTTAGATAAATCCTATCCTCCATTTGAAAGAAAACTGATCAGATTTCATCCAATCCGGTGTGATCCGGTCAGTTACCGTACCGACGGGCTTTCCTGCATATACCAACGGTCGTCCCTACTAAGGGCATATGGGGAAAACTGACTAGGGACGAGGCGCGATACTAGGGACGGGCGTCCCTACATCGCCACGTGTCTGCCCCCACTACGCACAGAGACGGGGATCACCCCAAGTGGGGACGAGCATCCCTACACAGACAGGCATCCCGTCTGTGGAGTAAAACTCCCAATTTTACCCAAAATTTATCCAATTCGTTCAAAACTCCATGCAATAGAAAAAAAGATTTTAATCCTTGCGAAACCGAAAGACGAAAACCTCCGAATTTCATCCCCTTATCCGAAAACCGACATTAATTTCTTCATCGGGTAACTCTGATCTGGACTGCCTCAAGACCCGGTGTCTACAGTTGCCCCCAATTTTGGGGAAACTAGCGCACTAGTGCCTAGATGAGCCAAAATTCAGAGAAGAAAGGAAAGAGACGCATACCTGAGGCAGTCCTTACCTTTTCGCCGGGGAAGTGGCAATGCGTCGAGTCGGTTCTGGACTTACAAAACGCGAGGTTTGCTCTTCTGAGCTGCACCGAGTCTTCTTCGGACTGTATAAAGTGCAATAATTGGCTCTCCTGAGCTGCACCGAGTCTTCTTCGGACTGTACAAAGTGCAATGATGGGCTCTCCTGAGCTGCATCGAGTCTTCTTTGGACTGTACAAAGTGCAATGATGGGCTCTTTTGAGCTGCATCGAGTCTTCTTCGGACTGTACAAAGTGCAATGATGGGCTCTTTTGAGCTGCACCGAGTCTTCTTCGGACTGTACAAAGTGCGGATTGCTCTCTTGAGCTGCACCGAGTTTGCTTCGGACTGTACAAAGTGCAATGATGGGCTCTTCTAAGCTGCACCGAGTCTTCTTCGGACTGTACAAAGTGCAGATTGTTCTCTTGAGCTGCACCGAGTTTGCTCCAACTTACAAAGTGTGGATTGCTCTCCTGAGCTGCACTGAGTTTGCTCCAACTTACAAAGTGCAGATCAATCTATCGCGTGCGCCTCGCTGTCCTCGTCTTGGTATACGTGGTGACTAATCTGTCCCGCTAGCCTCATCTCATCCCCATTCGGCTAGTATATTATCTGATCTGTCGACCATCCTTAGATCGGTATGGTGAACCATTCGTTGCTTTCTTTGCTGGCGCTTATCCTAGACCTTTTCTTTTTACTACAACAAGGGCAAAGCAAATGTACAGGGCATATAAAAGACGCATACCTATGGCAGTACATACCTGTTGGGCCCGATGTCAAAGTGTGCCCTCGAAGGATGTTTGGTTGTTCCCCATTTTCTTGATTGCACTTATTGTGACATGCCAGATATCGATTCCTCTATCATCTCTAATGCAGCCTCCCTTTTAAAAAGACATGCATACTTCTCAAGAGGGTGAGAGAATTTGATGTTGAGCGTCCGGGGTGGAAAAAATATTTGACCTTTCTCAAAGGAAAATTATATTGGAGGTTTTGTTGCTTGCCTGCAGGCGAATGATTTTTCTATTTCATTTTCGTTTTTTTTTTCTTTGCGTTTTCACATTTTTGGACGCGTTTGGACTTTACAGTGTATTGGACTTTCAAGGCCTTGAAAATATCTTCTCTTTTTTTTTTTTTGTGATGTTTTGTTTGAGAATTTGTTTTTGTTATTTTGCTTTGAGAGTTTGTATTCTTTGTACATTTGAATTGGTTTGAGATTTTGTACATTTGAATTTGGCTTTTGTACACTTTGTGTGATGTGTGTGAGCGTATATCTTATGACAGGGAAACTTACCTGATTGCCCTCGGCATGGCATGTATGAGTCTGACAATGTTAGGCTGAACTCATCTCTTGAATCATCTTTAAACATGAGGTCTATTCAGACCCCTCATCTGAGCCATGTACATATACAAAACACTGTGCACGTGTGAGGAATCATGTGTGTGAAATATACATACATTTGAATCCGAATTGTGTGAGGTGTGTTAGCATACATCTTATGACAGAAAAACTTACCTGTTCGCTCGCGGCATGGTGCGCATGGAGAGGCTTATTCTTTTCCCTCTTAGGAGCAGATCCTTGAGATTCTTCTCTTGTGAGGACTTCATCTTGATCTGATTGTTTGGCGTGGATGAGCACCGATACAGATTCAAAACTGTACCTTGGCTCACTTTTGCGTCTGATTTGCCTCCGGCTATGTATGGATAGTTCGGCTTCTCAAAGGATCTAATTTTCTATAGATTTGTGTGATTCCGGATTGCCCTGAGCATGGTGTGTCCGATAGGCTTGTCCTTCTGGGCATTCCACCCCTACACATATGCACCTGATTTTATGCTGGATACAGTGGCCGATAATGTTGAGCTGAACCTATACCTTGGATCACCCTTGCTCATGAGGTCTATTCGGACACTTCCCTCTAAGTCATGTACACAACAACATATACAAAAGATTGTGTGTGCGTATGGAATAATGTGTGTGAAATATACATACAAAACTATATACAGAAACACGTGCAAATGATTTATATACAAGAATTGTGTGTGCATTTCTACACGCGTAAAAGACTGAATGCACGTGACATGTATGTGATATGAAAAAATGAATAGACCACATCCCAGGTGGTTAAGGGATTCATTGAAGGTGCTGCTCGGCTGCTCACATTGTTTGATACCCGCGAGGATTTAGAAAAGCGTTGTCTTGGCTTTAAGAACTCTGACCCATAATCCTTTTAAAGAGAACTGACTCGTGCGCATCTTTGCCCCCCGGTCAATGAGGATTTTGCCCCCAGGACTCTGAATCAAGATCTACATTATGCATTATCTGCCTAAAGGTGAATTATTAGAGGTAATGCCGTCTTATCGCTCCAGGCTTCAAAAGTCATTGTTTTAAAGGTAGTGCGTCCCTTGTGGATTTTCGCACTAGCTTTTCTTAGCGGGAAATGCGTCCCTTTAGGGATTTTCACATAACCGTATGCCTAACTTTTGCCTGGAATGGAACCAACCCACTCCAGCGGTTTTATCTTCATTTCATTTTTTTTAAGGACATACTGCCTGTTCCCAGGTTTTCACCCTGTCCTTTGGCCTAACTTTTACTTAGAGAGCCAGTCACGATTTTCATCTCTAACGGCCTTCTTCTTTCTTTTTTTTTTCTTTTTTTTTTTTAAGACTCATCTTGCCTTTCAAGTATGGCTACAAGAAAAGTCGAAGCTGCCATCAAAGCCTCTTCCTAGAGTAATCCGCAATTATTCTTTGAGCCATTTCTCTCTAAGCATCGATCGCATTCCATGGCCTCCCTTGATGAATGTGTTGCTAGATTGGGTGAAGTAGCAGATGAGGATCGGGTTCTTTAGGGCTTCATAAAGCTGCCCTTTACACTACCACCCATTGTGTTTAATAGTTCAGAGGGATTAATAACGTAGTGAGGCATCCCTATCCTTCCAAAGTGGACCTTTATCTTCGGCTTTTACCTCCATATACCATAGCCTCTGGGCAAGCTACCGGTGAAGACTATTATGCCATCTATCGGGGGTTGTTCTTTCACTCCCCCTAATGCACTCAAGAGGTGGGTGTTTAGTCTCACAGTGGATAACATTACTCATCGACTTAGACATCTGGACAATGAGAGTAATAGCAAAGCGTAGGCATTTAGATTTCATGCATTCAGCAATGAACAACATTTCTCTTTTTATAAATGAACTAGAAAATAATAAACACGTGTATTTGCAAAGATTGTGTACATTTCAATATGATTTCTCCACACATGATCATTATCTAACATCGATTCAAAATGCAAAACTATATCTAATCTCAGAGTATATCTTGTAAGCATCAAACTCCTGTCTCCTATCAGCCCTCTCGGGTTTTCTTGATTGGATATTTTCTCTCAAGCCTCTAATTTTTTACCAGGATGCCTTTTTCTGGTTTTCACCCTGACAAGGCGCCCAATTTTAGCAAGGCCGCCTTTTTTCGATTTTCGACTCACGGGGCTTTTATTCTCTTCTTTTGATTTTTTAGTCTTTAGCCATGGAACCTTTTGAGTCTGTCAACATTAATCGGTTCCTTGAATTCATTACCATCGCTATCCGATAAGATTGCAGCTCCTTTGGACAACAGCTTCTTGAGGATAAACGGTCCTTCCCAGGTTGGTCTAAACTTTCCTCTAATATCCGGTACACCTGGTCTCATCTGTTTGAACACTAAATCCCCCTCCTTCAACGGATGCTTTTTCACCTTTTTTCCAAATGATCTGGCTAGCCTTTTCTGATAGATCTGATTATGATAGTAAGCTTTCAGTCTACTCTCATCCAATAAGTTTAAATACTGTAACCTCTGTTGTGCCCATTTGGCCTCCGGAATTTTAGCTTCCATGACTACTCTCAATGATTTGAGCTCTACTTCAACTGGCAACATTGCCTATGTCCCATAAACCAGTGAATACGGTGTAGCGCCTGTAGATGTCCTCACCGTCGTTCTATAACCCCATAGTGCAAAGGGAAGCTTCTCTGCCCAGTCTTTATAGGTTTGGACCATCTTTGCTAGGATCTTCTTCACATTTTTATTGGCGGCCTCTACTACCCCGTTAGCTTGTGGTCGATAGGGAGAGGATTTATGGTGCTCGATTTTGTACTTCCCAAGAAGCTTCTTGGTTTCCCCCATGAACTGCACCCCGTTATCAGACACTATGTGATGTGGGAGGCCATATCTGCAAATCAGATTCCTTTCAATGAACCTTGCCATATCTCTTGCGTCAATCTTCTTGAAGCAATCTGCCTCTACCCATTTTGTAAAATAGTCGATTGCAACTATTATGTATCTGTGCCCGTTGGATGCCGTAGGGCGGACTTCTCCAATAATATCTATTCCCCAGGCAGCGAATGGCCAAGGTGATGTTAAGCTGTGTAGCTCTGACACTGGTAAGTGCCTTAAGTCCGCGTACTGCTGGCATAACTGGCACTGCTTCACATATTTTGAGCAATCGTTATCCATCGTAAGCCAGTAGAAGCCTTGTCTCATGATCTTCTTGGCCAATGTCAGCCCGTTCATAAGGGCTCTGCATACTCCAGCGTGTGTTTCTTCCATTACCCTCTTGGCCTCTTTCTCATCCAAACACCTCAATTGGATTCCATCAGCTTGTCGTTTGTACAACATTCCATTTATGCAGATGAACTGAGTAGACAGCTTGCGAATCATTCTCTGATCCTTTTCGGTAGCCTCCTCTGCAAATGTCGCGTTCTCCAAATAGTTCAAAATATCATAATACTTCCCATCTGCCACTTCTACCTCCATAACTGATTTGGATTCAAAGCTAGGTCTTTCAGAGCTATAGATCAAAACTGGCTTCATGACCATTCCTTCAGGGTTGTCCCACATTGATACTAACGTGGCAAGCGCATCGGCTAACTGATTCTCATCCCTCGGAACGAAATGGAATGTACATACTTCAATCTGACTGCTCAGGCCCCTCAAGCGCTGGATATATGGCATTGGCCTCTCTTCTTTTACAGCCCATTCACCTCAAATTTGGTTGACCACAAAGGAGGAATCACCGAACACCTCTACATTCTTTGCTCCTAAGGCTATTAATGCCACCAATCCAAAAATACACGCTTCATACTCAGCTTCGTTATTGGTGACCCGGAACCTCAACTTCTTCGCCAAAGGAAGCTTTTTATCGTCCGGGGTTATCAGAATAACTCCCACTCCTGCCCCTTTGTTATTCACAACTCCGTCAAAGTGTAATTTCCAACCTTGAATCCCGATAGCTACTACATCCTCATCCAGAAAGTTATACTCGTATGAGTCTCCTTGGATCGGGTGTTTTGCTAGAAATTCCGCCACTGCACGCCCTTTAACGGCCTTTCGAGTAATATACTCTACATCAAATTGTTGAAGTAATAGCAACCACCTACCCATTTTCCCAAGTAAAGACGGGGCCTCTTGCAAGTATCTCAAGGGGTTCTGCTTCGCGACTGCCTATACTTTGTAGGCATGAAAGTAATGTCATAATTTCTTAGAAGCCCAGATTACCGCGAGGCAGATCTTTTCTACTTCTATGTATTTGACCTCATAGACCAAGAATTTCTTGCTGAGATAGTAGACAGTAAATTCCACTCCAAATTCGTCTTCTTGGGCCATCATAGCACCAACGGAACTGTCCTCTATGGCCAGTTATAGGATCAGTGGCTTGGCCGGCCATGGCGGTCTCAATACCGGTGGTTTCAACAAGTATTCCTTGACAGTATCAAAAGCCTTTTGACAGCTCTCGTTCCATACTACTGGTTGGTCTTTTCTGAGTAGTTTGAAGATAGGTTCACAGATCGAAGTAAGCTTAGCGATAAACCTACTGATGTATTGCAACCTGCCCAGAAAGCTTCTTACATCCTTCTCTTTCTGCGGTATCGGCATTTATCTGATGGCCTTAACCTTATCCGGGTCAATCTCAATCCCCCTCTTACTAACTATGTGTCCCAGGAGCTTCCCTGAGGTAACACCGAAGATACACTTTTTAGGATTCAACCATAGGTTGTACTTATCTATCCTCCGGAATAATTTTTCCAAGGCTTCAAAATGGCCTTCTCTAGTGGCTGACTTAATCATCATGTCGTCCATGTATACCTCCACTTCTTTATGGATCAAGTCATCCAGTATCTTTGTTGCCATCCTCTGATAAGTGGCTCCTGCATTTTTCAAGCCGAAAGGCATTACCCGATAAGCATAAGTCCCCCATTCCGTGATGAAAGTTGTCTTGATCCGGTCAATTATTTCATTGAGAATTTGATTGTAGCCAGCATAACCATCTTCGAAGCTATACATCTCACAAGCAGCGGCGCTATCTATCAGCACGTCTATATGAGGCAATGGGAAATCATCTTTTGGACAGGCCTTATTCAAATCCCGATAATCCACGCAAACCCTTACTTTGTCGTTCTTTTTGGTTACAGGGACAACATTGGCTAACCAAGTTGGATATTGTACCTCGATTAGAAACTTGGCTTTGATTTGCTGGCGAATCTCTTCTTTCACTTTCTCCGCCCATTCCGGTCTAAGCCTTCTCAATTTCTATTTAACGTGTTTATGGTCTGGATAAGTGGGGTTAGCATGCTCTGCGACCTTCCGATCGATTCCTGGCATATCTTCGTAGGTCTAGGCAAAGACTTTTTCATATTTTTTTAAAATTCTCTCAAATTTTTCTCGCTCTTCAGGAGTTATATTTGATGCTATCAAAATTTCTTTTGGATTTTTTACGGTTCCAAGATTAAATGGGGTAGCATCAGTTGACTCAATATCAAATATAGATGGATGATGATCACGATCATGCATAGTGAAATCATCAGAAACATCACACAATTAAGCAAAATCATTCAATTTATTAATAAGAATGAAATTGTCATTAACATCATTGAAAAGTTCTGGAGCAAAAAGAAAATCTAAACTATTTTCCTCTTCCTCCTCTGCTGGCATATCTGCCGCGGTCGACGGTCCTACATCACTTCGGCTCTTTGGAGGCCCCTCCTTCACCTCCTACACAGCTTCCTCTATCTTGGCTTTTCCTTTCAGCTAGGTGGCTACCATCTTCTCAGTAATTACCTCTTCCGGCATCTCGAGGTCCCAAATTGTCCTACTGGTCATGATTTCTTCATCCCAAAAGCCCTCTGCTGGCTTGATTGATCCAATGTCCCAATCATAGACATCATTAAAGACCTCGAACCCTAGCACAATTCTCCCATGTAGCTACTGTGGTTCATATTCCCCTGCATATGCACATGCTGCAGTTGCTGGCACAAAAGTCTTCCGGATATGAGGAATTTCCATTTTCAATTTCTTACCCTGCTCTACCGCACCTGTATATCCCAGACCCCTCCTTTCCTTTTGACCCTTAGTGGTAACAGCAGTTGGTATCCCCTGAGAATTCTTGCCCAGTCCTGCACCAGGGAGGAATGACATCTTTTTCATCATATTCAATACTTGGAGGCTTTCTTCCCTCTGCTCTTCTTTGCCTATCATGGCGACATGAAACCCACTAAATGGCTGCCTGGCTATCTCCAGCACTTACACCTGATTCTCCCGTGTAGCCTTTATAGTCATAATCTAGCCTTCGTGAGGTATCTTTACCATCTGGTGTAATGTTGAGGGGACTCCTCCCAATTTATGAAACCATGGTCTGCCTAGCAAAGCTGAGAAATTGGCAGGTATAGGCAGCACCACAAACTCCACTTCTGATTCTACCGGTCCCGTCTTCACCACTGCTGTGATTGTCCCTGAGGCCTGCCTGCGCGAGTTGTCATATGCCGTGATGGTAAGATCAGATTTTGCCAACATATCCTCTGTTACCTCAAAAGCTGCCATTGCTACCTGTGGGCACACATTTATCGAAGAACCATCATCTACCATTGCAAAGGCGGTGTGCTTTTGGTTAATCTGTGCCCTTATGTACAGAGGGCGATTGTGGTTGCGGCCTTCTGCCGGCAGATCCGCACTAGTAAAAATGACATTTTCTCCCGATCCTCCCTTCACTACATCCAGAAGTTCTATAGGTGAGATGTTTGTAGTAACAGTTGCTCCACACAAAATCTCCACCACCTTCTGCCTATGCGATGGTGACTGTCTCAAGAGATCCCATATCCAAATCTGAGCCGGCGTCTTTTTCAGTTGCTTAACAATCGAATTTTCTTCTGGCTCCTTTCCCCTTCTGTCCTCGATCGGCTCTTGTGGTTTCTCAACTTTCGGGGCTACCCTTCCACTCCGGGTCATGGCTCCTACTTCCTTCCTCTTTGGCTCTTCTTCTTCCTCCTCCGAACCCCAAAGGTCGAAAAATACTTCAGAATCATCATTTTCATTTCCACTATCATCAGTGGACCAGCAATCGATCACTGCAGTGGGAAGCCCTTCTTCACTCCCCTCATAGAGGTTTGTGACAGCAGTGTGGATATCGTTGCCGTATAATTGCTTCAACACAAAGTTCTCGGGCAAGCTGGACCCGATCATATTCACCGGCGGAGGCATGTTATTATACCCAGCTTTCTTTTGACCCCCTCTCTTCTCTGGGTCTGTGATCTGCTTTGAATCAATCAAATCCTGAATTGCATGCCTCAGAGTCCTGCAGTTGTCGGTTATATGCCCAGTGTGCTGATGATGCATGCCCTGAGTTCTCGCAGGTCTAGGAGATAGAGGCTGCAGTTTATTCTCCTTCATCAGTCTTCTTAGTACCCAAACTGGAAAAACGTCTCAGAGCAGCATTTATAGTCGACACCTCAGCAGTCTTCCTTGTGCCACTACCAGAACCCGTTGGTCTACTGACCCCTTGACTGCCACTACTCCTCTTAGGATAATTCTCATTTCCTGCTTTCCTAACAAGGTACTCTCCCTCGGCCTCAATGGCGATGTCCTTCAGGGACTCCCAGTCTTTCAGTCCTTTCATCCTTAATCCATCTCTCAAATACGGGCTTGCATTTTTAATGAATAGCCGTATTTGATCCTGGGTATCCGATTTCCTCTTCATTTCCATCACTCGATTCCTCCACCGGGTTAAATACTCATGAAAGGACTCACCTCCCCTCTGCTGTAACAGCTCCAGGTCCTTCAAGGTCACCTCCATCCTTGTACTGCAGTCATATTGCCTGAAAAACTCCTCTGTTAATAAGTCCCAGTCTTCTTTAGTTCGGCGATCGAGCCCATGGTACCAATCCACTGCCGGGCCTGTCAAGCTTAAGCAAAAGTACTCAATTTTCTATTTTTTCGTCAAAGTGGTGCCCTTCATCACCAGTGAATACTGCTTTATATGTGCTAGGGGATCAGAAGTACCGTCAAACTTCGGTACATTCGGCATTTTAAAGTTCATTGGGACTAGATCCTCTCCTTCTAACTCTTTATCCTTAGGGTTCACCCCTTGCCCCTTTGTCAACATTCTCGTCATAGCTTCAAATTTCTCTTCCATCTTCTTCCAGATGGCCTCTTCAATTTGAGGGGCTTTCCCTTTCTCAGACATACATTCCTCATATTCTTTGTAACACCCCCTAACCACCTGTAGAGATTTACTACGGTGATTATGGAGTGTTACAACACAAACACATACGCATCAAATAGTTTTACAAACAAAGTTCAGGTTAAGCTAATTTTTTTTCAAAAGCTATGTATATATAGGTCTTGAATTCCATGCATAATATTACAAAATACATAATGGTTTACAATAGTTTCTCTTTATAAATACAATTCTTAAATTTATTACAAAATGACCTATAAACTATAACGATTCCTATATGTTGGCTGTTGGCGATGCAGAACCATCTTCAAATATACTATCTTCAGATACCTGCATGGACAAAACATCCATGCTAAGCGATAATCGCTTAGTGGGGAACAACAAAAGATGGATAAACACTCATAGTGATTACTAATATTAATCACATACCCTAGCAATATACACATATACATATAGTTCATTTTAACATCATAAATAGTGCACCCATCAGGAATTACTCATAAGTAACCATCCAAGTTCTCACACAAATATTTGTTTGCTTAATATGGTATTTACTCAGTTGTTCATTTGGGATTCTATAAGTCTTAATATTACTAGATTCGCATACTTATATACAGCTTTATAACTACCTATGAGTATACATATAAATATGAAAATATGTACATTAAATAGCCATTAGCACTCACCAATGTGAGAACACCTTCAGCATGTTACAAATACAAACTCAAACAATGCATACCTTTATTCAATTTCCAATAGTACCACATATACATTAATTAATGTAAAGCTTACCGTTATTTACTTGTGATTCAAACATAGCATTCAAGATACAACATATTATACTCATAATGCATTAACTTACATTATACAACATCAATTATCAACATCAACACGCATTTAATACAAATCCGCACCAATTATAATCACAAACCATATAGTACATGACATTTATAGCAGGTTAAGGTACATAACAACTTGCATGTAGATTATTCATATACTCTTATGTCAATAAGCATTTTGCATTGCTTAAATCAATGGATATGCACTTAATCATATTTTGGCATTCTCTTAATGTTATTTCAGCAATTTATAGCTTGATTTATACAAATATTCATGCTCATACACATATATTCTTCCTAATGAGTCATACCCATATAACTGTATCACATGATAATTATAACATATCATATTCACATTCTCACTAGCATAATACTCAGCTCATGGTCACAATATCATTATTATTATTATTATTACAAGCTTCGCCTGCAACTCAAGATGCGGATAACGGGTATCGCATCGGTACCCCATGGGTACACTAACCACATTGGTATCCGTAGATACATCACATTCGCATTGGTACCCTAAGGTACAGAATCCACATTGGTACCATCATGGTACATTATCAATATATATAGAAATCCAGCAAGGATTATACACATTATTTTCGCATTATGATTCCCAAGGAATCAGACACATTGAACGCATTGGGCTGCAGCACTTGACCCTATAGGCATGCCTAACTATCCACTACTTGACTCGCAGGCTTACGTTGTTAAACATTTTATCCATTTCACATTGATCACTTTTCACATCACATATGTCGTTGACCAACATCACATTCACTTTATACATTCGCATTAGCACATAGCTATTCACTTCACTTGCATACTCATTGTGTTTCCAAACTCGTTCTTTCATAGTTAATAATCACATTCGAGAATCATCATGCTTGTATGCGAATATACATCACTTAATACACACATAATACTTACCCATAATGTCTTTCAATACAGGTTATAGCCTTGCCATTTGGAAGTCCAAACACATTAAGGTTATATTGCCAAAACAGGGTAGGTCACTTCATAATTCACTATCATGGTTAACGTATTCGCATGGTATAACTCATTCATATAGTCATATGAAATAGCTCATAACGCATAATAGCTCACACATGTTTGTAAGTATACAATCATGTTCACATTCCTCTCTAAAGTACACATTCGTATAATTCATAATCACCTCACAAGCTAAAAGCTTTTAATCACATTTATCATTATCATAATATACAATCACTCATTTATCCGCATGAACCAATATAACATCCTTAAATATCTTGCATAATAATTCATTCTCATGGCATTGTACATTCTCATGACAAGGCTCCTTCTCATGTTAAAATCCAAGCACTTAGGTTATTTATCGCATATATAATTATTTTACTTTATGATGCAATCAAGCTTAGTTAGGCTAATCATGCATCTCGAATTCACATAGTCACATGTTCGTATGATCATCTCAATTATATGCTTATATACTTCATTTATCATATTCGCATCCATGGTTTTTCATCCTTAATTATCCCCTTTCACATACTTAATTCATCACCCTTAGAACACTTAAAGCTCATACATGTTTATATACATTAACATGCATAGTTCATCATGCTTAAGATATTCATTTTATAATGATAAACATGGATTGGACAAGCTATGGGAAATCGTGGTGAAGTTCGGGTGCATTTCGGGAAGAAAAACACCCTAAAAAGACAAAACAGGGAGGGGTCACGGTGACAATTAATTAGTTGTGACCGTGACATACCAAATTAAGCAAAACAGAAGCTAACTTTCGACACTGATTCCCACCACAATTTTGTACAGTGCAAACGGATGTCTTACACTCAATTTTAGGCAAGGGTCTCTTCTTAACATTTCTTCATCTATGTCTTATCTTTCAAATGGGACAATTTTGAAGTCAAATGGATTTATAATGAAGGAGTTATGGTAAAACTAACACAACTGGTTCCAGAAACCCTCCTACAGAATTTCATCTACGGTTATGGTCAATTTTGAAGACCTTAGAGTCCTCAACTCAACATATCTATTTCTAGGACATTTAAAGACACGGATCATATGGTTGTAATCCAATTGGTCTCACCCCTTGTGTAGTTGTAAAACTCAACTTACACTACAAACAAGTCACGGGGGTCAGTATAGGCTTCAAAGACAGATTAACACAATCAATAGTTAGAGCTGATTCACATATTGTGCTAATTCCATGGTTCAATACTCATCTCATATCAATATACATTCAAATACACTTCCATCAAAGTTCATAATCATGCTCAATTCCAGAAATCACATATTCAATATCAATAACACATTTAAGCTAAACAGCCATCACATACACTTGAGCAAAATTAACACATAACACACATATGTATCCCAAAACTCTTGGAGCACTCCTTCCTTTACTCTTCTAGATCATCTTTTAATTGTCACATGATAAACTAATTTACACATATATAACAATGGTTAGTTCCCAAACCTCTCTATCCTTAGCTCCTCTTAAGCTCACATGGCACTTTGATCATCAATCCTCTTCTTTTCGTTTTTCCTTTCTCGTGACCACCAACACCCATATTTCCAGAAATAGAGAACAAGAATCAGAATCTCATTCTTAAGCAAAAAGCAAGAAAAATGAGGATAGGTGATTTTTAGGTAGAATATAACTCACCTTCTAAGATGCAGAAACACACACACACGCATGCACTCCTCTAGACCTTTTTAATACAGCAAAACTTCCACCCAATACACCAAGAGGACAATGGAGAAAGGAGTAGTCGAAGAACACAGAAATCTTTGAGAGAAAACTGAAAGGAAACGTATGAGAGAGATAGCAAGCAGAAAATGAAAGAGAGAGGAATATGGAAATAAAAGCTGCCGCCCCTTGCAACCAATGCATGCCAATCCACCTCTTTTTCCTCCAATGCATGCCATTCCCACTTGTCACATTCTCTCTCCCTCATGCATAATCCTAGGTGGAATTTACAGCAATGGATCATGGGCTCTACTATAAGTCTGTCCCACTAATGGACTTTAAGCCTTAAGCCCAACAACACATCTAATTTAGATTAAGCCCACAGCCTCCTTAGTCCAAATTGAGCCCATTCATAAATTTGATTTCTCAAGTCCATTACTTTAGTCACTTAAATAATTTTATTTATGCAATTGGGTCCTCAATTCTTAATTACTCTTAAATCCAAATTAGCAAACTCACTATTAAATTCACGTGATTACCCTCATCAGCCAACATATTACTAGGGTAGTTTTCGGGGCGTTACATTCTTCATCTTCCCAGTCATCATCTAGCCTTGGGACAGGTCTTCCCCTCTGTGCCCCTGAAGTAGTAGCTCTTAGGCTCACAAGTGGTGGGCGAGTTTCCTCTCGTGAGTCCTCTCTGACCTCCTCCCTTTCATCATTTCTCATAGGAGGAGGCTGTGGGTTCTGCGGGGCCGCTTGCTGATTGCGGCTATCATTGCCATCATTCGGTTTTCAAACTCTTCCGACCTTCGGCCCACTTCCTCTGCTATCATTGCCCTAGTGGCCTCTGCCCCTCTCGGTGAGTTTGCCATTTCTTCGGGTACAGAAAACTGATCTGAAGTAGCGTAACTGGTTTCAGAAGAAGTGTCCGGATACTCTACCCTTTCCGGTAACTCAAAGAACGGATTTCTGCGTAGGAGCCCCCGAGACCCTCTTGTCCACCTAGGCAAATCAATGATGGCTGTTGAAACACAAGGGGTCAGGATGATGCATGACTGTGCTAAAAATGCATGATCGTGCTATGCAACACTCACAAGCCACATGCAAGCACATAGGTCCATCCAACCTTATTACTCCTGCACACGAGGTCATAGTCTCTTTCCTAGGTGGGATTGGCCCATGGGTCATTTGGGGACCCGATGAACAAGTATGGTGCATGGTGAAGATCCGGCAGCATAACCTCTCCTAACTAATGCACAAGCGGATGGGTTATGATCATTATGTATCTAGGCAATCCGAATAAGTCATCTCGGGCCTATCGAGGCATGAAAGCCTTTGATTAGGTGACCAGTCAAACCATCTAGGCTTGTCTAATATATAATGATCCATACAGCAGGCATAGTATTAAGGTTCATATCACTGAGGTGAAGTAACTATTTCCACTACATGAGCTTTGGTCAAATGTGGTGTTGCTTTAGGGCTAACCAAACACGGTCCCTGCCAACGGGTCTAGCTCATCACGAGCGTAACGACCGATTGGGTCACCATTTAATATACCATGATGGTACGAGGATTGGGCTGGTGATTATTCTTAACACTTCCCTAAATTGACTGAAAATAGGGTCGTGCTTCGGGAACGCACCGGGGCTAAAAGAGGGACCAAACTAGCGTAGATCTAAGGCTCTAATGAGATGCTATGCAGTTTTGAAAGAAGATGAAATTTTTAAATTAAAAATCAGCTATAATTTTTAATCAAGGTACTTTCGAATCGAAGTCTCGAGTAGGTCCCTAGTGGAGTCACCACTGTGACGCGCACTGAACCTCGCGGCCTCCTGAAAGCCCGCTTTAGGGCGATCAGGAGAGGTTTATAAAACTTGTAAGGTATTTACAAGTTGCGTCTATTCTGGGCAACAAAGAGGTTTCTTAGAGTTGCCACCCAATGGAACATTGGGAAGGGTCGTCTAGCCTCATCGAGCCTAATACGGCGCATACATATCCATCTTGGGCTAGCCTGAGGGATCTTGGAGGCCTCATCCTCTACCCCCTTGGAGCCTAGGATTGTGTATTTAAGCCTTTTGGTGGGACTCAAGAGGTGTCTTGGAAGTCCTAGACCTCTCGCCTCATTGAGCCCCAAAGACCAGAGTGAGTTCGTGACTTCTCATTTATTTATACCTTGATCAATATTATAATTGAGTTTTGAGTTTATTGTTTCATCGACTTTTCACATGATGCAATTTAAATTAAAGGCACAATCATTCATATTAAAAGCGGTAAATGGAAGATAAATCCAAAAATAAAACATTAAAAAATATTGCTATAACACTAGGAGCGGAACACAACTCCCATTTATAAATGAAATGCAAATCAAGCATAAATCGGGGTATTCATTGATGATGAGGACATTGATCCTCGCATACATATTTATTATGAAACAGTTATTGATGTGATGATTTATTTGAGTACGAAAAACTAGGACATTGGTCCCATTTTCTATTCAGAGAAAATGTAACAACCCCCATACCCCCGGTAAGGAATATCGGGGCGCTACGCGGACATATACGTGTACATCTACATGCATCAGCGGAAGAGATAATAACAAATAAATTATTAGAAATAAGTTGGGCCCAAACAAAATTGCTTTCGTTTACATATAAACTATACATATACAAAAGTTATATAGTTATTACATATTCATTTACGTTACATATACAAATACATTTAACGATTATATGTCGAGACTAAACTCTCTATATACATAATGATGTTACTCAAAACATCAGAAACTCTAATTCTATCTTATACAAAAAGGGTATATCAAAAAGCTCCTAGTGGCCTTGACCTGCAGATGCACGCTCTCACTGGTCCGCACCTGTCAACCTACACGGAAACAAACATCCGTGCTAAGCGATAACGCTTAGTGGGGATGAAAATAATGCAAAGGACTTCTTTCGAACTCTCAAAATAAATTATATATACACCACATATATGAGTCAAAACACACATGCATATATTTGCACACTCATGTAAATCATGTATTCAAATTCATATAAACATATACTTGTATACACAACTATCACGTTTCATTATTCTCATGTACTTTAACTTTTACTCGTAACACTACACACAATCATTTCATGTTCACTATACACTAGCAATAACAATAAGCCTGAATTCCTTTCATGGTGGATACGGGTAACTCTGGATACTGTTTACAGTATCTTACGTATGGAGAATTAACTCAAACTCTATGGAATACTCGAGGCATTCCAAACTTTGGGCACAATTAAGGCCAACTCTAGCAGCTGCACTCTAGCCCTTTATAAGCATGCTTATCTATCCACTATAACGGTAATCAGGCTCTAACAACTCATATACTGTGCACTGATATCAATTTATTTACTATAATCCAAATACATTTAATTACATGTATAACTTTTACAAATCATGTACATTGAGTTACTACTAATCATGTAAGAGGTTTAAAAGATAATTTAGAACCAAATCCAGACTAAATGATAACATACAAAACCCATTTAAACTTTTAACAACTCAAAACAGGAATAAAAGGCGAAAACAAGATAAAACAGGCGGAAAGAGCTCACTGTCGCGATCGCGACTTGTGTCGCGCTCGCGATAGTAGCCTAAGGAAACAGGACCGTCGCGAGGCGTTCACGCGATTGCGGCTCGCGACGATCTGCTTCGCTTCACGCCCACCAGGAAGAAAGGGTCACGGCGTGACTGCCCATCACGCCTCGTGACAGGATCCTCACAGCGAGAGGGGGACATCACATGGCGTGATGCCATCTCACGCCTCACCAAGGAAGGGTCACGGCGTGACTGAACCTCACGTCGCGTGACCGAATCCTCACAGAAAGAGAAGGACATCACCTGGCGTGATGCCTCCTCACGCCTCACCAAGGGAAAGGGTCACGGCGTGACTGAACATCACGTCGCGTGACTCTCTCCTCACAGCGAGAGAGGGACATCACGTGGCGTGATGCCATCTCACGCCTCACCGAAGGCAGGGGTCACGGCGTGACTACTCATCACGTCACGTGACTCTCTCCTCACATTATTGAAAACCAAATTTCCAACTCGCTTCCTACGGAAATGAAAGACGCGATTCTGTCACGATCTCGACTGGTGTCGCGCTCGCGACAGAAACGTTTTCCCCCAATTCCAAAGGCAAAATCCACACACTGATAACTCAACCAAAACCCAAACCGACTCTTTTATATTTTCCCATGCCACCACTTCTCTTTTAACATGCAATTGCCCTAAAATCATGCTCATAACTAAGTTTTCACTCAACTTCCACAATCACTTTCAATATTGAAACACTACAAGCAATCAGAATGATTTCACACACTTAAACAAACAATTGAGCTAATTAAGCTCCAAATACATTTCTTTATACAACTACATCTCTATTGAACATTCAAAATCATAACACATGCAAAATAGGAAAACCGCACACGATCCCTACCTCTAGGATATTGAACCGCACTCTCTACTCGGCTACGACTTTCTCTTTGCCTTTGTTGGGCCTCTTGTCCACAGCTTCCATGCACAAACCATTCAAAATACCAAAGTTACTCTTCTCTCTTACTTTAAATCAAAAACATAAATAAAATAGAAGAAGAAGACCAATACTAACTTAAGAGCATTACTTACCTTCTTAGGATACCTAATCAAGCTCTACTAGTCCCTCTCAAAGGCAACCCAAATGAATCACTCAAAACAGTGTAAAGAAGAAGAAGAAGGAACGAAAGAAAAGGGCAAAGCAAGAGAAAAGAGAGAAACCATCGTGAAAAGAAGAAAGAAAAGAGCAGATGGTCTAAGTCAATCCAACAATTACCATGGTAATAAATGCCATCTACCCCAAATAATTACATCCTCATCTTGTCTTCCTTTTTTAATTAATCCTAATCTCCTTTCTTTAACTCTTAATCACTCTTAACATGGGTTAATCTATTGCCACTTGTCACTTCCCTACGGTGCCATGTGTCACTCTTCTACAAGCCACAAATTAAAAAGGTCAATTAATTACCCTATCACTGAAGTGGTTCTGTCGCGCCCACGACGCTTGCCGCGCTCGCGACAGGACTCACACACACTATACTAATCTTTCTTGAACCAAAATTCTATAATTCTTCTAGGGTTATTTCAGGGTGTTACAAATCTCTCCCCCTTAAGAAATTTCGTCCTCGAAATTTCCCCCGCTACCGAACAACTAACTCAATCTATATACTGTATAAACTAATAGGAGGACTTACCAGAAGATCCAATCAATGCCTCCACATCTTCAACCGTCATGGCAAATACACGTTGCTGATCCTCGGGAAATGGCCTCTCGACAGTTTCCGATGGCGGTCTTTCAGCTCTACCTCGTCCTCTTCCACTTCTAACATTCCCAGACGCACTGCCTTTCTCTTTAGTTACTTGTGATACCATATTCTCTCTTGTTTTGGGACACTGAGCAAGAAAATGTTCGGTGCTACCGCATTTGAAGCAAGCTCCGGTGAGCTTCCTACACTCACCCCTATGATGCCTTCCACAATGCTCACATTGTGGTGCTGCACTTCCTCTACTGCTAGGTGGTCTCACACTTCCAACTGAAGTCGGCACTTGTGCCGATGCTTGCTCATCCTTTCCTCTTTTTACTGCTCCCGCTCCTTTACTAAAATTTTCATTTTCCCTTGGAAATCTTCTTTTCTGCTCTCTCTTTTGCTTTATCAATTCAGATTCCTCCATTTTCATTGCTGCCAATACCAATGGATAATAACCCACTGGCTGCAAAGCAACCATAGCAGACAAGGGTCCCCGAATACTCTCTCTTAATCCATCTTCAAATTGCCTACATCTGAAGTCATCAGTTAACATTCCTTCTGGTACATATTTACTCAAACGAGTAAACTCTTTATCATATTCTGCAACAGTCATATTCTTCTGCTTAAAAGTTACAAATTCTTTCCACTTGGCATCTTTATACGCTTTGGTCACAAATTTCTCCTTGAACTCTCGAACAAAGAAATCCCAAGTTAACTCCATGGGTCTCTGAGGATGCTGCAACACCAACTTCCACCAGTCATATGTTGCACCCTGCAGCAATGACATGGCACAAACTACTTTCTGGTTCTGAGGGCAACTGATCTCTTGTAAAATTCTTTCTATTTTCTCTAACCAGAATTCTGCTATCTCGAATTGATCCAAGGCTGTTCCATGGAACTCTTCAGCTCCTCTCTTTCTTATCAAGTCCGATGGCGTCTTAGGAGCCGTCAACCTATCCAGAATCTGTACTAATCCTTGCATCAGCTCCGGGTTGTCCTGAACAACTCTTGCTCTTTCCTCTCTATCTTGTGCTTGTACATGTGGATCTACTCGAACCGGATTCAGACTGCCTGTAGTCTCTCCTACATGCTCACTCGGGTCGGAATCCATCTAGACCCTACAAAACCAGCATCTGCATTAGGCCACATTCTAGACAACTCAAACATATACACTAGTACCATACTCTATCATCTTATAGTCCTGAACCAATTAACCTAGAGCTCTGATACCACTAAATGTAACACCCCCATACCCCCGGTAAGGAATATCGGGGCGCTACGCGGACATATATGTGTACATCTACATGCATCAGCGGAAGAGATAATAACAAATAAATTATTAGAAATAAGTTGGGCCCAAACAAAATTGCTTTCGTTTACATATAAACTATACATATACAAAAGTTATATAGTTATTACATATTCATTTACGTTACATATACAAATACATTTAACGATTATATGTCGAGACTAAACTCTCTATATACATAATGATGTTACTCAAAACATCAGAAACTCTAATTCTATCTTATACAAAAAGGGTATATCAAAAAGCTCCTAGTGGCCTTGACCTGCAGATGCACGCTCTCACTGGTCCGCACCTGTCAACCTACACGGAAACAAACATCCGTGCTAAGCGAAAACGCTTAGTGGGGATGAAAATAATGCAAAGGACTTCTTTCGAAGTCTCAAAATAAATTATATATACACCACATATATGAGTCAAAACACACATGCATATATTTGCACACTCATGTAAATCATGTATTCCAATTCATATAAACATATACTTGTATACACAACTATCACGTTTCATTATTCTCATGTACTTTAACTTTTACTCGTAACACTACACACAATCATTTCATGTTCACTATACACTAGCAATAACAATAAGCCTGAATTCCTTTCATGGTGGATACGGGTAACTCTGGATACTGTTTACAGTATCTTACGTATGGAGAATTAACTCAAACTCTATGGAATACTCGAGGCATTCCAAACTTTGGGCACAATTAAGGCCAACTCTAGCAGCTGCACTCTAGCCCTTTATAAGCATGCTTATCTATCCACTATAACGGTAATCAGGCTCTAACAACTCATATACTGTGCACTGATATCAATTTATTTACTATAATCCAAATACATTTAATTACATGTATAACTTTTACAAATCATGTACATTGAATTACTACTAATCATGTAAGAGGTTTAAAAGATAATTTAGAACCAAATCCAGACTAAATGATAACATACAAAACCCATTTAAACTTTTAACAACTCAAAACAGGAATAAAAGGCGAAAACAAGACAAAACAGGCGGAAAGAGCTCACTGTCGCGATCGCGACTTGTGTCGCGCTCGCGACAGTAGCCTAAGGAAACAGGACCGTCGCGAGGCGTTCACGCGATTGCGGCTCGCGACGATCTGCTTCGCTTCATGCCCACCAGGAAGAAAGGGTCACGGCGTGACTGCCCATCACGCCTCGTGACAGGATCCTCACAGCGAGAGGGGGACATCACGTGGCGTGATGCTATCTCACGCCTCACCAAGGAAGGGTCACGGCGTGACTGAACCTCACGTCGCGTGACCGAATCCTCACAGAAAGAGAAGGACATCACCTGGCGTGATGCCTCCTCACGCCTCACCAAGGGAAAGGGTCACGGCGTGACTGAACATCACGTCGCGTGACTCTCTCCTCACAGCGAGAGAGGGACATCACGTGGCGTGATGCCATCTCACGCCTCACCGAAGGCAGGGGTCACGGCGTGACTACTCATCACGTCACGTGACTCTCTCCTCACATTACTGAAAACCAAATTTCCAACTCGCTTCCTACGGAAATGAAAGACGCGATTCTGTCGCGATCTCGACTGGTGTCGCGCTCGCGACAGAAACGTTTTCCCCCAATTCCAAAGGCAAAATCCACACACTGATAACTCAACCAAAACCCAAACCGACTCTTTTATATTTTCCCATGCCACCACTTCTCTTTTAACATGCAATTGCCCTAAAATCATGCTCATAACTAAGTTTTCACTCAACTTCCACAATCACTTTCATTATTGAAACACTACAAGCAATCAGAATGATTTCACACACTTAAACAAACAATTGAGCTAATTAAGCTCCAAATACATTTCTTTATACAACTACATCTCTATTGAACATTCAAAATCATAACACATGCAAAATAGGAAAACCGCACACGATCCCTACCTCTAGGATGTTGAACCGCACTCTCTACTCGGCTACGACTTTCTCTTTGCCTTTGTTGGGCCTCTTGTCCACAGCTTCCATGCACAAACCATTCAAAATACCAAAGTTACTCTTCTCTCTTACTTTAAATCAAAAACAGAAATAAAATAGAAGAAGAAGACCAATACTAACTTAAGAGCATTACTTACCTTCTTAGGATACCTAATCAAGCTCTACTAGTCCCTCTCAAAGGCAACCCAAATGAATCACTCAAAACAGTGTAAAGAAGAAGAAGAAGGAACGAAAGAAAAGGGCAAAGCAAGAGAAAAGAGAGAAACCATCGTGAAAAGAAGAAAGAAAAGAGCAGATGGTCTAAGTCAATCCAACAATTACCATGGTAATAAATGCCATCTACCCCAAATAATTACATCCTCATCTTCTCTTCCTTTTTTAATTAATCCTAATCTCCTTTCTTTAACTCTTAATCACTCTTACCATGGGTTAATCTATTGCCACTTGTCACTTCCCTACGGTGCCATGTGTCACTCTTCTACAAGCCACAAATTAAAAAGGTCAATTAATTACCCTATCACTGAAGTAGTTCTGTCGCGCTCGCGACAGGACTCACACACACTATACTAATCTTTCTTGAACCAAAATTCTATAATTCTTCTAGGGTTATTTCGGGGTGTTACAGAAAATGCCAAGTTAATTAATAGAAACCTTTTGGTCTTTTTTACTTCAACGATATTAAAACCATTTTCATAATAATATGAATAAAAGGTAAAGGTAAAGAAGGAACCCGAATAAAAGTCCTCAGACCGGCGCAATCACCATCTTTCATAACTCCAACTCCAAATGGTCAGAAAATAACTCACAAGGATAAACATGTTAGCATAAAAAAAACGTGAATAAAATAAAAATAAAAATAAAAGAACGAGAGAACCCTAACAGAAATAGGTTAAAAGATAGAATTTTATTAATCAAAAACGTGAAAGCCTGCCTAGGGACGGCCTCTTGTACCCTGCCATAGGCCGTCCCTAGTAAGGGAAAACAAGTAAAAAAAGAAAAAGGATGATAAAATACGTAAAAAATCAATGTGAAACAAATTAAATTACACAAATGTTAGTCCAGAATGTTTACCCTCGAACTTTATATTTTAGGGTGATTATCGGATGATTTCGTCCCCGTATGCTTTGCAAAGATCGAGTAAGAATCAGATCAAAGAAAGAAAATTTATGTTATTCTTTCCTTGAAAATTTGATAGTAATCGAGTGTTCGAATTAGTTATATTGATGGAGACGAATGAATTTTGTTACCTCAAATTGACTTAATTCGCAAGAAAAATTGGAAGAAATCAATTAATCGGAAAAAATTTATCAAAATAAAATTCTGCAAATAAAGCAGAGATTTTATAAGCTTTTGAGTAAATTGCTCATATAAACTTTTCTAAAAACCAATTTCCCAAAAATATTTGATAGCTTTTTTTCAAAATAAATTGCTCTAAAATTTCCCTCTTTTCTCACCAAAATTCCCAAATTTCTCCCCAAATTTTCTCTCCAAATTTTATAACCCAATTTTCCAACCCCAAAATTGAAATTTGATCCTCTATTTATAGGATTTTAGGGGATAATTAAGATAAGCCTCCATCTAAAGTTTGAATTTTAAAAGGACTTTAAAATTCAAATCTTAGATAAATCCTATCCTCCATTTGAAAGAAAACTGATCAGATTTCATCCAATCCGGCGTGATCCGGTCAGTTACCGTACCGACGGGCTTCCCTGCATATACCGACGGCCGTCCCTACTAAGGGCATATTCAGAAAAATGACTAGGGACGGGGCGCGATACTAGGGACGGGCGTCCCTACATCGCCATGTGTCCGTCCCCACTACGCCTAGAGACAGGGATCACCCCATGTGGGGACGGGCGTCCCTACACAGACGGCCATCCCGTCTGTGGAGCAAAACACCCAATTTTACCCAAAATTTATCCAATTCTTTCAAAACTCCATGCCATAGAAAAAAAGATTTTAATCCTCGCGAAACCGAAAGACAAAAACCTCCGAATTTCATCCCCTTATCCAAAAACCGACATTAATCTCTTCATCGAGTAACTCTGATCTGGACTGCCTCATGACCCGGTGTCTACAGGGTCCCTTGTCAAAACAGGGTACCTCACGATAACAACCAGTTTGGTTATCACTGTGACATACTGAGATCTTCAAAATAGAATGCAAGCTAAGGTACCTCACGATCACAACCAATTTGGTTGCCACCGTGACATACAATGCACTCCCAAAACAGAATGTAAAATGAGGTATCTCACGGTCACAACCATTTTGGTTTTCACCATGAGATACATCACACTTCCAGCAGAATGCCATTTATGGAACCTCACGGTCACAACCATTTTGGTTGTCACCGTGACATGCCATGCTTCACCAGGCAGAATGGAGCTCCTGCATACCTCATGGTGGCAATCTCTTTGGTTATCACCGTGACCTATGCAAAAACACCATAACACAGCTGTGTTTTACCAAGACACAGCTGTGCTCCCTGTCTCCATTATCATATTACTTTCAAGACCTCAAAACTAATTCCCTTTTTAGTCATTTAAGACAACTCATTCATTAACAGTATAACAACTAACACATACCTGATTTCCACCAAGCCAATCTGATCCAATATGCATAAAATTTAACACATACATAAGCTCAACACTCAACATTCCATTCAAATATCATAAATACAACAGTAGCCTCTAACCTATTCCACGGGATACAACTTCTAGTCTTTAAACCTAATCAACTCATTCATTTATGTCATTAAGAATTCCAATTACCAGTTTAGTTCATGTTTAATCAAATTACACAAGCAAATACAATCATGCCATTACACACATAGGGTTAGTTCCCAAACCTCGTCGCCTATGCTCCTAACGTTCACTGAGCACTAGCTTATCTGATTTTTGCCTTTCCCTTGTCTTTCTTTACTCCTTCCTCTACAAATACCATTCTAATTTCCAGAATTGGACACAATTCATCAATCGTCAATCTAGATCAAACCAAAACCAAAAAGAGTAGAAGATGAATTACAAATAACGCTTTCCATTCAATTTTAGCTACTTAATATTTGATCTCCCTCGTAGCAGAATTAAATAAATCAAATGGAAACTTTAAGGGAATCACAGGGAAATGGAGAGTAGAAGAATAGAAATTGAAAAAGATGCAGATGGTTGGAAAACACATGCAAAACTAGGTCTTCTCTCTCTTCAAGCTTACATATTGCATGTAATTAGTGTAGGTGGTAGCACAATAAAGTGCCACATGGATTCCACCTCCCATGCAGTCCCCTATTAACCTAATTAATCTCCACTTAGTATTAAGTAAATCCTCAATTAACTTAATGATGCCAAATTACAACTTGGCCACTAAACTTTCTTTAGTTATTCAATTAAGTCCCTCTTTCATTACAATCAAGTCCATATTATACCTTCAGTTGATCCAATTAATCCAATTACAACTAGGGTACTGTAAGCACCGTGTCCCGGGGCGGTCCAGATCAGAGATTACCCAATGAAAAAACCAATGCCTAGTCCCGAATGAGTGGATGGAACTCAAAAATTTTGATCCTATGGGCTCACGAGAAGTAAAAGGTTTTATGTTATAGAAAGAAGAATTTGAAAAAATGGGAGTTTTAACTTGAAATTTGAGTTTTTGCTCCACGAACGGCCTGCCCGTCTGTAGTTGGCATCCCGTCAATCGTCGAGGCGGTCGCCGCCTCTTCCAGGGATGGACAACCCGTTAGTGACTCACATGCCCGTCGGTCGTTGAGGCGGCCACCATATTTTTTTGGGTTCACGTGTCCCGTCGGTCGCTGAGATGGACACGTGTGCCGTCGGTGGCTCAGGAATGCCCGTCGGTGAGTCAAGGCCTGCCCGTCGGTCATGCCTATAAATAGTAAATCTTTTCCTTTGAAAAGGGTTCGGATTTTCTTAAGAAAAATCACTAAAACAAGCTAAAAAAGGCTACAAAGAAGAAAGAAAAAACTACTTGGATTGGGAAAACTCTTGCAAAATTAAAAAGGCAAATTTTCTTCTTCTCAAGTTTTTTTCTTTTCTTTATTTGTTTAAATTCCCATATTTTCCTACTCTTTCTCTCGTTTTATTTCGCTTCTAAGTGAATCTAGTTTACTTAGAGAAAGCTAAATCCATTAGTTTTCATCCATTTTGCGGATTCAAACATTTCAAAAATTTGGTGAAAATCAAGGAAAAAGTTTAGACATTTTTCTTTCTTGGTTTTTCCTTTCTTCTCGTGAGACGCACAAGGTTCGAGTCAATCGAAGTTTCACTCCAAAAAGGTACAATCTGAGGGTAAATATTCTGGACACTTGCTTTATTAATCTATTACATTCATTTCCACATTTATTTCATTTATTTACCTTTTATTTAGATTTTATTTGCCTTTATTTTGTTTGAAAGTTGTTTATTTAAAAAGAGAAGAGAAAAAGAAGTTTTTTGTTTATTTATTCGGAAACCAAAGGCGACCGATGGGCAATAGCTCACTGACGCCTGTCTGTCGCTCGAGCGATGGGCGATAAACCCGTCTGTCGTTCGAGCGACGGTGTGTGAGACCCATTGCCGTCGGTCACATGAGGGACGGCCGTCCCGTCGGTCGGCCACTAAGCCCGTCTCTCGTCTTTGTTTCCCATTTTTTCCTTTTTTTTCCTTTTTTTCCTTTTATTATTTCTTCCTCTATTTAATTCTCATTTTATTTTCAAAATGTTTTTTACTTCAACAATTTTATTTTTTATGTATTTTATTTCTTATTTCTTATTTTTATTTTATTTTATTTTACTCTCTACTTACATGTGTATCACTTTAATTTGTAAATATTAATATTTCTTTTATTTTCTGAGTATTATATTTTCCTTTTCTTGGATGGATTGAGCTGTGGAGAAAAACCATCATGCCATCATGAAAAGCCTATCTTTGGTTTAGTTTTCCTATCCCTTTTTATTTATTTATTTCTTTTCCTTATTCCTTATTTTGTTTATGCAATTTTTTATTCTATTCCGCATAAATTAAAAATGGATCCTTGTTTTATATTAATTAAAATTGGGATTATTTCATAAAATTAAGGGACCCAATGTCTTGTTTTATCCCATAAAAAATCACATAAAATTAGTTTTTTCATAATAAATGCATGTGAGGGCCAAAGCTCTCAAAGTAAATGAATTTCCCGTCTGTTTGTATGTATATATATATCATACCTTTAAAATGGGAGTTGTATTCCGCTCCTAGTTTTATTGTAATTTAATTTCGAACATTTATTTTATTTATTTTTATTTATGTATATTTACCGCTTTTAATGTGAATATTTGTGCTTTTAATTGAAATTTGCATTGTGTGGAGAGAGAAAGTGAACTAATAAATTCAAAACTTAAATGTAAAGTTAAATCCAGGTAGAAATAGATAAGAAGTCCCGAACCCAGCTCTAGTCTTTGGGCTCAACGAGGCAAGAGGTCTATCCGATCACTCATTGGAACCTCCAAGACACCTCTTGTGTCCCATCAAAAGGCTTAATAAATAATCCTAGGCTCCATAGGGTTAGAGGGTCATTCCTAATGTTTTATTGGGGTGATTGCCTCCAAGATCCCTTTGGTTTGCCCAAAATGGAAATATGCATCGTCTTAGGCTCACTGAGGCGAGACGAACTTTCCCAATGTTCTATTGGGTGGCGACTCCATGAAACCTCCTTGTTGCCCAAAATAGATGCACTTGCAATTCGTTGCAAGATTTAAACGGACCCTCAATTTGCCCGATCGCCCTAGAGCAGGGCGGTAAATGGGCGCCCCTGGGGTCCGGCGCGTGTCACAGTGGCGACTCCACTGGGGACTCTGATTTGAGACTTCAATTTGAAAATACCTTGACTAACATTTACACTTAAAGTTTTAGTTTATAAATTCGCTTTCTTTCAAAATTGCATATACATTCCATTAGAGCCTTAGAATACGTTAGTTTGGTCCCTTCTTAAACCTCGGTGCATTCCCTAAGCACGACCCTATGTTCACTCAATGTAGGGAAGTGTTAAGGATAACCACCAGCCCAAGTCTCGTACCATATGGTATATCAAATGGTGACCCGATCAGTCGTTACGCTCGTGATGAGCTAAACCCGTTGGCAGGGACCATGCTTGGGTAGCCCTAAAGTAACACCACCCGTTACCAAAAAGCTCATGTAGTGGCCGTAGTTACTTCCCCTAGGTAATATGAACCATAATTCTGTGCTTGTTGTTTGGATCCTTACATATTGGTAATGTCCAAGTGTTTTGTTTGGTTACCTAGCCAAAGATTTTCATGCCCCGGTAGGGCCATGTCGATATGTTCGGACTATCTAAATATGTAATGATCATCACCCATGCGCTTGTGTCACACCCCGTTTACCCCCTAGTAGTATGAGCCATGTATGTGTGTAAATTTATAAGTATTTTGGCATGTGACAAGGGTATTTTGGGGCATATTGCATGTTATAAGAGTTATTTTAATATGTGGGTGCACATATGTTAGTAGGGTGTGAATTAGTTGGGAGATACTTGTGTGTGCATGCATATACCATTGTGGTATGTGAGTAATGGTGTAGTGATTGTGTGTTTTACTCACACATTAGTAGGGTATTTTAAGTTGGGTTTTGATTGTGTGTAGTGAGCATACCATAGTAGAAGGAATCTATATGGGGTATCATTGTGTGTGTTGCTCATACATATGTGGGGTGCATTATTAGAGTGTTTTATAGTGTGTGAGTGACATATGATGGTTAGGTATGAGTGGTTAGTTTCCACCAATAGTGAGGTGACACGTGGCAAAGGTTAGGAAAAGAAAATGAATGAAGAGTTGAATCCTTCATTCCCGTAACTCATTCTCTTCCTTTCCTTCATCATATTCTTCTTTCTATTCTTCTTCAATTTCTTCTCATCTAAAAATCTTAGATTAGATTTGTGTAATTGTGGGTAGAAATCAATTGGTCTTGCATTATTTTGGTAAGATTAACACTTAATTGCATCTTAATTTGTCAATTTCTTTTACTCTTTAATTGGGTTTTAATCTAGGGTTTATATTTTGTGTATTTTTGGTGGATCTATGTTTAGTTAAATCTACTCAAAATTCCAAGGGCAAGGAAGTTGCAGGATCAAGTGGCACCAAGTGATTGAGTTTCAATTTTGAGGTTTGGGAATTGTTTGTGATTTGTTTGGGAATTGTTTGTGTATTTTATTCAGTTTTTATCTGACCTCAGTGTGATGTTTTTATCATAAGTAAAGTTATAGAGCTTCAATTGAGTTGATTCAAATTGCATCTGACAGATAAGATGCGTATCTAAAATTGTCTAAGAGAGTTCTGGAGCTAATTCTTGACTTAAGATCTTCAAAAATGCTAAACACCGAGACCTCTCTGCTTAGGTGGGTCTGATTGACCTTTTGTCACTCTTCTTAGCATAAGTTTCGTTTTACGACTCCAAATTGCATGATTCCAGTTGGGTTAGAACCACAACATCGGTGTCTAAAAGTTTGGAGAAGAAATCATAATTTAATTCAGATTCTAACTATTTCAAAATCGCTCATTACAGTAGCGAAAATTATCAGGTGTGTGTTTGGAGCAGGGTAGAGATATTTGAGTATATCTCCCAGATTTTAGCTCCAAATGATCTGAAATTCCGTCACTAGAAATTTAACATGCTGAGGATTAATTTTTATGAAGACCATTTGGTCTAAAAATGTCGTTTCGTAGATCAAAAATGCATTGTAAGTTTAGACATACAATCTGTCTTGAACCAGTATAGCATAATTAGTTTACACGAACTATAAGAATAATTTGCTTTATGAATAAATACTCATGACAAGAATTATATAATATGTTTATAATTTATGATTAAGGAATTAAACCTAATATGTTAGTTGAATAAATCTAATTTAATTAGGAAGCAAGAACTTGTGATTTGAATATTATATAAGCTATATAAATGTTATTTAATGTCTTCTTATATGCTTTACATCTTATAATTGTATTTTTGCTATGCTAAATGTTTGTATGCCATATTATGGCTTAACTTATTAACTTAATGTGTCATGCTTAAAAATAATTGATTTATGGATGTTAAATTCAATGGTTATTCATATTGAACAAATGTGTAATTGAATGTGAATTGTGTTATGCATGACCTGCGAGAGTCAGTCTAGTGGATAGTTAGGCATGCCTAATAGAGTCTCTTAGCTGCAGCCTCAGTTCTGTCTGGACTCCGATCAGGTTCCCGTTTGGTTCCTCGCGAACCTTTTTAATATGTTTGGATCTTATTTAAGGTCCTCCCTTTAAATGTTTTGTAAATATTAAAGTAAAATGGTTTTCGATTCATACCCGTAAGGTATCGCTATGCGTCGATTCGTGCCCGTAAGGCATCGCTATGCTTCGATTCGTACCCGTAAGGTATCGCTATGCATATACTCGTTATCCACTATTATGAGTCAGCAGGATCTTTATGTGATATGTGATTTGTTTTGTTCAAAGTTGACTATGCGAAGGTAATATTTGAATAAGATAAAATGGATATGGATATAAACATGAGATGCAGAATGTATGGTTGTAAATTGGTGCATATATTGGTACATATTATGTTATGAATTATTACATATGCCATTATGAATGTGTTATACTTTGACGACCATTGTGAGTGGCCGTCCATATTATATGTGCATATCCCCACTAAGCGTATATCGCTTAGCACGGTGTTTTACCTGTGTAGGTACATAAGAAGTTTTGTTTTGAGTGAGTTGCCGCAGTCAAGCCAACACAGCAAGGTTTAGAGTTTGGAGTTTATTGTTTGATTGATAATTCTTTTTGGTGTATAGAATTCTCTTGTATTGATTTTGATATGGCTTTCACTTATGTAATTATATTTTTGGGTATGTAATATTTTTGTATCAGCCAGTTGAAAAAAATAACTATTGTAATGGCTTTTGGGTTGTATTAATATATGATGAGTTATTTATGTGTATGCTCCGAAAATTTTTAATTACCTTGTACTTCAGTATGTATGTGTATGTATGAATGTATAATTTGTATGGTATATGCATGGTAGCACCCCGACTCATACGACATCTCACTCCTTATCGGATGGGATCACCTGGGTATGGGTAGGGGGTGTTACAGCTTGTGCATTAGTTGAGGAGTGATATGCTGCCGGATTTTTGCCATGCATCATACGCGCTCATTGGGTCCTCGGTTGACCCATAGGAAAGAGACTGTGACCACGTGTGTGGGAGTTATAAGGGTGGAGGTGACCTATTTGCTTGTATGTGTTCTGTGGATGTTGCATATCACGAGCATGAATTCCATTGCATCCATGCATCATTCTGACTCTTTGTCTATGTAGCCATTATAGATCTGCCTAGGTGGACAAGAGCACCGACGGGTAGATTGATCAGAAACCCAGTGTTTGAGCTATCAGAAGAAGGAAGTTTTTCAGAATCTTGTTCAGAAGCCAGTCACACCACTTCGAAGATGTCAAACTCACCGAAAGGAACTGATACCACCAGGACAATAGTTGCCGAGGAAGTGGGAAAGAGAATCGAGGAATTCGAGTCCCGAATGATAGCCATGATGGGAAATCTTACTGCCACTTTGGCACCACGAGCAGGGCAACAGGCTAGTGCCTCAGCTGGAGTGCAGGAGAAAAGAGAGGAGAGTAGACCGAAGTCCTTAGTAGCAGTTAATCCACCTGTAGTAGAGCCGAGAGCCCCAGCGCCGGTTGAGCATAGAGAAGGCCCTAGATCCCAGGTTGACCCATGGGATGAGCCAGAAGAACAGACTGTAGCCAAGGGAAAATCACCTAAGGTAGAAGACAAGGTGTGGAAAAAGATGGAAGAAAGGTTTGAAGCCATGACGAAAATGCTAAAGATAGGGGGAGGAATGAATCCCAAGGATAGAGAGCTAGATAGTGATGATTTGGTACCCTAGAATTTCAAGATGCCCGACATTCCTAAGTTTGACGGTACTTCAGACCCCACTGCTCATATAAAGCAATATTCCTTGGTGATGAAGGGCACCACCCTGACGAAGAGGCAGAAAATTGAGTACTTTTGCCTGAGTTTAACTAGCCCGGCAGTGGACTGGTACCACAGTTTAGACCGAAGGACAAAAGAAGACTGGGAGTTATTGACCGAAGAATTTCTCAGACAGTACGATTGCAGTACAAGGATGGAGATAACTCTGAAGGACTTGGAGCTTTTGCAGCAAAAGGTAGGAGAATCTTTTCATGAGTACCTCACCCGTTGGAGAAATAAAGTAATGGAAATGAAGCGAAAGCCAGATACCCCGAACCAGATTCGACTGTTTATCCGAAATGCTAGCTATTATCTGAGAGAGGGACTGAAGATGAAAGGCTTACGAGATTGGGAGTCTTTAACAGACATTACTATAGAAGCTGAGGGAGAATATCTTACAAAAAGGGCCAACAGTGAGAATTATGTTAAGAAGGGCTATAGTAACCCAGGGGCAAGCAAGCCTACAGGCTCTAGCAGCGGTAATAAAAGCGGGAATACAGCAGAAGTATCGATGACAGGGGTGAGTCAGAGGCATTTCTCGAATTTGGGCCAACTGTTGTCATGGGTTTTGAAAAGATTGATGAAGGAGGGGAAGCTCCAACCAATGCTGCCCAGACCAGCTAGGAGCCAAGGTCAGCCGGGACACAAAGAACATGAATATTGTGCTTTTCACCAGCACACCGGGCATTTAACGGATGATTGTGTAACACTGATACATAAGATCCAAGATTTGATTGACAGTAAACAGATCACTGACCCTGAGCGAAGGGAAGGAAAGAAAAAGCCTAGCTACAATGAGGTTCCGCCACCTGTTTTTATGATCGGGTCAAACATACCAGAATGGTACGTGTTACAGGACTTGTACGAGAATGAATATGTTGCTATCACTTGCCCTGAGGTTAGTAAAAAAGAGATGTCTATAGCGGCAATAGATTGCTGGGCTACTAGTGAAAGTGGCGAGGAAAGTGAGGAAGAAGGTCAAACGTCTGTGGATCTGTGGGAGTCGGATGAAGAAGGCAGAGAGGTAGGGGCTGTCACGAGAAGTGGAAGAGTGGTCCCCTAAGTAGAAAAATCGCAAGAGCCCGTGCAAGAGCCAGCAGAGAAGGAAGCAGAAGATAATCAGATAGTCAGACAGTTGAAAAAGACCACGGCTCAGATATCCATATGGGATCTGCTGAGGCAGTCCCCCTCTTACAGACAAAAGCTAGTAGAGGCCTTGACTGAGTCAACTGTGGCTACTACTATATCTCCGTCAGAGTTGTTGGATCTTGTAAAAGGAGGGTCCGGGGAAAGGTTAGTATATTCCGATGCCGACTTACCGATTGAGGGCCGCAATCATAACTGACCACTCTACATTAAGGCACAAGTCAATGGTAAGCATACTGCGTGCATTATGGTTGATGATGGGTCGTCTATAAATGTATGCCCTTTGGTCGCACTTCAGGCTTACGGACTAGATGAGAGTATGCTTAGCAAGTCGGACTTAACCATCACGGCTTATGATAGTTCCAAAAGACAAGCCTTGGGGATATCTAAAGCCCTAGTCAAAACTGGACCCATTGAAATGGAAGCAGAATTTGTGGTCCTACCTATTCCGGCCAACTTCTCAGCTTTGCTGGAAGGCCCTGGTTTCATAAGCTAGGAGGGGTACCATCCACGCTACACCAGATGATAAAGATCCATATGAAGGGGAAGTGATAACCATTAAGGCGGCCAGGGAGAATCAAGTGTCAGCTCTAGGGACTGCCAATCAGCCGTTTAGTGGCTTCCATGTGTTGGTAATAGGAGAAGAATCGGGTTCAGGGGATAGTCCTCCAGTAGTGAACATAATGAGGAAAATGCATTACCTTCCTGGGGCTGGTCTGGGTAAAAACTCACAGGGGCTGCAGTCTGCTATTACCACTCGAGGCCAGAAAGATTGAAAGGGTTTGGTGTACAAAGGAGAGCATAGTAAGAAGAAGACGATGCAGAAAATCCCTCACATTCACGAGAGCTTTGTGCCAGCATCATCAGTTTGTGCCTATGCTGGGGAAGCTGAGCCTCAGTGCGCTGGAGGTAGGATAGTACCGGGCTTTGAGCTTTTCAGCGATGATATAACTGGGAGATGGGTATGATCAAGCCAGTGAAAGACTTTTGGGATGAAGAATTCTTAACCAACCAGATTGTTTGGGACGGACAAGAGCCTGAAGCCATGGTAAATGAAGCCATGGTAAGCACTCATATTAAGGGGAAAGAGAAGCTGGAGAAAGTAGCTCAAGAGATAGAGCCCCTAAAGAATCCAGATAACGCAGGATCGTCCACAGATGCTGAAGGAAAGATAACGGGAGCGGAGGAGGAGACTAGCTTAGAATGTCTTTTCGTTCCTGAACTATTTAATGATGTAAATGACAATCATAATATCGTTAATGATATGAATGATTTCGCTTAATTGTGTGATGTTTTTGATAATTTCCATATGCATGATCATGATCACACTCCATTCATATTTGATATTGATTCCTCTGATGCAACTCCATTTAATCTTGGATCCTCGGAAAACCCGAAAGAAATTTTGATAGCATCAGATATAACTCCTGAGGAAAGGAAAAAATTTGAGAGAATACTCAAAAAACATGAAAAAGTCTTTGCCTGGACCTATGAAGATATGTCGGGCATCGATCGAAACATCACAGAGCACGCTATCCCTACATATCCGGGTTACAAGCATGTGAAGCAGAAGCTGAGAAGGCTAATACCAGAGTGGGCGGATAAGGTAAAGGAAGAAATCTGGCAGCAGATCGAAGCCAAGTTCTTGGTAGAGGTCCAATATCCCACATGGTTGGCTAATGTAGTCCCCGTGGCCAAGAAGAACGGGAAAGTAAGAGTATACGTTGACTACCGAGATTTTAATAAAGCCTGTCCAAAGGATGATTTCCCGCTGCCGCATATAGACATGCTAATAGACAGTGCCGCTGCCTATGCAATCTACAGCTTCGTGGATGGCTATGCGGGATATAATTAGATTCTAAACAAAATAATCGACAGAATCAAGACGGCTTTCATTACTGAATGGGGGACGTATGCCTATCGAGTGATGCCTTTTGGTCTAAAGAATGCAGGGGCTACATACCAGAGAATGGCGACAAAGATTCTGAGCGACTTGATCCATAAGGAAGTGGAAGTGTACGTAGACGACATGATGACTAAGTCTACCACCAGAGAGGGTCATTTCGAAGCATTGGAGAAGTTCTTCACGAGAATAGAGAAGTATGACTTTCGACTGAATCCGAAGAAATGTATTTTCGGGGTGATCTCAGGGAAGTTATTGGGGCATGTGGTCAGTCAGCGAGGTATCGAAATTGACCCAGACAAGGTTAAAGCTATCAAGGAGATGCCGGTGCCTCAGAAGGAAAAGGACGTGAGAAGCTTCCTGGGCAAGTTACAATATATCAGCAGGTTCATCGCCAAACTGAATTCATTCTGCGAACCGATTTTCAAGCTTCTAAGGAAGAATCAACCAGTGGTGTGGAATGAGGATTTTCAAAAGGCCTTCAACGCCATCCGGGAATACCTGTTGCATCCACCTGTGTTGAGGCCACTGCAGCCAAGCAAGCCTCTGATTCTGTACTTGGCCATAAAAGACATCTCTATGGGTTCCATAATGGCCCAAGAGGATGAGTTCAGGACAGAGTTTTCCATTTACTATCTCAGCAAGAAGTTCTTGGAGTATGAAATCAAGTATGCCGAGGTCAAAAATATTTGTCTTGCCGTTATCTGGGCTTCAAAGAAGTTAAGGCATTACTTCCACTCATACAAGGTGCAGGCGGTAGGAAAGCAGAATCCTTTGAGATATTTACAGGAAGCGCCATCCTTGCTAGGAAAGATGGGCAGATGGTTATTGTTGCTATAGGAATTTGATGTGGAATATGTCACTAGGAAAACTATCAAGGGGTGAGCACTGGCTGAGTTCCTGGCCGATAACCCGATTCAAGGAGACACCTACGAATTCAATTTCCCAGATGAGGATATAGTGGCTATTATAATTCAGGGATGGCAATTGCATTTTGATAAGGCCGTGAACAACAAAGGGGCAGGAGTAGGAGTTATCTGGACAACCCCGGAAAATGAGAAGCTCCCTTTGGCCAAAAAACTAAGGTTTAAAGCTACCAACAACGAGGTTGAATACGAAGCATGTATTTTTGGATTGGAAGCTTTGTTAACCTTGGAGGCGAAGACTGTTGAGGTGTTCGGGGACTCTTCCCTCGTAATCAACAAGATTCGAGGTGAATGGGCAGTTAAAGAAGAAAGATTGATGCCCTACACCCAGCACTTGAAAGGTCTAAGTAGACAATTTGAGGTATGCACGTTTCGTTTCATTCCAAGAGAGGAGAATCAATTAGCTAATGCCCTCAATACTTTGGTGTCAATGTGGGACAATCCGGAAGGAGTGATTATGAGACCCGTATTGATTTCCAGCTCAGATAGGCCCAGTTTCCAATCACAGTCAGTAGCGAAAGTCGATGTAGCAGATAGGAAGCCATGGTACCATGATATTATGAACTATTTAGAGAATGCAGCTTTTCCAAAGGAAGCTACGGAGAAGGAGTAGAGGTTAATTCGCAAACTGTCCACTCAGTTTATATGCATAGATGGGGTGTTGTATAAAAGGCAGGCCGATGGCATTCAATTGAGATGTTTGAATGAGAAAGAAGCTCGAAAGGTGATGGAGGAAACTCACACAGGCGTGTGCAGAGCTCACATGAATGGGTTGACACTGGTAAAGAAAATCATGAGACAAGGGTTTTACTGGCTCACAATGGATAATGACTGTTCAAAGTACGTAAAGCAATGCCAGCTGTGCCAACAATACGTAGACTTAAGGCACTTGCCTATGTCAGAACTGCATAGCCTAACGTCGCCTTGGCCGTTTGCCACCTGGGGTATAGATATCATCGGCGAGATCCGACCCACAGCCTCCAATGGACATAGATACATCATAGTCGCCATCGATTACTTTACTTAGGGGGTAGAGGCAGAATCTTTCAAGAAGATTGATGCGAGAGACATGGCCAAGTTTATTGAGAAGAATCTGATTTATAGATATGGCCTTCCACACCATGTGGTATTAGATAATGGGGTACAGTTTATGGGAGAAACCAGGAAGCTATTGGAGAAATATGGGATTGAACACCACAAGTCTTCTCCATATCGCCCATAAGCCAACGGAGCTGTGGAGGCTGCCAATAAGAACATTAAGAAAGTATTGGCCAAAATGGTCCAAACCTACAAAGATTGGCCGGAGAAGTTGCCTTTCGCACTCTGGGGCTATCGAACAACGGTGAGAACATCTACAGGAGCCACGCCATATTCTCTAGTGTACGGGACAGAGGCGGTGCTACTGGTTGAGATAGAGCTCAGATCGTTAAGAGTAGTCATGGAAGCTCAGATCCCCGAGACTGAATGGGCACAGCAAAGGCTGCAACATTTAAACTTGCTAGATGAGAAGAGATTAAGAGCCTACTACCACAACTAAGTCTATCAGAAGAGGCTAGCTCGAACCTTCGAAAAGAAAGTCAAGAAACATCCTTTTAAGGAGGGGGACTTGGTGTTTAAGTAGATGAGACCGAGAGCACCAGACATCCGAGGAAAATTCAGACCTACCTGGGAAGGGCCCTTCATTCTCAAGAAGCTACTGTCAAAGGGAGCCACAATTTTATCAGATAGCGACGGCAATAAATTCAAGGAACCGGTGAACATAGATAGACTAAAAAGGTTCCATGGCTAAAGACAATAAGAGAAAAAGAAGAGAATAAAATGCCCCGCGGGTCGAAAATCGAAAAAAGGCGGCCTTGCTAAAATTGGGCGCCTCGACAGGGTGAAAACTGAAAAAAGGCATCCTGTGCAAAAATTAGAGGCATGAGAGAAAATGTCCAATCGAGAAAACCCGAGAGGGCCGATTGATAACATGAGTTCTGATGCTCGTAAAATTCGGTTTCATCTATTAATATAGTTTGCATAGTTGAATTCATAGCAAATACTAATCATGTATATAGAAATTTTATGGAAATGTACACAATTCTGTGAAATAAAATGAGAATTATTCTTTTCATTTTCATCATTCTTTAGTTCTGTTTTGAAAAGAAATAACATTTAAAAGATATACATATTTAATCTAAGCTAAGCACTACCGCTACTCTCACCAGCCAGAAGTTTAAGCCCTCGTGTCCTATTATCAAAAGCTGGACTAACAACTCATCGCTTGTACTCGCTGGTGGAAGCCGCGGAATGAGCTCCAAATCGAGGTATAACTGTCTTCACAGGAAATCGGCTCCATAACTCCTGGTAGCGAGAGGAAAAGGCAATGGAAAAGGTTCCTCCCCGAAAAGATAGTGGGACTCTCACCACGTCTTGGGTCATCCCAAGCTGACGAGCGCACCGAGCCGTAATATAGAAGTGGCCTGACGAAACCCACAGAGGGGAACACACCCCGAAGACCCGTCAATGACTGCATGGGACAGAGGAAGCCAAGCATCCATAAAGCGGATGTCATCGTCTGATATCTAGCGAAATCTGGCGATGCCCTCATCAGGAGATGAAAGTGCATACAGTCGTTGGCGCGGGAGAAAGTGCCTCGGCGAGTACTGTGCGATGACTCGGGGAGGTGGTTCTGATAACATCTTCAGCTTCTCTTGCAGCCAGATCTAAAAAAAAAAAAAGAGAGCCGCTGGGGTAAGTAGGATTTACTTCAGGCAAAAATTAGGCAAAGGGTTATGTGAAAACCCGAAAGGGCGCACTTCCCGTTAAGAAAAGCTAGTGCGAAAATCCACAAGGGACGCACTACCTTTAAAACAATGACATACCTGAAGTAAGAGAGGGCTCCCAACAAATGTGGAAGAAGATCTAGAACGGACCGAATCCAAGCCTAGGATAGTCTCGGCCAGAATGAAGGGAAAGGGGGTCAGCCCACGGTGAAAACCATCCAGAATTCCAAATAAACAGGGATCACCAGCCAAATCCTCTGAGCTCACAGCCAGAAATCTCACCATGCAAAATAAGAAAATAATGCTTACTTGGTAGGTTGGGACATCGGAGAATCTGTCCAGCGCCTCGATCAGCAATTCCATAGAAAATGTAGAGCCCTGGGGGACCAATCGAGCAGCTTCAGAAGGATGTAAGCCCAAAGAAAGGGCGATGTCTTGGGACTGGACTAGGTCGTAAAAGGGAATGCAAGGGTGAGTATTGACAGGATACCATGCTCCGGCAATGGCATCCAGCTCTTAAGGCAGGGGGCAAAGTTCCTGGTATGTGAATTTGAAAATGTGAAATCGAGGGTTCCAGAAATGGGTTGCAGCTAACAGGAGGTTATGGTCTATTTTAAACCGGCGTAGAAATTTTAGGCCAGACAGGGGGCTGAGCATATTTTTTTCCCAAGTGTTGGAATCATCCAGAATTTGGAACATCTTTTCAATAGAAGGAGAAGACATTTTGCCAAGTCTAAAGTTAAAAACAATGGATGAGAGGTAGAAGAAGTTGAAAAGTTCAGAAAAATCTTGAAATTTGTAGAAAAGCTCCAACGACGGCCTACCCGTGCCTCAGAATGGGCGGCATGCCAGTCTGTCGTTGTCCACCTGTCAATATGCATGCATTTTTATACGTCATCATGACGTCATCACACGCATTTAATTTTGCATTGAAAGCAGGAATTCAGAACGACAGACGGACAAGCCGTCGGTCGCTCCTGAAGATGGGCTGCCCGTTGGTCGTGAAATCTATATATATGACCAGTGGCCGATGGGGCAACAGGTTTTTCTCTTTTCCTCTTCCCATAATCGACGCCTTTGACGGTTTTTTGTCATTTTATTCCCCTTTTCTTCATATTTTTGCATTTTTAGCGCACTCTTGTGATTCTTGTATTGTTGTGTATCAACCGGGACCTGTTTTTCTACATTTCCAGTCCTCTTCTTTGATTTTCTACAATTATAGGTTAGTAAATAATTTATTTTCCTTTCTTTAAGCAAGTTAAATTTTAGTGCTTTCCCTATTTTCTTTCTTTATTTTTTATCTCTATTTTTATTTTTTCTAGTAATGTTAGTATAAGTTAGTGCTGAAATGCTGCCTGTTTGCCTAGTAAATATCTATTTTTCGCACGAATATTTAGCTTTCCTGTTTTTAGTATATTTAGTTCATTTAGTTTGATTAAAACCTTTACCTTTTAGATTAGACCGATATAGTGTCTTGGGTAATTATTTTCGTATATTTAGAGTAAGATTTATTGCGCATATGTGTGATTCCAAAAATATAAATATTGTTACTGTTAGGGCCTGAAGCCTATTTTTATTGTTCTTTTATGCAGGAAGTGGGGCACACCCTTGCCGGGGTGCTGCCCATTTTTTATTACTCTTATTTTTGTTGCACTATATTATTAATTTATGCATGCCTGGTTGTTAAGGCCTAAGGCCTGTCCCTAGTTGTGAGAAATTCCTTGTTTTTATGCATGAGTTGGGGCACATCTTTGCCGGGATGTTGTCCAAATGTTAGGTTTTTATTTCTTCGTCAATATTTTCTATGCTGGTTGAAAGCCTGAGGCCTGTTGTGTTGTTTTGCGCAGGAAGTGGGGCACACCGTTGCCGGGGTGCTACCCAATTTTTTATTTGTACTTTATTTTATCTTTTAATTATCGATAATTTCTTTTGTTTCTTGGGATGCAAAGTTTATCCCATTTTTTCCTTCTAGCCTCCTTACTCAAGATGGTTAAGACGCGTCTCTACTGAGATGTTGTCGGGTTTTTTTGTCATTTACTATTACTAAATTGTCTATTGCTTTATAGGATGCCGCCACGTAGACGCGTCCCCCATGGACAGGATGAGCCCCAGGCTCCCGAGTGGATGACCCCAGAGGCTCGGCAGAGATATGCAGCATTGGCTCGGGTAGAGTTTCGAGCCAGCCGTTTCATTTCCAGACCATTCCTGGAGGCTCTAGGGATGGCAGATGAGGTGGATATTTTGCTTGCAGGAGCGGGTTGGACCGAGTTTATGGCGCCAGCATTCCCCACATATCCCGAGGCAGTGCGATAGGTGTTGGCCACTTTCCACTACGGGGGGTTCCAGAGATCCGATACAGAGCCTGGAGTGGTCTAGTTTTGGTTCGATGGTGATCATTTCAGCATCACGCGGTAGAGGTTCATGCAGGCCATGAGTTTGCCACACGGTCAGGATGTTATCGTACCTCAGAGGGTTGTCAAACGGGACCATTGGGCTGCTATCACTCTGCCCGGAGTGTCGTATGACCATGATACTGCGAAGAGCACAGTCTTGATATCACAGGTGCTTTAGTATCTGCACAGGGTGCTTTCCAGTTCGTATCTCGGACGGGCTGGCAACCCGGGGTTGCTTAACGCGGTCGAGATTTCGAGCCTTTGGGCTATAATGATGGGTTAGTGCCTCAGCATTAGCCATGAGATACTGGCCAACATGGCCAGAGTCTCCAGGGGGACAGCCCCATCAGTGATAGTTGGAGGGGTCATCACTCACCTGTTGCTAGGATTAGAAGTGGCTCCAAATAGGCTTCAGGGTGCTTTGGACGAGAGTATCTATGTGGATGCCCCTGCCGCATAACAGATGGGGATGGTGCTGCAGATCCCAGGAAAGGCCGAGGCTTTCAGGCTCCTTACTATACATGAGACACGGCGACCCTTCGATCTTCCATCCTTAGCCCCGGCTCAGGAGCAGCCTGAGGGGGAGGTGCTAGTACCACCGCAGCCTGAGGAGCAGCCACAATATCAGGAGGGCCAGCCTCCTCAGTTTGAGCAGTATCAGGAGGGCCAGCCTTCGCAGCCACAGCATCAGAAGGTCCAGCCTCCCCAGTATGAGATTTCTCAGGAGGTCCAGCCTCCACACCCGCAGCAGTATGAGGAGCAGCTTTGGACTCCTTCTGATATGGGGATGGAGTTCACCATGGAGGAGTTGTTCGGTGCTTCTCCGACATCGGGGGCACAACCGACATCGGGGGCACAGAGTCTCACTCCTTCTCCGGCTTCGAGGATTCAGAGGACTTCTCTCCGGCCTTCACTCAGATTTCACCCCTATGCCAGAGGAGATCCGGGGGCATTTACATCCATAGCTCAACCTCCAGGACAGTCATCAGAGCCGGTTCCACCTCCAGTAGTGCCGCAGCCGGACATCTCTGAGCTTATAGTCTCCGAGCTTATAGTCTCCGCGCTTGCAACTTTTGAGTGCAGACAGGAGGAGAGGGATAGGGCCCTCCTTTCTCAGATTGAGGAGAGAGATAGGGTTCTGACAGAGAGGTTGAACAGCAGCAGGGACTGATCCAGGAGCAGGCTAGGGTCATTGATCAGTTGAGGCAGGAGCATGCTGAGCTCCTTAGGCAGATGGAAGAGCAATAGGAGAGGATGGTTGATTAGCTGAGACAGGAGGTGAGGACCTCCCAGGACGAGGCAACTCAGGGGGTGGACATGACCCTCCAGATGATACAGGAGTCGATGGATGCTCTCCGCTCGACAGTGCAGGCAATAGATGGGGATGTCCACCCTATGACTCAGTATGTCCGGGATTTTCACGAGCGGACTGAGCAGAGGTTGGGGAGTATGAGTACTGCTTTCGCAGATCAAACTCGCCAGCTAAGCAGGGCCTTCAGAGGGCTAGGAGGGATGATCACGGACAACTTACGCTTCATGACGGAATGTGCCCAGCCCTTCCTTGATGGATACGCCCATGTGCAGTTCCAGCAGCAGGGTCCAGGGAGACCGCAGCCATCGTCTGTGCTAGTGGCAATTCCCCCCAGGCTTGAGCTGATGGTGGATATGGGCATCTCAGCGCCCAGGAGCGGCAGGTCCTTCTACTTGCCCGTCCACCTCGGAAGCTGGACCCTCTACCTCCAGGCCTTAGCCTCGGCCACGACCGCCAACCCGGCCGCAGCCACCGCCTCCGCCTCAGTCGCCACCTCAGCTCATCCACATATCTGACGAGGAGGACCCTGATGAGGAGATTGGAGATTATCCACCTTTCTAGCCATTCAGGGAGTGTGGATGACATTTTGTTATATTTGTCTATTTAGTTTTTTCCTTGTATTTTCTTATTTTTGTATATATCTTGTACATAATTGTTTTATAGTGAAAAATCGTATTTATGTTTATTTTTTCCTTATCCTTGCATGCTATGCTTACATTAATGACGATTGAGTGTGCACCTTTATTTACGCCTAAAATAAAATATTTATAATCATAAAAATCAGGAAGATAATAACAAAACTATGAATAATGATACAAACTTGTTTATAAACCTTGTAAATAAGAGCAATTCACATAAGAGTAATAAGAAGTTCTTTGATATATAGGGACATCTGCTTAATCTTAGTCCAAATATGGATATCAATCATATCAGAAGAATCACATCAAGGGTGTTTACCTTGTGAATCGTAGAGGGGTTAACAGGGAAATTTCCAACCAAAACCGAGATCGTAGCCAGAAAGCACTGCATCTCACAGTTCATGCTGTAGTTAGAAAGAACTATGCACCTTGCAGATTGTATAGGGGTTGGCAAGGAACTCTTCACAGCCGGGGTTGTAGTTAGATAACACTGCTCTCCACCATGCAAATCGTCTAGGGGTTGGCAAGGAACTGTTCACAACCGGGGTTGCAGTTAGATAACACTGCTCTCTACCTTGCAGATTGTATAGGGATTGGCAAGGAACTCTTCACAATCGGGGTTGCAGTTAGATAACACTGCTCCCCACCTTGCAAATCGTATAGGGGTTGGCAAGGAAGTCTTCACAGCCGGAGTTGCAGTTAGATAACACTGCTCTCCACCTTGCAAATCGTATAGGGCTTGGCAAGGAATTCTTCACAGCCGGAGTTGCAGTTAGATAACACTGCTCTCCACCTTGTAGATCGTATAGGGGTTGGCAAGGAATTCTTCACAGCCGGGGTTGCAGTTAGATAACACTGCTCTCCACCTTGCAGATCGTATAGGGGTTGGCAAGGAACTCTTCACAGCCGGGGTTGCAGTTAGATAACACTGCTCTCCACCTTGCAAATCGTATAGTGGTTGGCAAGGAACTCTTCACATCCGGGGTTGCAGTTAGATAACACTGCTCTCCACCTTGCTAATCGTATAGGGGCTGGCAAGGAAATCTTCACAGCCGAAGTTGCAGTTAGATAACACTGCTCTCCACCTTGCAGTTCGTATAGGGGTTGGAAAGGAACTCTTCACAGCCGAGGTTGCAGTTCGATAACACAGCTCTCCACCTTGCAGATCGTATAGGGGTTGGCAAGGAACTCTTCACAGCCAAGGTTGCAGTTAGATAACACTGCTCTCCACCTTGCAGAACGTATAGGGGTTGGCAAGGAACTCTTCACAGCCGGGGTTGCATTTAGATAACACTGCTCTCCATCTTGCAGATCGTATAGGGGTTGGCAAGGAACTCTTCACAGCCGGTGTTGCAGTTAGATAACATTGCTCTCCACCTTGCAGATTGTATAGGGATTAGCAGGGAATTTGCACTAATGCCTTACTAGTCAATGCGAAACCAGTAGGGACATATGCATCGAATACATCCACCGCTGAGTGGACTGAGACGAGGTCTACCCAGCAAATAGCGCAAAAGGAAAGGATTGCCCAGGTATGCTTTTCTTCCTTTCTCTCTCTGAATTTTAGCTCACCTAGGCACTTGTGCACTAGCCTTCCCAAAATTAAGGGCAACTGTAAGCACCGTGTCCCGGGGCGGTCCAGATCAGAGATTACCCAATGAAGAAACCGATGCCTAGTCCCGAATGAGTGGATGGAACTCGAAAATTTTGATCCTATGGGCTCACGAGAAGTAAAAGGTTTTATGTTATAGAAAGAAGAATTTGAAAAATTGGGAGTTTTAACTTGAAATTTGAGTTTTTGCTCCACGGACGGCCTGCCCGTCTGTAGTTGGCATCCCATTGGTCATCGAGGCAGTCGCCGCCTCTCCCAGGGATGGACAACCCGTCGGTGACTCACATGCCCGTCGGTCGTTGAGGCGGCCACCATTTTTTTCGGGAACACGTGCCCCGTCGGTCGCTGAGACGTACACGTGTCCCATCGGTGGCTCAGGAACGCCCGTTGGTGAGTCAAGGCCTGCCCGTCGGTCATGCTTATAAATTGTAAATCTTTTCCTTTCAAAAGGGTTCGGATTTTCTTAAGAAAAATCACTAAAACAAGCTAGAAAAGGCTACAAAGAAGAAAAAAAAACTACTTGGATTGGGAAAACTCTTGCAAAATTAAGAAGGCAAATTTTCTTCTTCTCAAGTTTTTTTCTTTTCTTTATTTGTTTAAATTCCCATATTTTCCTACTCTTTCTCTCGTTTTATTTCGCTTTTAAGTGAATCTAGTTTACTTGGAGAAAGCTAAATCCATTTTGTGGATTCAAACATTTCAAAAATTTTGTGAAAATCAAGGAAAAAGTTTAGACATTTTTCTTTCTTGGTTTTTGCTTTCTTCTCGTGAGACGCACAAGGTTCGAGTCAACCGAAGTTTCACTCCAAAAAGGTACAATCTGAGGGTAAATATTCTGGATACTTGCTTTATTAATCTATTACATTCATTTCCACATTTATTGCATTTATTTACCTTTTATTTAGCTTTTATTTGCCTTTATTTTGTTTGAAAATTATTTCTTTAAAAAGAGAAGAGAAAAAGAAGTTTTTTGCTTATTTATTCGGAAACCAGAGGCGACCGATGGGCAGTAGCTCACCGACGCCCGTCTGTCGCTCGAGCGACGGGCGATAAACCCGTCTGTCATTCGAGCGATGGCGTGTGAGGCCCATTACCGTCGGTCACATGAGGGACGACCGTCCCGTCGGTCGGCCACTAAGCCCATCTCTCGTCTTTGTTTCCCATTTTTTCCATTTTTTCCTTTTATTATTTCTTCCTCTACTTAATTCTTATTTTATTTTCAAAATGTTTTTTACTTCAATAATTTTATTTTTTATGTATTTTATTTCTTATTTTTATTTTATTTTATTTTCTTTTACTCTCTACTTACATGTGTATCGCTTTAATTTGTAAATATTAATATTTCTTTTATTTTGTAAGTATTGTATTTTCCTTTTCTTGGATGGTTTAAGCAGTGGAGAAAAACCATCATGCCATCATGGAAAGCCTATCTTTGGTTTAGTTTTCCTATCCCTTTTTATTTATTTATTTCTTTTCCTTATTCCTTATTTTGTTTATGCAATTTTTATTCTATTCCGCATAAATTAAAAATGGATACTTGTTTTATATTAATTAAAATTGGGATTATTTCATAAAATTAAGGGACCCAATGTCTTGTTTTCTCCAATAAAAAATCACATAAAATTAGTTTTTTCATAATAAATTCATGTGAGGGCCAAAGCCCTCAAAGTAAATGAATTTTCCGTCTGTTTGTATGTATATATATATCGTACCTTTAAAATGGGAGTTGTATTCCGCTCCTAGTTTTATTGTAATTTAATTTCGAACATTTATTTCATTTATTTTTATTTATGTATATTTACCACTTTTAATGTGAATATTTGTGCTTTTAATTGAAATTTGCATCATGTGGAGAGAGAAAGTAAACTAATAAATTCAAAACTTAAATGTAAAGTTAAATCGAGGTAGAAATAGATGAGAAGTTCCGAACCTAGCTCTGGTCTTTGGGCTCAACGAGGCGAGAGGTCTATCCGATCACTCATTGGAACCTCCAAGACACCTCTTTTGTCCCATCAAAAATCTTAATAAATAATCCTAGGCTCCATAGGGTTAGCGGGTGATTCCCAATGTTCTATTGGGGTGATTACCTCCAAGATCTCTTTGGTTTGCCAAAAATGGAAATATGCGCCGTCTTAGGTTCACTGAGGCGAGATGAACTTTCCCAATGTTCTATTGGGTGGCGACCCTGTGAAACCTCCTTGTTGCCCAAAATAGACGCACTTGCAATTCGTTGCAAGATATCAACGGACCCTCAATTTGCCCGATCGCCCTAGAGCAGGGCGGTAAATGGGCGCCCCCGGGGTCCGACGCGCGTCACAGGTACATTTTCGACCATTACACTATATAGTTTTGCATTGGCCAAAGCGGATGACCTTGTGCTTCACGTATGTGTTGGGAATGGGTACTTCCCGATTAGATAAAGTGTTTAGTTAAGTGTTGGCTTGGTAGGTCATAATCTACCTACCTTAAAATTGTTATGTGTGCGTGCGATTTGGAATGTGTTTGTTAGATGAGTTATCAGAGGTTCGGTTAGAATTTTTGTTTTGATACTAGATGGTTAAAGGAGAAGGTTTCGTAGAAGTCCTTGAAGTGTATTAATAAATGGTTACTTTACGAGAATAGATACTATGGTGTTTTGAAAGGAGGAATATTTGGACCTTGTGACGATATGGTACTACTCTGTATGCCTATTAGCTACCTCCAAGAAATTATTTGAACATAAGCATATTGAACTATGGGGATGGGAAAAGTACATTCTTATAGCATTAATTGCATATCTGCATCATCTTACATCCATGAACCATCACATCCTCATCGCATCATCATCCTTTGATCACACATGAGAAGCATTTGTATATGCATTTTAGATGGAGAGAAAGCTGACAGGTTGTATATTGAGTATTTAATGTCAAGATTTAGTGTGATATAAGAGCGTAATAATTGTCAAGGAGAATGCATTGTGTATATAGTTTAAGTTAAGTAGAAAGAGTATTTTGGAACCTTGTGTAAATGAATGTGAAAAGATTTTTGGCAATAAGATAAGAGTATTATTAGTAAAAGAAAGCAGCATGTGTGCCAGATGTTTTTGAAGTATTAAGGAATTGTGCAGCACAATGTTGTAGGTTAAGTGGTTTATATGTGAGGTGTATGTGTCTTGGTTTCTGACTGGTGGTTAAAGTGCTAATTGTTCTGATGAAATGAATGATTTGGATGTAAGATAATGAGAAGAGAATTATGAGATTTATTTAAGCCAATTTTATGAGTTTGAGTTTAGTAGTGAACAAGGACAGGTTATGATTTGTATAGTCATCCCGATTAAAAAGAAATGGTTTTAGGGTATAATGATGAGAACAAGTATAAGCGAGTGAGTATGTTAAAAGCGAAGTGTATGGGAATAAGTGAAATGTATGTTATAAGTGTAGAACATAGATGTTATATGATAATATAGAAGTGATCAGTGAGAATGATAGTGAACCAAAGTTTAGTCTTCAGATTTTTTTGATGTAAGTGAATTTCGAGGAAAAAATTCTTTTAGCAGGGAAGAATTGTAACAACGTTATTCAAGTTGAAGTGTTAGATATGTCAAATGGACAATTTAAGAATGAATGTAAAAGTTTCAGCAAGTGCGGCCAATGATAAAATTGTGAAGCATGAAATTAGGACTTGATTGAAAGAATAAATTAATTATATGGGCCAATGTAAAGATGTATAAAGTTATATGCCAAATGCAAGAAGAATTAAGGGTGGAAGGTTTAATAAGGAAGTTTGATATAAAAATCTAGAGTAGACCAATAGCAAAGTGACATGTGGCAAGGGGATAGGTTTTTATGGGAGAGGTATAAGAGAGAGAGAGAGAACGTGAGAGTGGGGAGGAAAAAAATCTACTCTCCTCTCATCCCGTTCTCCTCTTCCTCTTATTCTTCTTCTTCTTATTCTTCTTCTTCTTCTTCTTCTTCCTTGTTTTAATTTATCCCCTAGTTACTGTAATTTTTGGATGATCTACCAAATTCAAAGTAAGTAATTGTTTCGTTTCTTCTTCTTTCCTTATTCATGAGTAAAGGTTATTTATGATCTAGGTTAATCTTTGAATTTTAGCTGGTTTTGTGTGTATTTTGATGAGGTAATTGGATGACTGTGAGTGTGGAAGAGTATGGGAGTAAGGAAGTACAACCATTTAAGCTTTTAGGAGCAAAGGAGATGAGGTTTGGGATTTCGTTATTTGATTTGTGGTGTTTTGATTTAATGTTTTGGAAATTTGTGGGGATAAAGTTGTTTGAGTATGTTTAAATGCTATGGGTTTTGAGTTACTTGTGTTGACATGCTTTAAATGTGGTATAATGGGTCAAAATGTGTAATTGATTAAAGGTTGGAAGTAAATTTATGGTTTTGTTAAATGAGGGATTTTGATTATGTTTATTGCATGAAGCAAGTGTATTTTTTGGTATAAAAGTTGGGTTTTATGTTGTTTATGATGATTTGAATGTTTGATTTGAGTTGGGTTGAATTTTGGTTTAAGTTTGGGGAGTGTATAACATGAATTTTCTGGGTTTTTGATGAGTAACACGGCGGTAAAGAAAGCCTTACCACCATGTGATCATATTTCTGGGTTGAGTCTTACTTGCTCATGGGTTTACACGGGGGTATGGATTTGTCATACTGCCGTGTAAATCTATTATGTTCTGAAGAATTGCTTTGGTGCATTTTTACACGGCGGTAAGGTTTAGTCATACCGACGTGTAAATGCATTCTATTTCGGATAGGGTTTTGCTCGGAAGGCTACACGGCGCTAAGGTTTTTCCTTACCACTGTGTAAAAGGCCTTACACGGTGGTAAGCTTTGGTCATACCGCCGTGTAAAAGTCCCCTGTTTTAAAATTGAGAATTTTTGAATGTTGTCTTATATGCCTAGTTCGAATACGTTGTTACTTTTAGTCTTTATCTATTTGAGTTATCATCTAATAAAAGATATCGAATTGAAATATTTACCACCTCGAGATATGTTTAATTTCTTGTGTGATAAGTATGAGATATTACTTAATGATTAATATGTAATTAGTGCTAACAATATGCATGTTTATGAATATATGAACCCACATGAAAATATAAAATGTTATAAGTATTATATGATGAAGTTAAAATGTATAGCCTACGTAGTCGATCGTGGATAGATAGGCATGCATATAGAGTTCTGATACTACAGCCCTTTGTTCTATTCTGGACCCTGATCAGGTCCCCGTTTGGATCCTCGCAATCCCCAATGTGTACAGATCTTGTTTAAGATCCCCAATGTGAAAATGTTTTGAATGTGAAAATGAAAGATGTTACTTTTCGATTGTACCCTCGGGTACCCCCAATGTGTTATGTATACTCGCTTATCCACCCTCTTGACTTAGCAGGCAATTAAATGAATTGATAAGTTCTATGATAATGTGCAAAGAGTTATATGAATAAAGTATTTGAAAGTGTTTGTTGAAATGATGAGCTTGTGCTTCACGCACTAAAGTGTTCTGGATCCTTTATGGACTCGAATGTGGAATTGTGTGGTATCTTCGGATACCTAAATGGTTTTGTATTTAAATTTAATGTCAGTTAATCGAAAAGAGATGTAACCGATAATTTTGTTCCAATAAGTATGTAGGAATGAATATTGACTGTCAAAGAATTCATATGGGGATAATGCATGTTATAAATCTGTTCAAAAGCTATGGGTATGATTGTCTGTATGAAGTCTTTGTAAAGAATTATTTAAATATTTGATATGCATATTTGTTATGGTTGAATAATTAGCGAATGAATTCTATAAATATATTCGTTTACATGTTGAATTGAGAACACAGGTATGTTATGTAATTGCTTGTCTTCTGAACATTAGCTTGGATGACCAATGTAAGTATATTTGTTATGGCCGAAAATGTACCCAAATAGTATTGACCTAATTTTGGCATGTGAGTGAAATGGAATGTGTAACTTGAACTTAAATGGAAGGTTGGAAGGACTTGATTGAAAGCTGAGTGAAAAGTTTAGTGACCAATTGGTATATATATATGAGATTAAGTTAGGAATGGATTATTGGCTGATTTGTTTATCTAATGATGGATTAATTAAGAATAAAGTAATGTAAGAAATCAGTTAGTGGGAGGCAGGTTTTGTAAGTGGAATCCGTGTAGCTCCTTGTGAGTATGCCATCTCCACCTTTGCATGCATGAGTTATCTAAGGAAAGGGAAAAGATTCATTTGTGTAATTCAGTCAATTTCCTGTGTTCTTTCTTTTCTTTCTTGTGTGAGAATAGTCCTTAGGTCTCTAAATCTATTTGCATAATTGTTAAGAAGGTCAAGTTGTTAAGTTGCTCAAGAGTTAAGTTGTTGGACTTAAGAGGTAAGTGATTATGAATGCTTGTTCTCATCTTTTACTCTTTCTTTTTGGTTTGAGTTGGTTTGGAATGAGAATTGATAGATCATGTTCAATTCTGGAATTGAATTGGTTTTGTTAGCTGAAGAAGTGAAGAAGGATAAAGGAAAAGCTGTAGTTAGAGAGCCGAGCGTCTGTCATAATTAGGAGCTAAGGCGACAAGGTTTGGGAACAAACCCTAAATGTGTAAATTGTATGATTTATAATGGTCAAATAGAGACTTTGATATGAGCTGTATGTGTATGTGGAATGATGGCATTGAGCATGAAATTGTGTTACCAGTTATTTGTTGGTTGTGGAGATGTGTTTAGTGAATGAGTTGCTTGAGAGCATGTATGCTATGTGTGAATTGGGATTGATTATAAATTGTGCTAAAGATGAATGCCTATAAGCACCGTGTCCCGGAACGGTCCGAATAAGAGATTACCCTATGATGAAATCAGTATCCAAGCCTCTATAAATGGTTTGGATTTGAAGGTTTTGGTCCCATGCTCCACAAGAAATGAGTCTTTTCACCTTTCATAGGCAGAGGGGGAGAAAACAGGGAATTTTCGAGTCAAAAAGGTTTTTTTCTTCCACAGACGGCCAGCCCGTTTGTGAGGGCTAGCCCGTCGCTTAGGGTCACAGACGGCCTGTGGTATTTTCCGACGCACGTCGGAATGCACCGCCTCTTCCGGGCACGCCGCCTGATTTCCCGGAGCACACAATTTTTCCGACGCCTGTTGGTGGAAATGGCAGGGCCGTCGGATGAATCCTTGTGTCAGAAGGATTCTTTCGACGCCCGTCTCCATACACCGACGCCCGTCAGTCGTTCCTGGCTTATAAAAGCTTCGGATTTTCACTTAAAAAGGGTTCCAAAAATTTTCAAGAGGGGAAACTCTGCCAAAATTCAAGCACATTTTCTCTCTCTTCTAGCAAATACATTCATCAAAGAATTTCTTTTAATTAGAGGATCAAATCATTAAAAAGGAACTAAAACTAATTAGTTTTCTTTAAATTTTGATTCCAAAGTCAATATTTTGAGGGGTTAAGAAGGAAATAATCCATTTTCCTTTTTTTCGATCCTTCACTTTGCTTCTCGTGGAACGCGCGGGGCCCTAATCAACATCAAGAATATCATTAAAGAATTATCTTAGGGTAAATATTTTGGACTCATTCTCCATATCATTTCATCTTTACTCCTTATTTTGTTGTTCTTTCAACTTTTTGCTATTATCTTCCTCTATTTTGACTCTTTTCATCTCATTTTGTGATAAAAACCCGTTTTTGCTCCAAAAGAGAGTTTTTCACTGTTTATTTTCGGAGACAGTGGTGACTGACGGGTCATCTTCTTGACCGATGCCCGTCAGTCACCCCACTCACAGACGCCCTCTCTCTTGATTGAGCGACGGATATATCGGTCATTTTGACTGACGCCTGTCGGTCACCCAACAGAGTCCGTCGCTGGGTCCTGTCTCCACATTTTCGAATCTTTTTCTATTCCTTTTAAGATTTTTGCCTCTATTTATGTTGAGTTTTTATATATATTGACATCTTTTAACTTTCTGTGAGCACATACTGATTCCCTTGGATTATCCTGAGCTCGAGGGACTATCTACCACACTAGGGGGATTTCGTTCGGTTTAGTTTTCTAACTTTCTTGGTTATTTCCTTCATTCGTTTATTCATTAATTATTTTATGCACATGAATATACCCTTTTTGTATATCATTAAGTATAAAAATTGATCAATGTTTTATATTCAATAAAATGAGGTTTTCATAAACTTAAGGACCCAATGTCCTATTTTTATCCAATAAAAATCATCACAATAAAAACATCCAATTTTAATAATGATGCATACGAGGACCAAAGTCCTCAAAATAAATAATGCCCCGATTCGTGTATGTGTCGCACATATATAAAAGGGAGTTGTATTCCGCTCCTTGTATTATTGTAATTTATTACTTTCATTATTTACTTGCCCATTTACGGCTTTCCAAATATGAATAAATGCGTCTTTAATCAATTGCATCGTGTGGAGAGAGAGCGAATTAATGATATTTAAAATTTGATCATAAAATAATCAAGGTAGAAATAGATGAGAAATCCCGAACCCAGCTCTGGTCTTTGGGCTCAAAGAGGAGAGAGGTTTACCCTCTAAGACACCTCTTGTGTCACGAGACTTTAGCGTTAATCCTAGGCTCCTCAGGGCGAGAGGTTTACCTTCCAAGACCCCTCTGGTTGGCCCAAAATGGATACTAAGCGCAGTCTTAAGCTCTTCGAGGCGAGAGAAACTTTCCTAATGTTCTATTGGGTGGCGACTCCATGAAACCTCCCTGTTGCCCAACATATACGCACTTACAATTTATTGCAAGCTATTAGCGGACCCACAAATGCCCCGATCGCCCTCAAGCGGGCGGTCCCACGGGCAGCCGCAGGGATCCGGTGCGCGTCATAATGGCGACTCCACTGGGGACGATATGGTTTGAGATTTCAATTTGAAAATACCTCGTTTAACATTTATGATTAAAATTTAATTCATAAATTTGCTTTCTCTCAAATTCGCATCACATCTCATTAGAGCTTTAGAATATGCTAGTTTGGTCCCTCTATTATCCCCGGTGCGTTCCTGAAGCACGACCCCATTTTCACTCAATTTGGGGAAGTGTTAAGGATAATCACCAGCCCAAGCCTCGTACCTCAATGGTATATCAAAATGATGACCCGGTCGGTCGTTATGCTCGTGATGAGCTAGACCTATCGGCAGGGATCATGCTTGGGTAGCCTTAAAGAAACATTTCCCTTGTCCAAAGCTCATGTAATGGCCATAGTTACTTCCCACAGGTGATATGAACCCTAATTCCATGCTTGCTGTATGGATCCTCATGTATTGGGTGAGTCCAGATGTCTCGCTTGGTAACCTAGCCAAAGGCTTTCATGCCCCGGTAGGGCCATGTCGAAATTTTTGGAACGTCTAAATACATGAAGATCACTATCCATCCGCTTGTACATTAGCATAGGAGTGTCATGCTGCCGATTTTTTGCCGTGCACCATGCGTGTCCATTGGGTCCCTCGTTGACCCTTGGGCTAATCCCGCCTAGGAAAGAGATTGCATGACCATGTTTGTGGGAGAAATAAGGGTGGAAGGACCTACTTGCTTGCTTGTGTATTATGAATATTGCATACCAAGACCATGCATTACACCTGCATTCCATGCATCATATCTAACACCTTGTCCCTGCAGCCATCATAGATCTGCCCAGGTGGACTAGATCACCTACCGGACGATTGATCCGAGTTCCTGTTTCTGAACTGTCAGATAGAGAGGGCCTACCAGAAATTTTATCAGAAGTCAGCCATACTGTATCTGAGATGGAAAACTCACCCAGGGGGGATGATGCCACCAGGGCCATAATTGGAGAAGAGGTGGGCCGATGATTTAAGGAATTCGAGGGCAGGATGATGAATATGTTGACTACTCTGGCATAACAGAATGCTCCGCAGAATCCTCCTCCTCCTCCGGTGAGATAAAATGAGCCAGAGGAAGAAAGAGCTGAGAGATGAGAAGAGCCCGTTCGGCCGCCACCCATAGAGCTGAGGTCGATAGCTTCGGGAGAGCAGAGAAGAAGACCAGCCCTGAGGATTGATGATGATAGGGATATCGAAGATGACAAGATAAGCATTACATCTGAGAGAGGGAAGGCACCTCAGACTGATGATTTCATTCTAAAAAAGATGGAAGAGAGGTTTGAAGCCATGGCCCGTATGCTGAGGAGAGGTCAGGGAATGAATCCAGAGGACAAGGAATTGGAGGGAGAAGACTTGATTCCTTACAACTTCAAGATGCCAGACGTGCCGAAATTTGATGGTACTTCTGACCCGACTGCTCATGTGAAGCAATACTCTCTGATCATGAAAGGGACCACGTTGTCTAAGAAGCAGAAGGTGGAATACTTTTGCCTGAGTCTGACCGCTCATGCCATTGACTGGTATCATAGTCTCGATCGCCGGACTAAGGAGGATTGGGATCTACTCACGGAGGAGTTCTTGAGACAGTATGATTGCAACACCAGGATGGAGGTAACTCTTAAAGATCTTGAACTGCTCCAGCAGAAGGCCGGGGAATCTTTCCATGATTATCTCACCCGCTGGCGAAACCAAGTAATGGAAATGCGGAGGAAGCCAGACACCCAAGACCAGATCCGTTTGTTTATCAAGAATGCTAGCCCGTACTTGAAGGATGGTTTGAAGATGAAGGGGTTGAAGGACTGGGAGTCTCTCAAGGATATAGCCATTAAAGCGGAAGGAGAGTTCTTGGCTCGGAAAGCTAACAATGATAATTTTGCAAAAAGGGCTAACCCCGGTCAAGGAACTAGTAGGCCAGCTGGTCCCAGTGGTAGCACCAGAAGAACAGTTGAGGTGTCTGCTACTGAAGCAACCACCCAGAGGAAGTTTTCAAACTTGGGAAGACCTCTGTCTTGGGTCTTGAGAAGGTTGATGAAGGAAGGAAAGTTGCTACCCTTAGCTCCTAGGCCTGCTATGACGCAAGGGAAGCCTGGGCACAAGGATAATGAATTCTGTGCATTTCATCAACACTCAGGCCATTTAACAGATAAGTGTAAGGCGCTACGACACTCCATCCAAGACCTGATTGACAGCAAGCAAATTTCTGACCCTAAGAAGAGGGAGTCTGAGAAGAAGCCCAGTTACAATGCCGTGCCACCACCAGTGTTTATGATCGGATTTAGCTTGCCAGAATGGTACGTGCTGCAAGATTTATATGGGGGTAAGAGTATTGTTGTTGATTGTTCCGAGGATAGAGAGGAGAAAGCAGTCGTGGCGACCCTTGATTGTTGGTCAAACAGCGAGAGCGGTGGAGAGGCCGAAGAGGAGGGAGAGATGAACCCTGAATTATGGAGATCTGATGAGGATGAAGAAAAGATAGGGGCTGTGACAAGAAGTGGGAGAGTGGTCCCTGAGATTACGAGGCTACCTGAGCCAGTGCAGCCATCAACGGAAAAAGAGCCAGAGGAGAACCAGATTGTCAAACAGTTGAAGAAGACTGCAGCTCAAATATCCATCTGGGATCTCTTGAGACAGTCCCCTTCTCACAGGCAGAAGCTAGTAGAGACTTTGGTTGAGACCACTGTTGCCACCACAATTTCCCTATCAGAGCTTTTGGGTCTAGTCAAAGGAGGATCGGAGGAGAGATTGGTTTTTTCTGATGCCGACCTACTGGTCGAAGGCCGCAATCATAACCGACCCCTATACATCAAAGCGCAGATTAACGATAAGCACACCGCTTACGTTATGGTGGACGACGGGTCTTTTATCAATGTGTGCCCCCTGATAGCTCTTCAGGCTTTTGGTTTGAGTGAGGATATGCTCAGTGGATCAGATCTGACTATCATAGCCTATGATAATTCAAGAAGGCAAGCCTCGGGAACATTCAAGACCCTGGTCAAGACAGGACCCATTGAGGTGGAAGTAGAATTTGTGGTTCTGCCCATTCCAGCTAACTTCTCAGCCCTGCTCGGGAGACCCTGGTTTCACAGGTCAGGAGGAGTGCCATCCACGCTGCATCAAATGATAAAGTTCCCACATGAAGGGGAGGTGGTGACTATCAAGGCAGCCAGTGAGAATCAAGTTTCAGCGCTTGAAATTGCTAATCAGCCGTTTAGTGGCTTCCACGTGTCCATGATAAGAGAAGAGCACAGGTTAGTTGATAACCCAGCTGTGGTTAATATGATGAAAAGGATGCACCATCTCCCTGGGGCAGGTTTGGGTAGAAACTCTCAAGGGCTGCAGATTGCGATCACCACTCGAGGTCAGAAGAATCGAAAGGGTCTGGGGTACAGAGGCGGTTTTGGCAAGAAGAATGCGATGGATAAGATCCCTCATATTTCAGAAAGCTTTGTACCAGCATCCTCAGTGTGCGCTTATACTGGCGAAGATGAGCCGCAATGGGTGAAGGGGAGAATTATCCCCGGATTTGAGATCTTTAATGATGTATTTAACTGGGATGTCGGGGTTATCAAGACCGCTGAGAACTTCTGGGACAAAGAGGTCATGACTCAGTGTATCACTTGGGACAGATGCGAGCCTGAAGAGGTTGTCACCGAGAAGATGTTAGCTGCCTAGCTGAAAGGGAAAGAGAAGATAGCAGAAATAGAACTGAAAATGGGGGATTTAAAGATTTCCTCGGACATGCCTGAAGGGCCTCTGCTGAATCAGGAAGCCAATGAACAAGCTGCGGCAGCATCAACCTCTAGAGAGGTAGAAGACTCTAGCTTAGACTGTCTTTTTATTCCATAACTTTTTTATGATGTAAATGACAATTATAATATTATTAATAAGGCAAATGATTTCTCTTACTTGTGCGATGTTTCTAATAATTTCAACATGCATGAACATGATCATATTCCATCAATTTTTGACATTGATTCTGTAACACCCCGAAATAGCCCTAGAAGAATTATAGAATTTTTGTTCAAGAAAGATTAGTATTGTGGGTTTGAGTCATGTCGCGAGCGCGACAAGCGTCGTAGGCGCGACAGAACCACTCCGGTGATAGGGTATTAAATTGGCTTATTTTTGAAGGTGACTTTGTCAGAGAATGACACATGGTTTGGTAGGGAAGTGACAAGTGGCAATATATTAACTTATGTTAAGAGAGATTAAGAGTTAAAGAGAGGATGAGGATGTAATTATTTGGGTAGATGGCATTTATTACCATAGTTAATTATTGGATTGACTTAGACTATCTGCTTCTTTCTTCTTCTTTCACGTGAGTTTCTTTCTTTTCCTTTGCCCTGCTCTTTCTTTCGTTCCTTCTTCTTCTTCTTTGCACTGTTTTGAGTGATTCATTTGGGTTGGCTTTGAGAGGGGCTAGTAGAGCTTGATTAGGTATCCTAAGAAGGTAAGTAATGCTCTTTAGTTAGTATTGGTCTTCTTCTTTTATTTTATTTCTGTTTTTGATTTAAAGTAAGAGAGAAGAGTAACCTTGGCATTTTGAATTGTTTGTGCATGGAAGCTGTGGACAAGAGGCCCAATAAAGGCAAAGAGAAGGTCGGAGCCGAGTAGAGAGCACGGTTCAACATCCTAGAGGTAGGGATCGTGTGCGGTTTTTCCTATTTTGCATGTGTTGTGACTTTGAATGTGTTAATAGAGATTTAGTTGTATAGAGAAATGTACTTGGAGCTTAAATTAGCTCAATTGTTTTTTTTAAGCGTGTGAAATCATTTTGATTGCTCGTAGTGTTTCAATGTCTAAGGTGATTGTGTAATTTGAGTGAAAACTTAGTTATGAGCATGATTTATAGGGCAATTACATGTTAAAGTAGGAGTGGTTGCACGTGAAAATAAAAGAGTTAGTTTGGGTTTTGCATGAGTAGAACTGTGTGTGGATTTTTGCCGTTGGAATTGTGGAACACGCTTCTGTCGCTAGCGCGACACAAGTAGCGATCGCGACAGAATCGCGTCTTTCATTTTCGTAGGAAGCGAGTTGGAAATTTGATTTTAAGAGCTGTGAGGAGAGAGTCACGAGACGTGAGGGTAGGTCACGACTCGTGACCCTTGGGCAAGCCTCGTTGCGAGGCGTGAGATGGCATCACGTCTCGCGATGCCTCTCTCAGTTGCTGTGAGAGTTCAGTCACGAGACGCGATGAGCAGTCACACCGCGTGACCTTCTTCCAGCGAGGCGTGAGATGGCATCACGACCCGTGATGCCCTCTCTCTGTTGTGAGGATCCTGTCACGAGTTGTGATGGGCAGTCACGACTCGTGACCCCTTCCTTCCTGGCAGATGTGAAGCGAAGCAGATCGTCACGAGCCGCAATTGCGTGTGCTACTCGTGATGGCCCTGTTTCCTTAGGCTACTGTCGCGAGCGCGACACAAGTCGCGATCGCGACAGTGAGTTATTTTCCGCCTGTTTTGTCTTGTTTTTGTCTTTTGCTCCTGTTTTGAGTGGTTAAAGGTCTAAATGAGTCTTGCATGTTATCATTTAGCCTGTGTTTGGTTTGAATCATCTTTTAAATCTCCTATATGATTAGTAACCTTAAATGTACTTGATTATTAAAAGTTATACAGAAATTCAATGTATTTGAATTATAGTAAATAAGTTGATATCAGTGTAAAGTATATGAGTTGTTAGAGCCTGATTACCGTTATAGTGGATAGATAAGCATGCTTATAAAGGGCTAGAGTGCAGCTGCTAGAGTTGGCCTTAATTGTGCCCAGAGTTCGGAATACCTCGTCTATTCCATAGAGTTTGAGTTAATTCTCTACATATAAGATACTGTAAACAGTATCCAGAGTTACCCGTATCCACCGTGAAAGGAATTCAGGCTTATCGTTTTATTCTCGTTATTGTTAGTGTATAATGAACATGAAATGATCATATGTAGTGTTATAAGTAAATGTTAAAGTACATAAGATTAATGCTATGTTTATATGAATTAAAGTCTATGATTTATATGATTGTGAAAATATATGCATGAGTTGTTTGAGCAGCGCATATGACATGTATATTTTATTATTGACATCGAAAGAAGTCCTTTGCATTATTTTCATCCCCACTAAGCGTTATCGCTTAGCACGGATGTTTGTTTCCGTGTAGGTTGACAGGTGCGGACCAGTGAAAGCGTTTATCTGCAAGTGAGGGCCACTAGGAGCTTTTTGATATACCCTTTTTGTATAAATTAGGGGTAGAGTTGGTGATGTTTTGAGTAACATCATTATGTATAAAGAGTATAGTCGTTACATGTAATCATTAAAAGTATGTATATGAATCGGAAAATGAACTAGTATAAGAATAAAGTTTTTGTAAATGTACAGTTTATATGTATAATTAAAGTAATTTTGTTTGGGCCCAACTTATTTCTGATTTATTGTTACCGCTTTCGCTAATGCATGTACATGTATACGTAAATGTCCGCGTAGCGCCCCGATATTCCTTACCGGGGGTATGGGGGTGTTACATTTAGTGGTATCAGAGCTCTAGGTTAATTGGTTCAGGACTATAAGATGATAGAGTATAGTACTAGTGTATATGTTTGAGTTGTCTAGAATGTGGCCTAATGCAGATGTTAGTTTTGTAGGGTCTAGATGGAGTCCGATCCGAGTGAGCATGTTGGAGAGACCACAGGCAGTGTGAATCCGGTTCGAGTGGATCCACATGTACAAGCACGAGATAGAGAGGATAGAGCAAGAGCTGTTCAGGATAACCCAGGGTTGATGCAAGGGTTGGTGCAGATTTTGGATAGACTAACAGCTCCAAGGACTCCCTCGGACTTGATAAGAAAGAGAGGAGCTGAAGAGTTTCATGGGACATCTTTGGATCAATCCGAGATAGCAGAATTCTGGTTAGAGAGAACAGGAAGAATTTTGCAAGAAATCAATTGCCCTCAGAATCAAAGAGTAGCTTGCGTTGTGTCATTGCTACAGGGCGCAGCATATGACTAGTGGAAGTTAGTGTTGCAGAATCCTCAGAGACCCATGGAGTTAACTTGGGATTTCTTTGTCCAAGAATTTGAGGACAAGTTTGTAACCAAAGCATATAGAGATGCTAGATGGAAAGAATTTGTGACTTTCAAGCAAAGGAATATGACGGTGGCGGAATATGAAAAAGAGTTTACTCGTTTGAGTAAATATGTACCGGAAGGGATGTTAACTAATGACTTCAGATGTAGGCAATTTGAAGATGGATTAAGAGAGAGTATTCGGGGACTTTTGTCTGCTATGGTTGCTTTGCAGCCGGTGGGTTATTATCCATTGGTGTTGGCAGCAATGAAAATGGAGGAATCTGAGTTGATAAAGCAACAGAGAGAGCAGAAAAGAAGATTTCCAAGAGAAAAGGAAATTGTTAGTAAAGGAGCAAGAGCAGAAAAAAGAGGAAAAGATGACCAAGCATCGATAATAGTGCCAACTTCAGTCGGAAGTGTAAGGCCACCTAGCAGTAGAGGAAGTGCAGCACCACAATGTGAGCATTGTGGAAGGCATCATTGGGGTGAGTGTAGGAAGCTCACCGGAGCTTGCTTCAAATGCAGTAGTACAGAGCATTTCCTTGCTCAGTGTCCTAAAACAAGAGAGAATATGGCATCACAAGTAAATAAAGAGAAAGGCAATGCTTCTGGGAATGTTAGAAGTGGAAGAGGACGAGGAAGAACTGAAAGACCGCCATCGGAAACAGTCGAGAGGCCATTCCCCGAGGATCAACAACGTATATTTGCCATGACGGCTGAAGATGTAGAGGCTTTGATTGGATCTTCTTGTAAGTCTTCTTATTAGTTTATACAGTATTTAGTTTGAGTTAGTTGTTCGGTAGCGGGAAAAATTTCGAGGACGAAATTTCTTAAGGGGGAGAGATTTGTAACACCCCGAAATAGCCCTAGAAGAATTATAGAATTTTTGTTCAAGAAAGATTAGTATTGTGGGTTTGAGTCCTGTCGCGAGCGCGACAAGCGTCGTAGGCGCGACAGAACCACTCCGGTGATAGGGTATTAAATTGGCTTATTTTTTAAGGTGACTTTGTAGGAGATAGACACATGGTTTGGTAGGGAAGTGACAAGTGGCAATAGATTAACTTATGTTAAGAGAGATTAAGAGTTAAAGAGAGGATGAGGATGTAATTATTTGGGTAGATGGCATTTATTACCATAGTTAATTATTGGATTGACTTAGACTATCTGCTTCTTTCTTCTTCTTTCACGTGAGTTTCTTTCTTTTCCTTTGCCTTGCTCTTTCTTTCGTTCCTTCTTCTTCTTCTTTGCACTGTTTTGAGTGATTCATTTGGGTTGGCTTTGAGAGGGGCTAGTAGAGCTTGATTAGGTATCCTAAGAAGGTAAGTAATGCTCTTTAGTTAGTATTGGTCTTCTTCTTTTATTTTATTTCTGTTTTTGATTTAAAGTAAGAGAGAAGAGTAACCTTGGCATTTTGAATTGTTTGTGCATGGAAGCTGTGGACAAGAGGCCCAATAAAGGCAAAGAGAAGGTCGGAGCCGAGTAGAGAGCACGGTTTAACATCCTAGAGGTAGGGATCGTGTGCGGTTTTTCCTATTTTGCATGTGTTGTGACTTTGAATGTGTTAATAGAGATTTAGTTGTATAGAGAAATGTACTTGGAGCTTAAATTAGCTCAATTGTTTTTTTTAAGCGTGTGAAATCATTTTGATTGCCTGTAGTGTTTCAATGTCGAAGGTGATTGTGTAATTTGAGTGAAAACTTAGTTATGAGCATGATTTATAGGGCAATTACATGTTAAAGGAGGAGTGGTTGCACGTGAAAATTAAAGAGTTAGTTTGGGTTTTGCTTGAGTAGAACTGTGTGTGGATTTTTGCCGTTGGAATTGGGGAACACGTTTCTGTCGCGAGCGCGACACAAGTAGCGATCGCGACAGAATCGCGTCTTTCATTTTCGTAGGAAGCGAGTTGGAAATTTGATTTTAAGAGCTGTGAGGAGAGAGTCACGAGACGTGAGGGTAGGTCACGACTCGTGACCCTTGGGCAAGCCTCGTTGCGAGGCGTGAGATGGCATCACGTGTCGCGATGCCTCTCTCAGTTGCTGTGAGAGTTCAGTCACGAGACGCGACGAGCAGTCTCGCCGCGTGACCTTCCTCCGGCGAGGCGTGAGATGGCATCACGACCCGTGATGCTCTCTCTCTGTTGTGAGGATCCTGTCACGAGTCGTGATGGGCAGTCACGACTCGTGACCCCTTCCTTCCTGGCGGGCGTGAAGCAAAGCAGATCGTCACAAGCCGCAATTGCGTGTGCGACTCGTGACGGCCCTGTTTCCTTAGGCTACTGTCGCGAGCGCGACACAAGTTGCGATCGCGACAGTGAGTTATTTTCCGCCTGTTTTGTCTTGTTTTTGTCTTTTGCTCCTATTTTGAGTGGTTAAAGGTCTAAATGAGTCCTGCATGTTATCTGTAACACCCCTTACCCACGTATAGCATACCGTATAATAACACAGGCAGTACGCGACGACGAGTAAGGAATGCTACACGAATAACATGCAGGAAACCATAGTACAAGCAGAATTATTTTTTTTTTCATGCCACATAACCATACGCATAACACAAAAGACATTCATATAACGTGTATTACCTTCCTCATGAAGCCTTATTACATCTCAAACATCTGGTACAATACAATTAAGAAAATACATTACAAAATATAGACTATACTTTCTAACACTAATACTACTACTATAGACTTGGTGGCCAAACTGCGGCAGATTGTCCTCGGCGACACGACTAACTCCAAACCTGCATGGATAAACACCCATGCTAAGCACAAGGCTTAGTGGGGAAAAACACATAGTATAGGCGACCATTCACAATTGCCGTCAAACACCACGAATAATTAACCAACATCAAATCACTTAACATATATATACACAGATGGTCATAGATAGCATGCTTTAATCATAAGCATTTTTAAACTTAAAAAGGGGTGATAGTTTTACTTGATACGTGCTTTTTATGTTTCATTATTCATATATTGCCTGTCATACATGTCAATTTATTCAGCCTATAAACAGTTCTCTAAATACGATAACTCTCACACATCAAATGGATCTTGAGTAAACTATTAATACTTTCCTTCATGTTCAAAACATATAAATGTATTCCAAATGTATATAATCACTTTCGTTTAATTACTTCCTTTAAATTGTTGCATCACCTTCGTGAAATTAACACATGCTAATATTAAAAAAAAGAGCATAATCAAAGCTGAAGCATATGAACTTTTAAAGACGTTATCCCATTTTCGCATAAGGATCCCACAGGATCCAAAACACATAGGTGCACTGAGCACAAATTCATGCCGTAAATATATATAAGTCACAGCGTACAGTGTGATCACATTCTCATTGAGTGCATAATCTCATACAAATCTTCACACATCTTTATCAATTCACACTTATTGTTCAATGCACATTCTTATATTCATTTAATGCCTGCTAAGTCGAAAGGGTGGATAATGAGTACACATAGATACCCGAGGGTATCGATATCATCACAAAACACATAGATACTCGAAGGCATCAAAACATTCTTTTCATTTTTGTTCCAAAAACATTTTTCACATGGAATCTTAGGCAAGATTCGAACAGAAGGATCGCGAGGATCCAATCGGGGGACCTGATCAGGGTCCGGAATCGTACACATGGCTGCAGCTACACATAACTCTATTAGGCATGCCTAACTATCCACGACTCGACTAAGGCAGGCGAACGCATACTGGTTCCATTTAATAGGATTCATACCGTAATTTATTATCATTTTCAGGAATATCTGCTCTTATATAATCACATAATAATTTTATGCATGGTTTGTTCATAACTAAAAATGATGGTTTATTTGGAACATAACAACCCATAATCTTTAATCATGATCACATATTAATTCTCATATATGCACAACAATTTATTTCATTTATAATGGGCATAGTATATTGTATATTAATTTATACACCATGTCATATATAAATTACAAGTTAAATCCCATGTTATATATATCAATAAATATACATTCTCAGTATAGGCAAAAATCGCGCTCGCGACCTGAGTCGCGATCACGACCAAACTGGATGGCCTCTATCGCGCTCGCGACAGAGCTAAGCAATACACCCCTGTCCCTTTTCACTTGCATATAACTTCACGTAGAAACATACTTACTTTTATAATGTCCATAACTAATTTTCATAAACATTATCTTCCCTTGAATTCATGTATAAAACTCAAGAATTTTGACACGATATCTTAACCATTCAATTGATTAAGAATCATTCCGTAACTATACAGTCACATAAAAATCGTTAATGGCGCAACCAACTTCTATAAAGTCTTACACCTATATGCCACATTTATTCTTAACAATCACCAAAGCACCGATAGAGTTCAATTGATTCATTACCCTCCATGTTCGATTAAATTCCTATGCTTTGGTTTGGACTTAAAAGGAGGTTTTAAACTTCATATGTATCCCGAAGAATTGGGAATCCAAACCCGGTAACCCTATTAGTTCAGAATGTAAGATATGGAATTCCACTTCAATTTGCCTAATATAATATGAATTAGGTTTATAAAGAGCATACTCGAAGGTGTTCGATTCACTAACCTCGCAGTAATAAAGTCAATATTCTTATTTATAACCTTAAGCAATTATACTCCTAAGTAATAACCATTTATCTTCTCATTCCCAAACCTTAAACATATGATGAATATGTATCAAGAGGTCCCAAGGGAGTTTGGACGTATTTCGGAAGGGAAAACATTACAAAATACACATCCTAAAGAAGGGGGAAGAGGGCCAAGGGTTCCCACCAACTATGGAGCTCAAAAGAAGAGGAAAAGTCCTCTAGAATCAGTCTCTGTCGCGCTCGCGACATGGGTCGCGCTCGCGACAGAGGCTCTCCCCACTTGTTCAACAGAATCTGACCTATGAGACAGTTTTGCGTCTCCAACTTTGTATCGCCTAAACGACCCACTAAGACTCATTTTTAGCCAAAACGTTCTTCTTAGCAAATATTCTTTAGGATGTTAGCTTTCGAATGCCACCTGTTTCAAATTAATTGGGCATCTAAAACTCCAGATATGGCCTACGAAACCTACACTGCTCCAGTGAACCCGTCTAAGCACAGACACCCCGGATTTTACCATTTTCGAGGACCTTAGGGCCAGAATTAGGTTCCGGTTATTCAGAGACAATTTTAGATAAATGAAGTAGCTTTCAAATGGTACTAATTTCATATCATTTGTACATCTATATCTTGACTTATATGCAAAACAAAGACGAAAGGTCCAGAAAAAATCTGGACAGAGTATCCCCCAAAATTCAGATTCTCTAAACCCAAGCTAATCCACACAACCACATCAACACAACCAATCAAATTTTAAGAAAAATACACTTCAAAACAGAAACTCATTCATACACAAATCAATAAGTAAGAATTTACATCAAAGTATATAAATTTCCCAAACCTCAAACTCCTTTGCTCCATTAGCTTAAGGGTTGCACTTCCTTGCTCCCCTACTCTTCCACTCTCACAATCATCCAATTCCTCAAATAGACCATACCAAAATTTACGTTACCCATCACCCCAAAATTAGGAATTCAAAACCAAAGAGAAAGAACAAGAGAAGAGAGAGATAAATTAACATTACCATACCTTAATCATGCCTAGAAATTCACTTGATCCATCCAAACTCCTAGCAAGCCAAGTAAACAAAGAAAGCTAAAGAAGAAGAAGGAGGAAGACGTGGCTGTCCTCAAATTTCCAGCAAAAAAAAAATGGTTGGTCTCACTTCTTTCTTCCATATTAAATCCTAACTTATCCTCAATGCCATGTGGCACCATCCTATTGGCCAAGTTTAGATTTTTTTATGGCAATTCCCCTTTTGGTCCCTTAACTCCTTTTTAATCTTTCCTTGGTGTAATACATAATTATCATTCTTACATTAGCCCACAATTAAATCTTTACTCGCTTCAAATAAGTCCCAAATTAATACTTTACAATTTTTAGAATCGGCCGCACTTGCCGAAACTTTTGCAATAATACCGAATTTGTCCTTTCGACACATCTAATGCCACAACTCACATATATTCGGCATATAAATGATCCATTCTCAAAATTTAGCCCTCATATTTATTTATTCCACTCAGTTAAAGCCATATATGTGAAATTACTAAAATACCCTTGGCTCTCTTTTTCTTATTTCTGATCATATCTTTTCCTCCTACTCAATCACTCCAACCATCACATCACACGATTTCGATCATCAAAATGCCCGAAAATATACAAATCCTTCTAGGGTACATTCGGGGTGTTACAAATCTCCTCTCCTAAAAGAATTTCGTCCTCGAAATTCACAATCATCGGATTCTTTTCATATCGTATTGTTTATCACTACAGTACTTACGCATTAACATTCCACTATCAAATAACTTATACACTTTGGTCAGAATTTATCACTTCTTAATCACTACATCATTCACATATCACATCTCAATATCCTTATGACGGGACATATTCTTAAACAATGTCAAACTTGAACTCATTAGAACTATCTTACCAAATCGAGTAAACCCTATTTCCACAAGTCATTACTCAATTCCTAACCTATATCACTATTATAATCATATCATTAGTTGGGATCCAACATAGGGCTTCTTACGTAATATACTTACATATACACTTAGGATCTTGTCACTATAATATCTATTACCTTAATCGCCAAACTACCGTCATGGTAACCTACACTTCACACTTCCTCAACATCTCCACTAAACGATCTCGTACTCAAAGCATAGCCTGTCAGCCACTTTTAATTGAGTCAAATCAGAGTGCTTGTCACATACAAATGAGAGATGTGAGTGAGATGAATGAACAATGATTTATGTATGCAAAATGATGCAAATGCAATTTATGCAATGACAATTACTTTCCCATCCCCATACTGACACATGTTTATGTTCGAATAATCTCAATTAAGATGGCTGACAGATGCACAGAGTGCCACCTATATCCTCAAATTAAAAAAAATCATTTACACCCTTATTCTGCTTTCCCTTACAATAAGAAATTTCTTCCAAAATTCCAAATATATTAGAAAAAAACTCCTTAAGAAAATTTCTGATGATACTTCTAAAACCCAACTTCCATATCATTCAATGATAAACCATCCAAAACAGACAAAATGCGATCTATCAGCTCTATGCTCTCTACTTTACACCTAACATGTACAAAACTTGCAGTTTCTAACAACAATACAGAACGAGGACATCCGCTTTGGCCGACACAAAAGATACAGACACACTTTAAACTTCTAATTGTCCAGAACCGACTAAACCTAAGCTCTGATACCACTAAATGTAACACCCCTTACCCACGTATAGCATACCGTATAATAACACAGGCAGTACGCGACGACGAGTAAGGAATGCTACACGAATAACATGCAGGAAACCATAGTACAAGCAGAATTTTTTTTTTTTTCATGCCACATAACCATACGCATAACACAAAAGACATTCATATAACGTGTATTACCTTCCTCATGAAGTCTTATTACATCTCAAACATCTGGTACAATACAATTAAGAAAATACATTACAAAATATAGACTATACTTTCTAACACTAATACTACTACTATAGACTTGGTGGCCAAACTGCGGCAGATTGTCCTCGGCGACACGACTAACTCCAAACCTGCATGGATAAACACCCATGCTAAGCACAAGGCTTAGTGGGGAAAAACACATAGTATAGGCGACCATTCACAATTGCCGTCAAACACCACGAATAATTAACCAACATCAAATCACTTAACATATATATACATATATATACACAGATGGTCATAGATAGCATGTTTTAATCATAAGCATTTTTAAACTTAAAAAGGGGTGATAGTTTTACTTGATACGTGCTTTTTATGTTTCATTATTCATATATTGCCTGTCATACATGTCAATTTATTCAGCCTATAAACAGTTCTCTAAATACGATAACTCTCACACATCAAATGGATCTTGAGTAAACTATTAATACTTTACTTCATGTTCAAAACATATAAATGTATTCCAAATGTATATAATCACTTTCGTTTAATTACTTCCTTTAAATTGTTGCATCACCTTCGTGAAATTAACACATGCTAATATTAAAAAAAAGAGCATAATCAAAGCTGAAGCATATGAACTTTTAAAGACGTTATCCCATTTTCGCATAAGGATCCCACAGGATCCAAAACACATAGGTGCACTGAGCACAAATTCATGCCGTAAATATATATAAGTCACAGCGTACAGTGTGATCACATTCTCATTGAGTGCATAATCTCATACAAATCTTCACACATCTTTATCAATTCACACTTATTGTTCAATGCACATTCTTATATTCATTTAATGCCTGCTAAGTCGAAAGGGTGGATAATGAGTACACATAGATACCCGAGGATATCGATATCATCACAAAACACATAGATACTCGAAGGCATCAAAACATTCTTTTCATTTTTGTTCCAAAAACATTTTTCACATGGAATCTTAGGCAAGATTCGAACAGAAGGATCGCGAGGATCCAATCGGGGGACCTGATCAGGGTCCGGAATCGTACACATGGCTGCAGCTACACATAACTCTATTAGGCATGCCTAACTATCCACGACTCGACTAAGGCAGGCGAACGCATACTGGTTCCATTTAATAGGATTCATACCGTAATTTATTATCATTTTCAGGAATATCTGCTCTTATATAATCACATAATAATTTTATGCATGGTTTGTTCATAACTGAAAATGATGGTTTATTTGGAACATAACAACCCATAATCTTTAATCATGATCACATATTAATTCTCATATATGCACAACAATTTATTTCATTTATAATGGGCATAGTATATTGTATATTAATTTATACACCATGTCATATATAAATTACAAGTTAAATCCCATGTTATATATATCAATAAATATACATTCTCAGTATAGGCAAAAATCGCGCTCGCGACCTGAGTCGCGATCACGACCAAACTGGATGGCCTCTATCGCGCTCGCGACAAGGGTCGCGCTCGCGACAGAGCTAAGCAATACACCCCTGTCCCTTTTCACTTGCATATAACTTCACGTAGAAACATACTTACTTTTATAATGTCCATAACTAATTTTCATAAACATTATCTTCCCTTGAATTCATGTATAAAACTCAAGAATTTTGACACGATATCTTAACCATTCAATTGATTAAGAATCATTCCGTAACTATACAGTCACATAAAAATCGTTAATGGCGCAACCAACTTCTATAAAGTCTTACACCTATATGCCACATTTATTCTTAACAATCACCAAAGCACCGATAGAGTTCAATTGATTCATTACCCTCCATGTTCGATTAAATTCCTATGCTTTGGTTTGGACTGAAAAGGAGGTTTTAAACTTCATATGTATCCCGAAGAATTGGGAATCCAAACCCGGTAACCCTATTAGTTCAGAATGTAAGATATGGAATTCCACTTCAATTTGCCTAATATAATATGAATTAGGTTTATAAAGAGCATACTCGAAGGTGTTCGATTCACTAACCTCGCAGTAATAAAGTCAATATTCTTATTTATAACCTTAAGCAATTATACTCCTAAGTAATAACCATTTATCTTCTCATTCCCAAACCTTAAACATATGATGAATATGTATCAAGAGGTCCCAAGGGAGTTTGGACGTATTTCGGAAGGGAAAACATTACAAAATACACATCCTAAAGAAGGGGGAAGAGGGCCAAGGGTTCCCACCAACTATGGAGCTCAAAAGAAGAGGAAAAGTCCTCTAGAATCAGTCTCTATCGCGCTCGCGACATGGGTCGCGCTCGCGACAGAGGCTCTCCCCACTTGTTCAACAGAATCTGACCTATGAGATAGTTTTGCGTCTCCAACTTTTTATCGCCTAAACGACCCACTAAGACTCATTTTTAGCCAAAACGTTCTTCTTAGCAAATGTTCTTTAGGATGTTACCTTTCAAATGCCACCTGTTTCAAATTAATTGGGCATCTAAAACTCCAGATATGGCCTACGAAACCTACACTGCTCCAGTGAACCCGTCTAAGCACAGACACCCCGGATTTTACCATTTTCGAGGACCTTGGGGCCAGAATTAGGTTCCGGTTATTCAGAGACAATTTTAGATAAATGAAGTAGCTTTCAAATGGGACTAAATTCATATCATTTGGACATCTATATCTTGACTTATAACCAAAACAAAGACGAAAGGTCCAGAAAAAATCTGGACAGAGTATCCCCCAAAATTCAGATTCTCTAAACCCAAGCTAATCCACACAACCACATCAACACAACCAATCAAATTTTAAGCAAAATACACTTCAAAACAGAAACTCATTCATACACAAATCAATAAGTAAGAATTTACATCAAAGTATATAAATTTCCCAAACCTCAAACTCCTTTGCTCCATTAGCTTAAGGGTTGCACTTCCTTGCTCCCCTACTCTTCCACTCTCACAATCATCCAATTCCTCAAATAGACCATACCAAAATTTACGTTACCCATCACCCCAAAATTAGGAATTCAAAACCAAAGAGAAAGAACAAGAGAAGAGAGAGATAAATTAACATTACCATACCTTAATCATGCCTAGAAATTCACTTGATCCATCCAAACTCCTAGCAAGCCAAGTAAACAAAGAAAGCTAAAGAAGAAGGAGGAAGACGTGGCTGTCCTCAAATTTCCAGCAAAAAAAAAATGGTTGGTCTCACTTCTTTCTTCCATATTAAATCCTAACTTATCCTCAATGCCATGTGGCACCATCCTATTGGCCAAGTTTAGATTTTTTTATGGCAATTCCCCTTTTGGTCCCTTAACTCCTTTTTAATCTTTCCTTGGTGTAATACATAATTATCATTCTTACATTAGCCCACAATTAAATCTTTACTCGCTTCAAATAAGTCCCAAATTAATACTTTACAATTTTTAGAATCGGCCGCACTTGCCGAAACTTTTGCAATAATACCGAATTTGTCCTTTCGACACATCTAATGCCACAACTCACATATATTCGGCATATAAATGATCCATTCTCAAAATTTAGCCCTCATATTTATTTATTCCACTCAGTTAAAGCCATATATGTGAAATTACTAAAATACCCTTGGCTCTCTTTTTCTTATTTCTGATCATATCTTTTCCTCCTACTCAATCACTCCAACCATCACATCACACGATTTCGATCATCAAAATGCCCGAAAATATACAAATCCTTCTAGGGTACATTCGGGGTGTTACATTATCATTTAGCCTGTGTTTGGTTTGAATCATCTTTTAAATCTCCTATATGATTAGTAACCTTAAATGTACTTGATTATTAAAAGTTATACAGAAATTAAATGTATTTGAATTATAGTAAATAAGTTGATATCAGTGTAAAGTATATGAGTTGTTAGAGCCTGATTACCGTTATAGTGGATAGATAAGCATGCTTATAAAGGGCTAGAGTGCAGCTGCTAGAGTTGGCCTTAATTGTGCATAGAGTTCGGAATACCTCGTGTATTCCATAGAGTTTGAGTTAATTCTCTACATATAAGATACTGTAAACAGTATCCAGAGTTACCCGTATCCACCGTGAAAGGAATTCAGGCTTATCGTTTTATTCTCGTTATTGTTAGTGTATAATGAACATGAAATGATCATATGTAGTGTTATAAGTAAATGTTAAAGTACATAAGATTAATGCTATGTTTATATGAATTAAAGTCTATGATTTATATGATTGTGAAAATATATGCATGAGTTGTTTGAGCAGCGCATGTGACAGGTATATTTTATTATTGACTTCGAAAGAAGTCCTTTGCATTATTTTCATCCCCACTAAGCGTTATCGCTTAGCACGGATGTTTGTTTCCGTGTAGGTTGACAGGTGCGGACCAGTGAAAGCGTTCATCTGCAAGTGAGGGCCACTAGGAGCTTTTTGATATACCCTTTTTGTATAAATTAGGGGTAGAGTTGGTGATGTTTTGAGTAACATCATTATGTATAAAGAGTATAGTCGTTACATCTAATCATTAAAAATATGTATATGAATCAGAAAATGAACTAGTATAAGAATAAAGTTTTTGTAAATGTACAGTTTATATGTATAATTAAAGTAATTTTGTTTGGGCCCAACTTATTTCTGATTTATTGTTACCGCTTCCGCTAATGCATGTACATGTATACGTAAATGTCCGCGTAGCGCCCAGATATTCCTTACCGGGGGTATGGGGGTGTTACAGATTCCACTGATACAATGCCTTTTAATCTTGGAACCTCGAAAAATCCGAAAGAAATTCTAATAGCATCAAATATAACTCCTGATGAGAGAAAAAATTTTGAGAGAATAATAAAAAGACATGAAAAAGTCTTTGCCTTGACCTATGAGGACATGCCAGGAATCGACCGAGACATAGCATAACATGCTATCCGACTCATCCAGACTATAAGCCTGTGAAACAGAAGTTGAGAAGGCTCAAGCCAGAATGGGCTGACAAGGTCAAGGAGGAAATTCAGCAGCAGATTGAGGCCAAGTTCCTTGTTGAAGTGCAGTATCCTACATGGTTGGCAAATGTGGTCCCTGTAGCGAAGAAGAATGGGAAGGTCAGGGTGTGTGTGGATTATCGAGATCTGAACAAGGCCTGCCCTAAAGATGATTTTCCACTACCCCATATCGATGTGTTGATAGACAGTGCTGCCAACTGCGCGATGTACAGCTTTGGAGATGGTTATGTGGGCTACAACCAGATCCTGAACAAAATAGCTGACCGGGTTAAGACCGCTGTCATCACAGAATGGGGGACCTATGCCTACCGAGTCATGCCTTTTGGCCTGAAAAATGCAGGGGCCACATACCAGAGGATGGCTACCAAGATTCTGAGCGACCTGATCCATAAGGAGGTAGAGGTGTATGTCGATGACATGATGGTCAAATCAGCCACCCGAGAGGGACACTTCGAAGCTCTAGAGAAGTTCTTCACCAGGATTGATAAGTACAATCTACGACTTAACCCCAAGAAGTGCATTTTCGGAGTGACTTCAGGAAAACTGTTGGGACATGTCGTCAGCCAGAGGGGAATAGAAATTAACCCAGACAAGGTGAAGGCCATCAGAGAGATGCCCGTGCCGCAAAAGGAAAAGGATGTAAGGAGCTTCCTGGGCAAGCTGCAGTACGTCAGCCGATTCATTGCCAAGCTCACTTCAATATGCGAGCCTGTTTTTAAACTGCTTAGAAAGAATCAACCTGTGGTCTGGAATGAAGACTGCCAGAAAGCCTTTGATAGCATCAGGGAATATCTGTTAAATCCGCCAGTGTTAAGGCCGCCGCAACCAGTCAAACCACTTATCCTGTATCTGGCAGTAGAGGGCAGTTCTGTGGGCGCCATGATGGCTCAAGAGGATGAATTTGGGGTAGAATTCGCAATTTATTACCTCAGCAAGAAGTTCCTGGCTTATGAAATAAAATATACTGAAGTAGAGAAAATCTGCCTCGCAGTAATTTGGGCGTCAAAGAAGCTGAGACATTAAGTTCAGGCGGTGGCCAAGCAGAATCCGTTAAGATATTTGCAGGAAGCGTCGTCTCTGCTTGGTAAGATGGGGAGGTGGCTGCTCTTGCTACAGGAGTTTGATGTGCAATACATCACTCGCAAAACCATTAAGGGGCAAGCCGTAGCCGAATTTCTTGCTGAGCATCCTATTCAAGGAGACACTCCCGAGTTCACCTTTCCGGATGAGAGCATAGTCTTGATTTCTGTCCAAGGGTGGCAGTTGCACTTCGACGGGGCAGTGAATAATAGAGGGGCCGGAGTTGGAATCATTTTGACAACCCCAGATAGTGAGAAACTCCCCCTGGCCAAGAAGCTGAGGTACAAAGCAACCAACAATGAAGCCGAATATGAAGCATGCACTTTCGGGTTGGAAGCTTTAGCTGCATTGGGGGCAAAGAATGTAGATGCCTTTGGTGACTCATCCTTGGTGATTAATCAAGTCCGAGGTGAGTGGGCTATAAAAGAAGAGCGGCTGATACCCTACGTTGAATATTTGAAAGAGATATGTGGGCAGTTTGAAACCTGCACTTTCCACTTCTTGCCGAGAGATGAGAATCGTCTAGCTGATGCGTTGGCAACCCTAGTGTCGATATGGGATAATCCTGAAGGGGTAGCTATGTAGCCAGTACTAATTTCGAGTTCTGAGAAGCCCAGCTTCGAGATCAAGCCTGTAATGGAAGTAGAAGTGGCGGATGGGAAACCATGGTACTTTGACATTATGAATTACTTGAAAAATAATAAGTTTCTAGAGGAAGCTACTGAGAAAGACCAGAGGATGATCCGAAAACTATTTGCTCAATTCACATCCTTGGAAGGGGTGTTGTACAAAAGACAGTCAGACGGGATTCAGCTCAGGTGCTTGAATGGAAAAGAAGCCCGCAAAGTGATAGAGGAGACCCATGCAGGCGTCTGTGGGGCTCATATGAACGGTTTGACCTTGGCTAAAAAGATCATGAGACAAGGCTTCTATTGGCTTACGATAGACAATGACTGCTCGAAATATGTCAAGCAATGCCAGTTGTGCCAACAATACGCAGATTTAAGACACCTGCAAGTATCAGAGCTACATAATTTGACATCACCTTGGCCTATCGCTGCTTGGGGAATAGATATCATTGGAGAGATTCGCCCTACGGCATCCAATGGGCACAGATACATCATAGTCGCAATTGACTATTTTACCAAATGGGTAGAGGCGGAATCCTTCAAAAAGGTTGACGCAAGGGATATGGCCAAGTTCATAGAGAGGAATCTGATCTGCAGATATGGCCTCCCTCACCACTTAGTGTCTGACAATGGGGTGCAGTTCATGGGGGAAACCAAGAATCTCCTCGAGAAGTATGGCATCGAACATCATAAATCTTCTCCCTACCGACCACAAGCAAATGGAGCAGTAGAGGCCGCTAATAAAAATATGAAAAAGGTCCGATCCAAGATGGTCCAAACCTATAAAGACTGGGCTGAAAAGCTACCCTTCGCACTGTGGGGATATAGGACAACGGTAAGGACATCTATGGGCGCTACGCCGTTTTCCCTAGTATACGGGATGGAAGCAGTATTGCCAGTTGAGATAGAGCTCAAGTCGCTGAGAGTGGTCATGGAATCCCAAATTTCGGAGGCCGAATGGGCGCGGCAGAGGCTACAGCACTTAAACTTATTAGATGGGAGTAGGCTGAAAGCTTATTATCATAATCAGATTTACCAGAAGAGATTGGCCAGGACATTTGGAAAGAAGGTGAGAAAGCATCCACTGAAAGAAGGGGACTTGGTGTTCAAGCAGATGAGGCCAGGCATACCAGATATCAGAGGGAAATTCAGACCAACATGGGAGGGGCCGTATATCCTTAAAAAGCTATTGTCCAAAGGAGCTGCAATCTTATCGGATAGTGATGGAAATGAATTCAAAGAACCAATCAGCGTCAACAGATTCAAAAGGTTCCATGGCTAAAGACCAAAATAAAAAGAAGAGAATAAAATGCCCTGCAGGTCGAAAATCGAAAAAAGGCGGCCGTGCTACAATTTGGCGCCTCGACAGGTGAAAACCGAAAAAAGGCACCCTGTGCAAAAATTAGAGGCACGAGAGAAAATGTCCTATCGTGAAAACTCGAGAGGGCCGATTGGTAACAGGAGTTGATGCTGTTAAAATTTGGTTTCATGTATTAATAGGGCATGCGCAGTTGAGTAAATGTCAAAACTGATCATGTATGCTGAAATTACATGGAAATGTACACAATTTCGTGAAATAGAATGAATATTATTCTTTTCATTTTCGTCATTTTCTAGTTCTGCATTAAGAAGAAATGTAACACTAAAAGAAATACATATGTAAGCTGAGCTAAGTCCTGCTGCTGCTCTCGCCGACCAGATGCTTGAGCCCACGTGTCCTATTATCAGATGCTGGGCTAAGGACCCATCTCTTGTACTCGCTAGTTGAAGCCACAGAATGATTGCCGAACCTCAGAATAACAGTCTTCACTGGTAGTTTGCCCCACAGCTCATGATACCTTGAGGCGAACGCAGCCGAAAGAGCTCCTCCTCGGAAAGATAAGGGAACCCTCACCACATCCTGGGTCATCTCGAGCTGACGTGCACATCGGGAAGTGATACAGAAGGTGGCTCAACGGAGCCCACAGAGGGGAACACACCCCGATGGCCCATCAATGACCACATGAGACAGTGGGAGCTAGACAGATGTAAAACTGATATCGTCATCTGATAGCTCGCCAAATCTGGTAATGCCTTCACCAGTGGTGGCACCCCCATACAGTCGTCGACGCTGAAGGAAATGGCTCGGCGAGTACTGTGGAGTAACTCGAGGAGGTGGCTCGGACAGCATCCTCAGTTTCTCTTGCAGCCAAATCTGAAAAAAAAAGAAGAAAAGAAAAGAAAAAGCCGCTGGAGTAAGTAGGGTTTACTTCAGGCAAAGATAAGGCACAAGGTTGTGTGAAAATCCGAAAGGACGCACCTCCCGCTAAGAAAAGCTAGTGTGAAAATCCATAAGGGACGCACTACCTTTAAAATAATGACTTACCTAGAGCAATAAGGGGCTGCCGGTAAAAGTGGTAGTGGATCCAGAGCTCACAGCGTCCAAGTCCAGAATGGTCTCAGCCAGAATAAGTGGTAAGGGTGATAATCCCAAGTGAAAGTCGCTCAGAACTCCGAACAAGCGGGGGTCACCTGTCAAACCCCCTGGAACAACAGTGAGGAAGTTCACCATGCAAAACAGAAATACGGTGCTTACCCGGTAGGTGGGGATGTCAGTAAACTGATCTAGAGCCTCGATCAGTGGCCCTAGAGCAAAGGAAGAGCCCAGAGAAATCAGCCGGACGGCCTCAGAGGAAGGTACGCCCAGGGCCATAGCTATGTCCCGAGTCTAGAGTGGGCCACAGTGGGAGAGGCAAGGCAGATCGCTAGGAGGAAACTAGGCTCCGAGAATAGCAGCTAACTCTTCAGGCAAAGGGCACAATTCCTGGTAGGTGAACCGGAATACGTGAAATCGGGGGTTCCAAAAGTGGGTCGCCGCCAGAAGGAGGTTCTGATCAACTTTGACCCGACACAGGTATTTCAGCCCAGACAGAGAGGAAAGGGCGCCTTCTTACCAAGTGTGCTTGTCATTTAAGATACGGTGCATTCTTTAGGCTAGAGAGGAAGACATGCTAAGAAAGATAAAAAGCTCAAGATGTTGGAAAATGAAGAGACACAAGAGGAGCAAAATTTTGTAACAATTTATAGGGAGGTGTCACCGACGGCCTACCCGCCTCTCCTGAGAGACGGCCTGCCCGTCGGTAAAGGTCCACCTGGCAGATGCATACGTCAGCATCGCATTCATCACGCGCATTAACTCGCATTTATTGAGAGACAGACGGCCAGCCCGTCGGTCGCTCATACAGACGCCTAGTCGGTCGGTCACGAAACTCTATATAAGGGCGAGTGACAGACAGACCAGCGGCACTGTCACTTTCATTTTTCCTCTCAAAAACGGTTCTTTAAGCGTTTTTTCTGCATTTTCAAGCCTTCTTTCTCATTTTCTTCGCAATTTCTTCATCTTTTTGCGTTCTCCACCCACCGGACGCTCAGACATTCATTTTTTCTTCAGTTTTTCTACACTCTTCGCAACCACAAGTAAGTAAAATAACTACTTTTTTTATTAGTTCAATTTAATTTTTTTCATTTCTTCTTCCTTTAGCCTTAGAAATGATTAGAATGCTTTAGATACCTTAGAAATTTAGGGAGAATGCTGCCCGTTTTTCTTTATTTATTTATTTCTTTATTATTTTTGTGGTGTAATTAATCTGAACCTTTGCATGATCACATAAGAATAGAATTTTTCTATACCTTTGTTGCTTTAGAAATAGACTTTTTAGCGCATCATTTTGTATTGTTGAGGCTTGAGGCCGTTATGTTGTGTTGTTGGGGACACACTCTTGCCGGGGTGTGTCCCATTTATGTACATATATTGTTGTTGAGGCTTGAGGCCTGTTTTATGCCTTTTTATGCAGGAGGTTGGGCACCCCCTTGCCGGGGTGCTGCCCAAATTTTTATTTTTTTATTCTAAAATTGGATATTTTTGTGTATAATGCATGCCTTAGGGTCTAGAAAGCCCATTTTTATTTGCTTTAAATGTTTCCATGCCAATTGCATGTTTCTTTTGTTTTGATATGTGCGGAGCATGTTGGGCAATTTCCTTTGACAGGGCGTTTGCCCCTTTTTATTTATTATCAGTTTTTTTTATCTCGTATTCTTGCCGCCATTGCCCTGGTGAGGCCTGAATGGGCTTTCACCTTGAAAATAAGTCTAATGATGCCTGTTTTGTTAAATTTTCGCTATCTAATTTTTTCCTTTGCAGGATGCCTCCTAGACGCACAGCACCGCAAGCCCTGCCCAAGGTCGTAGTTCCGGGTTGGATGGATGATGAGTCGGCTCAGAGATATAGAGCGTTGGCTCAGGTGGAGATTCGGGCTAGCCGCTTCGTGTCCCGGCCGTTCCTAGAGGCCCTGGGGATGGCCCCAGAGTTTGATATGCTTGTCGAGGGTGCCGGCTGGACAGAGTTCCTTGACTCCTCTTTCCAGACTTTTCCAGAGGCTACTCACCAGGTCCTAGCCACCCTCCGCTATGGCGGTTTTCAGAGGTCAGATACCGAGCCAGGGGTGGTCCAGTTCTGGTTCGATGGCCAGCATTTCAGTATTACCCGGCAGAGATTTGCACAGGCCATGGGGCTCCCCATAGAGGAGGGGGTCGAGATCCCACGGCGAGCGGTGAGACGCGCCCACTGGGTGGCCATTACCCTACCGGGAGTGCTGTATGATCATAATACAGTGAAGAGCACCGTACTGGTGTCTCAAGCACTCCAGTATTTGCACAGAGTGCTATCCAGTTCGTACCTTGGTCGAGCTGGTAATCTAGGGTCACTTAATGCGGCCGAGATCTGGAGGCTCTGGGCTATGGTGGCAGGCCAGCGCCTCAACATCAGCCATGAGATCTTGGCTAACTTGGTGAGAGTTGGTAGAGGACTGACACCGGTGGTGATAGTGGGAGGAGTCATCACTAGGTTGCTTTTGAGGTTGGGAGTTGCCCCAGACAGGCTGAGATGACCCTTGAATGAGGGGATACATGTAGATGCCGCCGCCGCAGTGCAGATAGGGATGATCTCACCGATATCAGGGTAGGCAGAGGCATACAGAGTACTATCCATCCACAAGACCAGGCAGATGTTCTCCCTTCCACCTTTGGGCCCAGACCCGGAGCAGCCAGAGCAGCAGCCTCCTCAGCCAGAGCAGCAACCTCCTAAGCCGGAGCATTAGCCTCCACAGCCCGAGCCCGAGCCGGAGCAGCAGCCTCCTCAGCCTCAGACTATGCCGCCGCCACCACAGCAGGAGCAGCCCAGGACCCCTTCGGATTTTGACATGGAGTTCACTATGGATGAGCTCTTTGCCACCTCACCGGCATCCAGAGCGCCAACTCCTGTCCTGTCGCCGAGTATCAGGGTGCAAAGGACTACCCACGGGCCCCCCGAGAGGTATCATCCGTATTTTCGAGGCGACCCAGGGGCATCCACCTCCGCGGCACCGCCGCCAGAGCCACCGCAGCAGCAGCCAGCACAGCCTGACTTCTCTCAGCTCCTCACGTCCATGTTCACAGCCTTAGAGTGGTGACAAGATGAGAGAGACAGAGCTATACATGAGAGGTTAGACTGCCAGCAGGCTGCTATTCAGGAGCAGTCCAAGTCGATAGAGCGGTTAGCCCAGGAGCAGGCCGGTTACATCGAGCACACGGCACGGGAGCAGGCTCGGGTCATAGAGGCCTTCAGAGATGAGCAGGCGAGGCTGATCGAGCAGGTTGCCCAGGGTCAGAGGGAGCTTAGGCAGTAGCTCGCTCATGATTTGTGGGCGTCTCAGGACCAGGCGTCTCAGAGGGTTGATATGACCCTACAGATGATCGACGAGTCACTCGACTCTCTGAGATCCCGGGTCCAGGCGATAGAGGGGATTCTCCCACCCTTGTCTCAGACCATGAGGGAGTTCAGAGAGCAGACTGAGCAGCGCCTAGAGCAGATGAGAAAGGCTGCCAGCGAGCAGACCATTCAGATGAGCCAGGCGTTCAAGAAGCTAGGAGGCACAGTATCAGAGACCTTAGGGTTCATGAGGACTTGCACCCAGCGTTTCTTGGATGGCTATGCTCAGATCCGATTTAGGTAGACCCACGATGCTGGAGCGGGACCTTCCACGACTCAGCCTCCACCTCTGGCACAGCCAGCTCCGCCTCCACCCCTGCCAGAGACAGTGCACATATCAGATGATGAGGATCCCGATGAGCCCTCCGACTACACACCCCTTTGACGATCAGGGAGTCATATTTTCATATTTTTGTACATTTTCACTTTGTATATACATTGTACGAAAATAGATATTTCTAGTGAAAAACTTTTGTTTTCAGCTTTATGCATTTATTCAGTTATTTATGAATATATGTTCTCACACTTACTTACATTCCAAAATAAGGAAAACAAAAAAAGTTGAATGACAACTCAATAAAAAAGAATATAAATAAGACATGGCATAGCAGACAAAGCAAAATCACTCCATTAATAGACATGTTAAAAGATAACAACTCAAACATGAGCTAACAAAACCTTTTATCACACAGGTACAGAGAAACATCGATTCGAACATAGGCATCGATTAAAAGTCCGAACAAGGGCGCCTAAGATTCATATCTTTTTGGAACGAGGAACCCAGCGAGGTCTTCTCCTCTTCAAAATCGAGATGGTAGCCAGAGAGTGCTGCACCTCACAGTTCACGCGGCAGCCAGAGAGCGCTACGCACCTTACAGATCGGATGGGAGTTAGCAAGGGAACTTCAGATTAAAGCTGTGGTTAAAGAAACACCGCTCTTCACATCGAGATTGTAGCCAGAGAGTGCTGCATCTCACAATTCATGCGGCAACCAGAGAGCGCTACGCACCTTGCAGATCGGATGGGGGTTAGCAAGGGAACTTCGGATCGAAGTTGCAGTTAAAGAAAACACTGCTCTTCGCATCGGGATTGTGGCTAGAGAATGCTATGTCTGACCAACACCTCCAGGTCGAGACGAGACCGATAGGGGTATCTTCGCATCGCCGAACAGACCGAGACGAGGTCTACCCGGTAAAAAAACACGGAAGGTAAGAACCGTTGCAGGTACGCCTTCTTCCTTTCCGTCCTTTCTCAGAGTTTTGGCTTATCTAGGCGCTTGTGCACTAGTTTCCCCAAAATCGGGGGCAACTGTAAGCACCGTGTCCCGGAGCGGTCCGGATCAGAGATTACCCTGTGATGAAATTAGTATCCAAGCCTGTATAAATGGTTGGATTTGAAGGTTTTGGTCCCATGCTCCACGAGAAATGAGTCTTTTCACCTTTCATAGGCAGAGGGGGAGAAAACAGGGAATTTTTGAGTCAAAAAGGTTTTTTTCTTCCACAGACGGCCAGCCCGTCTATGAGGGCCAGCCCGTCGCTTAGGGTCACAGATGGCCTGTGATATTTTTCGACGCACGTCGGAATGCACCGCCTCTTCCGGGCACGCCGCTTGATTTCCCGAAGCACGCAACCTTTCCGACGCCCGTCGGTGGAAATGGCAGGGCCGTCGGATGAATCCTTGTGTCAGAAGGATTCTTCCGACACCCGTCTCCATACACCAACGCCCGTCGGTCGTTCCTGGCTTATAAAAGCTTCAGATTTTCTCTTAAAAAGGGTTCCAAAAATTTTCAAGAGGGAAAACTCTGCCAAAATTCAAGCACATTTTCTCTCTCTTCCAGCAAACACATTCATCAAAGAATTTCTTTTAATTAGAGGATCAAATCATTAAAAAGGAACTAAAACTAATTAGTTTTCTTTAAATTTTGATTCCAAAGTCAATCTTTTGAGGGGTTAAGGAGGAAATAATCCATTTTCCTTTTTTTCGATCCTTCACTTTGCTTCTCGTGGAACGCACTGGGCCCTAATCAACATCAAGAATATCATTAAAGAATTATCTGAGGGTAAATATTTCGGACTCATTCTCCATATCATTTCATCTTTGCTCCTTATTTTGTTGTTCTTTCAACTCTTTACTATTATCTTCCTCTATTTTGACTCTTTTCATCTCATTTTGTGATAAAAAAAACCCGTTTTTGCTCCAAAAGAGAGTTTTTCACTGTTTATTTTCGGAGACAGTGGTGACCGACGGGTCATCTTCTTGACCGACGCACATCGGTCACCCCACTCACAGACGCCCTCTCTCTTGAGTGAGCGACGGATATATCGGTCATTTTGACTGACGCCCGTCGGTCACCCAACAGAGGCCGTCGCTGGGTCTTGTCTCCACATTTTTGAATCTTTTTCTATTCCTTTTAAGATTTTTGCCCCTATTTATGTTGAGTTTTTATATATATTGACATCTTTTAACTTTCTGTGAGCACATACTAATTCCCTTGGATTATCCTGAGCTCGAGGGACTATCTACCACACTAGGGGGATTTCGTCCGGTTTAGTTTTCTAACTTTCTTGGTTATTTCCTTCATTCGTTTATTCATTAATTATTTTATGCACATGAATATACCCTTTTTGTATATCATTAAGTATAAAAATTGATCAATGTTCACTACAAGAATATTGGCTTTTAACGACCAAAATTTAGCGAAGGGATAATATCCGGTCGTAAAAAGATACAAATAACGAAGAAAATTTAATCCGGTCGTTAGAACTTAAATTTTAACGAGGGGTTTAAATCCGGTTGCTAAAAAGCTCAAAATCCGGTGGTTGAAAGGTTAAAACAAAATAATATAACCTAAAATCGCAAAAACCCATTTTCCCATCTACTGCCTTCTTAAACTCTCCATGCCTCTCTCTTGTGTCTCCCCCTTCATTGCGCCTCCCCTCCCTTGCCAGCCACCAGGCGCCAGATTCGGCGTCGCCCTCTACCCCGCCGTCGCTCGCTCCCTCACCGCCGTTCACCCCCACCCCGTCGTCGCAGGTCCAGTCTCGCCGCTGTTGCTGCCTCCAGAGCCGTCTCCCTCGTGTGCTGTCATATCGCTACCGTCGCACGTTGTAGCTCACCTCTCGTCGCCGTCGCCACTCGCCTCTCACCCTCGTCGCCGCTCTTTCCTCATCTATTACTCGCCGAAGACTCTGCCCTGTTCTTCACATTCGTGTTCTTTTCTTTCAACATTTTTCATTTTGGTTTTCAATCTTCATTGACGGTCACCTGTCACCAATACTGAACCGACGTATCTGACCTAACTTTGGTCACCAGCAACCACTTTTAAGGTTAGTTCTATTCCCTAATTGCTTCAAAATTATACGGTTAGTTCTATTCCCTAATCCTGTGTATATGGTTAATTGATTGTGATTTCAATCATCTAATTCCTTTCTCACTTCATATCTGTCTAATTGTGGACGTGTATTTAAGGTATATATATGTATTTTGCTCTAACCATTCACTGGTAGAACTATAGAGCTGGCATCAGTCGGACATTACATTGCATTAGTGCCATCAGAAATAGGATGCGTCATCGGACATTTCAATAGAATTTCTTCCTAAGAATGTGCCCAGTGACATTTTTCTATTTTCAATTGAATTTTGTGTTGCTGTTGGAGTAAATTATGATTGCTTTAATGGGTTTAGTTCCACAGAAAAAAAAAGTTTATACTTGGATGTGAATTCTATTTATGCACTGTAATAGACTAATTGCATACCACCAGGAACATGAACAATGGCATGAGCTTTTGTCTTTATGACCCAGGCCTTCAAAAGTTTCCCCTGGTAGATAAGTTCGATTTTGAACTGCTCTGTCTGGTTTAAATACGGAATTAATTTCTTTGGGTATCTTTTGTGATGGTTGATTGTCTGATCTTTATGATATATATATATATTTTTCACTTTGTTATGTCTCAATTCTCAATAGGAAAGTTTTATGCCTCTTACATTCTCTTAATTAGCTAAGAGTGGCAGTGGCCCAAGAAAGTCCAGACTTTCTTTTTTTTTTTCCATCACGTTATTTTAAGCAAAAAGAAAGTATTTTATTTATGGCTTTATACATATTTAGCTTCTTGAACTTGACAACTTCAGTTATATTGTTCTTTTTAGTGTTGTGTGTTACTTGATGGCTTTTGAAATACATTCTATAAATTGCACTCACCTGTGGAAGAACTGTTCATTTCCTATGCAGGTTTCTGCTGAGTCAGCCAGCCAGTTTGGTGAATTGGTTGCTGACCCGGTCAACAAAGAGTTGTTGCACTATACGGAGAAACCTGAAACTTTTGTATGTATTGATAGCTACATCAATAATTTTCTAACAATTATCACTCTGCCTCCCTTTATTATTTTTTTTCTCTGTTTTCTTCTTTTTCATGTTATGTTCTTATGCAGGTAAGTGACTTGATAAATTGTGGCATATATGTATTTACACCAGAGATTTTTACATTCATCCAGGGTGTTTCTTCACAACATAAAGACAGAGGTCAGGGTTATTTTGATAGGATAATGAGTACAGAAAGTTAAAAAGTTGCTGGGATGTTATAATGCTCCATTTTTGTTAGAAATTAGTTAAAAAAAAGTTTGATTTAACTGCACATTGTTGGTCCCCCTCAGGCAGAATCTAACTCTGTTTCACTAGTTGGCAGCTAATCTGAGACGTCTTTCCAGCTTTGAGGCCTTCAATCTGTCATGAGGTATGCCCAACTCCATCCAACTCTTCTTTATTTTTTTCCTTGAATTAAGGAATCAATGCATCTGAGCTGAGTAAAACTTTATTAGCATATTTAACCTTGACTGAATTTAAAACTAGTATATGCATGTCTTCTGACTTTTTTCGTCTTTGTTGTTTCAGAGTTTTATGGTTAATCCACTGGTAGTTATGGACAATGTAATATTGGCATCAGGCAATCAATAAGTTGCTTTATTAATGATTAAAGTCAGTTGAATGGTCTATGACATGATGCCATGTCTTTTTCTAGGAATTTGAAACAGTATAAAGCATTTTTAGTTAACTTTTTTTATTTTTGGCTTTTTGCTTTAGTCTGGCCAAAAGTTAAGAAACTCTAACATGAATCCTGATACACTAAAGCATGAATGTCCAATGTTTGTGCTATGGCCAAAAGTTAAGAAACTCTAACATGACTTGGCATGTCTTGGGATGTCCTTAAGTTGGTCTTGTGAATATGTTGGTTCAGGTGCTGCAGCTTAAAAGTGAAGCACTCCAATTCATTTAGCAGCTTTTGTGAATACAGCTTTGCCTCTCTATATGGTTCATGTGATGGAAATTCATAAAATGGGAAGAATAACTAAAGTTCAAAGTCAGGATTTCATTGACATTTTAAATTTTTATTTGATGAAGTGGTAATGGTAGTTGATTTGATGAGTTTGTTGGAATTAATATTTGAACTTAAAAAATATAGAATTATCCTGTCGAAATTTGTCCAAGAAATTATGCAATAAATGTTACTAGTTTGTTCTATACAAAGAATTAGTTGTATCAACTTATCTTGAAAGAGTTTTATCTTCAAGTTGTTATGCATACTATTTTGATTGATATAGTTATTTGATTTCATTTTCTTATATTATCCTCAACTTATTTGTTTGTTATACTTATTTACTATTTTGATTGATATAGTTGGCATTTCTTTCTCAAAGAGATTGTAAGATAGGCCAACCAACATGTTAGGATAAGGAATTGGGTATAGATTTCACCCAACTGAAGATGAATTGATAAATTACTATTTGAAGTTAAAAGTGCTTGGACGTGATGATGCAGTTACTGTGATTCCTGAAATTAATATGTTGAAGGTTGAACTATGGGATACACCTAGTAAGTATATGTCTCAATTAACTAACTTCCTTCCTTCATTCTCTTTTCTTTATTTTTAGCATTTGAATTTTTTTATATGCAGTGAAAGCAATGATGATGTCAAATAACTCAAACGACAAAGTGTGATAATTCTACTTGGCTGCTCCTTTCCTTTCTAAGTTACTTTATACTTTATACTCCAGTTTGTTAGTCTCTTTTGTTTATAAAGACTAGATATTCATTTTTTTTCTTTTTTCTTTTCTAGTAAATTCTAAATAAATTGTTTCAAGCATTTAGATTGTATAATATCTAATTTTTTAACATACTCATTATCACTTGTCAACTTTATGGTTACTATGGCACCTCGAAGGTTATTAATTGCCCATACTTTTTATTATTTATATTTTTATGTGATTTTTTTATTTGTGCTTATGAATATTAATTTTAGCTTTTGTTATACATTTTGCAGGTCTTCAAAATTTTGGACAGCAAAGTTAGGGGGTTTATTTCACATTTTTCTCATAAAACTTTTGTATAGGACTTAGTATATAGAGAGGAGTTGTTTTCTTGAACTATCATGTCATTGATAGTTTTTATTTTATTTGGAGTTGTGACAAATAGAATGCTATTTAATTTGTAAATTTGACTATATTTTGTAACTTTTCCTTTTTAATATATGAAAAGAGTTTATTATATTTTTGTATAAAATATATGTGAATGATATGTACTTACTTGTAATATTATAAAATAGTTTATATTTTAAAATACTTTTCTGGTATTTATGTCTGGTGTATTATGATAAATCAAAGGGCATAGTATACTGGTGATTGTTGTTTGTTAGCTGTGAGCATAATTAGTAAAGGGAAAATCCGGTCACTAAAAAGAATCTTTAACTTTAACGACCGAAATTCTTTTAGTTGAAATTGCACACAATTAGCGAAGGGAAAATCCGGTCGCTAAAATGAATTTTTAACGACCGGAATTACCTTCGTTGAAAGTGAATATAATTAGCGAAAGGAAAAATTCGGTCGCTAAAAGTTATCTTCAACGACCGGAATTCCCTTCGTTGAAAGTGAACACAATCAACGAAGGGAAAATTCGGTCGTTAAAAATTAGTAATCAACGACCGGAAACGTTACGGTCGTTAATGACATTAACGACCGGATTTAAAATCCGGTCGTCTATACCTTTAACGAAGGGGCTTTTACCGACCGGATTTTTCGGTCGTTATAGGTTTTTAACGACCGGATTTTGACTTTTAACGACCGGATTTCCCTTCGTTAAAGGGCATTTTTCTTGTAGTGGTTTTATATTCAATAAAATGAGGTTTTCATAAACTTAAGGACCCAATGTCCTATTTTTATCCAATAAAAATCATCACAATAAAAACATCCAATTTTAATAATGATGCATACGAGGACCAAAGTCCTCAAAATAAGCAATGCCCCGATTCTTGTATGTATCGCACATTTATAAAAGGGAGTTGTATTCCGCTCCTTGTATTATTGTAATTTATTGCTTTCATTATTTACTTGCCCATTTACGGCTTTCCAAATATGAATAAATGCGTCTTTAATCAATTGCATCATGTGGAGAGAGCGAATTAATGATATTTAAAATTTGATCATAAAATAATCGAGGTAGAAATAGATGAGAAATCCCAAGCCCAGCTCTGGTCTTTGGGCTCAAAGAGGCGAGAGGTTTACCCTCCAAGACACCTCTTGTGTCACGAGACTTTAGCGTTAATCTTAGGCTCCTTAGGACGAGAGGTTTACCTTCCAAGACCCCTCTGGTTGGCCCAAAATGGATACTAAGCGCAGTCTTAGGCTCTCCGAGGCGAGAGAAACTTTCCCAATGTTCTATTGGGTGGCGACTCCATGAAACCTCCCTGTTGCCCAACATAGACGCACTTGCAATTTATTGCAAGCTGTTAGCGGACCCACAAATGCCCTGATCGCCCTCAAGCGGGCGGTCCCACGGGCGGCCGCGGGGATCCGGCGCGCGTCACAATGCCAAAACAAGAAGGGAAATCAGGTATGTGCTAATTGAGTAAGTGGTTGATGTATTTGGGTTGATTGCCAAAAGTGAGAATGAGATTTGAAGTCTTAATGTGAAAGAAGAATTAGACTGGAAAGCACAGCTGTGCTAGTGACAAAACACAGCTATGTTATAGTGTTTTTGCATGGGTCACAGTGACAATCAAATTGATTGTGACCGTGAGGTATGCTTGAGTTCAATTCTGCCTAATGAATTTTGTATGTTACGGTGACAATCAAATTGATTGTGACCGTGAGGTACCCAAGAGAACATTTTGTTTTGCAAAGTGTGGATATGTCACGGTGATAATGAAATTCATTGTGACCGTGACATACCCTCAAGTTGCATTCTGCCGAGAGTTGGGAACATGTCACGGTGACAATGAAATTGATCTTGACCGTGACCTGTCCCCAGTTTGCATTCTGTTTTGAACTTCAACATGTCACGGTGACAATGAAATTCATTGTGACCGTGACCTACCCTGTTTTGGCAATATAATCCTAATGTGTTTGGACTTCTAAATGGCAAGGCTTTAAGCTGCAATGAAGGACATTATGAGTAAGTATTATGTGTGTATAAAGTAATGTATATTTGCATAAACATGATGACTTTTGAATGCAATCAAATATGTTATTATTAACTATGAAAGAATGAGGTTGGAAATGCTATGAGTATGCAAGTGAAGTAAATAGCTGTGTGCTAACGCAAATGTATAAAGCGAATGTGATGTTGGGCAACAACATATGTGATGCGAAATGTGTTCAATATGAAATGAAAAAAATGGTTAAAACCTTAAGCCTGCGAGTCAAGTAATGGATAGTTAGGCATGCCTATAGGGTCAAGTACTGCAGCCCCATGCGTTAAAAGTGTCTGATTCCATAGGAATCACAATGCGTAAACAATGCGAATAATCCTTGCTGGATTTTATTATATGTGGATTGATAATGTGTACCTAAGGGTACCAATGCGTAAATGAGATCTCAATGCAATTCTAGTACCTGAGTGGTACCAATGCGATACCCGTTATCCGCATCATTGAATTGCAGGCTAACCAGTTAATTAATAAAGTGAAATGATTGGGATATAATATAGCGTGTAATGTGGATATGTGAATAAGTGATTGATGCCTTATGATTGAATACAGTAATGAATAATGCTATGCTTGAAATGGTACTTGCTATGATAATAATTGTTCTGGCATGTTTACTAGCATGTAATGTATGGTGTCTCTGATGTGTGATAAATTATTTGTTATATATGAGTTCCCCACTAAGCGTTATCGTTTAGCATGGATTTAATCTAATCCGTGCAGGTACGGACGACAGGTGACTGGAGGACGCCCCCGCATTTTGTACGGTCAACAATAGGAAGTGAATAGTGTAGGTTTGGGGTCGTTACTTGGGAATTTTGTATAAGCTTTTTGTATAGTTAATATGTGAATCGGGTTTGTAAAGGCATGTAATAATGTGATAACTATGAATGATAACTATGAATGTTACCCCCATATGTATGCATGTCTTATGAGTGGTTTTGGTGTATGAACTAAAGTAGTTGGCATGTGATGCATGAGTTATGTTTATAGATGATGAAATTTTATTGTTCAGGTTAGGCTTGTGTTCTGTTTGTGTGTGTGCGGCCTTCTCTAACTAAGATTAGCTGAGCTAGTCTGTCATTAGGGAATGGGCGTCACAATATCGGTAAGGAATCTTTGTGTAATGTCTGTTCGTTTTCGATGGACATGATGATTGCATATTGATTTATAGTTAAAGGGAAATAAAGTGGTAAGGATGAAATAGATAACTGAATTTAAGAAAGGATTTAGAGTTAATTTTTGATTATTTAAATATAAATGTTTTCTGTAGAACTACGTGGTTCTGATTCCCTACTATAGGGATACGTAGGAATCTTGGAATATTTATTTCAAGCCCGAACCAAATCTGAAAGTCTAAATGTTTTGTTTAGTTTTGAATACGTAATGGTTTGAACAAATGAAAGGTTTTGACTTAAGTAGTAATACTATTGTCTGCATGATTTTTGAACTGCTAGTAAGTATAGGAATTGGTAAGGCTTAATATTTCTGACTAGCAACATGTAGTTTTGGTAACCTATGAAGTATAACTGTAAATATGGTTAATTAAATGAATTAGGTAAACAACTAGTAAGTATAATGTTATTGTGATTTAAATAGGTAATAAAGTTATTACTGGTTATGGTATATAAATGAGTGTGTTTACGAAATTGTTTAGGTTTTCGTATGAGAATAAGAATATGAACTTATGATAGCTTTAACCGGTGTACTTTATGTTTATGTATATATATATATATATATATATATATATATATATATTGATTTGCATGTGTTTGCCTCGGCAACCACTATGAGTGGCTACCCATTATTTGTTTGGCCCGACTAAGTATTATCGCTTAGCATAGTTGTTTATCCATGCAGGTTAGGAGATCAGAGTAGCGCAACGGTCCGCTGAGTTTTTGCCAACGAGACGCTAGATTTTCATAGGAAGTATTTTTGATTTCGGCATGTAATTAAATTTCATTTATTTATCATTTGTAATGAGATGTAATAATCTTTTGTGCGAACGATGGTGTTAGTGAGATAAGTTTAGGATGTGTTTGTGGTTGAGGCTATAGATGATAGAAATTTTATTATTCCGTCTTCTATTTTGCTAAGTAAGTTTCTCATTCGGTAGCACCCTTTGCTCACCATAGCTCTTCATCCTTTGTTATGCTATGTGTGGGAGTTGGGGGTGTTATAGTTTCAATCTCAACCTATTCTAATAATAAACCTTCAATAACCTCTGTTAATTCACTTCATCGAGCTAATTTGGCTAGAAATCTAGAAATAAGAGGTGTAGATTTTAGTGAAAATATTCCTCGTCCAATTTATATTGAAGAAAGAGAAAGCAATTCTTCTATTAGTCTTACTAGATCACAAATGGAAGCTTTTTTCACAAATTAGTCAATAAGAATGTCAAATTTTAGATTATAAAAGAAAAGGCAGAATGGTATTTTAATGAGTTTTCTCAATAAAAGCTAAAAGAATTTAGAGAACTATGGTATAAAGACATGAAAACTAAATAGATAAATATTCTCTTATTTTGTGGTAATTATTGTTATAATAACAATATTGATTATCCATTTAAGAAGGAAATCAATGTATTCTCTAAAACGGCAAAGTTATGGACTACAGTTAATAGTGAATTATAGTAGTTTCTATTCACCTACCTTTAGAAAATATATTAATAAAACATAATGATAAAGCTTATATTGCATAACATTTTAAAGAAATAAAATCAAATCATATTGAAGCAAATAAAGAAATACAACATGTTATATTACAAACTAATTTTTCTAATCAAACGTTAGATACAATTGTTAATCAATTAAATAAAGTTGAATCTATAGTTCAATCTCCTCAAAACCAGCCAGCTTCTACTCAACCTCCTCCTTCAATACCGTCGTCTTCCTTTATAAGTGAACCACATTTATTCAAACCATTTGAGTTCTCTCCAGGAACCACAATTAACCTGAAAAATGAAGACCCAATTCTAAAAATAATAGAAGAAAAATTAGCACTGTTAAATAATAATGAAAAATAAATAATAGTTATAAATGAAAAATCTGAATCTAAAATAGAAAGTATATAAAAGATGAAAGAACAATTTATGATTCAAAAATTGCATTTTAGTACATATACTCCAAGACCTAAAACTCGAAACTATTATCTTAGGCCTACTTTATCTAATACTCAATACGAAGAAAGATCTAGTGTAATTCAAGCCAAATACATTGGGAAATATTTATATGAATGGAATATGGATGGCTTAGTGGAGGGTCAATTTCATTCATGGTCACTCAACTTATCACTTATCGCGCAAAAGTAACCGACTTTTTTTTTCTTACTTAAATGTCACTGAACTTTTAACATTATTGCACAAAAGTTATGTTGATCGGAATCCGGCGATGACCCTTACCGGATTGATGACTTTTTTGCAAAAATGTTAAAAGTTCAGTAACATTTAAGTTGAAAAAAAAAAGTTAATTACTTTTGCGAGATAAGTGATAAGTCTAGTGACCGTGAGTGAAATTAATTTAAATGTAGCATTTGTTGAACTTATCAGTCCGGCAAGAGTCGTCGCCGGATTCCGGTTAACATGACTTTTGTTCAATAATGTTAAAAGTTCAGTGACATTTAAGTAAGGAAAAAAAAGTCGATTACTTTTGCGCGATAAGTGATAAGTTGAGTGACCATGGGTGAAATCAATCCCTTAGTGGAATACCAAATTCTTAATATGTTACAAAAAATGTCAATGGCAGCTAATTCTTATTGTGCTAAAAATAATAGCGAATAATTAGTTACTCAAGCATTAATTTTAGGATTTGCTAGTCAATTAAAAAGATGGTGGGACTACTATATCTCAGCCAGTGATAAATAGCATATTTTAATAGCCAAGAAAAATGTAGTATAAAAAATATTCAGATAGAAAGTCAACAATATGATATAATGTCTACGTTAGTTTTTGCTATTATAAAAGATTTTATGGGAGATCCATGCCAATACCAAGAAAGGAATTCATAAATTCTAAAAAAACTAACTTGCCCAAAATTACAGGATTTTAGGTTGTATAAGGATTTATTCTTAACAAAAGTCTTACCAAGATCTAATTGTAATAATGCCCATTGGAAAGAAAGGTTTATAGCATGTTTACCTAAGTTATTTGCAGAAACGGTTAGAACTAAATTAAAAATAGAATAAAATCGTATGGTACCTTATCAAGTTTTAACTTATGGACAAATAATAAATTATATAAATAATGAAGGATTAGTTATTTGTATAGATTTGAAACTAAAGGCAAAATTAAAGAAAGATAGTATCTAGGAAGAAAAGAATTTGGATCCTTTTGTCAACAATATGGTTATGAGCAAATTATTGCTTCATCCTTTTATAAGAAAAGACATTATAATCAAAAAAGAAATTATAAGCAAGAAAAACCAGTAAAAAATAAATAGTAAAAACCCAAAGGATGTAGGCAGCATACTAATAAAAAGGATATAGTAATTTGTTATAAATGTGGAAAATAAAGTCATTATTCAAGAGATTGTAGAGTTAAAAAAATGAATTAATAACTTAGACATATTTGAAGAATTGAAAAATGAAATTATGAAAATTATGATTAGCGATTCTTCAGCAATGAATGTAACACCCCGCCATCCCCGTTGGAAGGATACCGGAGTGCCACGCGGGCAAACACATATAAACATATACATTTACACATGTATAAATAAATAAAAGAAAACCAAATGAGATTTAAAGAAACTTTTAATTATTTAATCAGAAAATTCCTATAACATATATATCAAGTCCTTATACATATATCATATTTATATCGCTTTTACAAAAAGGGCTCGTAAGCAAATACATATACAAAAATATACTTGTTTCTTTACAAAAGATTCATTTTGCTATACACAAGCCATGTACAAAAATAATTACAGCGGAAGACTTCAAAAATAAAACAACTTCATCCAAAAAGACTCCTAGTGGCCGACCTGCAGATATCCGACTCTGAACTGCACTCGCCACCTGCACGGGAAAAGAGCCCGTGCTAAGCGATAACGCTTAGTGGGGAGGAACAAAACAAACTAACAAAGTGCATATACAATATATATAACAATACAATAATCCAATGGTTCAAAATCAAAGGCATCAAATCATCTATAAACCTATCTCCAAATTCCTTACTTGACATGCATAAATATATATATACAATACCAGCAATCAAGTATTCAATTCATAATTCTCATCATTCTAAGTATACAGATTCAAAGTGCGACTTAAAGCTATGTAAGAATTCATGTGCACTATATACTTGTAATCATGTTAACAATTCATCTCATCTTATGCAACACAATTAAACTCATAGCCTGACTAGCCTAAAATAATGCATATACAATATTTACAACAACACTACGATCTCATCCCAACCATAAACATATATTACAAGTAATTAATTATTAAAATATAAATTAAATCTACATATTTCTCACCGTTCCAAATACATATATATATACTCAAGGTATATAAACACAAAGTTATACTATATTTCATATACAACATATACCTTTAATCTTGTCAATAAACATCTCAACATATATATCACATATAAACATGTAGCCTGATTAATCCGAAATACTCTCTAGAAGTGGATACGGTCATTTGGATACTGATTGAACACAGTATCCCAAGCATATAGAGACATGAGTCTCAAACATGTATTTTCCATATAGGGACCGGAGTCTCGCTTTATTTTCATATAGACCAAACATGGTCGAAACAAGGATCCAAATGGACCCGCATATATCGTTTTATCATATAGCAGCTGCACACACACACTCTAACCTAAGTAAGCGCTTACTTATCCACTACTATGACTATTCAGGCTTAAAACTCAACTCAACAATTCAAGCACTAATATCAATATGAATATTGAAGATAATACTAATTTATGGTCCATGTATACAGGTATACAGATCACATTTAAAACAAGTAACTACAAATATTAAACAACTAAATGCAAATACACATTTCACGTATACATGTGTATAGATCAAATTCAGAAACATTTAAACATATAAATATTAACTACAGGAAGTAATAAGAACAAATAGCTCATATTGAAAAAGTCCCTGTTAAATAAACTATAAACATGTAAATCATGTATATTAATTATTAATCATGTATACAAAACCCAATATTAAGCAATTATTAACACACAATACAGATTTTAAATCAAATATTTGTCATGTAGTGCGAAAATCCTTAAAACTGTAGTTAAAACTTTAGTTTTTATAAAACAGGGCAGCAGGGAAGGCCGGTCACGCCGTGACCATTCGTCACGTCGCGTGACGCAGGCTTCACGCGAGCGCCAAGCAAAACGCAAGGCAGTCACGGCGTGACCACCAGTCACGTCACGTGACGCCTGTGAGAGGAGAGGGAGAAGTCACGATCTCGTGACACACAGGGGCAGGCGAGGTCGCAAGGCGTGATGCTCCATCACGTCGCGACTTCGCCAAGGAGAAGGGGATCACGGCGTGATGCCCCATCACGTCGCGTGACCTTCCTCAAGGAAGAGGGTCACGACGTGATGCTCCATCACGTCTCGTGATCTTCTTCTCACAAAACTGTTTCTTCTTCTTCTCCAAACTTCCAATTTTCCAGAAATCGTAAAAATCCAGAAAACTATGAAAACAGAGTACAACTAAAAATCCAAATTCCTTTCTTGCCTTAAACCAGTTTTCATGCAATAACCATTCTAACACGTACCTTTTGAGTCTTCAAAATTCATCTACAGACATTTTAATACAAATGACGCATTTTTACTATTAAACAGAGGTAACACCAGAACTTCAGCATCTCAGAATATCACATTCAAACCTATGCATATTCATCTCATTTACAAACTCATATCATTCCTTTTTCCTACTGTAATCATGTATCGAACACTACATAACTCATGCATTTCAATATTCCAACACACATAACTATATTAGCCACAAAACTGCAATCTGGATCCAAAAATGAGCAAGACAGACACACTCCCAAACCTGTATCGAAGCTCAAAAACGCCCACAGCTTCTCAATCCACAACCTTATCTTTTCCCTTTATCTTTCTTTTATCCTTAGAGGCCTGCCGAAGCTTCTAACACAACCAGACCTGAGTTCCTCAACAGGAAATAACACATGCAAAAAGGAAAAGAACGGCAGATGGAGAAAAAGAACACAGGGAGGTTTACGTGAGAGGGAAAACCAAGAAGAGAGAACTTTCAGTCTTTGTTCAAACTAACTAATTTTCACAGCCTTTTCTTTTCCCTCACCACGTGCACACACACTGTTCTCCACCTGGCACACATGCACGATTCTTTAATTCACAATTACACACAGCTCCTCAATAAAACCACACAGGTCCTTAACAAATTACCTTTTTCTCACCATACTAAAATCTTTAATTAAATACTTTTATTTCCTTGCAAACTAATCCTCTTCATTAGTAAATTACCCAATTACCCTTAATGTCCAATTAAAATTCTAATTTCCAAATAAGCCACTTATGGGGTGTGACAATGAAAGTGAAATCTCTAATTATTCTAAAAATTATTTAAATATTATAAGTGAAAACTCTAGTGATAATAGTGAATCTGAATCTTATGCTTGTGTTGATCCTTATCAATGCAATAGTATAAATATGTTAAGTAATGAAAATAAATTTTTATTAGATATTATAGAAAAAATAGATGATCCAGAACTCAACAAGAATTATTTTTTAAGATTAAAAGATTTCAAAGAAGTAAAAGAAAATAAAGACTTCAAGCCTTATACTTTTAAAGAAATGTGCGATAAATTTAATACTCAAAGAAAATTCCCTTGCCTAAGATATTCAGGAAGAAGTTAAAATTTAAAAACAAGAAATAAATATTTTTAAAAGTAAAGTTAAAATTTTAGAAAAAGAAAATTTTAAGACTAATTTAAGTAATTTAATTCAAAATAAAAAGGATAATGGGAAAACAAAAGAACAGGTTTCTTCTTCCTTGGTCATTAGAGATTCAAAAAATGAATATTTTAATAGTATTTTATCAATCAATTATCAAAAATTGTATGCAAAATTAGAAATAGTAATTAATCATGACTTTCGTTCATCAACACTGGCCTTAATAGATAGTGGTACTAATCAAAATTGTATTCATAAAGATTTAATACCAACAAAATGTTATGAAAAATCTTCAGAAAAACTAAGTACTGCCAGTGGTTATAGGTTAATAATTAATTATAAGCTACATAAGGTAAACATTTGTAATAGAGGATATTGTTTTAAAATTCACTTAATTCTAGTTAAAAATTTAAACTCACAAGTCATTCTTGGCACCCTTTTTATTACTATGCTTTATCCATTCCAAGTGTGTGATAATGAAATATTAACAAAAATCCTTAAGAAATATATTATTTTTGAAATTGCTTTTCCTATTATCTCAAGGAAAATTGGTAAGTTAAAAGAAAATAATATTCAGGAGAATGATTTAATAAAAAAATAAATAGAAATAGATTAAGTTTTTAATAAATGAAATTGAAGAAAAACAATATAAATTCAATTAGAAATTTTGATATTAAATAACAAATAAAAGAAATTGAAAATACTATTTCTAAAGAAATTTGTTCTCTCATACTAAATGTTTTTTGGAATAGAAAAAACATATAGTAAATCTTCCTTCTATTAAAAACTTTGATAAAAAGAAAATTCCTATTAGATTTAAGGCTATTCATATTTCGGAAGACCTAGAAAAGGTATATAGGAAATAAATTCAAGATTTAAAAGATAACGGTTTAATTTGAGATTCTAAGTCACCTTGGTCTTGCTCTGCTTTTTATGTACTGAATGTAACATAAATTGAAAGAAGAGTCCCTCGTCTAATTATTAATTATAAATCTTTAAACAAAGTTTTGTAGTGGATTAGGTATCCCATACATAATAAAAGGAATTTATTAAAGAAACTTTATAATGCAAAAATATTTTCTAACTTTGACATGAAATCAAGTTTTTAGCAAACTTAAATTAGTGAAAAAGAAAAATAGAAAATAGGGTTTAATGTACCTTTTGGACATTTTGAACGGAATGTTATGCCCTTTGGTTTAAAAAATGCCCTATCGGAATTTTAAAATATAATGAATGATATATTAAAGCCAATAAATGGATTTTCTATAGTTTATATGGATGATGTAATAACATTTTCAAAATTTACTAATCAGCATATTAGTCATTGAAAAAGATTTTATAATGTTATTCATTCGAGTGGACTAGTAGTATCGGCAACCAAAATAAAACTTTTCCAAACAAAAGTAAAGTTTTTTGGACATGAGATAGATTAGGGAGAATTTAGGCTAATTAATAGAAGTCTAGAATTCACTAGTAAATTCCCTGACGAAATTAAAGATAAGAAATAGTTGCAAAGGCTTTTGGGCTGCTTAAATTATATTCATGATTTTTTTTAAAGGTTTAGGAAAATTATGCAAACCATTATATAATAGGCTAAAAAAGAATCCAGAACCCTGGACAGAAGAGCATACTAAGATAGTTAAACAGGTAAAAGAAAAAATTAAAAATCTCCCTTGCCTTAGTGTTTCTTACCCTGAAGCATTCTTAATTGTTGAAACATATGCTAGTTATATAGGATATGGAGGTATACTTAAGCAAAGAAAGTAAGAAAGAGTTAGTGTGATTTTACTCATCCTTAGAAGAACTATTCCACCATTAAAAAGGAAATATTAAGAATTGTTCTATGAATAACAAAATTTGAAGATGATTTTTATATGAAAAGGTTTATACTAAGAATGTAACACCCTTATACCCTATATGTATACTGCCGCCCCTAAGATACTGTGCGATTACCATGATCGATTATTAGTTATCACTTAGTGAATTTACAGGTCAAATTTTTTTTTTTTTTACATATCATTCATTACAAAATTTGCTTCTCACTTTAATTTATTTATTCTCATTAATAGCAATTAACATTTCCATAGGTTAGTTTACGATAACTTATAACTATCTAGTTCACTATTCTTTTGGTAAAAATTTCGGCAGTATAACGGCTTATAAGTTGCACTACCCAAACCTGCAAAATCAATTATCCACAGCCCCGGCAAGGGCACAAAACAAGATTCTCCTACAGACATACATCCCATATGTCTTTCATTCACATTTCCACCACAATATCCATACAGATAAATATATCGCATCATAATGAATATTACATGCCAATACCTCCATGAGTAAATGTATATACATGCCACAGAAATATACTAATAGGCATACAAAAACAAAAGATAAATTCTTCTCCTTGCTTGCTCCCCGAACTGATGTATACTGCTCCAATCCTACGGGGTACCTACACGCAGTAAAACAACTACGTGCTGAGCATTCGAATGCCCAATGGTGATTACCAATCTATTAATTTTCTAAACTAAATTAATTAATTTAATTCACCTAATTTATATGCATCTATTATTTCCACTTATTATTATTATTATTTTTCACATTTTGTTCACTCAATTAGCTTTTATACTCATTTAATTAATTATTATGCAGATCACATAAAGTATAGTTTATTCACTCAATTACACAATTCATTTACTTAATTACATCATTAAATTAATTAACACACTTAATTCTTTATTTACTATTTATTTCTATTTAAACACTTAACCTTTTCACTTAATTCCACTTATATCCCTAACTTTTCTATTAATTCCATTTATGTCCTTTCTTTTCCTTTTATTACCATTATGTCCCCACAATTACCAAATTACTACTTATTTCCTCACATTTACTATACTTACTCTTATGTCCCTATTAATTTACATATTTACTAAAATGCCCTTATTTATCAAATATTTACACTATTCACCTCTTTTATTTCCATTTTCTACTTTTAACCCTATTCAACTTATTTAATTACAATTTTGCCCTTTTTACCTTATTTTTCCACTCTTAAATTTACAATTTTTGCCAAATTACAATTTAGTCCCTATTTTATCACTTTTTCACTGTTTCATTATTTTAACCTCATATTTTACCAAAATTACCATTTTACCCTTCCTTTTACACTTTTAACCAATTTTCATCAATTTTTACCAACTTTTTGGAAAATTACCGTTTAACCCCTAAACTTTTTATTTACTTCATTTTAGTCCTATTTTCACTCAAATTCATCAATTTTACTATTTTTACTATATATTTACCAGAATGCCCCTAGTATGGACCCGGTAGAAAATCTACTGACCGGATATGCGGGACATGGGCCCCACAGACCCATTACACTATAAAATGATCCCAATGGGACCATTTTCACTGCACTGCACTTCATTGATCACTGAATATCACTGAACACTGAAATTTACACTGGGATAAGCCGTCATTGGCCTATCAATAATGAGTCGCCATGACTCATACCGCGGTGTGGAATCCCTATGGCTAGCCAATTATATCCTGGACTAGATTTCACTACCAGACAGCCACTAAGGGCAATATTTTCTTAAAATTTATATAATTATCACCTTATGTCAACATATAGAATTTGTTATATTTCTCATTTTCACTTACCTTTTCACATATGCACTCATTTATCATTATATAATCACTTTAAAACATTAGACCACATATAACACAAAAGTATACATATACACACTTAAGTTCACCATTCGGCCACACATTCCACTTTTCATATATTGCACTATAATTTTTCTTAATCGTTCAATCATACTTATTTCATGTTATACATGCCTCATATATCATTATTATGCCATAATTTATTTCATATTCCAATTTATCCCTCAATATTTAATTCGGCCATTAACACACTCACACCATTCAATTTCTTTTCTAGATTTCTTTCACTCCATCATGCATTACACTTATTAATCATGTTATAACTATCATTTACAAGCCTTAAATTAACTTAGAATTCATTAAAATCCCTTAGATTCCATTCGGCTTCACTTAGGTTTCTCATACCATATTGATTTAATTTTATCTAATCATGTTTATACACTAATTTAAGTCCATTAAACATGAATATCAAGTTAGATTTAATTATACACATCTCCTTCATATACCTAACCTTAAACATATCCTAAAAATTAACACAACCATGAGGAAATAGATAGATTTAGTAACCACAAACCTTATATCCAAGCTTTATATCTCCCTAGAGTTGCTTTTCCTTCCCTTTTGCTTGTGAAACACCTTCCTCCCTTGATAAACCTACCATGGCCGAATAGAAACATGCTCATAACTTTAAAACAAAGCTTCAAATCAAAAATATAACTTCCTAAACGTGTTCTACAGCCCCAAAAACCTTAGTAGGGACCAATGAAATAATTTTCATACCCCTAAATCATATACCCAAAAATACACCATAAACTTTGCTTACTTGTTTTCTCAACTTCTAGTGGACCAAATGAGCTCAAATCACTTCCAAAAGATTGTAGAGGAACTGAAATTTAGGTAGGGAGCTAAGATTTGAGGAGAAATTGGAGTAGAAGAGATGAAAATGGAGGAAAGAGAGAGAAAAGTGGTTATGTTTTGAAGGAAGAAGAAGATCCCGACTTTGGCTGGGTTTTTCTAGAGAAATCCAGCCACTTCCCATCCTTATCTAAACCTCCATGAACCGAACTAGTCCAACCGAAGTGGTTCGACCGATTTAAACAAAAATTTAGGTTTTTCGGTTAATTTGCACCTTTCTTAAGCATCTATATGTTACTCTCATTATTTTCACTTCTAACCAATTCCATTGGATTTAAAATTTTAAAAGTAGGCTCCCTATAAAATTTTAGCTCAATCAGAGCTCATTTAGGCATCGGTTCGCTTAAATCGGTCCGATTCGGTTAATTTTTCCTCTGCCGTAAAATTGAACTCTAAGACTGTTAATATTCACTGAAATCATTCCCATTACATTATTTAACATACTAGATTTCTATTGGGCCACATAAGGCTCACCTAAACCCTCGGTCAAAGCTCGGTCAACTCCCGGTTCAAATTGAACCGAACCGGAGACCAACTTCAAACTGACTTTCGAAAGCCGTCTTAGCTCCGATTTCAGTTCCGGTTTCGCCACTAAACTCCTTATGACCCATAGATCATTTTTCTGAAATTTAAAATTTTCAGCCGCCGGGCAACCGGGTCCGTTGTATAACCAGCCCGGTGTCACCCGGCCCAGAACCAATACACTTATCACTATAGTTTAACACTGGTAAACTCACTCCCTACAAAAATCGACGCCGCGATTCTTATGGTAACACTGAAATTTCATTCTGACACTACTAGACCGGTATTTGGGCTATTACAAAGAATGCATTGTTCATCAGCAAAATATATTTTGAAAAAATATGTTAAAAATCTTATTTCTAAATAAGTTTTTGCACGATAGCAAGCCTTATAAAGTAATTTTGATTTTGATATTGAATTTATTAAAGGAAAAAAAATAATAGTTTACCTGATTTCCATTCCTATGAATTTTTACAGGGAAAATGAATTCTAATAAGAAGGTTTTAACAAAAGCTTTATTATCAGTAGGAAATCAAAGTTCTAATTAGACAAATCCCACATCTCCAAATAGGTTTGCTATTTTAAGACTAAGAACCCATCCTTCATCTCCTTTTTCTTTGTCTCCAATTCTTAGGCCATAGATTCCCTCTCCTCCTACTCCTCTTAGACATCTGAACTTTTTAACAGCAGTAGTCTCATCCTCTTCGAATTCTTCAAGCTGTTCCACTTTTAAAAAATATTCTCCTCAATATATTTAAAATCCTAACAGGCAATTTATCAAAATTCTTGAACTAGAAGAAGTCAGCTTAATTGAAAGTCGGAGGTTTTATAAGTTAATTAATTACATTTTTCCAATGGATTTCATTTTCATGAAGAAAGTCATTCTGAAGCCAAAGAATTTGATTGATTATAGATCAGTTGAGATATAACACAACTGTAACAATCAGGGTTAAAAAAAATTATAACAAAGTAAAAATTATTCAAGTTATGACTTTGTCTAAATAGGGACAAAGAATGCATTCTTTAAAGACTTTATCAGGATATCATGCTCGTATGGTCTACAGTTATTATAATTATTAAAAAGTTTGGTACAAAGCATTTTACTTAAGAAATTTTAATCATTCATGGTTCTCCTATTTCTCTCATAAATTCTCAGGAAGTTTCTCCAATTGGTTTATTCGGTGGTTTAGATATTTCGGGCTTATTGAAGATGTTCTTCCTCAACCCTTATATATTACTAGATAAGCTCTTGCAATTTTCTGCTACATTTAATGTTCCTTGGATTATAGCTTGCACTTACCATTTCTCATAAATGGAAATTCATTGCCTATTCTCTACAGCAAATATCGAGAAAAGTAGTGGGATTCATTTTGCATTGAAAAGGCCAATTCTCAAGCTGTTATAACCTATTACTTTAATAAAACTGCCACTTTTCAACCTTCAAATAAATAAATGGGATTTTTGGCGAATAAAAGCCAAAATATAAACCTATTATCTTTAGCATTTACAAAAGTTGAACTCATAGCCATTCTCAATATAGTTTTTTCTACAAAGAGTAATTCTACAGACAATGAGACCTCTCCATCACCTCAGCATTTTGAAGATTCTCAAGATCCTTTTGCAGACACTATAATGTTAAAAAAAATGGAATTTTTACTAATAAAATGTTTTGCAGGAATTTATCTGTCAGCATAAATGGCAAATAACTCAAAAGTTAAATTTTTAATTATTTAGAAAGATTCTCCACTATCCCAATACTATTCATCAACAGTGAAGATTCTCAATCATAGGAAGAACTATTCATCAATAATAATGATTCTTAATCATTGCGAGCATTATTCATCAATAGTAAGATTCTCTATTATCAGTACACCATTCATTTACAAAAAGATTCTAAATAGTAATAATGAAAGGCTACTTTTCTCATCTATATAAAGACCATCAACAGCTCATTCTAAAGCAGCATGAGATATCTATCTCATTCCAAAATTAGAAAGACTAAGAGAAAACCTTTTTTAATTTCAACTTCTTTGTGTAATAAATCTTTAGACTTACAACTTGTATTCTAGAAGCTTGTTCATGTACTCCTTCAACCTCTATATGTAATTCTTCTTCATAAATTAATAAGATATCAATGATTTCATTCTAAATAGGAGTCGTTTTGTAGAAAAATTTATTGATGCTCTTTTAGATTTGGGTTTTTCTAACAATTAAGAAATGTTTATTTTAAGATAAGAATTATCGCATTTACAATTTATTACAACAACATATAGAAATGCATATGGAAGGATTTTGTGATTATCAAGATTTTTACATAAAGCTTTCTTTAATTGATTTATAATAATCATTTATTTAAATTTATATTCCGACCTTAAGTGGTATTAGAGGATGGTAGGGATATGTAGGAGAGAAAACCTAGTTACTTTATATAGATAAGATTATTTGATTAAGTTTAATTAGAAGAAGAAAATTTTAAAACAAATTTAATTAATTTAATTTAAAATAAAAAGGATCATAGAAAGGAAAAAGAACAAGCTTCTTCTTCCTTGGTTATTAGAGATTCAAAATATGAATATATTAATAGTATTTCAAAAATCAATTATCAAAAATTGTATGAAAAATTAGAAATAGTAATTAATGATGACTTTCATTTATCAACACTAGCCTTAATAGTGGATCAAAATTGTATCTAGGAAGGCTTAATACAAAAAAATATTATGAAAAAGTTTTGGAAAAATTAAGTACTGCTAGTGGTTCTAAGTTAATAATTAATTATAAGCTACCTAAAGTAAAAATTTTTAATAAAGGTTATTGTTTTAAAACCCACCTAATTATAGCTAAAACTTTAAATTAAAGAGTCATTATTGGCACCCCTTTTATTACTATGTTTTATCCATTTCAAGTGTATGATAATGGAATATTAATAAAAATTTAGGAAAGAAAGCTACTTAATTTATTCATATAAGACTATTTGATTAAGCTTAATTAGACGAAGAAAGTAGAGAGATGGAGCTTGAAGTGTTGAAACATTGGTTTGCCTTGAAGGCCTAGCATTAGTCACCCGTTAGAAGTCTAGAGTGAGGCTAATAGGTGGTCCCGCATAGCTGGGTGGTCTCGTGACCGCTTAGGTTCTATCTTACTATTTTTACTTCTAGTTAAATTTGATTAATATAGTCTTTCATGGATAGATTATCTAGAATTTTATCTATTAGATTGATAATAATAATAATAATACTAATAATAATAATAATTTATTTGATTGGGCTATACCTAAACAGGATATTAGGACTATTTATTCTATTGATACTTTTGAATTTCTACAAGATTAATCAATAAAAACAATAGAACAAACCATAGCTGTAAATCAGGAACATGAGACTATCCAATTGCTTTCGAATAAAGCAATTATTGAACATAAAAGGAAAATATATAAATTTTTGCATTAGGACCAGTTCAAATTGCAATCAAACCTTTATTTAGATTGGGATTAGATATTTCTATTTTAATATGTTTAAGGGATGTTAGGCATACAAATTTCTCTAATTCTTTACTAGCTATGGCAGAAACAAATTTAGCAAATGGTCATGTACAATTTAATTGTTACGCTAGTTATTCTATCAGTTTATATGATCATAATATTTTAGATACTTTAACTTTAATAATTAAAATAAAAAATTTAAATTTTAAGGAAAATGCTAGAGTAGTAGCAATATTGTGTAGGATATACTATAGGGTCATGACAACAACCTTAAACCGAAAGTCTAAAAAGTTAAAATGTAGTGAAATTACTAGATTGAGTAGCTGGGATTTACAAATATATATATATATATATATATATATATATTTGTATGTATATGTATGTATGTATGTATGTATGTGAAGGGAAATAAAAAATACAGAGGTAACATACATAATATGGTACCTACCATTTATAATGCAGAAACTTTTATGGAAGTGATTACAAGGATCCTTTTTTTGTGTCACTAGCCCGGCTTTTACCCACTTGCGAGATATATAAGTCAATAATCACTATATGAAATCATAACTTGCTAATAGAAGGCAATAAGCAATTTACACTAACTGGATCACATAATATTCAAAACACTTCAATACGCAAAAGCCAAACCCTCCAAACAATAGCTTGAATTTCACTGGTGGTGGATACGGGAACAATACACGGGAGACCGAAGCCTCAAATACTTTTATACCCGAAGGTAGCACGGGAGAGTGGAGTCTCAAAATATTTTCATTAAGACCATAACGGAGGTCAACCGAAATCACTTGACCCATAATGGGGCCAACACTGGCAGCTGCACTCACTAACCCTTCTTGAGCATGCTTAATTATCTACTACTTTAACACTTCAGGCTTAACACACACACTCTAAGCATTTATCACTAGATAATGTCAAAAGCCAGAGTCCAACACTAACATGTCAATAATTATTAACACAATTCAAAAGGATCAATACACTAGTATAAAATACAAAACATAACTTAGACAGTGCAAAAAATCCATACAAAGAGAGAAGAGGAAATCATTTAGGCAAAACAGAACAGAACAGGAAGGATAAGGGACTCACTGTCGCAACTGTGACACTGTAGCCTCTACGCTACAGGCTAGAAGGGGCAAGCTATCGTGACTTGTGTCGTGAGGCACGAGTCGTGCTATGGGGGTACGACTTGTGCTGGCCTCTCTTGCTTAGCACGAGTCGTGATAAGATGTCCGATTCGTGCACCAGCCCAGCTCCGAGCGATACACGCCTTACCGAACGAAAATTTTGCCGAACAAGCGATATCCGAGTGGGAGTCCTTACCGAGCGGGTGAAACCGAGCTTCTTCACGACTCGTGATGATGTTTCACGTGTCGTGAAGAGCCCGAGCTGTTCTTCACGACTCGTGAAGCTACTTCACGTGTCGTGAAGATCCTTGTCACTCTTCATGACTCTTGAAGATACTTCACGAGTCGTGAAGGATTGCTTGCCGAACGATCACATCCAATCGGGCAATCTTCACGACTCGTGCAGGATTTTCACGTGTCATGAGGACTGCGTCCAAGCGGGCCGCGAGAAGTTGAAAATAAGCAGCTCTGTCGAGCTCGCGACAAGCGTCGCGATCGCAACAGAGTCGAATTTCCCAGTTCCTCTACACGCAACACATCTGTTCCAAGCTTCAAACACATATCAAACATGCCCAAGCACTCATACAAATAAACTCACTTACCTCATTACTGTAATACTTGCAAAACATGCCTAATAACAGGTATAACACAATTTACAAAAATCATATCGACATATATTGAGGTTGCTAAAACCCAGAAATTCATCTCATGTTTATGTACGCTATTCAAAATCGACATGCAAACACATATAACTCTATCGTATCAACTCATATACACAAATCTATTACTCATGCCTTTTCACTACAAAACTCATGCACATTCACCTCAATCACTAACATACATCACTAACTATCCCATCAACTAACACATGATTAAACACATATTCATAGATAGTCCAAGAGAAAACGAGGGCAACCAATTAAAAAAAATAACTCATCCAAGGACAGAACTCCCAAACCTGATAAAGAAGCTTCAATCCAACCCCTTCAGAAATCTCACTTTTTCCTTTCCCTTGTTCTTCCTTCTCTCCTCCGTTTCTTGCATAAAAACCCAGCCACAATCACACTTAATCAAACCATTCATTACTCAACTAAAACCAGAAACAAAGAAGGAGAAGAAAAACCCAAAGCAACCCAAGTTAATCCAAGCACTTACCTTTCAAAACCCAGCTCAAATCAGAAATCGAACCTCAAAGTCCAAGGTTCACCTTAGGCAAAGCAAGAGAGAGCAAGAAGGAATGAAGAAGAAGGAGAAGAAGAGGAAACGTGAACGAGAAGCTCCAAATCTGCTTTTTCTTCTTTTCCTCTCTCCTTCACTCACTTCACATTAAATGCTCTCACCTACCCAATCCACGTGGCACTATCCTATTGAACTAAAGGTTCCCACTTTAACTTTCATGTCCCATGGCACCATACACAACACACACTATATACCTTAAAATCCTTTGTACAATACACATACTTCACTAGATAATTCCTTCACTTACCATATTTAATTAATTTTGCAATAAATCCCTAATGTCCAAATTTTCTCATGCATAAATTACTGAAATGCCCTTAATTTTTCGACTTAGCACACGAATTTCGACTGAGCCCTATTTGGGTCGTTACAATCACTCCCCTTTAAAGAAATTTCGTCCTCGAAATTTCCCCGCTAACCGCAAATCCATCAACCCAAAACCAAACATAACAAAAGCTAATAACACAACTTACCGAAAGGTCCTGCCCGATTCGCTACATGCTCTCCAAGCATTGCATACGCTTGCGAAGGTTCATACACTTCTTCAGTTGGCGGCTTTTGCACTGTTTCCAATGGCACTTGTGAAGGTCATCCGTTGCCTCTACCACTTCGGTTTCCTCTTGATCTTTGCCCACTCACCCTACTCTCGGGTTGATCTTGAAGCTCTCTTCAGTCCGGACAACTTGCCACCATATACTCTTGGCTTCCACATTAAAGCACGCTCCAGAGATCCTTCTACACTCGCCCTAATGGCTCTTCTGACAGTATTCGCATTCCGGAATCATACTTCCCCTATTAGAGGGTGGTGCTATACTCCCTACTTTTGAACGTATTGGAATCGATACCTTCGTTCCTTGGCCACTCGGAATACCTCTTGACTTCTTACCACTCCCAAATCTGCTATCCGGTGCTTTCCTCTTGTGCTTAATCTTTTGCTTGATCTTCTCAGATTCCTCTAATTTGATCGCTACTGCAACTAGCCGATAGTAACCAACTTGTTGCATGACCACCATAGTCGATAACGGTCCTCTGATCACTTCCCTCAAACCTTCCTGGAAATTCCGACACTTAAACTCCTCAGTCAAAAGCAACTCCGGTACATAGTTTCTCAACCGGCTAAATTCCTTTTCATACTCACTTATTGTCATACCTCGCTATTTCAAACTGATGAACTCTTTCAACTTGGCTTCATGGTATGCCTTTGTCACATATTTTTTTTAAACTCTTGCTTGAAGAAATCCCAAGTTAACTCAGCTGGCCATTGAGGGTTGCGAAGCACAAGCTTCCACCAATCATACGCCGGCCCTTGAAGTAACGACACAGCACAAGATACCCTCTGATCGACAGGACAACTAATCTCTTGCAAAATTCAATCCACTCTCTCAATCCAGAAGTTAGCCATATCCGATTGGTCAAATGAAGTCCCATAAAAATCTTCGGCTCCTCTTTTCCTCAACAACTCAGTAGGAGCCTTAGGAGCCGTTAACTGGTCCACTAACTGAAGTAACCCTTGCACTAAAGCCGGATTCCCAAATCCCAAATCAGGTATATCATGACGCTCATCACGCTGATGCTACGAAGCAGACTACTCAACTCTCACTGCATTAACACTGCCCGTTGTCTAACCTACGTTCTCACATGGATCAGACTCCATCTAGACACTATAAAAGACAAGACACATCTACTTTAGGCCACGACACAAAACAACTAGCATGCAAAGACTCGACACTTGAACAATCAAAGACAACCAGAACCGCCTAAACCAGGCTCTGATAGCAAAACTTATAACACCCCCGACACCCTCGTTGGAAGGACGCCTGGGCGCTACCCGACACTCACTTAGAAACACTCATACATTCAGTGGAAGCATACCGTAACAATCACAAAACTCAAAATAATACCCAACATACTCATAACCTTAACATTAATTAGAATATTAAATACATTATTCAGAATTACATAAGGATCCTTAACAAAAAATTACAGATGCCAATAATCCAAAAGAATACATATACAAAAAGAATACAGGAGGAGTACAAAATAAATAAAGACTCTATTCCTAGTGGCTAACCCTGTAGATGCGCAACGAACCGAACAAAATATAATATCATGTAATTATACATGTAAATAAACATCACACTGAATTCACTAAGTATCAGAGAACAGAGATATATAAGTCAATAATCACTATATGAAATCAGAACTTGCTAACAAAAAGCAATAAGCAATTTACACTAACTGGGATCACATAATATTCGAAACACTTCAATACGCAAAAGCCAAACCCTCCAAACAATAGCCTGAATTTCACTGGTAGTGGATATGGGAACAATACACGGAAGACCAAAGCCTCAAATACTTTTATACCCGAAGGTAGCACAGGAGACCGAAGTCTCAAAACATTTTCACTAAGACCATAACGGAGGTCAACTGAAATCACTTGACCCATAACGGGGCCAACAGTGGCAGCTGCACTCACTAACCCTTCTTAAGCATATTTAATTATCCACTACTTTGACACTTCAGGCATAACACACACTCTAAGCATTTATCACTAGATAATGTCAAAAGCCAAAGTCCAATAATAACATGTTAATAATTATTAACACAGTTCAAAAACATCAATACACTAGTATAAAAATACAAAACATAACTTACAAAGTGCGGAAAAGACATACAAAGAGAGAGAAGAAATCATTTAGGCAAAACAGAATAGAATAGGTAGAATAAGGGGCTCACTGTCGTGATCACGACTTGTGTCCCCCTTTCGATAGTAGCCTCTGTGCTACAGGCCAGAAGGGGCAAGTTGTCGTGACTCGTGTCATGAGGCACGACTCGCCACAGTAAGACCTGGTTGGCACGAGTCGTTGTATGGAGGCACGACTTGTGCTGGCCTCTCTTGCTTGGCACGACTCGTGACAGGATGTCCGACTCATGTACAAGCCCAGCTCCGAGCGATACACACCTTGCCGAATGAAAATTTTTCCGAACAAGCGATAGCTGAATGGGACTCCCTGTCGAGCGGGCGAAACCGAGCTTCTTCACGACTCATGAAGATGCCTCACGTGTTGTGAAGAGCCCAAGCTGTTCTTCATGACTCCTGAAGCTACTTCATGTGTCGTGAAGATCCTGGCCACTCTTCACAACGCGTGAAGATACTTAACGTGTCGTGAAGGATTGCTTGCCGAACACTCACATCGGATCGGGCAATCTTCACGACTCGTGAGGCATTTTCACATGTCGTTAGGATTGCCTACGAGGGGGCCGCGAGAAGCTAGAAGTAAGCGGCTCTGTCACGCTCGCGACAAGCATTGCGATCGTGACAGAGCCGAATTTCCCAGTTCCTCGACACGCAACACATCTGTTCCAAGCTTCAAACACATACAAAACATGCCCAAGCACTCATACAAACAAACTCACTTACCTCATCACTGTAATACTTCCAAAACATGCCTAATAGCACGTATAACACATTTTACACAAATCATATCAACATATATTGAGGTTGCTAAATCCCTAAAATTCATCTCATGTTCATGTACGTTATTCCAAATGGATATGCAAACACATATAACTCTATTGTATCAACTCATATATACAAATCTATTACTCACGCCTTTTCACTACAAAACTCATGCACATTCACCTCAATCACTAACATACATCACTAACTATCCCATCAACTAACACATGCATAAACACATATTGACAGATAGTCCAAGAGAAAACCAGGGCATCCAATTTCGAAAAAAAATTCATCTAAGAACAGAACGCCCAAACCTGACAAAGAAGCTTCAATCCAACTCCTTAAGAAATTCCACTTTTTCCTTTCCCTTGTTCTTCTTTCTCTCCTCCGTTTCTTGCATAAAAACCCAGCCACAATCACACTTAATCAAAACATTTATTACTTAACTAAAACCAGAAATAAAGAAGGAGAAGAAGAACCCAAAGCAACCCAAGAAAATCCAAGCACTTACCTTTCAAAACCCAGCTAAAATCAGAAATCCAACCTCAAAGTCCAAGGTTCACATTAAGCAAAGCAAGAGAGAGCAAGAAGGAATGAAGAAGAAGAAGGAGAAAAAGAGGAAACATGAACAAGAAGCTCCAAATTTGTTTTTTCTTCTTTTCCTCTCTCCTTCACTCACTTCACATTAAATGCTCTCACCTACCCAATCCACATGGCACTATCCTATTGAACCAAAGGTTCCCACTTTGACTTTCATGTCCCATAGCACCATACACAACACACACTAGATAACTTCCTTATTAAACCCTTAAAATCCTGGGTACAATACACATACTTCACTAGATAATTCCTTCACTTAACATATTTAATTAATTTTGCAATAAATCCCTAATGTCCAAATTTTCTCATGATAAATTACTAAAATGCCCTTAATTTTCTGACTTAGCTCACAAATTTCGACTAGGCCCTATTTGGGTCGTTACATCAATAGAAAAATCAACTTCTCTCTCGGGTGGTAAACCTGCAAATTCTTCTAGGAATACATCAAAAAATTCATTAACTATAGGAATATCTTGTATATTAACATATTCCTATTTAGAATCAAGCACCATAGCTAAGAAAACCTCACAACACTTTGTAAGCACCGTGTCTCGGAGCGGTCCGGATCAGAGGTTACCCTATGATGAAATCAGTATCCGAGCCTGCATAAATGGTTTGGATTTGGAGGTTTTAGTCCTGCGTTCCACGAGAAGTGAGTCTTTTTACCTTTCGTTGGCAGAGGGGGAGAAAATAGGGGATTTACGAGTAAAAAAGGTAAATTTTTCCTCCACAAACGGCCAGCCCGTCTGTGAGGCCAGCCCGTCGCTTAGGGTCACAGACGGCCTATGGTATTTTTCGACGCCCGTCGAAAAGTCACCGCCCCTGTCAGAGCGCCGCCTGGTTTCCCGGAGCACGCAACCTTTTCGACGCCCGTCGATGGATGTGGCAGGGCCGTCGGACGAATCCTTGTGTCTGAAGGATTTTTCCGATGCCCGCCTCCATACACCGACGCCCATCGGTCGTGTCTGGCTTATAAAAGCTCCGGATTTTCACTTAAAAAGGGTTCCAAAAATTTTCAAGAAGGGAAACTCTGCCCAAATTCAAGCATATTTTCTCTCTCTTCCAGCAAACACATTTCATAAAGGATTTCTTTTAATTAAAGGATCAAAATCATTAAAAGAAACTAAAATAAATTTAGTTTTCTTTGAATCTTGATTCCAAAAATCAGTCTCTTGAGGGGTTAGAGAGGAAATAATCCATTTTCCTTCTCTTGATCCTTCATCTTGCTTTTCTTGGAACGTGCGGGGCTCTAATCAACACAAGAATCTCACTCAAAGCAATTATCTGAGGGTAAATATTCCGGATTCCTTCTCCATATCGTTTCGTATTTATTCCTTATTTTGTTGATTCTTTCAATTTTTGTCATTATTCTTCTTTATTTTGACTCTTTTTATATCATTTTATGTTAAAAACCCTTTTTTTGACTTTTAAAAAGAGTCCTTCTTACTGTTTTTTCGGAGACAGTGGTGACCGACGGGTCATCTTCTTTACCGACGCCCGTCGGTCATCCCACTCACAGACGCTCTCCCACTTGAGTGAGCGATGGACATGTCGGTCAATTTGACAGACTCCCGTCGGTCACCTAAGAAAGGCCGTCGCTGGGTTCTGTCTCCACATCTTCAAATCTTTTCTATCTCTTTCAAGTCCTTTTGCCTTTGTTCATGTTGATTCTTTTTATATTGACATCTTTTAACTTTCTGTGAGCAATGTATTGATCTCCCGGGGCCACCATGAGCTTGAGGGGTTACCTACCACATTCGGAGGATTTCGTCCGGTTTAGTTTCCTAACTTTCTTGATTATTTCCTTCATTTATTGTTCATTGACTATTTTATGTACATGGATATACTCTTTTCTTATCTTGTTAAGTGTAAAAGTGGATCAACGTTTTATACTCAATAAAAACGAGGTTTGTATAAATGCAAGGGTCCAATGCCCTATTTTCATCCAATAAAAATCATCACAAATAAAAACATCCATTTTTAATAATGATGCATGCGAGGACAAAAGTCCTCAAAATAAGCAATCCCCCGATTCGTGTGTGTATCGCACATTTACGAACGGGAGTTGTATTCTGCTGCTCGTATTATTGTAATTTTATTTTATGCTTTTTACGCTTTAATTCTATTTTATCTTACGCTCTTAAATGGATAAATGCGCCTTCAATCAATTGCATCGTGTGGAGAGAGAGCGAATTAATGATAATTAAAATTTGATCATAAAATAATCGAGGTAGAAATAGATGAGAAATCCCGAACCCAGCTCTGGTCTTTGGGCTCAAAGAGGCTAGAGGTCTACCCTCCAAGACACCTTTTTGTGCCACGAGACTTTAGCGCTAATCCTAGGCTCCTTAGGGTGAGAGGTTTACCTTCCAAGGCCCCTCTGGCTGGCCCAAAATGGATACTAAGCGCAGTCTTAGGCTCTCCGAGGTGAGATAAACTTTCCCAATGTTCTATTGGGTGGCGACTCCATGAAACCTCCTTGTTGCCCAACATAGACGCACTTTTGATTTATTGCAAGCTGTCAACGGACCCACAAATGCCCCGATCGCCCTCGAGCGGGCGGTCCCATGGGCGGCCGCGGGGATCCGGCGCGCGTCACACACTTCCTAAGAAGGCATCTAGCTTGCGTAGCAGAGATTATATTTGTCAAAGAACCATATCGTATACCATAAATCACTGTTTCAGACTTATCAACCCTTAAACACAATTGTATTTAACCCATAATCAACCACAACTTGGTGTTTAGATAGCCTGTCCATGCCCAATATCATATCAAACTCATGAAATGGTAACTCAATTAAATCAGCAACAAACTCTTTTCCATGTATCATAATTGGGCAATCTCTAAACATACAGTTCATAGTAATACTCTTCCCTAGGGGACTAATGACATGTATATCATAAGATAAATGATCTACAAATAACCTCTTATTAAACAAACCCCCAGTGCAAACATGTGAGTGTGTGAAACCTGGACCAATCAAAGTATGCATATCAGAATTAAATAAAGAGAAAGTACTAGCTATAACTTCGGAGGCATCTTGCTCGTTATAAGCCTTCATTGTATAAGCTCAAGCTAGAGTAATAGGAGATCATTCCACTGTCTCAGAATCTGTACTTTAATTACCTCTAGATTGACCAAATCCACCTTGACCTCTACCTCTACCTCTTAGTGCTGGAGGTGCATTTAAGGCTCTTCTGTTACTCTGCACAGTACCAGTTTGTCCTGATCATTATAGACAATTGGCAAGAAAGTGATTCATGCTTCCACACTAGAAACATGCTCCAGTAAGTGTCCTACATGTTCCTCTATGATTCCTATGATAATATGTGCATTCCGATACATCATTATTCGAACTTGCCACTGAACCTCTACCTGAACTAGGTACTGCTATCTGCCCCCGATGCCTACCCCTAATGGTAGCACTATTAACAAATTTTGTTGGGTGTGTACCCCGTGACTCTCGAGTTCTTTTCCCTAAATACATTCCACTTCTAAAGGCTCCCCTTCTATGACCTCTTTCTCTCTTAGCTAACTCAAAATTTTAAACTCGAATGGCAGCTTGCACCATCTGATAATAACTTGCTTATTGTAGTATAGAGAAAGCTACCAACTAATCTTTAATAGAATCAATAAGCCCTTCTTCAAAATATTTTATTCTAAATGCTGCAGTCAACACATTATAGGGTGCATATTTACTCGAATGACTAAATTCCTTCTCATATTCAACCATTATTAGATCCCTCTATCTGAAAATCAAAATTTGCTTCCATCTAGCTTCCTTGTAAGTATCAGTTTTGTAACGCCCCCCACACCCCCGTTGGAAGGATGCCGGGTGCGCTACCGACACTCACTCACATACATGTATATATGTACTCAGCGAAAGCATACACTAAGCAACAAAATAAAAGAATAACTTAATACATTATTATAATAATAACATTTACATCATCTGAAAATTTCATTAAGATCCTTATATTTAATTACATATATAAAAGATATAAAAAATTCAAAATCCAAAATATACAGGAGCAGAATAATAAATAATAAAAAACTTCTAACTCTTACGTGGCTAACCATGCAGATGCGTGACTCGAGCGGGATTCAAAATCCTGCCACCTACAAAGGAAATGAACCCATGCTAAGCGATAACACTTAGTGGGAAGGAAAACAGACAAGAGGACACTAAAAAAGGTACAAATAATATCATACGTAACATAAATAAAGCATAACTTACCAAGTTCACTATAGCAGCAGGAATCAGAATTACAATAGGCATAATCACTACATTCATTCCACTAACATACACAGCACAAAATACACTAACCGAGAACCGACTCACAAAGTTAATACACTACACTTCATTCATCACTACACGTCATACATCACTACACTTCATAGCATTCGAGAGTTCATGATCACATTCGTATTCACATTCTTATAGTCATAGCTGATCGAATTTCTCATAAGTATAACACTAACAGACAATACACCTGCTGACTCACAATAGTGGATAATGAGTATACGCATGGCGGTACCTTACGAGTACCAATCGAACGCATGGTGGTACCTTACGGGTACGAATCGAAAACAATCATTTTATTTTATCACATTCAAACACATTTTACTGAGGGGATCTTAAACAAGATCCAAACACATTGAAGAGGATCGCGAGGATCCAAACGGGGATCTGATCGGGGTCCAAACAAACAAAGGTACTGTAGCTAAAAGACTCTATTAGGCATGCCTATCTATCCACTAGACTGACTCTTGCAGGTCATGCATAATACAATTCACATTTAAGTATAACATATTATTCATAGTGAAGAGTCATGAGTTAAAGATATGCATAACACATTCCGAATTCAAATAAAGCATTCAATATAATTTGATATAGAAAAAATATAATTTAATGATACTAGATACATGAAATGACACTAAATAATATTTAAAAGCAATAATAAATGAAAACGGGAACGAAAATGAAGAAAACCTAAGAACTTCAAAAACTGGAGGCAGAGACATTTTACACAGCGATATGACAATACAACTGTGTAACATGCCCAACACAAAAGGTAGAATGCTTTTACACGGCGGTATGGGGAATTTCGTACCACTGTGTAAAATGCATAGCCATAAATCTAACAAGGCATAATGACTTTACACGGCGGTATGGGAAGGTCCTTACCGCCGTGTAAAATCAGGGGCAAGAATTTCTGAAGGAAAGTCACGATTCACACGGGGGTATGCCAATCTATACCGCTGTGTGGATCATCCCAAACCCAGAAATTCCCAGAAATCACACTTGTTTTACATATCAAACTCACTCCCAACTCAAAACATTTTAACCCATCATGCTTACACTCCTCAAATTTCTAAACATATACATTCTAACATGCTTATGATCATTTCTAGACATAATTTACACAAATTAACTTAACTCAATTCTATATGCAAATAGCCAAGCTCAAATCATTCAATATCACATACTTATTATCACTATAACACTAGCATTTCACAGCATCATCACTACTCTAACAAACACATGCATTTACTCAACACAACACTCAGAAATTCCAGAAATAACAACATAAACACAATCCAAATAAGAACAAGGCAGACAAACTCCCAAACCTCTTATATTCAAAAACCCAGCAGTTCTTCAACCTTCAATCTTCTCTTTACCCTTACTTTGCTTCTTGCCACCAAAAGCTTGCACAAACAAAACCCAGAGATTGCTTAATCTAAAACCCTAATTCTCCCAAAATCAACAGCAAAAGCAGAAGGAGAAAAAAATGAAAACACATGCAATCCAAAACCAAATCTTACCTCTTCAATCTTGCTCCAAACCTCTACCAAAATCACCTACTAACTTGCATGAACTCTAGCCACCAGAAAGACAGGGAGGAAAGGCAAAAATGGAGAAAAGAAAGAGGAAGAGGAGCCAAATGAGAGAGGAGAATGGGGAAAGCAGACTTTCCTGTGTTCTCTCTCCTTCTTTCCCCTTTTTCTCTCTTTTGCATTCAATGCCCACAAACCAAGTCCAATTGGCACACTCCTATTGGTCCTCACAAAATATCTTTACACAATTTCCCTTTAATCCTTGGCAAATCTCACTTAGCTCCTCCACAATAACACTTCACTCACTTAAACAAAATTCTTTCCCTTTCAAACTTTATTTCTTTTTGAATTAAGTCCTTAGTAAATTCAATTAATTCCAATTCCACTAACCAAAATTACCGAAATAAAATGCCATCAAATGCTCGACTTAGCATGCAAATTCCGATTAGCCCCTTTTTTGGTTGTTACAATCTCTCCCCCTTAAGAAATTTCCCCGATAAAAACTTATCCAAAGAGCCCAAATCAAAAATAAATGACAGCACAACAATTCAAACTTATCGAAAGGCTCTACGGGCTCAATCACTTCACTGCTGTGCGTAACAACTTCTGACGCCACTCGAGTAGCTTTAAGCAATTCCTCTACATATTTTCTAGCTTGTCAAGCTAGATTCTCACTTGTCTTAGGGCAATCGACAAACAAGTGTTCCTTGCTACCACACCTGAAACAAGCTCTAGATATTTTCTGACACATGCCCCAATGTCACTTCTGACAGTACTGACATATCGGCGCTTCCCAAATCTTCTTACACTTGCCCTAGTGTTGCTTCTGACAACATTGGCATTTTGGAGCTTCCCGAATCCTCTTTCCTGCTGGCATATCTCTACCTGACACTTTTCTCTTCAGAGGTACCTTCCGGACAACGTCTTGAGAAACCCGAGGAGGATGCCGAGTGCGCTACCGACACTCACTCACATACATGCATACATGCACTCAGCGGAAGCATACACTAAGCAAAGAAACAAAAGAATAACTTAATACATTAATATAATAATAACATTTATATCATCCAAAAATTTCATTAAGATCCTTACATTTAATTACATATAAAAAAGATACCAAAAATACATAATCCAAAAAATATAGGAGCAAAATACAAAATAACAAAACACTTCTAACTCCTACGTGGCCGACCCTGCAGTTGCGCGACTCGAGCAGGACCTAAAATCCTGCCGCCTACATGGGAAAAGAACACGTGCTAAGCGATAATGCTTAGTGGGGAGGAAAATAGACAAGAGCACACTAAACAAGGTACAAATAATATCATACATAACATAAATAAAGCATAACTTACCAAGTTCACTATAGTAGTAGGAATCAGAATTACAATAGGCATAATCACTACATTCATTCCACTAGCACACACAGCACAAAATACAATAACCGAGAGCCGACTCACAAAGTCAATACACTACACTTCATTCATCACTACACTTCATACATCACTACACTTCATAGCATTCGAGAGTTCATGATCACATTCGTATTCACATTCTTATAGTCATAGCTGATCGAATTTCTCATAAGCATAACACTAACAGACAATACACCTACTGACTCACAATAGTCGATAACGAGTATACGCACGGCGGTACCTTACGGGTACGAATCGAACACATGGCGGTACCTTACAGGTATGAATCGAAAACCAACATTTTATTTTTTCACATTCAAAAACATTTTACTGAGGGGATCTTAAATAAGATCCAAACACATTTAAGAGATTGTGAGCATCCAAACGAGAACCTGATCGGGGTCCAAACAACCAAAGGTGCTGCAACTAAAAGACTCTATTAGGCATGCCTAACTATCCACTAGACTGACTCTTGCAGGTCATGCATAATACAATTCACATTGAAGTATAACATATTATTCATAGTGAAGAGTCATGAGTTAAAGATATGCATAACACAATCCGAATTCAAATAAAACATTCAATATAATTTGATGTAGTAAAAATACAATATAATGATACTAGATACATGAAATGACACTAAATAATATTTAAAAGCAATAATAAACGAATAGGGGAACAAAATCGAAGAAAATCGAAGAACTTCAAAAACTGGAGGCAGAGACATTTTACACAGCAGTATGACATTGCTTTACCACCGTGTAAGACATCTTACACAGTGGTAAGGTAAAACAATACCGCTGTGTAACATGCCCAACACGAAAGGCAGAATGCTTTTACACGGCGGTATGGGGAATTTTATACCCCCTTGTAAAACGCACAACCCAGAAATCTAACAAGACAGAATGACTTTACACGACGGTATGGGAAGGTCCTTACCGCAGTGTAAAATCAGGAGAAAGAATTTCTGAAGGAAAATCATGATTCACACGGGGGTATGCCAATCCATACCGCCGTGTGGATCTTCCCAAACCCAGAAATTCCAAGAAATCACACTTGTTTTACATATCAAACTCACTCCCAACTCAAAACATTTTAACCCATCATGATTACACTCCTCAAATTTATAAACATATACGTTCTAACATGCTCATAATCATTTCTAGACATAATTTACACAAATTAACTTAACTCAATTCTACATGCAAATAGCCAAGCTCAAATCATTCAATATCACATACTTATTATCACTATAACACTAGCATTTCACATCATTATCACTACTCTAACAAACACATGCATTTACTCAACACAACACTCAAAAATTCTAGAAATAACAACACAAACACACAAACACAATCCAAATAAGAACGGGCAAACAAACTCCCAAACCTCTTGTAGTCCATAACCCAGCAGTTCTTCAACCTTCAATCTTCTCTTTACCCTTACTTTGCTTCTTGACACCAAAAGCTTGCAAAAATAAAACCCAGAAATTGCTTAATCCAAAACCTTAATTCTCCCAAAATCAACAGCAAAAGCAGAAGGAGAAGAAGATGAAAACACATGCAATCCAAAACCAAGTCTTACCTCTTCAATCTTGCTCCAAACCTCTACCATAATCACCCACTAACTTGCACGAACTCCAGCTACCAGAAAGACAGGGAGGAAAGGCAGTAATGGAGAAAAGAAAGAGGAAGAGGAGACGAAGGAGAGAGGAGAACGGGGAAAGCAAACTTTCCTGTGTTCTCTCTCCTTCTTTCCCCTTTTTCTCTCTTTTGCATTCAATGACCACCGACCAAGTCCACTTGGCACACTCCTATTGGTCCTAACAAAATATCTTTGCACAATATCCCTTTAATCCCTGGCAAATCTCACTTAGCTCCTCCACAATAACACTTCACTCACTTAAAAAAAAATCTTTCCCTTTCCAACTTTATTTCTTTTTCAATTAAGTCCTTAGTAAATTCAATTAATCCCAATTCCACTAACCAAAATTACCAAAATGAAATGCCATCAAATGCTCGACTTAGCATGCAAATTCCGACTAGCCCCTTTTTGGGTTGTTACAATCTCTCCCCCTTAAGAAATTTTGTCCTTGAAATTTCCCCGCTAACAACTTATCCAAACAACCCAAACCAAAAATAAATGAAAGCATAAAATACAAACTTACCGGAAGGTTCTGCGGACTCAATCACTTCACTGCTATGCGCAACAACTTCTGACGGCACTCGAGTAGCTCTAAGAAATTCCTCTACATCTTTTCTAGCTTGTCGAGCTAGATTGGGCAATGAACAAGCAAGTGTTCCTTGCTGCCACACCTGAAACAAGCTCCATATATTTTTCGACACATGCCCCAATGTCGTTTCTGACAGTACTGACATATTGGCACTTCCCAAATCTTCTTACACTTGCCCCAGTGTCGCTTCTGACAACATTGGCATTTCGGAGCTTCCTAAATCCTCTTTCCTACTGGGACTTCTCTACTCGACACTTTTCTCTTCTGAGGTACCTCCCAAACAACGTCTTGAGAAACACGAGGAGCAGTCAATCTATCCAATATTCCTATCAACCCCTTGCACTAATGTCCTATCATCGAGAACAGGATCGGAATCTTCAACTGAAGGACGTGCAAAAACATTCTGATCAACTCCAACTGGGTTCACACTTTCCGCTCTCTCGCCCATATTCTCACTCGGATCGGACTCCATCTAGACACTATATAAGACACATCTGTATTAGGCCAAGACACCAACCGACTCGCATGCAAATACTCGACACTCAAATGAACAAAGGCAATCAGAACTGCCAAACTAGGGCTCTGATACCACAACTTGTAACACCCCCCACACCCCCGTTGGAAGGAAGCCGGGTGCGTTACCGACACTCACTCACATACATGCATACATGCTCTCAGCGAAAGCATACACTAAGCAACAAAATAAAAGAATAACTTAATACATTAATATAATAATAACATTTACATCATCCAAAAATTTTATTAAGATCCTTACATTTAATTACATATACAAAAGATACCAAAAATAAAGAATCCAAAAAATACAGGAGCAGAATACAAAATAACAAAACACTTTTAACTCCTACGTGGTCGACCCTACAGATACGGGACTCGAGCGGGATCCAAAATCCTGCCACCTACACGGGAAAAGAACCCGTGCTAAACGATAACGCTTAGTAGAGAGTAAAACAGACAAGTGGACACTAAACAAGGTGCAAATAATATCATATGTAACATAAATAAAGCATAACTTACCAAGTTCACTATAGCAGAAGGAATCAGAATTATAATAGGCATAATCACTACATTCATTGCACTAGCATACATAGCACAAAATACACTAACCGATAATCGACTCACAAAGTCAATACACTACACTTCATTCATCACTACACTTCATAGCATTCGACAGTTCATGAACATATTCGTATTCACATTCTTATAGTCATAGCCGATCGAATTTGTCATAAGCATAACACTAACAGACAATACACTTGCTAACTCACAATAGCGGAAGGAGTTGCTTTTGGGAGAGTCGTCGCCATCGAAGCCAACACAGCAGGGTCTTAGTGTAGGGCTTATTTTTGTAGCTTTATGATTCTTTTGTATAGAACTCTCTTAAGATTTTGTAATAGCTTCCACTTTTGTATATGTAATTTTGGGATTTGTAATTATCTTTTATATCTCTCAGTTGATCAGAACAGTAATGTAATGCCTCTATTATATTAATGCATGATCAGCTTTTTTGAATGGTTTTGTAAAGTTTTAAATTACCTGGTATTTTTGTTATGTATGTTTATGGATGAGTGTATGTGTGTTATGTATCTGTATGGTGGCACCTTTACTCCTACGGCATCTCACTCCTTATCGGATGGGATCGCCTGAGTATGGGTAAGGGGTGTTACAATGGAAATCAAAACCCCATCTTTACCCAAAACCATGTATCATGCAACATCATGTGAAATCTTACCTCCAGTGTCTCCAAAATGTGCTTATAACCATAACAACTCAATTTACACAATAATAACACAAATCAAATCAACATATATTGAGGTTGCAAAAACCCAGAAAATCCATCTCATGTTCATGTACATTTACTCAAAATTGACATGCAAACACTTATAACTCTATCATCTCAACTCATATACACAAATCTATTATACTCATGTCTTTTCATGTACCAAAACCCACAAATAACAGTAACATCAGAACTCAAATACATGATCCAAAATGAGAAGAACAAAACACTCCCAGACCTGAAATGGAGTTCAACCCGCTTTCTTCAAGATACCACTTTTCCCTTTCCTATGGTCTTTCTTCTCTCTTTAGATTCTTGTATAATCCAACCAAAATAATATCTCAGTTAACCGATGAATCAAACCATATAGCTCTTAGATACTTGTTTACAAAGAAAGATGCAAAACCTCGACTCATTCGATGGGTCCTTTTATTACAAGAGTTTGATATTGAAATACGAGATGAAAAAGGAACTGAGAATTTAGTGGCTGATCATTTATCGTGATTGGAAAATGATCAAGGGCCTATGGGGGATTATGACGAAATCAATGAATTTTTTCCTGATGAAGGTTTGATGTTGGTAAAGCACTTGAGTACTCCTTGGTATGCTAATTTTGCTAACTTTATTGCTGCAGGAGTTTTGCCATATGATATGACTTATCAACAAAGAAAGAAGCTCTTTTCGTATGTTAAGAATTACATTTGGGAGGAGCCATTGTAGTTCAAAATTTGTGGTGATGGAATCATTTTACGCTGTGTAAGTGAGGAGGAATATGTTAACATTTTAAGCCATTGTCATTCAGCTTTGTATTCAAGTCATAATGGATGCACTAAAACAGCAACTCGTGTGTTCGAATGTGGTTTCTGTTGGCCAACATTATTTCGAGATACATAATCGTTTGTTGCTCGTTGTGATCGATGAAAGAGGGTTGGCAACATTAGAAGGAGGGATGAGATGCCACTATCAAATATTTTGGAAGTAGAGATATTCGACGTGTGGGACATTGACTTCATGGGTCCCTTTCCTACATCATATGGGCAACATTACATCGTGGTAGGGGTGGATTATGTTTCCAAATGGGTGGAAGCAGTGGCAGCACCAACCAATAACTCAAAAGTGGTAATTAAGTTCTTGAAAAAGTTATTCTCTAGATATGGAGTGCCAAGGGCCATTGTAAGTGATGGAGGTATGCATTTTATTAACCGTTATTTTGCTTCATTATTGCATAAGTATGGAGTATCTCATAGAGTAGCTACACCTTATCACCCACAAACTAGTGGTCAAGTAGAAGGGTCTAATAGGGAATTAAAATGGATCCTTGAAAAGACTATTTCAAATTCAAGGAAAGATTGGGCACATAAGTTAAATGATGCACTATAGGCGTATCATACAACATTCAAAACCCCTATTGTCATGTCTCCTTATAGGTTAGTATTTGGCAAGGCTTGTCATTTGCCGGTTGAATTAGAACATAAGGCATTTTTGGCCATTAGAGCATTAAATTTTGATTTAAAACATGCTGGTTCTAAGCGTTTTTTGCAATTTAATGAATTAGATGACTTATGTCTTAGTTCTTATGAGAATGGAAAAAAATATAAAGAGAGAACTAAGAGATGGCATGATGCACATATACGTCATAAGAGTTTTAAGGCATGGGATAAGGTACTTTTATATAATTCTAGGTTAAAGTTATTCCCCGGGAAACTTAAATCTCATTAGAGTGGTCCATTTGATGTAACTCAAGTTTTTTATCATGGATTCTTAGAGCTCAAAAATGATAAAGGAGAGTTATTAAAGGCCAATGGCCAGAGGTGTAAAGTTTATATAGAAGGAAGTTTCCATGGTAGAGAGGTTTCATGTATTTCTCTTGGTTTGGTTAATGAGATTGGTTTTCTTTCTAAATGAATTTTCTTTTTATTTTTATTTTTTTATTTTGTTTTGTTTTGAATTCTTATTACTATTATTTTAATTATTTTAATGTTTTCCATGGTTATACAAATTGGAAAAATTGAATTCTTTTTACGAACTTTCCAAAATTTTTCCAACTTTAGCTTCTATCACGAGCGTGACATTCATCGCGCTCACAACCCTGTTAATCTATCTTTTTACATTTTTCAAAGAAAAGCTTCTGTCGCGAGCGCAACATTACTCGCGCTTGTGACACTCCATAGATTGGTTCTGTTGCAAGCGCAACATTCATCGCGCTCGCGACGATGGACAGATTTTGAATTTTTCTCTAGATTTCAAACGTTTTAAATCCCCTCTTTTCATTTTCACACCTTTAAACGTTTTTAATTCCACATTTTCAAAATTCAAACAGTAGTTTTTCACTTCATATCCTTTTTTTTTCCATTCTTCATTTGCATTTTCTTGTTTAAACAATTTCTTTTCACTTAATCTTCCTTCTTCAACTGGTGAGGCTGCTTTTATTTTTCACTTCAAGTTTTTAATTGGTTTGAAGAAGATATTTCATTTGAAGAAGATGGCAGGTCGACATACGGGGAAGGAAGCTGCTTATTCCTCTCAAGTTCCAGGTTCTACCATTTTTTCCCGTTTATATAAATGTCCATTTCCTTTATTATCTAATGAGGAAGGAAAAAAATTTGAGTATTTTTCAAAAAAGGAGATTGTTGGTTTGTTGCATTTAGATTTTGATTTATTAGAAGCATTATCTGTTAGTCAAGATTTTGGAAAATTATTGAAATATATGAAATGGGAATCATTTGCTAATTTGCAATTGCCTATTAGGAGAGATTGGGCTTTAGAATTTTTTGTCACTTTGGCTTATGTTGACAATAGGAAGGTTCAATTTAAATTTAGGCATGATGGAAATGAATATACTTTTGGTTTCAAAGAAATGCATGCTTGGTTTGGATTTCGTTTGGATGGTCAAATTTTTGTGCCTCTGAATTTTGTAGCTTCTGACTTATGGAAAAAACTAACAGGTTTAGGAAGTTATCAGCCTAAAAATTCTTCTAACAGGTTAATTAAAAACAATGTTTGTTTGCTTTTTGATAAATATATGTGTAATGCTTTGTTTGGATGCATTGAGAACAACAGAGTTCAAACAAAGGTTCTTTTGTGTTGTCTTTACTCCAGGATAAGAAGACTTCATGCTCTATTTCGTTCATTTTTTATGGCTTGTACAATGCCTCTATTTCGAAGAACAAAATGGTCAGTATGGGGTATATGGTGACTGGGATCATTTTGGGTTGTTTGGGCCAGCTGGAGGGTTTTGAACCTAAGGAGGATGAGCGTATTCCAATGTTTGACATTATCTTTTTGAAGAATTCCCACCAGAGTTGGTTGGCCACCTCAGTTTTATCTTATGAGGAGCGCACAGCCAAGACAAAATATGGATAAGTACAAGCAAAAGGTCCATGTTCTTGAGAATACCACCACAAATGACTCAGATGAGGAGGACAACGATTCAGTTTTTGGGGCTCAAGAAGGAGGTAGTTCTCCGTGTTGGCAGCAGGTCCTCAATTGTTTTGATGTTATGGATGCTGCCAACCAAACTCTTGCTGCGAAGGTGGATGGAATTGAAACTGACCTTAAGGATTTGAGTCGTAGTCACAAGTCAATGCACCGCAAATTGATGTCCTTGTTCTGCAAGCAACAAGTTGAGTTGACTCATTCTCCACCGGGTTCCCCTAGTGGACCTTCTTAAGGGCAGTTTTCCTTACTCCATTTCATTATTTTTTCTTTGTTTTGCATTTTGCTTGTCCTATTTTTCTAGTTTGTGTTAAGTTGTGCATTTTTCTTACACAATGAGGATATTGTGTCCTTTAAGTGTGGGGAAGATTCTGTGTTTTTTTAACTTTTGTGTTTTAATTAGTGATGTGTGTTTGAGGAGCCTTTATATTTGAGGATCTTTAGGAACAGTTTTATGAAACTTCTTGCATTTTGCGTTTATTGGTCTAGTTGATGAAATTTTTGAGGAATGTTGTTGGATATTAGACTTTAGAATAGTATGTGCACCTATGAAGGGTATATGTTTTTGCCAAGCAATTTGATGTTGGTTCTTTGTAAGTTGTTTTTCTTTACATAGGTATCTTTGGTTGTGTTAATGAAGCATTACTTAGAGTAATTAATATCATTAACTTGTGAGTTTTTTGGGCCTAATAATGATATATTTCCTTGTAAGAGAGCCCTTTTATATCTATATACACTAAAACTTGTTATGAGTAAGTTTCAAGACTGCATTTAGTATGACTTGTGCATGAAACATGATGAGGGAACTAGAATTAGACATTTTAACTTGCTTAAAATACCACCCTTCTGATTTTAGGTAGCCAATTTTGACCCATTAAAAAGCACATTTTTAGCCTTAATTCCTTTTTTTAATGCATAAATTTTCTTTTAGCACCCTATTTGTGGGAGGATTGGTTCTTGTTATGTCATTTTAGGCAACTTTGATTTGTGTACATGCATGATACTATTTTTGATCCATTACTAAATATATGTCCTAAGAAAAAAAGGAAAAAAAACTATATAAAAGAAAGAAAGTTATGGACATGAATAAAAGGGAACTAGAGTGTTCAGAAAAAAAGAGAGAGAGAGAGAGAGAGAAAAAGAAAAAGAAAATTAAGACATAGAATTCATATGTATCATGTTATGCTTTATAATTTGAAGTCTTATATGATATGGTAAGTGCTTTTCTTTTCACAATTTAAGCTACTTAACCAAAAGTTATTCCTACCCCAACCTAAGCCAAGTTATAACCTTTATTAAGACCCTTTGATTTGTGAATTCATTTGTGCTAGTAGTGAAGATATTTACTCATTTACAAGCTTATGGTATGTATTGGTATATTAAGGAATGGAGTGAAACACTAACCTAATAAATACTTGAGTGTTGTTAGGGAAAGTGTTTTCCTAGAGAGAGAGTTACTTTAGGAAATGTGACATTTGCAATAATTGATACCTATTGTAAGAAATTTGATTTTTAAAGTTTCTATATTCTAGTGTTTGGAATTCTCATAACTCTTTAGTTAGGTATACATGGATGTTAAAGTTTGATGGTCCACGATATTGCTTGGAAAGTTGTTGACATAGACTAGTGGATTTGTGAGATGGAAGTTGTTTCATTTGTTACCAAGCATTTCTAAGGTATAAAATTCCATGTTATCATGTTGTTGTGTTTTAATTTTGTTATGTTTTTTGCGTTTGTGTTTTTATCTCTTGCATTTTAAGTTTTTGCTTGAGGATAAGCAAAGGTTTAAGTGTGGGGACTTGATATGAGCTTAAATAGTTCATATTTAGTTAGTGTTTTGTGTCTAGAATCATAATATAATGTTTAGTTTTAATTATTTATGTTTATAATTTGGTATCTTTTATGTTTTGTTTTGTTTTGTGTGATTATAGGAGTAAATGGAGAAAGAACTAGGAAAAAGGAGGCAAAGTAAGCAAGGAAGTTAATGTTCTATCGCGAGTGCGACAACTATTATGAGCTCGACCTAGGAAGGGAAAGAAGAAGCAAAGTAAAAGCAAAAGGAATAAGCAAACCAAGAGGATGCGTGTTCTATCGCAAGCACGACAACCATTGTGGGCGCGACAGAGGGAGGTTATGCATTCGAATTTCAAACAAAGCTACAAAGAGACATGGCCTTTCATTAAGGGTTGTGTACCTTTAAAAGGGTGCTTAAAGGGTCACATTATTTTGCAAAAGAGCTATAAAGGCAATGAAGATCAAGGAAGGTTAGAGCAGTCAGTTTTAAGTGTTTTTAAGAGTGTGTTTTTAGAATGGAGAAAAAATAATTAAATTTTAAATTAACTTTTGAAGAGAAGACAAGATAAAGGAAGAAGAAGAACATTTAATGAGTAAAGGATTGAGAGATCAACTTTTATTTATCTTTTAATTATTCTTTATTTCTTTGTAATTACTTGAATGATATTTCTAGTAATTTGAACAATTATGTTAATGTTTGTTTATTATCATTAATACAAGTAATCTTTAATTAGTTGCAAAATTCTTTAATAGTATTATTTGAATGATCTTTATAAGTGAGAGTATTGTGACACCACGATTTCCACCCTACTTGTTTTGAGCATATGTGTGTATGTGTATTTGTGTATATTAGGAATTAGAAGGTATTATTGTATATTAGTTTTAATTATGTAGTCTATTTATATGTTGGGAAGAATAGAAGGACTAGAAGGGTGAATTGCCGAAAGCCACCATAGGATAGTGACAAGTGGAGGAAAGAGAAGTGGAGGATAGAGATGGACTTAGTCAAATGAAAGAGAAAGTGAGAGAGAGAGTCAAGAACAGCTGGTCCCCGTTCTTCCCTCTCTCCTATTTTCCCTTTCTCTGTCAAAGCCTCTCTTCTTCTCCTTCTTGCTTGTTCCTTTCCCTCTTTTACTGTAATTATGGGTGGGTGTTGGCAATTCAAAAGCTATACAAGTAAGTGTTTTGCTCTTTTCTTCTTCTTCTCCTTTTCTTTTCCCGTTTGAGTGTGTGTGTGTGCTTGGCTGTGTTTGAGTTTTGGTGTGTTTTGGGTTTGATTGTTTAGAGATCCCAGCTAAAGATCCTAAAGGGAAGGAGAAAGTGGGTGCTAGTGCTACTGATTGAGCTTACGGAGCTTAGGAATTAAAGGTTTAGGAATTATGTGATTTTACATGTTTTGTATTTTGAACTCTAGCTTTAATTTCTGGAAATTTGGCTTTGAAATTGTATGTGTTGGCATGATTGAAGTATATGATGATGGATTGAAGCGGGTTTCTTAATATTAGAATTAAGCTTGAGTATGATTTTGTGTATTTTTAGGTAAATTTCTAGGTTTATGGAATTGCTTGTTTGAATTGCCTATTTCGTCAGTGTAATTGCTTGAAATTAGAATAAAACTTGGGTTTTATGATGAATAATTTTTTTTAATGCGTAATGATAATTGTATTGGAGTTTATTGGGTTTATTGCAAGTTTGGATTGGTTTGTGTTTGGGAATTTTTTTTGCAGATCGGCATCAGGAGCAGGAAACCCGATTCTGTCATGAGCAAGACCTGTGTCACGAGCATGATAGAGCTCGATCATCTTTGCTCCTATCGAGGTGTGTCTCTATTGCGAGTGCGATAGAGAGCTCGGTTGGCCGAGTCGGGATGATCGCTGTCGTGAGCACGCCTATGCGCGCTAGTGCGACAGTGACCTCCCCACCTTCTGTCACGAGCGCAATAGAGGCCTTACTGTCTGGTCTTCATGAACACGGGTAGATAATTCGAGAATGACATTAGGCGAGTTTCGCCTCTGTCGTGGGTGTGATGGCCGTCGGGAACGCGACTTCCCTATGTTTCAATATTTTTTATTTTACATTACCTTTGCATGGTTTCTTACTCTTGTAACATAATTGTAGCTATGTATAAATTATCTTATGCTTCAATATGGGTTCATTATGTGAATTAAGCCTAGCCTGCAAGGGTCAAGTAAGTGGATAGATAAGCATACCGATAGAGTTCTGTTAGCTTCAGCCCAATGTGTTCTGGACCCTGATCAGGTCCCTGTTTGGGTCCTCGCGATCCTTATCTTTTTGGGATCTTGTTTAAGATCCCACAATGTGGAAATGTTTTTGAATAAAATGAAAGAAGTTGCTTTTGTTCATACTCACGGGTACTAATGTGTTCACTCGTTATTCGCTACTTTGAGTTTGTAGGCATACCTTTGATTTTAATATTCATGAGAAATAATATGAATTGTTAATGTGATGCTATATGAATGTTTATATGCTATGAAGTATTTTATGAATGTAAGTTGATATAAGTTTATTATGCTTATACATATACGAGCATGTGCCATATGCATGTTAACTGCCTTAGCATCCACTGTGAGTGGTCATTCATCTTTTGTTTTCCCCACTAAGCGTTATCACTTAGCACAGGTGTTTTATCCATGTAGGTGTGGAAGCAGTGGAAGTTTCAGAAAGGTTCAATCCGCAATAGCCTAAGCCAACACAATAGGAAGGTTTTTTGTTAAGGCTTAGCTTTTGTAATTTGGCAACTCTGTAATGTATAGCTTTTGAATTGTAACCATTTCTGTATTATGTAATTCACAAGTGATATTTATGTATTTGGTTGTTGTAAGACAATTTGTATATGTAATATGTTTAGTGAGGAATTTTGTAATATAACTTAGCATTGTAAACCTTTGCTTATGAATGAAAAAGAATTTTGTTCCTGTGACGCGCGCCGAACCTCGTGTCCTCCCGAGGGCCCACTTTAGGGCGATCAAGAGAGGTTCATAACACTTGTAAGGTATTTACAAGTGCATCTATTTTGGGCAACAATGAGGTTTCTTGGAGTCGCCACCCAATAGAACATTGGGAAGGGTCGTCTAGCCTCAGCGAGCCTAAGACGGCGCATACATATCCATCTTGGGCTAGCCAGAAAGATCTTAGAGGCCTCTGCCTCTACCCCCTGGAGCCTAGGATTGTAAATTTCAGTCTTTTGGTGAGACTCAAGAGGTGTCTTGGAAGTCCTAGACCTCTAGCCTCATTGAGCCCCAAATACCAGAGTGAGTTCGGGACTTCTCATTTATTTGTACCTTGATCAATATTATGATTAAGTTTTGAATTTATGGTTTCATCAACTTTCCACACGATGCATTTAATTAAGGCGCAATCATTCACGTCAAAAGCAATAAATAAAGCATTATTAAAATAAACATCCTCAAAATAAATTACAATAAAACTAGGGGCGGAATACAACCCCCATTCTAAATAAAATACAAAACATGCATAAAACTGGCTGACGTGTACATCGAGAGGTGATGCAGAAGGTGGCCTGACGGAGGCCGCAGAGGGGAACACACCCCGATGGCCCATCAATGACCACATGAGACAGTGGGAGCCAGGCAGACGTAAAACTGATGTTGTCATCTGACAGCTTGCCAAATCTGGTAATGCCTTCACCAGTAGTGGCACACCCATGAAGTCGTCGACGCGGCAGAAAATGGCTCGGCGAGTACTGTGGAGTAACTCGATGGGGTGGCTCAGATAGCATCTTCAGTTTCTCTTGCAGCCAGATCTACAAAAAAAAAAAGAAAAAAAGAAAAAGAAAGAAGAGAAGAAAAAGAAAAAAAGCCGCTGGAGTAAGTAGGGTTTACTTCAGGCAAAAATAAGACACAGGGTTGTGTGAAAATCCGAAAGGACGCACCTCCCGCTAAGAAAAGCTAGTGTGAAAATCCATAAGGGACGCACTGCCTTTAAAATAATGACGTACCTAGAGCAATAAGGGGCTGTCGGTAAAGGTTGTAATGGATCCAGAGCTCATAGCGTCCAAGCCCAGAATGGTTTCAGCCAGGGTGAGTGGTAAGGGTGATAATCCCAGATGAAAGTCGCTCAGGACTCCGAACAGGCGGGTGTCACCTGTCAAACCCCCTGGAACAACAGTGAGGAAGTTCACCATGCAAAACAAGAATATGATGCTTACCCGATAGGTAGGGATGTCGGTGAACTGATCCAGAGCCTCGATCAATGGTCCCAGAGCGAAGGAAGGGCCCTGGTGAATCAACCGGACGGCCTCAGAAGGAGGTATGCCCAGAGCCATGGCTATGTCCCGGGTCTGAAATAGACCGCAACGAGGGACGCAAGGCAGAGCGCTAGGAGGGAACCAGGCTCCCAGAATGGTAGCTAGCTCTTCAGGCAAAGGGCACAGTTCTTAGTAGGTGTAGCGGAAGACGTGAAACCGGCGGTTCCAGAAGTGGGTCGCCGCCCGAAGGAGGTTTTGGTCGACTTTGACCCGGCACAAATATTTCAGCCCGAACAGAGAGGAAATGGCGCCTTCTTCCCAAGTGTGTTTGTCATCTAAAATACGGTGCATCCTTTGGGCTAGAGAAGAAGACATATTGGGAAAGATGAAAGGCTCAAGATGTTGGAAAATGAAGAGACACAAGAAGAGCAAAAATTTTGTGAGAATTTATAGGGAAGTGTCACCGATGGCCTACCCGCCTCTCCATAGAGACGGCCTGCCCGCCTATCCTTAGGGACGGCCTGCCCGCCTCCCCTAAGAGACGGCCTGCCCGTCGGTATAGATCCACCTGGCAGACATCAGCATTGCATTCATCACGCGCATTAACTTGCATTTATTGCGTGACAGACGGCCAGCCTGTCGGTCACATACAAACGCCCAGCCCTTCGGTCATGAAATTCTATATAAGGGCGAGTGACAGACGGTGCAAACGCTGCTGTCCCTTTCACTTTCCTCTCTCAAACGGTTTCTTAGCGTTTTTTAGCGGTTTTTCAAGCATTTCTTCTTATTTTTTCGTGATTTCTTCATATTTTCGCATTCTCTACTCACCGGGTGCTTGGATATTTATATTTCTTCAGTTTTCACACTTCTCGCGACTACAAGTAAGTAAATAACTACTTTTTTATTATTATTTCTTCATCTCTTCTTCTTTTAACTTTAGAAATAATTAGGAAGTTTTAGATGCTTTAGGAATTTAGGGAGAATGCTGCCCATTTCTCTTTATTTTAGTGCAATTAAATATGAATTTTTTGCATGATCACATAGAAATAGAATTTTTCTATAACTTTGGTGCTTTAGAAATAGACAGTTTCTAGCGCACTATTCTGTGTATATATTGCTTGTGAGGCTTGAGGTCATTATTTTGTGTTGTTGGGGACTCACTTTTGCTGGGGTGTGTCCCATTTACATGCGTATATTATTGTCGAGGCCTGAGGCCTATTTTGTTGCCTTTCTATGCAGGAAGTCGGGCATACCCCTGCCGGGGTGCTGCCCAAATTTTTATTATTTATTCTAGAATTGAATATTTTCATGTATAATGCATGCCTTGGGACCTAGAAAGCCCATTTCCTTTACTCGTTTCAAATTATTTTCATGCTAATTGCATATTGTTTATGCCTTGATATGTGCAAAGCATGTGGGCAACCTTTGCCCTTTTCATTTATTATCAGTTTCTCTATTTAGTTTTCGGACCGCCATTGCCAGACGTAGAGTACCGCAGGCCCAGCCCGAGATCGTAGTTCCAGATTGGATGGATGCTGAGTCAGCTCAGAGGTATAGATCATTGGCTCAGGTAGAGCTTCGGGCCAGCCGTTTTGTATCCCGGCCGTTCCTGGAGTCCCTAAGGATGGCCCCAGAGTTTGATTTGCTCGTCGAGGGTCACTACAAGAAAAATGGCCTTTAACGAAGGGAAATCTGGTCGTTAAAAGTCGAAATCCGGTCGTTAAAAACCAATAACGACCGGAAAATCCGGTCGGTAAAAGCCCCTTCGTTAAAGGTATAGACGACCGGATTTTGAATCCGGTCGTTAATGCCTTTAACGACCGGAACATTTCCGGTCGTTAAATACTGATTTTTAACGACCGGATTTTCCCTTCGTTGATTATGTTCACTTTTAACGAAGGGAATTTCGGTCGTTGAAAATACCTTTTAACGACCGGATTTTCCCTTCGCTGATTGTGTTCACTTTCAACTAAGGGAATTCCGGTCGTTGAAGATACCTTTTAACGACCGGATTTTCCCTTCGCTCATTGTGCTCACTTTCAACGAAGGAAATTCCGGTCATTAAAAATTCCTTTTAATGACCAAAATTTCCTTTCACTGATTATGCGCACTTTCAACGAAAAAAATTCCGATCGTTAAAAATTTCTTTTAGTAACCGAATTTTTCTTTCGCTAATTGTGTTCACAGTTAACAAACAACAATAACCAATATACTATACTCTCTGATTTATCATAAAACACCAGACATAAATACCAAAAGATATTTTAAAATATAAACTATTTTATAATATTACATGTAGATACATATCATTCACATATATTTTATACTAAAATATAATAAATTCTTTTCATATATTAAAAAAGAAAAGTTACAAAGTATAGTCAAATTTACAAATTAAATAGCATTCTATTTGTCACAACTCCAAATAAAATAAAAACTATCAATGACATGTAAGTTCAAGAAAACAACTATTCTCTATACTAATTTCTATTCAAAAGATTTTTGAGAAAAATGCGAAAAATAATATCCTAATTTCGCTGTCCAAAATTTTGAAGACCTGCAAAATATATAACAAAAGCTAAAATTAATATTCACAAGCACAAATAAAAATTAAATAAAAATATAAATAATAAAATGTATGGGCAAATAATGACTTCCGAGGTTCCATAGTGACCATAAAATTGACAAGTAAGTATGTTAAAAGATTAGATTTATACAATCTAAATGCTTGAAACGATCTAAATATCTGGTCTTTATATACAAAAGAGACTAACAAACTACTTTCATTTTTCATTTGCTTTTTAAAAGCTTTATTTAAATCGCATTATCTTAGTGCTAATTCATCAAATAATAAAAACTTTCATTTTCTTTGCTTTTTAGTACTAATTCATCAAATAAGAAAAACTTTCATTTTTCAACCCTATATATAACCTACAGAAACTACTTCGCTAATTCATCAAAAGTGTTCACAGCAGCCAAGAAGGAGAGCCAAAAGTCCATGAACTGAAATATTCCATTGACAAATATGAAATTGTTGGGCTGAAGAATTAAGAGACTGCAAAATATGATCACTAAACCAGAGTGAGTGCGGGCAGATTGGTGTGAAGAGCATACAAGGAGCATTTGGATGCACCTAAATTCCAGCACAGGTTATTTATTTGTCGAAAGCAACTAGCAGCATTTACCAAGGGGATATTTCTTGCCTCAACATAAATAGAGAACTTTTTTCATAAAAGATACCAGCGAAAAATTTCAGGACATTTAAGAAAGTAAGATACTTCCAATTTTCCTTTAAACACCTTCTCCTTTAATTTTCTTACTTTTATTCCTTTTTATTTTATATTACGAAAAAGGAAGCACATAACTTATTAAACTCATTAATGGCCTCTACACCAAGAAATGGATACTCAAAGAGACAGAAATATTATACATAAATGACAGAGCAAACAAAGCTAAAAAATTGGTTAAACTAATTTCAAGCTAAGTACCAGCTTCTTGGTCAGTTCAGTCTGGGAACCTTCTTAATCTAGAGCAGTATGCTTTAAGGGAATTTCATTCTTTACAATGTCTATGTCCTGGTGCATCAAAGGATAAGCTCCCTAACTGATTTCTCAGACCAAGACTTAAATCCATCCAATTTGTCACATTTGGTGCTATGTTAATGAAAATAAATATCATGAAGTTCTTTACGGCTTCCGCTACACCATTTATCTATCGAATTCTTATTCAATAACCTTATATATTCATAAATGTTAATGACATAAATTCTTATGAAGCACAACTGGACAAATGATGTAATTAACTGCTAGAGTTAGACATCTAACAAGTTCATAAGAGACAAGATAGGTAGTCATTCAAAAGGCAAAGCAGGATGATTACCATAGAACCACCAGCAGCAGTAGAGTAAGCAGTACTACCCGTAGGTGTGGCTACTATCACTCCATCACCTTGCACCTGAAACACAGAATACCCATCAAGGAGAATCATGGTTATGCCTCAGAAAATATATGAATTCCTTATATCTCATTCTAACCTTAAACATGTAAAATGCAGCACGAAAAGTCAAAGCTGGGATAAACCAAAATTCAAATTAAAGCTTCAGTGAACTCAAAAATCAAATTTAATTCTGAACTTCAAATCAAGGGTAGAATTTTTAAGAATTATTTTAACATCATGCCTTGAAAAATGAAAGACTCTGACCTCACATTGGTTATCAGTCGGTCATGCTCATAACACTCTATCTTAGAAAGATAAGGATTAGAACCCCGATCAACAACCACCTCATTAAGGATATCAAAAACTTTCACAGGCACTGCTTTACCATTGCGAAAAATTTCACAAGGGAGGCGCATCCTAAGAGTTATATAGACACCATCCACTGTGTTATTCCCATGTATGACCTGTCTTAAGTCCTTCTTGTAGTTATCAAACTACATCATAAGGTAAAATAAGAAAAGGCAGAAGTCACACAAATGATTATTTATGATGCACACTGCAAACAAAAGAAAAGAGGTGAACTCAGAGCTTACATTGTGGGAAGTAAGAAAACCAAGTGATCCAAGATTAAAAGATACAACAGGGGGTACAGCGTCTCTAAATAAATTTGATGCATGAAGTATAACCCCATCTCCACCCAAGCATGTTACAAGATCAACCCTCTCATGAAGATCACTGCATCAGGACATCAGAAAGATACATAGATAACCAATAAGACACGAGAATTTTAAAAGGCTAACATGGCTATTAGATCATGATTTACATTACCTGGTGTCTTGACTGTAAAAGGTCTGAATAAACCCAAATCCCAGGATTCTAGCAAATATGTCATGAACATCAGGTTCAACAAGAACATTCATTTTCTGGGTTTACAAGGAAGAGAGTGAATAAATTTTTGGTAGTATGCTTTTATTTTTGGCCGTGGAAATTAATTTCTTTTTGTCCTTGGCAGCGGTAACAGCAGCAGCGGGGATGAAAAAAATGAAAAACAAATAAATGGAAAAAAATAAAGAAAAATCGTGATTTACCTGTTGAGGCAAGACGGTGGCGATTCTGGAACGGAGATGCCCACGACGAGGAATGAGTGGCAATCGAAGAGCCTGGAGTAACGAGCAGTGGTGAGATCAGCAGCAGCAGCAGGGGAGGTTGAAGCGCAAAGGAGGCAGATCAGATCCAACACGAGAGAGAGAGATAGGGGGGAAGGCGGCCAGCGAGGCTGGAGCGGCGGGCGGCCAGCGAGGCTGGAGCGGCGAGCGGCGGCAGAACCAACAGTGACACTAGGGGAGGCCGGAGCACGAAGGAGGTTGAGCAAATATGTTGCGAGAGAGAGAGAGGGGGGGAGGAAAGGAGAGGAGGAAAAGAGATATATTTTTAGAGGTAAAGGGTTCGGAAGTCCCGCCTTTTGTCAAGCCAATAACGACCGGATTTTGAGTTTTTTAACGAGGGGAATTAAACCACTCGTTAAATAATAATAAAATTTGAGATTTAACGACCGGATTAATTTTCCTTCGTTATTTGTATTTTTTTACGACCGGATTTTTATCCCTTCGTTAAATTTTGGTCGTTAAAACTCAGTTTTCTTGTAGTGGGTGCTGGGTGGACAAAGTTCCTTGAGCCCTCCTTCCAGACTTTTCCAGAGGCTACTCGCCAAGTCCTGGCCACTCTTCGCTACGCCGGTTTTCAGAGTGCAGATACCGACCCAGGGGTGGTTCAGTTTTGGTTCGACGACGACCACTTTAGTATCACTAGACAGAGATTCACTCAGGCCATGGGGCTCCCTACAGAGGAGGGGGTCGAGATCCCACGGCGAGCTATTAGACGCGCCCATTGGGCGGCTATTGCCATACTGGGAGTGTTGTATGATCATGATAAAGCAAAGAGCACCGTATTGGTGTCTCAGGCACTCCGGTATTTGCACAGAGTGCTATCCAGTTCGTAACTCGGTCGAGCTAGTAATCCAGGGTCGCTTAATGCGGCCGAGATCTGGAGCCTCTGGGCCATGGTGGCAGGCCAGCGTCTCAACATTAGCCATGAGATCTTGGCCAACTTGACCAGAGTCGGCAGAGGGTTGACACCTGTGGTGATAGTGGGAGGAGTTATCACCCGGCTACTTTTGAGGTTGGGAGTTGCCCCTGACAGGTTGAGAGGACCCTTAGAGGAGGGGATCCATGTAGACGCCGCAACGGCAGTACAGATGGGGATGATCTCTCAGATATCAGGCCAGGCGGAGGCTTATAGGGTGTTGACCATTCATGAGACCCGGCGGATGTTCTCGCTTCCACCCTTGGGTCCAGATCCAGATCACCCGGAGCACCCAGAGGATTAGCCTCCACAGCCAGAGCCCCAGCCTCAGCCTGAGCCCCAGCCAGAGTACCAGCCTCCACGCTCAGAGCCAGAGCCCAGGCCTCCTCAGCCTCCTCAGCCTCAGACTGTGCCACCGCCGTAGCAGAAGGAGCAGCCCAGGACACCATCGGACTTCGATATAGAGATCACGATGGATGATCTTTTGCTGCCTCACCAGCATCCCGAGCACCGACTCCTGTCCTATCGCTGGGCTTTAGAGTGCATAGGACTACCCACGGGCCCCCCGAAAGGTATCACCCTTATTCTAGAGGCGACCCGGGGGCATCCACCTCTACAGCACCGCCTCCAGAGCCACCACAGCAGCAGCCAGCACAGCCCGACTTCTCTCAGCTCCTCACCTCCATGTTCGCAGCTTTAGAGCGACGACAGGATGAGAGGGACAGAGCTATTCATGAGAGGTTGGACCGCCAGCAGGCTGCTATTCAGGAGCAGTCCGAGTCAGTGGAGCGGTTGGCCCGAGAGCAGGCTGGCTACATTGAGCATACTACGCGGGAGCAGGCTCGGGTTATGGATGCTTTCAGGGATGAGCAGGCTCGGGTCGTAGAGACCCTCAGAGGTGAGCAGTTGAGGCTGATCGAGCGGATTGCTCAAGGTCAGAGGGAGCTCAGACAGCAGCTCGCTCATGATTTGAGGACGTCACAGGACCAGGCGTCTCAGAGGGTTGACATGACCCTGCAGATGATTGATGAGTCACTTGACTCTCTGAGATCCCGCGTCCAGGCGATAGAGGGGATACTCCCACCTTTGTCTCAGACCATGAGGGAGTTCAGGGACCAGACAGAGCAGCGCCTAGAGCACATGAAGGGGGCCGCCAGCGAGCAAACCACTCAGTTGAGCAAGGCGTTCAAGAAGTTGGGAGGCACAGTATCAGAGACATTAGAGTTCATCAAGACCTGCACCCAGCCTTTCTTGGATGGCCATGCTCAGATTCGATTCAGGCGGGCCCACGATGCCGAGGCAGGACCCTCCACAGCTCATCCTCCACCTCCGGCACGGCCAGCTCCGCCTCCACCTCCGCCCGGGACAGTGCATATATCGGATGATGAGGACCCTGATGAGCCCTCTGACTACACACCTCTATGACGTTCAGGGAGTCATATTTTTTGTATATTTGTACTTTGTATATACGTTGTACAAAATAGATATTTTTAGTGAAAAACTTTTGTTTTCAAAATTTATGCTTCATTCATATAGCAGATGAATATATACCTTCACAATCACTCATACTCTAAAACAAAACTGGTGAAAAAATGATGAATAACAACTCAATAAAAAAGAACAAATGAAACATGGCATAACAGATAAAAGCGAAAATCCCGCCATTAATAAAGAGGTTAAAAAATGACCACTCGAACATGAACTAACAAAACCTTTTTATCACACAGGTACAGAGAATATCGCTTCACTTCAGATCGAAGCTGCAGTTAAAGAAACACTGCTCTTCACCAAACCGGGATTGTAGCCAAAGCCTGCTACATCTCACAGTTCGTGTGGCAGCCAGAGAGTGCTACGCACCTTGCAGATCGAATGGGGGTTAGCAAGGGAACTTCAGATCGAAGCTGCAGTTAAAGAAACACTGCTCTTCACCAAATCGGGATTGTAACCAAAGCCTGCTACATCTCACAGTTCGCGCGGCAGCTAGAGAGTGCTACGCACCTTGCAGTTCGAATGGGGGTTAGCAAGGGAACATCAGATCGAAGCTGCAGTTAAAGAAACACTGCTCTTCACCAAACCGAGATTGTAGCCAAAGCCTACTACATCTCATAGTTCGCGCGGCAGCCAGAGAGTGCTACGCACCTTGCAGATCGAATGGGGGTTAGTAAGGGAACTTCAGATCGAAGCTGCAGTTAAAGAAACACTGTTCGTCACCAGATCAAGTTCGTAGTTAGAGAATGCTACGTCTCACCAACACCTACAAGTCGAGACGAGATTGGTAGGGGTATCTTCGCATCACCGAACAGACCAAGATGAGGTCTACCCGGTAAAAGGCGCTGAAGGTAAGAACCGTCGCAGGTATGCCTTCTTTCTTTCTGTCCTTTCTCTACGTTTTGGCTTCTCTAGGCACTCGTGCACTAGTTTCCCCAAAACTGGGGGCAACTGTAAGCACCGTGCCCCGGAGCGGTCCGGATCAGAGGTTACCCTGTGATGAAATCAGTATCCTAGCCTGTATAAATGGTTTGGATTTGGGGGTTTTAGTCCCGCGTTCCACGAGAAATGAGTCTTTTTACCTTTCGTAGGTAGAGGGGGAGAAAACGGGGGTTTTTTCGAGACAAAAAGCTTTTTTTCTCCCCACAGACGGCCAGCCCGTCTGTGAAGTCGGCCCGTCGCTTGGGGTCACCGACGGCTTGTGGTATTTTCAGACGCCCGTCGAAAAGTCACCGCCCCTGTCAGAACGCCGCCTGGTTTCTTGGAGCACGCAACCTTTCCGACGCCCGTCGGTGGATATGGCAGGGCCGTCGAACAAATCCTTGTGTCAGAAGGATTCTTCCGACGCCCGCCTCTATACACCGACGCCCGTCGGTCGTGTCTGGCTTATAAAAGCTCTGGATTTTCAATAGAAAAGGGTTCCAAAATTTTTGAAGAGGGGAAACTCTGCCCAAATTCAAGCATATTTTCTCTCTCTTCCAGCAAACACATTTCATAAAGAAATCTTGTTCAAAAGAGGATCAAATCCATCAAAAGGGGCTACAAACTAATTAGTTTTCCTTTAGATTCTGATTCCAAAGACAATATTTTGAAGGTTTGAGAAGGAAGTAACCCGATTTCCTCTTTTCAATCCTTCATCTTGCTTTTCGTGGAACATGCGGGGCTCTAATCAACACAAGAATTTCATCCAAAGCGAATATCTGAGGGTAAATATTCCGGATTCCTTCTCCATATCATTTCATACTTATTCTTTATTTGTTAATTCTTCCAATTTTGTCATTATTTTTCTTTATTTTGACTCTCATTACTTGATTTTATTTTAAAATCTCCTTTTGGCCTTAAAAGGATTTTTTCTCTTTCTGTTTTTTCGGAGACAGTGCTGACCGACGGGTCATCTCTATCACCGACGCCCGTCGGTCACCTCATCTACAGACGCCCACTTTTTGAGTGACAGACGGACGTGTCGGTTATCTTGACTAACGCCCGTCGGTCACCTAAAAGAGGCCGTCGGTGGGCTCTATCTCTTCCCTTTTAAATGATTTTCTATCTTTTTCAAGTCCCTTTGGATTCCCATATATTCATTGTATGTATATTGACATCTTTTAACTTTCTATAAGTGTATATTGATTCTCTTGGACTATCCCGAGTTGGAGCGGCTACCTACCATATTTGGAGGATTTCGTCCGGTTTAGTTTCCTAATCCTCTTGAATATTTTCTTCATTTGTTATTCATTGATTATTTTATGTATATGGATGTACTTCTTTCATGTCCCGTTATTGTATAGAAATGACTCAATGTTTTATATTCAATAAAATGAGGTTTACACAAAAGCAAGGGTCCAATACACTATTTTTATCCAATAAAGATCATCACAAATAAAAATATCCACTTTTGATAATGGTGCATGCGAGGACCAAAGTCCTCAAAAATCAACAATGCCCCGATTCATGTATGTATCGCACATTTATAAAGGGAGTTGTATTCTGCTCCTTGTATTATTGTAATTTATCGTCTTTTGATATTTACTTGCTCATTTATGGCTCTCCAAACATGAATAAATGTGCCTTTAATAAATTGCATCGTGTGGAGGGAGAGCGAATCAATGATAATTTAAAATTTGATCATAAAGTAATCGAGGTAGAAATAGATGAGAAATCCCGGACCCAACTCTGGTCTTTGGGCTCAAAGAGGCTAGAGGTCTACCCTCCAAGATACCTTTTTGTGCCACGAGACTTTAGCGCTAATCCTAGGCTCCTTAGGGCGAGAAGTTTACCTTCAAGGACCCCTCTGGTTGGCCCAAAATGGATACCAATCGCAGTCTTAGGCTCTCCGAGGCGAGAGTAACTTTCTCAATGTTCTATTGGGTGGCGACTCCATGAAACCTCCTTGTTGCCCAACATAGACGCACTTGCGATTTATTGCAAGTTGTCAACGGACCCACAAGTGCCCCGGTCGCCCACGTACGGGCGGCCGAGCGGGCGGCCGAGGGGATCCGGCGCGCGTCACAGTTAGGTAATCGGTGGTCGCCATTCGAATAGCGCTGGTCGCGGTGTCCCTTGTGCATCACCGATTTTGATTTTTCAGGTAAGTTATTTTTTTCTTTTAGTTGCAAAATGAAGAACTAGTGAAATAGAATCATTGGAACCCATTGGATTGATTCTTGAGAAACCTGATTAAGTTGAAAAACTAAATGTTAATTCTTTCAATTTGAAACTTGAAATGAGGTTGGTGCACCCACTGTCACGATTAAGTTTTTATTGCTGAGAAGAAATTTCTCACTTAATCTTCCTCTTTTTTTACTTGGTTCCTGTAAATTTAACATCTTGGCAATAAAATTATTTGATAAATTTGGCTTGGGTCTAGTTCTTGTGCATGGCTTCTCTTGATGTCCTACCAGTCAGTTTAGTATGTCTCTTAGCTAGTTTCTATATGGAATACAGTATCGCAAGATTTTGTGGTGAGTATTCCCATTGCTTTTCACTGAATAGTTCTCTATTTCCACAATGAGCATTACTTTGGCTTTGGCTGGTAATTGTCAAGATATTGGACATTAGATGCTGAGAGTTTCTTCTTGGTGTTTATAAGCTTGTCTAGACAATCGTTTTGAGGCTCTATAGAATAGTTTGACTGTATATATAATTATAGTGGATAGAAGGAGATTTTGGAGGAAACTCCATTGAATTTGCATTAAAAGTGACTGCTTGCTGAACTTGCATGTTGATGTTACCAATTAAGGGCCCATTACAACAACTTTCATAGACTGGATTGTTTTGACTTGATAATAACAAGCTTTCTTTTAGCTTTTTCATTTTAGGTGTGACTTTTTAGATTATTATTTCTTTTTCCATTTATTTCTTTTTGGTTGTAATTCCAGGGTTTTCTTTATTTTTTATTAAATATTAACATGCTTTCTTTCTTATTTATGTTTTGACATGCTGCAACTTAGTGAAGTGTGCAATTTATTTTGCCACTGACTTGCATTCTTATATTTTTTTTTTCCAAGAATTTGTGAAGACTAAGCACCCTCAGCTTCACTATGAATCGAAGCTTTATATGCTTCTTCAAGGAGGAAGTAAGTTTCTATTTAGAACCTTTTTTCATTTTACATTGCTTTATGTATTTTCTTTCTTATCTTTTTTTCCCCACGTCTTTGTGAAGTTGGTATTCCACATCTGAAATGGTTTGGAATCGAGGGTGATTATAATGTCATGGTTATTGATCTTCTTGGACCAAGCCTAGAAGATTTGTTTAATTATTGCAACAGGAAGTTTTCCTTGAAAACGGTTTTAATGCTTGCAGATCAATTGGTAAGTATCCAGTTTTCAGAAAGATATACTGGTAAAATAGCTACTGCACTCTCGAGGTTTCCTTCATCGTGACATAAAAAGCAGACAACTTTTTGATGGGGTTGGGGCGCAAAGCAAATCAGGTACATTCTTCCATTTAATGCTTTCCATACACACATCCTTTTAGTTTCTAGTTTTTGTCTGTGTTATGTATTTTGACTCTTCTATGCATACATTATGCAGTTTAATATTATGCTTGCAAATATTCTTAAGGCTTGAGTTAGATATTATGCTTACTAGATTTATCTAATGGAGATATACATAAATTATATTAATAGATTTATATATATATATATATATATATATATATATATACACACACACATACCCACACATACTGTTAGAATAACTAAAAAAAATTCAAATGCCAAGTAGGAAACTAGTTGTGAATCTAGGTCCATTAGCAGACAGGCCAGAATGACCATCAGGTCTATTTTTTTACTATAATTTGACAGAGTATTTTATTGAGAAATGAAGTGTTAATGGGGTGCTATTTTGTTTTGTGGTACTTAGTTTGCTCCTACCTGTAACACCTCTTTTCCTTTGATATCACACCTGGCACAGTGCACATTCACATGGTATTTGCCATAATTCTTATTATTATTATTATTATTATTATTATTATTATTATTATTATTATTATTATTATTATTATTATTATTATTATTATTATTATTATTATTATTATTATTATTATTTCATCTTTTAACATACTTATTATCACTTGTCAACTTTATGGTCACTATGGCACCTAGGAGGTCATTATTTGCCCATACTTTTTATTATTTATACTTTTATCGAATATTTTTGCTTGTACTTGTGAAGATTAAATTCCTAATTTGTCGATTAGTGGAATAATTTGCAGATGGGAAGAAGTTGGAGGAGACAACCTGATGCAGTGAAATTAGAGTCTTTTTATAATTTTTGTTATAGAATTTTATAGCTCTGTAAGCTTTGTAAAGGAATATTTATATATGTATATTTTTGGCACAATTGTAATTGACATTTATCTATTTATGAAATGCTAAGTTATATATTGTGCCGGTTATATTATCAATAAGAAAATTTTTTGAATTTCATTATGAATTTGGATTATATTTATTTATAAATAAAAAATTTGATTGAAATTTTACAATTTTTAATGTTAAAAATAGCAATGGAAGAGATATTTCATTCCTATTTTTAGCAACGGAAGATAAATTATGTTGCTATATATAGCAACGAAAATATAATTCCGTTGCTTATTTAGCAACGAAAATAGAATTCCGTTAGTAATGTTGACCAATTCACCGAAACATATAATGGTTAGATTTAGCAACGAAATTTAAATTCTATTGCTAAATTTAGCAACAGAATTTAATTTCTATTGCTAAATAATACCTACCGGCAAAATTGCAATCGAATTTTTCGTTGCTATTTTTGATCAGCAATGAAAATTCAACAAGTTTGGTTGCTAATTTTCGTTGCTATTTGCTAATTTTCTTGTAGTGAAGGAAGGCTAAAGGCAAGGAGAAGGTCTAGATAGAGATAGAGTCAGCAACCTGCTTTTTGAGGTCAGGGATTATGTGCTATGTTTGGTTAAACTGCATGTTTTGTTAGCTTGAGATTTATGTGTTTTTATGTGATATATGATATATGATATAAGTTGTAGTGAATAATTGTGTAGCATATTAATGAGATTGGTTTGATTGACATGAGTATATTGACCCATGTATAGAACCCTAATATTAAGGATGTGGGTATTGGTTGTGTAATCTATGGATAATGGCATGTGCTGGGAATTTCATTGTGCTTTAAGGTTCATATATGTCTATAGGAACTATAGTTTGAATTGGGTGTATTGGTTTGGCCAAGTTGGCTGCTTTCAAGTTTGACAAGCTTAATTGTGTCAACCAGTCTTTGAAGCCTATATTGACCCACGTGAACTATTTATGGTGTAAAATGAGTTTTACAACTCCAAAAGGGATGATACCAATTGGGTTGGAACTACAAGCTCTATTACTATAAATGTTGTAGAAATATCTCTGTTGATTTGAGGACAAAAAGGTCTTCAAAATTCACTGTAAGCGTAGTTAGAATTCTGTACGAGGGCTTCTAGAACCAGTTGTGTTCCCTTGGCCATAACTCATTCATTTTAAATCTAAATTTCCTGAAACTTGTTCCATTTTAAACTTAACATCCCAGGGAAAAAATATTAAGAGGTATTTTTGCCTAAAATGGAGTTTTACACATCGGTATAGACTGTACAAAATTGAGGAGTGAAGCAGTCCCGAGATTCTGCTTCTGTTTTGCTAATTCTGGTATGTCACGGTCACAACCAAATGGTTGCCACCGTGACCAATGCCAAGAGAAGGAAAAATTGCCTATTTTTGGACCTGATGGTCACAACTAAATGGTTGCCACCATGAGGTATGCCTATTTTCAGTTCTGTTTGGTATTTTCTTATATCATGGTCACAACCAAAAGGTTACCACCGTGAGGTACCTTCAACTTGCATATTTCTTTGTCAAACATTATCAAATGTTACATATGTATGCCAAATAGAATATAAACTAGTTTAAATACATTATTTGAGAATTTTTAATGTGTTTAACATATGAATATGTATATATATGCGATGTGGAAATGAATAATGGATTGTGTATTTGTATGTTGAACTATATGAATATGTTTATAGTTATGTAAAGTTAGTATATGTATTTATTGAGTTGTATGAGCAACAGTGTAATATGATAGTTGAATATAAGTAATGTATTCAAAGCCTGAGTTGTTCATAGAAGTGGATAGATGGGCATGCCTATAAAGGGTAAGATGATTTGCAGCTGCTAGATGTTTGGCACCGACGGGTATCTAGATGTTTGGTACCTATTGGTATCTAGATGAATTGAGACTTCGGTCTCCAGATGATTTGAGACTCTTGTCTCTAGATGTTTGATACTGTCTATCAGTATCCATATGTTTACCCGTATCCACTTATAGTATGAAGTCAGGCTATTAATTACTTGCTAAATGAATATGAGATGTTAATGTATGTTAAAAAGCTATAGAGAATGATAATAAAGGTACATGGCTGTTGCATTAGAGATGCTTATATGAGCTTATAAGTGCATATGTAAAGTTATAATTGAACATGAATAGGCTAGAAGTATTCTGCTAAGCTTAAATGTATATAAATGTCCATGAGATGCTATGATATAAAATACATGTTATATGAGCCGATAGTTAGAGCTAGAAGAATATGAACATGATATATGTTACATGAGATTAGTAGATATATTATAAATCATGTTGATAAAATGTTTGGTATGTTACAAATATGATAAATGTTTATTACTTTTATATGCTCTTAATTAATTGGCATATCTACTATTGGTATGCTTTGATGATTGATGTTTGTGACTTCGTTAGAAGTCTTGTATTTGCTGTATCCCCACTAAGCGTTATCACTTAGCACGGGTGTTTTCCCTTGTAGGTTTACAGGTTCAGTGGACATCTGCAAGCCGAGGCCACTAGGAGTATAAGTTGGAGTATTTTGTATATAGCATAGCATTTTGTGTACACGTTATAGAACTTTTGTATAGCTTTGTAAATGTTCAGCTTCTATATATGTAAAGCGATGTTGTATATGTTATGTAAATGGTAAAGGGAAAGTTTACTTTTTTAATTGATATGTAAAGGCTTATGTAAAGAGAATGTTTTGTAATGTATAAAGAACAGTTTTATTATGTAATACAAATGACTTTAAGGTTTTGTTTAAGGCATGTTTTATAGCTTGTGTTTAAAAGATATTCCGCTGCGTGTGTATCATGGATGTTTACTATTTTCGCTTTCGCATGTCTGTTTGTATGTGTATGCGTGTGTGGCGACCTAATATCCTCCCAAGGGATATTAGGGCGCTACAATACCTCCCTTGGGATAGTAATCCTATTCAAAACTTATGTCATACTGGAGAAAGTCTTTGTGGAATCTCTTATAACATAATTAGTACAAACACTTTAAAACTTATAAACCTAAAAAAGCTGAAAATAGATAGGTTATAATTTATGGGTTTAACAATCTTTAACTATTCACCTAACTCTTTTGGAAAACTTTGCTTTCTACCATCTATACAAAGAACAAGGACATCCACTTTGGCAACACAAAACTAAATGAACGCATTTTTAAACTCCTAGTTGTCCAAAATCGATTAAAACTATGCTCTAATACCATTAAAAGAGCAGTCTGTGTTCCCGAAGCCATATCTCCTAGAATACAAGTCTAAATTACATGAATAAAAATTCTGCAAAACCTAGACATCTAAGAGTGTAACTTTCATGAAGGAAGTATGGCTAAAATGTGCCTCTATAATTCCCAGTAAATTTTCAAAGTCAGGACACAATTCTGTCCCTGAAAGTTGCCTTGAAATAGTCTGTAATTATCAAGCCATATCTCCTAGGATATACTCCAAATTGGGTGAAATTGGTACAATTAGAAAGATAAGACATAGGGAAATAAATTTCTAGAAGACACTTTATGTAAAATTGCCATTTACTAGCTCAAAATTTTAGTGCAAAATGAAGATTTAACCCGCCTCTGATGCAACTTTGTACTGAGTTGGCATTGCACAAATAGGTTTTGTAATGAGTTGGCACTATAGTGCCGACTCCGTACAGTTTTAGATTTGTTCCCCTTTGTATTTTATACATTATTTTTCATTCTAAACCATCTAAATGCATTTCCAATGTAAGATAAACTAAATGGGAACCTACAATGCATTAAAGCAAGGTGAAATAATAAAAAGAAAGTGATTATAATATAAATACATTAGAATTCTACAAGTATATAGCATTAATATTGTGTTTTATTGAAATGAAATAACTTTAAAGTAGATGTGATTATGGCATGGAATTGTTAAATAATATTGAGCATGATAATAACACAAGTATATTAAGTATAAAAGTTCATGAACTTAAGAGTACATAAATAGTTTACAAATTAATAAAAGATATAATTAGTTAAAAATTATCGAATAAAGTTGACAATACTTTGGCATGTCATATTAATTATTTATGAGCGATATAATTTTGTTGGAATTACTTATTGATATGTTAAACTTGTGTATGTTATTATTGTCATTGTGATGGTATTAAGTGGTGTGGTATGAATGTGTGCATATTGATGAGATAAAAGCTAATATTACGACCGTGTATTACTATTATTAAAACAAAAATAATATGAATGCCTTTAAGCGATAAATTAACACTGAAATAATTGATAAATTGTATTAGGAATTAATCATGAACTTGGGACCATGCGAAAATGAATATGAATGAATTGTATTAGAATTTACCGGTATACTTTGAGTAATATAAAGAGGTAAATATATGTGCATATATGATACACATACAAATGGATTTTGTGTGATTGTGTATTGACCAAAGAGATAATGGTATGAATTTTTATGCATATGATAGTATTATGTATGAGGGTAATAGATGACGGTTTAGATGTTAAATATGCTTATGAGGCTAACATAGTTAACAAGAGCTTAAATGTGATTGATATGATTATGGTGTTCACCTAATATGGATATATGATATTCAATGAGTTTGTACAAGTATATCATATGGAATTATATAAAGAATTAAGAAGAACCCAAAGATAACAGGAAAGAATGCTATATGTTAAGTATATATCATGAGTTTGTAAGTTAATATGATCATTATATGATCAATTAAATGTTTGTGAAGATGATGAGTATGATAGAGATATAAATATTATAAGTACGAATATAAATATGAGTATAAGCCTGCATTAACCAAGTCATGGATAGATAGGTATGCCTATAGGGACCTTTGTTGCTACAGCTTATGCATTCTTGGATTCTGATTGGATCCCTATGTGTTATTGGATCCCTATGAATGATATGATACTAGTACCCTCGAGTACCTATGTGTTCTGATTCCAGTTATCCTCCATTTTGGGAATACACGCCAACTGTTAAACGTCAAAGATAACGTGATAAAAGTTTGCTATGGAAATGTGAATTTTTGGTCCTTGTGAAACCATGTGTTTAAGTAAGAATGTGATATTATATGTGACAAGTGTGTGTCAATATTAATGATAATCAGTTATAACCATGTTAATTTTATAAATGTGTGCTATGAATAAATGTCTGTAAAAATATTATTACTATGATATATGTTTAATATAATAAAGTTGGTTTGTGGATAAGATTTATGAGCTTAGATGCTATTGTTCTATATGTGTATATCATATCGATATAAGATGGATGATAGCTTCTAAAGGTGCCAGTAATGTGATATGCATTTGATATGCGAGAGTTGATTTATGAATAAAATATGCACGATACTATTGTAATAATAGCATAAATAAGAAATGGTTATGCACAATACTCTATATGGTAAACAAAAAATAACTTTGGAATGCCAATTATGAATAGTTTAAGTACCCTTAAGGCAATTTATGATAGAACGTTAAATATATTATTATAATATGAAAATGTGTATTAATGTAGGTATTAAGGACTAATCATGAATAAAATCTATTATAAAAATGGGGTCTATGGTTTATAGATAATTTGTGGACATGATAAATGTACGTAATGAAAAAGGTCTAATTGTATGAATGTACCCATATAGTATACAACTAATAGTATATGCTATTGTCTATGTATAAATAAGAAATGTATGCTAAGGCATGAAGTGAGGTTTTGTAGCGCCCAAATACCCCTTAGAAGAATACTGGGACGCCACTAGCACATACGTTTCACTTCAATAAATATGTACACTTTCATGCGGAAGCTAATTAAATTATTTATTATATCAACCTTTTAATCCATCAAGCATATTACTAATTTTCATTCATACTTTGAGAAAATGCATAGTTCCTAAATTATTACATGCCATATGTTCGTTAATATCCGTTTACAAAAATGAAGCCTGAACAGCTTCTAAAAACTTCTGTTTATCACAATTAAGATCTCACAACAAAACCCCATAACCTACATCAAAGCTTCCTAGTGTTGACCTCGATGATGATGCGGGGATATCCTTCGACACTTCTAACCTGAACCTGCACGGATTAAAGAAAACCCGTGCTAAGCGTTTTACGCTTAGTGGGGAACTCGTGCAAATATTTCACACAGCATAAATTTATCACATATAATACACAACACATCTTTGCATCTTATTCATAGCAATAAAGTTTTCACCTAACTCAACATGCTTCCATATTACCATCAAACAAACTCTGGTTTTTAGCAAACTCAAATCAGAATATAATTATCATCAATTTCATATAAAACCTCCCAATTACACATCAATATTCACATCTACACATGTTACACACATCCTCTTTTATTTCTGATTTATCTATTTAGCCTGCACTTCAATGTCATGGATAATGGGTATCACTTTAGTACCTCTAGGGTATTGTATCACTTTATCACTGGTAACACTTTATCACTAGTACCACAAGGGTACGTATCACTTTATCACTTGTACCACGAAGGTACTTATCACTTTTATTCACTTTCTGATTCCTGTGGAATCAATCACTTTAATCACTATGGCTGCAGCACTTGACCCTATAGGCATGCCTATCTATCCATTACTTGACCCGCAGGCTTTGTTATTTAACTCATATCAATTACACATTGTTTCAGAATTTCGATTATTTTCAGATATCACATTTATTTGGCACCTATATATATTAGTGCAAAAATACGTCATCATATTCATACACATTCCATGCTCATTTGCATATATGATCATTATTCACATGCCTAATTATAGCCATGTATCTTTCTGTCCATTCATCAATTTACAACATTTAATACATCAAGGCATGCATTTGATTTCAACTCACATATTGGACCACATTACAATTCCACAATTATAGTGTTACAACTATATCCTCTCTTACATGCATATTCACTCTTAATTCCAATCATGCTTATAATTTCATAATTGTGCATTTAACATATTACACAGGTATTTGAGATAAGAGAAACCTTTAGGGGAGAACAAATCATCAGTATCAAACTGATCACAAATTATTATTGAAAACTGGGCATTTATATGGGTGTATCACAAATCTGGCAGCTTTACACGGCGGTTAGACTTACCCTCACCGCCGTGTAAAGTGACAGAATTGGTTAGTGTCACCTTATTTACACTTCACACGGCGGTTAGACTTATCCTCACCGCCGTGTAAAGTGACAGAACTGGTTAGTGTCACTTTACTTACGCTTCACACGGCGGTTAGACTCATCCTCACCGCCGTGTAAAGTATCCAGGTTGCAACGCTGATGGGATTCTCACGATTCACACGGCGGTGAGACACTTCCTGACCGCCGTGTGACTCCTGGGAATTCCAGAAATTATGTTGAATCTTTCCCCAAACAAACCCAGAATATAAACACTTCAAAATACACATTTTTAATGATGATTTGAACCCCAAACTTACCATCTTCTTACCTGAATTTGTTATCTCATTTACACGTACAAAATCATGCATCATACATTCACTCCATCATCATCAATTCACATGCAATTTATTGAACAACTTGTACAAACATCTTGTCATCATTTCAGCATGTAAATATACCACATTTCATCTTATTCTTACCTTAAATTTATCTTTCCTTATTACAAATTAACATGCATCCACATATTCATCAATTTCAGCAACCAAAATGCACATGCAACACACATTTAATTAGTTCCCAAACCTTGACTCCTTAGCTTCTATTAAGTTGGTTGATCACTTGCTTCACCAACTTTATCCTTGCCCTTTGCTTTTCTCCTTTCTTCAGCTAATAATACATGCATTAACCAGCATTATAATCCTTACAATAAACACTCTAAGAGTAGGTAGAAGAACAGAATTTGCATGCATGTTTATATGACCACATACCTCTTTAATCTTGCCCCCTTAACACATGCATGCAAACCTCCTTACTAACACTCACTCAAGGCTGAAATGCTAAGGGAAAAGAGAGCTTAGATAGCTGGAAATTATGTGCAGATTTTCACTCTCAAATGGCCTACGAATTTCTGCCCTTTCCCTTAGACAAAGACATGCAATTTGCTAGGTGTCAACTCCTCCTTATGCCACCCTCACTTTAGCATTTCCCATACATCCTTTGTCCCCCACTTCTCTTATTTTAATCCTTCAATTTCCAGAAATTCCCACTTAGAATTTCTGCCTCCACTAACACCCAATTAGCCATTATTCTATTCCTTAATCACCTCATTAGCCATCTTAATAATTCTGCACAAGCTTAATTAAAATAACCATTAGTTAATCTTTCCCTTTTTACAATTTAACCACTAAACTTATATTTATCTCTCAATTAAACCCTTGGCACAATTTTAATTAAATCCAATGTTACACATATAATACATTTTACACTACAATTATGTTAAATTCAACTAGGGGAAAATCCGGCCATTACAACTCTCCCCTCCTTAAAGAATTTCGTCCTCGAAATTCATACCTGTGTCAAACAATTGCGGATGTTGTTCTCGCATAGCCGCCTCTGGCTCCCAAGTCGCTTCTTCCACACCATGGTGTTGCCAAAGCACTTTCACCAATGGTATTTGTTTACTCCGAAGTTGTCTTACTTCTCTTGCCAAAATCTTCATTGGTTTCTCGTCATATGAAAAATCCGCTTGCACCTCTATCTCTTCAACTGGTAGCACATGAGATTCATCCGAGCGATACCTTCTTAACATAGATACATGAAATACATCATGTAATTTTGACAAAGCCGGAGGTAAAGCCAACCTATAAGCCACGGAACCAATCCTCTCTAGCACTTCATATGGTCCAATAAATCTTGGACTCAATTTTCCTTTCTTCCCAAATCTGAGTACTTTTCTCCAAGGTGATACTTTCAAGAACACCTTGTCGCCTACATCAAACTCGATGCTCCTCCTCTTCAAATCCGCATAAAATTTCTGTCTATCACTTGCTGCCTTCAACCTTTGCTGAATAATCTTAGCTTTCTCCTCTGTATCACGCACCACATCAGGCCCAACTATTTTATGCTCGCCCAATACCGACCAACAAATTGGTGTGCGACATTTTCTACCATACAAAGCTTCATAAGGTGCCATACCAATACTTGCTTGGTAGCTGTTATTGTAGGCAAATTCCATAAGTGGAATATACCTGTCCCAACTCTTTGGAAAATCTAATACACAAGCTCGCATCAAATCTTCTAACACTTGAATAACTCTCTCAGATTGTCCATCTGTTTGAGGGTGAAAAGCAGTACTGAATCTCAACTTCGTTCCCAATGCAGCTTGCACAGCTTTCCAAAACTTGGAAATGAACCTTGGATCCCTGTCTGATACAATTGATAAAGGCACTCCATGTAACCGAACAATTTCTCTTATATACAAATCTGCCAACCGATCCATAGGATAATCCATCCGAACCGGTATAAAATGAGCTGTCTTTGAGAATCTATCCACAATCACCCAAACTGAATCTTGTTGTTTCTGAGTTAAGGGTAACCCAGTAACAAAATCCATTGTGATATCATCCCATTTCCATTGTGGAATAGGAAGTGGATTTAACAATCCATGTGGAACTTGGTGCTCCGCCTTCACTTGTTGACATACTAAACATTTAGATACATACTCTGTCACATCCCTCTTCATGCCATGCCACCAATACAACTGTTTCAAATCTTGGTACATCTTATTTCCACCAGGATGCATTGTAAAAACTGTATTATGAGCCTCTTGCAATAACTTCTTTTTCAGTTCTTTATCATCCGCTACACATATTCGGTTCTTGTAACACAGCATCCCTTGATCATTAACCGAATAATCAGCCCATTCACTGCTACCAATTGATTGCAAAATCTGTTGGAGTTTCTGGTCCTCCCTTTGAGCAGCCAACAAATCATCAATAAGGATTGGTCTTGCTTTCAGTTGAGCTAACAAAGCTCCATCAGCAGCTAATCTCCAACTAACACTTTTCAACTGCAAAGCTGAAACTGACTTCCTACTCAACGCATCCGCTACTACATTGGCTTTTCCTGGATGATAATCCACTATACAATCATAGTCTTTGAACAGTTCAAGCCATCTTCGCTGTCTCAAATTCAATTCCTTCTGAGTGAGTAAATACTTCAAGCTCTTATGGTCAGTGAAAATTCTGCACTTCTCACCATACAAGTAGTGTCGCCAAATTTTTAAAGCAAACACTACTGCTGCCAATTCCAAATCATGGGTTGGATAATTTTGCTCGTGAGGTTTCAACTGTCTAGATGCATATGCCACTACCTTCCCATCTTGCATAAGCACACAACCCAAACCAACCCTTGAGGCATCACTATACAACACATACTCTTTACCAGAGATAGGCTGTGTAAGAACTGGAGCCCCTATTAACATTCTCTTTAACTGATCAAAGCTTGCTTGACATTTCTCTGACCACTCATACCTCACTCCCTTCCGTAACAACCTTGTCAACGGGGATGCTATTGCTGAAAATTCCTTTACAAATCTTCTATAATATCCAGCTAGCCCCAGAAAACTACGGATTTCTAGCATATTCCTTGGCGGTTTCCAATTCACAATGGCTTCTATCTTAGCAGGGTCCACTTTAATACCCTCAGCTGATATCACATGCCCCAAGAAAGACACTTCCTTCAACCAAAATTCACATTTGCTCAACTTAGCATACAATTGGTGCTCCCTCAAAATCTGAAGCACAATCCTCAGGTGCTGTTCGTGCTCCTTCTCATCCCTTGAATAAACCAGAATGTCATCAATGAATACCACTACAAACTGATCCAAATACTGTCTGAATACCCGATTCATCAAGTCCATAAATGCGGCAGGCGCATTGGTCAACCCGAATGGCATTACTAAGAATTCATAATGTCCATATCGAGTTCTAAATGCAGTCTTGGGGATATCATCCTTCTTCACTTGCAACTGATAATATCCAGATCGCAAATCTATTTTTGAGAACACTCCTGCTCCTCTTATCTGATCGAATAAATCCTCTATCCGAGGTAAAGGATATCGATTCTTTACTGTTACTTTGTTCAACTGTCGATAATCTATACACATCCTCATAGTACCGTCTTTCTTCTTCACGAATAAGACCGGTGCTCCCCATGGCGAAACACTAGGTCTTATAAAACCTCTATCAAGTAACTCTTGCAACTGCACTTTCAACTCTTTCAACTCAGTTGGTGCCATTCTATAAGGTGCTTTTGATACCGGTGATGATCCAGGTAGCACTTCAATAGCTAACTCAACTTCCCTCCGTGGCGGTACTCCACTCAACTCTTCAGGGAATACATCAGGAAATTCCCTAACAACTGGTATATCACGAATCTCCACATGATCTCTATTTGAATCTAAAACTAAAGCCAAATAAGCTTCACATCCTTTTCTCAAACATCGGTAAGCTTGCATCGCCGATACCACATCCACTAAAGAATTTGCACCCTCACCTCTAAAGATCACTTTACTCCCATCACCAATGCGAAGTTTCATAACCTTCCTCTTACAATCGACCACTGCAGCATATTTACTCAACCAGTCCATTCCCAAAATCAAATCAAACTCATCAAAGGGCAATTCTATCAAATCCACTGGAAATACACTATCCTGAAATCTCAACTCACAATTTATATACACTCTGTTCACATGCACACTATTACCCAAAGGACTAGATACACAAATATCATATGACAAACATTCAGCTCTAGGCATCTTATCAGCTATCTTTTTAGGGCACACATATGAATGAGTTGATCCAGGATCAATAAGAGCAAACATCTCAACATCATAAAGCAGAAAAGTACCTGCTATCACTTCGAGTGCATTTTGATCCTCCCGTGCTTTCATTGCATAAGCCCTATTTGTCTCCAAAGGTCGGTTCACTGTTGCTGAATCCTCTTGACCTCTAAACTGTCCTCCTCTACCACGGCCTCTTCCTCTTCCACGGTTAACTGAAGTCATATTGGAGCCACCTCTACTGCGAGCTTGCTGAGAACCCGCTGTCTCATATGCTTTTGGGCAATTGGCAAGGAAATGATCCGTGCTTCCACACTTGAAACAAGCACCAATAACTTTCCAGCATTCACCTCCATGCCTCTTTCCACAGTGGGGACACTCAGGCACTTCACTCTTTCCTCTAGCTGTCGGAGGGTATCCTTTCTTCTTTCCCCTTGTACCATAACCAGATTCAGCAGGTGGTGCCATTGAAGAATCTCTTGTCCTCTTGCTCCCACTAAAACCGCCTCTATTAGCCCCTCTCTTCTGTCTCCACTCCTTCTGAGTTGCCAAATTAATTTCAGCTCTCATAGCCGCTTGCACAATTCTGTAGTAACTCACATTCTGATCAGTAGTGAGGGAAATCAGCAAGGCTTTAATCTCCTCATTCAACCCTTCTTCGAATTGCTGACATCGAAATTCTTCTGTTAACACGTCCTCGGGTGCATACTTACTCAACCGACAAAATTCTGCCTCATACTCTGCCACTGACATGTTCCTCTGCCTAAAGCTCAAAAACTTCTTCCAATTCGCTTCCTTGTATGCCTTAGTGACAAACTTGTTCCTGAACTCTTTTTCAAAGTATTCCCAGTCTATTGGATCCGGCAGAGTCGGATTCCTTAGAACCAATTTCCACCAGTCATAGGCAGCGCCTTGAAGCATTGACTCCACACAATCAACCCACTGATCTTTAGGACATTTTATCTTGGTAAGAATTCTTTCCACTTTCTCTATCCAGTACTCCGCTTTCTCTGATTCATCCAATCTAGTTCCATAGAATTCCTCAATTCCATGCTTCTTCAAAGATTCAAAAGGAGCTCTAGGTACCACCATACGCTCCATCACTCTTGTCATGTCATGAGTCATCTTCATCATGGCTTCCATAGGTCCCATCTGTGCTTCAAACCCATCATTTCCTGGCCTGGACTGTCTAGACCCAGACCCTGTCATTTCAGCTTCACGGGGGTTCACACTATCAGCGGATTCATCATCAATATGCCTTCCAGGATCCATCTTTGCTACACAATTAAACAAGGACATCCGCATCAGGTCAACACACTATGTATATATGTCCTATCTACCCAATATTCCCAGAAAAGGCTAAACCTAACGCTCTGATACCACAACCTGTAGCGCCCAAATACCCCTTAGAAGAATACTGGGACGCCACTAGCACATACGTTTCACTTCAATAAATATGTACACTTTCATGCGGAAGCTAATTAAATTATTTATTATATCAACCTTTTAATCCATCAAGCATATTACTAATTTTCATTCATACTTTGAGAAAATGCATAGTTCCTAAATTATTACATGCCATATGTTCGTTAATATCCGTTTACAAAAATGAAGCCTGAACAGCTTCTAAAAACTTCTGTTTATCACAATTAAGATCTCACAACAAAACCCCATAACCTACATCAAAGCTTCCTAGTGTTGACCTCGATGATGATGCGGGGATATCCTTCGACACTTCTAACCTGAACCTGCACGGATTAAAGAAAACCCGTGCTAAGCGTTTTACGCTTAGTGGGGAACTCGTGCAAATATTTCACACAGCATAAATTTATCACATATAATACACAACACATCTTTGCATCTTATTCATAGCAATAAAGTTTTCACCTAACTCAACATGCTTCCATATTACCATCAAACAAACTCTGGTTTTTAGCAAACTCAAATCAGAATATAATTATCATCAATTTCATATAAAACCTCCCAATTACACATCAATATTCACATCTACACATGTTACACACATCCTCTTTTATTTCTGATTTATCTATTTAGCCTGCACTTCAATGTCATGGATAATGGGTATCACTTTAGTACCTCTAGGGTATTGTATCACTTTATCACTGGTAACACTTTATCACTAGTACCACAAGGGTACGTATCACTTTATCACTTGTACCACGAAGGTACTTATCACTTTTATTCACTTTCTGATTCCTGTGGAATCAATCACTTTAATCACTATGGCTGCAGCACTTGACCCTATAGGCATGCCTATCTATCCATTACTTGACCCGCAGGCTTTGTTATTTAACTCATATCAATTACACATTGTTTCAGAATTTCGATTATTTTCAGATATCACATTTATTTGGCACCTATATATATTAGTGCAAAAATACGTCATCATATTCATACACATTCCATGCTCATTTGCATATATGATCATTATTCACATGCCTAATTATAGCCATGTATCTTTCTGTCCATTCATCAATTTACAACATTTAATACATCAAGGCATGCATTTGATTTCAACTCACATATTGGACCACATTACAATTCCACAATTATAGTGTTACAACTATATCCTCTCTTACATGCATATTCACTCTTAATTCCAATCATGCTTATAATTTCATAATTGTGCATTTAACATATTACACAGGTATTTGAGATAAGAGAAACCTTTAGGGGAGAACAAATCATCAGTATCAAACTGATCACAAATTATTATTGAAAACTGGGCATTTATATGGGTGTATCACAAATCTGGCAGCTTTACACGGCGGTTAGACTTACCCTCACCGCCGTGTAAAGTGACAGAATTGGTTAGTGTCACCTTATTTACACTTCACACGGCGGTTAGACTTATCCTCACCGCCGTGTAAAGTGACAGAACTGGTTAGTGTCACTTTACTTACGCTTCACACGGCGGTTAGACTCATCCTCACCGCCGTGTAAAGTATCCAGGTTGCAACGCTGATGGGATTCTCACGATTCACAAGGCGGTGAGACACTTCCTGACCGCCGTGTGACTCCTGGGAATTCCAGAAATTATGTTGAATCTTTCCCCAAACAAACCCAGAATATAAACACTTCAAAATACACATTTTTAATGATGATTTGAACCCCAAACTTACCATCTTCTTACCTGAATTTGTTATCTCATTTACACGTACAAAATCATGCATCATACATTCACTCCATCATCATCAATTCACATGCAATTTATTGAACAACTTGTACAAACATCTTGTCATCATTTCAGCATGTAAATATACCACATTTCATCTTATTCTTACCTTAAATTTATCTTTCCTTATTACAAATTAACATGCATCCACATATTCATCAATTTCAGCAACCAAAATGCACATGCAACACACATTTAATTAGTTCCCAAACCTTGACTCCTTAGCTTCTATTAAGTTGGTTGATCACTTGCTTCACCAACTTTATCCTTGCCCTTTGCTTTTCTCCTTTCTTCAGCTAATAATACATGCATTAACCAGCATTATAATCCTTACAATAAACACTCTAAGAGTAGGTAGAAGAACAGAATTTGCATGCATGTTTATATGACCACATACCTCTTTAATCTTGCCCCCTTAACACATGCATGCAAACCTCCTTACTAACACTCACTCAAGGCTGAAATGCTAAGGGAAAAGAGAGCTTAGATAGCTGGAAATTATGTGCAGATTTTCACTCTCAAATGGCCTACGAATTTCTGCCCTTTCCCTTAGACAAAGACATGCAATTTGCTAGGTGTCAACTCCTCCTTATGCCACCCTCACTTTAGCATTTCCCATACATCCTTTGTCCCCCACTTCTCTTATTTTAATCCTTCAATTTCCAGAAATTCCCACTTAGAATTTCTGCCTCCACTAACACCCAATTAGCCATTATTCTATTCCTTAATCACCTCATTAGCCATCTTAATAATTCTGCACAAGCTTAATTAAAATAACCATTAGTTAATCTTTCCCTTTTTACAATTTAACCACTAAACTTATATTTATCTCTCAATTAAACCCTTGGCACAATTTTAATTAAATCCAATGTTACACATATAATACATTTTACACTACAATTATGTTAAATTCAACTAGGGGAAAATCCGGCCATTACAGGTTTAACAATGAATGAAATATATTATGTGGAATAGGTACTGTGGGTTGTAGTTGAATAAAAAGGGAGATTAATTTGACAACTTGATAGTTGAATGATAATTAAATGTGGGTAAAATACATGCATACAATATGTTAATTTTGTAAGATTATATTTATACTTGGTTCATATGTGTGAATAATGGTGATTATATTTATACGACACGTAATTATTGACACACGGCATGACCATTGGCATCCATGTTTCATCCCCCAATTGGGCCACGTGTGCGTCCACGTGGCATCCAGGTGACACATCACTTCCATAGGGCATGACCACTGTCTTCCACGTGGCGTTCTCATATTGGGCAATATGTCGATAATAACGCATCATTATTGACACGTATCTACATGCGTGTGGGCCACCACCCACGGCAGGCGCCCTACATATGGTGGCACGTGTATGCCATGCACCGCCTTCCCAATGGAATCCGGCATTCCGATTTCGATCGATAGGGGGTTTTTTGGGGTTTGTGATTCTAATGGTAAGGTTAAAAATTTCAAATCCCAAGTTCTAGTTTAAAGCTTTTGAACACTTATGTTCTTCCATATACACAAAATTGAAATGAAAATACATATACACATATATATTATCAATAAAAAAATTTTATTGTATTTCATGCAATTTAGATCTAATAATTTTACGTATAAAATTTTAGATCATTTATTGCCACAAGCCATAACACAAAAAATGACAGCTCTAATACCAATGAAGGTAAATAAATAATATAAGGGTAACATATAAAACATGGTACCTACCTCTTGTAACTCAGAAACTTTTGTAGAAGTGATTACAAAGATCCCCTTCATGTCACTGGCCCGGCTTTTAACCACTTGCGAGGTAGTAGCAGCTTTTCATGATCTAAATGCCCCTTAGAGATCTTTTGTTTAGAGTGTTTTAGTTTTCTTATGTGTAACTCCTGCTAAGTTACACGTGATTAAGCCCCGTCAATCTGACTTATCTATTTATAGAATCCTAAAACTAAAGCTCGATGTCTAGTAAATCTTAAACTCTTTCTAAGTTAGGATTAGATAATTCTTATCAGATTAAGATACTAAATCTTATCTAGATATGGAACTCTATCCATATTCAGAGTAATAGGCGTACCAAAACTCTATCAATATATATACACATATATATACACGTACATATATGTGTATATATACATATACATACATACATATGTATGTATGTATGTATGTATGTATGTATGTATGTACACAGATATAAGATTATTTAATTAAGTTTAAATAGAAGAAGTTAGTAGAAAGATGATGCTTTAGGTGTTGAAACATTTGTCATCCCCGAAAGCTTAGCATTGGGCAGCCTTAAGAATGTCTAGAGTAATGCGAATAAGTGGTCCTACATTGCTGGATGGTCCCATGATCGTACAGGTTCTATGTTACTGCTTATACTTCTAGTTAAATTTAATTAATATTGTATTACATGGAAAAACTATCTAAAATTTTATCTGTTATAGAATCGGGTTTGAGTTTTAATTCAAGTTTTGACTATAATAGTAATAATCCTCTAGATATGAATTCAATTGAAATAAATATTACTAAAATTGAAAATGATCTATTTGATTAAATTATACCTAAACAAGATATTAGGACCATTTATTCCATATGATTTTTTAAATTTTTGAAAGATTATTCTATTAAAATAATAGAACAAACTATTGCTGTTAATCAGGAAAATGAGACTATTCAATTATTTTTAGAAAAGGCAATAATTAGAAAAAATATAGATTTTTACATATTAGATCGGTTCAAATTGCAATTAAACTTTTATTTAGACTAGATCTAGACATTCCTATTTTAATGTGTTTAAGAGATGCTAGGCATTTTAATTTTTCTAACTCTTTACTTGCTATGGCTAAAACCAATTTAGCTAATGGTCCAGTATATTTTAATAAAAATATTTCTTGTCCTATTTATATTGAAGAAAAAGAAAGTGGTTGTTCTTTAAGCCATACTAGATAGCAAATGGAAGCTTTTTCTCAAATCAATCAATAATTATCATGACGAATTCTCAAATCGATAAAAAATTTCTAAAAAGGGATCTAAATACAGACTACAATATAGAAAAGAGAGAATGGTATAGATTTTCTCAAGAAAAGTTAAGAAGATTTAGAGATTTATGGTACAAAGATATGTAATCCAAAGAAATAAATATCCCCTTGTTTACATGGTTTGAAGTATATTGTCATAACAATAATGTTGATTATCCATTTCAAAAGAAAATTAATGTATTTTCTAAAATAACAAAATTATGGACTACACTAAAAAATAAATCTATAGTGTCTATTCATCCACCTTTAGAGAAAATAATAATAATAAAATATAATGACGAAACTTATATTGCAAAACCTTTTAGAGAAGTAAAATTTAAATAAATAAATACAGCACGTTATCTTACAAAATAAATTTTTTAATCAAATATTAGATACTATTACTAATCAATTAATTAGAGTTGAGTCTATTATCTAGTCTTCCAGCCCAATCAGTTTTTAGTCAACCCTCTTCCTTATTACCTTTATTTTCCTTTATAAGTGAACGTACTCTATTCAAATCCTTTTTATTCTCCTAAAGAACGACTATTAAGCTAAAAAAAAAAATAAAGACTCAATTTTAAAAATAATAGAAGAAAAGTTAGCACAATTAAATATTAAAGGAAAATAAATAACGATTATAAATGAAGATTCTGAATTTGAAACAGAACTTGAAGATCAGTTTACTATTAAAAAATACATTTTAACAATACTTATACTCCAAGACCTGATACTCGTAATTATTACCCTAGACCTACTCCACATGATACTCAGTACGAAGAAAGATCTAGTATAGTTAAGCAAAATAAGATGTTGAATCATTATATGAATGAAATATAAATGGTCTAGTGGAATATTAAATTATTAATTTACTAAAAGAAATGTCTATGGCAGCGAGTGTCTACTGTTTTAACAATCCCATCTCCGATTTTATTTGTCAATTAAAAGGGTGGTGGGACTACTATGTCTCAACTAGTGATATGTAACATATTTTAACAACAAAGAAAACTATAAAAAAATAGCAAATAATCATCAGATAGAATCTCAATAAGATGATATAATACCTATTTTAGTCGTTGCTATTATGAAAATTTTTGCAAGTGACCCACTTCAATACCAAGAAAGAAATTAAGAAATTTTACTAAATTTGACTTGTCCAAAACTGTAAGGTTTTAGGTAGTTTAAAGATTTATTTTTAACAAAAGTTCTAACAAGAACTAATTGTAATAATGCCAACTGGAAAGAAAGGTTTATTACAACCCTACCTAAATTATTAGCAAAAAGAGTAAAATTAAATTAAAAATAGAAAATAATGGTAGTTTACCTTATCAAGGTCTAACTTATAGATAGGTAATAAATTACTCACTCCATTGACGTTTAAGGTTATTTGCCAAAACCAATAATCTATTAAATAGGCTATGTAAATGACTAATTTATCCTTATTAATCTCCTCCTAAAACTCTATTTCCCACACTAACATTTCCTCTCTTCTTAATTATGTGACTTAATTATGTGTTTTCCATTAATGCTAAATCTTATCTCAATACATAAATCTGGCGCCATAGATAAATTTGTTTTACTACAAAAAAAAAAAAAAATCAACATTGTCCTAATAATTTGTTGAAATTCCTTTTCCTCAAAATTAGCTTCTTCCTATTTATCAACAAACTTGTTCAAATCAAACCCACAATCAGCTGGTAAATTTAAAGTAATATCAAGTGCAACCTTTGTCTTCTTCATCATGGAGTCTTCTCCTTCACATTCTTTTGTCTCCAAGCCATCCTTCATTTTTTTTTCTTTTGTTAGAGAAAATGTAACACTCTAATACATTACGTTCCAATAATTAACTATTCATTATATGCCGGTTAACCTAATTAATTAACCAGATTATTAAAATAGCCATTTAATTAAAACCAGTACATTTTTTAAAAAAAATTTCGGTGGTAACAATATTACAATTAATGAATAAACTTAATAATCCTATTTTAACTCATTATCAAATTTGTCGATTGACCTATAACTGTCTAAATTACTATTCATTTGGTAACTTTTCTTTTAACTTGTAAACACACACTTTACTTTACCAATTGTATTCACTTAATTTCTATCAATTATTAGGCATACCAAACACACAATCACAGACATTCAAACACAAACAATAAAATTACCATACACACATTAACTAGTGACAGTTATAACGGTCTATTACAATACAAAACCCAAAACTATAATATAAGTCATGTACATGCCAAAAGTCTTAACATACTTAAATATTCTAACTTCAACTCTCCAAATCAGCTTCCAAAATATGTGAGGTGTGCTATCGCTCCGCGCCTAAGGAGTACCTACACGCAGTCAAATAAAACTACGTGATGAGTATTAAATATGCCCAGTGGTGATTGCAATTACAGGTGTTTCCACTAACTAAAGCATCATGCATAATATATAATATAAATATAATAAAATAATCATAATTAAACATTATTTATTTATTTACCAATTATGCATGCAATATTACATTTAATTACCCTTAAATTACATAATTAAAGGCAATAACACAATTAATACACATAAAGAACCATATTTACCATTTTACCCTTAACTTATTGCAAAATTACATTTATGCCCTCAAACTTTTCCATAATGACGAAAATACCCTTAGTTCATTTTATTTCACAAAAATTTCAATTATGCCATTAGTTCATTTATATTAACTAATTAACCATTAATTAACATACAAATTACCATTATACCCTCCAATTATCAATTTCATGCCAAATTACATTTTGGTCCCTAAAAAGTACCCATTTTCATATTTATCCATTTAATTACATTTATGCACAAAATTACCATTTTGCCCTCAAACTTTATATATAATTCCATTTATGTCCTTTTTCCACATAAATATTATTTTAATCACATTTTAGCCATTTTAAACTCGTTTTTACCATTTTGCCCCTATAAAACACTGGCAGATTCTGTGAACAGGATAAACGAAACGTGAATCCCAAAAATTCACAAAAATACCAAAGGGATGCGCTGGGACCACCCCTTTCTTTAAATACAGTACATAAATTAAAAATCTTCAGATACAATGAAGTAGGACCATCATTGACCTACACTAAGTAAGACATTATGTTCCTATTGCTAGCCAACATATCCTGAACTAGACTTGACTACCAGAACATCACATTAGGCAACATTATTCCATTTTCCACATTTTTATAAGTTATCATACATACTTTTTATCGCATATCATCATGCTATCACATTCTTACACATGTAATTCACATCTATTTACCATCACATACTATAATTCTCATGTTATCATCATGGTACACATGTAAACACACATGTACATCATTCGGCCAACATGAAAACTTTTCACCATTAATTCTTTTCATCAACTTTAACATCTATTTATATCTTTTACATGTTGGATAACATAGCCATGCCATTGATTTCCTTTAAAACTCATCAAAATCATACCTTTACACATGATAACCATTCGGCCACATACATACATCATACATCACGACATTTTCATATGCTCTAACACATACCATTAGATAGATCACATGCCAAATACCATGTATACATTATAAACATGCCATAAACATAATCAAAACACATAGAAATCCGACGATGTACCATTTGGCCTACATAAGAATTCTTCATACGAAATTTCTTTTCTCATTTTAAGTATTCATATCATTATTATTAACATCCCTAAGCATGAATATCAAGTTATTTTCAGTTAAACATGCCTTAATTATATACATGGTTAACAAACATAACCTAAATAACATCTTAAACCATAGAAATAAGTGGAGTTTGCAATCACAAACCTTATATCCTCGCAATACACCTCTCAATACTCCTTTTTCTTACCTTTAGCTGGCTTGGATATTTCTTCACCTAGTTGACATAACCATGTCCAAATACAAAGATGAAGATTTCATCAAAACCAAGCTTTCTTTCAACAAAAAATTTCATAAACATCTTATTCACATCCTAAAGTACCCTTAGGAACCTTGAAACCAAATTAAAAACTCTTAAATCAATTACCTCAAAATCACACCTAAACTTTCAAGTCTAGGTTTTACCCACTTATACACCTTCAAATGGACTTTCAAGGCCACCAATGGAATTTAGAGGAGCTAAAATATGTTAGGGAGGCTTGAATATGGGGTGAGATGGAGAGATATTGGAAGAAAAATGGAGAAAAAGTGAGGAAGATGTATTCAGCAAAAAGGGAGGAGGAGTCAAAAACCAAGGGAGAATTCTATGTTTTTCCAGCAATTATGATGTATTTATATGGGTTCAATTGAACTGAACCAAGTCAAACCGGTTTGGTCTGATTTTCAATTTTCGGGTCATTTTTTACTATTTAAGGGTAGCTGAGTGTTTCTCAACACATTTTCACTCCCAATAAATTCCATCACTCTTAAAATACCAAAAATAGCCTCAACACAAAATTTTAGCTCAATCGGAACCCATTTGGGGCCCGGTTCATCTAAATCGGTCCGGTTCGATTCAGTTCGGTTCTGCCGTAAAATACAATTCTAATACTGCAAAAAATTTCTATAAATTATTTTGAACTTGTACACTTCCCACAGTAGACTTTTTTATCCACTCTAACCATTTTTAAAAATTCGGTCAAATTTAGGTTCAACCGAACCGAACCAGAGGCAAACTTCAAACTGACTTTCGGGGGCCTATTTGACCTCGATTTCGCACAAAATTATACCATTAGACTCCAGACAGTTCACAGATCATTTCTACGAAATAATATTTTTTTCAGCACACAGCTGCTATAGTCAGCTATACTGCTACCCAATAGGTCACCCATCTTAAAATTGCTATACCTCAAGTACGTTTAACCTTTAAACTCTACTGTATATAAGATACTAGAAATATCTTCTCATGCCATAAACAAGGCAATAGACTCTACAAAAAATACTGAATATTTCTAGACTATAAAACATGCCATTATGGAAAATCTAAATATCATCATCCTCTCAAGTAGTGTTCTGCAAAAACTCTTCATATTCTTACTTAAAGACTGTAATTCTTTGATTTTCTTGAATATAGTGATCATTTAAGATGCCTAAATTAATTAAGGGCAAATATGGGACAAACTAACCAAAAGTTTATCAAAAGCTTCAAACGTCATTTATAAAAACAAAATTTAGCAACTCTTAAACGTCAAACATATAAAAATGGACGGAGTATATTAATAATGAAGGATTAGATATTTACACAGATTTGAAATTATAAGCAAAATTAAAGAAAGATAGTATTGAAGGGAGAAAAGAATTGGGATATTTTTGTCAATAGTATGGTTATAAACAAATTAGTGCCCTATCTTCTTTTAAGAATAAAGGAAAATTAAGCAGAAAATATGTTCTTAAGAAATGATATTATAATCGAAAAAGAAATTATAAGTAAGAAAAACTAATAAAACATAAACAATATAAATCTAAAAACAAATTAATAAAAGCGATTTAGTAATTTGTTATAAGTGTGGAAAACATGGTCATTATTCAAGAGATTGTAGAGTTAAAAGATGAATTAATAATTTAGGCATATCAAAAGAATTAAAAGATAAAATAATGAAAATCATGATTAATAGTTCTTCAAGCAATGAAAGTGAAATTTTTTATTATTCTGAAAATGATTTGAATGTTACAAATGAGGACTCTAATGATAAAAGTGAATAAAAATATTGTGCTTATGTTGGCCCTTTAAGTAACGAAAAAGAATTCTTGTTGGATATTATAGAAAAGATACATGATCTAGAAGTAAAAAAAAAATAAAAAATTATTTATTAAGACTAAAAGATTTAATAGGAGCAAAAGTCATATCATTTTAAAGAAATATGTGATAGATTTTGATGGCAAATTATACGCATATAATTAAATGGAGGTAACATTAAATAAATGTACCTACCTCTTGTAGCGCAGAAAATAGTTGCGGAAGCGTCTACCAAGATCTCGTTTGTTTTGGTCACTGGTCTGGCTTTTACCCACTCGGGGTAAAAGCAGCTAGATCACAATCTAAATGCCCCTAAAATAAGACAGAAAACTGTGAGTGGGAACGAGCAGCCTTGCGGCATGTACGTTTTCTCGTTACCAAATTATGAGGACCTCACCTCTATTTATAGAGGTCCCAATGGTTAGAGACCTAACTCTAGTTTAACTCAGACTCTTTCTGAGATAATATTTGGTAATTTAATTTAGATTAAATAACTCAATTTAATCTGGATAAGAACTCAATCCTTTATAGAGTCATGGGCGTATCCCAACTCTATCATCTCCCACTCGCACATGACGGAACGCATTCCAGTCTTAATCTTCAGTTATACTGGCAAATAGATTGTGTGACCAGCATACCTTGAGAGCACTAATGCTATACACCTGTTAGGGATATATAGCGTCTCGGAAAACAAGATCATCTTCTTCACGTATGCCTAACCCTAGATTGCCTTCTCACATTCACTGTTTTAACTCATGATCTCATAAAACAATTTTCGTGTTCACTATTATATTTCTACTCATAGAAACTATAATAGACCGGCTAGTGAACCACGAAACCTTATGAAAGTGATCAGAAGGCTATCTTCCCCTCTTACTGTATGCCATCCATCATGATTCAACTCACTTTTCTAGTTAGATCCGCCAGGCCTAAATTTTTCCCGGACCTCTTGAAAACTAACTAAGCTAGCCACATTGAACCATACTTCAGGGATAAGTTAAGGGTTCTGAGGGTCGTAATATAAATAGGTTCTCACAATAGGGAAAGTTAAGATCAGTAATATTATTAAATTCCCATCCCTGTGGTCACATAAGCACACACGGTATAAAACATGTGTTATGGTGTTCTTTCCTTCCCTTGAAGGAGCGCATGTCTCACATTTTGATAATGTGTATATTAAACACCATACAGAAGCGTAAGGTTGCGATGCACCGAAGCACCCAACTTTAGTCCTGCTTACTTAAGGACTACTTCTGGCTTTTCAGACAGAACATGGTAGTTACATATAACTGACCATCGGATTTCATACAATCCTTATTTTGGATCTCAATCCAAAGCATACAACTTTAAGTATGTCTTTATCTCGCACCTTAACAAGACTCATTTTGTAATTTCTGCAAGACGGCACTTTTATTTTAAACAGGCTCTCGAGCATTCTCATATGTTCAAAAATCGCCTCATCTTAGTCTTTGCCAACTCATTGACAAAACTAAGGTAAACACCCTTGTGAGTGGGCTACTTCTCTGTCCGACATGCTCAATCTCATATCAATAACAGTAAATATTTACACAAACATTCACACTCATGTATTGCCAACAATGAACTTTAGTTATTATTCGCAAATAATAACGTTAAGGGATTATATAAAATATAATAGTACCAGTTTAAATTCTACGCAAACCTCGAGATCTAATGTGTCTCTCAAAACACATCTCTCGTCATAGGTTTACTCAATGGATCTGCGTGCGTAGAAACGTACTGTAAGTTCACATCTCTCCTTGTGCAATAATATCTCTCACGTATTAATACTTAATGTCGATACGCTTAGCTCAACTATAAGCTATCAACCACTGACTGTCACTAAAGACTGTCATTAATACCTCTAAGACAGTTACTCTTAAATGGCTCATAAATCATTTCAGCCAAACTGTCTCCTGTACTGCAATTGAGGAAGTGACAAATTCAACTTCCACTATTGATAGGGCTACACGGGTTTAATTCTTGTTACTCCTCGAGATGGCACTCTTGCCAAACAAGAATTTAAACCAGAGGTGGATGCCTTCTCATCCACATCTCATGCCCAATCAACGTCTCTGTATTCTCTCAATGCAGATCATTTTCTTAATAATAGAGAGAATAGGCTTCAGTATCTCTAAGGTATATAAGTATCCATTAAATTGCTTCCAATGTGCTTTGCCTGGGTTAGATTGATATCTATTTACCATGCCCACTGCATAACATATATCATGTCTTGTATACAACACTGCATACATAACACTACCCATGGCACTGTCATATATATTGAACGCTCCTCATACGTTCAATTTTTCTGACCTCATAGGACACACATCTTTGCTAAGAAACTGATTCTTGGCAATGGGGTAATCTATGATTTTGCAGTATTGCATATTAAATCGCTCAAGGTCTTTGTTGATATATTTCTCTCAAGAAATAGACAACAATCTTCTTGAATGATCTCTTGAAATCTTAACTTCAAGAATGTAATATGCACAACTCATATTCTTTGTCTCAAAGTTGGACGATAACCAATCTTTGATTTTATTTACGTACCATTTATCATTTTCAGCTTTAACTATGTCGTCTACATACAATGCCAAAATGATGAATTCATTTTCAGAGCTTTTACTATAAACACAATGATCTTCATCAATCATGTTGAACACATTCGACATGATTATATGATGAAGTCTCAAGCACTATTGTGTTGAAGACTGTTTAAGGCAATAGATTGAACACATCAATTAGCAAACCTTATGTTTGCTGCCTTTTCCGATGAAACGTGTAGATTGTTTCATCCATTTCTCCATTGAGAAAAGCAGTCTATTCATCCACTTGATGAAGCTCTACATTCAAACTCGCCACTGTGGCTAGAATGAACCTTATGGACGTAAATTTTACAACAGATGAGAAAGTCTACTCATAGTCAATCTCTTTCTATTGTATGAACCCCTTAGCGACTAGCCGAGCCTTATATCTTTCGATACCTCTTTCAGCCTTTCACTTTACTTTGAGAATACATTTATTCTCAATTTATGTCCTTCCAGTAGATCAACTAGTTCTCAAACATGGTTTGATCTCATGGATGCTAATTTTTCTTCTATTGCTTTAGTCCATTTTTTTTTCTTAGATGGGCATGAAAAAACATTTTGAATAGGTATTATGCTCTTTCTAGTCTTGTGGGATAACCAAAAGGGCTTCGTTCAGGCCTTCGATTTTAAATTGTCGGTATGAAACACTTATCCTTTTAGATTTTTGCAGTTCTGAATCTTGATGAACATGTCTCATATATTCATCGTGATTCATAATGCTCCCATTGGGACTATGTTCCATACTCCCACTAGAGTCAGGAATACCGTATTCTTTTCTCCCACTGGAATCAAGAATACTCCCATTCATATCAGGTCTCGAACATCCGGATCGTTTGGAGGATGAAGGTCTTAACCTTCTTCCTCTAACTCCCTCCCACTCGGATGGAGTGATCCTGATCGTTCCTCTACCTGAAATTAATATAAAGTGAAATCTCAATTCACTTCGCCCAACTTAGAAAATGCATTCTCTTTAGAATGTGACGTCTAGTGATTCAAATTTTATCATTATGCCATTTTCTTACTGACCCATGAAAATGTATCCTTTTGATACTTCAGAATATCTCACATAGATACTCTTCTGCCTCTTGGTCTTAAATTTACCAAATTGAGGTATCATGGACGTAAGCATTATAACCCAAAAGTTATAAATGGCTTAGGTTAACTTGTCGACCATTTCACAACTCATAAGTTGTGGTAATGACAGATTTGGAGGGGCATACAGTTCAGAACATATGTGGCAGTCAACAAAGCATCTCCCCAATAGGAGATAGGCAAATTTGCCTCTGCCATCATAGATCTAACCATATATATAGGAGAGTCTTATTTCTCCTTTCCTCAACACCGTTTTGTTGTGGATTTCAAGGAATGAACAACTGATATTCAATCCTTTTTCATCACATGAAACTTTAAGTTTATCTGTAAGATATTACTGACCTCTGTCAGTTCTTAAAGCTTTGATCTTTTTATCTAATTGATTCTCAGCTATACTCATATAAGTCGTGAAGCAACTCAATGCTTCTGACTTGTGAGAATTCAAATAGACATGACTATACCTAGTATAGTCATATATTAATGTGATAAAATAGTAGGCCCCATGCCTTACCCTCACATTCATTTCACCACATTCGTCAGAATGGACTAACTGCAATGGAAATTCGCTTTAGTTCTTTATTCGAATGATTTTTTAACTAGTTTTTCCTTTTAGGCAATGCTTACATGTAGGTAATTCAACCTTATTTAAATCGCCTACTAAACCTTCTTTGACTAACCGACTCATTCGGTTTTGTCCACTATGGTTTAATTTAGCATGCCATAATTTCAAATTGTCCTCATAACTATGTGAAGAGTAAGAATCAATTAAAGGAAAAATTAGTTTTACTTAAATAGTTATGGTCCACATCCATAACAATAAAATCATTCATGCATAAGTATACACTGTTATCCTCAAAAATAAATTGAAAACCAATTTCAATAAATCAAGAACAGAACCTAAATTTCATAACAAAGGTATCTCGATCCCTTATTATATAGTCCATTGGTTCTAAATCTATCACCCACAAAGGATGAAATTTAGAACTAGATACATAAATTCCACTCACTCTTGAGTCAGAATAGTGTATCTTTAAAGACACAATGCAGTCTCTTTGCATAGTATCCTTTTAGGCAATTGAAACATTTCACTCTTGAATTGTTTACCACCCATTTGCCTTTGGACCTTTTGTGATTCTATTCCTTTTGCTTTTCAGGCTCTCAAGCCTTTTTCTTACCTCTATTGTTGAAGCTTATTTTATTGTTCTAATGAGAACTCATTCTATTAGAATAGGACTGTGCCATATGCACTATGACATTGACCTTAATCATTGTCAGACAGTCCCTTCTAAGCTTCAAATGACAAGCGACATCCTCTAATGTCTTTTTGCTTATCTATGTGAGTTAGTTGCATCTACACATGCTACCAACTCTTGGGTAAAGAATGGATAATGGTTTGGACCTTACTGCTCATCAGTCACTTATGACTAAGTTCACTAAGCTCACTTTTCCTTTCCATCTCTATTAGATGTCTTCGCATCAAATAATCAGACTTTTCTGATATATATCAAATTTGATCGTCAATGATCGGAATTTATTCAGAGTCACATCTCTGAATTTCTCCTGCAAACCGATCCACAGATCTATTGCATTTTGATACTTGCGAAATTGCTTAGTGATGTGATACGACATAGGCATCTTGGTCCTGCTTATGCTGGGATATAGCGCCATCCTCAGGTTCAGCCATAACCGAACTTGAGGATTTAAGAGCCTCTTGCTCTTCAAGCACATACTAGATCTTTGTATTCCAGTTTTCATAATTATAACTTGGAAGCAGCATCCATTAGGATCCTCTGATCTCAAATGGATCAATATTGCACATTTTTAAAAGAGATAAGGCAACACATGCAATTTATTATGCACCTGAAATAATAACCTAATAAAGTTTTCTATTAGACTCAAATTCGAAAAGTATACTAAGAGTACCAATTACCTTCTAAGTTCTAATGTCCAACTTTATAGGTTAAGATTTCATGTATAATAAATCTGAATTATTGGATTATCAAGTTCTCAAACTTATGAGGGGATCTTTATTAAGCCTTTACTTAATAAGCATGCAATCATTTTACTCATAAAATATCGCAAAATAAACTCATTTATTATAAAGTTAAATGCCATCATGATAAGTAAATAAACACATTTATTTAACCAAAAATCTAATAATCCCAAAATAAGACATTCATGTCAAATATTAATAGGAAACATAAATCCTATTTAACAAAAATAAACGCTAACTCAAATTGACACTTATGTCAACTATTTTAGAAGACCAGATTTCATAAAATCTTTTTACTTATTAGGATTATATCTTTGACCGATTTAATCAATTCATCAAGTGACTCATTAGTCCATTGATGAAGTCATGGACAATGCATGCTCTGTCCATTTCTCAACACCATCACAGAATTTTAGTGTTACTTTTCAACACTTGCCCTTTTGGTAACTCGAACCAAAATTTTATTTTCATACTCAGACCACCAGTTCAAATGCACTCTTGCATTTGTTCTCACACATGTAATTTATGATGCACTGTTGCATCAATGTCATCAGCTCAAAACTTCCTTCGCATTTTCATGTTACTTATTGTTTGCACCCTTGCAATTCTTAAAATAACCTATGCGTTTCATAAGGAAGTACCAGTGCCCTTATTTAACTTTTCTGTAACATATTACAGGTAAAATTTATGCACTCATGTATAAATACACATAATTGAAACGCATTTCAATCAATAAATAAGGACAGCATCTCAAAAAAATTTTCAAAATACTTTCAAAAATTAATCGAATGCAGAAAACACATTTTCTACAATTTTTAATATTTTATTTTGAAATTAAACACATTTAAATTTCAAAAATTACAAAGTATATTTTCTGGTCATTAAAAATTTTTGAAAACATGACCAAAAAATCAGAAATAATTTGAAAAATAAATTTGACAAAAATCGGAGCTGAAATGGTGGTCGGAAGAGACCGCACGCGCCCACACGCGCCGACCAGAGGGAGATTGATGCGCCCACGCGCGGCCTCCCACTCGATCAGACACGTGTCACAACCACGGCTTGCCACGTGTCCGCATCCAGTCACGGCACGTGTCTTAATGCCATTGGTCCAGCTGGTGCCACGTGGCAGTGTCTCATTGGTCCACATGTCACGAATGACACGTCAGCATTGCCACGTGGAAGACCTCGGTCTGACACATGGCGAGCCCTGATTGGGCCACGTGTCATTGATGCCACGTCATCAATAACACATGGCATGACACGTGGCACCGCCTCATTGGTACACGTGTCTCTCCTTGGTCGGGCCACGTGTCAGCTGTATGACACGTGGCACGACCTCGGTCAGCCACGTGTCGTCCTCTAATTTGCCCGCGTGTCCGCCCCACGTTGTGCCACGTGGCATGGCCTCTGCCATCCACGTGGCGCTCGGCCGTTGGGCCATGTGTCAGCAGTGACGCAATACTGCTGACACGTGGCATACGCGTGTGGGCCACCGCCCACGCGCACGCGCCGAACGAGTTGGAGCGCGTGTGCTCCACGCGCCGCCTTGCCGACCGTTTCTGACTCTCCGGTTCCGGCCGGTGGGGGGTTTTCAGGGTCTGTGAATCCAATGGTGAGGTCAAAAATAAAAAATCCCGACTTCTAGTTAGCCGTTTAGAACACTCATGTTCGTCCCCTCAGGTTTCGGTGTACACATACACGAAATCGAGCCAAAATATACACGCATATATATTTTTCACACAAAAAACAAATTTTTGTTGTGTTATATGCATCCCAGATCTAATAATTTTACACATAAAATTTTAGATTTGTTTAGCCACATGCCAGGACGCAAAAACGATGGCTCTGATACTAATGATGGGAAATTATACGCATATAATTAAATGGAGGTAACATTAAATAAATGTACCTACCTCTTGTAGCGCAGAAACTAGTTGCGGAAGCGTCTACCAAGATCTCGTTTGTTTTGGTCACTGGTCTGGCTTTTACCCACTCGGGGTAAGAGCAGCTAGATCACAGTCTAAATGCCCTTGAAAATAAGACAGAAAACTGTGAGTGGGAACGAGCAGCCTTGCGGCATGTACGTTTTCTCGTTACCAAATTATGAGGACCTCACCTCTATTTATAGAGGTCCCAATGGCTAGAGACCTAACTCTAGTTTAACTCAGACTCTTTCTGAGATAATATTTGGTAATTTAATTTAGATTAAATAACTCAATTTAATCTGGATAGGAACTCAATCCTTTATAGAGTCATGGGTGTATCCCAACTCTATCAGATTTAATACTCAAAAAGAATCGTCTAGTCGAGATCTTCAAGAAGACGTTAGAATCCTAAGATGAGGAATAAATATTTTAAAAGGAAAAGTTCAAGTTTTAAGAGAAGAAAATTTTAAGACCTATTTAAGTAATTTTATTCATAATAAAAAAAGATAATGGAAAAGTAAAAGAGCAAGCTTCCTCTAACTTAGTCATTAGAGAATCAAATGATGAGTACATTAATAGTATTTCTCGAATTAATTATAAAAAAATGGTATGTAAAATTAGAGATAGTGCTTAATGGTGATTTTTATTTATCAACATTGGCTTTAATTGATAGTGGTACTGATCCAAATTATATCCAAGAAGGTCTAATACGGACTAAATATTTTGAAAATTCTCCAGGAAGATTTAGTACTGCCAACGATTCAAAGCTAATAGTTAATTATAAGTTACCTAAAGTGAAAAATTTGCAATAAGGGATATTGCTTTAAAGTCATCAAATTCTTGCAAAAATTTTAAATTCAAGAGTCATTCTCGGTACCCTTTTATTACTATACTCTATCATTTTCAGGTCTATGATAACAGGATATTAACTAAAATTCTTGATAAAAATATACATTTTGAATTACTTCTTCTATAATTTCAAGAGATATTGGTCAACTTAAGGAAAATAATATTCAAAAGATTAATTTAATAAAAAATAAACAAAAACAAATTAATTATTTGATTAATGAAATTTAAGGAAAAAATAGAAATTCAATTAAAGAACTTGGATATTAAACAAAAGATAAAATAAATTGAAAATACTTTTTCTAAAGAAATCTGTACTCTTTGTGCCAGATGCCTTTTAGAATAGAAAACAGCATAGTAAGCCTTCCTTGTATTAAACACTTTGATGAAAAGAAAATTCCTACTAAGTCTAAAGCTATTCGTATGTTAAAATAACTTGAAAAAACATGTAGAAATGAAATTCAAGACTTAAAAGATAAAGGATTAATTCGTGATTCTAAGTCTCCTTAATCGTGTTCTGCCTTTTATGTAACAATTGCAATAGAAATTAAAAGAAGAGCTCCCATCACTTAGTTATTAATTATAAACCTTCACTACAAGAAAAAGTATTAATACCGACGGATTTTTACCGACGGACTCGAAACCGTCGCTAAATGGCAGCGAAATATGTATTCCGTCGCTATTTAGCGACGGAATTAATTTCCGTCGCTATTTAATTCCATCGATAAAATAGCGACGGACAATAATGTCCATCGCGAAAAAGGGCGCCAAACCTTCCCTCCAGAAAATGCGACAGAAATTAGCGACGGATATATAAATCCGTCGTTTAAAAAAAAATAATTTACATTTAGCGACGGAATTTTATTCCGTCGCTATAATTGGCGACGGCGTTAGAAACCGTCGCTAGAGTTAGCGACGGATATCTAAGTCCGTCGCGAAAAAAAATAAATTTAAAAACTAAAATACTTTTAGCGAAGGAAGTACTATTCCGCCGCTAATTACCGACAGAATGCAATTTCCGTCACTATTTATAGCGACGAAAATTAATTCCGTCGGGAAATCTGAATTAAATCCAGATTTACCCCTTCCCCCCCCTCCCCGATCCTCTCTCTCTCCTCCCTCTCCCCTCACTCTGCCCTCCGGTGTCCGCTCCCCTGCCCTCTCGCCACCGACGACCGCCCCTCCCCTCCGATCGCCGGTCCCCTCCCCTCCTCCTCCTCCTCCTCCTCCTCTCTTCCCTCCCTTCTCTCTTTTTTCCCCGCTCCGTTCTTCCCTCTTCTTCCCTCCCTCCGTGCGCCTTCTCTTCTCCGCCGCCATCGACCGCCGCTGCTCCGGCGTTGGCTTCCTCTCCTCCTCCGCCTCGTCGTCCTCCCTCCTCCGCCTCCTCCTCCTCTCCTCTCCTCCGGCGTCAGGTACGCCGATCTGCCCCTATTCCCTTTTTTTTAATTATTATTATTATTATTATTATTATTAATTTTTTTAACTTAATTAGACACTGTTAACTATGAATTATTAACTATTGTTTAAAGAAAAAATTAATTTTTAATTAGTGTTCATTGTTGTTAGAATTAATTTAAATTAGTTATGTTAATTAAATATTTTGTTATTTTTAAAAAATACAATGAATTAATTAGTGTTAATTGTTGTTAGAATGTTAAATATTTGTTGAAATAGATGATTGTTAGTGTTATTAATATTAGTAGGATTATGGTTAATTAATAAAATGACAAATTTAATGTTGTTAGTATTATTATATATAAAATAATAAGATTAGCATTTTGTTTGAGAAATTTGTTTTTATTGTATATATATATTTATTCTTATTTGATAAAAAAAATATACATGTACATAAGAGATAATTATATTGTTATGAGAAAATATAGTTTTATTTTTATATATGTTATGCAAGATATTAAGGAAAAATGTAATACTTATTGAAAAAAAAATTAAATTAAGCATTTAAATTAAGCATTTAAATTTATTTAGAATATGAGCATCAAATAATAAAGTATCAGTAACTTTTTATCAAACACTTCATATTGTTAACTGCCGGTTATCAATAACAAAATACATGTGAAAATGAGATCAACATATGCAGTGCAGGTAGATCTTGTGATTTTCTACTAGTCGCCATTGCTATTCAGTTTCTTAATTTCAACTACCATTCCTACGTTTCAAGATCTAATATTTTTTATTTTTATTTTATATATGGTAAAGAATAGCATTAATTCGATCATCAGATCCACATGAATTTAACTACCAATAAAATGCCAGAAACCTCCTCTTATCACTTCCAACACCACCCACCTTAATCTGCTGTCCCGATACCTACCTAAGTATACTTTTGTTGGTTAGACTTAGATTGTCAAAATCCAACCCGCCTCTTATTCTTGAAAGAATTTAATTACTAAACACTTCAGCTAATTAAACTTTCCAATATCGTATGTGCTTTTTCATACGATAATCACAGGAACCATGTGTATATATATGGTTTCCACTCTTCTGGAACCACTCTACAATAATTTGATACAAAAATTAACAAAGTCATGATAGTTCAACCATATTCAATGCTTTTTTTTTATAAAGATATTCAATACATTGAAATTTATTATGATATACAATTTATATAGAAAATCAACATTTGACAAAATAAAAGTTGAATCAGATAAGTTTTAAATTTAATTTTGAAATAATAATAATAATAATAATAATAATAATAATAATAATAATAATAATAATAATAATAATAATAATAATAATAATAATAATAATAATAATAATTTCCCTTTCTTGAAATTGTGGATTCTGAAATATAATTAAAATAATAATTTGATTTATACTCATTTTTATTATGTGAACCAAACTCAATTTAATTGGATTAAATTAAGAAAATATTATTACTATAATTATTATTATTATCACTATTATAATATAGGTTATTGAGTATAATATTCTTGTAAAGTTATTTTTTTAATTAGTATTATTATCTAGGTTATTGACTGTAATATGATAAATTTGTATTTTTTTTTGTTTTTAGCATAATAATCCGTATAACTTTTGTTTAATTGACTAGCAATTGTCGTAATTAATCATGTATTTAATATAAAAGTAGTTATATTATGAGTTGCTAGCATTATTGTCTAATATATTAAGTTTTTTTTTTGAATTAGATTTTTATAATTCTATTTGAGATGTCTCCTTGTTCATGTAACAGTTTTGGAATTAATTATAAGTAACATAGATAGATCTTGGATGTATAGACAAAAAACAAGAGATGGTTACATTAATCCTAAATTTATGGAAGGGATTCAGTCGTTTATTGAATATGCCAGTTCTCAACCTGCATATATGGACGGGGCTAAAATAAGATGTCCATGCAAAAAGTGCCAACACCTTAGTTATCTGTCAGTCGATGAAGTGTATTTTCACCTGTTACGAAAGGGATTTGTGCAAAATTATTTTCAGTGGACACGACACGGAGAAACATCAATCTGTAGTACATCGAGTGGAAATATGGGTAACATGTGGACAACTGAGGGTGAATTTGAAAGAGAGGGGGAATTTGTAGCCGATGATGTAGGGGTGACTGATAATCCATACGTTTAAATGGTTTACGATGCAGCTGGCCATGATTTTAGGGAAAGTACACCAATGCTGGAAGAACCCAATGAAAATGCAACAAAATTTCATGATTTGCTAAATTCAGCAGATCAGGAGTTATGGCCAGGCTGCGATAACATGACTCAGTTATTGTCTGTAGCTCGGATATTGAATATAAAATCCGAAGGCCATATTTCGGATCGAAGTTTTGACCAAATTCTTGCTTGGTACAATGAATCATTGCCTCCTGACCATAAAATGGTTGATAATTTGTACAATGTGAAGAAACTGATCAGTGGTTTAGGTTTGCCTGTTGAGAAAATTGACTGTTGTCGGTTGGGATGTATGCTGTTTTGGAGGGATGACATCAATTTACAAGAGTACAAATTTTGCAGTCAACCTACATACAAATCTAAAAGTGGTGGTAATCAGCAGAAATTGGTACCTTGGAAACGTATGTATTTTTTTCCATTGACTCCCAGACTTCAAAGACTATATGCATCCGAAGTTACTGCACCTCACATGAGATGGCATGATGAGCACGAAAGTACAGGTGGAATAATGAGCCATCCATCCGACGCAGTTGCATGGAAACATTTCAATAACACCCATCTTGATTTTGCTGTTGAATCTCAAAATATTCGGCTGTATTTGAGCACTGACGGATTTCAACCTTTTGGTCAATCAGGGCAACAATATTCGTCATGGCCAATCATAATTACTCCATATAATTTGCCTCAATGGATGTGTATGAATGAGGCATATATGTTCTTGACAGTTATTATTCCAGGACCTAGAAATTCGAAGCACAGAATTAATGTATATTTGCAGCCGTTGATTTATGAGTTGCAACAGCTTTGGGATGTTGGTGTTGAAACATATGATGCATCACTTAAACAGAATTTCATGATGAAAGCGGCATTAATGTGGACGGTCAGTGACTTCCCTGCCTATGCTATGTTGTCGGGTTGGAGTACGGCTGGAAAACTAGCATGTCCTTACTGTGGCGACGATTCAGATGCGTTTTATCTTCAACATGGGTGCAAAACTTCTTGGTTTGACAACCACAGGAAATTCCTTCCACCTGATCACCCGTTCCGACGGAACAAGAACAAATTTCTTAAGAATAGAGTTATTCTTGCTAGTCCTCCAGTTATCAGAAGCAGTGAGCAAATTTTACAAGACATTGATGAGTTAGGTTTACTTAAGGTAACAGAAGTTGATGCTGATGAAGTTAATGGAAGAATCAATAAAAACTTTAGTTGGAGGAAAAGAAGCATTTTTTGGGATTTGCCGTATTGGAAGACTAATTTATTACGGCATAATTTAGATGTGATGCACATTGAAATTATTTTTTTTTTTTGATAATGTGTTCAACACCATTATGAATATAGAAGGGAAGACCAAGGACAATTCAAAATTACGAGTGGATTTAAAGTTGTTATGTAGAAGGCCTGAGTTAGATAAAGATTTCTTAATCGGAAAATATCCCAAAACATGCTACACTTTGGACAAAAAACAAAAGGAAGTCTTGTGTGATTGGTTAAAAGGACTAAAGTTTCCGGATGGTTACGTCTCCAATTTGGCAAGGTGCGTCGACATGAGAAAGTACAAATTATTCGGCATGAAAAGTCATGATTGTCACGTTTTTATGCAGAGGCTACTCCCAATAGCATTTCAAGAGTTATTGCTGACAAAAGTGTGGGAAGCTATAACAGAGCTAAGTATGTTCTTCAGAACATTAACGTCCTGCGAGATAAATGCGGCAGATATGGCAAGATTGGAAATAGAAATTCCAGTAATCCTATGCAAACTTGAAGCAATTTTTTCTCCAAGTTTTTTTGACTGTATGGAGCATCTCCCCGTGCATTTAGCACATGAGGCAAAACTCGCTGGTCCGGTTCAATATCGTTGGATGTATCCATTTGAGCGGTAACTATCTATGACCTTCAATTGCAATTATATTATACCTTTGTATGCTAATTAATGGCATTAAGATATATCATGTAGGTATTTGTTTCACTTGAAGAAAAATGTAAAAAATAAAGCTAGAGTTGAAGGTTCAATATGTAATGCTTATTTGGTCGAAGAAGCAAGTACTTTTTGTTCACATTATTTTGAGCCTCATATACACACGAGATAGCGGAAAGTACCATGTAATGATGATGGCGGGGCATCAAGTAATCAAGACGGAAACTTATCCATTTTTACATATCCTGGGCATTTACATGGCCGTTCAATAAGGAAAATTCTAATAGAGGATGAATTAATAGCGGCCCATAGTTATATTTTATTGAATTGTGAGGAAGTTCGTCCTTATGTGAGGTAAGTTTAATATATATGCTAAATTGTGATATATTGTTTTACTATGTCAAGAGTGTAATATATAAATTGATATTGGCATTTTAGATTATTTGAGGAATGGATACGGGAGCTAATGCCTGAGAAAATTGAAAGTGAGGTGAACAAGGAAGTCGAAAAGCACTTTCATGATTGGTTCAAGACATATGTAAGTTGTGATTTTCACCATATATGTCCATACATACATGAATATATGAAATATATGATTTAAATGATGTTAGCTTATTGAATATGTAGGCATCAACAAATGCAATTGACAACAAGTACATCACTCATCTTGCAAAAGGACCTTTGCGATATGTTAAATCATTTCCGGTGTATTTCGTGAATGGATATAAATTTCATACACAGAGTCATGGTCATAACAAAGAAACGGTAAACAGTGGGGTTTGCATTCAAGGAGAGTTGATGGATTATTATGGGCAAATTGTTGATATAATTGAAGTCGAGTATCCCGCGTTGCCGATAAAACATTGTGTATTATTCAAGTGCGAATGGTATGATCCAACTATTAACGTGGGAACAAAAATACATACCAGATACAATTTAGTTGAAGTCAACCAGCGTAGAAGATTGAGGAACTTTGAACCATTTGTGTTGGCAATGCAAGTGGGCCAGGTATATTATGTCTCTTATCCAAGCGTAAAGCGAGACAGATCGGAATGGTTTGTAGCGTGCAAAGTCAAACCAAGAGGCATTTATGAAAGAAAAGGCGCCGGACAAAGTGAACATTCTGAAAATAATGATGCATTTCAGGAGGAAGAACCGGAAGTTCATGAAATTAACAACTCTCTGAATTTTGAAGATAACGAACCATTGAACTATGCGGACAATGAATTTGTTGACATTGATGGTGAGGATGATGAAGAAACTTTGGTTGGTGATGGATCTGATGACGAGCCAGAATTTTCCTCTTACACATCGAAAAATGAGGATGATTTGAATTACGATTTACAGCTTAGTGACGATAGCGAATAATTTGTTTAACTACTTGCTTATCATGTGAGACCAATTAATATTGCACTGACTTGGATATTAATTTATTATGCTTATTACAATGTAATTATTTTCTATTATTTGACAATATGCATTTTCCTTATAATGGCAGGTTGAAAAATGTTTAAGCGAAAGAAGAGAATAGGGATTCCTCCGCGTCTCAGGTTGCATGATGGCGATGACAGTACTAGCAATAGAGGATCCCCATCGCATGGGCTCAATGCCAGCACTGAGGCTGCCGCATCACCGCCCATCCCAACTGTTGCACCATCTACCATTCCTTCCACTGATTCCACTCCTATGGCACACCCTGAATCTATGCCACCTCAGGGGTCAGGAACAGAACAAGCGGAAGAGCCTATGCCTGGCTCAATTGGAGATGATGGAAGAATATACATCAATATCACAGCTGAGGAGTAAGTAATTAATATTTCACTTCATTATGATTTCAATGACAGTTATTACTTGTACTAACATTATTCACATTGTTGTATCTTAGATTGAATCCTTCAGGAAAGTGCTCACGTATAATGACAACCTCTTTCAAAAACAGAATTGAATACGATGGGTTTGCCTGGAAGAATGTGTCGGAGGAAATAAAGAATTTTTATTTCGAAGAATTCAAGGTAAAACATTTATGATAAAGTTTGTTACATAACAAATTATATTTTACACTTGCTTACATTTTGTTTTTTGTTCTGTCTGTCTCATAAGAAAAAATGTTATTGGGACTCGGCATTTGACGATATCATGCCTTCTATGTGGGAGACTCGTGTGCGGGCATGTTACAGAGATTTAGTCTGCTTGTTAAGAAATGGTGGTGTCCGACCTCGCTACATGACCGAAGATGTATGGGCACATTGGAGACAGTATTGGACGACCCCTGAAGCCATTTCCATTTCAGAGCAGAATTCTAGTAACAGACGGGGAGGACCTGAGGGACTCAGTTCATGCTTGCATACTGGAGGATCGATGTCGCATCGGGAACATGCAGATAGACTTGTAAGTATTACAAAATATTACTTTTACCACTGTAATTAATGGTTAGGTTGTCTGAATTTTATTTCATTACCATAGAGGAGGATGGGAATGTTACTTGTGTGAGGAGTTTGTTTTGTTATTGAATGTTGGATTGTAGCATAGTCTCGAAATTTGAAGTTTTTTTTGTCTATGTATATAGGAGGTATGCTCCAAATATAGGGGAAACTCTGCCGAAATTTAAGTAAAAACTTGTACGAATAGTCAATAAATTATAGTTCATCTTTAATTCTTTTTATGTTTATAGGGAGCATCAATGGGTCGACCGGCTACCTATGCTGAGGTATTTTTACACACCCACACCAACAAGCATGATGGTCAAACGTTCGTCAATTCTCGATCAAGGGTTTTACATGTATGTCCAAGTTACTATATTTTACAAATTTTAAATATTACTTATTATTAATCGTTACTTATTGTAAAACATTTGTCCTACGACAGGAACAAGTTCAAGATGCAATTCAGCAACGCTCACAGACTTCTGATTATGTTGATGCGAATAAAATCTATTATGAAGTGTCTGGTGGTAGAGACCAGCGAGGACGGATATTTGGCTTAGGTTCTTTGGCCAAATCCTATTACTCGCATTCCTCAAGTTCAAGTACTGCCGCATCACATAGACGGTCTGAATCCAAGCGAGTCCATGAACTTGAGAATACTGTAAATGAGCTGAGATCTGAATTGCAACAGTCACAGACTCGATGGCAGCAATCTCTCGACTTCATATCTGAGCTGCGCAATGAGATGGCAAATTTGAAGGGTATGGTGTCATCGCAGCAGTCTGATCGTACTTCTCAGCCGCCGCCGCCGCCATCAGCTTAATTAGTTATGATTTTGTATTAGACATGGATATTATGTTATTACATAATTACTATAACTTTATAACTAGTACAATTATTAAATTCGACTATTATTGGATATTAAAATTTATATATCATCTTCATTTTCTCATTATTTTGCAATTAATTTTACAGGTTATAACTTGCATTATGAAAATATAATTGTGGAAAATTTGTTTAATTTCCCGACGGAATAGCGTATTCCGTCGGGAATTATTTCCCGACGGAAGTTAGATTTCCGTCGGAAAATAATTTCCGACGGAAGTTAGATTTCCGTCGGGAATTCCGTCGAGAAATAATTCCCGACGGAATATGCTATTCCGTCGGGAATTATTAACGACGAAAATTGAACTTCTGTCGGTAGTATTACCGACGGAAATACAACTTCCGTCGGTAATAATTCCCGACGGAATACACTATTCCGTCGGAAAGTTCCCGACGGAAGTCGAATTTCCATCGAGAAATGTTCTCGACGGAATTTTTCCGTCAGGAAACTTCCCTACCCCTTTATTGCCGACGGAAAAGATTCCATCGGCATTTGTATTTTCCCGACGGAAATTACACATTTTTCGTTGGTAATTTTTGTCGGGAAATGTGTGTTTTCTTGTAGTGCTTTAAATAAAGCTTTACAATGGATAAGGTATCCTATACCTTGTTAAGAGATTTACTAAATAAACTTTACAATGCAAAAATATTTTCTAAGTTCGATATGAAATTAGAATTCTGGCAAATTCAAATTAGTGAAGAAAAGAGATATAAATGGGGTTTAATGTATCTTTTGGATATTTTGAATGGAATGTTATGCCTTTTGGATTAAAAAATGCCCTATAAGAAGTTCAAAATATTATGAATGATATTCTAAAACCTATAAATGGATTTTATATATTATATATTGACCATGCATTAACATTCTTAAATTCTATTGATCAACATATTAGTTACTTAAAAAAGCTTTTAAATGTTATTCAACAAAGTTTGTTAATGGTATTCATTCAAACGGATTTGTGGCTTAAGAATAGGAGATGAGGTAGGCAAAGAAGATAAGGTTCTTGGTCTCGGTCCACTAATGGCAAATCTATTGGGTGATATTGGAAAAACCTAATTAGAATTCATTTTCTGATTAGAATTTGATTTTTTAATGATAATGAAGCTTGTGTCAAAACTTTCTTATTAGAATTAATTTTCCCTGTAAAAAGTTCATAAGAATGAAAATCCAGTAAGCTATTATTTTCTCTTATAATAAATTCAAGATCAAAATCAAAATTACTGAATAAAACTTGCCATAATGCAAAAATATGTTTTAGAATTTAGATTTTTGACATCTTTTTCTAAAACATGTTTTGCCGACAAACAATCAGTTATTAGTAAAAAAGTTTTTATGTATAAATCATTCAAATTTTGTAATGCACAAAACAATACTTAAAATTTCATTTTTAATAGTAGAATAATTCTTTTGAGTAGAGTTCCAACTTCCAAAATAGAATCGTACAAACTCTTCCTTACTATTTTCTTTTTTCTTTGCTTAAGAATCCTTCCATATCTTATATCACTAGCATCTGTTTAAACTATTAAGAATGTTTCAGGATGTAGAACACTAAGATAAAGAAGGTAATTAATCTTTTCTTTTATCTATCCAACTATTTTAGTATGCTTTTTTGTCCACGGTTTTGGGTTTTCCCCAAAGGATTTCATTTTTATAAAGAAAGATTCTCTAAGACTAGGAAATTCCATGAGATAATGCTTGTTGATTGTGGAGCTATTGAAATTGACCACAATTATGATAAACAAATCCATCCAAAATAAATTATAGTAAAGAAAAATCATTCAAGTTATAACTTTATCATAATGGCAATAGACACCAGATTGTTTGAAAACTTTAGCAGGATATCTTGCTCATGTAGTTTACAACTATTATGACTATCAGAAAGCTTGGTATAAGGCACTCTACTTAAGGAACTTTAATCATTCCTAGTTCTTCTATTTTTCTAATAAATTCTGAGGCAATTACCCTAATTGGTTTATAAAATGGTATGTTTAATTTGGACTTGTTGAAAATGCTCTTTCTCAACCAATCTTTCGAGGATTTAAAAAAACTTCAGGATTTTATTATTATTCTACAATTTTAAATATTCTCGTATGATTCTCAGCTATTTTGGGATTCCCTAGATTATAGCTTGGGCATATCATTTTTCATCAACGCAAGAAATTTATGTTCTTAGTCTCTATCGTGAATACAGAGTAAAATAGCGGGACTCATTCTCAATCAAAAAGGCTAATTCTCAAGCTGTTATAGCTTATATTTTACCATGATAACCACTTCTCAACTTTTTAATCGATATATAGATTTTTTTTGTCTAATAAATGTCAGGTTATAATAATGTTGTCTTCAGCCTCAACAGAAGCTAAACTCTCAGCTATTCTCAATAAAGTTAGTTTTGAGAAGAGTAATTCTATTGGTGATGAGGCATCATCATCTCCTCATCACTTTAAAGATTCTTAAGAGCCCTCTATAGATAAAAAAAAAAAGGTTTTTACTAATGAAAAATTCTTCGCAGGTACTTATTTGAATTCTATCGCCACAAAATAATAACAACTCAATAGTAAAATTCTCAATTATTTTGTCACTATTCATCAACAGTAAGATTCTCCACTATTTATCAACGGTAAGATTTTTCACTATTCATCAACAGTAAGATTCTCCATTATCTCAGCACTATTAATGAATAAAAAATATTCTTCATTATCTAGGTATTATTAATCTACAGAAAGATTCTCCTTCTTTGAAGCTAAAGTTGACACCATTCTCGATAACAATAATCAAAGACTTCTTTTCTCATCTATATAAGGAGTGGCATATGCTCATTCTATGTAGAACATTTTTTTTAGCATAGTCCTTTAAGTATTAGAGAAACTAAGAAAAAAACCCTTATAATTTCTACTTCCTTTTATAGAAAGTCATTAGATTTACAACTTTTATTCTCAGAAGCTTGTTCATGTATCCCATCAGCCATTACATGTAATTATTCTTCAGAAATCAATAAGATATCAGCTATTTAATTCTGAAATATGAGCCATTTCGTAAACAAATTTATAGAAATTCTTGCATCTTTGGAATTTACTAATAATCAAGAAATGTTTATTTTAAAAGCTGAATTATTATATTTACAAACATTATTATTAGCACAACATAAAGAATTTCATCATCAGTTTTGTGATTGTTAAAGATTATTATACAAAGCTTTCTTCAATTGATTTATTGTTAGCATTCTTATAATAAAACCATAATAAGATTTAATAACCAAGAAAACTAAAATAAAAATGGAAAATAATCAACAGATAGAATCTCAACAAGATGATTTATACATATTTTAGTCTTTGCTATCATAAAAAATTGATCCACGTAAATATAGAAAGAAATTCATAAATTTTACTAAATTTGACTTGTCCAGAACTGCAAGATTTTATATCATAGAAGGATTTATTTTCAACAAAATTTCTAATAAGATTTTACTATAGCAATGCCTATTGAATGGAAAAGCTTATCGCAGGTGTGACACACGCCGAACCCCATCGACCCTAGAGCCCCACTTTTAGGGTCCGAGAAAGGTTCATATTAAACTCAGGAAGATTGGTTGCTTCATAATGGAAAGGGGCATCCCAATTCCATTATTAACGATCAACCTACGAGGGCATCTATTTGGGCACCAAGAGGTAGGTATTATAGAGTTGCCACCCAATAAAATATTTAGAAAGCAATTCTAACCTCATGAAGCCTAAACTAGAGAAGTTTGGGACATCACTCTCACTTATACCTTGGTTAACATTTATATAAATGAGTTTTTAAGATTAATTTTCCATCTCATTTGTCATATGATTCATGCAGAAATAAAGCTGTAAATAAAATACAATTATCCTCAAAAATAAATAAAAGTCCATAAAATAGTAAATAAAAATACATAAATAAAATGGGGATTCATTTAGGTGGGAACATTGGTTCCGGTATGCATTTTCACAAAAGATGAAGAGTCCCTAAATACTTTTAAGAAAAACTGGGATGAGTGATCCCATTTTGATAAAAGCAAGAACTCTTTCTTTATGTGTTATTTGGGAAGGAAAATTAGGATATTGGTCCCATTTTATTAAGAAAGCACCATTTTTATTTGTACAAATCTTTTTGGTGAACTTTTAGCTTAACGTGCATAAAAAATACATTATTATTATAAATCCCAAAAAGAAAAGAAAGGCAAACTAAAGAGCAGTAAATAAATAAAGTACAAAAATAAATACTAATGTCCCATGCATGCTAGCTTCCGAATCTTCATTCGTGGCAAACGCTCGATATAAGGGATATTTTTAGGCTAAAAAGGACAAATGAGAGTAAATCATTAGTAAAGCCTGATATGAGTCTAAATAGCTCATATTTAATCTATGTTTTGGTGTTAAAATAATGTTTAAGTGTAGTTAATTATGTTAGAATTATGTATGTTTTATGTTTTTGTTTAAGTTTTGTGTGTGTAGGAGAAAATGGAGAAAATAGGAGAAAGGAGCAAAAATGAGCAAAGGAAGAGAACAATCTATCACGAGCGTGACAGGAAGTGCCAAGCAAAGAAGGAAAGAACAAAGGAAGAGAGGAAAACAAAGGAGAAGAAACAATATGTCGCGAGCGCGACAAGATGCGCAAATGAAGAGAGCCAAAGAGAAGAAGAAAGGAAACTAGCGTGCATTGTCACGAGCAAGTCCGCCCATCATGAGGTCGCAACCTGGCACAAAGATGAGCCAGTGCGAAAAAGGTGGAGCGAAGAAGAAGGCGTGCTCTGTTGGGAGCACGACAGACATCGTGATCGCGACAGAAAGGAACGTTGGGAATTTGTATTCAAATTTTGCCTTGAAGAATCATGTCTTTCCACCAAGTCTTGCAACCTTTTGAGGAGACACTTGAAAGGACATATCTTTTAGAACATTGTAAATATAACATTTAACTGTAATTTTAAGAGCAGTTGAATTTTTAATTAAGAATTTTCTGTAAGTTTGAGAGCACATTTCTTAAGTTAAAGTTTTTAAGTATGATTTTTATGTTTTGAAGAGAAGATTTCTTACAAAGAAGAAGATATCCTTTATGGAAGGGAAAAGGGTTGAGAGTTCTCCTTCTTCATTTCCTATCTTTTACTTCTTCTTTGTAATTATTGAATGATGCAAATTATGAACTTGAATATTTAATGTTATATTTTGTTATTCATGTCAATTTGATATTCTTGCTTGTAGAATTTTCTATTAGTATTTTATGCATGATCATTATAAGTAAGTGTTTAATTGAAAGATAAATTCTTACTGACATCTAATAGAAGTTCATCATTGAAGTATTATTTGAGAAATCATAATATTAGATGGTTGTTATAGGTTGTTTCTTATTCCTGAAATTTGCATGTATAACCCTCTAATTCATTGATGAAAATTGTGAGTTAGAATTACAAATGTATATTTTAGGCACTCTAGTTTATGTCGAGAGAGTAAATTGGAATCTTATTCAACTTGGCTTGCATGACAAGAATATACTTATAATCAAGAATAATCACTTCAAGTTCTGTTTATTATTATTTTCTCATCATTAATCATTTGTCTTCTCCGATAATCAATAATTAGGTTAGATAATATTAAACATAGTATTTCCACTTTTATTCATAAAATTTATGATCATTGTAAACAAGATTAAAATTGAGTAGTAATAGTGAGTAAAATTAATCACATTCCTTGTGGGATCGACATCTTTTGTACTATAACCGGTACACCGTATACTTGCGGAATTAGCACTTAGAAATAAGCTAACAAGTTTTTAGCGCCGTTGCCAGGGAATGATTGATTATTTATTGCCATTATGAATCTTGATTTATGATTTTGGATTACAATATTAAATTAGTTTTGTTTTGTGTTGTTTTTACAGGATTTGATAGTTCATGCCTAGTACAAGGAGTTCTCAAGAAGAGCTTGAACCTTTGAATCCTGAAATAGAGAGATTTTTGTCAAGTAACCGGAAATCCAACAAAAAGAAAAATAATAATAAGAGACTTATCATGGCTGAAGAGGAAAATCCACCAAGGTTGATGGATTTTGCTACACCCGCATTGAGGGGTGCTCAACAAGGTGTGGTAAGGCCTACGGTAAATGCTAACCAATTTGAAATTAAACCATCTCTTTTACAAATGATTCAAAATAGCATTCAGTTTTATGGTTTGGCAAATGAGGATCCTAATGCTCATTTTGCAAATTTCTTAGAGATTTGTGATACTTTTAAAATAAATGAAGTTTCGGCTGATGCAATTAAGCTTAGGCTTTTTCCTTTCACTTTGAAGGATAAAGCCAAGGCTTGGTTGAATTCACTTTCTAGAGGATCAATAACCACTTGGAACCAATTGGCCCAAGCATTTTTGTCCAAATACTTTCCTCTAGCCAAAACTGCAAAAATTATAAAAGATATCACAACTTTTGTGCAACATGACAATGAATCTTTGTATGAAGCTTAGGAGAGATTTAAAGAGTTGTAGAGAATGTGTCCTCACCATAACCTTCCAAGGGAGTTGCTTATGCAAACCTTCTATAATGGAGTGAACCCTACAACTAGAGGTACCATAGATGCTGCAGCTGGTGGCTCTCTTATGAGAAAAACAATAGAAGCTGCCTTTTAATTGTTAGAAGAGATGGCTATGAACAATTGTATGTGGCCCACCGAAAGAGTAAGAGAATCTAATTCTAATGCTAGGGGGGTATATGCCATAGATTCTGCGGTAGCTTTACAAGCCCAAATTGAGACTTTAACTCAAAAGGTTAGTAGCCTAGGAATGGGGGGTAGTTCACAAAAGGTATGCACCATTTGTGGCCAACAAGGTCATACAAGTGAGGTATGTAATTTGGGAATAGGTAGTTCGGAGGAACAAGTTAGCTTTATCCAAAGGCAAGGGCGTGGTAACCCATACTCAAATGCATATAACCCTAGTGGGAGAAACCATCCTAATTTTTCATGGTGGAATAATAGTAACCAAAATAGGGGTGTAGGATTTCAACCACCTCAAGATAGGTTTGGAACTTTAGAGGTTAAAATGGATAGGTTCTTAGAGATGATTAACCTAAAGTTTAGTTCACAAGAAGAGAACTAAAAGAGGCTAGAAACTAAGTTTGATCAAATCACTAAAAATCAAGCCTCATCCATCCATAACTTAGAAGTGCAAATAGGGCAAATTGCTAAGGCTTTACCTTCACGAATGCAAGGAAATCTACCAAGTAATACGGAAGAGAATCCAAGGGAACATCTTAAAGCCATTAAATTGAGGTTAGGTAAATCCTATAATAGTGAATTTGCTTCTACTAATGTGGATGAGAATGTGCAGGAAAAACAAAAGAATTTCCAGAAGGATGAACCTTCTGTCGTGAGCACGACACTTGTCGCGAGCGTGACAGAAGGGGTGCCCAATGCACAAACTCCACAAGTGTTCCAACCTCGTCCGCCTTTTCCACAACGCTTAAAACAACAACACCAAGATAAGCAATTCCAATCTTTTATTGATAAATTGAAACATTTGCACATCAATTTGAATTTTAATGAGGCCATCACACAAATTCCTAACTATGCAAAATTCCTTAAAGACTTAATTTCTAAGAAAAGAAGTTGGGAAGATATATCCACTATAGAGTTAATTGAGGCATGTAGTTCAATGATTTCAAATAATTTGCCTACTAAGCTTAAGGATAATGGTAGTTTTACTATTTCTTGCACTTTAGGGGATGTTGATTTTCCTAAATGTCTATGTGATTTGGGGGCAAGTATAAATCTTATGCCTTTGACTATTTTTAAGAAGTTAGAGTTCGACTATGTTAAACCTACTTCTATGGTTTTGCAATTGGCTGATCAATCTATTAAGAAACAATATGGCATAGTGGAAGATGTGCTTGTGAAAGTTGTTATTTAGACAGACAATATTTGAGGATGAAACTAAGTTAAACTATGCTAACAAATGACTAAATAATCTAACTCTAATTTAAAAGGAGAATTAATAATTATGATGAATGTTAGTAATTGGTTTTCGCTTAACTTCTCAACTACGTAATTTTCTAGGTTTTTATGCGAAAGAATGATAATTCACATGAGATGGTGATTTTTTCCCAAATTAATTAAAATCCAATGATCATGGTATTTTAACCCTAATCTCAATTTAATTCTTCCAATTGATCAAGTAAAAGAACTAAAATTAGAAAGCATTAAGTTCAATCGAAAAACCTTGATAAAATTCAAAAACCACAAGGACAAAAATAAGTTTGATCATTCATATTTTCAATCCAAGTTATGTTTCATTTGATCCATTAATTAATCCAATTGGTCAAGTAAATTAATTGATTAAGTTCATGTTGATTTGATCAATTTCAACAAGCATTAATCTCAATAAAAACATAATCTCAAACCATAAAATCAATCTCATGCATAAAACCCAAAATAAATTACATAATCTGAAAACTAAGATTCACCATAGCCCTAACTATGGAATTTAGTTCATAATAATAAAATTAAATCCCAAATCAAAACTAAAATCCATCAAGTTCATCATAACAGTAAAAGAAAAATAAAACAAAATAAAGAAAGGAGAAGAACAGAGGAAGAACACAATCAGAGATGGAACAGAGAAAGAAGAAAAATGGGATCTGAAGTTGGCTATAGCAAATCGCCTCTTCCTTCCTTTGTCTGCTACATCTTGTTTGCTTTTCCCACAATCAAAGTGTTTTTCCTCGTGTTTTTTTCCTCAAAAATAGGTTAAGAGATGTCCCCCTTAAATACTCTGACGTCCCCTCTTTTAATCCCTTCTTAAGAGTCCTCCTTAAATTAGAAATCTGTCAAATAAAGGAATTAAAAACACATCAGATTACTGATCAAAGCTGCGACCAAAGCTGGGTCTTGCTTTGGTCTCAGCTTTTGTCAGTTAATTTCTCTCTACCAAAGCTGATGCTTGCTTTGGTTACAGCTTTTGTCCCATCTTTGGTAAGGTTCTGCCCCTTCCGTTAATTTCTTCCTCAAAAATTGCTCTTGGCCAAAGCTGGACCTTGCTTTGGTTGTAAGTTTGGTCCTAGCTTTAGTCAGCTGCTGTCCCATTAAGCACAAATCATATTAAAAATTGATCTAAGTCACCCAAATCTAACACAAAAACACATAATTAACACATGAACATAATCATTCAAAATAAATGTAAAAACATAAGAAAAACCTACATTAAATCAATAAAATAACATTAAACTTAAACAAAAATATCCTAAACATACTATAAAAATATTATAAAATCACATACTAACAATTAACATGGTAGATGAATGTCAACCAAAAGCTGATAGACAAAGAAGACTTAATCCCAATATGAAAGAAGTGGTTAAAAAAGAAGTCATTAAATTATTAGATGCTTGGATTATCTATCCTATTTTGGATAGTTTTTGGGTAAGTCCTATTCATTATGTACCAGAGAAAGGGGGTATGACAGTAGTTAGAAATGAGATTGGGGAATTGATTCCTACTAGCACTACAAGAAATTTGACTTTTTGTGACAAATTTTTTAATGACGCATAAAATTTCGTCACTAATTATAACTTACAACGACGAATTTTTTAAAGTGTCACCATACTATTTATTACTGTGACGAAATTATCTTGCGCCATTTTATATTTTAATTATCGTCACTAAAAGATTAAATTTGTGACGAAAAAATATATTTCGTCATGGTTTGTTTAGGAGAGATAATTTCCCACCATTTTTTTGGAGGAAAAAAAAATTTAATGACAAAATAATAACTTATTGCAACGTATAAAATTATTACAAAATATTTATTTTTCGTGACGAATTATTTTTGTCATAATTAAATAAATTAGTGATAATAAAATCTTTTCGTCACAAATAACATATCGGTATAAAAAATATTATATTTATGACAAATAAATATATCACAAAAAATGAATATACTGTAACGAGATACAATTTCGTCACCTTTGATATGAAGGAAAAATTTTTAACCTTTCTCTTTTGGAGGGAAAAAATATAACGGAAAAATTTTCTATTTTCGATATATAAATTCGTCATGAAATAATTATTTTTTTGTGACATTAATTATTTTTGTCACAATTTAATGAATTAGTGACGATAAAATTATTTTGTCACAATAATGTTATTTATGATAAATAAATATGTTACAAAAAAAGGAATATATTATGATGAAATATAATTTTGTCACCAATACAATCAATTAATGATAATAATATTTTTTCGTAACAGTTGGTTGTAATGCTAATATATGACAAAAAAAATTATGTGATGCAGCGAAAGTATAATGAAAAATATATTTTATTCCAAATTCCAAGTCCCCTTTCAAAAGTAGGGTAAACAATAATTTATATTAAAAAATTAATAAAATTACGAAAATACACTATAAACTTTAAATTGAAAAACGAAAGGCTAAACGTTATTTTTAACGACCCAAATTGGTTGCTAAATAATAAGCTTTAAAATAATTGGGTTCTAAAATAGCAAAATTCGCTTGCAATTTTGGCAACGAAAACTAATTTTCATTGCTAAAATTGCAACCGAATTTTGTATCGTTTGCTAAATAATAAGTTTTAAAAGAATTAAATTTTAAAATAGCAACCGAATTTTTATTCGGTTGCAATTTAGCAACGGAAATTATTTGTCGTTGCTAAATTTGCAGCCAAATTTTATTTCGGTTGCTAAATAATAAGCCTTAAATGCCTTTTCTCTTCTTAAGGCTTACAATCTATAGATATACACGGGGACAGAAGGAGGCTTCTACAGACGGCAAAGCTAACCCAAAATCAAAAGCACACAGCAAAGCCTATGCACTCGCTTATCTCAATCTCCTTCAATAAACCCACAAATGGATCCCACAACAAAGCCTACCCACTCGCTTATCTCACTCGCCCTCTGCCTTGCTCTCCTCTCTCTGTCTGCCTCGCGCTCTCCCCCTCTCTCCCGGCGAATATCCAATCTAGGGTTAGGGTTTAGCATTAATTGTTAAAGGATGGGAGGAGGCAATGGAGCTACTGATGAGGTATCTGAATCGACAGTTGGTGGAGATGCCGTTACCATCAATATTAGATGTTCTAGCGGTGCGAAATTCTTGGTTGCTATTAGCTTATCTGCCATCGTCCAAGCTTCAAAGAAGAGCTTGCTGAGAAGTGCGATGTGCCCGCTGATCAGCAACGTCTGATTTACAAGGGTTGGATATTGAAGGACGATCAAACCCTACAAAGCTATGGTATATAATCTAAATCTATTTGTTTTTATTTTTTTAATTTTTACACGACTTTTGGACTATTTTGGATAAAATATTTGTGTTGTTTTATGGTTAAAGAGTATTGATTTTTTTTTTTGGCTGAAAGATGAGGACGAAAACTCCTGTAGATTTTAGCATGAAATTTGCTGTTATTATTATATTGGATAATTAGTTATATTGTATATGCGAATCTTATCATGATGATTGTAAGCACCGTGTCCCGGAGCAGTCCGGATCAGAGATTACCCTATGATGAAATCGGCATCCGAGCCTGTACAAACGGTTTGGATTCAGAGGCTTTAGTCCCATGCTCCACAAGAAACGGGACTTTTTACCATTCGTAGGTAGAAGGGGAGAAAACGAGGAGTTTTTAGATTCCAAAAAGGTATGTTTTCCTTGACGGACGGCCAGCTCGTCGGTCAGGGGCCGGCCCGTCGGTCGGCTGGCAGGACCGTCGGATGAATCCTTGTGTTAGAAGGATTCTTCCGACGCCCGTCGATCAAAATGGCAGGCCCGTCGGATGAATCCTTGTGTCAGAAGGATTCTTTCGACGCCCATCGGTCGAAATGGCAGGCCCGTCGGTTAGGTTGCAGGGCCGTCGGATGAATCCTTGTGTCAGTAGGATTCTTTCGACGCCCGTCGGTGAACAACAGACGCCCGTCGTCACCACTGGCCAATAAAAGCTTTGAATTTTCTCATAAAAGGGGTTGGAAAAATTTGCAAAAAATAGGGGAAACCCTGCCAAAATTCACGTGCATTTTCTCTCTCTTCCAACAAACACATTTCTAAAAAAATCCAACTAATTCAAGAATCAAATCTTTAAAAGAAAGAGGATCTAGTTGATTTTTCATGGGTTTTTGAAACTCAATTTTCGGTTTTCGAAACTCAATTTTCGTCGAACTGTTGAGGACACTCTATCTTCAACATTTGATCTTTTTGTTCGGACCTTCTCGTGGAGCGTGCGTGTAACACCCCCACCGCCGCCCCCGTTGGAAGGGCGCCGGCGGAAGCGCTAACCGAACGCTCACTCACAACATACATACAGAGATACATACACTGAGCGGAAGCGTTCACTATCAATAATAACAAAAGCAAAACATAAATCTCATATAAGCAAAATAAAGAGTTAAATACAATCCCAAAAGATTACATCATTTCTTTACAAAAAAATTACATAAGCCACTATACAAAATATTACATACAAAGAGAATTACAGGAGGAGATAACAAAAAAAATATAGACTCTACTCCTATGTGGCCGACCAGCAGATGCGCAACACAATCAATCTCCCAAAATCCTGTCACCTACATGGGACAAGAACCCGTGCTAAGCGATAACGCTTAGTGGGGAGGAAACAAAACACAATAGAACACTATACAAGATATTGAGCATAATATTCAGAATTCACTAAACATTAGAGGGAAGAAATATATACACAGCTCAAGAGTCACTATATGTATATCAGCACTGAAACAGAAAAAATGAAGCAATGATCATAATCAGAATCATGCAATAATTAGAACACTTCACTAATCACATACTAGACATTTAACACAATAGCCTGAATTCAATGGTGGAGGATATGGGAACATTACATGGGAGACCGAAGCCTCAAAATAGTTTTTATACCCGAAGGTAGCACGGGAGACCGGAGTCTCAAAACATTTTATCACTACACGGAAGATGACCATCTCGGAGGTCAACCGCTTCGCCCAAACGGGGCGGACACGGGCAGCTGCACTCACTTACCCTTCTTAAGCATGCTTAATTATCCAATACCTTGACACTCCAGGCTCAACAACACATTCACTAACACGACAATACCAAATCAAAGCAAGGTTCGACACATGACTCTAACATCAAATAAATTCATAACTAAGACACTAGTACAATGATATCACGAGTCATAAGCACAAACATATTTCATGCAATAGTGAGAAACCGTGCAAAGTGGAACAAAAGAAACACATTCAGAAAACAGGGCAAGCAGGAAGGGCCTCTGTCGCGATCACGACAGTGTTGTGCTCGCGATAGAGCACGAGGCACCTCCTCGTGAGCTCGCGCCAGAAGGCCTGCTCGCGACGAAACTCGCTAGGCAGATTCGCGCAACTGAGCTCTGTCGCGCTCGCGACAACGTCGCGGCGCAACAGAGACCAGCTCTTTCCTCCTCGTGCGCACGCTCAGCAGCACACTCGCGCGGAGGACTCGGCTACCGAGCTCTTTGTCGCGCTCGCGACAACGTCGCGGTCGCGACAGAGGGCACTCCAATAACAAGGGGCCAATTCCATATTCTGTCGCGATCGCAACAGTGTCGCGCTCGCGACAGAACCCAGAATTGCCCAGATCTGCACTTTTCCTACTCTTTTCACACACAATCCTTCATACACTCAGTCAACCATACACAAACACTTACCTCAAGCCTCTCGTACATCACCTCATAATTCTCAAGGCCACATAAATACATTTTACACAATAATCAAACATCAATTCATCATGGATTCACTCAAAACCTAACTCAAAATTCATTAACATAACATGTCCATATTCCAAAAACACATACTATCCTCACTATATCACTCACATTTTACTGTAAATCACTACTTAATTTAAACATGCATTCATCTAACAAAACACTCAAGGTTACAAGTGACATGCAATCACAAAATAGAATTGATCCAAGGAGAAATTAGGGGAAAAATGTAATCCATAAACACAGCTCCCAATCACAATCAAATTAAACTCCCAAACATATACACACACTAAAAAACGCAGCTCCCAAACCTGGAAATTGCAACTTCAAACCGAGCCCCTCACGAGTCCGCTTTCTCTTTTCCCTTACTCTTTCTTCTAGCTTCCGATTCTTGCACAAACCCAATCAAAACTCACTCAAATCAAACCCAAAATTCCACAATCGAAATCAGAAAAAGAAGGAGAAGAGAAGAACCGAAATAACCAGAGAACTCCAGACCACTTACCTTCAAAAACCCAGCTCAAAACTCAAGATTCCCACTCAAAGCTCAAAGAAAACACAAGAGAAAAGGAGATGAGAGCCAAAAATGGTATCAAGAGGGAGAGAGAGGACGGGAAAGAAGAAGAAAAGAGAGAGAGAGAGAGAGAGAGAGCTAACTTCCACGGGAAGCTAGGCAAAATTCTGCCCTTCCCTTCCCTCTCTCCTACTTTACCATTAATGCTCACCTACCCTTGCCACTTGTCACAATCCTAGAGAATCAAACCATCCACTTTGACTTATCCACTCTTGGCACCATACACTAAACACACACAAGCTTCTCTTACACAAATATCTCCAATGCACCAAACTTCACTCACACCATAATATTTCTTATAACCCACTTACATCCAAGGCACCATGCACAAAAACCATACAATAAAATCCCTTAACCCACTTACACCCTACCACTATACACTCCAAGCACACACTATAATTCCTTCTCTTCACTTAATTAATTAATTCCTTAATAACTAATTCCTTATTATCCAAATTTTCTCTTGCTCAAATTATGAAAATACCCTTACTTTACCGACTTACCGTGCAGATTCCGACCAGGCCCTTTTTGGGTTGTTACAATCACTCCCCCTTAAAGAAATTTTGTCCTCGAAATTTCCCCGCTAACCAATTATATCCAACAACCAAAAACTCAAAACGAATTAGCAAAGGCTAGAAACACAACTTATCGAAAGGTCCCGCTCGATTCGCTGCATCCTCTCCTAGCAAGGCGTATACTCGCGGGCGCGCATACAGTTCTTCGGTTTGCGGCTTCTGCACTGTCTCTGACGGCGCTTGAGAAGGTCGTCCACTGGCTCTTCCACTTTGATTCCCCCTCGCTCTCTGACCACTTGCTCTACTCTCGGGTTGACCCTGAAGCTCTCTTCGATCCAAACAATTAGCCACCATATGCTCTTGGCTTCCACATCTAAAGCACGCTCCAGAGATCCTTCTACACTCGCCCCAGTGGCACTTATGGCAATGCTCACACTCTGGGATCGCACTTCCTTTGCTAGAAGGTGGTGCTACACTCCCGACTTCCGAACGTACCGGAACCGAACTCTTCCCACCTTGGCCACTCGGAACTCCTCTCGACTTCTTACCACTTCCAACCCCACCATCCGGTGCTTTCCTCTTATTCTCAATTCTCTGCTTGATTTGCTCGGATTCCTCTAACTTCATTGCCGCTGCCACAAGCTGATAATACCCCACTGGTTGCAAGATTGTCATTGCCGACAAAGGATCTCTGATCACCTCAAGCAGTCCCTCTTGGAAATGCCTACTTCTAAACTCATCCGACAACAACGGCTCGGGCACATACTTACTCAACCGGCTAAATTCCTTATCATACTCACTCACAGTCATACCCCGCTGCTTCAGACTGATGAACTCTCTCCACTTGGCTTCCTGGTATGCCTTTGTCACATACTTCTGCTCAAATTCTTGCTTGAAGAATTTCCAAGTCAACTCGGCTGGTCGATGAGGATTTCGCATCACAAGTTCCCACCAATCGTACGCTGACCCTTGAAGCAACGACACTGAATAAAGCACCCTCTGATCTGCAGGACATCTAATCTCTTGCAAAATCCGGCCTACCCTCTTAAGCCAAAATTCGGCCACATCTAATTGTTCCATAGCAGTCCCATGGAAATCTTCTGCTCCTCTCTTTCTTAACAACTCAGTCGGAGCCTTAGGAGCAGTCAACCTCTCAACCAACTGGAGTAAACCTTGCACTAATACCGGGTTCTCATTACCAAAACCCTTACAAGGAATCTCTTCTTGCTGACGCTGCGGAGCAAGTTGCTCACCTCTCACTGCACTCGCACTACCAACCGTCTCGCCCACGTTCTCACTTGGATCAGACTCCATCTAGACACTACACAAGATAAGACACATCTGCATTAGGCCACGACATAAAACCAACTAACATGCAAAGACTCAACGCACAACAAATAAGGACAACCAGAACCGCCTAAACCGACGCTCTGATACCAAAACCTGTAACACCCCCACCGCCGCCTCCGTTGGAAGGGCGTCGGCGGAAGCGCTACCCGAACGCTCACTCACAACATACATACAGAGATACATACACTGAGCAGAAGCGTTCACTATCAATAATAACAAAGGCAAAACATAAATCTCATATAATCAAAATAAAGAGTTAGATACAATCCCAAAAGATTACATCATTTCTTTACAAAAAAATTACATAAGCCACTATACAAAATAATACATACAAAGAGAATTACAGGAGGAGATAACAAAAAAAATATAGACTCTACTCCTATGTGGCCGACCAGCAAATGCGCAACACGAGCAATGTCCCAAAATCCTGTCACCTACACAGGACAAGAACCCGTGCTAAGTGATAACGCTTAGTGGGGAGGAAACAAAACACAACATAACACTATACAAGATATTGAGCATAATATTCAGAATTCACTAAACATTAGAGGGCAGAAATATATACACAGCTCAAGAGTCACTATATGTATATCAGCACTGAAACAGAAAACATGAAGCAATGATCATAATCAGAATCATGCATTAATTAGAACACTTCACTAATCACATACTAGACACTTAACATAATAGCCTGAATTCAATGGTGGAGGATACGGGAACATTACACGGGAGGCTGAAGCCTCAAAATAGTTTTTATACCCGAAGGTAGCACGGGAGACCGGAGTCTCAAAACATTTTATCACTACACGAAAGATGACCATCTCGGAGGTCAACCGCTTCGCCCAAACGGGGCGGACACGGGCAGCTGCACTCACTAACCCTTCTTAAGCATGCTTAATTATCCAATACCTTAACACTCCAGGCTCGAAAACACATTCACTAACATGACAATACCAAATCAAAGCAAGGTTCGACACACGACTCTAACATCAAATAAATTCATAACTAAGACACTAGTACAATGATATCACGAGTCATAAGCACAAATATATTTCATACAATAGTGAGAAACCGTGCAAAGTGGAACAAAAGAAACACATTCAGAAAACAGGGCAAGCAAGAAGGGCCTCTGTCGCGATTGCGACAGTGCCGCTCTTGCGACAGAGCACGAGGCACCTCCTTGCGAGCTCGCGCCAGAAGGCCTGTTCGCGATGAAGCCCGCTAGGCAGATTCGCGCAACCGAACTCTGTCGCGCTCGCGATAGAGACTAGCTCTTTCCTCCTCGCGCGCACTCTCAGCAGCACGCTCGCGTGGAGGACACGGCTACCGAGCTCTCTGTGGCGCTAGCGACAACATCGCGGTCGCGACAGAGGGCTCTCCAATAACAAGGGGCCAATTCCATATTCTGTCGCGATCGCAACAGTGTCGCGCTCGCGACAGAACCTAGAATTGCCCAGATCTGCACTTTTCCTACTTTTTTCACACACAATCCTTCATACACTCAGTCAACCATACACAAACACTTATCTCAAGCCTCTCGTACATCACCGCATAATTCTCAAGGCCACATAAATACATTTTACACAATAATCAAACATCAATTCATCATGGATTCACTCAAAACCTAACTCAAAATTCATTAACATAACATGCCCATATTCCGAAAACACATACTATCCTCACTATATCACTCACATTTTACTATAAATCACTACTTAATTTAAACATGCATTCATCTAACAAAACACTCAAGGTTACAAGTGACATACAATCACAAAATAGAATTGATCCAAGGAGAAATTAAGGGAAAAACGTAATCGACAAACACAGCTCCCAATCACAATCAAATTAAACTCCCAATCACATACACACACTAAAAAACGCAGCTCCCAAACCTGAAAATTGCAGCTTCAAACCGAGCCCCTCACGAGTCAGCTTTCTCTTTTCCCATGCTCTTTCTTCTAGCTTCCGATTCTTGAACGAACCCAATCAAAACTCACTCAAATCAAACCCAAAATTCCACAATCGAAATCAAAAAAAGAAGGAGAAGAGAAGAACTGAAATAACCAGAGAACTCCAGACCACTTACCTTCAAAAACCCAGCTCAAAACTCAAGATTCTCACTCAAAGCTCAAAAAAAACACAAGAGAAAAGGAGATGAGAGCGGAAAATGGTATCAAGAGGGAGAGAGAGGACGAGAAAGAAGTAGAAAAGAGAGAGATAGAGAGCTAACTTCCACGGGAAGCTAGGCAAAATTCTGCCCCTCCCTTCCCTCTCTCCTACTTTACCATTAATGCTCACCTACCCTTGCCACTTGTCACAATCCTAGAGAATCAAACCATCCACTTTGACTTATCCACTCTTGGCACCATACACTAAACACACACAAGCTTCTCTTACACAAATATCTCCAATGCGCCAAACTTCACTCACACCATAATATTTCTTATAACCCACTTACATCCAAGGCACCATGCACAAAAACCATACAATAAAATCCCTTAACCCACTTACACCCTACCACTATACACTCCAAGCACACACTATAATTCCTTCTCTTCACTTAATTAATTAATTCCTTAATAACTAATTCCTTATTATCCAAATTTTCTCTTGCTCAAATTACGAAAATACCCTTACTTTACCGACTTACCGCGCAGATTCCGACCAGGCCCATTTTGGGTTGTTACAGTGCGGGAAGCCAGACAACAACAAGGAATCCAACCAGAAGGTTGTTCTGAGGGTAAATATTCTGGACCATTTTCTGTCTCCTTTTACCTTTATTTTCGATACTATCTTTGCTTTTGGTCCTTTTTTATTTATTTCTTGTTTCTATTCTTCTTGAATCTGTATAAAATTTGTCTTTTTGCTCTTTAAAAAGCTTATGTTTTTCTGGGACAGAGGTGACCGACGGGTCATCTGCTGTGACAAATACCCGTCGGTCACCTTTACGCATAGCCCGTCGGTCACCCTCACAGACGGCTCCCTTCGAGTGAGCGACGGGTTGTATAGGTCACCTCGACCGACGCCCGCCGGTCATTCAGCATAGCCCGTCGGTGGGTTCTGTCCCACCTTTTCAAATCTTTTTCTTTCCCCATTTTTGTTCATTCAAATTTTTATGTTTATTTATAGTTTTTCGTCTGTATTTTAACATCCTTTTGGCTTCTTTTTGTGAGAGTATGTTTCTGTTTCTTGGACTGGCTGGAGCCTGAGAGAGTTCTCCCGTATATGGAAAGTTCGCCCGGTTTAGTTCCCTATCTCCCTCTCTTTTGCATTTCATGTATTTATTTGTTGTTTCTCCTGTATATGACAAAATTGTTGTATCTCTCGCTAATGTAAAAATCTACCAAATATTTTATATTTAATAAACTGAATTCTTCATAAAATCAAGGACCCAATGTCCTATTTTTATCCAATAAAATCTTCACAATAGAAATATCCATTTTAATAATGATGCATGCGAGGACCAAAGTCCTCGAAATAAGCAATGCCCTGATTTGTGTATGTATTGCATATTTATAAAAGGGAGTTGTATTCCGCTCCTTGTGTTATTGTAATTTATCGCTTTCATTATTTACTCGTTCATTTACCGCTTTCCAAATGTGAATAAATGCGCTTTGATTCAATTGCATCGTGTGGAGAGAGAGTGAATTAATGGAAATTAAAATTTGATCATAAAATAATCAAGGTAGAAATAGATGAGAATTCCCAAATCCAGCTTTGGTCTTTGGGCTTAAAGAGCCGAGAGGTCTATCCGATCACTCATTGGAATTATGACCTCCAAGACACCTCTTGCATCACGAGACTTTGACATTAATCCTAGGCTCCTTAGGGCGAGAGGTTTACCCTCAAAGACCCCTTTGGTTGGCCCAAAATGGATACTAAGCGCAGTCTTAGGCTCTCCGAGGCGAGAGAAACTTTTCCAATGTTCTATTGGGTGGTGACTCCATGAAACCTCCTTGTTGCCCCAAATAGATGCACTCGCAATTCATTGCAAGTTGTCAACGGACCCGCAAATGCCCCGATCGCCCTCAAGCGAGAGGTCACACGGGCGGCCGCGGGGATCCGGCGCGCGTCACAGTGGCGACTCCACTGGGGACTTATGGTTCGAGACTTCGATTTGAAAATACCTCGCTTAACATTTATGATTAAAGTTTAATTCATAAATTCGCTTTCTTTTAAAATCGCATTACATCCCATTAGAGCCTTAGAATATACTAGATTGGTCCCTTCTTAGCCTCGGTGCATTCCTGAAGCACAACCCTACGTTCACTCAATGTGGGGAAGTGTTAAGGATAATCACCAGCCCAAGCTTCGTACCTAATGGTATATCAAATGATGACCCGATCGGTCATTATGCTCGTGATGAGCTAGACCTGTCAGCAGGGATCATGCTTGGGTAGCGCTAAAGTAATATCTCCCTGGTCTAAAGCCCATGTAATGGCCGTAGCAACTTTCCATAGGTGATATGAACCGTAATTCCATGCTTGCTGTATGGATCCTTATGTATTGGGTGAGTCCAGATGTCTTGCTTGGTAACTTAGCCAAAGGCTTTCATGCCCCGGTAGGGCCATGTCGAAATTTTTGGAATGTCTAAATACATGATGATCATTATCCATTCGCTTGTACATTAGCATAGGAGTGTCATGCTGCCGGTTTTTCATCGTGCACCATGCACGTCCATTGGGTCCCCCGCTGACCCTTGGGCTAATCTCGCCTAGGAAAGAGACCGCACGACCACGTGTGTGGGAGAAATAAGGGCGGAAGGACCTATCTGCTTGCTTGTGTTTTGTGGGTGTTGCATATCACGATCATGCATTGCATCTGCATTCCATGCATCACATCTAACGCCTTGTCCCTGCAGCCATCATAGATCTGCCTAGGTGGACTAGAATGCCTACCGGACGGTTGATCCGAGTTCCTGCATCTGAACTCTAGATAGAGAAGGGCTTCCAGGGATCTCAACGGAAGTTAGCTATACCGTATCTGAGATGGCAAACTCACCTAGGGGAAATGATGCCACCAGGGCCATGATTACAAAAGAAGTGGGCCGACGGTTTGAAGAGTTTGAGGGCAGAATGATGAACATGCTAACCGCTTTGGCACAACAGAATGCTCCGTAGAATCCACCACCTCCTCCTCCCATGAGACAAGATGAGCGAGAAGATGAAAGAGCTGAGAGACAAGAAGAGCCTATTCGGCCGCCACCAATAGAGCTGAGGTCAGTAGCTTCGGGAGGTCAGAGGAGAAGACCAGTGCCGAGGATAGATGATGACAGGGATGACGAAGATAACAAAATGAGTATTGCATCTGAGAGGGGGAAGGCACCCCAAACTGATGAGTTCATTCTGAAGAAGATGGAAGAGAGGTTTGAAGCCATGGCCCGTATGCTGAGTAGAGGTCAGGGGATAAACCCGGAGGACAAAGAGTTGGAGGGAGAAGACCCGATTCCTTACAATTTCAAGATGCCTGATGTGCTAAAATTTGACGGTACCTCTGACCTGACTGCCCATGTGAAGCAGTACTCTCTGGTCATGAAAGGGACCACTTTGTCTAAGAGACAGAAGGTGGAATACTTTTGTTTGAGTCTGACTGGCCCTGCCATCGACTGGTATCATAGCCTCGATCGTCGAACTAAGGAAGATTGGGATCTACTCACGGAGGAGTTCTTGAGGCAATATGATTGCAACACCAGGATGGAGGTGACTCTTAAGGACCTTGAATTGCTCCAGCAGAAGGCCGGGGAATCTTTTCACGACTATCTCACCCGCTGGTAGAACAGGGTAATAGATATGCGAAGAAAACCAGACACCCAAGACCAGATCCGCCTGTTTATAAAAAATGCAAACCCATATTTGAAGAATGGTCTGAAGATGATTGGGAGTCTCTAAAAGACATAGCCATTGAGGCGAAGGGAGAATTCTTGGCCCGGAAAGCTAGCGATGATAGTTTTGCAAAAAGGGCTAACACCGGTCAAGGAACCAGTAGGCCAACTGGTCCCAGCAGCAGCACCAGAAGATCTGTTGAGGTGTTCGGTACTGATGTCCAGCCCCCGAGGAAATTTTCGAACCTAGAGAGACCCTTATCTTGGGTTTTGAGGCGCTTGATGAAGGAGGAAAAGTTGCGACCTTTGGCTCCTAGGCCAACTAAAACGCAAGGGACGCCAGGTCACAAGGACAATAAATACTATGCATTTCATCAGCACACAGGCCATCTAATAGACAATTGTAAGGCGCTGAGACACTCTATTCAAGATCTGATTGATGACAAGCAGATTTTTGACCCTAAGAAGAGGGAATCCAAGAAGAAGCCTGGTTACAATGCCGTGCCGCCACCAGTTTTTATGATCGGATCCAGCTTGCCAGAGTGGTACGTACTACAAGACTTGCATGGGAGCAAGAGTATTGCTGTTGTTTGTTCTGAGGATAGAAGAGCAGTTGTAGTGACCATTGATTGTTGGTCGAGCAGTGAGAGCGGTGAAGAGGCCGAAGAGGAAGGAGAGACGAACTTAGATCTGTGGAGATCTGATGAGGATGAAGAAGAGGTAGGGGCTGTGATAAGAAGTGGGAGAGTGGTCCCTGAGATTACAAGGGTACCAGAACCAGTGCAGCCATCGACGAAAAAGGAGCCGAAGGAGAACCAGATTGTTAAGCAGTTGAAAAAGACCGCGGCTCAGATATCCATCTGGGATCTCTTAAGACAGTCCCCTTCTCACAGGCAGAAAGTAGTAGAGGCCTTGACTGAGTCTACTGTTGCCACTACAATTTCCCCACCAGAGCTTTTAGGTCTAGTTAAAGGAGGATCGGGGGAGAGATTGGTTTTTTTCGATGCCGACCTACCAGTTGAAGGCCGCGATCATAACCGACCCCTGTATATCAAAGCGCAGATTAACGGCAAGCACACTGCTTGCGTTATGGTAGATGATGGATCTTCTATCAATGTTTGCCCTCTGATAGCTCTTCAAGCTTTTGGATTGAGTGAGGATATGCTCAGTGAATTAGATTTGACGATTACAGCCTATGATAATTCAAGAAGACAAGCCTCAGGAACATTCAAGACCCTGGTTAAAACGGGACCCATTGAGGTAGAAGTAGAGTTTGTGGTTGTGCCCATTCCAGCTAATTTCTCAGCCCTGCTTGGGAGGCCTTGGTTTCATAGGCTAGGTGGAGTACCATCCATGCTGTATCAAATGATAAGGTCCCCACATGAAGGGGAGGTGGTAACTATTAAGGCAGCCAGGGAGAATCAGGTGTCGGCTCTTGAAATTGCTAATCAGCCATTTAGTGGCTTCCACGTGTCAATGATAGGAGAAGAGCACGGGCCAGTGGACAACCCAGCAGTGGTTAACATGATAAAAAAGATGCACTATCTCCCTGGGGCTGGTTTGGGTAGAAACTCTTAGGGGCTGCAGAATGCGATCACCACTCGAGGTCAGAAGAACCAGAAGGGTCTAGGGTATAGAGGCAGTTTTGGCAAGAAGAAGACAGCAGAAAAGATCCATCATATTTTAGAAAGCTTTGTGCCCGCATCCTCAGTATGCGCTTACACTGGTGAAGATGAGCCACAGTGGGTGAATGGGAGGATTGTCCCCGGATTTGAGATCTTCAACGATGTATTTGACTGGGATGTCGGAGTTATCAAGACTGTTGAGAGCTTTTGGGATGAAGAGGTCATGACTCAGTGCATTGCTTGGGACAGAGGTGAGCCCGAAGAGGTAGTCACAGAATAGATGTTAACAGCCAGGCTGAAAGGGAAAGAAAAGATGGTAGAGCCAGAATTGAAAATTGGGGATTTGAAGATTTCCTCAGACATGCCTGAAGGGCCTCTGCTGAATCAAGAAGCCGATGAGCAAGCTGCAGCAGCATCAACCTCTAGGGAGGCAGAAGAAGACTCTAGCTTAGATTGTCTTTTTATTCTAGAACTTTTTTATGATGTAAATGAGAATTATAATATTATTAATAAGGCAAATGATTTCTCGTACTTGTGCGATGTTTCCAATAATTTCAACATGCATGAACATGATCATATTCCATCAATTTTTGATATTGATTCCACTGATATAATGCCTTTTAATCTTGGAACCTCGGAAAATCCGAAAGAAATTCTAATAGCATAAAATATAACTCCTGATGAGAGAGAAAAATTTGAGAGAATAATAAGAAAATATGAAAAAATGCCAGGGATCAATCGGAACGTAGCGGAACATGCTATCCCGACTTATCCAGACTATAAGCCTGTAAAACAGAAGTTGAGAAGGCTCAGGCCAGAATGGGCAGACAAGGTCAAAGAGGAGATTCGGCAGTAGATTGAGGCCAAGTTCCTTGTTGAAGTGCAGTATCCTACATGGTTGGCGAACGTAGTCCCTGTAGCGAAGAAAAATGGGAAGGTCAGGGTATGTGTGGATTATCGAGATCTGAACAAGGCCTGCCCTAAAGATGATTTTCCACTACCCCACATTGATGTGTTGATAGACAGTGCCGCCAACTGTGCGATGTACAACTTTGGGGATGGTTATGTGGGCTACAATCATATCCTAAACAAGATAGCTGACCGGGTTAAGACCGCTTTCATCATAGAGTGGGGGACCTATGCCTACCGAGTTATGCCTTTTGGCCTGAAAAATGCAGGAGCCACATACCAGAGGATGGCGACCAAGATTCTAAGCGACCTGATCCACAAGGAGGTAGAAGTATATGTCGATGACATGATGGTCAAGTCAGCCACCCGAGAGGGCCATTTTGAAGCTCTAGAGAAGTTCTTCACCAGGATTGATAAGTACAGTTTGCGACTTAACCCCAAGAAGTGTATCTTCGGAGTAACTTCAGGGAAACTGTTGGGACACGTCGTCAGCCAGAGGGGAATAGAAATTGACCCAGACAAGGTGAGGGCCATCAGAGAGATGCCCATGCCACAAAAAGAGAAGGATGTATGGAGCTTCCTGGGCAACCTGCAGTATGTCAGCCGATTCATTGCCAAGCTCACTTTGATATGCGAGCCCGTTTTTAAGCTGCTAAGAAAGAATCAGCCTGTGGTCTGGAACAAAGACTGCCAGAAAGCCTTTGACAGCATCAGGGAATATCTGTTGAATCCGCCAGTGTTAAGGCCGCCGCAACCGGTCAAACCGCTTATCCTGTATCTGGCAGTGGAAGGCAGTTTTATGGGTGCCATGATGGCTCAGGAGGATGAATTTGGAGTGGAATTCGCAGTTTATTACCTCAGCAAGAAATTCCTGGCTTATGAGATAAAATATGCTGAGGTAGAGAAGATCTGCCTCGCAGTGATTTGGGCATCAAAGAAGCTGAGGCATTATTTCCATTCGTACAAAGTTCTGGCAGTGGCCAGGCAGAATCCATTGAGATATTTGCAAGAAGCGCCGTCTTTGCTTGGTAAGATGGGGAGGTGGTTGCTTTTGCTACAAGAGTTTGATGTGGAATACATCACTCGCAAAACTATTAAGGGGCGAGCCGTAGCCGAATTTCTTGCTGAGCATCCTATTCAAGGGGACACTCCCGAGTTCACCTTTCTTGATGAGAGCATAGTCACGATTTCTGTCCAAGGATGGCAGTTACACTTCGACGGGGCAGTGAATAACAAGGGGGCTGGAGTTGGAATTATTTTGACAACCCCAGATGATGAGAAACTCCCTCTAGCCAAGAAGTTGAGGTACAAAACAACCAACAATGAAGCCGAATATGAAGCATGCACTTTCGGGTTAGAAGCTTTAGCTGCTTTGGGGGCAAAAAACATAGAAGTCTTTGGTGACTCATCCTTGGTGATTAACTAGATCCGAGGTGAGTGGGCTGTAAAAGAAGAGCGGCTGGTACCCTATGTTGAATATTTGAAAGAGATATGTGGGCAGTTTGAAACCTGCACTTTCCACTTCGTGCCAAGAGATGAGAACCGTCTAGCTGATGTGTTGGCAACCCTAGTGTCGATATGGGATAATCCTGAAGGGGTAGCTATGAAGCCAGTGCTGATTTCGAGTTCCGAGAAGCCCAGCTTTGAGATCAAGCCAGTAATGGAAGTAGAAGTGGCGGATGGAAAACCATGGTACTTTGACATTATGAATTATTTGGAGAACGCTAGGTTTCCAGAGGAAGCTACCGAGAAAGACCAGAGAATGATCCGGAAGCTATCTACTCAGTTCATATCCTTGGAAGGAGTGTTGTACAAAAGACAGGGAGACGGGATTCAGCTCAAGTGCTTAAATGAAAAAGAAGCCCGCAAGGTAATGGAGGAGACCCATGCAGGCGTCTGTGGGGCTCACATGAACGGTTTAACTCTAGCAAAGAAGATCATGAGGCAAGGCTTCTATTGGCTTACGATGGACAATGACTGCTCAAAGTATGTCAAGCAATGCCAGTTATGCCAACAGTATACAGATTTGAGACATCTGCCAGTATCAGAGCTACACAACCTGACATCGCCTTGGCCTTTCACTGCTTGGGGGATAGATATCATTGGGGAGATTCGCCCTACGACATCTAATGGGCACAGATACATCATAGTTGCAATTGACTATTTTACCAAATGGGTAGAGGCAGAATCCTTCAGAAAGATTGACGCAAGGGATATGGCCAAGTTCATAGAGAGAAATATGATCTGCATATATGGCCTCCCTCACCACATAGTGTTTGACAACGGGGTGCAGTTCATGGGGGAAACTAAGAAGCTCCTTGAGAAATATGGTGTCAAGCACCATAGATCCTCTCCCTACGGACCACAAGCTAACGGGGTAGTAGAGGCTGCCAATAAGAATATGAAGAGGATCCTATCCAAGATGGTCCAAACTTACAAAGACTGGGTAGAGAAGCTACCTTCGCACTGTGGGGATACAGGATAACGGTGAGGACATCTACGGGCACTACACCATATTCTCTGGTATACGGGACGGAGGCAGTATTGCCAGTTGAGATAGAGCTCCGATCATTGAGGATAATTATGGAAGCCCAAATTTCGAAGGCTGAATGGGCACGACAGAGACTACAGCACTTAAACTTACTGGATGAGAGTAGGCTGAAGGCTTATTATCACAATCAGATCTACCAGAAGAGGTTGGCCAGGACATTTGGTAAGAAGGTGAGAAAGCATCCGCTGAAGGAAGGGGACTTAGTGTTCAAGCTGATGAGACCAGGTATACGGGATATCAGAGGAAAATTCAGACCAACTTGGGAGGGGCCGTATATCCTTAAAAAGCTGTTGTCCAAAGGAGTTGCAATCTTGTCGGATAGCGATGGAAATGAATTCAAAGAACCGATCAATGTCGACAGACTCAAAAGGTTCCATGGCTAAAGACCAAAAATAAAAAGAAGAGAATAAAATGCCCTGCAGGTTGAAAACCGAAAAAAGGCGGCCATGCTAAAATTGGGCGCCTCGACAGGGTAAAAATCAAAAAAAGGCATCCTGTGCAAAAATAAGAGGCACGAGAGAAAATGTCCAATCGTGAAAACCCGAGAAGGCCGATTGGTAACAGGAGTTGATGCTGTTAAAATTTGGTTTCATGTATTAATAGGGCGTACACGGTCGAATTAATGTCAAAACTGATCATGTATGCTGAAATTACATGGAAATGTACACAATTTCGTGAAATAGAACAAACATTATTCTTTTCATTTTCGTCATTTTCTAGTTCTGCATTAAAAAGAAATGTAACACCAAAAGAAATACATTTGTAAGCTAAGCTAAGTCCTGCCACTGCTCTCGCCAACCAGATGCTTGAGCCCTCGTGTCCTATTATCAGATGCTGGACTAAGGACCCATTTCTTGTATTCGCTAGTTAAAGCCACAGAATGATCGCCGAACCTCGGAATGATAGTCTTCACTGGTAGTTTGCTCCACAGCTCATGATACCTAGAGGCAAAGGCAGCTGAAAGAGCTCCTCCCCGAAAGGATAAGGGAACCCTCACCACATCCTGGGTCATCCCAAGCTGACGTGCACATCGAGAAATGATGTAGAAAGTGGCTTGACGGAACCCGCAGAGGGAAACACACCCCGATGGCCCATCAATGACCACATGAGACAGTGGGAGCCAGGCAGACGTAAAACTGATATCGTCATCTGACAATTCACCAAATCTGGTAATGCCTTCACCAGCAGTGGCACACTCATACAGCCGTCGATGCGAAAGAAAATGACTCGGCGAGTACTGTTGGATGACCCGAGGAGGTGGCTCAGACAGCATCCTCAGTTTCTCTTACAGCCAGATCTATAAAAACAAAAAAAAAGCCCGCTGGAGTAAGTAGGGTTTACTTCAGGCAAAAGTAAGGCAAAGGGTTGTGCGAAAATCCGAAAGGACGCACCTCCCGCTAAGAAAAACTAGTGTGAAAATCCACAAGGGACGCACTACCTTTAAAATAATGACGTACCTGGAGCAATAAGGGGCTGCCGGTAAAAGTAGTGGTGGATCCAGAGCTCACAGAGTCCAAACCCAGGATAGTTTCAGCTAAAATAAGTGGGAAGGGTGATGATCCCCGATGAAAGTCGCTCAGAACCCCGAACAGGCGAGGGTCGCCTGTCAACCCCCCTGGAACCACAGTGAGAAAGTTCGTCATGCAAAGAAGAAATATGATGCTTACCCGGTAAGTGGGGACATCAGTGAACCGATCTAGAGCCTCGATCAGTGGCTCCAAACTAAAGGAAGAGCCCGGAGAAACTAGCCGAATGGCCTCAGAAGGGGGTATGCCGAGAGCCATAGCTATATCTCGAGTCTGGAGTAGACCGCAACGGGGAACGCAGGGCAGAACGTTAGGGGGATACCAGGCTCCAAGAATGGCAGCTAACTCCTCAGGCAGGGGGCACAACTCCTGATAGGTGAACCGGAAGACGTGAAACCAGGGGTTCCAGAAGTGAGTCGCTGCCAGAAGAAGGTTCTGGTCAACTTTGACCCGGCGCAAATATTTCAGCCCAGACAGAGAGGAAAGGGCGCATTTTTCGCAAGTGTGCTTGTCATCTAGGATGCAGTGCATTCTTTGGAGAAGGGGGGAAGACATTTTGAGAAGAATGAAGGGCTCAAGATGTTGGGAAAATGAAGAGGCACAAAAAAGCAAAATTTTTGGAGGAATTTATAAAGAAGCACCACCGACGACCTACCCGTCTCTGACAAGGGACGGCCTGCCCGTCGGTAAAAATCTACCTGGCAGATGCATACGTCAGCATAGCATTAATCACGAGCATTAAATTCGCATTAATTGGGGAATGGGGAACGACAGACGGGCAGCCCGTCCGTCGCTCCTAGCGACGCCCAGCCCGTCGGTCACGAAACTCTATATAAGGGCGAGTGACAGACAGGCCAGCAGCTGCTGTCATTTTCACTTTTCCTCTCAAAAAAGTTTTTTTTTCCATTTTTTCTGCATTTTCAAGCATTTCTTCTCCTCTTTCTTGCAATTTCTTTATCTTTTCGCGTTCTCCACTCACCGGACGCTCGGATACTCATTTTTCTTCAGTTTTTCTACACTTTTCGCGACTACAAGTAAGTAAAATAACTACTTTACTCTTTAATTTAATTTATTTCTTCTTTTAGCCTTAAAAATTAGTTAGGATGCTTTAGTTGCTTTAAATATCTAGAGAGAATGCTGCCCGTTTTTTTTAGTTATTTTTAGTAGAATCAATCTAAGCCTTTGCATGATCACATAGAAATAGGACTTTTCTATACCTTTGTCGCCTTAGAAATAGGCTTTCTAGTGCATATGTGTGTTGTTGAGGCCTGAGGCCATTCTTTTGTGCAGGATTGGGGGCACACCCTTGCCAGGGTGCGGCCCATGTTTTATATATATATATATATTGTGGTTGGGGCCTGAGGCCTGTTTTGATGCCTTTTTTTTATGCAGGAGGTTAGGCACACCCTTGCTGGGGTGCTGCCCAAATTTTCATTTTTTTTGAATTTTTATTCTAAAATTGATTATTTTTGTGTATAATGCATATCTTGGGGTCTAAAAAGCCCATTTTCGTTCTCTTTCAGAATATCTTTTCTACGCCAATTGCAGGTTTTTCTGCTTTTGATATGTATGAAGCATGCTGGGCAACATCCCTTGATGGGATGTTGCCCATTTTTTTTATCTGTTTTCTTTCACCTCGAAAACGAGCCTAATAACGCCCGTTTCGTCAAATTTTCGTTATCTAACATTTCTTTTGCAGGATGCCTCCTAGACGCAGAGCACCACAGGTCCAGCCCGAGGTCAAGGTTCCGAGTTGGATGGACGGCGAGTCAGCCAAGAGATATAGGGCGCTGGCTCAGGTGGAGATCCGGGCTAGCTGCTTTGTGTCTCGGCCGTTCCTAGAGGCCCTAGGGATGGCCCCGGAGGTCGACGTGCTTATAGAGGGCACCGGATGGACAGAGTTCCTTGAGCCTACTTTCCAGACCTTCCCTGAGGCTACCCGATAGGTGCTAGCCACCCTGCGCTTCGGCGATTTTCAGAGATCAGATATAGAGCCAGGGGTGGTACAGTTCTGGTTCGACGGCCAGCATTTCAGCATCACCAGCAGAGGTTCGCGGAGGCCATAGGGCTTCCCAGAGAGGAGGGGGTCAAGATCCCATGGCGAGCAGTGAGACGCGCCCACTGGGCAGCCATTGCCTTACCAGGAGTGCTGTATAACCACGATACAGCGAAGAGCACTGTACTGGTGTCTCGGGCACTCCGGTACCTGCACAGAGTGGTATCCAGCTCGTACCTCGGTCGAGCTGGTAATCCAAGGTCGCTTAACGCAGCCGAGATCTGGAGCCTCTAGGCCATGGTGGCAGGCCAGCGCCTCAATGTTAGCCATGAGATCTTGGCTAACCTGATCAGGGTTGGCAGAGGAGTGACGCCCATGGTGATAGTAGGGGGAGTCATCACTCGTTTGCTTTTGGGATTAGGAGTCACCCCGGGTAGGCTGCGAGCACCCCTGGATGAGGGGATATATGTGGATGCCTCTACAGCAGTATAGATGGGGATGATTTCACAGTTGTCAGGGCAGGCAGAGGCCTTCAGGTTGCTATCTATCCACGAGACCAGGCTGGTCTTCTCCCTTCCACCCTTGGGTCCAGACTCGGAGCAGCCAGAGCAGCAGCCCCCTCAGCCTCCTCAGCCAGAGCTAGAGCAGCAGCCTCCTCTGCCTCCATAGCCTCCTCAGCCACAGACTCAGCCGCAGCCGCAGCCCGAGCAGGAACCGCCCCGGACTCCGTTGGATTTCGACGTGGAGTTCACCATGGACGAGCTGTGCGGTACTCCACCGGCATCCAGGGCGCCGACTCCTGCTCCGTCACCAAGCACCAGGGTTCAGAGGTCTACCTTCAGGCCCCCCGAGAGGTATCATCCATACTTCCGGAGTGACCCGGGGGCATCTTCCTCCGCAGCCCCACCGCCAGTGCCAGCACAACCCGATTTCTCCTAGCTCCTCACTTCTATTTTCACAGCCTTTGAGCGACGACTGGATGAGAGAGACAGAGCTCTGCAGGAGAGGTTAGACCGTCAGCAGGCTGCTATTCAAGAGCAGTCCCGGATGATAGAGCGGTTGACCCAGGAGCAGGCCGGTTTTATTGAGCACACAGTATGAGAGCAGGCTCACGTCGTGGAGACCTTTAGAGACGAGTAGGCGAGGCTGGTAGAGCAGATTGCCCAGCTCCAGAGGGAGCTTAGACAGCAGCTCACTCATGATCTGAGGACATCCCAGGACCAGGCGTCTGAGAGAGTCGATATGACTTTACAGATGATCGATGAGTCACTCGACTCCCTGAGATCCCGGGTCCAAGCGATAGAGGGGATCCTTCCTCCCTTGTCCTAGACCATGAGAGAGTTTACGGAGCAGTGCCTAGATCAGATGAGGAGGACCGCCAGTGAGCAGACTGTTCAGATGAGCCAGGCATTCAAGAAGTTAGGAGGCACAGTCTCAGAGACTTTGGAGTTCATGAGGACGTGTACCCAGCCCTTCTTGGATGGCTATGCTTAGATCAGGTTTAGACAGACCCACGATGCTGGTGCAGGATCTTCCACGGCTCAGCCTCCACTTCCGACACAGTCAGCTCCACCTCCACCTCAGCCAGGGACGGTGCTTATCTCAGACGATGAGGATCCTGACGAGGAGCCCTCCGACTACGCGCCCCTCTGATGTTCAGGGAGTCAATTTTTTGTATTTTCACTTTGTATATACATTGTACAAAAGTGGATATCTCTAGTGTAAAACTTTTATTTTCAGTTTTTTACATCCATTCAGTCATTTATGATTCATTCATATTACAGATAAGTGTATGCCTTCACATTTACTCATGTTCCAAAATGACGACATAACAAACGAAAGGGAAAATAATAACAAAAGATAACCAAGATTTGAAAAATGACAACTTAATAAAAAAGAAAAAAGAATACAAATAAAACATGACACGGTAAATAAAACAAAACCACATCTATCATGGACATGTTAAAAGATAATAACTCAAACATGAATTAACAAAACCTTTTATCACACAGGTACAGAGAAACATTGATCCAGACACAAGCATCGATCAAAAGTCAGAACATGAGTGCCTAAGATTCATGTCTTCTTGGAAAGGGAACCCAGCGGGGTCTCCTCCTCCACAAGAACAAGATTACGGTCAGAGAGTACCGTGTCTCACAGTTCGTGCGGTAGTAAGAGAGTACTACACACCTTGCAGCCGAATGGGGGTTAGCAGATCAGACTTTATACTAGCCAGATGGAGGTTAGCAGATCAGAAAACTATACTAGCTAGATAGGAGTTAGCAGATCAGACTTTATGCAGACCGGATGGGGGGATAGCAAGAGAATGCCAACGAGCAGAGATTGTGGTCAGAGTGCACCGCTTCTCAACAATTGAAGTTGTAATTAGAGAATACTACTCTTCACCTTGAGACTGTGGTCAGAGAGTACCGCTTCTCACCAGTCAAAGCTGCGGTTAGAGAAACACTGCTCTTCGCATCGAGTTTGTAGTCAGAGAGCGCTACATCTCCTCAATACTGCGCGAGCCGAGACGAGGCCAGCAGAAGTCAAAGCTGCGGTTAGAGAAACACTGCTCTTCGCACCGAGTTTGTAGTCAGAGAGTGCTACATCTCCTCAACACTGCGTGAGCCGAAACGAGACCAGCAGAAACAATTGAAGTTGTGGTTAAAGAAACACTGCTCTTCATATCGAGGTCGTGGCTAGAGAATGCTACATCTCACCAACACCTACAGGTCGAGACGAGACCGGTAGGGATATCTTCACCCGCTGAATAGACTGAGACGAGGTCTACCCGGTAAAAGGCACAGAAGGTAAGAACCGCCACAGGTACACTTTCTTCCTTTCTGTCCTTTCTCTGAGTTTTGGCTCATCTAGGCGCTCGTGCACTAGTTTCCCCAAAACTGGGGGCAACTGTAAGCACCATGTCCCGGAGCGGTCCGGATCAGAGATTATCCTATGATTAAATCGGCATCCGATCCTGTACAAACGGTTTGGATTTGGAGGCTTTAGTCCCATGCTCCATGAGAAACAGGTCTTTTTACCTTTCGTAGGCAGAAGGGGAGAAAACAGGGAGTTTTTAGAGTCCAAAAAGGTATGTTTTCCTTGACGGACGGCCAGCCCATCGGTCAGGAGCCGGCCCATCGGTCGGCTGGCAAGACTGTCGGATGAATCCTTGTGTCAGAAGGATTCTTCCGACGCCGGTCAGTCAAAATGGCAGGCCCGTTGAATGAATCCTTGTGTCAGAAGGATTCTTCCAACGCCCGTCGGTCGAAATGGCAGGCCCGTCGGTCAGGTTGTAGGGCCGTTAGATGAATCCTTGTGTCAGTAGGATTCTTTTGATGCCCGTCGGTGAACCACAGACGCCCGTCGGTCACCCCTGGCCTATAAAAGCTTTGAATTTTCTCATAAAAGGGGTTGGAAAAATTTGCAAAAAATAGGGAAAACTCTGCCAAAATTCACGTGCATTTTCTCTCTCTTCCAACAAACACATTTCTAAAAAATTCCAACTAATTCAAGAATCAAATCTTCAAAAGAAAGAGGATCTAGTTGATTTTTCACGGGTTTTTGAAACTCAATTTTTGGTTTTCGAAACTCAATTTTCGTCGAACTATTGAGGACACTCTATCTTCAACATTTGATCTTTTTGTTCGAACCTTCTCGTGGAGCGTGCAGGAAGCCAGACAACAATAAGGAATCCAACCAGAAGGTTGTTCTGAGGATAAATATTCTAGACCCTTTTCTGTCTCCTTTTTACCTTCATTTTCGATACTGTCTTTGCTTTTGGTCCTTTTTTATTTATTTCTTGTTTCTATTCTTCTTGAATATGTGTAAAATTTGTCTTTTTGCTCTTTGAAAAGCTTCTGTTTTTCTGGGACAGAGGTGATCGATGGGTCATCTGCTGTGACCGATGCCCGTCGGTCACCTTTACGCATAGCCCGTCGGTCACCCTCACAAACGGCTCCCTTCGAGTGAGCAACGGGCTGTATAGGTCACCTCGACCGACGCCCGCCGGTTATTCAGCATAGCCCGTCGGTGGGTTCTGTCCCACCTTTTCAAATCTTTTTCTTTCCCCATTTTTGTTCATTCAAATTTTTATGTTTATTTATAGTTTTTCGTCTGTATTTTAACATCCTTTTGGCTTGTTTATGTGAGAGTATGTTTCTATTTCTTGGACTGGCTGGAGCCTGAGAGAGTTCTCCCGTATATGGAAAGTTCACCCGGTTTAGTTCCCTATCTCCCTCTCTTTTGCATTTCATGTATTTATTTGTTGTTTCTCCTGTATATGACAAAATTGTTGTATCTCTCGCTATTGTAAAAATTGGCCAAATGTTTTATATTTAATAAACTGAATTCTTCATAAAATCAAGGACCCAATGTCCTATTTTTATCCAATAAAATCTTCACAATAAAAATATCCATTTTAATAATGATGCATGCGAGGACCAAAGTCCTCGAAATAAGCAATGCCCCGATTTGTGTATGTATTGCATATATATAAAAGGGAGTTGTATTTCGCTCCTTGTGTTATTGTAATTTATCGCTTTCATTATTTACTCGTTCATTTACCGCTTTCCAAATGTGAATAAATGCGCTTTAATTCAATTGCATCGTGTGGAGAGAGAGCGAATTAATGGAAATTAAAATTTGATCATAAAATAATCAAGGTAGAAATAGATGAGAAGTCCCGAACCCAGCTCTGGTCTTTGGGCTCAAAGAGGCGAGAGGTCTATCTGATCAATCATTGGAACTATGACCTCCAAGACACCTCTTGCGTCACGAGACTTTGACGTTAATCCTAGGCTCCTTAGGGCGAGGGCGAGAGGTTTACCCTCCAAGATTCCTTTGGTTTGCCCAAAATGGATACTAAGCGCAGTCTTAGGCTCTCCGAGGCGAGAGAAACTTTCCCAATGTTCTATTGGGTGCCGACTCCATGAAACCTCCTTGTTGCCCAAAATAGATGCACTCGTAATTCATTGCAAGTTGTCAACGGACCCACAAATGCCCCGATCGCCCTCAAGTGGGCGGTCGCACGGGCGGCCGCGGGGATCCGGCGCGCATCACAATGATAATATGAGAGATAGGATATGGAATTTGATCATGGATGTTCAATCCAGAACAGAAGCTTCTGTAAAAGAAGGCCTAGTAATTATGATAACTTCATGTTTTCAATTTGTTGAATAAGTGCAAGGCCATTAGCAGATGCCAGAAGAGGATAAATGGATAAACTCATATTTGCCTTATAATTTTAGGCCTGATAGGATAATGTGGAACAACTATAAAAGCTGCTCTCTTTGTTCTTATTGAAATGCATTGCAAAAGGATTTGATTTTGGTTTTCAATAACAATTGCAATATTGTATTTGGAGTACAAATTGCATACTACTATTAGCCCTGTGTGGTTAAATCTGTGTATTGCAGGTAATCTTATACACCTATGTGCTGGTGGAACTTGACAACTTTTCTGAAGCCATGGTCTTGTATCCTATATTACTTAGTTGTTCATTTAGTTGCAATATTTGTAGATAGACATTTGCTGTTAAGTGTCAATCACTAAATTAATAGAAGAGCATTAATATCATACAAAGTAATTGACGAATTGAATTATTGCTCTCATAAAAAGGTTTTAGGTTGAGGGTCATGAGAAATCTTTTCCTGTTGTGGTTACATGTCACCTTATTTTTGGAAAAAACTTTCTTATTCCATTGAGAATTTGAATTGGCAGACAAATGGCAAAAACAAACTGTTTATTATTTTTCATGAAATCTTTTAAAAAAATATCCAACATTTATTACCATTAAAATAAGATACCATTAAAATACTATTTATTCTAGAATGTATAAAAATTCCCTCCTACACCCTTTAATAATAAAAAGAAAAAGAATAAATAAATGTTGTGTATGCATGTGTTTGTGGGCGAAAACTTAATATTTACTGACCCTTTAACCATTTTATATATATATATATATATAAGATTTTATAAATTATATAGATTATAAAAAATATATAATGCACTTGGTGAATAACTGATCAAAGATTTTACTGTAGACTACAAGGATTGCATTAGTTATTTAATTATATAGATATAAATTTAAACAATAAAATTTTGATTGAAAACTGATTAAAACGTTAGAGATTGTGTTTTTGCCATTTATCTAAATTAATTTTTTAATTTTTGGGTATTAGATAAAGAAGGTGATTAGCTAACCTTCGTTATAACCTTTAATTGGTCCTTTATTCGCATGCAATATAGTTTACACTATTTATTTCCGATATCCATTTTGAAGTTATTTTTCTTGACTTGTCTCATTGGATTTCTTAACTGTTTGGATTTTGGCATAACTGTTTTTTTTTCAAATTTTTTTTATTCAACTTGCTGTATAATAATACAAAAAAAGAAGAAGAAGAAAGGAAGAGAAAGCTTCCAAAAATGTTCTCCAAGATTTCTTGCTTTTGTATTTCAATTTACCTTTGCTAGTGGGGTGATTTCAATGGTTGCAGTCAAGTTCAATCCATCGATTGCAGATTTATAATTTCTTTTTTTTTTCTATCTTTTCCTTTTTCATAAGACTACTCTTGAGGATGCTCTTAGAGATACTCACAAAGAATTGAAGAATTTGCATACTGTTCAAGGACAGCGGCTATCCGAAGCTGCTTCTGTGAACATGAAGCTAATTCTAGGGATGTTACTGATCCTAATACTGGGTGAGCTTATTTTCTTTTTTTTTAAACTACTTATTGTTCTTTTTAGCCATATAGTCATTTGATCTTGTCATTTGATGTTTTTTGAAAGTAAATTTTGTATAGTTTTGTGAGTCTGTGTCACTTGGTGAGTTCAAATTAATTAAATAGGCTTTAGAATTTCTTGTTCAAGAGTTACATCGGTGTACCTTTCTGATTTATTACATCTCGTTGCACAGCTATATGTCTATTTGTTGGTTTACCTCATGTGATTGTGTAGTTCAATAGGACTTAGTGGCTCCTACATTGTTACAGTTTTAAATGTTCTGGCTTTTTTTTGCATCAATTTTAGTTATCAATTGAATTATTTTTTGCATACCTGCATTTTAAATAAGGATGTCAATGTTTTTTTTTTATCTGCCATTAATATAGTGTATTTTATATGATAAAACCTATCATTATTAGAAGAATTCCATAATTTAAGAGGTAATTATTTTAGTTAATATTACCCGAATTTCGCAACAATCTTAAGAGTAAAACAAGACAATCAAGTAATCGTGCAGTATCATTGGAACCGTAGTGTGTGTATAGATTAAGGGTGTTACATGATTGAGTTTTTTTTTCTAATATATGATTTTTTTTGTAGGAATATGATGCAAATTTTGAAATTTAAACAGATTTTATTTCTGGATTAGGATGCAAATTTAATTTTTTGCATTAGGTAGTATGTTTTTATTTAACCTTTTATTTGAATAAATACATTATATTAGATTTTCTTTAGAAATTTAACTGATTGTATAACATTAAATTTAAAAGGTGTCATTTTTAATACAACGCATATATGACAAGTATATTTGTCATAATTTGTCGACTTGTTAGTTCATGAATTACGATATAATGTTTACAATTACAATATTAATATTGTAATAAAAAATATAATTTAATGACAATAAAAAATTGTCACTAAAACTATTTTTTGTGACAATTATTTTTGTCCTTATTTATGTCACTAATTTGTAAAATAATATGACAATTTATATTCATTATTAATATACATTAATTTAATGACGAAATCATTTTTCGTCACTTAAAGTATTAGATTTAATGATGACATTAAATATTTTATGACAAAAATTATATTTATTTGTGACAATAATTACGTAACCAATACTTAATGGTTTTAACTAGAAGCAGAGTTTCGTCATTAAAAATATTTAATTTCGTGACGAATTTTAAATTTGTCATAAAAAATGATAATCTTTTGTGATGATAAACAATATAATATGACGAAATATAATTTTATTCATGACATAATTTTTGTCATGAAAAATAAGAAATAAAGATGACGATAATTATTTTCGTCACAAAAAATATACTTACGGTGACAAATAATTAAATTGTCACGTAAACTTTTATGTTACACACCTACCGTTACGTTTTCTGTGACAATAAAAATTCGTCAACTTATCTTTTCAGTGACGAAAAATGAATTTTTCATGACAATTTTTTGCATCATAAAAGGTGTAATTTCTTATAGTGTAGAACCACCACCGATTGGAGGGTTTGTATTGACTATAGGAAGTTGAATTCGGCCACTAGAAAGGATCATTTTCCTTTACCATTCATTAATCAAATATTAGAAAGGATAGCTGGCCACTCTTATTATTTCTTTCTAGATAGTTATTTAGGATATTTCCAAATATTTATATACCCAAGTGACCAAGAAAATACTACTTTTACTTGTCCATATGGGATTTTTTCCTATAAAAGAATGCCATTTGGGCTATGTAATGCACCAGCAACTTTTCAAAAGTGCATGCCTTCTATTTTTGGGGATATGATATAAGACATCATGGAAGTGTTCATGGATGATTTTTCTGTATATAGGGACTCATTTGAGTTATGTTTAAGCAATTTAGATAAAGTATTAGCTAGATGTGAGGAGACTAATTTGGTCCTAAATTGGGAGAAATGTCATTTTATGGTTCAAGAATGAATAGTTCTAGGCCATAAATTTCAAGTAAAGGGATAGAGGTAGATAGAGCAAAAACTGAATTGATAGAAAAATTACCTCCACCAACTACACTTAAAGGTGTAAGGTCATTTTTGGGACATGATGGTTTTTATAGAAGATTTATAAAGGACTTTTCCTTAATTGCTAAGCCTTTAACTAATTTGTTGGTTAAGGATGTACCTTTTGAATTTTCTCATGCATGTATGCAAGCTTTTGATACTTTAAAGAAATCTCTTGTAAGTGCACCTATAATTACTTCTCCTAATTGGGAATTACCTTTTGAAATTTTGTGTGATGCTAGTGACCTTGCTGTTGGATGTGTGTTAGGACAAAGACAAGGTAAACATTTGCATGTGATTTACTATGCTAGCCATACATTGTCACCACCTCAAGTCAATTACACAACTACTGAAAAAGAAATGTTAGCGGTTGTTCATATATGTGACAAGTTTAGGTCTTACTTATTAGGATCTAAAGTAATCATCTATACGGATCATGCTGCACTAAGGTACTTATTTGCTAAAAAAGATGCTAAGCCTAGATTAATTCGTTGGGTTCTTTTATTGCAAGAGTTTGACCTTGAAATTAGAGATAAGAAGGGGTCTAAAAATTTAGTGACTGATCATTTGTCAAGGTTAGAAAATGATGAAGGACCTATAGGAGATAGCAATGAGATTAATGAATCCTTTTCGGATGAGTCTCTTATGTCCATTGAGCAAGTAAATAGTCCTTGGTTTGCAGATTTTGCTAACTTTCTTGCTGCAGGGATTATACCTAATGATTTGACATAGCAACAAAAGAAAAAAATTCTTTAGTGATGTCAAAAATTATCTTTGGGAGGAACCCAATTTATTTAAGATAAATGGGGATGGTATTATCCGTAGGTGTGTTGGTGAGGATGAGTATGTAAACATTTTAACACATTGTCATTCATCGTTGTATTTTGGTCATAATGGTAGTGCTAAGACTGCCTCTCATGTGCTAGAATGTGGTTTTTTTTGGCCTACCCTATTTCATGATGCTAGAGTTTTTATAGCACAATGTGATAGGTGTTAAAGAGCTAGTAACATTGGGAAGAGAGATGAAATGCCTTTGAACAATATCTTGAAAGTAGATATATTTGATGTGTGGGGGATAGACTTTATGGGTCCTTTTCCTACATCTTTTGGACAAAACTACATTTTGGTTAGTGTTGACTATGTATCAAAATGGGTAGAAGCCAAAGCCACACCAACTAATGATTCCAAGGTGGTGCTCAAATTTTTAAAGAAGATCTTTTTAAGGTTTGGAGTGCCAAGAGCCTTCATAAGTGATGGAGGTAAGCATTTTATTAATCGCTCTTTTGATTCTTTATTGCATAAATATGGTGTGCATCATAGGGTAGCTACTCCATATCATCCACAAACTAGTGGTCAGGTAGAGGTATCTAATAGAGAACTTAAATGGATATTAGAGAAGACAGTTTCTAGATTTAGGAAAGATTGGGCACATAAGCTTGATGATGCATTATGGGCATATCGCACAGCATTTAAAGCACCTATTGGGATGACACCATATAGGTTAGTATATGGAAAAGCTTATCATTTGCCTGTTGAGTTAGAGCATAGAGCATATTGGGCCATTAGGACTTTAAATTATGACATTAAAGATGCTAGTGTTAAAAGATGTTTACAACTTAATGAACTAGATGAGTTAAGACTTATTTCTTATGAAAATGCAATGATATATAAAGAAAGATCCAAAAAATGGCATGATGCTCATATAAGATATAAAAGTTTCAAGATTAGGGATAAGGTTATTTTATACAATTCTAGGTTGAAACTATTTCCTAGAAAATTGAGGTCAAGGTGGAGTGGACCTTTTGAAATAACACAAGTCTTTGACCATGGTTACTTAGAGCTTAAAAATAGTAAAGGAGAATTATTTAAAGCAAATGGTCAAAGATGCAAGGTATATTTGGAGGAAACTTTTCATGGTAGGGAGGTTTCATATATCTCTTTACAAATGGTTTGAAACTTACTTGCATGTTCTTTTTATTTTGTAATTATTGTATTTTTAAGTTGTTTTGTATGGTGTTCATTAGACTTTAGCTTGATTTTTGCATTATATATATTACTAATATAGTTTCTTTTTGATTCTACAGGGTGTCTTAGATAGTGAGTCATTTTTATTGTTCAAATTTATAGTGTTATATTTAAAAAGAAAAAAATTATTCTTTAAAAATTCTTCACTGTTGTGAGCGCGACAGTGAAGGAAGGATGTTTTCATAGGTTGCTGTTACAATCGCACCAGGCATGGAGCGCGCGATAAGAAAATGCTAAGTTGGGCAATTCCATTCTGTCGCGAGTGCGATAGAGAGGTGAGCAAATATTTTGTCGCGTGATCGCGATGGGTTTTATGAGCAGAGAATTGGAAATTTCAGTTCTATCGCGAGCGCAATAATGTCGCGAGGTTGTGACAGAGTGCGGAATTTGAAATCTTTTGAATTTTTGACCGTTACAACCATCATTTTATCTCCCCTATAAATACTTTAAGTGCTAACTGTAGCATTTCTCTTTTATTTTTGAGTTGTCTTTTCATTTCTCTTTGGTTTTTTCTCTCAAACTCTCTAAAATCTTCCTTTCTTCTCTCCTATTTCTTGAGTTTCCTGATTTTTCTTCTTCATCTAACTTTCTTTTTGAGTTTATTTTGCAAAGTTTCTTTATTTCACTAACTCTCAAGATGGTAAGAACAAAAACTGTGGGCCACAAGGGAAAGAAAGTTGCTGGAGGATCAAGTTCAAATCAAGATCCAATTCGCCTGCAAAATAGGTTTGAGTGTCCTTTCCAAATTTTTTCTGAGGATGAAGGTGAAAAATTTGTTTATTTTGCTAAGAAATCATATGTTGGTATGTGGCATGTTGACTTTACTTTGTTAAATCATTTGGGCTTAACAGAACAATTTGAAAAATATCTTAAGTATATGAAGTGGTGTAAATTTGTGCATCTAAATCTTCCAATTAAGCAAGAATGGGCCCTTGAGTTTTTTGTTTCCCTTGATTATGTAGATAAAGGTAGAGATAAATGAAATTTAGACATCAAGGACAAGAGTATTTTTTGGGTTTCTTGAAATGCATGAGTGGTTTGGTTTTTCACTTAATGGAAAATGATTTGATGCACATATCTTTGATCCTAGACCTGTGTAGAAGAGATTAACTGGTTTAGATTCCTGTAATAATAAAAATTCCACTAATCGCCAAATTAAGGATGATGCATTAATGCTTTTTCACAAATATCTTTGTCATGCTTTGTTTGGTAGAGTAGAGAGTTCTAAGGTTCAAACCAAATATTTATTTGTGCTAGATTTGTTGTATTCTAGGAAAACCCCTTGCTCAATTGATTTTATCTTTGATGGACTTTATCATGCATCCATTGCCAAAAGTAAGACTGTGGGGATGTGTCACATGGTGACAGGCATTATATTAGGTTGTTTGGGGAATTTGCATAATTTTCAATTAGAAGAGGGTGAACATGTTGCCATATTAGATGTTGTATACTTGAGGCGTGCTAATTTTTTAACAAAAGGCGGTTGGCCACCCAAGTTTGTTGATAGAGGTGTGTAGGGTGACAGTTCACGCTTGGACAAAGGCAAAGGGAAAGCCCTTGAATCTTCCACAACTGCTGGTGCGCATGTGGAGTCTGCTGATGATGAAGAATCTGAGGAGGAAGAGGCTGCCAAATTTAATGCTCCTGAAGGTAGTGATTCTGCTGGTTGGCAGCAGGTTCTTACAAGATTGGATGGAATGGAGGCTGCCAACTAGAGCATGGTTGCAAGGATGGACTCCCTTGAGACCACAGTAAAGGCAGTCCACAAGAACCAGAAAAGTTTGAGTTACAAACTCTTATCCTTCTTCATAAAATCGAATGTTGAATTTTCTCCTTCTCCACCTGATTCCCTTAGTGGGAATTGAGATGAGTTTTCTCCATACTCTTTTAATTTTTCGTGTTATGTTTATTTTCTTTTTATTGTCTTTTGTGTTTTGCTTGTTTATAATGTTTGTTTATTTTCACACAATGAGGACATTGTGTCCTTTAAGTGTGGGGGCATTATTGTTATGTTTATTTGATTTTTATATGTTGTGTTTAGTGTAGTTTGTGTTATGCATGCGCTGCTAGTTTTAGGTTGTTATATATAGGTTGTTAGTATTTGGTATGTTGAATTTGATTTGTACATATGTGTATGTAGGGTTATGTATCATTGTTTATAGAAATATGTTTAGGTTGTTTTGGTGCATTTGATTTTGGAGCTTATATATTTGATGTATATTTGGGAATATATGCATGAGTAAGCTTGTATTTCTTTTAATTAAGTCTAGTTAGGTAAATTCTTGAAAAATGTCATTTTCATTTTACTTGGACAATTAAATGTACATAGTGAAGGTCATGACTTGGCAAAGCACTTTAGTGTAGGGTCTTTTTAAGTTGAGTATCATTTTACATGTATAAAAGGATTATTTTGCCAATTCATTGCTTAGGGTAGTTTGGCCTATAGCTTATGTGAGTTTTAGAGCCTTATACATTGAAAATTTTCTTGTATGAGAGCCTTTTTATGCCATATCCTCTAGAACTTGTCTTTAGTAAATTTTGAGATTACATTTAGTATGGGATGTGCATGAGAAATGAAAAGGGCAATTAGATAAAACCATTTTAGCTTGCTTTAAAAAAACTAACCTTTTTGACTTTAGGTAGCCATTTTTGAGCCTTAACCTATTTTTGTTGTTAAGCATTTCATTAACCAAATCCTTTGCTAAACAATAACTACTTATTTTGTTACCCTTGTTGTGGTGAGAATTAGGATTGCTATACCATGGAGATACATTTGTTAGTATAAGCATGATTATAGTTGATGTATAAGTTGAATTCCCTTATTTATTTATCAAAAGTCCATTATTAGAAAAGTCTAGTTTCTACAAGGAAAAGAAAAGAAAAAAAAATCAAATAAGTGGGATGGAGCATAAAATGCAGTCACAAAACAAAATAAAAAAAAAAAGAAGAAGAAAATGAAAAAAGAGAAAAAGAAAAGAAAAGCAAATAAAACTAGAGGAAAAGGGTGGACATTAAGAAGGGAGTTAGAATTGCAAGTTGGAATAGCATGCTATACTTAGTTTTTACATCTTTTGTGGTATAGTGATAATTTTTCTGTACACGATATGAGCTACTTAAACTAAAATTATTCGACCTTTACCTAAGCCAAGTTACAACCCTTTTAAGACCCTTTGATTTTATGTACTACTTTATACTAGTAGTGGAGATTTTTACTATTTACAAGCTTATGGTATTGTAAGCACCGTGTCCCGGAACGGTCCGGATCAGAGGTTACCCTATGATGAAATCAATGTCCGAGGCTGTATGAGGGGGCTGAATTTGGAGGTTCTAGTCCCGCATTCCATGAGAAATGAGGCTTTTTACCATTCCTGGGCAGAGGGAGAGAAAAACAGAGGTTTTTTCGAGTCAAAAGGAATTTTTTCCTCCACAGACGGCCAGCCCGTCTGTGAAGTCAGCCCGTCGCTCCGAGTCACCGACGGCTCGTGGTATTTTTCGATGCCCGTCCGAAAGTCACCGCCCCTGTCAGAACGCCGCTTGGTTTCCCGGAGCACGCAACCGCTTCGACGCCCGTCGGTGGATGTGGCAGGGCCGTCGGACGAATCCTTGTGTCAGAAGGATTCTTCCGACGCCCGCCTCCATACACCGACGCCCGTCGGTCGTGTCTGGCTATAAAAGCTCCGGATTTTCATTTGAAAAGGGTTGGAAAAATTTTCAAAGGAGGAAACTCTGCCCAATTTTAAGCAAATTTTCTCTCTTCCAACAAAACACATTTACTAAAGAAATTTATTTAATCAAGGATCAAAACAATCACAAGGAACTAAAACTAATTAGTTTTCTTTAGAATTTGACTCCCAAAATCAATCTTTTGAGGGGTTGAAGAAGAAATAGCTCATTTTCTTTCTTTGATCCTTCATCCTTTGCTTCTCGTGGAACGCGCGGGGCTCTAATCAACACAAGAATCTCACCCAAAGCGATTATCTGAGGGTAAATATTCCGAATTCTTTCTCCATTTCATCTCATATTTACTTCTTATTTTATGGAATTTTTAGATATCTGTCATTATTTTCTTTTATTTTGACTCTCTTATCTCCTTTTTGGGATAAAACCCACTTTTTGACTTTGAAAAGGTTTTTTTCTCCTTTCTATTTTTTGGAGACAGTGGTGACCGACGGGTCATCTTTATCACCGACGCCCGTCAGTCACCCACCTACAGACGCCCCTCCTTGAGTGACAAACAGACATCTCAGTTACATTAACCGACGCCCGTCGGTCAGCTAAGGAAGGCCGTCGGTGGGTTCTGCCTCCATCTTTTTAAATCATTTTTCATCTCTTTTAAGTTCCTTTAACTTCTTATATGTTAATTTTATGTATATTAACATCTCTTAACTTTATATTAGTGTATATTGATCCTCTTGGATAATCCCGGGCTTGAGCGGCTGTCTACCATATTTGGAGGACTTCATCCGGTTTAGTTTCCTAATCCTCTTAAGTATTTTCTTTATTTGTTATTCATTGATTATTTCATGTATATGTATATACTCTTTTCATACCTCGTTAATATATAAAGATGATCCAACGATTTGTACTCAAATAAAAATGAGATTTGTATAAAATGCAAAAAGGGTCCAACGCCCTATTTTTATCCAATAAAGATCACCACAAATAAAAATCCCCAATTTTAATAATGATGCATGCGAGGACCAAAGTTCTCAAAATAAGCAAATGCCCCGATTTATGTATGATCCGCACATTTACGAAAGGGAGTTGTATTCCGCTCCTTGTATTATTGTAATTCCTTGCTTTCATTTTTTTATCTGATCATTTATGGCTTTCAAAATGTGAATAAATGCGCCTTTTAATCAACTGCATAGTGTGGAGAAAGAGCGAATTAATGATATTAAAATTTGATCATAAAATAATTGAGGTAGAAATAGATGAGAAATCCCGGACCCAGCTCTGGTCTTTGGGCTCGAGAGGTTAGAGGTTATCCTCCAAAATACTTCTTGGGTCATGAGGCTTTAGCGCTAATCCTAGGCTCCTTAGGGTGAGAAGTTCACCTTCCATGACCCCTCTGGCCGGCCCAAAATGGATACCAAACGCAGTCTTAGGCTCTCCGAGGCGAGAGTAACTTTCCCAATGTTCTATTGGGTGGCGACTCCATGATACCTCCTTGTTGCCCAATATAGACGGACTTGCGATTCATCGCAAGCTGTCAACGGACCCGCAAATGCCTCTTTTAACCGTGGCGACTCCGCTGGGGACTTTTATGGTTCGAGATTTCGATTTGAAAATACCTCTTTTAACATTTATGATTAAAATTTAATTCATAAATTCACTTTCTCTCAAATTTGCATTTGCATATCATTAGAGCCTTAGAATACGCGAGTTTGGTCCCTGAAGCACTTCCTCATTTTCACTCAATTTGGGGAGGTGTTAAGGATAATCACCAGCCCAAGCCACGTACCTTAATGGTATATCAAAATGATGACCCGATCGGTCGCTATGCTCGTGATGAGATAGACCTGTCGGTAGGGATCATGCTTGGGTAGCCTTAAAGAAACATCTCCCTTGTCCAAAGCTCATGTAATGGCTGTAGTTACTTTCCACAGGTGAAATGAACCCTAATTTCATGCTTGCTGTATGGATCCTCATGTATTGGGTGAGTCCAAATGTCTCGCTTGGTAACCTAGCCAAAGGCTATCATGCCCCGGTAGGGCCTTGTCGAAATTTGTGGAACGTCCAAATACGTGACGATCGTTATCCATCCGCTTGTATATTAGCATAGGAGTGTTATGCTGCCGGTTTTTTGCCGCGCACCATGCGCGTCCATCGGGTCCCTCGTTGACCCTTGGGCAAATCCCACCTAGGAAAGAGACTGCACGACCACGTGTGTGGGAGAAATAAGGGTGGAAGGACCTACTTGCTTGCTTGTGCTCTGTAAGTGTTGCATATCACGACCATGCATTATACCTGCATTTCATGCATCATGCCTAACTTTTTATCCCTGCAGCCATCATAGATCTGCCCATGTGGACTAGATCACCAACCGGACGATTGATCCGAGTTCCTACTCCCGAGCTGTCAGATAGAGAGGGTCTACCAGAAATCTTATCAGAAATCAGTGGTACAGTATCTCAGATGGCAAACTCACCTAGGGGGGATGACGCCACCAGGGCCATGATTGCGGAAGAAGTGGGCCGCCATTTTAAGGAATTCGAGGGCAGAATGATGAATATGTTGACCGCCTTGGCACAGCAGAATGCTCCATAAAATCCTCCTCCTCCTCCTCCAGTGAGATAGAATGAACCTGAGGAAGAAAGGGTTGAAAGACGAGAAGAGCCCGTTCGGCCGCCTCCAGTAGAGTTAAGGTCAATGGCCTCGGGAGAGTAGAGAAGAAGGCCTGTGCTGAGAATTGATGATGATATCGAAGATGATAGGATGAGCCTCGCATCTGAGAAGGGGAAGGCGTCCCAATCTGACGACTTTATTTTAAAAAAAATGGAAGAGAGGTTCGAAGCTATGGCCCGTATGATAGGCAGAGCTCATGGGATGAATCCGGAGGATAAGGAGTTGGACGGAGAATATCCGATCCCTTATAACTTCAAAATGCCGGATGTGCTGAAGTTTGATGGTACTTCTGACCCGACCGCACATGTGAAGCAATATTCTCTGGTTATGAAGGGGACCACGTTGTCCAAGAAGCAGAAAGTAGAATACTTTTGTCTGAGTCTGACCTCTCATGCCATTGACTGGTATCATGGCCTTGACCGCCGCACTAAAGAAGATTGGGATTTGCTCACTGAAGAGTTTTTAAAGCAGTATGACTGTAACACCAGAATGGAGGTGACTCTAAAAGATTTTGAGCTACTCTAGCAGAAGACCGGGGAATCTTTCCATGATTATCTCACCCGATGCCGGAACCGAGTAATGGAGATGCGCCGAAAGCCGGATACCCAGGATCAGATTCGTTTATTTATCAAGAATGCAATCCCATACTTGAAGGAGGGGTTGAAGATGAAGGGGCTGAAGGACTGGGAATCTCTCAAAGATATAGCCATCGAAGCAGAGGGAGAATTCTTAGCTCGAAAAGCTAACAATGACAATTTCGCCAAAAGGGCTAACCCCGGTCAAGGAACCAGCAGGCCGGCAGGTCCCAGTAACAGCACTAGAAGAACGGGTGAAGTGTCTGCTACTGAGGTAACCACCCAGAGAAAGTTTTTGAACTTGGGGAGACCATTATCCTGGGTCCTGAGGAGGTTAATAAAGGAGGGAAAATTGCACCCTCTGGCTCCTAGGCCAGCTTTGACGCAAGGGAAACCTGGACACAAAGATAATGAATTCTGTGCGTTTCACCAGCACTCAGGCCATATCACAGATAAATGCAAAGCGCTCCGGCACTCTATTCAAGACTTGATTGATAGCAAGCAAATTTCTGACCCTGAAAAGAGGGAAACTGAGAAGAAGCCCGGTTATAATGCCGTACCACCACCCGTGTTTATGATCAGATCTGGCCTGCCAGAGTGGTACGTGCTACAAGATCTATATGGGAGTGAGAGGTTCGCTGCTGGTTATTCCGAGGATAGAGAGGAGAAGGCAGTTGTGGCGACCCTTGATTGCTGGTCTAGCAGTGAAAGCGGTGGAGAAGCCGAGGATGAAAAAGGAATGAACCTTGATTTGTGGGGCTCCGATGGAGACGAAGGAGAGATAGGGGCTGTAACGAGGAGTGGAAGAGTGATCCTCGAGATTACGAGGCTACCTGAGCCAGTGCAGCCATCAGCCGAGAAAGAGCCAGAGGAGAATCAGATTGTCAGACAGTTGAAGAAAACTGCAGCTCAAATATCCATCTGGGATCTGTTGAGACAATCCCCCTCTCATAGGCAGAAGGTAGTAGAAGCTTTGGGTGAGGCCACGGTCGCCACCACTATTTCCCTGTCAGAGCTTTTAGATTTAATTAAGGGAGGATCTGAGGAGAGATTGGTCTTTTATGACGCCGACCTACCTGTTGAAGGCCGCAACCACAACCGACCCTTGTACATTAAAGCGCAGATTAACGATAAGCACACTGCTTGCGTTATGGTAGACGACGGGTCTTCTATTAATGTGTGCTCCCTGATAGCTCTGCAGGCTTTTGGTTTAAACGAAGATATGCTCAGTGGATCTGATCTGACTATTACAGCCTATGATAACTCGAGGAGGCAAGCCTCAGGAACCTTTAAGACTTTGGTCAAGACATGACCTATTGAAGTGGAAGTTGAATTTGTAGTTCTGCCCATACCCGCTAACTTCTCAGCTTTGCTCGAGAGACCCTGGTTTCATAAATTAGGGGGAGTGCCATCCACACTGCATCAGATGATAAAGTTCCCACACGAAGGGGAGGTGGTGACTATCAAAGCGGCCAGGGAGAACCAGGTCTTAGCGCTGGAAATAGCCAATTAGCCATTTAGCGGCTTCCACGTGTTCATGATAAGGGAAGAGTACGGGTCAGTGGATAGCCCAGCTGTGGTTAACATGATGAAGAAGATGCATTATCTTCCTGGGGCTGGTTTAGGCAGAAACTCCCAAGGATTGCAAACCGCAATCACCACTCGAGGGCAAAAGAGTCGGAAAGGTCTGGGGTATAGAGGTGGCTTCAGTAAGAAGAAGGTAACGGGTAGGATCCCCCACATAACAGAGAGCTTCGTACCAGCATCCTCAGTTTGTGCTTACACTGGCGAGGACGAGCCGCATTGGGTAGAGGGGAGGATTGTCCCTGGCTTCGAGATCTTTAATGATGTGTATGACTGGCATGTCGGGTTTGTCAAGACTGTCGAAGGCTTCTGGGATGAGGAAGTTATGACTCAGGGTATCACTTGGGACAGATGCGAGCTTGAGGAGGTCATTACTGAGAAGATAATGGCTGCCAGGCTGAAAGGGAAAGGGAAGATAGCAGAATTAGAGCTGAAGATGGAGAATTTGGAATTTTCTTCCGACGAGCCTGAGGGGCCTCTGCTAAATCAGGAAGCCAGTGAACAAGCCGCAACGGCATCGACCTAGGGAGTAGCAGAAGAAGACTCTAGTTTAGACTGTCTTTTTATTCCCGAACTCTTTTATGATGTAAATGATAACTATAATATTATTAATAAGACAAACAATTTCTCTTATTTGTGAGATGTTTCTAATGATTTCAACATGCATGAACATTATCATATTCCATCAATTTTTGACATTGACTCCACTGATACAACGCCTTTTAATCTTGGAACCTCGAAAAAGCCGAGAGAAATTCTAATAGCATCAAGCATAACTCCTGAGGAGAGAAAAAATTTTGAGAGAATAATAAGAAAACACGAAAAAGTTTTTGCCTGGACCTATGAGGACATGCCAGGAATTGACCGAGATGTGGCGGAACATGCCATCCCAACTTACCCAGATTGCAAGCCTGTGAAACAGAAATTGAGAAGGCTGAGGCCAGAATGGGCTGACAAGGTCAAAGAGGAGATTCGGCAGCAGATACAAGCCAAGTTTCTCGTTGAGGTGCAGTATCCTACATGGCTGGCAAATGTGGTCCCTGTAGCAAAGAAGAATGGGAAGGTCAGAGTATGTGTGGATTACCGAGATCTGAACAAAGCTTGCCCTAAAGATGATTTTCCACTACCCCATATCGATGTATTGATAGACAGTGCCGCCAATTGTGCGATGTATAGCTTTGGGGATGGATATGTGGGGTACAACCAAATCCTGAACAAGATAGCTGATCGGGTTAAAACCGCTTTCATCACGGAATGGGGAACCTATGCTTACCGAGTCATGCCTTTCGGCCTGAAGAACGCAGGGGCCACATACCAGAGAATGGCGACCAAGATTCTGAGCGACCTGATTCATAAAGAAGTGGAAGTGTATGTCAATGACATGATGGTCAAATCAGCCACCCGAGAGGGACACTTTGAAGCTCTAGAGAAGTTCTTCACCAGGATCGACAAATATAATCTGCGACTTAACCCCAAGAAGTGCATTTTCAGAGTGACTTCAGGAAAACTATTGGGACATGTCGTCAGCCAGAGGGGAATAGAAATTGACCCGGACAAGGTGAAAGCCATCAGAGAGATGCCTGTGCAACAAAAAGAGAAGGATGTTAGGAGTTTCCTGGGCAAGCTGCAATATGTTAGCCGATTCATTGCCAAGCTCACTTCAATATGCGAGCCCGTCTTTAAGATGCTTAAAAAGAATCAGCCTGTGGTCTGGAACGAAGATTGCCAGAGAGCCTTTGACAGCATCAGAGAATACCTGTTGAATCCGCCAGTGGTAAGACCGCCGCAACCGATCAAACCGCTTATCCTGTATCTGGTAGTGGAGGACAGTTCAGTGGGCGCCATGATGGCTCAAGAGGATGAATTTGGGGTGGAGTTTGCAATTTATTACCTCAGCAAGAAGTTCCTAGCTTATGAGATAAAATATGCTAAAGTAGAAAAGATCTGTCTTGCAGTAATTTGGGCGTCAAAGAAATTGAGACATTATTTCCACTCGTATAAAGTTCAGGCAGTGGCCAAGCAGAATCCATTAAGATATTTGCAGGAAGCACCGTCTTTGCTTGGAAAGATGGGGAGGTGGCTGCTCTTGCTACAGGAGTTTGATGTGCAATACGTCACCCGCAAGACTATTAAGGGGCGAGCCGTAGCCGAATTTCTTGCTGAGCATCCTATTCAAGGAGACACCCCCGAGTTCACCTTTCCTGATGAGAGCATAGTCGCGATTTCTGTTTAGGGATGGCAGTTGCACTTCGACGGGGCGGTAAATAACAGAGGAGCCGGAGTTGGAATCATCTTGACAACCCCAGATAATGAAAAACTTCCCCTTGCTAAGAAGCTGAGATACAAAGCAACCAACAATGAAGCCGAATACGAAGCATGCACCTTCGGAGTAGAAGCTTTAGCCGCATTGGGGGCAAAGAACATAGAAGTCTTCGGTTACTCATCCTTGGTGATTAACCAGATCCGAGGTGAGTGGGCTGTAAAAGAAGAACGACTGGTCCCCTACGTTGAATATTTGAAAGAGATGTGTGGACAGTTTGAGACTTGCACCTTCCACTTTGTGCCGAGAGATGAAAACCGTCTGGCTGATGCGTTGGCGACCTTAGTGTCGATGTGGGATAACCCTGAAGGAGTGGCTATGAAGCCAGTGCTGATCTCGAGCTTTGATAAGCCCAGTTTGTACTTCGACATCATGAATTACTTGGAAAACAACAAATTTCCAGAAGAAGCCACTGAAAAGGACCAGAGGATGATCCGTAAACTATCTACTCGGTTTATATCCTTAGAAGGGATGTTGTACAAAAGGCAGTCGGATGGGGCTCACATGAATGGTTTGACCTTGGCCAAGAAGATTATGAGACAAGGCTTTTATTGGCTTACAATAGACAATGACTGCTCGAAATAAGTTAAATGGTGCCAGTTGTGCCAACAGTACGCGGACTTAAGACACCTGCCGGTATCAGAGCTACATAACTTGACATCACCTTGGCCGTTTGCTGCTTGGGGGATAGATATCATCGGAGAGATTCGCCCTACGGCGTCCAATGGGCACCGATACATCATAGTCGCAATTGACTATTTTACCAAATGGGTAGAAGCGGAATCCTTCAAGAAGATTGACGCGAGGGATATGGCCAAGTTCATAGAGAGGAATCTGTTCTGCAGATATGGTCTTCCTCATCATATAGTGTCGGATAATGGGGTGCAGTTCATGGGAGAAACTAGGAAGCTCCTCGAGAGGTATGGTGTCGAGCATCATAAGTCCTCCCCCTACCGACCGCAAGGCGGTAGAGGCCGCAAATAAGAATATGAAGAAGATCCTGTCCAAAATGGTCCAAACCTACAAAGACTGGGCTGAAAAGTTACCCTTCGCCCTGTGGGGATATAGAACGACGGTGAGGATGTCTACAGGCGCTACACCATTCTCCCTGGTATACGGAACGGAAGCAGTATTGCCAGTAGAGATAGAGCTTAAATCACTGAGGGTGGTCATGGAAGCCCAAGTCCCGGAGGCCGAATGGGCGCGGCAGAGGCTACAGCACTTGAACTTGTTAGATGAGAGTAGGCTGAAGGCCTATTATCATAACCAGATTTACCAAAAGAGACTGGCAAGAACTTTCGGAAAGAAGGTGAGAAAGCATCCGCTGAAAGAGGGAGACTTGGTGTTCAAGCAGATGAGGCCAGGCATACCAGACATTAGAGGGAAATTCAGACCTACCTGGGAAGGGTCGTATATCCTTAAGAAGCTGTTGTCCAAAGGAGCTGCAATCTTGTCGGATAGCGATGGGAACGAATTCAAAGAGCCGATCAATGTCGATAGACTCAAAAGGTTCTATGGCTAAAGACCCAAAAAAATAAAAAGAAGAGAATAAAATGCCCTGCAAGTAGAAAACCGAAAAAATGAGGCTGTGCTAAAATTGGGCGCCTCGACAGGGTGAAAACCGAAAAAAGGCATCCTGTCCAAAAATTAGAGGCATGAGAGAAAATGTCCGATCATGAAAACCCGAGAGGGCCGATTAGTAACAGGAGTTGACGCTGTTAAAATTTTGTTTCATGTATTAACAGTGCGGAAACAGCTGAGTAAATGCCAAAACTGATCATGTATGCTAAAATTATATGAAAACGTACACGAATTTGGGAAATAAAATGAATATTATTCTTCTCATTTTTGTCATTTTCTAGTTCGGCATTAAAAAGAAATGTAGCACTAAAAGAAATACATATGAAGACTAAGCTAAGCCCTGCTGTTGCTCTCGCCAACCAGATGCTTAAGCCCCCGGGTCCTGTTATCAGACGTTGGACTAAGGATCCACTTCTTGTACTCACTAGTCGAAGACACAGATTGATTGCCGAACCTCGGGATAACAGTCTTCACGGGTAATCTGCCCCACAGTTCATGATACCGAGAAGCAAACGCAGCCGAGAGAGCTCCTCCCCGGAAAGACAAGGGAACCCTCACTACATCCTGGGTCGTCCCGAGCTGGCGTGTACATCGAGAGGTGATGCAGAAGGTGGCCTGACGGAGGCCGCATATGGGAATACACCCCGATGGCCCATCAATGACCACATGAGACAGTGGGAGCCAGGCAGACGTAAAACTGATGTCGTCATCTGACAGCTCGCCACATCGGGCGATGCCTTCACCAGTAGTGGCACACCCGTACAATCATCGGCGCGGCAGAAAATGGCTCGGTGAGTACTGTGGAGTGACTCGAGGGGGTGGCTCAGACAGCATCTTCAGTTTCTCTTGCAGCCAGATCTGAAAAAAAAAAGAGAAAAAAAAATGAAGAAAGAAGAGAAGAAAAAGAAAGAAAGAGAAAAAGCCGCTGGAGTAAGTAGGGTTTACTTCAGGCAAAAATAAGGCACGGGGTTGTGTGAAAATCCGAAAGGACGCACCTCCTGCTAAGAAAAGCTAGTGTGAAAATCCATAAGGGATGCACTACCTTTAAAATAATGACGTACCTGGAGCAGTAAAGGGCTTCCAGAAAAGGTTGTAGTGGATCCAGAGCTCACAGCGTCCAGGCCCAGAATGGTTTCAGCCAGAATGAGTGGTAAAGGTGATAACCCCGAGTGAAAGTCGCTCAGGACTCCGAACAGGCGAGGATCACCTGTCAAACCCCCTGGAACAACAGTGAGGAAGTTTACCATGCAATACAGGAATATGATGCTTACCCGATAGGTGGGGATGTCAGTGAACTGATCCAGAGCCTCGATCAGTGGCCCCAGGGAAAAGGAAGAGCCCGGAGGAATCAGCCGGGCGGCCTCAGAAGAGGGTATGCCCAGGGCATGGCTATGTCCCGGGTCTGAAATAGGCCGCAACGGGGGATGCAAGGCAGAACGTTGGGTAGGAACCAGGCTCCCAGAATGGCAGCTAACTCTTCGGGCAGAGGGCATAGTTCCTGATAGGTGAACCGGAAGACGTGAAACCGGGGGTTCCAGAAGTGGGTCGCCGCTAGCAAGAGGTTCTGGTCAACTTTCACCCGGCACAGGTATTTCAACCCAGACAGAGAGGAAAGGGCGCCTTCCTCCCATGGGTGTTTGTCATCTAAGATACGGTGCATCCTTTGGGCTAGAGGGGAAGGCATTTTGAGAAATATGAAAGGCTCAATGTGTTGGAAAATGAAGAGACTCAAGAAGAGCAAAATTTTTTTAAGTTTTTATAGGAAAGCGTCACCGACGGCCTACCCGTCTCTCCACAGAGACGGCCTGCCCGTCGGTATGGATCCACCTGGCAGACTCATACGTCAGCATTGCATTCATCACGCGCATTAAATTGCATTTATTGCGCGACATACGGCCAGCCCGTCGGTCGCTTGTACAGACGCCCTGCCCGTCGGTCACGAAATTCTATATAAGGGCGAATGACAGACGGTGCAAACGCTGCTGTCCCTTTCATTTCTCCTCCCAAACCGTTTTTCTTTGCGTTTTTTAGTGTTTTTCAAGTATTCTTCATCTTTTTTCGCGATTTCTTCATATTTTCGCGTTCTATACTCACCGGGCGCTCGGATATTTATATTTTCTTTAGTTTCTACACTCCTCGCGATTCTAAGTAAGTAAATAACCACTTTTTTTGGATTTTATTTTATTTATTTCTTCATTTCTTCTCCTTTTAAACTTTAGGAGTAATTAGAATGCTTTAGATGCCTTAAGAAATTAGGGGGAATGCTGCCTTTTTTTTCTTTTGAAACTGAACTTTTGCATGATCACATAGAAATAGAATTTTTCTATAATTTTGGTGCTTTAGAACTACATTTTTTTAGCGCACCATTCTGTGCATATATTTCTTTTGCGGCCTGAGGCCATTATTTTGTGTTGTTGGGGGCACACTCTTGCCGGAGTGCATCCCATTTACATGCGTATATTATTGTTTTGGCCTTTTCATGCAGGAGGTTGGGCATACCCTTACCGGGGTGCTGCCCAAATTTTTATTATTTATTCAAAAATCGAGTATTTTGTGTGTAATGCACGCCCTGGGACCTAGAAAGCCCGTTCTTATTCACCTTAATTATTTCCATGCTGATTGCATGTTGTTTTGCCATGATGCGTGCGAGCCACATTAGGCTATTTCCTTAGACAGGACGTTTGCTCTTTTCTTTTTTTATCAATTCTCTATCTTGTTTTGGGCCGCTATTTCCCCGGTGAGGCCTGAATCGGCCTTCACCTTGGAAGAAAGTTTAAAAATATTTGTTTTGCCAAATTTTCGATATTTAATCTCTTCCCTTTTGCAGGATGCCTCCTAGACGTAGAGTACCGCAGGCACAGCCCGAGCTTGTAGCTCCGGATTGGATGGATGATGAGTCGGCTCAGAGGTATAGAGCGTTGGCTCAGGTAGAATTTCGGGCCAGTCGTTTTGTGTCCCGCCCATTTCTAGAGGCCCTAGGGTTAGCCCCAGAGTTCGATCTACTTGCCGAGGGTGCTGGGTGGACAGAGTTCCTTGAGCCCTCCTTCCAGACGTTTCTAGAGGCTACCCGCTAGGTCTTGGCCACTCTCCGCTATGCCGGCTTTCAGAATGCAGACACCGACCCAGGGGTGGTTCAGTTTTGGTTTGACGGCGACCACTTCAGTATCACTAGGCAGAGATTTGCTCAGGCCATGGGGCTCCCTACAGAGGAGGGGGTCGAGATCCCACGGCGAGCGGTGAGATGCGCCCATTGGGCGGCCATTGCCATACCGGGAGTGCTGTACGATCATGATACAGCGAAGAGCACCGTACTGGTGTCTCAGGCACTCCGATATTTGCACAGAGTGCTTTCCAGTTCGTACCTCAGTCGAGCTGATAATCCAGGGTTGCTTAACGCGGCCGAGATCTGGAGCCTCTGGGCTATGGTGGCAGGCCAGCGTCTCAACATTAGCCACGAGATCTTGGCCAACTTGACCAGAGTCAGCAGAGGGTTGACACCGGTGGTGATGGTAGGAGGAGTCATCACCCGGTTACTTTTGAGATTGGGGGTTAACCCCGAGAGGTTGAGATGACCCTTGCTGGAGGGGATCCATGTAGATGCCACGGCGGCAGTACAGATGGGGATGATCTCCCAGATTTCAGGCCAGGCAGAGGCCTACAGGGTGTTGACCATTCATGAGACCCGGCAGCTGTTCTCGCTCCCACCCTTGGGTGCAGATCCAGACCACCCGGAGCACCCGAAGGAGCAGCCTCCACAGCCTCAGCCACAGCCCGAGCCACAGCCTCAGCCACAGCCCGAGCCTCAACCAGAGCCCTAGCCTCAGCCGGAGCATCAGCCTCTTCAACCTCCTCAGCCGCAGACTGTACCTCCACCACAGCAGCAGGAGCTGCCTAGGACCCCTTCGGACATCGACTTCGAGATCACGATGGACGACCTCTTCGCCGCTTCACCGGCGTCCAGAGCACCGACTCCAGTCCCATCACCGAGTGCCAGGGTACAAAGGTCTATCCATGGGCCCTCCGAGAGATACCACCCGTACTCCTGAGGTGACCCAGGGGCATCCACCTCCTCGGTACCACCGCTAGAGCCCGCACCGCAGCAGCCTGTGCAGCCTGACTTCTCTCAGCTCCTTGCGTCCATGTTTACAGCCTTAGAGCGACGGCAGGATGAGAGGGACAGAGCTATTCACGAGAGGTTGGATCGCCAGCAGGCTGCCATTCAGGAGCAGTCCCAGTCGGTGGAGCGCTTGGCCCGAGAGCGGCCGGCTACATGGAGCATACGATTCGGGAGCAGGCTCGGGCCTTGGAGGTTTTCAGGGATGAGCAGGCTCGGGTCCTGGAGGCTTTCAGGAGGGAGCAAATGAGGATGATTGAGCAGATCGCTCAGGGGCAGAGGGAGTTGAGGCAGCAGCTCGCTCATGATTTGAGGACGTCACAGGACCAGGCGTCTCAGAGGGTTGACATGACCCTGCAGATGATTGATGAGTCACTCGACTCTCTGAGATCCCGCGTCCAGGCGATAGAGGGGATTCTCCCACCTCTTTCTCAAACCATGAGGGAGTTTAGAGAGCAGACGGAACAGAGCCTGGAGCAGAGGAGAAAGGCCGCCAGCGAGCAGACCATTCAGTTGAGCCAAGCCTTCAAGAAGTTGGGAGACAAGGTTTCTGAGACCTTAGGGTTTATGAGCACCTGCACCCAGCCTTTCTTGGACGGTTATGCTTAGATCCATTTCAGACGGGCCCATGATCATGAGGCAGGACCCTCCACAGCTCCACCGCCACCTCCGGCACATCCAGCTCCACCTCCACCTCCGCCAGGGACTGTGCATATATCGGACGATGAGGATCCCGATGAGCCCTCAGACTACACACCTCTCTGATCTTCAGGGAGTTATTTTTGTATCTTTTGTACATTTTGATTTTGTATATGCGCTGTACAAAAATGACATTTCTAGTGAAACTTTTATTTCATTTTTGCATGATCATTCGATTGTTTTATCACATCATAGAAGGTGTATGTCCTCATATTTACTTATATGTCAATAAAAATGACGTTATAACAAGAACAAAAAAAGAGTGATCAATGACAGCTCAATAAAAAAAAAAAAAAAACGAGCGAAACATGGCATAGCAAATAAAGCGAGATCACGCCATCAATAGACAGGTTAAAAGATGACCACTCAAACGTGAACTAACAAAATCTTTTATCACGCAGATACAGAGAAATACCGATCTGAACATAGACATCGATTAAAAAGATCTCTTTTGGAACAAGGAACCCAGCGGAGTTTCCACACATCAGATCGAGCCTGTAGCCAAAGCCTGCTACATCTCACCAGATCGAGCCTGTAGCCAAAGCCTGCCACATCTCACCAGATCGAGCCTGTAGCCAAAGCCTGCTACATCTCACCAGATCGAGCCTGTGGCCAAAGCATGCTGCGTCTCACAAATCGGAGTTGTGGTCAAAGCACACTGCTCTTCACCAAACCGAGGTTGTAGCCAAAGCATGCTACATCTCACAGATCGAAGCTGCGGTTGAAGCATACCACACTTCAAACCGGGGTTGTAGCCAAAGCATGCCGCATCCCGCCAAGTACCTACCGGTCGAGATAAGACCGATGGAAGTATCTTCGCATCGCCGAGCGGATCGAAACAAGGTCCACCCGGTAAAAGGCACGGAGGGTGAAAAGTCGTCGCAGGTACGCTTCCTTTCTGACCTTTCTCTGAGTTTTGGCTTATCTAGGCGCTTGTGCACTAGTTTCTCCAAAACTGGGGGCAACTGTAAGCACCGTGTCCCAGAGCGGTCCGGATCAGAGGTTACCCTATAATGAAATCAATGCCCGAGCCTGTATGAGGGGGGCTGGATTTGGAGGTTCTAGTCCCGCGTTCCATGAGAAATGAGGCTTTTTACCATTCCTGGGCAGAGGGAGAGAAAAACAGAGGTTTTTTCGAGTCAAAAGGAATTTTGTCCTCCACAGACGGCCAGCCCGTCTGTGAAGTCAGCCCGTCGCTCCGAGTCACCGACGGCTAGTGGTATTTTCCGACGCCCGTCGGAAAGTCACCACCCCTATCAGAACGCCGCCTGGTTTCCCGGAGCACACAACCGCTTCGACGCCCGTCAGTGGATGTGGCAGGGCCGTCGGACGAAACCTTGTGTCAGAAGGATTCTTTTGACGCCCGCCTCCATACACCGACGCCCGTCGGTTGTGTCTGGCTATAAAAGCTTCGAATTTTCATTTGAAAAGGGTTGGAAAAATTTTCAAAGGAGGAAACTCTGCCCAATTTTAAGCAAATTTTCTCTCTCTTCCAACAAAACACATTTACTAAAGAAATTTATTTAATCAAGGATCAAATCAATCACAAGGAACTAAAACTAATTAGTTTTCTTTAGATTTTGACTCCCAAAATCGATCTTTTGAGCGGTTGAAGAAGAAATAGCTCATTTTCTTTCTTTGATCCTTCATCCTTTGCTTCTCGTGGAACGCGTTGGGCTCTAATCAACACAAGAATCTCACCCAAAGCAATTAGCTGAGGGTAAATATTCTGGATTCTTTCTCCATTTCATCTCATATTTACTTCTTATTTTGTGGAATTTTTAGATATCTGTCATTATTTTCTTTTATTTTGACTCTCTTATCTCCTTTTTGGGATAAAACCCACTTTTTGACTTTGAAAAGGTTTTTTTCTCCTTTCTGTTTTTTAGAGACAGTGGTGACCGACGGGTCATCTTTATCACCGACGCCCGTCGGTCACCCACCTACAGACGCCCCTCCTTGAGTGACAAACGGACATCTCGGTTACATTAACCGACGCCCGTCGGTCAGCTAAGGAAGGCCGTTGGTGGGTTCTGTCTCCATCTTTTTAAATCATTTTTCATCTCTTTTAAGTCCCTTTGACTTCTTATATGTTAATTTTATGTATATTAACATCTCTTAACTTTATATGAGTGTATATTGATCCTCTTGGATAATCCCGGGCTTGAGCGGCTGTCTACCATATTTGGAGGACTTCATCCGGTTTAGTTTCCTAATCCTCTTAAGTATTTTCTTTATTTGTTATTCATTGATTATTTCATGTATATGGATATACTCTTTTCATACCTCATTAATATATAAAGATGATCCAACAATTTGTACTCAAATAAAAATGAGATTTGTATAAAATGCAAAAAGGGTCCAATGCCCTATTTTTATCCAATAAAGATCACCACAAATAAAAATTCCCAATTTTAATAACGATGCATACGAGGACCAAAGTTCTCAAAATAAGCAAATGCCCCGATTTATGTATGATTCGTACATTTACGAAAGGGAGTTATATTCCGCTCCTTGTATTATTGTAATTCCTTGCTTTCATTTTTTTATCTGATCATTTATGGCTTTCAAAATGTGAATAAATGCTCCTTTTAATCAACTGCATAGTGTGGAGAGAGAGCGAATTAATGATATTAAAATTTGATCATAAAATAATTGAGGTAGAAATAGATGAGAAATCCCGGACCCAGCTCTGGTCTTTAGGCTCGAGAGGTTAGAGGTTATCCTCCAAAATACTTCTTGGGTCACGAGGCTTTAGCGCTAATCCTAGGCTCCTTAGGGTGAGAAGTTCACCTTCCATGACCCCTCTGGCTGGCCCAAAATGGATACCAAGCGTAGTCTTAGGCTCTCCGAGGCGAGAGTAACTTTCCCAATGTTCTATTGGGTGGCGACTCCATGATACCTCCTTGTTGCCCAACATAGACGCACTTGCGATTCATCGCAAGCTGTCAACGGACCCGCAAATGCCCCGATCGCCCACGTGCGGGCGGTCCGGAAGGGCGGCGCGCGGGATCCAGTGCGCGTCACAGGTATGTAATGGCATATTTAAGGAATAAGATAAACACTAGCCTTTAAACACATTGAGTGATTGAGTGCTTAAGAAATATAGTGTTTGAGTGCGAATTACTTTAGGCAATGCCTTGTGTGAAATAATCTTTACATGTGTTAAGATATTCAAATTCTTGAGGTCAAACATTCTTGTGTTTTGTAACTTTAGGATTTTCCAAAATGTGCATGATTGTTCAAGTATGATGGATAATGATATTGATTGAGATTTTGCATACTTAGACTAATTTGTTAAGAGATAAAAGCTTATACATGTCATTTCCAAATGTTTATCAAATATAGAAGTAAGCTCCAAAATTGTGTGCATATTATTATGTGTTATGAGTTTGTGTGGGTAGTTTGCTATGTTTTGCTTAGAGACAAGCAAATGTTTAAGTGTGGGGGTTTGATATGAGTCTAAATAGCTCATATTTAATCTATGTTTTGGTGTTAAAATAATGTTTAAGTGTAGTTAATTGTGTAGAATTAGGTATGTTTTATGTTTTTGTTTAAATTTTGTGTGTGTAGGAGAAAATAGGAGAAAGGAACAAAAATGAGCAAAGGAAGAAAACAATCTATCGCGAGCGCGACAGGAAGTGCCAAGCAAAGCAGGAAAGAAGAAAGGAAGAGAGGAAAGCAAAGGAGAAGAAGCAATCTGTCGCGAGCACGATAGACGTCGCGAGCGCGACAAGATGCGCAAATGAAGAGATCCAAAGAGAAGAAGAAAGGAAACTGGCATGCGTTGTCGCGAGCAAGGCCGCCCATTGCGAGGTCATGACCTGGTGCGAAGAAGAGCCAGCACGAGGAAGGTGGAGCGAAAATGAAGGCGTGCTCTGTCATGAGCGCGATAGAAAGGAACGTTGGGCATTTGTATTCAAATTTTGCCTTGAAGAATCATATCTTTCCACCAAGTCTTGCAACCTTTTGAGGAAACACTTGAAAGGACATATCTTTTAGAACATTATAAATATAACATTTAACTGTAATTTTACGAGTAGTTAAATTTTTAATTAAGAATTTTCTATAAGTTTGAGAGTACATTTCTTAAGTTAAAGTTTTTAAGTAGGATTTTTGTATTTTGAAGAGAAGATTTCTTACAAAGAAGAAGATATCCTTTGTGGAAGAGAAAAGGGTTGAGAGTTCTCCTTCTTCATTTCTTATTTTTTACTTCTTCTTTGTAATTATTGAATGATGCAAATTATGAACTTGAATATTTAATGTTATATTTTGTTATTCATATCAATTTGATATTCTTGCTTGCAGAATTTTCTATTAGTATTTTATGCCTGATCATTATAAGTAAGTGTTTAATTGAAAGATAAATTCTTACTTAGATCTAATAGAAGTTCATCATTGAAGTATTATTTGAGAAATCATAATATTAGATGGTTGTTATAAGTTGTTTCTTATTCCTAAAATTTGCATGTATAACCCTTTAATTCATTAATGAAAATTGTGAGTTAGAATTATAAATGTATGTTTTAGGCACTCTAGTTTATGTCGAGAGAGTAAATTGGAATCTTATTCAACTTGGCTTGCATGACAAGAATATACTTATAATCAATAATAATCACTTAAAGTTCTATTTATTATTATTTTCTCATCATGAATCATTTGTCTTCTCCGATAATCAATAATTAGGTTAGATAATATTAAACATAGTTTTTCCACTGTCATTCATAAAATTTATGATCATTGTAAACAAGATTAAAATTGAGTAGTATTAGTGAGTAAAATTAATCACATTTCTCGTGGGATCAACATCTTTTGTACTATAACTGGTACATCGTATACTTGCAGAATTAGCACTTAAAAATAGGCTAACAAAGCCATAAAAGCATATTTAAATAAGAAACTATTCCAGAATTAAAAAAAAAAATAAAAAACCTATAAAAATATAAAACCAATAAGAAAATAAATTTACATGTTGAATAAAAAGAAATTAAAATAACATATGTGATATGACATTAAAAAGACATGAAAACACATTAAAATGATATAATAAAAGGTCAAACAGTGGCTACAGATGACCAGAAAACATGAGGGGCGAGCACAAATAGGCAACAGATAGGAAGGAGTAATTTATGTTCCATCCCATCGCTAGTTATGAGCAACGGGCATCGGAAGCTTTTTTCCCATCTGTCGCTTCGGGATACAAAAATGAAATGCAGGTTTTAACTTTTAAACTATTTTAATGCCAAATGACCTAAACATGCATATAAAGTTCTAAAAACATAATAAAAACACTCCTATGATTTCAAAAAATTATTTAAACCAATAAAAACTAAAAATAACAAAAAATCACAGACTTAAAACATGCAATCTAAAAAAAAAACTATATAATGTTCAATGGATTTTAATTACAAAGAAATAAAAGATCGAGCCCAGAATATTTAATCTCGGAATATTTGTTTGATATCTGGAGAACAGAGTAGCGCTTCGTGTTCTCCTTGGTTTCCACAAATGGATCCAAAGCTAAAAGAAATCTCTTTTTCTCTCTCTAAAAAAACCTTTTGCTCTCTCTGTGTGTTCTAAACAAACAATAATGGAAGAATAAGAATTTCCTCAAAATAGAGAATTGATTTCTCCTCCTCAGGAAAACTCTCTTTTAGAAATTGAATCTCAAAAACTTTTTTTCTTCTCTTTAGCACAGAATCTAGTCGAAAAAGATCAAAAAGCCAAAAACCCCTCATTTCTGTGAAAAACTCTTACTTTTTATACCCTAAAATATGGAAATCCGCAGTATTCCTAGGGTTCCCTTGATTTTAAGAGAATATCTCTCCTTAAAATCGAAATCTTATCCTTAAAAATCAATTTTAAAAGAAATCCAAAATCAAATATCTCAATATCCCCTATTTTCCCGCTATGAATTCTATTTCTTGGTGTGAAATTCACAACAGACGGGCGGCTGTCAAAAATGAAGTTAAAATTACAAAATTGCCATTGACCGTGACTCGACTGGCCTACACTAATGACTCAGTGAGTCGCGAGTTCGACAGACGGGCGTCTATGCTTAAGAGACAGGCGTCTGTCACCTCAAAAGCTAAATTTTGCAATTTAAACCATCATTTTGGCTCCGACAAAATGCAAAAGGCTAAGTCTGAGAAAAATCCTCGAAAATTGTGAAAACTAAAGATGAAAACTGGCACTTTTTGTTCTTCACCTGTAGCACAGGTATCAAGATTTTCATTGAGTAACTCTAATCTGGGCTGCCTTGGGACCCGATATTTATAGTAGGCCTACCTAAATTATTTATAAAAAGAGTAAGAACTAAATTAAAAATAGAATATAATGGTATTGTACCTTATCAAGATCTAATTGATGGACAGATAATAAATTATATTAATAATAAATGATTAGCTATTTGCATAGATTTAAAATTAAAAGCAAAATTAAAGAAAGACGATATTCAAGGGATAAAAGAATTAGGATCTTTTTGCCAACAGTATGGTTATGAGCAATTTAGTGCCCCATCTTATTCTAAGAACAAAGGAAAATTAAGGAGAAAATATGTTCCTAAAAAAAGATATTATAATCAGAAAATAAATTATAAGCAAGAAAAACCAATAAAAATATACAATAATTCTAAAAAACCTAGGCAACAAACTAGTAAATGGGATATAGTAATTTGTTATAAGTGTGGAAAATAAGGTCATTATTTAAAAGAGTATAGGGCTAAAAGATGAATTAATAATTTAGACATATTAGAAGAATTAAAAGATGAAATAATGAAAATCATGATTAATGATTCTTCAAGCAATCCAAGTGAAATTTTTGATTATTCTGAAAATGATCTAAATATAATAAGTGTGGACTCTAATGATAATAATGAATCAGAATCTTGTGCTTGTGTTGGCCCCTATCAATACAATAGTATAAATATGTTAAGTAATTAAAAAGAATTCTTGTTGGATATTATATAAATGATATATGATCCAGAAGTAAAAAATATATATATATATATATATTTATTGAGACTAAAAGATTTAATAGGAGCAAAAGATAATAAAAACTTTAAAACATATAATTTGAAAGAATCATATGATAGACTTAATACTCAAAAAGAATCTTCTAGAGGTTATAATTTTAAGATGAGAAGTAAATATTTTAAAAGGAAAAGTTCAAGTTTTAGAAGAAGAAAATTTTAAGACCAATTTAATTTATTTTATTCAAAATAAAAAAAAATTATAGAAAAGTAAAAGAGCAGGCTTTTTCTATGTTAGTCATTAGAGAATCAAAGCGAATTAATTATCAAAAATAATGTGTAAAATTAGAAATAATGGTTAATGATGATTTGCCAAAAATCTTCAAAAAGATTGAGTATTGCTAGTGGTTTGAAGTTAATAATTAATTATATGTTACCTAAAGTGAAAATTAGGAATAAGGGATATTATTTTAAAACTCATCTAATTCTTGTAAAAAATTTAAATTCAAGAGTCATTCTCGATATCTCTTTTATTACTATAATTTATCCTTTTAGGTCTATGATTTAACTAAAAATCTTGATAAAAATATTCTTTCCGAATTTTCTTTTTCTCTAATTCAAGAGACATTAGCCAAGTTAAGGGAAATAATATTTAGAAGATTAATTTAAACAAAAATAAAATAATTATTTGATTAATGAAATTGAAGGAAAAAAAATGGATATTCAATTTGAAAATTTAGATATTAAACAAAAGATAAAAGAAATTAAAAATACTTTTTTCTAAAAAAAAATTATGCTCCTATGCCAAATGCCTTTTAGAATAGAAAACATATAGTAAGCCTTCCTTATATTAAAGACTTTGATGAAAAGAAAATTTCTACTGAGTCTAAAGTTATTCATAAGTCAAAAGAACTTGTAGAAAGAAATTCAGACTTAAAATATAAAGGACTCATTCGTGATTCTAATTCCCCATGGTAATGTTATGCCTTTTACGTAATGAATGCAAAACAAAATTGAAACAGAAGCTCCTCGCTTAGTCATTAATTATAAACTTTTAAATAAAGTTTTACAATAAATAAGGTATTCAATTTACTATAAAAACATTAGAATGCAAAAATATTTTCTAAGTTTGATATTAAATCAAGATTCTAACGAATTCAAATCAGCGAAGAAGAGAGATATAAAACAATATTTGAAGCGCCTCTTGGACATTTTGAATGTAACATTATGCCTTTTTGGTTAAAAAATACCCAATCAAAATTTCAAAATATTATGAATGATATTCTAAAACCAATAAATGGAATTTCTATTGTATATATCGACGATGTATTAATGTTTTAAAATTCTATTGATCAACAAATTAGTCATTTAAAAAAGTTTTTTAATGTTATTCATTCAAATGGACTAGTAGTCTCGGCTACTAAAATGAAATTTTTCCAGACAAACGTCAGCGAACAATAAGACCTATTAATAGGTGATAGAGTTATGATACGCCCATGACTCTATATAGGATTGAGTTCCTATCCAGATTAAATTGAGTTATTTAATCTAAATTAAATTACCAAATTCTATCTCAGAAAGGATTCTGAGTTAGACTGTGGTTAAGACTCTAGCCTTTAGGACCTCTATAAATAGAGGTGAGGTCCTCATAATTTGGTAACGAGAAAACTTATACGCCGCAAGGCTGCTCGTTCCCACTCACGATTATTTTGTGTTAATCTTTCAGGGATTTCTAGATTGTGATCTAGCTGCTATTATCCCGAGTGGGTAAAAGCCAGACCGGTGACCAATAAAGGAAGATCCTTGTACCGCTTCCGCAACATGATTACCGCGCTACAAACAAGTACGTTTTGTTTTCCTTTATTTATTTATTTTCCATCATTGGTATCAGAGCCACGTTTTGTTGCGTTTCATGCTTCCTAGATCTACAAATTTTACTCATAAAATTTTAGATCAATTTTTAAGCCGCAAGCCAGGACGCAATAAAATGTGGCTCTGATACCAATGATGGAATATCTCTTCTTTTATTATATTCCATCATTGGTATCAGAGCCACGTTTTATTGCGTCCTGGCATGCGGCTTAAAAATTGATCTAAAATTTTATGAGTAAAATTTGTAGATCTAGGAAGCATGAAACGCAACAAAAATTTGTTTTTTTTTATGTGAAAAATATATATGCGTGTATATTTTGGCTCGATTTTGTGTATGTGTACACCGAAACCCGAGGGATAAAATTGAATATTCGAAACGCTAGTCTAGAAATTGGGATTTTTTATTTTTACCATTCCACTGTGTTCACAGACCCCGAAAACCCCCGGCCGGCCGAAATCCGGAGAGCTGAATCAGCCGGGAAGGTGGCGCGTGGCTTGCACGCGCCACCACACGTTGGGCGCGTGCGCGTGGGCGGTGGCCCACACACGCGCAAACACGTGTCAAGGAATGACGCGTCCTTGACACGTGGCCCAATCATCGTGAGCCACGTGGCAGACTGAGGTCATGCCATGTGGATCCGATGTGTCCCTGGTGCCACGTGGACCAATAGGGGGTCGACACGTGGCGAGGTTGGGGCCTGCCACGTGTCATGATGACGTGTCATCACCGTCCACATGTACCAATTAGCGTCTGCCACGTGTCATGACACGTGTCCACATGGTGCCACATGGGCACCACGTGGACCAATAATAGTTAGACACGTGTCACACTGTGGTGTTGACACGTGTCCGGCCAGGGAAAGTCGCTCGTGTGGCGCGTGGGGGCGCGTGAGCGCGTCCCCCTCCCTCTAGTCGGCACGTGTCGGCGCGTGGGTGCTTCTCCGGTCTCCAAATCAGCTCTATTTTTTTGCAAAAATATTTTTCATAATATTTCGGATTTTTTGGGTCTATTTTTGAAAATTTTTTGATGACCATAAAATATTTTTTGTTTATTTTTGAAATAAATATTATAAAATAATTATGGAAAATGAGTTTTCTATTTTTAAAATATTTTGAAAAATTTTTAATATGGTTTTTTGTCCTTATTTATTGATTGAAATGTGTTTCAATCATATTTGTTTATACATGAGTGTATTAACCATTTGAATTTCTGTAATGTGTTTCATAAATGATGATAAGGACACTTATGATTCCTAAAACCCCGCATGGAATTGCTTTAAGAAATGCAAGAGTGCGTTCACTAAGGAAAATGAGAATGCGGAGGAACATTCGAGCTGATGATATTGATGTTATAGTGCGTCATATATTGACTATGCATGAACAAATGCAGGAGTGCATTTGGATTTGAGGTTTAAGCTTAGGAAGGGATGATAGAGATAAAATCAAAGCGTTGGTTAAATCTTTTGAATATCATCCAGTCGTGAGGGAGCTTTTGGAAACAACTTGGTACATAGGAGATAGAGTTTATAAGAAATCTATCATACATTTTTTGGCTAGAGTTGCCAAAAGAGGAGTGTTTAAGAGCAACATTCCATCCATGATGAAATTAAGAAGTGGACGTAAAGTGCATTATCCATGACTTCATCAGCGAACTTATGAGTTCCCTTATGAATTGATGAAGTTGGTCAAAGAATCAGTCCCTGTGTCTGTGAAGGTCTTGAGAAGATCTAGTTTTCTAGATTAGTTGACATGAGTGTCAATTATAGTTAGTGTTTGATTTTATAGGATTTATGTTTCCTATTATTATTATTTGACATGTGTGTCTTATTAGAGAATTATTGGATTTATTATTGGTTGAATGAATGAGTTTATTCTTTATGGCTTTTAATTATTTTTTAATAAATGTGTTTATTTTAAAAATGTTAATTGCCTTTGCAATATTTTATGAGTAAAATATTTGCATGTTTATTAAGTAGAGGCTTAATAAAATAAAAACCAATAAAATATCCCTCGAAAGTTTAAGAACTTAAATAATTCAATAATTCTGATTTACTATACATGAAATCTTAACCTATAAAGTTGGACATTAGAACTTAGAAGGTAATTGGTACTCTAAGTATACTTTTCGAATTTGAGTTTAATAGAAAACTTTATTAGGTTATTATTTCATGTGTATAGTAAATTGCATGTATTGCCTTATCTCCCACTAATAACGTGCAACTTTGTTCCATTTGAATCAGAGGATACAAATGGCATCTGCTTCCAAATCAATTATCGTTGAATTAAACAAAGACTTGAAATTAAATGGCGACAATTATGAAATCTGGAGTATGAAGATCCAGTATCTGCTAGAGGAGCAAGAGAGGCTCTCGAAACCTTGAGTTCGGTTATGGCTGAACCCGAGGATGGCAACACGGCCCAGCATAGGCAGGATCGAGATGTATACCTGGCATGGAAGAAAAAGAATTTCACTGCTCGTATCATTCTCCTGAGTGCTATGGAGGATAATATAACTAAGCAATTTCGCAAGTATCAGAACACAATGGATCTGTGGATAGCTTTGCGGGAGAAGTTTGGAGGAGTGACTCTAACTAAGCTCCGATCTTTGACGATCAAGTTTGATACTTATCAGAAGAAGGCTGATCATTCGATGCGAAAACATCTCAGGGAGATGGAAAATATGATGAGCGAGCTTAGTGAATATGGTCATAAGTTGACCGACGAGCAGCAGGTGCAAGCTATCATCAGTTCCTTACCCAAGAGTTGGGAGCATATGAAAATGCAACTAACTCATATGGACAGTGTGAAGACATTTGAGGATGTCGCAAGACATTTGGAGCTTGAAGAGGACAGACTGGCATCGATTAAGGTCAATGCTGAGGTGCATGTCGCACAGTCCCGTTCTGGTAGAATGAGTTCCAACCAGAACAAAAGAAAGAGCTTCAAAAATAGGGATAAGGAACTTGCCAAGAAGAACAAAAGGCAGAAAAAGGAGCAGAATTCTAAAAGGTCCAAAGGCAAGAAAAAGATAAACATTTCAAAAGTGAAATATTTTAACTGCCAACAGAAAGGACACTATACAAGAGACTACACTGTGCCCAATCAGGTACACTATTCTAACTCAAGAGTGAGTGAAATTTGTGTATCTAGTTCTGTATTACTAACTGAATTTCATCCTTTGTGGGTGGTTGATTCAGGAGCAACGGACCATGTAGCAAAGGATCGAGATTCCTTTGTAGAGTTCCGACGAATACCATATGGAGCAAAATATGTATATGTGGGAAACGACGCAAGAGTGCTGGTTCGAGGGATTGGCGCGTGTAGATTAGTCTTACGTAAAGGCCGAACCTTACTCCTACATGATGTGCTTTATGCTCCAGATATTCGTAGGAATTTAGTTTCTGTTCTTGTGTTATTAAAACTTGGTTTTGATTTACACTTTAAAGATGATAGTGTGCGCTTATGTTTGAATGATGTCTATTATGGTTCTGGTTTCATTTCAAACAATTTTATTGTTTTGGATATTGATCCTAACTTTATGAATAATAATAGTTTTTCTTTAATCTCTTCTACTTCACATAATAATGAGAATCATGTGAAATTGTGGCATGCTAGATTAAACCATATTGGATAAAATCGAATGAGTCGGTAAGCCAAAGCTGGTTTACTAGGTGATTTGAATGAGGTCGAATTACCTACCTGCGAGCATTATCTAAAAGGAAAACTAGTAAGAAAACCGTTCGGAAAGGGAACTAGAGCTGAATTTCCATTGCAATTAATTCATTCTGACGTTTGTGGTCCAATGAATGTGAGGGCAAGGCATAGGGCCTACTACTTCATCACATTTATAGATGACTATACAAGGTATGGTCATGTCTACTTGATTTCTCACAAGTCAGAAGCATTGAGTTGCTTCAAAACTTTTATGAACTTAGTTGAGAATCAATTAGATAAAAAGATCAAAGCTTTAAGGACTGACCGAGGTCGGGAATATCTTTCAGATGAATTTAATGCCTTGTGTGATGAAAAAGGGATTGAACATCAGTTGTCCATTCCCAGAACTCCACAACAAAACGATGTAGCGGAAAGGAGAAATAGAACTCTCCTTGATATGGTTAGATCTATGATGGCAAAAGCAAATTTGCCCATCTCCTATTGGGGAGATGCTTTATTTACTGCCACATATGTTCTAAACCAAGTGCCCTCAAAATCAGTCACATCCACACCTTACGAGTTGTGGACTGGTCGACAGCCTGACCTAAGCCATCTACGACCTTGGGGTTGTGCTGCTTACGTCCATGATACCTCAAGTAAACTTGATAAATTGGGACCAAGAGGTAAAAAGAGTATCTTTGTGAGATATTCTGAAGTATCAAAAGGATACGTATTCATGGGTGAGCAAGAGAATGGTTCTGTGACTGAATTTGAATCACGAGATGTCATATTCTTGGAAAATGAGTTTCCAAAGTTGGGCGAAGTGAATCAAGATTTCACTTTCTATGAAACTCAGGAAGATGAACCATCAGGATCACTCCATCCGAGTGGGAGGGAATTAGAGGAAGAAGGTCAAGATCTTTCTCCTCTACATGATCCGGATGTTCAAGACCCTGAATTGAGTGGGAGTATTCCTGACTCCAGTGGGAGTATGGAACATGGCCCTAGTGGGAGTATTCTGAATTATGATGAATATATGAGACATGTTTATCAAGATTCAGAACTGCGTAAGTCTAAAAGGATAAGTGTTCCTCGCCGATGATTTGAGATCGAAGGCTTGAACGAAGCACTTTTGGTTAACCCACTTGACGATGAAGAGCCTAAAAATATAAAAGAGGCCTTCTCAAGCCCAGCTAAAGAAAAATGGATTAATGCGATGGAAGAAGAAATAGCATCTATGAGATCAAACCGTGTTTGGGAACTGGTTGATCTACCCGAAGGACGCAAACCGATTGGGAATAAATGGATTCTCAAGGTAAAGCGAAAAGCTGATGGCAGTATCGAAAGATACAAACCTCGGCTAGTCGCTAAGGGGTTTACACAGCAGGAAGGGATTGACTATGAGGAGACTTTTTTTCCTGTTGTGAGATTTACGTCTATAAGGTTAATTCTTGCCATAGTGGCGAGTTTAGACCTAGAGCTACATCAAATGGATGTAAATGCTGCTTTTCTCAATGGAGAACTGAATGAAGAAATTTATATGGAACAACCTGTAGGTTTCATCGAAAAAGGCAGCGAACATAAGGTTTGCCGATTGAAAAGATCAATCTATGGCCTTAAACAGTCTTCGCGACAATGGTATATGAGATTTCATGATACAATCATGTCGAATGGGTTCAACATGATTGATGAAGACCATTGCGTGTATAACAAAAGCTCTAAAAATAACTTTGTCATTTTAACGTTGTATATAGACGATATACTAATAGCTGGGAATGACAAAGTGTACGTAAATCACATCAAAGATTGGTTATCGTCCAACTTTGAAATGAAAGACATGGGTAATGCAGATTATATTCTTGGAGTTAAGATTTCAAGAGATCGTTCGAGAAGGTTGTTGTCCCTTTCCCAAGAGACATATATCAACAAAGCCGTTGAACGGTTCAATATGCAAAACTGCATACCCATAGCCTGCCCCATTGCCAAGAATCAGTTTCTTAGCAAAGAGATGTGTCCTAAGACGCCATATGAAGTGGAGCGTATGAGAGACGTTCCTTATGCCAGTGCCGTGGGTAGTCTCATGTATGCTATGTTGTGTACGAGACCGAACATTTGCTATGCAGTGGGCATGGTAAGTAGATATCAATCTAACCCGGGCGAAGCACATTGGAAAGCATTTAAGAGGATACTTAGATACCTCAAAGGTACAGCAGATTATTCTCTCTGTTATGAAGGCAAGGATCTGCAATTGAGAGGATACACTGATGCTGATTGGGCTGGAGATGTGGACGAGAGAAAATCCACTTCAGGTTTCATATTCTTGCTAGGCAAGGGTGCCATCTCGTGGAGTAGCAAGAAACAAACCTGTGTAGCCTTATCAACAATGGAAGCTGAATTTGTAGCTTCCGCAGCTGCAGTACAAGAGGCAGTTTGGCTAAAACGGTTGATGGACCATTTGAGAGTAACTACCTCGGAGGGACAAGTGACAGTCAATCGTCGATAGCTTACACAAAAGATCCGAAATTTCATAGTATGACTAAGCATATCGACATTAAGTATCATTATATAAGAGATGTAGTTGCACGGGGAGATGTGAACTTACAGTACTTATCTACGCATGATATGATTGCAGATCCGTTGACTAAACCTGTAACTAGAGATGTGTTTGAGAGACACATTAGAATTTAGGGTTTGCATAGAATTTGATGTGTACTGACTTTATTTTTGTAATCCCTTAACATTATTATTTATGAATAATAATAAAGTTCATTGTTGGCAATACATGAGTGTGAATGTTTAATATGTGAACATTTACTGTTAATTGTTTGAGTTTGAGCATGTCAGACAGAGAAGTAGCCAACTCACAAGGGTGTTTACCTTGGTTTTGTCAATGAGTTGGCAAAGACTAAGATGAGGCGAATTTTGAACAAATGAGTATACTCGAGATCCTGTTCAAAATGAAAGTGCCGTCTTGTAGAAATTACAAGATATGTCTTGTTAAGGCGCAAGATAAAGTCATACATAATGTTGTATGCTTTGGATTGAGATCCAAAATAAGCATCGTATGGGATCCGATGGTTAGTTATGTGTAACTACCATGTTCTGTCTTAAAAGCCAGAAGTAGTTCTTAAGTAAGCGAACTAAAGTTGGGTGCTTCGGTGCATCGCAGCCTTACGCTTCTGTATGGTGTTTTATAAGCACATTATTTAAAATGTGAGACATGCGCTCCTTTAAGGGAAGGAAAGAACACTATAACACATGTTTTATACCGTGTGTGCTTAAGTGACTGATATGAGCTTAAATAGCTCATAATTAAACTATATTTTGTGGTTATAAATAATGTTTTATGTGTTTTTAGTTGTTAGAATTAGGTGAGTTTTATGTGTTTTGTTAAGTTTTGTATGTAGGAGACAAATGGAGAAAAAATGGAGTCAATGGAGAAAATATGGAGCAAATGGAGAGAAGAAGGAATGGGCTAAGGCAGAAAAGTCTCTGTCGCGATCGCGATGGGCGGCGCGAGCGCGACAGAGCGCGCTAAGGGAAGAATAAGTAAAGAAGAGAAAAGAGAAGAAAAGAGAAGCTGTCGCGACCAAGAGACGTTGTCGCGAGGTCGCGACAAGGCGCGGAGAAGGCACACGTGAGGAAAGGCGAGCGAAAGAGAAGGCGTGCTCTGTCGCGAGCACGACAGCTATCGCGATCGCGACAGAAGGATCCGTTAGACACTAAAGTTCAAATTTGAACTTGAAAAGTTGCAACTTTCCACCAACAATTATAACCTTTGTAGAAGGGCATCTGAAGGGGCATGAGCTGATATTTTAAATACTATTCTTAACTGTAATTTACATATGATGATTTAGAATTGAACATTTTTATATTTTTTCTATAGTTAAAAATAGTTTTTCTTTTAGTTTTTCTTAAGTAGAGTTTATGTGTTGAAGAGAAGATATTATACAAGGAAGAGGACTACAATTGGTGACTTGAAAAGGGTTGAGAAATCTCCTTCTTTAATTCTTATCTTTTAATTCTTCTTTGTAATTTTTATAATGTAAATTCTGAACTTAAATGTTTAATATTAAATTATTTTATTGTTCATATTTATTCAAGTGTTCTTAATTGTAGAATTTCTCATTAGTACATTATTTATTATCATTATAAGTTTGAGTTTTATTGAGAAATTAAATTCATTCTTACATCTAATTGGAAATTCATCATCAAGATATTGTTTGAGAAATCATAATATTAAAATGGTTGTTATAGGTTGTGTTTTATTCTTAAGATTTGCATGTATAATAATCTAGTTCTTAAATGAAAATTTGGAATTAGACTTATATGTGTATGTCTTAGGCAGTCCTATTTATATTGAGAAATTAAGTAGGAAATTTATTCAACTTGACTTACAAGATAAGAATGCTAAAATCATTAAGAACAATTAATTCAAGTTCCATCTTTTTATCTAGCATCATTAATCTTTTCTATCTTCTGGGATTCACATAAACTTGACTTAGTAAGTTTACATATTAGATTAATTTAGAATCACTTCTTCATCATTTTATAATTGTAAACAAGATTAAAATCAATTAGTAATAGTGTGTAAAAACGTTCCTCGTGGGATCGATATCTTAAGTACTATTGCGGTACACCGTATACTTGCGGTATAATTAGCATATATAGAAAATGCTCAACAAGTTTTTGGCGCCGTTGCCGGGGAACGGTTGTTTTGCCATTATAAAAATTGATTTATGATTTTGGATTACAATATTTTCTTTTGTTTTAATTTGTTTATTTGTTTAAATTAATTTTGTGTTTTGTTTTTACAGGATTTTAGAAGTTCATGCCTAGTACAAGGAGTTCTTTAGAAGAGCTTGAGCCTTTAAATCCTGAAATTGAGAGGTTTTTATTGAGTAACCGGAAATCCAATAAAAAGAAGAACAAAAATAGGAGATCAATTATAATGGCTGAAGAAAATCCACCAAGACTTATGGACTTCACCACACCTGCTTTGAGTGGTGCTCAACAAGGAGTGGTAAGACCAACGGTAAATGCCAATCAATTTGAAATTAAGCCTTCATTATTACAAATGATTCAAAATAGTATTCAATTTTATGGTTTGGCAAATGAGGATCCAAATGCTCATTTGGCAAACTTTCTTGAGATTTGTGATACCTTTAAGATAAATGGGGTTTCGGCTGATGCAATCAAGCTTAGGCTTTTTCCATTCACTTTGAAGGATAAAGCAAAAGCTTGGTTGAATTCTCTAACAAGAGGATCTATAACTACTTGGGACCAATTGGCCCAAGCATTTTTATCCAAATATTTTCCATTGGCCAAAACTGCAAAAATCATAAAAGATATCACTACATTTGTTCAAAATGATAATGAATCATTATATGAGGCATGGGAAAGATTTAAGGAATTGCAAAGGATGTGTCCACACCATAACTTGCCAAGAGAATTGTTGATGCAAACATTCTATAATGGAGTAAATCCTACCACAAGAGGAACTATTGATGCTGCTGCTGGCGGATCTTTGATGAGAAAAACTACTGAAGCGGCGTTTGAATTATTGGAGGAGATGTCCATGAACAACTGCATGTGGCCTACCGAAAGAAGTAGAGATTCAAATTCTACTATTGTGAGAGGAGTTCATGCACTCGATTCAGTGGTTGCATTGCAAGCTCAAGTGGAAGCATTGACTCACAAACTCAATAATTTGGGTATGGGAGGTAATCAACCAAATAGATGCAATATTTGTGGACAACAAGGACATCCAAGTGAGGTATGTAATTTAGGCATAAATAGTACGAAGGAGCAAGTTAGTTTTATCCAAGGGCAAGGAAGAGGTAACCCATTTTCCAATACATATAACCCTGGATGGAGGAACCATCCAAACTTTTCATGGGGGAATAGTAGTAATCAAAATAAAGGAGTAAGTTTTCAACCACCTCAAGATAGGTTTGGGGTTTTGGAGGTTAAAATGGATAGGTTCTTAGAGGGGATTAATATGAAATTTAATTCACAAGAGGAGAACCAAAAGAGGCTAGAAAATAAGTTTGATCAAATCACAAAGAATCAAGCCTCATCCATTCACAACTTAGAAGTGCAAATTGGGCAATTAGCAAAGGCTTTACCTTCAAGATTACAAGGTACTTTACCAAGTAATATGGAGGAGAACCCAAGGGAACATCTAAAAGCCATCAATTTGAGGTCAGGTAAATCTTACACCAATGAATTTGTTATTACTAACAAGAATGGAGAATTTCAGGAAAATAAAAAGAAGAATGATTCTTCTGTCGCGAGCGCGACACCTATCGCGGTCGCGACAGAAGAGAAGCAAACCAAAGTTCCAGGCGCGACACTAAGCGCGATACCAGACGTGAACGCGACAGCAGGAGGAGAGTCTTCTGTCGCGATCGCGACACCTATCGCGGTCGCGACAGAAGGGGCATCTAAAGCAAATTCTTCCAAAAATTTTCAACCTTGCCCACCGTTTCTGCAACGCCTAAAGAGACAAAACCAAGATAATCAATTTCAATCTTTTATTGATAAATTGAAGCATTTGCATATAAATTTGAATTTTATTGAGGCCATATCACAAATTCCTAATTATGCAAAATTTCTTAAAGAATTAATTTCTAAGAAAAGAAGTTGGGAGGATATATCCACTATTGCATTGACTGAAGCATGTAGTTCTATAATCACAAATAATTTGCCTACCAAACTCAAAGATAATGGTAGTTTCACAATTCCATGTACCTTAGGGGATAAAGAGTTTCCTAAGTGTTTATGTGATTTGGGGGCAAGTATTAATCTCATGCCTTATTCTATCTTTAAAAAGTTTGGTTTAGATTATGTTAAACCTACTTCCATTGTTTTGCAATTAGCTGATCAATCTATTAAGAAACCATATGGAATAGTTGAAGATGTGCTTGTAAAAGTGGATAAATTTATTTTGCCCGCTGATTTTGTCATTTTAGATTTTGCATATGATGAGAAATGTCCCTTAATATTGGGTAGACCTTTCATGAGGACTGGTCGGGCTTTAGTTGATGTCTATGAGGGCACATTAGTCTTAAGAGTAGGGGATGATAGTGTTGAATATCACATGGAAAAGGCACTAAAATACCCAATGGATGAAAATGTGTGCATGAAAATAGATATCATTGATGCGTGTGTTGTGGAAGTCTTAGAAAATGCAGATGAAGAGGAAGTCCAAATGGAAGAGGAAGTTCATGAAGAGGTAGAGCAAGAAAGTTTTAGAAGTGAACCTCTTATTCGTAATGAAGCACCTTTACCACCTTCCATTGAAAGTCCACCAAATGTTGATCTAAAGGAATTACCTAGTCATTTGAGGTACGCCTTTCTTGGATCAAATCATACTTTGCCTATTATTATTTCTAATAAACTAAATAAAGAACAAGAGCATGCATTAGTAGAAGTTGTTAGAAAAAGGATAAAAAGTATTGGATGGCAAATATATGATTTGAAGGGTATTAGTCCTAATGTTGTCATGCATAGGATAAATATGGAAGATGACTATAAACCAAAAGCTGATAGACAAAGGAGGCTTAACCCTCATATGAAAGAGGTAGTTAAAAAGGAAGTTATTAAATTGCTTGATGCTGGAATCATTTATCCTATTACGGATAGTGATTGGGTGAGTCCAATACATTGTGTTCCAAAGAAGGGGGGTATGACAGTAGTAAGGAATGAGAATGGAGATTTAATTCCAACTACAACCACCACAGGTTGGAGGGTATGTATTGATTATAGGAAGCTTAATTTGGCTACTAGAAAGGATCATTTTCCTTTACCATTCATTGACCAAATGCTAGAGAGAATTGCAGGCCATTCTCATTACTGTTTTCTTGATGGATATTCAGGGTATTTCCAAATTTTTATATACCCTAGTGACTAAGAGAAAACTACATTTACTTGTCCTTATGGAACTTTTGCTTATAGGAGAATGCCTTTTGGGCTTTGTAATGGCCCGGCCACATTTCAAAGATGCATGACTTCAATTTTTGGAGACATGATAGAGAATATAATGGAAGTCTTTATGGATGACTTTTCTGTATACGGGGATTCATTTGAGCTTTGTTTACAAAATTTAGACAAAGTATTGGCTAGGTGTGAAGAAACTAACTTGGTTCTTAATTGGGAGAAATGCCATTTTATGGTAGATGAAGGGATAGTATTAGGGCACAAAATTTCAAGTAGGGGTATTGAAGTTGATAGAGCAAAAACTGAATTAATTGAAAAGTTACCTCCACCCACTACACTTAAGTGGGTAAGATCTTTTCTTGGACATGCTGGATTTTATAGAAGATTTATAAAGGATTTTTCTTTAATTGCTAAACCTTTAACTAATTTGCTATTTAAGGATGTTTCCTTTGAATTTTCTAAAGAATGTATGCATGCTTTTGAAACTTTGAAGAAAGCTCTTATAAGTGCTCCTATTATTGCTGCTCCTAATTGGGAATTGCCATTTGAGATTATGTGTGATGCAAGTGATCTTGCTGTGGGATGTGTATTAGGCCAAAGACATGGTAAGAATTTGCATGTGATATATTATACTAGTCATACCTTGTCACCTCCTCAAGCTAATTATACAACAACTGAAAAAGAAATGTTAGCTGTGGTTTATGCATGTGACAAGTTTAGATCTTACTTGTTGGGATCTAAAGTCATAATTTATACTGATCATGCTGCATTGAGGTATTTATTTGCAAAGAAAGATGCTAAACCTAGGTTGATTCGTTGGGTATTGTTATTGCAAGAGTTTGACCTTGTAATTAAAGATAAAAAGGGAAGTGAAAATCTTGTTGCTGACCATTTGTCTAGGTTAGAAAAAAATGAACAAACTTTAGGTGATGGTATTGAAATTAATGAAACATTTCCGGATGAAGCCTTGATGTCAATTTTGAATATGCATGTACCTTGGTATGCTGATTTTGCTAACTATCTTGCTGCTGGAATTGTACCTGAAAATTTGACATGGCAACAAAAGAAGAAATTCTTTAGTGATGTTAAAAATTATCTTTGGGAAGAGCCTTACTTGTTTAAGATTAGTGGAGATGGTATAATTCGTCGTTGTGTAAGTGAGGGGGATTATCAAAACATTTTAATGCATTGTCATGCTGCATTATATTCGGGTCATAATGGTGCTAATAAAACTGCATCTAGAGTGCTTGAATGTGGATTCTTTTGGCCAACTTTATTTTATGATGCAAAGATGTATGTAGCCAAATGTGATAAATGTCAAAGGGCTGGAAATATTGGGAAAAGAGATGAGATGCCTTTGAATAACATATTGGAAGTTGAAGTGTTTGATGTGTGGGGGATTGACTTCATGGGTCCTTTCCCTACTTCTTTTGGACAAAACTACATTTTGGTTGGGGTTGATTATGTATCAAAATGGGTTGAAGCAAAAGCCACAACTACCAATGATTCCAAGGTGGTGATAAAGTTTTTGAAGAAGCTTTTCTCAAGATTTGGAGTGCCAAGAGCCATCATAAGTGATGGAGGTAAGCATTTCATTAACCGTTCTTTTGATTCATTATTGCAAAAATATGGAGGTCATCATAGGGTAGCTACACCATATCACCCACAAACAAGTGGTCAAGTGGAAGTGTCCAATAGGGAGTTAAAGTGGATATTAGAAAAAACAGTCTCTACTTCTAGGAAGGATTGGGCATATAAATTAGATGATGCTTTGTGGGCATATCGCACTGCATTCAAAGCCCCAATTGGTATGACACCATATAGATTGGTTTATGGAAAAGCGTGTCATTTACCTATGGAATTAGAACACAAAGCATATTGGGCCATTAGAACTTTGAATTATGATCTTAAAGATGCAAGTGTCAAAAGATGTTTACAATTAAATGAGCTAGATGAATTGAGGCTTCTTGCATTTGAAAATGCTAAGATTTATAAAGAAATGACTAAAAAATGACATGATGCACATATTCGGATTAAAAATTTTAATATTGGGGACAAGGTTCTCTTGTATAATTCTAGATTGAAACTCTTCCCGGGAAAATTAAGATCTAGATGGAGTGGACCCTTTGAAGTCACACAAATTTTTGATCAAGGGTTTTTAGAGCTAAAAAATAATAAAGGGGAGTTATTTAAAGCCAATGGTCAAAGATGTAAAGTGTATTTGGAGGAAACATTTCATGGAAGGGAGGTTTCATTTCTTTCCTTAAAAATGATTTGATGGTTATTTGGTTTAACTTTTCTTTTTAATTAATTGTTTTATTATATGTGTGATATTTGTATATACTAATGTCGTTCTTTTTGTTCCACAGATGTTTTTCATATGTAAATTTATTTTATATACCTTCGTGTGTTGTTTTTGGAAGGTAAAGCAAATGTGATTTTCAAAATTCCATTCTGTCGCGAGCGCAACAGAATGAGGAAAGGGTATTTTAGACTTCATCGCGACGGTACGACGGATCGAGTGATCGCGACAGTTTCATTTTTTATTTTTCAAAATTGCATTCTGTCGCGATCGCGAAGTTGTCGCGATGTCGCGATGGAGAGCGGGTTAATTTTGTCGCGTTGACGCGACGTTTATCGCGATATTCAAATTTTTCATTTTGCTTCTGTCGCGACAGAACGCAGAATTCAAATTTTTCGGTCAAACCAACCGTTAGACTCACATTTAATGCCCCACCTTCTCATTTTCTACCCTAATAACTTCTCTTTATTTTATTTCTTCTGCCTCTTCAGTTTTTTTCTCTTTATTTTCGCACGATTCTCTCAAAATCGTTTTCACGATTCTCTCTAACTTCCACCGCAAATCTCGTTTCTTCTTCTTCCTCTATAAATCTGTTGCTTTTCTTTTTCTATTTCTTCTTGTCTTGTTCTTCAATTGGAAAACGATTTTGGAAATGGTGAGAACTAAACATGTGGGTGATAAAAGCAAAGGGAAGCGACTAATGGGCGAATCCAGCCAACCTGATGAGGAACAAACTCTTGCTTCCCTTATTTTTCAAAACAGGTACGATTGTCCTTTTCCCCTTTATTCTGATGAGGAGGGTGAGAAGTTCCTTTATTTTGCTAAGAAAACATATGTCGGGATGTGGGCTCTTGATTTTGCTATTTTGAATACAATGGGTTTACATGATCAAATTAATAATTTTCTTAGATATATGAAATGGGGTAAATTCATAACTTACTCTTTACCTGTACGTAAGGAATGGGCTTTAGAATTTTTTGTTACCTTAGATTATGTGGATAAAGGAAGGGACTCCATGAAATTTAGGCATCAGGGTGTTACTTATACTTTTACCTATAATGATTTGCATACCTGGTTTGGTTTCCCTTTGAACGGTAAGCGATTTGATTCACATATATTTCAGCCTTTCCCTGTGTGGAATACATTGTCAGGGCTTGAACGATTTAATAACAAAAATTCTACTAATAGGCAGATTAAAGACAATGCTTTAATGCTTTTTCATAAATTTCTTTGCCATGCCATGTTTGGGAGAGTTGAAAGTACTAAGGTTCAAACTAAGGATTTGTTTGTTTTGGATTTATTGCAATCTCACAAAACACCTGACTCCATTGATTTTATACTAGATGGTCTTTATCATGCTTCTATTGCGCGTAGTAAATCAGTGGGTATGTGTCATATGGTAACGGGGATTATTTTGGCGTGTATGGGAGATTTGAATAATTTTGCAATGGATGAAAAAGAATCAATTCCTTTGTAGGATGTTGTCTATTTGCGCCGGGCTAATATTTTAACCAAGGGAGCTTGGCCCCCAAGGTTTGTTGATAGATGTGCAGGTGGATCAAGTAGGGCTGACCCCAATATGGCTGGACCAAGTGTGCCCCATGACAGGGCACGTGAATCAGCCTTAGCAGCTCCTGCTCATGACTCCTCGGGTGAGGACGAGGCGGCTGCTGGTGCTGATGATGATGAGAGGAGGAATAATAGAAGAGCTGCTGTAGATTTGGAGCCTGTCTTGCAACGATTAGATGGAATAGAGGCAGCAAATCAGAGTATGGCAGCAAGAATGGATGTTCTTGAGTCGGATGTGCGGAATGTGCTGCAAAATCAAAAGAGTTTGGGTCGCAAACTCCTTAGTTTTTTCCGCAAACAGAATGTGGACCTTTCTCCAACTCCACCAAGCTCCCCTAGTGGGAGTTTTTGAGTTTGTCTCCTTTCTTTTTCTTCGTTTTGTTATTGTTTTCATTTGTGTTTTGTTTATGTTAGTTTGTTTGTTTAGTTTATTCCTTTTTTATATAATGGGGACATTGTGTCCTTTAAGTGTGGGGGGGTATTTTGTGTTTTGATATGTTTTCTGTTTTTAATACATATATGCATGTATGGTTATATGTGTTATTAATTGTGTAGTATAGCTTGTGTTTGCATGAACTGCTAGATTTAGGTATGTATTGTTTTAGATTGTTTCAGGTTGTTTTATGCTAAACATTTTGGAGCTTAGTATTTGATGAATATTTGAAAATTAGAGCATGTATAGGTTTTATGTTTTTAACCATTAGTTTAGATAGAAACTTTTTGACCATTTTCCTTATTTGTTTTACTTTAGCTTTTTGTTGTACATAGTGAAGGGTATGACTTAGCAAAACACTTTAGTGTAGGTTCTTTTTAAGTTAAATATCTTTTTATATGTAAATAAAGATTGTTTTGCCAATTTATTGCCTATGATAGTTTAAACTATAGTCATGTGAGCTTTTGAAGCCTTATACACGAATTTTTCTTTGTATGAGAGCCTTATTATGCCATATCATCTAGAACTTGTTTTTGGTAAATTTTAAGACTACATTTTAGTATGGGATGTACACGGGATATGATAAGGGCACTTAGAATGAACTATTTTTTGGCTTACTTTTCAATTCCTTTACCTTTTGACTTTAGGTAGCCAACTTTGAGCCTATTTTCTGTTTTTCTTGTTTAAACATATTAATACCCTAATCTTTTTAACCAAGGCCTAATTTTGTGGTTATTACCCTATTGTGGAGGGATTAGGATTGATATAGCATGGGAGATATATTTGTTATTGAAAAGCATGAAATTAGTAAAAAGTTGCAATTGCAATTTCCTTCTTTTCAAAGTTAGAGTTACCAATGCTAGCAGATAGATAGAAAAAAATAATATATATATATATATATATATATATGGGAATAGCAAGATGTACATCTAAAATTATTTATGTGTGGGATGGAGCATTAAAATACACTCATACTAACTTCTCTTGCTATCCTAAGATATTAAAAAAAAAAGATATTTAAAAAAAAAAGAAAGAAAAAAAAATATAGTAAGTATACATTAAGAGCTAGCAGCAAATTTATATTCTTAAGAAGGAAATTTGATGAAAAGTATCATGCTTATTACTATTTTGATTTGGTTAATTCTCCTATGTTGTATTGATGCTTTTCTCTACACAATACTAGCTACTAAAACCCAAAAGTTTCTTACCCTAACCTAAGCCACATTACAACCCTTTTTAAGACCCTTTGATCCTCTTTACTACTTTATACTAGTAGTGGAGATTTTTACTACTTACAAGCTTATGGTATGTAATGGCATAATCAAGGAATGAGGGAAAACACTAACCTTTATACACTTGAGTGATTGAGTGTTTATCAAAATAAGTGTTGAGTGAAAATTATTTTAGGCAATGCTTTGTGTGAAATAATCTATACATGTATTAAGATATTTGATTTCTTGAGATCAAACATCATTGTGTTTTGTCATTTCATGGTTTTCCAAATGTGCAAAGAGGGTTAAAGTTTGATGAATGATGGGAATGTTTAAATGGTTGCATATTGAGGCTAGTGTGTTAGAAGGATAATTCTATGCATGGTGTTTTCAAATAATTGTCAAATGTCTAAGTGAGCTCCAAAATATTGTGTTTATTGTGTGTTTTGTTTTTGTGTTGTTTACGTGTTTTGCTTGGGGACAAGCAAATGTTTAAGTGTGGGGGTTTGATATGAGCTTAAATAGCTCATAATTAAACTATATTTTGTGGTTATAAATAATGTTTTATGTGTTTTTAGTTGTTAGAATTAGGTGAGTTTTATGTGTTTTGTTAAGTTTTGTATGTAGGAGACAAATGGAGAAAAAATGGAGTCAATGGAGAAAATATGGAGCAAATGGAGAGAAGAAGAAGGAATGGGCTAAGGCAGAAAAGTCTCTGTCGCGATCGCGATGGGCGGCGCGAGCGCGACAGAGCGCGCTAAGGGAAGAATAAGTAAAGAAGAGAAAAGAGAAGCTGTCGCGACCAAGAGACGTTGTCGCGAGGTCGCGACAAGGCGCGGAGAAGGCACACGTGAGGAAAGGCGAGCGAAAGAGAAGGCGTGCTCTGTCGCGAGCGCGACAGCTGTCGCGATCGCGACAGAAGGATCCGTTAGACACTAAAGTTCAAATTTGAACTTGAAAAGTTGCAACTTTCCACCAACAATTATAACCTTTGTAGAAGGGCATCTGAAGGGGCATGAGCTGATATTTTAAATACTATTCTTAATTGTAATTTACATATGATGACTTAGAATTGAACATTTTTATATTTATTCTGTAGTTAAAAATAGTTTCTTTTAGTTTTTCTTAAGTAGAGTTTATGTGTTGAAGAGAAGATATTATACAAGGAAGAGGACTACAATTGGTGACTTGAAAAGGGTTGAAAAATCTCCTTCTTTAATTCTTATCTTTTAATTCTTCTTTGTAATTTTTATAATGTAAATTCTGAACTTAAATGTTTAATATTAAATTATTTTATTGTTTATATTTATTCAAGTGTTCTTAATTGTAGAATTTCTCATTAGTACATTATTTATTATCATTATAAGTTTGAGTTTTATTGAGAAATTAAATTCATTCTTACATCTAATTGAAAATTCATCATCAAGATATTGTTTGAGAAATCATAATATTAAAATGGTTGTTATAGGTTGTGTTTTATTCTTAAGATTTGCATGTATAATAATCTAGTTCTTAAATGAAAATTTGGAATTAGACTTATATGTGTATGTCTTAGGCAGTCCTATTTATATTGAGAAATTAAGTAGGAAATTTATTCAACTTGACTTGCAAGATAAGAATGCTAAAATCATTAAGAACAATTAATTCAAGTTCCATCTTTTTATCTAGCATCATTAATCTTTTCTATCTTCTGGGATTCACATAAACTTGACTTAGTAAGTTTACATATTAGATTAATTTAGAATCATTTCTCCATCATTTTATAATTGTAAACAAGATTAAAATCAATTAGTAATAGTGTGTAAAAACGTTCCTCGTGGGATCGATATCTTAAGTACTATTACGGTACACCGTATACTTGCGGTATAATTAGCATATATAGAAAATGCTCAACAGTGACCAAAGGGATGGGAATTTAATACTATTGATCTCAACTTTCCCTATTGTGAGAACCTATTTATTTATATATATCGACCCTTAGAACCCTTAACTTATCCCTGAAGTATGGTTTGATGTGGCTAGCTTGGTTAGTCTCCAAGAGGTCTGGGAAAAATTTAGGCCTTACGGATCTAACTGGAAAAGCGAGTTGAATCATGATGGATGGCATATAGTAAGAGGGGAAGATAACCTTTTGATCGCATTCATAAGAATACTTGTTCACCGACATGTCTATTATTGTTTCTATGAGTAGAAACATAATAGTGAACACGAATGACGTTTTATGAACTCATGAGTTAAAACGGTGATTGTGAGAAGGTGGTCTAGGGTTAGGCATACGTGAAATAAAAGGATCATTTTTTCAAGAAGCTATATATCCCTAACAGGTGTATAGCAAATGTGCTCTCGAGGTATGCTGGTCACACAATCTATTAGTCTGTATAACTGAAGATTATATATATGGAATGTGTTCTGTCATGTGCGAGTGGGAGATGATAGAGTTATGATACGCCCATGACTCTATATAGGATTGAGTTCCTATCCAGATTAAATTGAGTTATTTAATCTAAATTAAATTACCAAATTCTATCTCAGAAATGATTCTGAGTTAGACTGGGGTTAAGACTCTAGCCTTTAGGACCTTTATAAATAGAGGTGAGGTCCTCATAATTTGGTAACGAGAAAACTTATACGCCGCAAGGCTGCTCGTTCCCACTCACGATTATTTTGTGTTAATCTTTTAGGGACTTCTAGATTGTGATCTAGCTGCTATTATCCCGAGTGGGTAAAAGCCAGACCAGTGACCAATAAAGGAAGATCCTTGTACCGCTTCCGCAACGTGATTACCGCGCTACAAACAAGTACGTTTTGTTTTCCTTTATTTATTTATTTTCCATCAATAGGAGTCTCGAATTTACTAGTAAAATTTTTTATGACAGTAAAGATAAAAAAAATAGTAACAAATGTTTTTAGGATGTTTGAATTATATTTATGATTTTTTATAATTTTAGGAAATTATGCAAACCACTACATAATAGGTTAAAAACCCAGAACCATGGACAGAAGAGCATTCTAAGATAGTTAGAAATATAAAAGAAAAGATTAAGAGCCTTTCTTGTCTTAATATTCCATATGCTGAAGCATTGTTAATAATTGAAACAGATGCTAGTAAAATAGGATATAGAGGGATTCTGAAGCAAAGAAGAAAAGAAAATAGTAAGGAAGAATTAGTATGATTCTATTCTAGAAGTTGGAACTTTACTCAAAAGAATTATTTTACTCAAAATAGTAAGGAAGAATTAGTCTTGCTTTATGCATTACAAAATTTGAAAATGATTTATACATGAGAAAGTTTTACTAAGAAATAATTGTTTGGCAACAAAACATGTTTTAAAAAAATGTCAAAAATTTAATTTCTAAATAGATTTTTTCGTGATGGCAAGTTTTATTGAGTAATTTTGATTTTGATATTAAATTTATCAGAGGAGAAAACAATAGCTTACTAGATTTTATTTCTCATGAATTTTTACAGGGAAAATGAATTCTAATAATAAAGTTTTGACTAAAGGTTCATTATCATTAGAAAATCAAAATTCTAATCAAACAGTGAATTCTTATTAGGCTTTTCCAATATCACCCAATAGATTTTCCATTCTAGGGCCCTCATCCCCTTCTCCTACCTCATCTCTTACTCTTAGGCCACAAATCCCTTCGTCATCAACCTCTCCTAGGCTTTTAAATTATTTAACAACAATAGCATCATCTGGTTCAAATTCTCCTAATCTTGCCTATCCTTCTAAAAAGTATTCTCCACGGTGTATTCAAAATCCTCACAGGCAAACTATCAAGGTTCTTAAGCCAGAAAAGGTCAGATTGGTTGAAAATCAGAGTTTTTATAAATTGATTAACTATATTTCCCTAAAGTTTCTGAAGATATTTTATCCAAGACTACAAAATTCTAGCAGGCAGTGCTTGTTGATTTTGGATCTTTTGAAATTGCGCACAACTATGATAAATAAGATCCATCCAAAATAAGCTATAGTAAAGTAAAATCATTCAAGTTACAACTTTATTAAAATGGCACATAGACCACATTCTTTAAAGATTTTAGCAAGATATCCCACTTGGGTAGTTTATGACTATTATGACTATCAGGAAGCTTGGTATAAGGAATTCTACTTAAGGAACATTAATCATTCCTGATACTTCTATTTTTCTAATAAATTCTCAGGCAATTTTCCTAATTGGTTTATAAAATGGTATGGGTATTATTAACATATTGATAGCACTTTTTCTCGACCAATCTTTAAAGGATATAAAAAAAATTCAGGATTATTATTATTCTACAATACCATATATTCTTTTACGATTCTCAACTACATTTGGGATTTCTTGGGTTATAGCTTGGCCATATCATTTTTCATCAGGGCAAGAAATTTATGTTTCTATTCTCTATCTTGAATACCAGGTAAAATGGTGGGACTCATTCTAAATCGAAAAGGCTAATTCTCAAGCTGTTATAGGCTATTATTTTAGCAAGACAACCACTTCCCAGCTTTTTAATCAACATATGGATTTTTTGGCTAATAAAAGTCTAATGTAAACATGTTGTCTTCATTATTAATTGAAGCTCAACTCTCAGCTATTCTTAATAAGGTTTTTTCTAAAAAGAGTAATTCTACTGATGATGAGGCATCACTATCTCCTCATCACTGTAAAGATTCTCAAAACCCCTTTGTAGACATTGTAATGTAAAAAAGAAAAAAAAAAGAAAAGGGCTTTACTAACAAAAAATTCTTCGCAAGTACTTTTCTGAATTATATTGACACACAATGATAAATAACTCAATAATAAAATTCTCAATTATTTTGGCACTATTTATAACACTCCCATATACCCCAAAAAGGGCTAACAATGTTACCAAAGGCTTATAATCGATCATACATCAAGCTCCACCACATATCATAACATAAGTTATCAAATCTTACCTTAAAGTTCAAAATTCATATATCACTCTATTCTTTACATATTCAATACCAGTCAAGTCGTACACATATACTATTTTACATATTCAAAGCTTAATTATACTTTACAACTCAATGAATTACATCTAATGCCTACACCTTTTTAGTGTGATCTTTATATGAATGGTGCCGACTTTCACTTCTGGCTAGTCTTCAATTTCTTGCCTACGCGGCAAAAAGGCAGCTCGACCATTAAGCCGCGTTTAATTATGTACTATCCAACATAAATAAATAAATAAGCAATTACCTAAGGCATTAGAGGTTTACATCTATTAATCTACTTGTGTTAATTCATATGCTTACTCTCGTACTCTTCCGCTAGGTTACAGTTCAAATATTAGCATTAAATTTTATTCAGAATTATTTAGCCCATACTAATTCATTATATCTTGGGCTTAGTTAATGTAAAACATAACTATCCATTCATGTCAAACATGTATTCCCACCTGAAAACCTTTTTGAGCTAATTACAACTCAATATACCTATAAAATGAACAGGTAACACTCTGAGTTGAGTTCCATTCATTACCTTATCTTTGGCATTTGAGTTCTGATCATTTCAGTGTGTATTTGGTTCAAACTTGGAATAAGTATTCTAGGCTTCCTACATATCCCAAAAATTGAGAATCAGAACCACGTAGTTCTACTTGTTAAATTCTTTGTCATGTCAACTTTTAGGAGTAGCTTTTAGTTTCTATAACCGAAAATACACTTATGTATCACATATTAATATCGCATAATTATCCTTGTAATAATTCACACATTTAGTTGCATTTATGTATATCTCACCTATTCCTGTTAAGATAGAAAATGATTGCGTACAAAACTGAAATTCATTTCAGATTATGCAACCAATCATTAGGTCTAAAACTATAGTAAACCAGCTAAAGCATAATTGAACAGAAACAAACTCTATATCAGGATCTAGAATCATTATTCCTTTATTTTGTATTATGCATTTGCTAAATACTATGATAACTGAAGTTGTACCCATGTATTAGATCAGAAAATAGAGTTAATAGGTCAAGATAGGACATAACAAAAACATATTATATACAGATTTGCCTACTATTTCTTTTAGGTATAGGTAACGAGAATAGGAGACATCCATGGTGGATATCAATAGGAGGCACCAATTAGGTATATATAGGAGAGGCATAAGCCTCAAATAATAATCAGAATAAGGAGCACCAAAGCACGAATCAAAATATAAGAGAGACATAAGTCTCTATAATGGGAGACACTATAGTATCATAGGAGCAGCTGCAGACCCTTATAGGCATGCCTATTCATCCACATCTAGGACTTTAACAAACCACGGTGCGAATAAAAAAAATGAAAGACACCATAAAATAGCATCTACATGAGATAACTCAAAAGGTGTCACAAGAGAGACAATGTCTCTATGGACAACTCCACCTCTCTCTCAGGAGGCAAACCAGGCAACTCACTTAGAAAAACATCTCCAAACTCCCGAACAACTGGGATATCCTCGATACTAACTTGATCCCGCTTAGAATCCAACACCACAGCTAGAAAAGCTTCACAACCCTTCCTAATGAATCTCTTAGCTTGCATAGCGGAGATCACATTGCTCAAAGAACTAGCACCCAAACCTTTAACAAGAATAGAAGACCGATCTCTATCGCGAAGCACAACTATTTTCCTATGACAATCGACCACTGCCCGATGCTTACTCAACCAGTCCATACCCAAAATCAGATCATACTCTCTGAACGGCAACTCAATCAAATCTGCTGGGAACTCAACTCCCTCAACCAACAGGGGACAATTCCTATACACTCTACTTACATTGACACTATGCCCTAAAGGACTGGTCACACAAATCTCATAATCCAACTGATCTACAATATGCAACTTATCAAATAACTTATTTGTGCATAAATATGAGTGTGTGGAACCAGGGTCAATTAGAGCATATAATTCCGTGTCATGGAGTAGAAACTTACCGGCAATCACATCAGGAGCATCCTGCTCCTCCCGAGCTCGCACTACATAGGCTCTAGCTGGCACTGTCAAAGGACGCTCAACTGACTCAGATGCAGCTCCTTTTCTAGGTTGACCGCCTCGACCTCTTCCACGGCCTCTACCATGGCTAGCCTGAGTAGCATTAGAACCAACTCTACTGACCTCTCGCTGATCACCAGAACCATCATTCCCTCTCGGATAATTGGCTAAAAAGTGCTCGGTGCTCCCACAACGAAAACACCCACCTGTGAGCCACCTACACTCACCTTTGTGACGCTTGTTGCAGTGAGTACATTCTGGTAACATCTCAGTCCTTACACCCGAATTACCTCTACCTGAACCAGATACCGTAGTTGAATCCTATCTCCTACCTCTAGTAGCCGGGCCTGTAGATGACTCATCCTGCAGGTTCCTGGACCTCTTACCCGAGGATGAAGAAGACGAACCTCCACGAGAGGGATTCCTCCTCTGAGCCCTCTCTCTCAAAATCGATTCGGACCTCTCAGCCTGCATTGCAGCTTGCACAATCTAGTAGTACCCAATTCCAGGAGTACTCATCAGAGAAATCAACATCACCCTTAGCGACTCATTCAATCCGGTCTCAAAATGCCTACACCTAAACTCCTCTGTCAAAATGCCTTCTGGTGTATACTTCACCAAACGGTTAAACTCTTTCTCAAATTCGAATACTGTCATGGTTTGCTACATCAAACTCAAGAACTGTGCCCACTTCGTATCCCTGTAGGTCTGAGTCACATACTTATTCGTGAATTCTCTCTCAAAGAACTCCCATGAAATTGGGTCAGGCAACTGGGGATGCCTACAAACCAACTCCCACCAGTCAAAAGAAGACCCTTGGAGCAATGCCACTGCACACTCCACTCGTTGATCAGGAGGACACCTGACCTCCCTTAGAGTACGCTTCACCTTATCTAACCACTTCTCAGCATACTCTGATTCATCCAAATCGGTCCCAGAAAAATCTTCTGCACCCGCTCTTCTCATACTTTCAATTGGGCCATTAAGAGCAGTCACTCTCTCCAAGACTTGAGCCATGTCCTGAGATAGCTTAATCATCGCCTCAAAGGGCATGGCTGCGGCCTCGGGCTGTACCCTAGCAGGTTGAGCCGACACAGAAATTGAAGGATCAACAGCTTGGGGATTCACGCTCTCGGATGATCCCTCAAGAGACCCTCGAACAGAATTAAAATCCATCTAAAACAAACAAAGACAACCGCATCAGCCAACACAGTCCTAGACATATGTCTATACACAACAACACCCAGAAATGCCTAAACCTAGGCTCTGATACCAAAAACTGTAACACCCCCTACCCATACGTAGGCGAACCCATCCAGATCGGAGTGAGAAGCCGTATGAGTAGGGTGTGACACCAAATAGATCAAGGCAAATCATACATTCATACATCACAAGCGTCCGAAAATACAATAAAAATTAAAACTTTGAGAAACATCAACGTGATCATGCATTAATATAACAACATTCATTACAATAATGTCCGGATCAAAGGCTGATACAAAATAATTACATATCCAAAATAATATAAAGCGGAAGCTTTACAAAACGATATAAAAGAGTTCTATTACAAAAGAATCATCATAAAATACTACAAAAATATGCCCTAACACTAATCCCTCTGTGTTAGCTTGACTAGCGGCGACTCTCCCAAAGCAAAAACACCTTCCGCACTTGCACGGATAAAACACCGTGCTAAGCGATAACGCTTAGTGGGGAAACACACAACAAAAGAGTGGATAGCCATTCACAATGGTCATCAAAGCATAACACATACGATATGACATATACGGATAATCATGTCAGATATATAATCATTCTTTGCATAGTAAAGACATACATTCAGAAGCTTATATCCACATTCATATACATATAATAACTGATTTCTCATACTTATCATTATGCGCATTCGAATATCATATCCTTGTGATCGTTTCAAGTAGAACAAAACAAACAAAGCACCTGCTGACTCACAATAGTGGATAATGAGTAAACAATGACGATACCTTACGGGTACGAATCGAAAACCATTTTATTTATCACATTCAAAACATTTTACAGAGGGGACCTTAAACAAGATCCAAAACTTTTTAGGGATCGCGAGGATCCAAACGGGGACCTGATCGGGGTCTAAACAGAACAGAGGGCTGCAGCTAAGAGACTCTATTAGGCATGCCTAACTATCCACTAGACTGACTCTTACAGGTCATGTAATACAATTAGGTTCCAAATCATAGCATATCATTTATCGTGTAGGATTCATAATATTGCACTTATAAATAAGCATATTATATAGCATACAGAGGTAAAAATTCATGAAGAAACCATTTGAAATTCATTTTAGAAGAGAAGGCAAAATTGAAAAAACAGGGCATGAAAAGGTTCACTGTCGCGATCGCGACATCTATCGCGCTTGCGACAGTGAGCGACCGCAAAGGCTATCGCGACCCCGCGTAGGTGCGCGTGCTCGCAACAGGGAGTGCCCAATGGCTCGGCAGCTGAGCGCTCTATCACGCTTGCGACATGTGTCGCGATCGCGACATGTGTCGCGATCGCGACAGTTGCTTTGCTGCACCGCTCGGCAGCCAAGTTCGCTCTGCAGCCAAGCTCCCTGTCACGAGCTTGTGACATGCGTCGCGATCGCGATAGTGAGTTATGTTGCAATCGGCTCAGTAGCTCGCATCCGATCAGTCACGCATAGGAGCTGGCTTCACCGTGCCCTGTCGCGACAATGTCGCGCTTGCGACAGCGTCAGGATTTCCAGTTCTTACGCGAGAATCTGCAAAATTTCCCAAAACCAAAACACCCAAACCTTTAATCTCAACCTAAACATTAACTTACCTCAAATCCAGCAACCCAAGCATCATTTACAACATATAATACAACATTTATGCCAGGAATCCCAATTAAATCATGCCAATAATAACATCAATTTACACAATTTAAATCTCAGCACTATTCATACATCATCTCAATCAAATGCACAATTGGGTTCAATAACTCACATTCAAGGCTTCATGAATCATCTAAATCAAAACCCATAACATATAAACCATTATAAACATCAAGAACACCAAATTTTTCCAGAAATTTAACCAAACATGCAAAACCCATAAAATACAATAAACACCATAATTCCCAAACCTGAACTCCTATGCTCCAAATCACTTGGTGCCACTTCCTCATGCCTTCTCCTTGCCTTTAGGATTGCGAGGAGGCTCAACTAACAACCAAACCCATAAATCACACAAACAACAAACCCTAGATCAAAAACCCAAACCAGAAATGGGAAAAGATGAAGAAGAAAAAGATGAAGGAGATGATGGAAATGCAGAAAACCTACCAAATGAGGGTTGAGGAGTGATTAATTTCCACCACAAGCACTTAAATCCAAGCTTAGGGCACAATATGGGAAGAGAAGAGGAAGAAGAGGGGTAGAGAGAAGAGGGAAACGGGAAAGAGATGAAAATTCTGCTTTCCCTTTCTCATTCTCATTCTAATCACTCTTTTCCTAAACCCTAACCATGTGTCACTTCCCTAATGGTGGAATTACCTTCTCACACCCTACAAACATACACCACAATGCACACAAGGCTATCTCACTTATTCACACCCTACAATGATGTGAGCACACACACTCAATGCAACTCAACTTACATACACCCTAATATCATATATGCACTCACACAATAACAAAACCCTCAAAACATGCAATTTTCCCATAATACCCTTATCACATGCCAAACACACACAATGTACATGCACAAACACGGCTCAAACCATTTTACCCACAACTCAGATTCTAGTAGGCCTTAATTTATTAGCCGAGACATATCAAACCATATCCTAAAGTCATATTGCAATAATAAACAAGTCCCTTTATTCATATCAATATATATATTCTCAATTATAATCATGGAGTCAGAGCATGTATCCATATGTATGCACAATATATGTTTGTAGTTAATGTAGATGTATGTACATATCAACATATGTACAATAAGCCATCACAATTTGTTAGGTCATATGTATATTCGCATGTCAACAATTTGCATATATAGTTCTAATTTAGCCATATGATTTTGGAATCCTACCAGTGAATAAGTAAAAATTAGATACATAATTCCATTGTATATATGTTATGTTTGTATGTATAATCTCATGTAATTTCATATAGTATACATACATATAATCATCATTTACCATTTGACATGTGTTGGGCAAGTGTAACAAACTTTCGATATTGTTTGGGTTCATTTCAGAAAGCATAATTCAAGTCTTAGGCTAAAAATAGAGGTCATACAATGGTCAGAGAAACCTAACAGCCATGTAGGGTACCTAAATTTTGGAATTTCAATCCAAAAGCATTTTACATGATGGTCAGAAATATTTGACACCCATGTGGCATGCCGGAATTCTAATTCTTCAGTCTAAAACCGTTTTACACGATGGGTAGGTTCATGTTGCACGGCAGTTAGGATTTCTTGACAGCCGTGTGGGTCACATTTAGGCTAAATTTTCTATGCAAAATCAATTTACATGATGGTAAGGGGCATGTTACATGGTGGTCAGGAATTCCTGACAGTCGTGTAACCCTATTTTATTGTGTACTAAAATAGGATAGAATTATAGGTTTGTTTTGCCTTAGGTATTTTGCTTAGCAAATGAACTTTTTAGGCAAGTCTCTTCTTAAGAAATGTTCCCCTATGATCTAATTTTATAATGGACCAAATATTAGGTCATTTAGATCAGTAAATTAAGAGATATGGCAAAAAAATTACAAGTTGTTCTTAGGTGTTTTCGGAGAAAGATTTGTAGCTCTAACTTTGAAAACTTTCTAGGAAAAATTGATAAATAATTTGGTCATACTCTCTTCATGAAAATTACTCTAATATGTGTCTATTTTCTTTAAAATTTTAGTTCATGTAATTTAGAGTTATGTAGAGCAAATTATACACAAAACATTACAAATTGTTCCGAGAAGCTCAATTTCAAGGCTATTAGAGGCAAAAATAAATTCAACTTTCTGCATGAAAATTGTGTGGCTATGTCTTAAATTTTATTTCCAACTAGAATCACTCAATTCCAAGTTACATAGGCCAAAATATAGAAGACGGGTAACGTGAACCTATAACAGAATTTATGCAGAATTTTTCATGCAATTCCCCTAAGGCTTTTACATGTTGATTTTATGTATTTCTACCTCAATTCAATGCTCAATCATCCATTTTACATTTTATTCACTATATGTATCAAGATATACATATCAATTACACATGCTCAAGAAGAAAGAAATTAAAAGTTTTCCCAAACCTAAAAATTGTCCAATCTTCTTTTCTTGCTCCATTTTTTTCTCCTCTTCTTTGTTTTTGTTGGATTTGCCCTCAAAAACACATCATAAATCATAAATTCATGCCCAGCTCAATTACAACCCATAATTTCTAGCTTTCCATAAACATAGAGCAAGAAAGAGATGAGAAAAGATAAAATCTTACCTTATTCTTGTTTAATTTTGGACTAATTCTTACTTCTCCTTCTTCAATTCCTTTAGCATAATATGTGCATGTGTTTTTAAGAAGGAAGGAGTGCAGAATTTCTACAAATCTCCTTTCCATTTGGCTGGCCAACCATGCTTAAATATGCATGAATTTTCTTAATTCATCTAGAATGGATAGATTTAAGCTTCTCATTAGCCAACTTTTATTCTTTGTGTATTTCCACATTGACCCCCAAATCTTTCTTTCATTCTTCAATTAGATACATTTCTAACTCCATACATATATTATCCCATGTCTCATGTCTAATTATACATGTATATTTTAATTCGAGCAAATTACCGAATCGCCCAAACCTTTTAAATTAATACCAGATTTGTCCTTTATTATACTTTAATGCATTTAACTCTTATAATTTGTTTTGTAATTTACCTCAAACATAACATATTACTACCAAGGTATACTTTGCGGCATTACACTATTAAACAAAAGTAAGATTCTCCATTATTCATCAACAGTAAAATTATCCATTTATTCGGCACTATTCGTGGGTTGATTTCATTCATAGTCACTTAACTTATGCCAAATTATGCAAAAATAATAAAAGAATGTTTTTTTTTTCAAAAAAGTCACTGAACTTAAAACTTTTATACACAAAAATAACTATGACCAATTTCAGGTGATGACCCTAGCCGGAAAGTCCAGTTGGCACTCCATGTCAGTAATTTGTGCACACATGGACACACTTTTTATTCCACTTCATCAGCTGACACGTCATTTTTGACATGTGTCAATTTTCTATCTGTGCAACTGACTTGTTAAAAATGACATTTCAACTAATGACGTGGAGTGAATAGTGTGTCCATGTGTGCATAACTTGCTGACATGGCATTCCAGCTGCACTTTTCGGCAAGGGTAATAACTGAAAACCAATCATAGTTATTTTTATGTATAAAAGTTTTAAGCTCAGTGACTTTTTTGAAAAAAAAAATTCTTTTGTTATTTTTGCGTAATTTGGCATAAGTTAAGTGGCCATAAGTGAAATTAACCTTACTATTCATCCATAAAAAGATTCTCCATTATCTCGGCACTATTCATTTACAAAAAAATTCTCCTGCTTTTGAAGATAAAGTTGACACCTTTATCAATAGCAATAATTGAAGACTTCTTTTCTCATATATATAAAGAGTGGCATTTGGTCATTTTACGTAGAACATTTTTTTTAGCATAGTACTTTAAGTATTAGAGAAACTGAGAAAAATACCCCTTATAATTGCTACTTCCTTTCGTAATAAGTCACTAGATTTACAACTTGTATTCTCAGAAGCCTATTCATGTATCCCATTAGGCATTACTTGTAATTCTTCTATAGAAATCAATAAGATATCAGTATTTGATTAGAAAATATGAGCTATTTTGCAAATAAAATTATAAACACTATTACATCTTTAGAATTTACTAATAATTAAAAAATGTTTATTCTAAAAGATGAATTATTGCATTTACAAACATTTTTATTAGAATAATATAAAGAATTTCAACATCGATTTTGTGATTGTCAAAGATTATTATAAAAGCTTTCTTTAATTGATTTATTATCAGCATTCTTATAATAAAACCATAATAAGATTTAACAACAAAAAATTATAATAAAATGGAAAATAATCAACAGATAAAATCTCAATAAAATGATATAATACCTACTTTAGTTTTTGGTATTATGAAAAATTTTATAGGTGATCCATATCAATACCAAGAAAGAAATCTATAAATTTTACTAAATTTAACTTATCCAAAACTGCAAGATTTTAGATGGTATAAAAATTTATTTTTAACAAAAGTTATAACAAGATCTTATTGTAATAATGCCTATTAGGAAAAAAATGTTTATTGTAGGCCTACCTAAATTAATTGCAGAAAGAGTACGAAATAAATTAAAAATAGAATATAATGGCATTGTACCTTATCAAGATCTAAACGATGGATAGATAATAAATCATATTAGTAATGAAGGATTAGCTACTTGCACAGATTTGAAATTAAAGGCAAAATTAAAGAAAGACGATATTCAAGGGAGAAAATAATTGGGATCTTTTTGTCAATAGTATGGTTATGAGCAAATTAGTGCCTCATCTTCTTCTAAGAAAAAAGAATATTAAGGAGAAAATATGTTCCTAAAAAAGATATCATAATCAGAAAAGAAATTGTAAGTAAGAAAAATCAATAAAATATAAATAGTAAAAATCTAAAAAACTAGGAAACAAAATAATAAATGGAATATAGTAATTTGTTATAAGTGTGGAAAATAAGGTCATTATTCAAGATATTGTACAGTTAAAAGACAAATTAATAATTTAGACATATCAAAAGAAAAAAAGAAGAAATAATTAAAATCATGATTAATGATTCTTCAAGCAATAAAAGTGAAATTTCTTATTATTCTGAAAATGATTTAAATATTATAAGTGAGAACTCTAATGAACATAGTGAATCTTATGCTTGTGTCAGTTCCAGTCAATGCAATAGTATAAATATGTTAAGTAGTAAAAAAAAGTTCTTGTTAGATATTATAGAAAAGATAGACGATCCAAAAGTAAAGAAAAATTATTTATTAAGACTAAAAGATTTAATAGGAGCAAAAGATAATAAATACGTTAAACCATAAAATTTTAAAGAAAAATGGTAGATTTAATACTCAATAAGAATATGCTATTCAAGATCCTAAAGAAAAGGTTAGAATCTTATGATAAGAAATGAATATTTTAAAAGGAAAAGTTCAAGTTTTAGAAGAAGAAAATTCTAAGACCAATTTAAGTAATCTTATTCAACATAAAAAAAAAAAAAGATAATGGAAAAGTAAAAGAGCAAGCTTCCTTTACTTTAGTCATTACAGAATCAAAGGATGAGTATATTAACAGTATTTCTTGAATTAATTATCAAAAATTGTATGAAAAATTAGAAATAGTGGTTAATGATGATTTTCATTTATCAACATTGGCTTTAATTAATAGTGGTGTTAACCAAAATTGTATTCAAAAAGGTCTGGTACTGACTAAATAGGCTTAATACCTAAAATTCCCCCTATACTTGTATTTAATTTCATTATTGATACTTATACTTTTTAAGTTTTTAATTCACCACCCAAACTTTAAAAAATATATTAATTTACCACTTAATTCAATGGTATTACGAACAATTTACCACCTAGCTTCTGGTGAGTGAAATGCACGTAATAAAAGAGCGTGAAGCATAAAGAAAGGACCTTTTCAATTTTAGCAACGCATATTTCCGTCGCTAATCCGTCGGTAAATTTTATTAATGATTTTTCCTCAACCCAATAAGAGGACAACAATGCTCAAATACAACAACAACCTAACTCTCCAAATAAAATAGAAATCAACCCAATAACAGAAATGAAATAGCATGCATTTTTAAAGACATAGATCCACAAAACAAATGAAATTCTAAATCTAGGTGTTTCAATAAAACTCAAATACTAAAACTCATGACAAATAATTGAGGTACTAATCTTCACTGTTCTTTAGAGATTATATGATAATATCATTATATAAAAACATTGTGTATGGTAATTACTTAATTTACCTTCATTTTTTTGGCCATCAAATTCAAAAACTCAGCAAATTCAATCCTTCCATTCCCATCAGCATCGACTTCGTTGATCATGTCTTGAAAATGCCAATTCCACAACAGTAATGCATCTTGTAATTCATTAATAGATAATTAAGACAAAACCAAACAACATTCAGGTACCACAATTTCAATTTTATTCTTTAGCTTCAAGAAAAACATCAAGTTTATATTTGGCAAGGCTAACAGCACAAATAGCATGTTCCTCTCTACTGTGCTCAGGGCATTGTCCGGAGAACTTTCACTTTAAGAATCACCATCAACTAGAACTCTTACACACTCATCACTAGTCTAGAATAACAGAGAAAAATCTAGCCATGTTTCACAAAATTGTAAGCAAAAAAGTTCTAAACAGTAATCAAATCAAAACTGTGGAAATATGTTAAAAGGGATGATACCAAGCAGATGATATTGTTCACTGTTAAACTGTATCCCAAATTTGCAATTCACCATCCGTTGAGCTGCGACATCAATCCCCAAAAATTTATTCAAATTCACAAATAAAAGCCCAAACAATGGTAGTAAGATCGAGATCGAGATCGAGATCGAGTGAGAGAGAGTGAGATGGAGATAGACTGAGAGCGAGATTGGGACAGAGAGAGCCAGATTTCGACAAAGAGAGACCGAGATCGAGACAGGGAGAGGGCAACTAAGACAGAGAGAGAGTGAGCTTGAGAAAGAGAGGGAGCAAGATTGGGACACAATAGATCGAGTAAGGGATAGTGAGAAACGAAAAGAAATATTGAGCAATGTTGAGCGATAGTAAGAAAGAGAGAGAGAGAGAGAGAGAGATTAAGGCTAAACGATTGAAAGAGAGAGAGAGGCAGATGGTGGCGCCGGTGGTAGATTTCGGTGGTGGGTGGCGGCAACTAGCGGGTCAGATGAAGAACACGGGAAAAGGGGAAAAATTATTTCTGCTTTGGTTATTTCACCCTTTTCTTTCAATGCTCCACTTGTCCATCATGCAATGGACCCTTTACAGGTTAGACGCGCGTGTATTTCACTGCAAAATAATTAGGTGTGCTTTGTTTTCAGGCAGTAAATTGTTATGATTTTTTAAAATTCGGGTAGTAAATTAAATACGATTAAAGTTTAAGTATCAATTATGAAATTTAATACAAGTACAGGGGGAATTTTATATATTAAGCCGACTAAATATGATGAAAAATCTTCAAAAAGATTAATTACTACTAGTGGTTAAAAACTAATAATTAATTATAAGTTATCTAATGTAAAAATTTGCAATAAGGGATATTATTTTAAAAATCATCTAATTCTTGTAAAAAAATTAAATTTGAGAGTAATTCTCAATACCCCTTTACTTTAGGGCAAGATACTCTTGATAAAATATTTTTTTTTGAATTTACTTTTCTCATAATTTCAAGAGATAATACTCAACATAAGGGAAAAATTATTCAAAAGATTAATTTAATAAAAATTATTTTATGTTTATATTAGATTTTTTTTTTAATTTACTTTTCCCATAATTTCAAGACATAATACTCAACATAAGGGAAAAATTATTTGATTTATGAAATTGAAGGAAAAAGAATAGAAATTCAATTAGAAAATCCAGATATTAAACAAAACATAAAAGAAATTTTATAGTTTTTCCAAAAAAAATATAAGCTCCTGTGCCAAATGCGTTTTGGAATGGAAAACAACATATAGTAATAGTAAGCCTTCCTTCTATTAAACACTTTGATGAAAAGAAAATTCCTACTAAATCTAAAGATATTCATATGTTAGAAGAATTGAAAAAATGTGTAGAAAAGAAATTCAAGTCTTAAAAGATAAAAGATTAATTTGTGATTTTAAGTCCCCTTGGTTTTTTACTGCCTTTTATATAATAAATGCAGCAGAAACTTAAAAAGGAGCCACTTGCTTAGTTATTATGTATAAATTTTTAAATAAAGTTTTACAATGGCTAAGGTATCCTATAACTAATAATAGAGATTTACTAAAGAAACTTTACAATGCATAAATATTTTCTAAATTTGATATGAAATCAAGATTCTGGTAAATTCAAATTAGTGAAGAATAGAGACATAAAATAGAATTTAATGTACCTTTTGGACATTTTGAATAGAATGTTATGCCTTTTTGGTTAAAAAACGCCCCATTAGAATTTCAAAATATTATGAATGATAATCTAAAACCTATAAAAGGATTTTCTATAGTATATATCGATGATGTATTAATATTCTCAAATTCTACTGATCAACATATTAGTCAATTAATAATTTCTTTTAATGTTATTCATTCAAATGGGCTAGTAGTCTCGACTATTAAAATTAAATTTTTTCCAACAAACGTCATATTTTTAGGTCACGAAATAGATCAAGGAACAATAAGACCTATTAATAGGAATATAATTTTACTAGCAAATTTTCTAATGATATTAAAGATAAAAAAAAAAATAATTGCAAAGGTTTTTAGGATGTTTGAATTATGTTTATGATTTTTTCCTAAGATTTAGGGAAATTATGCAAACCACCATATAATAGGTTAAAAAGAAAAAACCTAGAACCATCGACAGAAGAAAATACTAAGATAGTTATGTTCAATTTTAGTTGGTTACATGCATCTCATACATAAGCAAAATTTAAAATTTTAACCAACCTAATTAGGATTTTTCAATGAAATTATATTGTCTATCTAAATGTTAGGAAAATCACTTATGGAGTTTTGTTGATCAGTTAATTTTTATTCGCACCAAGTTATCGGAAACCATAATGTCCAAATTTTGAACACCTCCAATAATTGTCTACACCAGAGAAGAGAAAAAGGAACCAATAAGGAAGAACAGAGGAAGCTGAAAATTCACTGAGACTAGTGGTGAATTTCGGCCAAGGAGGGGATAATGGAAAAAGTTTGATTCTCCTGTTATTCTGCAGTTCTATTCCTATTCTGCTACTGCATTAATACTCCAGTAAGATTAAAACTTTAAAAGATCTGGAGTATTAATTCATAACTAACTCTTAATTAATTAATTAAATTTATTTAATTAAATCCAGTCCGAACCTCCACCATAAGGCCTTATGCAGAAGCCCACAAACTAGGTTTTCTGCGCGGACTTAGATTTATTTATCCAAATAGATTCCAAATCCAACCAAATGAAATATGTAGCATCCATAACATTTATGAATCATATTTAATTTACTTTGGCCCAAAAAATAGGCCATTAAACTTTCTATTCTTGTTCAGAGCAATTTTCTTTTAGGCCTTTAATTAATTCTCCAATTAATTCAATATTATTATTTTAGTTTTATAAAATATATAGTTCAATAATATTTTATTCTGGATCAAAATGGACCAGCTTGATCCATTATTTTAGACCATGCGCAAAAAGCTCCGCGGACTTTTTCTATATATGCATAATTAATTAAACTCTTTTAATTAATTACTCGCATCATTATTTCCTCTATCCATAATAATGTCAAACATTATTACATATATATTTTTACCATTTTACCCTTTCTCTATAGGTGTGTAACCCGTAGGGTTTTCTAATCCACTTTGCAGTGTAAACACAATTGCAATTAATAAATTGCATGATTTAAACTCTTTAAACCATTATATTAATTATCTAATTAATATTTATATTTATATTCATGTACAAATCATGAGAAGCTTCTAGTCAAGTATCATGATTATTCAAGTGATAGAAAAGTAAAGTGATTTTGATTGAACCATTCATAGAATAGTTATCGTGCAATTACTCCTTTTACCATACTTTATCTCATTTAGGTTTTGAGTATGGATTTTGTCAACCTGCATAAATCTAAATATAGCTATTATAATAATTTAACTATTGTTTCCGAAATGACCCTTTTGAATCTCATCTATCTTGGCATTCTATTCTAGCCAGATATTCTCTGAACAAGGGCATTATTAAACTTATGAGATAACTCCCATAACAAATCTAGGATGGTGAATCCTTTATTGATGACTCAATTATTTTTATGTAGGTCATGATATATCCAAGCTCCTAACTATATTCACCCCTCAATGGAGGTAAGTAGTTATGGAGTCAAAATATATCACTCACTACTTAAGATAACTTTGGTGATCTCAAGTCTGAGGAAACTTGCACCACTATTATATAGAGATTCTTCACTGACATATATTTAATATCCATGTGAGGATTCTCATGGTAAGTCTTCAATGTATGTTAAGTGCTTAATGTTGCATGTTTTAGCATGTTTTTCCTTACTTCCATGCACTTCATTTTAGCTTATATTAGTACTTTTTACTTATTTTATGATTTTGGCCATTGTAGGATCAAAGTGGTAAAAGGAAGCAAATTGGGACTAAATGGAGTGAATTTGGAGCAACCATGAAAGTTCAAGAAAATTGGAAGCAAAGAGCTGATTTTGGGGTTAGCCTTGCCCGAGGCTAAGGGGCAAGGGTAAGGATCTGTCTTGCCCAAGGCTAACGGTTAAGGCACGATAGCAGAGTGCAGTTTTTATATTTTTAATTCGAAGTTGCCCTAGCCGCCAGCTGTGCTTCATCAGATTTTTGGGGATAATTAGACCATAATTTAGGGGATATTAGGCAATGTTTTTAGGAAGCTAATATTACATTTAATATTTGTAATTTATTTTCAAAGTTTGGATAGGAATTAATGACATTCCTAACTTATATAGGTTTTATTCCTATTTAGTTAGGGAAAAATGTGAATAGTGGGATCTCTTCTCCTCCTCCTTCATCTGCATTTTTCTCAAGGCGGTAACAGGAAGTACTTTTTATTTTATTATTTTATTTTGTGGATTTCCATGGCCATGTGTGGCTAAATTACTTTTGTTCTAGTTAAAGATTAATTCAAAGCCAGGTTTTTATTCACCGTGAGTTTGTTATGCTTGTTTATTGTTCTTAATTTCATATAATGTTCATGTTATTTACTGAAGTTTAAAGAAACCATATCTCTATTATTATTTATTTTATGTTCAATGAGACACCGTTGTTCATTTAAGTAAATAAAGTAATGCTAGTTGAGTTTGCTAAATTTGTAATTGTTTGATAAAGTTAATAACAAGTGGCATTCATTGTAACTTCCTCACAAGGGCTGTTACATTGAGTAAATGCATGATTTGGTCTAAATCGGTCTCGCGTGAGGTTGGTTGGCTTAGTTTAGGTCTTTCTATTCCTTAATGCTGTCAATAAATTAAATTCTTGCGTGTGTTTAGAGTTATTTATTGGCTAGGAATCAGTTACAGTCTTACTTGATTAATTCGTTAATAAGGAAAGATTAGGTCGGGAGCGCGAAGCCGACGGCTATAACTGGCCCATTATTTGATCTTTAGATTTATTCTTTCATCAATGATAGGTTTAATTAATCCTGTGCTGCGAATATCTTTGACTGAAATTTATCACATATTGAATTTTTTTTAATCAATTTACTGCTTGTTTGTTTATTTCTTTTAATTCAACATTTTTAAATTTTTGGATCATGAAAACTCCTCCTTTTTATTTTTATTGTTAAAATTCTAGATATTTGAAATTAATTCAGTGCTAGTCTCTGTGGAATCGACCCCCCTTTCTTGCCCTATTTACAATTTAATTGATAGGATAATTGAGGTATTTATTTTTGGTGATTTTGACACCCATCAAATTTTAGCGCCGTTGCCGAGAACTAGTCTAACTTGATTTAATTTATTAATGACCAGCTCAAAAATTTCGAGAGAAATTTTGTTCGATTCAGAGATTGAAAAAACAGCCCGGAGACTTAGAAAGGAGACGAAATTATACAAGGGACTTGCTGGAACTTCTTCCAAATAGCAGTAAGAGGAAGAAGAAGCTAATTTTACTGAATTTCTAGCTAAAGTAGAAGAGGAAAAAATGGCAAAACATACTTTAAGAGAGCTTAATGCACCTCCTTTAAACCAGCAGCGCTTGTGTATAACTTATCCAGCTTTGGACACTGGTTTTGAACTAAAATTGGGGTGATTCACTTATTACCCACTTTTCGTGGCTTAGAATATGAAGATCCTCACAAGCATTTGAAAGAATTTCATGTGGTATGACTGTAATACAAGGATAGAGGTCACTTTGAAAGATCTAGAGTTGCTACAACAAAAGCCGGACGAGTCATTCCATGAGTATTTGACCCGATGGAGGAACCGAGTAATGGAGATGAAGAAGAAGCCGGACACTCTAGACCAGATCAGGCTATTTATTAGCAATGCCAGTCCATACTTGAAAGATGGGCTAAAGATGAAGTGGTTGAAGGACTGGGAGTCCTTAAAAGATATAGCCATCGAAGCTGAGGCTGAGCATCTGGATAAAATGGCTAAATCTGCAAACCTGGCCTTGGGCAAAAGCACAGGAAACAGCAGTGGCAATGAGGGCAATACCAAGGCAGCAGAGGTCTCAACCACCGGAATGACTCCTAAAAACCTCACCATCTCAGGCAAGCCTCTATCTTGGCACTTCGCTCGTCTCATCAAGGAAGCAAAGTTGCAACCCTTGCCAGCTAGGCCTGCCCCAAGTCAAGGAAAGCCTAGGCACAGAACGGACTGGTATTGTGCATATCACCAGTACACAGGGCATAGGACAGACTATTGTCGCCCTCTAAGAGATCGCATTCAAGAATTGGCACCTAGCCTGGAGGAAGAAAGGAAGAATTAGAGTTGTTATAATATTTTTTCCTTTTCTAAAGTGTATTCCTGAATTATACATTTGTTTCTCTTTTCAAGTGTATTCCTGATAAAGTGTATTCAAGTTTTAATCTCACTTCAGGAGTCAAGTTGCAATTAGGGGATTGGATGAAAACTCACTAAGAGCATTAGAACCTTTCTGATTACCCGTCGAAGTGACTTCTGGATAAGACTGAATCTAGAAAATGATTTAGGCACCGTTTCTTTGTCTAGCTCTCTAAATTACCATTTCCTACCCTTGCTCCACAATTGCTTGCAAGCCCGTTGAGCCTTTATTTTGGTATGCAAAATGCGTACCGATTTTATTGTTACACACATTAAAACCTCTCCCTTCGCCTAAAATAATTTTGGCTTCCCCTTAGAAGGATGGCCGCTCTAGTAAGGATGGATGTACATTACGATGTTCTTTTGGGATATCAAAAAATCACCCTGATGAGGATGGGTCTATGCTTCAGAAAAGGGGTTTCGATCATTTACATTTAAAAAAAAAACTACTAAAATTTGCCCTGATAACGATCAGTTTTCACTTTCGGGAAGGGTACCAGTCATCGGTAATTTTATTGGAATGTTAAAAGATCACCCAGATGAAAGTGGGTTTACAATTCGGGAAGAGAGTTTCAATTATTTTGGGTCGCTAAAAATTGCCCTGACAAAGATGAGCTTACACTTCGAGAAAAGGGGTTTGATCATTGTCTTTGTATAATTAGAGACATAAGTTAAAAAGGGGGGGGGGGGGGGAAGAACGATCAAAAAAAAAAAAGAAAAGGAAAAAAGAAAAAGAAGAAGAAGAAGAGCTTAGGTGATACCCCTTGATGAGTTTGGTGGTTATCTTTTTAACTAAATTGTTATGCTAAGCTTGATGAGTTCATGTATTACCAAATTCAAATTCAAGAGTATCTGGACAGTATACAATTGGGGTTGAAAATGGTTCCTTTATCCGAATGAACGTTACGGCCATTTTTCTCTAGAAACCTTATCCTCATTTGATAGCCATCTACCTGAGCCTAACATTACAACCAAAATAAGACCTCTTGATTCTGGGTTCGGCCTTATCTAACTAACAGAAATGACCTTCTAGTAAGGTTTGGTACGTAGGAAGAGGCATATGGTGTTTCTTGAGCTTTAAGCGAGAAGCCATAAATGCATTTATGCATTCGAGTTGAGTCTTATCCCCAAAGTTGCATTTAGAATTCGCGTTCAAAGAATAAGAGCCAAGAGAAAATATTCAATCAAGAAAACCCAAAAGGGTTGATTGATAACAGGAGTTGAATGCACCTAAGGTGTTGCTCATTGAGATTGAATAAAACTGGTGTTTTTGCATCACATGTCTAATCATGATCATTCTTATTGCCACATGGTGCGTATAGATAGAGATGCATGCATAAGCTAGGCATAAACATGCAATTAAATGGTTAAGAGAAACCTGTTAGAGACATGAGTTAAAAAAAAAAGAAAAAGAAAAAGAAAAGAAAGGCCGTTAGAGATGAAAACTGTGACTGGCTCTCTAAGCAAAAGTGTTAGGCCAAAGGGCAGGGTGAAAACTTGGGAATAGGCAGTATGTCCTTCAAAAAAATGAATAAAAGCCGCTGGAGTGGGTTGGGTCCATTCCAGGCAAAAGTTAGGCACAGGGTTATGTGAAAATCCCTAAAGGGACGCATTTCTCGCTAAGAAAAGCTAGTGTGAAAATCCACAAGGGACACACTACCTTTAAAACAATGACTATTGATGCCTGGAGCGATAAGGCGACATTACTCCGAATGACTTTCCTTTAGGCAGAACTTGATTTACAGTCCTGGGGGGCAAAACGCTCATTGACCGGGGGGCAAAGATGCGCACGAGTCAGTTCTCTTTAAAGATTATGGGTCAGAGAGAAAATCAGAAAAAGTCAAAGAAGGTAGAGAGAGAGGCAAAAATTGAGCAGAAAGTGCAGCCCACAGGTAAAAATTCAGAGCAGCCCCTTGTTTTAGTTGTGCAACCCCCATTTCCTGAAAGGTTAGCTAAATCTAAAAAGGAAAAAGAGGAAAAAGACATCTTTGAGGCATTTCGTAAGGTTGATATAAGTATTCATTTGATTGATGCAATTAAACAAATACCAAAATATGCGAAATTTCTTAAAGAGCTTTGTACTAACAAGAAAAAATAGGTTGGCTATGAGAAAATTACTGTGAATGAAAATGTTTCAGCTGTTATTCAAAGAAAAATGCCCAAAAAATGCAAGGATAAAGGTATGTTTGCTATTTCCTATAAGATTAGTGATTTAATTGTTAAAAGAGCTATGTGTGATTTAGGTGCCTCCATAAATGTCATGCCTAAGTCTATTTATACCTCTTTAAATGCTGGACCTTTAGAAGAAATAGGAATAGTCATTCAATTGGCAAATAGGTCAATAGTTTATCCCGATGGACTGTTAGAAGATGTGTTAGTTCAGGTTAATGGTTTGATTTTTCCTGCTAATTTTTATGTGATCGACATGGATGATGAAGAAAATTCAGGTGATTCGGCTGACATTTTATTAGGTAGGCCATTTCTTTAAATAGCTAGAACTAAAATTGATGTGTACAAAGGTACTATTACAATGGAATTTGATGGCGAAATAGTGCAATTCAATATGTATGATGTTATGAAATATCCATGTGAGATGGCTTCTATATGTGGAATTGATGTTATTGAACCATTGACTCAAAAAGTGTTCGAAATGAGCGGGACTGATAAATTGTAGGTTGTTTTAAATGAAAATATTCATGGGGATAGGTTTAATGCAGTGGAAGAACAACTGAGTATTGAAGATGAGCTGCAAGAAGTAGTGATGGAGTTAGAGGCTTTGAAACCGGTGGTACGTGCATCTAATCGTTTGGAATTAACTAGCACTAACAAAATGCTTTTACCATCTGTGTTGCAGGCACCAGAATTAGAGCTTAAGGTATTACCCGACCATTTGAAGTACGTTTATTTGGGTGAGGAGAAAACACTCCCAGTGATAATTTCCAATAAGCTGCAGCCTAAGGAAGAGAAGCTACTGATCCAAGCTTTGAGAGAGCATAAGGAGGCAATTGGAACCATTGCCGATATAAAAGGCATAAGTCACTCTACTTGCATGCACGGGATTCATTTAGAAGAAGATATTAAGCCCAACAGGCAAGCACAAAGAAGGTTGAACCCACCAATGATGGAAGTTGTGAAGAATGAAATATAAAAGATGTTGGATGCAGGAGTGACATACCCAATTTTAGACAGTAATTGGGTGAGTCAAGTCCAAGTTGTACCCAAAAAGACAGGGATCACGATTGTGGAGAACAAAAATGGAGAGATGGTGACCATCCACGTCCAAAATGGGTGGAGGGTTTGTATAGACTACCGAAAGTTAAATGCCTCTACAAGAAAAGATCATTTTCCACTTCCTTTTATTGATCAAATGCAAGAAAGACTCGCTGAAAAATCTTTTTACTGTTGTCTTGATGGTTATACAGGTTTTTATCAAATACCGGTGGCACCTGAAGACCAGGAGAAAACCACTTTCACCTGCCCCTTTGGCACATTTGCCTACTGCAGGATGCCATTTGGACTTTGCAACGCTCCAGCGACTTTCCAACGATGTATGGTAAGCATTTTTTCAGATTATGTTGAGAAAATAATAGAAGTATTTATGGATGATTTTACGGTTTATGATAATTCATTTTATGAATGTCTGTCTAATTTAATCAAGATTTTGAAAAGATGTTTAGAGTCTAATCTGGTCCTTAATTATGAGAAATGCCATTTTATGGTAGACCAAGGGTTGATTTTGGGTCACATTGTGTTTTCAAAAGGGATAGAGGTGGACAAGGCTGAAATAGATGTTATACAATCTCTTACTTACCCTGCAAGTGTGCGGGAAGTTCATTTTTTTTCTTGGACATGCAGGTTTTTATAGATGCTTCATCAAAGATTTCTCCAAAATCACCCAACCGTTGTTTAAATTGTTGCAAAAGGATGTGGCATTCGAACGATCAAGCCTGCAAGGATGCATTTGATGCACTAAAAGAAAGACTGATCTCTGCACCCATTATCCAGCCCCTAACTGGGATTTTCCCTTTGAAATTATATGTGACGCCAGTAATCATACAGTAGGGGCTGTTCTTGGCCAAAGAATTGAAAAAAATCCACATGTGATTTATTATGCTTCAAGAACATTGGATAGTGCCCAAAGCAACTACTCAACAACAGAGAAAAAACTTTTAGCTATTGTTTTTGATTTAGAAAAATTTCGACAATATTTGTTGGGTACTAAAGTATTATTTTCTCTGATCATACAGCTTTAAGATATTTGCTGAAAAATAAGGAAGCTAAACCCCGTTTAATCTGGTGGATTCTCTTACTACAGGAATTTAATCTTGAAATTAGAGACAAAGGTGTCTGAAAATTTGGTGGCAGATCATCTCAGTAGATTGTTGTTAAATGAGGATGCATTGCCTATAAATGATGATTTTTTGGATGAACGTTTATTTACCATAACAACTAACAGCCCCTGGTATGCTGATATCGTGAATTTCTTGGTTAGAGGTGCTGTCCCTGAAGACTTTTCAAGGTTTGAGAAGGACAAGTTGAAGAGGGATGCCAAATATTATGCTTGGGATGAACCTTTTTTGTGGAAATACTGTTCCGATCAAATTATTCGACGATGTGTTCTTGACGGTGAAGTGCAGTCTATCTTGCAATTCTATCACTTCGAGGCATGTGGAGGTCATTTTGGTCCCAAAAGAATAGCTAGACAAGTTTTAGAATGTGGTTTGTTTTGGCCTCATTTATTTAAAGACGCGTATTTATACTGTAAGTCTTGTGACAAGTGTCAAAGAATAGGTAACCTCGGCCACCGAGATCAAATGCCACTCGCACCTATATTAATCTGTGAAATATTTGATGTGTGGGACATTGATTTCATGGGGCCTTTTCCATCTTCTTTTGGAAATACATATATTTTATTTGCAGTAGATTATGTTTCTAAATGGGTCGAAGCTAAGGCCACACAGACTGATGATGCCAAAACTGTGGTAAATTTTATCAAAAATAATATATTTTGCAGGTTTGTTATCCCAAGAGTGCTCATAAGTGACAGAGGGACACATTTTTGTAACAAAATCATGGATGCATTATTGAAAAAGTATGGAGTTACACATCGATTATCGACTGCCTATCACCCTCAGATCAGTGGACAAGCTGAAATTTCTAACCAAGAAGTAAAATCTATACTGGAGAAAACAGTAAATTCGAATAGGAAGGACTGGAATTTGAAGCTGGAAGACGCTCTTTGGGCTTATAGGACTACCTATAAGACACCGATAGGCATGTCCCCGTATCGACTAGTGTATGGCAAACTATGTCACCTACCGGTAGAGCTGGAGCACAGAGCATTTTGGGCTATAAAGAGATGCAACATGGAGTTAAATGCAGCAGGTGAAAAACGTAAATTAGAGCTCCAAGAACTGGACAAATTAAGAAATGAAGCATATGAGAGTTCCAAAATTTACAAGGAGAAAACAAAAAGGTTCCATGACAAAATGATTTCTAGGAAAGAATTTCAAATAGGACAAAAAGTTTTATTATTTCATTCACGTTTGAAATTATTTCTAGGGAAATTAAGGTCCAAATGGTTAGGACCTTTTGTTGTTATTAATATTTTTGCTCATGGTGCAGTTGAACTATAGAGTTTGGAGAATGGAAAAATTTTTAAGGTTAATGGACATCACCTCAAACCATTTTATGATGGGTTTTTAGCTGAAGGACATGAAGAGACTCAGTTGGCTTTGCCTGTGGAAGAGGTTTGAAACCAAGAACGTCTAGCCAAAGACGTTAAAGAGAGGCGCTTATGGGAGGCAACCCAATTCTTAGCCTTGTCCAAGGCTAAGCAGATACTATTTAGATTTAATTTCAGTTTTATTCATTTTATTTTAATTTACTGCCTTCTTCTTCCTATTTTCCTTCTCATGGTTAACTTCATTTATTCTTGAATTCACAGGTAGTGTTGGTAAGCAATTGACAATTTTGAGAATGGTAGCGTTGGACAATTTTTGTGCATATAGAATTTTCTGGTTAAGAAAATCTAATGTCATGTTCATGAGAAATAAGCAGTTAATGATGGTTTCAATGGAATTTTAGCTGGATTGTGACTTAATTTTTTTCAATTGCAGGCTATTTTCATTTTATTCTGGGTTTAATATGTTTAATGGTTTGATTAACTTGCACATCAATTGAGCTGATGGGTAATGCTTTGATACTTGAGTGGTTGTAAAGTATAAGTATATGAGCAGAGTATTTATTTGTGTACTTATATGATAAGCTTAAAAGATTCATAGTAGTGGATAGATAAGCATGCTTATAATGGGCTAGAGTTTGCAGCTGCTAGAGTTGACCCGTTTGGGTCTAGAGTTGGCCTGTTTGGGTCAAGAGTTGGCCCATAAGGGTCTAGCATTTGTTACCTTTGAGTAACTAGAGATTTGAGACTTCGGTCTCTAAATGTTTGATACTACTAGTCAGTATCTAGAGCACCCATATCCATTATTAATGGGATTTAGGCTATGTTTTGTTATATGTTGCATATGAGCTACGTTCTATATTATGTATAAGAATGTACATGTATATGATTAAGTATGAGAAGTAATGACTTGTTATCTCATTCTCGATATGATAAATGTTATAGCAAAGTATATGTACATGTAGATGTAATTAAATGAGAAAGGCATGTTAGTATATTGATTGTGCATGTATTCGAATATATGAGAGGACATGAATAAGATGTTAACTATCATGTATGATAATTTAGTGTTGAAAGGTATTTATATGTAAGGTTTCTTATATATAATTATATATATTTTATTAGTGCTTTGCTTGTTTACTATGTTGCAGTGTGCTATATTTTGTGACTTCGTTAAAAGTCTTTATATCTGTATATCCCTACTAAGTATTATTTCTTAGCACAGGTGTTTTCCCATGTAGGTATACAGGTTCGGTTCGGTTTTAGGAGTCGTTCATCTGTTTGCCACTAGGAGTTGAAGTGGAGTTTTGCTTTTGTATATGATAATTTTCGTATTGCTAAGTATAGTTTTTGTAAAGAATATTTTGTATAGTGTTAAGTTAGAAGCATGATCATGTAATGTATAGAATGACGATATTTTAGTAACTCGAATATTTTAAGATATCGTATAGTTATATATATATATATATATATATATATATATATATATATATATATATACTAAGCTTATTTGTAAGAAGTATGTTTTGTTTTAATTTTTGATGTTTTATGCTTCTGCTATAGTATTTGTTTGCGTATGTGTGTACGTAGCGACCCGATATCCTCCTAGGGGGTATTGGGGCGTTACAAATTCAATATTATTATTTCAGTCCTATAATATTTATAGTCCAATAATATTTTATTCTAGATCAAAATGTACCAGCTTGATCCATTATTAAAAAGCTCCGCATACTTTTTCTGTGCATGCATAATTAATTAAACCTTTTTAATTAATTATTCCTATCATTATTTCCTCTATCCAATAATAATGTTAAAGATTATTACATCTGTATTTTTATTATTTTACCCTTGCTCTATAGGTGTGTGACCGATTGGATTTTCTGATCCACTTGGCAGTATAGACACAATTGTAATTAATAAATTGTATGATTTAAACTCTTTAAACCATTATTTCCAAAATGGCCCTTGTGGATCTCATCCACCTTGGCATTCGACTCTGGCCAGAGATTCTCTGAACAAAGGCATTATTGAACTTGTGAGATAACTCCCATAATAAATCTAGGATGGTGAATCCTTTATTGATTGCTCAACTATCTTCAAGTAGGTTATGATATATCCAAGCTCCTAACTATGTTCACCCCTCTATGGAGGTAAGTAGTTATGCAGTCAAAATATATCACTCACTATTTCAGATAACTTTAGTGATCTCAAGTCTGAGGATACTTGCACCACTGCTATATAAAGATTCCTTACTGATATAGATTTAATATCCATGTAAGGATTCTCATGGCAAGTCTCCAATGTACTTGTTCTTCTAACAAGCATCCACATGTCAGTTTTAATCATTTCAATAATCACAGTTATGAGAATAGCTTCTTGAACCATTTAAGAAGCATAACATATTCTAGTCTATCCGTATTAATAATGTCCTATCTCATTAATACTATTACTAAGGATATTTAGGTATTAACACATTTACATGAATAAGCATCTCACATCTGAACTCTTTCATGATTGCCTTTGCACTGTGTTTATAATTCGAAGGACTACATTTATTAATTTAAGATATAATATCAAGCCAGAGGTGATCAAAATATAGCTTTAATAAATGAATATTGCCTTCTCATAAATCAAAATGAGTTCATATACGTGATATAATATCCTATTCTACATGCGCTTTAGGGCTTACTCCTAAGAAGTTAGACAGATAAAAGAAAAGATTAAGAACCTTCCTTGTCTTAGTATTCCACATTTCGAAGCAATTTTAATAGTTAAAACAGATGCTAGTGATATAGGATATGGAAAGATTCTTAAGCAAAGAAGAAAAAAATAGTAAGGAAAAGTCAGTACGATTCTATTCTTGAAGTTGGAACTCTACTCAAAAAAACTATTCTACAATTAAAAAGAAAATTTTAAGTATTGTTTCTGCATTAAAAAATTTGAAGATGATTTATACATGAAAAGATTTTACTAAGAATTGATTGTTTAGCAGTAAACATATTTTAGAAAAAGATGTCAAAATAATTTCTAAATAGATTTTTGCACGATGGCAAGTTTATTAAGTAATTTTGATTTTAATAATGAATTTAGCAAAGGAGAAAACAATAGCTTACCAGATTTTCTTTCTCGTGAATTTTTTGTTGAAGAATTGATTCAAAATCATTATAGTGACTCAATTAGTAAATTTGATTATAACATGTTTTTAATATTTTTGTTAATTATTATTTAGTTAATGGAGTTAATGGTATTAGTGTAGTTAGTGGTTTAATGGAGTTATGGGTGAGTGTAGTTAGTGGATTAGTGAAGTTAGTAGTGTTAGTGGTATTAATGGTGTTATTGGAGTAATAGAGTTATGAATTAATTAGTGGAGTAATAGAGTTATGAATTAATTAGTGGAGTTAATGGGGTAATGGCCTAATTTTATTGTTTCATTGTAAGCCTATAAATAGGCATATGTAACTAGTCTTTATTGGAAAATGAAATTTATGTTCTTCATCTTAAAAATTTCCCAACAGTGGTATCAGAGTCATTCTTGATCACGGGTCTGTGAAAAAGAATTGAGAGAAAACAAGTGAGTATACATATTAAAATGGCCTCAAACACTTTTCCTTTAACTTCACCTCCCATCTTCACAGGAGAAAATTATCAATTATGGGCTGTGAAAATGCAAGCATATTTACAGTCATTTGATTTATGGGATGTGGTTGAGAATGACATCGAAGTTCCACCATTGTCAGCGCATCCAACTTCAGCTCAAATTAAGAGTCACAATGAAGAAAAAGTCAAGAGGTTCAAAGCAAAAACGTGTTTGTACTCTTCAGTTTCTGAAGTAATTTTCACCAACATTATGGCATGTGAGACTCCAAAAGAGGTATGGAATTTGTTAAGAAATGAGTATTTAGGCAATGACAAAACAAAATTTATGCAAATTTTGAATCTTAAAAGAGAATTTATGATTCAAACGATGAAGCAAACTGAAGGAATTAAAGAGTATGTTAACAAACTTATGTCAATTGTTAACAAAATCAGATTGTTTGGTGAAGAGTTTTCAGACGATAGAGTTGTTGAGAAAATTTTTGTGAGTTTGCCTGAAAAGTTTGAGTCAAAAATTTCTTCACTTGAAGATTCAAAAGATCTTTCAAAAATAACAGTTGCAGAATTAATTAATGCATTGCAAGCTGTGGAACAAAGAATAGCAATTCGAGATGAAAAGCCAATGGAGGGAGCATTCATTGCCAAAACAACACATAAGTCATCACCGGCATTCCAAAAAGGAAAATTTCCACCATGCGGTGTATGCAAGAAAAACAATCATGATGAAAAGGATTGTTGGCATAAAGGTAAACCACAATGTTTCGGTTGTAAAAAATTTGGTCATATTAAAAAATATTGCAGGTTTGCATATGATCAAGTGAATTTGGCACGAGAAGAAGAATCTCCTTTTTGATAGTTGGAGACAAGTGCTCCAAAAGGAAAAATTTGATGGCAAAAAAAATTGATGAGAAAGTGCATCAAGAATTGAAGTTTGATGAGACGTGCATCAAAAATTGAAAAGAAGTGCTTCAAAGATAAATTGACAAGTAATGTCCATTGGAGAGATGTGCTCCAACAAACAATTAAATGTGTACGATTTTGAATCAAGGGAGCATGTTGAAGAATTGATTCAAAATCATTATAGTGACTCAATTAGTAAATTTGATTATAACATGTTTTTAATATTTTTGTTAATCATTATTTAGTTAATGGAGTTAATGGTATTAGTGTAGTTAGTGGATTAATGGAGTTATGGGTGAGTGTAGTTAGTGGATTAGTGAAGTTAGTAGTGTTAGTGGTATTAATGGTGTTAGTGGAGTAATAGAGTTATGAATTAATTAGTGGAGTAATAGAGTTATGAATTAATTAGTGGAGTTAATGGGGGTAATGGCCTAATTTTATTGTTTCATTGTAAGCCTATAAATAGGCATATGTAACTAGTCTTTATTGGAAAATGAAATTTATGTTCTTCATCTTAAAAATTTCCCAACATTTTTACAGGGAAAATGAATTTTAATAAGAAAGTTTTAACAAAAGCTTCATTATCATCAGAAAATAAAAATTCTAATCAAACGATTAATTCTAATCTGGCTTTCCTAATAACACCTAATAGATTTGCCGTTTTAGGATGAAGACGAGGACCTCATCTCCTTCTCCTACCTCATCACTTATTCTTAGACCATAAATCCCTTGCCCATCAACCTCTCCTAAGCCTTTAAATTATTTAACAGCAATAGCACCATCCTTTTTAAATTCTCCTAATCTTGCCTATCCATCTAAAAATATTCTCCACAATATATTCAAAGTCCTTGCAGGCAAACTATCAAGATTTTTGAGCCAGAAGAGGTTAGTTTGGTTGAACATCAGAGGATTTATAAATTAATTAACTACATTTTTCTTAAAGGATTCCATTTTTATGAAGATAGTTTATCCAAGACTAGGGAATTCAAGACAGTGCTTATTGATTCTGGATCTGTTGAAAATGATCATAATTATGATAAATAATATCCATCCAAAATAAGCTATAGTAAAGTAAAAATCATTCGAGTTATAACTTTATCATAATGGGGACAAAGACCACATTCTTTGAAGACTTGAGTAGGATATCCTACTCGAGCAGTTTATAACTATTATGACTATTAGCAAGCTTGATATAAGGCATTATACTTAAGGAAATTTAAACATTCATATTTCTTTATTTTTCTAATAAATTCTTAGGCAGTTTTCCTAATTGGTTTATAAAATGGTATGGGTATTTTGGACTAATTGATAATGCTCTTCCTTAACTAATCTTTCAGGGATAAAATTTTAGGATTATTATTATTCTACAATGCCAGATATTCTCTTACAATTGTTAACTACATTTGGGATTCCCTGGATTACAGCTTAGATATATCATTTTTCATTAGGGCAAGAAATTTTTGTTCTGATTCCCTACCGTGAATACAGGGTAAAATGGTGGGACTCATTCTCAATCGAAAAGGCTAATTCTTAAGTTGTTATAGCTTATTATTCTACCAAGACAGCCGCTTCTTAGCTTTCTAATCGACCAATGGATTTTTTGACCAATAAAAGTCATATTATAAATGTGATATCTTCAGCCTTAATAAAAGCTAAACTCTCAGCTATTCTTAATAAGGTTTCTTCTAAAAAGAGTAATTCTACTTATGATGGGGCATCACCATCTCCTCATCACTTTGAAGAATCTCAAAACTCTTTTGCAAATATCGTAAAGTTCTTACTAAAAAAAAATTATTTGCTGGTACTTATCTGAATTATGTTAGCATAAAATGATAAATAACTCAAAAGTAAAAGTCTTAATTATTTCAGCACTATTCATCAACAATAAAATTCTCCACTCTTCATCAACACTAAGATTCTCTATTATTTATCCACAAAAAGATTCTCCATTATCCCCATACTATTCATCTATAGAAAGATTCTGCTTTGAAGCTAAAGTTGACACAATTCTCAATAGCAATAATTGAAGACTTCGTTTCTCATCTATATAAAGAGTGGCATCTGCTCATCCTAGGCGGAGCATTTTTTAGCATAGTCCTTTATGTATTAGAGAAACTAAGAAAAAATCCCTTATAATTTCTATTTCCTTTTGTAATAATTCATTAGATTTATAACTTGTATTCTCAAAAGCTTGTTCATATATCCCATCAGCCACTACTTGTAATTCTTCTTCAAAAATCAATAAGATATCAGGTATTTATTTCTAAAATATGAGCCATTTTGTAAATAAATTTATAGACGCTCTTGCATCTTTAGAATTTACTAATAATCAATAAATGTATATTTTAAAAGTTGAATTTTTATATTTACAAACATTTTTATCAGAACAATATAAAGAATTTCATCATCAGTTTTGTGATTATCAAGATTATTATAAGAAGTTTTCTTTAATTGATTTATGATTAGAATTTTTACAATAACACCATAATAAAAAAAATTAGATTTTACAAATATAACTGCCTATTTACATATTAATACCAGAGTCTTGTGAAGTTAAGGAGAAAAAATAGTTAGTTTATTCAGAGATAAGATTATTTAAAGAAGTTTAAATATAACAAGTTAGCTGAAAGATGGTGCTTAAGGTGTTAAAACGTTGGTCTAGTATACTATTAATATAATTTATGTATATCTCCATATATGTATCTATATGCACATACATACACACACACACACACACACATATATATATATATATATATATACATACGTGTATATATACATATATCTATATGTGTGTGTGTATATATATATACACACACGTATATATGTATGTATTTATATATACATTAACTAAAATGACTTCTTATTGAATTTCGATCAATTTCCATCTAAGTTTTTTTTCTTTTTTTTTTCTTACTGTTCAAAATTTAAACAATTAGATATATATATATATATATATATATATATATATATATATATATATATATATATATATATATATATATATATATATATATATAACAAGATGATATTATACCAATTTTAGTCTTCGCTATTATGAAAAGTTTTATAGGTGATACACGTCAGTATCAAGAAAATATTTCTGAAATTTTATTAAATTTAACTTGTTCAAAATTACAGGATTTTAGATGGTATAAATATTTATTTTTAATGAAAGTTTTAAGAAAATCTTATTATAATAATGATTATTGGAAAAAAAAATTTATTGCAGCGCTACCCAAATTATCTGCAGAAAGGGTAAGGACTAAATTAAAAATAGAATATAATAGTATTGTTCCTTACCAAGATTTAACGTATGGAAAAAAAAATAAATTATATTAATAATGAGGGATTAACTATTTGTATAGATTTAAAATTGAAAGCAAAACTAAAGAAGGATAGCATTCAAGGGAAAAAAAAGAATTAGGATCTTTTTGCCAACAATATGGTTGTGAACGAGTTAGTGCCCCGTCCTTTTCTAAGAAGAAAAGAAAGTTAAGAAAAAAAATATATTCCTAAGAAAAGGTATTATAATCAGAAAAGAAATTATAAGGAGAAAAAACCAATAAAGCATAAATAATATAAATCTAAAGAACCCAAATAACAATCTAATAAAAAAGATAAAGTAATATGTTATAAGTGTGGAAAGTAAGGTCATTATTCAAGAGATTGTAGAGTTAAAAGAAAAATTAATAATTTAAACATATCAAAAGATTTAAAAGATGAAAAAATGAAGATTATGATTAATAATTCTTCAAGCAATGAAAGTGAAGTTTATGATTATTCTGAAAATGATTTAAAAATTATAAGTGAAGACTCTGATAGTAATAGCGAATTAGAATCTTGTGCTTACATTGTGTTGGAAAATAAACATACACATATGCATGGAGGTAACATAATCAAATATGATACCTACCTCTTGTAGTTCAGAATCTCAAGCGGAAGCGAATACAAGGATCATCCTTTAGCATCACTAGTCCGGATTTTATCCACATGCGGGATAACGGCAACTAAATCATAGTTTAAATGCCACTTGGAGTGAAAAGAGAGCGAGTGGAGAATTCGGCAGTGTTTCGGTATGGATAAATTTTTTGTACCCTTTTACAGAATTTCTGAGGCCTATTTATATAGACACACTCTTTAAAATAGGAAAGGAGTAATTAAAGAAAATTAATACTAAAAAGGAAGTTACCCCTTTTCAAGGGATTACAATTAAGGAAAAATCCTTAATTAAAGGACTTTAGAACTTCTTCCATATCCATATTATTTCCTTTCTAATATGGTTCACTTCCATATCAGGATAATTTCCACACTGATATGGATTCCTGCCCATATGAGAAGTCATGGGTATATCCAAACTCCATCATCTCCCACTCGCATATGACAGAACAATTTTCAGTCGAGATCTCCAATAATACAGGCAAATAGATCGTGTGACCAGCATAGATCGAGAGCACTAGTGCTATACACCTGTTAAGGATATATAGCGTCTCAATAAGCAAGATCCTCCTTCTTCACATATGCCTAACCCTAGATTACCTTCTCACATTCACTGTTTTAACTCATTATCTCATAAAACAATTTTCGTGTTCACTATTATGTCTCTTCTTATAGAGATTATAATAGGCTAGCCGGTGAACCATAAAACAATTGAATGTGATCAAAAGGTTATTTTCCCCTCTTACTATATGCCATCTGTGATGCACGCCAAACCGGGAAGGCCCTCATAAGGAGCCCGATTTTAGGGCTTGAGTGATTGGTTCGCATCTTTTGATCTTGGATAACATGAGACATTTTGGAATCCCCACCCAATAAAATATTGGGGAAGTTCATCTAGCCTCATAAAACGTTTTAGGCACATTTGAGGTATTTTGGAGTCGCCTCCCAATTTAGAAGAAATTGGGAAAGGTCATCTAACCTCTGTGGTCTAAACCAGAGATGGTGTTCGGAACTCTACTCTTTTTTATGCCTTAGTTAATTATAAATGAGTTTTTAGATTTGAAAATTCTATCTCTCTTCTCACGCGATTAGTGTAATTTATTAAAAGCGCATTTCAAGCATCAAGAAAACCGATAAAAGAAAGCTATAAATAAAGCGGCAATGTAACACCGCGGTACCCCCATTGGAAGGATATCGGAATGCCATGCACACAAAACAAACTTATATACATACATTCATCTTACGTGGAAGCAAAAGTTAATGCATACATCTAATGCGGGAATATTAAATCCATAAGAGATCAAAATAATCAAAATTACAAAAGCATTCTTTTACTGAAACATATGCATATACATATTAAAAATAATCTAATACATAGTACTACAGATATACCAACTTGCTCAAAATCTCTTGCATTTCCATAAACGAAAATATACACATAAACTATAGCAAAAGACAAAAACTACAACTGGAACTTCTAGTGGCCGACCTGCAGATGCCCGACTCCAAACTCAAACCTGCCACCTACACGGGAAAACAACCCGTGCTAAGCGATAACGCTTAGTGGGGAGGAACAAAAACAAAAGACTTCCAAAGAAAACACACAAGAACATATATATATATATATATATATATATATATAACTGCCTACATAAGCACACTAACATAAATTACACTTATAGGCATGCATAAGATAACATAAGCATCTCAAATATAACATAATGAGTCTCATTTTATTACTTATGCAAAAACATATAAAATGACTGCATATACACTTATCAGTAAAGCAAGCATCATAACCTTAATAACGAATTCAAGTACAAACTTATCATATAAATATATTACGGTACAACTTATTCATGTAAGACATGTACTAGCCTGAACATACACTAGAGGTGGATACGGGTATAATTGATACTAATAGGACACAGTATCCAAGCATATAGAGACATGGGTCTCAAAACATGTAATAATTATTGATACTGATAGGACACAGTATCCAAGCATATAGAGATATGGGTCTCAAAACATCTTATAATTATTGATAATGATAGGACATAGTATCCAAGCATATAGAGACATGGGTCTCAAACATCTTATATGACCCAAATGGGGCCGAATCAAAGACCCAACCAGGGCCCGCATATAAATACGTTGTAGCTACACTCACACTACCCTTGATAAGCGCTTATCTATCCACTACTATAACACTTCAGGCTCAACTCAATCACTCGAAACATAACATTAGACAATATCAAAACCAAGAGTCAAAACACTAGCATATCAATAATCACTTACTCAAATCTAGAATAATAGTATTAATAAGGCATAAGCAAAAGCATGAGCCATGCAATTGTGAGAAACCATGCAGAGTGGAACAAGAAAAATCATTTCAGAAAAATAGTATAGGCAGAAAGAGGGGACTATCACGAGTCTTGCTCAGTGTCACGACTCGTGCACGATGTCACAACTCGTGCACGATGTCACAACTCATGACACTAGATGCAGGAGTCGTGACAGGCCTCACGACTTGTGAGGAAGCTTCACGAGTCATGCCAGCCTTCACGACTCGTGAGGGAGCTTCACGAGTAGTGCCAGCCTTCACGACTCGTGAGGGAGCCAAAGAAAACACGCTAAGCCAATGTCTAGAGAGCAATTACACGGCGGTCTGAAATTCCTTACCGCCGTGTGGCTCGATGGACCAGCAAAATAACCAATCCATAATGTATTTACACTGCGGTATGGGGATCCCTTACCGCCGTGTAAATCATCCCAAACCCAGATTTTCGACGAAAACTCATTTGTTTCAAACTCAACATCATCAACTCAAGCATATAACTTCAAATAACTAAGCATATGGACTCTACGCATGCTTATAATCATCTTAACAACCTTTAACACTTGATAAAAGCAATAATTAGCAAGATTACCCAATATAATCTCATACACAATAATTTTACTCTTACTCATGCAAATCCATTTCTCAATCATCATATACCGAGATTACATATAATATATCATATAAATATACCCAAACTCAACTTAAGATACATATAAAACACATATAACTATTTAAAGTTTCCAGAAATCCAAAACTATCAAACACAACCAAAGCTCAAATAACTCCCAAACCTCTATATTGCAGCTCTAGAACACTCCCTCTTCAAGAATCAACCTTATCTTTACCCTTGTTCTTCTTTTTCTCCAAAGCTTCTTGCAAGAAGATACAAATCCAAACCCAAAACTCTTAATCGAAAAACACAAACCAAAAAAGAAGGAGTAGAACTTGGAGTCACAACTAACCACTTACCTCTTCAATCCAACTCTCAATCTCTACCAAATTAGCTCAAGCTTACAACACCACACCAAAGGAGATGAAGGAGCAAGACACGAAAAGAAGAAAGAAAAAGAGAGAAACGAGAAGGAAGAGAGCAGAAACGAGGACAACAAACTGCCCTTCTCTCTCTCCTATTTTCCTTTTCTTTCTTTCCTCATTTAATGCTCCTCACCAACCCTTGCTTAGGTGTCCAATTCTCATTGGTCCAAAATAAAAATCTTTAACTTATTTCACTTTGGTCCCTGACTTTTCTCCACTTGGTCCTTGATAATTACCACTTGGTTGCTAAAATAAATTCTTCACTTAAATACTTTAAATCTCTTTCAATTAAGCCCTCAATTAAATCCAATTTCACTTGCAAAATTACTGAATTACACTTAATTATCTAATTAAACATGCAAAATCCTTCTAGGCCATAATTTGGGATGTTACAATTCTCTCCCCCTTAAGAAATTTTATTCTCGAAATTTCCCCCGCTGCAAAACTTATACACATACCATTTACCAATCAAACTCAACAACAAGGAACTTACCAGTTGCATCAGTAGTAACCTCCTCTTCTTCTGATATCACTTCAAAGATCCTGGCCGGACCACTAGAAGCATCTGGTTCCCCAATTCTACCTCTGTCGCTTCCGTCCTTTGCCGCTCTTAACATACTCATCGTATCCCTGCTTGCTTATAGTACTTGGTTCTCTCTTGATTTAGGACACTTAGAAAGCAAATGATCCTTCCTGCCAAACCTAAAGCAGGCTCCCGTGATCTTCCTACACTTGCCCCAGTGTTGCCTCTGACAATGCTGACATTTGTGTGCCTCCCGTGCTCTCTTGTCTACTTTTGTTTCTATACCTGATGCTTTTCTCTTTTCTCCTCTTTTCTTAACAAAATCCTTAGAAACTTGAGGAGCAGTCAATCTGTCCAAAATCTGAATCAACCCTTGCACAATTTTTGAATTACCAAAAATTAGACCAGAACCCTCTGCTGAAGGACGCACATGAGCAGACGAATCAACTCTAACCTAGTTCACATTACTCGTAGACTCACTTATCTCTTTACTCGAAACAGACTCCATCTAACACAACACAAGATAACATCTGCATTAGGCCACAACTCTAGACAGACTCTCATGCAATGACTCTACACTCAAACAACTAGAAGACTAGAACCGGCTAAACTGGTGCTCTGATACCAAAAAATGTAACACCCCGGTACCCCCATTAGAAGGATACCGAAATGCCACGCACATAAAACAAACTTATATACATACATTCATCTTATGCGGAAGCAAAAGTTAATGCATACATCTAATGCAGGAATATTAATTCCATAAGAGATCGAAATAATCAAAATTACAAAAAGCATTCTTTTACTGAAACATATACATATACATATCAAAAATATTCTAATACATAGTACTATAGATATAGCAACTTGCTCAAAATCTCTTACATTTCCATATATAAAAATATACACATAAAATATAGCAAAAGACATAAACTACAACTGGAACTTCTAGTGGCCGACCTGCAGATGCCCGACTCCAAACTCAAACCTGCCACCTACACGGGGAAACAACCCATGCTAAGCGATAACGCTTAGTGGAGAGGAAGAAAAACAAAAGACTTCCAAAAAAAACACACAAGAACATATGTATATAACTACCTACATAAGCACACTAACATAAATTACACTTACAGGCATGCATAAGATAATATAAGCATCTCAAATATAACATAATGAGTCTCATTTTATTACTTATGCAAAAACATATAAAATCACCGCATATACACTTATCAGTAAAGCGAGCATCATAACCTTAATCACGAATTCAAGTACACACTTATCATATAAATATATTACGATACAACTTATACATGTAAGACATGTACTAGCCTGAACATACACTAGAGGTGGATACAGGATAGTATCCAAGCATATAGAGATATGGGTCACGAAATATCTTAGGTGTCCTTTTCTCTCTCCTCTTTTCCTTTTCTTTCTTTCCTCATTTAATGCTCCTCACCAACCCTTGCTTAGGTGTCCACTTCTCATTGGTCCAAAATAAAAATCTTTAACTTATTTCACTTTGGTCCCTGACTTTTCTCCACTTAGTCCTTGATAATTACCACTTGGTCGCTAAAATAAATTCTTCACTTAAATACTTTAAATATCTTTCAATTAAGCCCTCAATTAAATCCAATTTCACTTGCAAAATTACCGAATTACTCTTAATTATCCAATTAAACATGCAAAATCCTTTTAGGCCCTAATTTGGGATGTTACAGGTAAATAAAGCAGTAAACACACAACACATCATTCATAAAGGAGAAATTGGGAAAAATATAATCCCCCAAAAAAGCTAAGCAAAATTAAGACGAAAATTGGGACGAAATGCAATCCCCAAATGAAAGAAAGCTTAATAAAATTATCTTAAAAAAAATTAATTACAAGGGCCCGCAAGATATATGTAAACGTAAAGTTAAACAATCAAGCAATATCAATCAAGAAGGATTACATACATAAATCGGGATATTCATTCGGCTTAGGAACATTGGTTCCCCATGCTCACTTAAAGAGGGATCGAAGAGTCATTTTGATTATTGGATTGAAAACTGGGATGAGTGATCCCATTTTTAGAAAACTTAACTCTTCATTTTATTCATGACATTTTACATTTCTTGGCTAAAATGAAGGACATTGGTCCCAATTTTATTAATAAAATCCCAATTTGATTATAAAAATATTTTTGTGATTTTTTATCCGATATGCGCATAAATGAAACTATTTTTAATTTACAAACAATCACAATAAAGAAGCAAGTAAGATCTCACCGAGAAAGGTTTCCTATGCATCGTGACCCCTCCGTTTGGTCACGGCAATGCTCAAGCGAGCGACATCACATTTTACCCAACACACAAAGAAAACAGTAACAAAAACATTAGTAATAATTCTAACATCCAATTCTCCATTGAGAAAAGTAGTCTTCACATCCATTTGATGTAGCTCTAGGTCAAAACTAGCCACTATGGTCAAAATTAACCTTATGGACATAAATCTTACAATAGGTGAGAAAGTCTACTCATAGTGAATCCCTTCCTGTTGTGTAAACCCCTTAGTGACTTTACTTGGAGAATCCATTTATTCTCAATTGGTTTGTATCCTTTTGGTAGATCAACCAGTTCCTAAACATAGTTTGATCTCATAGATGCCATTTCTCCTGACAAGGAGCTCGAATTACCGGGCTCTGTCGCGCTCGAGACAGAGTCGAGTTTCCAACTCCTTCGCCTAAAAATCTGTAGAAACTCATAACTAAACCATCCCAAACTTTTAATTCACCCAACAAACTTCAACATAAACATCCATAGACACTCAAATCACGTTATACAACATAAAACACAAGTTTTATGCTAATTAAAAGTAACTAACAAAAGATCAAAGAACAATTTTGAACATCAAAATTGAAATTCTAGAATTTTAATCCAAAGTCCATTAAAGCTCAATCTTTTCTTCAAATCACAACACCCATCTCAAATTAACTCAAAATAATCAAAACCCACGACAATCATACTATTATAAGCAAGTTAAACTTCACAATTTCAAGAAATTATAACAAAATTCCAAAAGGGTAAGCATTTAAATTACACATAAATCCCACACCTTTGAACTCTAAAGCTCCATAAGCTCAAAGGGTTGAACTCCCACCAACAATCTCCTTTCCATTGGGATCTTTAGGTGGAATCTCTGAACCAAAATTTCATAACCAAAATACACACAAATTACACAAACCCTCACACAGCCATACACACCCAAATGAAAATAAGGAAGAAGAAGTAGAAGAAAAAGAAAGCAATACTTACTTGAGTAGCTCTAGGATTTGCCAAATTAACTAAACAATAAGTAAAAGAACTGATATAGGGCAAGAAAAGAGGAAGAATAAGAAAGCAAGAAGGAGATGGCATGAGGAGGAAACGGGAGAGAAGGTAGATTTGCTCTCTCTCTCATTTTCTCTCTCCTAGCTTATATAGCGACTCCTTTCTTACACTCTCTCTCTCTTGCCACAAGTCACAAGCTCATTGGTGAGTTGGGCAAAAATTCCTCTTCAAACCCTCTAACTTCACAAATACACAACCAAAACACACACTTAACTACTAAAACACGAATATATCTATGAGTTTATAGCAACCTCTAGTATCCATTTAGTGGATTAAAAGCAATGAAAATCAAAGATCAAAGGTTATGTCTCAAAATGGAGGTAGGAGATTTAGATTGTTTTAAATTGATTTAATAGTTTCTATGAGTACTTTAGGATATCTAGAATATGTTTATATGGTTATATATGATAAAAGAAGAAAATTGATGAGTGTTTTATTCTTGTGTGTTTTCGGCCATGGAGGAAAAATTCAAGGAAAAATAGCTTTTCAAAGGTTAAGGATCAAGATTGAGGAGCTTGTGAAGGCTATAGCATGGATGTGAGGTTTGTGATTACCTAATCCATGAATTTTCTTTGAAAAATTAGGGTTTAATGTTATGTTTATATAGTGACTATATGTGATTTGCATGTATAATTGGAATGGAGGTGATAATTGAGCTTAGGGAGGATAATTAAGCTAATTAGAGTGATTAAAGTGAAAGAAAACCAAGTATAATTCTTGGACATAATGTGACATAATAGCATACTTACGTATATTTAAGGTATACCTAGTGATTTAATGAAATGAAATGGTATATGCATATGAATTAAGGCTTAATCTAGTGAAATGAGCGATAAATGGATGAAAACTAAAATGATAGAGAAAAACCCTAAGGTGGCCGAATGGCTTAAGTGAGGAGATATGATAGGTTACATAATATATATATATATATATATATATATATATATATATATATATATATATATATATATATATATATATATATATATATATATATATATATATATATCATATGAGATGCAAATTAGATAAATGAATGAATTAGAAGTGAAATGGAAGGTTAAATGAAAAGAAACACACGTAAAATTGAATAATTGACTTAAGTGAATTTGTGTCAAATGTAAGCTTAATTGAGTATAAGTTTAGAAAAATGACTAAGAACCTTTATAATGACAATTGAAATGCTTAAATGAGATTGAAAGAAATTATAAGGTGAAGTGTCTTCCTTGGCCGATTGAACCCTTAGTGCATACTAAGGTCTAAATTGTACATAATTGAAATTTAATGGGCAAAAATGAAATTAGGCATGAAAAGAAGTGTCCATTAATTTATTTGGAATTTATGGAATGCATATGAATATTTTTGAGAATATTTTTCCCATTAAGTCCATAGTGGAAAATATTGACAAATATTGAAATGATTGAAATTACATGTATATTTGATGAGATTTTTAATTAATTGAATAATTGAAGTGGAAATGACAAGAAAAGAATGAGAGTGGCTTGAAATGAATTTGTGGTCACTTACTGTATCTAGTGTACTTATTATGTAAAATAAGTATATAATATGAAAATGTTGTGTAACAAGTGAAATGAAATGGAAATGAAACGTAAATGAAAGTGGATTTAAAAGTCTTTCAAAAAACCTTGCCCTTAGTAGTGTCTGGCGGTTAAATCAAGTTCAGGATATGTTTGGCTAGCCATAGGGACCTCCGTACCGCTGTGCAAGTCATGACGACTTGCTTTGATGTGACAGATTTGCGATGGTCTCTCATAGCCTCTATTATATGTTATACGTCATACGTCATATGTTACATGCAATGATGGAGTGATCCTTCGGGGTCATTTCCTAGTGCAGTGCAGTAGATGTTTGGATTCCACGTCCTGTATATCCAGTTTGCATATTGTCTACCGGAATTGTGCTAGGGGCATGATTGTAAAATGATTTGAAAGTGCAAAAGTAAAATGATTAAATGTAATATGATAAAATGTAAAGTGATAAAATGTAAAATGATAAGATGCGAAAAAAGACAATGTAAAAGCTTAATATGTAAAAGCCTAATACTTAAAGTTGTAATATTTAAAAGCCTAATACGCAAAAGTATAACATGCAAAGCCATAATGTAACATGTCAAAGCATAATGTATAATGATATGAATCTAAATAGCTCATATTTAATCCATGTTTTATGTTTAAAATAATGTTTATGTATAGTTAATTGTGTTAGAAATAGGTATGTTTTATGTTTTTGTTTGAGTTTTGTGTGTGTAGGAGAAATTGGAGAAAATGGGGAAGATTGGAGAAAAGGAGCAGAAATGAGCAAAAGAAAGAATCATTCTGTCGCAAGTGTGACAAGGAGCGCCAAGCCAAGAAGAAGAGAAGAAAGGAAGAGAGAAAGTAAAGGGGAAAAGTGTTCTGTCGCGAGCGCGATAGGACACGCATTTTAAGGGAGCCGAAGAGAAGGATCTAAGGAGCCAGCGTGCATGGTCGCGAGCAAGGCCACCATCGCGAGGTCGCGATAAGGCGTGGAGGAAAGCCAGCACAAGGAAAGTGGAGCGAAAAGCAAGGCATGCTCTATCACGAGCGCGGCAAATGTCACGATCGCGACAGAGAGGACCGTTTGAAGTTAAGTTTAAATTTTGCCTTGAAGAATTGTGACTTTCCACCAAGTCTTGCAACCTTCCTAAGGGGCACTTGAAGGAACATATCTCTTGGAACTTTATAAATAGTAGTTTTAACTGTAATTTAAGGAGTTGAATAATTTTTATTTAATATTTTATTATTAAGAATTCTATAAGTAGAAAGTACATTTCTTTAGTTTAAGTTCTAAGTTAGAATTTTATGTTTTGAAGAGAAGATTACTTGCAAGGAAGAAGATATCCTTTGTGGAAGGGAAAAGGGTTGAAAGATCTCTTTCTTATTTCTCATCTTTACTTCTTCTTTGTAATTATTTCATGATGAACATATGAACTTGAATATTTAATGCTATATTTTATTATTCATATCAATTTAATATTCTTTCTTGTCGAATTTTCTATTAGTATTTTATGCATGATCATTATAAGTAAGTATTTAATTGAAAGATAAATTCTTACTTACATCTAATAGAATTTCATCATTGAAGTATTATTTGAGAAATCATAATATTAAAATGGTTGTTATACGTTGTTTCTTATTCCTAGAATTTGCATGAATAACACTTTAATTAATTAATAGAAATTTTGAGTTAGAATTATAAATGCATGTTTTAGGCACTCTAATTTATATTGAAAGAGTAAATTGGAATTTTATTCAACTTGGCTTGCATGTTAAGAATATATTCATAATCAAGAGTAATTAATTCAAGTTCTATTCATTATTTTATAATCATTAATCTTTTATCTTCTCCGATTATCTATAATTAGGTAAAATAGAATTAGACATAGTATTTCCATTTTCACTCCAAATTAATGATTATTGTAAACAAGATTAAAATTGGGTAGTAATAGTGTGTAATAGTAAGCACATTCCTCGTGGGATCAATATCTTTTATACTATTTCGGGACACCGTATGCTTACGGAATTGGCACTTAGAAATAAGCCAACAAGTTTTTGGCGCCGTTGTCGGGGAATGATGTTTTATTTGTTGCCATTGTGAAACTTGATTTGTGATTTTGGATTACAATATTTTATTTTATTTTGCTTGTTTTTTTGGTTAATTGACTTATTTTTGTTTTGTGTTATTTTTACAGGATTTGATAAGTTCATGCCTAGTACTAGAAGTTCTCAAGAAGAGCTTGAAACTTTGAATCCTGAAATAGAGAGATACTTATCAAGTAACCGAAAATCAAATAAATAGAAGAATAAGACTAAGAGACCAATAATGGCTGAAGAGGAAAATGCACCAAGATTGATGGATTTTGCTACACCCGCATTGAGTGGTGCTCAACAAGGTGTGGTAAGGCCTACGGTAAATGTTAACCAATTTGAGATTAAACCTTCCCTTTTGCAAATGATTCAAAATAGCATTTAGTTTTATAGTTTGGCAAATGAGGATCCTAATGCTCATTTGGCAAATTTTCTTGAGATATGTGATACTTTTAAAATTAATGGAGTTTCTAATGATGCAATTAAGCTTAGACTTTTTCCTTTCACTTTGAAGGATAAAGCCAAGGCTTGGTTGAATTCATTAACTAGAGGATCTATAACCACTTGGGACCAATTGGCCTAAGCATTTTTATCCAAATACTTCCCTCTAGCCAAAACTGCAAAAATTATAAAAGATATCACAACTTTTGTGCAAAATAACCATGAATCTTTGTATGAAGCATGGGAGAGATTTAAAGAATTGCAGAGAATGTGTCCACATCACAACCTTCCAAGGGAGTTATTGATGCAAACCTTTTATAATGGAGTAAACCCTACAACAAGAGGTACTATTGATGCTGCAGCTGGTGGATCCTTGATGAGGAAAACAATAGAAGCTGCCTTTGAATTGCTAGAAGAGATGGCTATGAACAATTATGTGTGGCCCACCGAAAGAGTAAGGGAATCTAATTCTAATGCTGGGGGGGTTCATGCCATAGATTCTGTTGTAGCCTTACAAGCCCAAATAGAGGCTTCAACTCAAAAAGTTAGTAGCCTAGGAATGGGGGGGTAGTTCACAAAAGGTATGCACTATTTGTGGCCAACAAGGTTATATAAGTGAGGTATGCAATTTGGGAATAAATAATTCTAAAGAACAAGTTAGCTTTATCCAAGGGCAAAGAAGAGGTAATCCATACTAAACACATATAACCCTGGTTGGAGAAACCATCCTAATTTTTCTTGGGGAAATAGTAGTAACCAAAATAGGGGGGTAGGATTTCAACCACCTCAAGATAGGTTAGGAGCTTTAGAGGTTAAAATGGATAGGTTCTTAGAGGGGATTAACCTAAAATTTAGTTCACAAGAAGAGAACCAAAAGAGGCTAGAAACAAAGTTTGATCAAATCACTAAAAATCAAGCCTCATCCATCCATAACTTGGAAGTGCAAATAGGGCAAATAACTAAGACTTCGCCTTCAAGAATGCAAGGAAATTTACCAAGTAATACGGAGGAGAACCTAAGAGAACATCTTAAAGCCATCAAATTGAGGTCAGGTAAATCCTATAATAATGAATTTGTTTCTACTAATGTGGGTGAGAATGTGCAGCAAAACAGAAAAATTTTCAGAAGGGTGAACCTTCTGTCGTGAGCGCGACACCTGTCGCAAGCGCGACAGAAGAGGGGCAGGCAAACATCGCGAGCGCACTTCCTTTCGTGAGCACAAGGAATGGCAATTCGCCTGCTGTCACGATCGCGATACCTGTCGCAGGCGCGACAGAAGGGGTGACCAAAAGCCAAACTCTGCAAGTTTTTCAACCTCGTCCGCCTTTTCCACAATGCTTGAAGCAGCAACACCAAGATAAGCAATTCCAATATTTTATTGATAAATTGAAGCACTTACACATAAATTTAAATTTTATTGAGGCCATTACACAAATTCCTAACTATGTTAAATTCCTTAAAGACTTGATTTCAAAGAAAAGAAGTTGGGAGGATATATCTACTATAGAATTGACTGAAGCATGTAGTTCAATAATTTCAAATAATTTGCCTACTAAGCTTAAAGATAATAGTAGTTTTACTATTCCTTGCACTTTAGGGGATGTTGATTTTCCTAAATGTTTATGTGATTTGGGGGCTAGTATAAACCTTATGCCTTTAACTATCTTTAAGAAATTAGGATTGGACTACATTTAACCTACTTCTATGGTTTTGCAATTGGCTGATCAGTCTATTAAAAAACCATATGGCATAGTGGAAGATGTGCTTGTGAAAGTTGATAAATTCATTCTACCAGCTGATTTTGTTATTCTAGATTTTGCATATGATGTGAAATGTCCATTGATTTTAGGAAGACATTTCATGAGAACTGGTAGGGATTTGGTTGATGTCTATAAGGGCACTTTAATCTTAAGAGTAGGGGAAGATAGTGTGCAATATCAAATGGATAAGGCACTAAAATATCCCATGGATGAAAATGTGTGCATGAAAATAGATGTCATTGATGCTTGTGTTTTGGAAGTGTTAGACAATGCAGGTCAAGAAGAGGTTCATTTTGAAGAAGAAGACCATGAAGAGGTGGAGCAAGAGAGCTCAAAGCCTGAACTTCTACATAGAAATGAAGCTCCATTACCACCTTCCATAGTAAGTCCTCCTAATGTTGAATTGAAAGAGCTACCTAGTCATTTGAGGTATGCATTTCCTAGTCCAAATCATACTTTACCTATTATTATTTCTAACAAACTCACTAGTGCACAAGAGTTTTCATTGTTAGAAGTTGTTAAAAAGAGGATAAAGAGTATAGGTTGGCAATTTTCTAATTTGAAAGGAATTAGCCCTAATGTAGTCATGCATAGGATTAACATGGTAGATGAATGTCAACCAAAAGCTGATAGACAAAGAAGACTTAATCCTAATATGAAAGAAGTTGTTAAGAAAGAAGTCATTAAATTATTAGATGCTAGGATTATTTATCCAATTTCGGATAGTTCTTGGGTAAGTCCTATTCATTGTGTACCTAAGAAAGGGGGTATGACTGTAGCTAGAAATGAGATTGGGGAATTGATTCCTACTAGAACCACCACCGGTTGGAGGGTGTGTGTTGACTATAGGAAGTTAAATTCAGCCACTAGAAAGGATCATTTTCCTTTACCATTCATTGACCAAATGTTAGAAAGGATAGCTGGCCATTCTCATTATTGCTTTTTAGATGGTTATTCAGAATATTTTCAAATATTTATCTATCCTAGTAACCAAGAAAAGACCACCTTTACTTGTCCATATGGGACTTTTGCCTATAGAAGAATGCCATTTGGGTTATGCAATACACCAGCAACTTTTCAAAGGTGTATGACTTCTATTTTTGGGGATATGATAGAAGACATTATGGAAGTATTCATGGATGATTTTTCTGTGTATGGGGACTCATTTGAGTTATGTTTAAGTAATTTAGATAAAGTATTGGCTAGATGTGAGGAAACTAATTTGGTACTAAATTAGGAGAAATGTCATTTTATGGTTGAAGAAGGAATTGTTCTAGGCCATAAAATTTCAAGTAAAGGGATTGAGGTAGATAGAGCTAAAACAAAATTAATTGAGAAATTACCTCCACCAACTACACTAAAGGGGGTAAGGTCATTTTTGGGACATGCTGGTTTTTATAGAAGGTTTATAAAGGATTTTTCCTTGATTACTAAGCCTTTAACTAATTTGTTAGTTAAAGATGTACCTTTTGAATTTTCTCATGAATGTATGCAAGCTTTTGAAACTTTAAAAAATGCTCTTGTAAGTGCACCTATAATTACTTCTCCTAATTGGGAATTACCATTTGAAATTATATGTGATGCAAGTGATCTTGCTATTGGATGTGTGTTAGGACAAAGACAAGGTAAACATTTGCATATGATTTACTATGCTAGCCATACATTATCATCACCTCAAGTTAATTACACAACTACTAAAAAAGAAATGTTAGCTGTTGTATATGCATGTGATAAGTTTAGGTCTTATTTGTTAGGATCTAAAGTAATCATCTACACGGATCATGCTGCATTAAGGTACTTATTTGCTAAAAAAGATGCTAAGTCTAGATTAATTCATTGAGTTCTTTTATTGCAAGAGTTTGACCTTGAAATTAGAGACAAGAAAGGGTCTAAAAATTTAGTGGCTGATCACTTATCAAGGTTAGAAAATGATGAAGGCCCTATAGGAGATAACAATGAAATTAATGAATCTTTTCCGGATGAATCTCTTATGTCTATTGAGCAAGTAAATAGTCCTTGGTTTGCAGATTTTGCTAACTTGCTTACTGTAGGAATTATACCTAATGATTTGACATGGCAACAAAGGAAAAAATTCTTTAGTGATGTCAAAAATTATCTTTGGGAAGAGCCCTATTTATTTAAGATAAGTGGGGATGGTATTATCCATAGGTGTGTTAGTGAAGATGAGCATGTAAACATTTTAACTCATTGCCATTCATCTTTTTATTCTGGTCATAATGGTAGTTCTAAGACTGCCTCTCGTGTGCTAGAATGTGGTTTCTTTTGGCCTACTTTATTTTATGATGCTAGGGTTGTCACACCCCAAACTGGGCCTAGTCGGAATATGCTTGCTCAGTCGGAGTGAGTGAGGGTAATTCGGTAATTTGTGCATGAGGAATTTGGATAATAAGGGCTTAATGGCAAGTAATTAATTAAGTATGTTAAGAAGAGAAATGTTAGAGTGTGCTTGTAGTGTATGGTTGTAGGTTGTTTATTGGGGGTTTTTATCTAGTGTGTGTGTTGTTTGGTAACATGGACTAAAGGCAATAATATAGTGGATTGTGTGTTTGGTACCTAAGATGGAAAATATCTACTCAAGTATTATATGGTGTATGTGAGAGAATGGTGCCTTGGTGTTTAATAGTCAAAGGAGGAGTTTTGGTCCAATAGGAGGTTGCCAAGGGGGTTTGGTAGGTGGACAATTAATGGGAAAATGAGAAAAAGAGACAAAGAATGAGGGAGAAGAGCAGATCACGTTTTCTGCTCTCACTTCTCCTCCTCTTTGTTTTTCTTTCTTTTCCTTTTCCCGTTTCTTGTTTCCCTTCCGTGGCTGTGTGTGATTTGGCGTCTTGGTGGAGCTTGAGGATTGCTTGAAGAGGTAAGTTGGGGTTTAAGGTTTCCTGCATGCTGTTCTTCTTCTTCTTCTTCTTCTTTAACTGGTTTTATTTGAGTTAGGGTTTGGACTAAGGATTTTGTGGGTTTCTGGTTTGTGCAAGCTTTGGAGTGCAAGAAGAAGTTTCAGGACAAGGATAGGATTGAAGATTGAACTTGAAGTGTGATTTTGGATCTTCAATTTCAGGTTTGGGAGCTTTGATTTATGAAATTGTACTTGTGAGTTGTTGTGCCCTAATTTTCACTTAGGATGTAAATGAGTTTGTATTGTTTAAATCTCTTGAATTTTGAGTGTTTTGGCATGTGTATAGGTATGATTGATGTGGGTAGATGAGTTAGTAATGCATGATTAGGATTGAATTGAAGGTATGTGAGTTTGGGAATTTATGTGCCATTTATTTTGTGCATTTTCATGATTTTGGTATCTTTGATGGAATTTCTAAGAGATTGATGTTTAAAGAGGTTCATGTTAGTATAAATGTTATGGGTTTTGTTTGATTTAAGTTCTGATGATTGATTATTGAATTTTGGAAGTAAAGATTGAAGATATTGAGTTTTTGTCTGGAAATTTTGTGGTCTTGTCACTAGTAGTGACGACTGTCACTAGTAGTGACGATTGGCACGAGTCGTGACAGTAAGCCCCTTTCACTAGTAGTGACGATTGTCACGAGTCGTGACAGTAAGCCAAGCCCTTGTCACTAGTAGTGACGACTGTCACTAGTAGTGACGACTGTCACTAGTAGTGACGATTGTTACGAGTCGTGACAATAAGCCAAGTCCTGTCACTAGTAGTGACGACTGTCACTAGTAGTGACGATTGTCACGAGTCGTGACAATAAGCCAAGTCCTGTCACTAGTAGTGACGACTGTCACGAGTCGTGATAGTAAGCTCCTGTCACTAGTAGTGACATCTGTCACGAGTAGTGACAGCCTCCTTGTGACGCGCGCCGGATCCCGAGCGCCGCCCTTTCGGACCGCCCGCACGTGGGCGATCGGGGCATTTGCGGGTCCGTTGACATCTTGCGATAAATCGCAAGTGCGTCTATGTTGGGCAACAAGGAGGTATCATGGAGTCGCCACCCAATAGAACATTGGGAAAGTTACTCTCGCCTCGGAGAGCCTAAGACTGCGCTTGGTATCCATTTTGGGCCAGCCAGAGGGGTCTTGGAAGGTAAACCTCTCGCCCTAAGGAGCCTAGGATTAGCGCTAAAGTCTCGTGGCACAAAAAGGTGTCTTGGAGGGTAGACCTCTAGCCTTTTTGAGCCCAAAGACCAGAGCTGGGTCCGGGATTTTTCATCTATTTCTACCTCGATTATTTTATGATCAAATTTTAATACCATTGATTCGCTCTCTCTCCACACGATGCAATTAATTGAAAGGCGCATTTATTCACATTTTGAAAGCGGTAAATGAGCAAAATAAATATCGAAAGCGATAAATTACAATAATACAAGGAGCAGAATACAACTCCCTCTTGTAAATGTGCGAAGCATACATAAAACGGGTTATTCATTTAATAGTGAGAACATTGGTCCTCGCATGCATATTTATTATGAAACAATTTTGATGTGATGATTTATTTGGGTATGAAAAACTAGGACATTGGTCCCATTTTTATTTAGAAAAAATGTCAAGTTAATTAATAAAAATATTTTTGTGATTTTCTTTTTAGCGTGCCTAAATAAAGAATTTTACAAGAAAATTATATAGCAAAATTAAATAAAATATTACAAACCAAATGAGCCTTTTTGGACCCCCCGATGTACTCGCAAAAACGCCCAAGCGGAAAAAATGAGTTTAGACATAAAAACAAAATACAATTAAAACAACGTTAGTGATTAAATCAATTCAATCAATTAAACATACAAAATAATGAATAAAAAATTAAAATAAAATAAGGTGATATAAAAAATATGATAATGGAATCAAAAATATTAACAAACCAAAATAAAATGAGAGACATGGATTATATATAATAAATGATTAAATGATGTGATGAAAATAAAATAAAACATGTTAATTAATTAGTATATGAAAATATACACATTATGAAAATAATGATGATATGTGAAAAATAATGAATGAATAAATAAACAAATGACAATAAAATCATGTAACAATGATAAAATTAGTAAACAAAGGAATGATGAAAATAATAATGATATATAACAAGGTTAATTGATGTGTTCATAGTTAATACAAACTATTTACATGGCAAAAAGATTAATTTAAATTAATTAATTATTTGCATATTAAAAATAATGAGGAATCAAAATAAATTATTTACATGTTAGGAATTAAAAAGACAATATTCACATGAATAAAAATCAAATCATATATATAAACAATTAAATGGAACAAATATAAGATGAATACAACAAATGAATAGATGAAAACAATAAATAAATCAATAAAAACAATAAAATATATATGAATAAATTAAATAAAAATAAAATAAAATAGAAATGGAGCCAAGAATATTTACCCTCAGAATATTGGATTTGATGAAGGAAAAGTGATGATTTTCCGGAAAATTGCTTGAAAGAATAATTCAGCAATAAAATTAATTCTCTTTGTTTATGGAGAAAAACAAAGTAATTGATTTGTATGCTTAAGATTAAAAAGAAATTGATGTCAAAATGATGATTAATTTCTTGTGTTTATGGAGCAAAAACAAAGAAATTAATTGGAATAATTAACAATTGAAAATTAATCTTTCAATTTCAATTAAACCTTATTAATTAAAAAGAGAAAATCTGAAATTTTGAAGAGAAAATAGAAGAGAGGAATTCTGGAAAATTAGGTCTCAAAAATGTGGAGGCCCCCCTTTTTTTGATTCATCATAAAGTATTTAAAGAATAGAAAATGTTGCCCTAATTTAATTAAGGAAAACAAACCTAATTTTATTCAAATTCCTTTATTTTTGGGGATAAAATCAAGTTTTATTAATTAATAATCTATAAAAAATATTTTGGAATTTTATTTGAAGTCAAAAACCCTTAATTTTGGGATAAAAACGGATTTTTGGGTGAAAAAATCGGAAAAAAGGCTGAAAAAATGGAAAATAGGGTAACAGACCCTATACCGACGGCCAGGGAGCCGTCGCCAGAGGGACGCCGCCCGTCGCTATAGAGCGACGGGCACTCACGCGGCGAGCAGGCGCGATTCGCGCGCTGGCACTCGCGCACGGGCGCTCCGTGCGGCGCTCAGCGTGCGCGATGCTGCGCGCGCCTTTAGCGACGCGCAGCATCGGCGACGCTGAGCGTCGCCTTTGCGTCCGCAATGTGATGGGCGCCTGCGAGCTGGGCGCCAGCGCGCCTGCGCGCTGTCGCGCCCGACACCCGTGGTCCGAAAAAATTTTTTATTTTTTTTTTTATTTTTTCTATTTTTTTAAAATTTTAAATTGACTAAAAACACCATAATTTTAAGCCCCCATTTTTCAAAATTAATTTTTTTTCAATATTTTTTCTATTTTCTAATTTTTCACTCTAAAATACAAATTTGACGAGAAAACCATCACTTTTAACCTTTTAAGCCTGTGAAGGCAATTATCATCATTGGGTAACTTCGATCTAGGCTGACTCAGGACCCGGTGTCTACACTCCTCTTCCGCAGCATGTTTCTAAATGTCTTCTGTCTTGAATTTTAATATTTTAATTCTTGTCCTTTGTTCATTTTAACTTATATTCTGGTTTTTAATAGTTATTTATCGTCACCTCAATTTTTAAGTTATATTTAACTGTAATTTTCTTTGTTGCATCGTATTATATTGAATATTATGTTTCGATTATGGAATATTTTTGCATGGCTTGCAAGAGTCAGTCTAGTGGATAGTTAGTCATGTCTAATAGAGTCTATATAAGTGTAGCTGCAGTGCCCCTTTAAACGAATGGACCCCGATCAGGTCCCTGGCTAGTTCCTCGCGAACCCTTTTATGTGAAATGTTTTCGGAATGTGGAAAAAGATGATGTTGCTTTTCGACTCGTAGCTGTAAGGTACATTATATTATGTGTTCGATTAGTACCCGTAAGGTACCTTATGTGTTCGATTCGTACCCATAAGGTACAACTCAGTTACTCGATATCCACTATTTTGAGTCAGCAGGTATTCTGTTTGTTTTGCCTAATATGAACAAGAGAATGTGATATTCGAATGAGCATAATTCTGGACATGTGAATCGGTTATGTATCTGAAAGTGATTATGAACCTCTGAATGGGTTGAGTATGACCTAAACATGTGAATTGGACATATTTATCTGCATATATATGTATATGTATATCATATTGTGAATGTATTATATGCCGTCGGTTGTGGAATATAAGTACTGGAACTAGGACGTGCATGGCTGTGACCATGATCTTTCGAATGCCATGAATATACTTTATCATGTCATGCTTATAAGAATATGAATTAAAAGGTTTTCAATGGTATGATTAGTAAGCATGTGCACAACCGTGATTTTATACTATTGACTGTTATGGTGAAGTATGTGAATCAAAAATACATATGAATGTACTCTTGACCTTGGAATGTTATATATATGGTGTTATGTTGCGTGCGCTCTCTCTCTCTCTCTCTCTCTAGTTTATCCTATTGTAGTGATTTCGGCGTGTGTTCATGTGTTTACATTTCAAGGCATGATATTGTATGGATTAGAGTCGAGCAGTGGAAGTGTGGTGATTTGAAGTTATACCTTGGGTTCCAATTAGTGTATGCGTCTTGTGACATGATTAAAGTATGTGTTGATACCTGGTAATGATGCACGGTAATTGAGTGTATTATTGCTTGGTAACTGTGTTGCATGAGAACGGGTTTCCGCTAAAGTAACGGTACCTTGGTATGATATTTGCATGTGTAAATGTTCACGAGATTATATATGGTGAAGTGTTGCTAGCTGATCTCTCGGCGAGCCCGGTAAGTATATGCATGAGAATTTGTATGTAGTTTTACATGAATATTTGTATCTACTGTGATCCTTTGTCTGCTTGGGGCTTTGCTTAATATGATATAAGAGTGTAATATTCGGACGAATATGATATTGAGATGAGTACTCAGGTAATTTGTATAAGTATGTGTGTTTGATTTTCCGAATGCATGGCTTTCCTATGCAGGCTTGTGTATCCATCTGTTATGGTTAATTGCATATGCCATTTGCGTATGTGACTTGCTTTGGCGACCATTGTGAATGGTCGTCCACATTGCTTGTCTGTTCTCCCCACTAAGCGTTATCGCTTAGCACGGGTTCTTTTTCCCGTGCAGGTGGCAGGTCTGGTCCGGTTCGAGTCGCACATTTGCAAGATCGGCCACATAAGAGTTAGAAGTTCTGTATTTTGGTACCAGCTTATGTAATTTGGATTTTGTAATTCAGTAATGTTTTGTATATGTTTTGATATAAGGATCTTGATGTAATTTTTGGGCTATGTAAGTGTTTTTAAATATTGACGTTTTGAATTAGTTTTTGTATCTTTTCTGCCTATTGAATGCTTCCGCTGAATGAATGCATGTGTGCATGATAGTATGCTTTCGCTTAGTGCTCATGTGTGTGTGCGTTGTAATGTATGATCACCTTGGGCCCTCAAATTTTTTAATTCCCTCATATTTCTGTATGCTTATGATGTGTGAATGTATGCTTCATTCCGTGTAGCGCAACCGCGGGCGCCCTTTCATCGAGGGTGTCGGAATGGGAGTTTTGAGATTTTGTTCAGCTTCTTTATTTTGAATTTTATAATTCTGTATAAAATGTATATGTAACAACATGTAAAGATACTTATGTAATATTCTGGACTATGTAAATATTTGCTGCTAAGAATTTCTTCTATTTTATCGTCTGTCTGTAACTTCTATCGTATGGTAGTAAACTTACACATCTGTATGTTTCTGCTTGGAGTATGTACGTTTGTGAAGTCTATATGTTCTGTTGTACTCCTCAAGTTTTAAATTCTTCTGTATTTTTATACACTTTGTATCGCTTCTATCCGGTAACACACCTACTCGTACGGCTTCTTACTCCCTCATGGATGGGTTTGCCTACGTATGGGTTGGGGTGTTACAAGGGTATTTGTAGCTCATTGTGATAAGTGTCAAAGAGCTTGTAACATTGGGAAGAGAGATGAAATGCCTTTGAACAATATCTTGGAAGTGGAGATATTTGATGTGTGGGGGATTGACTTCATGGGTCCTTTTCCTACATCCTTTGGGCAAAATTACATTTTGGTTGGACTTGATTATGTATCCAAATAGGTTGAAGCAAAAGCAACATCAACTAATGATTCCAAGGTGGTGATCAAATTCTTAAAGAAGATCTTTTCAAGGTTTGGAGTGCCAAGAGCCACCATAAGTGATGGAGGTAAACATTTTATTAATCGCTCTTTTGATTCTTTATTGCATAAATATGGTGTGCATCATAGGGTAGCTCCTCCATATCATCCACAAACTAGTGGTCAAGTAGAGATATCTAATAGGGAACTAAAATGGATCTTAGAAAAAACACTTTTCTAGTTCTAGAAAGGATTGGGCAAACAAGTTAGATGATACTGTCACACCCCAAAACGGGCCTAGTCGGAATGTGCAAGCTAAGTCAGAATTTTAAGGATAAATTGGTAATTTGTGTATGAGAATATTGGACATTAAGGAATTTAGTGCAACAATTAAATCAAATATGTTAAGTGGAGGAAGTATCTAGTGAAGTGTGAGTATTGTACCAAGGTATTAAATATCTACTTAAGTAAATAGGTGGTGTATGTTTGGGTATAGTGCTTTGGTGTTTGAAAGTCAAAGAAGGAGTTATGGGTCCAATAGGAGGCTGCCATGTGTCTTGGTAGGTGGGCAATTAGTGGGAAAAGAAGGAAAAAAAAAAGAATGAGAGAGGAAGGAGCAGATCACGTTTTACGTTCTGCTCTCTCCTCTCCTCTTCCTTGCTCTTCTTTCTTTCCCTTTCCCGTTTCTTGTTCTCCCTTCCTTGGCTGTGTGCGAGCTGGAGTTGATTGGGAAGTCTTTGAGGCTGCTTTGAAGAGGTAAGTTGGGGTTAGGGTTTCCTGCATGTTCTTCTTCTTCTTCTCCTGGTTTTATTTGAGTTAGGGTTTTGAAAGAGTAATTCTGGGTTTTGGTTTGTGCAAGCTTTGGGTTGCAAGAAGAAGTTTAAAGGATAAGGGAAGGACTGAAGATTGAAGCTTGAAGAGTGATTTTGAATCTTCAATTTCAAGTTTGGGAGCTCTATAATTTTATCATTTTGAGTTTGGGTTGTCTCTGTCTTCATTTCTCCTTGGATCAGGAATGTGCAAGTGTGTTTGATTTCCAGTAATTTGTGTGTTTTAATATGAGTTTATGCATAAATTGTTTGGGTATTGTGTTAGTAATGCATGATTTAGGTTTGAACTGTTTGTATACTGATTTGGAATGGGAATTGCGTGAATCTGATAGCCTCTGTTCTTAACGTTCTGGGTTTTACGTTACTGGTTTATTTTGATGTTCATCGTGTTCATAGGAGAGTGTGGGTTTTGTGAGGAGAGGAGCACGTGACGTGCTCAAGAGCACGGGATGTGCTGATTTTCTTCCTCCCTTCTTTTTCTGGGTTTTGCTTTTTTTTTTTGTTTTGTTGTGTGCCTGTCCGAGTTGTGCTCGAGTGTGTGAGTCGTGCTCTTCCTTGCTTTTCCTTCTCTTTTCTCCTCCTTGTTTTGCTTTCTGTGTTATGCTGGCTGTGCGTTGTTCGAGTCGTGCTTGGCCGTCCGAGTCATGCCCTGGGTGAGTGTTTCTCCTCTGCTTTCTCTTCTGTTCTACGCTTTCTGAGGGAGCAGAGAGCAGGAGCACGAGTCGTGCTCCTCAGCACGACTTGTGCCCCTCTAGACCTCTGTCCCTTTTGTTTTTATCAAATGTATTTGGGTCGTTTTCAATCCAGTTTCTTCTGTTTTGAGTTCTTTAGTCCTCATTTATGTGTTCTTAATGTGCGAATGATAATATGGGTATTTTAACTTAGCCAAATAATAGATAATGTATACGATATTGTATGTTATAGGTTGTTGAATGACATTGGATTATGCGCGTCTTACTTATGATTTCTTGTTGTGAATGTGAGCATAATTATGTGTTACACATGGAAGTATGCTTTGGTTTATCTAGGTTAATTATTATGATTCGTATCATGTGTGGCATATTGCATACAAGTGAGTTGAATGACATGTTCATGATTTCTATTGTTATGAGCATGTTATATTAAAATGTGATAGGTGTTATGCATACATTTACTCATGAACTTCCTCTAAGAATAATATGCTATGTTTAAGTGTAAATTGCATCATTGCATGATTAAGATTATGCATTGTTAATCGTGGGCAAAAATATTGTTCTATGTTTGCCTCTGATATATTTTAGAATGCTAAATAGTACTAAAGTGTATTGATTGAATTATGTGTATACTTCATAATATGAATTGTACGAGGTATGACTAACACTGTGAACGTATGTGTGACGCGCGCCGGACCCCGCGGCCGCCCCTCTGACCGCCCGCTTGAGGGCGATCGGGCAATTGAGGATCCGTTGGCAACTTGTAAAGATATTTACAAGTGCGTCTATTTTGGGCAACTAGGAGGTTTCATGGAGTCGCCACCCAATAGAACATTGAAAAAGTTTCTCTCGCCTCGGAGAGCCTAAGACTGCGCTTAGTTTCCATTTTGGGCCAACCAAAGAGGTCTTGGAGGGTAAACCTCTCGCCCTAAGGAGCCTAGGATTCATTGATTAAGTCTTTTGATGGGACACAAGAGGTGTCTTGGAGATCCCATCGAAACGGGTCTCTCGCCTCGTTGAGCCCAAAGACCAGAGATAGATTCGGGACTTCTCATTTATTCATACTTTGATTAATTTTACAATTAAGTTTTGAATTTATTATTTCACCATCTTTCCATACGATGCAATTAATTAAAAGGTGCAATCATTCATGTCAAAAGCATTAATAAATAAATCATTATTAAAATAAAATATCCAAAATTAAGTTACAACAAAAACAGGGGCGAAATACAATGCCCATTGTAAATAAGGTATAAAACAAGCGTAAATCGAGATGCTCATTTAGACGGGAACATTGGTTCCCAATTACTTATTTTATAAAGTTTAGAATTCTCAAATCAATTTAAACCTTTTAGCTCGAGATGAAAATGAGGACATTGGTCCAGTTTTATTAACCAATATTTTATTTGGTAGAAAACATTTGTGTGGTGGTTCTTTTTAAGAGCGATCGAAAATCGTTTTAATATTACAAACCACAGTCGAATAAAAAGAATAGAATAATAATTACATATTCCAAATAATAAATAATAAATTCATCCTAATATACCTGTCCCGACCATACTTCTTAGAAAAACCACATGCCTCCCGCATTGCAGTCAAACTAGAAAAATGATATTGGTTAATCGTGAATAAATAAATAAATAAACAAATGAATGATTGAATAAAGTAAATTGGAAAAATGAATGAGATTGATAATGGATTAAATTAAATGATAAGTAAATGAATAAATAATTAAATAAATAATTGAATGAAATAAATTAAGAATTAATGAATATAAAAGCACAAATGACAATTAAAATGATTAATGCCAATAAAAATAATAATGCTAATAATAATATCATAAAATAATAATAATAATAATAATAATAATAATAAACATAAAATAATGATAGTAATTATGAATGGATAAAATAATAATATAATAATAACAATAATAGCTATAAAATGTATTAGACATAAAATTAATATTAGTAAAATAATATAAAAAACAGAAAGCTAAATAAGAATAAATAAATATTCTAATTATAATATTAATAATAATAATAATAGTAATAATATAATATAATATAATATAATATAACAACAATAATAATTATAAAATGCGTTAAACATAAAATAATAACATTAAGAATAATAAATAACATAATATATTAATATAGCAATAATAATAAGCAAATAATAATAATATCATAATAATCATAATATCAACAATATAATAATATTCACACAACAATAACAATAATATAATCTCAATATTAATAATAAACAATAATAATAACAAATAATATTGAATAAATATAATGATAATAGTAAATATTAATTAATAATAAACATAAATAAATAACAATAATAATAACAATAATAATAATAATAATAATAATAATAATAAAACAGAAAATTAAATAAATAATAATATTAATATTAATATTAATAATAAAAATTCAGAAATTAAATAAATACATATATAATAATAATAATAATAATATAAAAAAACAGAATAATAGATAAATAATAATAATAATAATAATAATATTAATTAATAATATATTAAAATAAATAAATATAAAATAGACTCACCGGATTTCCCTCGCCGGAGGCTCGTCGGAGCGGCCGTTGGTGACACCTCCGCCACCGCCGGGTAGATCGCATCGCCGGGATCTTGTCGCCGTTGGTCACGCGCCGGAAGGACGTGCCGCCTCGCCGGAAAATGCCTTGGAGCGTCGCGGGTCTTCTTCTCCGATCTCCCTAACGGCGGTGAGTGATGGAGGCCGGTGGATGCCGGCTGGATCGCCCTGCTTCAGGGAGCACGCCGGTGAGGTGCGTGTGCCGTTCCGGCACGGTGGGTGGCCGGCGGAGGCCTCGCCTCTTTCCTCTCTTCTTCTTTCCTCTCCGGCGTCGTGGGTCTGGGTCTGTGTCCCGGGCTGTCCCTCTCTTCTCTCCTCTTCTTTGCTTCTCTTGCTTTGTTTCTTTTCACTTTCCTTTTCCCTTTCTTTTTCTTTTCTTTCTTTGGCTTGTTCTTGCTCTCTCTGTATCTTTCTTTTTCTTTTTGCTTATTTGGTTTCTGGATTCTCTTGCTCTCTCTTTTCTTTGGCCGGCCCTCTCTCTGTGTTCACCCTCTTGGTCTCTCTTTCTTTTCTTTTCTTTTCCTTTCTTTTTCTTTCTTGATCTGCCGAGAGAGCTCCCTAATTGCCCTTCATTCTTTTCTTTTTATACCCTAAAATTAGGGTTGGTTTTTTTGGGTCAATTAATAATTTCCTCCATTTTTAATTTTTTAATTACTTTAACTTAATTCAAATAACACACATTAATTAATTTAAACTTACATATTCATTAAACATTACATATTAATTACATTACATATTTTACATCTTAATATAATTAATCTATTTAATATATCATATAATTTATATAATTAATTAAACACTTTACATATTAACTAATTAATCTTTAATCTTTCATGCATTTTAACTATCTAATTAAACTTACAATATTAATAAATTAAATTAACCCAACATTAATAATTAATTTCTAATTTTACCTACCTAATCTATATTATATATATTTTTTTTCGGAGGGAATTACTAAGGACCCAAAAATCACTTTTTGACATTAAACCCGACTCGAGACCCAGTGTCTACAGTTGCCCCCAATTTTGGAGAAGCTAGTGTATAGACACCTAGGTGAGTCAAAATTCAAAGGAGAAAGACCAAAATTCAAAGATGGAAGAGAGAGAATTACATGCCTGGGATGCCGGACCTTACCTTGCTGGCGTAGGTACATGTGCCCTTGCTGGTCTCGTCTCGACCTGTTTCTGCTGGCCTCGTCTCGGCTCGCACAGCTTTGGTGAGATGTAGTGCTCTCTGATTACAACCTCCATTTGTGGTCTGTTCTACCACGAGTGTTCCGCTAGCCTCGTCTCGGCCTGCACGGAGTTTGTGAGATGTAGTGCTCTCTGACTACAACCTCTATCTGTGGCCTGTTCCACAACGAGTGTTCCGCTAGCCTCGTCTCGGCCTACACGGAGTTTGTGAGATGCAGCACTCTCTGACTGTAATCTTGATCTGTGGTCTGTTCTACCACCAGTGTTCCGCTAGCCTCATCTCGGTCTACACGGAGTTTGTGAGATGCAGCACTCTCTGACTGTAATCTCGATCTGTGGTCTATTTTACCACCGGTGTTCTACTAGCCTCGTCTCGGCCTGCACGGAGTTTGTGAGATGTAGTGCTCTCTGACTACAACCTCGATCTGTGGTCTGTTCTACCACCGGTGTTCCGCTAGCCTCGTCTCGGCCTGCACAGAGTTTGTGAGATGTAGTGCTCTCTGACAACAACCTCGATTTGTGGTCTGTTCTACCATGAGTGTTCCGCTAGCCTCGTCTCAGCCTGCACGGAGTTTGTGAGATGTAGTGCTCTCTGACTACAACCTCGATGTGAAGAGCAGTGTTTCTCTAACCACAGCTTCTGCTTCTGCTGGCCTCGTCTCGCCTCGCGCAGTGTTGAGGAGATGTAGCACTCTCTGACTATAAACTCGATGTGAAGAGCAGTGTTTCTCTAACCGCAGCTTCTACTTCTGCTAGCCTCATCTCGGCTCGCGCAGTGTTGAGGAGATGTAGCACTCTCTGGCTACAAACTCGATGTGAAGAGCAGTGTTTCTGTAACCGCAGCTTCGATTGGAGAGAAGCGGTACTCTCTGACCACAGTCTCGAGGTGAAGAGCAGTGTTCTCTAACTGCAACTATGATTGTGAAAATTTCTTGCTAATCCCCATCCGATCTGCAAGGTGCGTAGCACTCTCTGGCTGCCGCGTGAACTGTGAGATGTTGGTGCTCGCTAATTGCCCCCCGGCACAGCGTGGATAGGCTTGCTTTTCTGGGTAGTGTCTGACAACATTGAGCTGAACCCATCATTTGGATCACCTTTAAGCATGGGTTCTATTTGGACCTTTCCCTTGAGTCACGTACATGGCTATATATACAAAATATTGTGTGTATGGGAGCACGTGTGCAAAATATATATATACATTCGAATTCGAATTTTGTACACTTCGTGTGATGTGTGTGAGCGTACATCTTATGATAGAAAAATTTACCTGCTTGCCCCCGGTATGGCATGCATGAATAGGCTTGCTTTCCTGCTCAGAGGACTTTGAGATCTTTGCTTCTTCAGAGGACTTAGAAATTTTGCCCACTCAGAGGACTTTGAGATTTTGCCTACTCAGAGGACTTGAGAATTGCCTCTTAAGAGGACTTGGAGAATTACCTCTCAAGAGGATTTGGAAAGTTTGATTCCTCGGAGGACTTAAAGATTTTGCCTCCTCATAGGATTTTGGGAAAAGTCAGCTTGTTTATGTGGGACTGATGTATACTATCTAGTGTGCGTTGGACACCATGTATGCATGTGAAAGGCTATGCATTTATGAAATGACATGCAAAGGACTATGATCCTGAAATGCTTATGCGTACGTCATATATGCCAATGGCTTATATCCATGTGGAAGATTATGGAACATGTGCTAAGAATCGTTATTCTAACATGTTTGCAAATGATCATGAATGAGAAAGACATGCAAAAAGTTCATGCATGAGAGATATATACAAGGGGATTATGTATGCAAACTATGTGCAAATGACCATGCATGCAAATGATCATGCATGTGGTAAAGAGTCATTCATCAGCATAGACGTAAAAAATCATATGCAAAGACAGGTGGGGTATGTTATATACATGAAAGCTATGTAAGGAATTGGGTGTGTGCGATGTGTGCACATACAACTATGTGTATGAAACATATGTAGGAAAAATCATATATATGTGTATTGAATGCATGCGAAAAATGTGGATGCAAGATGCTGGCAAAGGATACACCCATAAAGAGCCACATGCTTCAAAGCACTTATGAAATATATTCGCTAAAGCTCTTATGCCAAAAGACATGCACCAAGAATTGTACATGTAAAACTATTTATTGAGAATATTTGCTACAGTTATGCGTAAAAACATTTGCAAAAAGCATATGTACAAGGGATGTTGCTGAGAGTGTACGCGAAGTATCATTTTCATGGGTAGTGATAAAAAATACCCCAAGATTGTAAAATGAGTGCAACCTATTAGGTACCTCATACTCGAGTTTCTATCTGCCTTTGAGCATACTGAATGAACCACATTCTCAACTGATTCAATCTCAGTAAAAGAATTCGGGAGTCATTCCCAATAAAGGGCAAGAAGATAAATGTGTAGACATCAAGGTTTACTAAACTAACATGTAAATACAAGACATACCATGCAATCTCTGTGTGTATGTGCAAAAGGCCAAAATAAGATTTTTCATTTTTCAATAGCAAATTCTAGATGCAATGTCGAGGACAAGACTCAACTCGAATGCATAAATGCACTCATGGCTTCTCGCTTGAAGCTCAAAAAACACCATATGCCTCTTCCTACGTACCAAACCTTATCAGAAGGTCATCTCCGCTAATTAGATAAGGCCAAACCAAGAATCAAGAGGTCTTACTTTGGTTGTAACGTTAGGCTTAGGTAATTGGCTATCAAAGGAGGATCAGGTCGCTAGAGAAAAATGGCCGCAGCGTTCATTTGGATGATGGAATCATTTTCAGACTAATTGTATACTGTCCAGATACTCTTGAATTTGGACTCGGTAACACTCTGACTTATCAAGCTCAACATAACAATTTAGTTAAAAAGATAACCACCGAACTCGTCAAGGGGTACTATCTTGGGCCCTACCATTTTTCTTCTTTTTTTTCTTTTTTTTTCTTCTTTTTCTTCAATTTCGATTTTTTTTCGCTTCTTTTTTTTTCCTTTTTTTTTGTTTTTCTCTTCGTAAGCTCATGTCTCTGACTACACAAAAAGTTTATCAATGATTCAAACCCCTTTTCAGAAGTGTAGCCCAAAAATTATCGATAATTGAAAATTTTTCTCAAGGGGTAAACCCATCCTTATTAGGGTGATTATTGGTAGCTCAAAGAATTATAAAAAATTGAGGCTCTTTTACCCAAAGTGCAAATCCATTTTCATCGGGGCAACTTTTGATGATTGAAATTTTCTTCTTGAAGTGTAAACCCCCTTTTATCGGAGCAATTTTTGATAGCTCAAAGAAATGTCATAATGTACATCCATCCTTACTAGAGCGGCCATTTTTCTAAGGGGAAGCCAAAATCATTTTAGTCGAATGGTAGTTTTAACGTGTGTAACAATAAAATCGGTACGCATTTAGCATATCAAAATAAAGGCTCAACGGGCTAGCAAGCGATTTTGAAATGAGGGTAGGAATTGGTCATTTAGAGAGCTATACAAAGAAATAGTGCCTAAATCATTTTCTAGATTCAGCCTTATCCAGGGGTCGCTTTGACGGGTAATCGGAAAGGTTCTAGTGCTTTTAGTGAGTTTTCATCCAATCCCCTAATTACAACTAGTTTTTCAGTTTTGTTTTCAAAAACGGGCCAAAAGTGCTCGAAATTTAGAAATCACATGGTATGGTCAAATATCTTCACGTGATCCAGCTCTTAAAGACCAAACATATATACCCCTTACTTAATTTAAAGTGGAAGGAAACTCAGATTTCTAGAGTTAAGATCAAATCCATTCATAGTTGAGAACTAATTAGGCAGAGTCAAACCTTGAATCAAAGGTACCTTAATAAGGTGCAAACATGCCAGCGTTTTAGGGTATGGCTTAACACAAAAATTTTGATTCTATCAAAATGTATATACACAAAAATCGTTTAAGCAAATAGAAAATTTTTTTGTCATTTTTTTTTCTTTTTTTGTAAAAAAATATGTGCAAACTATGCGTTAGAAATCATGCATATGGAATGGCGTATGCAATAGTGTCGTGTATGCGTGTAAGGAATTATATGTGCGAAACATGTGTAAAAACATTTTGTATAAAAATGTGTACATGAAATATGTGCAAAGATGTGTGAGTGTAAAATATTAACGAAAAATTATAAGTGAGTGTGAATGTGTGAACAATGCATGACAAATGACGTGCATGCATAAATTTGCAATGTACATGTATACGATGAAAGCATGAGTACAACCTATGGCACAGTATGGGGATGAATGTTCATGATATATGGTACATGTGAACATGGCATGATTTAGACAAGATACGAATACATGATGTAAGGTGAAGACAACCTAGCATGGTAATGTGCACCAATGAGTCGTGAGAAATGGTAAAACTCGCATACATAAAAGTGCAAAATATATACAAATAATGCACATGAGATAGGACAAAAGTGGTTGCAAGAAATGAATAGGTTTACAAAACATGTGTATTTACATGGTATGCCTACAAAAACATGGTATGGTATATACAGTGACTAACATGCATGATGCAAGATTCATATGTGCATGGCATAACGCATGCATGATAATGCACGTTCATAATATGGCACGCAATGTGAAAGATGCAAGATGTCTGTAGTGCATGATATGTATAATGACCGACCTAATGATATATGCTAATATGTGTACTCTATGATATGCAGCGGTATGTGTGTGCCCTAACACACAATGTTTATGCACATATGCAATGTGAGTATATTGATATGTACATCCTATGATACATTATGAATGCATTATTTTGATTTGATTTTTTATTTTTTATTTTTATGCATGTCATGGTGGTAGTATGCCTGTGTGTGCTATGATGCATGTCGATATGTATCTTCAGGGACGTATACCGTATGTACTGGCTATGGTGCATGATGGATGTTATGGATGTCATAATATTAGTGTGAGTCGTGACAAGCACTGCTATGTATGTATATGCAAGACAAATACATGTTATGTTCATATTCACAAATTATGATACAAGCAATTTTATATACAGAATGTACAGGTTCTATTATTGTATGGAAAGAATTATACATGAGACAAAATGCATGTGTTTTATTTACATTGTTCATGAAAGAAATAATGCACGAGCGCGAATACACATACAAGAAGAGAATTCCTTCCAACCTTATTGCCCCCACACACGAGGTCGTACGATCTCTGTCCTAGGCGAGCTTAGCCCATGGGTCAACCGGGGACCCGATGGACGCGTATGGTGCACGGTGAAAAAACCGGCAGCATAACCTCCCTTAAGTAATGCACAAGCGCATGGATTATGATCATCATGTATTTAGGCAGTCCAAATAAATTGTCATGGGCCTATCGGGGCATGAAAGCCTTTGATTAAGTGATCAATCAAATTATCTGGATTTGTCCAATACATATTGATCCATATAACAAGCAAGGTATTATGGTTCATACCACCTAGGGAAAGTAGCTACGGCCATTACATGAGCTTTAGACAAGGGAGATGTTACTTTAGGGCTACCCAAGCATGGTCCCTGCCAACAGGCCTAGCTCATCACGAGCGTAACAACCGATCGGGTCACCATTTGATATACCTTGATGGTACGAGACTTGGGCTGGTGATTATCCTTAACACTTCCCTAAATTGAGTGAAAATAGGGTCGTGCTTCGGGAATGCACCGGGGCTAATAGAGGGACCAAACTAGCATATTCTAAAGCTCTAATGGGATGCAATGCAATTTTAAAAGAAGGTGAAATTTTTAAACTAAAACTTTATTATAAATTTTAATCAACGTACTTTCGAATCGAAGTCTCGAGTATTGTCCCCAGTGGAGTCACCACTGTGACGCGCGCCGAACCCCGCGGCCGCCCTTCTGACTGCCCGCTTGAGGGCGATCGGGCAATTGAGGATCCGTTGGCAATTTATAAAGATATTTACAAGTGCGTCTATTTTGGGCAACTAGGAGGTTTCATGGAGTCGCCACCCAATAGAACATTGGAAAAGTTTCTCTCGCCTCGGAGAGCCTAAAACTGCGCTTAGTATCCATTTTGGGCTAACCAAAGGGGTCTTGGAGGGTAAACCTCTCGCCCTAAGGAGCCTAGGATTCATTGATTAAGTCTTTTGATAGGACACAAGAGGTGTCTTGGAGATCCCATCGAAACGGGTCTCTCGCCTCGTTGAGCCCAAAGACCAGAGATAGATTCGGGACATCTCATTTATTCATACTTTGATTAATTTTACAATTAAGTTTTGAATTTATTATTTCACCATCTTTCCATACGATGCAATCAATTAAAAGGCGCAATCATTCATGTCAAAAGCGTTAATAAATAAAGCATTATTAAAATAAAATATCCAAAATTAAGTTACAACAAAAATAGGGGCGAAATACAATGCCCATTTTAAATAAGGTATAAAATAAGCATAAATCGGGTTGTTCATTTAGACGGGAACATTAGTTCCCAATTACTTATTTTATAAAGTTTAGAATTCTCAAATCAATTTAAACCTTTTGGCTCGAGATGAAAATGAGGACATTGGTCCAGTTTTATTAACCAATATTTTATTTGGTAGAAAACATTTGTGTGGTGATTCTTTTTAAGAGCGGTCGAAAATCGTTTTATTATTACAAACCACAGTCGAATAAAAAGAATAGAATAATAATTACATATTCCAAATAATAAATAATAAATTCATCCTAATTTACCTGTCCCGACCATACTTCTTAGAAAAACCACATGCCTCCCGCATTGCAGTCAAAATAGAAAAATGATATTAGTTAATCGTGAATAAATAAACAATTGAATAAATAAATAAACAAATGATTGATTGAATAAAGTAAATTGGAAAAATGAATGAGATTGATAATGGATTAAATTAAATGATAAGTAAATGAATAAATAATTAAATAAATAATTGAATGAAATAAATTAAGAATTAATGAATATAAAAGCACAAATGGCAATTAAAATGATTAATGCCAATAAAAATAATAATGCTAATAATAATATCATAAAATAATAATAATAATAATAATAATAATAATAATAATAATAATAATAATAATAATAATAATAATAATAATAATAATAATAATAATAATAATAATAAACATAAAATAATGATAGTAATTATGAATGGATAAAATAATAATATACTAATAACAATAATAGCTATAAAATGTATTAGACATAAAATTAATATTAGTAAAATAATATAAAAAATAGAAAGCTAAATAAGAATAAATAAATATACTAATTATAATAATAATAATAATAATAATAATTATTATTATTATTATTATTATTATTATTATTATTATTATTATTATTATAAAATGCGTTAAACATAAAATAATAACATTAAGAATAATAAATAACATAATATATTAATATAGCAATAATAATAAGCAAATAATAATAATATCATAATAATCATAATATCAACAATATAATAATATTCACACAACAATAACAATAATATAATCTCAATATTAATAATAAACAATAATAATAACAAATAATATTAAATAATTATAAAGATAATAGTAAATATTAATTAATAATAAACATAAATAAATAACAATAATAATAACAATAATCAATAATGATAATAATAATAAAACAGAAAATTAAACAAATAATAATATTAATATTAACATTAATAATAAAAATTCAGAAATTAAATAAATACATATATAATAATAATAATAATATAAAAAAAACAGAATAATAGATAAATAATAATAATAATAATATTAATTAATAATATTTTAAAATAAATAAATATAAAATAGACTCACCGGATTTCCCTTTCCGGAGGCTCGTCGGAGCAGCCGTTGGTGACACCTCCGCCACCGCCGGGTAGATCGCATCGCCGGGATCTTGCCGCCGTTGGTCACACGCCGGAAGGACGTGCCGCCTCGCCGGAAAACGCCTTGGAGCGTCGCGGGTCTTCTTCTCCGATCTCCCTAACGGCGGCGAGTGATGGAGGCCGGTGGATGCCGGCTGGATCGCCCTGCTTCCGGGAGCACGCCGGTGAGGCGCGTGTGCCGTTCCGGCACGGTGAGTGGCCGGCGGAGGCCTCGCCTCCTTCCTCTCTTCTTCTTTCCTCTCCGGCGTCGTGGGTCTGGGTCTGTGTCCCTGGCTGTCCCTCTCTTCTCTCCTCTTCTTTGCTTCTCTTGCTTTGTTTCTTTTCACTTTCCTTTTCCCTTTCTTTTTCTTTTCTTTCTTTGGCTTGTTCTTGCTCTCTCTGTATCTTTCTTTTTCTTTTTGCTTATTTGGTTTCTGGATTCTCTTGCTCTCTCTTTTCTTTGGCCGGCCCTCTCTCTGTGTTCACCCTCTTGGTCTCTCTTTCTTTTCTTTTCTTTTCCTTTCTTTTTCTTTCTTGATCTGCCGAGAGAGCTCCCTAATTGCCCTTCATTCTTTTCTTTTTATACCCTAAAATTAGGGTTGGTTTTTTTGGGTCAATTAATAATTTCCTCCATTTTTAATTTTTTAATTTTTTAAACTTAATTCAAATAACATACATTAATTAATTTAAACATTACATATTCATTAAACATTACATATTAATTACATTACATATTTTACATCTTAATATAATTAATCTATTTAATATATCATATAATTTATCTAATTAATTAAACACTTTACATATTAACTAATTAATCTTTAATCTTTCATGCATTTTAATTATCTAATTAAACTTACAATATTAATAAATTAAATTAACCCAACATTAATAATTAATTTCTAATTTTACCTACCTAATCTATATTATATTTTTTTTTTTCTGAGGGAATTACTAAGGACCCAAAAATCACTTTTTGACATTAAACCCGACTCGAGACCCGGTGTCTACATATGTGTATGTCTTCTATACTCTGGATTATGCATGATGTTATATATATATATATATATATATATTATGTGATTCGACACATGGTTTGAATGATGCATGACCAGCGAGAGTCAGTCTAGTGGATAGTTAGGCATGCCTAATAGAGTCTCTTTAGCTGCAGCACCTTTGGACGTTTGGACCCTGATCAGGTCCCCGTTTGGTTCCTCACGAACCCCTTATGCGTTTTGGATCTTGTTTAAGGTCCCCTCTTTGTAAAATGTTTTGAATGCAACAAAAATAAAATGGTTTTCGATTCGTGCCCGTAAGGTACGCTATGCGTTTACTCGTTATCCACTATTTTGGGTCAGCAGGTATTATGTTTGTTTTGTCTAATATGAATAAGAGAATGCGATATCCGAATGAGTATGATTTTGGACATGCAAATCAGTAATTATCCGAATGTGCTTATGAATCTTTGAACGGTTTGAATGTGACTCAAGCATGCATTGCGTATGATTATTCGAATATTTCATAATGTGAAGGTGTGTGTGAATTCGATTAGCTATGGTTAAGCATGGGAATTAATATGTATCTGAATGCGAGCTTAAACTTCTGAATGCTATGGTTAATTAGTATGTGTATGAATGCGAAGTTGACTATTAAAGGCTATGAATGTGGTGCTATATATATGTTCTTTCGGATCTTGCTATTATGCTAATTTCTGCATCTTGGCATGTGTTTATATCTTACTGTATGATCATATGTGTTACCAGAATGAAGTGGAAGGGCTGTGTTTTGATCCTGTCATTCGGGTTTCGGTTAGCGTGTGTGCATATTGGCATGACATATGTATGTTTAGATACCTGGTGATTTTTGCATGATAGTTATATGCATTGTTGCATGGTAGTTGTATTGCATGTGAATGGGTTCCAGTTGGTGTAAGGGTACTTTGGTATGACAGCTGTACATGTAAATGTTTTGTGACTCTGCATGATGATGTATGTCTTGGTGTAATGATGTGGGATTTCGGTATATTGCATGCAGATCCGTTTGGTTAGTGGTTGTGCATAGTCTGACATCAGACACTTCAGCGAACTCGGTAAGTGCAGGTAAGACCAATTGTACTTCTGCATGATGTTACTTATATCAATCAGTTAATATGTACATGCATGTGAACTTGAGCTTCTGAATGAATGCCTCTAAATGCAAGCATGATTATATAGGTGTTGTGAATGTCTGCATATGACATTTGAATGTGTTATGCCTTGACGACCATTGTGAATGGCCATCCATATTACTTGTTTGTTCTCCCCACTAAGCGTTATCGCTTAGCACGAGTTCTTTTCCCGTGCAGGTGGCAGGTTTGGTTCTGTTCGAGTCGAGCATCTGCAAGGTCGGCCATATAGGAGTTAGAAGTTTTGTATTTTGTTCAGCTTCTGTATTTTGGATTTTGTATTTCCGTAGTCTTATGTATATGTAATTATATGTAAGGAGCTGGATGTAATATTGGGCTATGTAAATGTTATTATATTTATGTTTAAAGTTGTTCCTCGATTTTATCGCTCACCTTATGCTTCAGCTAACCTAATGAGTGAATGTGTGTATGCGTGTGTATATGCTTCCGCTTAGTGCCTGCGTATGTGTGAGTTATTGCATGACCAGCTTTTGCCCACATGATAAATTTTTAATTATCCCGTATTTATGCATGTATGTGTGTGAGCGTCGGGTAGTGCGCCCGCCGGCGCCCTTCCAACGGGGGCGACGGTGGGGGTGTTACAGATGCATTATGGGCAGATCGCACAGCATTTAAAGCACCCATTGGAATGACACCATATAGGTTAGTATATGGAAAAGCTTGTCATTTGCCTGTTGAGTTAGAACATAGAGCATATTGGGCTATTAGAACTTTAAATTATGACATTAAAGATGCAAGTGTTAAAAGATGCTTACAACTTAATAAGCTTGCTGAATTAAGACTTCTCTCTTATAAAAATGCTAAAATATACAAAGAAAGATCTAAAAAATGGCATGATGCTCATATTAGATACAAAAGTTTCAAGATTGGGGATAAGGTCCTATTATATAATTCTAGATTGAAACTATTTCCTGGAAAATTAAGATCTAGATGGAGTGGACCCTTTGAGGTCAATCAAGTTTTTGATCATGGGTATTTGGAGTTAAGAAATAGTAAAGGAAAACTATTTAAAAGAAATGGTCAAAGATGCAAGGTCTATTTAGAGGAAACTTTTTATGGTAGAGAGGTTTCCTATGTCTCTTTAAAAGTGGTTTGAAAGTTACTTGCATGTTCTTTTTATTTTTATTTTTGTACTTAGTGTAATTTTAAGTTGTTTTGTATGTTGTTAATTAGATTTTAGTTTGATTTTTGCTTTAATATATTACTAATATTGTGTGTTTTTGATTCCACAGGGTGTATTAGATAGTGACTAATTCAACTTATTTAAATTTACAGTTTTATTTTGAAAAAGAAAAAAATGTTCTTTGAAAATTACTCACTGTCGCGAGCACGATAGTTGTCGCGAGCGTGATAGTAGAGGGCAGATAATTTGGCAGGTTGCTATTGCGATTGCGCCTGGCATAGCGCGCGAGACAAGAAAATGCAATTTTGGGCAAAACCATTATGTCGCAAGCGCGACAAAGAGGTACGAAAAATTTTTATCGCGTGATCGCGATGGGTTCGCGAGATATTAAATTGAAATTTCATTCTGTCGTGAGGTCACGACAGAGCACAGAATTTGAAAATTTTTGAATTTTAAACCATTGCAACCCTATTATTTCACTTCCCTATAAAAGCCTAAAGCCCTAATTGCAGTTTTTCCTCTTTACCTTTGAGTTGCCTCTCAAAATTTTCTTTGGTTTTTTCTCTCAAAATCTCTTAAAACTTTCTCTTCTTCTCTCATTTTTCTTCAGTCTCCTGTTGTTGTTCATCATCTAACTTTTCTTTGTGAGTTTCTTTTGCAAAGTTTTTCTTTATTTTTCTAACCAATCAAGATGGTGCGAACAAAGCATGTGGCCAACAAGGGAAAGCAAGCTGGTGAAGGATCTAATGAAAATCAAGATCCTATCAGACTCCAAAATAGGTTTGAGTGTCCCTTCATTATATTTTCTGAAGAATTAGGTGAAAAGTTTGTGTATTTTGCTAAAAAAATCATATGTTGGAATGTGCCATGTGGATTTCTCTCTGTTAAATCATTTAGGCATCACTGAAAAATTTGAAAAATATTTAAAATATATGAAATGGGGGAAATTTATGCAATTAAACCTACCAATAAAGCAAGATTGGGCCCTAGAGTTTTTTGTTACCCTTGAGTATGTTGATAAACATAAAACCCAATTAAAGTTTAGACAACAAGGTCATGAATATGTATTTGGGTTTCAAGAAATGCATGATTGGTTTGGTTTTCCTTTGAATAGGAAGAGATTTGATGCACATTTGTTTGATCCTAGGCCTGTTTGGAAACGCTTGTCTGGTCTTAATTCATTTAATAACAAGAATTCCATAAATCACCAAATTAAGGATGATGTTCTAATGCTTTTTTATAAATATTTGTGTCATGCCTTATTTGGTAGAGTTGAGAGTTCTAAAGTTCAGACCAAAGACTTGTTTGTGCTTGATTTATTACAATCTAGGAAAACCCCCTGCTCTATAGATTTCATATTTGATGGTTTGTATCATGCTTCCACTACTAAAAGTAAAACTGTTGGGATGTGTCACATGGTGACACGGATTATTTTAGGATGTCTAGGGGATTTACATAATTTTACTTTAGAAGATGGTGAAACTGTTACTATGCTTGATGTAGTTTACTCGAGGCGAGCCAATATTTTGACAAAAGGCAATTGGCCGCCCAAGTTTGCTGATCATGGTATGCAGGGTAGCAGTTCACACCTTGACAAGGGCAAAGGTAAGGCCCCTGAGTCATCCACAGCAGCTGGAGAGCATGATGATGCTAATGATGATGATGAAGATGATGAGGAGCAGGAAGCTGCCCCATTTGGAGCTGGTGAGGGTGCAAATTCTGGTTGGCAGCAAGTGTTAACTAGGTTGGATGGCATGGAGGCTGCCAACCAAAGCATGGCTGCTATAATGGATTCTTTAGAGAACACTATGAAGGCTGTCCACAAGGGACATAAGAGTTTGAGTCACAAGCTTCTCTCCTTTTTTAGAAAGCAAAGCGTAGAATTTTCTCCATCTCCACCTGATTCCCCTAGTGGGAATTGAGCTAAGTTTTCTCCACACATTTTTATTTTTATTATTATTTTTTTTATTTTATAGTGTGTTTTGTTTGCTTTATTGTATATATGTACTTTTTGTTATTTTCACACAATGAGGACATTGTGTTCTTTAAGTGTGGGGGCATTATTGTTATGTTGTGTATATTTGTTGTATTTAGTGTAGCCTGTGTTATTCATGCGCTGCTAAATTTAGGTTGCTAATTTTTGGTATGTTGAGTTATTTTGTACATATGTGTATGTAGGGTTATTGTTTTTATAGGTTGTTTTGTGCATTATATTTTGGAGCTTATATATTTGATGTATATTTGGGAATATATGCATAAGTAAGCTGGTATTTCTTTTATTATGTCTATATATGCCATATCTTGAAAAATGTCATTTTCATTTTTATTTGGGCAATTAATTGTACATAGTAAAGGTCATGACTTGGCAAAGCACTTGAGTGTAGAGTCTTTTTAAGTTGAGTATCTTTTCACATGTATACATAGATTATTTTGCCAATTCATTGCTTAGGGTAGTTTGACCTATAGCTTATGTGAGCTTTTGAGCCTTATACTTTGAAAATTTTCTTGTATGAGAGCCTTAGTATGCCATATCCTCTAGAACTTATCTTTAGTAAATTTTGAGACTACGTATATAGTATGGGATGTGCATGAGACATGATAAGGGCACTTAGAATGAACCATTTTAGCTTGCTTAAAAGAGCTTACCTTTTTTACTTTAGGTAGCCATTTTGAGCTTATAACCTGTTTTTGTTGTTAAGCACTTTATTAGCCAATATCTTTTGCTACACAATAAACTATTTCTTGTTGATTACCCTTATTCTGGAAAGGATTAGGATTGATATAACATGGGAGATGCATTTGATTATTGAAAGCATGATGGTAGTTATTGTATAAATAAAATTCCCTTATTTTCTAATTCGATATGAGAAATGCTAGTTTCTAAAGAAACAAAAAAAAATAATAAAGTGGGATGGAGCATAAAATGCACCCACATGAAAGAAAAAAAAAAGAGGTGAGTAAAAAAAAGAAAAAAAAAAGAAGAAAAAGAAAAGAAACAGTAAAAAAAAAAAAAAAAGAAAAGAACTAGCAGTAAATGTGGAAAACTAAGAAGGGAATTAGAATAGGAAATAAGATTACCATGTTATGCTTAAATTTGTAAATCTTCTATGTTGTGTTGATACTTTTTCTCTACACAAGAAAAGCTACTTAAATCCAAATTATCCCACCTACACCTAAGCCAAGTTACAACCCTTTTTAAGACCCTTTGATTTCATATACTACTTTATACTAGTAGTGGAGATTTTTATTATTTACAAGCTTATGGTATGCAATGGCATATTAAGGAATGAGAGAAATACTAACCTATAAACACAATTGAGTGATTAAATGCTTAAGAAAAATAGTGTTTGAATGAGAATTACTTTAGGCAATGTCTTGTGTGAAATAATCTTTACATATGTTAAGATATTCAATATCTTGAGGTCAAACATTATTGTGTTTTGCAACTTTATGGTTTTCCAAAATGTGCATACTTTATGGTTTTCCAAAATGTGCATGATTGTTCAAGTAGAATGGATAATGGTATTGATTGAGATGTTGCATATTTAGACTAATTTGTTAAGAGGTAAAAGCTTAAGCATGTCATTTCCAAATGTTTATCAAATATGTAAGTAAGCTCCATAATTGTATGCATCTTTTTGTGTGTTATTTTTGTTATGTTTGAGTGTTTGTTAAGTTTTGCTTGGGGACAAGCAAATGTTTAAGTGTGGGGGTTTGATATGAGTCTAAATAGTTCATATTTAATCCATATTTTATGTTTAAAATAATGTTTATGTATAGTTAATTGTGTTAGAAATAGGTATGTTTTATGTTTTTGTTTGAGTTTTGTGTGTGTAGGAGAAATTGGAGAAAATGGGGAAGATTGGAGAAAAGGAGCAGAAATTAGCAGAAGAAAGAATCATTCTATTGCGAGCGCGATAAGCGTCGTGATCGCGACAGGGAGCGCCAAGCCAAGAAGAAGAGAAGAAAGGAAGAGAGAAAGTAAAGGAGAAAAGTGTTCTGTCGCGAGCGCAACAGTGGTCGCGAGCGCGACAGGATGCACATTTGAAGGGAGCCAAAGAGAAGGAGCCAGCGTGCATGGTCACAAGCAAGGCCGCCATCGCGAGGTCACGACAAGGCGCGGAGGAAAGCCAGCGCGAGGAAAGTGGAGCGAAAAGCAAGGCGTGCTCTGTCGTGAGCACGACGGATGTCACGATCGCGACAGAGAGGACCGTTTGAAGTTAAGTTTAAATTTTACCTTAAAGAATTGTGACTTTCCACCAAGTCTTGCAACCTTCCTAAGGGGCACTTGAAGGAACATATCTCTTGGAACTTTATAAATAGTAGTTTTAACTGTAATTTAAGGAGTTGAATAATTTTTATTGAATATTTTATTATTAAGAATTCTATTAGTAGAAAGTACATTTCTTTAGTTTAAGTTCTAAGTTAGAATTTTATATTTTGAAGAGAAGATTACTTGCAAGGAAGAAGATATCCTTTGTGGAAGGGAAAAGGGTTGAAAGATCTCTTTCTTATTTCTCATCTTTACTTCTTCTTTGTAATTATTTCATGATGAACATATGAACTTGAATATTTAATGCTATATTTTATTATTCATATCAATTTAATATTCTTTCTTGTAGAATTTTCTATTAGTATTTTATACATGATCATTATAAGTAAGTATTTAATTGAAAGATAAATTCTTGGTTACATCTAATAGAATTTCATCATTGAAGTATTATTTGAGAAATCATTATATTAAAATGGTTGTTATAGGTTGTTTCTTATTCCTAGAATTTGCATGAATAACACTTTAATTCGTTAATGGAAATTGTGAGTTAGAATTATAAATGCATGTTTTAGGCACTCTAATTTATATTGAAAGAGTAAATTAGAATTTTATTCAACTTGTCTTGCATGTTAAGAATATATTCATAATCAAGAGTAATTAATTCAAGTTCTATTCATTATTTTATAATCATTAATCTTTTATCTTCTTCGATTATCTATAATTAGGTTAAATAGAATTAGACATAGGATTTCCACTTTCACTTAACAAATTAATGATTATTGTAAACAAGATTAAAATTGGGTAGTAATAGTGTGTAATAATAATCACATTCCTCGTGGGATCGACATATTTTGTACTATTTCGGTACACCGTATGCTGGCGAAATTGGCACTTAGAAATAAGCCAACATATAAAAGCTTAAGTGTAACGAGGAGAATTGTACAATTACATGATTCTGTCAAAAGTAAAATGACTTGAAAATGTGAAAAGTAATATAAAAATGAAGGATTACATGAAAATGGACCTAATTGAAAGAAAATAAAAAGTTTGGGGTAAAAAGGTAATTTACCCAATTAATAAGTCAAATGGAACATAATGGTGAAAAATGACCCGAAAACGTAAAAAGTACTGTGAAAATGAAAAACTAACTGAAAAAGGACTTTTATGAAAGAAAATGAAAGTTTAGGGACTACAATATAATTTACCGTGAAAATAATTAGTCGTGAGACTAATTGGTAAATTATAAGCTAAAAAGTGAATAAATGTGAAAATATAGTGAATAAATGTCAAATTTGTAGTTAAGCGTTAAATAAAGGGCATTGTCATAATTTGATAAAAGTTTAAGAGCAAAATAGTAATTTTATGCAAAAGTACACTAATAAGTGATATGAAAATGAAAGGTGAAATTAAAATGACATTTCCATAAAGAATGCAAACTTTAGGGACTAAAATATAATTTGATATGATAATGTTAAAGCGAGGACTAATATATAATTTATAAGCCAAATAATGATTTAAAATGAAAGGAGTAATGAATTAGTGGCAATTCCGTAAATAAATTCAAAAGAAGGGCAAAAATGTAATATGTCCTGAAATGATAAAATAGGGACTAAACGGTAATTTGTATATGAAATGATAAGTTAAATGAATAAAAATGATAAAATGAATGACTAATGAATTCAAATGCAGAGTAAAAACTTAATATGAACTAATATGTAAAATGAACATGAAAATGATAAGTCAGGAACTAAAATGTAAATTCACACGTCAAATGTAGAGAAGTGTTAAAAGAATAGCATTATTGTGTGAATAGCAAAATATAATAATACGTGGTTAAATAAGTGAAATGATAAGCTAATAAGAACTAGAATGAAAGTCTGATGACTAAATGGTAAATTGTATACTAAGTAAGTAAATAAAGGTGAGAAAATTTACTTGATGGCAAATATGTAAATAAATGGAATCTGAAGGGTAAAACGATAATTTAGTCAAATGGAAGAGTAAATTGATAATCACTGAATAAGTTAGGGATTGAATTGAAATTTGCCAATAAGAAGGGCAAATAAAGGACTATATTGAAAAAGGGTACTAAGTAAAGTGTTAGTGAGTTATTTAAATGAAAATAAGGAATTAGCTAAGTATAGTGTATTTTATGCATATGTGTGCATAAGTTTAAATTGGAAATCTTTAGATTCCTAATCACCACTGAGCATATTTAATGCTCAACACGTAGTTTATTTGACTTCTTGTAGGTACCCCGTGGAGCGTCTGTAGAGCAGGTATCCCATCAGCTTTGAGGTCAAACTGGACCGTTGAATTGAAGATAAGTATAGTAGGTTATTGTTATTAGAACGTATATGAATACTATGTAATATTGGAATAGATATATGTAATTTTGATATTATTGTATTGGACTGAAATGTATTAAGATAGTGAATGGATAATAAGTTATAATTGTTGTGCCCCTGAATTGGGCTGTGTCACACCCCAATTACCCCCTAGTAGTATAAATCATGCATGTGTACATTTGTATGTATTTTGGTATATAACAAGGGTATTTTGGGTATAGTGCATGTTATAAGGGTTATTTTAATATGTGGGTGCACATATATTAGTAGGGTGTGAATTAGTTGAGAAATATTTGTGTGTGCATGCATATACCATTATTGGATATGAGTAAGGGAGTAGTGATTAGGTGTGGAAGAGTGTAGCATAGTAGAAGGAATCTTATGGGATTTTATAGTGTGTGGATGCTCATACATATGTGGAGTGCATTATTAGAGGGCTTTATTGTGTGTTTTACTCACACACTAGTAGGATGTGTTAAGTGGAGATATTTTGAGTGTGTGTAAGTGTATGAGAGTTGGGTGTGAGTAATTGGTTTGCACTAATGAGAAAGTGACACGTGGCAAAAGTTAGGTAAAAGAAAATGCACATGAAATGTACATGAAATGGAGAATTTCTTCATTTCCCGTAAATCACTTCTTTCCATTCATTCTCTTCTTCTTCATCATTTTCTTCATCCTATTCTTCATTTCCTTCATCTTCTTCTTCACCTTCTTCATCCTTTTCTTCTTCAATTTCTTCACATCTAAAAATCCTAGCTTAAATCTAAGAAATTGTGAGTAAAAATCAATAAATCTTGCATTAATTTAGTAAGATCAACTCCTAATTTTATCTTAATTATCCAATTTCTTTTATTTTTGTTGGATTTTAATTTAGGTTATGTGTTTTGTGTATTTTTGGTGAATTGATGATTAGTTGAGCCTCCTCCAAATTCTAAAGGCAAGGAAAAGGTTGGATCTAGTGGGATCAAGTGAAAAAAAATTCAGGTTTGGGATTTTGTTTGGAAATTATTTGTGATTTGTTTGGGAATTTGATTGTTAATTTATGTGCTTGATGGTTTGGATTAAATTTGGTGCATTGATGGTGTAAAATGGGTTGATTTGAAGTTGTTGAATTTCAAAGTGTAAATCCGTTTTTGAGGGACAGATTGACCTTTGCTCATTGTATTTAGTATAAATCGAGTTTTACAACTCCAAATTGCATGATTCCAGTTGGGTTAGAACCATCACATCTGTGGCTAAAAGTTTTTAGAAGAAATCATAATTTAATTCGTACTCTAACCATTTTAAAATTGCCCATTACAGTAGCAAAAATTGTCAGGTGTTTCAGTGGAGCAGGGTAGAAACATTTGAGTATATCTCTCTGAATTCAGATCCAAACGATCTGAAATTTTTTTTCAATAGAAATTTAACATCTTGAGGATTAATTTCTATGAAGACCACTTGGTTTGAAAATGTCGTTTACTTGTCCAAAAATGCATTTAAAGTCAGTAAACGGATTCTGCCCTGTGTCTGGGGACTAGTTGGAAAGCACACAGATTGACCTTTGCTCATTGGTTTTAACATAAATCGAGTTTTATAACTCAAAATTGCATAATTCTAGTTAGGTTAGAACCATGACATCTTTAGTTAAAATTTTGTAGAAGAAACCATAATTTAATTCGGACTCTAACCATTTTAAAATCGCCCATTACAGTAGCGAAATTTGTCAGGTGTGTCTGTGGAACAGTATATATTATTTAGATCATATCTGGAGTTATAGACGTCCAAATGACCTCATATTTATCTCATTTGAAAGCTAACATCCTAAAGAACAATTTTTGTGAAGAACTTTTTTCCTAAATATGTTTTTAACTATGTGTAAAATGTATTGTAAGTTTAGACATACAATCTGTCTTGAACCAGTATAGCATAATTAGTTTACACGAACTATAAGAATAATTTGCTTTATGAATAAATACTCATGACAAAAATTATATAATATATTTATAATTTATGATTAAGGAATTAAACCTAATATGTTAGTTGAATAAATCTAATTTAATTAGGAAGCAAGAACTTGTGATTTGAATATTATATAAGCTATCTAAATGTTATTTAATGTCTTCTTATATGCTTTACATCTTATAATTGTATTTTTGCTATGCTAAATATTTGTATGTCATATTATGCCTTAACTTATTAACTTAATGTGTCATGCTTAAAAATAATTGATTTATGGAATTTAAATTCAATGGTTATTCATATTGAACAAATGTGTAACTAAATGTGAATTGTGTTATGCATGACCTGCGAGAGTCAGTCTAGTGGATAGTTAGGCATGCCTAATAGAGTCTTTTAGCTGCAGCCTATATGGATGAATTATATGGATGATTTGGATCCTGATCAGATCCCCGATTGGTTCCTCGCGAACCCTATAAGAAAATGTGTTTGAATCCTCGCGATTCTTATTAATATGATGAATCTTGTTTAAGGGCCCCTATAAAGGTTTTATAAATATAAAATAAAAATGGTTTTCGATTCGTACCCGTAAGGTATCGCTATACGTCGATTCGTACCCGTAAGGTATCGCTATGCGTATACTCGTTATCCACTATTATGAGTCAGCAGGATCTTTAATTGATATGTGATTTGTTATGTTACCGTTGATTATACAAAAGTAATAATTGAATGAGATAATATGGATATGGATATAAACATGAGATGCTGAATATATGGTTATAAATTGGAGCCTATATGTATACATATTATGACATGAATCATGTATATGCCATTATGAATGTGATATGCCTTGACGACCACTGTGAGTGGCCGTCCATATAATATGTGTGAATCCCCACTAAGCGTTTATCGCTTAGCACGGTGTGTTTACCCGTGCAGGTAAATAAGAAGCTTTGTTTAAGAGAGTCATTGCAGTCCAGCCAACACAGCAAGGTTTAGAGTTTGGAGTTTATTTTATTATGGTTGATTCTTTTATGTAAAGAACTTTTGATATTGGTTTGGAAAATAGCTTCCGCCGGTGTATTTGTATTTGGGCCTGTAATATTATTACATATATGATGAGTGATAACATGCGATGTATTATGAAAATTTTAAATTGCCCTGTATTTCAGTACGCATGATTATGTATGATATGTGTATAAATTGTTCCGCGTTCCGCATCTGCTTGGTGACACCCCAACTCATACGGGTATGGGTAGGGGGTGTTACAGGTTTTGGTATCAGAGCCTAGGTTTAGGCGTTTTCTGGGTGATGTTGTGATTGTTGTGCGTAAATGTGTCTATGTTTAGGGCTATGTTGGCTGATTCAGTTATTTCTTGTTTTGTTATAGATGGCCTCGAATTCAAATCGTGGTTTACTTGAGGAATCGGCTGAAAGTGTAAATCCTCCAGCAGTTGATCCTTCAGCATCTTTATCGGCACAACCAGCTAGGGTGCAACCCGAGCCTGCTGCTGCTGCTTTTGAGTCTATGTTCAGAATGAATCAGAATATGGCTCAGGTTTTGGAAAGAATGGCTGCTCCGAGAGCTCCTTTAGAGAGTTTGAGAAGAGCTGGTGCTGAAGATTTCTATGGGACTGGTTTAGGGGAATCATAATTAGCAGAGAAATGGTTGGATAAATTAAAAAGGACTTTAAAGGAAATCAGATGTCCTCCAGATCAACAAGGAGAGTGTGCAGTGGCTCTGTTACAAGGTGCAGCATATTCATGGTGGGGATTAGTGAGTAGGCAACCTCAGATACCTGATCCTGTGTCTTGGGAGTTCTTTGAGGAGGAGTTTAAAAAGAAATATATCACTCAAGCTTATAAAAAAGCTAGATGGGCAGAGTTCCTGAACTTGAAACAAAGGGCTATGTCTGTTTCTGATTATGAAAAAGAGTGTACTCGGTTGGCTCAGTATGCCCCAGATGGAGTTATGACAGAGGATTTTAGATGTAAGCAATTTGAGGCTGGATTGAATGAGTCCCTGAAGGTGACTTTGATTCCCTTGAAGTGTTTACCAGGAGTTACTTACTATCAGCTTACGGAGGCTGCAATGTTGGCTGAGACAAGTGAAACAGTGCGAAGAGAAAATGTTCAGAGGAGGAATATTTTAAGGGGTGGTCCATCCTTATCTTCGGGTAAGAGATCTCGAGACGCGCATCATCAGTTCTCTACTGGTTCAGCTACTAGGGGCAGAAGACAGGGTTCTGCACTGTCAGGTTCTGGTAGAGGTTCAAGCAGGTTGAATGTATTATCTGAGTGTCAGTATTGCGGTAGGATTCATCGGGGTGAGTGTAGACGACTCACGGGTAGATGTTTTAGATGTGGAAGCACAGAACACTTGATGGCCAGTTGTCCGAGGATGAATAACAATTTGGGTCCTCAGAGAGAGGCAAGCAGGATTGGTTCCAATGTTACTCAGGCTACTTATGGTAGAGGTAGAGGTAGAGGTCGAGGCGGTCGACCTAGAGATGGAGCTGTGTCTGAGTCAGTTGAGCGTCTGACACCAGTTGCAGTCAGAGCTTACGCTGCCAGAGCTAGAGAGGAGCAGGATGGTCCTGATGTGATTGCTGGTAAGTTCTTACTCCTTGACACTGAGTTATATGCCTTAATAGATCCTGGTTCCACACACTCATATTTGTGCACAAATAAAATTGTTAATAAGTTACATGTGATAGATCAGTTAGAGCATGAGGTATGTGTGACCAGTCCATTAGGGCATAGTGTCAATGTGAGTAGAGTGTATAAGAGTTGTCCTTTGATAATTGAGGGAGTTGAGTTTCCTGCGGATCTGATAGAGCTACCATTCAGAGAGTTTGATCTGATTTTGGGTATGGATTGGTTGGATAGACATCGAGCTGTGGTTGATTGTCATAGGAAGACTTGTGTGCTTCGAGATAGAAACCGAGATCCAGTTTTTGTAAAAGGTTTGGGTGCTAGTGCTTTGCACAATGTGATTTCTGCGATGCAAGCCAAGAGGTTTATCAGAAAAGGGTGTGAGGCATTCTTAGCTGTGGTTTTGGATTCTAAGAGGGATCAAGTAAAGATTGAAGATATCCCAGTTGTGCGGGAGTTTAGTGATGTTTTTCCAGGTGATTTGCCAGGGTTACCTCCTGAGAGAGAAGTGGAGTTAGCCATTGAGATTATGCCAAGTACTACACCCATATCGAGGGCACCTTATCGGATGGCTCCTGTAGAGTTGAGAGAACTTAAAACTCAATTACAAGAGCTGTTGGATAAGGGGTTTATTCGACCTAGCATATCTCCATGGGGAGCTCCTGTTCTATTTGTTAAGAAGAAAGATGGTTCCTTGCGGATGTGTATCGACTACAGACAGATTAACAAAGTCACAGTAAAGAACAAGTATCCATTGCCAAGAGTTGAAGATTTATTTGATCAGCTTCGAGGCGCAGGTGTTTTCTCAAAGATAGATCTTCGGTCTGGGTACTATCAGCTACGGGTCAAGGATGAGGATGTGATTAAGACTGCATTTCGAACTCGGTATGGCCATTATGAGTTCCTTGTTATGCCGTTTGGTTTGACCAATGCTCCAGCGGCTTTTATGGATTTGATGAACCGAGTGTTTAGGCCATATTTGGACGAGTTTGTTGTGGTATTTATAGATGATATCTTGGTGTATTCCAAGGATGAGCGTGAACATGAAGATCATCTTCAGATAGTTTTACAAGTTTTAAGAGAGCATCAGTTGTTTGCCAAGCTGAGCAAGTGTGACTTTTGGCTTCGTGAAGTTTCATTTTTAGGTCATATAATTTCTGCTAAGGGTATTCAAGTGGATCCAGCAAAGATAGAGGCGATTGTTGATTGGAAAGCACCTAAAAATATTCAAGAAGTGAGAAGTTTTCTTGGTTTGGCGGGTTACTACCGTCGATTTGTTAAGAGTTTTTCAGTGATTGCTGCCCCGATGACAAGATTGTTGAGAAAAGGAGTCAGATTTGAGTGGTCAGATAAGTGTCAGGTTTGTTTTGAGCAGTTGAAGAAGTTGTTAGTTGAGGCTCCTATACTTACTCAACCCATCTCGGGTAAAGAGTTTGTCATCTATAGTGATGCTTCAGGTGTTGGTCTTGGCTGTGTTTTGATGCAAGAAGGCATGGTTGTGGCTTATGCTTCTCGACAGTTGAAACCACATGAGAGGAATTATCCGACACATGATCTAGAGTTGGCTGCTGTGATCTTTGCTTTGAAGATTTGGCGTCATTATTTGTATGGAGAGAAATGTAGGATCTTTACAGACCACAAGAGTTTGAAATACTTTCTCACACAGAAGGAATTGAATATGAGACAGCGTCGTTGGCTTGAGTTGTTCAAGGATTACGACTGCATTATGGATTACCATCCAGGTAAGGCCAATGTAGTCGCTGATGCTTTGAGTCGAAAGTCAATGTCGGCTTTGTTTTTGAGACGGTTTAGATGGAGATTTGATTCAGATGGGGCTTTGATTGCTCAGTTGAGAGTTAAGCCTACCTTGAGACAGAAAATTATTGATGCTCAGAGGGATGATGAGAAGCTACAGCGGATTGTGCAAGAGGTCAATTTGGGAAAACAGTCAGAGTTCTCCGTTCAGGATGGAGTGATTATGTATAGAAATCGTTTGTGTGTACCAGAGGGGGAAGAGTTAAGAAGACAGCTTATGAGTGAGGCACATGGTACAATTTTCACTATGCATCCTGGTAGTGAGAAGATGTATCGAGACATGAAGCAGTTCTTTTGGTGGTCTGGTATGAAAAGGGATATTACAGATTTTGTATCTAGATGCTTGACATGTCAGCAAGTTAAGGCCGAGCATCAAGTTCCTTCGGGTTTGCTCACGCCTTTGTCTATTCCCGAGTGGAAATGGGATGATATAGCCATGGACTTTGTAACAGGTTTACCTTTAACTCAGAAGAAACATGACTCAGTTTGGGTGATAGTGGATCGACTTACGAAGTCAGCTCATTTTCTACCAGTTAGGATGGATTATCCGATGGATAGATTGGCCAGTGTTTATGTGGATGAGATAGTTCGGTTACATGGAGTGCCTTTGTCCATAGTTTCAGACCGGGACCCGAGGTTCACATCTAAGTTTTGGAAAGTTTTACAGCGAGCTTTGGGTACCAGGTTGAACTTTAGCACAACATTCTATCCTCAGACAGATGGTCAATCTGAGCGGGTTATACAGATTCTGGAAGACATGATGAGGGCTTGTGCTTTGGATTTTCCAGGTAGTTGGGATAAGTATGTGTCACTCATGGAATTTGCCTACAACAATAGTTATCAATCGAGCATCGGTATGGCTCCATATGAGGTTTTGTACGGTCGATAGTGCAGAACTCCAGTTTGTTGGACCGAGTTATCTGAGAGGTCAGTGATTGGACCAGATGTGGTTAGAGACACAGAAGAAAAGATCAGAATTGTACAACGGAATTTGAAAGCGGCTAAAGATCGACAAAAGTCATATGCAAACTTGAAGAGGAAAGATGTGCATTTTGAAGTTGGGAACAAAGTTTTTCTTAAGGTATCTCCTTGGAGGAAGATACTTCGGTTTGGAAAGAAAGGTAAGCTTAGTCCTCGCTACATTGGACCGTATGAGATTTTATCTAAGGTTGGTCCGGTAGCCTATAGATTGGCATTACCGATGGAGTTGTCTAAGTTGCATGATGTGTTCCATGTTTCGATGCTTCGTCGGTATAGATCGGATCCTTCACATGTTTTGTCGGTTCAATATGTGCGAGTGCAACCTGATTTTTCTTATGATGAGGAACCAAAAGCTATTCTAGCCCGAGAGATGAGACAGTTAAGGAGTAAACAAATTCCTTTGGTTAAAGTGTTATGGGATCACCATGGAGTCGAGGAAGCTACTTGGGAAACCGAGGAGTCAATGAGAGCTCAGTATCCGCAATTTTTCATTTTAGGTGAGAATTTCGAGGATGAAATTCTTATTAGTAGGAGAGAGTTGTCACACCCCAATTACCCCCTAGTAGTATAAATCATGCATATGTGTACATTTGTATGTATTTTGGTATATAACAAGGGTATTTTGGGTATAGTGCATGTTATAAGGGTTATTTTAATATGTGGGTGCACATATATTAGTAGGGTGTGAATTAGTTGAGAAATATTTGTATGTGCATGCATATACCATTGTTGGATATGAGTAAGGGAGTAGTGATTGGGTGTGGAAGAGTGTAGCATAGTAGAAGGAATCTTATGGGATTTTATAGTGTGTGGATGCTCATACCTATGTGGAGTGCATTATTAGAGGGCTTTATTGTGTGTTTTACTCACACACTAGTAGGATGTGTTAAGTGGAGATATTTTGAGTGTGTGTAAGTGTATGAGAGTTGGGTGTGAGTAATTGGTTTGCACTAATGAGAAAGTGACACGTGGCAAAAGTTAGGTAAAAGAAAATGCACATGAAATGTACATGAAATGGAGAATTTCTTCATTTCCCGTAAATCACTTCTTTCCATTCATTCTCTTCTTCTTCATCATTTTCTTCATCCTATTCTTCATTTCCTTCATCTTCTTCTTCACCTTCTTCATCCTTTTCTTCTTCAATTTCTTCACATCTAAAAATCCTAGCTTAAATCTAAGAAATTGTGAGTAAAAATCAATAAATCTTGCATTAATTTAGTAAGATCAACTCCTAATTTTATCTTAATTATCCAATTTCTTTTATTTTTGTTGGATTTTAATTTAGGTTATGTGTTTTGTGTATTTTTGGTGAATTGATGATTAGTTGAGCCTCCTCCAAATTCTAAAAGCAAGGAAAAGGTTTGATCTAGTGGGATCAAGTGAAAAAAAATTCAGGTTTGGGATTTTGTTTGGAAATTATTTGTGATTTGTTTGGGAATTTGATTGTTAATTTATGTGCTTGATGGTTTGGATTAAATTTGGTGCATTGATGGTGTAAAATGGGTTGATTTGAAGTTGTTGAATTTCAAAGTGTAAATCCGTTTTTGAGGGACAGATTGACCTTTGCTCATTGGTTTTAGCATAAATCGAGTTTTACAACTCTAAATTGCATGATTCCAGTTGGGTTAGAACCATGACATCAGTGGCTAAAAGTTTGTAGAAGAAACTATAATTTAATTCGGACTCTAACCATTTTAAAATTGCCCATTACAGTAGCAAAAATTGTTAGGTGTTTCAGTGGAGCAGGGTAGAAACATTTGAGTATATCTCTCTGAATTCAGATCCAAACGATCTGAACTTTTTTTCAATAGAAATTTAACATCTTGAGGATTAATTTCTATGAAGACCACTTGGTTTGAAAATGTCGTTTACTTGTCCAAAAATGCATTTAAAGTCAGTAAACGGATTCTGCCCTGTGTCTGGGGACTAGTTGGAAAGCACACAGATTGACCTTTGCTCATTGGTTTTAACATAAATCGATTTTTATAACTCCAAATTGCATAATTCCAGTTAGGTTAGAACCATGACATCTTTAGTTAAAATTTTGTAGAAGAAACCATAATTTAATTCGGACTCTAACCATTTTAAAATCGCCCATTACAGTAGCAAAATTTGTCAGGTGTGTCTGTGGAACAGTATATATTATTTAGATCATATCTAGAGTTATAGACATCCAAATGACCTCATATTTATCTTATTTGAAAGCTAACATCCTAAAGAACAATTTTTGTGAAGAACATTTTTCCTAAATATGTTTTTAACTATGTGTAAAATGTATTGTAAGTTTAGACATACAATCTGTCTTGAACCAGTATAGCATAATTAGTTTACACGAACTATAAGAATAATTTGCTTTATGAATAAATACTCATGACAAAAATTATATAATATATTTATAATTTATGATTAAGGAATTAAACCTAATATGTTAGTTGAATAAATCTAATTTAATTAGGAAGCAAGAACTTGTGATTTGAATATTATATAAGCTATCTAAATGTTATTTAATGTCTTCTTATATGCTTTAAATCTTATAATTGTATTTTTGCTATGCTAAATATTTGTATGCCATATTATGCCTTAACTTATTAACTTAATGTGTCATGCTTAAAAATAATTGATTTATGGAATTTAAATTCAATGGTTATTCATATTGAACAAATGTGTAACTAAATGTGAATTGTGTTATGCATGACCTGCGAGAGTCAGTCTAGTGGATAGTTAGGCATGCCTAATAGAGTCTTTTAGCTGCAGCCTATATGGATGAATTATATGGATGATTTGGATCCTGATCAGATCCTCGATTGGTTCCTCGCGAACCCTATAAGAAAATGTGTTTGAATCCTCGCGATTCTTATTAATATGATGAATCTTGTTTAAGGGCCCCTATAAAGGTTTTATAAATATAAAATAAAAATGGTTTTCGATTCGTACCCGTAAGGTATCGCTATACGTCGATTCGTACCTGTATGGTATCGCTATGCGTATACTCGTTATCCACTATTATGAGTCAGCAGGATCTTTAATTGATATGTGATTTGTTATGTTACCGTTGATTATACAAAAGTAATAATTGAATGAGATAATATGGATATGGATATAAACATGAGATGCTGAATATATGGTTATAAATTGGAGCCTATATGTATACATATTATGACATGAATCATGTATATGCCATTATGAATGTGATATGCCTTGACGACCACTGTGAGTGGCCGTCCATATAATATGTGTGAATCCCCACTAAGCGTTTATCGCTTAGCACGGTGTGTTTACCCGTGCAGGTAAATAAGAAGCTTTGTTTAAGAGAGTCATTGCAGTCCAGCCAACACAACAAGGTTTAGAGTTTGGAGTTTATTTTATTATGGTTGATTCTTTTATGTAAAGAACTTTTGATATTGGTTTGGAAAATAGCTTCCGCCGGTGTATTTGTATTTGGGCCTGTAATATTATTACATATATGATGAGTGATAACATGCGATGTATTATGAAAATTTTAAATTGCCCTGTATTTTAGTACGCATGATTATGTATGATATGTGTATAAATTGTTCCGCGTTCCGCATCTGCTTGGTGACACCCCGACTCATACGGGTATGGGTAGGGGGTGTTACAGGCTCTGTTTTGTTGAATTGCAAGTTTTGGGTAGTTAATGTTATAGATTTATGCTGCCCAATTTTGATTCAATGAATAGTGTTAGTGGCATGTATATTGGAATTGATTATGTATATGTAACAGTTTATCATTGATGTATATGTAACAGTTTAGTGCCACTCATGTATTGTGTATTGTTGGCATGGTAAATATGATTGAGTGACATGATAAGTTAAATGTTATGATCGGACTGAATGAGAATGTTAGTGACATGGAAAGTAAAAGGGTAAATGATTTTATAAGCATAAGAAAAAGAAAAAAAATACCGCCTTTGTTATAAGCATCGACTAAGCATTGGTCAGACAGTAGTGTTGTGACATCCAATATCCGTACCAATTGAGGGTATAGGGTGTCACATTTAGTGGTATTAAAGCAAGTTTAAGCGATTCTAAGATCAGAGTGGGATTAAGTGATTGGATTAAGTTCATATACATGCCAATTAAGGAAAATTATTTGAATAGTGTATATATAAACTAGGATATTTTGGTAAAAAATCCTGGGAGTTATAGTGTTACAGTGAACATAGTGTATAGAGATTGTCCCATTAGCACACAAAGATGTGTTTTCTTAGCAAATTTGATTGAATTCTCTTTCTGTGGATTTGGTGTTATTTTAAGGATGGATTGAGGATGACATTAAGATCATGATCGTGCTAGAATGCAAACAATCTGTAAGTTAAATGTTGAAATTCTTGCCTTTGGAGAAAAATTTTATGATATATAGTGATACTAGCAGGAATGATTTGGAATGTATGATGATACAGGGGAGCATATTGTGACAATGACAGTTGATACTGATTTGAGTGAGACGACTTGCTATTTGGACAGTAAGTTGGCTGGTTCCCAAGTAGATGTACTAAAACGAGTGAATTGTATATATTATAAGTATAGAATGTCAGTGTTATATGACTGTATAAAGGTAATAAGAATGAATGGTAATGATATGGGATGAACTATCCGGTGTAAGTGAATTTCGAGAATGAAGTTTTTTAAGTAGGAGAGAATTGTAATGGCCCCAATACCGGGTTAGACGTGAATAGTTTTTGACGATAGTGAATAGTGACATCAGGGTGAATAGTACCTCTCGGAGTCGAAAAATATTTTATTTGATTATAAGAAAATATAAGTTACGACGAGTTCGAGATAAAAATTTGGAGTGAAATCGAGGTCAAATTTGCTCCAAAAGTCGAAAATAAGAAAAAAATAGCGGTTACGGTGTGAAGAGTGACTAGGTTAATCAGGAGTTTGACCAGACCGTAGAGGATGATATGGACCTCAGAAAAATAAATTGAAAATATGAACGTACTAGTATTGATGAGTAGAATCATATGGTAACGAAAAATTAATTTTTGGTGACACTAAAAAATTAGATTATGGACTGGTAAATAATTACTGGACCGAAAAATGATTTCCGATTGACCCTAAAATATTATTGGAGTTTAACGAATATGTTTTAAGAATTATGGAGCATTTTTATGAGGAATTAAACTTAGAAAATAAGGAAAAAATATATGATTTCAGTTTAAATAGTACTCGCTTTGATCGGAGGTTTAACCGACTCTTTTAAAAATAGCAAATGATTTCTAAAATTGATAAAAATTTCCATATTGACTCTAAATGATGTGTAGAAATTTTTGGTAGTAAAAAGGAAATTTTTCGAGAACACAGAAAATTGAAGACCGGACCGATTTGATTGAACCGGACAGAAAATGGACTCTGATTGGGCTGAAATTTTGTGTACACCTATTTTTTACATTATATGAATTATGGAATCAAATTTGGAGTGATTTGGAGTTGGAAAATGAGAAAACCGTAGAAAAAGTGCATAATGGGCTTAAAATTATAATTGGGCTTTTTAGGTTGGACTATTTTGGGCCACTATAAAAGCACTTAAATGACAGAAAATTGGTTGAATTATCCTTATCTCCTTCTGCCTTCTCTCCCTCTCCTTTGGCCAAAGTTCTTGCCTTTGCTCCTTTCTCAAATTTCTTCACACCTTGCTTGATTTCTTGCTTAATTCAAGCATCCTAAAGTTAATTCAGCCCCTCTATGAGTTTATAGCAACCTCTATTATCCATTTAGTGGATTAAAAGCAAGGAAAATCAAAGATCAAAGGTTATGTCTCAAAATGGAGGTAGGAGATTTAGATTGTTTTAAATTGATTTAATAGTTTCTATGAGTACTCTAGGATGTCTAGAATATGTTTATAAGGTTATATGTGATAAAAGAAGAAAATTGATGAGTGTTTTATTCTTGTGTATTTTCGGTCATGGAGGAAAAATTCAAGGAAAAATAGCTTTACAAAGGTTAAGGATCAAGATTGAGGAGTTTGTGAAAGCTATAGCATGGATGTGAGGTTTGTAATTGCCTAATCCATGAATTTTCTTTGAAAAATTAGGGTTTAATGTTATGTTTATATAGTGACTATGTGTGATTTGCATGTATAATTGGAATGGAGGTAATAATTGAGCTTAGGGAGGGTAATTAAGCTAATTAGAGTGATTAAAGTGAAAGAAAACCAAGTATAATTCTTGGACATAATGTGACATAATAGCATACTTAGGTATATTTAAGGTATACCTAGTGATTTAATGGAATAAAATGGTATATGCACATGAATTGAGGCTTAATCTAGTGAAATGAGCGATAAATGGATGAAAACTAAAATGTCAAAGAAAAACCCTAAGGTGGCCGAATGGCTTAAGTGAGGAGATATGATAGGTTACATGATATATATATCATATGAGATGTGAATTAGATAAATGAATGAATTAGAAGTGAAATGGAAGGTTAAATGAAAGGAAACACATGAAAAATTGAATAATTGACTTAAGTGAATTTGTGTCAAATGTAAGCTTAATTGAGTATAAGCTTAGAAAAATGACTAAGAACCTTTAAAATGACAATTGAAATGCTTAAATGAGTTTGAAAGAAATTATAAGGTGAAGTGCCTTCCTTGGCCCAATGACCTTAGTGCATACTGAGATATAAATTGTTCATAATTGAAATTTAATGGCCAAAAATAAAATTAGTCATGAGAAGAAGTGTCCATAAATTTATTTGGAATTTATAGAATGAATATGAATATTTTTGAGAATTTTTTTCCCATTATGTCCATGGTTGAAAATATTGACAAATATTGAAATGATTGAAATTACATGTATATTTGATGAGATTTTTAATTAAATGAATAATTGAAGTGGAAATGACAAGAAAAGAATGAGAGTGGCTTGAAATGAATTTATGGCCACTTACTGTATCCAGTATACTTCGTATGTAAAATAAATATATAATATGAAATGTGCAACATTGATGAAAATGTTGTGTAATAAGTGAAATGAAATGGAAATGAAACGTAAACGAAAGTGGATTTCAAAGTCTTTTGAAAAAGTTTGCCCTTTGTAGTGTTTAGCAATTAAATCTAGTTTAGGATATGTTTGGCTAGCCATAGGGACCTCCGTACCGCGGTGCAAGTCATAACGACTTCCTTTGCTGTGACCTATTCGCGATGGTCTCTCACAGCCTCTGTTATATGTTATATGTCATACGTCATACGTCATATGTTATATGAAATGATAGAGTGATCATTCGGTGTCATTTTCTAGTGCAATGCTGTAGACCTTTGGAGTCCACATCCCATATATCTAGTTTGCAGATTGTCTATCGGAATTGTGCTAGGGGCATGATTGTAAAATGAATTGAAAGTGCAAAATTAAAATGATTAAATTTAATATGATAAAAAGTAAAGTGATAAAATGTAAATGATAAAATGTGAAAAGAGACAATGTAAAAGCTTAATATGTAAAAGCCTAATAATTAAAGGTGTAACATGTAAAAGCGTAATACACAAAAGTATAACATGCAAAGCCATAATGTAACATGTCAAAGCATAATGTATAAAAGCTTAAGTGTAAAGAGTAGAATTGTACAATGACATGATTCTGTCAAAAGTAAAATGTCATAAAGTAAAATGACTTGAAAATGTGAAAAGTAATATGAAAATGAATGATTATACGAAAATGGACCTAACTGAAAGAAAATGAAAAGTTTGGGGTAAAAAGATAATTTATCCAAATAATAAGTCAAACGGGTCATAATGGTGAAAATGACCCGGAAACGTAAAAAGTATAGCAAAAATAAAAAAATTAATTGAAAAATGACTTATATGAAAGAAGATGAAAGTTTAGGGACTAAAACGTAATTTATCGTGAAAATAATTAGTCGTGAGACTAATTGGTAAATTATAAGTTAAAAAGTGAATAAATATGAAAATATAGTGAATAAATGTCAAATTTGTAGTTAAGCATTAAATGAAGAGCATTATCGTAATTTGATAAAAGTTTAAGGGCAAAACAGTAATGCAAAAGTACACTAATAAGTGATATGAAAATGAAAGGTGAAATTAAAATGACATTTCTGTAAAGAATGAAAAATTTAAGGACTAAAATATAATTTGACATGAAAATGTTAAAACAAGGACTAATATGTAATTTTTAAGCCAAATAATGATTTAAAATGAAAGGAGAAATGAATTAGTGGCAATTCCAAAAATGAATTGAAAAGAAGGGAAAAATGTAATTTTTCCTGAAATGATAAAATAGGGACTAGGCAGTAATTTGTATATGAAATGATAAGTTAAATGAATAAAAATGATAAAATGAATGACTAATGAATTCAAATGCAAAGTAAAAGTTTAATATGAGCTAACATGTAAAATGAACATGAAATGATAAGTCAGGGACTAAAATGTAAATTTACACGTCAATTGTAGAGAAGTGTTAAAAGAATAGCATTATTGTAAGAATAGCAAAATATAGTAATACGTGGTTAAATGAGTGAAGTGATAGGCTAATAAGAAATATAATGAAAGTCTGAGGACTAAATGGTAAATTGTACACTAAGTAAGTAAATAAAGGTGAGAAAATTTACTTGATGGCAAATATGTACATAAATGGAATCTGAAGGGTAAAACGATAATTTAGTCAAATAGAAGGGTAAATTGATAAGCACTGAATAAGTTAGGGATTGAATTGAAATTTGCCAATAAGAAGGGCAAATAAAGGACTATAGTGAAAAAGGGTACTAAGTAAAGTGCTAGTGAGTGATTTAAACGAAAATAAGGAATTAGCTAAGTATAGTGTATTTTATGCATGTGTGTGCATAAGCTTAAATTGAAAATCTTTAGATTCGTAATCACCATTGAGCATATTTAGCACGTAGTTTATTTGACTGCATGTAGGTACCCAGTGGAGCGTCTATGGAGCAGGCGTCCCATCAGCTTTGAGGTCAGACTGGACCGTTGAATTGAAGATAAGCATAGTAGGTTATTGTTATTAGAATGTATATGAACACTATGTAATACTGGAATAGATATATGTAATGTTTGATATTATTGTATTGGGCTGAAATGTATTACGATAGTGAATGGATAATAAGTTATAATTGTTGTGCACCTGAATTGGGCTGTGTTTTGTTGAATTGCAGGTTTTGGGTAGTTAATGTTATAGATGTTATGCTGCCCAATTTTGATTCAATGAATAGTGTTAGTGGCATGTATATTGGAATTGATTTTGTAACAGTAAGAGTTTATCATTGATGTATATGTAACGGTTTTCTAACAACCCAATTTGGACCCTAAAAGGAATTTGAATTCTATCGCGTCATTAAAGGGTATAAGTGTAATTGGGCATGTAAGAATTGGGTTAATTAAAGATGTAATTAAAAGGAAATGAAATTAAGAAAAAATAAATAATTTGTTTAGTGAGTGCGACGCGTGCCGAACCTAGCAAAGACCCTCTTTGAACCCGCTTTTAGGGCTCGAGAGATTGGTTCGTGTCTTTTTGATCTTGGTCATCATGAGACATTTTGGATGCCTCCTTCCCAATAGAACATTGGAAAGGATCATCTAGTCTCACGACGCCTTTAGGCACCTTTGAGGTATTTTAGAGTCGCCACCCACTTTACAAGAAATTGGGAAAGGTCTCTAACCTCTATTGGTCTAAACCAGAGATTGGTGTTCGCGACTTCCCTCTTATTTATGTTTTGGTTAATTATAAATGAGTTTTTATTTTCTTAAAATTCTACCTCTTATCTCATACGATTGATGCATTTAATCATAAGCGCATTGCAAACATTCAAAAGCAATAAATAAAATCTATAAAGAAAAGCGGTGAATAAAGCGATAAAGAAAAGCAATAGACACGTCAAGCACACAATTACAAGAAAAATAAGGGCAGAATACAACCCCAAATAAAAAGGGATTAAAAACATAAATTGGGACGGAATACAATCCTAAGCAAAATCTAAATAATATTGCCCCAAAATTAGTTACAAGGGCCCAAAATGTATGAACATAAATTTAAACAAGTAAACACAATCAAACATAAAAAAAGACATACATAAATCGGGGCATTCATTTAGGGTTGGAACATTGGTTCCTTCACGCTCATTTTAAAAAAGGATCGAATAGTTATTCAATTGCTAGTTTGAAAAATCAAGATGAGTGATCCCATTTTGGAGAAAACTTAACTCTTCGTTTTGATCGTGATATTTTCATTCCTTGGCTAAAAGGAGGGGCATTGGTCCCAATTTTATTAATAAAATCCCAATTTAGTTATAAAGCATTTTTAGTGACTTTTTATCTTACACGTACATAAAATAAAAGAAACATTTTATTTGCAATCAAACACAAATATAAGAAAGAGCATAGGAAGATCTCACCCAACCGATGTATTCTCCTACGCGTCGTGACCCATCCGGGAGGTCACGAAAATTCTCACACAAGCAAAACACATTTTAATCTCAGACAGAAAAAATGACGTGAAAAATATTAGTAATAATTCCAAGCGGATTAATCAAACGAATGTGGAATAAATAAGAGACATGTTAATTTAATGTACAAATATTTACATGCAAATAAATTAATATAAGTCATGCCAAAATAAAGACAATAACGAAAAGGGCAACAATATAATCATGATGACAATAACATAACAATAATAATATCAACAGAGTAAAAAAAACATGAAATAAAATACTAATAATAACAAGAAATAACAATAATAATATGACATAATAATAATAGTCACATTAATAATCATAACAATAGCATTAACACAACAACAATAATAATAATAATGATATAAAATAACAATAACAAAATACAATAATAAATAAATACAATAATAACAATAGCATGGTAATAATAGAATAATAATGTTGACAGTGGAATATAAACATGTTAATAATGATATAACAAGCAAATAATGAGGTAGTGAAAATGGCCAAGACCAATGACAACAATAGCATCACCAACAGTGGCCCAAGCAAAATGTGATAATAATATAATTATAGAAGCAAACGGCAACATAGAAATAAATACTAGAAATAAATGATAAGCATAGTAATAACAACAAAAATGAGAGTATCAACAGCAATACATAATAGACCAAAAATAAATTAGAACGGGTCCAAAGATGATTACCCTCAGAATTTTATAGATCGAAGAAAGCAGTGTTTCGATCCGTCTTCCTTGTCGAATTTTCGGTAATAAAAACAAAAATATTTGAGAAAAATCCAAGCTTGAACAAATAAAACTTGAGAAAATATTTTTGATGGGGATGATCAAGTAAAGGAAAGTGATTTTCCTTATTCAAATCAATCCCCAAGTGAAAAATGTTTTCAAGAAAAAGGAAGAATCAAAAACTAAACTTTGAAAATCTTAATATTTTTTACTTCAAAGCTCTCGGCTGCCTTTTCTTGCTTGAGAGAAAGAACACTCTTTTCTTTTTTTTTTTTAAAAATGATCTCCCTCTTTTTTTTTTTTTTTTAGAGAATGAAGACAGCAATCCCTTTTGTTTCCTGTCTTGTTCCGAAATGGAAAATGGACAAACATCCCTTCATTTTTCATTAACCAAAAATGACATTAAAAGATGAAACAAACTTAACAGATTGAAATATTGACTGAAAAAAAAATGCAGGTGAAAACGACACCACGGGGGAGCAGGCGCGGGAATGCCCGCGGGTGAAGCAAGGCGACGCGCGCCCGAGAGGGCGTGCATTGCCCTCGGCGACGTGCGCCCATGCGAGCGCACATCGCCAGGCGAGCGCACGCTGTGCCTGCGGGCGCATGTCGCACGCGTGCAACCATGACTCGCATGCGCGGCGCGTAAACCGTACAGCAACAGGACACCGCAAAAAAAAATCGAGAATAAAACCTGAAATATAAAATAAAATATAAAATATAATATAAAAATAAAAATAAAAGGGATAAAAAAAAGAGTAAAAATGCAAATTTTTGAATTAAAATTTTTGGTGGAACAAAAGAGATTTTCGACAAGGAAAACATCATTTTTGACACTTTTACTTGTGGCGAGTATCATCTCCATCATCGGGTAATCCTGATCTTGGACTGCTTCGGGACTAGGTGTCTACAGAGAGCAATTGGATATTGTCCAAGGATTTAAGGGATATTTAATAAGGATTTTTTTTAGTTGGGCCTATTTGAGAATGACACCTAGGAGGGGTTGTGGGGGAGCATTAAATGAAAAATAAGAAAGAAAGGTGGAGAGAGGGAGAGCAAAGTCAGTTTTTCCTTTTCTTTCCCTCCTCTTCCCACATGATTTTCCCGCTCTTCTCTCTTCTTTTTTGTTTCTTTACTTCCTCTTCTTCTCTTTTGGTGGATCTCTTAGGGCCTTGAGTTGGATTTGAACGGAAGTTTAGTGTTTGATTGGAATGTAAGTAGAGTTGAGCTTGTTTTTTCTCCTTTTCCTTCCACATTTTGGGTAAATTGGATTTGGATTAAGTGAGTTTTTATTTGGTTTGATTGCAAGAAGCTGAAAATAAGAGGAAGGACAAAGGTAAGGAGAAGGTTGGACCTTGAAGAGAAGAATAGATTGAGCTGCATTTTGAGGTTTGGGAGTTGTGTATTTTTTATTGAGTTGCTTTTGTGTTGAGTTTTTGTGTTGAGTTTGCTAGAAATGTGAGTTAGTTGTATGTTTAATGCATGTCCTGAGTTGAGTTTTGATGTTTATTAGATATGTTAGAATTAATTTGGCATATGAAAGTTGTATTGTGAAATTGTATGATTACTGAGCAAATTTCTGGGTTTGTTGCTTTAGTTGTTCCTTCTTGCCAATTTAATTGTTTTTATTAAGTGTAAATTGATAGTAATATGATTATAAGCATGTTTTGAGTGTAAATGATGAGTGGTTTGAAGTAGTATGCATGATTGTTGGTTTTGGAGTAGATGGGAGTGAGAGGGGCTACAAGTGTTTGATAACAGAGTGTGATTTTTGACTTTGTCGCGAGCGCGACAAAGTGTGTGTTTGGCGAGTGCCAGCAGAGGCATTCTCTATCGCGGGCGCGACAGAGAGCTTGGTAAGCCGAGCTTCTGCCGGGCCGTTCTTCATTGCGAGCACGCCTACGCACGCGAGAGCAACGGGGAACTACTTGCCTTCTGTCGCGAGTGCGAAATTTATTGCGAGCACGATAGAGGCCTGCCAGCCCCCTCTCGTGAGAGCGGAGCTTGTCGCGGACGTGACTTAGGACGAGTTTCACCTCTATCGCGGGCGCGACGATTGTCACGAGCGTGACCCCCCCTGTTCTTCAAATGAGTTTTTAATTGTTGCGCTTTGCATGGTTTCTCTTATGATTGGTATATGATTTTATTAATATGAGTTATAATATTGTACTCTTTTTATGCTTTAATTGATGAATATATATGTGTTAGATGGTTTGATTATTCGATTAAAGTGAAGGTTGGAGTGTTATGGATAGAGTGTATATGTATAAGCCTGAATGGTCATAGTAGTGGATAGATAAGCATGCTTTTAAAGGGCTAGTGATCGCAGCTGCTAGTGTTGACCCCATTTGGGTCCAGTGTCGGCCCCGTTTGGGTCTACTGTTTGATACTTTCGGGTATTTAAAAGTTTTCAAATGTTTTGAGACTTCGGTCTCCCTTGTTTGATACTGCTAGTCGGTATCCAGTGTACCCGTATCCACATCAGATGTAAATTCAGGCTATTGTTTTGTGATTATCATGAGAATATGCAATGATATTTATATATATGTACATGAATGGTTACAAGATGCAAAGTTTTGTCTTGGCACATCGTACATGATAATTGTTATGATCAAGTGAGTTTTTATATATATTAGTGCATGTAAAGTTATAAGAGGGATTATTGTAATTGAGACTTATGATGATCGCATGATTCTTTTATAGTAACTTTGTAATAATGATTAGAGTGATGTATATGCTTTTATGTTATTTGCACTTGATTTTCTTGCAACTTCGTTAGAAGTCTTTTGCTTGTATTTCTCCCTAGGAGCTTTCGCTCAGCACGGGTGTTTTCACGTGTAGGTTGCAAGTTCAATTTTGGAGTGGTGCATCTGTAGGTCTTGGCCACTAGGAGTTTGGAGCTTGTCGAGAGTTCTTTTGTTTTTGTTATGTACTCTTTTGTATAGGCAAGAGTTGTGTTTGTATTAGATACTTTGTTATGTATTTAGTATATTTCTGTAAAGTTATATGTATATGCAAATGTAAAGCGGATGCTTTTGTAATTTTGATGATCATTTATTTGATCGCTTATGTTATGGCTTACTGCTCCTGCTTCAGTTTGTATGTGTGTGTATATATTTGTGTGCGTAGGGCTCCAATATCCTCTGAAGGGGTATTGGGATGTTACAAGTTTAGTGTCAATCATGTATTGTCTATTGTTGTCATGGTAAATATGATTGAGTGACATGATAAGTTAAATGTTATGATCGGACTGAATGAGAATGTTAGTGACATGGAAAGTAAAAGGGTAAATGATTTTATAAGTATAAGAAAAAGAAAAAGAAAATTACTGCATTTGTTATAAGCATCGATTAAGCATTGGTCAGACAGTAGTATTGTAACATTTAATATTTGTACTAATTGTGAGTATAGGGTGTCACAATAACCGAATTTAAGGGTTCAAGAGCCTCTTACTCTTCAAGCACGTACTTGATTCTCATACTCGAGATTTCATAATTGTCACCATTCAACTTAATATCTATATTAAGTTCGGCAACAATTGACTTGAAAGCAGTATCCATTTGAATCCTCTAATCTCAAATGGAACAATATTGCACATTTTTAAAAAAAGATAAGCCAATACATACAATTTACTATACATCTGAAATAAAAACCTAGTAAATTTTTCTAATAGGCTCAAATTCGAAAAGACTGCTAATAGTATCCAATTACCCTCTAAGTCCTAATGTCGAAGCTTACAAGTTAAAATTTTATGCATAGTAAATCTGAATTATTGAATTATTAAGTTCTCAAACTTAAGAGGGGAATATTATTGGTTTCATTTTATTAAACCTCTAGTTAATAGACATGAAATCATTTTACTCATAAAATATTGTGAGGCAATTAACAGTTAAATAAACACATTTATATAAAGTTAAATGCCATCATAACAAATAAACACATTTATTCAACCCATAGATAAAATCTTATCATCCAAATTAAGACACTTGTATCAAATAACAATAAGAAACATAAATCCTATTTAACAAAAATAAATGCCAACTAAAATTGACACTCATGTCAACTAATCTACAAGTTTAAATTTTCACAAAATCTTTCTTAACATTGGAGCTTATTTTTTTACTATCTTCATCAATCATCAGGTAACTCATAAGTTCGTTGATAAAGCCATAGACGATCCACACTACGTCCACTTCTCAATGTCATCACAGATGTAGTGTTGCTCCTCAACACTCTTCTTTTGGCAACTCTAGCCAAAAAGTGGATGATAGATTTTCTATAAATTCTATTTCCAATATTCCAAGTAGTTTCCAATAACTCCCTAAGTTCTGGATGATATCCAAAGGAGTCATTCAATGCTTTGAACAAGACTCAATTATCTTTTCTTATAGTTTAGGGTCGAACACCCATATTCGTCCCCTCAAATCACGATGTACACATACACGATTTTCAAGCCAAAATATATGCACATATATATTTTTAACACAAAAATACATATATTGTGTTACTTACATCCTAAATCTACCAACTTTACGCATAAAACTTTAAATCCAATTTTAGCCACATTCTACGACACAAAAATGATGGCTCTAATACCAATGTTGGAAAAATATACATACACATATACATGGAGGTAACCTAATCAACTATGATACCAACCTTTTGTAGAGCAGAATCTCAAGCAAAAGTGAATACAAGGATCTCCCTTTAGTGTCACTGGTCCAGCTTTTATCCACGTGCAGGATAACGGCAACTAAATCGCGGTATAAATGCTACTTGAAGTCAAAAGAGAGTGAGTGGAGAATTCGACAGAGTTTCGGTATGGAGAAATTTTTTATACCCTTTTACATAATTTCTAAGGCCTATTTATAGAGACACACTCTCTAAAATAGGAAATGAGTAATTAAAGGAAATTAATACTAAAAGGGAAGTTATCCCTTTTTAAGGGATTACAATTAAGGAAAAATCCCTAATTAAAGGACTTGATTGGAACTGCTTTCATATTCATATTATTTTCTTTTTAATATGAATCATTTCTATATCAAGATAATTTTCACACTGATATGGATTCTGTCCATATCAGGAGTCATGGCCATAACCAGACTCTATCACATTTGTCACTGTCAATGTAATAGTATAAATTTGTTGAGTAATCAAAAATAATTCTTATTAAATATTATAGAAAAAATAAATGATCCAAAAGTAGAGAAAAATTATTTATTAAAGTTAAAAGATTTAATTGGAGAAAAATAAAATTAAAACTTTAAACCATATAATTTTAAAGAAATATGTGATAGATTTAATAGTCAGAAGGAATCTTCTATTGAACATTTTCAAAAAGTTAAAATCTAAAAAAATAATAAATATTTTAAAAAGAAAAGTTTAAATTTTAGAAGAATAAAATTTTAAGACCAATTTAGGTAATCTTATTAAAAAAAAGATAATGGAAAAGAAAAAAAAAACAAGTTTCTTCTACTTTAATTATTATATATTTTTATAGTATTTCTCAAATTAATTATCAAAAATTTTATGTAAAATGAGAGATAGTGGTTAATGATGATTATAGAGTTTGGGTACACCCATGACTCTAATTTGGATAAAGGTCCAATTCAGATAGAATCAAGTGATTCAATCTGATTAAAATTACCAAATCATATCTCAGAAAGAGTCTGAGTTAAACTAGAGTTAGGTCTCTAACTTTTAGGATCTCTATAAATAGATGGGAGATCTCAGAATTTGGTAATGAGAAAGCGTATACGCCGCAAGGCTGCTCGTTCCCACTCACGCTTGTTTTTGTCTTAATCTTTCAGGGGCTTTTAGATTGTGAAATAGCTGTTGTTATCCCGCATGTGGGTAAAAGTCAGGCCAGTGACCAAAAACAAACGGGATCCTTGTAGACACTTCCGCAATGAGTTTCTGTGCTACAAGAGGTAGGTACCATTATTTAATGTTACCTCCAATTAAATTGTATTTGTTATAATTTTCAAATCCATCATTGGTATCAGAGCCATTGTTTTTGTGTCCTAGCATGTGGTTAAATAGATCTAAAATTTTATGTGTAAAATTATTAGATCTGAGATGCAATGAACACAACAAAAATTTAATTTTTGTGTGAAAAATATATATGCGTGTATATTTCGGCTCAATTTCGTGTATGTATACACCGAAACCCGAGGGGACGAACATGAGTGTTCAAAACGGATAACTAAAAGTTGGGATTTTTAATTTTTGACCTCAACATCAGATTCACGGACCCAGAAAACCCCCCACCGGTTGGAACTGGTGAGTCAAAATCCGTCGGGAAGGCGACACGTGGACTACACACGCCACCATACGCATGGCGTGTGCACGTGGGCAATGGTTCACATGCGCTGTGCCACGTGTCAGCAATGATACATCACGCTGACACGTGGCCCAATGGCTGATTGCCACGTGGACGGTAGAGGCTGAGCCACGTGGCATATGGTGGAGTGGACAAACCAGAGGGTGACACGTGTCCAAATCAGAGGGTGACACGTGGCCCAATAAACGTGAACCACGTGGTGGATCGTGGTCATACCACGTGACTCCGACGTGTCACAGGTGGCACGCAGGTGCCACGTGGCCCAATCAGCGGTCGACACGTGGAGGACCGAGGTCTGCCACGTGTCGATGCTGACGTGTCACGTGTGACACGTGGACCAATGAGACACCGCTACATGGCGGTGATTGTGCCACGTGGGCACCAGGTGGACCAATAGCATTCAAATATGTGGTGTCACTAGATTTGGACACGTGGTTCTATACGGTGTTACCACGTAGCAGATCTGAGGGAGGGCGTGCGTATGGCGCGTGAGCGCATCTTCCTCCCCCTCGTCGATGCGTGATGGCGCGTCCGGCATCCTCCGATCACCAAATCAGCTCTAATTTTTTGCAAATTAATTTTTCAAATTATTTCTGATTTTTTTATCAATTTTTCAAAATTTTTTAATGACCAGAAAATAAATTGTGTATTTTTTTAATATTTAAATGTGTTTAATTTCAAAATAAAATATTAAAAATTGTAGAAAAAGTGTTTTCTGCATTCAATAATTTTTTAAAATATTTTGAAAAATTTTTGATGTTCTGTCCTTACTTATTAATTGAAATGCGTTTCAATCATATGTATTTTTACATGAGTGTATAAATTTTTTCTGTAAATATGTTACAGAAATATTAAATAAGGACACCAGTTCTTCCTTAAATTACGCATAGGTTGCTTTGAGAAATGCAAAAGTGCAATCGATAAGCAACATGAGAATGCGGAGGAATATTTGAGCTGATGACATTGATGCAATAGTGCATCATAAGATACATGTGTGAGAACAAATGCAAGAGTGCATTTGAATTGGTGGTCTGAGTGTGGAAATAAAATTTTGGTCTGAGTGGCCAAAAAGGCAAGTGTTTAGAAGCAACACTAAAAATCTGTAATGGTGTTGAGAAATGGATGGAGCGTGCATTGTCCATGGCTTCATCAATTGACTTATGAGTCGCTTGATGAATTGATAAAATCGGTCAAAGATGTAATCCTAATAACTAAAAAGATTTTATGAAATCTGGACTTCAATAATAGTTGACATAAGTGTCAATTTGAGTTGGCGTTTGTTGTTATTAAAATAGGATTTTTGTTTCCTATTGTTATTTGACATTAGTGTCTTATTTTTGGAATTATTGGATTTTATTTATTAGTTAAATAAATGTGTTTATTTATTATGATGGCATTTAACTTTATAATAAATGTGTTTATCTTAATTGTTAATTACCTTGCAATATTTTATAAGTAAGATGATTGCATGTTTATTAAGTAGAGGCTTAATAAAATCCCCTCATAAGTTTGAGAACTTAATAATCCAATAATTCAGATGTATTATGTATGAAATTTTAACCTGTAAGGTTGGACATTAGGACTTAGAGGGTAATTGGATACTATAAGTAACCTTTTCGAATTTGAGCCTAATAGAAAATTTTACTAGGTTATTATTTAAGGTGCATAATAAATTGCATGTGTTGCCTTATCTCCCTTAAATATGTGCAATATTGTTCCATTTGAGATTAGAGGATCTTAATGGATGCTGCTTCCAAGTCAATTGTCACCCTTAGCAAAGATATGAAGCTAAATTGTGATAATTATAAAATCTAGAATACAAAGATCTAGTATGTGCTTGAAGAGCAAGAGGCTCTTAAATCCTCAAGTTCAGTTATGACTGAACCTCAGAATGGCACTATAACCAAGCATAGGCGAGACTGAGATGCCAATGTCGCATCACATCACTAAGCAATTTCGCAAGCATCAAAATGCAATAGATCTGTGGATCACTTTGCAGGAGAAGTTTAGAGATATGACTCTGAATAAGCTCCGATCATTGACGATCAAATTTGATACATATCAGAAAAAGTCTGATTATTCGATGAGAAAACATTTAAGAGAGATGGAAAAGAATAAGTAAGCTTAGTGAACTTAGTCATAAGTTGACTGATGAGTAGTAGGTCCAAACTATTATCAAATCCTTACCCAAGAGAGTTGGTAGCATGTGAAGATGCAACTAACTCACATGGATAAGCACAAAGATATTTGAGGATGTCACTTGTCATCTGAAGCTTAAAAGGGACCGTCTGGCAATGATTAAGGTCAATGTCATAGTGCATATGGCACAGTCCCGTTCTGGTAGAATGAGTTCTAACTAGAACAACAAAGGAACCTTCAAAAGTAGGGATAAGGAAAAGGCTCGAGAGCCTGAAAACTAAAAGGAATAGAATAACAAAAGGTCCTAAGGCAAAAATGAGGTAAACAATTCAAGAGTGAAATGTTTCAATTGCCTAAAAGGACACTATGCAAAGAGACTGCATTGTGCCTATAAAGATACACTATTTTGACTCAAGAGTGAGTAAAATTTATATATCTAGTTCTAAATTTTATCATTTGTGGGTGATAGATTTAGAACAATGGACTATGTAACAAGGGATAGAGATACCTATGTTATGAAATTTAGGTTCTGTTCTTATTTTATTGAAATTTGTTTTCATTTTATATTTTAAGGATAACAGTATGTGCTTATGCTTGAATGATTTCTATTATAGTTATGGTTATGGATGTGGACCATGACTATTTTCCTTTAATTTATTATTTTTCACATTGTTATGAGAATAATGTGAAATTATGGCATGCTACAATAAACCATATTGGACAAAACCGAATGAGTCAGTTAGTCAAAGAAGGTTTAGTAGGCGATTTAAATAAGGTTGAATTACCTACATGAAAGTATTGCCTAAAAGGAAAAACTAGTTAGAAAATCATTCGAATAAGGAACTAAAGCCAAATTTCCATTGCAGTTAGTCCATTCTGACGAATGTGGTCAAATGAATGTGAGGGCAAGGCATGGGGCCTACTACTTCATCACATTTATAGATGACTATACTAGGTATGGTCATGTCTATTTGATTTCTCACAAGTCAGAAGCATTGAGTTGCTTCAAGACTTTTATGAGTTTAGTTGAGAATCAATTAGATAAGAAGATCAAAACTTTAAGAACTGACAGAGATCGGTAATATCTTACAGATAAATTTCAAGTTTCATGTGATGAAAAAGGATTGAATATCAGTTATTCATTCCTAGAAATCCATAACAAAATGGCGTTGAGGAAAGGAGAAATAAAACTCTCCTATATATGGTTAGATCTATGAAGGCAGAGGCAAATTTGCCTATCTCCTATTGGGGAGATGCTTTATTGACTGCCACATATGTTCTGAACTGTATACCCTCTAAATCTTTCACTTTCACAACTTATGAGTTGCTGACTGGTCGACAAGCTAACCTAAGCCATTTACAACTTTTGGGTTATAATGCTTACGTCCATGATACTTCAATTTGGTAAATTTGAGACCAAGAGGTAAAAAGAGTATCTATGTGAGATATTCTAAAGTATCAAAAGGATACATTTTTGTGGGTGAGAAAGAAAATGGTACTATGAGGGAATTCAGATCACAAGTCATTATATTCTTAGAGAATAAATTTCCAAAGTTGGGCAAAGTGAATTAAGATTTCACTTTCTATTAATATTAGGAAGAGGAACCATCAGGATCACTCCATTCGAGTGGGAGGGATTTAGAGGAAGAAGGTTAAGACCCTCATCCTCCAAACGATCCGAATGTTTGAGACCTGATTCGAGTGGGAGCATTCTTGACTCTAGTGGGAGGAAAGAATATGGTATTCTTGACTCCAGTAGGAGTATGGAACATGATCCCAGTGGGAGCATTATGAATCACAATGAATATATGAGACATATTTATCAAGATTTAGAACTGCAAAAATCTAAAAGGATAAGTGTTCCATGCCGACGATTTAAAATCGAAGGCTTGAACGAAGCCCTTTTGGTTATCCCACAAGACAAAGAAAGAGTATAAAATATTCAAAAAGCTTTTTCATGCCCATTTAAGAAAAAAAAAATGGATTAAAGCAATGGAAGAAGAAATGGCATCCATGAGATCAAATTATGTTTGAGAAGTAATTGATTTACTGGATGGACATAAATTGAGAATAAATGTATTCTCAAAGTAAAGCGAAAGGCTGAAAGAGGTATCGAAAGATATAAGACTCGGCTAGTCGCTAAGGGGTTTACACAATAGGAAGAGATTGACTATGAGTATACTTTCTCATCTGTTGTAAGATTTACGTCCATAAGGTTGATTCTGGCCACAGTGGCGAGTTTGGACCTAGAGCTTCATCAAATGGATGGAAAGACTGCTTTTCTCAATGGAGAATTGGATGGAACAAACTAAATGTTTCATCGAAAAAGGCAGCAAACATAAGGTTTGCTGATTGATGAGTTCAATCTATGGCCTTAAATAGTCTTCAACACAATGGTACTTCAGACTTCATCATACAATCATAACGAATGTGTTCAATATGATTGATGAAGGTCATTGTGTTCATAGTAAAAGCTTTGAAAATGAATTTATCATTTTGGCATTGCTAAAAATGATAAATGATACATAAATGAAATCAAAGATTGGTTATCGTTCAACTTTGAGACAAAGGATATGAGTCATGCATATTACATTATTGAAGTTAAGATTTCAAGAGATCATTCGAGAAGATTGTTGTCTGTTTCTTAAGAGAAATATATCAACAAAGACCTTGAGCGATTTAATATGAAAAACTGCAAACTCATAAATTACCCCATTGCAAAGAATTAGTTTCTTAGCAAAGATATGTGTCCTAATAAGCCAGAAGAAATGAACGTATGAGGAACGTTCGATATGCCAATGTCGTGGGTAGTCTTAAGTATGTAGTGTTGTATACAAGATATGATATATGCTATGCAATGGGCATGGTAAATAGATATCAATATAACCCGGGCAAAGCACATTGGAAGCAATTGAAAGGATACTTATATAACTTAAAGGAACTGTAGAATATTTTCTCTATTATCAAGAAAATGATCTGCATTGAGAGAATACATAAATGTTGATTGGACAAGAGATGTGGATGAGAGAAAATCCACTCCAGGTTTCATATTCTTGTTTGGCAAGAGTGCCATCTCGTGGAGAAATAAGAATTAAACCTGTGTAGCCCCATCAATAGTGGAAGTTGAATTTGTCACTTCCTCAATTACAGTAAATAAGACAATTTGGCTTAAATGGTTTGTGAGCCATTTAAGAGTAACTATCTCAAAGGTATCAGTGACAGTCTATAGTGACAGTCAGTCATTGATAGCTTATAATAGAGCTAAGCATTTCGACATTAAGTATTAATACATGAGAAATATTATTGCACGAGAAGAAGTGAACTTACAGTACGTTTCTACGCATGCAGATCCGTTGAGTAAACCTATAATGAGAGATATGTTTTGAGAAACACATTAGATCTCGAGGTTTGCACAAAATTTAATTGGTACTATTATATTTTATATAATCCCTTAACGTTATTATTTGTGAATAATAACTAAAGTTCATTGTCGACAATACATGAGTGTGAATATTTATGTGTAAACATTTACTGTTATTGATATGAGATTGAGCATGTCAAACAGAGAAGTAGCCCACTCACAAGCATGTTTACCTTAGTTTTGTCAATGAGTTGGCAAAGACTAAGATGAGGCAATTTTTTGAACATATGAGAATGCTCGAGAGCTTGTTCAAAATAAAAGTGCCGTCTTGCAAAAATTATAAGATGAGTCTTGTTAAGGTGCGAGATAAAGACATACATAAAGTTGTATGCTTTGGATTGAGATCCAAAATAAGGATTGTATGGAATCCGATGGTCAGTTATATGTAACTACCATGTTCTATCTAAAAAGCCAGAAGTAGTCCTTAAGTAAGCAGACTAAAGTTGGATGCTTCGGTGCATCGCAACCTTACGCTTCTGTATGGTGTTTGATATACACATTATCAAAATGTGAGACATGCGCTCCTTTAAGGGAAGGAAAGAATACCGTAACACATGTTTTATACCGTGTGTGCTTATGTGACCACAGGGATGGAAATTTAATAATACTAATGATCTCAACTTTCCCTATTGTGAGACCCTATTTATATTTCGACCCTTAGAACCCTTAACTTATCCCTGAAGTATGGTTCAATGTGGCTAGCTTAGTTAGTTTCTAAGAGTTTCAGGAAAATTTAGGCCTGGAGGATCTAACTAGAAAAGCGAGTTGAATCATGATGGATGGCATACAGTAAGAGGGGAAGATAGTCTTTTGATCACTTTCATAATGTTTCGTGGTTCACCGGCATGCCTATTATAGTTTCTATGAGTAGAGACATAATAGTGAACACGAAAATTATTTTATGAGATCATGAGTTAAAACAATGAATGTGAGAAGGCAATCTAGGGTTAGGCATATGTGAAAAGAGGATCTTGTTTTTCGAGACGCTATATATCCCTAACAAGTGTATAGCACTAGTGCTCTCGAGGTTTGCTGGTCACACAATTTATCTGCCAGTATAACTGAAGATTAAAACTGGAATACATTTCGTCATGTGCGAGTGGGAGATGATAGAGTTTGGGTATGCCCATGACTCTAATTTGGATAAAGGTCCAATTCAGCTAGAATTAAGTAATTCAATCTAATTAAAATTACCAAATCCTATCAGAAAGAGTCTGAGTTAAACTAGAGTTAGGTCTCTGGCTTTTAGGATCTCTATAAATAGATGGGAGATCTCAGAATTTGTTAACGAGAAAACGTATACGCCGCAAGGCTGCTCGTTCCCACTCAAGTTTATTTTTGTCTTAATCTTTCAGGGGCTTTTAGATTGTGGAATAGCTGCTGTTATATATCCCTAACAGGTGTATAGCACTAGTGCTGTCGAGGTTTGCTGGTCACATAATTTATCTGCCAGTATAACTGAAGATTAAGACTGGAATACATTCCGTCATGTGCGAGTGGGAGATGATAGAGTTTGGGTACGCCCATGACTCTAATTTGGATAAAGGTCCAATTCAGCTAGAATTAAGTAATTCAATCTAATTAAAATTACCAAATCCTATCTCAGAAAGAGTCTGAGTTAAACTAAAGTTAGGTCTCTGACTTTTAGGATCTCTATAAATAGATGGGAGATCTTAGAATTTGTTAACGAGAAAACGTATACGCCGCAAGGCTGCTCGTTCCCACTCAAGTTTGTTTTTGTCTTAATCTTTCAGGGGCTTTTAGATTGTGGAATAGCTGCTATTATCTCGCATGTGGGTAAAAGCCAGGCCAGTGACCAAAAACAAACGGGATCCTTATAGATGTTTCCGCAATGAGTTTCTTCCCTACAAGAGGTAGGTACCATTATTTAATGTTACCTCCAATTAAATTATATTTACTATAATTTCCAAATCCATCAGATGATTTTCATTTAGCAATACTGGCTTTAATTGATAGCGGTGCTAATCAAAATTGTATTCAAGAGGGTCTAATTCCAACTAAATATTATGAAAAAACTTCAGAGAGATTGAGTACTGCTAGCTGTTCAAAGCTAATAATTAATTATATGTTACGTAAAGTTAAAAATATGCAAGAAGGGATATTATTTTAAGACTAATCTAATTCTTGTAAAAAAATTAAATTCAGAAGTCAGTCTCGGTACCCCTTTTTATTAACATACTTTGTCATTTTCAAGTTTGTAATAATGGAATATTAGCTAAAATTATTAATCAAGACATTCTTTTTGAATTTTTTTTTCTATGATTTTAAAAGATTTTAATAAGTTTAAGGAAAATAATATTCAAAAGATTAATTTAATAAAAAATAAATAAAACCAAATTAATTACTTAATTAATGAAATTAAAGGAAAAAGAATAGAAAACAAAAGATAAAAGAGATTGAAAATACTTTTCTTAAAGAAATAAAATAAATATGTGCTCCTGTACCAAATGTCTTTTGAAATAGAAAACAACATATAGTAAGTCTTCTTCATATTAAAGATTTTGATGAAAAAAAAAATACCTACTAAGTCTAAAGCTGTTCATATGTCAGAAGAATTGGAGAATATATGTAGAAAATAAATTCAAGACTTAAATGATAAAGGATTAATTCATGATTTTAAGTCCCCTTAGTCAATGTTCTGCCTTTTATGTCATGAATGCAGCAGAGGTTTAAATAGGAGGCCCTTATTTAGTTATTAATAATAAACCTTTAAACAATTTTTACAATGGATAAGGTATCGTATACCTAATAAAAGGGATTTATTTAAAACACTTTACACTACAAAATATTTTTAAAGTTTGATATAAAATCAGGTCTCTAGCAAATTCAAATCAGAGAAAAAGAAAGATGTAAAATAGGATTTAATGTACCTTTTGGGCATTTTGAATGGAATGATATGCCTTTTTGGTTAAAAAATGCTCTATCAGAATTTCAAAATATTATAAATGATATTTTAAAACCCATAAATGGATTTTCTATAGTATAAATCGACAATGTATTAATATTCTCAAATTCAATAGATCAACATATAAGTCATTTAAAAAAGTTTTTTAATGTTATTCATTCAAGTGGATTAATAGTTTCAGCTATTAAAATGAAACTTTTCTAGACAAAAATCAGATTTTTAGGTCATAATATAGATTGGGGAAAAGCAAGACCTATTAATTAGAGTTTAGAATTTACTAATAAATTTCTTGATGACATTAAGGATAAAAGACAGTTGCAAAGATTTTTAGAATGTTTGAATTGTGTTCATGATTTTTTCCAAGATTTTGGAAAATTATGCAAACCATTACATAATAAGTTAAAAAGAACCTAGAGCCATGGACAGGAGAACATACTAAGGCAGCTAGGCAGATAAATGAAAAAATTAAGAGCCTTCCTTATCTTAGGATTCCACATCGCAAAGCATTCTTAATAGTAGAAATAGATGCTAGTGATATAGGATTTGTAGGGATTCTTAAGCAAAGAAGAAAATAAAGTATTAAGGATGAACTAGTATGATTATATTCTGGAAGCTAGAATTCTATCCAAAAGAATTATTCTACTATTAAGAAATAATTTTTAAGCATCGTTTTGTGCATTACAAAGTTTGAAGATGATTTATACATGAAAAGAGTTTTAATAAGAATTGATTCTTTGGCAACAAAACATATTGTAGGAAAGGATGTTAAAAATTTAATTTCTAAATAGATTTTTGAACGATGGCAAGCTTTATTAAGTGACTTTGATTTTGATATTGAATTTATCAGAGGAGAAAGCAATAGCTTACCTGATTTCATTTCTCATGAATTTTTACAGAAAAAATGAATTTTAATAATTAAGTTTTGACAAACGCCTCATTATCATCAGAAAACCATAATTCTAATCAGACAGTAAATTCTAATATGACTTTTCCAATATCACCAAATAGATTTGCCATTCTAGGACCAAAACCAAGACCCTCTTCTCCTACACCATCTCCCATTCTAAGACAACAAATCCCTTCTCCATCAACTCCTCCTTAACCTTTAAATTATTTAACAACAGTAGCATCCTTTTCTACAAATTCTCCTCCTGTTTATACTTCTAAAAATAATTTTTACAAATTATTCAAAATCCTTGCAGGCAAACCATTAAAATTCTTAAACCAGAACAAGTAACTGTAGTTGAAAAT